>OY728161.1:1421732644-1426532644 GCA_963277665.1 Viscum album
ATCTTTCACACCGGTTTTAAAATAACTAATGTGATAAATCTTATCTCAGTATTTTTTACCTTGGTTTAAAAATAACCGACATAAAAACCAATTCATGTTGATTTATCACATCATTTATTTTATAACAGACATGATAAACCAATTTTTCAATATTTTCATGTTGGTTATACAGAACTGACGTGGAAAATGCCAACATGTTAAACGTTTTCTGCACTAGAGTGCGATTGGACTGGCCATATGTCTGGGGATGGAATGATTCACTCAAAAGTACCAGTGTACCCAAATCCCTTTGTAATCCTTGAAAAACATGAGAAGTAAATTGGGAATCCCTATCTAGAATGATAAAGCATAGAACCCTAATAAAATGTACAATCTCTTGGATCTACAACCTTCCCACCTCATCAATAATGAAGGTTTGCTTTATTGGTAGGAAATGTGGATCCTTCATGAGCCTGTTGAGATCAAATCACATGGTATCATCATCATGATACCTACAACATTTAAAATCTCTAATAATCGCTCCCCTAATAATTCTAGCGATGCTATCGGTGTGTTTTACTTTAACAAGGTGAACCCGACCAAAACGGAGGTCATAACCACGGTCTCAAAGAATGGAAAGATCAAAACCAAAACAACCTCATAAAAAATGGTCACACAATATTCCCTTTACATATATTGCATGTTTTCATAGCACCACACCCTTAAGTGGTAGGGTGTTCATGCTGGCTCACTAAAACTATACTCATAGGAAGACTGACAATGAGTCTAACCATTACCAAATGACTTATCATTGAAATTCCTAGCTTAGAAGGTCAACTTATTGCAACATAAATGTAACTCATTTTCCCAAGGCACCATGTGCTCACAATAAACCCATTCACCCAAGCCTACATCAGTCTCTTGGTGATTCTCCTATGTCACACAATCCCTTGATCACTAAAAAGTTCATGCCACAACACGAACAAAATGTACTTCTAGATCCAACTGACTGGAATTATTACCTTTTTTACACCAAAAATAAACTAGGAGTTTGAGATATCTATAGATTTATTAACCTAGAGTATAAGGAACTCACGAAGGTTGTCCATACTCCCCATACACGTGAGAATTTGGTGTAAAAACCAATAGTCCACATAAGAAAATTGACTAAACTCAGAATGACATCCACTTGTCTGTCACCACAAGGAATTGGTAGGCATCAAGAGTCTAACCAAGGTGTTATTACACGAGAACCTAGGTATCACTCAAGATGAACCAAGCCTCTACTAAAACAATGTATCCATCACAGAACATGGAAATAGATCATGAACCAGTCCAAAAACATCCAAATGTATCATGATGTATAACCGACACTCTCTTAGTGTACCCATGATGATGTCAAGATAGGGGACATGATCACCACTTAAGAAAGTTCACACTAAGAGGGATCCAAATATTACCATGAAAGGATATCCAAATCACGACTGGTTGAACTTCTAAAATAAAATCAGCGTTACTTTCTGAAAAATCTTCATTTAACCGATCAAAACAACGTTGTGTTCCCTAGAAAGAACCAACATTAAACAAGACTCCCAATCCTCAAAATCATTCATGTAAAAATTAACCTTTCCGAATGGTCTTTTATTGTGATCCTTCTACATAGAAAGATCACATTTGAAATATAACTGATGTGACCTACATGTACCTAAGAGTGTCTTATGTGTAGAGAAGGACAATACACTCCCAAACAAACTAGTTCATTGGAAACCTAAATTCACATGTGTCATTCCATAAACCATGATCACCACATCACTTCACTTGGTATGAATCTAAAAAGGTAAAATGACTGGCATGTAAAAACACCATGTCCCAGAAATTCATCTCGAGTAGTGGGATGAAAAGGGTCCCATAACACTGAGGTCACTCTACACCAATGATAACCCGAGAACATACACTACAGCTCAAAGCTCAATGATGAAACCAAACTCAACGGTTCATTTAAAAATTTAAGACTTGATGGGTATCGTGTATATCGACATAAACTACCTCAAGTTTACTAGATCAATAACACATTATAGGATACTATGCATAGGCTGTCCACCCTATGATCCTCATACCAGATAACTCACACAAGAACTTTCTCAAAAGAACATCATTTACACAACCATTAACTTGGATGTATATGTACCGAGTCATCCATAACTAAAACAAAGTTTTACATGACCTCATTATAGTTGTCAATGCCCAAGGCATGTCTAACCTAGGGAACCAAATGATCCTCAAGCTTGTTCCCTGAAGTCCTACCAGGTAAAACAAAACCTCGACCACACCAACAATAAAATATCTCAATGAAAAACAATACAACCAACTATAAGTGTGCTTCCTAACATTGGCTAGCGTCTTACCAAGCATAAGAGTCAACTTCCACTTCTAGGTTATGAAAAAAACTTCACTATGCTCAAAATCCACTAGGAAACTAATTCAGATCAACAATTAAAAGTAAAATAGGAATGTATCACCAACATTCCGTTAAAACATTTAAAAACTCTAAAATTCCACCAAAAATGGAATGTTAGAAAGTAAGATACTTTTTAAAAACCATGAAAGCCTACAAGGATTTTATTAAACCAACCTGGGTCCTAAAAAACCCAATAGCAGGTGTTTAACAACACTATGCATGAACACATAAGTAGTTCATTCTATTAAAACACCATTAAAAAGAACACATACAATAGAATCTTACAAGAGATATTCAAACGAAAAACTACAAAGGAATTCCAAGACAAGGATTATCGAAATGGTTCACAGATAAGGGATCCTAATAGGGACTTCCCAAGAAGTAATAGGTCTCATAGGTTCATAGGCCAGAAGGAACATATCACATGAAAAATTTCCTGAAAATAAAAACGTCACGATAGATAGCTCACAACTCATATCTGATCAAAGGTGTCAACTAGGTTGGCCCGAACACCCAACCGATCATTTACACATTGGTCCCACTCCCAGGAGATAGCTGCAAATGGTAATAGGAGGAACAACCTATCTATTTAGTGAAGAAACTCGAAAACACATATTAGTAATCCACATAATGCTCCATAGGATCCACTATCATGATATTCATGGAAAACTACTCAGAAAGGACTACTCACAAGTCCAAAACTGACATCGGGAAATAAAACAGGAACAAACCCTCAAAGGGTAAAAAATATGACTACACGACGTGTAGCATTCATGCATAGTGTGTACACTCATGCTATAACATAGGCGTGTAACCCTGCCTATCTGGGCATGTAAACATCACAGGTACATGACTTTCCATCCTAGAACAAATCATGTCATCAATTCCTCAATCATGTCCATGTCCGTCTACATGGACAACCTCTCATAGTTTCTATCTAGGGAAAACTACACGACGTGTACTTAATCTGCACAACATGTCATTAATACGACTCAACAACCCATGTTTTCCCCCACATGGATGGAACCACACCGTTTTTCCTGGTACAACACTACACAATGTGTTCACCCCTAACACGACATGTAATACTTATGATCTATCCACATGTGTAGTTAGTCACATGGACAAATACACGATCGATCACCACAAATCATGTACAATATAGACACGGTGTGTACTATCCAAATTTAATCAACTCGTTTCATTGGTCACATGTCCTAATACACGGTTCTTTACCACCCAATGTGTAAAAGCAGAACACGATGTGTTCTATCAAAATTTTCTCAACCCCATGTATCTTCTCACACAGTCAGTCATACAGTTAAGAACTACACACCGTGTACTCCCAGTACATGATGTGTACATAATAAAAGTCATTATTCGGGAACATAAGAACACATGGTGTGTGTTCATAACCTCACACACTATGTTTTTGAGGTTCTGGACAGTAATCCTATGAAACTTATTCAAAACCATTAGAAAAATAATTTTTTCCAAGGAATGACAAATTCCGTCCTATGGGAGTACATACTCTCCACGAATCAATTTTTGACATCTTTTTTTCACATTATAACTTGACAAATTTTGATTAAGGTTAAAAAATGATCCATGAAATTAGGATCCACGAGGGCCCATAACATCTCAGGGACTAAAGTTTGGAATCCATCAAAATGAAACATCACATATTACCCTATAGAAATAGAAGGTGTTTTTGTAATAGCCTCTATCACAACAACAAGCATACCTAACAGAACATCTATCACAACAACATTCAATTAGTAATGCATCCTAAATGACATTACAAGAATGAATGAAGTGTGATCTCTAGAAAGTTGATATATAATGTATGAGATAGAATACCGTCATATCATCAAGTTGAAATAGAAATACAACCACAATGATATGTATAATAACACTACAAAACAAGTGTGTTACCCAATGGTGAAATCAAATCAACTGCAACAATTGAAAATCTATTAATATTGAAATATTCAAGGAAAATTGACCTTTCCATGTACATGGGTTAGCTACTCTCGGGCATAGTGTGTTAACAACTACCTATTCATTCCTATCCCTGTATATAGGTTCCAAATAGTAAGACAGAGAATTAAAAAACATCCTTTGATACCACTTTGTAACATCCTAGTTCCGGGTTCCACCCAAAGGTTCTCTCAACCTGGTTGGTCACATGACCTCAAGAATGTTTCCCAAAATGCCAGAGGATGCTGACTAATAGTGAGGGACATGGTGTAATAACAGTTAAGCTATGCCTTCATTGGCAGAGTATACACATGAGAAAAAATAGTAAACAATAGGGGATGTAGTAATACCATACAAAAAAAGTAAGTAGTGAAAGAATGATAGTAATAAAATAACTTGAGCATATATAGATGATGCATGTCCAATGTATCTAGAAAAGAAGCCAAAATAGTCACAATGTAGGTAATACAATACTGAAACCAAAGTATAGAAAAGTAGTAAAGTCTAACATCATCTCAAGCCTCAACTTGGTCCCATGCTCTCCAGCTCCAATAACAATCAAGTACCAAATGAAGAAGGGTGATTTCCCTTATCTATACATACATCCATATAATCTATTTGGGTCCAAAATCATGACCCAAACATGGTGTGAGATGAATAGTAGGAAACCACCAAAATATCTATGCCTAACTATCTATGAATATATATAGCTGGTAATATGCAGAAATGAATCAATAAACTAGGAATTACCCAAAAGTAAACAATCCTACAGTTTTCAATTACATTAATATACTTTTATTTTTCATTATTGGAATCAGCTAAACCTTGGGATCAATCCTATGCCCCGTATCCCTTGTGTAATAGTAAAACAAATGTCTTAGAATTCCATATAAAAATTCTAGTAAGACCGAGCCCAAGCTTGTGCATTGGCTTGGTAGACTCATCTCAATCATTCAATTATTCACCACAACCCTCTTGGAAATATCTCATAGTATAAACCCTTGGGTTTAACATAGTACTAATCAATTACAAATGACCACCAAGGAAACTCTGATGGTCAATACCTCTGGGTTCACATGGCAATCAAAAAATCATAAATGATCTTTGGGTAGCTCTCACAGTCAATAACCCCTTTGTATTCATAGAAACAATAAACTATAATGGCCACCTAGAATATCTCACATTTAATTCCCTAGGGTCCAACATTCATTTAATAAAGAAACTCTGGGTAGATCTCACAGTATAAACCCTTTGGTCTATGACCACCCAGCAGCTCTCATAGTCAATACCTCTGGGTCAACATAATAACAGTTCAAACATAAATGACCCTACCTCAGGAGGATATCACAGTCAAATTCGCTTGGTTAAAACATTCACAATGCAAAACAAATTCATTTCATATAGTCAGTAACTTCATCCAAACAACATGAGGAAAGGAAAACAATGCAATTCTACAGGCATCCAAGATCCAACGGCCAATAACAATGAAATAAGGAAACACACCCAAGGGGTGTCCCATAGCACTGTATCTAACCTTAATCTTAATCAATAACACTTTCCCAATCATAATAAACATATAAATTATTATATGGGGTTAAATTCCAAAAACATATAGTACCCTAAACATGGGTATTCAGAACTTTAAATATATATAATCTAATGATGAACAATAAAAGGCACAAACCACTAACCTCAATGTCGTGTGATCAATACACTTGAAAGTTGGACCTTGAATCAGACTAAAATGAAAAAGATATACAAAAGGGTAAAATTATCATCCTTAAATAAATCACAAGATATTAGAAATTAGGAAGAGAGGATCTAAGTAAAAAAGAGAACTCACTGGTGGGAATCCAACACAACCAACATCGTCTCAATCAGATCTTTGATGGAGAACTGGGAGGGGCTCGAAATTCGTGGTCATTCCATCAGTCTCATGTATGAAACATAGGGAGAAGAAGGATGTTCTAGACACGAGACATGACCTCACTCTAATTTATCAAATAAAATAAAATTTACATGGTGTGTTCATTAAATGTACACATCGTGTATTAGCCTCAATCAACCCCCGCATTAGGTGGTCTTTTAGGTAACCTACACGGCCATGTACTCGGCTATTACAAGGCCAATACGTAGTTGTACACAGTACCCAGGTACACAATGTGTACTCCTAATTACACGTCGTGTACTTAGAAAATTCCCACTTCTTTCTTTTTCCTAAAAAACAACCGGAATTCAAGATCTCTTCCTAAAATGAAGATCTGATTTCTTACAATAGTGAATTATATACCTGGAATGTTTAATAGGGTTCATCTATATAATGATAAATCTATCTAGATCATGGGTAAGTTAGATATTAAAGATTGAATGAAAAATTGAATCTTCATGGATTTATAGGGTGATCGATAGATACTGAGTTTATGGAAGAATATTATTTCCATAGGTTAGATAGATGAAGTAGGATTTAGAATGAAATTTGAAAATAAATTATGAAATATTAAATAGGTTTCCATTATTGGGTTTATAGGGGGAAATGATGGTATTCTATATCTCGAGGGAAGATCAGATGGAGAAACAATTGTTGGAATGGAAACTTCTAAAAGTTTGGAGTTGTGGAATTTTCCTCTTGGGAACTCTCGTTAGAATTATATGTGAGTATTAGAGTCTAAGGGTATATTAAAGCTTGATCACATGTATTTTGGATGTTTTGAGAGTCATACACTCAGAAAGTAGAGAAATGTTTTGTTTAATATATACTGAAGGATAGTTATGTCTCAAAATTTAAATCTCACCCACAAAACTTTTTGCGGGCCTCCACAAGTTTTTTACCATGGCGGAATAATATAAATTGTTAAATTCATAAATGATTCAACATGTGAATTATGTGTTTAATTCTGTAAATTTTTTTGGATGTTTAGAGTGTTTGGACAATAGAGTAACATGGTGGAAAAAGAGACCAGAGGTAAACATAAGTTCGTAAGGTTTGATAATAGTGGAAAATATAATAGTAGATAATTAGAAATGTTTTTCTAGAGAAAAAGGAATTTGGTTTGAAAAAACCATTCTATAACACAAGAATAAAATGTTATTCAAGATTAGATAAATAGTACACTAATAGATAAGGCATGTAACATGAGACTATATTTTGAAATGTTAAAGAATATTTGGGAAGAATTTTTCAATTTTAGTTCTTATCTGGTGAACATTAGTCTTTACGTACCATTGGGGTAGGATATTCCTGAATATATTTGGTCTACAAAATCAGTGTAATTTACCCACGTGAATGTTTTTGGAAACCTATAATATGCCCATGATGATTCTATGGATAATGGAAATAATCAAACCAATGTCCCAAACATGTTTCTTTATGGGATGTGGAAATTAAAAAATTAGATTCAAGCATTGGGATGAGGATAATAAGAATATTATTAGAATTCATAATGATATATTTAATGATAGGGGATTTTGGAAATATTATAACTTGGTGGAATATGGAGTTGAGAACAAATAACCAATTGGATGCATGAAATATGAAATAATTAGAAGTTTTAAAAATTTTAGGGATTGTAAAACATATGTAGGAATCTATAAAAACATAATAATTATTGAAATATTCAAGGAATACAGATGCTTGGGTCAATGTTCCTAAAGGTTAATTATTAGAATATGATGTTTGGGGAAGATCATAACCACATATTGAATGGGAAAGGTCTTACAAGATAAACTGACTGGATCAATTTTTTGGAAATATTCTAAACTAATTTTTTCATTTAAATTGAGTAGAACTTGAGAGTCTAGTAGAATCATTGAATCTCTGAGATTTTTAGAATTATTAATTATCTATAAATAATGAAATGGATTAATTTCATATAAAAAAACATGGGAGATAATAGAATTACCATAGGAATGAAACATTGTAGAATAAGTATATTTTTGATTTTGAATGTGAATATTATAGTAGAATGACTGACATGGATAGACTAGTTTTTAAAGGGATTTATAAGAATTAATTAGTGAATTTATCTTAAATTTTATCAATTATTTTAAAACACAAAACTATTTAGATGGTATTAAGGATAGTTGCTTCTATTAGATTAAAACTAGGATACATGGTTGTAAAGATTCCATTCCTTCATGGTTATTTAGAGGATGATATCCATATAATGAAACTAAATGGATTTTTTGGAAATTGAATGAGTTTTTGGAGTGTAATATTATGATATGTTCTTACAACTTGATGAATGTGTCAAGGAAATGGAATCAGAAGTATCATGCCTTATGGATGATAAGGTGTTTGATCAGATATTAAATTATAATTAATGCTTCTAGAAAGTGTTATAGGATGGTATATTTATCATCATTATCTTTTATATGGATGATATTTTGCTAGTTCTTCTATACAAGAAATATATTTAGAAGGTGAAAGTTGAGTGGTCTAGAAGATTCAAGATGAATGATTTTGGTGAACCTAATAAAATCATGGGGATGAAAATTTTGAGAGACATGATGATAAAAAAATTGGTTTAGACTAAAAAATATTTCATTTGGATGGTCATCGAGAGATTATGAATGACCAGATATAAACCAATTTTAGCTCCATTAGCCATACACTTCAATTTATACAATAATAAATAAAAAATTGATGATATGGATAAGTACTTGGTGAAAATATTACTTTCATTATTAGTAGGTTTCTTAGGAATTCCGTGGTTTTCAAAATTTATGTAATTACACTTATAGTGGTATTTATCAATCAGTTTATATAAAATCACCCTAAGGGGAACTGGGATGTTATGAGGTAGATTATTTGGTATCTGAAAGGATTAAAAGATATAGAACTATGTTTTAGAATGGATGATCTGTTATAGGGTAATTTTGATACAAAATTTGGAGGATATAAATATGCTTGGAAAAGTAAATCATGCTTTGTTTTTACTTTTAGAGGTTCACTAATAATTTGGATGTTGTGGTTTTATCTGATTATATCATTATTCACAACAGAATCAGAGTATTTGGTCACTACAGATGTATTGAAAGAACTGATTTGACTGAAGTTTTCTTTAGAGAAACTAAGAATAATCAATGAAAATGGATTATTATTTTATGAAATTTATAGTGAAATTAATTTTGATAAGAATATAGTGTTTAACTCTTGTATAAAACAAATTTTCAAGAAATATCATTTTATCTGGAAGATGTTGGAAGATGGGGTGTTGGAGTTGTATACAACTGAAAAATTAAAAACTCTCAATGAAATGTTTTATTTGATTTTAGTTTAAAAATTTCTATGGAAAATTTGTGCCTCAATGGGACTAAGATTACAAGAAGGTGGAGTAGAAATACTATTTTTTTCTATAATAGTTTTGAATTACTTGAATTTTTCAATGTTTTGAACGGATTATAAATCATCCAAAGAAGTATTCAAGTGGTAAATTTTTGGGAAATGTGAATCCAATTATCATGTTATATTTTTTTCATCTAGGAAGACTGCATAACATATGATTCAGACTAGGGAGGCTCACAAAATCTTTAAATCAGTAGGAAAGAGGTTTTTTGGATGTTATATCCTAGAACCAAGAGTGTAGTGGTCATTTAAAAATGATATTTTGTATAAGTTATGGCTTATGGTAGATTCAATCATATGAGGTTACATAAGATGTTCTCAAATCATAGAAATTGGATTTTTCTAAGGTCTACGTATATTTTTTAAAACAAAATGTCCAATAATGACATTCACTTTCATTGAAAGTCAACTATTGAGGATTAAAAATGTACTAGAATTCAAAGGATGTTATGTAAAATGATGGGACTCCTAAAATCATCAGAAGGTGATGGAACCAGTTGATTGGATGGTACCTACTACTTAGGTTGGTGATACCACTTGAAGATGTGTTTTGTAAGATCTATTTAAAGTGAAAAAACATTCATGTAAAGTGATATAATATTTATTTTTTGTCAATTGTGATTGTAATAATTCATGTCATATAAAATGGAAGGAATTAGTAATATTATCTCATAGATTCATGACTAAATTTTGGACAACATAAATATTTATAGTAATATTTTGATTGATATATTTTTCAACATGAATGTTTTTTATGAAATTTATGTTTACCTGAGTGTGTGAGGGTGACAATCAAGTATGTTGACTTAAGAGAAACATATATTATATGTTCCAATATATCATCTCATGGATATTATATTATATTTTTGATTTTTTAAAGCTTTTCTTCACATTTTATTCTTATGGTGTTTCTCCTACCAGTGGTAGTTGGTTTTGAGATTCCTAAAGAATTATTGTCCATGATCAACCATAATACATGGCGTTTGAGGCACCCCTGACCCACTATAACACCCTGACCCCAATTACCCAAAGTCAGTGCATTATTATATAACATTGGAATGATACAAAAAATCATGGCCCAAATGATCGATCAGTTTAGTAGCCTTGAAATTACTAGATACATTCATAAGTTTTACATTACATCATGAAATAAAAATATCAACAACATTTTTCTCTTTTTAACACAATTATATCCTTAGCCTATCCCTGCAGGTCAACCATAAAATAATTCTTCACATCCTAGGAAAAATAAAACATAAAATGGGCAAGCTCAGATGCCCAGTAAAGATAACAATATAGCAGAAACTTTCATAAATAATCATAAACATTTTAGGTAATGTAAAAGACTTAAACAAAAGCCTTTTAAACTTAAACTTCATCATAATATGCCAAAGATAAATTCAAATAATTCCATTTACTTATTCACATTGATATTCTACTAGTCAAATAATCAAATGCAATATCAATAGCCACTTTCATAATGATGGAGTGCATAATGCCAGATTTCATAACCACATAGTCATGGTCTTTTGCCAATACTACAAATAAGATTTTGTCAAGGCCTTGTTCCAAGACACCAGATTGTATCATGAGACCTAACGATTCATTGAAGAGCTATAGAGGGCTCCTCCTGTCACTTACTATGTCAAATTCATTCCTCATAGGAAAAGGTTTAAACATAATATAAACATTTGTATTAAAACTAGCATACGAAATGTCAATACTTTATCCATAAAACATGAATGGTGTAAAAAGAACACATCTAGAGTCAAAAATATCACAAAAACTTCAATATAATATGTAATATTGGTATCATAATAAATCAACATCAAAAAAGTTTAAAATTCATCAAAGGATGTTGACATAGATGAAATGAAAACTATTTGAAATAAATACCTATTTCTATTTTGAAATAATTTAAAAGTCACATAATTATAAAAGAAAACATTAATTTTGAAAAAAAAATTCTAAGATTTTATGAGAATCATTGAAGTTGATATAACAGCAGAAAATAGCCACACCCGTCGTATTAGTTAAAGAAATACATTCCTACCTTAATTTTGTCGAAAAGGTCATAAATTACATTGTTTGGAAAACGATGGAAATATTCCTTTCAAACCATTTTATAAAAAGTCAAATAAGGGTATAAATGACATTAAAGCCTATTCTAGTAAATATTATAATTTTTTTGAAATACATTTTTAAGAAACATGGATGTGGGTGATAAAGGGGTCCCAGTAGATACTTACATAAAAACAACCTCGGATAATAAAGAGATTGTGGAATTAATCCTTACCTTGTACTTTTCCTTGGTCGAGGGTACGTTAACATCTTGTATAATAGTTAAATAGTTTTTATTAAATTATACAAGAACAATATAACTAAATATGATATCATATATGATGCTTTAATATTTCTTTATTAATAATATTTTGGTAGTATCATCATTTCATGTGTTAACTGATTCGTTTTCCTTTATATGATTGGTTACGAAAGACATGTTTGTTATGGATATGATGTATTTGATTCATATACAGAATGATATTATGTTCATAAATATTATTTTTAATTCTAAAATGAAAATTATTCTTGAATTATTATGATGGGGAATGAATCTCATCGTGTTCATGGAGACAGTAATCCGTATGTATGCACGTGCGACAATATCATTATATTGATGGTGAAATCGTATGCAATTCTATGGTATATCTTATATATATATATATATATATGATCATTAACATGCTATATTTATTATTTACATCAGTTATACTCATTATTATACCCATCCAAATAATGAAGTGTTTGAATAACAAACTACAACACGACGTGGAGACGGTAAGCTGTACAAACACACGTATGGTGACTTTGTCATTCACATGATGGATAATAATGAATATGGTTGTACCATTTTTATAATAACATCACAGAAAATATATGATAATAGAGTTATTATTTTAGAATGGAAACAACAAAGAAATACAAAGTGGAAGAAGAAAAGAACTTGAAAGATGTGATGAAATATTTACCTATTCTTCGGGTTCTTCCTTTTGATTTGATCAAAAGATCTCCTTAGGTTGGCCTTACGACCAAAGGAAGGACTCTAGGATTAAGGGAGGAATTTTGGGAGGATATTTGGGCAAGTTTTGGCCGAGCCAAATGTCTTTGGATGTGTGAAATATAGAGAAGGGTAAGTACCCATTTATAAGATAGGTGAGGGTTCTTTTAGGAAAAACCTGAAATATCATTTTATAATAAAATAATATTCGGTTTATAATGGCTCAAAAATAATTTATTTCAATTAAAAGGTGATTATGGGTCTAAAACCACTCAACCAACATGTTTTAGATAGATTTATGTCACCATATAAACCTTATCTTGTGGATTTAACTCTTAGTTAAATAGTTTGACATTTACCATGTCCTTTTGTATTCTTATATTATATGGTTAATAAACTTACTATAATAAGAAATGAGCACCCCAAGGGGTTTCTTATTAAAATATATAACCATATATAAGTCCTTTTTTCTAACATTATTTTTTTAGGAATATTATATCATTTAATAATATAGTATTTGTTTTAAAATGGTATTATATAAATTTTCACACTATTTAGTTTCTGGTTATTTTAAATCATAATAGCATGATTACTTTAAAAAAAATTATTTAATCAACTCTAAAATGTCATATTAACCTAGAAAATTAGTATAATTTATCAAAAGTCTAAAATTACATTTATTTGGATATTTATAATATCAATTATTTTAATCTTTCATTAATAATGTAATTACTGCATCATCATTGTACCATAAATAAATTATGTAATTTAATTTATAAAAATTATAAATTAAATAAAATTATGTTTGAAATATTTTTATATTTATAATTAATATTTATAGTCAAATTTATTTTATGTATAACCCTATATTAAAAATGGTTTAGTTTTTAATTTTGGAATTTAACTCTATTAAATCTTCTGAAATAAAATTATAATAAATGTCCTAATCCAATCTAGGTGGTCCAAATGGGGAAATATCTTGTTCCTAAGGTTGTTTTTGGCCTAATTACACTTAGAAAATAGAATTAGGAAATGTGTTGGGGTAATTATAATTTCATT
Source organism: Viscum album (assembly GCA_963277665.1). Lineage (NCBI taxonomy): Eukaryota > Viridiplantae > Streptophyta > Magnoliopsida > Santalales > Viscaceae > Viscum > Viscum album. The sequence goes on from OY728161.1 coordinate 1,421,746,523, forward strand.
TTTACCCTTAATTACACTATTTACTTTTAACGGAGGAAAATAAAAGTCAAAAGTTACAACTAACCAAAAAATATTTTCATCTTAATGAACCCAATTTTACATACTGATATCAACCATTTCTCTAATATTTTTGAAATTGAACTCAAAAAAGCGGTAAAATTATGTTTTATGCAAATTTGTAAATGCTCTTAGATGGTGGGAAAAAGACGGTAAAAAGTTCAATAAAATTCTTTATATATAAAATTATTATAAAATGAATTATATGAATTATATAGAAAAACATAGGAATTATGTATCTATTTTGACCAAAAATAAATTAAAATAATGTAACTAATTATTTAAATAAAAATTCAGTTTTAAACAATAACGCAGTGTTTTTCACTATTCATCAAAAATTGAAAGTTCTCAGAAAAATACAAAAAATCTCCCTAAGCTAATTTTGATATTTTGAATCCAAAAACGAAGTACATTTTAGAAAATAAAATTTATTAAATTTCAAAAATTGGGTATTAATATTCATAACGGCTTGTTTGATTGGTCGTGGTGTGTTAAAACTCTAAGTTGCATACAACGCAAGCAACTGCATTATTCAAAGGGAAATGTATCATGGATGTTTGGGGTGTTACATTATCCCCTCCTTAAAATAATTTTGTCCTTGGAATTTCTAGAATATTTTTGAATAAAAATATTTGGGTGGTTCTTCATCATATGTTCCTTTGGTTCCCATGTTGCCTCTTCCATCCTATGGGTTCTCTATAAAACTTTTACCAGACGAGTCATCCAGTTTCTCAGCACTTGTTCTCTAGTATCAATAATTTTGATAGGATCTTCTCAAAAAGATAGATCAGGTTCCAGTTTAATTTCCTCATATTTGAGTACATGCATTAGGTCAGGCATGTATTTTCTCAGGAGTGATACGTGGAACACATCATGAACTTTGGAGAGACTTGGAGGAATTTCCGAATGATAAGATACATCTTCAATTTGTTCTAGAATTTCGAAAGGTCCGATGTACGTGGGACTCAATTTACCCTTCTTACCAAAACATACAACACCCTTCCATGGAGATACCTTCATGAAAACATGGTCTCCTACCTGAGATTCCAAATCCTCCCTTTTGTTATCGGTAGAGAACTTTTTCCTACTTTGGGCTTATTTGATGTGGGTTTGGATAACCTTCACCTTTTATATTATTTCCTCAACAAGTTCTGGGTCTATAAGTTTTCATTCACCAACATCATCCTAGAAATTTGGTGTGAGACATCTCTTTCTGTAAAACACTTCATATGGTTCCATCTGAATACTTGAATGAAAGATATTGTTATAGTAAAATTCTTCCAGAGGTAAATATTGATCCCACATACATTGAAAGTCAAGTGAGAAGGATATCAACATGTCTGATATGGTTTGGATAGTCCATTCAAATTGTCCTTCTATTTGAGGGTGGTAGGCAGTGCTAAAATGAAGTTTAGTATCCTGGGCCTTCTAAAGACTTTTCCAAAATCTTGATGTAAAATGGGGATCATTTTCAAAAACAATCAATAGAGGTACTCCATGAAGTCTTACAAATTCATTAATATATAGTCTTTCTAGATGTTCAAGTGGTAAATATCTCTTATAGCAAGAAAGTGTGCTGACTTGGTAAGCCAATCAATAATGACCCATATTGCATCATTCCCTATAAGAGTCTTTGATATCCCCATAAAAAAGTCCATCGTAATAATATCCCATTTCCACTTTGGTATGTGAAGAGGTTGCATGAATCCTCCAGGTTTCTTCCTTCCATATTACACTTGTTCACAAACCATACACCATGACACAAAATGAGCAATCTCCTTCTTCATGTTGTCCCACCAAAAATGTTCTTTAAAATCTATATACATCCTAGTTCTAATAGGGTGTATATAGAAATTAGAGCTATGAGCATCATCCAACAATTCTCTTTTTAGATCAGGTATGCCAAGAACAGAAACTATCTTCCCAAATTTCAAAATTCCATCTTTATATATAAAGTCACTCAATCTACCATCATTCACAGCTTTAATCTTCTTTTTAAATTCCTCATCATCAGTCTAAGAATATTTTATCCTTTCTAATAAATATGTGTTGGTAACCATTTGAAAAATCTTTGATCTTTAACCTTCCATGGTTATTCCCATATATATCTTTACTAGATCCGTGTATATAGGATCCTTTTCCACTCTAATCTTGTTCAAAACTCTATTATCCTTTCTACTCAAAGCATCTCCTACCTTATTTTCCTTCCCCAAGTGGTAGTATATAGTGAAATCTTAATACTTGAGTTGTTCAATCCATCACCTTTGCCTCATGTTGAGTTCTTTTTGGGAGAAAATATACTTCAAACTCTTGTGATCAGTATAAATCTCACATTTTTCACCATAGATATAGTGTCTCCATATTTTCAGATAAAAGATTACAAATTCTTACTCAAGATCATGGGTGGGATTGTTTTTTTCATGAATTTTTAGCTGCTGTGATGCATAGGAAATAACTCTATCATTCTGTATAAGGTTACAACCAAGTCCTTTCTTCGAATCATCGCTATAAATAACAAACCCATCATTCCCTGATGGCAGAGTCAATATAGGATCATTCACTAATATTCTCTTCATTTCTTAAAAAAATTCTTCACAATATTTTTACAAAAAAATTTAACCCCTTTATGAGTGATCATGGTTAATGGGTGAGCCAATCAGGAAAAATTCTAGAAAAAATGATGATAATAACCTGCTAAACCAATAAAAAGGAATCCCTTAGTTATACTCATCAGTGCTGGCCATTCTTGGATTGCCTTGGTATTTAAAGGATCAAAATATATTCCATCCATAGAGGAAATATCTCCAATAAAAGAAATCTCTTGAAGCCAGAATTCACACTTTCTAAATTTCCCATATAATATCTTTCTTTCTATGTGTCCTTAAGATAGTGCACACGTGATTTTCATGATCATAGTATCTTTTTGAGTATACCAAAATATCATCAATAAATACCACTATAAAATTCATCATGATATTCCTTGAAAACTCTATTCATTAGATCCATGAAGAAGGAGTGTGCATTAGTCAATTCAAAAGGCATTACTATAAACTCATAATGCCCATACCTAGTTCAGAATAATGTTCTCATAATGGATTCCTTCTTTACACACAACTGATGATATCCAGATTGAAGGTCAATCATTGATAAATATTGCACTCCATGAAGTTGATCGAATAAATCATCAATGTGAGGTAGGGGTACCTGTTCTTTATTGTTATAACATTGATCTACCTATAGTTAATGCACAACCTCACAAATCCATCTTTCTTTTTAACAAAAAGGACATGGGCTCCCCATGGAGAAACACAAGGTCGAATAAATTTCTTGTTACTCAATTCATCTAATTGTTTCTTTAGTTCTACTAATTCCATAGTGACCATTCTATACGGGGTATTTGATATGGGCCTTGAACCATGTATTGAATCAATGGAAAAATAAATTTCTCATTCAAGAGAATGTCTAGCTAAATTTTATGGAAACACATCAACATATTATTTCATAATAGGTATATCCTCTATTCGAAGTTTCTTTTCCTCATCCATAGATATTTCATTCTCTTCTTCCCCAATAATTGCATTTAGTTGAGCTACTAGGGGAAGATCTAGACAAGAATCAGGTGGTGATGTTTTTTCTATAAAGATTTGGTACGATTTATCATCATTGAAAATTGTAACCTTCTTCTTCTTACAATAAATTTTCCCATAATGGTATGAAATAAAACCCATACCGAGGATCATATCAATTTAAATCATGGGTATGAGGATGAGATCTGAAAATACAGAAAATTTATATGCCCTAATGGGAACTGATTCACAAAAATTTGTTGTAACGATACATCCATTAGGTGTTTTTACTGACAACTCCCCTGTTAAGTCAAATTGAAAATATTTAATTTTCTTAGAAAACTGGGAATATATGAAACAATGTGATGATCCAGAATCAAATAATGCATTGGATAAACATGAGGAAACCATTAAATTACCAGACACCATGTCTTTCGGAGCTTCAACCTCAATAGTAGTGATCACATAAGCTTGGCCTTTCTACCTTGGCCTTTCCTGAGGTAAGTTCCCTTGGTTCTTAGGACATTCATTTGCATAATGATATTTTCTCTATAATTGTAGCATTCAACATTGACAATATTTTTCTTCCCCTTGCAATCAAGAGCTTGGTGGCCCTTTTCAACACACTTGTAACAGACTCCCATTCCCTTTCAAATAAGTACCAGGGTGTTTCTTCCAAAATTTTCTATAGGATAGATATTCAACTTTTCCCATATTCCACTTATTTCCATTTCCAGAGTGTTCAGAAGATCTATTTTTCTCTTGCCTTTCTTTAATGTCGTAAGACTTAGATAATTTCTTTTCTATGTTGATAGTTCCTGAGACTATATCTTCATATGATGAGAATGATTTTGAGACTAATGCTCGATGGATAAATGGTTATATCCCAACAAGGAATCGATCAATATTACTCTTGGAGTTATGTATGTAATCTGCTGTATGCCTTGCTAACCTTTTAATGATAGCCTTATACTTTGCGACATTCTCATCGTCCTTTGGCCTTATACTCAGAAATTGTCTTTCCATATTCACTCGATGGTCATGAGGAAAGTATTTTTCTAAGAAAATATCTTTAAACTCCCTCCATTCCATGTTTTATACTTTTTCATCTTCTTTTGTGTTTTGGATTAATGACCACCATTGATCGTCATCTCCTGTGAGGTGATAAATTGCCATGATGATTTTTTCCCATTCGCTGCTCCTCAAATGATGAAATATTTTCTCTAAGGAACTTATCCATTGATTAGTTACTAATGGATTTTTACTCCCATTTATTGTCGGTGGTTGTTGCCTCATGAAGCGGTCTAACATTTATCCTCAACGTTGTGGATCAGGGTGCTCCATATGGGTAAAGTTATTATTCATAACCTAAGCGAGTTGTTCCAGTATGGTGATAATATGATCAACACTAGTTGCTTCACTAGCTCCACTATAATTATCTTGAGTATGAGGGAAATCCCTACATGGATTATGTGCATTGATATGACATCCATTCTTTCCACTAGGATCCATTTATAAACAATGGCATACACTAGATTAGTTTATGAATCACAATATATAATTCCAAACATGTAAAAGAGTTAACATAGATTGAACACTCTATGGAAATAATCCATAATCATAAAAATGTTTCCATTTATGAAGTATATACTCATTAACCCTTCATAATGGTTTGAAAAGAAAATGAGAGTTATCCTAAGCATATCCCCCGGGAGTGTCTTAACCAAGAGTGCAATAAGGCCCATTGTCATACATCGGTTCCCGTTCGAGTCTATATCAAAGCGGTGTTTTCGGGTTTTACCCCTAGGTAAATCTATGCCAGAGCTGCCTCTACTTGATCGTATTCAGTTAGGGATGTATTTCTTGGAAAACTCATAAAAACTATATAGTACCAAAATTATAGGAATTTCTTCTATACTAACCCTCAAAGTCTATCTTAGGGTAATGTACTGTAATCAGATTTTTTTCTAAATCCATCTTCCATGGTTTGTAATAAACTTACTATGATAGCAACTATAATGCCCCAACCTCAGTTACCTAGAGTCAGTGCATTTTTACATAACATTGGCATGATACAAGGAATCATGTCCTGATAAACTGATCAGTTTATCAGCCTTGGAAGTAATAGATACATTCATAAGTTTTAACTTACATCTTGAAATAAAAACATCAACAACATTTTGTTCCCTTTCTAACCCACTTGTATCCTTAGACTATCCATGTAGGTAAACCATAAAATACTTCTTCACATCCTGGTAAAAATAAAACATAGAAATGGGTGAGATCATATGCTCAGTAAGGATACCGATATAGCAGAAACTTTCATAAATAAGAATAAACATTTAAGGAAATGTATAAGAATAAAACAAAGGCCTTTTAAACTTAAACTTCAGAATAATATGGAAAAGATAAAATAAAATAATTCCATTTACTTATTCACATATATATTATACTTGTTGAATAATCACATACAATATCAATAGCCACTATCATAATGATGGAATGCATAATGCTAAACTTCATAACCACATAGTCAAGGCCTTGTTCCAAGAATGAAAATAATATTTGGTCAAGGCCTTGTGCTAAGAAACTAGTTTTTCTCATGATACCTACCTATTAATCGAGTAGATACAACGAGCTCCACCCATCACTTATTAAATCCAATGCATTACTCATTTGAAAAGGTTTAAACATAACATAGACATTCGTATTAAAACTAGCATAAAAAATGTCAATACTTTATCCATAAACCATGAATGGTGTAAAAAAACACATCCAAAGTAAAACATATCACCAAACCTTCAATACAATATAGAATATTTTTATCATAATAAATCAACTTCAAACAATTTTAAAATCCATAAAAGGATTCTGACATAGATGAAATAAATATTATTTGAAATAAATACCTCTTTATATTTTGAAATCATTTAGAAGTCACATAATTATAAAAGAAAACACATATTTTGAAAATTTAATTATAAACATGAATGGGAAGCTTTGAAAATTATATAATGGTGGAAAACAGCTACACCTTCTGTATAAGTTAAAAAAATACATTCTTACTTTAATATTGTAGAAAAGGTCATAAAGTGCCTTATTTGGAAAACGCTGGAAAGATTCTTTTCAAAACATTTTTTAAAAAGTAAAACAATAGTATAAATGAATTTAATCCATAGTCTAGTAAATAGTCAATTTTTTTTGAAATACATATTTAAGAAACATGGATATGAATGATATATAGGTCCCAGTAGATACTTACGTAAAAACAACATCAGATAATAAAGAGATTGTGGAATTAACCCTTACATTGTAATTTTCCTTGGTCGAGGGTACTTTAACGTCCTGTATAATTGTTAAAACATTGTTATTAAATTATACAAGAACTATATACATAAATATGATATCATATATGATCCCCAAATATTTCATTGTTAATAACATTTCAGTAGTATCATCATTTTGGGTGTTAACAAATTCATTTTCCTTTATATGATTTGTTACGTAATCCATGTTTGTTATGGATACGATGTATTTGATTAATATAAAGAATGATATTATGATCATAAACATTATTTTTAATCATAAAATGAAAATTATTCTTGAATTATTATGATGGTGAATGAATGTCATCGCATTCATGGAGAAAATAATTCATACGTATGCACGAGTGGCGATATCATTATATTGATGGGGAAACCATATGTAATTGGATGGTATATCATATATAAAAAATCATTAAAATTTTATATTAATTATTTACATCATTTATACTCGTTATTATACCCACCCATATAATTAAGTGTTTGAATAACAGACTACATTATGACGTGGAGACGGTAAGCCGTATGTACGCACATATGGTGACTTTTTATTCATATGATGGATTATAATGAATATGGTTGTAACATTTTTATAATAACATCATAGTATATTTAAGATACTGGAGTTATTATTTTATAATGGAAACAACAAAGAAAGAGGAAGTGGAAGAAGAAAATAACATGAAAGAGCTGATGAAATATTTACCTCTTCTTTGGGTTATTTCATTTTATTTGATTAAAAGGGGTCCTTAGGTTGGCTTTTTTACCAAATTAATTCCTCTAGGACGAATGGATTAATGTTTGGATGATATTTGGGTACGTTTTTTCCTATAAATATGGCTTTGTAGGTGTGAAATTAAGAGAAGGGGAAGTACCCTTTTATAAGAGAGGTGAGGGTCACTTTAGGAAAAGTTTGAAATATTATTTTCTAATAAAATAATTTTATGTATATAATGGCTCCAAAATTATTTATTTCAAGGATAAGTTTGGTATGGGTCTAAAAACTCTCAAAAAAATAGGTTTTAGAAAGGTTTATGTTACAATATTAACCTAATATTTTAGATTTAACTCGTAGTTAAATAGTTTGACATTTACCATGACTCTTTGTATTTTTATATTATATGGTTAATAAACGTACTATATCATGCCAAGAGAACCTCAAGTGGTAAATTATTAATATATATAACCTTATATAACTCCTTTGGACGAAAATTAGATTTTCAGTAATATTATATCAATTAATAATATATTATTTCTTTTAAAAACTCTTTTATGTCAATTTTGACACTATTTAGTATTTGGTTTCTGGGAAAATTATAACTCCATGATTACTTCGAAAAAAAATTATGTAATCAACCCTAACATGTAACATTATCCTATAAAATTAGTGTAATTCATCAAAAGTCTCAAATTTCATTTATTTGGATATTTATAATATCAATTATTTTAATATTTCATTAATAAGGTAATTACTGCATCATCATTGTGTCATAAATAAATTAAATTATTTAATGTATAAAAATTATAAATAAAATACCATTATATAGGAAATATTTTTATAATTCTACTGAATATTTATAGTCTAATTTATTTTATGTATAACCCTTTATTGAAAATGGTTTAGTTATTAAACATTGAATTTGACACTTTTAACTCTTTTAATAAAAATAATAAATGTCCTAATATAATCCTAGTGGAAAAAAGGGGATAATATTTAATTCTTAAGGTTTTTTTGATCTAATTACACTTATCCAATAGAATTAGGACATGTGCTTGGGTAATTATAATATCATTTTACACTTAATTACCCTATTTACTTTTAATCGCAGTAAATAAAAGTCAAAAGTTACTATTCACCAAAAAATTATTTTCATCTTATTGAAACACATTTTACTTACTGATATCAACCATTTGTCTCATATTTTGGAAATTAAAATCATAAAAGTGGTAAAATTATGTTTTATGCAAATTTGTAAATGCTACTAGAATGTGGGTAAAAGACGGTAAAAAGTTCAATAAAATTTTATATATCTAAACATATTATAAAATTACTCTAATGAATTACATAAAAAAATATATAGGTATTATGTATCTATTTTTACATAAAATAAATTAAAATAAAACAAATAATTGTTTAAATAAAAAGTCCATTTTAAACAATAATGTGATTTTCTTCACTATTCATCAAAAATTGAATGTTCTCTAAAAAATACCAAAAATTCACCCTAAGCTAATTTTGATATTCTGAATCCAAAAATTTAGTACATTTTTAAAAAGAAAATTTTAAAAATTTTAAAAAGTGTGTATTACTATTCAAAATGGCTAGTTTTATAGGTCGTGGTGTGTTAACACTCCTAGATGCGTACAATGCAAGCTACTGCATTATTCAAAGGGAAACATACTGTGGAAGCTTAGGGTGTTTGAACCACACTCCTAAGAATAGTGCTAAAAATAAAATCTATAAACCCTAGATTCGATAAAAACCAATATATATATTTTTTTATTTTACATCATTTCCATATGTTAAAAATTTTATCTCACTAGTAGTGGAAATCCAACGAATTTAAGTTTTAGAGTCTTTGAGTATCCAATACACAAGAAACTTATTATATGAAACTTTTTAACATTTATTCGTAATAAAATAATACTAGACCCCATCCTTAATTCCTCATAAATTATACTCATCTTACCTAGGGAATGGAAACATAAGGATGGGATGAACTCAAATTATCAATAATGGAAAAAAGCATAAAAATTTCATTAGGGGTTGGATAATAAGAAAATCAGAATATATGAGCATGAGAGTTATATATTATTAAAAATAAAATAGAATAATATGAGGTTTTTATAAGGAATAATAGAATTGACTATATTATTAAATGATAAAATATATAATCCACGGTATATAAGTGAATAAATCTAAATCAATAGGCATGATCCATATACAAAAACAACATATAAATGTTTCATCAGTGAAATAATATGAAATGTTAAGATATTGGAGTAGGCACTGCTACATGATTACCATCACAAAATGGGCTTGGACTAACAACCCATGTACCCTCTTGATAATGGGATAAAAACTTGTGTACCCTCTTATTAATGGTTTAACTACCCATGTACCCTCTTGGGAATGGGATACTACTTTTGTGCCTTCTTGGGCTTGGGATAACAAACCATGTACCCTATTGGGGCTTAGTTAACAAATTGTGTACCCTCTTGGGCTTGAGCTAATTCTCATGTACCCTTTTAATATTGGGATCCTACTCATCTAAACTTTTTTAAATCATTATATAGAAAACATCAACAATGAATTGGAGGAAGATATAGGACTCCACCCATCAATAATAACCATCCATACATTTTTTTTCCAAGATAACATGAAAAAAATTCATATTTCAAAAATTACTTAATAAACCAATAGAAAATATTTGGGATTCATGAAACATTCCATAGGAAATTTCATAATACATCTAGAGAATGTATTTGGATGGTGGTATATGAAATACCCCCCCACCCCCCATGTAACATAGGGAGCATTAAAGATTTTGACATAGATGAAAAAATAGTTCAAGATCATTCGGTCAATCCCAGTTAAATAAAATTGGAAATGCCTATTTTTATTTTAAAATCAATATAAATTATTGTTATTTGGAAAAAAAATAAAACATATAATGTAATAATCCTTTAAACGAATCATCTTAATGTTCAAATAATTTTTTCATAATATGAACCATAAAAAGTTATTTTAGAATGTATTTTTAACCTAATCATAAAGAACAATGTTACAGGTAGTATTCAAAAGTTTTTTTAAAAAATGAGAATTGAAATAGTTTTTAAAAAATTAATATTGAAAAAAAAGTTCAATAATTGAGCCTTGAAAAATACATAAATAAAACATTATATAAATATACAGTGGTATATAAAATAAACAATCATGGAAGGAAACACAATTCAATATTTTAAGAAACCTTTATTGAAATCCCACAACATAAAAACGTATAATGATAATTAATCTCTAAAAATAGATATTAGAAATATGAATGTCTCATGGTATATAAATTAATTAACTATTTTAATATAAAGGATAAAATTGTAAGGAAGTTAATGTATAGACATATAATAAAAATTATTGTTAAATAGAATGTGAATTATTATTAATAATGTCATAATTTTTTAGATAATAAATTCATCAAGGATGAGTATTTAAATAAAAAGTTTTATTTTCACCATGGATAAAGATAAATTAAAATTTAAAATCTTATTATTCCATATACCATGAATATAAGTAATAATTTCAATAAGAAACATTACAACTCCACGAATGGGGGTTTGATTTAACAAAAAACCCTTTACCTTTAATTTCGTTTAGCTGAAAATAATCTAACCTGATGTTTAAAAAAAATAAATGTTCTTTCACCAATTTTATATCCTTATTCAAAAGTATAAATTTTTACAAACATCATTTATAATCATTTATTACAAATATATAAGTTATTTAAATTTTATTTTCATCATCTGATTTTATTAGATTTGTTTTTTTTGTTTAGTACAAGATTTTTAAGGGAGGATCTGATTATTATTTATAGATTCAAATTTAATTATTTATAGATCGTTATAGGCACTGGAATATATTTCTTATAATTATTTATAATGTTATAGTATCATTTCATAAGAATTTTATTTATAATTAGTGATGATGAGTTGGTGATTAGCTTGTTTCAAAACAAAATGATGAAAATGGTGTTACAATAATAATAAGGTAAATATTATTATCACCTTTATAGGACTGTAAAAAAATATTAAGTTCTAATTAATTTATAAAAACACCAGTAGTAGTGTTTTTATATTCATCCATGATATATATTTATATCACTATTCATGTAGGTGGTTAAACCGATCAAATCATGAATAAGCTATAATATATGGGTGATTATGGTTAAAGAAGTGATTAATTTGAAATAATATCATTATCGTAGAATCAAAATTAATTTTTAATGTCTTGAATGATATTTTAAGATATTTTGATGAAGAATAAAATGATTTATGAAATCAAAATATGTCACATTCATGGAGGTAATAATCCATACAAACGAACATACAACACATTCATTTCTAAAGAACATGAGAAATATTGGGAAGGGTTTATAATTTTAAAATCTTACTAATGTTATAAATATCATATTTATTGATTAATTATACCATTTTAATTGGATACGCAATAAGGTTATGATAAATGGATCACAACTTTTATGGAGGTGGCAGTCCACATGTAACAAATATAATGTTTTCTTTTCTTGAACGGTTGATTGAATAGTAGAAAATGGTTATCAAATAAACATAATGACATTTCAGTATAATTTATACTTTTACTTAATTATTTAAAAAAAATTATATTAGGTTCTTATGTGTTATAAGAATAAATAAAAGAAAAAAAATAAAATATGAGTAATTGAGAAAATTTCCTTACATCATGGAAGAGCTCCATTGAAATTTCTTTGAAGGAATTAAGAGGTGGGGATGGAAAGAACCTATAGGAAATGATTAATATTTTAAATGAGTTACTTGGGTTGAGTTAATTCCAATATAAGAGGCTTGGTGTGTTAAGATAATGGGGTGGTGATGGGTAGTTTTATAAGGGAGAGGAGTGACATTTTTATAATAATATAAATGGAAAAGTCACTAATATATTGTCAAATAGACCCAATAATGGATAATAATATAGTGGGTTTAGGGTTAATGTCTAAAAATTATCAAATATACATTTTAAAACATGTTTTTAACATATTTTAATATTTTATACTTCTATATTTTTCACTTTTATCACTTTTGAGTTTTTCCATGATAAATAATTTTTACCTAAGTAATTTAATTTTTAATTTATAAAAGTAAAATATTCCTTATTAAATAATTTGGACATAATTATTTAAAATTTTTAATCAATTTTGTAAAATAATATGTATATGGGTGATAAGAAATTAATTTTCATACTAGCGCACATAACGTATAACTACCATTATTAGAAAAAGTTTATTTTTGTGCATAAAATTTGTGATTAAGATAAAATTATAAAAGTTTTTCATTTAAAAGACTTAAATTGGATTATTTTTAAACAGATAATAGTTTAGTTCATTTCAAAATATGAGAAAATATAATTCCACCATTTGGATATTTAGTTAATAGAAACTGGCTAATTTTTATATTATATTATTATATTATTTACCTTTCAAAAATGATAAGCATTGGATTTATAAATTTAACTATTTAGTTATAAATGAATAATTTAATTCCTTAAACCAGTTCTTCACCATTAATTTTATTTATCAAATATTTAATCCATACTTAAGTCTTGATAAAGTCAAAAACACTATGGTATTAATAAACACAATATTTTTCATTATTCACCTAATGATAAACTATTTCAGAAAAATCTAAAAAAGTCATCCTTTGAAAATTTTAACATGTTGAATTCCCAAATGAAGTTAGTTTAATAAAATTTATATTCTAAAATTTATAAAATTTGTTTTTAAATGAAAGTAATAAATTTAAAGAAAAAGTGTTCACAAATTATTTCATATCAATTGATAATTTAATTAATGTTAATATATTAGTTAATATATATTAATTTTTTAAATTATAAAATTTAATCTATTTGGATAAAATATACAACACTGAAAAATAGTTATTTGAGAAAGAGAACACATTTTTCATATTAATTATTTTCCCTCTAAATATAAGTAATTTCAGTTGAGTGATAATATTTTATTTACTATATGAGTTATTTATATTAAAATATTGTTAATAATATTCATATGATATGTTGAGACTTATTTTAGTTTTGTGTTCTGTTTGAAACATGATTTCGAAAAAAATATTTCAAAATCTTGAAGAGTTACATTACCCTTAGATAAATTGTTTCCACAAAATCTTTATTATCACTCACTAATGAAAATATATAAGGATATATAAAATATATAAATGACGCAATATATAATTTCAAGATAGTTATTAACCTTACAAAAATTGGAAAAATATCTTTTTTCCTCAGAATAGGTGGATCCAAATATTGAGTTTTTCTCCAACTGTTTGATGAAAGATCCCTCATGATTTGGTATCATAACACCTATAATGAAATTAGATTTACAAGAGAGACAATAATCATATATCAATGATATATTATCATAATTTTTTAATGTGATTTTCTTATTTTGGTAATTACTATGTTGTCTACGTGAAGATAGAAAATCCATTTCCAAAATCACATAAAATTCATCTAAATAAAGAGTTGATAAGACTTTCAAGAAGCATAATCCGTTAAAACATAAAAAATATTCATATACATTGGATATAATAATGATATCACTAGATATTTTTATATATAATTAAATAGATAATATTTAGTGAAAACATACATGACATAATACATCCAAAAATATACAGTGAAAAATAAGTGTACCAAGAACCACTTAATTATCACTATCAACTTCAATAGTTTTCATTTCATAAGATTTTTCTTATTCCATTGGAATAGGTGGATATTAAAAATGATTTTTTTCATTAACCCTAGGGTTTTTTCAATTCTTTTTCTAACTCCCATACTCCATAAAATTAAAGCATTGGATTTAGGGGTTTACATTAATCATGGCCTTCCCTCCATCCATTTCAGTAGTCAGGACCATTATATATATTTTAAATTAATATGATTGATGAACTTCCCTTCCATAATATAATATCTTACTTGTTAATTGGTGAATCCCCTACCACATGATTCTTCCAACATTTTATTCACATGTAAAGATTAATTTTCTCTCCTCTATGGTTTTCATTACTTGAATTTCAATAGAAAACCAATTTTCTTTTTTATACCCATAAACATAAGTGTAATTAGATATTCTAGTTTCCATTTACACCTTAATTTTAGATCAAAAAATATCTTCATTTATTCTTAAATACCTTATATACAATTATTTTTTGTGACTGAACTTTAATCCACTAAATAAATGATTGATCTTACTTTCATGGGAAATGATAAAACCAAAGGAAAACCTAGAATATGCTGTGAAGTTTTCGTCATATTCACTAATGGATTAGTCTTCCTATTATTTATACATATGTAATTATCTCTCAATTTTGGTTTGAATATTTCATGTAAAATATTATCTAAATAATAACCCCTAAAACTCTTCCATTTCATGGATTCGGTCTCTTCCTTTGGAATCATATTATTGGTTATGGCCCACCATTGATCAACTTCATGCTCCAAATGATATATAATTAAGAAAACATTATCATTATCCATTATTTAGAGAATATAAAATATATTTTCCCTCATATTTATCCATTTATTAGTAATTAGATGATCAAGATACCCACATACAGTTGTTGGTCATTAGGGCAAGGGAGGTTCAAAAGAAAGTATCTCCTTCCTAGGTGAGTTTGTGACCTCCACATGGTTTTTGTTATTGTTTATAAAATAGGAAAAAATATTAAAGAAATTTTATACTCTATTTATATCCCATTATGTTTATTTTTGGTACAATCTCCACATTTTCCATTGTACCCATTTCTGACATGGTTCATCCATGTTCCAGCCATTACTTTAAATAAAGGAAATATGGGAATGAATATTTGTTAAATACTTAGAAAGAAAACTATGAACCTAGAATAAATAATTCATAAATGAAAAATATAGCATAAATTATCGTTATATAGGTTTCAATCTAAGTTATCCAAGGTCATATCCATACTCAGTTATATATTTGAATTAGTTTGGTATTTAAATCCTTCAAAATGGTTCATAAAGTGAATTTGAGATAACCAAAAAAACCCATAAGAGTTTATAGCCAGGTTTGAAATATTAGGCCCACTCATAATGCATATATGGAAAATAAATTTTACACTCAACCAAAATTTATTAGGGTGATTCTACCTAGGAACATATGTCCTACAAACACATTGACATTATATTATCCATAAATGGATGTGATTGTTAGGAAACCATATAATCACTACTTTACCAAAACTAGAGAATGTTTTCTTTTACATAGAATTAAACATAGTGGTTTAAATAATGTTATATTATCCTAATACCTAAAAGACATAATTTTATTCCAAAAAACAATTAATTCCTTCACTAATACCAATTGTGGTTCCCTAGACCACACTCATAGGTCTAGTGCTAAAACAATTTTCTAAACACATGATTTGATAAAAACCAAGATAACCATATATTTATTTTCTATAATTTCAATAATTTGAACATTAAATTTCAAAAATAGTCAAAATCCCATGAATCAAAGTTTTTGTGTATTTTATGATCAGTTACAAGATCAACTTATTTTACGATACTTGTGAACATTTATCCATGATCAAATGATATTAGACTCTCTTCGATACTCCCCATAAGTTATACTCATCTTCATAACCTAAGGTATATAAACCCAAAGAAGGGGTGATTTAAATTCTTACTATGTTTAAAATCATCAATATATCATCAAGGTTTAGATCATAATAATATGAGAATATTTGAGAATGAGTGAAATATCATATTTAAAAGAACATGATAAAATAATTTTTTTTCACAAGGAATAATTGAATAGCATATAGTCTCAAATGATCAATAATATTCCTTGAAGTAAGAGTAAAGAAACATGAATCAATAGACGGGATCCATGACAACATTACAAAATCATATAAAATAGAAATTTAGCATAAGAGAAATCATAGGAAACCATAACCTAATGGAGATTTCATTTCTACATAATTCCAATAACATAGTGGGATTGAGCTAAATCCCCATGTACACTCCTAGAATTGAGATAACAACCCATATGCACTCTTGAGTGTGGGATAACATCCCATGAACCCTCATGGGATTGGTCTGCTACCTGTATAACCTCTTGGGATTGGGATACTACCCATTTAAACTTTTTGATCTCATGAGATCTAAAACTTCAACCATTAGAGGAAGATATAAAACCCCATCCACCAATAATAATTTTCCATACACTTTTTCACCAAGATAACACAAATAAATTCATATTTCAAACAAAACCTAATCAACCCATGGAAAATAGATAGGTTTTGAAAAAATTAGTAGAACATTTAATATCCATTCAGAGAAAAAAGGAAGATATTAGTGTAAGAATATTTCTCTAATGTAACATAAGGAGCATTAAATATGTTTACATTGATAAAAAATTCATTTTCATGATCTTTAAGCAATTCACATTGAAAAACATATGAAATAAATATATTGATTTTCAAATCAATACGAATTAGTTTTATTGGAAAAAATATTTTAAAAATTGGGAAGGAAGCTTCATAGAACATAATGTGTATAACAGTGAAAGAATGTATTCACATGGAAAATCCTTAAAAAGAGATTTCATAAAACATTTTTAATATTACCTTAAAATGATGAAGATACATGTCAATTTAAAGGTTGTGTTTCATAAAGTTAAAGTGAAAACCTTTTAAAACTTCTAATTTTAAAAAATAAACATCAATAATTGATCATTTAAAAAGGTTTAAATGTTATTTAAAAGAAATATGGAGTGAAAGATAAAACAATGATCATGGAAAAACTATTTTAATATGTTAAAATACCTTTGATGAAGTCCCACATCATCAAATGGGTTAATAAAACAACATTTTAAAAAATAAAGAAAATATGGCGGTCAAATTGGATAAAATAGATTTAGGTTTCTAAATATAAATGATGACATTTGTGGGAAGCGAAATTATTGACATGGAAAAAAATCATCGTTATGGAGAATGATATTTATTCTTAAAAATGTCATATTTTTATGGGAAAAAATTCACCAGGGAGAAAGATTGGAATAAAAAGATCTATTTTCCCAAGAGAGAAATATAATGTAAAATATAAAATACTAGTAGGGAATAAACCAAAAATAGAAGTATGAATTTCAATATGAAGCATTATAACTCAAAGAAAGTAGACTAGAGTTAATAAAAAACCCTTACATTAAGCCCCCTTAGCTGAAGGTGTTCCAACCTCTTGAATAAAAAAAATAACTATCTTAATCACCTATTTAAGAACCTTATTCAAAAATATATCTTTATATAAATTATTTTTATTCATTTATTAAAAATATATTAGTTAGTTATATTTTATTTTCTTCTTTAGATGTTGTTAGCATCGATTGGTTTTTTAGTACTAGTTTCATAATGGCATTGTTGATTATTTTTTATATATTGAGATTTAGTCATTTAAATATAATTATAGATACTTTTTTAGATGTTTTATAATTATTTATAATGTTATAATTTAATTTTATATTAATTTTAGTTATTATTTGTGATGATGAAGTTGGTGATGAGATTATTTGTATAATATTTAATAAAACAAAGGATATTTTTATAAAAATAATATAAATAATAATATAAACTCTCTAGGACCATATATCAAAAAATATTTTATCCTTAATTTCTAAAAATACTAGTAGTAACATTTCTATATTAATCCATGACATATATTTAGAGTATTGTTCATATCAGTGGTTAAGCTGACCCAAATAAGAATAAGATATAATTTATGAATAAGTATGGTCAAGGAAGTGATTATTTTGGAATAATATAATTGTTATGGAATAATAATGATATTTTGTTAATTAGTAGAATCATATTTTATGATATTTTGATAAATAATAAAATACTATATGAAAAATGAAATACATCACTTTTATAGAGGCTGTAGTACACACGTATGTATGAACGATGTGTTTGTTTCCATAGAATGAGAGGAATAGAAGAGATTGTTTATAATTGTTGAATATTTATACTGTTTTAAATATCATATTTAATCATTAAACAACTAATTTTAGCTTTCCATTTATGAAGGTTAGGAAAAATATATCACATAGCTTACGAAGGCAGTAGTCTGAATATAACACAAGAAACATTTTTGTTTTTTTGATTTTTAGGAGAAAGGGGTAAAATGTTTATCCCATAAAGATAATAATATTTTAGTATAATAATTATAATTATTTAATGTTATTAACATGGGTATATTACATTCATATGTTTTATAATAATAAATAATGAAAAATAAATGAAAGAGGATTAATTGAAAATTTTACCATACACCTTAGAAGTGCTCCTTTGAAAAATGGATTAAGGATTTGATAGGTAGTATTTTGAGAAGAAAAAATCCTCTTGGAATCATAAAGGAGTGTTGGTGATTACTTGGGTATGTATTCTTCCAATATAAGAAGATATTCATTGGTCATTATTTTAAAGTGATGTTGTGGGAATAAATAATAAAATAAATAACTAAATTAAAATTCTTTTTTATTTAATGGGTGTTATCTAATATTATTTTATAAAATCCCAGTTACATCCAAACCCTATGGTTAGCTATACAACCTTAGTTTTATTGATTCCAATGTAAAGGAGAGCTTTGTGGCATTGAAAAATTGTTATCCGATGATCGATACCCATAGGATGGTCTATGATAATAGAGTTCATGGATCTCACCAACAATGATGACGTAGAACCGTTCTTCAATAGAGATGGATCCAAAATCAAGGTAAATATTTTTTTCCTATATTAATCCATGTTTGGTTATCCCATGTTGAACATGAATCAATCCTTTTAACAAATTGCTTCACGGGTTGATAATTTGTTTATCTTCCTCAGATTATGAATTGATATTAATTGTTGGTACTTGAATATTTTTCCTTTTGTTGAAATTTTATCCATAAAAATATTGAGGACAATAAGAAAAATGGCCAACATATGTTCCTAACTTTATTTTATCATGAGTTTCTATCCAAATTCATCATGTATTCATTGTTGATGTCTAATATAACCTGTGGATTGACAATACCCAAAAACTAATCATTTCATGTTTGGTGTTTGGAATAAAAAAATTCTATGGGTTTAGGACTGAGATTGAGATCATTATTGAGGTTTGATAGGGTGTGATGGGAAATCAAGTGTGGATCATAGACTGGATCTAGGGTGTTCATGTGTGGTTTGGTGATGCAGTGGTGCCACACGATGAGAAGCATTCCCAAGGAGATCAGATGGTCAGAATCCAGCCATCGATTATCGATCAAGTGTGGTCAACCATAGATATGAGTTCATAAGTGTAATAAATGGTATAATTTTTAGTGGTGATGATGTGGGAAATATGCATAAAGAGTTCATAAATTTCTATAAATATTTAAAGTACCCACAGCATAGTTTAGAGGTACACATGTCATGTAGTCTTTTATATGTGGAAGATAGGCGATGATGGTTGAGTGAAATATCCCACACCTTGTGATTTACTTTCACTTAATATAACCCTTAGTTAGTTGGATAATATTTTACTTGGAGTACATACCCAGGAAAAAATACAGTGATACATGTCATGTGCATCGAAGTACACATCATGTAACACTTGGTGAAATGCTCAGTGTGTATTGAGAGTACACACCCAAGTGTACATGTGACCCTACACACCATGTGTGTTAAGGTATATATCATATATGTTGGAATGTACATGGGATTGAGATGAATCCACACACCATGTGCTGGACCATCACCTATATATTTTGTGATGTGTAGTACACCTCATTTGCTTCAAAAATTACTCATACAAGGCCAATATACCTAGGCACACCTTAAGTGCATTGGAACATACCATAGAAAATGGGAAAGGATAAACAAAGAACAATGTTTCAGAAGGACCTATACACAATGTGTACCCCTATTGGAAATACTGTGTATTTCAATAGAAACATTGAGTGTAAGAAGATTAGAAGTGGGAAGTTGCAAGATTAATGAGGAACACTATGTACCACTAAGGTCGCACAATTTATTTCTTCAAGAGAATGTTAGAGCCTTTATTATTCTATGTTTATCTTTAGTGTGAGAATTTGTGTGTTTCCTTGATCTATATCTATGTGGGTGTGTTCCCTCCTATCATTTTTGAGTATGTTTTTTCAATCCACTAACATGAGGGTTCAATGTGGAATTTTGGTGAGATCGTTAGATAAGATCCCTTAAGTAGACCAGAAACAGAATAATTCTATGTGGTATGAGGGTTTATCCTTATTTCCATCATCGTTTTCCTTAAGTGGGGTTTTAATAATCATCTTAACAACATACATGGTTTTCAACCCCTATCAGGAATGTTATTCCAGTTAAGGTCAGGTATACCCCATAGGCACTCAGTATGATCCCCTATCTATTTATCGACATTTGTTGTATTCCAATGAGGTAGAGTCTGATCAAGTGTAAATCTTAGTTGAACCCTCTTATTTTATTTTGTGCTTCTTTATGTTGAGGTGTGATAAGAATGACCAATCAGATGAGTTCCATCAGTATTAGAAAGTCTCGTAATTTAATTTCTACTGGATTTGCATTAATTTCTATCCACTAGTATATCTATGGATGGAAGTGAGGAAGAAAAATCACCATGAGAAATGGTGTCCACATTTAAGCATATCCAGGTTATTACTTTTATAATTATGTCTCATATTCCAACTAATATATCTTTGTGATGATGAGATGACTACTCTCTGATGCTCTATGTTTGGTGTTTTTAGGGCTTCCTACTGGTTATGTTTATACTCACCTCTATATGGGATATTCCTACACTCCTCATGTTTTTCTCATAAGACAAGATTTTTTATGGATTCCTAGGAATTATTGGAGTAGTTGAAACTTAGTAGTGATAGATATACCTAAGATTGATCTAAAAGATTATTTTTGGTAGCTTCCCCCTTATTGGTCAATGGTTAGGTTATTTTGTTGATTTGGTGGTATTGTATTTATCCCTATCAACTTTTCCTATATTAATTATTTTAATCTGATGTGGGATATATGTTATTAATTCATTTACAGTATTTTTTTATCATTCCACATTATACAGGTGTATGGAGATGTGTGCATGTGTGTGCAGGTACTTTTGGCTGAGGCATACCATGTATGTGATATTCTTACTCGGTGATGGTGGCTGGACCTTATCCTATTAGAGGTAGGATTTGGGTATCATTTCTAGCTTACCTCTAGCCATGCGTGCCCGAGTGTGTCTAGTCATGAATGATTGGTATCAAAACCTATTATCTTTAGACTAGATATTGAATATTGTCTAACTATTAGGTTTGGTTTGTGAAATGGGGAAATAATGTTAAAGTTTCATGAGTTCATCTTTCAATCCAAGAAACCTAGTGTTTGTATATAGGATGATGTATCCATTCACCATAACTCTAATAACTTGTATGTTGACTTGGAACATGTAGGAACTAGTTGTAGGGAAAACATTGGTACATACATCATATAGGAATGTGTTTTAAATTCATGTACTTCTTGAGTAAGACCCCTAGATACTCTATTTTGACCACATTTTTTCTTAGCCATTATTTCATTCTTCCATGATGATAGACGACTGGGGTTATGTAGAAGGATAATGGTAAATATGTACTTTGTGATGGGGCTTCAGTTTGTGGACCTATACAGGGGTCAGTTCCTCCATGTGGATAGTGAGCATTGTATCCACCCATATATCCATATACTAATCCACCTCTGGTGGTTTAGATGGATACACCCCAATAGGTTGAGTAGTGGTTAGTCCTAGATGAATCAAAAGATGATTCACTTTTTCTAAGTTCACTTCATGATTTTTAAATATAGGGGTCACCAAGGATTCATTGTGATCTAGAACCTCTTTTTAGGTGGTATAAGAGTAACATGATCCTGTGGTGTGAGTATATTTCTTGGATTAGACCCCTCTCAATAGTGGTCCAAGTAGGGAGACTTATGTAGGCTAACATGGGGAATTGATAGATCCCTATACTAATAATGTTTTATGTGGGTTCTGACATGTGATGAAGAGATACAATTTCCTCACTATTCATTCTTGCAACACTTCTAAAACCATGCATGAAATTTAGTGTTTCCCATAGATGATAATATCATGTTTTGGAGGGTTAGTTCATTTTAATTAAATATTTGATGTCATTTTGATGTGATAAGGAGTTAGAGTGATCCCTGGTTGTGTTGAAAAGGTAAATAAGTGAAAGGATATGTTTAAGCAGTAGGATATTTTGACCTTGTGTCTTCGACTGTGTTTTGAGGTATTACATGTGTATTCTATGCTCTAGATACAACTATAATATATAGTCACAAGCCACATTTCCTTGAATGTTTCCTCTATTTGAGTTTTTGAAATTCTATTTGAGACTTTTTTCTCACCCATTGGGTTTTAAGGCTCCTATATGAAAGGGTCAGTGATCACAAACTTTTTATGACAATGTGACCTAATTCTGATAGGATAGATACCCTCACATGGAATCTTTCCATTGTGATAGTGATACACTATTATGTTTCTCTCAATATATTATAGGTTCCTTCTATCCATAATTAGTTTACTATTTATAATGATGGTTGTAGTGTATTTTAGTTAGTGGGTTATAATTTTACTTATTTTGTGAGAATTAATCCCTAGTAGGTTATGATGGAATTGTGTAGAGGAGGATAAAAATGATTTCTTATCAATTGTCTAGTATGACCTTTATAGAAACATATTCTATGATCTTTCAGTTTCCCATGGTGTTTTTGAAGTATGAGGAAATCATCCCTATGTATTTTATATAATCTCCACCCCATAAAAAGTTTGTTTTCTACCTAGAATTACACCCAATGGTGAATTGATATCTGCACTATCATATCAGATGACCTCATGTAGCTATAAAATATGAATGTGTTGTTGGACAAAATTACAAAGAAAGTGAATTTTTAGACCTAATGTGTTATCATAGGCATCCCAATGTAGTTCTCCTAGAAGGTGGATGTGAGTCTGAGGCCGTTCATGGATTAATTTTCCATGAACCTAGTGACATAAGAAGGATTATCCACCCCTCCCGAATCAATTACTTATTTGACCCATGATTACGAGTGAAGTGGTCCTCAAAGTTCGATCTTAGGATGATTTATCACCAACTCTAGGTTTGGGAGGAGGATATGTCGAAGGTTTCTTTCTAATGATGTTATAGTTCCTTTGAGTTCATGGTGATACCTCTTAGGATGTTGGACACCCTAATTGAGTTTGTGAGACTTATGAACCAGGTTTTTAAACCCTTATTGGATTATTTTATGGATATATTCTTCAATGTAATCCTTGTGTACTGAACATTAGAGGTGGAGAACATGATATACTTGAAGATGAGTTTGGAAATTCTATGAGAGTATCGCTTTTATGGGAATCTATCAAAGTGTAATTTTTGTATTCAGGAGGTCCACTTCTTGAAATATGACTTCCTATACATGGGGGTGATAGTGGATCCAACAAAATTTTAAGCAGTTTTAGTTTGAGATAAACCAATGGGAATTACCATAGTAGCATATGCTCAATTTTTATTTCTATTCAACATCTCTAAGCAAAAATATGGATTAGCTAGCATTTAAAAATGAACCTTAAGGATGAGGATGGTCCAAACTAAATCCAGTCAATTGTTATTACCCCTCCTCTTATTTATCATATTAGGGAGGAAGAACTTGCTGATATCTATTGTGGGATCTTGTGTGACCATATATCTGTTGGAAATGTTCTTAATGGATTTTATAAAATTTTGGGAGCACATCATCCATGTTTGAAGATGAATAAAGACACCAGAAGTTATGTGAGAGGAGGTATTGAGGAGTTATAATTCTTTTACCTTAGTAGTACATCCAAGAAAGCTTGGGATGTAGTAGGATCCTTTTAAAATTGTTTAGGAAGAAACATAGGTAGTAACATGTATTTGAGTTTAACTCTTGAGGTCTCACTAATAATAGGTAAAGGCCATGGTACCTGAAAATAAGTTGAAATGGGGTGGTATCTTTTTGGGTTTCATGATGGTTATTCCATGACAGATGATATGTCATGTCACTATATGATTGATCATAGAATGACTCATCAAATCATCTCACTTTATAACTATTCATGATGATATCTTAACGTAGAGTTTGAGATGTTTGTGTGTCTAGGAGGTAGTCTAGATTCATGGTGTTTACCTGATGGTCATTTTAGGACATGATGTTCAATTAACATTAGGATTATCTATAGGATACAAAGGCCTTTGGAACTCTAATTTGGTTGAGCATAATGTTTATACCCCACAAATATGGCCAGGTCATGTAAACAACACAATTTTTGTAGAACATTATTAGGGTTTAGATGTTATATTTTTTTGTAGATTGTAGGGTCATATTCAATCCATGTAATTTATATATAATGATAGTTAACACTCCACCATTTATGTTTCACCACATGAGTCCATTCGTGAGAGAACCTATAGGTCACTATTGTATTGTTTGTAGCCTAGGGAGCAACATTTATAGACCCAGAGTTAGTGCGATCAATGGTTGTAAAGGAAAAGTTCATACAGAGGTGAATTATGACTAATTGAAATTTTAGGAGTCCTTTGTGGACCATATTTTGTGGCCTTTTGTGTATTATGAGGAGATCATATGTTTTGGGATTTCTCACTTTGTCGAGGATTGTAGAGTTTTGGATGAGGAGACACAATATCTATGAGGTTTGTAAGCCCCTTTTCTCTGTTACTACATCGGTTAGTGAGGAGGAATTCCACTTACACATACCACCATAGTAAAACTACATAAATGATGTATTACAAGTGATGTATATGAGCATATATGTGCTTTAAGGATTACATGATGTCGACCAGGATGAACTAGACCTTGAGGGTGGAGTTACCTTTTCATGTTTCCTAGTGGATATTGAGAAACCATTAGAGAATACCCTTCATGGGAAAGTTTTTCCTTTGGGTGACTGTTTATTGGAATCTTGAGAACCTCTAATAGATCTCATTATAGGGGGATATCTAGATGCGCGCTTAGTATCTTTACTTTCTTGAGTTGTTTTTTTTTAATTTTTGGTACAAAAATACATGAAGGTGGGGAGAATGGAATGAATCTAAATTATATATTTGATGCTTTGGAAAATATCACGTATTACTTTTAGAGTACGATATGGGGTTGGCATGGAATTCTACGGCATGAAGAGCCTCAGTGTGAATATATTAAAAATATTATATATATTATATCACAAGTGAATAGTTTATCAGAAAAAATAGAATATCTCTTGAATGGTGTTCTAGATGAGAAATACGAGACCAAATTTAAATTATTATTATAGTATTTACCCTAGGTATCATATAATATTTTTTATCTTTAGAAATTTTTTTAATGTTAGATCACAACCACAAATAATAAAATAAATAAATATATTAAATATATTTTTTATTATATGACCATGACCTAATACAATTTTATAAAATCCAATTTATATCCAAAACCTAGAGTTATCTACATAAAACTATAATTATTGATAGGGTCATGGAAGAGAGGTTTGTGGCCTTGACAGACCATGGATCAACAAACAATACCACTTGGTTCATCTATGCCAATAATGTTTGTATATGTTTCCAATGAAAACAATGTAGAACTATTCTTTATTAGTGATTGATCCAAACTCAAAGTAGGGTGTTTTTTGTGTATTATTCTCCATTTGACTATCCCATGTCAAAAAATGAATCAATACAACTAGAAACTTGATTCATGGGTTGATATTGGTATATCCTACTAAGTTTAGTAATTGATATTAATTATTGTTACTGAATTATTTCCACATAGTTTTATGGGTTCTCCATCAATAGACTAAGTTCAATATGAAGAATTTCCAACATTGGTTCCTCAGTTTGATGTGTTGTTCTTTTCTCACCTAATTCCTCATGCGTTCATCATCAACACCTTATTAGACTAATAGTTCAACAATACCTAGAAACCAATCATAGAGCATTCATTCCTTTGTGTAATAGATTATTTAAATAGGTTCAAGATCGAGATCAATATCATTATTGAGTCATCATGGGGTGTGATGGGAGATCAAGCATATATAAAATATGATATCGATGGTGTTTATGCATGGTTTTGTGATGTGGCAGTGCAATATGTTCGGAATTGCTCTTTACTAGATCGGATGGTTGGAATCTATCCACCAATGATGGATTGAGTGTGGTCAGCCCCATACTTGATTTCCTTATCATGATTCATGGAATAATTAGTGGCAATGACAGTTTAGAAGATATGTGTGAAGAGTTGTATAATTTCTTGAAAATTTTTGAACAACATGACATATAATTTAGAGGAACGCACACTGTGTAGTCCTCTTAGTATGACAACTAGGGTATATAGGTTAGGTTAAATTTCAAAAGTTGTGTGAACCTTAGTCTGCTATATTGATGTGTACAAATAGTATATTCCTATAATTATATATAGTGATATATACTATGTGTTTCAAATCACAAAGAATTTCGATCATAGAAAATGGAATAGTGTGTATAGGGAGTACATGCCCAAGTGTCCAAATAACCCCATATGTCATGTGTGTCCGGGCACATGTCATGTAATTATAAAGGTACGTGGTCTTGGGTAGATGAAAGATGCTGAGTGCCAACCCTACCCCTACATGCTAAATGAAAAATAGTACACCCTGTGTACTTCAGAAAGTACTCAGACATGGGCACTATACAGTGTAATTCCCTAATTAAACAGGCATGAGGCATAGTAAATAGTATAGAAAAGATAGAACTCCAAGTTATAAACCAACCTATACACATCATGTACCCCTAGTTAACATGTTTTTTATTTGGTGAAAAACAATCAATGTGAGACCATGAGACATGACCGGTGATAGGATTTTTGATACAAACCGTGTACCACTATGGACACATCATGTACTAATTCAAGGTAATGTTAGAGCCTTATTTCTTCACATTTCATATATGGTGTGATATTGGGTTTTTCCCTCGATGTATATATATGTGGGTGCATTTCCTCCTTAAATTTACATAGAGTGAGTTTTACCAGTACACCTCCATGAGGGTCTAGTGAGTCATTTTTGATAGTCAATTGGACAAGATCCCCATAGTATACTAGAGTTGGAATCCCTCCATAAGGATTGGTGGTTATATCCTCATTCCCATCATCTTGTTCCCTATGCAGGGTTTGAAGAATCATGTGACCAACATACATGGACATGATCCCCTATCTGGTGGATTTTTATAGTTAGGGTCAGTTATACCACATAGGCCACGGGTGTGAGCCCCTATCCATGTATCAACATATGTTGTCTTCTATTGAGGTGTGGTATGATATCTTCGATGAGACCGCTCTATTTTTTTGGGGAATTTTTATTGTTAGCCTAGATAGGGATGACCTGTTATATGATCTCCATCAATGTCATCAAGGCTCATGGAGTGATTTATCCGTGACAAACATTACGTTTGAGCCTATAGTAAGAACCAATGATGGCAGTAAGGATATAAACTCACCTCAATACTTGGTTTTTACCTTTTTGAATATCAAGGATACTATTTTTATTAATATGTCTCAAATTATGATTGACATGTCTTTATGAAAATGATATGACTACTCTTATTATTTATATTTAGTGATTTCAGGGTGTCTTACAAGGTAAATTTATACACACCCCTATATGGGATCTACCTGTACATGTCATGTATTATGTAGATGATTGGATTTTCAAAAAATTACTATGAATAATAGGATCAGGTATAGCTCAGTTATGCTTGAAAAACTATAGACTGTTCCAGGAGTTTCTTTGGAGTAGCCCCCTTGTGGTTAGTAGGTTGGGTAATTTTTCAATTTTGGTGGGCCTGCATTTATCCTCTTTTGATTTTTTTGTACAACTTGTTATAATATTATGTGGGATATATGTTATTAATTCATCTTCATTGTGATATGTTTATATTTATTCATTAAAACATTGTATAAATATCTGTCTCTTTGTACATGTACATTTTCCTAAGGCCTTCTATGTGTGTGATATGCCTACTCATTACTAGTGACCTACCTTTGGCCTATCGATGGTGGTCTTGAGGTGTCATTACTGTCTTACCAATAGATCGTAAGGTCCCGATGGTCCATTTAATGACATTTTGAATGAATAAAGACATATTTTAAACCACAATTAAGCGACAGAATATTGATTTACATGATTCAGATTGATGTTGTATTACCTATAGTGTTAAGATCATAATAGTTTCTATTTAGTGTTCATCACCAAGTGTATATAGGATGAGACTTGGATCTACTGAGGATAGACAAACACACTAATTTATATTCATTATTATTAACTTTCTCATCCTATCTTGGATGATCATAGTATTTATGATTTGAATTTTTCGACTATATCTAGACACATTTTATGTCCCCAAAACCCATAATGGGTTCTTAAAAGATTATGATTTTATGATTCATTACAACCTGGGTAAATTAAAAAAAATTGAATATGACCTATGTTAAAAGGATAATAAAACAACCTTTATTTTTTTTGTGGTATGATTCATTGGTTAATGACATAATGAACATGGGAATATATATTTTGAAATTTTAAACCTCTTATTATTTGATTTAATTAATTCTATAATCGTCTCTATTATATAAAATAATATTTTATCAAATATATTATCATGTGTTTTAGATGAATATAGAATTGATAAAATAAGGAAATCATGTACCATTTTATATAAAAAAATCATTAATAATGATCAAAAATGGGTTATGAATATAAAACATACCATAACTGAAAATATAGTTATTGACTGAAGATTTCAACTCACAATATTTCATTTATCTAGAGAGTAAAAAAATATGTAGATATCTCTGAGAACGTTTATGGTGGGAAGGAATGAAAAGGTATATTGTGATTTTACTGTATTTTATTTTGTATTTAAGCAATTTAAATTAGGGATACAGTTCCAAAATAGGGGTAGCTTAACCATTTATCATTCAAAAATGTAAATAGGAGAGTATATTTATGAATTTAATTATGGGATTACCAAATAAATCTTATGAAAATAACTAAATATAAGTTATTATTAATAATATATTAAAATATTCTCACATTCATAATATTTGGTATAATATATCTTTGTAGATTTTTATAAATAATTAATATTTCATGGTGCCCCCTATTGATTTTTTTTGTTTTCATAACCTAGGGTTCACATTAAATTTATATAAGGGAATTCATAATTCATTAGGTATTGAACTGAGTTTTATTTTTTTTCTTACTCATAATGATAAAAATTAAAAAATGTTATTTAATAATTATAAAACAAATTTTCAAATTATTTTTGTATCTATCAAATTGATTAATATTGACATCTTTATTTAGTTTATTTTATATAATTTTATTTATTGAAGTCTCTAGATGAAACCTTATGATGTATTTTAGATAAAGTGGTGTCAAACTCAAACTGATTAAGTTGAAGTGGGGGAATGTTGCCTTTTGAGACTTGAATTGGTGCATGAGATAATAAAACATTTAAATTTAATTAACAATATGAGAGAATTGTATGAATTTTGTTTGAGATCTTTGAAGACAACTGATGGAAAAACATTTCATTTGAAGTAGGTGGTCATGTGTTTCATAACATATATCCATGGAAAGGTAATATAAACTTTGGAATAAAAGATAAACTTATAACTATATATATCATTGCAGATTATATATTAGAGAAATTTTGACCATTGGTTTATTGAGTAACTTTACCTATTAATTTATCTAATTTATATAACATGTTTCATGAGTCCTTGATGTGGAAAATTTTTCCTAATAAAACCATTATGTTTTGAAATTAGAGTATAACGAATCTTGTGAGTAAAACCCAATTTGGTCTCTCAACCTTAGATAGTTGGTATTGTGAAAAAAATACAATATGTCTAATTAAATATTTGTGGAAATATCATTTGGTTAAGGCGGCCATATAGAAGACCTAAGAATTTATATATGGAAAATATTTTCCTATATTTATAAAATTTTGAGGATGAATTTTTTTAATGAGCTAAAATGTAGAGCCAAATGTTTTTTAGAAATATATTTAAAGTTTGCGTTTCACTAATTTATTACTTTATGGAATTATTTTTATATATTTTATATTATCATTATATTTTATTATTAGTTTTTTTGTCATTGATACTAATAATACTACTACTACTACTACTATCACCACCATCTCCACCACTATAATTATGATCAGAATGATGAATTTGTAAAATATGAATATTCTATTTCATTTTGAAGGGCACGATAGTGTAGTCAAAAAATGGAAAAAAAGAACAAAAAACCATGATATTATTGTATTATAAAATATTAACGAAAGAAAACTTTTGAACCAAAATGACATTATATAAATAAAATTGATAAAATACCAACTACAAAATTTTTTTAGAATTAATCTAAGTTATTATCAAGAATTTCTATACAAGTGTATAATGTCTAGAAAAATTATGATTAAGAAAAAAAATTATTTTCATTGTTATAGAAATTATGATGGAAAGAAAATGAGTGACAATTTTAGAAATAAAAAGTGTATTTTTTGAATTAATGTAGTGAAAATTTATAAAATAAAAAATTGGGACGGTCTTCTATATTACTATTGGAGATAATCATTAAGAAATAATGGGAATAGTCATTGGACTAGATTATTATTTTAGTTATGTGACATTCAATTAAGGGACACAATACTATGATATTTTTACTAATGAGTAATGTAATTAATATGATATTAAGAAATATTTTATGAGTGGTTTTGGAATGAAATTATTTATAAAATTCACATAAATTATGAAAAATTATGTTATGAAATCTTAAGAAAATAATTTTAATATCTAAGAGTTGAAATGAAAAATATGTAAATGGGGAATAATTGTGACTATTTTTTTTCTATTAATAAAAATTAAATGATATTTTACATAAAAAAACAATCCGGAATATATTGATAGTCTAAGTTGAGAGATTCCTGATCGCTATAGACTGAATTAGTGGTCGAAGTTCAATATAATATTTTTAATTTTTCCCCTTCTTTTAAACACCATTCTAAATTTTTTTGTTAGTGTAAATACTTCCAATAAATAATGTATTAATGAGTATGATAAATATAAATTCATAAATCAATAATCTAAATACCAGTCTATAATGGATTACAAAGTTTACAGACTCTTATTATTGATAAATTTTGTCCTTGTAATTCATTTTTTTATTTTAATAAGAAAATTCATGTTTTATTATCAAATATAAAAAAATTTACAGTTGATGTAGGAATATAGTCATGAACTCTTACAATCATGTAAGTGAGAAAAATGTGTAATTCCTAAGCGAGAGATGCACAATCACTAAGAGTGAGAGTTAATTAGTCACTTAAAAAAAAACAGAAATCAAAAAAATTAATTCGGTACTGGATAAATATAGAAGTCAGAAATGAATCCAAGTGATTATGTGATACAGAGAGAGATATAATATACATGAAAAAATACTTTTCACAATGATCAAACAATATTTTTATAAAGTTTATAATACTTGGTGTACAATGGTTTTAATATTACTATAAATGTTCTTATTTTATTATTTTCATTAATAAAGAATGGAGTAGAAAGATGTTCTGGATCACAAAGTATGATAAATATCTTGATGAGTTTCAATATATTGATCAATATTTTTCTTCCCTCCATAAGTGGATCCATGTATGGATCACATTTTCACCTCTATTATTCTCCTCAAAGCAAACTTAATACTCTCAAGAATGTCCACAAGAATGTATATATAGATATATAAATGTTTCTTCATAATCATATTTGTATGAAACTCTTTTTTTTAAATACCCTAAAGACATTATTACCTGATGGTCATCATTACATTTTTATCATTAGTTAAATCAAGATTTTTATATATTTGAATATATCTCTTCTTAAATGATTATTGAGATCCATAATTATATTATTGGTCCTAAAAAATTAATGTGAAATGACTATATAACAATATAATTTTATCAGAATGAAATTGTCCTTAAAATCTATTATTATAAATTATGTAGTGATCAAAACACTTAATTTAAGTAATTTAAAAGTGTTCTATAACCTAACACCTTATGACATGAATGTTTTTATCACATTGGGATACTCATCCTGATAATGTAATATTCATTTATGTCAAAACCCATAATGTATCAAGAAACCCCCATGATGTTACTCATGTGGATTATTGTGTGAATCTTATGTCCTAGACAATTCTATATCTACTTCAATCCACTTCATTCCAATACCATCAAACTAAATCATGGTTTATACGTAGTCATGAAAAACATTATTCCTTTTCAAATAGATCATCTCTAATAAGATTCAAACTCATCCATAATCATATTGGTAATAAATAAAACATGAATTTTCCATCATTACTGATGAATTAATTACTTAAAGAAACATATCATAACATTCTCATAATGTGATAGTTATCTAAACCCCACACAATTATATATAATGATTTTTTTGAGAGTTATACAACACCTTATGTAAATATAAATGTTATAGTGACCATGTTTTAATTAAGATAATCTCACACATATTTTAAATTCACTTCATAAGGGTTCTTTAATATCTATGGGATCATCAAAATGAATATTATTGACAATGAAAATTCATGAGTGATATTATTCCATCTTCATCAAGTGAATCTGATCTATAGAATGTTTGTGAAATGTTCTTCCCTCATGAATAACCTGATTGGTTATACCTCTCATTATTAGGATAACTCAATAGCCTAAAATAAAAAAACATTAGGATAAACTATTTTTAGAGATATTTCATATCTCTAAGTAATTATAAATGGCTAGTAGTGATACACAAATATCAAATGACGCTATATTGGTATATACAGAACACACACAAATCCCCTTATCAAATATGTTTGAAATGATGATAAATGATTCCATTAAAAATCTTCAATACAAACTAAAAATATTGGATATTTAATTCTGAATGTTATA
The DNA here is from genome assembly GCA_963277665.1 of Viscum album. NCBI lineage: Eukaryota > Viridiplantae > Streptophyta > Magnoliopsida > Santalales > Viscaceae > Viscum > Viscum album. The sequence goes on from OY728161.1 coordinate 1,421,780,330, forward strand.
AATTTTTTAAAATCATGGAAGAATGGGTAGTGTTATGTGTACTATATGGTCAAACAAAAATCATAATTTTAAAAAACATATTTAACACTCTTCAAGAATCTAACTCTGACATGTGAAATCTACCATTATCTTCTAAAAATTAATTTATTATTATTACCATTAATGTGGCTAGTAGATCGTGCATTCACACTAAGATGGGGAGTGAATCTATCTAAACACATTTGACATAATTATTTCAACTTAAACTTTTAACCCCTTTTTAGTATTCTAGGTCTCAGTTATGTTATATGGATCTATTTATTCATACATGAAACACTCACACTACATTAAAAACAAAAATTAAAAAATTAAAAAACATAATATTTGAACAAATTCTTATCCCAATGTGGGTATCTAGTCATTTGTTTGGTCATGTTTAGTATGAGATATATATTTTCCATTAATATGAAAATATATTATAATAGGGAACATATCATCCTAAACCATTTTTTCCCATACTTATAATGGAAACGTACTTATAATTATAAACACTTTGGGTAGTTATTATCCTAAAGAAACAATTTCAAGATGATATATCTCCCCAGTAGTTATTCAATGTCATGAATATATAGATATTATTATACTATATCAATTTGGTCTTCCAAATCCCCTAATGAACACCTACCAAAGATTTCTAATCTGTTATTGGATATCACAGTATCAACTAATGAGAACTTATTCCTCAACAAAAGGTCTTTAAGTAAAAAAATTTCTTCTAGAATGATATCATTCACATAAAACTTGTTTCTCCATGTAATCAATTGTGTAAACCATATTCACGATCTAGATCATTTTCCTTTCCCACAAGCTTTTGTAATATCTATTTCTAAAACTTCCTATTTTTTAAGTACTTTAAAATTATAATATTTTTTAGGTTTTTTCCAAATGTTGGTCTTGTTCATTAACTTTTTTTAATTAACTTTAAAAATCCTCATTGCACCTTTTGAATTTTTTATTTCTAGATCCTCATATTCATTTACCCAAATGATATACAAAACCTTTTGTTCAACCTATCCATCTCTTCTATCTCTTTTTAATCCATGAGATTTAAATAAATCTCTTCTTTATTTTTTCATTATTTATATGATAAATAAAAGGAATACGAGCTCCAAAATTTTAATCTTCATTCGTTCTCAATACTCATTAAAATTTATTCAATGAATATAAAAATATCTATGTTTGAATTCATCATATCCTCTATAAAACGTTTCTTAATCTATCTTCTAGTATTCCACAAATATCAACTAGAGACACAAATTCGAACTCATGATATTTTTATCTTGATGTCCAACTCAACTTTGTCATCTTGAATCTAAATTCAAATTAATGTTATATTAAATATATTTTTATCATCTGATTCTTAAATTTCTATAGACTCTAGATTAAAAAAAATAGAATTCATTCTAATTTCACTCCATTGTTTAACTTTGTCCCTATATTTCTCACCCATCCATAAACTTTTTAACTTCAAACTTATTATATCATAGCCCCAAACATTATAGTCCACTTATTAAATTTATCTAAAACATCATTCAAACACTAGAATACGACATCTCACCCACTTAATATGGATTTCGATCTCTATAAATTATTATCATCTTAGTTTCTGATCATTTTATCAACTGATCTTTTCATCTTCTAAAACTCTGTACTTTCTCAGATTCCATACCTCTATACATATTTAACATCCACTCTTATTTACTTTATATATTTTATAAATAGTAAAATTATCATCTTGAAATACATTTCAGAAATAGGTCAAAAATAATTCTCCCATAACATTATATTTTTAAAAGTTAGTCTTTCATATAAGTGAATCATATGGACTTCACTTATGCTTATAAACTCCTTTATCATATGGATTAGTCAATAAAACTTTCAACTTTTTAAAACTTTTTTATTTTAATTAACCTAAGTTATCTACATAATTGAATAATCTTACCCCAAGATCAATTCTTCCATAACTAGCTACTCCACCATCTTCTTCTTTTGATCTCACCTTTAGTACATGATTCTCCAAGATTTTTGTAAAAATTCATTGATTTTATATCTTGATTCAAATAGAATAAACCCACATGATCGGTATTTTGTTAATTTTTCCTTTTTCAATCTAAATCATCTTTAATGAAAATATATTCTCAAAATACCATGATTTTCATTAATTTTATGATAAACATAACATCATCTAAATTTGCTTCTAGATCTATCTCCCTTGAAATAATCAACTTCTCAAATTTTTCTAACTATTAGACCCTTATGCATGTTGATAAACTTTACATAATAAATTTTTACTCTTATGTAGTATTGTGAAGTATTTGGTTCCAAAAATAAGAGAAACAACTATTAGGACTATGAATAACATGGATTTTTTTAGATTCATCGGATAATCTACAAAGTAGAAAATGTGAATTTCTAGTCCAATAAATTTTCATCTATAAATTATTTAAAAAATTCACCAAAACAAATGGAGTATCCTTTCATGTTAATTTATAATTAATGTAAAACATCAGGATAATGATTACATTGATATTGAGATATTTTTCATTGATAATTTCATAAATTGGAACCCGATCAGTGTGTTGTTGTTCTGTCACAGATACCCAATAAATATTCTCTATTGCAGTGATCCACACCGACCCCTTTGATCTATAAACAATTACAATGAAATTATGGGTGCTAGTTCATTTGATTTATTATCTTTAGTTTTTTCTCTTTTATCACTTAGTGTTCCTTCAGGCTTAAAGGAATCCCAATTACTATTCTTAGTCTTAAGAGTAATAGAGGAGGAGGAAGAGCTTGAGTTGAATTTTTTTCACACTGATTAACCTCTTCGCAAATGAAATAACAATATATATAAATAAATGGGGTTAGGTTTTAATATTTAATTAATTAAAATGATTCCTTAATAATATATTAAACCCATAATTTACCCTTATCCAAATAATATAATAATATAATTATTTTATTCCATGGGATATAGAAACATTCAAATTGATAAATTTTATTTTATAATCCATTAAAAACATATTTATATGCAAATCAAAACTTCTTTTGGTCCTACTAATCTTAATTAAAAATTTGAATAAATTTTTTTCATTCAATATATAAATTATTATTTTATACATAGTCTACAGATTAAGTATTTATTTTATATTTCTACAATGTAATAAATTATCTATTGATGAATAAATAATTACTTATTAACTTATAAATAACAATAGATAAATATACATTATGTATTTGTGTAATTAAATAATTTCATTATGAATGAATATTTATTTAATATTTTTATCTTAGAATAAATCTTTAATAAATCAAAATTCTTGATCTAGAGAATAATATTTGTTTCAAATGTTAGATACAAGAAATAATTTAACTGAGATCAATAGAAACACATTTTGTGTGACCCACTAGGCATCTTCCTTATTAGCATTAGAAATACATGTCTAAAGTCCAGTATTACTATCTAGAAACTGATTAAGGCACCAAAAGATGAAGAATATATGTCACAATGATAAGAGCCACATAGAAATGCTCACATTTTAATATAATATCTTTGTCATGATATCTCATTGATCATGTTATACACCCATGTCATAAACCTATATTCTTTATACATATTTCTTCAATTATATAAAATTAACTCATCTTTACACCATGGTTATAGAGTTTATTGTGGTGGTTATGTTTCAATCAAATATCCAAGATATCACCTTCCATATTGATATAATGGGAAATAATTCATTAACTTATTCATCAATAACAAATCATTTATGATGAACCCAATGTACCCAACTTCACTATGAACATCTATAATCATGGTATATATAAATATGTTTAAGTGTGTGAGTCATGGAATGTATTAATAATAATATTGAAGTATAAGTATCATTATACATGCTCACAGATAAGACTATCTAATGACACAAAAACATTTTGAATTACCACTGTAAGGTATGTTCACATAATCTCTAATCTTGGAGATTTCCATGTGTGAAATTCATGAGATGACGTCTCATCTTTTTACGAGTACTTTAACTTAAAATTCAACATACTATTCATATCATCGTAGAATTTTATCTGACTGTAGAACAATATATAAGAATTTTTTCATAGTATATCAGGTTTTTCATCATTCCAGTAAACAATTATTCCCTTTTTCAGTGAAACATATATAATCTTAGATATTATTACATTAAATTAATGTATAAAATAATATGTAATAATATATTTTATTCATATTAACTTCATAAAATATATATATAATCTGAGGTTTAAATAGTTGGTTCTAGAGTACGAACTCTAATATGATACCACTTAGACTAGAGTAAACTACTAATGACTTTTATTCTTTCAAATCTTTCATGAGGATCATGTTTTTTCTAAGTTAAATATTTATTTAAGGGGTCCACTATATTTAATTTCATGGAAAACATCTTAATGTGAAGTCAACTCTAAGAGAAAAATCCCTCAAGATATGATATTCTTAGATTATGTTCTTTTTCTACTAATGTGAATTTGGATCCATTTCAAGGTCCACCACTAATGTATTTCCACAGTATAGAGTGATATAGTATTTTATTCATAGAATAACATCAAAATAATTAATGAAATTGTATATATAAACTAATTCATTATCTACCTCCGATTTCACCATATAATTAAATCTCAATATAGAATTGGTGACCGGGGATTGCTTTGAGACCATCCAACTCAATATACCTCCATTTAGAGTGAATATAAATCATGATTATTATTTTAGATTATCTTTATTAGTGAATAACATATTCATATCTCATTATGACTATCTCCCCATCACCTCTATAGACCATGAACATATCCTGAGTAGGCCTTAGATGGTTAAGGATGGTCATGAATCATATCCAATGGTGGTCACCTAAGCCATCATGATATATTCCTACTACCCTTATGGAATATAATACATCTATCATAGTAAATATCAAAACTTTAATGAATAACCCAATCGATGAAACGTATAGAATTATTTTCATCATTTATCTCTCCTCATGCATCTGAGGACATATTTTATCAGAAATATGAATGTCATAAGATACTAGAAACAATCCCCTCTTGGTTTTTTCTATAACGACCCATACTTTACATACATTTTTAATACTTCAAGAATTGAAGTACACTTTTTACAACATATGATAAAACCACAAAGGACCGTATAGGTATAGTGTCTTTAGAAACTGGGAAACATAAACAACTGGTTCATAAATCTTCTACAGTGTCTCCCATTTATTTCATCATATCTAGGGTCCCTTTTAGCATATTCTACTTAATATCCATATTCCTGACCTGGGGAAAAGAAAACATAAAAGGGTGAGCTCAAATGCTCAGCAAGGGCAAATAAAGGAAATAGAAATCATATCATATCTTTATGAAAATCAAAACCTGCAAAAGAGATCATAATATCTTAACATGGAATAAATCATAGAAGTGAAAATGAGATCCCCATAATCATAACATAAAACTTGAAACTTTGTGGCATGCACACATAATCATGGAAAATCATTTCTTGTTAGTCATGACTCATTGCCAAGACTATCTTAGTGGACAAAGTCCCTTTCTGAACCGAGTTCACTCCTCGTTTCAGTCCTGTATCACTGAACCGAAATAACCTTCCGTTCCAGCCATGTCTATCTCATGAGATATAAAATCATTACCCAATGCATTTGAGGGAGATATAGGTCCCACCCATCTTATAATGAATCCTTTCTTATGTGTGCCACATAATCATACATCATCGCATAACACATGTAACAAAAATGGGATTCTTGAAACATCATGACATCATAAATCAATTCATATAAGATAAAGGAATTCATAAAAATAATTCCATCACAACATGATCAAATAAATGTAATAATAGGGATAAAAACAGAACCCTTTATTATCTTAGATGGAAAATAATTTTGATAAAACACTTGAACTCCATTCTTGAGGAAAATATCCTTTCTTCTTCAAAAACATTTTTCCTTTCATAACATGTCATACAACTTTAAAATAAAAGAATTTGATTAAAAATAAAATTGAAAACTTGTAAAGGAAGATTCTTGGAAATAATGTTTTAAAAATCCATTCATGCCGTATACGTTAAAAAAAACATTCTTCGTACTTTTGTCGGAAAAGTCAAAAAATCACCTCGTACGAAAAAGCGACAAAAGATTCCTTTCATATTATTTACTAAAAACTCACCGAAGGGTAAAAATGGATTTAAAAAATTGTAGGTGGATGGAAATAATATTACATATTGATGAAACATGTATGTGGATGATAAAATACACCCCAATAATTTCCAAAGTAAAAACAATCTCGGATAAAAGTGAGATTGTGATATTTCCCTTACCTTAGGTCCGATTTGCATTGTTCGTGTCCGAAGCTCCTGTATAATGGTTTAAATAATGTTATTGACTTATTACAGAATCATACATATTGATATGATATAATATATGGTCATATTATTAGCTTCTTGTTAGTAATATTTCATTGTTACTTGTTACTCGGGTCTTTATAACTTTTTGTTCTTATGCGTGTTTTGTCGAATAAATTCTTATTCTTATATTTAGGTTATAGATAATTCATTTACAGAATTGTATTAGTGTAGTATATACCATATTCATTCATTCAATTCATTTATATAATCATTATGAAATGAAGATCATGTAGAACGAGTCGCATCACATCGTGGAGACGGTATTCCGTACGTACGCACGAGTGATGATATCGTTCCTATGATCGTGGAATTGTATTGAAGTATATATATATATTATTTCAGTATCAATATTACTTCATAATAATCATATATAGTTACTCATTACACCATTATACCCATCCTTTTAAGGTGATGGTGGAAAATAGATTACACCACGGCGTGGAGACGGTATTCCGTACGTACGCACGCGCGGTGATTTCATTTTTCCGTAGGATGGATAGAAGGTGAATTAGGGTTGTTTCATATTTATAATAACATATCAGTATGTAAGTAATACTGATGTTATTACTTTATCATGAAACAACTAAAGAAGAAGAAGTTGAAGAAGAAAGAAATTGAAAAGATCGGTAATGGATATTACCTCTTCTTTGGAACGCCTCTTTGAATCCTTCACTTAAGGAACTAAGATTGGTCTTTGGAGAAGACCAGGGCCTCTAGGATTATTCTAGGGAAGTGGAGAGGAGAAAATGGCAGGGGTTGGCCGAGCTTGAGTGCTCAATTTGGTGTGAGGAGGAGGGGGGGGGGGGGAGGTGCCCTTTTATAAGGGAGGAGAGGGGCACCTTAGGAAAATCTCAAAATATTATTTTATATTAAAGTCAAAATCGGTTTATAATGGCTCCAAAGGGTCTTATTTCGAAGATAAGGTGGGGATGGGCAGAAATCCTATCAACCAATAGGATTTAGACAAGTTTAGGGTATTATTTTAACCTTATCAATTAGATTTAACTCTAAGTTAAATAATTTAACTTTTACCATGCCTTTTTGTTTTCTTTCACTATATGGTTAATACACTTACTATAACATGCCAAACGAACCCCAAATTGTTTATTATTAATATATATATCCTTATCTAAGTCATTTGGCCGAACCTTAGATTTTTAAAAATAAAATAACAATTAATAGTATAATATTTGATTTAAAAACTATTTTGTGTCAATTTTGACACTATTTGATATATGATTTTTGTGAAAGTCATAACAGAATTATATGTTCGAACCAAGTTGATTAAATCAACATTAATATATCATAGTAACCTATAAAATTAGTGGAATTCATAAAAAGTCTTAAATGACATTTATTTTGGTATTTATATTATCAATTTTGTCAATATTTCATTAATAAGATAATTACTGCATCATCTTTGTGTCATAAGTAAATTAAATTATTTGATGTCTAAAAATTACAAATAAAATATCATCATGTAGGAAATCTTTTTAGCTTTCTAATGAATATTTACAATTGAATTTATCTTATGTATAACCCCATATTAAAAATGATTTACTTATTAAACTTTGATTTTAACTATTTTAACCCTTCTTTAAATAAATTAATAATAAATGTCCTAATCTAATCCAAGTGGGCCTAAATGGTCATATTTTATTCCTAAGTTTGTTTTTGGTCGAATTATACTTGTCCAATAGAATTAGGACATGTGTTATGGTAATAGTAATATCATATTTACCCTTAGTTACCCTATTTACTATTAACCGCGGTAAAAAAAGTAAAAAGTTACTATTCACCAAAAATTATTTTCATCTCATTGAACCACATTTTAGTCCTTGATATTAACCGTGTCTATCGGATTTTTGAAATTCCATTCACAGAAGCGGTAAAATTAAGGTTTATGCAAAATTCAGTTTTTAACCTACCACTTAGTGGTTTCACTATTCATCAAAAATTGAAAGTTTCCAGAAAAATACCAAAATTTCACCCTAGGCTAATTTCGATATTCTGAGTCCAAAAATGAAGTCCATTTTGAAAAATAAAATTTATAAAATTTCAAAAAGTGGTTATTACTATTCAAAACGGCTAGTTTTAATAGCATATTGTTGTTTAGTGAAACTCGGTATTGCGTACGACGCAAGCTATCGAGGAAGGTCGCGATTGCGTGTAAAGCAAGCCAAGCAAGTGTTGTGTAGAAAAAGATTCCTTTGATGATTTATATAACATAAAAGTCTCGGGTGTTACATTCTACCCCCCCTTAAAAAGAATTTCGCCCTCGAAATTCGTCACTTTGCAACAAACAGATGAGGATACTTCTCCCTCATCATATCCTCAAGCTCCCATGTAGCTTCTTCAAGTTGGTGGTTTCTCCATAAAACTTTCACCAAGCGAGTGGTCTTGTTTCGTAGGACTTTTTCGCTACGATCCAGAATCTCTATCGGCTGTTCTTCATAAGAAAGATCTTGCTCCAGCGGTACAACTTCTGAGCTGAGTACATGTGAATGATCTGGTATGTACTTTCTCAGGAGAGATACATGGAACACATCGTGAACTTGAGAGAGATTCGGTGGAAGCGCCAATCGGTAAGCTACCTTCCCAACACGATCCAGTATTTCGAAAGGACCGATATATCTAGGGCTCAACTTCCCCTTCTTTCCAAATCTCATAACCCTCTTCCAGGGAGATATTCGTAAGAACACTTTATCACCCACTTCAAACTCTAGGTCTTTTCTTCGGTTGTCGGCATAACTTTTCTGTCGACTCTGAGCTGCTCTTATGTGTTGTTGAATAGATCTGACCTTTTCTGTCATTTCATCAACGAGATCAGGTCCTAATAGCTTTCTTTCCCCAACTTCATCCCAGCAAGTTGGAGTTCTGCATTTCTTTCCATAGAGAGCTTCATAAAGAGCCATCTGAATACTGGAGTGAAAGCTATTATTATAAGAAAATTCCACCAAAGGTAGGTGTTGATCCCAACCTCCTTTGAAATCCATAGAGCAAGCTCTCAACATATCTTCTAGGGTTTGAATTGTTCTCTCAGACTGACCGTCTGTCTGGGGATGATAAGCAGTGCTGAAACTCAACTCTGAATCCAGAGTATGCTGAAGACTTCGCCAGAACTTCGAGGTAAATCTCGGATCCCGATCAGATATAATATAAAGTGGTACTCCATGCAATCTTACCACTTCCTTTACATATATCCTGGCAAGCTGATCTAGAGAGAAATCCTCTCTAATAGGAATGAAGTGTGCAGACTTTGTAAGACGATCAACTATGACCCAGATAGCATTATTGCCTTTGGATGTTTTAGGAAGTCCTGTGACAAAGTCCATAGTGATGTTTTCCCATTTCCATTCGGGTATGGGTAATGGTTGTAACATCCCCTTAGACTTCTGTCTCTCAGCTTTAACTTGTTGACAAACCAAGCATCGAGAGACATATTCAGCAACATCTCTTTTCATGCCATCCCACCAGAAGTACTCTTTCAGGTCCCTATACATCTTCGTGCTTCCAGGATGAATAGAGAATGAAGAACTATGAGCCTCATCCAGCAGCTCCTTCTTTAATTCGGGGATGGGAGGAACGCAAACCCGATTCCTGAACTTTATTATCCCCTCACAATCAAGGTTGAATTCAGGAACATTTCTCACCTTCTTTTGTAACTCGACATCTTCTTTCTGTGCCTCTTTAATCTTCACATGTATAGATGGTTGAACATTAATTTGAGAAAGATAAGATTTTTCCCCTTCCATTATAATTCCAAGATCCATCCTTTGTAAATCCATAAATATTGGATCCTTTGTGATCCTCATCATGGATAAACTAGCATGGTCTTGTCGACTTAATGCATCTGCCACCTTGTTTGCTTTCCCAGGGTGGTAATGGATTGAGCAGTCATAATCCTTAATCAGCTCCAACCATCTTCTTTGATGCATATTCAACTCCTTTTGTGTGAAAATATACTTTAGACTTTTATGATCAGTATAAATATCACACCTTTCACCATAAAGGTAATGCCTCCAAATATTTAATGCAAAGATTACTGCAGCCAACTCCAAATCATGTGTTGGGTAATTTTGCTCATGGATTTTCAACTGTCGTGAGGCATAAGCTATCACCATATCATTTTGCATAAGAACACACCCCAATCCCTTCTTGGATGCATCACTGTAGATCACAAACCTTTCTCCACTACAAGGCAGTGTGAGCACAGGTGCACTGGATAACCTTCTTTTCAACTCCTTGAAATTCTCTTCACATTCCTCTGTCCAGACAAACTTAACTCCTTTCTGAGTCAACTTGGTGAGTGGATTAGATAATCGTGAAAAATCTTTTACAAAACGTCGATAATATCTAGCCAAACCAAGAAAACTTCGGATCTCAGTTACTGTTGTTGGTCTTGACCATCTTTCGATAACCTCTGTTTTTGCTGGATCCACAGATATCCCCTCTTTTGAGATTATATGACCCAAAAATGAAACTTTTTGAAGCCAAAATTCACACTTGGTAAATTTGGCATAAAGCTTCTCCTTTCTCAGGGTCTTCAATATAATTCTCAAGTGATCTTCATGCTCTTCCTTGATCTTTGAATAGACAAGAATATCGTCTATAAAGACTACCACAAATTGATCAAGATAGTCTCTAAAGACTCTATTCATTAGATCCATGAAGATAGCAGGGGCATTAGTAAGACCAAATGGCATCACTATAAATTCATAGTGTCCATACCTTGTACGGAAAGCCGTCTTTGGTATATCCTCCCTTTTGACCCTTAATTGATGATACCCTGAACGAAGGTCAATCTTGGAAAAGTATTGAGCTCCGCGTAGTTGGTCAAATAAGTCATCAATGCGTGGGAGAGGATATTTGTTCTTGATAGTGATCTTGTTAAGTTCTCGATAATCAATGAAGAGTCTCATTGATCCATCTTTCTTCTTAACAAATAGAATAGGTGCTCCCCAAGGTGACGCACTAGGGCGTATGAATCCCTTATCAAGATTCTCTTGGAGTTGCTTCTTCAATTCCTGCAACTCAATTGGGGCCATTCTATAAGGTGTCTTTGAAATAGGAAAATCACACGGTACGAGTTCTATTGAAAACTCAACTTCACGATTTGGTGGAAGACCCGGCAATTCCTCCGGAAAGACATCATCAAACTCCCGTACAATGGGCATATTCTTAATCGTGAGTTTCTCACCAACCATTTGAGATAAATAACCTTCATTTAATGGAATCAATACCCATAAGATGGAAGAAATTTCCACTGGAAGGTTATGTTCATCCTTGCATTGGTATACGATCGTAGATTGATCTGGAATATGAAATGTGACTTCCCTTCTTTGGCAATTGATATGAGCTCCATGTAGAGAAAGCCAATCCATGCCAAGAATCACATCAAATTCCACTAAAGGAAGGATCACAAGATTTGCAGGAAGCACTTTCCCACAAACATCGATCGGAGAAGAATTATAAACTTTTGATGCGATTGATGTGCCATTAGGTGTTGTCACAGCTAACTCAACATCTAATTGTTGAGGTAATACAGTGATACCCTTAGAAAAGTCTTCAGAAATAAAAGAGTGGGTGGATCCAGAATCAAATAAAACATTTTCTACTTTAGAGTGGATGGTAAGTGTACCTTTCACCACATCGTTATCGTACTCCACATCGCTGATAGAAATTGCATGTGACTTTCCTTTGTCTTTAGCCTTAAGATTTTGTTGACGTCGACCATCATCATCAACCCTTGGATTTGGGCATTGATTGGCATAATGCCCCATCTCCTTGCACTTGAAACATTGAAGTGTAGTAGGTTCATTCTGTGTATCCCTTCCTTTGTTTGCGTCATTAGACATCTTCTTCCCATTATCACGGCATTCAAATGCCCGATGACCTTCTTTTCCACATTTAAAACATTTACTTGTCCCTTTAAGACAACTCCCTCCATGTTTCTTTCCACACTTTGAGCATAAGGAAAAGCTCATCTGCTTTTCCGTGTGCTCTTTATATTTTTCTTTGAATTCCATCTTCCTCTTCTTATCAAACCCATGTGACTGATGGGTTACTCCAATCTCCATCTCGACTTTGAGAGCACATCGAACGATTTCCTCGTAGCTATTGAAGTCCCTTATGGCTAACGCCCTTCGAAGACTTTGTTTTAAGCCACTAAAGAATCGATCGATCTTACTCTCAGGTTGGATAATAATACCAGAAGCGTACCTTGCAAGTCTTGTAAAATTTGCTTCATAGGTACCAACAGATTCATCATCCCTTTGCTTCAGTTCAAGAAACTCTTTCTCCATCTTTGTTCGGAGAATACGAGGGAAGTACTTATTGAAAAATAAGTTCTTTAACTCGTCCCATTCCATAGACTCAATTTCATCCCTTTGCCTCGTATTCTTAACAAGATTCCACCATTGATCAGCATCTCCTTCCAAATGATACACTGCTAGGATGACTTTATCATGCTCAGAACATTGAAGAACTGAAAATATCTTTTCAGTAGTACTAATCCATTGTTCAGCAACTAATGGATCAGTAGACCCGCTGAAAGAAGGTGGACGCTACCTCATGAAGGATTCAACAGAATGTTGCTCCCTCCTTTGCTCGTTTGGAAATCCTGCATGATTCATAGCTTGAGAAAGTTGTGTGAGCATGGCTACAAGATTTTGCATTCCAGCTCCCATATCGTTTGGTTTCTCAGGGGGACAATCATTGCATTGCCCATCGCATTCCGCATTAACACGGTTCCTTCGGGTTCAAGCCATTGACTAAAACCAAGAAGAATAGTGTGAGCAACACTAATTATAATAGGAAACCACATAATTAAAGAATAAAATTTTCATGCTTAAGGTCTTATCCTAGGTTATTCAAGGACATTTCTTAAACACTAAGATTGTGTTCTATGCTTAGACATATCCTTAGGGTTCTTACTAAGGCTTTCACATCCTAGTTTCCAAAGGTTGACTATACCTTTCCTCTGATACCAACTATAACGACCCATACTTTACATACATTTTTAATACTTCAAGAATTGAAGTACACTTTTTACAACATATGATAAAACCACAAAGGACCGTATAGGTATAGTGTCTTTAGAAACTGGGAAACATAAACAACTGGTTCATAAATCTTCTACAGTGTCTCCCATTTATTTCATCATATCTAGGGTCCCTTTTAGCATATTCTACTTAATATCCATCTTCCTGACCTGGGGAAAAGAAAACATAAAAGGGTGAGCTCAAATGCTCAGCAAGGGCAAATAAAGGAAATAGAAATCATATCATATCTTTATGAAAATCAAAACCTGCAAAAGAGATCATAATATCTTAACATGGAATAAATCATAGAAGTGAAAATGAGATCCCCATAATCATAACATAAAACATGAAACTTTGTGGCATGCACACATAATCATGGAAAATCATTTCTTGTTAGTCATGACTCATTGCCAAGACTATCTTAGTGGACAAAGTCCCTTTCTGAACCGAGTTCACTCCTCGTTTCAGTCCTGTATCACTGAACCGAAATAACCTTCCGTTCCAGCCATGTCTATCTCATGAGATATAAAATCTTTACCCAATGCATTGGAGGGAGATATAGGTCCCACCCATCTTATAATGAATCCTTTCTTATGTGTGCCACATAATCATACATCATCGCATAACACATGTAACAAAAATGGGATTCTTGAAACATCATGACATCATAAATCAATTCATATAAGATAAAGGAATTCATAAAAATAATTCCATCACAACATGATCAAATCAATGTAATAATAGGGATAAAAATAGAACCCTTTATTATCTTAGATGGAAAATAATTTTGATAAAACACTTGAACTCCATTCTTGAGGAAAATATCCTTTCTTCTTCAAAAACATTTTTCCTTTCATAACATGTCATACAACTTTAAAATAAAAGAATTTGATTAAAAATAAACTTGAAAACATGTAAAGGAAGATTCTTGGAAATAATGTTTTAAAAATCGATTCATTCCGTATACGTTAAAAAAAACATTCTTCGTACTTTTGTCGGAAAAGTCAAAAAATCACCTCGTACGAAAAAGCGACAAAAGATTCCTTTCATATTCTTTACTAAAAACCCACCGAAGGGTAAAAATGGATTTAAACAATTGTAGGTGGATGGAAATAATATTACATATTGATGAAACATGTATGTGGATGATAAAATACACCCCAGTAATTACCAAAGTAAAAACAATCTCGGATAAAAGTGAGATTGTGATATTTCCCTTACCTTAGGTCTGATTTGCTTTGTTCATGTCCGAAGCTCCTGTATAATGGTTTAAATAATGTTATTGACTTATTCCAGAATCATACATATTGATATGATATCATATATGGTCATATTATTAGCTTCTTGTTAGTAATATTTCATTGTTACTTGTTACCCGGGTCTTTATAACTTTTTGTTCTTATGCGTGTTTTGTCGAATAAATTCTTATTCTTATCTTTAGGTTATAGATAATTCATTTACAGAATGGTATTAGTGTAGTATATAACATATTAATTCATTCAATTCATTTATATAATCATTATTAAATGAAGATCATGTAGAACGAGTCGCATCACATCGTGGAGACGGTATTCCGTACGTACGCACGAGTGATAATATCGTTCCTATGATCGTGGAATTGTATTGAAGTATATATATATATTATTTAAGTATCAATATTACTTCATAATAATCATATATAGTTACTCATTACACCATTATACCCATCCTTTTAAGGTGATGGTGGAAAATAGATTACACCACGGCGTGGAGACGGTATTCCGTACGTACGCACGCGCGGTGATTTCATTTTTCCGTAGGATGGATAGAAGGTGAATTAGGGTTGTTTCATATTTATAATAACATATCAGTATGTAAGTAATACTGATGTTATTACTTTATCATGAAACAACTAAAGAAGAAGAAGTTGAAGAAGAAAGAAATTGAAAAGATCGGTAATGGATATTACCTCTTCTTTGGAACGCCTCTTTGAATCCTTCACTTAAGGAACTAAGATTGGTCTTTGGAGAAGACCAGGACCTCTAGGATTATTCTAGGGAAGTGTAGAGGAGAAAATGGCAGGGGTTGGCCGAGCTTGAGTGCTCAATTTGGTGTGAGGAGGAGGGGGAGGAGGTGCCCTTTTATAAGGGAGGAGAGGGGCACCTTAGGAAAATCTGAAAATATTATTTTATATTAAAGTCAAAATCGGTTTATAATGGCTCCAAAGGGTCTTATTTCGAAGATAAGGTGGGGATGGGCCGAAATCCTATCAACCAATAGGATTTAGACAAGTTTAGGGTATTATTTTAACCTTATCAATTAGATTTAACTCTAAGTTAAATAATTTAACTTTTACCATGTCTTTTTGTTTTCTTTCACTATATGGTTAATACACTTACTATAACATGCCAAACGAACCCCAAATTGTTTATTAGTAATATATATATCCTTTTCTAAGTCATTTGGCCGAACCTTAGATTTTTAGGAATAAAATAACAATTAATAGTATAATATTTGATTTAAAAACTATTTTGTGTCAATTTTGACACTATTTGATATATGATTTTTGTGAAAGTCATAACAGAATTATATGTTCGAACCAAGTTGATTAAATCAACATTAATATATCATAGTAACCTATAAAATTAGTGTAATTCATAAAAAGTCTTAAATTACATTTATTTTGTTATTTATATTATCAATTTTGTCAATATTTCATTAATAAGATAATTACTGCATCATCTTTGTGTCATAAATAAATTAAATTATTTGATGTCTAAAAATTACAAATAAAATATCATCATGTAGGAAATCTATTTAGATTTCTAATGAATATTTAAAATTGAATTTATCTTATGTATAACCCCATATTAAAAATGATTTACTTATTAAACTTTGATTTTAACTATTTTAACCCTTCTTTAAATAAATTAATAATAAATGTCCTAATCTAATCCAAGTGGGCCTAAATGGTCATATTTTATTCCTAAGTTTGTTTTTGGTCGAATTATACTTGTCCAATAGAATTAGGACATGTGTTAGGGTAATAGTAATATCATATTTACCCTTAGTTACCCTATTTACTATTAACCGCGGTAAAAAAAGTAAAAAGTTACTATTCACCAAAAATTATTTTCATCTCATTGAACCACATTTTAGTCCTTGATATTAACCGTGTCTGTCGGATTTTTGAAATTCCATTCACAGAAGCGGTAAAATTAAGTTTTATGCAAAATTCAGTTTTTAACCTACCACTTAGTGGTTTCACTATTCATCAAAAATTGAAATTTTTCAGAAAAATACCAAAATTTTACCCTAGGATAATTTCGATATTCAGAGTCCAAAAATGAAGTCCATTTTGAAAAATAAAATTTATAAAATTTCAAAAAGTGGTTATTACTATTCATAACGGCTAGTTTTAATAGCATATTGTTGTTTAGTGAAACTCGGTATTGCGTACGACGCAAGCTATCGAGGAAGGTCGCGATTGCGTGTAAAACAAGCCAAGCAAGTGTTGTGTAGAAAAAGATTCCTTTGATGATTTATATAACATAAAAGTCTCGGGTGTTACATTTTCTATACATAATCTCTTCAATATCATATCAATGTAAATACATTGACTTAGTCTATATATACTCATGGATCTATCATGAACTATATTTACCCCAAAAATATATTATACTTCCCCTAATTTTTTAGTAGAGAAGGAAGTGTCAAACTAGACCTAAAAAGACTGTAAGATTGGAATTTCATTTATAATAAGTAGTACGTCATCAACATGGACTATTAGGAAAATGTCTATTCCACCACTAAAAAACATATAGAAACATAAATAATTTTCTTTATTTATGAAACAAAATTCTATAATGGATTTATAAATTAAATATTCCTTGACCTATATGATTTATTTAATCTATAAACAGATCTTTGCAACTTTTATACCTTATTAGAATCCTTTATAGTTACAAAAACTTCTGGTTGTGTCATATATAAAACTTTCTAAATGTTTTTTTTATGTAATATTGTATTGAAATACATATTCCAAATCTTATATTCATAGTAATGTTATATAACAAGTAGAATTATGTTGTATTTCAGTATAGAAATCAGTGAAAAGGTTTCATCCTAATCAATGACATGATGTTATTTTAACCCTTTTGAAACTAGTTTTACCTCATATGCACTAAAATTTCTATCCACGTTCTTCTTATTATTGAATAATCATTTTAAATCAATGGTATTTACATCCACTTGTTAATTTACCCAAATCCAAATGGAATTGTGGTATATGGAATCCATTTAAGAATTCATATCGTCTTTATACATGGATTCTTTTGGGACACTTATTGCTTTCATATGGGTTACATGTTTCTTATTATCAACTAATAACGAGTCACTATCATTGATGATTATAAAACCATATCATTCTATTTCATTAACTTATATTATAATCTTACATATTACTTATGTCTCTATAATTTCCTCTTCCATGAGGCTTTGTGGAATATGGTCATATTCCAACCCATGGGTATCTTGAGCTACGACTGCATCGAATTTTATCTCACATTCAATATCTCTTATAGAGATGTGATCCCCATCAAGAAATTTTAGACATCAATTAACCACAAATTTCTTATCTATATGTTCATATAGGTAATATCCTTTAGTTTTATTAGGATACCCTATAAAGAAACACCTGGTTCCTTGCGGTGTAAATTTTTGTGCCAAAATAACCTTAACGAACACTTCGTAACACCATACTCATACATGTGACAACACATGTTCATTTCAACACCAATTTTGATATGGAATATCAATATATACTTTAGTTAACACTTGATTTAGTATGTATACTTTTAGTTGTAATGCCTATCCCCAAAAGGATAGTGGAAGATTAAATGAATCCTCATTAATCATACCATGTCTTATAGGGTATGGTTCCTCCTATCACTCTTATCATTCCATTTTAGTGTGTAAGGAGGATAATATTGAGATAAAATCTCAAAATACTATTAATAATCAATGAAGTCTTGATTAATAAATTCTATACTGTGGTTTGAGCAGATTTTATTAAACTTTTTGTAAAGGTTGTTCTCAACTTCATTCTTATATTCATTGAATCTTTCCACAGAATTGAACTTATACAACATTAAATAGGAATATCCATATAAGCTAAAGTGATCAGTTAAATTCATGATGTATGAGTACCCAACCCTAGATTTAACATGAAATGATCCATACACGTTAGTATTTACCAAATCAAGAATATTTGTTTCCCTTTTACATTTTCCACTAAATGGGGTTTGATCAATTTTTTTATAAACACGCATGAAAAACAACAAGTGGTTTTAGATCAAATGAATCCCAATATACATCTTGTTATAATTTTTATAAGTGATTTGTTATTATATGTCCCATTTGATGATGTAATAGTTGGGTGAGGTATGATTCATTTGAAATATTTTCATTATTGACTTTCATTACTTGGTTCGCATAACCTAACACATAAAGACCAATATTTAAATGTTATGTACCATAAATAAATGAATTATATGTAAAATAGTAAACACTTATTATCAAATTTGAAAATAGAACCATTTTTATCTAGTATGGTAATAGATATATTTTTTGGAAACTGATGATAATAAATAACAATATTTCAAAACCATGATCATCAGAGTTAACAATGTGAGGTGGTAGTCTCCAATAGCTACAACAACAAGTATATCTCCACTAATAGTTTATAAATCCACCTAACCATAGGAAATATTTCTAAACCTACATGGTTCCTATATTTAAATAAATAGTTTAGTACCAAAAGTTTTATCTAATAGCCAATTTATAGAAATAGATAGACTTCAGTCAATAACAAAACCACTTAAATATTCCCCTTGCTCCATTGCTTTGGTTTGGTTTTTCTTACTATGGACCTTCTTTCCACACAAAAAATAGATAGAATCACATTACCTTACATCCCCCCTGATCCTATACTTCTTATAAGTTATTTTTGAAGAATAATTAGACTCGGAGTTAGTATAAGATATCTTATCCTGGCGTTTCCTTTTATTCACCATAAGGACTGAAGGATTTTCATGCTTTGTATAATTATCATCATGTTGAAGTAGAGTGAGGAGATCTTGAAGAGAATTTTATATGTTTATCATATTAAAATGTACAAAAAAATATAGATATGATCTAAGGCTATGATGAAATAACGAGATCAGTGCACAACTCATCAGGTATCACAAACCCCAGAACCTATAAGCACTCAATGAAGAAAATAAGTTTTACTACATGAGTCTTATCTGTCATGCCTTCTCTATTTTTTTATGATTAGAACCTTGGATATCTCATACTAATCAATTCTTGGTCACCCCTGATAATGATTAGGGACATTCCTGAGCATGCTACGGGCATCAATGTTCTCATGTGACTTCATAAGCTATTTAGACATGGCTGAAATCATTAAAAACTTATCATCTAGGAAATAATTTAGGTTTTTTTCATAGATAGTGAAGTTCTCATCACTCACCTCCTTATAAAGAATATAATGGATTGAGGATTCTGTTACCTAATATTTTCATTCATGGATCAACATAAACAAAAACATTTAAACCATTCCAAGATGTTATTACCGGTTAGGGTATGGCCTTTCCACCGAATTGATCACAAAGATAATTTGGTTGATGAAATTATTATTATTATATAATAATATTAAATTATATTATCAGTAATTCAGATGATTTCCAATTAATGTGAGACAAAATAATTTTACCTTTATTAAGATTCCCAATAGTTTACCATGTTTCAATGACCATCACCATTTAACTTAGAAAGTCTATCCACATGGATATTATAGTGGAGAGTATCCATATTTGAATAATTATGATCCATAATATGGATATAAAACCCATAAAAATGTTGTTAGGTAGGTGTTATTTCCAAGCATTGGCTTGTAGATCCTTGATCAACTAACCAGACAATCCAATCCTAAAATCCTAACTCAAAATCCTTTAAAATATTTCTTCAAAGTAGTACTAAATAGATTATGGATGTTAAATTCAATCAATGTTTGAATAATTCAACCCATCATATTATTTAAGACTCACCAATAATTAGAGGTCCCCCTTACTATGTCTTGAACCGACACCTTAAAAATTGTTTTTATTAAATAAATTAATGGAGTTTATAATGAATTCATATTAACTTCATGTATTTATTTATTATACGTAAACATTCTTATTTTATACATTTACATGTTTTGTTAATATTAAGTGGATTTTCCATAATTTATTAACCATGTGTTAATAATCTATGTACACAAAACCCATTTACTTTAATTCCATATTATCATATTAATTAATTTATTTATTTGATCACTGTCTTATATCGATAAAATATATCACAAATCAGACATAAATAAACTAAATAAATTTTGGCATTATCATAAGCTTTAACTAGTGTTTTTTCGGGGATAACAATAAAAAACCATTTTAAATTATGGGAAAATTGTTGAGATGGTCTAGGATTAAGATGAAACATTCCACGTTGGATCTATGTATCTTTATTCTTTTGTTTCTCCTTGGATCCATATTGAACTAGCTTGATACTTATAATAATTTTACTTCACATGTGGGTGAAGGGAACTAGAAGTGGAGTTTTTATAAAATAAACAGTGGGAACATAGTCCAATACATTATTACATGAGAGAGATGAATCACATTCCATCAAGATAATTTAATAATAATAACTAAAAAAACCAGACAATAATTAAATTAAAAGAATCCACACACATGCAAAGGTTGGTTTAAGCTCCTGATCATCCACTTGTGCAATGGTTACACATTTTGAATAAGTGGCTAGTATTCATTTCGATTCCTTTTATTATTAAGATAAAATTCATATTAATTATTCTGATTAATTATCTGATTAATCAATTAATTGATTTAATCTAAATATCCTACCAATATTTCTAGAATATACCCATACACTATGATTTTAAAAACATTAAATTTATTTCAATTAAAATTTAATAAAATAAGCACACAAAATTTTTTTGGAAGTGACTCGGTGGGTACCTGTTTGAACTAATTGGATTGGTATGCATTGCATATAATGAAACCACATGAAATATCATATATACAACACGTGACATGATTTTAGATAATGTACCATTAATAAAGTACACATGGAACACAAGAAAATTACATTTTATATACTGATTTTTTACACATGAAGTATATAGTATGTGGTGACCTTGTTTGAATTGTAGTTTTATATATTACATGAAATACAATTTAGGAACATAATATCATATGAAACTATTCATATATAATGTGATATCAATAAATTAAACACATAACAAATAATGATGAGGTTTAATGAAGTAAGAAATTAATTTTCAATTTTATTCATATATAGATTTGGTATGTTGGGTGTACATTTGACTACAACCTATGTATATTACTAATCATATGTCAATGATAAATGTATAGAGAATGGTTGTTTATTTTTTCATACAAATTTATGAGTTACATAGTGTGTATAACTAGTATGCACTATGTAGCCACCTTGTTAAATAGATGTTAGTCCATACATGTCAAGTAGTTAATAAATGACATATAACATAGTGTGGGACCTAGTTACCTGGAACATAG
The DNA here is from genome assembly GCA_963277665.1 of Viscum album. Taxonomy (NCBI): domain Eukaryota; kingdom Viridiplantae; phylum Streptophyta; class Magnoliopsida; order Santalales; family Viscaceae; genus Viscum; species Viscum album. The sequence goes on from OY728161.1 coordinate 1,421,802,508, forward strand.
TCCAACATTCCCTGTTTGACCCTACTCTAGTCAGCAGACTGAGTATGTTTAATAAATCTATGTGTCATTATTTCATGAAAACCTACAAAACCCACAGTTCATATAGGTTCAATGCACTAGAACACACAATGTGTACCATCAGGATACCGACAATGTATTCTTGTACTATTTATATAGATTCTCCTACACCTTTAAATTGTATATTTGAGTTTTATTTGTTAATTATTAACCCGATATGGAATATGAGAGTTATAAATGAAGTGAGGAAGAAAATATCTATATAATAAGATTTAAATAATACATTTCTTGTAATAAAAACTTACTTTTAAACACGTAAATTATAATAATACAATAAATAATTATAAATTTATTGTAACCACTCAGATAACACTTATTGTCTTTAGATGATGCGAAATATCTTATTTTTCTTATGGCCAAGATAGTTTTTTTTTTCAGATTCAATGGATAATCTTTAATGCATATGATGCGAACCTCATGACCAATGGAATTTTATTTTAATAAAATTGAAAAATGTTTTTACTGAAAGAAATAGAGGTTCATTTGACGTGAATTTATAATTAATTTAAATTATATGAAAACAGATCAACTAGGTCATGATATCTTTTTTTGTTGATGGTTTTGATCATTAAAACCAGATCTGTGTATCACCATTCTGTCATAAAGACCCGAAGTAGAACCCCTTTAGTGCTGATCTATGAATTCTCCATTGATCTCTGAACAATGCTGATGATATGTCAAGTGCTAACATGACCAATTGATCATATTTTATTATCCTCTTGGATCACTTCATATTAATTTGGTTTTGAAGTAATCTCTCTTTTTATTCTAGGTCTTGAGTGTATAAGAGGTTGATAAAGTGGTTGAGAAGAGTGTTACACACACTTTTTAACCTCTTAAAAAATAAAATAGTAGTCCATTTGAAGACCCAAAGTCAGGATTTAATTTTTAATTAATTGAACATGATCCCTTAATAATATATTAAACACACGATTAGAAATATTCCATGTAATATAATAATATCCTTGTTTTATTTCATAGAATATGATAACCCATATAATGATAAATATTATTTTACAATACAGTAAGAAAATATTTATCATCTATCTTGAAACTTGGCATGTTCATCATTCTCATTATTTATCAAATTTTCAAATAAATAATTTTTTCATAGACTGGTAAATATATATTTATTTAATATTTAAAAATGAAAAATATTATTTAATATCAAATAATTAATTATTTATTACCCATAAAATAAAAAGGGAGAGATAAATAATATATATACATGTAATTTAAAAATGAACCTATCAATAAATATTTATTTAATATTTATATTTATTCAATAAACCCAAAATAAATTTTACTTCTTGTCTTGAAGAATAATATTTAGTACAACTGTTAAGTATAAATAATATATAAATAATATCAAAAGAAAAACATTATTTATGCCCCTCTAGGTATCTTCCTTAGTGGAATTATCCAATCTTAACTAAAGTCCAAGATTATTATTTAGGAATGGGTTAAGGTATCCATAGAATAATGAGATATGTCTCATTGATATAAAATCCATAAGAACCCTCTATTGGTAATACAATCCCTTTGTTGTAATATCTCATCAAGAAGTTCTTAAAACATTATCAACAAACTATATGCCTGATATTCTTTTATTCAACTATCTGAAATGAAATCATCTATAAAACATGTCTAGAAAATTTAATGTGCGTCTTACATTTCAATCAAATTCGTAATAATTCAACTATAATAGAAGCTCCCAAAACTTTTTTTAAAAAAAAGTCTAGTTATAAAAACATAAGTAAGTATATTTTATACTTATATATTGTGTAAGGATTTTACCTTCGCTACATTTTTTCCAAAAGGTTAACCTTACAGAATAAATTTACCTATACCAATATCTTTAATATTTTTGAAAAATATCATTCTAATGCATTAAAATATCTCACATGTCATCATATAATTGTTTCCTTTACTTATTTTTATCTCTTATAACTTCTATATACTTTAACTTCTTCTGGATTCTCCTCAACTTAGTATCCATAATTCATTATGTAACTTCTCAAAAATTGATTTTGTAATTAATACATGGTATCTTCTAGATACATCTACCTTCATCTATAATTTTCTAGATTCACTTCCTCACAAAAACCACAACACACATGTAACTTTTGAAATTAATTTTCATCCAAATTGAATCATACAACATCATCTATGTGTAGTTAAGCATTCACTATCTGTTTTTAATAATTTTAAAAAAATAGATTGATTCCCAAAAACATTACTAATAATATATAGTTGAAATTCATTTCCCCAATCTTCATCACTTGTCATAGATTGAAACTTAAGTTTATCTAAAAAATAATAAGATATTACTACTTAATAAATTATCTATCTTCACATGGATATCAAATTGGATTCATCTTAAATTTAAAATTAAGTTCATTAATTTTAGAAGAAAATCATTATTCATCATCAAAATAAATCATCTTGACTCACAATATCCTTCAGTGATATCTTCTAGAAGTAGATATATAATCTAGTATTTTTTTGGAGGGGTAAATTTCAAAAAAGCATTATTAAGCTCCATAATTTTTTTACTATTTACCTTTATTTTCCCATTGAACTTACAAACTATTGAAAACAAATGCAACACTCAACATAATTAATTAGTTTATTTAGTCTCCTAATTTTAATTTTTTAAATACCCAATTCAATATAAATTTAATTATCTTAATTTTTTCTTATATTTCTCTCTCATCTTTTTTTTGATAAACCCAAATATTCAATTGTAAGGGAATGTGAAACTCATATAATGCTCTAATAAAAAATAACATTTCATATTATACCCCTTATATTCCCTTTTTGTCAAATATAAACCAGATTTACCCAAGAGAAGGATAACATTACTTTTCATAATGTAATGATCTATAAATTAAACACTTATAAGTCTACGAGAGAAATGATACGTTCATAAAACTAGAGGCATTAACTAAAATATAAAATCTATCCATAATTTATCCAATATGTGATACCAATGTAGAAATACTATTTAAGGGGATGTTTAAAAGATATTAAAAGAATTTTATTTCATTAATATCATTAAAACTATTTAAATAACTCAAATTCAAAAAGGTTTATCCACTTTTAAAATGTGTTTTTTACTTTATTCATCAAATTATAAATATTTATACTTCAGTTTAAAAAATGATTTTTCACATATGAATATGGGAATATAATCATCATAAATCATTGAAAAAATATATATATTTAGAGTTTCAACATATACAGTGTCAAAATTTTCTATATCCCCGAAATTCGGGACCCCTATAACAAATTGATATGTTTTACCCTCTAGAAATCGTACATTACTCGATTCACCACTTACCTGAAAGAAATTTATAATCCCCAATAGCTGGAAACTAGCACTCATGCATCAAATAAGAACCATAACGAATTATTTTTTCCAAACTAAAATAATATACATGGAATATATACACAACTAAATGAATAAAGGAAGAAAACTAAAAGATATATATTCCATTACCATAGAGAACCAACTTTATAGAATAAAACTCAAAATATAGATAAAACCAAGGGTACAAGTAAAATAGAAAAAATGAAAACCAAAATAAAAAAACACTAATCCATGTGATATGTGGGAAATTTCCAACCATCATACCACTAGCTACTCATATCACGATGATATGAACCACAATTCCTCAATAGTGCAACTTTTCTTTTCCCTTATTAAACGTCAATTTAAGGTTTACACCCCATAAAAGGGGTGTGAAAGTATTGAGTTAAACATTATTAGTAAGATCCAACAATTTTTTCCATATTAATTATTTATATAATTATCTTAACATGTTCAAATTTTATAGAAAACAAGTCATGTTAATAAGTTCAAAAAATATATAAAAATCATTGAAAAAAATTTATCCCTTTTCCCACATTTTAGCAATCTATGTAAAATAGTTTGAAATCATAAAACATTTGTCGAAGTAGGTAATCCAAACACAAATAATAAAAGAAAAGAACAATTATATCATGTCAAGTATAACTATAGGAGAGGATATCTAGATCACTCTCACCCAAAATAAAAAGGTTCACACATCATGTCTCAAGACATGTGCATCTAATCTAGGGAGCGTAGAACCAACCCATAAAATGAACCCCAAATAAGTTTCTCATAATTACCTTGTATTTTTAGCCTAAGGATCATAGGAACACCCCATGAGTGAACCCCTTAATTGTATCAATGGATGCGACCTATTTCTACACCTTCTACCTGAGTACCAAGTATTCCCGAGGTGTTATATCTCCAAAATCACCTAATCAGAACCATGATTTGAAAACCATTTCATAAATCCATTTCATAAATTTTTTAAAATACATTTTATTTTACCAATACTACTCTAAAACCATATTTTCTAAAAAAACAATTCACACACACACAAATTGAATAATAATTCTAATAGATTTATAAAACAATTTTTAAAACCATATTAATCATTGTTCATCCAACATAGGCTAGAGACAGAACCTCCTCCCTCAGACTCAACTGCACAGACAAAGTTAATAGGATCCAAAAACATTGTATGATAGGTAGAGAAATCAAAAGAGGCCTTATAAATGGCCCCCACATATTAGAATATTTTTCCATAACAAAAAGGGTAGGTAGAGAGGTTAGGTCACACATACATGAGAAGCACACCCATTTCACAACAAACAACACAAGGATGATCATATAGAAGAATATTGAAAAATGGATCAATAATAATAATATAAGAAACTAATTCCATAAACATAGACCAACTTCATAACTATAAAAATTGAAACAAATAATCATAAAGACAACTTACCTAGAGAGATCCATCATAACCTAACCAGAGATCAACCACTGAATGATGAAATCCAGAAGATGACGTGACACCCAAAATCAGATGGAAGAGCCTAGGGTTTGAGGCTTGCAAACAAAATCTGAATGAAATAGAATTTAGGATTTCATCCCATTGAACCTACTAGGAATGAGGAGTTTACTTAGTAAATTAGGGATTTACGGATTAAACTCCCCATAATTCACATACGATATAAAAATATACTTCATTGGGTTAATTTATCTTAAATGATATATTTATGGTATAAAAATTTATATATTATGTAAATGGATTTATGCCACAAATTGTTTTCATGTCTTTCACCTAGTATAATCTCTACAACATAAGTTAAATAATTATTCCATAAATGTTCATTACAGGTTGAAACCAAGTCATGCTTTTAGAAAATCTTCCAAAACATTTTTGATTCCCTCTAATCTCGAGAAACACATTCTTCACATAAAAAGAGAATAAATTTTATCTAGGATGTAACAATATCCCTAGAATAATACTTTTCTTCTATAAGAATTCATATAAAATAAGGGTTCTCTAGAAAGAGGTGATATGACTGCTCCCTCAAAGATTATTCAAAATACCAAGTCTCATGATAATCTAATTCGTTTCCGTATAACACTATAACCAAAAAATTAACATTCTATGAAATAATCCCATCTTAGAATTAAATATCTCTATGGGTTTCTCCATAATGGAAACACATGGATCCAACTCAATCTCTTCTAAATAAAGTACATGATAGGGATTAGGATTGTACTTCACAGGCTATGATATGTGGAAAAAATCATGGATACCTATCAATTGAGATTAAAATGGAAATCTATAAGCATCCTTCCCAAGATGATTAGTGATCTCAAAATGTCCAACATATCTAATATCCATTTTTTACAATTTCCCAAGATGATGGGTACTTAAAGGAGGGAAATTATTTAATAAAACATGATCACCAATGAAAAACAACAAAGGACAACTTCAATTATCTACATATAACTTTCACAAATCTATGTTGTATCCAAATATTTATGTATATCTTAAATCCACACTAGAACCTCATAAATGGGTCATAGTCCCACAAGAGAGGCCTCATATACCTCTTCCTAACAATAACGTGATCTGCATGAGTGTCCATACAAATCCTTGAAGGGATCCATTATGATAAATGATTAGTAAATTTTTTTATAAGAAAACTCAACCAGTCCCAAATGGTTATCCCATGATCCACCAAAATCTAAGACACAATCATGGAGAATATCCTTCAGGATCATAATAACATGGTTTTTATAACCATCTATCTATGGATGAAAATATATATACAATAGTACCTAAGTCCTCATCTCCTCATAAAGACTATTCCACAATCTGATGGTGAACCTAGGATCACTATCCTAAATAATGGTATAGGGAACCCTACATAACATCATAATATCATTCTCATATAACTTACCTAGAAATTAAACTTTAATGGTGTTCAAAATTAGAATTAAATGAGAACATTTCATCAACTAATCATCCACCACCCACATAATATTATTTCCTCAGGGATCCCATTGTAATATAACAAAATAATTCCATGGTCAGCTTATCCCATTTCTAAATTGGAACTAGAAGAGGCTGAAGTAGACAAAAATTATTAGGTGAATTGTCTTTACCTGTTGGAATGTGTAACAATAAAACACATAGTTAGTAATTTAATGATTTTTACCCAGCCACCAAAATATCCATCTCAAATAATAATACATTTTATTCATTCCAGGGTGAATGATCCATGAATAACTTTGAAAATCATTAAATACTAAACTCCTCATAGATACTAGGATGAAAAAACGATCCCCAATGTGAAGAATAACCACAGATGATAGAGACTAACTAGAAATGATCTCCCCACTATATAAGGTTTTCCTAATTCCTAAAAAATCATCACCATGCTTTTGGATCAAAAAAATAGACTCTATGAGTGATGATGATAACTGAACACTATTCAAAACCATACATGAATCTCCCCCTAAGAATCCAGATTCATCAAAGAAAACTATCCCATCAAGTTCCACTCAACCTTTGATTCCACGATAGCATTAGGTGGAACATTACTATGAGAGTTCTAGTGATGAAATTCCCATCCCCATGGTATAGGTGGTGTCGAGGTAAAATGTATAGATATATTCTACCCATATTCTTTTCCTGACACTCAAGCCCTTTTGAGAAAATATATAGCTCAGACTCTTATTATTATAAAATACCTTTCACCTCTACCCAAAAAGACAATTACACCAATATTTAAGCCCATGTATAACTACTACAAGATCTAAATCATGAGTGGGGTAATTTTTCTCATGCGAATGAATTTTACGAGAGGCATAAGATACAACATGATTGTCTTATGTAATAACACAACTAAAACTAGCACCATAAGTATATTAACATAGAACATACCCCTTAGTAGGATTTGGTACGATCATAATACATGTTGATGTCATATTCCATTTTAATTCATCAAAATAAGTATGTAATTTTTCATCCAATAAGAATTTCATATCTTTATTGGTATAATTTTTTATGTTTAATTCCATCTTTGAGAAATCCATGATGAACCACCGATAATATCTAGAAAGGCCTAAAAATATACGATTCTCAAAAATATAAAATGGATCCTCTCGTGAAAATAAAACCTTTACCTTCTTAGAATCAATTGAGAGTACATCATTAGAAATAAAATGCCACAATAAATTCACTTCCTGAATCTATAAATTTTATTTATAATGATTTCCATAAATTTAGTTGGTCTTAAAAATTTCCAAAACCAAATTCAATTGGTGCACATTTCCATGATCAGATATTGAATATACAATGATTTCATCTATGAACACTACAATGAATGTGTAAATATAATGATGGGATTTTTGATTCATAAAATTTGTAATAAATTAAGGAGTGATAGTCATACCAAAAGGCATTAGAAAATATTCATAATGGCCATACATAATCCTAAAAGTGGTTGTCAAAATATTATAATTTTGAAATCCAAGTTGATGATAACCCAATTGAAGATAAATCTTTTAAATCCACTTAACCACTTTAAACGATCAAACAAATCATCCATGTGGGGTAAATGATACATATTATTAACCATCTCCCAATTCACCTTCTGATAGTGCAAACAAGAATAAAGTAAACCATTATCCTTCTTAGAGAAAATAATGAGGGATTCACTTGGAAAAACACTTGGGAGGGAAAAACCTGTCTCTATCAGATCATCCAACTAGATCTCGATCTACTTCAGTTTAGTAGGTTCCATAAGATAAGAGGTTATCAAGATTAGTAACACACTAGACACCAGATCAATTGTAAAATATAACTCCCAATATAAAGACAGATCAGAGAAGTCATTTTGGAAGACATTGGAAATGTCCTGTATAGTTGAAAGAAGATTTACAATAGAGGAAATGTCATTGGGCTCAGAGTCAATGGAATAATACAAAATCCTATTCTCTTGGGGGGGGGAGGTCCAATATGAATAGACCTCAAATCCCACTCTCCTTGAAACACTTAAGAGTTCCTATTTACAAAAAATAATGAAACATTTCAATGATAAAAATAATTCTCAACATTTTAAGAAAATATCCAATACATCAGGATGATGACATCATATAGATCTATATTGGGAACCAAAAAATCTCAGACCAACTCCACATCGACTATCAATTGAGAGAAAGATGGACATATAAACTTTTACACATTCCTCTATCTGAGAAGCATCATATGCTCAATAACAAAGGTCATGATCTATTTTTGATGTTTTAGCACATCAACAAATGGGATGATATAAATGAGTAGGAGGAACTAGTATAAATAAAGAAGTTTCCCTAGAAGATGCAGAAAATATGGTAATTATCACAATAATTGGGCCGACATCATCCTCCATTGGAAACTCATCCACTATATGAAGGTACTTCACATTTGAGGCTAATGGATCGAGCCTTGTAGAAATTGAAGATTCTTACTATACCATAGTAGCTTTTAGAGTCGAATATTCCTGACTATAATAAGGCATAGACATGGCCTAGAAGAACTTCTATATATTGTCATATCAGCCACAATAATGGAACATATTTGGGAAAAAATGAAAATGATTCTTGGTGTTCCCTACCTTTCCACACAAATATCATATTGAAGACCCATTAAAAACTATCGATGGTTTTGTATATGAGGATTACTACTAGGAACCACTTCCACTACTCATGTGATTATCATTCCACTTCCTTTTATTCCCTCACAAGCCATTGATACTACCAATCACTAGAAGAGATGGGGTTTTGTAACCAATATTTTTCATCATATCTATCTCTACCATCATAGAACAATACACCACATAACCATTGTATAAATATTCAACATATACACACATGATAAAATATATGGTCTCATTCTATATAGGCATTCTTTATATTTCAACTAATCATTATTCTCTACCTCTGTAGAGACAAATATCTCCATATATTGATTTTTATACTCTGAAACTAAGTGGTATCCCTTTTATAAAGATAGGAACTTCATAGCCTTTTCCATTGTCAGATACTCTAGGTAGAACTATTTTATGAATATGGTCTTGAAACCCTTCCAATATAGTACTACATGCTAATTAAACAATACCATCGAATCCCACCACCACATGTTGGGACCCTTGAGTATGAAAATATAACACTTTTCCTTGATAGCCTCTAGAGTATCTAGGATATCAATGATCAGATCAATCTTGTCCATCTAGTCCTCTTCCTATTGGGGTTTATTCTTACCCTTAAATTTTGGGGGCTTCACATGTAATAACTATTGTGATTGATCTCTATCTCTTCTAATAATTAGTTGTGTCGCAATAACTGGTTCCTAAACTTGTGGAATATTATATTCCATGACATGAGTTGCCTAAGTGATAGCCTCAATAAGATTATGATCTAGAGGAGTATTCCCATTAGTATAATCTCTCACAACACCATCTTTTGGAACCCATGGAAGATGTATTAGAGGCATAATAATGAACATCTAAAATATAAGGAATTTTTTAAAAATGGGACAATATCAGTTTAAAAAAACCCATAAGTAAAAAAATAATATTGACATCAAAACTCAATAAAAGAGATGCACACATCCCAACATAGATTGGTGACATGAGGCTCATCATGATAAGTGATGGACAGACACTCACCAAAATCTAGCTCTAATGTTTTGGCAATACTATGTCCAATATACCATAATTCCAAAATCAAGGAGACTTGAAGAATAACTAGACCTCTAATACAAATTTATAACAAAGTGAACCATTTTTCGCTCTAACACGGCTACCCGACCCAATCCGCCACATACATGAAGGGAGTTCCTTATCCCCATGGGCCGGTGACTTTCACCCAAATATCAAAAAATCCAAAGGGAATGAATTGAACCATCTTAAAACAAGATACATATAATATATACATAATATAAAGAAACATTGGAAGAACACAAAAAGAAATATAGACCATAACCAATGAAAAATATTGGTAGTCAATACAACCCTAATGCTAAATAAAACCAAGGTAAAATAACAATAGAAAGAAATAAAACGAAAATGAAAAAACATATACTCCATGTAATATGGGTAAAATTTCTGAATATCTTACCACAAACTAATCATATCAACCTTAAATGAACATTTCCACATCACTAGGGAGCATTTTTCTTCCCGAATCAAAAGATAAATCAAGGAACACAAACCACCTAAGGGTTGTAATGGGTGTGTGGTAAACATGATCAGTAGGGTCCCAACCATGAGTTACTTATTTATTTTATGTACATTATTCCAAAAATGACAATGTTTTAAAGAAAACAAGGAACAAAAATTAGTTAAAGAAATTATATGGAAAAATAATGGTAAAATATTTCCCCTTTTTTCAATGGATCTAATAATCCATGTAAAAAAATTGAACGCATATGAAAATGTCAATGTACATAATCAAATCCAAAATTGTACAACCAAATCAAAGGTTAATCACACTAAGGATCAGTACATTTTATTCTAACTTGATTAATTTTAAACCTAAATAGACAAGTTCATGTATCATGTCTATAGACACATGCATCCAATCTAGAGAGCATAGGAATACCACAAACAGTTAACCCCCAAAAGTTTCTAGAATGTCATTAGGAAACATGGAATAAGGAGTTGAGGAACACCCCTTGAGTGAACCTTATGTTAGTATCAATAGACAAGGCATAATGGTTCTTCTTTCACCTATGATAACAAGGATTACCATGTACTACATTTCCCAAATCAATTCATGAAAACCATTATTTGAAAACCATATCATAAATCAATTTCAAAAATTATTTAAAAATAACTTTTATTATAACAAAATCTAGGGAAAGCAATGTTTTATCCAAAACCCACACACACAAATCAATAAAAATTTCCAATTAATTTACATTTTTTTTATAAAAATAGAGTAATCGTGGTTAATTTCAACATAGGCTAGATATGAAACCAACCACCTCAATCTCAATCACACACTCTAGGTGACATTATATACAACCCCTATAAGGGACGCAAAGTGATAAATTGAGTCCCTACCAATGATTCCAACAACTTATAATTTTATTCCATAACAAAAAGGGGTGGAAGAGAGGTAAGCTCACACATACCTCCAGAACCAGTCCCACGAGAACAGAACCAACAGAAGGGTTAAACTCTAAAAAAACATTTCACAATGAACATAGAAGGATAAATTAAGAATCATCATACAATAAAATGATTCTATAAACATAGACCAATTTTGAAACTACAACAAGATCAATGAAGAAGTAGAATGGATTCTTACCGAGAGAGAACCAATGCAACCTAGCTAAGGATCGAGTGCAGAAAAAGTATTCTAGAAGATGTGGAGACACTCAAAATACCTTGTAATATCATAGGGTTCAAGATAGGGAAAAATATGAATTAATTATTATTTTTCTTAAAATGAATAAAACCATCTTGTAATTTGTGTTTCATATCATAAATCATGTATTTACAACAATAACTCCCCATAATTCACTAATTCCAAAACAATATATATCTATAGTTTAATTTATCCTTAGTGGAATATTTTTGACTTAAAATGTGGATATATAGCATAAATGGATTTATGTCGCAAACCATTTTCATAGTTTCTGCCCATCGGTTGATTAATGCTGTAAATTACACATTTACACTTCAAATTTTCCCTACTAGGTAGAGATATCCCAAGTTTAATAGAAAAACTTCCATAACATTCTAGATTCCCTATGAACTGGAGAAATTTATTTTTATATGAAAAGATCATATCTTTTATCTAAGATGTTATAATCCCAACAATTGGAACCACAACCTCATTTTTTTTAACATTTTGATCATCTATAATTTAGAATATTTTAATTGAACTTAGTAATTTTTTAGAAACCCCAGTTATAATACATTCAAGAATTTCAAATTTTCATGAGTTATAAATATCCTGTTGTTTAACTCAAATCCCCCTCAAGGGGTAAATTCCATCCATCTTATTCATTCTAGATGATACCATTATTTTTTTCTCCATAATGTCCATTTTAAATTTCATCTCCATGAATTCAATCTATAAAAAAATATAGAAAATTTACATGGGAATAAGATGGTTCTTCATTTGATTATTAGTTAGAGTAGAATTTATGAGAGATATTTATTAACCTAGAAACTTCTTTCAATTCACATCTGGGTTTATGATAACTCTTCATGTTTTATTCCCTTTTTTATTTTATAAAAATGAAATATCATGGTTATCATGGAATTATAGTTTCCTTCTACTTTATCTTCTTTTAAACCATTATATTTTAGACTAGCTTTCATGGAACATGATTTTTTCTATTTTTATTCCATTTCCTTGATAATTTCTACTCATTTGGATATATATTCATGAATATTTTAGGAACATGCTAAACTTTATATTTTTTTCAAGTTATTTTGTTCACATCAAATATTGTAACAAAGGAGTTCCTTGATAATTATTTCCTTTTATTCACCATCTTCTTCTATCTAGGTAGTAATTCCATTAATTTTTAATGGTGTGACTAACATATTTGTAACATCCACAATGTTCTCCATTACCCTTTAAGTTACATACTTTATAAATATTTCCATGAATTTATATATCTTTTTATATATGACTTCCACTAAACTGATCCTTTTATTTATTTATTGTATTGATTCTCTTTGTTATTGAAGATAGCTTAATTTATCTTTAATATTCATGGTTTTCTAGAAACTATAGATAATTTTTAATTTACTTCCATAATTGAAGAACCAGTTCTTTTGTTTATAATCTTCTTTTACATCTTTCTTGGGTGTATTTTTTAGTATATACCTTTTTATAACACTCCATGGTTGACTTTCCATCTTTCTTCATTTTATTTTTCTTTATATTCTATGTAATTATTCAATTTGTAATAACTAAGTCATTCTTAGTAGGTGTAAACCTACATCAATCATCATATTAAAATCCTTTGTTATTACTTCCATATATATTCTCAATAATTTCAAAACTATTTGAAGTAGAAAAACATACCATATTCAGTATAAATTTGATGAAATTAGTAGGATTTATCTTGATATTATATTCTAACCCCTTAATATAGTCCTTATTTTCCTTTTAGTAATTGACTTGTTATACCAATAATCAATGGCCTCAAATTCAATATTTTCACAACACCAATAGTAGTAAAAATAAGGATTTTTTCCTTCATGAAACATTATTTCCAAAAATATATCCTTGTTTTTATCATAAAAAAACACATTCCTTTTACGCTATTCTCAAAGAACTAAAGTTCCTTCTATTTTTTATATCTAACTTTTATGAGGTAATGGGTTTCCCAATATTTTTATCCACCCACATTTGTTTATAATTTTATATGTAACATGAACTATTCAAAGAAAAAGAATTAGTGCACACAAAATTACTAAAATCAAGGAAAAAAATTCAATCAGATTTCAATGGACTAATCATTAGATAATTTAAATACATTCTTACCAAAAAAAAGTGTATTTTTAAGAGTTATAATATTTCTATAAAGATTCATGGAATCAAATTTCCATTAAATTTTATATTATGATTCAGTATTAGTAACTTCCATGTTTTATAGATTTACTTTAAGATCAAGGAATAATAAATTTAGAGTATTTTTATGATATTTAAGATATTTAACAATATCTTCACTTTAATTTATTATATTTTTATCATTGTCTTCAATAATATTTCTCTTATATTGTATGGAATTATCGATCACATTTATTCTTTTATATTTTCCCTCCGATTGAGTATCCTTAACATCAATGATTTCTTTGAGAGTTTCTTCTATATATTAAAAATCCTCCTAAAAAAATTTCTTAACCAATTTTTTAAAAATTATTCCTTTTAAATTTCTCTTAAATAAACTAAAAAATTTCATTTAAAAGTAATTTATATTGTACCTTGGATTCAAAATTTTTATTAAGAGTACAGTACATGTGAAATTTTTTAGCCAATGATTTATTCATATGATCATATTCCAATTGAACATGTGTTTTCTAATCATGTATTTCTTAATGAAAAAAAATATAAGGGGAAAATTCAATGTGATTACTATTCAAATAATCTTCAACTTTTGAATATATGTATTCAATTAATCCAATGGGCTCATACTCATTACATTTTGGAAAAAATTCTTAAAGAGTATCATTATCAATAGATTTATGAAACAAATTTCCACTTTGATTACATTAAAAATGAATTTTATCCTATTTCTTCTATTTATATGAAGTTTAATTCCATAAATTTTTATCCTCCTCCTTCTTTATAATTTTCAATTTTTTTTCTAAAACCTCCATGATGTAATTAACATGAATAAATTCCTTATTCGTTGACGGAGCCATCTTAATAACTTCCTCAAATATGCAATTCTTGTAAAGTAGTTAAAATAATAGGGTGAAAGAAAATATAGATCCAATCAGAGGTAACACAAATTATATTTGATACTAATTAAATTTCATAGTGGATCATGGAGTCACACGAATAGTTAGAGGGTGAATTATAATAGATGTGATTTACCAAAAATTTTACAACTTAAACTTTGAACCCCATTTTTGGTATTTGAATCATTATCTTTATTAAGATTTATCAATATGTTTATGAATTCCAAAAATAACAATATCATTTGAAAAGATGAAATTTAATGGCAGTATTTTTTATAAGGTTCAATCTCAATGTGTGTATCTATCCTTGTTTTGAAGGGTTGAGTCTAAGACACATATTTTGCACTAATATTGAAAGTGGTTACAAAAAGAAGGTATCAAAAATATATTGTCCCAAAAATATCATAAATAAATGTCACATATTTTTTTATGAATATTCATTACAGAACATAATGATCAATTCAATAATTATATAGGTTTATTGACTTTGGAAACTTGGACACATAAAAAACTGGTTCATAAAAGATTTACATAGTATTGCATTAATATTTTCATAACTATAAACCTTCTTAGACATAACTTTTATATCTAAATTAAATGAAAAATAGACTACGTGTATGAATATTGTAACACCCCATGCTTCCACGGTACGCTTCGCTTTCAATAATGCAATAGCTTGTATTGTAGGTAAGTTCGAGATTCTAACACACCGCAACCAATCAAAGTAGCTGTTATGAATAGTAATACCCACCTTTTGAAATTATATAAATTTTATATTTCAAAATGGACTTCATTTTTGGATTCAGAATATCAAAATTAGCCTATGATGAATTTTTGGTATTTTTCTGAGAACATCCAATTTTCGATGAATTGTGAAAAATACTTAAAAACATCATTTTTATTCAAAATAAATTGTAGTGATAAATTACAATATTTAGTGGTTTTAAATTATAATTATAATAAAATTTTACCATTTTATCCAATGGTGGTCATTAGAATTAATTTCACTTTGAAATTGGACATAAACAATTGTCAATCTTTTGATTGATATTGTTTCTTAAAAACACTCTATTTGTTTTGACAACAGGAATTATTTATAAAATTATTTAATGCAACTTATATGTTTGGAATTTTTTAAAATAGAAATAGTTTTTTAATTTGAAATATAATTTATATCTTAGGGTGAATTTTTGGTATTTTTCTGAAAAACTTCAATTTTTGATGAATAATGAAACCTCTATGTGGTAGTTAAAAAACTGATTTTTCATTTAAAGGAAATTTTAGCAGTTCTGTGAATTTAATTTAAAAAATACGACATACATGGTTTTAATTATGATGTAAAATGTGGTTCAATGGGATGAAAATAATTTTTGGTGATTAGTAACTTTAAAGTTTTATTAATCGCGATTAAAGGTAATTAGTGCATTTTAAGGTAAGTATAATGTTATAATAATATGAAATTACCTTTACACTTGTCCTAACCTTATTGGATGAGTCATGGACTATCAATACTATCCGTGGGTCAAATTGGGGTCCCCATGGAGCCACTTGGGTAAGAAAAGGACATTAATAACTTTTTATTTAAAGTAAAAATAAAATTCTCACAAAAATGTGTTGTTTTACTAAAAAAATTATTAAATGAGGTTATATAAGTTACATTTTCGACTATAAATATTTATTGTAAATATAAAAATATTTCCTATATCATGGAATTTTATTTATAAATTTTAAGCATTAAATAAATAAATTTATTTATGACACCATGATGATGCAACGATTACCTCATTAATGAACGATTTAAATAAAATGAACATATAAGGTAAAATATAAGACATACACTTGTCTAAAGCCTATTAGATGGGTGTATTTAGAACCCTTATCACTTTATCCTAAAAATATATAATTTTGGGACCTTCTAAATTTGAAAATCACTTCATAATAATGTAACATTTCATGACATTCCAAGAGTGCCCCTCCTCTCCTCTTATAAAAGGCCCCCACCTCTACCACCTTATTTACACTTTCAAGCCATTTGGATTTGCCAAACTCTGACCAAATACTCTACCAACATCCCAATAGTAATCCTAGAAGCCTCACTTTGGGAATAAGTATTCCCAAGGAAGCCTTTGGCTCAAATCAATAAGAGTTACATGATTTAAAGGTAATGTCTTCAATTATGATCTTTTGTTTTATTTTGCTTCTCCAACCCCTTAAACTCTTTTTATTAATTTCTTTTGTAACAACACCAGTATATTCAATATACTAGGATGTTGTTATGAGAATTATTTTATTTACACTTACACTCACCTTCGTCTAATGGTTAAAGAACATATTGTTTCTGTGGGTGGCGAATTACTGCCTCACGAAACGATGATTATTCAATCTTATTTTAACACCTCTCACGTTGGAAATTATGATGAAACTATTTATATATATGATATATATTATATTTATGTTTTCTTTATTTTTATTTATTTTTCATTTTTGTCATA
The DNA here is from genome assembly GCA_963277665.1 of Viscum album. Taxonomy (NCBI): domain Eukaryota; kingdom Viridiplantae; phylum Streptophyta; class Magnoliopsida; order Santalales; family Viscaceae; genus Viscum; species Viscum album. The sequence goes on from OY728161.1 coordinate 1,421,819,889, forward strand.
CCTTTATGATTTCCATTATGGGTAAACGTGATAATTTCATTTTAGGAAGTGCGGACTACCACCCCCTCAAAGTGATTTGAATCGTTAATGCCATATGTGGGACGTATAAAGGATGTAGTAAATGATATTATATATGATATTATACTTGAATTATAATAAAACTTTATATAATTATGATTTCATTCCATTAAATATGATATAGAAATGAAAGTAGCGTTCATGCGTACATATGGCTTACCGTCTCCATGAGCGGTGCATTTCATTTCTTACCTCTAAATGTTATGTAATATTATAAATGAATGTATATAATCGATATATATGATATATATGATATCTAAATCATGAATATAATTCAGGATATAATGTATATTCTACCACATAAACAACTTATAATTATAAGAAGTTTATTGTTGACTCAAGTACCAAAGATCGTCAAAACGACCCTTATTAACATAAATGACTACATAATGTTCATAAAATGGTAATAAGTGATAGAAAAGGAATAATGAACTTGAAAAATGTTATTAATCAAGTATAAATTAAATCTAGTTTATTATTCATGAGGTTAAAGAATGATCTAGTCAAGTCGGACATGAGGTAAGGGACTTCATCTCAATATCCTTTCATTGAGACATATTTTGTTTGATACACAACTTTCTTTTATACAGTGTATAAACCCCTTTTACTTTCACGTTTATTCAAAAGGAATCTTCTTTATACAAAGTGTTTTAATAAATGAAAAAAATGGAATGTTTTTTTGTCATACGTATGTGGTGACAACGACTTCTCTGCCGCCATGACCATTATTTGAGTTTCGGCTTCCTCTACAAGCCATAACAGTTTTTAAATGAAAAATAAATACCAAGTTTTAATTTTCTTCTATTTTGGTATAGAAAATGGTTTTATTATATCAATGTGTTGTATTGATATCTTGTTATTGAAATGAGGAAATGTTATGTTTCCTTTATGTATGTTTTATGTGATAGGATTATGTTATGGTTTATGATATGTTTAAACCTTTTAATATAAAGAATGCATTAGACTTAGTATGTGATGGGTGGAGCCTGCTATAGATCCTCGATGCATCGGTAGGTCTCAGGAGACAAACTAGTGTATTACCATGAGGCCTTGACAAAACCTTATTTGTATTCTTGGCACGAGGCCTTGGCTATGTGGCTATGATAGTCTGGAATTATGCATTCCATCATTATGAAAGTGGTTATTGATATTTCATGTGATTATTCGACTAGTAGAATATCCATGTGAATAAGTAAATGGAATTACTTCATTTTATTTTTTCCATATTATGTTGAAGTTCAAGTTTAAAAGGATTTTGTTTTAGTAATACATTGCCTTAAATTTTTATGTTTATTTATGAAAGTTTTCGCTAAATTGTTAGCCTTACTAATCATCTGAGCTCACCCATTTCTATGTTTTATTTTTCCCAGGATGTGAAGAATTATTTTATGACTGACCTGCAGGGAAAGTCTGAAGGGGATATGAGTGTGGACTATGAAGACTATGTTATTTTAGTTTTTTACATTATGATGTAATGTAACATTTATGAATGTATCTAGTGTTTCCAAGGCTACTAAACTAATCGGTCTTTCGAGACTTGATCATTTGTGATCATGACAATGTTATGTAATATTGCACCAAAACTGGGTAACTGGGGTTGGGGCATTACAGTTGGTATCAGAGGCAGTTTAGTAATAACCTTGGAAGCTAGATTTAGATAAACTGTGCTTAGAGAACATAACCCTATGATAGACTTTGAGGATTAGTATTGAAGAACTTCCTAGAATTTTGGTATTATAGAGATTTTGTGAGTTTTCTGAGAAATACATCCATTTATGGATATGAGCAGGTAGAGGCGGCTCTGTCACAGATGTACGTAGGGGTAAAACCCGAAAACACCGCTTTGAGATAGACTCGAATGGGAACTGGTGCACGACAACGGGCATTGCTGCACTCTTGGTTACGACACTCCCGGGGGATATGCTTAGGATAATTCTCATTTTCTTTAAAAACCATTATGAAGGGTTTATGAGTATGTACTTCGTCAAAGAAAACATTTTTATGATTATGGATTATATCCATTAATAGTTTAATTTATGTTAAGTGTTTGTCAAGTTTGTTATTTTGTATTTCGATTCATAAACAAATCTAGTTTATGACATTGTTTAGAAATGGAGCCTAGTGGAATGAATGGAAATCATACCAATACACACACTCCATGTAGTAATTTCCCTCATGCTCAAGATAATTATAGTGGAGCTGGTGATACAACTGGTGCTGATCAGCTTATCACCATATCGGGACAACTCACTCAGGTTATGAATAATAACCTTACTCGTATAGAGCACCCTAATCCCCAACGTGGAGGATCAATGTTAGAGCGCTTCATGAGGAAACAACCACCAACATTCAATGGGAGTACAAATCCCTTAGTAACTGAGAAATGGATAAATTCCTTAGAGAAAATATTTCATGCCTTGGGGAGTAGTGAAAGGGAAAAGTTTATCATGGCAGTTTACCACCTCACTGGAGATGCTGATCAATGGTGGTCATTGATTCAAAACACAAAGGAAGATGATGAAGAATAAAATATGGAATAGAGGGAGTTCAAAGAGATTTTCGTAGAAAAATACTTTCCTCGTGACCATCGAGTAGATATGGAAAATAAAATATCTAAGTCTTAGACAAATGGAGGAGGAGAATGTCGCAAAGTATGAGGCCAAATTTACAAGGTTAGAGAGGTATGCTGCAGATTATATACGTAACCCAAGAAGTAATATTGATCGTTTCTTTGATGGGTTAAAACCATTTCTCCATCAAGCTTTAGTATCACAATCTTTCTCAATGTACGAAGATATAGACTCATGTTCTATCAAGACAGAAAATGAATTCTCTAAATATTATGATAATAATGTAAATCAAGAGAAGAAGAGAACGGTGGAACAAGAGACATATAAAGGTAAAAAGGGGAAGAATTATTTTCCATTATGCGATAATTGTGAAAATAATCACCCCGGTACTTGCCTAAATGGAATGGGAGTTTGTTATAAATGTGGTGAAAAAGGTCACTAGGCTCATGATTGTAAGGGAAAAAAAGAGGCTATCAACTTTGAATGTTGCAATTGTAGAGAAATGGGGAATTTTTCAAATGAATGCCCTAAGAACCAAGGAAAATTACCTCATAAAAGTCCATGGGAACAAGGCCAATCTTATGCTGTTACTACATTTGAAGTGGAATAATTAATTTATTGGTCCTTTTGGACTCGAGGATTATATTCTGGTTATAAGAATAATGTGATATATATAAGGATTGTACTTCAATACTTTTTGTTTTCATTAAGGTTTTAATATGATGAAGGTCATCATATTTTTAGTATGTGACACTAAGAGAAACTTTACATTGTTTGGGGAATCTGATGTTACAATTGATTTTGGAATTTAGAGACCTTTTAGAGAAGGTATGGACAGAGGTATTTTGGATTACTATAAATGTTGGAATAGATTAAGTTGAACTTTAGATAGTATTGTTTAAGGTTAAAACATTTCTGAAGATTATTTTTAGAATATTATAATACTATAGTTTTAGGAAAAGGAAAACCTGCAGGTTGAGGGATAACCCATCGTGTAGGACAAAGCTGCAGGAATCGAACCTAAATCCATAGTGTGACATGCCTTTATTAACTAACACTAGCCTATAAGAAGTACCTGGTTGTTACAAAGTAGTTTTTCTAATCTAAATGATATGTTTTAATATTTGGAACCTTGTACGATTAGTTTAAATATAATATTTTTGAGTTATATTATCTTTTTGGGGGAAAGATGAGTTTGTGGTAGAAATTAGTTGAAGGTTGAAACTCTACTTGTCAAGTATATATATATATACCCCTCTCTTATTCTATGAATAAATTAATTCTTAATCTTTAGGAAAGGGATATTAAAAAAATGTTTTATCCTAATACCTTATGTTTTGTTGAACTGATGATATTTTAAATCACCATAGATTGAAGGCTTTGAGGCCCACAATTTTACACTTTTTTATGATTGATGACCTCAATAACTCCCTACAAATATTTACGTTTTTCCTCCAATTATATGTCTCTAATTTCCACCAATGTTCTCCTAATCGAGATCATAATTTGTTGGTAACTTTTTCATTTCCCTTTCCCTCTTATTAAGGCTAAATTTTATTAACCTTGTTACTGATGTGGGTTTTCCACAAAGGTATTTTATATTTTCAACCTTTTATATTCGAAGAACAATTTCAAATTGTGAGGACACAATTTATTAATGGAGGGTAGAATGTAACACCCCAAGCTTCCACGGTACGCTTCTCTTTCAATAATGCAATATCTTGTATTGTACGCCAGTTCGAGATTCTAACACACCGCAACCAATCAAAGTAGCCGTTATTAATAGTAATACCCACTTTTTGAAATTATATAAATTTTATATTTCAAAATGGACTTCATTTTTGGATTCATAATATCGAAATTATCCTATGTTGAATTTTTTGAATTTTTCTGAGAACATCCAATTTTTGATGAATAGTGAAAAATACTTAAAAACTACATTTTTATTCAAAATAATTTATAGAGATAAATTATACTAATGAGTGGTTTTAATGTATAATTAGAATATACTTTTACCATTTTATCCAATGGTGGTCATTAGAATTAATTTCACTTTGAAATTGGACATAAACAATTGTCAATATTTTGATTGATATTGTTTCTTAAAAACACGCTATTTGTTTTGACAACGGGAATTGATTATAAAATCAATTAATGAAACTTATATCTTTGGAATTATGTAAAATAGACATCATTTTTCAATTCGAAATATCATTTATATCTTAGGGTGAATTTTCGGTATTTTTCTGAAAACTTCAATTTTTGATGACTACAGAAACCACTAAGTGGTAGTTAAAAAACCGATTCTTCGTTTAAATGAAATTTTACCACTTCTGTGAATTTAATTTCAAATGTCCGACATACATGGTTGTAATTAGGAAGTAAAATTTGGTTCAATTGGATGAAAATAATTTTTCGTGAATAGTAACTTTTATGTTTTATTAATTGCGATTAAAGGTAATTAGTGTAATTTAATGTAAATATAATGTTATACTAATATGAAATTACCGTTACACTTGTCCTACCTTTATTGGATGAGTCATGGCCGATCAAGACAATCCATGGGACAACTTTGGGACCCCATGGAGCCACTTGGGTAAGAAAATGACATTAATAACTTTTTATTTAAAGTAAAAAAAAATTGTCACAAAAATGTGTTGTTTTACTAAAATAATTATTAAATGAGGTTATAAAAGTTAAAATTTCGAATAAAAATATTCATTGGAAATCTAAAAATATTTCCTACATCTTGGTAATTTATTTATAATTTTTAAGCATTATATAAATAAATTTATTTATGACACCATGATGATGCAGTGATTACCTCATTAATGAACGATTTAAATAAAATGAAGAGATAAGGTAAAATCTAATACATACACTTGTCTAAATCCTATTTTATGGGTGTATTTCAAACCCTTATCACTTTATCCTTGAAATATATAATTGTGGGACCTTTGAAATCCCAAAATCAATTCATAATAATGTAACATTTCACGACTTTCCAAGAGTGCCCCTCCTCTCCCCTTGTAAAAGGCCCCCCACCTCTACCACCTTGTTCACACATTCAAGCCATTTGGCTCAGCGAACCTCGGCCCAAATACTCTCCCAACTTACCTCTCTTACTTCTAGAAGCCTCACTTTGGATTTCTTATATATATATAGTGCTTGGAGTTGTTTTTTCATGGACTATAATATATCTCGATCTTATTTCGTTAAAAAGGGAAATGTGTCCCATTTTTTTGAGATTTTTATACCTCTGATGCTGGTCACCACCATGGGGCCTACTGGTGGGGGTAATATGGGGTCATTATCTCTCTTTCTTCATTTCCAACTCAAGAGGGGCATCTTTGGAGGGAGGGGGTCATTAGAGAATGGTTTTAGAGGTGATAGATTAGATATATTATAGAGTTTGGAGTTAGTATTATTAAGGATTCTATGGGATTAGTAGGGAAATAGTGTCAGGTGACCATAGTACGTGACATATTTCGAGGACGTCTAGATAGGCCATGGTATTTTAGGGCCCCCCAGATCTGATTCAAGGACTATGATCCTATTGAACAACCAAGTGAGGCTACACCATTTGTAGGGTCAAGAACTTATTAACATTAAATTCATCATAATGACTTCTGTTATTTTCCAAATTGGGTTATTTTGAGGAATTTGAAATGAAATAAATGAATTAAATTAGTTCAAATGAATAATTTATTAAAATTCCATACTATTGGGGATTATTAATTCTTAGTTTATCTTTTCATATATGTAACCCAGATTTTTTCTGCGTGTGGCTCAGCAGTCAAGGCTCAACAACCCAATCCAATTGATCAGATATAGGTTGATCCAGTGGAGGAGGAAAACCCATGGAAGAAAACATCATGTGATTTACAGAGGAAGGCCTTGGGAATGTACGATGTTAGTGTTTCAGAATTGGAGTTGGAGAGATGTATCAAGGAGATTGAGGTCACATTTAGTTTGATTTTGGATATTATGGAGTGATAGGTTTTTTTGGAAATGATATAGATATGAGGAGCTATGCGTCAGTGGTGGATGACATACCTAGGGTAGAGGAAGGAGGTTAAAATTTTGTGGGATGATTTCACAAGGGGTTATGAGAAGAATTCCATTCATTGACTGTGATGGATGAAAAGAGCTAGGAGTTACTCTCCCTCCAATAGGGGAGCATGTTGGTAGAAGAACAAGGGATTATGTTCAACGATCTCCTTGATTTCGACCTGGATATATTTCATGATGAGGATTTATTGGAGATATGCCTAGAAGAGGCACTTGGTCATTTAATATAGTATGCAGTTACTTCCTTTATGTGACAGACATACTTGGTGGTTTAGAAGAAGGCATAAGTGATTGAGAGAATACACTCGTGTGTGGGTCTACCACGATAGGGGAGACAATAGGGTTATTTGAGTGGTAGGGTTACAAGAATTAGGTCTCAGATTCTAGGGCCTTTGAGGTTTTGACCAATGGGAAGTCGACCTCAGCTGTTGTTGTTTAGATGTTATCATCCTCATGCCTCTCTTATGAACATGGGACCAAGGTTTTTTTGTCTATGGATCCTATGGAAATATTCAAATATAGTGCCCAGTGGATATTATAGATCATTTTGGTTGAAGACGGAAGGTTCAATTCCAACCTCAATAGAAGTTTCTAGTCAGGTAGTTTCATCAGCATGAAAAACAATCTCATGCTCCACCGAGGGGAGATAGAGCAGGTAGAGGCTGGACTCATGGCGTTCCTCAAGGTCCTAAACCTAGGTGAGTATGTGGAGGTGGTCATCTGTAGAGGGGTATAGGATTTGGGCATTGTCAGTTTCACATAGTAGAGGCATCAACTCTGATAGGAATAGAGATTGTTAGAATTATGATCAACGTTTCTAGTACCCTTTCTTCTGCTTTGTTTGATTCAAGATATTCAAACTCCTTTATTACACCCACTCTATCCCATTCTATCGGAATATATTTATATAGGATTCCCATGTCCCTGGTGTTGAGGACAATAATAGGAGGTCTAACCAGCTTGATTAATGTGTTCCAGGGCTATAGAATAATGATGTGACCCCATTAGTCCCATGGGGATATCTTCTTTTTACAGATGAAACCATACAATTTCATTATCAACATCGACTGGTTGTATTCCATGCATAATATTATTGACTTCTTATAGAGAAGAGTTCTATTTTTATACATGGATGGATGGTGTGTGGTTTTTTTGGGGAGTGGAGTTTATAACAGGACATTCGGCATAGAGGGCCTCTTCTTTCCATGTTGGATGAGCTGTCATGAAATAAGTATATATTAGGATGGTTGAGTTTCCCAAAGTTATTGGGGGGAGCCCCTGAATGTTTTTTCTAATGATATTGTGACTCTACCCCCTCTACATAATTTTCAGTTTGAGATAGACTTGCATCCCGATGTTTCTACAATTTTGATGGCTCCTTATCAGATGACACCTTCTATGTTGCGGGAGTTGAGAATCCTGAAAGATAGTTTGATGTAGAAGTGTTTTTTATGGACCTGTGTTTCATCATGGGGTGGTCCAGTGTTTTTAAAAAAGAATGTAAATAGTGTTATTATGTTGTTTGTAGAATAAATGAGGTTGAATCAGGTGAAGGTCAAGAACTATTACCATATTCCAAGGATTGATGATATTTTTATTAGCTAAGTGGTTAATGTTTCTTTTCTATGATTGATATATGTTCTGCATATCACTAGTTGACAGTGAATGAGGGATATATCCCAAATACTGATTTTAGATGTAGGTACGAGAACTTGAAGTTCATAGTCCTGTCGTTCGATGATAAAAATACACTAGTCGTATTCATGTAACTCATAAACTCCATATTTTGTGAGTTCTAGGATAATTTCATTATTGTATTCTACAATGATATCGTGATCTACTCGAAGTTAGAGGAGAATCATGGTGATCATCTCAGGACCATATTGAAGGTTCATGAACACCACTAGATCTATGAAGGGTTTTCAATGTGAGATTTCTTAACACGAGAGGTATGATTCCCTGGGAATGTGTTTTCCCAACAGGGTGTGGTAGCTTATCCTTTAAAGGTTGAAGCAGTTGTTTCTTGGGAACCATCCATGAATGGGGTAGATGTTTACAGTTTTATTTTTCTTGTGGGTTACTATCGAAGATTTTTATATTATTTATCCTGAATTGAAGATGTATTAACAAAAATGACTAGAAATGACCATGACTTTGTCTATAGAAATCACTTCCAAGAAGAACTCAACCATTTGAAGGTTAAATTAGTCAGTTCTCTGGTGATCCAGTTTCAAGAGGTAGGGGTGATGTTTGTGGTGTTTTTTGATTCTCTCTATCTGGGATTGGGATGCATCTTGATGAAAAAAATAAGCATTGTTCTTTTATGGTTCTAGTTAGTTACATCTCTATGAACTTATTTATTCCACCCATGATCTATAGTTAGTAGTTTTCATGTTCGCACTGAAATTGTGGTGACATTACCTCATTGGGGATCACTTTGTTGTCTTCACGAATCATAAGATCTTGAGGTATATCTTTTCCCAGTATGATTTGATATTTTGATAGTGGATGTGGATGTTGTTACTTTAAGACTATGATTTTTAGATCTCTTACACCTAAAGAAAGGGGAATGTGGTGGAAAATGTTTTTAGTGGGATGTCATAGAAGGATGTTATTCGGGAATCTATGGTTTCATGGAATAAAATGGAGGAGTTGGTATCCTTGCACTTGAATAAAAGGGTGGATAATAGTAGAAGTTGTTTGTTTCAGATGATGGTGGAGTCTTCTCTGATTCAGTAGGTAGAGGAGGCTAGGTGGGTAGACTTAGATTTACAGGTGAAGCATGATTGTGTTAGCCATGGAGATGCTCCAAAGGGGTGGTTGGAATTAGATGTTATTCTATGGAAGGATGTTTGTTCCCATGGTGATGTATGACAGATCCCTCCATGAGTTTTATAACACACCCGTAGTGGTACACCTAGGAGATTGTAATATTTAATGTGACTTGAGGATGCATTTTTGGTGTCTTGAGATGAAGATAGAACAAACATCCTTCCATAGAATAACATCCAACATAGGGTGGTTTATCATTGAACTTTACTGTCAGTAGCAGTGGTTCAAGCATTGTGATATCCTTGAGAGGTGGCTCATGGGGTGATTTTTTAGACCCCTATTTTTCTTAAGGGTTTGGTTTTTGAATTCTTATGGGTGAGAAAATATTGAGAGGTATCTAATGTAATGTACCATACCACTCTGATCCATTACTTTTTAAAAATCATGCCATCGAAGTGTTTTGGGATGTCACAATGACTTATTTCAACACTATGTAGTTTTCCATGTTTTTTAGGTTCTTTAATGGTAGGCTGATAATGTTGAGTCTCGATGATGAGTGGAAATAGAGATTGGAAATGGTGAGTTTCAATGGGGAGTAATGGCAGTGACTCACAACAGTGAGTCAAAATGGTGAGCCGGAATGGTGAGTTGGATTGGTGAGTTGGAACAATGAGCCAGGACCAGTATGTCGCACAAGTAGATCGAACTGATAGCTCTCACTAATATCTCACACCGGTATCTTTCTGAATGAAAACTTTCACTAGTGACTCACCAAACAGTGAGTAATTTCTAGAAGGTTTTATTTTTTTCCAGTTTTTCCATTTTCTCCCCATTAAAGTTTTTTTGTTGTAAAAAGATTTAAATAACGTAATTAATGGTTTATGGATCCATTTGGAATCATATCTATATTTTAATAATTTTAATCTTCCTTTGACTTTTGAAATACATGGTCTTGGTCAAGATATCACTTTAATGGATTTTAAAACCAAATACTCCCTTTGATTTAGGATCCAGAATTTTTAAGGAGAATATCTTCTATTCCATGTGCGCTTCCCTTTCTATTTTTTCAAGACTCCCCAAAAAATTATTCATAGAGGATTCATGCATTTGGGTTGTATATTTTGAATCACCTTTTCCTTATAGTCTTTTTCCAGCTGCATGTGTTCCCCTTACTTTGGAGTAATAAGGAAGTGTTGATCATTTTTCCTTCAAGGTTGGTTTTCTTTCATCTCTCTCTTTTTTTGTATCATGCATGGTGGGTGTATGAATGTCTCCTTATGAATATAGATGAATATAAAATTAATATATATAATTTAATTATTTCTAGATCAATACGAGGGTTCAGGGAAAATTAATGTACAATTTTCTTGTTATTTGTTTGTTGTTGTTGTGAATTATATGGGCCAAAAGCCCACCGAATATCATGGCCATTGGGGGTCATTTATTGTGCCATGTGTAATGATTATAGAATGCATGATGTTTGGTTTTTTTGAGAACAATTATTATGAAATTGGTTAACTAAATAAACTCAGTTAATAAATGGATTTTGTAGGATCAAATTGTTTCTATGATAATCCCAGAAGTTTATAAGGGGAATGAAAGAATATATTACTTGTTAAATATGAATATCCCTTGCTTGGGTTCATGTGGTGGTGTTTTGTGGATGGGGTTATTCTGACTTGTGCTATTGACGGGTGGTGGTCATGGATGTGTGATGCGGGGTGGTTCAAGTGGTGTAATGGAATCCTAGGTTGAGATATTTTTTTATTGTGGAATGTATACGAATTATTGTACAGTAGGGATATGATCGGGTAGTGCTAGTCGTGATGAGATGTGTGGCTGGGTGTATCTATGAGGTAGGGGTTTGATCTATTAAGAGAATGGATTGGCTTGAATGAATTTGGAGAACAATGATAGAAGTGGTTAGCATGGGTATTTCACCCAACGTTTCCCCATGTGTTTCATGTAGAAAGAGTCACCCCATGTCTTGAGATCGATGTATGTTATGTAATGAATGGTTGTTAAATAGATTAGAATGTGAAGTCGGTTAATTTACCATGGTTCTTATTCCTCTATGTGAGCCTTTCTATGTGGATTATTTTGTGAGGTTCTTGGATGTTTCCAAGGTAGATATGGAATGAATAAATGAATTTATAACCTGGAATGAGAATTGGCTAAATAAATTTTATGGGGGTAAGATTTTAGAGTGTGTCTAGTTTTGTGGTTCTCATTTAGAGGTTGTATTAAAGGTCATATTGTGTGTTTGTTGTTATTTAAAAACCCGTAGGTTAGGAATTAGTGTTTGGTATCATATATGTATTACTTGTATTTTCCTTGTGATTTATATATTCACCCACCCTAAGGGATAAATATGTATTGAACATCCTTATTTTCATGGGGGAGGGTGTATTTCCCTAGAATCCTGGTGTAAATATGGATGGAAGGCCACATGCTCATCCCGACCCTTCTAGGTGGTGGTAGCCCATGATTTTTTAGGAAGGTTGTGGTTTGTGAGGCCCAAGTGTGTGTGGGAAAGTTGTGTTTTCCCATGTGACATAAAGATTAGATGTGTTGTGATTTCCAAAATTTCATTGGGATGAGATGTGTTGCGATTTTCAATGTGTCTTCAGGATGAGATGTGTTGCGATTTCCCATGTGTTTTAGGATATGATGTGGTTTGTTTCCTATGTGTGTGTGGGATGGATGTGATGTGGTTTGTGAGTCCTAGGTGTGTGCGGGTTGGATGTGATGTGGTTGTAAGGCCTAGGTGTGTATGGGTAAGATGTGACATGGTTGTGAGGCCCAGGTGTTTGCGATTGTGATGTGATGTGCTCTTTTTTCTCAGGTGATGGGAGTATCTCTAAGGTCTTGGTCTGTACGGGCTGGAAGTGATGTGGTACTTTTAGAAGAGGCCCTAGAATGAGTATGTTTACCATTAGGCAAGAGCTGCTAAACCAGAGAAAAGTGGTGTGACGTACCCAAATTATCAATGTGCTTACTCTTTTAATTTACTTGACTTATGTTACATGGTGATTGTGCCTTGGTGAGGTTGGCATAGTTTGTATAAATTTTCAGATTTTGTTGGGTTCTATTGTTTTCTCACAGGGTCATTAGTACACTTCTCTCACTTGTGTATGAGATAATTTTGTTTTCCTACTGAATATACTTGTATTCTCAACCTATGTATATAATCAAATTCAGGTTTCTTGTAGGATTACATGTATCATTCTGGAACATTCTAGTTTAGACTTTGGGAGAGTTGTCAAGTTGCTTCTCAGATTTATTTTGGTATTTTCCTTTGAGTTTTCATTGTATTTGTAACTTTTTTTTTAAAAAATGTATGTGGGAAGTATTTTGGATTTCTTATATATATAGTGCTTGGAGTAGATTTGGGATGGATCATCTTATCTATAGATCTTTTTTCTTTAAAAAGTTAAATTCCACAAATTTTGTGACATTTTTATATCCTTGTTTTTGGTCACCACCCTAGGGCCTACTAGAGGTGGTACTTGGGGGTTGTTATCTCCCTTTTCTTCATTTCCAGCTCAAGAGGGGAATCTTTAGAGGGACAAGCCTATGAAACCATTCCTTAAAATTCTATATTAACAATTAAAAAACACTCACTATAGGTCTTCAATTGTATTTTATTTTTTCAATTTAAATCATCTTAAATAATTGTATATTCAAAAACCAGCGTGTTTTGTGTTACTTTGAATGATCAAAATACAATCTTGTAACTTAAATTCTGGATCTATATCCTAGAATATCTTCAAATTCTCAAATTTGTATAACTGATAGACCCATAAACATCCTAATATCCTTTATATAGGAAATAATCACTCTCATATGTCATAGTGAGGCTTCCAACACTTTCAAATTTCAAGTCAGTAAACCATATGTACGTATTTTTTTATTCTTTCATATTACATAAGTTATTCTCTTTTACTACATTTTCTCCAACTATTGTTCCTAATATATCAGATTTTCCTTTACCAATTTAATCAATATTCTTTAGAAATTATATTTTATGAATTAAAATATCTTACATATCAATGTAAGATCTATTCCTTTAAATATTATTCATCTCTTCTAACATATGGATACTTTACCTTCTCCAGATTCTCCTCATATATACATCTAAACATCATCATGTTTCTTCTAGACACTAGATTCTAGAATTACTCCTAGTTTCTTCTAGATATATCTTCCTTTTTCATTTCTTGAATTCACTATAACTTAGTATCTTCAATACATGGGTTACTTTCAAAATTACTTTTCCTCCATCATAACTTCTATAAAATCATTCAAGTGTAGTTCAGCTTTTCCCATCAATTATTCAAACATTGTGAATACAAGGAAGGATTCTCACAAACATCAATAAGAAAATTTAGTTTACTATTTTTTCATCATTGTTCGTTATTTTCATAGATTAACAATTATGTTCATCTCAATGATCATTAGATATTACTGATTTCCGAAAAATCCATATTTATTTGAAATTATCCTTAACATCATGTTAATTATCTACTCAACTTCTTTACTACAGGAAATACAATCTTATTTATCAACTAAATTAACATCTGGACACATAATATCATTTTATGTTAAATTATAAAGGTATATCTAGTCTCTAACTATATTCTAGAGTGTTAACTTCTGAAACCCATTTTGGAGGTTCCATCATATTTTTTATTCATTACCTTTCCTTTCACATTACTTTATCAACTATAATAAAATACAAAACTCATCATTATCAATTAGGTTCTTCAAATGTCACATAACAATTGTTATCATATTTAATACACATAAAAAACTATAAATATTTATAGTGGAATGAAACTTAAATAAAAAACATGATTTATCTAAGTTATAACTCCAAAAAAATATCAAAATTATAATGAATACACATTATTGAATATTATAATACATTGTAAAACTATGATCAAAATTATAGTATGATATTTTCATGGTAGTTACTAATTTTTTGGCCTCTTCAGCTCTTTCCATATCAAACTATGAAATATAATTTTTGTTTAATTTAAGTCAAAATTTCAAAAGGATTAAAATTAAGGAATTAATCCTTACCTATAATGACCATTAATGTATCCTTCTCAAAATATTCATTCTTAAAAATATATAAAAGTTCATACAAATATTTGTAATAATATTATAATATAATGTTTTTGTTTCATTGAAACTAAAATTTCCATATACCTTAATATCTAAGAATTTATGTATAAATCATGGAACAAACATAATGTATTTTATATTAATTAATTGTGTATATAATAAATTCATTCCTCATTGTGGAATAATTTCATCTCTGCTGTGTGATAATATATCAGAGAAAATATTTAAAAAAAATCTTCAAAAATAAGTCATGACATAACAGATAACAGTGGCCCCATGATTTTCTAAAAAGCTATATTTTATAGATTTTCGTTAAGTACAAGCCTCCAATCCTTATTATTTCTTGTATAGAACCAATAAAATGTTCCATGATTCTTCATGATACCATTAAATTAACCATCTTCAAATACGAACTTTTATCACAAATATTTCTCTGTTCTTTGAAATATTCAATGTTTCACTATCAGATGATATAACAATATTTTTATCCACTATATGGGAATCCTCTATAGAATATATCCAAGATATAATAATGTTATATATATATATATATATGAAGTATTATAGTATTTGGTAAACTCCTCATTATTAGATAAATCTATAGCTAACTCCTTTAAGAGGTTTATGCCACCACACCATTAGTTTGGATAGTGTTTGTGATTGATCACCATACCCCGGTAAACATGTATTCATGCATACAATAGAAAATACTTCCAATAATTACATTATATTATAGAATATAATAATCTCTAACATCTTCTTTTACCAATATAGATAACTTGGAAAATAGATCCATAGTTATATCATATATGATGATAGAACATTATTATATTTCATTAAATACAGTTACTTATTTTCATTATCATCTTATGATGATCTTATTCTATTTCCAAATACAAATCATCATGAATGGGTAAATCAATATCAATTAATCACATCAAAATCCTAAATTTATATCAAATAAAACATACTTGGACATTTAAAATAGATTTTCTACATCATGGATGGACTTCATATTCATGACATCCTTCGAACATCAATCTACCCCTTTAATTTTTTTAATAATATTTCCATTATAAATCCTTAACATAAATCTTTCCATGATCTGTGAAATTACATGAATGAACATGAAAAAATTATTAGTGAAAAAATGTTCTAAAGTGATCCTTCACATCAATATTTCATTTGAATTCAACGATAACATTTTTGGATTTATGTTACTTTTTTCTCCCTTTGAAATTATCAACCAATATAAAAACTAAATATTAATAGATTAATATTTAAGCTCAATCTACCCCCTTTATGCATTTCATAAATTTATCCTCCTTTGAATAAGAATTTATTTTTCTTTAGGGGGATATGAATCATTCCCCCAATAGATTTACTCCCCGTTTAACAATGAATAAGTGTTGTATTTTTACCATTTTAATAATTGTATTTTTAAAATTTAACCAATATAAAAGAGGGGATTCATAATAGTTTGGTGTGGTAATATGTCTCATAACCATCCTTCAACAATTTCTCCATATAAATTTCCTTACAAAAATCTTTTATAATATTTAGAATGAATAATTGACATTTAAAATATTAACTAGTCACTATAAGGTAATGAGACAAAAAAAATTATAGAAAATAAGAGTAATCAATTAATAAATTCTTTTTGTACACAAAAATACTAATATAGATTTTTTTTGGAAATAACATATTTTATTTGTAAAACTAATATCAATTGTTATTAAAATATATAAATAATTCAAGTAGAAGGGAATAGGGTTCGATAACTGATTCCTCATATTTTGAGAGGAGGAGGATATAATGTATGAAATATCCTAGGACTCGTGATATATAAAGATTTAACTTAAATGATTTTCACCAAATTTGTTCTGTTATTTTGTTCAATCCTATTATTTGATTTTTTGTTCACATTAATAACATGTTTAGCTCCCTCCTATGTTCATTTGATCCACTAAATTTGTGTCTTAATTCCTTTGAGTATTATAGAGGTTCCAATTTAGTAGCCTCCTTTTTACTAGATTATTATTATTATAGTAATCCACTACGTTCTTGGTAGGTTCCCCTTTTATTTCATCATATGTATTTCCAAGAACATCATTATGACTCCAATTCTTATGATAACTAAAACCAAAATCCAATTTTAGCTGCACTGGCAGCTAAAAAATTATATTTTCCAAAAAAAAACTCAAAAAATCACCCTTTAATAATTTAAACATTATGGTTAAAAATATAAAATTAATTTTATCAATTTAAAATTATAAAAATTAGAAAATTAATTATAAAATAAAACCATATGATACATGATAAAATAATTTATTCAGAATAAAAAAAAATTTATTTTAAAATAAAAAAAATCATATTCTTGTTTCATTACATAATAAAATTATATATGATTATAAATATCAACATAAATCCATAGTTTTACACTAAATATATAAAATATCCTACAATTAAATAAACATTTACATAAAATTAAAAATCAAGTTTAGGAAATACATTTAACCTTTAAATACAACATTTTAAACAACATAATGTAAACATATAATTATATATTTATATATTTTAATAATATAACTGATCCTATAATGTCATTTCAGGAATGAAATAGAAATTGAAAAAATTTAAAAATAAATATTTCTTGGATAAATTCATGACATAAATTTTGATAAAAATTGATTTTTTATTAAAACTATTAGATTGTTACATCCATTGCTTTAATATATTTCACCCTCACAATTTGAGATTCACTCACTAATGAATGTATTTATGGGTATCTATATGATATAAATGTATTAAGATATAAATTATAAGGACTCATCAACCCCATTATCAAAGGTAATAATAAGAAACTCATCATTTACCTCATAATTGACATATGTGTATACTTTCATTTTCTATAACCATTTGGGTAAAATAAGACTCCTTGTATGGTTATAAAAGTTTATAAATACATAAATTTTATAGATTAATTTTCATGACCTTGTACTCCTCCAAATACTAAAACCAAAATTATTATGATAATATCAAATAAAATCAGACTAAATAAAAATATTAATTAAAAAATTAATAATGTGATGTCATATCCTTTGACAGATTCATTTCAACCCATGTTATATTTGGTTAAACTATTTAACTATTAGTTCAAACTACAACTCATTCAATTTAACTCAGCATTCTATAAGTTTCATCCCCATTTTACCAATAACATAATCCCATTAAATTAATAAACCTAAATTTACGATGACCTTCAATACTATATTCTAAACTCAAAAAATCATGGAAACATATGCTCTAAGTAGTAAACATACCCCTTCATTCCAAAACAACATAAAATCACTTATCATTCTATATTACTTTAATCACATATCACCAATCACCATTTCCAACTTTAAAAAAATTATTCTTATTTTGAATTTATTTTATTTTCCCCTCTTTTATTTATTTTATCCACTTCCCTATCATATGTCTCAAGTGATGTCCCAACCCAATTACACATTGGCCACATGTCCCCTACTCAATTGAGCTCCCTCCATTTTTAAAATTTCAAGATAATTTCTTGGTAAATCGTCGTCGAATCACTAAGGTAAGGCCTACATATCCCACCTATTTCTGTTTCGGGTGTTTTTATCTTCTCCACATCACCCCATTAATTCAACTGAATCCTAGTTCAAAGGTTTATCCTAGATTTATATATTTATTTTATTGTAAGGATGTGATATGGGTCTCCAAATTTCACTTTATTAATTATTAGACATCTTCCACCAAAGTTAAACTAATTCATACCATTTTATCCCAACATCCATTGTTTTAAAGTAGGTGTTTCTGTGGAACCCCTTTTTTATTTCTATTATAAATTTAATGAGTTATTTTAAATACCTTTTTATAAATTTAAAAGATTATTATATTCCATTTTATTCATAAAATGAATTTTGATTAGTATATATATCACTTTTCATAGGCCTTAGACACTTTCTAATTATTTTATGAATTCCCTAAAGAGGTATTTTAAAATTTTTCATGAATTTGTAATGTATTATTATGAAATTATACATGTCTAAAATTTCTGTTTTGACTTTATAGTGGTCTTCCAAAGGTTAAACAACTTTGGCATGGACCCTTTCTGTATACAATGTGTTAGATGAATATTTTTTTGGATTTCCTAAATAGATTTAGAAATTTTAAAAAATATTTGATGATGGTTTCATTTTTGAAAAAGGTTTGATTAATTTTCAAAGGGGTTGTTTTATTACAGTTCGTGGTTTTCCAATTGTATGAAATAAAGTAGATATTTATTGGTGTTTTCTAGGATATTTTTAGCATTTATTGTGTTTTCCCTAGGGGTTTTTGTCGTTTATAAATACTCTTTTATATTAAATATGGATTTTATACATTCAAACATATATATAATATGTTCTCTCATTGTATATCTTCACACATTGAAATGGGAACATGTACATTGGGAACAAGGGTAAACATAAATATAAATCACTATTTATAAGTGTATAAACCTATAATGAGACTTGTAATTTTTAAAAATTCATTTTAAAATGGGTTTTAAAATGTATATACTATAAGTGATAAATTAAATGAATTGTTGGAACATGTGAAGTGATTTTATATTGATTGATTTTTTATACCATTTTCGATCTCCCTTGTTTCATTAATGATGGTTATGTTTATCCTTTTGATTAATGTTTGATATGTTTTTCATGTTTTTATTATGATTTTGGGATATTTATAAGGATAACATAGGAGGTGGGATGATGTGATCATGGTGTTAGCCTTTGGGATTTTTTATTTTCATGAGATGCCACTTACATAAAAAGTGGCTTGCCTTATTTTTATTATTTCATGAGGACCCAAGGCTACTGAGTGAGAGTTCAGGGGATGTGTCTACATTACTTGAGATTATGTGTTGAATATTCAACCCTAGTTGTACGTAATACTTTTTTAGTGGGGATTCAATAACGAGACTATATGATAATGAATCATCTAACAGATGTGTGACCGTTAAACTATTGATAGTAGGTTAACTTTATTCATATCATACATGTCCCGTTATTTCCTTATGGTGTCGCCTCATGACATGTATTGTATGTTATGCCTTATTTATTATTCATTAATCATGCAATTTTTTAATTATTATGTTAATAATTGGTTGAAATTTTTTATCCTTTATAAACGAGGTTTAAAATAGTATGAGATTTCTTATGTTGGTATTGTAATTTCTTATGATATAATTTCTTTATATTAAGGGAGAGTAACTATATTTACTGGTGGTAGAAATAGATCCATTAGATGTTGGCACCTTTTCCTTGTAGGAGAGGGAGTTCAGTGGGCGGGGTGGGGGGCTTTTAGTTCTCTTTGTAGTTTCACTTTTCCCAGTTTGATATTTGGTTACTATTTTGTATAATTTTTTTGAAGTGGATGTCTGAGGTATGGAAAGGTCATGTTATAATATTATTTATTTTTCTACTACAACATTTTACTCTTATTATTGGGTGAAACTATTCTCAAGTGTGTTCCTGTAATACTTATGTGCTAGTTTCAAGCCTGTGGGGACCACGATGGCCCACCATGCTAGTGGTGAGCCAGTTTGAGTGTTTATTATAGGGACAACCTAGAAAGGTTCATTTCAAATTGTATTATATTAGGCTATAGTTTTTTTATAAATGCATAAAAATTTGTTACACCCTTTATAATTTGGGGTGTTGGTGGTTTGGAAATTCCCTTGTCAGGACTCATGAGGAAGGTGTGAGGAAATTTTCACATGATCTTTCTCACCCAAATCCTCATGTTTCCATGGAATGTTAGTATTTTTCCATGATTTTGCTTTTAATTTTAATGGATTTGTTGGATTATAGTTGATTCCTACGGTAGTGGTGGTAGTGGATCCCCAATTCCAGGCCCTGCGTTTCCTTTGAGATTATTTCGGATGTTTTAGAATTTTATAAAGAATGAAGTCAAGATGTCAGGTTTGTTCCTATGGACTAAAAACCATGGGACTAATAAATTCTTGATTTTGGATATGATTTAGTAACTATTACCTGATTTTTATGTGATTGTCAACCATATATTCAATTTAGGAACAATTCTTCATTGTATTTGATTTTTTTAATTTTCTAAGCTTGAACTTTATATTGAAATGTGTGTGCATGGGCAATGATAAATGTGGTTATGTCCAGTCTTGTGATATGTTTACATCTTTGGATGGAGTTTTTAATGAGTATTAAATTATGAATTTAATATGTGGTTCTTTAATGTGATGTGAAATTCATTTTTTTTGTTTGGAAAAATGGATTTCCATGAAAACATTTTTCGTTTTTAAAAAAGAAATTAGGAATTGTTTTAAAAATATGACTGATTTCATAAAAATGTTTTAAAATAGATAATTTTATTTGGAAATTGGAAAAAGTTTTATGTGTGATGATTTTTTATTCATGTTCATGATGTTTCTAAATATGGGTTTCATATCTTAATGGGGATTAGTATTTTCTAAATTTCATCATTACCCTTTTAATATGAGTTCAAAAAGGTTATGTGATTTACAAAATCTTTTAAATATAAAATGTTTGTTTCATTTTGAAACCTGAATTTTTTTTGTTTGAAAACTAGTTAGAGGTTGTTTTAAAATCAGTTTTGGAAACATTTTAAAGGATATAAAGTCACTGAATGGATTTAGGTTTTATAACTACCCATACTTTACATACAATGATTTTGCTTCAAAATATAAGCACACTTATTACAACATATAACAAAACCATGAAAGGACCGTATAGGTATAGTGTCTTTAAAAACTGGTAAACATATACAACTGATTCATAAAGCATCTACATTGTCTCCCATTTATTTCATCATATCTAGAATCCCTTTTTCTCATATCATACTTAATACCCTTCTTCCTGATGTGGGGAAAAGAAAATATATAATAGGGTGAGCTCAAATTCTCAGTAAGGGTAAACAAAATAAATATTAATCACATCAAAAGAACATATCATTTTGGAAATCTTAAACTGAAAAAGAGATCATAATTTAATAACATGGTATAAATAATATTAGAGAAATGTAGTCCCAAAAATCATAACTTAAAACATGAAACTTTGTGGAATACACACATAATCATAATGAATCATTTCATTGAAGTCAAGACTCATTTCCCAGACTATCTAAGCAGACAAAGTCCATTTCTGAACCGAGTTCACTCCTCGTTTTAGTCTTGTATCACTAAACTAGATTAGCCTTCCGTTCCATCCATGTCTATCTCATTAGATATAAATCTTTACCCAATGAATTGGAGGGACATATATGTCCCACCCATCTCAAAATGAAATCATTATTACTTGTTCCACAAAATAAACTTAAAACATTCATCATAACCCGAAGAATTAAATGGGTTTCATAAACATCATCCCATAATCACATAATCCATATAAAACAAATGGATATTTCATCATAAGAAAAGTGAAACCATGTAAATCATAGAGACATTATACTTGAAACATACACATATGAAATAATTTCATCTTAGATGGAATCTATATTTGATAAAACACTTGAAATGAATTCTTGAAGAAGATATCATTTATTCTTCAAAATCATTTTCTATTCACAAAATTCCATGCAATTTTAAAAGAAAATTATTTTTTTTAAAATAGTTATAAATTCTTGTAGAGTATGCTTCATGAAAATGAGGCGTTATGAAACCATATAAATCGGTTTACGCCATATAAGTTAAAAATAACATTCTTCTAGTACTTTTGTCGGAAAATTCAAAAAGTTCCCCGTGTGGTAAAAAAAAGTAATATTCCTTTCATAACATGTGGTAAATTTGAAAAATGGGTAAAAGGGACTTTAAAAATACATGATTTTTTTAGCAAACATGGGCATTGATGATAACAATAACCCCAGTAAATACTTACGAATAACAATCTCGGATAAGAACGAGATTAGAATAATTATCCCTTACCTTAGGTCTGATTTTCTTCATATGTGTCCGAACCTCCTGTATAATGATTTAAATAATGTTATTGACTTATTCCAAATTCGTACTCATTGTTATGATATCATATATGGTCATATTCGTAGCTTCTTATTAATAATATTACATTGCTACTTGTTATTCGGGTGTTTATTGACTTTTTTGTTCTTATGCGTGTTTTGTCGAATAAATTCTTATTCTTATTTTAAGGTTATAGATACCTCATTTACAGAATCTTATTAGTGTAATATATAGCATATTTATTCATTAAATTCATTTATATAATCATTATGCATTGAAGATCATGTAGAACGAGTCACATCACATCGTGGAGACGGTAGGCCGTACGTATGCACGAGCGATGATATGGTTCCCATGTTCATTTAGGTGTATTGATGTGTATGTATACTATTTAATAATCAATATAACTTTACAATAATCATATATATTTATTCTTTACACCATTATAGCCATCCATGTAAGGTGGTGGTGGAAAACAGATTACACCACGACATGGAGACGATATTCCGTAAGTACGCACGCACGGTGATTTCGTTTTCCATAGGATGGATAGAAGGTGAAATAGTGTTGTTTCATATTTATAATAAAATATAATTATATGAGTGACACTGATGTTATTACATCATAATGAAACAACTAAAGAAGAGGAAGTATAAGAAGATATAAAGTTGATAGAATCGGTAACAGACATTACCTCTTCTTTGAAGCACCTCTTCTTAACCTCCTCATAGGGCACTAAAGATGGTCTTTTTAGAATACCATGACCTCTATAATGATTCTAGGGAAATGTAGAAGAGAAATTTTCATGGTTTGGCCGAGATGGAAGGCTCAAAGTGGTGTGAGGAGGAGAGGGAGGAGGTGCCCTTTTATAAGGGAGGAGAGGGGCACCTTAGGGAAAAATTAAAATATTGTTTTATTATAAAGTCATATTCGTTTTTTAATAGCTCCAAATTGATTTATTTAGATTCTAAGGTGGGGATGAGTCGAAATACTCTTGACCAATATATTTTAGACATGTTTAGGTTAATATTTTAACCTTATCATCTAGATTAAACTCTAAGTTAAATAATTTAACTTTTACCCTGTCTTCTTGTTTTCTTACACTATATGGTTAATAAACTTACTATAACAAGTCAAAAGAACCTCAAGTGGTTCATTATTAATATATATAAACTTATATTTTTTATTTGGCCGAACTGTATATTTTTGAAAATAAAATAACAATTAATAATAAAATATTTGTTTTAAAAACTATTTAATGTCAATTTTGACACTATTTGGTAATTGATTTTTGTGAAAATCATAACAGCATTATTAGTTCAAAAAAAGTTTATTAAATAAATAATAATATGTCATATTAACCTATAAAATTAGTGTAATTCTTAAAAAGTCTCAAATTACATTTTTTTTGTATTTATAATATCAATTATGTTAATATTTCTTTAATAAGGTAATTACTGCATCATCATTGTGTCATAGATAAATTAAATTATTTAAAGTCAAAAAATTTTAAATAAAATACCATTATGTATGAAATATTTTTATCTTTCTAATGAATATTTATAGTTGAATTTATTATATTTATAACCCTATATTAAAAAATGTTTTAGTTATTAAACTTTGATTTTATCTATTTTAACTCTTCTTTAAATAAAATAATAATAAATATCCTAATCTAATCCAAATGGACCCAAAGGGTAATATTTTATTTCTAAGGTTGTTTTTGGTCGAATTACACTTATCCAATAGAATTATGACATGTGTTAGGGTAATAATAATATCATTTTTATCCTTAATTACCCTATTTACTTTTAACCGTGGTAAATAAAAGTAAAAAGTTACTATACGCAAAAAACTTATTTTTATCTTATTGAACCACATTTTAATCCTTGATATTAACCATGTCTCTCAGATTTTCAAAATTCCACTCACAGAAGTGGTAAAATTAAGTTTTATGTACATTTTCAAATTCTACTAGGAGGTGGGTAAAAACGGGGAAAAGTTCAATAAAATTTTTATATATCTACAATTATTATAAAATGACTCCAATTAATTACATTGAACTTATATAGGTATTATGTATCATATTTTACCTAAAATAAAATATAAATAAAATAAATAATTATTTAAATAAAATTCAGCTTTTAAATATTAACACAGTGTTTTCACTTTTCATCAAAAATTGAATGTTTTCAGAAAAATACCAAAATTTTACCCTAGGCTACTTTCGATATTTCGAATCCAAAAATGAAGTCCATTATGAATGATAAAATTTAACAAATTTCAAAAAGTGGGTATTACTATTCATAACTTCTAGTTTTAATAATATTTTAATAGCATATTGTTGTTTAGTGAAACTTGGTATTGCGTACAGCACAAGATATCGAGGAAGGCCATGATTGCATGTAAAGTAAGCCAACATAGTGTTGTGTATAGTGGAAGATTCATTTGATGCTGTATATAAAATAAAAAAAAATATTTCTAATAAAAATCTCAGGTGTTACATTCTACCCTCCTTAAAAAGAATTTCTCCCGTGAAATTCGTTACTTTGTAACAAACAGATGAGGATTCCTCTCCATCATCATTTCCACAAGCTCACATGTAGCTTCTTCTAATTGGTGGTTCCTCCACAAAACTTTCACAAATCGAGTGCTCTTGTTCCGTAGGAGTTTTTCACTACGATCCAGAATCTCTATCGGCTGTTCTTCATAAGAAAGATCTTGCTCCAACAGTACAAATTATGAGCTTAGTACATGTGAAGGATCGGGTTTGTAATTTCTCAAGAGAGATACATGGAAAACATTGTGAACCTGAGAGATATTCGATTGAAGCACCAATCGGTAAGCTACATTCCCAACATGATCCAGTATTTCGAAAGGACCGATATACCTAGGGCTCAGCTTTCTCTTCTTTCCAAATCTCATTACTCTCTTCTTAGGAGATATTCGTAAGAAAACTTTATCACCCACTTAAAACTCTAGGTCTTTTCTTCGGTTATCGGCATAGATTTTTTGTTGACTCTGAGCTGGTCTTATGTGTTGTTGAATAGATCAGACCTTTTCTACCATCTCATCAACAAGATCAGGTCCTAATAGCTTTCTTTCCCCATCTTCATCCCAGCAAGTTGGAGTCCTGCATTTATTTCCATAGAGAGCTTCATAAGGATCCATTTGAATACTGGAATGAAAGATATTATTATAAGAAAATTACACCAAAGGTAGGTGTTGATCCCAACCAGCTTTGAAATCCATAGAGCAAGATCCTAACATATCTTCTAGAGTTTGAATTTTCTCTCAGACTGATCGTCTGTCTGAGGATGATAAGCAGTTCTGAAACTAAACTCTGTATCCAGAGTATGCTGAAGACTTC
Source organism: Viscum album (assembly GCA_963277665.1). Lineage (NCBI taxonomy): Eukaryota > Viridiplantae > Streptophyta > Magnoliopsida > Santalales > Viscaceae > Viscum > Viscum album. The sequence goes on from OY728161.1 coordinate 1,421,845,894, forward strand.
GCCAAAACATGAAGTTATACCTTGGATCCCGATCAGATATAATGGAAAAGGGTACTCCATTGAATCTTAACACTACCTTTACATATATCCTGGAAAGAGGATCCAGAGAAAAATTTTCTCTAATAGCAATGAAGTGTTCCGACTTCATAAGACGATCAACAATGACCCAGATAGAATTATTGCCTTTGGATATTTTAGGAAGTCTGGTAACAAAGTCCATAGTGATATTTTCCCATTTCCATTCGGGTATGGGTAACGGTTGTAACATCTCCATAGACTTCTATCTCTCAGCTTTAACTTGCTGACAAACCAAGCATCGAGAGACATATTCAGCAACATCTCTTTTCATGCCATCCCACCAGAAGTACTCTTTCAGGACTCCATACATCTTCATACTTCCAGGATGAATTGAGAATGAAGAACTATGAGCCTCATCCAGAATCTCCTTCTTTAATTCTGGGATGGGAGAAACATAAACCTGATTCCTAAACCTTATTATCCCATCACAATCAAGGCTGAATTTAGGATCATTTCTCACCTTCTTTTGAAACTCTACATATTCTTTTTGTTCCTCTTTAATCTTCACATGTATAGATGGTTGAACATTAATTTGAGAAAGATAATATTTTTCCCCTTCTATTATAATTCCAAGATCCATCCTTTGTAAATCCATAAATATTGGATCTCGTGTGATCCTCATCATGGATAAGCTAGCATGGTATTGTCGACTTAATGCGTCTGCCACCTTGTTTGATTTCCCAGGGAGATATTGAATTGAGTAGTCATAATCCTTAATAAGCTCCAACCATCTTCTTTGGCACATATTCAGGTCCTATTGTGTGAAAATATACTTTAAACTTTTATGATAAGTTTAAATATCACACCTTTAACCATAAATATAATGCCTCCAAAACTTTAATGCAATGATTACCGCAGATAACTCCAAATCATGAGTTGGGTAATTTTTCTCATGGATTTTCAACTCTCGTGAGGCATAAGCTATCACCATATTGTTTTGCATGAGAACACACCACAATCCCTTCTTGGATGCATCACTATAGATCACAAACCTTTCTCCACTACAAGGCAGTGTGAGCACAGGTGCACTGGATAACCTTCTTTTTAAATCCTTGAAATTCTCTTCACATTCCTCAGTCCAAATAAAATTAACTCCTTTTCAAGTCAACCTGGTTATTAGATTAGATAATCGTGAAAAATATTTCACAAAACGTCGATAATATCCATCCAAACCAAGAAAACTTTGGATCTCAGTTACTGTTGTTGGTCTCGACCATCTTTCGAAAACCAATGTTTTTGCTGGATCCACAGATATCCCCTCTTTTGAGAATATGTGACCAAAAAATGCAACTTTTTGAAGCCAAAATCCACACTTGGTAAATTTGGTATAAATATTCCCATTTTTGAGGGTCTTCAATACAATTCTCAAGTGATCTTCATGTTCTTCCTTGATCATTGAATAGACAAGACTATCGTCTATAAATACTACCACAACTGATCAAGATATTTTCTAAAGACTCTATTCATTAGATCCATGAAGATAGCAAGGGCATTAGTAAGACCAAATGGAATCACTATAAATTCATAGTGTCCATACCTTTTACGGAAAGACATCTTTGGTATATCCTCCCTTTTGACCCTTAATGGATGATACCCTGAATAAAGATCAATCTTGGAAAAGTACTGAGCTTCGCGTAATTGGTCAAATAAGTCATCAATGCATGGGAGATGATATTTTTTCTTGATAGTGATCTTGTTAAGTTCTCGATAATCAATGCAGAGTCTCATTGATCCATCTTTCTTCTTAACAAACAGAACATGTGATCCCCTAGGTGACGCACTAGGGTGTATGAATCCTTTATCAAGATTATCATGGAGTTGCTTATTCAATTCCTGCAACTCAATTGGGGATATTCTATAAGGTGTTTTTGAAATAGGCATAGCACCTGGTATGAGTTCTATTGAAAACTCAACTACACGATTTGGTGGAAGACCTGGGAATTCATCTGGAAAGACAAAATCAAACTCCCGTACAATGGGAATACTCTTAATCGTGAGTTTATCACCAACCATTTGAGATAAATAACCTTCATTTAGTGGAATCAAGACCCATAATATGGAAGAAATTTACACCGGAAGGTTATGTTCATCCCTGCATCGATAGAAGGTCATAGATTGATATGGAATATGAAATGTGACTTCCCTTATTTGGAAATTGATAAGAGCTACATATAAAGATAGCCAATCCATGACAAGAATCATATCAAATTCCACTATAGGAAGGATCACAAGATTTGAAGAAAGCACATTCCCAAAAACTTCAATCGGAGAAGAATTTTAATCTTTTGATGCCACTGTTGTGCCATTAGGGGTTGTCACAGCCAACTAAATATCTAACTGCTGAGGTAATACGGTGATACCCTTAGAAAATTTTTCAGAAAAAAAAGATTGGGTGTATCCAGAGTGAAATAAAACATTTTCTACTTTAGAGTGGATGGTAAGTGTACCTTTCACCACTTTGTTATCGTACTCCACAACACTGCTAGAAATTTCATGTGACTTTCCTTTGTCTTTAGCCTTAAGAGTTTGTTGATGTCAATCATCATCAACAACCCTTGGATTAAGGCATTGATTAGCATAGTTCCCCATTTCCTTGCACTTGTAACATTGAAGTGTAGGAGGTGCACTCTGTTTAGCCTTTTCTTTGTTCGCATCACTAGACATCTTATTCCCATCATTGCGGCATTCAAATTCCCGATGACCTTCTTTTCCACATTTTAATCATTTACTTGTCCCTTTAAGACAACTACCTCCATGCTTCCTTCCACACTTTGAGCATAAGGGAAAACACATCTTCTTTTTAGTGTGGTATTTAGATTTCCCTTTGAATTCCATTTTCCTCTTCTTATCAAACGCATATGACTGATGGGTTACTCCAATCTCCATATCATCCTTGAGAGCACATCAAACTATTTCCTCGTAGCTATTGAACTCCCTTATGGCTAACACCCTTCGAAGACATGGTTTTAAGACACTAAATAATCGATCGATCTTACTCTCAGGTTGGATAATAATCCCAGAATCGTACTGTGCAAGTCTTGTAAAATTTGCTTCGTAGGTACCAACAGATTCATCACCCTTTTGCTTCAGTTCAACTCCTTCTCCATCTTTATTCGAAGAATACGAGGGAAGTACTTATTGAAAAATATGTTCTTGAACTCATCCCATTCCATGGATTCAATTTCTTCTCTTTGCCTTATATTATTGATAAGATTCCACCATTGATCAGCTTCACCTTCCAAATGATATACTGCTAAGATGACTTTATCATGTTTAGAACATTGAAGAACTAAAAATATATTTTCATTAGTATTAATCCATTGTTCAGCAACTAATGGATCAGTAGACCCACTGAATGGGGGTAGACGCTGCCTCATGAAGGATTCAAAATAATTTTTCTCCTTCCTTTGCTTGTTTGGAAGTTCTACATGATTCATAGCTTGAGAATGTTGTGTGATCATGGCTAAAAGATTTTGCATTCCATCTCCCATAACATTTGGTTACTCAGGTGGACAATCAGTGCATTGCCCGTCGCATTCATCATTAACACAGTTCCTTCAGGTTCTAGCCATTGACTAAAACCAAGAAGAATAGTGTGAGAGACACTAATTATAATAGGAAAACCACATAATCAATAATAAAATTTAACACTTAAGGTATTAACATAGGTTTTCATGGCCATTTCTATAACACTATGATTGTGTTCTATGCTTAGATATATCCTTAGGGTTCTTACTAATGATTTCACATCCTAGTTTACAAAGTTTGACTATACCTTGCCTCTAATACCAACTATAACAACCCATACTTTACATACATTGTTATTGATTCAAAATTTAAGCACACTTATTACAACATATAACAAAACCATGAACGGACCGTATAAGTATAGTTTCATTAGAAACTGGGAAACATAAAAAACTGATTCATAAAGCATCTACATTGTCTCCCAGTTATTTCATCATATCTAGAATCCCTTTTTGGCATATCCTACTAAAAACCCTTCTTCCTGACCTAGGGAAATGAAAACATACAAAAGGGTGAGCTCAAATTCTCAGTAAGGGTAAACAAAATAAATATCAATCACATCATAAGAGCATATCATTTTGGAAATCATAACCTGAAAAAGAGATCATAATTTCATAACATGGGATAAATCATAATAGTGAAATTTAGTCTCAAAAGTCATGACATTAAACATGAAACTTTGTGGCATACACACATAATCATAGAGAATAATTTCTTAGTAGTCATGACTCATTGCCAATATTATCCTAGCAGACAAAGTCTATTTCTAAACCGAGTTCACTCCTCGTTTCAGTCCTGTATCACTGAACTGGATTAACCTGCCATTCCATCCATGTCTATCTCATGAGATATAAATCTTTACCCAATGCATTGGGGGGAGATATAGGTCCCACCCATCTCATAATGAAATCATTATTACTTGTGCCACAAATTAAACTAAAAACATTGATCATAACCCAAAGAATAAAATGGGTTTTATAAACATCATCCCATCATCACATAATCCATATAAAAAAATGGATATTTCATCATACGAAAAGTAAAACCATGTAAATCATAGATACAATATACTTGAAACATACACATATGAAATAATGTCATCTTAGATGGAAAATGGTTTTGATAAAACACTTGAAATGAATTTTTGAGGATAATATCCTTTCTTCTTCAAAATAATTTTCTTTTCAAAAAATGCCATGAAATTTTAAAAGAAAATTATTTTTTTGAAAATATTCATAAAATATTCTAGAGTAATCTTCATGAAAATGAGGCGTTATGAAACTGTAAAAATCTGTTCACGCCGTATAAGTTAAAAATAACAGTCTTCTTGTACTTTTGTCGGAAGAGTCAACAAGTTCCCCGTGTGGTAAAAAAAAAGTAATATTACGTTCATAACATGTGGTAAATTTCAAAAATTGGTAAAAGGTACTTTAAAAATACATGAATTCATTTTTAGTAAACATGGGGTTGGATGATAACAATAACCCCAGAAAATAATTACGAACAACAATCTCGGATAAGAATGAGATTGGAATAATTATCCCGTACCTTAGGTCCAATTTGCTTCGTACGTGTCTGAACATCCTGTATAATGATTTAAATAATGTTATTGAATTATTCCATAATCATACTAATTGTTATTATATCATATATGGTCATATTCGTAGCTTCTTATTTGTAATATTTCATTGCTACTTGTTATTCGGGTGTTTATTTCTTTTTTTGTTCTTATGCGTGTTTTGTCGAATAAATTCTTATTCTTATTTTTAGGTTATAGAAAACTCATTTACAGAATGTTATTAGTGTAACATATATCATATTTATTCATTAAATTCATTTATATAATCATTTTTCATCGAATATCATGTAGAACGAGTCACATCACATCGTGGAGACGACAGACCGTACGTATGCACGAGCGATGATATCGTTCTCATGATCATTGAACTATATTGAAGTGTATTTATACTATTTCAGAATCAATATCACTTTACAATAATCATTTATAGTTATTATTTACACCATTATATCCATCCATGTAAGGTGGTGGTGGAAAACAGATTACACCACGGTGTGGAGACGGTATTCCGTACATACGCACGCACGGTGATTTCATTTTCCGTAGGATGGATAGAAGGTGAAATAGGGTTATTTCATATTTATAATAACATATCAGTATATGAGTGATACTGATGTTATTACTTAATAATGAAACAACTAAATAAGAGGAAGTATATGAAGAAATAATGTTGAAAGAATTGGTGACAGACATTACCGCTTCTTTGAAGCGCCTCTTCTTAGCCTCCTCTTAGGGCACTAAAGATGGTCTTTTAAGAAGAACAGGACCTATAGGATGCATCTAGGGAAGTGGAGAAGAGAAATTGTCAGGTGTTGGCCGAGCTTGAAGGCTCAAAGTGGTGTGAGGAGGAGAGAGAGTAGGTTCCCTTTTATAAGGGAGGAGAGGGGTACCTTAGGAAAAACATAAATTATTATTTTATTATAAAGTCATATTCGGATTTTAATAGCTCCAAATTTATTTATTCTGAAGATAAGGTGGGGATGGGTCGAAATCCTCTCATCCAACATATTTTCGACAAGTTTAGGTTACTATTTTAACCTTATCATTTAGATTTAACTCTAAGTTAAATAATTTAACTTTTACCCTATCTTCTTATTTTCTTACACTATATAGTTTATAAACATACTATAACAAGACAAAAGAACCCCAAGTGGTTCATTATTAATATATATAACCATATTTAAGTTATTATTTAGATCCTTAGATTTTTAGGAATAAAATAACAATTAATAATATAATATTTGTTTTAAAAACAATTTTATGTCAATTTTGACACTATTTGGTAATTGATTTTTGTGAAAATAATAACAACATTATTAGTTCGAACGATGTTAATTAAATGAATAATAATATGTCATATTAACCTATAAAATTAGTTTAATTCTTAAAAAGTCTCAAATTACATTTATTTCAGTATTTATAATATCAATTATGTTAATATTTCCTTAATAAGGTAATTACTGCATTATCATTGTGTCATAAATAAATTAAATTATTTAAATTATAAAAATTATAAATAAAATACCATTATGTAGGAAATCTTTTTATATTTCTAATTAATATTTCTATTAGAATTTATCTTATTTATAACCCTATATTAAAAAATGTTTTATTTATTAAACTTTGATTTTAACAATTTTAACTCATCTTTAAATACAATAATAATAAATGTCCTAATGTATTCCAAATGGACCTAGAGGGTAATATTTTATTCCTAAGGTTATTTTTGGTCGAATTAAACTTATCAAATAGAATTAGGACATGTTTGATGGTAATAATAATATCATTTTTACCCTTAATTACCCTATTTTCTTTTAACCGTGGTAAATAAAAGTAAAAAGTTACTATTCACAAAAAAATTATTTTTATCTTATTGAACCAAATATTACTCCTTGATATTAATCGTGTCTCTCGGATTTTCGAAATTCCACTCAGAGAAGCAGTAAAATTATGTTTTATGTACATTTGCAAATTCTCCTAGGAGGTGGGTAAAAGATGGTGAAAAGATCAATAAAATTTTTATATATCTAAAATTATTATAAAATGACTCCAATGAATTACATTGAACTTATATAGGTTTTATGTATCAATTTTGACCTAAAATAAATTTAAATAAAATAAATAATTATTTAAATAAAAATTTGGTTTTTAAATAGAAACCCAGTGTTTTCACTATTCATCAAAAATTGAATGTTTTCAGAAAAATACCAAAATTTCACCCTAGGATAATTTTGATATTCTGAATCCAAAAATGAATTCCATTTTCAAAGATAAAATTTATAAAATTTCAAAAGGTTGGTATTACTATTCATAATGTTTATTTTTAATAATATTTTAATAGCATATCGTTGTTTAGTGAAACTTGGTATTGCGTACAACGCAAGCTATCGTGGAAGGTCACGATTGCATGTAAAGAAATCCAAGATAGTGTTGCGTGTAGTGAAAGATTCCTTTGATGATGTATATAACATAAAAACAAAATATTTCTCCTAAAAATCTTAGGTGTTACAGGTTTCAATTTTGAATATGGTTTCAATTGGGGTTTTAATAAATGATGGAACAATCATAAGGATTCCTTGGTTTTCAAAATTTTAGTTTTAAAAAATATTATCCTATTTTATTAAAGATTATTTATTTTTGGTCCCTTGTGTGTTTTGGGAATTTTTTTTGTGATTTTAGTGAAATAACCACATGAGGTTTTATGCCTAATGTTTTTTATGTGGAACCCCTCCTCCCAAAAATGCCAAATATGAATTAGAGAATTCATCATCAGTGTCATTCCCCCTATATTCTAAAATTACTATGATATTAATTAACTGAATGTTTCATTTATTTCGTGGAGTGTTATGATTTTTTTTATTTGAGGTGGTGATTCACTAGTGAATCTTTTAGTGATTATTGGGTCCAGTGGTTTGGACCCATGAATTTTAGTTGATGGATGAGGGTCTATTGTCTTTTGGAATATAATTAGTAAGCTCTATTTTCATATGTTTATTTTTGGGTTATGTAATCATTTTATATGTGTTGTAATCCTTGTGTTTTAATCCTCACAAATCATTTTTAGAGATTGTTGGACTCCTTGTGTTTTAATTCTCACAAATCATGTTTGGAGATTGTTGGTTTCCCTAGGTTTTAATGCTTACAACTCATGTTTTGAACTCTCACAAGATCCTGATTTAGAATCTCTCAAATAATATCTGAATATTCCAAACTATGTTTAATCATATTCAATTATGTTTTAGTATGATTGTGTTTAATCGTAATACATTTGGTGAATATTGCTTCTTAAGATAGCTCACAGATATTTGGCTAAGTCTATGAAATCAAAACATTGCTACCAGTTCTATATATTCTCAAAGACTTTGACATTGTAAGATTGGAACCAGTTCCAAATTCTCTGAAAGGCCCTGACACAGTTTCCCTACTACCATTTCCAAGAAACTGTAACATGACACCATCTAGAATTTTTACAATGGTCTAGACACTTTTACCTGAGTCACTGTTTTCTTAACCCCGTAGTCTCCCTACTAATTCCATAAGTCACAATGGACTAAACACCATAATTGTGCTACTAGTTCTAGGTCTCAATGAAACTATGACACCATGACTGTCTCACTGTGATTTTATCACCGTGACTATGGAAACATGAATGTCTCACCGCAACTGTGACACCATTCCACACATAACCATTTTTATTTCCTTTTAAATTAAATTTAAAAGTTATTTCTAACAGTCATATTCGTTTCATTTAATGATAGTAGTATAATTAATGTTCTTTTTCAGTCCTGTTGAAAGATTGTACAATTTTCAAGGTCTGGAGATAGTGCATCCTATCGGCTCTAACAAAAGAACCCAAAATAAAAATAAAAGTGTGAAACTTGATAAAATACAAATAGTTTATTTCAGGAAAATATAGGTGAACATCCATACATACATTGAAGAATACATAAAGAACTCTAGATACTTGGTGGTTGACCAATTGTAGATCAAACCCTCAAACATCCTCATAACAACAACTCTAAGCAGAAAAATAAATACAAAGAACATATCATTGAAATGGATTCCATAACATGAGAATCATGACACTTTATTTCCACAAGAGGACTCAAAAATAACATCTTACATATCCTAAAAGTATAGAGATTAATAGAACAAAAGTCATAGAAATCCAAATCTTTTCTCATTTTATTTTGCTCTGTTCTGTAATGTTTTCTTACGTTTCGAGCAGCGTGTGTATCAGTATCAGAAACACACACTATCTCCTGCAATGAACTGGAGAATACACAATTCCTCAATAAGAAATCTTTTACACCTTGCTTCACCCATGTATAACTATGGAAGAGGTTTTGTGTAACCTAGTTGTCAACCTCTCCATGTATAATATTGAAAGATGTCTTGTGACCTAGAAATTATTATAAACTGTTGTTAACCTCGATCTAGGTTGTGGATCAAATATTTTTATATATATTTCTCTATGGAAGGCGATCACCAAGTAGAGTGTATTAGGTCTCGGCTTGGGACTGAACCACTTGTTTTATCCGCAGTGCCTTTTAATTTAATATTTCTCTATTTTTAATTTATATTTCAGAATACTAAATTTTAATTTTATAGTTAGTCCTGGATATTAGTTATAACTATTTTCCATGTTAGAGTATTTTTAAAAGGAGTATCAATATCTTATATTCTTATAACTGATAATTAATCAATCATATGGGAAACTTTTTTAATAGTCAAACTATTATAATTTTACTACCTTTGGATAATTGGTCAGTTTTATTTCTAATTCGGGGAATATTTTAAATAAACACCCTAAGAGGAATTTTTGTAAGAACTCAATTCACCCCATCTTGAGTTTCCAACTATGACCAACATTTGGTATCAAAGGAGTTTCTAAAATACTTATTTTCAATATTTTTTAATTTGTTTTAAATTATTTTTCAGTTGTGAATTTAGTTATGTTTTAAAGATATCAAAAAAAATTAGTTCTAATTTTTTAGTTTTTAAAAAAATATACACTTTATTGTTTAGTATGGATAAAAGATTTCAGGGTTCTACATCAAACATTCCTCCATTCTTTAATAGAACAAATTATGCAAAATGGAAAAATTAAAATAAAAATGCACTTAGAGAGTATGGGTTTTTAGATTTGGTCTTCAATTATAGAAGAATCTAAGGTTCCTATGACTGATAGACATACTTGGTAGGACCCAACTAAGGATTACTATAACAGTAATTGCAAATCCATGAATTCCCTATAAATTTCTATAGGATATGACGAGTTTAACAGAATTTATGCATGTCAAAAAACCCATGAAATTGGGGATACATTATCTATTTCACATGAATGAACCTATAATTTTAAGGTAATGGGACTTAAAACATATTCTATTAAATATGATAACATTAAAACGAATCTTGATGAGCCTATTTCTAACATGTATCTCAGGTTTACTAAAATTATGAACACTATGATCTCTCTGGGAAGCAATGTTATAGCCAAGGAGAAAATTATGAGAATACTCATTTTCTTTCCCGATAGTTGGAGAGGGACCTCTATCATAATTATAGAATCATGTGACATTATAAAGATTCCAGTAAAGGATTTGATAGGAAATTTGATGATGTATGAGAAGGAATTAAATGTCAACAAAGAAGAGGATGATGAACCCAAAAGTAAATCAATGGCAATCAATACTACATCCACTAAACACAAGGAAAAGGAGAAATTACAAGACCCTGTAAAAATATCTAGTAGTCAAAAATCATCTCCAAATAGTGATGAGGAAATGAATCAATTATCAATAAGTTTTAAAAAGATTTATAGAAGAATGAAAATTTTCAGAATTCCCAACTTCAAAGGGAGATATGATCAGAAGGAAAATTAGAAAAGGTATTGGAAAATAAGTGTCAAATCTGATGAAATAGTTTGTTATGAATGCAAGAGAAAAGGACAAGTAAAGGATGATTATCCCAAGATAAAATATTAGAAGAGGTATGAGGAAAAACATAAAATGTATAAATAGTCCATGACAGAAACTATGAGTGATTCTGAGGACAGTTCAAATGAATCAGAGCCTTCACATGATGAAAAGGCTGAAAAATCCAATATGTATCTTACGACAAACACTTCTGAGATAACCGTTAAGTCGCATGAACAAAAGTCTTATTATTCTAGTGATAAAAGTGATTATAAAAATATAACCAATGTGGTAATGTTTTAATGCTACCAAATTCAAAAGGAAACCTAAAATGGACTAAAAGATATTTATAAATCTTTAAGGAAACAACATTCCTTAACTACTACTATCCAATATGAGCTTACTATAATGAAATAGAAAAATGTTAAATTACTGAAGGAGAATAATGAACATAAGTTATCTAATGAGAAATTAAAAATTGATATAGATAAATTTACAAATGGAAAAAATACTCTTACATAGATTCTTGGTTAAAAAAATACCCCTAGATACACTACTGGTATAGGATACCAACACGGGAAAAGAAATCTCACCAAAACAATTTTGTAAGTAAATTTGAAAAATCTGTTTTTCTACCTAAAAATGGAAATTATATTTCTAGTTCGAGTTCTAGAAAGTCTTTTACTACCTCTAGTTTTTTCAGACCCAATAGAGTCTAATTTTCAAATATGTTACATAATACTTGTAGAAAACCCATGAAGTATATGTGGAATTTTAATGCACGGATTACTAATGTTGCTGGACCCAAATATATCTGGGTACCAAAACGTATTTTTGTTTGGTTGTTATGTTGAAAATTTGTTGAAAGATCTCCTACAAAAACTTATGATACATGGAAAGTGGTTTTATGAATACACATGATCGGATATTACTCTTGATTCAATAATTTAATAAATATTATTGGTGGGCATGTCACCTTTGGTGACAATTCTAATCCAAAAATATTTGGCTTCAACCATATTGGTAACTCTAACATATCTTAAATTTACAAAGTAAAATTTTTATGCATTAAAATATAATATTCTTAGTATCTCACTACTATTTGATGATGAATTTCTTCTAAAATTTGTAAATTATGCGTGTAATGTTTTTAATTCTAAGATTGAATTAAAATTTTCTTCTTTTAGAAATGAAAATGACTATGCTGTTAATTTAGATTAGTTAATCTCTCAAAATGTTTCTTTCTTAGGTTTATTTCACAAAGATTCATGGATTTAGCATAGAATACTAGGAAAGTGTAATATACACTCTCTTATAATTCTCTCTAAAAATGGTTTAGTCAAGGATCTACAAAAATAGGGATTTCAAAATGGAAAAGTCTATAATCCTTATCGAAAGGGGAAGTATCACAAAGTTTTTTCAAACTAAAGAAATAAGTTTCCACTTATCCACCTCTTGAGTTTGTTCACATGGATTTTTTTTGGACCACCTACAATTTCTTGTTTAAATGGGATGCAATATTTTTATTTTCATATAGATCACTATTCAAGATATACATGGATATAACTTTTGGATCATAAAAGTGAATCATGTAACAACTTCACCAAGTATGCTCAATCATTAGAGAACATAAGTGGACTTAGGATAAAATATCTAATATGTGACCAAGGCCATGAGTTTCAGAATCAATATTTTGAATCCTTTTTCTCAAAAATAGATATAATCATAACTTCTCTTCCCTTAGGACACCTCAACAAAAATGGATTTCTAGAAAGAATAAATAGAACCTTACAAGAAATTTCTAGAACCATTCTTATTGAGTATGATCTGCTTATATACTTTTGGGATGAAGCTGTTAATATAACATGCTATATTATTAAAATATTGTTAATCTGATCCATTCTTAAGGAAACACCTTATGAGTTGTGGAATAATAGAAACCCCATGGATAATTACTTCAATGTTTTTTGTTCGAAAATATATATCCATAAAACAATGGATAATCTGGAAAGCTTTTCCTCCATGGGTGATAAGTGAATTTTTCTAGGTTATTCACTATCTAGTAAAGTCTATAGAGTCTTTAACAAAAGAAACAAATGTGTGGAAGAATCAATACATGCTAAATTTGATGAAACATATCCACACAAACCTAAGGCCTCACTATAGATTCATGAGTATGATATGTCAAATCAGGACATTATTTCTAAATCTTCTAACCATCCTATAAATGAATCTGTTAAAACATCCAGTTCTGGAAATTCTTCTGATTCAAGTCATAATGAACCCGAACTTGTTGAAGAATAAAAAATTACTCGTCCTTCTTTATCTAGATCTATTAGAACCTATAAGAAAAATCATTTAGATAATATTGTGTAGATTTAGATAAAATAATAAAAACTAATGTTTCTCTAGGAAATTAGGTTGACCATCAAGCTTTTCCATCATAACTTGAGCCTAAAAACATCAATGGTTCTATTAATGATGAGTTTTGGGTGATGGTTATGCAAGAGGAGCTAAATATATTTGAAAAGAATAATGTTTATAAACTTCTGGATAGAACCAATGTAACCTTTACCATAGGAACTAAATCATTGTCCATGAAAAATGTATATGAAGCTGGTAATATAGTTAAAAACAAAGTTAGATTGGTTGCACAAGGTTATAGTCAAGAAGAAGGAATTGACTATAAGGAAAATTTTTCACATATTTCTAGAATTGAAGCCATTATAATATTGATTTAATATGTAGAACATCTATATTTCAAACATTATGAAATGGATTTCAAAAGTCAATTCTTAAATTGATATATAGTGGAGGATGTTTTTGTTAAAAACCCCATAGTTTCACAAAACCCTCACTTTCTAAATCATAATTTTAAATGACCTAAGGCATTATATAGTTTAAAAAAAGCTCTAAGATCTTGGTATAATAGATTAAGTACTTTTTTTTGAAAAGTATTTACAAAAGGTATAGTTTATCCTACTCTTTTTATAAAACAAATTTCTAAAGATGTTCTAGTTGTTCAAATCTATGTAAGTGACATAATTTTCAGATCTTCCAGAATTTCATTACATAATGCTTTTTAAAAAATGATACAAAATGAATTTGAAATGTGTTTAATGGGTGAATTCAAATTATTCCTAGGATTTCAAATTATTCAAAACAAAGGTATTATCTTAAATTAAAGAAAATATACAAAATATCTCATAATTTTTTTTGACTTAGATAGCACTTAAGGCAGTGATTCTCCGATGAGTACTACCTGTAAGTTGGATCTTGATGATAATGGTAAATCTATTGATCAATCCACTTATAGAGAAATGATTAGAATTTTACTCTACTTAACTTCCAGTCTACTTAATATTCTGTTTAGTGTGTGTTTTTGGGCTCATTTTCAAGAAAATAAAAAAGAGTCACATTTTTTACTGTTAAATGTTTTTTTCAATACCTCTAACATACTACCATATTAGGACTATTTTATCATAGAAGGAAATAATTTGATTTAGTTTTCTATTATGATGATGATTTTGGTGGTTGTATGTCAGATTGAAAAAGCATATCTAGATCTTGTCACTTTTTAGGTAAGTCTCTAGTATCACAGTGTAGTAAAAAGAAAATTTTTATTGCATTATCCACTATTTAGGCTAAATACAAAGCTGCTGGTAGTTGTCATGAAATTTTTTTTTAGATGAAACACAATTTACTAGATTATGGAAATCAATTCAAACATGTACCTATAAATTGTGATAATAAAAGTTTTATTAACATATCAAATAATCCTATCTATCATTCTTCAAAAAATCATGTTGGTGTAAGACATCACCTTTTTAGAGATAATTATCAAAAAGGTTATATCACTTTGGAATTCATTGGAAATAAAAATCACATTGATGATATATTCACTAAGGCATTAAATTCTGAAAGGATAAATTACATCATAAATGAATTATGGATGATAATCCTTAAGTGAACCGTTTATGGTTTCATAATTTACAGTTTCACAAGTTACTGTCTTGTACTTACTGTCTCACACATATGATCTCATAGTTATTATCTCTTAGTTACGGTCTCACACTTGCTATCTTAATGATATGGCCACACCGTAATGCTAACACTATTACTATCTATTCCAGTCTAACTGTAATGACACAGACATCTATTTTTACAAATTTATTTACCATATCACCATATTGATTATTTTATTGATTTTATACCTTGTATTTGGGTTGTTAATGCTTGAAATCCCTAAATGATAAAATCCATGATATTTTTCACTCCACTCTTCACTCGATCTCTCTTCTATTAAAACTAAAACCCTTCTCTCTCAAACCATTAACCCTCTTTCAACCTTTCATATTTCTTGAGCCCACATTAGATTCCCAGAATAGATAATATTTCTTCATCGACACCATAGATGCATCGGTCTCTGAACAAAGTGAAAAAGGATCTGAAAATAATGCCTGAGAAACCGTTGAATCCAGGACTTTCTAATCAAACAATAATTCCAAAGAAAGAAGTTTGTCTGAAGTGGCTGCTGATAAGTAAGTCGATTTGTTTGAATGTATTGGATGAACAAGGATTGTTGGAATGGTCACAAAAGGAAAAATACCCATTTATCTGAAGCTAGGTTTTGAGTTTTATAAGTATGTATAGTCCTCACTAAATTCTGAAGATGACTTCTTAGTAAGAAGCTGGGTAAATATTCAAAGTTGAACCTTTTCCTTGAGAATGTGGGATTACAGCCTATGAATACCTCATCAATGAATTTTTGGAGATTACCACAGTGGTAGTATTTTACCTAGTTATGTGTTTATCATATAAGAGTCTCTTGAAAGTTTCACTAGAATTAAAAAGGAAAATAGTCTGATAGCAGCTAAGATGGATGATGAGACAAGACTTTTGATTAAGTTTATTCAAAATATTATTTGTCCATGGAAAGGAGACTTCCCCAACCTCAAGTATGAATATGTGTTATTGATACAACTTATGAAGAATTGGAACAAGATTAATCTGTGTAAGTATATTATACTTCACATGTGTGATATGATCAAGACAACATCAAAATCAGATTCTCTATTTTATTCAAGGTTAATTTATGCAATGTTATTAGCTAGGGGAGTAGTTGGTATGAATGAATAATTAGTTGAAGGTTATGAGTTTTGTATCTCAAAGGATACAATTAAAAGGATGAAAATTACCTGGAACCCCTCGAAGATATTTTGGGCGGATGATAATGGAATAATTTTGGAAAGTTTAAACCCGGTTGAAAACCCTCAAAGACCTCAGAATGTATCTGACCCTAGTCTAGAACCTGACCAGAAGAAGTAACTATCTTAGTAGAAGAATACAGTGGCATACCTATTCCTGAAAAAGTTATTGTAGAATATGTAGTTTCTAAAGTTACTAAAGAATTTTTACTAATGAAGAAAAATTTGATGTTGTGGAAGAACAAGATTTTCCCAAGGAACATTTAGAAGTACCTGTGGAGCCTGAAGAAATTTTATCTTCTAAGGAGAGGGTGGATTATGCCTTTTATTTTTATAGAGAAGTAACTGAGCCAGACATAATAGAAGAAGTGGAAGTATCTCAAGAGACAAAAATCTCTTTGTCCAATCATATATGCACCTATTTAGGGAGAGAAGAACCCTAATTTGGAAATAATTTAAGTGACCAAACCTATGGATTTACATTTTGTGGATACCTGGTACATATTTCCAGAGTATTTTGATGTTTCTGATTATCCAGGATTCTTAGTTAAATCAATTGATCCCTCTATATTTATTAAACTCAAACCAATATTTTCTAAATAAATTG
This sequence comes from Viscum album, assembly GCA_963277665.1. Lineage (NCBI taxonomy): Eukaryota > Viridiplantae > Streptophyta > Magnoliopsida > Santalales > Viscaceae > Viscum > Viscum album. Next base: position 1,421,862,811 of record OY728161.1, read on the forward strand.
CACATTCAATTGAATCAGAATATCTATCAATTCCTAATTATGAACCTACCCATGAAAATCTTTATTATGTATATAAATATGATGTAAATTGATTTAAAAACACCTTGTTATCTAGATTAGAAAAGGTCATGAAGCCGCAACCTACCCTTGTGAATAATCTCAGTGAAAGATATGTTGCCTTGGTGTTCAAGAAAATTATATAAAAGATTAAACCAAAGATGATTCATAAAATTCAGGAAGTTAGGATTGAGAATATGCAGTTGAGTGATGAGGTTATGTCTCTAAAACCTATGGTTGATGATATGAAAAAAGTTTTGAAAACTAGTCAAACTCGTGTTGCTCATCCTATTGAGGATGTTGGTGAGTAGATCCCATGGAAGGTTGTATCTCTAATTCAACCAACCCTGATTAAAATATATGAAAAAGTGTTTGGGATAAACTCAAAGATAGTCAATTAGACACGTGATCTTGTTTTTGGACTTAATAAGCATATTGATGAATATAAAGGTTGTTTAAAAAAGGTTCTAAATTACCTCAAGTCTCTCACATCAGTTGTAATAGCTTCAACTGCCTCTAGATAGCCATCTCAAACTATGGATAGTGACATGATCAGAATAGATTTCAAAGAAGAGATTCATTATGTGTTGAGTGGTGTTGATAGAGGATGTTTCTCTACTGTCATCAAGAATCATGACCATGTGCTTGATTTGGTGATGTTCTATTAAAATATTTCTAATGATGCTCAAGAAGAAATATCTATGTGGACCTTTACTTTAACCAAATTTATTCTAAGCATGATCTGCCCAATAACTTCAAGTATCTTATAGATAATTTTAAAATTCCTCCAGTCACTAATTCCTTTAAGAATGAAGTTCATAAGATCAAATAATTCACACCCACTCTATATAATTTAATGGAAACAATGTTGACTTTGAGAAGGATGAGTAAAATGGATTTGAGATAATCACTGGTTTCATTAAGTCACTAAATCCCTAGAGGGATGTGAAATGTACTTCCATTGTGGCTCTAGTAGTTTCCCCTTTGTAGCCTGGTCTAACTTCTCCTCCTTCACTACCTTTTCTCATTCTACTATGTCTGTATCTCAGGCTTTGAGCCAGATTAGACCAATTATTATTAAGAAAACACAGCCTCAGTCTTCTACCAGAAAATCTATTTCACCCTCTTTCTTTGAACGAGTGTCGTTTCCTTCCCTCACATTTTGATAAATCCCTTATACCACTTCTAATTCTAATCATGTGTCTCCTCCTAATGTCTCTTCCAAGGGAAAAGAAAATACATATGGCTCTAAAGATAAATGAATGATGTATTTTGATAGGGCTGTATTGTATTTTTCCTCATGTTGGCAATGAACTCTCCTATTCTATTCAATACAATGTGCACTATTGTTGTTTATTCTCTAAATTTCCTTTATTCAGTGTTTTTTATAATCCCAAAATAGGAGAAAAAAGACAAGGTATTTATAGAAACATTTATGTAAAAATGTTCTTCATGGGTGAAGAATAATTTTTATATAGCTTATCAAATATATACTCAAATATATTGTATTTAGTAAAATATATGGCTTATAAATACAATTATTTGTGATAATAAAAAAGTGGGATATTGGGGAACTCCTTGTGATTTAATTATCAAAAATCAGGTTTTGAAATTTTTGGACTCCTTGTGTTTTAATGATCACAGATCATGTTTGTATATTGTTGGATTTCTTATGTTTTAATGATTACAACTCATGTTTTAAACTCTCACAAGATCCTAATTCAGAATCTCAAAAATCATTTTTTAATTGTTTAAACTATGTTTAATCTTTTTCTATTATGTTTTTATATGATTATGTTTAATCATAATCCATTCTGTCAATATTGCTTCTTAAGAAATCTTACAGGTATTTGGCTAAGTCTGTGAAACCATAACTTTGCTACAGGTTCAAGATCTTAATAATGTTTGTGACACTATAAGAATTATATAAGTTCTAGGTTCTCACAAAAGACCTGACACTGTTTAATTACTACCATTTCCAAGACACCATTACAAGACATCGTCCAGAATTTTGACAAAGGACAAGACACCATTACTTGAGATACTCTTTTGGTGACACCGAAGTCTTGTCACTAGTTCTAGAATTCATAAAGGACCAGAAACTTTAACTATGCTACCGGTTCCAAAACTCAATACAACTATAGAACTGTGACCATATCATTGTGACTATATCACCGTGACTGTGGCACCATGACTGTCTCATCGAAACTGTGAAACCCTTCCATGCGTAACCATTTGTTAATCTTTTACAATTAAATTTAAAAGTTATTTATAACGGTCATATTAGAGTCAATTAATGACACAAATATAATTAATGATATTTTGTTGTTTTATTAGTATAAAATATAAGGTACGGGGTGTGGAGATAGTGCATCCTGTCAGATCCAACACAAGTAACTGAAAAAAAGTGTGGCATTAAAGCAAATACAAGCAGCGGATTGGATGAAAAGAGTAGAGACCATTCAAGAAAATAATAAAGAACATACAAAGAAATGTTGATTACTGGAAGCTAAATGATTGTAGATGAGAACCCAAACATCCTCATAGTAGAAAATCTAAGATGAATAACAATTAAAAAACACATCTCATCGAACTGGAAACCAGAACATAAGAATCACTACAGTCTGTTTGCATAGGAGGACTCTAAAATCACATCTGATACGTCTTACAAGTCTATAGTTGCATATACAAACAGTTAGAGCATTTCTAATCCTTTCACATTATCTTTTCTATGATGTGTATTATTTCATTAATTTTTTAGTAGCATGTGTATCTTTATTAAAAACACACATTTACTCATTCACATAACTGTAGGATAAATGATCACTCAAATATCATTTACACCTTGTTTCACCCATGTATAACTATAGAAGATTTCGTGTGTGACCTGGTTGTTATTTTTCACATGTATAGAAATGGAAAAGGTCTTGTGACCTGGATAATCTTGTGTAAAATTTTTAACCCTGATCTAGGTTGTAGATCAATTATTTTTACATATATTTATTAGTGCCATGTGATCCTAGAGTATAGTGGATTAGGTTTCCTCTTGATACTGAATCACATGTCTTATCTTCTATGTCTTTTAATTTAGTCTTTCACTATTTATAAATTATATTTTAGAATACTAAATTTTACATTGATAGTTATTCTTGGATAGTAGTTATAAATATTTTTATTATTAGAGTAGTTAAAAATGTTGTACCAATATCTCATATTGTCATAATTGAGAATTAATCATTCTTCTGAGAAGCTATTTTCACAGAAAAACTATCATAATTTTTCTACCTTGGTTAACTGTCCTATTTTATTTATAATTGGGGGAATATTTTAAATAAAATTTTTAACATAAATCTTTATACGAACTCAATTCACCATATATTGAGTGTCATAATTCAACCAATAATATGGATGGGTGAGTGGTAATCATTTAGTTTATCCTTTCTGTATTGGGTTGTTTCCCTTTTGGAGGAAAAACACATTGGAATTTTTTCTCCATGTGTTCATAGAAATTATGGTTTGAAAAAACCATGACAATGGGATTCATGTGTTTTCTTTGATTTCCCATTGAATTAAATATTTCATTTAGATATCTTATCATGCCTCATTGTCTAATTATTGTGGATATATTCATGTGGTTTCTCTTTGTGAGCTCTATCAGTCTCTTTAGATGAGGGTAGAACCTAGGGTGTATTTATGGATTCTTGGGATATTATTTTTTCAGTTAGGTTTTGGATTCCACCATGCTATAATTACCACAAAAATTTCCATGTGACACTATTCTATGGAGTTGGGTTTTAACACCCTCACATAACAGTTTTTGACCATTAGGTTAAATCCCCATCATTTCAAAACAAGACATGTATTTCATTTTAGAGATCCTTATTTGAATTCATTGAGTCTTAGTGATTGAATTTGTGGTAATTTGTGATGAATAAAACTTCAATTCTCCTTATGGTTTTGAACCAGTAATATGTGGTTGTATTTTACTGGAGGAGTTTTGTAAATTCCCTTTTAGAGATTTTTGTAATTTGGTTTCTCAGTGGAATTATCCAATTTTTGTAGAAAGAAGTTGTATACTATTATATAATTTTATTTTATTCCTAAATAGTAGGGAGAAGTATGTTTAGTCTCTAATTCACTAGAGTCTTCCTTTGAAAAGTCTGTTGTTGGGGTTTGATTAAGTATTGTAATTTTCTTTGAATGTTTTCAATAAATTCATTCCCTTTTGACCTGAACTTTTGACTTCAGACTTTTTGAGATCATAAAATCTATTTTGGTATGTTTTTAAAACCCACTATGTCATAGTTTTATCAATTAATTAATTATTTTAGTTAGTTTTTCTATGTTTGAGTTCTTGGTAATTTTTGATTGAAATTTTAACATTTTAGGAGAAGTGGTTCTGTGCATTTTTTACAAATAGTTTTGAGTAACTGTGCATCGACCATGTGTGTGGTCTCAGTCTTTGATAGATCTTATTCTCATGGATTTATCATGTTTATGTCAACCATGTGACTTTAAAAAGGGTAAATGTGCAAGTTCTTTGTGCTTTTACTATATGGGAAGTACGGTTAGTCCATAGTTTGGGAAATTGTTCTTCGAAATTGTGCACTATGTCTCACTTTAAAAGAAATTAAAATATATTCGGATTTTTTTTCTCACTCTTATTTATTTTCTCCCGATACATCTCTTATGTGTTTCATGATATTATACCCCACCCCACCTTGAATATGTGCTCCCTTATCTAACGATCTCCCTCTCATCAAGATATTTCACCAATTTTTCTTGGTGATTCTTGATCAAAACACTATGGTAAAGCCTTTGTATCCCTTATACTTCCATTTTGTAGATTATTCTCTTCTCCCCATATTTTCGTTCAATTTTCCAAAACCTATGTGAAATTATTGAATTATTTTTTTCATGTTTCTTTTATTATTAGGGCATGAGATGGGTCTCCCAAGTCCTATTCTTCTTTTCTTTGGCATCCGCCACCAAATGTGAAGCGATTCAGACCATTTTGGCTCTCTCTCCATTATTTTAAGGTATTTATTTCTACATAACCCACTTGTATTTCATATTATAAATTGATTATGTTATTTTAGATGACTTTATATAAATATTAAATTTTATTATATATCATTTTATGATTGAAATGTCATTGGAGTAGTTTTTATCACTCAACAAGGGCATTGGACACATGCACAGTATTTTTGGAATTTATCAACTGAATCCTTAAAAATGATTCAAGTAATTAAAATATTTTATTATGAAATTATAAATGTCCATCATTATTGTTTTTACTTTCTAGTGGTATTAAAAATGTTAAACCATTTGGAATGAACCTTTTTCACATGCAAAGTGTTAGATTAAATGACCGTTCAAATTTTTTAAATGCATTTGGATGTTTTAAATTATATTTTGAAAACATTTACTTTTTGAAAAGGGTGTGATTAAATTTAAAGGTGTTATTTTATTAATTTGGGGGTGTATTTTATTAAATGAATTGTATATTTATTTGAGTTTTGTGTTCCATTCTTTTATTTATTGTGTATTACCTTGGGTTTGTGTCTAGTTTTTAAATCATGTTATCTTCTAAATGTGGAATAAATTTTTAAACATAGATAGAAATATTTATAGGTTTCACTTTGTACATTTTCACACATGGATAAGGGAACATGTACATTGGGAAGAGGGGTATCCATATATATAAATGAATTTAAATTTTTTTATAACTGTTCAACGTGACTAGGAATATTAAAATTTTGGTCTAAAAATAGTTTTTGAATTGTATATATTATAAGTGATAAATAAAAGTCATTACTGGAACTGGTGAAGTGATAATAGAGTGATTGGTTTTTTGTACCCTTGTTGAGCCCCTAGTTCTGTTGTTAGTAGCCATAAGTATCCATGTGATGCATGGTGGACATGTGATTCATGTCATGATTATGAATTGGGGATCATTTTAAAGGTAGTGTGAGAGGTGGGATGATGTGATTATCATTTTATACTTTGGGATTTTTTATTTTCATGTGATGAAACATATATATAAGGTGTCACACCTCCTTATTATTATTTCATGAGGGACCCTAGGGTACTATGTGGGAGTCCATGGGATGAGCCTTTGATAGTTGAGATTATGTGTTGAAAATTCACCCCGAATTTTACAAAATCCAAGGCTAGTGGGGTGCCACTGATGAGACTATGTGAGGGTGATTCTATTTATAGATGTGTCACTATTAACCAATTGAAATTAGATCCAATTTTCTCAATGCATACTTTTCCCATTAGTCCCTATTACATAACCTCAAAATATGTATGGTATGTTATGCCTTTTATATTTTATATTGAGCATGTGATTTTTATACATATTATGTTATGAATTTGTTGACATATTATATCTTTTTCATTGATCATAGACATTGTATGACTTGACTTGTGTTGGAATTTTCATTTCATATGAAATGTATGGAATCATTTTTTGTTTTATAGAATTACAATAATTTTTTGTTATAGTGGTTCGAATGTGGGATTTGAAAAGGAAGCCATATTGGGAAATTACTTAATAGATTTAAATAAATTGGAATATCCTTAGAATGGTTTATGAAAATTATATTTTCATGATACAGTTCGGAAAAACGTTAATGTTTTTTTTCTTAAATTAATCATTTTAAATGTTTAATTTTAAATATTTTAATGTCCTTTTTTCATTATAAAATGGATAGTTTTCTTAATGTGTACTCCTGATTTTTTTACCAATATATAAATATCTATTTTATAATTTATGTTCGGAAAAGCAATTTATAAAATGTTTTACTAAGGGATTTATATAGATTAGATGGTTTGTGATTCTCTATTGAGTGCTTATGTTATTGAGCCTGTTACTATCTCAGTAAAATGTTAATGGTTCATCTTCACCAAGCTTCTTTTGAGAGAATTAAATTATTGAGGTCAATATTTGTATATACTGCATTTATCTTATGGTTCCCATAAAATGAAGTAGTATAACCTATATTTAATTTCTCATAATTTCATGAAAGTCACCCATTTTTATTTATCATGGATATTTTGGATTTTATTTATTTCTATATATAGTGGGAGACAATAGTTTATAGTGGTTGATGTAGAGGAATTAGAGGTGGGAGTCTGTTCCTTTTAGAATAGGGTTCTTGGAGATTGATGGAGATTTTTAGTGCTCACTATAGTTTTTTCTATTTTACAAGTTTGATTTTAGGATGTTGTTTTGTTTATTTTCTTTGGTGTAGGCATCCAACATGTGAACAGGTAATTCTAGAGTATTATTTATTTTGTTACTAATATATTTTACTTTGATTATCATTTGAAAAAATTACAAAATGTTTTTCTATGTAACAGGAGAACTGTTTGATAGACCATGGGGACATGTGTAACATCCTGACCTGGGTGCAACACATTGATGCCCCAAACTAGATGGTCACATGAATTTAGACATGCCTCCCCATATTCTAGAGGTTATCTAATAGTATTTATTCACTAATTTCGATCACTGGGAGAGTATAACCTCTTTATTAGAGTAATAAAAAATGGAAATAAATAAAAACATGTCTATAAGATATAAACATAACCATAATAATACCAATATCACATGATGCACAAAACAAGAAATATAATATCTACAACTTACAGTATATATTACCTGAGAAATATGAGTCAAGTGTCAATATGAAAAAAACCAAAACAAATGAAGACAAATGAAACTCCCCAAGAAGGTCTGAAATCATATATGGTTCCCTTATCTAGGCTACATCCCAACTCATTCATCTAAAATATAAACATTCCCTAATCCTATCTTGTAAACATGAATTCTATTAGGGTATCGATCAAGAATCCCAAGTAGGGTGTGATTACAACTTAGTAGGCCACCAACAATAGCATCTAAAACAATATATAATCAATAATAGTGTATGCAACTGTATAAAGAATAAATTACATGTAATAAATTAAACATTTTACACATTTATTATTCAATAAATTAACCACATAAACCCCTTGGTTCCTAATGACACCCAAACAACAATACCTTCTTCATCCCATACCAGAGTATAAACCATATCACAAAACCATAGATATAATATATCATATTTTTACAATTTATATTATATCAATTGGAAGCATATTCTGATTCAAACATTTGAGTCCTAGATTTCCATGCCTAGGACCTCATGTGATTTTGAAGCAGTATTATGTGTCCCAAACACATTTATCAAGAAATCACACCAGTGGGATTTTGAAGCAGTATTAGAAGTCCCATACTAATTTATCACTATGGGATTTTGAGGATGTAGACCACGTCCTAAAATTATTTATCAAGAAATCACACAAGTAGGATTTTGAAGTAGTGTTCCATGTCCCACACTCATTTATCACTATGGGTTTTTTATGCAATAGACCATGTCCCACACAAGTATATCACAAAATCACATGTTTCACAATTTCACATGTCTCAAATTATCACATTTACCAAAATATCACATGTATCGGCATTTCATATTAATTAATTCTCCAATTAATTAATCCAATTGAACAATTTCATAATCACAAAATTCCATTAATTAATCCACCAATTAATTAATCCAATTCAAAAATTATATAATCAAAAAAATATACATTAATTAATTCCAAAATTAATTATTCCAATTCAAGAATTACATAGTCACAATAATATCCATTAATTAATTCCCCAATAAATTAACCTATTCAAAAAATTTCAATTGATCAAATTTAACCCAAATCGTAAATACATGGAAATTACATTCTATCAATTCCATGATTACATAAATTAATTAATGGATTAATTTAAACAATTATAGATTCAATTTCAAATCATTACAATTGAAATTTCACAACACATACATGAAATTTTAACTCAAGACTACGAGAATTTAATTTAAACCACGTACCTCAAGATTGATGAAAAATGATCACCAACCGAAATCCCCAAGATGAAGTGGAATGATCATGAATGTATCGAAAAACATGATCTAGATATGAATACAAGATCCTTGACCAAACTATTTAGATATATTAAAACATTGATCTATATCCACAACAATATAGGAAAACATCTCTTCAATGGATGAGAAAAAGATGAGGGAAGACATGAAACCAATCGAGATGAGAATCTCTTACTAGGAGAGGTAAAGATATTCAATATGGGCTTTGAATAATCAACAGTGGAGTTTAGGAGCCCTAAGAATTCGTTTTGGATCCTCCAAAAATGATAAAAACTATTTTGGGATGATTTGGTTCAAAATTGTTTAATGTGTGGGGGTCAGGTTTTAAAAAAAATCAAAATATTAAAAACCACATGCACAGTATCATAGACACGAGTGCACGGTTTTCCAAACCATGTGCCATAACCATGTGTATCTTCTAGGGGGGTTCACAATTTCATCTAAGATGGTGTATTATTTGAAAAGTCATGCATCGACCATGATAATCCCCTTTTTTGGGTTCAAATCGTTATATGGGAAGGGTGAATGGTTTGGGAAAACTGTGCACAAATCATGAAAAGCCACTCTTCCTTCCAAAATTTACTTATTTCATTGATGAAATCCGATATGTAAAACCCAAAAAAGATGTACTCAGAACAAGGAAAAAGAGTACCTATAAATGACCTCAATCCATCTATAAAAAAGGCCAGGATCTTACAATCTCCCCACCTTATAACAACTCATCCTTGAGTTGTACTCCTATGCATCTCTAGGATTTTGAGTAAAAATTATCAAGACATTGATCCCAAATATCCTCTTATCTCTCTCATGTTTCCTATTAATCATTCCCAATTTTCCACAATACAAAATCTTCACAGTCTTTCCCTGTAACACATTCTCATTTCGATCCAATACACATATCTGATTCTCCTCAAAGGTCTCATCATTCTCAATATCAACATCATCAACACTGATCAAATGTGAAGGGTTAGTGTGATTCCACGAAAGTTGTGAAACATTAAAGAAATCATGAATAGCATTGTACCTATGTGGAAGAGACAATCAATACACCATCGGCCCGATCCTCTCTATATCCTCAACTTTTCCAACAAACATGGGTGCCATCATTCCCAATCTCTATATCCTATGGTGTCCCAATCTAGGAGACACTCAAATGAAAAATATAATCAGCATATATAAACTCTAGGATTCATTTAAGTCTATCATAATATAAATTCTATATACTCTAAGGCATATCCATATAATGCTGAATCAGCTATACCTTCTCTGAAATCTCCTATACAAGAATTAATCCAAACAACTCAGACTCACCAGCCTCTATCCAATATAGAGTGGACTTGTATGTACTACTATAAAGTACCTCATATGGTTCCATTAGTATAGTTTCTTGATAACTATTATTATTAAATAACTCCACCAAAGCTAGGTTCTTCTCCCAAGACCCACCAAATTCAATGAAATATGCACGGAACATGTTCTCAAGAACCTTTATAGTATGATCTGACCACCCATCTATATGTGGGTGGAATTTCATACTCAGTAAATCATGTGTGCCAAGAACCTTCTACAACCCCTTCCAGAAGATTGAAGTAAAGCATGAGTCATCATCTAAATCAATACTCCATATCACTCGGTGAAAATAGACTATTTCTTTGACATATAAGTCTCCCAACTACTCCACTTAAAAATTCTCAAATATAGGTATGAAATGAACTATTTTCTTCAATCTATCCCAAACCAACCAAATAACATCATTCAACCAAGGTTATCTCAAGATACACACCACAAATTCTCTAGTAACTACATCCTACATTAATTCCAGAGTTAACAATGGATGTAGTAAACCTACAGATCGTTGATTCACAAACTTCACTTATTGATAGGTGTAGAATAGTGTCACAAACCCTACTGTCTCCTTTTTCAAGTCCGGCCACTAGAACAATCATCATTGTTCATCATACATTTTTTTTACACGTGGATGAACCACCCAATTTGAGGCATGAAATTCTCGTATCACCTCTTCCCAAGGGCTCATAGGAACAAAAAATTGACTCCTGAAATATATGATATCTTCCTCATTTATTTTACATACAGATGGTGACTCCCTAACTTCATGTATTTACATGAAGGACAAAGAATTTTGGATCCTCATAATACCTGTCTCTAATTCAGTCCAAAAAGGTATACTCTACTGAAACTGATATGAGACTCATCCTCTCTTAGCTCTTCTGAACTACAACATGCATCTTATCCAATAAATTTGTCACCATTAACTCAATACTATACTACTAAACATCATGAGTTTGAGTTTTCCTACAAAAATTTTCAGCAACAATGTTCCCCTTAGAGGTATATATACAAACTAAAAACAAAAAGACATCATATACTCATCCCACCTCCTCTTCCGGAGATTAAAACATCATTGTGAAAAGATGAAATTTAATATCATAGGATAATTATACAAATTAATCATTTTACCTAATAGATAACGCCACTAACACATAAAAAATCATAAACCACCTTAGATAATTCGAGGTTATGCATAGGGTAATTCCATTTTTTGGCCTCTATTACAAAGACCCATTTTCCAAAACTCAATCTCCCAACCTCAACACCGCTCCAAGTCGGATCCAAGAAGAATAAAAAACACCATATAATCCTCACCTGGTTTTGGTAAGATCATGATCAGTTCCATTTTGAAGTTATTATTCAAATATGGGAAGGCATTATCACATTATTATGACCATAAAAACATTAATAACCTATTTTTAAATCCTTAAATATGTGGTGCCAAATGGGAAGAGTCCTCTATGAACCACCAATAATAGCCCACTAAACCCAAAAAACATTATATATCGAAAATGTTATTGGGTTTTCCCACAAAACAACTGCCTGAACATTATATAGATCCACTAAAACAACTTTATATCAGATGATTTTAACTGATGAGTGTACTTGATCAATGAAAAAAATGACACTTGGATTGTTTTTCATATAGGTAATGATCTATTTGTGTTCTCAGAATGATGTCAATATGTTGGGCATGATCTTCATGAGTCTTGGAGTACACCAATATGTAATCCAAAAATGCTACCACAAACTGATCTAGGTACAGATGCAATATTCAGTTCATCAAGGCCATAAACACTGCTATTTTTTTATATCTAATGGTATCAAAACAAACTCATAAAGGCCATAATTACTTCAGAAAGATATCATCATCATATCATAAGGGCGAACTCTCAACTGATTATATCCTGACCTGAAGCTGCTCATAGAGAAGACACAAGTTCCCTCAACTGGTTAAAAAGATCATCAATACATGGAATAATATAACAATTATTCACTACCATCCATTTCAAATTCTAGTAATCAACCCAGAATAATAGGGTCACATCATCCTTCTTAGAAAACAAGACTAGATAACCCAAAGGATATGTACACAGATGGATAAACACATTTTACATCAACTCATCCCAATGATTCTTTAACTCTAGAAGCTATGTTGGTTCCATTATGAATAGTGGAACAAAAAATAGCTTACCCTCTAGCATGAGCTCAATTGTGAATTCCACATCTCTCTTAGGTGGCAGACCTGAAAGTTTTTCTGGAAATACTTTCTAAAATCTATCCACTATGGCTGGAAAGACTTCATGATTTACACCTTCGTCATCCAAGAAAAAACTATCAACTTGGGTGATGAGATCCCATGGTTTCTAATGAATTGTCCTTGCTCATCCGGCCTGGATATCCCACTATCCACAGTGAATATATTTCTCACCCTCAGGAGACACAAACATCACTATCCTACAACAAAAATCCATGTGTGCTCGATTTTCCACTAACCAGTCCATTCCCATAATTAGGGACAATCCTGACATGTTAATTACTAAAAGATCCCAATTAAGATGATACTCCCCAACATCGAGAGAACACCACTTCCAAAAACACACTACACCAAACAAAACATTTAGCGATGGTTTAGTAAACCACTGCTAATTTTTTGTAAAATAATTTTTTGGTAGTTTTTTATAAGACTCCACTAAAATGTTAAATATTTTCATAGACCTGACACTTTCCCCCTCCCATGACATGCACCAAACCCCCCATAAACCCCAAACCCCAAACCCCACCCCCACTGATGATGCCCATCATTTTCCATCACCATCACTCACCAGCCCTCGTTGAAACTTGCCTCACCACACCTCGCCTCATCATACCTTGCCTAATCATTCCTCATTGACACTCATTGCACCTTGCCTCTTCGTCCCTATCTATATCTCGCCTCACCGTATATCGCCTCACCTCCCGTCTCCTCCCATAGTATTCATGAATTTACAAAACGATTCTGTGTTTTATGGCCTGATATGAAAGATAAATGTTACATTTACATGATTTTATGTTTATATGGACTGATATGATTCTGTGTTTTATGATTCTATGTTCACCACTATTTAAAAAAAATTCAATAATGACTTAAAAAATGAACTACTATCTTCCACTTTGTAAATGCACCACCAAGAGCGATGAATATTCATAATGTGCTCATACCTAGGTTTGTTTTACTAAGCACTGCACATAATTGAAATTTCTTAACTAAAATTGATGACCCATAAGAAAATACCTATTGAGAATTACTCATCAACACTAGGGTAACCACCCATGGTCACCTTAAAGACCCATTCATCCTTATAGAACCAGCAACACTAGTTAAACCAGTGTCACATAACATTTTTTTGAGTATGTTATCTCATCTTGATACCCAATCTTCCATGCCTCACGTGCTATTACATTCTCTAATACATAACAACAAGATCCACTTGAAATCCAAACTCATGTCTGGATTCCGAAATGAAACCATGAACCCACTATAATCTAACCGAATCAAAATGGACAACCAACCCCTCATGAAGAACCCACATTGTCTTTATTCCCAACACACTCAAGGAAACACCAAAACAAAACCAAACACTTGATCTCACCATGATGGAGTGTCACTATGATATCTAAATCATCAAAAAAAGACACTTTAAACCTTGGACCATCCTCCCATGCACCTAGAAAAAAAATTAAGACGCATTCATTTTCCACTTAGGTGAAAGAGGATAAAATTACTTATCATATCCAACCATATCTAATTGACCAAATAGGTTAAAAAACTAGCTCTAACCCCCTAAGTCCCTTCTCCACTCACTCTATAGAGAGCCACACTATCATACCACACTAACATCCCCCAACCATCTCAACCAACTCAAAGATCTCTCGTTAACTAGATTCACTCATACTAGCTTTATGCATTCTTACCCAGAACCCATCACATGACAACTCATACCCTGACACACTCATTATGCGGTTTTCCTGTATTAAGAGAATAACTATAATAATAATATCAAAATAATAACATATGAAAATAACATAGTGGCCTAAATAAAATATGGATCGATAAATAAGTTATTTGGGGAAATTTGAAATATGTTATTATTGATTCTTTATTTAATCAAAACTTATTCCATCTAATTATTTAAAATTTTAATTTTTCATAGTTTTATAAAACCAATTTTTTCTTTTTAGAAAAATAATTAAATACCAAAATCAATCATTCATGTGTACAGGTATACCTATGTAGGTATTATCATAAATGAACACATGGTATCCTTCCACCCCAATCCTAGAGTAAAATAATAAATATCAACTCACATAGAAATTAATTCCTAAACTAACATATCCATCCGAAAAATGAAAATAACATAAATTAATCTTACCATTAGGTATATTTGATTTTTCTTATATAAGTATTGACTATACCCAAGATTAATGTTTTTCCTAATCCATAAAGTCACATCATACCTCCCACTAAAAACCTCAAATAGTAAATTAACCATAAAAATGGTTTTATACGACTTTTCAATGTCCATTCCTAAATCATTTAAATGAAACCCAATTAGGGGATTCCAAAAGACCTCAGGCATGTCGTCCTATAAGTCTAGGGATTCTAACTTGCAATTAGAGTTCAAAAAAAACATGGAGAGATCATAATATCAATACCATGACATAGAATCCATGGTAAATAAAAACAATATAATTTATCATTAGATTAAGTGCAAGGAACTACAGTTAAAATCCAACCATAAAAAAATGATAAAAAATAAGATTCTATAAAAAATGATATTCTTTATTAACCTAAAATCAGACATAATGGGTCAGTTACTAGGATTATAAATATAAAATAAGTATAAAAAATAAGGGTGACTCAAATATATAACTCAGGTCCATTATTAGACCGGTCTCCTAACATATATCGAGATACTCTAGTTGAATAACCTATAAAACCTATCTTCTGAAAGTGAAACATAATGTTTGTATATGCACTCAGATTTCCATGTGGGGTATGAAAATAAAACTTGGTAGGGTCTCACCATGTTCCAATTATATACACCATCATATATTGTGTATTCATGTATGATAAAATAAAATGGAAAGTGAAATAAAACATACAATAATCCATTTTGGGTCATCAGGTTCTAACCAGGGTACCCCAAAACTTAACCTCACCTGTTTCGATCAATTCCAGTGATACATCTATTGTAACCAAAAGTCATTATAGTTCCATCAGAGAATGGAATTTCAATATCTAGTACTAATAATAATAAAAATAATAAGGTAAGGTCATCATAATAGCAAACGCAAATCATATATAAAATACATCACATATAAAATGATATTTAAGGATAGAATCTCAATATCCAAACTCTCTCACAAGTTGAATGATTCCCAATGGTTAGGGTCCCATGGACACATCTCATATCCACCAGTCAACATCAAAAGTAGTCTGAGGAGTGTATCTAAATTTTCAACCTCTCACACATGCCAAACCATATCTATATAAGGATGGTCCTATGGCTAGTTACATAAAAATTGAGCATTATTAGAAGAGTTTCGAGGATCGAATCATAATATTTAAACCATAGTATGATAAAAACCACACTAACCTGAGGTATTTACCATAGATTAAGACATATATATAACTCAAGAAAATATGAGAACCTAGAAGATGTAACTCTACAGTCTGGTCATTATTTCTTTAGTCCTCAACCTAATCTTGAACATAAATATCTACTACATTGTATCTATAATGATCTCAGGCCCTTATTCTGCATTTACATAACAACTTGACCCTATGATCATACCACTGATTATCACCCTCATGAGTTTTTCACTATCCTGGTATCACAGAATACTTGTTCCCCTTCCAATCAATTCCCAATAACTAATTCCATATATGAACTAACCAAAATCTACTCAATTCCTCCAAGGTGCACCCCTTTTAACACTATATAATCCTTACACAACCTTTTAATAGGAATTATTACTTATATCATGATTTCTCCTCACTCCCTGAGGAGCCCCACCCTTAATAGAGATTATTCCCTCAATTACCGTAACATAGTCACACTAAACACACCCAAATAGAGTGACCATTCTATTTTATGATCCACCATCAAAGATACCCCAAGACCAATAACTTATCATGGGCCTTTCGACCCATTCCCACATCCCAGTCTTCTCTCTCAAAGAGTTTCAAGATTCAAAGTCTACGTCTATATCTTATCCTACATAATTCATATAACCCTAGACTAATTAATATATTTCTCTAGGATAACCACTTATAAGCCCTTTATGTATCTTAATACAGTTCATAAAATTTCCAAAACAACACATTCCACAATCCAGGACAACTTTGGTGTCCTTTAAGAAATTATAGATATCACTTCCCTTAGTGGAATATCCACCGAGAAACTCTCTAATCCCCCACACAAGCATGAAACACTCATAGAACTACGTATACACTATATATCTTAACTAACCTTTAGGGCTTAAATGTTCCTCACACCATCAACATAGTCCTTTTGGATTTGACCATTTTATATGATACTCAATCTATCAACCATTTATTCATTTACCATGGGTGTCATGTATTTTTTTGTATATTTAAACTATATATGAACTTTTTTAACACAACCTTTATTGATTCTGCATTTTAAACGTAGAAAAAATTGAATGTCATTTGGAGATATTTTACAGAAAAAATATTTGGATGGCATCCTGAAGAGAATTCAATACAACTAGTTGTGGTAATAAAGAAATATAAAAACTTACATAAAATGATTCATTATTTTTAATTGTTGTGTATATTTTGTTTATTAGTACTCTGCCTCTGTTTTCATTTATGTTTTTTCTGGATAAATTTTGTGAAATATATGTTCTGAATTTAATTTTATTTTAATAAATGATAGAAATACCAAGGAAGAAGTGTTATACTATTCCATCGACCACACCGATAGATAAAGATCCATTTGTCTCCCTCCCTATAGAATTTGAGGCACCATCTTCTTTCCCCCTCCACCATCTCTCACACCCTGAATGAGCATCCCATTAGTAGCTCATTCGATTCCTTCTCATTCAGTAGCATCAACAGTGAAGGAGTAGGGTGCCACTCCTAGTTCTCCATAGGGATATTGGATGGTTATTTTTATTGGTACAAAGTATAATATGAATAAATTTATTTTACTTTTTTAAGCTAACTATTTTTTCATAAAATATGGAAACAATAAAACAACAGAGAAAAATATGAAAAGTTTAGATGTATGTAATTTGATCAGACTAAAGATTATTGTTCCATTTGATTCTTATGGGGTCCCTATGGATGATGATGTATGATTCGTTTGCCATATTCTAGTCCAACTAGATGTGGAGTCAGTTTCCCTTAGGATTACATATGTTGATTGGAGGCATATGACTTCATCTTGGAAAAATGAAATTTATGATTCAAAAATAAGGGTTATTTTAACAAATTATGGTTTAATTAAATGTCAATATGTTACTAAATTCTAAAATTTTCAAAATTATTTTCAATGTACATATGTTTTTCCACCTCACGATTGCTGATGTGCTAGCACAAAAGTTGACATTGAAAAATCTGGGTAAAAAATGGAAAGTGTTTAAATGGAGATTATGGGGGAGATTTCAATGATACTTCATTGAGATCCCAATATATACATGAAAAGGTACGCAATGGGGTACCAAGAAAGAAATTGGAATGTTTTTATTGACAGACATTGTGATGAAAAGAACGTGGTATTTCAATATATATTAGTATATTAATCTTATTTAACATTTATAAAATTATATGAAAAAGGATATGACATTACTTACATTACTATTAAATTAATTTTTTTTATTTCAGATCTTTCAAGGAAGAATATATCGAGCCGGTCTAGAAAATCATCCCTCACACTGTGGGGTGAAAGAGTTTTTCTAGAACACAATCGACTCTCGTAATCATTTTATTTTTTAAAATATTTATAAGACAACATTATCTATTTAATATATTAAATTTTTGATTTATATTTGTTTAATTTAGTCATAGAGTTTAGGTAACCAATCATCCAGAATAGAAGTGTGATTGTATGTTCCTAAAAAATCTAATGGGATTTTTCTTAATGAGCATGCAAAATAAGTTGAGGTATGAATTCATTTTTCATTATAATAACTTATTGTCAATTATTACTAAATTAATATATATTACTTCTAATATTTCTGATATTTGATTTATAGTTAAAAATTAATGATCTATGGGATGCCAGTCCCATGCAGTACTACTCAATCTCCTAGGGTGACCGAGTTGGTAATGTGCTTGGGAAGGGGCATCCTGGACGAGTGTGTGGGATGGGTTTGGGACCCTTACCATTTGTGGTATTTAGCAAGCCATTATAGATTGAAGATGCATCTTCTCCTGGTTTAAGTTGAGATTCATAGAGAGAATATGTTTCTATGAACTGAATGGGGTGATCAGATATCGATTTTCCGAAAGCGTAGGTTGATTTATATCGGAAGATGACCGAATCTATCCCTCATGATACTACATTGATGATGGGTGGTGAGAAGGTAAATCAGAAAACATAAAAATTATTTACTTTAAAAACATGTATTGGTTTAACATTTAAATATAAATATACAAAATTATTTAATTTTCAATATCATTTTCCTATAGGGGCTAGTATCTGGAAGTAGAGATGGAGATAGAGAGGGTGACAAGCATTGTTCATCATCAAACCGTGATTACTGGTCTTGTTGATATGTTGGGAAAATATGTAAATAGAGGGTTTGTTCATGTATCATGTATAATGTGTGTCAAAGAGTTGTCACATAATATTTTTAGGACCTAACATTTTCATGATTTTCTCTATTTGATATAGGCGTTGGAATTTTATTTGGCTTGATGACTTAGTAAGGTAGTGAGTCTAGAATTTGTGGAGTATGAAGTTGGTTGAGTATGAGGTCATCTATTTTCCATATAGAAGATGGAGATATTTAATTGTTTTATTTGTGTTATATTAGGATGTGTATATTAGTATTTTGGACTAACTATTATTATGTTTATTTGATTAATTTTATTCATATTGGAGGCATAAGCCCCACATTCATTTAATTCAAGGATGGGGCCCACAAATGTTGGGTCGACAATTGACCACATTCGAAACATGGGAATGATCACTTCTCAAAATAGATCCTTTTAGGTGTGTTCTATAGATGTTAGGAAAGACTATTTTGGCCACACACCATCACTATAGTGTAGAATAATACTTCGAGGATGATGGGGATCCAAATTGAGGGAGATCTAAAGTGTGGAGGTGAACATTATGTGAATTTTGGGCAGATTTCAATGCTTTGGGAGCTATGAAACTATTTTCTTGAACACATTGAGTGAGCCTATATATAAGATATATTTAACCCCATTATCCAGGGAAAGGCCCAAAGGATAGTCATTGTTTTGTATGTGACTATGATATGAGATTCTGGAATATCTTCATATCCCATGAAACTCAAAATCCATCCATATGTAGTTTTGAAAATCAGTGTGGTAGATGACCATCATTAGAATAGAATTTCCTGTTAGGAAAGCACTAGAATATCATGCTCATTACATACTGGTCCAAGATGGTCAATGTTAGGATAGTTAGTTCAATGTCTTATAGATCATAAGTTTTTTCTATGTAGTTTGAAGGATTATACCTCAGATGTTGGTTCTATACAATTTAAAGTCTTAGATTTAGATCTATGAAACATTGTTATATAGTTGAGATTCAATGGTTTAGATTATTCTATTATATGTTTTATGTATATGTTTTTTATGAAACATTGTTTCATTTTTGAATAATGAACATGGTTAAATGGTTTAGATTATTATATTATATGTTTTTGAAACATGATTTTCTTCAGGGTATTGGTACTGGGGTTGCATAATTTGAAATATTTTTTTATTTTTAAATCTACATTTCATGGCGGTTTAAACCACCTCTATCAAAATACAAAATATTTATTAGTGATTTAAAAAATCACTATATTTGATATTTTCTTGTAGGTGATTGTTAAAATCGCTGCTAAATAAATTTATGTTATAGTTTAGTGGTAGTTTTGGTGGTTTCAAAAGTGGTTTTAACGTAAAAAATGGAAAAACATTTACCAATGATTTTAACTATCACTAAATACATTAATTGTTTTCACTTGAAAGCACTGCTCAAACCACCAAAACCAACACTATATATTTTACTATGACACTTTCTAGAAACATACAATAAATTTAAGAAACCACCACATGTTGGATGTCGACACCAGATTTAGCTTCGGTTTTTTAAAACTGGCGTAGAATTATATGCCGGTGGTTTAAACTGACCATATATGGTGATTTTATTATAGTGACATATTTTTCATGACCATACATTAAATTTTGTATCTAACATTATAACCCCACTCATTAACTCTACCACCAAGATCAATCCATTAACAAGTTGCAAAGATATGAAATAATTAACGGAACCCATATCAAATAAGAAACTAGTATGTGTAGAATCATCAATAATATTACCTCTAACTATCAACGATGCAGCCTCACTATCCACTAGTATAGGATGAACAACATGAAATTGTCCTTCCCATTTTCTCTATAATGAAATATAATTCCCCAGATCTATACCACTCTACTAATATGGGTTCCCTTGCAGAGAATCAACCCGCCACTTCCTCTACTACCAAGTCTAGTAGAAATCCAAATTAGAGAATGATACGATGTAGAAGATCTCCTTCCCACACTCTAATTATTCTTAGATACTCCATCACTAATTGGTTTTCAAGGGTTTCTACAAAACCTATATAGATTTCCCATCATGGCACAAGATCAGAACTCTACATATGGTTAGGAGAACTATCTAAAAAGTGACTCGACCTACTGCACTGGTGATAGATCACTCGGTTAATGTCATGTATAATTGATCCTCCCCCCTGGACACTCTACTTTCCAATGCTCTAGTCAAAGTTCTCATTTCAATGTTTCATACTCTCAAAAGCCATACCACATGTAACACCCCAAGCTTCTACGGTACGTTTCCCTTTGAATAATGTGATAGCGTGTGTTGTACGCAACACCGAGTTCTAACACACCATAACTAATCAAACTAGCCATTATGAATAGTAATACCTACTTTTTGAAATTATATATATTTTATATTTGAAAATGGACTTCATTTTTGGATTCGGAATATCGAATTTAGCCTAGGGTGAAATTTTGGTACATTTCGGATAACTTTCATATTTTGATGAATAGTGAAAATTACTAAATTTTAATTAAAAACAACTTTTTTAATCAAATTAATTACTAGTGATAAATTATGAATTTGAGTGGTTTTAAAGTATATTTAGAATATATTTTTACCATTTAATATAATTTTGGTCATTGGACATAATTTTACAATTAAACCGAACATAAACAAGTGTCAATCTTTTGATAGTTATTATCTCTTAAAAACACGCTTTTTTGTTTTGACAGCGGGAATTAATTTTAAATTAATTTCTGCCACTTCTGTGTTTTGAATTTAGGAAAATGGATTCCATATTTGGAATCAGGATGTTCAAATTGTGTAAATAGGTATCTTTTATTTTTACACATTTTGAATAATTACTGCGGTAAATATTTTATTTACCATGGTTAAAGGGTAAATCCGGTAAATAAGGGTTAAAAAAATAATATTATAATAATACAAAATTACCCTAAAACGTGTCTTAACCCTATTGGTTGATACATGGTCGACCATGGGCATCTTTTTGTCAATTTTGGGACCCCATGGATCCACTTGTAAGTGATAATGACACTTTATTTTAATTAAGTCAAAATGAATACAAAAATGACACAAGCATATATCTTTTAGAACAACAATTTTTACATAAGGTTATACATGTTTGATTTTCGATTATAAATATTCATTAGAAAGATAAAATGATTTCCTACATAATGATATTTTATTTATAATTTTTAGACAATAAATAAGTTATTTTATTTATGACACAATGATGATGCAGTAATTACTATAATAGTGAAAAATTAAAATAATTGATATTATAAATACCCAAATAAATATAATATGAAACTTTTAATGAATTAAACTAATTTTCTAGGCTAATATGATATATTAGGATTGATTTAATGGACTTTGTTCGAAGTAATCAATCTGTTATGAGTTTCACAAAAATCAACTATTGAATAGTGTCAAAATTGACATAAAAGAGTTCTTAAAACAAATATTATATTATTAATTGATATTAAATTCCTAAAAATCTAAGGTTCGGCCAAGAGACTTATATTATGATAGGTTCCTCATTAATGGACCACTTGGGGGTAGCTTGGATGTATATAGTAAGTTTATTAACCATATTATATAAAAATACAAAGAGACATTGTAAAAGTGAAACTAATTAACTTAGAGTTAATACTTAAAGATAAGGTTAATATAAGTACCCAAACCTGTATAAATTCTATTGGATGAGTTGTTTTCGACCTATCCACACCTCATCCTTTGAATAGTCAACTTTGGAGCCTTTGTAAACCGAATATGAATTTATTATAAATTAATATTTCTAACTTTTCCAAAGGTGCCCCTCACCCCTCTTATAAAAGGGCACTCCTCCTTCTCTTTTCTTCACACCTTCAAAGCCTTTTGGTTCGGCCAAACACTGCCCAAATACTCTCCCAACATCCCTCACTACAACCTAGAGGCCTTAGTTTGATCAGAAAGCCAACCTAAGGAGCCCTTTTGATCAAATCAAAAGGAAGAACCCGAAGAAGAGGTAATGATTTCACCACCCTTTTCTAAGTTCATTTCTTCTTCCACTTCTTCTTCCTTTGTTCTTACCATTCTGAAATAATAACTCCAGTATCTCACATATACTGTGATGTTATTATAAATATGGTACAATCATATTCAGTATTCTATCCACCCTTTGAATAACATGTCACCATACGTGCGTACGTACGGCTTACCGTCTCCACGTCGTGGTGTAATTGTTATTCAATATAATATTATTTGGATTGGTATAATAATGATGTGTAACTCATATAAATAATAAATATAACATGTTAATGATTCTGTATATATGATATACCATCCATTTATATATTATTTTAATATCAAAAGAATGATATTGTCGCTCGTGCGTACGTACGGACTACCGTCTCCACGAACGCGATGAGATTCATTCTCCATCGTATCCATTCAAGTATAATTATCATTTGATGATTTAAAAATTATGTTTAAGGACTGTATATCATTCTGGATATGAATAAGATACAACAACCAGGGCTTATGTAACAAAACATATAAAAGAAAATGAGTAAGTTAACTCCCGAAACGACGATAATTCTAAGATATTATTAACAAATCAATGTTAAAAGATCATATATGATATCATATTAATATATATGATTCTTGTATAATTTAATAACAACTATTTCACCATTATACAGGAGGTTAACCTACCCCAACCAAGGAAAAGTACAAGGTAAGGGTTATTTCACAATCTCTTCATTATCCGAGGTTGTTTATATGTAATAATCTACTGGGATCTCTTTATCATCCACATCCATGTTTCTTAAAAATGTATTTCAAAACATTTTTACTATTTACAAGAATATGGGTTAAAGTCATTTATACCTTTTTTTGACTTTTTATAAGAGGTTTATAAAGGAATCTTTCCGTCGTTTTCAAAACAAGGTCCTTTTTAACCTTTTCGACAGAATTGAGGTAAGAATGTTTTTTTTTAACTTATACGGCGGGTGCGGTTATTTTACACCGTTATAAAATCTTCAAAGCTTTCCTTACAAGCTTATAAGAATATTTTCAAAGAAAATGTTTTATTTTATATGGATCTTAAATGATTTCAAAATAAAAAGAGATATTTCTTTTAGAAGAATTTTGATTTCATCTATGTCAACATCCTTTGATGGATTTTAATATTATTTGAAGTTGATTTATTATGATACAAAACTTCTATATTGTATTGAAGGTTTTGTGATATGTTTGACTGTGGATGTGCTATTTTTATACCATTCATTGTTTATTGTGAAAGTATTGACATTTCGTATGCTAGTTTTAATACGAATGTTTATGTTATGTTTAAACCTTTTCATATGGGAATGCATTGGACTTAATAAGTGACGGGTGGAGCCCGCTATAGCTCCTCGATGCATCGGTAGGTCTCATGAGACAGACTAGTGTCTTGGCACAAGGCCTTGACAAAATCTTATTTGTAGTCTTGGCACGAGGCCTTGGCTATGTGGTTATGATAGTCTGGCATTATGCATTCCAACATTATGAAAGTGGTTATTTATTTTTGCATGTGATTATTCGATTAGTGGAATATCCATGTGAATAAGTAAATGGCATTATTTCATTTTATTTATGCCATACCATGTTGAAAGTTCATGTTTAAAAGGCTTTTGTTTTAGTTATACATTGCCTTAAATGTTTATTCTTATTGATGAAAGTTTCCGCTATATTGTTATCCTTACTGGGCATTTGAGCTCACCCCTTTTCTATGTTTTATTTTTCCCAGGAAGTGAAGATGTAAGTTATGAATGACCTGCAGGGAAATTATGAGGGGATTGTAGTGTGGACTGTGGAAACATTATGTTGTTGTAGTAGTTTTTGATTTTATGATGTAATGAATATATCTAGTGTTTCCAAGGCTACTAAACCAATCGGTCTTTCGAGATTTGATCTTTCTTGTGATCATGCCAATGTTACGAAGTAATGCACCGACTCTAGGCAACTGGGGTCGGGGCGTTACAGTTGGTATCAGAGGAAGTTTAGTACAAACCTTGGAAGCTAGATTTAGATAAACTCTGATTAGAGCAGGTAGACCTAAGATGAACTTTGAGGATTAGTATAGAAGAACTTCCTAGAATTTTGGTATTGTAGAGATTTTGTGAGTTTTTCGAGCAATACATCCCTGTCTGGATACGAGCAGGTAGAGGTGGCTCTGGCACAGATGTACCTAGGGGTAAAACCCGAAAACACCGCTTTGAGCTAGACTCGAACGGGAACTGGTGCACGACAACGGGCCTTGCTGCACTCTTGGTTACGACACTCCCGGGGGATATGCTTAGGATAACTCTCACTATCTTTACAAATCATTATGAAGGGTTTATGAGTATATACTTCCTCAAAGAAAACATTTTTATGATTATGGATTATATCCATAAATAGTTCAATTTATGTTAAGTGTTTTATAAGTATGGGATTATGTATTTTGATGCATAAACTGATCTAGTTTATGCCATTTTTTTTAGAAATGGCGCCTAGTGGAAGAAATGGAAACCGTATCAATGCACGCACTCCATGTAGGGATTGCCCTCCTGCTCAAGATAATTATAGTGGGGCTGGTGATGCAACTGGTGTTGATCAGCTAATCACCGTACTGGGACAACTTACTCAGGTTATGAATAATAACCTTACCCGTATGGAGCACCCTGATCCGCAGCGTGGAGGATCAATGTTAGATCGATTCATGAGACAACAACCACCAACGTTCAATGGGAGTACAAATCCCTTAGTAGCTGAGCAATGGATATTTTCCCTAGAGAAAATATTTCAGGCTTTGGGGAGTAGTGAAAGGGAAAAAGTTACCATGGCAGTTTACCGCCTCACTGGAGATGCTGATCAATGGTGGTCATTGATTCAAAACATGAAGGAAGATGATGAAGTATCAAACATGGAATGGAGGGAGTTCAAAGATCTGTTTTTAGAAAAATACTTTCCTCGCGACCATCGAGCAGATATGGAAAGGCAATTTCTGAGTCTGAGACAAAAGGAGGATGATAATGTCACAAAGTATGAGGCTAACTTTACAAGGTTAGCGAGGTACGCTGGTGATTATATTCGCAACCCAAGAAGTAAGATTGATCGTTTCTTTGATGGGTTAAAACCATTTCTCCGTCGAGCATTAGTCTCACAATCCTTTTCATCGTACGAAGACATTGTCTCATGTGCTATCAAGACCGAAAAGGAATTCTCTAAGTCTTATGACTTTAAAGCAAAGCAAGAGAAGAAGAGACCTGCTGATCAATCTGGGAATGGAAATAAGGGGAAGAAGGGAAAGGTTGAATATCCATCTTGTGGTAAGTGCGGGAAGAAACACCCCGGTGCTTGCCTGAAGGGAATGGGAGTCTGTTACAAGTGTGGTGAAAAAGGCCACCAAGCTCATGATTGCAAGGGGAAGAAGGAAGCTACCAACGTTCAGTGCTACAATTGCAGGGAGATGGGGCATTATGCAAATGCATGTCCTAAGCGTCAGGAGAACTTACCTCAGAAAAGGCCAAGGGATCAAGGCCAGGCTTATGCTATCACTACTGCTGAGGTAGAAGCTCCGAAAGACGTGGTGGCAGGTAATTTAATGGTTTCTTCAAGTTTAGCAAATGCATTATTTGATTCTGGATCATCACATTGTTTCATATCTTCCCAGTTTGATAAGAAAATTAGATATTTCCAATTTGATTTAATAAGGGAGTTGTCAGTTAAAACTCCTAAGGGAAGTATCGTTGCAACAAAGTTTTGTGAATCAGTCCCCATTAGAGCACATAAATTTTCTTTATCTGCTGATTTCATCGTCATACCTGTGGTTGAGTTTGATATAATCCTCGGTATGGACTGGCTTTCGGACTATGATGCGAAGATTTATTGTAAGAAGAAAGAGGTTACGATTCTTGATGATAATGATAAGGAGCACCTTATTTTTAGAGCAGAATCGTCACCACCTAATTCTTATTTAGATCCACCCCCAGTAGCTCAACTTAATTCAATTATTGGGGAGGAAGAGAATGAAATAACTGTCGGTGAGGAAAGGAATGTTCAAATAGAGGATGTACCTGTTGTGAAAGAATTTGTAGATGTATTTCCGGAAGATTTACCTGGACATCCTCCAGAACGAGAAGTTGAGTTTTCCATTGATTTAATTCCTGGATCAAGGCCTATATCGAAGACCCCTTATAGAATGGCCACTGTAGAGCTAGTCGAACTAAAGAAACAACTAGAGGAATTGAGTAATAAGGGATTTATTCACCCTAGTGTTTCTCCATGGGGAGCCCCTGTTCTTTTTGTTAAAAAGAAAGATGGATCTATAAGGTTATGTATCGACTACAGGGAGATCAATGCTATAACGATAAAGAACAAGTATCCCCTACCTCGTATTAATGATTTATTTGACCAACTGCATGGAGCTCAATACTTTTCAAAGATTGACCTTCGATCTGGATACCATCAGTTGTGTGTGAAGAAGGAAGACATTCCGAAGACAGCATTTCGAACCAGGTACGGGCATTACGAGTTTACTGTAATGCCGTTTGGATTGACTAATGCACCCTCTGTATTCATGGATCTGATGAATAGAGTTTTCAAGGAGTATCTCGATGAATTTGTGGTGGTATTTATTGATGATATCTTGGTATACTCCAAAACCTACAAAGATCATGAAAATCACTTGCGCATTATCTTGAAGACTCTGAGGAGGCATGAATTATATGGAAAGTTTAGCAAGTGTGAATTCTGGCTTCAGGAGATTTCTTTTCTTGGCCATATTGTCTCTAAAGATGGAATCTCTGTTGATCCTTCTAAGACCAAGGCAATCCAAGAATGGCCAGCACCTACGAATATAACTGAGGTACGTAGTTTTATTGGTTTGGCAGGTTATTATCGACGTTTCGTCCAGAATTTTGCCCGATTGGCTAACCCATTAACGAAGCTCACACGTAAAGGGGTTAAATTTGTTTGGACAAAAGAGTGTGAAGAATGTTTCGAAGAACTGAAGAGAAGATTAGTCAATGCTCCTATATTGACTCTACCATCGGGGAATGATGGGTTCGTTATTTATAGTGATGCATCGAAGAAAGGACTTGGCTGTGTCCTTATGCAGAATGATAGAGTTATTGCCTATGCATCACGACAGTTGAAAATTCATGAACAAAACTATCCTACTCATGATCTTGAGTTAGCAGCTGTGATCTTTGCTTTGAAGATATGGAGGCACTACCTCTATGGTGAAAAATGTGAGATTTATACTGATCACAAGAGTTTGAAGTATATTTTCTCACAAAAAGAACTCAACATGAGGCAAAGGAGATGGTTTGAATTACTCAAGGATGATGATTGTATGATACACTACCACCCGGGGAAGGCAAACAAGGTGGCAGATGCTTTGAGCAGAAAAGACCATGGAGTTCTGAACATGATGAGAATTGAAAGGGATCCAATTTTCATGGATCTAGTGAAGATGGACATGGGAATAACCAGGGAAGGTGAAACATCAATGCTTTTTCAAATGGTTGCCAAACCATCTTTACTAGAAAGGATTAAGAGTTCTCAGACCGATGATGAAGAATTTCAGAAGAAGATTAAAGCTGTGAATGATGGGAGATTGAGAGACTTTGCGTATGAAGGTGGAATTTTGAAATTCGGGAAGAGACTTTGTGTTCCCAATATACCTGATCTAAAAAGGGAATTGCTGGATGATGCTCATAGTTCCAATTTCTCTATACACCCTGGGAGCACCAAAATGTATAGAGATTTGAAGGAACATTTTTGGTGGGACAACATGAAGAGGGAGATTGCTGATTTTGTGTCAATATGTATGGTTTGTCAACAAGTGAAAGCTGGAAGGCAACAGCCTGGAGGAGTCATGCAACCTCTTCCCATACCGGAGTGGAAATGGGACAATATTACGATGGACTTTGTCATGGGGCTACCAAAGACTCCTAGAAGGAACGATGCAATATGGGTTATTGTTGATCGTCTTACCAAGTCAGCACATTTTCTTGCTATAAGAGAAGATCTACCCCTGGAACGTCTAGCAAGACTATATATTAATGAAGTTGTGAGACTTCATGGAGTACCCCTATCGATTGTTTCTGAACGTGATCCCCGTTTTACTTCAAGATTTTGGAAAAGTCTTCAGAAATCCCTAGATACTGAACTTCATTTGAGCACTGCTTACCACCCTCAGACAGACGGACAATCAGAACGGACTATTCAAACCTTAGAAGACATGTTGAGATCTTGCTCACTTGATTTTCAGGGTATGTGGGATCAATATTTACCTCTGGTAGAATTTTCCTATAACAATAGCTTCCATTCGAGTATACAGATGGCACCATATGAAGCGTTATATGGAAAGAGATGTCGTACACCAACCTGTTGGGATGACGTTGGTGAAAGAAAACTTGTAGGCCCAGAACTGGTGGAGGAAACAGTGGAAAAGGTGAAGGTAATCCAAAATCACATTAAAGCAGCTCAAAGTAGGCAGAAGAGCTATGCCGATAATCGAAGGAAGGATTTGGAATTTCAAGTCGGTGATCATGTTTTCCTGAAGGTATCTCCGTGGAAGGGAGTCATACGTTTTGGTAAGAAAGGTAAATTGAGTCCCAGGTACATCGGACCTTTCGAAATTCTAGAACGAATTGGGGCTGTTGCTTACCGATTGGCAATGCCGCCAAGTCTCTCCAAAGTTCACGATGTGTTCCACGTATCTCTGTTGAGGAAATACATGCCTGACCCAACGCATGTACTCACCTATGAGGAATTAGAACTGGAACCCGATCTTTCCTATTGCGAAGAGCCCATCAATATTCTTGATACGAGAGAACAAGTGCTGAGAAACCGGACGACGCGTCTGGTAAAAGTTTTGTGGAGGAATCATAAGATGGAAGAGGCAACGTGGGAACCCGAGGAACTTATGATGAAGAACCACCCGAGTCTTTTTATGCAGTAATACCCTAGAAATTGCGAGGACGCAATTATTTGAAGGAGGGGAGAATGTAACACCCCAAGCTTCTACGGTACGTTTCCCTTTGAATAATGTGATAGCGTGTGTTGTACGCAACACCGAGTTCTAACACACCATAACTAATCAAACTAGCCATTATGAATAGTAATACCTACTTTTTGAAATTATATATATTTTATATTTGAAAATGGACTTCATTTTTGGATTCGGAATATCGAATTTAGCCTAGGGTGAAATTTTGGTACATTTCGGATAACTTTCATATTTTGATGAATAGTGAAAATTACTAAATTTTAAATAAAAACAACTTTTTTAATCAAATTAATTACTAGTGATAAATTATGAATTTGAGTGGTTTTAAAGTATATTTAGAATATATTTTTACCATTTAATATAATTTTGGTCATTGGACATAATTTTACAATTAAACCGAACATAAACAAGTGTCAATCTTTTGATAGTTATTATCTCTTAAAAACACGCTTTTTGTTTTGACAGCGGGAATTAATTTTAAATTAATTTCTGCCACTTCTGTGTTTTGAATTTAGGAAAATGGATTCCATATTTGGAATCAGGATGTTCAAATTGTGTAAATAGGTAACTTTTATTTTTACACATTTTGAATAATTACTGCGGTAAATATTTTATTTACCATGGTTAAAGGGTAAATCCGGTAAATAAGGGTTAAAAAAATAATATTATAATAATACAAAATTACCCTAAAACGTGTCTTAACCCTATTGGTTGATACATGGTCGACCATGGGCATCTTTGTGTCAATTTTGGGACCCCATGGATCCACTTGTAAGTGATAATGACACTTTATTTTAATTAAGTCAAAATGAATACAAAAATGACACAAGCATATATCTTTTAGAACAACAATTTTTACATAGGGTTATACATGTTGGATTTTCGATTATAAATATTCATTAGAAAGATAAAATGATTTCCTACATAATGATATTTTATTTATAATTTTTAGACAATAAATAAGTTATTTTATTTATGACACAATGATGATGCAGTAATTACTATAATAGTGAAAAATTAAAATAATTGATATTATAAATACCCAAATAAATATAATATGAAACTTTTAATGAATTAAACTAATTTTTTAGGCTAATATGATATATTAGGATTGATTTAATGGACTTTGTTAGAAGTAATCAATCTGTTATGAGTTTCACAAAAATCAACTATTGAATAGTGTCAAAATTGACATAAAAGAGTTCTTAAAACAAATATTATATTATTAATTGATATTAAATTCCTAAAAATCTAAGGTTCGGCCAAGAGACTTATATTATGATAGGTTCCTTATTAATGGACCACTTGGGGGTCTCTTGGATGTATATAGTAAGTTTATTAACCATATTATATAAAAATACAAAGAGACATTGTAAAAGTGAAACTAATTAACTTAGAGTTAATACTTAAAGATAAGGTTAATATAAGTACCCAAACCTGTCTAAATTCTATTGGATGAGTTGTTTTCGACCTATCCACACCTCATCCTTTGAATAGTCAACTTTGGAGCCTTTATAAACCGAATATGAATTTATTATAAATTAATATTTCTAACTTTTCCAAAGGTGCCCCTCACCCCTCTTATAAAAGGGCACTCCTCCTTCTCTTTTCTTCACACCTTCAAAGCCTTTTGGTTCGGCCAAACTCTGCCCAAATACTCTCCCAACATCCCTCACTACAACCTAGAGGCCTTAGTTTGATCAGAAAGCCAACCTAAGGATCCCTTTTGATCAAATCAAAAGGAAGAACCCGAAGAAGAGGTAATGATTTCACCACCCTTTTCTAAGTTCATTTCTTCTTCCACTTCTTCTTCCTTTGTTCTTACCATTCTGAAATAATAACTCCAGTATCTCACATATACTGTGATGTTATTATAAATATGGTACAATCATATTCAGTATTCTATCCACCCTTTGAATAACATGTCACCATACGTGCGTACGTACGGCTTACCGTCTCCACGTCGTGGTGTAATTGTTATTCAATATAATATTATTTGGATTGGTATAATAATGATGTGTAACTCATATAAATAATAAATATAACATGTTAATGATTCTGTATATATGATATACCATCCATTTATATATTATTTTAATATCAAAAGAATGATATTGTCGCTCGTGCGTACGTACGGACTACCGTCTCCACGAACGCGATGAGATTCATTCTCCATCGTATCCATTCAAGTATAATTATCATTTGATGATTTAAAAATGATGTTTAAGGACTGTATATCATTCTGGATATGAATAAGATACAACAACCATGGCTTATGTAACAAAACATATAAAAGAAAATGAGTAAGTTAACTCCCGAAACGACGATAATTCTAAGATATTATTAACAAATCAATGTTAAAAGATCATATATGATATCATATTAATATATATGATTCTTGTATAATTTAATAACAACTATTTCACCATTATACAGGAGGTTAACCTACCCCAACCAAGGAAAAGTACAAGGTAAGGGTTATTTCACAATCTCTTCATTATCCGAGGTTGTTTATATGTAATAATCTACTGGGATCTCTTTATCATCCACATCCATGTTTCTTAAAAATGTATTTCAAAACATTTTTACTATTTACAAGAATATGGGTTAAAGTCATTTATACCTTTTTTTGACTTTTTATAAGAGGTTTATAAAGGAATCTTTCCGTCGTTTTCAAAACAAGGTCCTTTTTAACCTTTTCGACAGAATTGAGGTAAGAATGTTTTTTTTTAACTTATACGGCGGGTGCGGTTATTTTACACCGTTATAAAATCTTCAAAACTTTCCTTACAAGCTTATAAGAATATTTTCAAAGAAAATGTTTTATTTTATATGGATCTTAAATGATTTCAAAATAAAAGGAGATATTTCTTTTAAAAGAATTTTGATTTCATCTATGTCAACATCCTTTGATGGATTTTAAGATTATTTGAAGTTGATTTATTATGATACAAAACTTCTATATTGTATTGAAGGTTTTGTGATATGTTTGACTGTGGATGTGCTATTTTTATACCATTCATAGTTTATTGTGAAAGTATTGACATTTCTTATGCTAGTTTTAATACGAATGTTTATGTTATGTTTAAACCTTTTCATATGGGAATGCATTGGACTTAATAAGTGACGGGTGGAGCCCGCTATAGCTCCTCGATGCATCGGTAGGTCTCATGAGACAAACTAGTGTCTTGGCACAAGGCCTTGACAAAATCTTATTTGTAGTCTTGGCACGAGGCCTTGGCTATGTGGTTATGATAGTCTGGCATTATGCATTCCAACATTATGAAAGTGGTTATTTATTTTTGCATGTGATTATTCGATTAGTGGAATATCCATGTGAATAAGTAAATGGCATTATTTCATTTTATTTATGCCATACCATGTTGAAAGTTCATGTTTAAAAGGCTTTTGTTTTAGTTATACATTGCCTTAAATGTTTATTCTTATTGATGAAAGTTTCCGCTATATTGTTATCCTTACTGGGCATTTGAGCTCACCCCTTTTCTCTGTTTTATTTTTCCCAGGAAGTGAAGATGTAAGTTATGAATGACCTGCAGGGATATTATGAGGGGATTGTAGTGTGGACTGTGGAAACATTATGTTGTTGTTGTAGTTTTTGATTTTATGATGTAATGAATATATCTAGTGTTTCCAAGGCTACTAAACCAATCGGTCTTTCGAGATTTGATCTTTCTTGTGATCATGCCAATGTTACGAAGTAATGCACCGACTCTAGGCAACTGGGGTCGGGGCGTTACACCACATGGTTGTCTAGTTGAAACAAACATTCCTCTTCTAGAGCCCTCCTTTAGGTTCCCCTCAAAAATGAGAGCCTAACTCACCAGTTATGAAAACATATTTACCTTGAATATATTCAAATATTACTTTATTTCACATTTAATCCCACCTTGAAACCATTTTTCTATGGTCGAATCATATCCTTACAATGTTGGAACAAAGCGCTAAAAATTTATAAAGTGACCATCATAGTCAATAATTTACATACTCCCATAAGTCAACCTAATTAACTCTTCTATTCTCTCTTATCATAGCATATATAGGTAAATGTGCTACAATAAATTCTCCTAAAAGTCCTTCCACTCCATATTTTTAGTTATTCATCTCAATTCTGGAATTATAACCAACACATTTCTTGACCATGTAATATATAAGATTCCAAATTGAATATTTTATCATTTAGAGTCTCAAAGTGGTCAAGTATAGTCTGGATAAAATCAATCTAGAACACAGCTACCTCAGGTCCACCATTTACAGTAACCATCAAAGTTTGTTGCAAATGAAACTCCCTTGTTAGACCAGACAATATTTTTCAAACCCTCCCTAGGTATCTTCCTATGAACTTCATGAACCAAGTAAATTTCTCTCATAAATGCGCTCTAACATCCTCACATGTCACTATTGGTGCCTTATGTTCTACCACTAGAGGAACATTTCCATCCATGTTCTACTATAGTCCTCTCAAAATTCATTGTCATGAAGGAATATCCATAAAATTCTTGACACACATAATAGGAAATAAAACACAACATTTACACGTTTAACAAGGGGGTTTCATGAAATCAATAATAATTCATTCCCCATTTTCCCCCACCACACGGTCAAAAATCAAGGAATTAGAACTACCCATAATGATTATATATCTAGGTATTGGGTAACAAAGGGTAAACACATTCTCAATAATCAAGTCTCTCATTAGACACCCATTTATTCACATGTTTAATCATTTTAAAAAATTTAATTCCATATTAGGCACCATTTTATGTTAAATTTCACAATAAGGAAAAGAAAATCAAGTACAACAACTTACCCAAAACCAGGTTTTCCATGTGTGCCAAAAACGATGCTTGTCACATAATATTCCATAGAGCCTCTAATAATGCATGTGTACCCAAATCTTATGCCATAATAGAGAATGATTAAAATATTATAAAATCTTAGAAACAATAGTCATATAATATAGAAAGTGCATAACTTGAGGTGAAATAACATCCAACTATAATAATACACACCAATAACAACAATCCCACCCCATGTAATTGGGTTTCCCCCTTACATGGGTTAGTTTCTCCAATGCCAAGTGCATGAACAAGGACTGAATCTTCCTAGTATATTTTATACCTTTTCCAAATAGTAATAAAAAAGAAAATAAAAGGAATACAAGGTCCAATGCTACTTTGTAACTTCCCAAACCAGGGGCCACACACTGGTACCCAAAATCAGGCACACCTCCCTGTATGCCAGAGTCTTCTATCTTATAATGAGAAGCTAATATCAATCGTGGGGAGACCATATGTTATTTATCAGATTAATACTAAAAAAATAATCAATATCCAAAATATATGACAATAACCATAATAATACCAATATCACATGATAACCAAAATAAGAAATCCAAAATCCAAAATTAATAGTTGATACGCCATTTCAAATATGTGTTAAGTGTCAATAAATAAAAATCCTAAATAAATAAAGACACTGAAAACTCCCCAAGTGGGTCCTGAACCACATTTTCATTTATCATCCATGCTCCATCACAACCCCACCATCTAACACATGTCCTTTTCACTTAACATGTCTTGTAAACATGATGTCTATTCAGGTACTTATCAGGTAGTCTACGAAGGGTTTCACTAAAACTCCATAGGCCACAACCAATGACTTCTAAAAAAATATCCAACCAATAATAGTTAATTTAGTTGTATAAAGAATAAAATAAAATAAATAAAGAAAACAGTTTTCACATTTATTATTCATTAAATTAACCACATAGACCCTTAGGTTCTCGAGGACTCCCAAACCACAATACTTGCTTTGACCCATACTGGAGTTTGAACCATCTCACAATAACATTGATATCAGTTATCATTTCCTTATAAATTATATTACATCCAATTAGAAACATAGTATAATTCAGAAAATTTGGGCCTAGATAACCCTACATAGGACCCTATGGTCTTTTTGAAGTAGCAATTAGTGTCCCACAGTCATTTATCAATAAATCACATAAGTGGGACTTTGAATTAGTAGATTGTGTCCCACAATCATTTATTACTATAGGATTTTGATTCAGTAGACCATGTACCACACTCATTTATCTAGCAATCAAACAAGTGGTCTTCTGAAGCAGTAGTCTGTGTCTCACACTAATTTTTCACTACGGGATTTTGATGTAGTAGACCATATACCACACATGTATATAAAAAATTCACATGTATCAAAAATTCACATATATCACAATATCACATATTCTATAATATAACATGTATCACAATATCACATTAATTAATTCACCAATAAATTAACGAAATTCAACAATTTCACAATCACATCATTCCATTAAATAATTCACTAATTAATAAATCCAATTAAACAATTTAATAATCACAAGAATATGCATTAATTAATTACCCAATTAATTAATACAATTCAATAATTTAAGAATAAAAAGATCTCTAATAACTAATTTCCCAATTAATCAATCTAGTCAACTGATTCCAAATGTCCTAAATTTATCCAAATAATAATTACATGGAAATTACATTAAATGAATTCCATGATTACCTATATTAATTAATAAATTAATTTAACAAATTATAGATTAAATTGAAAATAATTGAAATTTAAATTTCACAATAGAGACACTTAATTAGAATTCATGATTATGGAGATTTAATTTAGACCACCTACCATAATATTGATGATAAACACTCACCAACAAAAATACCAATGTTGAAGTAGAACAACTAAGAATGCGTCAAAGAACAATATCAAGATCTGAATTAGAGACATAAGGTCAATAGGATTATATGTATTAAAACCTAGATCTATATCCAAAAAATAGACAAAAACATCCCTTATAAGGATGAGAGAAGGACGTGAGAAGACATGAACAGAATTGGGATTAGAATCTCTTACCGGGAGGTGTCACATCTTTAATTTGGGCTTCGAATCATCCATAATGGAGGCAGGGAACACTGGGAAAACATCCAAGAGACTATAAAAACGAGTGAAACAATTTAGGTATGATGTGGGTTTAAATAGAGTGAGGTTTATAGGGTTTAGGATTTTTAAAAATAATTTTCATAATATTAAAAATTGTGTGCACTGTTCCTGGATAGGGGATCATTGTTTGAAAAGCTGCGTGACTTAACTGTGTGCCTATTATGGGGGGGGGGGTGAATAGTTACTTATTATAATAAACATGGTTTTAAAAACCATGTTATAGCTTTGTGAATCTCCTCTATTTGTGTTTGGATGGGTTTTTGGCCTAGTTTCATGGTTTAAAAAAATGTGTGGCAACCATGAATAACCCCTATTCCATTAATAATTCTCCAATTTCACCCAAAAACTCTCCCAAGGTAAACCCAAAAAATATGTACAAAAAATAATGAAAAATAGTACCAATAAACAAGCTCTGGATGTCTCTATAAAAGGTTTGGATATTACAATCTAAAATACCCTTCAGGCTAGTGGAGGGCTGGTTCAAGAATCCTTTAGAGGGATGAACTAGAATAGTATATTATATGTTATCTACCAAGATTATTGGGTGATTAAGAGTATATAAACTACCATACCACTCTAACCATTGGAATATGGGTAGTCTAAAGGAGAATCTCTCTCTATATTCTTATCTCCCACATGATGTATCATATCTCTAATTATATGAGTACACATAATTAAACATCACAATCTAGGATCTCATATCCATCACATGATAATTTTCAATTGGGAACCCAGATACAACATCACCCTCTATGGATTTTCACGTCCCAAACTCTTAGGGAGTGAATAATAATTCAATAACAAAAATTTGTTTTATTGAATTATTCTACTAATCAAATCACAACATCGGAGATCTGACTCTCCTCATAGAATCCATGATCTACTCACCAGATGTATATCATGATAATTCTATTAGGTTCCACACCCAATTACTAACTATTCAAATAATTCATCATAAATATTCCACAAAATTATTAATTGAGATCTACATCAAATTTTCCCATCTTCTTCCAATCATTTGTATTTATTAATTATTTCTAATTCATTTACGATCCTACAATTCTGTTTGAGGGAATATCAATCCTCAGTGTAATGTTGGTATTTCATTCACATTATTGACTTATCACAATAATTAACATCATCAACCTTTATGATTCAATATTTATCCACATTTATTAATAAAATAAATATACTTCTATAAGACAAATTTTAAGAATCCACAAATTTTTAATATCACTACTACCCTCTTTTAATTAATTAGACATCTTTATTCATCCTTTATCGAACAATCCACTTTCATTACCCTAATTATTTTCATACCTTGGGTTTATTTCCATACATTTCTATCATACATGATTAGTATCTTGAATTCATTATTTTAAAATGAATTAATAATAAACATGTGAGTTTTAATCATATTTCAAGATTAATAACTATAATAATAATGAATTTATTTACTTTTTTAATTTCAAACTATCAAAACCACTACACTGTCAAGGAATAACAATCAATATCTCTTGTGGTTCAATTAATTTACTTCTTGAGAAA
This sequence comes from Viscum album, assembly GCA_963277665.1. Taxonomy (NCBI): domain Eukaryota; kingdom Viridiplantae; phylum Streptophyta; class Magnoliopsida; order Santalales; family Viscaceae; genus Viscum; species Viscum album. Next base: position 1,421,901,621 of record OY728161.1, read on the forward strand.
TTTTATTTCTCATTTAATAATTAAAATTATATTCCCTTATGTATTATTTTTATTCGTTAATAATATTATTATATAATCGTCAAAAAGAATTTGGAATCTCTGTTTACCTATCTTCATTCTCCTATGATCCACTTATTAAATCAACTTAGAGTGACTAGTATAAATAACACATGATATTAAAATATTTAATTTATTTATAATTATCATTATGTTCTTAATATTAATTCCCATGATTATTTATCCACAAATATTTGTAATTACCCAACAGATTATCACCAAAGGACCCAAACTTGGTTCCATTGGGGTTTTTATTACATCAATAGTTTAATGAATGTTTTGGCATAAAAAATAGGGTCTCCACACAACCACCATGTGCCTGTTATATACTAGAACAATTAGGGGGTGTTACATGGAACTCCCATGTGCCTCCACATGTGCCTCCAGTCCTATTGAGCAACTCATTCCTCATAGGTTTATCACATTCATTTTATTTTTGATTGGGTGGTGGTGGTGGGTCGAATCAGCTGGGTTAATTTAGAGCTCTTGTGTTGTGATGTGTCCATGTGGGTTTCCATCTATTTCGAGGGATTATATGACCATAAAAATAAAACAGATCCCACCAAGTACAAATAATTTGGCATGATATTTTCCACCCATTAATTTGATTGGATTAATGAGATAAATAAATACAATTTGATATCATGTAGTTCGATATCACTAAACTTTGGGAGGATATGTTGTTATCTCATCTGTCCACTAAGGGATCAAGTGGCATAAGTTTCACTATCAATGAACTCATTAGAACTGCCTTCCTCCACAATCATAGTGTATTGAGTGAGGTTTACATCATTTTTTCATCACACAACTTTATACGATGATTAATCTCAACTCCCTTATTCTAGATATGGCTTCTGTTTCTAAAAATATTAAATCAGTGTAAATAAAAAGATATAGAGAATATAAAATAATAGAAATGTTCCCTTAAATATTTCTTTCAAAATATACCTTTTATTGAAGTGAATAAAAAGAAAATAGATTTATCACTTCATTACCTTTCTTACCATGTAATGTAAGTTATTCAATTCATTCAAGTAATGGAGTTCTTCAAAAATCATGAAATTTGCCCCAAAATGTTTTGTCAAATTTATCCCAAAATAAAAAAATCATACTTCAATGATTCACATGTAATTGGAATAATTTCTTTAAATAGTTTTTGCATTAAAATTTCTTCTTTAATAATCAACCGACAAACCCCTAAAATAATAGCGAGAAAAAATTCTCTCTAATATTCCTCACAATTTATGAATCAATGTTACAAAATTATTTTACCATTATAAATTAAAATAGAATTTTAAAATAATACACAAGTTTCATGTTTAGATTCAATGTTTATGAAAATAAAAAAGAAGAGAAATTTTCTATTAAAATAAATGCATCAGATCAACGAAACGTACCTTATTTCTCAAAAATCGATCAATTTACAGCCGAGATGTGACATTTGGTGGCTTGAATCTATGATAAATCCTTTTATTATAAATCATAGGTTCATACCATTTCCTATAAACCATGTATATAATTATAGATATGGATATATCATAAAAATAAATAACATATCATGTATTTTTAATAAATCCTTAAAAATTACTCACCATTTTTATGCCTAAACACAATCAGACTCATACATTTTGAAAATATAAACATAGGATAAACACACCATTATAGATACAAAAACATAGTCATTTTTCCAATACCACACCCCAATTAAGGTTAATTTTTCATTTTAACCTTATAAATCAAAATTAAAATAAATATTTAGTAAAAATTACCTATGTTGATCAACCACGCAGCTAAAGAACATCATCTAGGTTAAAATTTGTGTTAAAAATCCACTAAAACACTAATTTTCATTTTTTATTCTTTTTATAAGAAATGTATTCTCTCGATAAGGAACCATACTATTAAAAACAATTAATTTATCTACCAAAATAACTAATTGAAATATCATCAGTTAGATATCTTAAAACCATATATTTCATAGAATGACTCCATTATTCCGCTAGCTATCATTTTAGATATATTTTAAGGAAACATATAAAATATAATTTTTTTACCTTGTGATAGGTGTGAGACTCATTACCAAGATGAAACCATTATAAAAGGGAATATTTATATTAATAAATGACAAATTGAGGAATTAATAATTATTATTAAAAAATTTGAGGACAATACTAAAAATATAAGATATAATTTAAATATAATGAATTTAATTCTTAAAAAATTCATATATTTTCAAGTCGATCAAAATATTTCAATTTTAAACATTTATAAATATTAAGTTTCCATTATCTCTTAAACCATAACATTTAGGAATTAATTCCTCTCATTATACTTCATATTATAAACCCAAAATTTATCAATTTTCATTCATTAAACATTTACAAAACAATTTTTCACCCTAATAACTTAATCAATTTACTATTTTGAGTATCAATGAATGTATGATCCACAATTTCAGTTAATAAAAAAACTAATTTTTTATATTGCAATAAGGTTATAAAATATTTTTCTCATATATGATATATAAAAATAAGGTTCATAATTTCTCATTAATCCTTAAAATTTGAAATATAGAAATAAAAACTAAATTAAAGATTAGTTTTTATTTTATTACTTTCTCACTTCATTTTTTTTATTTTCTATTTAATTTATAGATTTTTAAAAAACACTTTCATGAAGGATTTTCTATACATGGATAAGGTTTCAATATATATTTTCCTATATATAAAGGTCATGTGATATAATAGATATTATCCATGATGTAAATAAATACATTTAAGTGTATATAATCATGGGTTGACCAAATATCCATAAAATAATATTAATAATTTGTTATGCTATTAATTTTTTTTCAATGAACTAAATTTTAATGGGAGGTATGTCAATTTCTATTTAGTAATTCACCCTAAATTTGTATCATTCTCATGGTGACCATATATTTATGTACAAATCCATTAATATGACTTTTCAAATTAAAAAATGATTAATTTGGGATAAAATAACCCCTTCATACTATAATTTTAATAAAGAGAAAAATGAACATCATGAAAATAGAACATTGAACTCTATGAAAGCAGAATATAAATAGTACAAGAAACCATTAACTCTTTAATTATGGAATTTTGATGACATTGAATTATAAAAATATTGAATTTTGAACTTACATGATAATGTAGCTTCAATAATCTCAAATATCATGTGTAGGGAACATAAATTTAAAATTAAAATTTATGTGAAAGAAAATATTTATATTGCAGAATATATAATTATTAAACTCATTTAAAAACTATAATAAACTAGATCACATTATAATATTCTTTTACATAAAAAATCAAATAGAATAATCGGAGATGGAATGTATTGGGTGCCATACTTATTCTCAGTATGCTTATCTAAAAATAAGCCTCTATTAATCTCTTAGAATATTATTTATAATTTTTTTGTTGATTTATAATCATTTTTTGGGATAATTTTATGTTATATTTCATTTTCCTCTCAATGGGAAATTTTTTAAATGCTTATATTATATTTTATTCCATGGTGTTAAATGATGTCTCATTTTTTCTATCATGATTTTATTATACAAGAACTTATTTACATTATTCATTATTTTTTATTATTTATATATATTTTTCATGTTTATGGGTGAGGCAAAAATTATATGTCCCTTTAATTCATTGTTTAATGACATTATTGTCTAATGTAATCATTTTATAAATCATGCACATAGTGATTCTTGATATGGTAATAAGTTATGGTATAATAATTGGTAACATTTTTATGATGTTCATAATTTTATCATGATTATTTTATCAATTACACATTTTATTATCCTATCTTATACAATTAAAAATTCAAAAAATTAATTCATTGATATTTATTGTGGGTTATATAATGATGTACATAATGTTTTACCACTTGCTAAGTTTTATGCAATAAATCATGTTTTCTACATGATAATGATGTCAGGATTTAAGAATAATTAGGATTTATAAGGGTTTTATAATTCAATATTTGGTATTTGGCCTTGAAATAATTTTTTTAGAGATTTTATAAAATGTGTAGGAATTTTTGAGATTTTTTTATTTCCTAATTCTTAAAAATGCGAAACTATAATATTAGGGTATTTAATGTCATAATTTTTATAGAAAAACATGAAATAGTAGTAATGTTTTTTCAGGGTCCTTATAATTGGTATTGGGTTTATGTTTTCATAGATCTAAGGGTAAAAATTTATGTTAGTAAACGTAGGAAATAACATTAATAGGATGTCTTAGGATCAATTTATCGTTTCAAAAACATTCATATTTATTAATAAATAATTTTATTTTTCATAAATTATTAACTTTTTTCTAATAAAAAATTGTATTCCATACTATCTTGTGTCAATGATAGCGAATTCAAGGAACATAATCATCAAGTAAAGGGTAATAAATAAGAATAAAAAATTTTACAAACAAAATACGAAAGTTTATGGAGTTTTCTGTGATATTATAATTATTATGTTATCTTAACTAACTCAGAAGATAACAAGTGGTGCCAATATGATGTAAAAACCAAACTCTTTTCAAAAGAACATGTCAACAGTAGAGCACTTCATGAGATAACATCCACAAATGTTTGGAATATCGATAGATATTTTGGTAGTTATAGTGTGGATAAATTATTTTTATAAGATTTTATAGTTATTGAGTTTCTTATTAATTATAAATTAAATCTCGTATTAAATCTCTATAAAATTTAATTCATATAGTATTCGTAATTGATAATAAAATATCAATGAGAATAATACAATTTATAGAATAAGGTGAAAATTATTTTCCTGGAGAAATATTTTTTTAAATTGATTTGAAATAAAAATAGAGGAAATTTTGAGGGTTTAACTAAAAATATAAAGGTTTAGTTAATACTTATGGATAAAATTTTATGATGATGGAAAGAAATGTGATAAATTTATTCTCAGAATTAAAATAAAAATTAATAAATTTTACAAAGGTATTAAAAATATTTTATGAATTTCATTATCCATCCATGAATTTTGATTTAATGAGGATATCATACAATGTGTTGAAAGAGGGTATATGGAGCTCATAGACACCTATAGACCCTATAATATCAATTATAAGAATAAAAAATAGGGATTCATAAAAGAAATAAAATCTTAAATAAATATAATAGAAAGGGAATTTAATTTCTCTTACACCCTAAATATTTAAAAGGCATTACGGTGTGTGTCTCGTATAATCTGGGAAATGTTACAATTATGGTATGGTTTGTCACTTGTCTTCAGATTTCATAGAAAGAAAAAATGATCGGTCCCACAATAAGAAAAGAGGTAAATGAAAACCTAAAAAAAGTATCCATTTTTTAATATAATAATTTAATTTCATTGAATTGGTGTTTATGAAATAAAGTGTCCTATGTGTAAGGAACAAGAAGGGGATTAATAATATTACATATAGAAATATTCAATAATGTCCCATTTTATGACAATTATAGATGTGAAAAGATTGAATGAGGTGTGAGATAATAACTTATTAATTTCATTAAATTATTATATTAGATTATTTATTTATTTATCATTCCAATATATTAATTTATATTAAATTTTATAGTGATACATAATTATCTCACAAATAGATTTAGTATCAAATTTTGGTTAAAACTACTAGTGGATGTTATATAGTGAGAAAGATTTGTGAAACACTTATAATAATTATTTATGGATTATATTATCATAATTTTTTTTCATTCCTATATTAATGTTTATTTTCTCAGAGAAATGTTTTATATTTTATAATATTATGAAAAAAATATAATAAAAAAGATAGAGGTTATATTCAATTTTATAAAATAAACATAAGTTCATGATTAATAGTGGCATCATACAAGTGATATCAACTCTAGAAGATGAAAAGTTTATTAAAAATGGAGTCAAATATTTCATTCTCATTTCATTGATAAAAGGTAAGATAAACCAAATTATATTCTAGTTATACATGAATATTTAGGTGTATATCCTAGGTAGGTAATAGTTTTGAATTAGTTCATTATATAAATCCAATTTATAAACCTCTTTACTAGTTAGATCTAGTGGAGTCAATATAATTGAAAATGTAATTATATAATTTTATTGATAAGTGTTTCATTTTCCCCACCACTTTTCCATGTGGTTGATCTTCTTTTTTTCAAAAATAAATATGAGTTCATGTGACTTTTCAATGGTTATAGACATCTAAAAAATATTACTATTATAAAAAAGTTTCTTTTTTCCTTTTATTGATGACTTTTTTTACCAACTTCAGGGAGATAAATAATTTTTAAAAATTGATATTAGTCTTGGATATAAAAAATTTATGTTAATTGAGTGTTATATACCTAATATGTGTTTCACATAAGTTAAAACCACTATGCATTTTTAGTTGTTTCATTTGGATTAAAAAAAATATTTGGATATGTTTGTAGTGTTATTTTTTGATTACATAATTTTATATTATTAAAGTTATATGAATCATGAAAATCATCTTATATTTATATTTAATGTATTAATAGAAAATAAAATATGTCTAAGAATCAATAATTGTATGTTATTTTTATAAAGTATCACGTTTTTGGAATATAATAAATAAATATGGTATAACAGTGGGGCCTATTATGAATAATGTTGTGGAATAGTGAATAAAAAAACTAACATTATATAATTATATTGTTTTATTGGTTCAACGAGATATTATATACTCTATTTAAAAAAGTGCCATGTTAGGTAACCCATCAGATAGGAAAACTTGGTAGGGTTTTTAAATAACCCTACCAGAATACTTATTTCCCAATAATGAAGTTAGACTGCTATATGGCCTCATTAATTATCGCTAGTCCCCAAAGGTTGAAAAAAATAGATGAGGGATATACTAAAACATTTTGATAATAATTTTAATCTAAATAAATAACCAAAAAGTGAATATTGATACATGTTGATATAAAACACTTTTACTAAAAATATTTTAAAATAAATAAAAAATAATGATATAAGAAGTAATAAATCTTTATAATAAGAACAATTAAACAAGAAAATAAACGATATATATTTCATAGTTACTCTATCCTGAATCACTAAATCTCCATACCATATCAAAAATACATAAATATGACACACTACTAATAGTTAATGAAGTCAGATTTTTTCTTAGATCACATATAAAAACATTTACATGTACACATAAGTTCACATGTAGAGGATGAGTATACACATGGTAGGATACTACTATTAAATCAAATATAATCCTATGACTGAGTAATCCATACATGAAGTGTAAATCTAGGTTTTTTAAAACATTTAAAACTATTAGTTTAAAAAAAATATTAATAATAAAAAAATTTATTCCCCTATAAATTATGGTAAAAACCATTAAAAAACAAGAAAATTCTTTTATTTCAATTAAAATGTGATAAAATTCATTATTAACACCCATTTATCAAAAACATTAATTTACCATATAAAAAATCATGATATTTTCTATATGATATTTCAATATTGATAATAATACATATATAAAAATGTATCACTTTTCATAACAAGTATTTCAAGATAAAATAAGAGGTTTTGTATGTTTCAACCCTCAATTTTATATAAATAAACCCTCACAATAAAATTTTAGGTTTACATGTTTTGACTTTCTCGATAAATAGAATATCTTACATGATATGAATTTTATGATAAAGTAAGATGTTTTAAGTATCATGGCCCTCATGATAAAACATGATCTCTTACATGATTCATCCCTTAGGGTAAAACATGAGGTTTCTAATAACATAACATTTCTAATAATAACAAATAATATAGTAGAAATATAATCATATCTTTTTAAAAATAATCACAAATACTTTTCCTAGATTATTCTGAAACCCATTGGTTTTATAACATAATATAATGAAAATATAACATTATGAAAACCATTATTAAAATTCTATTGATATCTGAACCCATAATTGGAAATCATTTATGAAACCCATCCTTAGAAATAATTTCAAAATATATTTTATACCCCCTTTATGTTGATAAATGTAAAAATGGATATCAAGAATGATATTTTATTAAAATTTTATCTTTATCAAATAATGAATCGAAACCCCACATTTTTCAATTTATCGTAAATTAAGAATAAATATTTTATAAATCCATCAATAATTTAAGTTATATTATCCCAATATAATAATATATCAGAGCCAACTAATTAGATATGTTTCCTAAAAACATCCACAAGTAATCTATCTATTGATCGTAACATGATGAATTCTTAAACCCTAGGATGTGTTCTTTATCCATTACATTTTTTCACATCATTTTTGGGGGGTTTTATATGTATTTAATTCTAAAATGTCTTTAATTTAGTTAATAATCACTTTATGATTAATGTATATGGGAATTGTAAAAATAATTATTTTTATAATGAAATTTCACATTTTATTGTTTAATCCTTCAATTTTTTATTCTTTTTATTTTTTAACAAAGATTGTTAGAATTATATATATTTTAAATATTTCGTAATTAATTCATTTAGTTTTATTTATTTTTTACATTCGGAATACTTTTTTTATTCCTTTTCTTGTTTTTAGTTTTAATTAATTAATTTACTATTTCTTTAATTCTGAATTTATTTTATTTTAATAAATAATATAATATTTGTAAAATTTATTTATAACTCTCTATTTCATAAATTTTTTCTTTTATTTATTAATTCATCAAATTTTTATTTATGTTAATTTTATTTAATATTTATTAATTTATTAATTTAGTAATATATATAGTTTTTAATAATTTATTTCAATATGATATTGTTTATTTTTTGTATCCTTTTTACAGAAGTAAGATAATTCATTTACTCCACATAAGATAAGTTAAGTAAGATAATTTATGAGGTTCACCTTATAACATAAAATTAAGCACATAGATGTAAGATATTTATCATTATCCACATAATATAATCTTAAATGTAATTAGCATAAGATAAATCCTCCCCATAATAATGTTTCCACCGAGCATTGTGGAATAAAATTTGATGCTTTGAGTAAGGCTTGATAAAAAAGCATAATAGAGCCGGTCAAAGGGAGGTCTTGAACAAGCTATATAAAATAGTTGAATGAGACACCCAAGGCCACCCGAGGATGAAGGATGTGGCTAGATGAGAAAGCCAATTTCGACACACACTATAGTGAAGAACCTTATAGTATCACCCTATTTCAGGAACCCAAAGTGATTCTGACACCGTCGACGTTAAAGATGAGCACCACTATGGAGAGAAGAGATTTTCTGTCAATGAGGATGATATGGGGAATACCAGATCTCGTTGAATTGGGGGAACATGACAATTTACAACTTCCTGATGTTCAAAGAATTTTAGATCCTATTGAATCTGAACAAAGATGGATAAACATTTTCTTCACCACTATGATGAACCCTAGAATTATTAAGGTGCGTTGAAGCCTCGAAATATATTAGGTTAATGATAATGATAGAACCCATCAGTATTATTGAAACTGAGTTAACTGGGTTGAGTCATTCAGATCTGGTTTTATACAAAAGAGATAAATCATATGGTCTCTAATTTAATGAATACCTTCCCAGAGCCCTAGTTACACTGTTGGTGATTCAAGGATGATGACTTTGAAAGAGAATGAAACTGAATATAAATCAAGAAATTTTGAGATTCAATGAAGCTCAATTGTGATGATTTCAAACCAGGTTGAGCCAGTGATTCTATTTGAAGCATCGAGGCTTATTAATATCAAAAATTGGTGTCATCATCTTCATTGGATTAAAATGGGGACAAATATGGGATCTGGAAATGTGTTACAATGAGGAATCAATTGATTTTTGATATCTTGTGTAATTTTCTGTGTGTATGTGTGGATCATTTGAAGAGAGTGGAACTTGATCTTCCTTTATTTATAAGTTGTGATTATAATGATCACTGAATGTGGGGTGCTCTATAGAAATTTAGTGAGTAATAATATCTCTGGGTTGCACTATTGATTGCAGAGTTGGGTTATGGCCACTCTGTCTGAGCTTGACCTTTACCACAGCAACTCAAGATGCACTATGTATGAATCAGTTCTGATGATAGAAGTGGTGGCTGATTTTTTTGTTGAAGGTGGTTGAGAATGGATATGTCTATTATGTTAGAGGCATGAAATGGGGTCTATTTAGTTACTACAAGAGTGAAAGGTTGTCATGTTGTTAATAATAATATTGACTACATAAAAAAATTGTTTGTGAGAACTATTACTACTTCCCGAGCAGTGAAAGAGAGAGTCATATAATCATGTGACAATGACATAAGGACAAAAGAATGTAATATTTCCTTTGATTACAAACTTTTATGTTTAGAAAAATGATGTGGTTTTTTTATTTTAAAAATAAAAATGATGATTCCATCATCATTTTAGGAAACACATTATTATAGAGATGTTGTTGGAGAGTGGAGGAAGAGCTGAGGAGGAGATCGATGAAGAATTTATGAAGCTCGTAACATATATGGAATCGATTATGATAGATAATATTTATATCTTAATTATTTTCATTATCATTTTTTGAATATTTTTTATCAATTTAATGAATATATTTTTAGTTGGCGTTCAAATAATATACAGGTGTTCATTTTTTGGTTTTTGGTACTGTAATTCATTATAATTTATCATAAGCTCACCTATGGTTTTCGTTCATATGCTAGAGAACTTTTCATTCTTTATTTTCACTTTCTTTCATAATGAGAATCAATTTTAAACTATTATAAGAACCGATAGGTAACATTAGTGAATTCATTTCCTTTTTTCATCAAACAATGTACAAATAATTGGAAAAAGTTGATTATACTCCACTACATTCAATAACTACCCATATCCTTAGATTTTATTGAAAAATACTATTAAGGAGAATTATTTGGACTATGCTAAACATTTAATGGATTTTAGGTTCAGATCACAAATTTTCTTCAATAGCACTAGCAAAAACATGATATTTTTATGAAGATAGTAAAATTAATTTTATCAGTGCAGTGTAGTCAGATTTCCGTAGTCTCATATGATGTTTGTCTTATCTCTATTTATTTTCACAATATCTATCATTATCACACTTAGACAGTTTACTTTTGTTATTTTTTGTTTATTTTTCATTTTTTTGGTTAGATATTTTTTTGTAATCCTCGTTGTGGATACATAGTCATACTTACTACTTACTAGTAGTTTTATGTTTATTGAAATAATTAATTTGGATGAAATTTAATGAAATTTTTGTCAAATGTTGGCCCCGTTTTCATATAGGGTTCTTGTGACCAAAAAAATAAAAACAATTAAATCTTTTCATAAAAAATTAGTTTTTAAAAACAAATTGATGAAACAAATTGTAAAATATTTTCTAAAAACATTCTATGGAAAATATGATTATTATCCATTGATATGTGTCATTTTTTTATTGTTTGAAAATGATATTTTATATTCACTATATGAAGGGCTAGTTTTGAAATTGAATTTTTCATTCCATAAATAAAAATATATGTTTCCTCACTTAAGAATAACAAATATATAATAGAAAATCCAGAATTTGAGATTAAAAAATTTTCTGAAATTCATAAGAAAAAATATATTGTATGTCAACCTATAAATGATAACTTTGAGAAGGATAGGATTAGGGATTTACATCTTCCATCTATATCAAGTCATCCATCTTGTATATGGTTATACCAAAGGTTTATGAATCATGAAATGAAATAATCACACCTCTCTATGTTAACTTATTTTAATGAAAAAATGGAGATGATTATTTAGAATTCAATAGAGAATTTTATGGTGTGATTAAATATATTCCTTTTGAACGGTTGAATGTGGAGCCATATCGGTTGATATTCTGTCCAATTTATATGAAAAATAAGGCTCTAATTTCGTTCCAGAATTTTGATGATAAATTTTTAACACATGGTGCCACCATTCAATTCTCTTGTAGCAAAGTTCATCCCTTGAAACACCACCAGTGGAGCGAGACAAAAAATAAATTATTTAATTAAATATGAGGATGAACTTTTTCATGAAACTTGGGATTTGATTAAGGGAATCCCAATAAAATTTCCTAATCAATAAGTTGATCCTCATTTTCTTCATAATACTTTCTACAATGTTCTTACTCTTTGTAATCAAAATCATGTTGATCAATTTTGTGGTAGTGATTTCTCAGATATAAATTCAAATGAACAAAAAAAATTAAACTAATATTCCCAAATAATTCCATCATAAAATAAAAAGGAAAAGAGTTCACTATAGGGATAAACCTAATTCCCAGTCTGTTGTAGTTATTGAAAATTTTCATAGGGAGTCATGCACTTATTGGGGAAGTTATGGTCATTCCAAAAAATTCTGCCCAAATTTTGATATCTCTATTCAGCATAAAGAGAGTTCCCAATTTGCTTTCTATTTGATTAGAAACCATGTTTCTCATTACCAATTTTTAAATTAGATTAATTATGGATATAGGAATCATTCGAACATATCATAGAGAGAACAATGTGGGTTGAGACAATCTTCCACTCATGTTTTCCCTCAATTATCTAGACCTTCATTTCAGAACCAATTTAATGGTGAATCATCAAAATATAAATTAGATGTTATAGGTATTTTTCAATAGTTAACAAAAAAAATTTATTCTAAAAAATTTGAGTTAGATTCCTAAAAGGATAGACTTGATTAGGGTAGGGATGAAGCAAATTCAATGATTCATAATCATGTATTGAAAATGGACCAAAATTCTAGAAACATGGGAGGAAGAGATAAGGTAAAAGTACCTAGAACAACTGTGTTGAATGTTAATTAAAATTTGATGGTTATAACTATTACTCCATGTCTTAAATCTCAATAACAATATTTTGTACATTAAAGGTAATATGAACCTGAAAACGAAAACGAAAAAATTATAAAATCTATAATTATATAAATTGTTGTTTAGAATCATCAAAATTCTGAAACTTAATCTAACAAAAACTATATAACAAAATAAAATGAAGTGGGAACTAGGTAATGAGGTGAATAAGAAGGTTATTTTTTAGGATTTGGAGAGTCAGTTACCAATATATAAGAATTATGTTCTTCTCATCCCTTTTCCAAAAATATATAAAAAGAACAATGAACCGAATTATTTAAAATTTATTCAATTGTTTAGGAGCATTAATGTCGATATCTCCTTTGTAAAGTCATTGAATAAAGTTCCTTTTTTGTTAAAATTTCACAAAATATTATTTGGAAATAAGATAAATTGGTATGAGTGTCCCATGATTAATTTGAATGAGAACTGTAGTTCCATTGTTCAAAAGAACATTCCTCTAAAATTAATATACCTTGTTTCCTTTTTCATCTCATTTTAATATGGATCTAGTGAGTGGATTAGGTGATTATGTGATTTAGGTTCTAGAATCAACCTTATTCCCTACTCATTATTCATGAAGTCATGTATTCGGGCGATAAAACCAACCATAGTTTCCCTACAATTGGTTAATAGGTCACATGTTTTTACATTTAGGTGGGTAGATGAATTTAAATTTGATATATTAAAGCTCATAATCCCTATTTATTTTCACGTTATTGAAATGGATAGTGATAACAACGTTCCAATAATTTTTTGTAGATATTTTCTAGTTATAGATGGAGTTGTGATTACTGTTTCAAATGGTAAAGTTACCCTTTAGTCCAGTGATGATCAGGAGGATTTACATGTATTATAAGAGTCACCTCTTGTGGTGTGTAATAAATTGATTAACATGGATAATTAGTGTGTATTTTTTATATTAGGAAAAATAATTGTTGTCATTTTTATTCATAATTGAAATATATTTTGATAATCATTTCAAGAAATTTTTTTCAAATCTAAGTCCACACGTGATCTTAATAGGATAGGGGAACTTGACAAACAGATTAGGAAATACATTTCTTAGGACCATGACATGGTCCATACACAATGAAACATTATTGTTGATAGGGTATCTAAATATTTTTTCATAGTTCACAACCCTATCATGTTTCCAAAATGGAAATAGCTTCATGTTCCCATTATCTTAAGAATTGTGAGTATATTTTTATTGTTTCTTTTAAAAAAAGTGATCATTTTAAAAATTTGTGGAATGATTCTTAGATATTTTTAATATTTTAGTTACTATTAATGATCCATCCATATTAGTTCAAGGTATATAATGTGAGAATATAAGATGTTTTTAGATATAGATAGAATATTTTTCCCCATTGTTATATGTTATTTAAAAGATTATTTTTCTGTTCAAGATCTCAATGTATTATTTTGGATTCTTGACGAGGTTTATCATTCATCAAAATAGGTAAATGAATATGAGAATAATGTAGGAAGTGGGAAATCCTCTGAAACTATTGAGTCATTTTCTGAATATACATCCTTCTAGAAGCTTGGAGATGATATATTTGTTCATAATTTTGCGATGTTCATAGATGATATTGAGGAATATTTCTCAAATTTTTCAAGTGATGTTTTTTCTAAGTGTCATTATGAGAATAATAGTAAACTAATTGAAAAAAATGTTTCACATAATTTTGAGTCGTTCAATTCCTCAAGTGTGGGGAAGCATCTAGGAAGTCATGTTTTAACATCTACTGAAAATACTAGGCTTCTTATTTCTATGTTAAATTTTCTATTTGATATTTTTTTCATTGAATATCATGATGTAAGGATGTTAAATGATAGAACCTTGGTGTATTTGGGAGGAGTTATGTGAGAATATGGAGTGTTTAATTCCTTAATAAAAAAAATAAAGAATTATAAAAATACAATGATATGAAAACCATTAATGAATTTTACCCTTTTAATGATCATGTATAGAACATTTTAGATGATAATGTCTAGATGAAGACATTAAATTTAGAGATTCATGAGAGGTAACCCATTATTTTCTTTATTGTTTTTTATTTTTCTGTTTGATTGAATAAAACTTTTCCCCCTCTACTTTCTATCACCCACCATTATAATTAACCTACCAATATTATTTCCTCTTCATTTTGAGTAATTTTCAAGAATGAATTTATTGATTACTTGTCTTTATTATTTATACATTCATGGAGGAGGCTGGGTGTGAAATAATTTTCAAAGAGCATCAAATTTTCAAAGAAATTGGTTAACACTTTCCTAGATTTCTATCTAATTTTATTCAACATTGAATCTTTAATTATTGGAAAATTATATTTATATTATTCATTTTGAAGGAGAAGAAATTTTATTCAATGAGAGGATTTATTCAAATGAAGATAATGGGAAGTTTCATTTACATGGAGTTAATTTTTATATATCTGTTATAGGGAATTTGAAATTAAAATTCTACACTAATTTTACTTTGTTCTTATTTCATACTACTAATTTTTGACACACATGTTTTTATTTGAATTTACAATTATTATTTATGTTCCTTTACATGTGGAATTCATTATGTAGAACATTATGGTCATTACTACTATTTTAAGAGAAATTTAATGATGACTTTCTTTCATAGTATACTCATTTTGTGTTTTTAATGATTATCTTTTTGAATTAAAGGTTTTAGAATACATCCTTTCTGAATATATATGTCAATGTTCTATAATTGAAGTAGTAACTGGTAGGTTTTATTTTTTTCACATTTTGAATAATTTTATGTGGAAGAAAACTTTTTATTTATTTATTGTGACTCGAAACATAAAAAAATAAATATTGAATTCAAAATCTTTTTAAACATTAATTGTATTAAGTATTCTTCCACATTGAGTTAAAAAATGGGGATATTGTTGGTTTTTTAGTATATGGGAATGGTATTTGATGTGATAATATGTAATTTATTGATATATCCTAAAAACCCCATAATTTATTTCAAAATTTTGAGTTTTTAAGAATAACTTTAGAATTTTCACTTGGTTAAATTTTTTCTCAACATTGTGAGTTGTGATCCTTATTTAAGAAGGTTAATCATTAATACCTCTTGGATTTTATTGAGGAAGTCATTTTTATTTTAGTCTTAAAAAAATGAATTTTGGTAAAATCATAGGGAAATGTTATATATTTTTTATTTACTTTGTACATCATAATTTGAATTTAATATTTGTGATATGAATCCATATGGATTATGTAATGAAAATCCTAATCTGGGTTGAGTATCAATTTCATTATCCTTTTATTCTATAATTATTTAATCTATTGGATGGGTTATTTACCTTTCTTATACATATTAAATGTTGTCATCCTAGTAAAGATTCTATTTATTATTCCTTATAATTATGTGACATGTATCATATAGATGTAATGAGAAGTTTGGAAATTATTTTAAATGAAAATTTATGTTTGTAAAATTCTCTTTAAAATTTTTAATTTAAATTTTTTTGTAAAACAGTAACAAATTTTAAAATGATGAAATTTATCTTGAGGGGGAATTCATCTTTTCAACTTGATAGAATCCATTATGGGAAAATAAATTCTTCATGGAATTATAAATTTTCAATGTTTATATTTATTTTCTACCATTGAAGGTGACTAAGTGGTTGCTTGAGGACCAATAACATCGTATGTGTGGTGGAATATTATTGTAAAAACTCAGATTCTATTTTCAGGTATGGATTTTTATCTCGGTTTCTTAGGGAGAATGAAGAATTTAGAAATATTCTATGTACATTCCATGTACTCTTGAGTACACTCCATGTACCCAGTTGCCCTGTGTAGCTGTGTAATGGCCATGTAACAGTAGAGTACATGACTGTGTCGGTGACCTGGAAGACCACCTTAATCGGGGGTCGAATGAGGCTAGTACACGGTGTGTACATTAAATGAATACACCCTACACTTTTCTTTTTATTATTTAAATTATTGTGGGATTTTATCTCACATCCAGAAACACTTTCTTCCCCATGTGTTTCATGCAAGAGAGCATCCAATGGTCGAAGAACATTGAGGTCCTCCCTTTCCCACATTTGAGCTCCGATTGAGACGTTGTCGATTACGTTGGATTCCCACCAGTGATTTCTATGTTCCCCTAGAATATCTCTTTTTGATTTATCATCTCTCATGAGTTATCTATGGTTTATTTTTTTACCCTCTTCGTAGATGTACATCATTCTACACTGATTCAAAGGCTGACATTCGAGAGTGTTCATCATACAACATCAAGGTAGGTGTTTTGTGCCTTTATATAATTGTATTTTGTATATATATGATTAAAGTGAAGAATACCCATGTTGGTGTGTTGAATGTTTTGTAGTTTGACCCTCTTTAATTACATTTTATGATTTGGTACATTGAAAAAAGGGTATTTGTTATGCATAAGGGTTTTTACCTTGATAATGGGTGTGTTTCCATTGTCTGTTTTGTTATGGCTATTTGGCCTAGAAAGATCTATTAGGATTTATTTTTTTCCATGCCTCGTGTTGTTAGGATGGGGTTACTGATTATATGAGATGAATGTCTTTCACATTGTGAATGTATGTCCAAGGGGAATTGAATATGAGGTCTTCCCGAGGCAGGGTCAGTTATGTTTAATTGTTGATGTGTTGACCTAGAGGTATTGTCTACGAGAGATGTCAGTTGGTCATAGACCTGAGGTGTTAGACCATGAGAACTACCCTGAGGGTCATTATTAAATGAATGATGGACTATAGGGAATTTACTATTATAGCGGCCATGAGTTCATTATAATTTATTGTTGTTATGTAGCCCAAGGGGGTATTGAACATGAGAGCTACCGAAGTGGTCATTTGTAAATGATTGGTGATATGTGGGACCAAATGGGTTAGACTGCGTGATCTTAATAGAGGGTCATTATTTATTAATTGATGATATGTTGAACAAGAGGGTCATACTATGAAAAATTTCCAAGAGGGTTACTTTTAAATGTTTGAATGATTGTGACGAGTCTTCCAAGAAAAAGAACAATCTTGGAATCGTTCATACTGGTTTGCTTAGATGGTCTTATGAGACATCTATTGTTACTATTATATAGGGGGTTACAGATCTTCAGATAGATCCTAAGTATACATTATTCAATGTTTTTAATAAGTAATAAATGTAAATGAATGTAATTGGAAACCGTAGGATTGTTTACTTTTGAGTATTTTATTGGTTTATTTTTCAGATTACATGCTATATATATTCATGGATAGTTAGGGACATATCTTTTGGTGGTTACCTACTGGGATTCTTCTAAAACTCTGTTTGTGTCATGATTTTGGGTGAAAAAAGATTATATGGATGCATGTATAGATAATTTTAGGTACCCTTCTTCATCAAGTACTTGATTGATGATGGAGTTGGGGAGAATGTGACCAAGCTGAGGCTTGCGATGCTATTAGAGTTTATTAATTTATGTAATTTGGTTTTAGTAATGTACTTTCAGAATTGTGCCTTGTTTTTCTACTTTCTTATATACATGTGATATGCATTATTTATTTATATATTTCCTGTAGTTGTTTATACTGTCAGCCTTCCACTATTTACCTATGTTGTATGGTATTACTGCTTCTGCCATTGTTTCCTATCTGTTATTCCATTTTGTATACTTATCCAAGGATGGCATAATTTCCCCAATGTGTTACCTTGGAACTCACTGGTAGTTGGAAGCCTAAGGAATTTGGGGAAATGTGCTTGAGGTTATATGATCAACTGGGTTCAAGGAACCTTTGGGAAGCACCCGGAACTAGGACTTTACAAAGTGGTATCAGAGGAGTTTCTTTTCTACTTTTTCTTACTATTTAGAACCTATATATAGGTATAGGATGTAATATTTAGCAGGTAATAAGATGTGCTTGGGAGTAGTTAACTTGTGTACATAGAATGCCAATTTACCTTGAATATTGCAATTTTCCAGGTTTTCTAATTATTACAGTTGATTCTATTTCACCATTGGGTGACACACTTATTTTATGCTGTTATTATTTATATCACTATGGGTAAATTTATGTTGCAACCCGGTGAGATGAGGGTATTCCATCTCATGCATTATATAGGCACTTCCTAGGAATCACATGTCAGGCATTCTTGTCATGCCATTTAGGGTGCATTACTGATTGCATGTTATTGTGACATACGTTGTTCTAGATATGCATGATGTTGTGATAGATTCCGTTATAGAACACCATATATTTTAAAAGGGTATTGGAATATGTACAGTATCATTTGTATGGATGCCAAATGTTGGTCTTTGTGGTGTTATATGATATCTTTGATCAGAATTTGGCATATCATGTTTGAACTTTAATTGAATTTTGTAAATTTTTTATTTGAAAAAGGATTCCAAACATGGATTTGTGGGAGTTTGGACTCTCATGGGTTAAAATAAGTCATTAATTAGAAAATAGTTTATGTCTTTAAGGGTTTTGGGGGATTTTCAGAGGCATATTATCTGGAAGCCCAGATAAAACGACATGTGATGATATGAACACACACCATGGGTTCTTATGTTCCAGAAGAAACATTTTTTGCTAAGTACATGTTGTGTACTGAGAGTACATGTTGTGTAGTGTTCGGTTGTGTGACTGGCTGTATGTGCAGAGACATGGGGTTGGGAAAATTTTGGTAGAACACACCGTGTCTGGATTGTACATTCCGTGTTGTAAAGAACAATGTATCCAGTCATGTTCCCAATGACACGAGAAGATGAAACCTAGGTTTTACACACCATTTCTCATTTATGCACACCGTTTAGATTCAATCGTGTATCCAACTGTGCGACTATTGACATGGGTGGTTAGAACGTAAGTAGTACATGTTGTGTCTAGGGTGAACAATTCATGTAGTGTTACACCCGAAGAAACTGTGTGGTTCTAGCAGTGTGGGGGGGGGACTATGTTTTTTATTCTTTTTAATGAAATGCCATTTAGATTATGTACATCCCGTGTAGTTTTCCATAGATAGAACACATGTGAGTCTGGCCGTGTGGACAGACATGGCCAAGATAGAGGACATGAGTACACAATGTGTTCTAGGATGGAACGTCATGTACCTTTTATGCTTGCATACCTCGCCTAGCGGGGGTACACACTTATATATGAGAATGAGTGTACACACCGTGTATGAGTTCTATATTCCATGAAGTCATCTTTAGTACCCATTGAGGGTTTATTCCTATTTTATTCCCTAATGTCATTTTTGGACCCATGAGTAGTCTTTTCTAGGTAGTTTTCCAAGTAGATTGCAATGATGGAATGAGTAGAGTGTTGTGAGGACTCATAATAGGGTTTTTGGGGTTTCTATTATAAATGAAGAGATTATTCCTCCATTTACCATTTTCATTTTTCTCTTGGGAGTGAGGGAAATGCATGAATGATCGATTGGGTGTTCGGACCAACCTAGTTTAAACCTTTGATCTGAGATGAATCGCAAGCTATCTCTCATGAAATTTTTCATTCAAGGGAATTTCCCATGTGAGATGTGCCTTATGGAAAATGAGGCTGTGAGACCTATTTCACATAGGGATTCCCTAGTTGGATCCCTTATATGTGTATCATTCAAAATATCCCTGTCGTGGGATGCTTTTTTTGTTTACCATTTGATGATCTCTTATTGGATTTATCTTCTTACGTAATTTGGAATAGGTTTTTAATATAATGACCTACATATGTTTTAATTCTTTTTTTAGTTAAAAAACTGCTATTGGGTTCCATTTTGAGGACCCTGGTTTGTTTAAAAAGATACTTGTAGGTTTCCTTGGTTGTTAAGAAGGATCTTACAGGCTAACTCGTCGTTTGTGATGGAATGTTAGAGTTGTTAAATTTTTTAGTGGAATGTTTTCAATAATTTACTAATTTACTTTGAGTTGTTGCACTAAAGTAGTTTCCCATGGGCTTTTGAGCCTTGTGAATCCATTTTTCGTAACCTAGTAGTGCAATTTGACACTTATGATTCATAAGATACTAGCCCTTGATAGGTAGATTTCATAGAAATGGTTGTCTTGTTTTATGCTAAGAGTTATTCACGTTGGTTCTTATGAAACGCACAACACAAAAAGAGATCAAAAAATAATCCAACGACTTCCAATTATACAATGGCATATAACCAATGCTCTCTTAGTGCACCCATGAAGATGTCAAGATAGGCAGCATGCTTGCCTCTTAAGATGAATCAAACTAATAGGACTTCAATGATTACAAGAAAAGGATAGATGAACCATTACTGGTTGACCTCCTGAAGGAAACTCAGCTTTACATTCTGACGTATCATCATTTAACCAATCACTACAATGTTGTACTGCCTAGAATGCACTAACATGAAACAAGACTCACATGCCTCAAAAGAATTCAAGTAAAAATGACCATTTGGAAATTGTCCTTTATTGTGATCCTTCTACCTAGAAGGAACACATTTGAAATACATCACACATGACACTCCCTATCTAAGAGTGCCCTATACGTTGAGAAGGACTAGACACTATAAAATGAGCTACTTCCGAAGCAATTTAAACACACGTGTGTCATTCCATGAACCATGATCACTACATCACATCACATGACATGATGCTAGAAAGATAAAATGACTAGCTTTTCAAAACACCCATGTCACAGAAAGACCTCTCGAATAGTGGTAAGAAAAGGTTCTGTAACACTTGGTACACTCTACATCAGAGATAACCCAAGAACATACACTATAGCTCAGAGTTCAACGATTAAACCGAACTCAATGGATAATTTAGATATTTAAAACTCTATGGGTATCACATATGTCAACATACACTACCTCAAGTGTATAAGATCAACAACACATTATGGGGGACTATGCATTGGTTTCCCACCCTATGCATCCTAGTACCATATGGCTCAAACATGAACTGGCTCAAAGCACCTCAGTTACACAACCATTAAATCCGGTGACAGTGTACTGAGACCTCCATCACTAAATAAAAGGGGGGTTTACTCGACTAACTAACAGCAACCCATTCCCGATGTAGGTCTAACCCAGAGAACCAAGAAACCCTTAAGCTTTCCCCCCTTCAAAATTCAATGCACAATGACCCCCCCCCCCACTAACAATGACTGAGGCTTGGTGTATCTTGAGTGATTATTGAGTTACCATGTAAGAACACCTTGGACAGACTCTTGATTCCTACTACTTCCTTAAATTGACTTCCAGATAGATTCTGTTCTGGGTTCAGTCTGTTTTCTAAAGTATACTTTTGGGATTTGAAAAAAATTGTCACATGTATGGGGCATATGGACCACATTGCTGAGTTCCCTAGAATCTAAATTGTATAATCTATTTTTATCTCATACTTTATTGTTCTGTGAGTATGTTTTGAAGAGAATGTTCAAACACCCCACCAGTAAAGGGTGGTTGTGATGTGAAAATCTGAAATGTCTTTTTAGGAAAGATTTCATTTCCTGTATTGCTGATGTCACTTTGGTTTTGACCCTTCCTTATTGTGAGGACACGGTTATGACCACAATTGTGTTTGGGTTCAACTGGTTAAAGGAACAAAATGGGTAGCATCATTGGAATGCTGAGGAACGTGCTTTGTAGAGTTTTTTTGGAATTGTGGAGGTATCACACGAATGATATAATGTGAGTTGATGTTGATAGACTCAAGAAGGTTTCACATTTCATTCCGATCAAGGAAAAAATAAGTTCTGATGATCTTGGAAGGTTTTACATCTGAGTGATTATAAATTTTCATGGGTTTAGATACTCTATCATTTCAGACCGGGATGCCCACTTTACTTCCCATGTCTGCAAGGGACTACAAAGGGCTTTGGGTATACGTGTACTTCTGAGTACATATTACTATCCCCAAACAAATGGCCAGTCTGAGTGCAGGATTCAAGTTTTAGAGGACATTCTTAGAGCACGCGTCCCATATTTTGGGGGCTATTGATAGGGACACTTTCCCTCTTGTAGAGTTTTCTTACAATATGAATTTCCAAGAGACGATTCAGATGACACCTTATGAGGTACTGTAGAGTAGGCCATGATGATCACCCTGATGTTGGATGGATCAAAGTGAGGTAGTAATGTTGGGACCTTGTCTTGTCTAGGAGACCATAGAAAAGGAGGATTTGATTCAAAAGGGGATGAATACTACCCAATCTTTCTAGTAATATTATTCTAATTGACGGAGATGACCTTTGGAGTTCGAGGTCGGAGATCAGGTTTTCTTATGTGTTACACCGAGGTTGGGACATAAGAGGATTATGAGACATGGGAATATTTCCCCGAAATACATCGGGCTATTTGAGGTTTTGGATAATGTCGGTCTAGTTGCCTATCGATTGAAGTTACCTCAGAGGTACCAAGATATGCACGAAATATTTCATGTTTCTCAGATATGACATTATTTTTTGGACTCTTACCACATTTTTTTAACTTGATGAGGTTTAGTTGGAGGTGGATGAATCTTTTAAAGATCACTCTATTCGGATTGTGGATTGTACCACGATGGTTATCTATTTCCAGTTTGTTACTCTTATATGAGTACTATGGAAGCATGGGTGAGTATAGGACAAGACTTGGGAGAGGGAGGACAACGTACGATCACAGTGGCTAGAGTTGTTTGAAGTTTATTATTCTCCACCCCTAGAAGGGAAATTTGGGAATGAATTGAATTAAGGGGGGCATTTTATAAGAACTAGGATTTTGTTTTCTGGTATGTATTTTATCTCAATTGTTATTTGGAGAAAATAATGAATTTGGAAACATTATAAGTACACATTGTGTACTCTTGAGTACAAATCATGTGCGTAGTTTCCACGTGTATTTGTGTACTGGCAATGTAACGGTCGAGTACATTGTCGTGTATGTGACCTGGAAGACCGACTTAAGTGGGGGCTAGATGAGGCTAGTACGTGGAATGTACATTAAATTTACACAGTGTGTACTTTTATTTTTTATTTTTAATATTGTTTTTGGATATAATATCATCTACAAAAGCACTTTCTTCTCCCTTTGTTTCATAGAAGAGAGCAATAAACATCTGAAGAACATTGAGCTCCTTCTGTTCCTCTATCTGAGCTTCGATGGAGTTGTTTCCCGTTGTGTTGGATTCCCACCGGTGAGTTCTATATTCCTTTAGAGTATCTATTCTTAATTTAACCTCTCTAAAAAGTTATCATGGGATGATCTTTTTCACCCATTTTTAGATCTACATCATTTTAGGTTGATTCATGGGCTGACGTTCTAGAGTGTTCATCATACAACATCAAGGTAGGTGGTTTGTGTATTTATTTGATTGTATGTTGTATATATATATGCTATAGTGATGAATACCCATGTTGGTGTAATGTTTGTATTGGAATTAAACCCTATTTATTTACCTATTCTGATTTAGTAGGTTGATGAAAGGGTATTTGTTATGCATAAGGTTTTATACCTTTATAATTGGTGTGTTTCCCTTATTTGTTTGGTTATGGACATTTGGTCTAGAAATTCCTATTAGGCTTGCATTGTTTTCTAGGAATCATGTTCTTAGTATGGAGTTACTAATATTTGAGATGCATTTGTTTTTCATTGTGAATGTATGAACAAAGGGAATTCACTGTTAGGTCTTACCATGTTAGGGTCAGTTATGTATAATTTTTGATGTGTTGACCCAGAGGTATTGACTGCGAGAGCTGTTGGGTGGTCATAGACCAGAGGGGTTAGAACATGAGAGCTAACTAGAGGGTAATTATTAAATGAATTTTTGATCTTATGTAATTGACTGTTATATCATCAATTGAATCATTATAATTTATTATTTTTATATAGAAAAAGGAGGTATGAATGTGAGAACTACCCAAGTGGCCCTTTGTAAATGATTAGTGCTATATCAGACCAAAGGGGTGAGACTATGAGAACATCCTAGAGGGTTATTATTTATTGATTAATGATATGTCGAACTAGAGGGGTTAGAATGTGAGAACTTTCCCAGAGAGTTTCTTTTAAATGATTGAATGATTGTGACGAGTCTGCCAAGCCCAAGTATAAGAATAGACTCAGTCTTACTGGTATGTTCAGATGGTCTTCTAAGACATCTATTGTTACTATTATATAGAGGGATACAAGGCTTAGGCTAGATACCAAGGATACATTATTCAAAGGATTGAATAATTAATAATTGTAAAGGAATGTAATTGGAAAGTCTAGGATTGTTTACTTTTGATTACTTCCTGGTTTATTTCCTCATTTGGAATATTTCTTACTATATATATTCACTGACAGTTAGCCATTGATATTTTGGTGGTTTCTTACTGGGATTCATCTCACAACCTATTTGGGTCATGCTTTTGGAACCAAATAGATTATATGGTCATATGTATAGATAAGGGAAAGTTCCCTTCTTCATCCGGTACATGATTGATGTTGGAACTTGAGAGCATGAGACCAAGCTAAGGCTTGTGATGCTGTTAGAGTTTACTATTTTCTGTAATTTGGTTTCAGTATTATGTTAAATGCACTATGACTTGTTTGGATTCCTTCCTAGATATATGTTACATGCATAATTTGTAAATATATGTGCTATATTTGTTTATACTATCAGTCTTCAACTATTTACTTCTATTGTATGGTATTACTGCTTCCACTTTTGTTTATTATTTTTTATTCCATTGTGTATACACTGCCAATGAGGTCATAGTTTCCCCAATGTATTACCTTGACCCTAACTTTTCAATGGAATCCTCTAGAGTTTGGGGATATTCTCTTTAGGTTATGTGACTAACCAGGTTCGGGGCACCTTTGGGTGGCACCCAAAATTGGGACATGACATTTATATTCCCTTTATTTATTATCTCATTCTTTTGGGGGAATTATATGTATTTAATGCTAAAATGAATTTACTTTAGTTAAATAATCACTTTATGATTAATTTATAGTATAATTTATAAAATATATTTTTATAATTATAATGCCAATTAATTATTTAATATTTCAATTTTTCATTCTTTGTAATATTTAACAATAATTGTTTCAATTATTAATTATTTAAATGTTTCTTAATTAAATCATTGAGTTTTATTCAATTTTTATATTCCACATACTATTTTTTTATTCCCTAATATGTTTTTTTGTTTAATTAATTAATTAAATGTTGTTTTTACATTGAATTTATTTTATTTTAATAAAAAGATTAATATTTGTATCATTTATTTATAACTATTTATTTCATAATTTTTATCTTTTTCTTATTAATTAATAAATATTATATTTAAGTTAATTAGTTTTAATATTTAATCTTACATTGTTTTAGTAATTTAGGTGATTATTAATAATTTATTTGAATATTCTTTTGTTTGTTTTGTGTATTCTTTATGGAGAAGTAAGATAATTATTTTAATCTATGTAATAGAAGTTCAGTAATATAATTTATGAAGTTTAATAAGTAACATAAACTTAAGGGCATTAGTATAACATATTTATCATCAGCCATATAAGATAATCTTCAAATTCATCAACATAAGAAATATACTCCCCGTAATAGAGTTTCTACTGAGCATCGCGAAAGAAAATTTAATGGTTCTAGTAATGATTGATAAGGAATCCGAAAGGAGCCGATCATGGGGTGGTTTTAGATGATATTGAGGAAATTGATGAAGTAGACACCCAAGGCTTCCCGAAGATGAAGGATATTTCTTTCTAGGAAAGCCATGGTTGACCCCCACCGATGTGAAGAACCCTCCAGAGTCTCCCTTTTTGGGGAACCCAAAGTGATTCCAACACCATCGATATTTAAGACAAGTACCACTATGGAGAATTGAGAGTCCACACTAATGACGAGGATCTGAGTAATACTGGATCTTGAATAATTTGGGAAAGATGACCCTTTTATAATTTCTTATACTCGAAGAATATGAGATCTGGTCAAAGTAGAATGAATATGGATAAATGGTTACTTCACATCTATGGTGAACCCTATTAAGCTGGAGGTGTGGTGAAGCCTCTGAAGATATTAGGTTGATTAAAATGATTGAACCCCTAGGTAGTGTTAAAATTGATCCATCTAGGTTGATTTCATTTAGATATTTATTTGTACATAAGAGTTGAATCATAAGGTCACTGGTATAAATAACTCCTAGCCTAATCCCTAGTTCCACATTTGGAGATTCAAAAAATAAGGCTTTGATAGATTTTGAAACTAAAGAAGAAACCTAAAATTGCAAGATTCACCTGAGCTCAGTTGTGATTATTTCGAACCAGGTCGAGTTGAAACATCAATTTGAAGTGTTGAAGTTTATTTTTCTCACATGGTCGTGTGACCAACTTATTTAGATTCGAATGGGGCCAAAGATGAGATCTGAATATGTGTAAAAATAAGGAATTGATTTATTTGTGTTAGCTGGTTTTATTTTCTATGTGTAGGTGTGGATAATTAGAATATAGTGGAACTTTGTATTCCCTTATTCATTGGTTGTGAGGATAGATATCAATGCATTTGAGGTTGTAAATGGAATGACAATGAAAAGTACCATATCAGGGTTGTTCTGTTGATTTCAGAATTGGTTTATGGACAATCTAGATGAGCTTAACTTTACCTCACCAACTTTAGATGTACTAAGTCTAAAAGAGTTTTGATAATAGAAATAGTGGTTGGGATTGTTTTGGTTGAAGGTATTTTTGAATGAAGGTTTACAATATATTGGAATCATGTATGTATGGTCCGTATAATGAATATATGAGTCCACGGTTGGCTCAAGGTTTATAATAATATTGACTACTAAAATGAAATTGTTCGCCAAAACTATTTATTATTCTTGATCAGTGTCAGAGTGTGTGATTTAATCATGTGACACTGACAGAAGGCCAGAGGAAATTAAAACTACCTTTGATGAAATACTTATATTTTTTTTAAAATTAGGAGGTGTTTTGATTGGAAAATAAAAATGGGAAGTCTATCATTATTTTTAGACACACATTATTCTTGATATGCTGCTATAGAATGAAGGGGAAGCTGATAAGTGGATCAAAAATGAACTAGAGAAGATCAAAATAGAGAGGTAATCAAATTTTCATATAATATTTCTCTTAATTTTTGTATTTATAAGTTATTAAATATTTGTGATGGATTTCTTGAATATATTTTTACTTGATACTCAAATAATGAGTGGGTAAATAATATTTGTGTTGTGGATTGTAATTCATTATAGTTATTAATCAGTTTAACTCTTGTTGTAATCCTTCATGTCGGTGATTTTTTAGTTTACTGTTTTCATTTTTGTTCTTAATGAGAATAAATATTACTCTATTATAAGAACTGATGGATGATAGTAGTGGATTCTCTTCCTCTTTTATAAAAAATATTTATGAAAATTGGAAAAAGTTGATGATACAATTCATTATTAAATAATTAACCATATCTATAGATTTTATTAAAAAATTATTAAGTAGAATTCACTGGACTTTGCTAAATACTTACTGACTCTTAGGTGCTGATCATACATTTTCTTTAATATAACTACCAAAGATATGATTGTTTAATGTAGAAAAGAAAATTACTTTTTTTAGTGTAGCGTGGTCCAATTTTCCTAGTATTATCTTTTATTTTTCTTATATCCTTTTGTTTGCACAATCTCTATTACGACCACACTTCCAAAGATTCCTTTTGATTTCTTTTGGTTTTTTATTCCTTTTTAGGATAAATGTTTTTCATAAGTCATCCATATGGATTGATACTCATACATACTTCTTACTATTAGTCTTTAGGATTTTAAAAATAATTAAATTATAGGATGTTCAATGAAATTCATACCGCCCTACAGGCAGGATTCTTCAAGTAACCACTTTATATAATGAAAATGATTTAATCAACCATTATGAGAATTTTAAAATGAGATGTGAATACTTGGAATGGACCCCATGCATAAAAGGTATTGTTTGTTTTTTTCTCTATAATTAACTATCCTAAGCTACCCCATTCTTGTACTCAAGTTTGAATATCATGAGGCTCAAAAAAATTCTCAATTTCCCAGATCTAGAAACTAGTGTTGGTGAATCAAGATTACTCATTAGGGGATTATTTTTTCCATCAAATCATCAAAAATAAAAATAACCTCTACCAAAAAGATTGAGATGGAATTCTTATATGTTGGTTAGTATATAATGAGGTATAAATAGTTTTATGTATATGAAGTGGAAAATATGTAATATAGACACAAGATAAAAAAGAAAAAAAATATATAATATAAATATAATTTAAAATAAATACCTAACAATCCCATTATAATTAAAAAATGTAATAAAATGATATATATAACATGATGGGATGACAATATAGTAAATATATAAGACATATCAGAAAACATAACCTAAAAATAACAAGAACATCACCTGCTACAACACATATCCTTGAGAAATGATATTTTCACCCACCTCATCAAATCCTCCACAATCTTAATCAAAATATAACAATTACATACCTTATATAAGCTATTTTTAATTACCAATGTCAAAAAAAGATCTACATTATTGTGAAAAATATAAGCCTAGTATGATTCAACCACATCCTCCACATAAATCATTTATAAAACTAACAATGTTATATAACTTTTAACTACACAGATGGTATTACTTCCATTTTTAGGAATCAATAGTAAAAGTTAATATTTAAAAATGATTATTTAGATAATTGAATAGGTGAACTAAAATATACTTTTCTAAATAAATACATTTAAAGAATAATTATTTTCATAAAGTAGTACATCATGGGGAGTTACTAAAGGGATAAGGTGAGGAAGACTATGAACATCATGCTACATAATCCATAATCAACATCCATAACCACATCACAATATCTATCCAACTACATGTATTCAACTATCTAGAAAATCTTCTTAATATATCTGGATTTTAGGTCAGAATAATCCTAAGATAACATAAGAGGTAGTTGAATTGTGTATTTTTGATAATCGTTATCAATTCTAGATTTTGACACCCTTTGTGATGTAAGCCGATACGCAATGCTTTATTCTATATAAAATAGGAGCAGTGGATAAATAAAAATAAATAACCCATCAATTTTATAGTGGTTTTTGGAAAATGTATCCTCTAGTCAACTCCACTAACTCTCTCTCTCTGTGAGCTTGGTGAATTTCACTAGAAAGGCCTCTTATCATTAGACCTTCAAATCCAAAACTACGTACAAGAAGGTAATACCATTACAATAAGGATAAAATAGATAATTTTGGATCTTTTAAGGGGAACCTACTATCTAAATATTAGATTTAAAATATGAAACTCCACTACAATAGAGTACAATAATTTGAAACTCTAATTAATCAAAATAGTTTAATTTGAATATGGTTTTGGCTGAACATCAAAAGAGAAGCAGTAGCTGAAACTAACAGTAGATGTATATTATTATTTATAAATGAATATCTTTAATAAATAATAACTCTAAAGTGATTGAGGTTGAAAATTATATTCAATGTTTCTAGAAACATGCAGTAGCATGAGGTTGAAAATGTATGTCTCTAACATGTAGCCACTTTTAGAAAATAAAAAAGGAAAACAAAATCTATACCCGCACTGTAAAATATATTCCAATGAATACAATTGAATATATATTTTAATGTGTTTATATATTAGTCCAAAGAGTATTGTGAACGAATAAATAAAGAATATACCTTTTTTTGGATTTCCAGATCCAAGAAAAATGCCTGGTAGGATGCGTAAATTCAAATTATCCAGGGAAAATTCATAAATTCCCTTAAGAATAAGAGATAATTACTTGAATAAATATGGTTCATTGAATCGATCATAAAAAGTTTTGAATCATTCATTGTGAAGCTTTAAATATTCCTATAAATCTAGAAAGATCATTGTATGAATCTATGATTAAATCATGGAATTAAAAATCCTCTACTGAATTGTCAAATTTAGGGTTCAACTACGTAGAATGGGGTTCTTTTTCATAGCTTAGGGTTCCTTTTAAATGTGTAGGGTTCATTTGTGTAGCGTATGGATGATGATCCATATATTAATTTACTAAATGTAGATTTTGAACAGTGTTTCCATTTCTAATTGTGGGTTGATATTCTATACATTTTTCATTCCTTTGAACGTAGGGTTGTCAATCAATACATTTAATTTCCAGTATATGGATATTTATCCATACAGAAATTGTTCAGTGTAGCATAGGGATGATGATCTATATATTCATTTTCCTTCTGTAGTGTTTGAACAGTGTTTTATTAACACTTCTTGTAGCATTGAATTCCATCAAGAATATAAATAAAATCATGATATATATTTTTGAAACATACTTAATGAAATTTTATTATAAAAAACAAGGGTATTTGTGATCATCAAAATCATCATATATTAAAGAGTATTTTTGAGATAACACATTCCCAACAATCTTTCCCATTTTGATGATCACAAAACCCAAAAAGTAATTTAAATAAAATGTTAGATTTGGAAAGTAATTTGATTTATAAAATATTTCAATTTCACAATATTAATTCAATGAAATAATATAGATACTTGTAAATTGAAAAAAAGTTTTTTATACCAAAATTTCTCCAAGTTTAACCAGAAATATTTAATTCTGTGGTCTCAAATAATCTCACCATTTTGTGATATTAAAAATAAAGTTTTAAATAATAAATTATATAAACCGAATACAATTTAGCATTGAAATGTAAATAATTTTTATAGTAAATAGGGTTAAAAAATATGATATGTGATATGGAATTGTAAATTTGAACAAGAAAAACACAATAATAATAGTATAAAACAATATAATACTAAAAAAATATAAATGTAAAGTAAACTTAAATGTAGATCAAATGTTATTGAGAAATTTTGAGAATATCCCACATAAAAAATTATAATTGTTCAAAAGGATGGGATTTGATTAGATTTGTGTTCTTGATAATAATCTTTTGGGGTAGTAGGTGTAGTTGTATGAGGAAATGATTGAACAACACCATTAATCTCAAGAAGATTCAATAAAAGGCTCTGAAAATGATTGGTAAACCCATATATCCATTACTGAAGCATCCTCTTTTAATATTGTCCAACCATTAATCTTTCAATTAAATTAACCTTTAAATATTCATTCCATATTTGTTTGTATTGAAACAAAGAAGTCAATATATTTATAACTTTATGAATGATAGGTCAAAACCATGATTAATTAGAATTCAACTAACTTATCAAATCCATTTGATTATGAAGAATAATATTCAATGGAGTAATGCTGCATGATAGAGTGTGAATTATATCATTAAAATCATTTAATAAAATAGTTATGGGATTAAGTATTCTTATCAAGTCTGGAGGAGTCTTTTGGGGAGTAGAGGTTGAATCCTGATGACTATTTTTAATAGATTGAAATTTTCTACATAATATTTGTTTCATCCCATCCAAATTGTACTTTTTTATATATTCTTCCTTTAGAGATCTTAATTATATATCTAAAGACATGATAAATTTTTAAAGATATCCAATAGAAATAAAATTTTCTTTAACGAATCTCATTAGTGATTGAAGTGCCTAAAACTCAGCTCTTCCAATATTAAATTTCTTATTTATTCAACATCTTCCATTAAATTTCCAATTCTTTTCTTAAAGGAATTTTTTAGTTGTCTAATAAAATACACTTAAAAATCATAGTTTCATATTAAGAGTCAGAAGACTAAGTAGAAACAACTATTGATGGTTATCTAATCTACACTATATCCAAACATGGATATCTTTTTGAAACAACCAATCATTGATCTTGTATTCTCCCTCCCTTAATGTAGAAACTTTTACATCATCTAAATCATCAATAACCAAAGAAATATTTTCAGGGTCCACTCCACATGAAATAGGTACATCTTCCCTATTTTTAACTTGACTTTGAGATTATTTCTCATTTATCTCAACTTCTTCTTTAACTAAATTCACATATTCTGAAATGTTTACAAAAAATTATTCTTCATTGAGAAAGAGAAGCCTCTTCTCTCAATTCAACCTCTTCTTCTAGCCTTTTTCTAAAAAATCCAATATATGGTGTCATCCTATGCTACCCCACTAAAAATCTACAACTAACTTCTGTTATTGTTTCACTCAAACAGGTATAAGCATATTGTATGAGTTTCTCCAAAAATATCCAAATTTCTTGATAGTGTCAGCATTTAAAATTTTTTATTGATGAAATCTATATCCACAATAAATATTTCTTATTTTTTCCTTTCAGTGTAACCAAAATTAATGTATTTATCATAGGGATATAATCCCATCATTTATTATTTGTTACAATAATTACTTAAATATATTAACATAAAATAATAGAAATTGAAACTAATTTGATTCAAAAATGGAAACAAAACATACATGTCTGGATAGTAGAGTTTCTCCAACTCAGTTTTTATTGGTAAAATTCCACATTGAATAAAATTTATGATGAATTTTTTATCTGGAGTAAGTTCTTTTGTCATTATTTTCTTGAAATCTCTTTTCCAAACAAAGAAAACATAATATCCATTGAAATAAAATTGTCATCACTGATATTGCTTAACTAAAAATAAAAATCCCCCTCATGGGGAAAACACAACAACTTAAAAATTTCCATCTAATTCATAATAAATTTATTATCATGAATCTCACAGATCATAGAGTCTTCATTGACTCTAAAACTAAATGGTAAATTTCTATAGAACTCTTTCACTTATAATTCAAGCATCATGGGAGTGTTACCATCTCAAAAATAAAAATCTAACCCTTGATATATATTTTTTGTCTTTAAAGAGAGATTTATCTCATTTAAACACTTGGAATTGAAGTAGTTTTTGATACTTCACTTGTGTGTAAGTTGGCGCAACCAAATTAGCATCTTCAATTCTTCCTGATTGTTCCATTTCTGAATGTTTTTAGATTGAAGGTATGAATGTTTTTGTATTTTCAATATTAGAATGATAATCTCATTGAAATCCTAATAGAAAAGTAAGTCTAAAAATAGTAGGTGAAGTTTGGAAGTTTTCTTACGTCAATTGGAAATGTATTGATTAATTTTAATTCAAAAAGACAAATTATTTAAAATTTTGAAATATATTTTTTTGTTTAATCATGAAATAAATGAAATATAAAAATAAATAAATGAAAATGTATAACTTTTAAAAAAATAAAAACATAGATATAAAAAATAATAAATTAATAAACTATAATTTAAAAATAAATATTCCTAACTCCCCCATAATAAAATCAAAACATTCAATGTGAAGTGGTTTATTAAAAATATAAACTAATTGATATTAGGTACTAAAAAATTCTAATTGTATATCATTTTTAAGAACATGATATCTTAAAAAATGATGCCTGATGTCTATATTCTTGATACAAGAATGACTTATAGGGTTTTTTTGAAATATTAATAACACTAGTATTATCACATAAAATTTTTATATTTTAAAATTTTATTCTTAAATCTAGAGGAGTGATTTCTATCCACAATACTTATGCCCAACAATTACCAATAGAAACTTATTTTTCCATATCCTTTGACAGGGAAATTGTGTGTTGTTTATTAATCGACTATGATACTAATGATTTTGATAAAAATTAATAGGTTCTTAAGGTGATTTTTATATCAAATCATCAACACCAAATGTCATCATCTGTATTTGAAATTAAATTTAAAATAGATGTCTTTTGATTAAGAAGATATTGAAAAGTATTTCATTTTAAATATCAAAAAATTATTTTAATTGCTGTAAAATGGGATTCCTCTGGATTTACCTGAAATCTAGAACATAAAAAATATAAAGCATAATTTTTGGTCTGCTAGAAGTAAGATACAATAAACTAATAATCATACATATATATAATTTTTTGTCAACTGGTTTTCCAACTTCATCCAAATCACATTTTATATTAGTACACATACGAGTGGTATAGATATTACTATTTTCAAGTCCAAAAATTTTCAATAAATCAATAATATATTAACTTTTATTTAAAAAACAACCATAATATGTTTAATAAATTTGAAATCCTGAAAATAAATTTAGTTCTCCCATAATAATCATTTCAAATTATTTTTTTCATTAAATTTGAGAAATCATTAAAAATATTTTTTCATTGTTGGACCAAAAAAATTGCTAATAAAATATTAAAACAAATAGTTTTATTATAGAGTGTGGGATATACTAATCCTATGGAAAAACCATTTTCTAAAAAAAGAGCTTAATATTTCATAAAAAGATCTAGGTTCTTGTTTAAGGCCATAAATTGTTTTAGTATGTTTAAAAATAGAATTTTATTTTTGAGGGTTTTCAAAACCTAGGGGTTTTTCAACATAATCTTACTCTATTAAATAGACATTTTGAAATTCATATTTAACATAAATTTGGTAAAATTTAAAATTACTAAGAGATAAATATGTTAAAAGGATTCAAACGTCTTCTAATCTAACTACAGAGTAAAAAGATTCATCATAATCTATATCTTTTTCCAGATTATATACTTTAGCTACTAATATATCATTATTTATTGTTGTGATCCCTTGAGAATCATGATTATTTGTAAATATCTATTTGGTTCTTATCACTAGATAATATGATGATATTTACACTAAATCCCAAACTCCATTTATCATGAATTGGTTTACTTTTTCTTGCATTGCTAACAACCCATTTTCATCATCTGAAGGTTCTTCTATATATTTATGTTCTAACTAAGATAGAAAGGTAGAGAATTAATCTAGGTTTCCTATATTTCATCTAGTTCTAATTCATGTATCTAGGACTCCTATGACGGTTTTTAAAGGTTGTTTATTTAAGGTTCTAGATTATGTAGGTAAAAAAATTCTTGTTCACCAGTTTCATGTTATTCTAAACTGAACTGAATTTTTTTCATATCATTTTCAAAATCCGTTTTTGGGGTTTCAAGTCTCATGTTATAAATAAAATATATAATTTCATATGTTTGATATTTCTATTTATTGAACGGGTCAGTTTTATCAAACATCACCTGAACTGATTTTTCCACAATCCTTGACTTTTTTAAACACTCTATTGGCTTAGAAGTAATAGAATAACCCAAAAATATTCTTTAATCAGCATTTAGTTCAAATTTAGCATGGTTATATATAGTATTCAATACATACACCTTATATCCAAATACTTTAAATTAATTTACTTTAGGTTACCTATTATTACAACATTCATAATTTGTATTTTTAATAATAGGTCTTAAAAAAACTCTCTTCATGATATAGTAGGTTGTGTTTACAAATTCATCCCATAAATATGTAGGAATACTATATTAATTCCCAATAGTCCTTTTCATTAATTGAATAGTTGTATTACTTCATTTAGTAATTACATTTTTATGTAGTGTTCTTGGTGTAGAGAATGTGTGTTTAATTCCATGATTTAAGAAAAAATAATTAAATTCTTGATTCTCAAATTCTCTACCATGATGACTTTTTAATGAGATTATTTTAAAACCATTATCATTTTTAACAATCTTATAAATAATTTCAAAAATAGTGAATATTTTACATTTTTTATAAAATAAACCTAAGTAAATCAAGAAAAATCATCAACTAAAACATAAACATATAATTTACCATCCAAACTAGCTACTTTGGATGGTATAAACAAATCAACGTGGATTAGTAATAATGTTTTAGATGAAGCAATTTTTTTGTATATTTTAAAGAATATTTTTCTTATTTTCCAATTTGACATGCATATTGGAATATATCAGTTTCAAACTGAAGACAAGGAAAATCAGAAACTAACTATTTTATAAATGATTTATATGATGAATATATATTAAAATATCCAAGTCATATATTCTGAATCCATTAATCATTTTTATGTTTACTTATACAATTAAATTTCTATTTACACAAGGATTTTAAATCCCAAGTATAAAAAATTTCAGTTCTTAGTGCTATGAATTTGAGTAGTTTATCTTAGAAAAAAAATCATCAGAGAAATAAACATAAAACCCATCATCACAATGTTGATAAATACTTATCAAGTTGTTCTTTAACACACGTATATATAATGCTTTGTTGATTGAGAGATTATTTAGATCTCTAACCATTCCAACTCCAAAAATCATTTATTTTTCATTGTCACCAAAATTTACTAGACCTCAATCAATTTGAGTTAGTGTATGGAAATTTGATGACCCTCTACACATGTGTCTTTAATAGCCACTATCCATATACAATAAAACCTTTTTATTCCTATATCCATTTTCTTAAAAAAATCAATTTAACATTTATTTGTTTTGGTACACATATTTTCACAGTTCAAGTAGTGTTAGTGAGTAATGATATGATAATCCATATTTTCTTTATATTCCCAAAATTTATATCACTTTATTTAGCAATATTTTTTGTAAATAAATGCCTTTTTAATACAACTGGTTTAATTATTTTAATTGAGTAACATTTTTTAATGCAATGACCATTTATTCAATAATAATAGAATGTAGCATTTTCTTAATAGGGTATAAAATATATTTTTTATAATTTTTAATTTTCACCTTTTCTTTCTGTTCCAAATTTTTATCTTTTAATAATATTCTTTCCAAGAATCTCATTCAATGTCTTCAATATTTTTGTAAAAACCAGAGCAACACATTTATAAGATTATACTTCATCCTGTAATTCTTTTATCACTTTTTGATGATAATTATTGTTTCATGTGGATGAGTTGAATATTTCAATTATATATTGATGTTGTTTTAGCATACTCTCTCTTTCACATAAAACAAAATTATGTATATTTTTAATGATTTTTATTTCTTTGTTAAAGAATCATATTTTACTTCTTACATAGAACAATAATTAGCTAATTTTTCATTTGGGAAGCTACCATTTTCAGAATTAGAAGAGTAATAAGATTATACCTCTTCTTCTTCCTTCGCTATGTCGGCTTCTAGTGTTTCCATCTATTTTTCTATTTCATATTTACAAGAGCTTTTGGAGTCTTTAGATACACTCCACATAGATTTCATAACACTTTTTTCCCTTCAAAATCATAATCTTAATACTTCTGTTATTTCTTTTATGATCTTTATATTTTATCTTTCAATTGGTGGTAGTCATCTCCGATCTGGCCCATGTTTTTTCATTCATGGAATCTTACATCACGTGGTTCTTTTTTATCCTTATTGAAGGATTTTCTAAAGCCTCTCTTCTTGTTGTAGAATTTTATGAATTTTCTGGCTAGTTGTTCTAGATCCATTTTAGAATATGAGGAGTCTGAATTATTTCTTGGTTTGGAATATTTTTTTTACTTTATTTCATTATTCAAATAAGTCACTTTGAGGGAAGTATTTTCCCTTTTTACTAACTTGTGATCTTTAGCTTCATATTTCATTTCTTCTTCATACATCATCAATGTTCCAATTAGTTCTTTCATTAAAAAATTCATGACAAGTGAGTAATGATGAATAATTATAGATATGTCATTCCATTTTGAGGGTAGTACTCTGATTTTTTTAACACTTGATCAGACTGAATGATGGGATCTCCCAACGAAGTAATATTGTTGAAAATATCTATTAACCATCCATTCATTTGAGTGATGCTCTTTCCATCAAACATTATAATGGTGTCGAACTTGGGTTTTGAGATAGTATATCTCATTGTTATGATGTTTTTTATTCCTTCATAAGTTTCTATAATAGTTTTCCACATTTAATAGGTAGTAGGACACTGTGAAACTCGATTGAATTAATCAAGTCCAAGTACACATATAACAACATTCATTTCCTTTTAATTGATGTCATATTCAGCATCTGTTTTAGCAGTCTAAGACATTATTTTTTTTATGGAATCACATAACGAGTGATGGAAATTTAATAAACATTAAAAACTAGATTCTTATGATAAATGATTATTTTTTATTTCCATAATCCATATTTATCACCATTATAGTATGGAGCATGAATTATAATCATAAATTATTTTTTATTATCCATTTCCCTGTGATTTTTATTGACCTTTTTCTTATTATCTCGCTATATATTTATTCCAAAATCCCTCTTTATATACCAATTTTTAGTATAGAATAATACAAAGATAACACAAGAGGGGGAGGGGTGAATTGTGTCTATTAAATAATCATAATAAATTTTGTATTTTGGCTCCCTTTATAATTTAGGAAGATCTGTAGTGTTTTCTTCTATATGAAATATGATCAGTAGATAAACAAAAAGAATGAATGCAACAATTTTATTGTGGGTTGGGGCAAAAATATCCCCCAGTCTACTCTATGAATACTCTCTCTTTGATCTAGGTGTATTTCACTAGAAATTACATCTTATCACTAGACCTTCAAGTCTATAACTAAGTGCAAGATATGGAAAACATTAACAGAAGGATGAAACAGAGACTTTTGGTTATTTTATAGGGAACCAATTATCGATATCTTAGATAGATAATATGATAATAAATCAAAACTAAGTACGAGCAGTTGAAACAATAAAAAATCAAAAGAGTTTGATTTGATGATGGTTTGGGTTGAACATCACAATTGCAGCAGCAGAAAAAAGAGACATTAGATGGATAATCTTCTTAAGAAATGAATATCTTCAAGAAATAATAACTCTGAATAAACATAGGTTTTAAATTATCCTCAATTTGAATAATAAAAGGTAGTAGTATGATTTAGAAAATGTATGTCTCAAATGTGTAGCCTCTTTCAGAAAATAACAAAGTCAAACGAAGATTGTAAAAGCTCTGTAAAAGATATTCACAATATTACAGTTGAATGTATATGTGAATTTGTGTATATATTATTCAACGTAATTACCATAGAATATATAAATAATATTACTTTATTTGTAATTCCAGATCTATTAAATACTCCTTGTAGGACATGGAAATTCATATTCAATTTTTCTAGAGAAGATTCATAAATTCCTTTAAGAATAAGAGAGAATTCCTCCAATGAATATGGTACTCTTAAAAAATAATAGCATGTTTTGAATAATTTGAATATAATCTTTCAATTATAATTATAATCTGGAAAGACTATTGTATGAATCATCGATTAAATCATGGCTTTAAAACTCTAATGTTGAATTGTTAAACTTAGGGATAAACTGTCTAGTGTAGGGCTCATTTGCATTGAGTATGGTTACTTTTCACAATGCATGGTTCCTTTTTGTAGTGTATGGATAATTTTCATTATATAAGGTTCCTTTTCATAGCATAAGGATTATGATCCATATGTTAATTTACCAAATTAAGGGTTTGAATAGTGTTTCCAGATTCTAATGTAGTGTTGATGTTCAATACATTTTTCATTCCTCCGTGCATAGGTTTGGTGATCCATATGTTTAATAGTGAAATAGGGGTGATTATCCGTATGTAAAATTTTCATGGTAGGGTAGGGATTATGATTCATACATTTATTTACCAAATGTAGGTTTTGAACAGTTTTTCCATAACATATCTCGTATCTTTTCATTCCATCAAGGATATAAATAAAATCATGATATATATTTTTGAAACATACTAAATTAAAATTTATTAGAAAAAAACAAGGGTATTTGTGAGCATCAAAATCATCATATATTATAGTGTATTTTTTAGAAAACATGTTTCCAACATGGGCACCCATAATGGTATAGTTAGATTCACATAATGAATAGAAGAGAAGAATCTATGGAGAGATTCCTCGTAACCATGTATGAATCTTTTACTAGGAAACCTACTAGTACCCAAGGTATTTCACCTTTAAGATTCATTTATCCATTGTTATATGCCAACCAATTTAAAATAATGAAGTCACCCTATCTATAAATGTTCACAATTTCACAAAATAGAACATCATGTAGATAATTCTCATAGACATATGAGAATACTTAATGAAAAGGGGTAATTCATGGAACAACCAAATTAATTTTCAAAAAATGATCTTTAAAACAAATAAGTATTTAAAATGATTTTTTTAATAAATCCTATAAATAAATATTTAAAACTTATTTTAAATAATTCTATTTAATTATATGAAAAACCAAGTTAGGGATTTTTTTTAAAAATGGCGATGAATATAAAAAAAATTATTTCATAATTATTCAAAAAAATTCCACCAATCTATTATGAAATCTAATAAGATATGATGATATAGTCATCAATGATCATAAACCACAAATATGTAGATTTAATACTATTTTAAGCACCTTCAAATAGAGAAAACGTTCATAATTCATAAATTAACGGGATTAGAATAGGGAAACTTACCAGAAAATTGTTGAATTTTCTTGAAAAATAAGTTCTTTCACCTATATAGGAAGGAATAAATCATTAAAATCCATGAATAAACTTTAATAGCATGAATACATAAATTAATCCCATGAAATCCAGAACCCTTATCAACTACAAACACTAGATAAGATTATAATGGTGGATGTGGAAATAAGAATATGATTAAAGCATATTAGATTCACTTCCTAAATTAAATCCTTGTTATTTGATATAGAAAACCAAGGTGTAAAGTGACGATTAATGTAAAATTAAGGGTTTAATGTTGGAGGGAAAATATGATGCTTTTATAGAATTGTATGAAAAATGGTCAGCCTACATAAATCAAATTTTATAAATTTAAAATTTCATAGTTTTTAATGGGATACACAGTTGACCTGCTCCATCATCTAAACCATAGATCGATTGTGCATAGGTACCTATAAAAAATTATGTTTCTTTGATGGATTACAAGGTAATTGGGGATGTACAACCATACCATAAATTTTGGTAAATTTCCAAATTTTATTAAATTTTAGATACTAAATTTATAAATTAATATTAAACAATAATAATAATAAAACTCATGAATTGGAATTTCAATATGGTTGTTATGATTCTCTCCACTATAACACTTTTTTCTATAGAAAATATTGATGAAGTTTATAAGTTTGAGAATAGTTGAGGTCATTACTCCACCATTTTAGATTCACACTCTGATCTCGAATGAGAGTTACTATCATGCCTCTATAAGACCTATATCAATGAAATAAATTTTCACCGCAACACTATATTATGAATGTCTAGGATTTTTATTGGTTTTTCAGGCATCAGAATATCTAGTTTCAATTCCATCTCACTCAAATTTAGAATATAGGTGGGATTAGGATAATAATTCTTTAACTTGGGAAATTAGAATATATTTTTAGATTGATATCAATTAAGAAGGAAAATTTAATCCATATGTTACCTTTTTGATTATTTTGAAAATATTAAAAGGTCATATATACCTCATCATCATCTTCTCTTGTATTCTCATACATTAGTGATTCAAGTAAGGATATACTTTCAAACACCCTTGATAACCTATTAATAACTCCAAATGATTAATATGGTGAATAAAATTTGAATTTTGGTGATTTTTTAGTAATAATTAGACACTTTAGAATAAGCTAAAAAAATTTATTATCTATTTCATTATGCTTGGTCCAACTAAAGCAGTCACATAGACCTCAAAACAAAAAAGTGGTGACCAAAAAGGCTAGCTATACATGGATTAAAAGGGGTCCATTATTATTATTGATTGATATCTATTGTCATAAGAAACTCAATAAATGATAAATGAGAATACCAATATCCCTCAAAATCTAATATATAGTAAAGGAGAATATATTACAATTTTTGGATAACCCTTTACATTTTCCCATCAGTTTGAGGATGACATGTTGTGTTCGGATTCACATGAAATCCCATAGATTCTTGAATATATTTCTATAATTTTTAGGTGAAGGATGTCATATAGAAATTACCATAGAAGTTATGCCACTCTATCTCCCTATCTCATGAATGTAAAATTTTCAAAGGTCATCGAACTTGATATTATCCTTTGTTATGAGAAAATGGTCTAATTTAGTTTGTAGATCAGTAATTAACTAGATGAAATTCTTCATAAGAAAGGTATAAGGTAACATGATTATATATATCTCATCCCATTTCTAAACCAGAATAGGTAGGTTCTAGATCATACCTAAATGATTTAGATTCTTCTTTTTCTCTCGTTGATAGATGAAGCATTTCGACACATATTTATTTTTGTACCTTCACATTCTAGGCTACTAGGATCAATAATTTAATTATATAATACATATTACTAGTTCTTAGATATACATCCTATTGGGAGTGATTAAAATACTCTATCACTATCTACCTCATTGATTTAGAGATCACATACTAATCTTTAAAAAATACTATAGGGGAAAATGGACCCTCATTAGCGGTCTTCCCCCATTTAAGAATCCCTTAAGGTGGTACAATTATTCAACTCCAAGATACTCTATAAAAACAATCTCATTGAGAGAAAATGAAATTTATACATTACCGGAAACCACCACCTCCTTTTCTTCATTTTTCATAAGGTGTATCTAAATATACATCCTTATAATATTTCATTACACATTGGACGATTTCAATACTCAAGATAGAAAATTTATATTAAAATCTCCTATGACAATATTTTCCATCCCAAGAGTATTTGAAAGGTAAAATTAAAAATTTTATACATATTATACCCCTGACCTTTATATGAGAT
This sequence comes from Viscum album, assembly GCA_963277665.1. Taxonomy (NCBI): domain Eukaryota; kingdom Viridiplantae; phylum Streptophyta; class Magnoliopsida; order Santalales; family Viscaceae; genus Viscum; species Viscum album. The sequence goes on from OY728161.1 coordinate 1,421,945,154, forward strand.
TAAAATCCTTTTGAAGAAATATATAACTAAATTTTTTTATCTTAGTAAACCATATAAAATTTTCACTGAAGAGACTTTTCCTCTATCACTTAAGAGCATTCATGACAACTTCTGGGTCAAGGTAATGATTCTGGTAGTTTCCTTTATGTGGTTAATGTTAGTGAGTTCCATGACTCGACCCACTAAAGAATTCCTGGTTAGTGGTAAGACAATAATGAAACATCACGAATAACTCTAATATGATACGTATTGGAGACTATAACTGAGTAGGCATATCATGCACATGGGAGGCATTATCCTAAAGTACATGTACACACATTCATATCTCCAAAAACAAACATAATGAAGAATGGTAAACAAATAATATTGTAAATGAATGAATAAAATATATCCAATATAATATTAACATAATAAGTGTAAAATAAGAAAAAAATGGACACTTAAAAACCCACAAAACTATAAAATATCCCATATTTTTTACAACATGGGAGAATCCACCACATAGAAACTCTTAGATCCATATGAGATCCATCTAGAATAACTATGATCCAAAGAATCTCCACCGACTCCTGGTACATCGAGGAATCCAATAAAAGGATTTCCTTTATATAATACATGACATGTGTTGGAAGATCCTATTGAGGTGTGAGTATATGCATACATAATAGGATATGCCAATATAACCAAAAATTAAGCAAAAATAGGTTTTTCATCTCATCATCATAATGTTATGCCAATAAAAACATGAGGCATATTCAAATATAATAATAAAAACCCAAATATTATCAAAGTAAGACATGAAGTGTCACTACCAACATAAGATTATACATGTGTCTCGTAAGGAACACCCATCTAGGAGAACTGACTCTTATAGTTTCTCTATCATTGATGGTAGTCATTAGATATGTCTCACTAATTGGGTATTACTAACTTGATGGAACTCATATGTTAGAACATTCTCATTTATTCATTCCATTATGAATCATAAAGGAACTAGGATGGATAATACATGATTCTCACTTTATCAGACTACTGCTCACTCGGAGACAATAGATGTCAATGCATAGAAAGGTGATCACACCCAGGGCCAATAGGTTATACACGATCCTTATTGGAATAAAACTCTAGATGGGGGATCATTATCACATATATTGGTCATGTTATTTGTTGGGCAAAAATCCCTCAAGGTAACATTGCAGCATTTTTGGGATGATTGTGTTTGTTGACAAAGCAGGTTTTCATGGATATTTTTCGAGTTCCCGATAATTTTTTGACATTCCATGTTGACAAAGAATGATGAAAAAGGAAAGGACGATCTGGAGGCGGTACAAAAGAGCAGTACAAGGTGGAGCCGTTTTCCAGTGTTTGCCAAATTTTTGGGGTCCAAAATTTGGAGTTTGGTGAGCATCACGAAAAGTGGATTTCCATGAAGAGCATAATTTCATATGGAAAAGGCATGAATTTCGTGAAGATAGGATGCATGGTTTGGAAATCACGAAGACCAGAAGAATGGAGGCGATGATGCTTCACGATTACGTCAAGCTTGACGAACGGCAGAGGCTGAAGCGCATCGCGGCGGAGAAGGGATTTGCGAGAGAGCTTCGCGGCGAAGGCGCGAGCCGCGAAGTTAAGTTGACGGTGATTCTTCGTGACCACGTCAAGCTCCGTGAACAGATAATTGCCGTGGAGCTTCGCGATTTGGATAGAATTCCGGCGGAAACTTTGGATCTTCGCGATTTGAGATGACGTGGCGTTGACTTCGCGGGGAAAGGACGAGGGTCGGTGGAATCGCCTATAAATAGAGGCCGACCCCTTCGAGCGAAGCAGAGAGAATTTTCAGAGAAAATACTTTTCTCTCAATTTGTGAAGGTGGTTCGTGGAGCCAGTGTGCTTCGCAAAAGAGGTGCTTTGCGGCGGCTATTGTAGCTCCGCGAAACCTGCGAGCTCTGCGTTGGCTTACTTTGCTTCGCGAGGGTCGTTGCTTTGCGATGGCTTGAGCATCGCGAGCATGCTTCGCGAGGGAGCTTCGTGAGTGAGCTTCACGAAAAGGCAGGAGCTTCGCGAAGGATTGTTTGAGCTTCGCGAAATTGGGAGCCTCGCATTGTAGGGTGCTTTGCGAAGGTCATTCCAAAGGTTGTTTGCCCAGTGGATAGTTGCAAAGGGGTATTCATCTACGGGTGAAATTTGAACTTCAATAGAGCATCTACATACAGAGAAAGATGCATTCCTTAATGGAAATGAAGAGACCTATAGGTCTATAAACTGTTAGTGAATCCCTTCCAAGAGCAGCGATCTTAGGAAGAGGAAGAAGGTGATCCTCTCCACCGGCAATGAGCCAGAGAGAGAGAAATAGGGAGTGACCCTTGGGAAAGCAGTGAGCTGACCCTAAACATTGTAAAGGCAGTGAGTCTGGGCATAGAAGTGATCTAGCCTGAACCTTGTAATCCACAGCTAGTGAAGATTAGTGTAATTTGGTACGAACAGCAACCTGTCGGCGTATGCTCCTTGGACGTAGCCCTTAGCGGTGAACCAAGTAAAATTGCTGTGTCCTGCGTTTGCTTTACTTTCTGTTTATATTGTGTAGCAGGAAAGAGAGAGAAGAGTGTTTTGCTTAACAGCGAAACAAGATTAGAACATGCATTAATTTTTAATTAGTCATACCCAGATTCACCCCCCCTCTCAGGGTATTCAGCCTAGTGGACCTAACATTATTAATAAAAGCCTACAAATAGAAGAAGAATACGGGAATGTGGATACAACACCTAGGCCTCATGGGGTGTTTCTTGTTGTTTCCCACTGAGGGTATCTTTCACAATGATTTTATAAAATATCGCATGAAATTCACTTAAAGGTGGTCTAAGATAACTAATTTTAATATTATAGAAGGAGAGAGAAAACACATATAAATAAATATGGGGAAATCAAACCAAAGCTCACACCAGAGATGAACAGAGAAGAACAAGGGCTCTAAAAATCACTTGAATAAGTTTATGGAATGTAACTAGGGCTAAATAGAGTGTCTCACTAAGCCTAGAACTTCCTTTATCTCACTATCTTAAATGGTGTGTAGAGGTTGGTCTAGAACTTTTAACTCGATTTGGTACAACCTCTTTACTAAGTTATATGCCAGTGTACTCATGGTTTTCCCAAGTACACTGATTTTCATCTAGTAATTTACCATGTACACAGGGTATAAATCAAGTCACGCAACATGTAGGGTCATGACAGCACTCATCATGTGCATTCTTCCCAATCCCATATTCTTTTCAATGTACGCAACAAGTAACCTTCCATAAATATTGTGTGGGGAAACATAGTCTACTAGGAATTTACTCCCTATACACATTGATCTATCTAGTTTAAATGGGGAATGATCTCATCACCCGACGTGTGGGGTCACATGGCCTCCTAGGAGTGTACTCCCTATACACACCAAGTCATTTTCCACGGTTAGCATGATTTGTAATCTCAAAAAAGTATGTATATCAACATATGGAAATATGGGTGTGTACTCCCTATACACTTCATGTTTGATGACTAAGGGTCACATGGTGTGTGAGTAAATTATAGTACTTGTGATTTTTAACTCATCATGTAAACCCTAGCCAAAGCATATACGGGGGTGACATGGAATGCGTTCATATAAACTAAAAGGATGGTAGTTTGGAATTTTCATTAAACCACTGGTTCTCATGTTATTCTTCTTGCACTTCCTCATACCTCACTACACCCAAAAATCATGCCCCTAAAAAGTGAATATGGTCTTGAACAAGCCTGGCCATCACCAGTGGCTTGATTCTGGACACCCCATTCACTCAAGAATCATTTTTCCCTATAGAACATCATTGAAAAAAAAAATCCTATGAAATTTAGTCTCTCTAATCCATCCTTGATACACTTCCATCATCCTCTCACAATGATCTCGATGTCTATCAAGAATTTTCACATGTGGTATCGATTTGCTATGTTAAGGAGAACTTGTGCAAAGATCACTTACCAAGTATTTGTCAAAGTTTCATCCAAATGGAATAGTAATGAAAATCATGTGGAGGGCATGGGGAGAAAGGAAGAAAACCTAAATATGAGGAAGAACCCCATCCATTGTTTAGGATGGCCTTTATTTACTATTATAGAGGAAATGAATGAATAGGAATGAATAAGGACCATAAAACATTAAAATGATGTGAAATATTTATCAATCATAAATAAATATTCAACCCAATATTCAATTGTTAGAATAATTGATTGGTGTTATCCATGGAATACATATATTCAAGATTAAACAAAATAATGAAAACACCCTACCTTGAGTTTGGATCAATTGTTGAAAAGTCCTGTTTATATGTTGTTGTCGTAAGTGAGACCCATGAACTCAATTAGTGAAGATAAACTCTTTGGTACCATCCATAAATCCAAATTTTGGATGATGCAAACAGAATATCTATTCTACAGTCTGTTAAAATCCATAATTTAATATGTTAAAACCAATTATTTTATGATAATTAGGTTTAAATTTAGAGGGAGTTAAGTCATGGAAAAATTAATAACTAATAAATTAACAAATTAACGTTTTTAATTATCATCCTTCCATGATAGAAAAATAACAAAATGTTTGATGAATACAACGATTATATAACGGACTATACTTTAAATATATATATTTATTCAACATTGAAGAATATTTGTTTCATAACATAATGAAACCACACCAGAACCGTGTAGGATTATTGTCTTTAGAGACTCAGAAACATAATCAAATTGTTCATAAAACATCCACATTTTCTATCACTTGTTTCTTAATAACTATACTTCCTTTTGAAATCTATTACTTAATAACATTCCTCATGACCTGGGTAAAAGAAACATATGAAAGGGTAAGCATAAATGCTTTTCAAGGGAAATATAAATATCAATCATAAACATGACAGTTAAAAATCGTAACCTGCATATAAAAGATTATAATATCATTTCATGGGATAAATCAAAAAAGTGAAATGAAATCCCAATATTCATTACACAAGACATGAAATTTCTTGTCATACAAACATAACCATAGAAAATCATTTCATACTTTTCAAGGATCATTGCTGAGACCATAATAGTGGATAATGTCCATTACTAAACTGAGTTCACTCTTCATTCTAGCCCTGTATTACAGAACCAGATTTACATATTGTTCCAGTCATTTCTATATCATAAGATGTAAATATTTTTTCAATGAATTGGAGGGAGATATAGGTCTCACCCATCTCATAATGAAACCATTATTATGTGTTCCCCAAAAACAAAAAAAACATTCACCATTGCATAACATTTGAAATAAAATGGGTTTCTTAAACATCATTCAATCATAATTGATATAAAACAAATGGGTTTCCTAAATAAAATTATAACATAAACACAATGAAATCATAGAAATAATAGAGATAAATATAGAACCATATTTAAAGAGTGTCATATTATATGGAAATTAATTTTGAGAAAAAACATGAAATTAATTCTTGAGGAAAATATCCTTTCTTCTTCAAAAACATTTTCCTTCCACAAAATGCTAAACAATTTTTTAAGAAATAATTTTATCTGAAAATAACCTTGTAAGATTATAGGGGAAGATTAAAATAAATATGGAATTATGAAATCATAAAAATCAATCCATATTGTCCAAGTTAAAAAAACATTCTTCTCATACTTTTTTCAAAAATGTCAAAAAGTACCTCGTACCGAAATCAACAAAATATTCCATTCATACCATTTAGTAACAAATTACCAACGAGTAGAATTGACTTTTAACAATTATAGAAGGATATAAAGGATATTTTGAAATACATATTTAGGAAATATAGATGTGGATGATAATTAATCACTGGAATAACAAACAATTAAACAATCATGGATAAAAATGACATTTGCAATGTTATCCCTTACCTTAGTTCTGATATGCAACATATGTATCTGAACCTCCTCTTCTTCAATGTGCCTCCTATAGATCCCCTCTTAGAGCACTAGAGTTGGTATTTGAAGATGAACAGAACCTCTAGAATGAGAATAGAAATGTTTAGAAATAAAAAAATGAAGGGGATGGCAAAGCATGAAGGCTCAAACTAAAGTGAAGAGGTGAGGGAGGAGGTGCCCATTTATAATTGAGGTGAGGGGTACTTTTGGAAACTCCATAAATACTAATTTGTAATAAAATCAACCCCTACCCAAAAACCTCTTAAAATTTCCAACTATGAAGATGACATGAGATAGGTTTGTAATCTCATTATCCAATAAATTTGGGACAAGTTATTTTTACAATTTAAACCCTATATTTTTAATTTACACATAATTATTCTACTAAATTTTAATTGTGGTAATAACATTCAAAATATTTAATGGTTATAAATATTTACATATATAGAGTTAATTGACAATAAATTTATATTTTATTAAATTTTATATCTTATAATTATCACTTATAAATTTTTAAATATTTTTAAAAAATTTAAATAATTTAATAAAATGTAATTTTCTTAAAATATCAATAGTGTCAATTTTGACACTATTCATTTATTTGACCATAAAAAAATCCACATAGGAAATAATTTGAAATAAAATATTCAATATACTCCTAACATTCCATAGTCAGATAGAAAATTCTTGGATCACATTAATTAATTAATATGATATTTATTTTAATATTTTTAAAACCATTTATTTGATATTTATAATAATAAAATTATTTTTACATTGTTATTGTGCCATAATTAATGGTAATTATTTAATCTCTAAAAAATATAAATAAATTTGTATGATGTAGGCAATTATTTTATATTTCCAAAGACTATCTATAGTCTATATTATCTCAAAGTTATCCATATATTAAAATTAATATACTTATATAATTTTATATTGTGACATTTTGTCACATTCGTTAGTTTTTATTACATTCATGTCACATTCATATGTAAGTGGAAATAAAGTGATTTCATTTCGAACAATAGATGATACAAAAGGAATTTATTCATCTAATAGTATTTTTATAGGTGTTAAGTTAATTTTATAATATTATCTTTACCCTTAATTACCTGATTTACCATTAACCATGGTAAAAATAATAATTGCCAAAGTTACTATTTGTAATGACAAAAAATAAAGGTAGCCTATTAACATAATTTCGAAATACTAATTTAAAATATTAAATAATTTTTTTTTATTCAAAACACATATGTTTTTGTAATTAATTTAAAATTAATCTTGTTGATGAAATGAGAAAACAATTTTAAAAGATAAAACGTTACAAAATATTGAAATGTTTTTACCTATGAATTCAATGTAAAATTAAAGATAATGACATAAATTATATTTAATGATAAAAATATATTATATTTATACTTTAAAACCATTCAATATTAAAATTTTACCACATTAATCATCACAATGAAAAAAAAGACATTTTTAATTTAAATTATGCGTATTTTTACTATTTATCAAACCTTGAAAGTTACCAGAAAAAATTCATAAATTTATCCAAAGTAAATTTTTATACACTACTTCAAAATAAAATGTTTTTTGTCATATAAAAATTATTAATCATTCAAAATCTTATTTTCAAATGAGTTCTCCTTTCAAAGGTGAAAAAGGAACCTTTAAAAAATAGGTTTTATACATCAAATATGATTTTATTCAAACCCTATTACTAAAATATCAATCAGATGAATATCAAAAATATATTTTTAAAAATATAGCACATATATATATATCATTAATTTCATTACCAAAATTAATTCACTCAATAATACCAATATTTAATTGATTTATCTTTTTCATATATAATTGATAGCCAGTGATTTCATAATGCAGTTTCATAAGTTAGTTATAATTATTCCTGATAACCTAAAAACTAGTCTATAATGTTAATTTTATAAAAATGGAATCTCATGGTTCCTTTAAACTCAAAATTTCATGCAAAGAAAGATAATAGATAATAAAAATTATTTAAACTAAATATTTCAGAAAAACATCAGGGTGTTACATTCTACCCCCCTTAAACTAAATTGTTTCCTCAAAATTAGTCACTTGAAAAAAAAGATTAGGATACTTCTCCCTCATCATATCCTCAAGTTTAAATTTACCTTCCTCAAGTTAGTGGTTCCTGTATAAAACATTAACCATGAAAGTGTCCTTGTTTCATAGAACATTTTTTCTATGATCAGGAATCAATATACGTTGTTCTTCATAGGAATGATCTTTCTCCAACAATATGAATTCTGGGAATAGTACATTTGAATGATTGGATATGTACATTATCATGAGAGATACATGGAATACATCATAAAAATGAGAGAGATTCAGTGGAAGCTTTTATCGGTTAATTATGTTCTTAACATGATCCAGAATTTCTAATGGACTGATATACCTAGGAATCAACATTCTGTTTTTTCCAAATATCAATACTCTATTCTAGGGAGATATTTGTAATAACACATTATAACCCACCTCAAATTCTAAGTCTTTTATTCTGTTGTCAGCATAACTTTTTTCTCGACTCTGAGCAGCTCTTATGTGTTGTTGAATATATGTTACCTTTTCTTCCATTTTATCCACTAGGTTAGGTTCTAATATCTTTCATTCCCCAACTTTATCCTAGAAAGTGGGAGTTCTATACTTATTTCCATATAGGGATTTATAAAGAACCATCTGAATACTAGATTGAAATATATTATTGTTAAAAAATTCCACCAATGGTAGGTCTGGATCCCAACCACCTTTTAAATCTATAGAGAAAGCTCTCAACATGTCTTCTAGAGTTTGAATTGTCCTCTCAGACTGACCGTCTGTATGAGGATGACAAGTAGTGCTGAAACATAACTATGTATCAAGAGCATGCTGATGACTTTTCTAGAAGTTCAAGGTAAAACTATAACCCTGATCAGATGTAATGGAAAGTGGTACTCCTTGAAATCTTACCACTTCCATTACATATATCCTAGAAATATGATCCAGAGAGAAATCTAATCCAATAGCAATGAAGTGTGCAAATTTCTTAAGGCAATCAACTATTGCTCATATTGCATTATCGCCTTCAGAATTTTTAGGAAGTATTTTGAAAAAGTCCATAGTGATGTTTTCCCATTTCCATTATGGTATGGGTAATTGTTGTACCATCCCCTTAGACATCTGTCTCCCAGCCTTAACTTGCTGACAAAAAAAGTATCAAGAGACTAATTCAGCAACATCTCTTTTCATTCCATCCCACCAGAAGTATTCTTTCAGGTCCCGGTATATATTTTTGCTTCTTGGGTGAATAGAGAATGAAGAACTATAAGCTTCATCTAATAGATCATTCCTTAATTATGGTATGGTAGGAATACCAAACCGGTTCCATAACCTTATTATTTCATCATAATCATGTTTGAATTCAGGGACATTTCCCACCTTCTTTGGTAACTCCACATCTTCCATCTGTGACCCTTTAATATTTAGTTTTATTGATGGTAGAACATTAATTTTAGAAAGAAAATATCTCACCCCTTCCATTAAAATTTCATGATTCATCCTTTTCAAATCCATAAATATTAGATCTTTCATGATCCTCTTCATGGATAAGCTATCATAGTATTTTCAACTCAATGAATCATCCACATTGTGCACCTTCCTAGGGTGGTAATGTATTGAGAAATCACAATATTTAATTAACCCAACCATCTTCTTTGGTGCATATTCACCTCCTTTTGTGTGAAAATAAACTTCAAACATTTATAATAAGCATAAATATCACACCTTTCACCATAAATATAATGCTTCCATATCTTTAATGCCAAAATTATTACAACACTACTGGAAATGAAAGGTATACCAACGATTGAAAACTATTTTTATAGGCTGTAAAACCATTGGTATAAATTATACCAACGGTTTTACAAACCATAGCCAAGCCGTGAAAATAGACATATACCAACGGTTTCAAAGAAACCATTGGTATATGTGAATAAAAATACACTATACCAATGGTTTTATGTAAAATGTTGGTATGGAGGCGAGATATCCCAAATTTTATGTACCGTTGGGATAAACTTTATCTAAAATTTTACCAATGGTTCCTAAGAACAGTTGGTAAATTTCTCAAGTATTGAAACCTATACCAATAGTTACAAACCGTTGGTAAAAGGTTTTTACCAACGGTTTAAAACCGTTCTTAAAAAGTCCATAAAGAACCTATACCAACAGTTTAAAACCATTGGCATAGGCTTAGCTCTACAATTCTCACAGCATCCTGCTACTATGTGTGATGGTATGTGAATTTTACAATAGTAAATGAAGAATCAAAAAATAAGGATACATAATACAATAATCAATTATGAATAAAATACATTAAAAACTAAATACGTAATTATATGTGATACAGAATTAAGAATACATACAAAATTTCATTTTGTATAACACATACACGATTGAGTTCATAAATTAGAAGCTAATAACCCAAAATAAGGAAATGAATAAATGAAATCAACCAAATACAAATATAATGTCCCATGGATTGGGGCAGGTGTCTTTGAACTTAGTGATGGTGATAATGGGTGTGTATCAATGAGCTTTTGTGACTTAGGGAATATAGTTGTCCTTCGAATATTAAATGTCATTTGTTTTAGAATAGGGGTTGGAGTTCCTCACATGATAAGTGGATTGTGTGAGGCTAGACCATGGATCGTTGTGCTAACGTATCAATACAATCTGAATAGGTTTGGTCAGTTTTCCATATGCGAGTTGTTTTTACTTAAAATGATGCCCATTTTAAACAAAAGAGAGACAGATAGAGTGATAACACCCACAAAATGCCTCATATTGAAGTGGGTTTGACTCTTACTTGTCACATATGACCCATGGACCATTTCCCTAGAGTATCAACACAATCTGAATGCGTTTGGTTGGTTTTTCGTATGCTAGTTGTTGTTTTCACTTAAAATGTTGTCCATTTCAAATAAAAGTTTGACATTTTGAGTGGTACCAGCCACAATCGGCCTTGGATTAAGTCTCAGTTGAATCTTAAAAATCATAAATTACCCATGGATCATTGTGAAAATGTATCAACACAATCCAAATACGTTTGGTCGATTTTCCATAGGTTAGTTTTTTTACATAAAACAATGTACATTTTAAACAAAAGAGAGACACGTAGAGTTATACCGGCCACACTATGCCTTAGATTGAGGTGGGGTTGACTCTTATATGTCACAAATGACCCATGGATCATTTTCCTAATATATCAACATAATCCAAATGCATTTGGCCAGTTTTCCGTATGCCAGTTGTTATTTTCATTTAAAATGTTGATCATTTCAAATAAAAGTTAGAGACTTTGAGTGGTACCGGGCACACCGCACCTTAGATTGAGGCAGGGTTGACTCTTACACATTAAAAATGACCCATTTATTGTTTTCCTAACGTATCAATAGAATTCGAATGCGTTTGGTTGGATTTTTTAATGCAAGTTGTTGTTTTCATTTAAAAGGTTGATCATTTCAAATAAAGGTGTGACACTTTGAGTGGTTCCGGGCACACCATACCTCGGATTAAGGTGGGGTTAACTTGTACACATCAAAAATGACTCATGGATTGTTTTCCTAAAGTATCAACACAATCTGAATGCGTTTGGTTGGTTTTCCGTATGCCAGTTGTTGTTTTCACTTAAAATGGTGTCCATTTCAAATAAAAGTGAGACGCTGTGAGTGGTACCGGCCACACTGGGCCTTGGATTGAGCCTTGGTTGTCTCGTAAATTTCATAAATGAACCATGGATCGATGTGATAATTTATTAACACAATCCAAATATTTTTGGTCAATTTTTTGTATGTCAGTTGTTTTTACTTAAAACAGTGTCCATTTTAAATAAAGGAGAGACACTTAGAGTGCTACCAGCCACACCGTGTGTTGGATTGTGGAGGGGTTGACTCGTACACATCAAAAATGACCCATGGCTTGTTTTCCTAATGTATCAACACAATCCGAATGCGTTTGGTTGGTTTTATGTATGCCAGTTGTTGATTTCATTTAAAATGTTGATCATTTCAAGTAAAAGTGAGACACTTCGAGTTGTATTGGGAACACCGTGCCTCAGATTGAGGTGTGGTTGACTCATAAAAATCAAAAATGACCCATGTATCATTGTCCTAAAGTTTCAACAGAATAAGATGTGTTTGGTAGGTTTTCCATATGATAGTTTTTGTTTTCATTTAAAATGTTGACCATTTCAAATAAATGTGTGACACTTTGAGTGGTACCATGCACACCGTGCATTGGATTGAGGTAGGGATGACTCATTCACATCAAATATGGCTCATGGAACATTGTCCCAAATTATCAATATAATCTGAATATGTTTGGTTAGTTTTCTGTATGCTAGTTATTTTTACATAAAATGATGTCCATTTTAAACAAAAGAGAGACACTTAGAGTGATATCGGCCACACTGTGCAATGGATTGAGGAGGGGTTGACTCTTTTCCATCACATATGACTCATAGATCGTTTTCCTAAAGTATCAACACAATCAAAATGCGTTTGGTCGGTTTTTCGTATGACAGTTGTATTTTTCACTTAAAATGATGTCCATTTTAAAGAAAAGAGAAACATTTAGAGTGGTACCAGCCACACAGTGCCTCAGATTGATACAGGGTTGACTCGTACACATCACAAATGTCCCATGGACTATTTTTCTAATGTATCAAGAAAATACAAATGTGTTTGGTCAATTTTCATTATGCCTGTTGTTGTTTTCACTTAAATTGTTGTTCATTTAAAATAAAGGTGAGGCACTTTCAGTGGCACCGGCCACACCGCGCCTCAGATTGATACGGGGTTGACTCCTACATGTCACAAATATCCCGTGGATAGTTCTTCTAAATTATCAACAAAATACAAATACGTTTGGTCAGTTTTCTGTATGCTAGTTTTTTGTACTTAAAAGGGTGTCCATTTTAAACAAAAGAGAGACACTTTGAGTGATACCGGCCACACCATGACTCAGATTGAGGTAGGGTTGACTCTTACACATCACATATGACTCATGTATCATTTTCTTAACGTATCAACATAGTATGAATGTGTTTGGTCGGTTGTTCATCTTCCAGTTGTTGTTTTCACTTAAAATGGTATCCATTTTAAACAAAAGAGGGACACTTAGAGTGGTACCAGCCACACTGTGACTCGGATTGAGGTGGGGTTGACTTGTACACATCACAAATGACCCATGTATCGTTTTCCTAAATTATCAACACAATCAGAATTCCTTTTCTCAAAGAATACCAATGGTCTAAAACCGTTGGTATTATGTATTTCCATAACTATTGCACAACAGCCCCTCTAGTAGCCCCTACAGTATACACCTGCATAAAAAATAGCACAAAAAACACATACAAACAGACATATAACAGTAGAAAAACACCTATAATAGCACAAAAAAACACATAAAACCATCAAACTCTTCCGGCCATGTCATGTACTACAATTACCTATTTAAATCTTCATATGACATCAATCTTCCAGTAGAGTTGAATAACAGTTTCAATAACTCAAACATTATTTACACCCATTTCAATATTCATATGAAAACCACTCTTCTAGTAGTAATTCACCTCACCCCTGCACAACCCCCCCAACCCACACAACCCCACACATCCCCATCAAATTCTAAAATACATAATAGTCTGAGAAATTCTTATTAGAGTTGAATAAGGGTTTGAAATTGGATCAAATCCCAATTTTTTGTTCTCATCCTAGATTTGGGTATGTAATGATTTGTGATTCATTTAACATTAAACTTGTATTATTTTATAATATATCGTGAAAAGGAATTTACTTAGGAGTCTCATCACTTTTGACCCCATGAGTGAAACTACCCATATCATGAAAAAGAGTTTGCAACTATCGTTGATGAGTGTAAATTTTAGAGACACCACCTATTTGATTAGAGAGGTGTTATATATACAAACTTAATGTCATAGTAATATAATTTATTTTAATGTGAACTAAATCATTTTCATATGTGTTGGATAAAATACATGTAGATGTTCAAATTTGGAATGGAATATGTTCTTTGAAAATAAAATGATAGTTTTTATGCACTAAGAAGGAAGATGAAGGAGGTAGGGGTTTAATGTCAGATATTGGGTGAATGGTAATGTCTTTGTTGGTAGACTCTATAGTGGTAATAACATAATATACTTGGGTAATGGTTTTTATATGAATAGTGATCATAACCAAATTGGTTGAATAAGTGGATGCGGAACATGTGTCTGATCCAGAGTGTGTCCTGATGTATATGAGGTTGACAAAAAACAGTCCCCTTCCAGGATGGGATATAGTCATACATGGTGAACTTCTGGTTAATGTAAGGGTGAAACTTCTTTATTCCATGATAAAAATAATTGATGAGACCCTCTCATGCTTAATAGTGAGAATAAAAGTGATGACACATAATATCTTCAAAAAATTAGATCCAACTGAATCATGCACCAAAGACCATCTTTAACCCAACCATCCTACCATAGGACTTTGACAAGTGGCAGCATATTCCCTCACTACACTTTCTTGTTGTTGTGAAATAAAACCCCTCAATTTTTGAAATTATTAGGTTTTTGAGAATCATAATAATATTTTTTGACAATGAAAGAACACCCAAATATAATCTACTCTCAAACAAAAGAAAAATTTATAGAAAATGAGAAATGTCTGAAAATAGATTTTACCTGGGAGTAGTTTTATTCTTCCGAAATCCAAAGAGAATGTTTTATGATGCATTATATGAAACTAAATTTGAAAATTGGGTATGGAAACTGACCCATGGTTCCATGGTCATTACAAAAGGAGTAAAGTATGGAACTCTTTACTTGATTTAAATTTCAGGCAGAACTAAAATGATCAGAAGTTCAACTTGTGATGGTCTAAAAGAATGGAACAGTAAGTTTATTGACCTTAGTGAGAATAATATTAATGTTATTAAGGCTATGAAAAATAAATGGTATAATTATGGTGTGATATATTGATCATAGTAGGATTCCACCACATCGTGCCTTAGATTGAGGTGAGGTTGACTCGTACACGTGAAAAATGACCATTGTATCGTTGTCCTAAAGTATCATCATAATCCAAATATGTTTGGTCAATTTTCCATATGTCAATTTTGATTTTCACTTAAAATGTTGTGTATTTCAAAAAAAATTGAGACACATAGAATGATACCAGCCACATCGTGCATCAGATTGAAGCAGGGTTGACTTATACACATCAAAAATGTTATCCTGGGTACCCGGTTTTCCTTGGGATGTGGAAAAGTTTCACTGAAATG
This sequence comes from Viscum album, assembly GCA_963277665.1. Taxonomy (NCBI): domain Eukaryota; kingdom Viridiplantae; phylum Streptophyta; class Magnoliopsida; order Santalales; family Viscaceae; genus Viscum; species Viscum album. Next base: position 1,421,960,478 of record OY728161.1, read on the forward strand.
TGTGCCAAACATGACCCAAATATTGTTGGGTATAAATAATATATTTCATCTAAAAACACTGAAGTAAATACAAGGGAAAAATAAAATAGCAAAAAAATATTAAAATTACCACATAATTAAATAATGGTTGTGACACTCGGCCAACCATGAACCCACCTAGACAGCCTACCCCCCCCCACCTGGATAGCCCCCCACCCCGCCCCATCTCCCTCCCCACCTACACACGCCCCCTCCGCACCCTTAAAACATGAAATTAAAAATAAAAATACCTTAAATATGATTTTTTTTCTTCAAACAAACGCAAATATTATGACTCTACTCCAAATGCTTAAAACGATGACATATTTTTTGCAATTCTGAAGTTGTTAAATACCTTCAAGGATGAATAAAATCAAGTTTTCTTGTGTAATAAGACTCTTGGGTGTGTTCTAAAATTAAATAGGTGGGTTTAGAAAATAAAATTAAAGTGTTAGAAGTAGGATTTTTATTGAAGGTTTTGGAATTTCAAATTAAATAGCTCCAACTCATATAGAAGATAAAGATTTTAGAATATCCTATAACTAACACATAATTGTAAATGAAGAGATTCCTGAAAGTGGTATTAAATGAGGATAATTGAATTTGAAAGCCAACATGGGAGGTATCGGGAGATCACCCTAATGGATTAAGAATTCCTAAGGAAATTTATTAATGATATTGATATTAATCACCATTTATATATTTACATTGGTTTTACTGATGGGTAATGATCTTCTTTTTCATGTATGGAGTTGGGTTGACCTCAAAACACCGAATTGGTTCCACTCTATAGTTCTGAGAATATATTATCCAAATCTATGAAGCTTACACCTGTAAACATAACAAATTTATATCAGTGCCTATTGGAATTTCATGAAATTTAAGGGATATGTGTTTTGTAAAAATCCTATGCATTATAGGGATGTTCATGAATGATTTTTTTGTACATATGTGTATGGAATTCAGTAACGAGGATGGTTTATTCCATTTAACCAATGTTATAGTGTATGTTTAGGATGAGTTCTTGTATCTAACCAGTGTTCTAGTTTATGTTTAGGTGAGGTGAGTAAGAAAATAGGTTAGGCATGTCATTAGAACATGGGTTCTTCCATTTAACCATGTGGTCTTAGATTTCCGGGATGAAAGTTTTTTGGGTGAGCTAATTAATACCCACTCTATAGTATGGACAACACATCATAAGGGCATACCCATGAAACAATGGCATGTTTAAATGGCATGTTTTCAGCACCCCATTTGGCCAAACATAATTTTCAACATAAGGGATTGGCCATGTATATTTACATGGATATCCATGTCATGTACTTTGTGTAGATTCCCAGAACACTAGATTATCTTAGACACCATGTGAACCCTTATACAAACCATGTGAACCCTTATACCGTATAGTCATTATTATGACCGTTAAAAACAACTTATTAAACAACATAATTTGTAAAAAATAATAAAATTGAACATAAATCAATAATATTATTGGATATATCATGTAAAATGAAGGAATACTATCTTACATACTAAATGACCACCCATAAACAAGATTAATGTCTACAGATCTCTTCTTTCTACCAGATTAAAAGAGAAAAAAATAGTTGTAGAACAACAAAACCAAGGTATAAAAAATAGTTGCAGAACAACAAACCCAAGGTATCGCTTACATATTTCAACTGTAGAAGAAAAAATTTCCGTTATTGAAGATGGATCGATCAGTGGATGAAGTTTTGCAGGCTGGGGAATAAGGAGATTCGATTTAGGGAACCAATCGAGCAGAGGGTGACCTACAATCAAGCGGAGGGGGAACCGGATGCCCGCTCCACATTTAGGGGAAAACATTTCCAATGGGTTTTAAAAACCATTGGGAATTTATGTATAGGCATGTGAGGCCTATCCCAATGGTTCACATAAACCATTGGTAAAAAGATAAAAATATACCAACAGTTATTGATAACTGTTGGTAAAACTTCATATATAAAGGCCTATACTAATGGTTTTACAAACCATTGGTAAAAATATTTACAAAATCTCTTATGCCAACATTTTTAAGCAAAATTTTGGTATACATAGTCATTCCCAATGATTTAACTAATCCATTGTGATATAAGCGATGGTAAAAGTGGGATTTCTAGTAGTGCAACTAACTCCAAATCGTGTGTTGGGTAATTTGGCTCATGACTTTTAAACTCACGTGAGGCATGAGCTATCACCATATCATTTTGCCTGAGAACACCTCCCAACACCTTATTGGATTCATCACTATAGATCAAAAACCTTTCTCCACTATCAGGCACTGTGAGCACAGGTGAACAATCTAACCAACTTTTTTAACTCTTTGAAATTCTCTTCACATTCCTCTGTCAAAATTAACATAACTCTTTCCTGAGTAAACTAGGTATGTGTATTAGATAATCATGAAAAATCATAAAAAAAATGTCGATAATATTCAGCAAAACCAAGAAAAATTTGGATCTCAGTTACCATTGTTGTTCTCTACCATCTTTCAATAACCTCTGTTTTTACTGGATCCACATATATCCCCTCTCTTGAGATTATGTGACCCAAAAAAGAATCTTTCTGAAACCAAAATTCACACTTGTTAAATTTGTAATAAATATACTACTTTCTTAGGGTCTTCAGTAAAATTCCCAAGTGATCTTAATGTTCTTCATAACTCTTTTGATAGAAAATAATATCATTTATAATGAATACCAAAAACTGATCATGATAGCCTCTAAACACTCTATCCATTTGATCCTTGAAGTTAGTGGTGGAATTATTAAGACCAAATGGAATCTATATAAATTCGTAGTGTCTATACATTGTATAGAATATTGTCTTTGGTATATCATTCTTTTGAACCCTTAATTGATTTTATCCTGAACAAAGATCAATCTTTGAAAAGTATAGAGCTCCACGTAGTTGGTCAAATAAGTCATAAATACTGGGAAGATGATATTTGTTCTTGATAGTGATCTTGTTAAGTTCTAAATAATCAATGCAGAGTGTCATTGATCCATCTTTCTTATTAAAAAAATAAAATAGTTGCTCTAAAATGTGATGCACTTGGGAGTATGAATCCCTTATCAATATTATCTTGGAGTTACTTCTTCAATTCCTACAACTCAATTGGGAAAATTCTATATGGTGTCTTTGAATTAGGCAAAACACCCAGTATGAGTTCTATTGAAAAATCAACTTCACGATTTGGGGGAAGAACTAGAAATTCCTATGGAAAATAATAATCATATTCCCATACAATGGTGGTATTATTAAACATGAGTTTCTCCCCAACAATTTGAGATACTTAACCTTCATTTATTGACATCAAGTACCATAAGACGGAACAAGTTTTTTGGAAGGTTATATTCATCCATTCATTGATAGATGATCATAGATTGATATGGAATATGAAATGTGAATTCCCTTCCATGGAAATTGATATGAGCTCCATATAGAGAAATCTAATCCATTCCAATAATCACATCAAATTCCACTATTGGAAGGATCACATGATTTACAAGAAGCACTTTCCAGCAAACTTTAACTAGATAAGAATTATAAAATTTTGATGTGACTGTTATGCCATTAAGAGTTGTCACATCTAACTCAACATCTAATTATTGAGGTAATATGGTGATACCATTATAAAAGTATTCAAAAATAAAACAATGGGTGGATCCAGAATCAAATAAAACCTTTTCTACATTATAGTAGATGGTTAGTGTACCTTTCACCGCTTTATTATAATACTCCACATCACTGATAGTGATTTCATATGAATTTACATTGCCTTTTTCCAAAAGAGTTTGTTGACTTCGATCATCATCAATACCCCTTGGATTAGGTCATTGATTGTCATAATGCCCCATTTTATGGAACTTTTATCATTGATGTGTTGGATGTGAATTTTGTGTAGCCTTTATTTTTTCACGTGAGTAAACATATTTTTCCCATCACTTAGGCATTCAACTGCCCAATGCACATCTTTTCCACACTTAAAATATTTACTAGTCCCTTTAAAAAAATACCCTCCATGTTTCGTTCCACACTTTTAGCATAAGGGAATACACATCTTCTTTTCAGTGTGGTCTTTAGATTTTACATTGAATTCCATTTTTCTCTTCTTATCAAACCCATATGACTGATGAGTTAATACAATCTCTATATCAACCTTGAGATAACATCAAACAATTTACACATAGCTATTGAAGTTTCTTATGTCTTATTCCCTTAAGAGAAATGGTTTTTATCCACTAAAAAATTGATCAATTTTACTCTCAGGTTGGATAATAATTCTATAATCATACCATGAAAATCATGTAAAATATTCTTTGTAGGTACCAACAGATTCATCATCCTTTTTCTTAAGTTCAAGGAACTCCTTCACCAACATTGTTCTAAGAATACGAGGAATTTACTTATTAAAAAATAAGTTTTTTAACTCATCTTATTCCATAGACTCAATTTAATATCTTTTCCTCATATACTTGATAAGATTCCACCATTGATCAACTACGCTTTCCAAATGATGGACTGCTAAGATTACTTTATCATCTACAAGAAACTATAGAAATGAAAATATATTTTTAGTTGTACTAATACATTTTTCAGCTACAAATGGATCAGAAGACCTACTGAATAATGGTGGACACATTCTAATGAATGACTCAATAGAAGTTTCTCCCTCCTTTTCTCGTTTGGAATTCCTTCATGATTCATAACTTGATAATGTTGTGTGAGCATGGCCACATGATTTTGGATTCCAGATCCCATAACATTTGGTTTCTTAGGGGGACAATAATTGCATTTCTAGTCACATTCAGTGAAAAAACGGTTCCTTTAGGTTCCAACCATTTACTAAAACCAAGAAGCATTGTTTGAGAAACAGTAATCATAACAAGAAAACCACATAATCAAGAATGAAATTTCAATTTAGAACACGTTAGGTTTTATCCTAGGTTATTCATGAACATCTCTAAAACACTAGGACAAGAACATAACCTATACTTAGACATATCCTTTAGGTTCTTACTACGGTTTTCTCATACTAGTTTATAAAGGTTAACTATACCTTTTCTATGATACCAATTATAACGACCAATAATTTACATATAGATATTACTAAAACATTAACGAATATTTATTACATAACATAACAAAACCATGCTAGGACCGTATAGTTTGAGAGTCTTTAGAAACTGGGAATGATAAAAAACTGGTTCATAAAACATCCACATTGTCTCATACTTTTATCTTCATAACTAGAATACCTTTTGACATATCTTAATTAATATCATTCTTCATGACCTGGGAAAAAATATATGAAAGGGTGAGCTAAAAATCTCAGTAAGGGTAAGGGAGATATCAATCATAAACATAAAATATGAAAATTTTATCCTACATATAAAATATCATAATATCATGTCATGGGATAAATCATAAATGTGTAATGTAATCCTAATAGTCATAACAAAAGACCTGAAATTTTGTGGCATACACACTTTAGTATATAATATCATTTCATATTATCTAAGGCCCATTAATGAGACCATAAAATCAAACAAATTCCATTACTAATCAGTGTTCACTCCTCATTCGAGCCCTGTATTACTAAACTAGACTTACTTTATATTTTATTCATGTCCATCTCAAGAGATATTAATCTTTACCATATTTATTGGATGGAATTATAATTCCCACTGATATCATAATGAAACTTTTTTTATGTGTTCAACAAAAACATAAGGCCATTCATCATAGAATAACCCAAGAAATAAAATGGGTTTCTTAAACATCATTTCATCAAAATTTATATAAAACAAATTGGTCTCCTAAATAACATTCCATCATTAACACAATCAAAACATAGTAATAACTGGGATAAAAATATGACCCTCTTTAAAGAGTGTCATCATAGAAGGAAAATAATTTTAAGAAAACACATGAAATTAATTCCTGAGGAAAATATTCTTTCTTCTTAAAAAATGTTTTCCTTCCTCAAAAAGCCACAAATTTTTTGAAGAAATCATTTTAGGTGAAAATATCCTTGTAATTTTGTTGGGTAAGATTCAAGGAAATAAGGCATTATGAAAGCATAAAAATCCATTCATGTCAGAAAAGTTAAAAAAATTCTTCTCATACTTTTTTCAAAAAAGTCAAAAAGTACCTCATACAAAAAATGACAATAGATTCCATTCATACCATTTAATTTTTTTTACAAAGGGTAAAATTGACTTTTAACAATTATAGAAGGATATAATGAATATTTTGAAATAAATATTTTGGAAACATGGATGTGGATGATAATTATACCCTAGTCAATACTTACAAATAAACAATCTCAAATAAAAAAGAGTTTTTCAAAGTTATCCCTTACCTTAGGTCTGATATTCTTTGTATGTATCTGAACCTCCTATTCTTCAATACGTATCCAATAAATCTTCACATAGAGCACTAGAGTTGGACACTGAAGCTGAACAGAAGCTCTAGAATGAAAATAAGTAAGATAAGAAGGAAAATGGGTTCGGTATAGCCGATCTTGAAGGCTGAAAATGAAGTGAAGATGTGAGGGATGATGTGACCTTTTATAATTTAGGTGGGGGTACTTTTAAAAACTCCATAAATAATAATTTATAATAAAATAAAACAATAGCCAAAAAACTCCAAAAAGTCACAACATCAAAGAGGAGATGATATAGGGATGTAATCTCATCAATCAATAAATTTTGGAAAACTTATGTTCTTAATTTAAACCACATATTTTTAATTTATACTTAGTTATTCTATTTAATTTTAATTGTGGTAATAAAATTTTAAATATTTAATGGTTATAAATATTTAATTTTATGGAGTTAGTTGAAGATAAATGGATATTTAATGAAATTTTTTATTCTATAATTATCACTTTGTAATTTTTAAATATTTTTATAATTTTTAAATAATTTAATAAAATGACATTTTAAAAAAATATCAATAGTGTCAATTTTGACACTATTCATTTATTTGACTTAAAAAAAATCCACATAGGAGATAAATTCTAAAAAAAATATTTATCAAAGTAATAACATTTCATAGTTCCCAATAAAATTAATGGATCAATTTAATTAGGTCATATTATGTAACACACCAAGCTTCCATTGTACGTTTCCCTTTGAATAATGTAATAGCTTGCATTGTACGTAACTTCGAGATTCTAACACACCGCGACCAATCAAACAAGCCATTATGACTAGTAATACCCAATTTTTGAAATTTTATAAATTTTTTTTCAAAATGGACTTCATTTTTGAATTCGGAGTATCGAAATTAGCTTAGGGTAAATTTTTTGTATTTTTTCTGAAAACATTCAATTTTTGATGAATACTGAAAACACAAAATTATTGGTTAAACCCGAATTTTTATTTAAATAATTATTTAATTTATTTAAATTTATTTTTGGTCAAAATATATACATAATAGCTATATATGTTCAATGTAATTCATTGGAGCCATTTTATAACAATTTTAGATATATAAAAATTTTATTGAACGTTTTATCATCTTTTACCCACCTCCTAGGAGCATTTGGAACTTTTTATAAAACATAATATTACCACTTCTGTGAGTTTAATTTCAAAAATAAAAGAGACGCAGTTTATATCAGTATGTAAAATATGGTTCAATAAGATGAAAATAATTGTTGTTGTATATAAAGTTTTGACTTTTATTTAACACGATTAAAAGTAAATAGTGTAATTAAGGGTAAAAATGATATCATAATTACCCTAACAAATGTCCTAATTCTATTGGATAAGTTTAATTCGACCCAAAACAACCTTAGGAATAAAATATGATCCTTTTGGTCCACTTGGATTATATTAGAACACTTATTATTATTTTAATTAAAGAAGACTTAAAAGAGTTAAATTCAAAGTTTAGTAACTAAACCATTTTTAATATAGGGTTAAAGACAATATAAATTAGACTACAAATATTCATTAGAAATATAAAAATATTTCATATATTATTATATTATATTTTTAATTTTTAGACCTTCCATATTTTAATTTATTTATGACACAATGATGATGCAGTAATTACCTCTATAATGAAATATTAAAATAATTGATATTATAAATATACAAATAATTGTAAATTGAGACTTATGATGAATTCCACTAATTTTATAGGTTAATATGACATGTTATGGTTGATTGACTAAATTTTATTCGATGTTATAATGTTTTTATAACTTTCAAAAAAATACAAAATAGTGTCAAAATTGACATAATTGGGTTTTTAAAACAAATACCATATTATTAGTTAATATAATATTCATAAAAATCTAAGGTTCAACCAAAGGACATTGATAAGGTTATATATGTTAATAATGAACCACATGGGGTTCGATTGGCATATTATAGTATGTTTATTAACCATATAATATAAAAATACAAAGAGACATGATAAATATCAAACTATTTAATTAAGAGTTAAATCATAAAGATAAGGTTGATATGGTGAACTAAACCAATCCAAAACCTATTGGTTGAGAGGTTTTCGACCCATCCACACCTTATCCTAGAAAAAATCATTTGGAGACATTAGAAATTGAAAATGATTTTATAATACAATAATATTTCAATCTTTTTTCTAAAGTGATCATCACCTCTCTTATAAAATGGTACTTCCTATTATGTTAATTTCATACCACCAAAGCCATTTGTATAACGACCCACACTTTACATACATTGTTAATACTTCAAAATTGAATCACACTTATTACAACATATGACAAAACCACAAAGGACCGTATAGGTATAGTGTCTTTAGAAACTGGGAAACATAAACAACTGGTTCATAAATCTTCTACAGTGTCTCCCATTTATTTCATCATATCTAGGGTCCCTTTTAGCATATTCTACTTAATATCCATCTTCCTGGCCTGGGGAAAAGAAAACATAAAAGGGTGAGCTCAAATGCTCAGCAAGGGCAAATAAAGGAAATAAAAATCATATCATATCTTTTTGAAAATTAAAACCTGCAAAAGAGATCATAATATCTTAACATGGAATAAATCATAGAAGTGAAAATGAGATCCCCATAATCATAACATAAAACTTGAATCTTTGTGGCATGCACACATAATCATGGAAAATCATTTCTTGTTAGTCATGACTCATTGCCAAGACTATCTTAGTGGACAAAGTCCCTTTCTGAACCGAGTTCACTCCTCGTTTCAGTCATGTATCACTGAACCGAAATAACCTTCCGTTCCAGCCATGTCTATCTCATGAGATATAAAATCTTTACCCAATGCATTGGAGGGAGATATAGGTCCCACCCGTCTCATAATGATACCATTCTTATGTGTTCCATAAAATCATAAATCATACATCATTTCATAACCCATGTAATAAAAATGGGAATCTTAAACATCATGACATCATAAAACAATTCATATATGATAAAGGAATTCATAAAAATAATTCCATCACAACATAACCAAATCAATGTAATAATAGTGATAGAAACAGAACCCTATGTTATCTTAGATGGAAAATAATTTTGATAAAATACTTGAAATGAATTCTTGAGGAAAATATCCTTTCTTCTTCAAAAACATTTTTCCTTTCATAACATGTCATACAACTTTTAACTAAAAGAAGTTGATTAAAAATAAACTTGAAAACTTGTAAAGGAAGCTTATTGGAAATAATGTTTTAAAAATCCATTCTTGCCGTATAAGTTAAAAAAAAACATTCTTCGTACTTTTGTCGGAAAAGTCAAAAAGTACCTCGTACGGAAAAAAGATTCCTTTCATATTCTTTACTAAAAACTCACCTAAAGGTAAAATTGGATTTAAACAATTGCAAGTGGATGGAAACAATATTACATATTGAGGGAACATGGATGTGGATGATAAAATACACCCCAGTAAATACTTACGAATAAACAATCTCGGATAAAAATGAGATTGTGATATTTCCCTTACCTTAGGTCCGATTTGCTTTGTTCGTGTCCGAATCTCCTGTATAATGGTTTAAATAATGTTATTGACTTATTCCAGAATCATACATATTGATATGAGATCATATATGGTCATATTATTAGCTTCTTGTTAGTAATATTTCATTGTTACTTGTTACTTGGGTCTTTATAACTTTTTGTTCTTATGCGTGTTTTGTCGAATAAATTCTTATTCTTATCTTTAGGTTATAGATAATTCATTTCCAGAATGGTATTAGTGTAGTATATACCATATTCATTCATTCAATTCATTTATATAATCATTATGAAATGAAGATCATGTAGAACGAGTCGCATCACATCGTGGAGACGGTATTCCGTACGTACGCACGAGTGATGATATCGTTCCTATGATCGTGGAATTGTATTGGAGTATATATATATATTATCTCAGTATCAATATTACTTAATAATAATCATATATAGTTACTGATTACACCATTATACCCATCCTTGTAAGGTGATGGTGGAAAATAGATTACACCACGGCGTGGAGACGGTATTCCGTACGTACGCACGCGCGGTGATTTCATTTTTCCGTAGGATGGATAGAAGGTTAATTAGGGTTGTTTCATATTTATAATAACATATCAGTATGTAAGTAATACTGATGTTATTTCTTCATCATGAAACAACTAAAGAAGAAGAAGTTGAAGAAGAAAGAAATTGAAAAGATCGGTAATGGATATTACCTCTTCTTTGGAACGCCTCTTTGAATCCTCCACTTAAGGAACTAAGATTGGTCTTTGGAGAAGACCAGGACCTCTAGGATTATTCTAGGGAAGTGTAGAGGAGAAAATGGCAGGGGTTTGCCGAGCTTGAGTGCTCAAATTGGTGTGAGGAGGAGGGGGAGGAGGTGCCCTTTTATAAGGGAGGAGAGGGGCACCTTAGGAATATCTCAAAATATTATTTTATATTAAAGTCAAAATCGGTTTATAATGGTTCCAAAGGGTCTTATTTCGAAGATAAAGTGGGGAAGGGTCGAAATCCTATCAACCAATAGGATTTAGACAAGTTTAGGTTATTATTGTAACCTTATCAATTAGATTTAACTCTAAGTTAAATAATTTAACTTTTACCGTGTCTTTTTGTTTTCTTTCACTATATGGTTTATACACTTACTATAACATGCCAAACGAACCCCAAATTGTTTATTATTAATATATATATCCTTATCTAAGTCATTTGGCTGAACCTTAGATTTTTAAGAATAAAATAACAATTAATAATATAATATTTGATTTAAAAACTATTTTGTGTCAATTTTGACACTATTTGATATATGATTTTTGTGAAAGTTATAAAAGAATTATATGTTCGAACCAAGTTGATTAAATCAACAATAATATATCATAGTAACCTAGAAAATTAGTGGAATTCATAAAAATCCTTAAATTACATTTATTTTGGTATTTATATTATCAATTTTGTCAATATTTCATTAATAAGATAATTACTGCATCATCTTTGTGTCATAAATAAATTAAATTATTTGATGTCTAAAAATTACAAATAAAATACCATCATGTAGGAAATCTTTTTAGATTTCTAATGAATATTTACAATCGAATTTATCTTATGTATAACCCCATATTAAAAATGATTTACTTATTAAACTTTGATTTTAACTATTATAACCCTTCTTTAAATAAATTAATAATAAATGTCCTAATCTAATCCAAGTGGGCCTCAATGGTCATATTTTATTCCTAAGTTTGTTTTTGGTCGAATTACACTTGTCCAATAGAATTAGGACATGTGTTAGGGTAATATTAATATCATATTTACCCTTAGTTACCCTATTTACTATTAACCGCGGTAAAAATAGTAAAAAGTTACTATTCACCAAAAAATTATTTTCATCTCATTGAACCACATTTTAGTCCTTGATATTAACCGTGTCTCTCGGATTTTTGAAATTCCATTCACAGAAGCGGTAAAATTAAGTTTTATGCAAAATTCAGTTTTTAACCTACCACTTAGTGGTTTCACTATTCATCAAAAATTGAAAGTTTTCAGAAAAATACCAAAATTTCACCCTAGGATAATTTCGATATTCTGAGTCCAAAAATGAAATCCATTTTGAAAAAATAAAATTTATAAAATTTTAAAAAGTGGTTATTACTATTCATAACGGCTAGTTTTAATAGCATATTGTTGTTTAGTGAAACTCGGTATTGCGTACGACGCAAGCTATCGAGGAAGGTCGCGATTGCGTGCAAAGCAAGCCAAGCAAGTATTGTGTAGAAAAAGATTCCTTTGATGGTTTATATAACATAAAAGTCTCGGGTGTTACATTCTACCCCCCTTAAAAAGAATTTCTCCCTCGAAATTCGTCACTTTGTAACAAACAAATGAGGATACTTCTCCCTCATCATATCCTCAAGCTCCCATGTAGCTTCTTCAAGTTGGTGGTTTCTCCATAAAACTTTCACCAAGCGAGTGGTCTTGTTTCGTAGGACTTTTTCGCTACGATCCAGAATCTCTATCGGCTGTTCTTCATAAGAAAGATCTTGCTCCAGCGGTACAACTTCTGAGCTGAGTACATGTGAAGGATCTGGTATGTACTTTCTCAGGAGAGATACATGGAACACATCGTGAACTTGAGAGAGATTCGGTGGAAGCGCCAATCGGTAAGCTACCTTCCCAACACGATCCAGTATTTCAAAAGGACCGATATATCTAGGGCTCAACTTCCCCTTCTTTCCAAATCTCATAACCCTCTTCCAGGGAGATATTCGTAAGAACACTTTATCACCCACTTCAAACTCTAGGTCTTTTCTTCGGTTGTCGGCATAACTTTTCTGTCGACTCTGAGCTGCTCTTATGTGTTGTTGAATAGATCTGACCTTTTCTACCATTTCATCAACGAGATCAGGTCCTAATAGCTTTCTTTCCCCAACTTCATCCCAGCAAGTTGGAGTCCTGCATTTCTTTCCATAGAGCGCTTCATAAGGAGCCATCTGAATACTGGAGTGAAAACTATTATTATAAGAAAATTCCACCAAAGGTAGGTGTTGATCCCAACCTCCTTTGAAATCCATAGAGCAAGCTCTCAACATATCTTCTAGGGTTTGAATTGTTCTCTCAGACTGACCGTCTGTCTGGGGATGATAAGCAGTGCTGAAACTCAACTCTGTATCCAGAGTATGCTGAAGACTTCGCCAGAACTTCGAGGTAAATCTCGGATCTCGATCAGATATAATAGAAAGTGGTACTCCATGCAATCTTACCACTTCCTTTACATATATCCTGGCAAGCTGATCTAGAGAGAAATCCTCTCTAATAGCAATGAAGTGTGCAGACTTTGTAAGACGATCAACTATGACCCAGATAGCATTATTGCCTTTGGATGTTTTAGGAAGTCCTGTGACAAAGTCCATAGTGATGTTTTCCCATTTCCATTCGGGTATGGGTAATGGTTGTAACATCCCCTTAGACTTCTGTCTCTCAGCTTTAACTTGTTGACAAACCAAGCATCGAGAGACATATTCAGCAACATCTCTTTTCATGCCATCCCACCAGAAGTACTCTTTCAGGTCCCTATACATCTTCGTGCTTCCAGGATGAATAGAGAATGAAGAACTATGAGCCTCATCCAGTAGCTCTTTCTTTAATTCGGGGATGGGAGGAACACAAACCCGATTCCTGAACATTATTATCCCATCACAATCAAGGTTGAATTCAGGAACATTTCTCACCTTCTTTTGTAACTCGACATATTCTTTATGTGCCTCTTTAATCGTCACATGTATAGATGGTTGAACATTCATTTGAGAAAGATAAGATTTTTCCCCTTCCATTATAATTCCAAGATCCATCCTTTATAAATCCATAAATATTGGATCTTTTGTGATCCTCATCATGGATAAACTAGCATGGTCTTGTCGACTTAATGCATCTGCCACCTTGTTTGCTTTCCCAGGGTGGTAATGGATTGAGCAGTCATAATCCTTAATCAGCTCCAACCATCTTCTTTGGCGCATATTCAGCTCCTTTTGTGTGAAAATATACTTTAAACTTTTATGATCAGTATAAATATCACACCTTTCACCATAAAGGTAATGCCTCCAAATCTTTAATGCAAAGATTACCGCAGCCAACTCCAAATCATGTGTTGGGTAATTTTGCTCATGGATTTTCAACTGTCGTGAGGCATAAGCTATCACCATATCATTTTGCATAAGAACACACCCCAATCCCTTCTTGGATGCATCACTGTAGATCACAAACCTTTCTCCACTACAAGGCAGTGTGATCACAGGTGCACTGGATAACCTTCTTTTCAACTCCTTGAAATTCTCTTCACATTCCTCTGTCCAGACAAACTTAACTCCTTTCCGAGTCAACTTGGTGAGTGGATTAGATAATCGTGAAAAATCTTTTACAAAACGTCGATAATAACCAGCCAAACCAAGAAAACTTCGGATCTCAGTTACTATTGTTAGTCTTGACCATCTTTCGATAACCTCTGTTTTTGCTGGATCCACAGATATCCCCTCTTTTGAGATTATATGACCCAAAAATGCAACTTTTTGAAGCCAAAATTCACACTTGGTAAATTTGGCATAATGCTTCTCTTTTCTCAGGGTCTTCAATATAATTCTCAAGTGATCTTCATGCTCTTCCTTGCTCTTTGAATAGACAAGAATATCGTCTATGAAGGCTACCACAAATTGATCAAGATAGTCTCTAAAGACTCTATTCATTAGATCCATGAAGATAGCAGGGGCATTAGTAAGACCAAATGGCATCACTATAAATTCATAGTGTCCATACCTTGTACGGAAAGCCATCTTTGGTATATCCTCCCTTTTGACCCTTAATTGATGATACCCTGAACGAAGATCAATCTTGGAAAAGTATTGAGCTCCGCGTAGTTGGTCAAATAAGTCATCAATGCGTGGGAGAGGATATTTGTTCTTGATAGTGATCTTGTTAAGTTCTCGATAATCAATGCAGAGTCTCATTGATCCATCTTTCTTCTTAACAAATAGAACAGGTGCTCCCCAAGGTGACGCACTAGGGCGTATGAATCCCTTATCAAGATTCTCTTGGAGTTGCTTCTTCAATTCCTGCAACTCAATTGGGGCCATTCTATAAGGTGTCTTTGAAATAGGCAAAGCACCCGGTACGAGTTCTATTGAAAACTCAACTTCACGATTTGGTGGAAGACCCGGTAATTCCTCCAGAAAGACATCATCAAACTCTCGTACAATGGGCATATTCTTAATCGTGAGTTTCTCACCAACTATTTGAGATAAATAACCTTCATTTAGTGGAATCAATACCCATAATATGGAAGAAATTTCCACTGGAAGGTTATGTTCATCCTTGCATTGATAGACGATCGTAGGTTGATCTGGAATATGAAATGTGGCTTCCCTTCTTTGGCAATTGATATGAGCTCCATGTAGAGAAAGCCAATCCATGCCAAGAATCACATCAAATTCCACTAAAGGAAGGATCACAAGATTTGCAGGAAGCACTTTCCCACAAACTTCGATCGGAGAAGAATTATAAACTTTTGATGCGATTGATGTGCCATTAGGTGTTGTCACAGCTAACTCAACATCTAATTGTTGAGGTAATACGGTGATACCCTTAGAAAATTTTTCAGAAATAAAAGAGTGGGTGGATCCAGAATCAAATAAAACATTTGCTACTTTAGAGTGGATGGTAAGTGTACCTTTCACCACATCGTTATCGTACTCCACATCGCTGATAGAAATTGCATGTGACTTTCCTTTGTCTTTAGCCTTAAGAGTTTGTTGACGTCGACCATCATCATCAACCCTTGGATTTGGGCATTGATTGGCATAATGCCCCATCTCCTTGCACTTGAAACATTGAAGTGTAGTAGGTTCATTCTGTGTATCCCTTCCTTTGTTTGCATCATTAGACATCTTCTTCCCATTATCACGGCATTCAAATGCCCAATGACCTTCCTTTCCACATTTAAAACATTTACTTGTCCCTTTAAGACAACTCCCTCCATGTTTCTTTCCACACTTTGAGCATAATGGAAAGTTCATCTTCTTTTCAGTGGGCTCTTTAGAGTTTCCTTTGAATTCCATCTTCCTCTTCTTATCAAACCCATGTGACTGATGGGTTACTCCAATCTCCATCTCGACTTTGAGAGCACATCGAACGATTTCCTCGTAGCTATTGAAGTCCCTTATGGCTAACGCCCTTCGAAGACTTGGTTTTAAGCCACTAAAGAATCGATCGATCTTACTCTCAGGTTGGATAATAATACCAGAAGCGTACCTTGAAAGTCTTGTAAAATTTGCTTCATAGGTACCAACAGATTCATCATCCCTTTGCTTCAGTTCAAGAAACTCTTTCTCCATCTTTGTTCGGAGAATACGAGGGAAGTACTTATTGAAAAATAAGTTCTTGAACTCGTCCCATTCCATAGACTCAATTTCATCCCTTTGCCTTGTATTCTTAACAAGATTCCACCATTGATCAGCATCTCTTTCCAAACGATACACTGCTAGGATGACTTTATCATGCTCAGAACAATGAAGAACTGAAAATATCTTTTCAGTAGTACTAATCCTTTGTTCAGCAACTAATGGATCAGTAGACCCGCTGAAAGATGGTGGACGCTGCCTCATGAGGGATTCAACAGAATGTTGCTCCCTCCTTTGTTCGTTTGGAAATCTTGCATGATTCATAGCTTGAGAAAGTTGTGTGAGCATGGCTACAAGATTTTGCATTCCAGCTCCCATATCGTTTGGTTGCTCAGGGGGACAATCATTGCATTGCCCATCGCATTCCGCATTAACACGGTTCCTTCGGGTTCCAGCCATTGACTAAAACCAAGAAGAATAGTGTGAGCAACACTAATTATAATAGGAAACCACATAATTCAAGAATAAAATTTTCATGCTTATGGTCTTATACTAGGTTATTCATGGCCATTTCTAAGATTGTGTTCTATGCTTAGACTTATCCTTAGGGTTCTTACTAATGCTTTCACATCCTAGTTTCCAAAGGTTGACTATAACCTCCCTCTGATACCAACTATAACGACCCACACTTTACATACATTGTTAATACTTCAAAATTGAATCACACTTATTACAACATATGACAAAACCACAAAGGACCGTATAGGTATAGTGTCTTTAGAAACTGGGAAACATAAACAACTGGTTCATAAATCTTCTACAGTGTCTCCCATTTATTTCATCATATCTAGGGTCCCTTTTAGCATATTCTACTTAATATCCATCTTCCTGGCCTGGGGAAAAGAAAACATAAAAGGGTGAGCTCAAATGCTCAACAAGGGCAAATAAAGGAAATAAAAATCATATCATATCTTTTTGAAAATTAAAACCAGAAAAAGTGATCATAATATCTTAACATGGAATAAATCATAGAAGTGAAAATGAGATCCCCATAATCATAACATAAAACTTGAATCTTTGTGGCATGCACACATAATCATGGAAAATCATTTCTTGTTAGTCATGACTCATTGCCAAGACTATCTTAGTGGACAAAGTCCCTTTCTGAACCGAGTTCACTCCTCGTTTAAGTCATGTATCGCTGAACCGAAATAACCTTCCGTTCCAGCCATGTCTATCTCATGAGATATAAAATCATTACCCAATGCATTGGAGGGAGATATAGGTCCCACCCGTCTCATAATGATACCATTCTTATGTGTTCCATAAAATCATAAATCATACATCATTTCATAACCCATGTAATAAAATTGGGAATCTTAAACATCATGACATCATAAAACAATTCATATATGATAAAGGAATTCATAAAAATAATTCCATCACAACATAACCAAATCAATTTAATAATAGTGATAGAAATAGAACCCTATGTTATCTTAGATGGAAAATAATTTTGATAAAATACTTGAAATGAATTCTTGAGGAAAATATCCTTTCTTCTTCAAAAACATTTTTCCTTTCATAACATGTCATACAACTTTAAACTAAAAGAAGTTGATTAAAAATAAACTTGAAAACTTGTAAAGGAAGCTTATTGGAAATAATGTTTTAAAAATCCATTCTTGCCGTATAAGTTAAAAAAAACATTCTTCGTACTTTTGTCGGAAAAGTCAAAAAGTACCACGTACGGAAAAAAGATTCCTTTCATATTCTTTACTAAAAACTCACCTAAAGGTAAAATTGGATTTAAACAATTGCAAGTGGATGGAAACAATATTACATATTGAGGGAACATGGATGTGGATGATAAAATACACCCCAGTAAATACTTACGAATAAACAATCTCGGATAAAAATGAGATTGTGATATTTCCCTTACCTTAGGTCCGATTTGCTTTGTTCGTGTCCGAAGCTCCTGTATAATGGTTTAAATAATGTTATTGACTTATTCCAGAATCATAAATATTGATATGAGATCATATATGGTCATATTATTAGCTTCTTGTTAGTAATATTTCATTGTTACTTGTTACTTGGGTCTTTATAACTTTTTGTTCTTATGCGTGTTTTGTCGAATAAATTCTTATTCTTATCTTTAGGTTATAGATAATTCATTTCCAGAATGGTATTAGTGTAGTATATACCATATTCATTCATTCAATTCATTTATATAATCATTATGAAATGAAAATCATGTAGAACGAGTCGCATCACATCGTGGAGACGGTATTCCGTACGTACGCACGAGTGATGATATCGTTCCTATGATCGTGGAATTGTATTGGAGTATATATATATATTATCTCAGTATCAATATTACTTAATAATAATCATATATAGTTACTGATTACACCATTATACCCATCCTTGTAAGGTGATGGTGGAAAATAGATTACACCACGGCGTGGAGACGGTATTCCGTACGTACGCACGCGCGGTGATTTCATTTTTCCGTAGGATGGATAGAAGGTTAATTAGGGTTGTTTCATATTTATAATAACATATCAGTATTTAATTAATACTGATGTTATTACTTCATCATGAAACAACTAAAGAAGAAGAAGTTGAAGAAGAAAGAAATTGAAAAGATCGGTAATGGATATTACCTCTTCTTTGGAACGCCTCTTTGAATCCTCCACTTAAGGAACTAAGATTGGTCTTTGGAGAAGACCAGGACCTCTAGGATTATTCTAGGGAAGTGTAGAGGAGAAAATGGCAGGGGTTGGCCGAGCTTGAGTGCTCAAATTGGTGTGAGGAGGAGGGGGAGGAGGTGCCCTTTTATAAGGGAGGAGAGGGGCACCTTAGGAATATCTCAAAATATTATTTTATATTAAAGTAAATATCGGTTTATAATGGTTCCAAAGGGTCTTATTTCGAAGATAAAGTGGGGAAGGGTCTAAATCCTATCAACCAATAGGATTTAGACAAGTTTAGGTTATTATTGTAACCTTATCAATTAGATTTAACTCTAAGTTAAATAATTTAACTTTTACCGTGTCTTTTTGTTTTCTTTCACTATATGGTTAATACACTTACTATAACATGCCAAAAGAACCCCAAATTGTTTATTATTAATATATATATCCTTATCTAAGTCATTTGGCCGAACCTTATATTTTTAGGAATACAATAACAATTAATAATATAATATTTGATTTATATACTATTTTGTGTCAATTTTGACACTATTTGATATATGATTTTTGTGAAAGTCATAACAGAATTATATGTTCGAACCAAGTTGATTAGATCAACAATAATATATCATAGTAACCTAGAAAATTAGTGGAATTCATAAAAAGTCTTAAATGACATTTATTTTGGTATTTATATTATCAATTTTGTCAATATTTCATTAATAAGATAATTACTGCATCATCTTTGTGTCATAAATAAATTAAATTATTTGATGTCTAAAAATTACAAATAAAATACCATCATGTAGGAAATCTTTGTAGCTTTCTAATGAATATTTACAATCGAATTTATCTTATGTATAACCCCATATTAAAAATGATTTACTTATTAAACTTTGATTTTAACTATTTTAACCCTTCTTTAAATAAATTAATAATAAATGTCCTAATCTAATCCAAGTGGGCCTAAATGGTCATATTTTATTCCTAAGTTTGTTTTTGGTCGAATTACACTTGTCCAATAGAATTAGGACATGTGTTAGGGTAATATTAATATCATATTTACCCTTAGTTACCCTATTTACTATTAACCGCGGTAAAAATAGTAAAAAGTTACTATTCACCAAAAAATTATTTTCATCTCATTGAACCACATTTTAGTCCTTGATATTAACCGTGTCTCTCGGATTTTTGAAATTCCATTCACAGAAGTGGTAAAATTAAGTTTTATGCAAAATTCAGTTTTTAACCTACCACTTAGTGGTTTCACTATTCATCAAAAATTGAATGTTTTCAGAAAAATACCAAAATTTCACCCTAGGATAATTTCGATATTCTGAGTCCAAAAATGAAGTCCATTTTGAAAAAATAAAATTTATAAAATTTTAAAAAGTGGTTATTACTATTCATAACGGCTAGTTTTAATAGCATATTGTTGTTTAGTGAAACTCGGTATTGCGTACGACGCAAGCTATCGAGGAAGGTCGCGATTGCGTGCAAAGCAAGCCAAGCAAGTATTGTGTAGAAAAAGATTCCTTTGATGGTTTATATAACATAAAAGTCTCGGGTGTTACAATTTGGATCCGACAAACCCTACCAAAATATACTCCCAACTTTCCTGCCTTCATCATATAGGCATTCTGTTGGTCAAAAAGCCAGCCTATGGATCCCTTTTTATCAAATCAGAAGGAAGAATCCCACGAAGAGGTCAATATCTCATCACCTCTTTCAAGTTCTATTCTTCTTACACTTCCTCTTTCTTTGTTGTTACCATTATAAAATAAAAAATCGAGTATATTATATATACTGTTATATTATTATAAAAATTGTACAACCATATTCATTATTCTATCCATCATATTAATGAAAAATTCACCATAAGTGCGTACGTACGGCTTACCGTCTCCACGTCGTGGTGTAGTATGTTATTCAAACACTTCATTATTTGAATTGGTTTAATAATGAGTATAAATGATGTAAATAATAAATATAACATGTTAATGATTCTTTATATATGATATACCATCCAATTACATACGATTTCACCATTAATATAATGATATTTTCACTCGTGCTTACGTACGGATTACAGTCTCCATGAACGGGATGAGATTCATTCACCATCGTAATCATTCAAGAATAATTTTCATTTTATGATTAAAAATTATATTTATGAACATAATATCATTCTTTGTTTGAATCAAATACATTCTATCCATAACAAACATGACTTACGTAACCATGAATATAAAGGAAAACAAATCAGTTAACAACCGAAATGATGATACTACTAACATATTATTAACAAAGCAATATTATAAGATCATATATGATATTATATTTATGTATATGATTCTTGTATAATTTATTAACAATGTTTTAACAATTATACCAGATTTAACATGACATTTACTAAGGATAAGTACAAGGTAAGGGTTAATTCTATAATCTCTTTACTTATCTGAGGTTGTTAATGGATAATTATCTACTGGGACCTCTTTATAGTACAAATCCATTTTTTCATAAAAATGTAATTTAAAACATTTTTAATATTTACTACACTATGGGTTAAAGTCATTTATACCCTTATTTGACCATATATGTTTTCAACGATATTTTTCCATCATTTTCCAAAAAAGGAACTTTATGACCTTTTCGAAAAAATTAAGGTAAGAATATATTTTTTTAACTTATACGGTGGGTGTGGCTATTTTCTGCTGTTATATCATCATTGAAGCTTCCCATAAAATCTTATAATAATATTTTAAAAATAAATGTTTTCCTTTAAAATTATATTACTTTTAAATGATTTCAAAATAGAAAGAGATATTTCTCTAGAAAATTGTTTATTTTAACTATGTCAACATCATTTAATGGATTTTACGCTTGTTTGAAGTTTATTTATTATGATACAAAACATCCAAATTTAATTGAAGGTTTTGTGATATGTTTGGATATTGATGTGTTATTTTTACACCATTCATGTTTTATGGATAATGTATTGACATTTCGTATGATTTTTTTAATACGAATGTTTATGTTATGTTTAAATCCTTTCATATGAGGAATGTATTGGACATAGTAAGTGATGGGTAGAGCCCGCTATGAATCCTTGATGCATTATTATGCCTAATGAGCCAATATAGTGTCTTGGAACAAGGCCTTGACAATATATTATTTTTATTCTTGGCATAAGGCCTTGATTATATAGATAAGAAGTTTGGCATTAAGCATTCCATCATTATGAAAGTGGCTATTGACATTGAATGTGATTATTCTACTAGTAGAATATCCATGAGAATAAGTAAATGGAATTATTTGATTTTATCTTTTCCATATTATTCTAAAGTGTAATTTTAAAATGATTTTGTTTTAGTCTTATAAATTTCCTAAAATGTTTATGCTTATTTATGAGAGTTTCCGCTATATTGTTATCCTTACTGAGAATCTCAACTCACACCATTATATGTTTTATTTTTCCTAGGATGTGAAGAAATATTTAATGGTTGACCTTCATGGATAGGATAAGGATATAAGTGTGGTACATGGGGAAAAAATGTAGTTAATGTTTTTATTTTATGATGTAATTAAAAAATTATGAATGTATCTAGTACTTCCAAGGCTACTCATCTGATTGGTCTTTCGGGACATGATTCCTTGTATCATGAAAATGTTATATAATAATGCACAAGATCTGGGTAACTGGGGTCGAGGCGTTACAGTTGGTATCAAATAAAGTTTAGTAAAATCCCTGGAAACTAGATTTAGAAAAACATTGATTAAAGCACATTACCCTAATATATTCTTTAAGGATTAGTATAGAGGAACTTCCTAGAATTTTGGTACTAGAGAGATTTTGTGAGTTTTCCATGCAATACATCTCTGTCTATATATGAGCAGCTAGAGGCAGCTATTGCACAAATGTACCTAGGGGTAAAACTCAAAAACACCGCTTTGATCTAGACTCGAATGGGAAATGGCACACAACAAAGAGCCTTGCTGCACTCTTTGTTACATCACTCCCAGGGGATATGATTAGGATAATTTATATTTTCTTTAAAAACCATTATAAAGGATTTATGAGTATATACCTCCTCAAATAAATTTTATTATTATTATTATGGATTATATCCATAACTTTTTCGTTTTATGTTAAGAGTTTTACAAGTTTGGAATTATGAATTGTGATTCGTAAACTAATCTAGTGTATGCCATTTTTTAGAAATGGAACCTAGTGGAAGGAATGGAAACCGTATCAACACACATAATCCATGTAGGGATTGACCTCCTACTCAAGATAATTATAGTAGAGATGGTGATGCAAATGGTGTTAATCATCTTATCACCATACTGGGACAACTCACTCAGGTTATGAATAATAACCTTACCCGTATGGAGCACCCTGAACCACAATGTGGAGGATCAATGTTTGAGCACTTCATGAGGCAACAAACCCCGAAATTCAATGGGAGTTAAAATCCATTAGTTGCTGAGTAATGGATAAATTTCTTAGAGAAAATATTTTATGATTTGGGGAGTAGGGAAAGGTAAAGAGTGATCATTGTAGTTTATAGTAGTAATTAATCCAAAAAATATTGGAAGATGAAGAAGTATCGAACATGGAATGGAGAGAGGTTTAAGAAATTTTCTTAGAAAATTACATTCCTCGTGACCATCAAGCGGATATGGTAAGACAATTTCTGAGTTTGATTCAAAACGAGGATGAGAATGTCACAATGTATGAGGATAAATTTACATGGTTACCAAGGAATGAAACAGATTATATACATAACCCAAGGTGTCAGATTGATCAATTATTTGATGGGTTAATGCCATTTCTCCATAGAGCATTAGACTCACAATCATTCTCATCGTACGAACATATTGTCTCATGCGCTATCAGGACAGAAAATGAATTCTCTAAGTCTTATGACTTTAATGCAAAGCCAGAGAAAAATAGAGCTGTTGATCACTCTGGAAATGGAAATAAGGGAAAGAAGGGAAAAGTTGAATATACATCCTGCAGTAAATGTGGGAAGAAACACCCTGGTACTTGTATGCATGGAATGGGAGTCCGTTACAAGTGTGGTGAAAAAGGCCACCAAGCTTGTGATTGTAAGGAGAAGAAAGATGCTATCAAGTTTGAATATTATAATTGTAGATAAAAGGGGAATTATACAAGTTAATGTCCTAAGTTCCAAGGGAACTTAACTTAGAAAAGGCCACGGGAGTAAGGCCATGATAATACACTCCCTACTGCGGAGGTTGAAGATCTGAAAGATGTGGTGGCATGTAATTTAATGGTTTACTCAAGTTTAGCCAATGCTTTATTTGATTCTGGATCATCTCATTGTTTCATATCTTCCCAGTATGCTAAGAAAATTAGATATTTTCAATTTGACATAACAAGGGAGTTGTCAGTCAAAACTCCTAAGGGAAGTATCATCACAACAAATTTTTGTGAATTAGTTCTCATTAGGGCATATATATTTTCTTTATTTTCTGATCTCATTGTTATACCCATGATTGAATTTGATATAATCCTTTTAATGGATTGGATTTTGAACCATGGTGCAAGAATTTATTGTAAGAAGAAGGAGGTTATAATTTTTCATGATGATAATGAGTACCTTATCTTTAGAGCAGAAATGTCACCACATGATTCTTATCTAGATCCACCCCCAGTAGCTCTACTAAATTAAATTATTGGGGTGTAAGAGAATGAAATAATTATTTTTTAGGAAAGGAATGTTAGAATAGAAGACATACCTATTATGAAAGAATATGTTGATGTGTTTCCAGAGGATTTACCTGGACATCCTCCAGAATAAGAAATTGAGTTTTCAATTGATTTAATTCCTGGTTCAAGGCCCATATCTAAGACCACTTATTGAATGGAAACTGTGTAATTAGTGGAACTAAAGAAACAACTAGAATAATTGTGTAATAAGGGAATTATTCCCCAATGTGTTTTCCCATGGGGAGCCCCTGTTATTTTTTTAAGAAGAATGATGAATCTATGAGGTTGTGCATTGACTACAGGGAGATAAATGCTATAACAATAAAGAAAAAGTATCCCTACCTCACATTGATTATTTATTAGATCAACTTCATGGAGCTCAATATTTTTCAATGATTGACCTTCGATCTGGATATCACCAGTTGTGTGTGAAGAATGAATACATTCCAAAAACAACATTTTGAGCCAGGTACGAGCATTACTAGTTTACAGTAATGCCTTTTGGATTGAATAATGTACCCTCTGTTTTCATGGATCTAATGAACATAGTTTTCAATGAATATCTTGATGAATTTTTAGTGTTATTTTTTGATGATATCTTTGTATACTATAAAATCTCCAATGATCATGAAAATTATTTGTGCACAATTCTGAAAAACATCAGAAGAAATGAATTATATGGGAAGTTTAGCAAGTGTGAATTCTTGCTTCAAGAGATTTCTTTTCTTGGCCATATTGTCTCTAAGGATGGATTCTCTGTATATCCTTCAATGACTAAGCAATCAAATAATGGAGAGCATCGATGAGTATAATTGAGGTATGCTGTTTTATTGGTTTAGCAGGTTATTATCGACGTTTTGTCCAGAATTTTGACCGATTGGCTAACCAATTAACCAAGATCACTTGTAAAGGGGTTAAATTTTTATGGACAAAAGAGTGTGAAATTGTTTTAAAGAATCGAAGAGATGATTAGTTAATGCTCCTATCATGACTCTACCATCAGGGAATGATGGGTTTGTAATTTATAGTGATGCTTCCAAGAAAGGGATTGGTTGTGTCCTTATGCAGAATGATAGAGTTATTGCCTATGCATCACGACAGCTAAAAATTCATGACCAAAACTATCCTACTCATGATCTTGAGTTAGCAGTTGAAATATTTTCTATGAAAATATGGAGACACTATCTCTATGGTGAAAATTTGTGATTTATACTGATCACAAGAGTTTGAAGTAAATTTTCTCACAAAAAGAACTCAACATGGGGCCAATGAAATGGATTTAACTACTCAAGGATTATGATTTCACTATAAGCTACCACACTAGGAAGGAAAATAAGGTAGAAGATGCTTTGAGCAGAAAGGATCATGGATTTTGGAACAAGATGAGTGTTGAAAAGGATCCTATTTTCATGTATCTAGTAATGATGGATATTCGAATAACCATGGATGGTGAAACAAAAATTCTTTTTCAAATGGTTTCCAAAACATCTTTACTAGAAATGATAGAGAGTTCTTAGACTGATGACGAGGAGTTTAAAAAGAATATTAAATCTATGAATGATGGGAGATTGAGTGAATTCATATATAAAGATAGAAATTTTAAATTTGGGAAGAGACTTTGTGTTCCTAACATACCTAATAAGCGAATTGTTGGATAATGCTCATAGCTCCAATTTCTCTATACACCCTGGGTGCACCAAGATGTATAGATATTTGAAAAAAACATTTTTGGTGGGATAACACGAAGAAGGTGATTACTGATTTTGTGTCAAGATGTATGGTTTTTCAAGAAGTGAATGCTGGAAGGAAACATCCTGGAGGTGTCATGCAACCTCTTCTCATACCTGAGTGGAAATGGGATAATATTACGATGGACTTTTTACTGGGGCTACCAAAGACTCTTAGAAGGAATAATGAAATATGGGTATTTGTTGATCGTCTTACCAAGTTAGTACATTTTCTTGCTATAATAGAAGATTTACCACTTGAATATCTGGAAAGACTAAATATTAATGAAGTTGTATGATTCCATGGTGTACCCCTATTGATTGTTTCTGATCGTGATCCCCTTTTTACATCATGATTTGGGAAAAGTCTTCAGAAGTCCTTGGATACTGAACTTTGTTTGAGCACTGCCTTCCTCCCTCAAACTGATGGACAATCAGAACAAATTATTCATACCTTAGAAGACATTTTGAGATCTTTCTCACTTGACTTTCAAGGTATGTGGGATCAGTATTTACCTCTGGTTGAATTTTCCTATAACAATAGTTCCCATTCAAGTATTCAAATGGAAACATATGAAGCATTATATGGAAAGAGATGTCACACACCAACTTATTGGGACGATGTTGGTCAAAGAAAACTCGTAGGCCCAGAACTTGTTGAGGAAATAATGGAAAAGGTGAAGGTTATCCAAACCCACATCAAAGCAGCTCAAATTAGGCAAAAGAGCTATGCCCATAACCGAAGGTAGGATTTGGAATTTCAAGTATGAGAACATGTTTTCTTGAAGGTATATCCATGGAAGGGTGTTATAAGTTTTGGTAATAAGGGTAAATTGAGTCCTAGGTACATCAGGCCTTTCGAAATTCTATAATGAATAGGAGTTTTAGCTTATCGTTTGGCAATGCCTTCAAGTCTCTCCAAAGTTCATGATGTGTTTCACATATCACTGTTGAGAAAATACATGCCTGACCTAATGCATGTACTCACCTATGAAGAAATTGATCCAGAACCTGGTCTGTCATATTGTGAAGAGCCTATCAAAATTCTTGATATCAGGGAACAAGTGCTGAGAAACCAGATGACTCGTCTGGTAAAAGTTTTATGGAGAAATCATAAGATGGATGAGGAAACTTGGGAACTCGAGGAACTTATGAAGAAGAACCACCCAAGTCTTTTTATGAAGTAATATTATAGAAATTTCTAGGAACAAATTATTTTAATGAGCAGGGAATGTAACACCCCAAGCTTCCACGGTATGTTTCCCTTTGAATAATCCAATAGCTTTCATTGTATGCAGCTTTGAGATTCTAACACACCACGACCAATCAAACTAGCTGTTATGAATAGTAATACCCAATTTTTAAAATTTTATTTTTTTAAATGGACTTCATTTTTGAATTTTTAATATCAAAATTAGCTTAGAGTGAATATTGGGTATTTTTCTAAAAACATTCAATTTTTGATGAATAGTGAAAAACACTGTGTTATTGGTTAAAACCGAATTTTAATTAAAATAATTATTGATTTTATTTAAATTTATTTTATGTCAAAATAGATACATAATACATATATAAGTTCAATGTAATTCATTAGAGTATTTTTATAATAAGTTTAAATATGTAAAAAAATTTAAACTTTTAACCATCTTTTACCCACCTCCTAGAAGCATTTGCAAATTTGCTTAAAAAATAAATTTACTACTTTTGTGAGTTTTATTTTAAAAATATGAGAGACATGGTTTATATCAGTAAGTAATATGTGGTTTAATAAGATGAAAATAATTTCCTTGAATAGTAACTTTTGACTTTTAGTTACCAAGGTTAAAAGTAAATTGGGCAATTAAGGTTAAACTTTATATCATAATTACCCTAAAAAATGTCCTAATTCTAATTGGATAAGTTTAATTCAAGGGATGAAAACCTTAAGATTAAAATATGATCCTTTTGTTCCACTTGGATTAGATTAGGACATTTATTTTTATTTTATTTAAAGAATAGTTAAAAGAGTTAGATTCAATGTGAAATAACTAATCAATTTTTAATATAGGGTTACTGACAATATAAATTAGACTATAAATATTCATTAGAAATATAAAACAATTTCCTACATAATGATATTCTATTTAATATTTTTAGACATTAAATAATTTAATTTATTTATGAAGCAACGATGATGCAGTAATTACTTTAATAATGAAATATTAAAATAATTGATATCTAAATATCCAAATAAATTTTAATTGAGACTTATGATGAATTCTGCTAATTTTATAGGTTAATATGACATGTTTGGGTTAATTTATTAAATTTTATTCTAAGTTATAATTTTTTTATGGATTTCAAAAAAATCAAAAACTAAATAGTGTCAAAATAGACATAATTGAGTTTTTAAAACAAATACTATATTATTAATTGATATAATATTCATAAAAATATATGGTTCAGAAAAATGACTTATATAAGGTTATATATATTAATAAAGAACCAAATGCGGTTCTCTTGGATTGTTATTGTATGTTTATTAACCATATAGTATAAAAATACAAAGAGACATGGTAAATATCACACTATTTAACTAAGAGTGAAATATAAAAGATAAGGTTAATATGGTGACCTAAACCTATAAAAAACCTATTGGTTGAAATATTGTCGACCCATAGCCACCTTATCCTTGAAATAAATCATTTTTGAGCCATTAGAAACCATAAATGATTTTATTATAGAATATTATTTCAATCTTATCCTGAAGTGACCCTCACCTCTCTTATAAAAGGGTACATCCCCTTCCCTTAATTTGTCAACTCCAGAGCCATATGGCTCTGCCAACCCCTACCCAAATATCCTCCCAACATTCCTCCCCTTATCCTATAGGCCTTCCTTTGGACATAATTCTGACCTATGGAGACCTTTTGATCAAATTAAAAAAGAAGAACCCGAAGAAGAGGAAAATATCTCATCACCTCTTTCAAGTTCCTTTCTTCTTCCACTTCCACTTTCTTTGTTGATTCCATTATAAAATAATAACTCAAATATTTTCTATATACTGGGATTTTATTATAGAAATTGTACAACCATATTAATTATTATATCCATCATATGAATGACGAAGTCACCATACGTGCGTGAGTACGACTTACTGTCTCCACGTCATGTTGTAGTTTGTTATTCAAAAACATAATTATTTGGATGGGTATAATAATGAGTATAAATAATCTAAATAATAAATATAAAAAGTTAATGATTCTATAAATATGATATACCAACCAAATAAAAATTATTTTACCATCAATATAATGATATTGTCGCACGTGCGTACGTACATATTACCGTCTCCACGAATGCAATGAGATTCATTCCCCGTCTTAATCATTCAAGAATAATTTTCAATTTATGATTAAAAATAATTCTTATGAACATAATTTCATTATGTATATGAATAAAATACATCTTATCCATAACAAAAATGACTTACGTAACCAAGCATATGAAGGAAAACGAAGAAGTTACCACCCGAAACGATGATACTACTAATATAATTTTCACGCTACCGACGCCGGCATGTGGAAAATTTCACACCAGCATATTTTCCGCATGGATCAGGGATCCCGAGTGCCTATAAATAGAATTCCACCCCTTTAACTCCAAGGCCTAAGAATATGAACCATCTCCCATGCGTGAAATTCATATCCCGTGCGAACAAAAAGATGGATCTCAGGTACTGATTTTTTTCAAGCTAGGTCGACCAGGGGACCGCTTTTGCGCAAGAACACTTGGGCTTGATCCTTGTCCAAATCTCATCGACTCCCATCCCTCGCGCAAAAATCCTTCTAATTTTACACAATCCTCTCTTCCATGTGCAATCCCTTCCAAATTGTGCGCCCTCCATTGCGTGCCTGGACCGGCCCTTTTCGCACCTGAAGTCTGATTGTGTGCCCGGCCCAGCCTTTCTCACGCCTGATGCAATATTGCACACCCGGACCAACATTTTTCATGAACACTGCTTAATTGTGTTCCCCCAACCAATTTTTCTCCAATAGATTATTTTTTGTGCAAAAATCTCAATTACGTGCTGGTCCTGCCGTTTCTCGCGCAACATTCCCTTTTGCGTGCAAGCCTCCCACCTTGTGCGCCTGTGATTTCCCTCTTCCGGGCATCACTTTCGGGTGCCTCCTTCACCCGAAGAACATTCTCCACATACTCCTTTCCCGTGAAACCTCCTAGGTTCGCACGAAGTAACTTCAAAATCCCTTGGATGATACAGCCAGTTGGGTTGCTTCGCCTCATGCTTCTTCGCATAGGCATGCTAATGACTATTTCTTCTTCACATAGCCATGCTAACGAGGACCCCCCAATGGTTCTCTCCATAACACCCCCTAGCCATGGAGTTTCTTATCCCCTCTCTTCACCATAGTGCAGAGGGTACAAGTTATGTAGGTACAAGGGGTGCGGAGGGAACCCTACTTGTCCGAGCTGCAAGATATTAAACTACCAAGCACCATCGTCCTCAGCAAATGATGTTAAATTGTGACCTCGCCCCACTCCTCGCACGCGGGGTGACCCCAACTTGGATATCATGCACACCCACTGGTCTCCACGGGACTGAGAACATTCCTCACATGGAATTATATCCTCTTTATCAGAGCGGAGTCTATCTGTGGGGGAAAGGGCAACCATCTTGGTGTAAGCCCCTATCCTTTCTTGCAAGAGGCGGAATCCCTGGTCCTCCTTTCTTCATCAGTCCTAAGGACCAAGGGGGGGATGGACAACATATCCCTCCTTTCTTCGGTACCAAATCCCTCTCCCGTTAGGCTTTGTTTCTGTCAGGCCTCCATCCTGGAGTAAGCCCTAATTTCTTCGGGCTACTAACCACGCATAAGCCCCTATTTCCTCTTTGGATCGCTGATTACGTGTAAGACCCACTTCATTTCCCACGGACACACCTTTTGCGACGTGATTGTCAGGTCTCTTCTACCTCTTCTTTCTCACACCTAGGATGACTCATGTGGGATTAGAGCAAGAATTGACAATGACATCTTCCCCGAGCATCCTAGAGTATAAGCCCCACACTATCTAAACTATGTGGTCTTTGATCCTTTCTAAGGTAGGGTACATAGGAAGCCTCTCTGAGGTTCAAGCCCACCACTATCCATTGGTCCCGACAATATTCACGTCGGTGCACCAAGCCCCCACAACCTGAACTACGTGGTCTTTGATCCTTGCCAAGGCGAGGTACGTAGGAAGCCTCCATGAGGTTCAAGCGCACCATGCATCGGTTACTCTGACCACATTCACATCGATTCACCAACACCTTGGGATGCCTCAGAGCGTAAGCCCCAAATTCCCCCTATAACCTGAACTACATGGTCTTTGATCCTTGCCAATGCGAGGTATGTAGGAAGCATCAACGAGGTTCAATACCACCACCCATCGGTCACTCCAAACACCTTCACGATGGTTTTCCCCCATCTCGTATGACATTGTGGACCCCAATCAGTGGTAAGTTGTTTCCTCCCTAGTCAGCAGTAAGCCGTTGCACACAAAATCCATCCTGAACTATGAGGACATTGATCCTTTCCAAGTAAAGGTGTGTAGGAAGCCTCTATGAGGTTCAATCCCACCATCCACTTAGACCCCAGGTCCTTATTCACGTCGGTTCACCGACTCCTACCCAATACCCGAACAATGTAGACTTTGATCCTTGCCAAGGCAGGGTACGTAGGAAGCCTCCCGGAGGATCTAGCCCAACAACCAATGGTCTTGGCCACTTCAAGTTGGTCCGCCCCCATCCTATATGACGTTAAACTGTATCCCACTTTTGATTCCCCATTCAACGGTAAGTCATTGTCACTCCATTCAGCGGTAATCTATTGTCATCCTCTTTCAGCGATAAGCCGTTGTCAATCCGTTCAGTGGTAATCCATTGTTACGATGAACTAGAATCACCGAACAATGCAGACTTTGATTCCCTGCCATGGGGATATGTAGGAAGTCTCTTCGAGGATCAATCCCAACTTCACTGTCGCCCTTACGATGGTCCTATTTCATTCCCCCTATACTTCATTCATCCACCCTTCAACCATCCTGATTATTATATGGGATGCCACATCCCGGTAAAATCATGCCATCTCATTCCACATTCCCCTCAATGGTGACTGGGAAGTCATCCATAAGTTTTCCCCAACATTAGTGTTCCCCCCAAGGGTTGCACCAACCGGATCCACTCTAGTAAGTGTTCTGATCAGTCTGATCTGTTTCTGCTGGACGTTAAACTTGGGGCATACCCTAGGTTAAACATGGAAGGATGAGGAAAAACTCTGATACATGCCCATGGAATAGGATTCCCCATGTTCAATGTGGGATTCCTCATGCTTATGTTCCCTCGAGAAGCCCTATAATAAGGGACATAAGATAGACGTGCTAATGTACCAGTGCATAGACAAGCAAGTGATGCCCAGCATGACTACTCCGCTAACTGAATGTTTCTACCCTAACTGAACCCTTTGAAATGTCCTGACAGAAGTAGTGTAATTAACCGGTGTCCATGACGATATGGTTCTAGTAAGAGTTTCATGAACAATGTATTAAGTCATTAAGGGAGACCCGAACTAGGCGACGAGTTCTGAGGAGGAATCCACAGAAGGAGGAACCAACATCCCTTCATCCAATTTCGATTAAGGATCAATAATTCCTAAAAAATAGTGGATGTCGCCTGCCTTTAGAAAGTGGCAATGCGGGGAAACAAAAGCACGAATTTTGTACTCAAATGAGATGGAAGAGCGCGCCCCGACGAAAGTGTCAGAAACAGAAATGTTGAACCCGACGTGACGTTCTTCTTCTCAAAATGGAGATTATTAGCGCTCGAGGAATCAATGGATTGATGTGTCATGGGATCTAATTATCTGGTACCATGTCCCAAAAAGCAAATAGCAGGCTTGGCGTGAAAGTCACCAGAAGTTGGGGCAGTAGAACATTGGACATTCCGTTCTGTGATGTTGTCAGTGTGGATCCCTCTTACTGGTCATGGAAGACAGAATGGCACTAGGGCCTTGGTTTTCAATTCCATTTTCTTTCAGCATTGATGAGTTAATCTCCTTGTTTCATAGGAATCAAGTTGCTGCTCCAGGGATGCAGTCATCACCTACCCATCGACATAGGGGTAGGGGAAGCGCCAACACGGCTATTCCATGTGGCTTCACCTCTCCCACGATGGACTCTACATCTACAACCATGGGGTGACCAAGCCCCCTCTCCCTGTTCAAGGTCATTCAATAGAGGGTAATCAATGACCTCGTGCACCGTTATGAGGAGGAGGGGATAATCCTGACCCAGGATATGGCCCACCGGGATCTAGAGGAATCTGCGCCTCGCTGCCAATGTCGCCCCCAAGGGCAGCACAGGGAGCCGCTGCTCCCCACGATGACATACAACTATTTCAAGAGCCTCTCCCCAGAACTCTTTGACGAATCCCTACCTTACATGGATGAGGTAGGTGGCATCTGTCCTAGCCCAGTCAGATTCCCCTTTTAGGGGCTGCCAGCGAGGGATCCCACCCAGCCGCATCAGCGCGCGTCGCCCGATCTTGCTGGAAGAGGATCAGGTAATCTACGTACCTGCACCACCGGCCCCAGTTTTCCCGACCCAAAGCCAGCGTCGAGCGAAAGATGATGAGTACGCCCGCTAAGGGGCGTCAACATCGATGGCTACTGTGTCCCGAGCCAACATCGACGCATATCATTAGTTCCCTACATACACTGATCAGGGGCACTTATACGCCTGTCCAAGATAGAATCCCCAACCACTCCATGGGTAGGTTGGGTCAACTTTCATGGTCACTGGCATAAGCAGTGGTCACCGCAAACCAACTCGAAATGATGTCACATAGTACAGAGGGCCTCCCCGTAACCCTACCATGGAAACTGCGGGCCTTCCCCACTTCAAGGCTTGGTATAGAGGTCTGCCATGAGCCACCACCAATCCGAATGAAGGTATTTTCCATGGCAGTGATACTCGACAAAGAAGCCTCTCCCATTCCCATTACACTGGGTATGGAGTCATTCCTTCTGCCCTCAACTACCAGTGTAGGGACATTTCCCATCTGGTCCCTATTCAACATGGGGATCCTCCCCATGTCCTCTCAGTAGCTGGCGAAGGTCCTACTCGCCTCGACAACCAGAAGAGTGAAGGCCAGCCTCGCTCCACCAGCACCCAGTATGGGGGTCTTACCCGTTTTCAGCTAGACCGGTACAAGGACCCTCCTCATACTAAGGTCTCCCGGGAAAACAAGTGTGGAGTCCCTCACCATGCTTCTTCCAGTTCCAGCAGAGGTCTTTCCTACTCCTGTGCTACCCATGGAGGTCCTCCCCATTTCCCCTTTGAAAATTGTCCTAGTGCTCTTCACACCCTGGCTTTCATAGGTGGAAACCCTCTCCGACTCAGCACCAGTGCAGCAGAAGGACCTTGTGTCAGAAATCATCCCTATACCAAAGATCCATCCAGGGGTAGTAAGTCAGGTCTTCGCCACCATTAGAAGAATTTTGGGAAGTTCTAGATAGATATCGGACTATTCCGCTTCTTAGACTCTAAAGCAGAGTACAAATCAGCACGAGAACCCACCTCTCGCCTATCCGAGTCAATGGACGGGGCAGGAACAAGGCGCATCAGCCTAGGGCTCCCGGAATGCACTGTCCAATGGATTACCACCTCCCTCTGCATGTATATCTAGGAGGATGATAATCTGGAGACCCCATAGGTTATAGTCCTGATATCACCACCATCATCACGGGAAGCGCTCTCTACCTCCACAAGAGATCATAGAGGGCTATTCTGGGGACCAATGGAAGGAGAGCAGCAAAACGACGCATCACTAGTGGCCCTAGCCCCTGAGCCGGGAAGTACGGCTTTTAGCCCATTCTATTGAGACGTAGCAGCCAGGTCGCTACACTCTTTAGAGGAAAAACCGAGATTCGGCGGCCAGTGAGCCTACTCGCCGTACTCTCCACTGGCCAACCTTCTATCCCAGCAGTCTGCCTCAGTACCGCTGCCAGTTCCTCAGCCACCCCAGTTGAAGAATGGTGAAATCAGGGGCAAGAACCTGAATATGAGTCAAGCAGCTTATGGAACATCCTCGAGCAGACCACTTCCCCGAGAAGTTCTGGCCCATGGCAGCAACAAATTTCTGCCTACCAGAATCCCTCACATTGGAGAAAGTTGACTATTTCATCCACACCCTCTGGGAGACACATTTTAGTCTTCATCACCAGCATGTGGTTTATCCTAGGAACCAAACGCATTTCAAAGACATTAGCGAGAAATGTCATCTGGTCGATTTGGCCGCACTCCCAATGGCCCAGCGCCCCGAGTCCCCATGTCACCATGTGGCCCTCCAGTAGAAATGCGTTCAGAGTATCAAGGTACTCTACAAAATTATCAAGGAGGCTACCCCCACATTCTAATCCATGGCTGGGTGTAGTATGCTACCCTCCCCTATAGTCCTATCTGGTGGTAACCCGACTCGCTAGGTGATATTAAGGACATGCCCCCATGAAGGGTCACAGTCAACATGGCTAATATAGTGGATGAGGACGAAGAGCTGGAGCTTCTCGATGGATAATTACCCCCTGAGGGATTTACACCACTGTTTAACCCATAAAGAAGGACTACTCATCAGTAGAGGAACATACTTGGTCTCCCTGCACCCACCGAGGCATTGGTACTCCGCAAGAATTCAAGTAAGGGAAAAGAGCATGTCAGAGTTTCCAAACACTCCGACCCATCCTCCTTAGTGCATAAGATGGAGGAGGACCCCAAGAAGGCCACATTTCACCAATAACTTGCTGAGTAGAAGTAGTTGGTCGATGACCTCCTGGCAGAACGTGTCATGGAGCGACGACCCGACTACGGAAATCCTAGACCAGTACAGTAAGGGCAGGAATAACTTCCTGTTGGTGAGGTGCCCCCAGGTAACCCTGATAACGGTACTCTCGTGGACAGGGCTGATGTTGGAGCTCAGGGAAACAGATTGTGGTGTGTCTTTCCAAACCCTCCGGAATGGCGGGGTAATCCGAGGAACCTAGCTCGGGCTCCCCAAGCGACCCGAGGGATGTGCTGCCAGCCACTCCATGAGCTGATGAGCCTGTTTACCATGTTGAAGAACCCACCAATGAGTTCGTAGTTTGGGATCCCCGTCAAGGCTAATACCCCCGCCCAGATGATCCAATGGTAGCACTCATTGCTTGCCTTGAGATATTATAAACGTGACAGGTGGTGATCCAACCTAATGAAAAGCCATATCCGGCATGGGTGGATGATATGCTAGCACCTCTGGGTTTCGGGAATCCCACCTTCTCCCCCTTTAACAGGATGGGTGACCCTCCGGAACACCTGGACCACTTCAACTCACATTGAGGGCCCATGTTAGGGACTCAACCACAGTAGGAGGCTGCTAAGATCTGCTGTTTTGTTCAGACATTGGAGGGGTCGACATACGTTTGGTACAACTAGCTCCCCGTCAGATCTGTAACCAGCAGAGAGGACCTCCGTAGGCAATTCCCCTACCAGTTTAGCTCCACCATGTGAAAAAAGAGCATCACAGATTTCTTCAAGTGAAAACAAAGGCCTGATGGGCATGTCGCAGATAGTATCGCCCAGTGGAAAGGGCACACATACTCTCTTGACATGCCACTGACTCAGGAGAAATTACTATCGATGTGCGTAGGGAACAACAAGATAGAACTGGTTCCTTCTCTGATCACCTAGAACTACCCTAGGGGATTTTGAGACTTTTCTAATAAGGTTCCATTCTAGGAGTAATCCTTGGAATAGGCCATCTAGACACATCTGTTTCCCCCTGTAATTTGAACAAGGAGGGATTCAAGAGCTGAGCCCACCACGGTGGCCCAAATAGAAGCCCCCAGGGAACTAGATTTGGTACAAGTGGCACGAGCCCCGCAGCCTCATAGAGGCCCTCCACCTCAGGCGCATCCTCCAGCTCAGTGGAGTCCACATCGGAATCGGAAGGTGCCCCCATGTAATGCACCTCCACTGCCCAGGCGGGGCAATTAGGGTCCACCTCCTCGACAGGCTCCTCCAGCTCCTCATCAGGGTCGGGATCTAAGGGCCCCTTTCTAAATTGGAGAAACTGGACCTACTCGTTCAATGAGAATCAGGTCCATGGTTACTTCTGTAGCACCTTAGAGTAGGGGATTGTACTCTTGCCTGAGTGAAGAAGGCCGAAAGAGGTGAATCTCATAGATCTCCCAAACTACTGCCCCAGTCATAGGATCCTGGGGCACACCCTCAAGAAGGGTTATGTGTTTGAAGACTAGATTCAATACCAGGTCAATAACAACATAGTCAGGCTAGGCCAGGACCAGGTACAAGTGGCGGGTGTCTTCGTAAGGCCAGATAGTAGCAGAAACGACGAAGGTGAGTGGAAGAAGGCTTCTAACCGTGGGTCCCAGAATTATGATAACTGGATGGCCTGAAAAACAGTCGCTTATTCCCATGAAATCATTCATGCAATCCCGAATAAGTCGGAGCCTTTAGAAGCCACAACCACAACTTCTGCATCATCATCTTAGCTGACCACTCCCTAGAAGAACAAGCATCGACGACACAAGGGAAAGCAACATGACCCATCAATGCAATCTTCATCCTGCACTATCGGTGACATCATGCCTCCGAAGATAGGGATTCCTCACAGAATCTTCTTGGTAGTGGATGACTCTTCAATTGGTAGTCAAGGATACGCTTTGGTTAATACCATGGAGTTGGAAACTATAACGCCCTGACTGTAGATTCTCAGAGTCGGTGCATTATTTTAATACATTGGCATGATTACAAGGAATCAAGTCCCGAATGACCGATCAGTTTAGCAGTCTTGGAAAATAGATTGCAAACACGAACATTACATTAGCTTTCTAAAATACAATAAAAAAAATAGTTCTTAAAGAATGCCATTATTACCTTTATCATAACCCTACATATCAATAATAATACACTTCTTCGTATCCTGGGAAAATAAAACATAAGAAAGGGGTGAACTCAGAGGCCCAGTAATGGTAAATAATTTAGCATAAGACATATACTTTTAAGGAAAGTTGTGTTATAAAAACAACAGACTTTTTAAACATAAGCATGAACATAATATGAAAAAAATAAATCAAACATTACCATATAAACATGAACATGAATATTCTACTAGTTGAATAATCACATGTAATAACTAATTTCATAATGAGGGAAGGCCTAACGTCGGACATCATTACCACATAGTCAAGGCCTTGTGCTAAGACTACAAATAAATTTTTTTCTCAAGGCCATGTTCCAAGACACTAGTTTGTCTCATGAGATCTACCGATGCATCGAGGAGC
This sequence comes from Viscum album, assembly GCA_963277665.1. Taxonomy (NCBI): domain Eukaryota; kingdom Viridiplantae; phylum Streptophyta; class Magnoliopsida; order Santalales; family Viscaceae; genus Viscum; species Viscum album. Next base: position 1,421,999,412 of record OY728161.1, read on the forward strand.
TATAGCGGGCTCCACCCATCACTTACTAAGTCCATTGCATTCCTCATATGAAAAAGTTGAAACATACCATAAACATTTGTATTAAAATTATCATATGAAATGTCATTACATTAACTATAAAACATGAATGGTATAAAAATAGAACATCCACGGTCAAACATATCATAACTCATTCAATACAACATAGAAGATTGTATTATAATAAATCAACCTCAATCAAAAATAATATCTAGTAAAGGATGCTGACATAGTTGAAAATGATGAGTAAAACTTTTTGATAGAAATATCATTTTTGTGAAATCATTTAAAAGACACACATTTATAAAGGGAGTAATTTAAAATAGATTTTTGAATCAAAGTGTCCCATATCACTTTGAAACTTTTTAAAAGAATTATAATTTCAAAATATTCATTTCCATATAAATAAATCCAAAAAATCATTTTGAAAACAATTACATTAATTAAAAAGATTTAGAAAGATAAATCTTTAAAACCTTTAAAATTATGATATTGATAAAGAGTACCCTTAAAAATCCATAAAATATTCATTTTCAAATCATTTTTATGAAAAATGGACATGGATGATAAAAATTTCCCAGAAAATACTTACACATAAACAATCTTGGATAATAATGAGATTGAGTAACTAACCCTTACCTTGTACTTTCCTTTAGCCAAGGGCACGTTTATCCTCTTGTATGAATATAGTAGTATGTTATTAAATTATACCAAAACCATATTAATATTTATGATATCATACATGATTCATTTATGACTTTATACTACCCATTTAATAATAATTTCCATGTTAAATTAACATTTCAGTTAATAATTGTTTTCTTTATCGTACGTGTTTTAACTTGTCACTCTTGATTGTATCACTTAGATACAGATTTAAATACATCCAGAATATAAAACATAACTTATATATCATATATACATAGAATATAAATATGCATAACAGACATATATATGAAATGAAAAACACTATTTATGGAGACAATAGTCTGTACTTACGCATAAAGGTTGTTTCCGTTTATATATCGTATTGAACGGAACTAAGTGAATAAGATATATGTAAGTACATATATATATATATCTCAAGTAGAAATAGTAAGTCATATATTAAAAACTTATTAGAAATATATATTTTTATAATCATCGATGAATGGTGAACGTGGAAATGAATCTCATCGCATCGTGGAGATGGTAATCCGTACGTACGCACGCATGGTGACATTATCATTAATAAGATGGATAGAATAATGAATATATTTGTGACATATTTATAATAGAATCATAGTATATAGAATATTCTGGATTTATTATTTTATTATGGAAACAAAAAACAAAGAGAATGTGAAAGAATAAGAGAAGTTGAAAGAGGGTGGTGAAATCATTATATCTTTTCGGGTTTTTTCTTTTGATTTGATCAAAAGGGATTCTTAGGTTGGATTTCTGACCAAATTAAGGCATATATGATTAAGGTAGGATATTTGGGAGGATATTGGGGTAGGTTTTGGCCAAGCCAAATGTCTTTGGAGGTGATAATTTGAGAGAAGGGGAAGTGCCCCTTCAAAAGAGGGGTGAGGGCCATTTTAGGAAAAGATTAAAGTATTATATATTCATATTCGGTTTATAATGGTTCCAAATGAATTTATTACGAGCCTTAGGTGGTTATGGGTCTAAATCCACTCAACCAATACGTTTTAGACAAGTTTAGGTTACCATTGTAACCTTATCATTTAGATTTATCTCTTAGTTAAATAGTTTAACTTTTACCATGTCTTCTTGTATTCTTACTCTATATGGTTAATAAACCTACTCTAAACTTCCAAAATAACCACAAGTGGCTAATTAATGTCATATATAATATTATTTAATCCCTTTGTATGAACCTTACATTTTTATGAATATTATATCTACCAATAATATAGTATTTGTTTTAAATATTAATTTATGTCAATTTTGACACTATTTGGTATTTTGTTTTTGGGAAAGTCATCACAACTTGATTACTTCAAAAATAATAAATTTCATCATCCCTGACATGTCATATTCACCTAGAAAATTCTTGGATTTCATAAAAACTTTTATATTACATTTATTTTAATATTTACAATAACATTTATTTGATTCTTTCATTAACAAGGGAATTACTGCATCATCATTGTGTCATTAATAAATTTAATTATTTAATATATAAAAATATTAAATAAAATAAAATTATGTACGAAATATTATTATCTTTCTAATGAATATTTTTAGCAGAATTTATCTTATGTATAACCCTATATTAAAAATGGTTTAGTTATTAAACTTTGATTTTAACTCTTTTAACTCTTCTTTAAATTAAATAATAATAAATGTCTTAATCTAATCCACGTAGACCTAAAGGGTCATATTTTATTAATAAGGTTGTTTTAGGTCGAATTAAACTTATCTAATAGAACTAGGACATTTTTTAGGGTAATAATAATATCATTTTTACCTATAATTACCGTATTTACTTTTAACCGTGATAAATAAATGTAAAAAGTTACTATTAACCAAAAAAATATTTTTATCTTATTGAACCAAATTTTACTCCTTGATATTAACTGTGTCTGTTAGATTTTAGAAATTCAATACACAGAAGTAGTAAAATTATGTTTTATGTGAATTTACAAATTCTCTTTTGAGGTGGGTAAAAGACGGTGAAAATTCAATAAAATTTTTATATATCTAAATTTATTATAAACTGACTCTAATGAATTACATTGAACATATATAGTTATTATGTATATATTTTTACCTAAAACAAATTTAAATAAAGTATACTATTATTTAAAAAAAAATTCAGATTTAAACTATAACTTAGTGTTTTTCACTATTCATCAAAAATTAAATGTTTTCAGAAAAATAACAAAAATACACCCTAAGCTAATTTTAATATTCTGAATTCAATAATGAAGTATATTTTACCAAATTAAAAACATAGAAGTTGCATTTATTAATTTAAAATTAATTCCTGATGTTAAAACCAAAAGGCGTATTTTTAAGAAATAATAACTATCAAAAGTGTGACACTTGTTTATGTCCAGTTTCAAAGTGAATTTACTTACAATGACCACCATTGGATTAATTGGTAAAAATATAATCTATTTATACTTCTAAAACATTAATATGTATAATTTAACACTATAAATTATTTGGATTAAAAAAGTTGTTTTCAGTTAAAATATTGTATTTTTCACTTTTCACCCAAATATGAAAGTTATAAGAAAAACACCAAAATTTTATTGAAACTAAATTCTTATGTCCCGATTCTAAAGAAGAAGTTTATTTTGTCAAATTGAATATATAAAAGTTTTGAATATTAGATTTAAAAAGGGTTCACAATTAAAATGTGGTAAAAGTATATTTTTTGAAAAACACTTCTTTTATTTTAAAAAAATGAATTATTTCTTACATTATGTCTAGGAAACTCATTATATAGATTCTAAAATTATAAGGATTATATATAGTTCAAAATTCAGTTAATTCTATTCATAACCACTTTTGAATGGCTAGTTTGGAATGTCGTGGTGCGCTTGAACTCGATGTTGCGTGTAGTGTATGTTATTGAATTAGTTTGAAAAACTAACGTAATATGAAATCTTGGGGTGTTACATTCTTCCCTCCTTCAATGAATTGCTTCCTTGAAATTTGAAAATTTTCATTGAAAATAAAATTTTGAAAATATGAAATACCTTTGTTGGAAAAACCATATAGGAAATTGGGTTAATAATATTTAGTCTTAATAAGTGGAAAATAATTATATATATATATATATATTTATATACATGACAAGTAGAGTTTAATCCTTCAACTAATTCCTACCACAAACTCATCTTTCACTCCAAAAGATTTCAATAAAAAATTATTTATCCTAATCGTATAGGGTTCAAAAAATAATAAATTTATAATTTATTTATCAGACTATTTAAAAAAAAGATAAACTATACAAACCAGTACATCACGTAGTCTAGTCAAAGGTGATGCACCCTTGTCGATCATCGATTGCGGGTTCATGTCTCACGGCCTTGCTGAGTGTGACTAGTAGTCACCCTACATCTAGGTTGTCCTTTTTATAACTATCCAAAAAAAAACATTACAATAGCATCCAATTTCAAACTTAATCCATTTCAACATTTAGAATTATCCATAATACTTTTATCCAAACTCTATGTCCAAAATTTATAAGGAAGTTAATCACAATGAAGATATTTTTTTCTAGGTAATAACATATGAACACCTTCATCATGTATTCTTTTAAAACATCACAACATCCTGAATTTCCATAAAACTTTATTGATTATATTCAGGCTCCCTTATTCCTTATAGAATACTAGATATACTCCTTCTATACAAAAAAAATGTTGTAACCTCCAACAATGATGGAATATATAAATCATTAATCAGTTTCAAGGATGTCAAGAATATCCAATATAATTTATCCAAATCAACCATCTCTTATTCCAAAATCACTACCTCATTATCAGGACCATATTAAGGATTACCTTTCCTTCAACCATGTATTTTCCAAAAAGTGTAGCTTACTATTAAGTCACTTTTCATAGAACCATATAATCTCAAATCCTCAATAAAATAGTACAGCAGTAAAATCTTTATTTATATCCATAATTCATATATCTAGTATTTTGTTGATACAACACTAAAATAAAATAATTCTATTTTAATAACATAAGGACACTAGTCATTCCTCTTCACATGAGGTTGTATCATTACTTGAGTATTATAGAATAGCATCATTTAAGGTATAATCTGATGACTGATACATTTATTTTCGTAGTGTCCCAATGCCTTGGAGATGAAGAATTATACATTTGAAATTTTTTCTTACCCTTTCAATCACATACTTGGTGTCCTTTTTCTCCACACATATAACAAAATCTCATTCCCTTCAATCATTTAGCATGGTGATTCTTTCCACAGTTGTCACATACGGGAAAATCCTTCTTTTCCCTCTTCCCTTTATCCATCTTTATCTATTCCATCCTTTTCTTGTCTTGCTTCCTTTCAAAGCCATAGGACTCATAGAATTATTTACTTATCTTATTAACACATGATACTATTTCTTCATATGTTGAGAATACATGGGAGACTATTTCCCTTCTAAATGTCGTCTTAATACTATGAAATATATGATCCTTCTTACTCTTTGGATCATACGTATTGTCAGAGTTCACATTCCTTCGATTGGGTGCCATTTCTATACTATGGCATACACTAGTTTAGTTTATGAATCACAATTCATAATTCCAAACATGTAAAATACCTAAAGTAAATTGAAAAGTTTATGGATATAATCCATTATCACAAAATTGTTTTCTTTGAGGAGATATATACACATAAACCCCTCATAGTGGTTTGTAAAGAAAACGATAATTATCCTAAGCGTATCCCCTGGGAATGTAGTAACCAAGAGTGCAGCAAGGCCCGTTGTGGTGCACCAGTTCTCGTTCGAGTATAGCTCAAAGCGGTGTTTTCAGGTTTTACCCCTAGGTACATCTATTCCAGAGCAACCTCTACCTACTCGTATTCGGACATGGATGTATTGACATTGGAAAACTCACAAAATCATTACATAACCAAAATTCTAGGAAGTTTTCTACACTAATCTTCAATGCCTATCTTACGGTAATGTTCTTTAATCAGAGTTTATCTAAATCTAATCACCATGGTTATTGCTAAACTTTATATGATACCAACAGTAACGCCCCGACCCTAGATTCCTAGAGTTGGTGCATTATTTTGATACACTGGTATGATTACAAGGAATCAAGTCCCAAAAGACCGATCAGTTTAGCAGTCTTAGAAAATAGATTGCATAAATGAAAATTACATTACACTTTTTATCATACAATAAAAAAATAGTTTTTTGAGAACGCCATTATTTCCTTTAGCTTAACCCTGCATATCAATCATTATACACTTCTTAGAATCTTGTGAAAATAAAACAAAAGAAAGGGGTGACCTCAGATACCCAGTAAGGGTAAATAATTTTGCAGAAGCTATAAACATTTAAAGAAAGATGTGTGATAAAAACAACAGCCTTTTTAAACATAAACCTGAACATAATATGAAAAAAATCAAACATTACCATATAAACATGCACATGTATATTCTACTAGTCGAATAATCACATGTAATAACTAATTTCATAATGAGAGAATGCCTAACGTCGGACATAATTACCACATACTCAAGGCCTTGTGCCAAGACTACAAATAAAATTTTTGTCAAGGCTTTGTTCCAAGACACTAGTTTGTCTCATGAGACCTACCGATGCATCGAGGAGCTATAGCAGACTCCACCCGTCACTTACTAATCCACTTCATTCCTCATATGAAAAAGTCGAAACATAACATAAACATTCGTATTAAAATTAGCATTTGAAATGTCATTACATTAACCATAAATCATGAATGATATAAAAATAGAACATCCACATTGAAACATATCATAACTCAATAAATACAACATGGAATATTGTATTATAATAAATCAACCTCAATCAAAAATAATATCCAGTAAAGGATTCCGACATAGTAGAAAATGATGAGTAAAACTTTTTGATAGAAATATCCTTTTTGTAAAACCATTTAAAAGTTAAAAATTTATAAAGGAAGTAATTTAAAATATATTTTTGAATAAAGGTGTCCCATACCACTTTGAAACTTTTGAAAAGAATTACCATTTCAAAACATTCAAGTCCATATAAATAAATCCTTAAAATCATTTTGAAAACGTGGACATTAATTAAAAAGATTTAGAAAGATAAATATTTAAAACATTTTAAATTATGATTGTGATAAAGAGTATCTTTCAAAAATATTTAAAATATTCATTTTGAAATAATGTTTATGAAAATTAGACATGGATGATAAAAATGTCCCAGTAAATACTTACACATAAACAATCTCGGATAATAATGAGATTGGGGAATTAACCCTTACCTTGCACTTTTCTTTAGTCGAGGGTACGTTTAACCTCTTGTATGAAGATAGTAGTATGTTATTTAATTATAACAGAACCATATTAATATTTATTTCATCATACATGATTCATTTATGACTATATACTACCCATTTAATAATAATTGCCATGTTAAATTAACATTTTGGGTAATAATCGTTTTCTTTATCGTGCATGTTTTAACTTGTTACTCTTGATTGTATCACTTAGATCAAGATTTAAATACGTCAAAAATATAAAAAATGATTTATATATAGTATATATTCATAATATAAATATGTATAATAGATATATATATGAAATGAAAAAGCACCGATTATGGAGACGGTAGTCCGTACGTACGCATAAATGTTGTTTCCGTTTTCATATCGTATTGAATGAAAATAAGTGAATAAGATATATGTAAGTATATATATATATATATCAATTATAATTATTATGTCATATATTACAAACTTATTAGTAATATATATTTTTATAATCATCGATGAATGGAGAACGTGGAAATGAATCTAATCGCATCATGGAGACGTTAATCTGTACGTACACACGCATGGTGACATTATCATTCATAAGATGGATAGAATAATGAATATAGGTGTGGAATATTTTTAATAACATCATATTATATATAATATACTGGATTTATTATTTTATAATTGAAACAACATAGAAAGAGTAAGTGGAAGAATAAGAGAACATGAAAGAGGGTGGTGAAATCATTACCTCTTCTTCGGGTTCTTCCTTTTGATTTGATCAAAAGAGCTTCTTAGGTTGGATTTATGACAAAATTAATGAATCGATGATAAAGGTAGGTTAGTTTCAAGGATATTTGGGTAGGGTTTGTCTGAGCCAAATGTCTTTGGAGGTGTTAATTTGAGAGAAGAGGAATTTCCCTTTTATAAGAGGGGTGAGGGTAACTTTAGGAAAAGATTAATGTATTAATTTATTATACAATCGTATTCGGTTTATAATGGTTAAAAATGAATTTATTTAAAACCTTAGGTAGTTTTGGGTCTAAATAAACTCAACCAATAGGTTTTAGACATGTTTAGGTTACCATTTCAACATTATCTTTTAAATTTAACTCTTAGTTAAATAGTTTAACTCTTACCATGTCTTCTTGTATTCTTAATCTATATGTTTAATAAACATACTCTAAAATTACAAGAGAACCTCAAGTGGCTCATTAATGACATATATGACATTATTTAAGCCTTTTGGATGACACTTACATTTTTAAGATTATTATATCGACCAATAATATAGTATTTGTTTTAGATATTAATTTATGTCAATCTTGACACTATTTGGTATTTTGTTTTTTTTGAAAGTAATAAAAACTTGATTACTTAGAAAAAGATATATTTAATCATCCCTAACATTTCATATTCACCTATAAATTTCGTGGATTTCATAAAAACGTTGATATTATATTTATTTTGATACTTATAATACCATTTATTTGATTTTTTCATTAATAAGGAAATTACTACATCATCATTGTGTCATTAATAAATTTAATTATTTAATCTCTAAAAATTATAAATAAAATACCATTATGTAGGAAATATTTTTATATTTATAAAGAATATTTATAGTCGAATTTATCTTATGTATAACCCTATATTAAAAATGGTTTAGTTATTAAACTTTGATTTTAGCTCTTTTAACTCTTCTTTAAATTAATTAATAATAAATGTCTTAATCTAATACAAGTAGGCCTAAAGGGTAATATTTTATTCCTAAGGTTATTTTTGGTCGAATTAAACTTATCCAATAGAATTAAGACATGTTTTAGGGTAATAATAATATCATTTTTACCCATAATTACGCTATTTACTTTTAATCGTGATAAATAAAATTAAAAAATCACTATTCACCAAAAAAATATTTTTATCTTATTGAACCACATTTTACTCCATGATATTAACCATGTCTCTCGGATTTTTGAAATTCAACTCACAGAAGCTGTAAAATTTTGTTTTATTTGAATTCACAAATTCTCCTTGGAGGTGGGTAAAAGACGGTGAAAAGTTCAATAAAAGTTTTATATATCTAGAATTATTATAAACTGACTCTAATGAATTAAATTGAAATTATATAAGTATTATGTATCTATTTTTACTTAAAATAATTTTAAATAAAATAAATAATTATTTAAATACAAATTCGGTTTTAAACTATAACTTAGTGTTTTTCACTATTCATAAAAAATTAAAAGTTTTCAGAAAAATACCAAAAATTCAACCTAAGCTAATTTTGATATCCAGAATTAAATAATGAAGTCTATTTTACCAAATTCAAAACATAGAAGTTGAATTTATTAATTTAAAATTAATTTATGCTGTCCAAATCAAAAGGCGTATTTTTTAGAAATAATAACTATCAAAAGTTTGACACTTATTTATGTCCAATTTCAAAGTGAAATTACTAACAATGACAAGAATTGGATTAATTGGTAAATATATAATATATTTATACATCCAAACCATTAAAATTGATAATTTAACACTATAAATTATTTTGATTAAAAAAGTTGTTTTTAGTCAAAATATAGTATTTTTCACTATTCAACCAAATATGAAAGTTATCAGAAAAACACAAAATATTTATTTAATATAAATTCTTATGTCCTGATTCTAAAGAAGAAGTTTATTTTGTAAAATTTAATATATAAAAGTTTCAAATATTATATTTAAAAAGGGTTCACCATTAAAAGATGGTAAAAGTATATTTTTTGAAAAATACTTCTTTTATCTGAAAAAAATGAATTAGTTCTTACATTTTGTCTAAGAAACTCATAATATGGATTCTAAAATATAAAGGATTATATATAGTTCAAAATTCAGTTAATACTATTCATAACAGCTTTTGAATGGCTAGTTTAGCAAGTCGTGGTGCACTTGAACTCGATGTTGCGTGTAGTTTAAGTTATTGAATTACATTGAAGAACTAACGTAATATGAAATATTGGGGTGTTACATTATTCCCTACTTCAATAAATTGCGTCCTCTCAATTTGAAATTTTTCGTTGAAAATAAAAGGTTGAAAATAAAAAAGACTTTTGTGGGAAAACCGTCATCAAAAATTGGGTTAATAAAACTTAGTGTTAATAAAAGGAAAAAATTATATATATAAATATACTTGATAAGTAGAGTTTCATCCAGCAACTAATTCCTACCACAAACTAATCTTTCACTCCAAAAGATTTCAAAAAACAATTATTTATCCAAATCGTATAGGGTTCCAAAAATAATGAATTTATAATTCATTTATCAGACTATTTAAAAAGGCTAATTTATACAAACCCATACATCACATAGTCTAGTCATAGGTGATGCACCCTGGTCGCTCTTTGATTGCGGGTTCAAGTCTCACGGCCTTGCCGGGCGTGACTAGTAGTCGTCCGGTCTCTAGGTTGTCCTTTTTATAGAAATCCAAAAAAAACATTAACAACAGCATCCAATTTCAAACATAATCCATTCCAACCTTTAAACTTATCCAAATTACTTATATCCAAACTCTATGTCCAAAATTTATAAGTAAGTTAAACACAATGAAGATCCTTATTTCCAGATAATAACATGTGAACGCCTTCATCATGTATTCTTTTAAAACATCGAAACTTCTTGAATTACCATAAAACCTTATTGATTATATTCATGCTCCCTTATTCATTATAGAATACTAGATATACTCCTTCTATCGAAAAAAATGTTGTAGACTCCAACAATGATGGAATATAAAAATCATTAATTAGTTTCAAGGAAGTCAATAATATCCAATATAATTTATCCAAATCAACCATCTCTTATTCCAAAATCACTACCTCATTATCAGGACCATATTTAGGATTAACTTTCCCTCAACCATGTATTTTCCATAAAGTGTAGCTTACTTTATGTCACTTTTATTAAAACCATATAATCTCAAATCCTCAATAAAATAGTTCTCCAATACAATTCTTATTTAACTCCATAATTCATATAACCAATATATTGTTGATACAATACTAAAATTAATTAATTCTATATTAACAACATAAGGAAACTAGTTATTCATCTTCACATGAGGTTGTATCATAACATTATTATTATCCAATAACATCATTTAAGGTATACTCTGATGATTGATACATTGATTCGCTTAGTGTCCCAACGCCTTGTTGATGAAGCATTGTGCATTTGAATTTTTTTCTTACACTTGAAATCACATACTTGGTGTCCTTTTTCTCCACACTTCTAACAAACTCCCATTCCTTTCAAGAATTTACCATGGTGATTCTTTCCATAGTTATCAAATATGGGAAAATCCTTCTTTTCCCGCTTCCCTTTATCCATTTTTCTCTATTCCATATTATTTTTTTCTTACTTCCCTTCAAATCCATAGGACTCAGAAAATTCTTATTTATCTTATTAACAAATGATACTATTTATTCATATGTTTAGAATACACGGGAGACTATTTCCCTTCTAAATATTGGCTTAATACAATGAAAGATAAGATCCTTATTACTCTTTGGATCATACGTATTGCTGGATTTCACATTTGTTCTATTGGGCGCCACTTCTATACAATGGAATACACTAGGTCGATTTATGAATCACAATTCATAATTCCAAACATGTAAAATACCTAACTTAAATTGAATAGTTTATGGATATAATCCGTAATCACAAAAAAAATTCTTTGAGGAGGTATATACTCATAAACACTTCATAGTTTTTTGTAAAGAAAACAATAATTATCCTAAGCATATCCCCTGGGAGTGTCGTCACCAAGAGTGATGCAAGGCCCATTGTCATGAACCAATTTTGGTTCGAGTCTAGCTCAAAGCAGTGTTTTCAGGTTTTACCCCCAGCTACATCTGTGCCAGAGCCACCTCTAACTGCTCGTATCTAGACATGGATGTATTTTCTTTGGAAAACTAAAAAAATCAATACATTACCAAAATTCTAGGAAGTTATTTTATAATAATCTTCAAATTCTATCTTACAATAATGTTCTCTAATCAAAGTTTATCTAAATCTAGTTTCCATGGTTATTGCTAAAATTCCTCTGAAACCAACTGTAACGCCCCGACACTACATTCCCATAGTCGGACCAATCAGTTTAGTAATCATAGAAAATATATTGCATACATGAATATTGAATTACACTTTATAACATACAATACAAAAAAATAGTTCTTTGAGAACGCCATTATTCCCTTTATCTTAACCCTACATATTAATCATAACACACTTCTTGGAATCCTAGGAAAGTAAAACATAAGAAAGGGGTGAGATCAGATGCTCAAAATGGGTAAATATTTTAGCAGAAGCTATAAACTTTTAAGGAAAGATATGTGATAAAAATAAAATCCTTTTTAAAAATACACTTGAACATAATATGACAAAAATAAATCAAACATTACCATATAAACATGCACATGGATATTATACTATTCCAATAATCACATGTAATAAATAATTTCATAATGAGATAATGCCTAACGACGGACATCATTACCACATAGTGAAGCCCTTGTGCCAAGACTACAATTTTTTTTGTCAAGGACTTGTGCCAAGACACTAGTTTGTCTTATGAGACCTACCAATGCATCAAGGAGCTATAGCGGGATCCACCAGTCACATACTAAGTCCACTACATTCCTCATAGGAAAAAGTTGAAACACAAAATAAACTTTCATATTAAAATTAGGATACGAAATGTAATTACATTATCCATAAGCCATGAATGGTATAAAAATAGAACATTCATAGTAAAAAATATCATAACTCATTAAATAAAACATGTAATATTGTATTATAATAAATCAACCTCAATCAAAAATAATATCCAGTAAAGTCTGCTGACATAACTGAAAATGACGAGTAAAACTATTTGATAGAAAAATCCTTTTTGTAAAATCATTTAAAAGTCACAAATTTATAAAGGAATAAATTTAAAAGATATTTTTGAATCAAATTTTCCCATACCACTTTGAAACTTTTGAAATTAATTATCATTTCATAACAATCATGTCCATATAAATAAATCCTTAAAATCATTTTGAAAACATGGATATTAATTAAAAATATTTTGAAAGATAAATCTTTAAAATATTTAAAAATATGATATTGATAAATAGTACCATTAAAAAATCCTTAAAATATTCATTTTGAAATCATTTTTATAGAAAATGGACATGCATGATAAAAATTTCCCAGTAAATAATTACACATAAACAATCTCGGATAATAATGAGATTGAGAAATTAACCCTTACCTTGCACTTTCCTTTAGTCAAGGGTATGTTTAACCTCCTGTATGAAGATCATAGTGTGTTATTAAATTATAACAGAACCATATTAATATTTATGATATCATAAATGATTCATTTATGACTTTATTCTACCTATTTAATAATAATTTCCATGTTAAATTAACATTACGGGTAATAATCGTTTTCTTTATCGTACGTGTTTTAACTTGTTACTCTTGATTGTATCACTTAGATCAATATTTAAATACTTCCAGAATATAAAACATGATTTATGTGTCATATATATTTAGAATATAAATATGTATAATAGACATATATATGAAATTACAAACACCGTTTATGGATACAGTAGTCCATACGTACACATAAATGTTGTTTCCATTTTCATATCGTATTGAACGGAACTACGTGAATAAGATATATATAAGTACATATATATATATATATATATCCAGTTGCATTATTATTTCATATATTAAATACTTATTAGTAATATATATATTTATAATCATTGATGAATGGTATACAAGGAAATGAATATCATCGCATCGTGGAGACTGTAATCCGTACATACACACGCATGGTGAAATTATCATTCATAAGATGGATAGAATAATGAATATAGTTGTGCCATATTTATAATAACATCACAGTATATATAAGATATTAGAGTTATTATTTTATATTTGAAAAAAACAAAGAAAGAGTAAGTGGAAGAATACGAGAACTTGAAAGAGGGGGTGAAATCATTACCTCTTCTTCGGGTTCTTCCTTTTGATTTGATCAAAAGTGCATCTTAGGTTGGATTTCTGACTAAATAAAGGACTATAGGATGAAGGTATGATAGTTTTAATGATTTTTGGGCAGGGTTTGGCCAAGCCAAATGGCTTTGGAGGTGTTAATTTGAGAGAAGGGGAAGTGCCCTTTTGTAAGAGGGGTGAGGGTCACTTTAGGGAAAGATTAAAGTATTAATTTATTATACAATCATATTCGATTTATAATGGTTCAAAATGAATTTATTTTGAGCCTTAGGTGGTTATGTGTCTAAATCCACTAAATTAATAGGTTTTAGACTAGTTTAGGTTACCATTTTAACCTTATGTTTTAGATTTAACTCTTAGTTAAATAGTTTATCTTTTACGGTGTATTCTTGTATTCTTACTCAATATGGTTAATAAACTCACACTAATCCTCCAAGATAACCTCAAGTGGATCATTAATGACATATATAATATTATTTAATCCCTTTTTCCGAACCATACATTTTTATGAATATTATATCAACCAATAATATAGTATTTGTATTAAATACTAATTTATGTCAATTTCGACACTATTTGGTATTTTGTTTTTGTAAAAGTCATCACAACTTTATTACATCAAAAAACATACATTGTATAATCCCTAGTATGTCATATTCACCTCTAAAATTCTTCGATTTCATAAAAACATTGAAATTATATTTATTTTAATATTTATAATACCATTTATTTGATTCTTTCATTAATAAAGTAATTATTGCATCATCATTGTGTCATTAAAAAATTTAATTATTTAATCTATAAAAATTATTAATAAAATACCATTATGTAGGAAATATTTTTATCTTTATAATGAATATTTATAGTATAATTTATCTTATGTATAACCCTATATTAAAAATGGTTTAGTTATTAAACTTTGATTTTAACTCTTTTAACTCTTCTTTAAATTAAATAATAATAAATGTCTTAATCTAATCCAAGTCGACCTAAATGGACATATTTTATTCCTAAGGTTGTTTTTGGTCGAACTACACTTATCCAATATAATTATGACATGTTTTAGGGTAATAATAATATCATTTTTACCCTTAATTACTCTATTTACTTTTAACCGTGGAAAATAAAAGTAAAAAGATACTATTCACCAAAAATAATTTATCTTATTGAACCAAATTTTACTCCTTGATATTAACCATGTCTCTAGGATTTTTAAAATTAAACTTACATAAGTAGTAAAATTATGTTTTATTGGAATTTACAAATTCTCCTTGGAGGTGGGTGAAATACGGTGAAAAGTTCAAAAACATTTTTATATATCTAAAATTATTATAAACTGACTCCAATGAATTACATTGAACATATATAGGTATTATGTATCTATTTTGACCTAAAATAAATTTAAATAAAATAAATAATTATTTAAATATAAAATCGGTTTTAAACTATAAGTTAGTGTTTTTCACTATTCATCATAAATTAAAATTTTTCAGAAAAATACCAAAAAATCACCCTAAGCTAATTATGATATTATGAAATCAATAATGAAGTCTATTTTACCAAATTCAAAACATAGATGTTTCATTTATTAATTTCAAATTAATTCCCACTATCAAAACCAAAATGTGTATTTTTATGAAATTATAACTATCAAAAGTTTGACACTTGTTTTTGTCCAATTTCAATGTGAAATTACTTATAATGACCAGAATTGGATTAATTGGTAAAAATTAAAAATATTTATACTTTCAAACCAATAAAATGTATAATTTAACACTATAAATTATTTTTATTAAAAAAGTTGTTTTCAGTTAAAATATAGTATCATTCACTATTCACCCAAATATGAATGTTATCAGAAAAAAAATAAAAAATTTATTGAAACCAAATTCTCATGTCCCGATTCTAAATAAGATGTTTATTTTGTCAAATTTAATATATAAAAGTTTTAAATATTGGATTAAAAAAGGGTTCACTATTAATAGGCAGTGAAAGTATATTTATTGAAAAATACTTCTTTTATCTGAAAAAATGAATTAGTTCTGACATTATGTCTAAGAAACTCATAATATGGATTCTAAAATTATAAGGATTATATATAGTTCAAAATTAAGTTAATACTATTCATAACCGCTACTGAACGGCTAGTTTGGTGAGTCATGGTGTGCTTGAACTCGATGTTGTGTGTAGTGTAAGTTATTGAATTACTTTGAAGAACTAACGTAATATGAAATCTTGGGGTGTTACAGAAAATCCCTATATGACTCCCAATGAGGGGGAGCGCCTGGAGAACATCCCCAATGTCCCCATATGATTCTAATGTCGGTGGAGCCACGAACATATGGGCCGCCGAGGCACATCAGTTGGCACCTCCATCCAGGCCGTGCATGCCACTGAGACCAGACAACAAGCCCAATGCAGAACTCAACAAGCACTACCTTTTCATCCGGTGTCGTCAGGCCCACCTCCACTACCGTTTGAGTTAATGGATCATGCAGAGCTACCTTGACCATGCTGCGACTAGCCTTGACCTACTATAGGCCGATCTCAGTCATCCAGTCCACATCTAGAAACTACTCCTTGGGCTTCGGCTAGTGAACGGAGGGACATGCCCAGCACCAGCCAGCTGCAGGTCCAGCCGGCAGGGCCCGCCATGCCTCTTATCACAGAGCGGCCTCCGACAAGTATAAGTTCACTCCTAGCATGGAAATAGGATGTCCTCCATCACCTTTCCAGCATCCCAACAAGTCTTTACATCCTCAAGGCCTTTCGCCTGCCATCAGATATGCGTGAGGCCCTCACTGAGGCTTTATGAAGCTCCCTCCAGTTTAAGGCGGAGGTAGCAGCTGAAGAAGATTTTCATGCTGAAGCGTTTGAGAATGATGAATTGTAGGACATCATTTAAATATTTGGAGAGTATTAAGGCTCTCCCATATAGGGGAACATCCTCCCACAATAAATCACTGGGCAATTTAACGGTGTGTAGGTTCGCTGCTGTCTTGTTGACATCGGCTTCGGGATTAACCTTATCCTGACGTGGACATTGCGGAAGCTGGGTTTATCCGAACATGACCTAACTCCCTCCTATTTAAGAATCTAGGGATACAACAGGACCGAGCAGACCCCAGTTGGAATGATCCATTTGACGACCTAGTTCGGTGGCCTAGTTGTCAGCACTGAGATTATGGTTGTCTCCCAGGACACCAAATACAATGAATTGATGGGAATACCATGGATCTACCTGCATAAGGCGGGCCCCTCATCATATCACCAATGCATCAAACACACCCTCAACGGTATATTAGGTGTACTCCAAGGTGATACATCTACTTTCGCCTCATGTAAAGCCCGCTACCTGGATGCAGACTATTACAAGGGCAAGGATAAGCAGATTCAGGCCAGTGAGGTGGAACCCATTACAGTTGCAACTGACCGTTGGGAAGGTCTGGATGGCACCTACATCTTCCTGATCCATCGATTTGCGGCCAAAACCCCCGATATGGGGCAATGTTTTGTTGTCTATGGTATAAGAGGGAAGCATGTTACCAAGTCCAATCAACGATGTAAAATCACCTCGTACTCCTACACAAATAAGGCTCAGGTGATCCCGAAGCCTCCTACTCCCGTAAGGAATCGGGATGTCCCCCCCATGGAAATGGAAGTATTTAATACGTGTCTGTCTCACTAGGCTGGAATTAACCAACTTAAAAAGACACATCAGTATTGCTTTGATATCATCAAGCATGGCCCCTTGGGCCGAAGACCAGATGAGATCTGATTGACTGCCTTCATTACTACGGTTTCAGCAGCATGTGAATCTCCCGATTTTCTATCCACTACTAGCCAGGATGGTACCAGCCTTCTATCGGGATCTGCCACCCGAGAGGAAGCTTCTCCCACTGGGTATCCATCCTTCACAAGTGAAGACGAATATTTGGAGAATGCTCCCATAGCCTTTGAAGAGGGAGTCTCTTCTACGGTCGATGAACGGGTATAGGTGAACCTTGGTAGCGAGGTAAAACCGAGACCCACATTGACCAGTGCCACCATGTCCCTTGAGCAGAAGCAGCGGAACATAAATTTCCTCAAGCAGCATCGTGATGTATTCTCTTGGAGCTATGACCAGATGCTAGGATTAGATCCACAGGTAGCCGTCCACCGCCTCGGTCTCCCTGCAAATCATCATGGGTTCAAGCAGCCTCCCAGAAAGATGCACCCTTCTCATGGTGCCATGGTCGATGCTGAAGTTGACAACCTCATCAGAGCCAGCATCATCAAGGAGGTACAATACCCCATGTGTCTATCCAAAATTGTGCCATTTAAGAAGAAGAACATATAGATCATGGTTTCCATCGACTTTTGAGATCTCAACCATCATTATCTGATGAATGATTTCTCCCTTCCAGTGACAGAATTGTTGATCGATGCTACATCTGGATTCAATGACCGCTTCTTTGTGGACAGTTACTATGGATAAAACCAGATATGAATAGACCCTGATGATGAGGATTCGACAACTTTCAGGGTGCCCCAAGGTACTTTTTGTTACGAGGTTATGCCCTTGGGCCTGAAGAATGCTAGTGCCACCTATCAGCAGGCCATGCACTGCATATTCAATCCAATCCTCGGGACATTGGTGGAATGATATGTGGATGATCTGGTGGTCAAATCTCTTTAGTTATAGAACCATCTCAAGGACCTTGAGAAAGTGTTTTTCTTCCTCCATTCCCATCACCTAAAGATGAACCCGTTGAAGTGTGCCTTCGGGGTCACCTCTGGGATGTTCCTTGGATTTTTTTGTCAGGTACCGGGGCATCGACATCAACCCAAAGAATATCAAGGCAATCATCTAGATGCCTCCCTCAAGAAATATTCAGGATCTTCGAGGTTTCCAAGGCCACTTAGCCTACATACACCGATTCATTGCAAATATGGCTGGAAAGTGTAAGCCTTTTTCTTGGCTCATGAAGAATGGCTCCGCCTACAAGTGGGACGAAGAGTGATGGACCATGTTTCAGGAAATCAATAATTATCTTCTCCAGACACTGGTCCTGATACCACCCATCTCCAGAAAGACTTTTATCCTATACATGACTGCCCTATAACGATATCTTGGCACCCTCCTCACCCAAAAGAACAATGAGGGAACTGAAAAGATCCTTTACTACCTCATCCACATACTCCTCGATATAGAGACTAGATACTCCCCCGTCGAGAAGAACGGCCTTCCACTGGTATTCATAGTACCAAAATTGTGACACTACTTGCAACACCATGATGTACAACTGGTGTCCCGGGTAGACCCGCTGAAGTACATTCTGAACCACCCCATGTTGACCAGCAGTCTAGCACGGTGGTCAGTAATCCCCTAGCAGTTCGACATCGGGTTTGTGATTTAGAAGGCTATAAAGGGACAAGCATTGGAAGACTTTCTAGATACCCATCCAACCCCTGTGGACCAGTCTCTAGACCTGGATTTTTTAGATGAGCAATCCTCTCGGTAGATCATGCCATCCCATGTTGGCAGATGCACTTTGATGGTGCTTCTCAGAGACCCACCGGTAGAAGAATAAATGATACTAGGCTCAATAGGGTGGGCCTAGGTATTTTCTTTATTACCCTGGTGAAAGCTATCTTTCCGTACTCATTCCTGTAGTCGGAAGGCTGCACCAACAACGAGGTAGAGTATCAGGCTCTTATCACTAGCTTTGAGTTGGCCCTCAAGATCGATGTGCGTCATTTTCATGTGATAGGGGATTCCAAATTGGTCATCAAGAAAATTAACGATGACTAAGTTGTCAGAAATCTAGAGCTCGTACCATTATTGGAGCGCACCCTCTATCTAATGGCCCAATTTCCATCTCAGCTAGAAGTTACTCATGTCCCTCGATCTCAGAACAGTCAAGCTGATGCCCTAGTCGGCCTGGCTGCATCACTTGTAGAACCTGAGTAGAATGATCTAAATATACACGTGGCACATCAAGGATTCATTGCTCCTATCACCCCTGATGATGAAGACAGTCTATGAGTAATCCATCTTACCACCCAAGCCTCCACGTCAGGACCCCCAGGTTCCTCAGATGCAGTTGTTGAAGTGACCCCCGACTAGAGAGCCCCCTTTGTCGAGTATCTCTAAAATGGTTACCTTCTAGCTAGTGGGGCCGAGCACGAGCAAATCCGACGCCGTGCACTGCAGTTTACCCTCCAAGGTGGTCCTTGTCTTGAGCAGATCCTCTACAAACGTGGGTTCGATGGTTTTATCGTCTGTTAAATCAAAGGAGTCATGATTTATCAGGTCATGCAGGAGGTTCACACCGATTCATATGGGGCTCACCAGACTGAGCCAAATCTATCCCATCAGATCTAGAGACTGGGGTAATTCAAGCCCTCCATGATCCACGATTGCATCGAGTTCGCGAAGAGTTATAACACGTTCCAAATTCCTACTAACATCATGTATCAGCCACCATATCCTCTCTAATCCACCATGTACTCTTGGAAATTTTCAGTGTGGGGACTCGATGTCGTTGGACCATATCCATCAGTGATAGCTCTCCAGTTCAGGTTCATCCTGACCCCCACAGATTTCATTTCCAAGTGGGAAGAGGCAGTTCCACTCAAGGAGGTCAAGGACCATTCTATCATTGACTTCGTGAGCTCCAATAACATCTTCCAGTTTGGATTCCCTCACGCCGTCCTCACTTATAATGACACCATATTCTGAGTAGTCGAGATGAGAAATTTTATGCCAAGTACAACATCCATTCAAACCATACCATTTGATATCACGCATAGGATAATGGAATGATCGAGGAGTTAAACAAAACCCTCTCTAAAATTTTGTAGAAAATGGTTGGTCAAAACAAGAAGAGTTGGTTGGAAAATCTCCCGAATTCCCTCTGGGCTTATCGGACGACGACTTTTAATTCAACCCAGGTGACCCCATATTCCCTAGTGTACGGAGATGAGTCCATCCTACCCATCGATATCCAACTGCCTTCATTACGCATTATGGTCTATGACCAGTAGGTGCCAGATAAGGTAGCCGAAATTTGTCTAGATGAATTATAAGAACATGAGGAGAATAGGCTTCGTGCCCTGTACAATCTTGAAAGGCATCAAAATAATATAGCTAGGGAGTTCAAAAAGAGTGTTTGTCTGCACTCCTTACAAGGTGACTTGTTATTGGCCATTTGGAAACCAATGATCCCTATTAGGAAACTACCCAAGTTAGAGACCAAATGGGAAGGACATTACATAATCCCCAGGGTTTTCCCCAATGGAGAATACTCCTTGGTAACCATGGATAGTGAGTGTATAACTCCTCCCACTAATGCCATGTTCCTCAAGAAATACTTTGCCTGAGTTTTCTGGTCTAACATGACATTAAACTGTTCGGTCCTACATGACTTTAAACTATGCATCATCCTGCATGATGTTAAACTACATCTTGAAAACTATTTATGGCTTGATTGTCATCAGCATGGGATATGTAGGATCACTCAAGCATTTCGTCTTGAGCCCTGCCCCAAACTCTTCTCTTTGACTATCCCCCTTGGGTATAATTGTCCCAGAAGATCCTTGCATAATATGGTGTAGGCTTCCTTATCCCCACTCATGTCTGGATTATAACGGTCGTACCGCATGCCCACTCCTCGTTCTTCTATCCTCCCATGTCCTCACCGTATGAAATTAAATTTCATGGCCTTCATTAACTATGTATGGATTGATTCCCATTCTCATGGGATATATAGGAATGCCCAGACATTTCATCTGTTGGCCCACCCCAAACACTAGAATATTCCCTCGGGTCAAGACATATGTTGGGGTTTAGGATTTTTCCACAATTCACAGCGAGCTCATCTCGATCCGGCCATACATCCCACTTCTTAGAGGTGTTTGTCTCTTTCAAATATGGGTACAACTATGCCTCACCCACTCCATTGATTGGGACTCCATCATCTTTCCCATCCAGAATGCCCCCAAATACCATGGAAGCTAGGCATGAGGGCTCTCCTACCACTTTAGGCCAACGCCCTCGAGGATGTTGAGAAAAAAGCCAATACAAGTCCCGTGTTGTGAATATGGGCTGTGTTCGATGATCATTTGTTGTTCCCAGTCTAGGTCTCTATAGGGACGCTGTGTTCCGAGCATGGTCAGCATATATCACGTGTCGTTAGAACCACCCCAAGATGTCCCAAACATTGAGTGTAGTGGTTCATTCTGCCCCGTTGTATCTCCAAGCAACGAACTCCCTTTGGGCAATGCCACTTATGGGATTTTACGGTGTGGTATGGGATGAAGTCCTCATTCTTGCCGGGTTACTTGTCGTTTCGTACACCTCTTGTATGTGGGGTATCTCACCCAATTTTTGCATCCTTACTTCATGACGATAAGTTGCACATTACTCCCTTTAAGAACTACGTGAGGCCTGATTCCCATCCTCATGGGATATGTAGGACTGCCCAAACATCTAGACATTTGGTCCAGCCCAATCTCTTAGGGGTCTCCCAGTTATCTAGGCCCCTTGGCCTATATTCCCCAGGGTGGGTTATGTGGTGTTGTATGGGATTATGTCCTCATTCCCACCAGGTTTTGTAACAACCACTCCATTTACCTCCTCCTATTGAGATTTTCCATCCGCTTTTGTTGTGCACATCTTTTAAAATCGGCTGCTCTCAAGATAATCCCCTCAGTCCTCTTCGGTGATTCACTAATGTGGCCAAGAGTACTCTAGTTTATCACTTGGAATGTCGGATTCTACCCAGGCATGCATTCACCCATTTCCCAGGCTTTGTGTTCCCCTTCATTAGGGATTCCATCACCTTTCATGCCCAAAGGGCCCCCCAAAATGGCATGGATGCTAGGACTAAGTGCTCTCCTGCCATTATTGGCCAACATCCTCAAGTGTCACAGACAACAAATCGACACAATTCCTACATTTCAAATAGGGTCAGCAGTCGATGCTCAGTTGGTTGTCCCCATTTCAGGCTAACACGATATGGATGATGTGTTTCGAACATGATTAAAAATCATCCTCCATCATCATTCTAACCCCATTAAGTCCAAAATGTTAGTTACATGATTCATATCCTTCTCTACCTCATCATGTCCAAGTAGAACTTCAAAACTCTTGGTACTATTCCTCAGTGTACATCCGCATGTTAGGAGGAAAAATCCACGATAAGGTAATCATTCGGGGCTCCACAGATTTCCCCTTTGCATGTATCTCACGTATTGAAAATACCTTATCCTCCCTAATTTCCTACACCAAGTTTGACTCACGTTGGCTTAAGGATTGGGTTAAGGTCCGCCTTTACTTGGGATAGTCCAGATTCTCCATGGTTCGAGTTCTAAGAACTAAAACTAAGATCTTTTCATTTTTATAGCTTGATTCTCATCCTCATGGGATACATAGGAACACCCAGACATCACTTCTTCGGGTACAGCATAGTTGAGAGCTATTCTCTCCTACTTCCTGCCCTCTTACCTCTTTTGGCCCCTCGTCCTGAGGATTCTTTCTCGTAATTTCCTACAGTTTGGTATGGGATTATGTCCTCATTCACATCAGGTATGTTTTATTACACCATGCACATTACACCATTATCCCTGTCTCTACTTTTTCTGTGCTGAGCAATATTAAAATGCATAGATGGTCCCATCACATGACCCTAAACTGTGACAATATGGTCCTGGCTGCATGATGGAAAATGGCACTACATTGTGATGTCCTCACTCGAGGGGATGTAATGTTTAGTTTCGGTTATACACCATGCCATTTTTCAATGCCTGCATATGGCTTGATTCCTATGGCAATACCAGGACCTTCCATCATAGGTCCATTACTTCAAAAAAACACTCATTCATCCTAAAGGAAATACAAGATATATCAAATACTGCTTCTTTTTGTGCATGGGATAGACCCGCACAACCTCATTATACTCGGAATGGGTAACACACCATTCTACCTTGAGAAATATGTGCTACTTGATCCTTATCCTCATGGGGTTCGTAGGAATGCCCGTGCACTTTTCCTCGGGCCCAACTTAACTCATGATTCTGGTCCCTCAAACAAAAACCTTCCCAGGGAACATGTAGTGGTCGGAACCCCAGGTTCCCATTCATGTCGGGTTTCATAATTACCCCACCATGTGTCTCCTATGTTTCCTACCATCCATGGTACATGATCTAAGTCCATAAACTAAGATCTCTTCCAGAACTACGTATGGCTTGATTCCCGTCCTCATGGGATACATTGGAATATCATGGAATCCTATCTCTGGATCCAGCCCCTCGAATCATCAATCATGTTCCTCCTCATTTCAGGCTCCCTGTCCCGACCCCTTATGGGGAACCATGTAACTGTAGCTTTACCCTGAAAAAGTTCAGGATGCCCCATGAAGACATTGGGAAGGGACCACTTTTTCGCCAGAGAGGTCCTATCTAAAAGTAGGAATGATCCATGATCAAACTGATGTGCCCATCCAATGTTCTTCCTCCATGGTGGCATAATTTCAAGAGTGTTGGATTCCGTTCGAACAACCCATCACTCCACTCTCCACACTTTGCATGCCCTTTATTTCGATCCTCGCCCTCTTTCATGTCTGGAGGAACCCCCTAACAGTATGGATGCATAGCCTATGGCTCACTTACTATCCTGAACAAATGTTCCGGATGACTAATGGATGAAACTTCGAGTCAGGTCCTATGTTTTTAAAATGTTCAGCAGTAGACCATCGTTTTTCATCTCCATTTTAGGCTAATACAATATGGATACTGTGTTTCGATCACAGTCAACAGTTATCCTTTATTGTCACGCCACCCCTATAGTGTTCTGAATCTAGGGTATTGTGATTTATATTTTCCATTACCCTATGTTCAGATTGATTCTAATTCCCCTGGAGTTACCCCGCTCGTGCACTAGAGCACACTATGAAGATGATATGTTGATTGTTTTGAGGCCCTCTTCCTTGTTTGGACCTCCCTCTTCTATTCTCTAGAATCCAGATTGGTTATTCGAATTTGAAAAGCCTGATGATTGATTGAGGATCCCACGATCAGACAAAGTAATAGTATGAACATCCCTTGTTTCTCACATTGGGTGAAACCCACGTGAGCTTAGGAATGTATTGCTATTTATTTCAGGATTTTGGTTGAATGTGTTGAAATAAACATTCAAGTAAATAAATTTATCCATAAATGTAGTTCATAATAAGAATTAGTAATGAGAAATGAAATTATTATTTCGACCAAAACAGGGCCCTTAAGGTTCACCTTCTTGGATGGATCACTCCAGGGTCACTTCCCTTTGGCTGATGGCCTCCAAGATTACTTCCCGCCCCCTGAGAACCCTATCTTCATCAGTGGCCGCAGAGTGCAGTCCACTAACCCTATCTCGTGCTTGCACCTGTTCAGTTTGAAGTTAGGTTATTTGATGACCCACTTCCACTCATTGCTCTTGGGCATCTACCAGCAGGGCCCTCAGCTACTCCACAAGCTCAGAATAGTTTTCAATGAATATCTCCTTTTCCTTCACCTATTCTTCAAGGAATTGGACCTCTTGTTCTACCTTGATGAACGCTTGGGTACTCCATGACTCCTCCCAACACTGGGGAACATCAGAGTGTCAGCTACTCTCATGCAATTTCTTGGACATGTAGTCGTGGACCGTCTAATGAAGCTGTTGAGCATCCACCCCTCCAGCACAGAGAATTCATAGCAAGGTTTGGAGTGATCCCATCAATTTCATCCATTCTGTCTGGGGATGACCAAGAAAGAGCTTGATGCACATCCACCCTTTGTGATGTGTCATTCGGCTCTCCTCGACCACTTCCAAGTCGGAATCATCTATCTCCTCAGGGTCTGTAGGACGATTGTCAGGGAAGGAATCCAAGAGACTAGCAGCAGGGTCTTCTTCGGGAACCCCTTGGAAGGGGTAGGCTCTTCAACGCATGGGAGACCGTCCCCTATCACCTAAGTCTCGGTAGCTCCCTTTCCGTATTCGGTCCCTACTATAACATGAGTACCACTAATGTCCACTACTCTCTACTCACCATGTTCCGGGGCCGACTCAGTTTGAGAAGTGTGCCCTGAATGGGATGACACATTTGCAGTTGAATTAATCATGAAAGACCCAAGTTTGGCAGCCCGACGAGCCTCTGAGGCTATGATTACGACACAAACAATGAACACCCATATCAATTGTGATCTCTGAAAGTAGATATTGGCGTTTAAGTAATGATCTTATAGGATCCCAAAGCATCTGCCTTTGGTGTTTTAGTTGCTACAGGATCTGCCATTATAGGGGATCCCTGAGCACTCAACAGCTCAATAATGGGTGTTGGCTCCCGACCTTGTTTTATCTGCACCTCCCCCCTTTGAATAGAGACCCTTGTTTGGTACCCATATTCTCCTGAACAGGATAAGGAGGTCTGATTGAGTGGGCTACAAAAAAATGATGAGGGGAATAGATAAACAAGGGCTGAGACGTACCTCAAGTAGCTCAGTTATATCTATATCAGAGCCAATTATTTCTCCAATTTCTTGGAGACTCCCTTAGTGGGACACCCCCTAAGACCCTCCAACATTAAGATCCTCTTCTCTATCACCTTCTACTTCTTCCTCCTCTTTCGCCTCAGCGCCTACAAGCTCATCGTTGTTGTCATCATCCTCTGATGACATCCTTTTTGGATCATGATCCAGGACGAGCATTACATTCACAAAGAAGTATGGCTCCTCACAACGACCCTATTGACATGCATTAAAGTCCATGGCAATAAGATGTGCATGTTGAAGATGAATGTTCACCCTATCAGCAATCCTAATGAGTCTGACCTCTGGCAGCTGGACTCCGTCTCGCACTATATTTTTCAAAAGAGCTTTAGTACCTATCGATTGTTGCAGGGTCATCCAGGATGACCACAGAGCCAAGAAGATTGCATCATTGGAAGGTTGAAGCAGATACCTTATCTACTTCCTGGGAATCTCTATGACCACTTTCTAAGCCCCTCTCCCCCTAGGCGATGAGGGCATGGTCGCACCGCGTGACATCCCTGCTACTGAAGTCCTTGCCTGTTTGGGCCCTATTTCTTGACATGCCTCCGACCTATCCTTCTGAACAACACTCTCTATACTCTCTCGCCGCCTAGGTTCTAAACTGGCTACCTTGAGTTGCGAGACTTGCTTCCAAAAAAGTCCCTTGGGGTACGGTATAGTCCAATGTTCGTCATATTCTGTTTAAAGGCCAGCGTCAAATATGGTGGGGGAAAGGTAATGACATCACCAGATCCCTGGGATGTGAACATTAGCCAAATTTGTTGAAGAACAAAGGGGTTTCCTTCTTCCCGAACGCCTGTATACACCTTCTTCGTCATCCGCTGGAGGCATCCAAACTTCCTAGAATACCTCGATGGCACATAGGGCTCACATAATATTTTCTCATCAATCTGGGCCATGAGCACCCCACCCCTAATGCTTTGGAAGTATTCCCTTTGCTCAAGTGAGCCTTTCCCGTCATCTATCATCTGGAAAGTTGGGGTGGAGAATGCGCTGAAAGTGAAGTTGTCATGATTTCCGATTTTGATCTTTAGTCCCTCCTCATTGAGCATCAAGGGCATGATCCCGACCATGTTCAGAAAAGAAGTTCACAGGCCATTCCCTGGAAGATGAATGGAATTCGGAAAGGTATACCTACAACAATGATCCATGAACCAGCCATAAATGATCTGGAAGGGACCATAGATCCTCCTTGGTGACCCTCCCCTCTAAATAAATACAAAAATGGCATACATACGGGCCAACACGGGGACTCCCAGATTGAATCCTTGATTGGTGGACATGATTTCAACCATCACCAGGGTCGCTGGACGAACTCCCATCCTTGCGCCCCTCACCGGAAAGAGCCACCCACTCTAGAATGTGGCAAGAAATCTGGTGTACCAAACATTAGAGCTACCAACTCTCATTTATGCTGAAGTTCCATGACTGATATTCCCCCACCACTAGGATCCTCCAGTACAATCCGTTTTTTCTCCTCTATTCCACAGTAGGACACCCTCTCCCTCGCCCCGACATCTTGACTTCTATATCTCTTTGCAGGAACAAGCTAAAACATTTCTTGTAAGCTATTTCCTTAAAAAAATATTTGAATAGCAGCCTCTCCTTAATCAGCTCCAATAGGTGCCATGTCAGCATAAGAGTTCGTGATCCACCTCTCTAGGTGTTCCTCGTCGGGAGGAATTCAAAGTACTGGTTCCCATCCAAAGGGATATCCTTGAATCAATGAATATCCTAGAGGCTGATTCTGACATCCCCATGGTGAAGATGGAAGGTATTGGTATCGGGGGACCATCGAGTACACATCTCTGGACCGAGTTCATGCTAATGGTAGGAATGAAACTATGACATCCACACTGCCTCGAACAAACTAATGTGTCACAACTGAGCCCTAAACTGGTCACAAGTCTGACGTACCTAGTACGCTCAAGCCCCCTCATTAGTGAAATTGCCTCCATATCACTGATCCCAATCCTGGAGCTGGCCTTTGGTATCGTCAGTAACACTCTATCGGATGTTTCTTGCCTAAAGAGTCGGAGAATCTTCCGCAACCGGGTCACTCCCTGAAATGGTCCTGGTCCTAGGATTTTTGACGTAAATGTCCATATGCCTAGTTTCTCTAGCAGGAGGGTCGTTTTTTATGATATTTTACCAAGGTAGGTCATCCCCGTGGGTCACCCAAGACCGCGATGTGTCGACTACAAATATCGACCTAGGTACCTCCTCCGGGATACCGAAGTCCCATATCTGTAGGTTAGAAGACAACACATACTCTATATGGGCAGGGTCAACATGTTGAAAAGAGTATGGTTGCTGGACATGATCCTTTGGGCACCATAAACCCCAGGGTTAGTGACCATATCATCCCTTCAAGCAGTGGATGTAGCTTCCCCCTCAACGTCAGCCCAATTGGCAGCCATCTCCTACCGGAAAGGTTTTAAGAAATCGGCGTGAAAAGGAAGCTGTTGGCACGAACACGTAGCAGTTAGCATGAATAAGTAGCATTTGGCCCGAAAAATAAGTAACTGGCATGAAAAAATTAGCAGTTGGTGCAGAAAATTAGTGGTAGGCATGAAAAAATGGAAGTTGGCGCAAAAAATCCCGAGTTCGCGCGAAGAAGGATGGCTGACCTCGGTGAATTACGCCCAACTGAAGTGTTTTTCATGCAGGTGTAGGAAATATTTTCAAGCATGAGGGATCCTAACATATCTCATGAGAAAATACATACGGAATGAGGGACCCGCGTGGTTATTATAGGTGGATATATAGGTTTCAGTGCGTATGTGAAAAAATGCTTGTGCGCTACGTATCGTTTTTTCGTGCCGCTCCAGTTTTGAGCGCGCGCCGGCCCCAAGGAGTCTTGCATCTTGGTATTTCCCTCAGAATATGATCTTTGCGGCCCCTCGCTGATCTGATTCTGGGGGGTGGGTGGTAGATGCCGAAAAATTCTTAAGGGCTGAAGAAGTTTGGGGCATGACCAAGATAAGCCATATTTGGAACTGGCGACCCATTCTGAGGGGCCTGGAGGGGCTTCATGAAAAAAATGTGGCAGCACGTGAAAAAATTGTCCCATGAAAAAACTCCAGGTTTCACAAGATATTTCGTGTATTGGAGCGAAAACATTACTTACAACCACCCCGCGAAGTTGAAATTTTGCACTACCGACGCCGAGACGTGGAAACTTTCGCGCCAGCATGTTTTCTACGCGGATCCGTGATCTTGAGTGCCTATAAATTGAAGGCCACCCCTTTGAATTCTAGGCTGAAAAATCTGAACTGTCTCCCCTACATGAAATTAATCGCTAGTGCGCACAAAAAGATGGCTCTCAGGTACTGATTTTTTTTGCACCAGGTCTCCTGGGGGTCCGCTTTTGCGTGAGATGCCTCAGGATTGATCCTTGTCCAAATCCCATCGACTCCCATCCCCCATGCACAATTCCTTCCAATTGTGCACAATCCTCTCTTCCGCTCGCAATACCTTCCAAATTATGCACCCTCCATTGCGCGCTCGGACCAGCCCTTTTCACACCCAAAGACCGATTGCATGCCCGACCTGGCCTTTTTTGCGCCCTAAGACAGATTGTGCACCCGTCCATGCCTTTTCCATGCACTCCGCTTAATTGTGTGCCACATCAACCGATTTATTTCCGGAATGGTCTTTCTCACACAAACATCTATATTTCATGCTGTTCCCACCGTTTCTCACACAACAGTCTATTTTGCGTGCAATCCACCCACCTTGTTCACCCATGATGTCCCTCTTCCAGGCATCACTTTCAGGCACCTCCTGCGCCCATAGCACCTTCTCCATATACCCCTTTATCATGAAACCTCCTAGGTTCACACAAATTAACTTCAATGTCCCTTGGAAGATACTGCATGTTGTGTTGCTTCGCCTCATGCTTCTTCGCATTGACATGTTAATGGCTATTGCTTCTTCATATATCCACGCTAACATAGACCCCCTAATGGTTCACTCCATAATAGCTCCTAGACATGGCGTTGACTATCCCCTATCTTCACCAAGGTGTAGAGGGTACCAGTCATGTGAGTCCTAGGTGTGTGGAGTGAACCCACCTCATCCGAGCTGTAGGATGTTAAACTATCAAGAACCGTTGTCCTCAGTGCATGATGTTAAAATGTGACCTCGACCCATGCCTGGAACACAGTGTGCCCCCACCATGGAAATCCTACATGCCCACTAGTCTCCACGGGAGTGAGGTAATTCTTCACATGGAATGAAATCCTCTTTATCGGAGCGGCATCTGTCTGTGGGGCAAAGGGAAACCATATTGGTGTAATCCCCTATCATTTCTTGCAGGAGGCAGCATCCCTGCTTCTCCTTTATTCTTCGGTCCCAATGACCAGGGGAGATGGACACCAGACCCCTCCTTTCTTGGGTACCAAATCCCTCTCCCACTGGGATTTGTTGCATCATGCCTCCATCCTGGAGTAAGTTCCAACTTCTTCGGGCTGCTTACCACGCATAAGCCCTTGTTTCCTCTTTGGTCCGCTGATTATGTGTAAGCCCCACTTCTACTCCCATGGAATCACCTTTCACTACATGAACATCAGTTCTCTTCTACCTCTTGTTTCTCACACCAAGCATGACTCATGTTGGCTTAGAGCAATCACTGACCAAGACATCTTCCATGGGCAGCCTAGACTATAAACCCTACACTATCTGAACTATGTGGCCTTTTATCCTTTCCAATGTAGGGTATGTAGGAATCCTCCCTAAGGTTCAATCCCACCACCATCCATTGGTCCCAACCACATTCAATGTTGGTGTACCAAGCCCCCACAACCTGAACTATGTGGTCTTTGATCAATGCCACGGTGAGGTACGTAGGAAGCCTCCGCGAGGTTCAAGCCCACCACCCATCGATCTCTCTGACCCCATTCACGTCGATTCACCAAAACCGTGGGCCACCTTAGAGCGTAAGCCCCAAATTCCCCCCATAACCTCAAACTATGTGGTCTTTGATCCTTTACAATGCGAGGTTCGTAGGAAGGCTCCATGAGGTTCAAGCCCACCACCCATCGGTCGCTCCGACCACCTTCACGATGGTTCGCCCCCGTCCAACATGATGTTGTGAACCCCAATCAGTGGTAAGCCATTGTCTCCCTATTCAGAAGTAATCCATTGCACAGAAGATACTTCCCGAACTATGAGGTATTTGATCCTTTCCAAGGAAAGGTATGTAGGAAGCCTCCATGAGGTTCAATCCCACCATCCACCTGAACCCTAGGTCCTTATTCACATCGGTTCACCGACTCCTGCCTCATACCCAAACTACGTGGAAATTGATCCTTGCCAAGGAAGGGTACATAGGAAGCCTCCTTGAGGTTCAAGCCCAACAACCAATGTTTCCAGACATTTCAAGTCAGTCCACCCCCATCCTGCATGACGTTAAACTATATACCACCTTTTCCCCATTCAACAGTAATCCATTGTCACTCCATTCAGCAGTAAGTCATTTTCAGCCTCTTTCAGTGGTAAGTCGTTATCACTCCATTCAACAGTAAGTCATTTTCAAGATGAAATTCGTTCACCTAACTACACAGACTTTGATTCCCAGCCATGGGGATACGTCAGAAGTCTCTTCAAGGCTCAAGCCCATCTTCACCGTCGCCCTTACGATGGTCCTATTTTATTCCCCCTACACTTCAATCATCCACCCACCATCCATCCTGATTCTTATCTGGGCCACCACATCCCAGTGAAATAATGCAATATCATTCCCCATTCCCCTAAATGGTGATAGGTAAGTCAACCATAAGTTGGCCCCAACATTAGTGTTCCCCCTAGGGGTTGCACCAATATGATCCACTCTAGTAAGTGTTCTGATCAGTCAGATCCGTATCCACTGGACATTAAACTTGATGCATACCCAATGTTAAACAAGGGAACATGAAGAAAACCTCAGATAAATTCCCATGGAATATGATTCCTTGTGTTCGATGTGGGATTCCTTGGGCTTCTACGCCCTTGAGAAGCCCTATAATAAGGGATATAAGATAGATGCGACAGTGCACCGGTGCCCTGACACGATAGTGATGCCCCACATGACTACTCCAATGATTGATGGTTACTGCCCTGACTAGACCCCTTGGAATGTCCCGATAGAAGCAATGTAATTAACTGTTGTCCATGAAGAAATGACGTTAAGAATAGTTTCACAATCAATGTCTTAAGTCTACAAGGGAGACCCGGGCTAGGTGATAAGTTACAAGGAGGAATCCATGGAAGGAAGAACATACATCCCATCATCCCATTTGGAACATGGATCAAACATCCCTAAACAAGGAGTGGATGCCACCCACCTTTTGAAATCAGGAATGCAGGGCAGAAAAAGTGCACCTTTCATCCTCAAACGATATGGACACACGCGCCCCGATGAAAGCATTGGAAACAAGCTTATTTCTATATACGATTCCTGCATAATTTAATAACTATGTTTTAATTATTATACAAGAGGTTAACATACCATCGACTAATGAAAAGTACAAGGTAAGTTTTAATTCTATAATCTCATTACTTATCTGAAGTTGTTAACACATAAGTATCTACTGGGACCTCTTTATCATCCACATTCAAGTTTTCTTTAAAATATAATTCAAAACATTTTCACTATTTACTATACTATGGGTTGAAGTAATTTATATCCTTATTTGACCATATATTTTTTGAAAAGAATCTTTCCATCATTTTCCAAACAAGGTAATTTATGAACTTTTCAACAATATTAAGGTAAGAATACCTTTTTCTAACTTATACGGTGGGTGTGGCTATTTTTCGATGTTATATCATCGTCAAAGATTCCCATACAAGCTTATAATAATATTTTCAAAATAAATGTTTTCTTCTATAATTATATTACTTTTAAATGATTTCAAAATATAAAGAGATATTTTTCTAAAGATGTTTTGATTTCATCTATGTCCGCATCTGTTGATGGATTTGAAGCTTGTTTTAAGTTGATTTTTTATGATACAAGACATCCATATTGTATTGATGGTTTTGTGATATGTTTGACTATGGATGTGTTATTTTTAGACCATTCATGGTTTATTGATAAATTATTGACATTTTGTATGCTAGTTTTAATACAAATGTTTATGTTATGTTTTAACCTTTTCATATGAGAAATGCATTATACTTAGTAAGTGATGGGTGGAGCCTTCTATAGCTTCCCGATTCATAGGTATGTCTCATGAGACAAATAAGTGTCTTGAAACAAGCCCTTGAAAAAATCTTATCTGTAGTCTTGCCACAAGGCTGTGACTATGTGGTTCTGAAGTCGGGCATTAAGTATTCCATCATTATGAAAGTGGCAATTGATATTGCATGTGATTATTCTAATAGTAGAATATCCATGTGAATAAGTAATTGGAATTATTTGATTTTATATTTTCCACATTATTCTGAAGTTTATGTTTGAAAGGATTTTGTTTTAGTCTTATACAATGCCTTAAATGTTTATACTTATTTATGAGAGTTTCAGCTGTATTGTTATCCTTACTGGGCATCTGATCTAACCCCTTTATATGTTTTATTTTTTCCTGGATGTGAAGAAATATTTTATGGTTGACCTGTAGGGATAAGATAAGGATATAAGTGTGGTAAATGGGGACAAAATGTAGTTGTTGTTTTTATTTCATGATGTAATGTGAAACTTATGAATGTATCTAGTCCTTCCAAGGATACTGAATTGATCGGTCTTCCGGGACAAGATTCCTTGTATCATGACAATGTTATGTAACAATGCACTGAATCTGGGTAACTAGGGTTATGGCATTACATATGATATTAATTTAAATATTTTTAAAACCATTTATTAGGTATTTCTATTAATAAAATAATTATTACATCACAATTATGTTATCATTAATGGTAATTATTTAATCTCTAAAAATTATTAATAAAATAATATGATGTATTTAATTATTTTATATTTCAATAGAATATCTATAGTAAATATTTTATTCTAGTTATTCATTTATTAAATTTAATAATCTTATATAAAATAGGATTGTGACATTTTGTCACATTCAATAGTTTATATTAAATTCAAGTCATATTCACACATAAGTGGCCATAAAGGGAATAAATTTCCAAAAATAGATGATACATGTAGAATTTAGTCATCCAATATAATTTTTATAGTTGTTAATGTAATTTTATAATATTATTTTTACACTTAATTACCCGAATTACCTTAAAACAAGGAAATAAAAATAATTTCCAAAGTAATTATTCAAAATGCCCAAAAATAAAAGTATACTAATAAAATAATTTGGACCTACTGATTCAAAATATGGAATCCATTTTTCATAATTCAAAACATAGAACTTGTAGTAATTAATTTAAAATTAATCCCGTTGTTGAAATGCGAAAATGAGTTTTAAAAGATAAAACATTGCAAAAGATTGAAATGTTTTCACCAATGAATTCATTGTAAATTTAATTATAATTACATATATTATAGTTAATAATAAAAATATATTATATTTATACTTTTAAACCATTAAATATTATAAATTAACCATACAAATTTTCTCAATGAAAATAATTTTTTTAATTCAAATTTAGCTTATTTTTACTATTCATCAATACCTTAATGTTAACATAAATTTATCCAAAGTAAATTATTTTATCCTGGTTAAAAATAAAATTTTTATGTTTTCATATAAAAATTATTAATATCTCAAAATATCTATTTAAAATGGGTTCAACATTTAAAAGTGTAAAATTAACCTTTTTTAAAAAATAGGTTTTTGTACATTAAATATGGGGTTATTCTAATCATATGACTAAAATATCCATTGGAGGAAGATAAAAAATATTTTATTAAATAAATAACACAAATATATCTAATTAATTTCATTACCAAAATTAATTCACTCAAAAAATTAAAATATCTAATTGATTTATATTTTTTTCTAAATAATTGATAGGTAATAAATTCATAATGCATTTTCATAAGTAAATTATAATTATTCCCACTTACCTAACAACTAGCCCATACCCATAATTTTATAATAAGGGTATCTAGTGGTTTGTTTAAAATCACTATTGCATTAAAACAAAGTAACTGAAGAATAAAAATTATTTAATGAAAATATTTCATAAAAACATCTAGGTGTTATAGATTAGCTCATTCATACAGTAAAATATATATTCCATATTTAACAAAGGTCCCAAATTTCCCATCCAGAACATCATTTGGGTGATATTACATTTTTTCTAAAACACTGTATGTTTGGGATATAATATTTTTAATATTTTTAATGTCACCACACTAAGGCTCTCTGGGCCCCAGAATTGCATGTTGAATTTGTGCCTTACTTTGAAAAATATTCCTAGGAATATTCAAAATTATTTCATAGAAATTTGAAAGTCATTATAGTGATAGTCAT
The DNA here is from genome assembly GCA_963277665.1 of Viscum album. NCBI lineage: Eukaryota > Viridiplantae > Streptophyta > Magnoliopsida > Santalales > Viscaceae > Viscum > Viscum album. The sequence goes on from OY728161.1 coordinate 1,422,035,440, forward strand.
AGACTACCACAGGATCACCCCGTATAATCACAAAAACCCAACCCCTTTTTTAAGCCACCATTATACTCTTCAAAACCCTCAAAAAGATCAGTTATAATTTAATTGTTATTTGATATCAATCACTACTTAAATTCACTAAAATAATATTGATATTATAAAAATTATAGAAATTACCCCCTTATGAGTGAGGGATGTCAATGGAGATGATATATCTAAAATTTATTTCAATAACTAATAGTAGTAAGATATTATTCCCCATAATTTGTGTTTATTGAATACGTTATTTATATCTGACTAGTATATAATGGATTTTACATTCTCAATATCAACAAAAATTTCATGTTATGAAACCACATGCCATATTAATGTAACCTACCACATATTAAATTTTAACCTTGATATTTTTGTATAAAGGAGGTGTTCATAGAGAGTCTCAAAGGTAACCTTCATATAATTCACACGTTCTTATTTAGTTCTAAATATAATTGGATGTTTTTCACATACACCCTGAAAAAATAGTCCTGGTATTGATTGAATATACAATTTATATGAGTTATTAAAATTAAAGTAGAATTAATTAGGCTGAATAGAATTACATGTTATTCAATGTGCCATACCTGATTCTAAAAGTAGTCTTAATTATATAAGGTTCTTCAACATGGAGATGATGATACCCTAATTAGTGATCAATTTGGGTGAACCACTTTTTCAATTTTAATTTATCAAATATTTTTCAATGTGAGTAAAAAGACATTTTTTATTTATGTCTACCTAATTTAATTTTTTTTAATTAATTCATAAGTATAATCTTCCATCGATCTTCTTGGAAAATAGAACAAGGGACACTCATAGAGACACACTAAGATATATAAAAATTTTAGATTCATGATCATGTACCTTGGTTTTTAAATCCTAACAATCATTAAGTGAAATTTTATATAAATAAAAGGATATGGGTTGAGTCCCAAGTTCTATATTGATAGATAATTTAGCATCCCATTCTAGAGGTAACCCAACGAAATCATCAAGGAATACTTTAAGATAATATCTCACCATGGGAGTATGATCATTCCCTGAACTCACTTTATTTAATTGTATTAAAATAGTAGTCATCTACCAAGAAAATTATCTTGATTAAATAATACGTGGTCCCACATTTCATAATCATAGATACCAATCATAGTGAAATGCAAGAGAAATCATTATCAAAGGAAACAAAACCACACATCAAAATTAACATTCGATACAAGTTATAAATTTATTCATCCAATCCATTCTTAGGATGATGTCAAAAAGATCTATATAAATAATCCAAAAGTACCATGATAACTCTATATTAGATATAGAGATAAGTTAATAGGTATAATAAAATCCATATTCTTTTTTATTCCCATGAAGAGTTGATATCTCTATTACATACAACATATTTTTAGACATATGATTCAACAATTCCATTATAATAGTTGATATAAATTATTGTGGGGTACTTGTATTAATTGATTAAATAAATATAGATTATCAAATAAGTACATTAACTCATACTATCATAATAAATGATTTATATTACTTTAGGTATTACTTCATATTATACACTTTCCAAGAATGATGATGGGTATAAAGAATTCCACTAACCTAAGGCTTGATTCTCAGTTTACTCTTGTTATATGAAGAAACACCTTTACATTTTATATTACTAAGGATAATATATAGCTTCATCAGAAGCATTAGATTGTAATTTATATCCCTTGTGAATTGAGTGACATGTACTAATTTTTTTATGAGGGTTTAATCTATAAAAACCTTTATAAATACCCTATCTAGGCACATGAATGAAAAGTATTGGGATCTTCCTATTATGATGGATTAACATGTCCTGACATACCACATAGATGGAAGATAAGTGGACAAATAATCAATGTTACTGATGAGAATGAATACTATATATTCTTTAAGACACACCCAACTCCCTATTTGGAATCATCTCATTTCATTTTATTCTCCAGGATAAATCCTTTACTACCACTTTGAATATAGAAAGAAGTTGATCCACCCAATACATACATTTTATCTTGATAAGTCTCCAACATCATTTCCATTTCAACCACGTCAGCATATATTAGAAGCTTAAACAGAATTACCATTGGATAAATGTATGGAAATTTATCTATTTGAAATCAATGAGACTTTAATATAACATTTGGAATAATTTATAAAGAAAAATGAATGATCTCAGAAAAATGGTTCTCATATTCCATCACTATTTTATTTCTATAGTGACGGTAGTAAAACTGTCTTTATTTAGCCATCTACATTGTGTCAGGGTAGAAATACTTAGTAAAAACGATCATATAGTGTTTTTGATCCAGATTACCTTGCTACTTTTCTTTAAAAAATGACTCCCACATCTTTTTAGTAAGAACTTAATGTATAAATGTGGCAAATTTTACCTAGGATGTTTTGTCTATTTTATGATTGTTGAAGATTCTTTTAATGTTTACCTCCAAAACCATAATTTAATTTGGATCATCTCTTCTATAAAATTAATTATTATTTTGGTGAAGAAACTATTGTCTCTTGAATAATCAGATTTTAATTTACATTATATATCTTAGATGGTGAAAATTAAAATCTTGATTATATATTGATCAATCATAGGATTATCTTATGGAATGTTATCCAGGACCATTTCTGGTGGGTTTATCGAAACTTATCTTGGTTTCATGATAGTCAATTAAATTTAATACAAATATAGGTCACAGTATTACATAAAAATAATGTTTAATAATGATAAATTACATCAATTAAAATCATTTATATTCTATAAAAAATATCAGAAAGCACTATAATAAATTAGGAAAGAAATCATAATTGAAACAAATTTTTTTAATATGTATGTTCTACTAACATATTTTCCCTGACCATTAACAGAATATATATGGATTACTGAGCTCTCTATATTTGGTTTAATGATTTTTATACATAGGCAATAGATCATTTAAAGATAACATACACCTTATAAATTACCTTCAAATTTCATATTTTCAAATTGACATTCCACAAAAATAAAGAATAATTTAGACCAAAAATAGAAATACACTTTCTTAGAGCCCCATGGAAACTCATGGATCATTATGAAAAGTTTTAGTCATGAAATTGTTCATAATATACAACTTGGATTTTGAGGTTTTTATCTTCATTCTACATGTATGTCCCAAATAACATAAAATATAATTATCCTATAGTACCATTTTGTAATGAACTAACCTAGGAATACTTATCATAGTGCCAAATCCATCCCATCATAAGGCTCATGCATGTTCCCATTCACCATAGGTTGGAAACTAGTGTTGTGGTATTAATATTACTTGATAGGGAATGATTCTTCTTTTTAGATCAGAAACCATAAATGGAACCACCAATTATAAATTCATTATGACCCTCACTTAAATTAGTGGGTCAAGCATGAAAGGAAAAAAATTTAAAATATAAAAAAATATAATTGATCGTAAAAACCCGAATTGAAAATAAATAAGTGTGTGAGATATAAACATAAAATAAAATAAATATCCACAATAGATATAATTCATGCATTCAATTTATAATATAAAATTTAATATTGATTTTAGTTTACATGTTTAATTATTACTGGATATTTATTATTCTATTAATATATGGAATTTTACATGTAAAATTAACTCAAAGGGTAAAATGATTAGAATAGAGAAGAAATTAATGGCAAACATAATTCTCCAGGATGAGGGATAAGTTAGGGATGAAGTCTAATTATCGAAATTGATGAATCAAGAAGAAATTAAGTCAAGTGGGTTAGAAAATTACAAATAACTTTAAGAAAATATATTCACACCATGAAAATATTCGAAAACACATGAAATGACGTGAAATTATGGAAAAGGAAAAATTGGGTAAAACCATGATTTTTCACTATGTGACACTATGTATCACATCATGACACATTTTTTCCAAATCTAGAATCCTCCAGATGAGAGGAAAATTTGATCGGGCACCACATATAAATGAAATTTATTCCCATGGTTTAACATGGTGAATACAATGGATGGAATAATGAAATTAAATCAAACGGAGGGTCTCTACACATATAAATAAAAGGATAAAGGTGTTATCAAAATCATTCTACATTAAATAGAGGTTTCCCTTGATGGAGTTATATAATGAGGAATCCTCCACCATTTTTAGAATATTTTTCTTTCTATCTTCCCCTCCAAACCTCTCATGAATAGAATGAGGGGGTGATTACCATCATTTTCTAGGTAATTTAAATAATTGCAGAGTGTGTGTGAAAGTTAATATTCTTTTAATTTTTTCATGTTTGAGTTACTATGATTTCCATAAATTATTCCAATTTTTATTCTCTTTCATTGCATGACTATTGATAATGAGATTAATGAAATAATTATTAAAATGAATCATCTGATATCACTGAGATCTACATGAATATTTTATAATTTAGAATGACTACATTTAAAATGGTATTGAGAAAAATAATTCATTAAGAAAACAAATTTAACTAACCATATAAAAAGGGAATTTTTGTGTTAAAGGGGAGATTACATGACCAAGTATCTCTCTCCATATCAAAACTATGAACAAATCATGAAAAGTAATTTAATTTCTAATAATCATTGGAACATGAAAGAAAATTTTAAATAACCTATCTTGATTTTCTCATATTGATAAAAACCAGTCTATTTCTTCATCATACCTATAAATCAATAAACCTATCATTTAATTATTTAAATTTCTTAAAATACAATATCATTATATCATCGGTTCTACCTTGGACTCACTTCTTTCTGCACAAAATTTTTTTGTTTCAAAAGTTTCAGTTTTTATACATTTTTAAATGTTAATATTTTTTATAGGATTTAATGATTCCCTATGTTACAGTAAATTTTTATCGAAATTTTCAAGGAAGGATTCAAAACAAATTTTTGAATTTTAAAATATTTAATTGTTAATTTTATTTTATTTTTCCATTTTATTCATACCATGGTTATTTAATAGTTTTGAATTAAAATCATTTATGTTTAAAAAACCACATGTTTAGAAGAAAAATGGATTTTACAATATGAGCTTGAACTCAAAAGAGGCCTAATGAGTCTTAATAATGTGGTTGTGGCCATGGATGGCACTAAACAAAACAAAAATATTGTTGGGGTACCACCAAGAGATCTATGTCCATGAACAGTTATGGATTATGAAAAAAATTTAATATATGAATACAATCGGGCATCCTAGTGCCACTCGTCATATCCATCCACATTTAAATTAATATTGAAATAATTCAAATGATATCTTACACTGTGACAGTATTTTTAAAATTACACAAATATACAAACACTCACTTGGGAAGCTTTCTTGAACTCTACAACAAATTTCAATTTCAAAATGACTCAATTTTCATGGTATGACTTTAACTGTTTTTATTTTATCTAAGTGACCGAGCATGAGAATAGAATCAAATCTTGTAAACCCATTATATCAATACAATGGATGATTTTTCAAGAAAATTATTAACTCAATTCTTCCCTCCCTCAAAATGCATGGATGTTTAGATAAATAATTTAAATTTCAATCAGATTTATAATTGATCACTCTATATCACATGAGAGTGTATTAATTATATGATTATAAAATTCCCTTATGAAAGAATTAATATGTGGTTATTAATTAAAATATTTTCTAATGGGTTTTCATAGGGAAATGATTCCATTATCATCATTGTAGAAGGAGTACCCCTAGTGAAAAAATCATTGGAGGAAAGATATAACTTTCTCAATGAGATGGAAATAAATAGCTTCTAGTTGCAAGGTGAAAGAAAAAAATGAAGATTAATCGACATGGTGAACTAAAATGAATGAATGTGGGATCAAATAGAATCACCAAAGAGGAACATGGATATTATTATGGGATAAAAACAACAACCCCGAGTTATGATTTTCAAATAAGCTAATGATACTGATTACAGTTTTGGTGATAGTTTTAAAGGTTGGTGTACCCAAAAATGAGATCAAGTATATTAGAATGGTGGAGCATGATTTCAATAAGCAGATCAAGGAAAATCACTCCAATTATAAATCCACACACTGGATGAATCATTGGCCATTTTTATGACGAAAACAAGATAAAAATCTAGGATCTAATGTTATATTCAAAATATTAAAGAGTGGTGATTAAATACATGAAGTTTGAATTAATAAATAAAAGAATGTCACTCAAAAACATCATATCTTAGTTTGGTAAGATTTCTAAATATTTATAAGAGAGACTATATGAAGTACTAATAGGACACCCAAAAGTAAATTCCATGAATATTTGTTTTCTATCACCCTTAGAAGAGTAAATAAGATTATAGTACATCATAAACCATGTGATTTATAATAATGAAAAAAATAATAAAACAAAAAAAAGAAAAAATTAGTTAAAAAAGATATAATTGAATAACACCCACTCTTCAAGTCAATACAACTATTTCTAAAGTGAATGTAATAATAACAATTTGGCACAAGATGAAGTATATTTATTAAAAAAACAAAAAAAAATAGATAAACATAATCTTTTAGAAGACATATCCAATATTAAAACCTATGTGAAGTTCATGAGGGAAATGGTAACCCACAAGAATAATCTAGTGTAAATTAGCATGATCCCACTTAGATGTCCAAGGATCATCTCAAGAAAGTGCCAAACTCTTATTTTTTTTCCATTCCAATCAATATCCAATATAATGAGTTTTGGAGGGATATGTTTGATTTATGTTCTAGTGTGAACATAATATTCTAAAACACATTAAATACCCTAGGACTTAAAGGCATGAAGAATATGGAGGACATGTTTCAACCGGAAGAGTCAATAATAAAGTACCCATGGGGACTCATTGAAGGCATTCTAGTTGGGTTAGACAAATCTTATTACCATGTGGAATTTCTTGTTCTTAACATGGATGGGGATATAACACCCATTATTCGGGTGAAACCATTTTAGATACTATAAGAGAATTTATCGATGTTCAGTGTGGTGAGCTATACTTAATGATAAAAAATGAGAAGGTTTATTTCATCACACATTATAGATGTAGAATTATAATGCACAAGCTGATGACTTAGAAGACAAAATCATTCTTAATCAAGAAGAAGTTGATTTCACTATTTACAAAGAAAATTGAAGTAAAATATGAGAAGAAATATAATAATAATAAATGATACATGATTACTGAAAATGGTGGAATAAAAAAAAGACAATTTTAAAGAATTTAAATAGTTATGGATGGTCCAAAGTCTTTATACAGTTTTTTCAGGTCTATAAACGAATGGGTGGATCAAACCAATGTTGGTATATTATGACATTCCTATAGGAAGTGTAATGCCGATATTAGATAAAAGAGACATGTATATAAAGATATGACCTAATTTTTAGCATATAATTATCTGGATAAGGTACAATCCTTCCACCCCCCATCACCTTAGCTAAGAATATAGAAATTTGAGAAAACAATGTTAAAAGAATTGCTTCTGGGAGCCTAAATGAGATTTTTTTTCCAAATTTTTTCATTTATATTATAGGGACACCATTTCCCCAATATTTTTAAATTATATTGAATAGAGGAATGCAGATTCACATGATTATTTTCCTTTTTTAAGACTGATGAGGGAACAAAAAATGAATAAATAAGAAACCATAACCTGAATTATCCATGAAAAAATGGAGTATGAATTTATCTTTTAATATTATCTACTACACCCCTCTAATTCTACGTAAAAAATTAATGGAAAATAAATTCCCCACACTCAAAGTTTTTGTCGATTTTATAATCAGGGAGATAATCTTAGATTAGGAAAACCATTAAATAATGTTTTAAATTTTTTATCAATAAATTAAATAAAAAAAGTTTGGTAATAAATAATTAAATATAAAAATGATGATTGCATGTTTACAAATCATGATTCGAGAGACTTGTTAGTTTTATGAAATGATTTTTTATATTTATCATGCCTTTAATTTATGATAGTTTTATTAATTGTCTTTATTTTTATGTTATTTTCCATTAGTGATTTTACCAAAAAGATGTTCTAATTATTGAGAAAATTTTGATGTATCATATATCCCAATATTTTTTTGAGAAAACTTCTTGATTGAAACTAAATAATATATTATTCTAGAACATAGTTTTCATGTTGTCTATGCTATGATTTTAAACATTCACACATAAAATTATTAAGGCATATTTTTTTATTATGCCTTATCTTGAGTCCTATCATTAAACTAATCATTCTATGTCACATAAATTCCATGAAAAATATTTTTAGGGATGATCCACATTACATGATTACTTTATCCTATCCTACCATACTCAATGTATTTTTCATGATTATAAAAAATGTGAGTGTGGATGAGATGGATCCATAGTTGAGGGGATGTATATACAGAAATATATAAGTTTGGTGGTGTTTCCTTGGAAATTTGGGAAATTTAATGACTATTCATTCATTGTACTTTATTTCTCTCCCTATAAAATAAGAAAATAAAAAAACATAATAAAAATTATGGACTATGTTTTAGAGGGTCAAAATTTAGAATTTAACTGACCAAATATTTTCATAATTTGGGGTCGGGTGATGGATGCATGACTTTTCAATACTCAAATATCAATTAAAATTGAAAAAAAATCAAGAGGGTGCATCATTCATTACAATATAAATTTTTGTGATCTTAATTTGAGTTTTGGGAGAATTGAGAGATGCTTTTTTAAATATTGAATTTTTCATCAAGATGTTATTGATAATCAACTAAATTGATTCAGATATTAACCTAATTTTTAATATTTATTAATTTTGACATCATTTACCCACATACCCTAAATCCTTGGATTTTTTTCAACCTCATTAGGAGCCCTAATAATTAATTATTGTTTTGTATTTATTTGGTGGGAAAATTCGATGCAATGAAAGCCTATAGTTAAGAGAATTATTTGAGTTATGTAAATAATTCTATGTAAATTTTACTTTTAAAATGAGTGAATAATGTCAATGTAAGGTAAATTAAACGTGGAATGTAAATTGAAAATGAATTGAAAAATATTAATTGGTGAAAGTAAATGCATGGTCCATTGAAAATAGAATTAGTAAAATACATGTATGACTTATTTATTTAAAAAAATCAGGGGTTTATAAAACATTATTGTGCGAAGTTTGAATTTTTTATTCCACATTAAATTTATTAATTTGTTAAAATTTTTATTTCAATCATTGTAGAGAGATATTACTTTATAAATTATTAGTATTTAATTATTGAATACAAGCATGAGTTAAGTGTGCTGGATTTTATAGCTACCTTTCCTGTATTGAATTTTAAATGTAAAACATAATATTTTTTAATTTAATTGTTTTATTCATACTATATATTTATTGTCTTATTCATTTATAGTATGTTACATGTTAAATTTATTCAAGGGAGAAAACGATTAGGATGAAGTGGAAATTCATGACAAAAATAATGATCTGGGATGAGGCATAAGTCAAGGATGAAGTCTAATGCTTGAAATTGAAGAATCAAGGTAAAATTGAGACAAATAAACTAGAAAACAAAAATTCATATAGTGAATCACATATTCCCACTATGAAAATATTTATAAATTCATGATGACACACGGAATGATGAAAAACAGAATTTCGGGAGGAAAACCATGACTCTTCCTGGCATAACCCATGTTTTTTAGATCCAAAATGTTTTAACGTGGAAAACATTTTCACGAGGCTGATGTATAAATAGCCCATAACTCCCATGGTTGAATTTGGTGAATATAGTGGATGAATTAATGAAATTAAAGCCACCTAGGGGCCTATACATGTATAAATACAAGGCTAATGGTTTGATTCAAATAATTTCAGAATGAACTGAGGTTTTCACAATACAAAGTGTTATACCAAGGAACCATCCACCATTCATTAGAATATTTTTATTTCCATATTTCTATATAACCCTGAATGACTAGAATGAGGAGTTAATTCAATTATTATATTGGGAAATTTAAATACTAGGGGAGTTTGATTGTGAGTTAATTTTTATTTTTATTTTCTCTTGTTTGGGTTGTTGTGCTTTCCCTAAAAAATCCCCCAATCCTTATTATTTTTTATTTCATGACCATTGATAATGATTTTATTTAAATAACCAATTACATTCATCAATCTATTACCATGGGTTCTTCCTGAACATTATATAATTTAGAATGATGATATCTAAAAGTTGTATTAAGACACTTAATACATTAAAAAATGATGTAATTGACCATATAAAAATGGATATTTTGTGATAAATAAATGATTCAAAGACTAAGGACCTCTATCATCATATATTAGAATGAAGAAAATGAAAAAGTAATTTAATTTCTAATAATCACTCACAAGAAAACATGGAATTTATAGAAACTTGTATGTTTTCTCATATTAATAAAAACTAATTTATTTCCTAATTCTACATTTAAATTAGTAAATCAATAATTTTTTTTAAAAAATTTCCTAAAATATATTTTCACCTTCTCCTGGTATCGATCATGGACTCACTACATTCTACAAAAAAATTATTTAGTTTCAAAAGTTTTAGTTTTTAAAAGTTTTTAAATTTAAATTAGAAGTCGTAGGATTTAATGACTCCCTACAGGCCATCAATCCACCAATTCCACTATTATTGAAATTTTTTAAAAAAATTATGAAGATAATATGATGGGAAATTTATATAGTTGTTATATAATGGATACCAAAATATATAACTAAAAAAACATGAAAATAGTATGTTACTACCAATATCTATCTGAAAAGTGGATGTCTCCCATCTTTTCACCTCCTCCTAGATCCTAGTCAAAAGATAACATGATCCCACCCACATATAGTGGATATTTTATTTTACTATTTTTATATAAAACAACATTTATATACACTGTAAGGGTGTATATACGGTGTGATAATAATAATACATGTAATATTCCACCACATTACCTATGTAAAACCTTAAAAAGAGTCTAAATTATGAATTTTTGAACAACATATATGAATTTAATTAATTTAATAAAATCTATTAATGGTTTTAATATACAAATAATGAATTAGATGATTAAATGGGTGAACAGAAATTTTATTTAAGAATTAATGAAATCTGAGGACGAAAAATTTGATAAAGCAATACATTATGGGTAGGTACTCAAGGGACAATGTAGGGTAACCTAAGATCATCATTCAATAAAATTCAAAATTAATATCTATAATCATATCAAAATTCATATCCAACTACACCTATAACGCTAGATAGAGCATCATCCTAATATAGAAAGAATACCTTGATTAAATAGGTAGAGTCAAATCAATTTTATACATCATATCAAGAGTCTTGTCATGATTAGAAGGGAATAATCTAGGTAGAGTATCATCATAAGCTAACTTTGAACTTGTCCAAAAATTATCCCAATAACCATGTTATTTTCCCTAAAATAATCATTTTTTGAGGATATATTTTAACTAATTAATAATAATTAATTAACCCCTTCCATTAATGTTTACAACTGCATAATATAAAACACAATAAAAATAAATTTCATGAACATTAGACAATATCTAAAGGTATGTGGTAATTTATGAAATAACCATTTCAAGAATAAAAAAATTCATTAAAACATGAACTTATTTAAAAGTAAAAACTTTAATAGGTCCTTGAAATCCATATCTGACACTACTTGAAAACAATTCCAATTAATTCATTTAAAAACTATGCTAATCATTTAAAAATCACTTTATGGTCATGAATATAAATAAATATTTTATTAATAATTTAAATATATTCATTCACATCCAATATGAAAAATATTGACATATGAAATGTATATAAATGAACAATAATATAAATTAAATACTCTTTGAACCACCTTTAAAATAAACCAATAACTTTAAATTCTAAAATTAAAGGGATTTTAATAGGTCCTCCAAATAGAAAATTTTTGAATCGTAATGAGAAATATTTTTTCCACCTAAAGAAGAAATATTAAATCCTTATAGGAAAAGAAGAAACCCTAACACCATTAATACAAAAATTAATCCTATGAAATATATAACCCTTATAAACCATTAAAATATAAGACCAGAAAAATATAGAAAGAGGAAAGATGAATATAAATAAGAGATCATGGAGAAAATTCATTAAATTCATGATTTTTTATGAAGAAAACCAAGGGGTGTTGTTGAGAAGAAATCACATAAAGAATGTTTCAATTTTGGAAGATAAATAAGAAGATTTTAGAGAAGATTAATAAAAACGGGGGGGGGGGGGAGGGGTTATCCACTTAAATTGGAATTTAAAATTTTTTATTTTAACAATTATTAATGGTATATGTGGTTAACCAATGTGGTCGGACAGAACCAACATATATCGGGATGAGACTACTACATAGGAAAAATGAAACTGCATCATCAAATTGTATAGTTGCTGGAATTGTTCACCCTAATAGTGTAGTCTAGTATATTTCCAAAAAATGTTAAATTTATGATAAAAATTTAATTATTAATGTCAAAAAAATACTAAAATATATACATGAGAATTAAATTGTCTGTTTTATAGGCTCGTCCAACGTATACATCACTCTTTTAGAGTACATAGACCATAGTGAGTAGAATTAACTCTAAAAAACATGAAATTACATAGTATATATAATTGTTTAATATCTAGAAGAATGATTTTTAGAGGAAGAAATTAAATTATGTGACACAACCCTTGTGGCTCCTTGGAATGGGTAATGTAAATTATTTTAAAACACTATATTAATTCTTTAAAAATAATAATGTTCAAATTATGGGCTACCACTAAATTAAATCATTATCAAATCCATTTAATAATTCATAAAAAATATATTGAAAAATTCATATTACATACATTGATTATTTTGACAGATTCTCTAACATCCATTCACCACTAAATAAAATTTCTACTTCTATAAAAACACATATGAGTATTATTTGATGACATTAAAGGAAAATATATTAGGTGTGTATAATTAGGTTAGACAAATAATTTAATTTAAAATCTCATCCTCCACCATATAATATTAATTATCAATATGAAACTCCCTCTTAAATGGAGTCCACATTCTATTTGACATTAATATGTAATCCTCTTCCTATCCCCTCTTTCATAATTATTTCAACAATTTAAATTTCATGGTATACCACCATAATAAACATGGTCAAATCTATCTTTTAATTCTTTATTTTCATGTTTGACCATAATAATTTCCTATTTCAACATTTATTTCTCCATAAATCCTCAAAAATATCTTATATATTAAATTAGTAAAATATTAAATAGATAATCATAGGTTAAACAAATTATATGGATAATTATAAATTTACCATGAAAACCAAACATTTTGAAATAAAAAAAACTAATTCTCCACATATATTAAATAAACTAAAAAATATGGATGTTACAATTCATACCAAAATAAATTATTTATTCCCTTAAAAAGTTACCACATTTCCTCAAAAGTTCTTATCCATTTCTGATACATTTGATAATCCCTATCACACATTTTTAGATATTATTATGTTTCAAGAAGTCTTAAACTAATAGAATGAGTTTTACACTTAATATAATTTATTTTTTGTCTAAATTTGTCACTACTATTTTAATAAATTCATTACATGTTCCAGGTGAACCAATCTATAATCAATAATATGGGATGAATCTTATATTAATTTTCTATTCAAAAAAAATTCATCTAACTTTTTCTCGTTATTTAATTATTTGGAAATCACAAACACATTTTTTAATAATTATTTATATCTATAAGGATATTTATATGTATGTTATTTTTATTCCTAATTTAAAAATTACTATGTTTAATAAAAAATAATAAGTCGACTCCTTAATTAAATGTGGAACCTCTTACTTTATGAACTCTGATTCTCTCATAATTTTGATTAGAGTTTTATATTTCTCAATTCCAATTCCTTCATATTTATGAATCTAATTCTATAAAAATCATGATTTTGATTCCTGTTTCTCAATTCCAAATCGCACCAAAAATCAAATCTGATTTATCTGCCTCAATTACGAATCATCTAGAATTGTGATTCAGATTATCTCAATTTTTTGAATCTGATTAAATTCTTCAATTCTGAATCATCCAATATTTTGAATCTGATTCACACTACCTTAAATTTTAATTTACTCAAAAATATGAATCTAATTAAAGGTTTCTCAATTATGAATTTTCTAATTTTCTAAATCTGATTATCAATTCCTCAATTCTGATTCTCAAATATTTCCAAATTTTATTTTATATCATTCTTAAATTTTTATCTTTTTTTAAGAAATAGTTTTTATAACTTTCTTAAATTTATGATATTTCTTTAATGTAAGATTTTATATCTTTCTTAAAGTTGTTATATTTTTTCTTGGAATTTTTTTTTGTACAAATATATTCATACATACTTAAAGTTTCTCATGATATTTTTATATGCTAAATGATGTTTTCAAACATGCTATTATATGACCATTGTATGTTACCTCTAAACGATTCCCTTGAAAATTTTAGGAAAAATATGATTATTTGAAGAAAGTTCAATAATTTGAGATATCTCCTATAAATACCCAATCATTTGAATGTGTTTAGATCTGTGAAATTTTGGAAAAATTGATACTCTATGAGAGCTCTGTCAAAATTGATTATTGTGAAGTGCTTGAAAATATTATGTTACGAATAGCTTGTTCCACATACTTAAATATTCAACAAGATTTGTTTTAAGGAATAAAAAGGTTCTTATTGGCTTCTTAATCGAGGGCATATAGCTGAAGGACGATTAAGGTGCGCATTTCCTTGCAGATGGATGACTTGCAGGGATAACAAGATAGATATCGCTATTCATGTCAATGGATTACCCTGGTGGGGATAAGACCGACATTCTTGAATGAATAAATCAAGGGATTTTTATCCAAGGTGTTTTGGATACCGTACAATTTGGGTTAAAATATTTTTACTATTTAATATATATTTTTTAAATTTCTACCTCAATTTGTAATAATAAGAAATTGTTTCTTATACATTATTTATTTTGTAACTCTGATATAAGATTTTAAATACTTTAAGGTAGAATATTGTTTAAGTATACATGTGTACGTGTTTCACAGCTTTACCAAACAAAGTGTTGTTATTTAAACTTACATAATAGGGTTTAAGTAAATATTTTATGTTAAACTTTGTTAAAAAAGTGTACTTAATGTTAAAAACAAGATTTTTTTAATTATAATATTCACCCCTCTTGTAATTGTGTATCAACATCTATATTTAGATCATAAACTTGGTATTATATTAGGTATCTAAGATACTGATATTTATACATTTTATGAAAATTAATATTTACATTCCTTAGTTTACATACACCTTTTTTACATCTCTAACTTATAACATTAATTAAATTTTTGTTTATAAATAAATACAAAAATAACTTGTTTCATGGAAAAGGAGTCATTATATTCCTTTTTTGATAGAAGGAATGAATGTCGGATCCATATATAATCTGAAACCTATAATACCACATATATTTGATGGGAATGATTATGAATATTGGAGATACATAATTAATAATTTTTTATCAATATGGTCTTGAAAACATTGTCATGCTTACTAGATATTATAAAATTCTTGACAATTTAGTGAGAACATTTACTAATCAATAAATGAAATAATATCAAATAACTTATAAGGTATGAAATAATTTACTTTGTTCTATGACCAAGAATATATACATACCCAAATATCTTCTTATGAATCAGTTAACGGAATATTGAAGAAACTAGAAGTTACACATTTTGGAACATCTAAAGTTTTTGAAACTAGAAGATCCATACATATAGTATATTATTGTGGTTATGTTTTCCAATATGGAGAACCATTTGTTAATTTTCAATAATTATTTATTACTATAGTAAAAATTCTATAGTAAATTGGATAAAAAGGGATAGATGATGATATGCATGTAGATAATATTATTAAAATAATTCCTAATGAATGGGAATCAAAGAGAACATCTATTGATGAATCAAGTAAAGTTACAACAGTTACTCATGATGAGTTATTTGGAACTATCTTACAACATGAGATCATATTGAAGAGGGATGGTGATAATATAAAGAATAAAAATGGGAGTGTTATTTCAAACCAAATAAAAGCCAAGACTCCTGAGATGGTTGTTAAGTAAAAAATGTTTTTGAAAGTTATTGTTTAGTCAGACTCAAGTGAATATAAATATTCATAGAATTAATTAGCTAATATTTCTCAATGTATAAACAAGATTGCTGGAAAGAATAACATTAAGTAAATATATAATAAAAATTATAGGAAAGTTAAAAAAGACTCGGAAGACACATGTTATGAATGAAACAAATTTGTACATATTAGACCTAATTTACCTAATCTAAAAAGAATGTTCATGAATGATAGATATTATAAAAGGAATCAGAAAAGATATTATAAGACTAAAGTAAATAAATTCTTTAAGTAAAATGATCCTTTGAGTGCAAGTGGTGGTGACTCATTGATTATCCTTTAGATAATAAATCTTCTGGATAGAAGAATATTGGTCTTATTTAGAAAATACCTATTGATAACCATTGTTTCATGGATTAGGTACACACTGATGAATCATTAAATAACATATATTTAAGTGAAAATTATCTTGATGAAGAAAATTATGAATCATAGGATGAATATAAATCTTCATTAAAAGATAATTCCTTACCTTCTTTTGAAGAAGTATCTAGATTTTCCAAGTTTCTTAAAAATAAAAATAGTATGATCAAAAAGAATCTTGATAAAGAAAATTATAGAATCAATATTTTAACAAAAAAATTATCAAATATTTCAAAATATCATGATGAAAAATATTTTGAAATTATTTATATTTCAAAAAACATTTATCAAGTCAATTCTAATAAGGATAAACATTCTGATGATTTTGAACATGTTATTTCTATGAAAAATGTTTTATTTAAAAACTCCAATACTAAGGCCAATGAAAAGGAGGATAATAATTTATTCATTAGACTAAAATCATAAATATTTTCATTAAAGAATTTTTTTTAAATGTAATTTTGGTAAGGATGGGTTTGATACAATTAATTTAGAACTTCATCCTCTAAAGAATATCTCTAGAAGGGGTTATACTCACTCAAAATTAGTTTTTAGCCACAATTATTTTGTACCTCAAAGTGCCCTTTTTTCACTTAGTGTCAAAGTGGTGGACATTGGGATTAAAAAAATTTATTTAAAAAAAATACAATCCCCATGTTTTCTTAATTCACAATATTCTAAGAAAATTGTGATTCCTAATATTTTACTTTATAACATTTCCGGATCCAAAAAATTTTGGATTCTGATAATGTAGTTATTTTATTTTCTAGATAACAAAATAATTACCAACAAAAATACATAGTAAATGGATAGTGTATGTTCCTGACACATGACTAGTAACAAAAAATTCTTTGAAAATATTTTTAATATTAAATTTGGAAGAGTCACTTTCAAAGACCATTCTCAAGGAGAGATTGTTGGTATAGGTAACGTCATTATTCTTGGAAAAGCCTTAATTTCAAAAGTTTTAATTATTAAAGCTCTTATGGAAAAACTTATAAGAATAATTCAATTAAGTGATAAAGGTTACTATGTGAATTATTATAATGATAAATGATTCTTACACAATTCCAAGGATGAGTTCATTCATTCTTCCTATCAACACGAGAATGTTTATACAATTTACATAATAGACCATAGGAGAAAAGACTTACCTTTCCATAGTGCAATGTATGAAAAATATTGGTTATGTAATAGAATATTAGGATACTGTATCTTAAAGAACGTATGTAAACATTCTAGGAAAACACTTTTTAAGGATCTACCAGATCTTAGATTTTAATATTAAATTGTATATGATCCTTGTCAATATATAAATCAACATAAGTCTAGTATTAAATCTACAAGGGTTAGTATCAATATCTAATACATTACAGCATTTGTGTATGGACCTGTTTAGTCCTACACAAACTAGAAGTATTAGAGGAAAATAATATGTATTTTTTTGGTTTATGATTACACTACATTTACATGGGTCAATTTTCTAGCAAAAAAATATGAAGCGTTTTCTTATTCCAAATATTTTTCATCCAAATTTAAAAATGAGAAAAACCTTCCATTTATAACTATTCATAGTGATCATGGGAGAGAATTTTAAAATTTAGTTTTTGAAACTTTTGTTAGTAAGAAAGGGATTACTCATAACTACACAGCTCCTAGAACTCCTCCGCCAAATGGTTTTGTTGAAAGATGAAACAAAATTCTTCAAGAGATAACAAGAACTGTGCTGAGTGAGTACTCAATTTCTAAATAGTTTTTGGATAAATCCATAAGTATTGATTATTATACTATAAATCATGTTTCAATCCAACCAATTATTAGTAAAAAACCTTTGTATTTTTGAATAGGTCAAAAACCTAACATTCCATACTTTAGAGTATTTAGATGAAAATTATTCATTTTAATTAAAATAAGTCAACTTACACAAATTCGCAACCAAATCCAATGAAGGAATATTTTTAGGCTATTCCACTACCTAAAGGGCTTATAGAGTCTTTAATAAATATTCTTGTACTATTGAGGAAATGTTACATATAAAATTTTATAAAACTAATCCCTTTATTTTTAAACAACCAAACCTATATCTTCATATCTGTTCTCAAAAACCGAGTATCAACCCTTGAAAAAAGATTATTCTAATCAAGATAATATATAAGAAAATGGTTCTTAATTATTTACTCTATAGTATTTTCTACCCTATGTTGATGGAAATGTATTACAAAACTCAAGTCATTTGTTTCTAAAGAATCATCCCCACGATAGTATCATTGGTGATGTGCATTAACCTATAAGGACTAAAATATTTTTAAGGAATAATGTACAACATCTAGAATTTATTTACCAATTAGAACCTAAATGTTCTAATGAAGCTTTTGGTGATAAATATTGGATTAAATCCATGAAATATGAACTAAATGAATTTTAAAGGAACAATGCTTGGACCTTGGTTGAATGACCTAAAGAATCTTCTATAATTTGAGTAAAGAGTGTATTTCGAAATATATGTGATGAAAATGGAATCATAGTAAGAAATAAGGAATGATTAGTTTATAATGTTTACAATCAATAATAATAGACTATAAAAAACCTATTATCTGGTATCTAGACTTGAATCTATTTGAATTCTCTTAGCCTTTCCATCATTCTTTAACTTCAATATTTTCAAATGGATGTGAAGTGTGCTTTCCTTAATTGATATGTTCAATAAGAAGTTTATGTTGAACAAACCCCTATATATGATGTCGCAAAAAATCCTAAACAAGTTTCTAAACATACCCAAGCATTATATGGTTTATAAAACCCCCTAGATCATTGTATGATAGACTTAACGGATTTTTGTTATAAAATAATCATTTTAATGGAACTGCTGATCCAAATATTTTTAGAAAGAAATAAAAGAAATTTTTTTAATTGTTCAAATCTATGTTGATGACATTATATTTGGATCAACTCATCAATTTTTAACTGATTTATTTATGAATATTATGAAATATGAGTTTGAAATGAGTATGATGGGGGAGTTATCATTTTTTGTTGGTGTCAAAATTTCTCAAAAACCAGAAGGAACATATATATCTCAACATAATTATATTAACGATCTTTATAAAATGTATGGATATAAAAACACTAAAATTTAAAATTAATCCAATCGGTACCTCAAATACTCTTGATATTGATTAATCTTGAAAACTAGTGGATCAAACATCTTTTAGAGGTATGATATGAAGTTTACTATACTTAACATATAATCATCAACACATAATTTTTTAGGGTTATTATGTGAAAGATATTAATCTAATATAAAATAATCCCATTTAAAAGTAGTGACAATAATTTTACAGAATTTAAAGGGAACTATGGACTTAGGACTTTCTAATATTCTGGAAAATAATTTCTTTGAAAATGAATTTCAGATGATGAATTTGGTGGTGGAAGAATGGATAAGAAAAGTACATCTGAAACTTTTCATCTCATAATAGATTCTTATGGTTCTTGGTCATGTACGAAACAAAACAATATAACGCTTTCCATTATTGAAGCTGAATATGTAGAAACTAGAAGTTTTGGTCAAGTGTTGTGGATGTAACACACCCTCACTGATTATGGAATGAATTTTAGTAAAACTAAAATACTTTGTGGTAACACAAGTTCCATTCCATTATGAAAAAAATCCTGCACAACACTCATGTAAAAAGCACATAGATAGAATGAATCACTTCCTTAGGGATCACACACTTAAAGGAGGTATTATTTTACATTTCATTGGAATGAAAGAACAACTTGTTGATGTTTCAAAAAAACAATTACCTTTTTATAGAATTTAATACATTACACAAAATTTTGGAAAGATAATTGTAAGGTAATCATTCATATCTGAATTTTGTTAAAAATATCTTCTAAAATTAACATACTCCTTTTTATAGGAGGTATATTTGATTTCCATAAAAAAAATTCTTCGACACCTAAACAAAAGATTTCAGAACCTAATAATGTTTTTCAGAACCTAATAATGTTTTTTGGAACCTAAAAAAAGTTTTTGTAACCTAATAAAACTTCTCAGAATCTATGATATCAAAGAAAAATTTATCAAATACTATAAAATATTCTGAGAACATTGAAAGGTACAACTTCTTATATTTTAATTCTTAGTTACATTTTTCATTTTTTATTTGTTGTAATTTCAAACATGTTTTAATAAAAACTTCATCAAATTCATTATTCCTTAAATTCATTTAACTTTTTTAAAATATCCAAAGATCAGAATCTATAAACATTCTTCAACTCAATCAAAACTTTCGGATCATATCAGATCAATTTAAGATTTTTTATATTTCTTCAAAGTTGAACCATAATCTTGGGACTTATATAATGAAGGGGAACCCTATTTCCTGAATTTAATTCTAGATAATTTTTTCTTGAGTTTCTACCGCCCTTAAAAGTTCTCATTTGAGTTTCTAGATCACATTCTTAAGCTCTAAATGTCTTTTTCAATATCCTCTCAAACATCAATGGTAGTCAATAAGTAACATGATTATTTGTTGATCTTCATATAAGGGTTAGCTTATTATTATGATTTCTTCATAAGTATGGTTCTTCTATTAGAAAGATTACAATGTTTCAAGTATGGGAACATATTTTCATTTCCAATAATATAGGTGATCAAGATAATTTTTATGTGGATTTATTTATTGAAATTTAACATTTATTAGAGTATTTCAATGAATGAAGAAAGGATAAATTTTAGTTTAAATATTATGGAACATTTTATTCTTTATTTTATAAGAAAGCTTCAAATATCCTAGAGATAACATTTGACGGTGAAACCAATTATTCCTATCGTAAGATTCTATAATATTAAGAATATTTTTAAAATGTTAAGACTATAGATTTATTAGGACATAAGGGATTAAAAAAGCCCATGATTTCCAACCTCTCAGCAAACATCATGATTGTGGAATTTAGGATGCAAGGTATTTTAATACCAAGAAAATTAGACAAGGATACTATGAAAATAACAAGAATCTACATGATGAATTTTACAGTTTATCTATGGGACATTAACTTGGTCAATTACATATTTCTTTCCATCAGTATGATTAATGAATATTTGATCAAATATCAGATCTTGATGTATCCCGCAACCTTATCAAAGATTATTGTAAATTATTTTAACTAATTCAATGGCCCTTGTGTTTCAAAGGAAATAAAATTTAAGATAATTATATTAAGTGATCACACAATTAAAAGAGCTAAATATTATTTTAGTGATAAGACAAACCAGTTTGTTGATTTATTTGGAAAGACAAAGGAAGTTGGAGAAAGGTGAATGAAACAGTCAATTGAGACTAAGAGAAAAAATGCATAAGTCTCAGAACAACAAAAAATATCTCATGCTTCGAAACCACTAAAGATGAAGAAATAGAAATCCTAACCCGATGAAGTTATAGAAATGTGGATATAAGAAAAAAAGATATGTTAAGAATGAGATGCGATGTTTGGGTGAGATCCTACAGAAGATAAATCATTCGAAATAAGAGAATATGAACATCATGAGAAACAATTAAAGGAGAAGAATATTTAGAAGAAGTTAAACGAAGCTTAGATTTGTCAATATTTTTTCAAAGATACATAAAAATAATAAGAATAAATTTAATTTCCCAAATATTTTATTCAAGAAACCGATATTTCTCAATAATATCAACTATTTGCAGTAGAGTATATTCAATTAGTAAAAGGAAAAGTGTTTTCTCCAAGCTCAATTCTCATTATTCAAGAACCATCTCAACAAGAATAAAAATAAGAATAAAATATCCAATAGAAAGAAAGTGAGGACAATATTTAATAAAAAAATAAATACATAGGTAGAGCCATTCCATTATGTTATCATTAGAAACCTCTCAATACACTTTATAAAATCTTTCCTCAGAAGATAAATAAGTCTATAAATCTCTTACTCAGAAAGGCAATTTTGTTGAATGTGATGTTCAACAAATAACTCCTGGTGATTAATTTTATGAATATGATAATCTTTATGGTGGAAATTATGAAAATAAAGAAGATGATGATGGTGATGATAATGATGATAAAATAATTCTAGATTTTGATAAATGGGAATAAGTTTAAAAATCAAAGAGATTGGAATCAATGAAATACAAGGGGAAGAAAATATCTGGTGTTGCGTCTTAGAAAGCTGAATCAGAGTTACAAAGGTATTCCTCTAATATAGGATAATATTTTCTTTGTCAATCATTAAAGAAGCTAATAAACTCCATTAATTATATCCTAAACCATTAATCAATATGTTATATTATTCATGTTTCTATAAATCAGATATCAAAATCAACAAAAAAATTCATGGTGATGCTAAAAAAATTGCCGCTGGTTTCAAAAGATTTTTTTAGAATTATGATTCTCAAAGGAAGTATAGAAAAGATATAACTAAGTGGTAAAATTACAAAAAAAATATATTAAATGTTTTGATGATATGTTTAAGTTGGTAAAAATTTCCTTCAAAGAATCATAATCCAAAATCAAATCTATTTTAAAAAACTTCTTAGAAAGGATAATGGAAGAGAAATCAATTCTGTTACAAGAAGACAAGGATTTATATGAGAAACTGAATTCTCTTTCTCAAAAAGTTAAAGGAGTAAATGTTTACAAATATGTGGTGGATTACAATATTATGTTTTTGGAAAAAATAATATTTATTTATTAAGAAATGATTCAGAACCTTGAATAAGAAGAGTCTGGATCAAGATGTTTTTCTAGAGATGTTTCAAGATGATCACAACGAGCTCATGATGATAACAACTTCAATAAGACCCTTGGTACTGAAGAAAGACTGATTTTTCTTACATTTATGATATTTTTTTCTATAACTATTTTAATATCAATGTATTATCATTATTTTTTGTATATTTTAATTTCTAACATTTTAGGTATATAACACTTTTCCCCATACTTTTTATAAATCGCAAAGGGGGAGAAGATTGTTCTAAAAAGTGTATTAGTCTATTTAAGAAAATATAAGTAGGAGAATACTTAATGAAGACATTTTTAAAATAAGGGGTAGATATTTTGGTAATAAATGAGGAAAAATATATAAATTCAGAATATTATATTTAGGGGGATTTATTAACCTAAGAGGGAGTTACTCATATTCAACCTAAGTCATAAACTAAGGGGGAGATAAGTTTTTCTTTTATGTTTAAATAAGAAATATTATGGTTTTAATATTATTTTCATAAGTTGATTGGTTTTTCTTTCCAAAAAGAAGGAGGTTGTTGATTAAAAATATCTTTTATGACTTTTTTCTTATTATTTATATTTTTAAAATCCAAAACACATTTTATTATAATTATTTCTATTTATATAGAAATTTATATGCATGTTAGTTTTATATATAAGTCTAAAATTATCTTCCTTATGTCAAAAAAATAAGTTAGATACTTTATAAAACATAGAATCTATTTTTTTATAAATTTTTATTCTCTCAAAATGGTGATTCTGATTTTATTTTTCTCAATTCCAATTCATTCAGATTTATCAATCTGATTCTCTAAAAAACATTATTTCGATTCATTTTTCTCAATTCCGAATATGTGAAGAAAATCGAATATGACTCCTCTTTCTCAATTTTGAATCATCCAGAATTGTGACTATGATTCAATCAATTTTTGTGAATCTGATTCACTTCCACAATTTTGAATCATCGAAAATTTTTAATCTGATTCACACTTCCTTAAGTTCTAATTCCCTCAAAAATGTGAATCAGATTCACTGTTTCTCAATTTCAAATTATCTAATTTTTTTGAATCCGATTAAAATTTCCTCAATTCCAATTCTCAAATATTTATAGATATGGTAATATTTATTTCTTAATGTTTTCTCTTTTTTAAGAAATAGTTTTTATAAATTTTTTAATGTTATGATTTTTCCTTTAGGTATGATTTTATATCATTCTTAAAGTTTCTATTTTTTCTTTAACATAATGTTTTATATAAACAGATTAATATATACATAATGTTTCTCATGGTATTTTTTTATTCTAAATGATATAAACTAATCGTTTATTATAGGTCCATTGTTAGTGCTAGTTTTATAGGACCCTCATAAATTTTAGGAGAAATAAGACTGTTGGAGGAAAATTTGACCATTAGAGATCCCACCTATAAATACCCAGTCATTTAAACATATTCAGAGGTATGAAAATTTAGGAGAATCAATACTCTATGAGAGATCTGCCAAAATTTCTTCATGTGAATGCCTTGAAGAGTTTAGGTTGTGAAAATTTTGTTCCACGTACATAAATCTTCAACAAGATTTTTTTTAATTGTGTTTTTTTGTTGTTGTATAAAATCAAGAGATTCCAAGAGGAAGAAAGACATAGGTTCTGATTACCTACTTAATCATGGGACTCTAGTTGAAGGAAGATAGAGGTTCTAATCACCTTATAGATTTGGGGCTTGTGAGGATAGAAAGACAGATACTAATCTTTGTATCAAAGGCTTACCCTAGTGGGGGTAAGACAGACTTTCTTGAAAGTGTAAATCAAGATACATTTATCCAATGTGCTTTAGATACCATACTCTTTGGGTTAATTTTTTACTCTTTTATATGTAAATTAAATTTCCATTGTAATTTGTTACAACAAAAAATTGTTTCTAATACTTTCTTTTTGTTGTAACATTGATTTAAGATTCCATATTCTTTAAGGTAGATTTTTTTTAAGTGTACATGTGTACTTATTTCACATATTTACTAATCCAATGTGTTTTTACTTAATCATATAGATGAAAAGTTATGTAAATATATTTTTTAACTTTGATAAAAAATGTTTCCTTATGGTTAAAAATGAATGTTCTTAAACATAAAATTCACCACCCTCTTGTAATTGAATGTCTACATCTATATTTCGATCCTACAGGTATCTTTTGATATAATATACATGAAATAAACAATAAACTACATCATATCTAGGAGGTAACACTAAATGATATTCCAATTCAACAATTCATTATATAATCTTACAATAACCCACATATCACATCATTAACTTCACATGTTTACCTAGTTTTTTGGTGTCTTAATTGAGGAAACACATTCAAAAATATATACCCACCAACACTAAACTTCATGGGTCCCTACAACTAATAATTATATGAGTTATTTAAACATTATTCCATTGTTATCATCTTCTAGATTTGTTTAATTTGAAAAATTTTCACTTTCTCAAAACATAGTCTAATAAGTGACTCTTCACCTATTTCCACCAAAAAAAATGTGGATATATAAGTACAACCACATAAATCCTCAAATAGTGTTATATGAATTAAAGAATGATGATTTTTTATTATAGTGAAATTCCACCATGGATAAATGATTTTCCTAAGGTATTCTAAAATCAAGTGCACATCTTAAATCATATCCTCTAAAATCAATATAATCTATTCCATTTCACATTCATCTATAAATGATATTTTTTACTCATCAGCAGTTAAGTACACATTTCATTCTGAAGTACCTTACAAAATATATGTGTGAGACAAGATCTATATATAAGATAATATACATAGTAACTCCATGAAGATTAATAAACTTCTTAATATAATTATTTCCATGATACTCAACTAAATTTGTCTCCCATATAAGTTAAAAGTTTACCAAATTTTTTAATCGATCAACTACCACCCAAATAGCATCATTCTTTAAGGATAACCTAGATAATCTCATCAAAAAGTCTATGAAACAACATGAAACATACTAAAAAATATAATTTTTATATTTTTTCACACAAAAAAAACATCTTATATCATGGTATATATTTTTATTATTGATATATACCACATAAATTGAATAATGAAAGATCTTCATAACTATTACCACAAATTCATACTGAAAACTAACCATTCGTTGAATTAAAGAGTTAATTTAGAGTACATAACCCACTTATTAAGGGTCTCTACACCATAAAATTTGTCTTACACCCCCTTATCCTCTAAATAAAATAATTATGGTACTTTCAAATAATTTTATAATATAAAAGGAATATTCAAATTTGAAATTACCATGTTATTATTATATTCATTTATATAAAAATAAAAAATTTATTACATACCCATTAATTTATGCTTCCATTTTTTCCAAATGCACATTAATATTAAATGTCTAAGGTCTGAATATATTATAACCACCTTTACTACCAAAAATTCAGGATTAATTTTTAGAAAATAAACTTCAAACACTTATGATTAATATATACTATGAACCCGTCACTATAAAAAATAATTCCTCCCAATACTCAGTGAATGAACCACAAAAGATATCTCAAGATCATGTGAACGATAATTATTCTCATGAATTATCAACTAACTTGATCAATATTCAATTACTTGACTACCTTTCATTAGGATGTATCCCAAATCAACTATTATTGTATCATAATTCCTAAATGTCCAGGAACTAAAGTAAGAACTGGTGATGAAGAAAGTCTATTATTAAATTATTTAAATTCCTTCAAAAACTTATCATTCCATTAAAATTAAATTCCTTTTCTGGTTTAATTTATCGTTATAAAATTACATTTCGAGATGTATTGAATAAACCTTTGGTAATACCTACTGTTTCCATAAAGGATAAAAATTTAAATTACTTCCTTGATCCCCCCTCAAGACATACCAATCTTAACCTAGTCATGGTCTACATAGATTCATATATCTAAAACAATATTCATTATAATATTCACTTATTGGATCCCAAACTAACATTTAGAGAGTATTACGTTGAACTTATACTCATGAATAATCCCTAAAAAATTTATAGGATTCTATCTTGAAATTCCATTAATCTTGAATAAATCAAGATAAAATATATAAATAAAAAAATTGTCCATGTACTAATTGAAAACTCATTTAATTAAATCAATTAACACCACATGATTGTTTGTGACACTTAAAGGAAATATTAAAAACACACAATTACATTAACAATTGTGAAATGTTGTATCAGATATGCATTCCTTCGTTACTCTTAATTGAAGGCATTAAACATGAATATCTACTTTATAAATCCATAAATATCCCTTCAATTGATCAAATAGATCATTAATAAAAGGTGGATGATAATTATTCTTGATATTCACTTTAATAACTTTCAGGTAGTCAATTTATAGCCGTAAATACCATTGGACATCTAAGTAAATTACATCAGTGTACAAAGAAGTGAAATTTAATATCAAATATAACCTTTTTTATACACTTATACTTTTTATTTAAATCATGTATTTCTGCTAGAGGAATATTATAATAATGTAGATAACTTGGGTTCGTTATGGGAAAAAGATCAATGGAAAATTCCACTTCTTTTTTGGAGGTAAAAGTGATAAATCCTCGGAAAATAGATCAAGATGCCAATAAACTATTATTAATAGTTTGGTTTATATATTTTCATAAATGTTATAAATTAAAAAAACCACTTATTAAAATGATATCAATCAAATGTCTCATTTAAATGTACCACCTCAACTTACATAACCATTTCATTCTCCTCAAAATGTATGAATGATCCTATTTGGTGAAACAAAGAGAACTATTTGACAATAACATTTTATTGGATCCAAGTACAGGATAAGAAAGGCTATCCCAATGATAAGGTCTTTTATATTGATCTCAATGACCAAAAAAACCCATGATTCATCTACATCACCTTCTATAATGGTACATGATAGATATTTAAATTTTGGATCATTTATTTCACCCAATAGGGTATTAATTCTCATATTTAAAGAATTACATCAAAATGAAACGCAAATTTCCTAATAACAACATAGATATAAATTAATAAGCTCAAAAAATGGGGATTATATTATAAAATTGTTTAATTTTTTATTTAGTTCTATAATGTAATGTCATTTTTGAACTACAACACTTCAAGAAATAATTATTCATTTAATATCCTATGAAAACCCATTGAATTAATATCCTCAAAAAAATAATTTTGAAGATAATCTCCCACAAATTACATTTTGTTCCTCCTAACATACATTTCATAAAACTTACTTTAGTGGTTATAATTTTTAATGAAAAAACGTGATGTATTTGATTATTTTAAAACAATCATATGATTGTTTAACATCCAAAACAACTTAGTATGATATGGGATTTTGTATTTCAAATTATAAGTCTATATATCGATCTACATGATTTCCTAATTATTTAACTACTAATTAATTGTATATAATGAAAAATAATTTCCAAAACCAAGATTAATAAGATAAGTTTCCACTCATGAATGTCTACATTCAACATGAATCCTTCGTGGTGGAATTATAAATACAATCTCTAAAGAATTATCTTGAAATAAATAATCAAATTATATTTTTTGTTATATATAGAGGTGGATATAAATGTTACATTGAAATAAATCATTAACCAGAATAATCAACAAAGATTTATTTTCAAAAAACTTTTCAAAATCATCAGTCTCTATGTCATGGGAAATCAATTTTTGGAAATAATTTTCATGTGAAGTAGCTATAATATTTATAGAATAATGAATGAACACATTTCAATATAAACCCATCAAGATATATCACTTTTCATAACCATGAAAATTATATTTATCCTTCATCATCCTTTATTATACGTGATAACTCATGGTTTATTATAAAAATTTTTTCTAAATATTTTTTGGGCATATTTTGAGTGCTAATTTTCATATTCTCTACACTTACCAAACATTGAAAAAAAATTATAATTTTTTTTAATCTAATGACATTTTTATATAATGAAGCCTAATAACCCAATATTTGAGACCAGATCCAGACATATACAACGCCGAAATAATTCTCCATGATTTTAAAAGTCTAGAAATTAGTGGTGTGGGATAAAATAAACCATTTTGGGAAAACATTTACAATAAAACACATAACCTAAAATAGATAATTAATGTATATATATGTAAATATATTTTATTAAAAATAATTTATAATAAATAAAAACATATTGTATAAATGAAATTTAGTTTTACAAATACCAAATTAAAATAATGCAACAAACTATAATATTTTTTACACCTATAATTTTTTTTCTTTAAGACACATTATTTTCACTTTATTTATTCAATAAAAACAACCATAATTTTAATTTTAACATAAAAATCATTAATCCCAAAACCATATAAATATTATATAAAATGGGGGTTTGAGTATGTAAATATCAGTATATGGTAAAAAAATATGAACCTTTCCAATCTATGAAATAGATAGAAACTCATGAACATAGATTTTTTTCATTACAATAGAATATTAAGATACATTGAAGAAGTACAGAATCATATGAAAACTTATATTAAATCATGAGATGAATAAAATTATCATAATAACAGATTTTTTAGGTTTATTTCATCCCAGTAGTTTTATAAAGAAAAATTATATGTAAGAATGGATTCAAAAGAACAATCATGAATGCTTCTTGGAACATCATATCACTACCACATGTAATCAATCTTGAAAACTTATAACATAATACACTATCAATTTAATCTCATCCTAACCTATTTTAAAAATAAATTATTACTCAATGCATTGGGGGGATATATTGTAGTCTAACCTATCATTATATATAATTTATAATAACTATTGCATGAGTAAAACAAAAAGGAGATTTAATTTCAGTCCATAAACATAAGAAAAAATTAACCCCAAGGAATAAATAAAATATGATGATTTAACAAATTAACCACTAAAAATAAAATGTAGAATAAACATAGATTAACAATGAATAATGATAGTTGGTTAATAAGAAGATGAGATAAAATATTTGTACATAAAAATAGATAAGAACTTAATGGAAGTATTAAGATAATTATTATGAAACCATTAAGAAAAATATAAATAAAACCCTCTACTGACATCATAAGGTAGGAAATAAGAATCAATAAATAAAATGATAAATTAAATTCATTATAAAAAATGAAAAATCATCTCACATGTGTAAAAAATTCACCTAGTATACCCTATACAGGTACATGTGTTAGTAAATCATAGGGACCAAAGCATGCTTCTAATCACCATGGCTTGGAAACATGTTCTAAGGGAATCACATCCTTTTTTGGGAATGATTTGTCTTAAATAAATTCTAAAGAAAATAACTGTGATCATGATTTTGTATTGACCACTTCATATATTTTAGAAGTCAAAAATTTAATATAGACACTCCCAATAAGAAATAACAACCAAACAAGGAATTTTTCAAATTAATGTAAACAAAGAGTAATAAAATATAAATAAATAAAATACAAAAATCACCAATAACTTTATTATAATTTTGACAGTAAAATAATACAATAAAAGATAAATCTAAAATGTGAAATAATTCAATACAAATCCCAAATGGATGGATACAATAGAGTATAAAAAACATATGACCAAAAGTATACAAAAGATATAAATATTAGTGTTTCAAGTGTGTATTATACTCACACCACCTCCTAAAATATATTAACACATAGTTGATATATTGGGTTTGAGAAAATATTCCTAGTAAGATTTCACCATGTTTCTATACACATACTTTTGAAAGTAAAAAAATCTATTATAGTTTTAAATACATATAAATAATATAATATTCTCATTTATAAAATAAAATAACATGAGAAGATCACATGTATATTTTCTTTTAAAACTAAGATAATTTACCCATATCAATTCAAAATATACTTTCTAATAAATGAATATATAAATTAAAACTATTCCAATAAATAGTTTCTTCCAAGTAATCACTAGAGAATACTTATAGACCTATGGACGGAAATATATGATCCTTATATTCAATGCATAAACTATGTGTAGGCAACTAGTTAGAGCATATTCTACATTAGTGGTAAAATCACTAGCCAACATGCAATCTAAACCAGGGAGAAGTTCCTAAATGGAATTAGATAAATTTTAAAATTAAACTACTCCATCATAGCCAGAGTGTAATCTAAACTAGAGGGTGAAGATAAGTAATGGATAATCCAACCTCATAGACAAGCTTTTCACTAGAGACCCACATAAGTACCCAACATTTTCCCATGATATTTTACAAATTATAATAATCAAATGATTAAATATAATTCTTTAAATAACAATCATCTCACGTCCAAATAGCCTTAAAAATTGACACTTCATAATAAAATCCATAATCCCTCAATAAAAGTAAAATATTTCTATATATAATAATTTCATAATAAAAGGGGAAAATAAAAATAACAACATATAGGTAGATTACATAATAAAAAAAATCTTGATCATCAATCCAAAAAAATACATTCTATTTATATAAAATCATTAAATAACTAAATTTATTTAGTTATAATTTATATTAAATAAATAATTAAAAAAATTTATCATTATTTAATAGAAAACATAACATAAATATTTCATTCAACACCTTATATGTATCACTGGTATAAAAATAGATTATAAATATTTTAATTCCATATAATGAGGAAATCAAAGAAGAATAACAATATATTTTTTACAAAATTTTTATAATCATCAATTGTAAAACATATATTAACAATGAAATAATTCTAATCATTAAATAATATGTTGTTTCACTGTCCAAAATAGTAATACATTACTATCTACCAGTATTTAATGAATCTAATTCCAAATAGTGATATTCCACCAAAAGAGATGCACATAGATCCAAATTAAGATATGAATAGAACTAAATTTTTTAAAAATGCTAATCAATTTTTATTCAACTAAAATCCTAGTCTATAATTGTAATTCCAAGGTAAGAGCATAGAAGAAATAAGACATAAAATAAGAGAGGATGTAATTTTATTGAACCTAACTTGAGGAATCAAGCAAAATATTGGATATTTGTTATGGAGAATGAAATAAGAATATTGGAGTCAATGGGGTCAATGATGAGGGAGTTCCAATAGTATTCCCAATAAAATAAGGATAAAAAATTATGTGGTTTCAATTAAATACAAGATCTAAAATAAAAAATATTTAATATTTATGGGTATACTTGATTAGGATGCATAGTTTGGAATATTGTGTGCCTAACCATGTAGAGAAACTTTTTACCACTATAGATTCTTAATAAATATTATTGATCATAGTAGATGTGTGTCCATTACCTTCCATTTGATATTCCCACTCCCATGACTCATGATATTCATTTCCATGTTGTCGTGGAATATGAACTGGGGGAATAAAATTCACTTATAGAACATTATTCTACTTATTGAGAATATAAACTAGTGATTATACTAAGAAATAGTCAATATAAAATTAAGTAAATTCCAAATTTAGAATATGATATGGATCTAAATGATATATCTTTTTCCGAGATATGTGAAATATGTTGTGAATAGTTGTCATTTGAGGAGCTAAAATTTCCCTATATAAAACCTTTATATTTATTTCAACTATTTTAAACGGTTATATATAACTTTTCATAAGATTACATTTCATTACTAGTTATTTATAAACTATTTTATCAAAACTTTAAAAAAAATACATAATAAAATAGTAATAACTCTAATGGTCTACGATAATGACTAGTGTCAAATTTATAGTGAATTTGAGCCATCACGATCTCCTTCAAAATTAACTGATGTTTCTCCATCACCATTTTCAATATAATCTATCCCTTTATATAAGATTCACCAATATTATACTAAGATAGTGTATAAAAATAATAATGACCATAAAGACCTATAAATGGTTCCATCGTTATTAAATATTGGTAAGTACTATAATTAATGAACCAGTTTGGGCTGGCATAAAATATCACCAATATTGCACTACCACATGGCCCAATGTGTTTCCTTGATATAAAGGAGATGGAATCTTGTGATATGGTATCATAATTGAACATGTGGGGGCAATTTCACATTTATGAAAACCAAGATCAATAATGGATCCAAACTGAGAACCCAAAAAGAGGTCTTCATGCATTGGACAACCACGCCAAAGTAAATAAGTAGTTCAAAAACAAGGATATCTAATTATAGAATGAAAATAATAAATTATAATAAATTATTTTTCTAAAAACACTTTTCAACATAAATTAATTCATTTTTATATGATTCATTTACCATCCCCAACTAGGAAATAAAGCTAAAACAAAAGTTGGAGGTCAAAGAGGATGGAACACCATATAAACTAAATAGTCTAGAAACTAAAGAGGCAACCTCCACCATCACCATGTTAACCTCATGTCCCCACCATGAACCCAATAACACACACATCCCAATAAAGAGTAGTATAATCGATCCTCTAAGAGAGGACCTCAAAACCGATAAAAATCCAAAAGACTACATAACCACTAATGTGAGTATGTAGGAAGTGAGTAAAAGGCCAATATGATAGTACAATTAGTACATTTCATTCCTTTTATGAAGAATACAAAAATTTTAATTTTCAAATAAATATTATTAAATAGGTTTTAATTTCATTTACAACATATAGGAATTAAAAAACACATCATTCCATCTTTTTAAACATGACATTGATAAAACATGCCTAAAAGAGTCTTTACCTTGTCATGGTTTTTTCAAAATTCAACCATTTACCCTTAAGAGAACATTAATTTTCAAAAACCATGATAATCATTACATTTCCATTTAAAAAATTACTTTTCAAAAACATACCATTCACATTAGTTTATAACATTTAATGAAATCATTTCACAATGACTTAAATTAAAAAAAACCTTTCCTCATTCACCTTTAAAATGTTAATGCACACACACTACACAAATATGAGTAATGAAAAAGGGAATAAATAAGAAAATAAAAATAAAATGAAGTTCATAGATAATTAAAATTAACCATTGGATAAAAAATATTCAATATCATTACTAAACTACATGAATGATCAAGACTATAAAGAAACATTATCCATAAAATAAAAAATAGATACCTATAATAGACAAAGAGGCATAACATATGATACATATCTTGAGGAAAAACCATAGGAACTAATTAGAAAGTAATAAAAATTTGTAGGTGTAATCAACTTTTAGATGGTTAATGGTCACACAAGTTGTCACATGAATTTACCTCAACAAAAGTATTCGGAGACATTACCCGAAGCTAGGTCAAAACATTCAACCAAGGGATACTAACTAGTGTTTAACTCTCATTTGTAATAGCCAATATCTATTGAATTCTCAATTATTATCCCAAGATTTCTCATGAAATAGGTAAGGGAGGTGGGACACTATCAAGGAAACGTCAAACACATGACAATTGCATATCTGTAAGGAAATATAACACAGAAATCATATACATTCCACATCAATTAGACCCCATTAAATAAACAATTCTTACCCAAACCACATAACATGAATAAAACATCATATTTCCACCATTACATTCACACAAGCATAAATAAAGTGTACCATTGGGGCTCAATAAAGGTATAACCATCAGCAAATATAATGTTATTCTTATAAGAATCCATAAAAAATCCATTGATTCAAAATCAATTGTCCTACATTTGGAAAACCTTTTTTAAAATGTCCTTTAAAACAAGGGAAATCCCATAAATAACATAAATAAAATTAAATCATAAAAGTACCCATTTAACCAAAATCATCATACAAAATAATCAAGAAAAGAGAAAAAACCCCCACAATTTCATAATATAAAACACATAAAAATAATAAAACCCCTCATTATAAATATTATTTGGCCCAAAACCTCAAGAATAATAATTTTTCTTAAAGAAAAAAATCATTTTCATTTTATAAAATACATAGAATACATAATACACCATTTGAAGGAAATGTTCCATTGGAATTCGAAATCGAAAAAATCAATAAAGAAATTACAACCAAGCATGGAAACCCTTTGAAAAAACATAACTAGATATTGTATATAACATTAATTTAATTAAAAAACACTTTTAATGCATCAATTATCCAAGGAATTATTTAATAAAAGTAACGGGGATAGAAAAAAAAAATCCTCAAGTGACAAAATTATATCTTCATTAAATAATTCCATAAAATTAAGTCTCAAGAGAAGGATCACAATTCTTATAAAACAAAAACAAAAATTATTATACAACTCTAGAAATATAAATCCCTCACTATGGAAACAAGGTTTAGAGAATATGGAAAAAATTTAAATAATGCAGGAATAGATGGATTGGGAATCCCTTACCATTTAATATGAATGAAAATACACTAATAAATCACTCATGATACACCATGAAGGGGCTTTAAAGAGGTAGAGAGGCATTTCAGAAGCTTCTATGTTAGTTGGTTAGAATGGGGTAAGAGAATGGGATAGATCCCAAATAAAAACAACCTTAAAGGAAAAAATGCACAAAATTGATTAGGTCACTTGGTTTACTTGCATGGTTTACAAAAAAAAATGTGGTATTCATTTGATATATATTATCTAAAACTATAGATAGTGCATCATTTCTTCTAAACAATTTCCTAAACCATGTACCTAACTGCACAACCTTGTGAATTATTCATAAGATCAATAGTTTCACACTGATACACCCCAAAACCAAAGGATAAATTAAAAATAAGAACATAAATAAAAAAGTAACTTTTTGGGTGTCATAATTTTACCAACTATAAAAATTTATACCCCAAAAAGGTCTCTAAAATCATAGGTCAAAGGAAAATGTTAGGACTTTCTCAAAGATGGGATGGACCTAAAAGATAATGAATTCCCAAACTCAAAACCATGAACTTGCTCTGCAATCATTCCACTCTAATTATGAACTGCTAAAAAATTAATAAATATTATATCAACTATTTAAGTGCTACAAATAATAAAAGAATATTCCCCACCCAAATAAATAAAGGATTCTAACCAAAAAATATTGGGATGGCCACCCCTGGAATCTAATTTAAATCGAACAACTCCAAAAAATAAACATATAAAAACTCACAAGTGCTTCCAATATCCCAATTCAGACTAAAGAACAAGACATAACCAACAATTCCAGAACATCCAAGGTCATAGTATCTAAAATAAATATTGCATCCCAACTAAAATCACTCTTGAATATAACTCCCAAGAGAATGTGGAAGAAATTTGAGACCTTTTTATGGTATCCAAAACAGTTATAATTAATCAAAAAATGGGGAAACCTGTGACGAAAGCACCCAAAATAATGAACATCACCAAACTATAATGATTTCAAATACCACAATAACTATCTCCAAATACCACATGATATACAAACCTCAAGAAACACCCTAAAAGTTACTCACCAAACAGGATCACTGAACAATACATTCCTCATTAATGGGATGAGTACCCCCAAAATGCACATTCCTCAAAATGGAATGAAATTGAGGTCATCTGATCCTCACATTTATAAATATTACATCATTTTTTATAAATATTCAATAAATTTTATAATAATAAATTTCCTAAAACCAAAAGATTTTAGTGTATTTGGAGTGTATATTCATAAAAAAACTCATTTTTAAGGATATTAAACATATTCCACAATATTCTTCTTATCTAGTTCCATTCTTAAACATAACCTACTTAAACACATTATTTATAACCTAGTAATAAGAAACATAATAAATGATGATCTTAGCTTCTCTATAAGGGTAAACAAGAGATACATCAATCAATGACCATATGAAATCATAATATAAGCATAAAGGTTTGATGTCATGATAATAACAAAAAAAAGTAATACCCAAAATTTTATAGATAATAAAAAATGAGTCATGTCATAAAAAATTAGCATTTGAAAATACATGAATTATAATAGTAAGGAATCATCATAAATCAATCATTTACCATGATAGAATATCATTACATTTTGAACATGTCATAGGAATTTTGGGGCTATATAATATAATTATAATAATAATATATTTTTAATCATAAAATAATCATTGAATTTCCTAAATAAGATAATTTAGTTAACTTTTTCATCTCTTATAAATTTATTAAATTCGTAATCACTTAGGAGTTTCTTAATAATGTAGTCACTTAAGGGGTTCTTAACATCATCATCTCTTAGGAGTTCATTAACTATACCACTAATATTCAATGGATTGGATGGATATATAATTCTTGTCCCACTTATTAAATAATCCTAATAAATTAATTTTTATTCCACAATATCATAAATCACACATCATATCATCACT
Organism: Viscum album; assembly: GCA_963277665.1. Lineage (NCBI taxonomy): Eukaryota > Viridiplantae > Streptophyta > Magnoliopsida > Santalales > Viscaceae > Viscum > Viscum album. The sequence goes on from OY728161.1 coordinate 1,422,073,297, forward strand.
GCATAACCTATGGAAAATAAATGAGTTTTGTGAATACCATATAATCATAATAATATACCATCAGAGAAATAATAATTATGGTAAAATTGGATAATATTTCTAGTAAACCATAATTAACATTAATTTATTTTTTCATATATAAAAAATTCCGTTAAATGTTCACAGAAATATTTTGTTTAGGAAATTTCCCTTTTTATTTTAAAAAATATCATTTAAAATATAAAAAAATTCAAAAATATAATGGTATTTGTTTTTTTAAAAACCCATGAGAACGTTTAGATTAGGCATAAAATCACATTGAATCCATGAAAATCCTATGTTTCTTCCTTGAAAAACTTTGAAATATATTAAGAAATATTTTTGAATCTAGGTAGTGAGAGGGTGTGAGATTCTGAGGCCTTGTGAGCTAGAAATTAATTTTATATATATATTAAATATTATTATATCAGATGCTTATATTTTTAGAAATAATATTAATACCTATTAAATGGATTATCATATAAAAAATATATGACTATAATTGAATCTATTGCATGGGATTTTCCCTATCCACAACTTAATGTTGGTCGGCATCAGATTTCCGGTTGAGGATGCAATTAGAGAGTGCATTAAATTTAAATAAATAAATAATTTATTTATTAAACAAACTATTAAAAAACTCTATAAAAACTCTATTATAACAATTCTTTAGGTTATACTACATAATCCCTAGGATAATTGTTAGGATATATGTTGTCCTTTATTTTTGAATCGGCATAAAAAATGATCGATGATTAGATCAAGGTGGTTCTATAGATAGAAGAAGTAGAATATCATCCTCATTGATGAAAAACATGTTACTCACTAAAATCCAATCCCTAATAAATGTAAGGATCATAAATTGTAGTCTCAAACCATGATTAAACATTTGAGCCTGAATATTTGGTTATATTCTTTTGATTCTGTGTATTCCCACCCTTCACATAAGCTGATAGTCAAAATAATTTTTTTACTCAATTTATTATTTATAATTCCATGATATAACCCTATATTTCCCCACATTAAAATTTTTGGTTGATAATACATATCTAATGATGTTCATTACCTTAGTTATAGTGAATTCTACCCAATTTTCTTTGTTTTCTTCATCATTTGAAAATGGTGTCGCCGTTCGACTTTTCATGGGAGACTTCTAGTGAAATCAAACCCCTAGATTCATTGTAGTTGTGAAAAAATGATTAGGATGGTGATTTGTGGATGTATCAATATTTTTTCAGGATTCAGGTGATTATTTCTATAGATATGGGATCTTGGATGACCCAGGAGAGACAAGAAACGTACAGTATGCACGACTGACCATCAAGGGTGATTTGGATCTGATTTCTAGCCAAAGGAGGGTTTGAATCATTGGAAAGTGGTGAAACCTGCTAGTTTTGGCTGGTGAAATAGAATTAACCATAATGGAGGATGGAAATATGGAACCCATATGAATAACATGATCTTCTATAAAAAAATTGGCTATATGAAATGTAGTTTGATGAACACACACCATGTAGTAAACCCTATTTGCAGTGCTAGGGTTTTGGGTGGATATAAGGATTAAATATCATGTGGATGGGAAATACACCTAGTGAACCTCCTTGGGTGGATGGGTCATATTCTAGCTACACATGACTATGTCTTTTTATGGGAGGACTCACCATTTACTCTTAGTGTACATGAGCATGTGTTGGTATAAAAACACAAACAGGTACATATCCAGGTACATGAAATGAACTCAAAGACATGGGCATGACCATGAATACATGAGAAGGCCCCAGGTGATTGGGAAACACTGCATGGACCCCATACATTCTATTTATAGTGACATGACCACTGATCTATGTCCAAATAAGAAAAATTATAGAAATCAGAGAGGGACCACACATTTTTTGGAACCCTTAAATGCCTTGTATCCCCCTTTTATTTTGATAAACATCCATATTTTGTATCCCCTTTGACTGGACATGGATTTTGGACTACGAGTAGCCTATCTGGAGTAGTGTTCTCCATAGAACATGATATTATCCTTTAAAGTGGATTTTAATATATGAAATTGAATGTTCTTAGTGTTAATATTCATTAGGGATTGGTAATGGTAGTGTTTGGGAAGGATCGTCAGAGATAGGATATAGTTGGAAGCCCCCTACCATTCTAGGGTGTGGGTCCCCATACTCCTCACACTAGTTTGATTGGTACACCCCTGAAAAACTATGGCACAAGTCCTCTATGATTAGAGTGGAACCCCTTAAAACTAGAATGATGAACCTCTATCTTAGAGAGGCACCCCATAACAGACTAGGATGTGGGACCTCTGTCATCTAAGGGGAACCCCCTAATAGACTAAATCATGGGTTGTATATATTTTGAGTTGGCCCCCTACCAAAATAATACAGAGAGGTCCATCTTACTTCTGAGTAGAACCCCATATTGGACAAGGGTTTGGGTACTCTTTCTTGTATGTGGCTCCCCAATGAAGGACAAGGGAGGGGGTCCTCTACCTTCTGAGTAAAACCCCCTAAATGGTCTAGGGTGTGGTTCCTCTATCTTTTGAGTGGCACTTACATAATGGACTAGGAAATGTGTCCTCTTCCTACTGAGTGGAACCCCATAATGCACTAGAGTATGGGTCCTTAGTCTATCTACTGAGTGGTACCCCTTTTCATACTAGGGAATGGGTCCTCTACTTGGACATTATTCCCCAATTTAAATTACATCACTGTGGTGAGGTGTGGATCCTCCATATAGTTACTTATTCAGAAACATGAGATGTTGAGCATGAGAGATGGAATTCATAGAGATGTGAGAAAACTCATTGACTTGCGATGGGATATGATATGAATATAAACATTATCTATCATATGTGACTGTTATATAGGAACACAGAAACAAAAAACACACACACACATAAAAATATATATGTTACTATGTTTTATTTCCCTATTTCATTGGGTTGATATGACTACTTTTATCTCTTCTTTTATTGATCCTTATTTAGTTTTTAGGGGGTCCTTCTAGGTATGTATAAACTCACACCATCATGGTATTTTTTGGCATGTGTCATTTATTATATAGAAAATGGATAGATTAGAGGTGATGTTAGGAGATCATATGGATAATCAGGATCATAGACCATGTATAGTGATCATGCCAGGATATTAGGATTTGGCCTCTCTCAGATTAACTTTATTAGATTTATTGTCAGGTCTGGGCATCCCTTCTATTAGGGAATTCATTTTTTCTTCTACATTTCAGATTACACTATCAAACTCTTTTATATTCCTTAATGTTTATTACATGATTTATTTTTACACTGGAATTCACTATATTCAATTATTATTCATATACATTTATGCATGGAGATGGTTGGTTGTGCATGTACTCATACATTAGGAAAACACCCACCATTTTAGTTAGGCCTTATCTTCACTTTTTTTCATCCCTTGGACTATGGAGGAGGTCTTGGGGTTATGGTTCCCCAATATTCCACCAAATATGTGGTCCCTAGTGAGTCTGGTCATTATAGAGTGGTACTAGAGATTTTTATTCCTCATGATGGCGATTGATGTTTTTTCCCCATATGAGGTTTGGTTGGGAATGTACGAAAACTGTGTCAAAGTGAATAGAGTATGGTTTTCAGGATAAGGAACCCAGTTTTGGTGTGGTGGATGATGAATCAATTCACCGGGTTTCTAATTACCTTTTTTATCTCAACATATGGATACATTGTCTACAAGGAACCTTGGTACATGCATCAAATATAATTGAGTCCTTTAACTATCCTCCATGAGTTAGATACTTATATATATATGATCACACAATTATGGTGCAACATGATTACTCTCGGGATTTCATCATGAATATAACCATTCATGTTACAGATTCCAGGTTATAATGATCTTCAGAGGATTAATAAGGCTTCAACCCATGTTCCATCTCCTGAGGTATTTACTTCAAGAAGGTGGGTATCTATACCCCACCCTATTGAGCAGAAGATTCTACCATCAGAGTAGTCTGATGATGTGCACATGATTAGTGAACTCTATGTGTTCAAGAACCATATGTTGTAGAGGTTTTTTATTCATCCATATCACCATGGAGTGGAGGATAATATTGATTCGGTGATCAGAGTTTTCATACTTATGCGGGTCCTGACTGATTGGATGTTTCTTTTCTCAACCAATGCTCTTCATAGAGAATTAATTGTGTTGGGGGTACTAGCAGCTGATTCACCTATTCTGAGTGCGCATTATGGGGTTCATAGATAGATATTTCATAGGTTTCATGTTGATCTAGACTACCCTATCAGTTGGTTGAGGTCAATCATGATTTTTTGGTTTGGATATCCCATAAAGATAACACCCATTTCAATGGTGGCCCTCATGGTGATACCACTATAAGACAATTTTGGGTCTTAGTAGGTCCTTGTGATTGAGATTTTTAGAAATTATTTTTATATTCAAGTAATTTGGAAACTTCCCCCACTATTTTTAATTCTTATGACATGATTTAAATCCATGAGGGTGAGTCAGTACCACCCAAATAAGATAGTTTCAAGGTGTGTAAGTGGAGTTCATATTACTTCTATGATCAAGGAAGGTTGGTGTGATGATGTATCGAAACAAGACATGGTTATGGAAAGAATATATTCAAGATAAATGATGATCTTCTGGAAGAAGTGGCTTATCACCTGGAAGATTGAGTGTGGTTTGAGGTATAACTAATGTCTCCACTACTCTAACTATATTTTTTGTATAGAATTATAATCCACATTTACCTAGACATATCCCATGTTCATGAAATATAAATAACAAGGGATTATTTTTTTCATAATACTTGTATTGTAGGCTCATATAGATAGGATTGATGATCACATGTTTCTACCGATGGTGTGTCCTTAATCTGCAAGGAGAGAGAGAGACTCACACAAAAATATTTCTATAGCATTAGTGGGACCCTATGATTTTTTCATATGTATGGAATGGGTGTCTATCATCCATGATCATATAATTTCGACAAGTTAGTGTCATAGTGCTTCCATTTTGTGGGATGGAGTTTTCCTCCTTTTATAAGGAGTGATCCCTAGGAAGAATAGGATGAGCTCATTTGTAGGATGTTATAGTCAATTTATTAGTTGACTAGTATTACCCTTATAGTAATTTTTGTTATGATATCTCAACATCCCTTAATGATGGTGGGATATGAAGATAGAATACTAAGGACATGTTGAGTTGACCTACCCATCACGTGATTCACCTCTACATTTACTTTCACTGGGGATAGAATAATGTTTTCACTACCATGTTGGATGACCTTGTAGGGATTCAAGATAGAGTGGTGCTATTATAGGGTCTATAGAGGCAGGTATTTTTAACTCCCAATGTGTTCTACTAGGAAGATCTATGTTTTTAACCTAGGATTCATATGAGAGTTCAATGTGAGGTGTTGATTGGTGTCTCCCAAACTAGGTGATTATTAGGTATAAATATCCATTATTGATATTAGATGAATTATTTTACCAATGTAATAGGGTGATGTGGTTATCATAGTTTGACCTTAGGATAGGTTATCACTAGTTGTGGGTTCAAGAGGAGGCAGCACCAAAATTTTATTTCTAATGCTATTATGGTCACTTTGATTTAATGGTGATACCCTTTAGAATGTTGGAAACCCCAACTTTTTTGGGATACATATGGACTAGGTTCTTCAACCCTTCATGGATTGGTTCATATAAGTATTATTTCATGGAACCCTTGTGCCCACAACATCTGAGTAGGATCATGTGATCCACTTTAGGAATGATTCTGTACATGATCTGAAAGTACCAATATCATAAAAAACTCTCATAAATCTAGTTCTAGAATTATTATGTTTATGGAGGAATTATCTAGGATTTCATTCCCTTTAAATTACTAGACATGGAAAGGGAATTAGTGTAAGTAGACTTAGTAATGTTTGAGATCCTTCGAGAAATTTAGTTTGAGGTTGAACAGTGCTCTTGTGTGGAGACAACCAAAGGAGGGAATATAGTATGTAGTATATTACAAGGTTTCTAGATCTGGTCTAGGATTAATAATGATGTGGAGGAATAGAGGGATAACATATGGGTCAAGGTAGTTAAGAAACCATGAGAAAAACTACTCGACTCACAACATGGAGTTAACTGGAGTGGTATTCCCTTAAAAAATGTAGAAGCACAATCTTCTAGGAGGGAACTTTTTTATTTTATAATACCATCAGAGTCTCATGTAAGTTTTCTTGATTAGATGTATGAATGTAAGATATATTCACTATATAGTGTTCTTTTAATACTATGACTTTGAGATAGTATATAATATGGGGAAAGGAAATGTGGTGGAAATTTTCCTTAGTAGGAATTACCGTTGGCATTTGAAGGAGGAAGAATATGAAAAATTAGATTATTTACATCTAACCCAAGTAGAGTAGAGGGGTTAAACTTATCTGAGATGATGGTTTCAACTCCTACGCATCTTCAGTATATGTGGGAGGCTCAGTTAGGAGAAACTGACTATGAGGACCAATATAACTAGATATCCATATAAGATTCACCATATGGATTCTATGAAAGAGGGAATTCAGTCATTATTTTACAAGGAATAATGGTGGCTCTAGTAATTTTGAGAGAGATCGTGATGATAGAGTTTGAAACTTCTCATTTAGTTGTATATATCGGTGAAGGAAATTTGTTTTAGGATCCCTAGTGGCATTTTGGGTAGGACTGCATGAGGGTGTGTGTTACTGAGTTCTTCTTATGGTGTTTCAATTTTCATTAAGAAATTGGTAAGCACTAGGTTCTGGAATGTTTTTATTGTATCCTCTTAAGATTATAGAGTGGAAATTTTAAAACATATCAATGGAATATATGATAGGTATATCAAAGACTACATGATTCCATGATTCCATCTGGGTGATAGTTAACATAGTTACCAAGTCAGTGTACTTCCTTTCTATTAGGGTGTAGAGTCCAGTGGAGAGTATTGTAGTTTTACATGCTAGAGATCATCCATATTCATGGGGTGACCTCAATGATTATATTTAACCATGAAAGGTGGTTAATTTAATGATTATGTAGAGTCTTTTAGGAGGAATTCAAGACATTGTTGAATATGAGTACAACTTTTCACACCGAGATATATGGGCCGACAAAGTGTATTATCCAGGCGTTGGAGGATATACTGAGGTCATTTAGGTTAGACTTCAGTCATAGTAGAGAGGATAACTTACCATTTGTATATGTTTTTTATATTATAAGTGATCACTATACTTTTGACATGGAACCTTTTGAGGATCATTACAGGAGAGTCAACAGGTCACCCTTATGATGGGCAGAGATTTGTGAGAAATATATTATTGGGATAGAGATGGTTTGGGAAATTATAGAGAAGGTCCATGTGATCTGTGAGTAGTTGGTAAAATCCTATATTATGCAAAAATCTTATGAAAACCCACATCATATACATTTGTAGTTGGAGCAGGGATACCATGTTTTCCCTAGAGTATCTTCACAACGAGGATTGTGAAGATTCATCTTGGGAGGAAATCTATCCCTAAGGTTCATATGATTATTAATGATATTGTGTAGGATTGATGAGGTTGTTTACTTCATATCCATACCCCCACAGTTGGATGGGGTGAATGAAACCATCCATATGTCACAACTGATGAGATATATGCATGATCCTATTCACATTTTTGACTATGTTGTTATGGAAATCGAGGATGGATCCACATTCACAATGTACCTGATGGTGATCAAGGATTTACGATAGAGTAACTTGTGAGGATAGACCATTCCTTTGGTTCATTTGTTGGGGAATCATGAGATCTTGCAGGAGAGCTCCTAAAAGTGGGAGAGCCAAATTCAAGATCAATGTCCCCACCTATTGTTTATCTTTTTCATTTATTGGAATAAATTATTTGAAGGATGGAATAATTTAGAGAGTTTTATATTCATTATTTGACATTGAAATTTGTTAAGAAGTATTTTTAATTCTAGGAACTAGGATGACATGAGATTCCAAGGCCTGGTGAGCCCGAAATTTATTTTATAAAAATATTAAATATATTAATATCGTGCATGTGCTGTTTTTAGAAATAATGGAATATTTCATAAAAGGATTCCCATATCAAAAATCCAAGACCATGGTTGACTCCAGAGTGTAGGGTTTACCCTAAGTGTGACATAAGGATAGTCGGAACTAGATGTTTTTATGAGTATTCCATTGAAGGGTTCATCTAATTTAAAAAATAGATAAAATATTATTTTTTGATTAAATTATCTATTCGAATACACTATAAATAATACATTAAATAAATTATTTTTGGTTATATGTATTAATATTAGGATAATTGAGAGGATCTCTAATAACCTTAATTTGAAATTCAATATCAAACAATGATCAAGGATCAGTTTGAGGTACATTGATATTAAATAGATGGAGTATATCTCTTTATCGATGGAAAAAGTGTTCTTCAACAATGATCAGTCTATAATCGAGATAGGTCTCATCAATTGTGGGTTTCTCCCATGAATATACATTTGACCATGGATATTTTATTTTTATCTTTTAATTTTGAATATTTAGACCCTTTGCATGAGCACATTGATGAAATAATTTTTTTGTTCAATATATTATTTCATATTTAATCATCTCACACTTAATTTTATTATGTTACAGTAATTTTCTGAGAATGATTTGACAATGAGTTTTATCAATTCTATTATTCTTCCCCCATAACTCTTCCTATTCTTCACCATTGGCCAATAGGGTTGCAATTAGACTTTTTTAGGACGAGTTCGTGCATGATCGAACCCCATGATTTTTTGCAGTTGTGTGAACAATTATTGGGATGGTTATTTTATGAATGGTTGAGATTTTTAGGGTGATTTGGGTGAATAAGTTCAAATACATGGGATATAGGATGGACGATGGGAGACATGATGCATAAAATATGCATGAAGGACCACCATGGGTTATTAAGATCTGATTTCCATCCACTAAAGGGATGAAATTGATGTCTGGAGGTGAACCCCACCTATTTTAGGTGGTCAAATGATGATAATCGCAATAGAATCCATTGATCTTGAATCCAAATAAAGAACTTGACCCTTTTTGGAAAACAAGACCACAAAAAATTTAGTCTGATGAACACATGTCATGTAGTATCCCTCAGCTACAACTATAGTGTTTTTAATTAAGACAAGGATCGCATGCCATGTGGTTGGGCCCACACACCATGTGACCCTCTCTAGGTGGAAGATCCTTGTACCAGCTGCACTTGACTAGGACTTTGTGTAGGAGAACACATAGTGTACTCTTGGATTATATGGGAATGTACCTATACCGAGGCATGACTATGTATATGGATAGTTATGTTACATGGACTAATGAGAATGGACATAAACAAGAACACCGATGTAGGCCTTGGGTGGTCGAGACACATCGTGAGGGCTCTGTACATGTCATGTACAGTGACATGGCCATCAATCCATTTCCAAAAAAGAACATGGCCAAACATCAGAGAGGGACCACTTGATATGTAGACACCTTACACATAATTTATAACAATTTTATTTTGAGAAACGTTTACCTTGAATATTCCCATTAGATGGACTAGATTTTTTTCACACCAGTAGCCGATCTTAAATAGTTTTCCATGTAAAACATGTTGGTATTTTTCATAGAAAAATTTGAGATATGAAGTAGAATGTTCTAAGTGTGGAACTTCATTAGGAGATTCTTGATGATGATAGTAACCGAATTGGAACATCAGAGATAGGTCAACGGTTGGAAAACCAAATATCATACTAGGGTGTGGGTCCCCCATTCTCCTAATATGAGTTTGAGTGGAACCACCTAATGAAATATCTCATGGTTCCTCTATAATTTTATTCGAATCCCCCTGATGGAATAGAGAGTGGTTAATATATATTATGATTAAAACCACCCTGATAGAGTCTCGACTAGGTCTTATATCTTCTATGTGGATCCCCTGACAAACTAGGGCATGCGTCTTCTATCTACTGAGTGGAACCCCCTAATAGACTATGACTTGGGTTATCTACCTATTGAGTGGAATCCCATGAAGGGATAGGGTGAGGGTCATCTGTATTATGAGTGGCACCTCCTAGACCGATTATGGTGTGGGTCCCCTATCTCGAGAGTGGCACATCCATGACAGAAAAATGAATGGGTCTTCTACCTTCTAAGTGGAACCCCCTTATGTATTAGGGCATGTGTCTTCTACCTAATGAGTGCAACACCTGACATACTTGGGTGTCAGTCCTCTATATATCAACTGAGCAGAACCCATTTTTTTAATATGGTTTGGGTAATATACTTGGATATCATGACCCATTAAAACTACAATAAATTGTCTAGGTATGGGTCCTCCATACGATTACTTTTTCAGACACATGAGAAGATGGTCATCATAGATAATCTTATTGGAGCTGTGGGAAGAATAATAATTCTAGGAGTGGATGTGAGATGGATATCCCCATTATCTCCCATATGGGATTCTTATATTGGAATATATATATATAGGTATAATTTTCATATTTTCTTGTGTTTTGTGGATGACACTTATCTTTTATTCTATTTTTTCCACTTCAGTTTTCAAGGTGTCCTACTGGGTATCAATATACACACTCATTAATGGTATTTTCCCACATGTGTAATGTATTATGAAAATCAATGATATATTGATAGTAATTTCATTATAAAATATGTAAAATCAGGTACATGGAACACATATGTTGGATGAGCTTAGATACCATGAGTTGGACTCTCTCACCTTTACTTTGTTCCAGTTGTTCTTAGGATGGGACATATTTTCTAGGTGAACTAGTATTTTTTCTTTACATTTAGGATTAAACTATCACACTCTCTTATACTCCAAATAGGTTATTAAATCCATTATTTTTAATCTATATTTTACTATCTATTTTTATTATTCCTCTACACTTCTGTATGGATATGTTTAGATGCATGCCTAGAGGTACATTATGAAAAGGCCTCCAATTTTAGTTATGTGTTGTCAACATTTTTCACTACCCCCTGGCCAATAGAGGCAGGCTTAAGGTTGTAATGGATTGAACATTCAACAAAATTTTAAAAATAATGTGTTAGTTCATTACAAATCATGATCATGGGAAACTCCATTCATAATGTAAATTTTAAAAGAGAATATTTTTTCAAACTTTTAAAAAAATCCAAAAAATTACATGTTAGAAAAAAATCATTTAAAATATCCCTTTTGAACCATTGTAAATAAATTAAGAGGAAATGAAAATTTACATTAAAAAATGATCAATTTTTGGTAAAAAATTCCATAAAACAGTCTTGAAGAGTATGAACATGGAATAAAAATTTCAATGACCAAAGAGGGAATACAAATGGATTTTCATTAAAAAAATATTTCTTAAGCATATTAAGTACCAAATAGAGGAAAATAAAATTGGTACAAAAGTAATTGTTGAGTAACCCTAATATAAGAAAAATTATTTGTTTTAATTAATATGATTCTTAAAAAGTTCTCTCAACGTAAATTTATTATAGTCAATCATGAAAAGATATGAGATTGTATAATAAACCCTCATTACCGTGGTAGCTTTTGACTCATAACCCCCATGAGAGAAATAAATTAAAATGAAAATATGAATACCATTAATATAAATTTATTCATGATATATTATATGAAAGAGGGATTATATATACTGGAATAAATAAAAAAGTGTTGAATATGGAATATGACCCATGGAAAGAAAAGTGAGATGAGAAACCCTTAACTCAATCCCATCTTTCATCATATTAATTCAATCATTATGTATAATAAACATTGAATTATTATAAATTTATTATATAAACCTAATAATATTTATTATATCATATATATTTTACTTATAACATCTTATCACCCATTTATTACCATTTTTTTTAAAACATCTTTTTTGGGTGATAATTGCTTTGTTTTTCATGCATTTTTCGGTTCGGCAGTCTCGGTCCTTGAAATTTGATCATGGTTCCATAATCTATAAAATTTAAACAATTTCTTTAATATAACATGTAATTATTATATTCAATTTTATAAATACTCATATAATGTAGTGATGAAAAATTAATCACATCACTTCCCATAGATGGTAACCCATAAATATGCATGAGTGATTGTTCCACTTTTTTATGGACTAAAAAAAGTAAAAAATAATTAACTATTACAAAATACAATAATTTCATAAATATCACATATATATTCGTTAAATTCATCTTTTTACTATCTATAAAATGTTTTGATGAGAAATGAAACACATCGCTTCATTGAGGTGGTATTCTACACGCACACACAAGCGATATTTTATTTTCCCAGAAGATGTAATGGAGTTTTGAAATGGTTTTTACATAAAAATAATAACAATAAAGTACATTTGTGATACTGAAGTCATTATTTTATGATTTATAAAATAGATTTTCTTGAGTTAGAAGAAAAAAACCCGGAAAGGGTCAAAAAAGACGATTGACTCTTCTTTTTGAGACATCCTTTTGATGACACCTTAATCATTCTTTCAATGGAATTATAGGAAGAAAAACTCCAAGATGAAGGGAAGTAATAAAAAAAGTTATTAGGGTGGGTATATTCAGATCTATAGGAATAAAACTTTATCAATAATGGAATAGAATATGCGCCCTTATATAAGTGAGGGAAATGAAACACATTGAAATACATAAAAAATTAAATAATAAATATATAACAAAATCAGGTCAAGTGGAACCAAGTAAACCCAAATTATAATATAATATGTTATAGTTTCTAGATAAAATCAACCAAAAAAATTTATAAATTTTTTGGATACATTGTATGATTTTTCTTCAGTTAAACCACCTTAAACCAATTTTAACCTTAAATGTTATAACATAACATTTTTACCATGATAACATAGTTTTATGAAAAAAAAATGTGGAATTATAACCAAAATTTTAAATTATTATTAAAAATTTGGAATCCATTTTATTGTATTCATTTTCCATAAGTTTAAGAAATTACTTTTAATATAAAAATCTAAAACATTTGAAAAATATTTTTTGAAAAATACCTTATAAAAACATAAAAATCAATTTATATTGAAATAAAGTAAAAAAATACCTTGAGTTTTTTTATTAAAAAAATTTAATATTATCATTATATTTTATCTATCCAACACTTTATTTAACATTCAAACCATTATTTTAATTGTAAAGAACCAAAAATAATTTTTAATTTGAATAAAATTTAACTTATCTTCACAAAAGTTAAGATTGGGTTATAAAATTCAAAATAATGGTTTAAAATAAATTATTTACTTTCTTAAACATATATTTTGTCAAAATAAATTATACAATAGGTTAAAAGAAATTTTCTATTGAAATTTTAAAGCTTTACCCCATAGTTTTTACCTAGTTTTAACTGTTTTACCCTTACCGAGGTGACAAATCTTATCCATGGTTGTTATTTATAATGACCAAAAATTATTGTGACCATATTGAAATATATTAATTATTATGATTATAAATGTGAAATATATTTTATTAAGTTCAATCTCAATAATTGGTATAATTTCATTTTAAAATAATCCCAAAAATTCTTTAAAATGTATTTTCTAGAAAAATACAATTGTACGAATCAAAATGTTTCTATACAAAAAATTAAGCATAATTTAGATTTTGATGAATTTAATTGAATTGGGTTTAAAAAAAGAGGCTAATGAAATATTAGAATTATTTTAAAAAATGGTCCTCTATAAATAGTTGAATAAAAAAGATACGTTTTTTCAAAATCAGTAATGTTTCACTATTCATGGAAAAATTATTATTTTCAAAAAATCCAAAAATTTCACCCTAAGATAATTTTGATATTATGATTTATAAAATATCCTTTTATTAAATATAATTTCTAAAATTATAAAAAATTTATTATATTAATTTCTAATATAAAGGAAGAAAAACCATTTTGTATAATTTTTTTAGTTTAAAAAGTAATATTTAAATATTGAGTGCTTAATTATTAATAAATAACCAATAAATTTTTATTAATTAATACCATTTTACCTATATTTCATAATTTAGTTACTCCTATTAAATACTTCCATTATAGTAACTAGGTTATAATGACCATATTTAAAATAATAATATTTCAATAGTATTTCACAGTCTATTTAAACTCGATGATACTTGTAAAGAAATATATAAATGAAATAAATTTTATTTAAAGGTAAATATATCATAAAATATCATAGTTTTATATTATAACAACTTATAAAAATATATCCCTCAAAATTCTGTCACTCTAATACAAACAAATGAGGGAACTTTTGACTCATCAAAACCTCAAGTTCCCATATAGCCTCTTAAAATTTATAGTTTGTCAATTAAAACATTGACCAATTGAGTTGCCTTATTTCAAAAAACTTTATCTCTTAAATAACGTATCTCTAATAGTTTTTCCTTATAATAGAGATCATTCTCTAGTGGTAAAAAATCTATGTTCAATATATGTGAATGATATTGTATGTATTTTCCAGGAGATATACGTGTAATACATCCTAAACATGAGAGAGTTTCAATTGAAGAACAAGGTGATTAACAATCCTATGGATATGATAAATAAATTTTTAGGGGACTGATATAACTACGGATAAACTTTCCATTCATTGAATATCTAATAATCTTCTTCTTATGAGATATTTAAAGGAATGCCTTGTAACCAATTTGTAACTATAAATCTCACTGAAGTTTGTAAAAATTATTATAATATTGATATTAAGATGAGATGATGTTATACTAAATGGTTATAACATTATATATCATTTAATTATGTAGATAAAATCTGAATATCTCTCTTTCTCCAACTACACCTCAGCACACTAGAGTTCAACATTTCTTTCCATTAATGGCATTATAAATATCCATTTCAATTCTTGAGTGAAAACTATATTCATAATAAATCTTGACCATAGAAAGGGGTTGATCCCAAAAACATTTAAAAACTATAGAAAATTATCTTGAAATATCTAATTGGGTTTTAATGTCCCTCCCATACTGACCATTTGAATGAGGATGACGTATTGTGTTAAAGTTCAACTATGTATTCAAATCATGATAAAAACTTCTCAAAAAACATTGAGGAAAACCATGGATATCAATAAAATACAATATAAAGTGTTACCCTCTGAATCATTACTACTTCATTAATGTATGACCTAGAAATATGATCTTGAAAAAAAATTATCTGATAGTAATACAACTCACAGATTTTATAATGCATTCAATTATAGTCCAGAATGCATTATGACCTTCTGATGTCTTGAAAATTAAAATGATGAAATATATGGTGATTTTTTCCTATTTAAATTATTGTATGGGTAATGGTTTTAACATCTGCTTAGACTTCTATCTCTCTAACTTAACTTTCTAACATTCCAATAATAGAGAAAAAAACTATGACATATCTCTCTTCATTTATTCTAACCATAAATACCCTTATATATTTCTATATATATTCATACTTTAGGATTAATATAGAATTATAAACTATGAAATTATCCAAATATCAGTTTATTTATTTCTTGTATTAATCGGACACATTCTCAGTTCCTAAATCTTATCACTCTATCATAATCAAGATTGAACTTAGGAACATTTCTCAACTTATTATATAGTTTTCATCCTTCTTCTTCTCAATTACCTAATGACATCAAGATCCATGATAAATCATGGTAAAGTATTCATCTCCTCAAAATTGATCAAATAGATCATTGATACGGGGCAGAGGATAATTTTTATTAATAGTGATATTGTTAATTCATTGACAATCAATGAAAAAACAAATGTTATAATATTTCTTCTTAACAAAAAGAACAGGTGAACCCCACGAGGAGAGAATATACTGAATGAATTTGTTAACTATATTATACTAGAGTTTCTTATTCAATAACTCTATCATAATTTGCGATATTCAATATAGAGTATTTGAAATAAGTTTAGCATCATATATGAGTACTATTGAAAATTGAACTTCACGATTCAGAGGAAGACTAGTTATATATTAAGGAAAGACACTAAAAAACTCTCTTAAAATATTCATATATTAGATTTTGATTTTATCCCTCACCATTTGAGATCAATATTCATCATAAATTGGTATTGAGACCCATACAGTGGAATTAATATACATTGGAAGATTATATTCATCCTCACACTAATAAAAAATCATATGTTGATTCAAAATATCTATTATGGCTTCATTATTCTATAACTTTATATGGAATCTAAGTAGAGAGATCTAATTTATGATCACAGTAACTTAAAATTCCATGTAAGGAAGAATAATAATATTTTCATAGGGAACTATCATACAATCATTGAGATGATATCCCCTACTCTAGAGCATTGGATATGTGTGCCTTTGCCATAATTCTCCACTTCAATGATTGAAAAACATAAGAATTTACATGGTCTATGAGATAGATGTTGGATTAGGTAATTCACATTGATAATTTCCAAGTTCCCCACAAATAGAATATTGTGCTATAAAAGGAACCACATGATATACTTTATTTACCTCAATTGAAATAATTATTTTCATCAATGATTAATTTTTTTGTTCCGTTAATTTCCACACAGTGAAGATCTTATCATTCTTTTGAGACAATTCCTTGGGTTATTCTTTCCATATACATGACATATAAGAAACTAAATATTCTTCCCTAAATGGTCCTCATTATATGAATTCTTATTAAACTACAATTTCTCTCTTTTTAGGTGTGTGAGAAAAATCACCCAAGTTAAGGTTATTAGTTATATAATGCAATGTATTCTAAAGGATTTTCATTCTAGCTCCCATATAATTATTTTTATCATTAGATTAAATGTTGAAATGATTAATTTTAGTTCCATCCATTGAATAAAACACAAAATCAATAGCATGATAAATAGTATATACTGTAAGAAATTATAAGAAAATCATTCAAGATTTACCATAACATTCGAAACCTTATTTTCAATCCTTGATAACATAGGTTTTACATGGGTCATCCATAGTCATTATCTATTAAAATAAATTATAATTGTTTATAAAAATGATTTGAATTAACCTGTATGTATCTCAAAGAAGTATTTATAAAGGTGTGTCGTCATAGGCCCACTCATCGTGCACTAGCGAAAATTGTGTTAAAACCCAATATGCCTCTATCATATTTTTTACCAATTGGTGCATATATGACATATCCCATCCAATTAAAAATATCCAATACATGAATGAAATTTTACTAAACCACACAATATCTACTTTACCCAAACATTAGGAAGATAACCTATACTGAGACTTATCCCTAATGTTTTAACCCAAGTTTTCTAATCTTAATCTACGAAAATAACTAAACCCTACTCTAATGCCAAATTTGGTGACCTAAGAATAACATAGATAAATATTATATCATTTAATGTCAATATTGAATACATATCATAACAATGAAAACCATGGAACCATAAAGGATAAGTATCTTTGGAGACTATATACATAAAGAACTTATTTCATGAAAGATCTTAAAAATATCCCCCAATGTCCTTCTCACACAGTTACCTTCTTAGACATAGCCTATGTAAAACATTATTCATGACACAGGGAGAATAATTATAAGAAAGGTTGTTCTTAGATAATTAGTAAGGGTAAGAATGAGTGATATCAATGAATTATCATATGCAAGATTGAAATAAGAATAAGATTTTGATACCATGGTCATAACTCAAAAATTTCAAACCCAATATATCATATATCTAAAATATTAGACATAGAATAAAATTTTATCATTTCAAAATACATGAATCCTATGATTTAGGAATCATCATAAATTAATTGTGATCTATGATAACATATCATAATGATTTGAACATTTCAATAGAATTTTGTGGCTCAATCATAAGTATATTGATAATAATATCTTCTGAATCATAAATTTATGATGAAATTATTAAAAAATACAATTCCAACAATCTATAAGAGTAATTTATATCTTTTATACTATTTCATCTATTAGGATTATATTTACTCCATCATATAAAATTATTTTATAAACATCTTCATCTCTAAGGAGTTTCATAACTTCTTCATCTCTTAGGGGTTTCATAACTCCATTATCATTATGAAATCCTTTTTATGGATATATAATTCTGATCCCAACCATCATATAATCATAATAAATTCATATTTATTCCATAAGGTTGTAAAACATTGATCATGTCATTATGGAATAACCTATATAAAATAAACTGGTTTTGAAAAATATCATCTTCATAATAATAAACAATATAGAGAAATAATAAGGGTGGTGTCATTATATTATATCCCTACTAAACCATATATAACAAAAAATTATGTTTTAATATATGAAAAATTTCTTTAATAGTTTAACTAATTGTTTTCTTAAGAAAATTCCCATTTAATTATGAAATCACTTAATTTAACATAAAAATATTCAAAAAATATATTGAAAAAAAATTATGTCAAAAAAATAAAAATTTAAATGAAATCATAAAATAATTTAGTATACATGATGTAAAAAATTCCATTAATTTTTTTGTGTTAAAAGAGATCATTCTTTCCACACTTTTGTAAAAAGTTAAAAACAACATGTTTAAAAGAAATTTCATTAAAAATATTTCTTTTAAAACATTTTAATTAAATTAAAATTTAATTAAAATGAACATTAAAATATATTTCAATTATTGGTAAAAAACTCAATAAAATTTTTTGAAGAGCGTTAACATAGAAGAAAACATTGGATGACCAAAGATGAAATAAGGCCGATATTTATTAAAAAACATTTTCAAGATCATATTCAATACCAAAGAGAGTAAAATTTAAATAATAAATAAAAAGGTTAAAAATAAATATATTATAAGAAAATATATTGGTTTTAACTAATATTATTCATAAAAATATCCTTCAATAGAAATTTATCATAGAAAACCCCGGTAAGAAATCATATTCTAACATAAACCATTACCTCTTAGGTTACTTTTGAATCATAACCCAATAAAATAAATAAAATTAAATTAAAATTTAAGTAACATGAATTTAATGTGATAGATGATATATTATATCAAATGGTTGGTATATACCCCACCTGAAAAAAGTGTCAAATATGGCATATGGATCATGGAAACAAATGTAAGATGAGAAACCCTTACATTTAGTTTCATCATGATTCATATGCAGTTGAAAATATGATATAATAAATATATATATATTTAATATAAATATATTAAAAATAAATAATATATATATATATATTTAGTATCATATATGATTTACTAAAAACATCCTATCACCCATTAATTTACCACTCTTTATTAGAATTATTGTCACGGATGATAACTGCCTCATTTTTTGTGCATGTTTAGATTTGTAAATGTAGGTCATTATACTTTATCATGGTTACAAAATATCAATTATTTTAATCATGTGATTAATATAATATTTAATCATTATATACACTTTATTAACTAATCTTATAAAGTAGTTATGGAAATTGAATTACATCACTTCATGGGAATTGTAGTCTTTACGTAGGCCAGATTGATGTTTCCACTTATAAATGGATGGAAAGAATGAAAAGTAAACTATAATTACACACAATATTAATATAATAATATCATAAATATCATATATATTCAATAAATCCATAATTAAAAAATAAATATGAAACAATGATGAAAAATGAAATGCATCACTTTGTCGGGGTGGTCGTCTAAACACACACATGAACAATGTTTTCTTTTACCATAGAATGGAAATGAAAAGGATATTTTTTTTTCAAAAATAAAATTAAAAATAATGTATATTTAATATATAAAATTCATTATTTTATAATAGATAAAATATATTTAGAAGAATTTGAAGAAGAAATAAACTTTGAAAGCGTTTGATAAGACAATTACCTCTTCGTTTGAGTGACCTCCATTGGATTACAACTTAACCATTATTAAAATGATATTATGGTAATACAATAAGACATGTGATAAAGGGAAGGAATCTATTTCATTATTAAGGTAGGTATTTTCTTATCTATATGGACCAAACATTATGAGTAAGGGAGGAGGGGAGGTTCCCTTTTGCAATAAGGGAATGAACACACAAGGAATTACAAAAAGGATTAAATAATAATATATATATATATATATCATAATCATGTAAAGTGGAACCAAGGAATCGAAGATGAAAATATAACTTGTGATAATGTTGAAAAAATAACTGAAAATATTAGATTTTAAAAAATTGTTATATTTTAAACATTATCTCTTAGTTAATCCTCTTTAAACCCATTTTAACCTTAACTATGATAATTTAACTATTTTACCATGATTACATTATTATATGATAAAAATGGGTATTTTAATAATAAATTGGAATTATGATTCCATATTTTTAATCAGTTTTATTAGATTCAACTTATATAGGTGTAATAAATTAGTATTAATGAAAGAACTCAAAATGAATGAATCCCCGTTTTTTTTAAAATAAAAAATTGATGCTTAGAAATTATTTCACCTTGAAATCAAGTATAAAAGTGGGTTTACACGAATTATTTTAATTTTTTAATAAAAAATTAATGTTTTTAGACATTTAAATCAAACTGAAACCAAATGGAACCTTACAACAATATCATTAAATGTAAAGACAAAAAATAGTTTTTAATTTGAATAAAATATAACTTATATTCACAAAAGTCAAGATTGGGTAATTGAATTAAAAAATAATGTTTCAAAACATATTATTTAACTCCTTAAACTAATATTTTTTGAAATACACTTATAGAAAAGGATAAAGGAATGTATAAAATATATTTTGAAACATTACACCATAGTTTTAAACTTATTTTTCCTATTTTACCTTTACTAATGGGAAAATAATTACCATAATTTCTATTCATATTGGCCAAAATGTTTCTTATAATTCATAAATATTATTAAATATTCTGGTTCAAAAATATTTAATCCATTTTATAAAATTAAATCCCAATAATTTTCATAAATACATTTAAAAATAATCTCACAAAAGGTGATGAAAACAATTTTCTAGAAAAATTCATTTTAATTATCAAACCATGATATGAAGTAGGCTTTGAAATATCCGAAATATAAATCTTTAAGAATTTAGGAATTAATAATGAGCTTCAACCAATCTAAAACTAACCCTTTAAATAAAAGTGTGTTCTATCTCACCCTAAGAATTTCTAGAGTCCCAAGTAACTCTAAAATTTATGCATCCTTAGGTGTCCACTATGTAATCATTAGGGATAATTCATCACAAATAAAAATTGGTAGATTCTAATTTATATACCCTCATAGATGATCCATAAGTAGATTAGGACATGGATTCACTATTCTATTAAGAGTCTAAGAAAATTCAAAAATTGGGAATATTGTGTCTGAATTTATATAATTTCTTCCTAATAGATTAACATATTCAATTTTCAATAAATTTTTAAGTATAACAATATAAAACATCACATATAATCAAACCACCCCAAATCTAAAAAAGGGAGAGAGAAGAACAAGTCAAGTAAACTACGATCATAAGATCCTATTTATGATCTTAATTAAAAAAACCTTTAATTCCTTATTTACTTATTAAAACACCACATGGGTTCATATTAATCACCTTTTTATTTCATTATAGAATCATTAAAATATTTCAATCCAAAATATAAAGAGGAATCCACTTGTTAAAAAACAATTTCCACTTCAAACCACACACTGCACAATAATTTACCCTTACGTAAAACAATTCATTCTTTGGGAAATTAACACATCCCAAAACCATTCCAAGGTTTACACTATAATTAAAACCCATGAAATTATCTTCATCAAACACATCAAAACCCAAAATCATTTTATCCACGTAAATAAATTTCAAGCACCCAAAACATTGTTTTTCAAGAAAACTCAATAACTATATCATAAGTAATTCTTTAAAAATTTAATCAATACATGTACAAATCCAAAATATTTTCACGTGATTACTCAATAAAGAATAACTAATAAATAGATGGTTTTATCACACTAAAAGAAGAAAAATAACATAAAATAAAATCTTTATCCACTATGTATGGTTTGGTTTCATGGATTGTCAGACTATCAACCAAGCATGTGAGTTCCACTGGAAGGTTTCTAGAATAGCTTCACAAGACCTATTAATGTTATTATAGACCAAGTGACATAAATTTTCACACTATGGATATCCTTCAGTTTCATTCAAAAAATAATTATTTCCAAAGAAAACTCCCAAGATTTTCTACAATCTTAAGTATAAAAAACCACATAAAAATCACAATAATAAACAACTGTAAGTCCTGGATCCAAAAAAATCTAATACACTAATTGTTACTCAAGGTTTTTCATGTTGAAGAGTTCTCCATGAACTAATTTTCCCCCACCACTCGATCTCCACTGATTCTAAATCCTATCTACCATACCTTTCAATCTATATTTTTATTTTCTAATGACACTGTTATGGGTAAGTGTAAAGCAAATACATATCAAACCAGTGGAAAGTCCAAGCCAAGTAAATCAAAATCACTGCTAGAGTCCTGCCCATAGAAAAATTCCAAATTCAAATGACCGAAAATTCAAAATTCTAACTTCATCATTTTTATTGGTCGAAGAGCCACCAAACATCATGTGATCCCTTGATTAGTGAACCTTGTCACCTCACAGCCCCATTGTCGCTTCATACCAATCGTCGGTTTATGCCAAATCACCAGCAAGCCCTTCAACCAGATTATGTCCTCGCTGTCGTACAATCTTACTCATCTCCACCGTTTCCCGAGACACGATACCAGTTATTAGCATCAAAAAACCATGAAGTCATCACTCTACCTTCACCAACAGCGTCAACACCAGCGTCAGGAGCCCCGAATGCCATCGAACCACAATTCCCAGAACCTCAAACCATCCACTCCTCCAAATCCGACTAGGAGAGGTGCTAAGGAACTCGAGGATAGAGCATGGTTGGGTGGATGGGATAACAACAGGTAACTAATACAATTTTGTATTGAACAATCATGGGATAACCTAATAAATTACCCAAACTTTTTTGTCTCATAGTTCGGTTCATGTTCTCAATCACACCGAGATAGAAACTAGGTCCACTATACCACAATTGAACACAAGAGAATTATTTCACCCTTAGGAGAACGAGGATCAATAATAGGTTCCAATTAGAAACATGGCATGAGGTCTCCATGCATTGAAAAACCATTCCAATGCAGATAAGTAGTTCTAAAACATGAACATACAAACATTGCATGAAAATAATAAATTATACAAACAAATTTACAAATAATTTTTGAAAATAAATGAAACCATTTTTGTAAAAATATTTTACTATACATAACCATGAAATAAAACTAAAACAGAAGTCGAATTCTGAAGAGGTCGGTGCACCACTTCTCTTGGGTGGTCCACCAACTTCAGAGACAACCTCCACTGTCACCATGGGAATATCAAGTTACCACCATGAAAACCAAAACACATTTTTCACAATGAATATCAGTAATAAAAAACCTATAATCCACTACATGAAAACCTGAGAAAATATGAAAACCACATACCCCCCAACGTGAGTACATAGGGTATGAAACAAAGGACAATACGATACCACAATGAGTCCATTTCACTCCTCTTATAAACAAACAAATAATTTTCGTTTTCAAATAGATATGAAAAAATAGTTTATCATTTCCTTTACAAATTGTATAAATAAATAAATAAAATCTCATATCCCTTATTAAAATATGATATTTATAAAACATAACACATAGATACTTTACCAATGTAATTTCATTTCAAATACTAAACATATACCATTAAAAAAATTATTTTATGAAATAAACTTACACATTTCCTTTCTATTTAAAATATAAATTTTGAAATCCAAACCATTCACATAGGTTTAAAACATTTTCAAAATATTTTTTTCACAATGAATTGAATTTAAAATTACCGACCCTTTATCCCCTTTATAAATTTAATATACACACAATCCATAAATATGTGTAAAGAAATAAGAGATAATGTAAAAAAACATAAAATTTGTGCAAGTTCATAAAGAATTAAAATACATAAAATGATAAAATTATCAATATTAAGACTAAGATATAAGAAAGATCAAAAATACGATGAAATATACATCTATGAAATAAGAAACAGGTTCCAATAATAAAAAAAGAGTCATGATATAGGATTCATATCCTGAGGAAACTCCATATTGACTAATAGAAAATGTACTCAACATTCATAGTTGTAACCAACTACAGACGAGTTGGCAGTCACCCAACTCATTAACAAAATCTCCCACAACTAGCCTCATATGTGAAACATCCACTAGCGAAGTTATACCATACAACTAGGGAATTCTAGCTAGTGAATAACTCTCAACTATCATATCGAACATTCCTTGACTTCTCATATAGTATCCTATAGTTTCTCAAGGAATAGTTAAAGGATGTGGGCCACTATCAAGTCAACAACAAACACATGAATTGACATGGCCCTAACTTAATATAACACATCAATCATATATTTCCCATATGAAACACACCTCGCTTCATTAAAAAAATTCCAAGGAAAAAACTATAAAATTAATCATAAAACAGCTATCTTAAAATACTTACACATAATAAAAAATTAGAGAAAATGATACAGCTCAATTAGGGTGTAAACATAGATAAATAGGATAAAATTTACAAAAAAATGAAACAAATTCCTTTAAATTAAAACCAAGTATCCAAATATTGGAAATATATTTTTAAATTCACCTTTGAAGACATTTTAAACCCTAAAATGAACATAAAAATATCAAATAATCAATAAAACCAATTAACCAAAGGCATCAACGAAAATAATCAAACCAAGAGGATACAACCCCCTTTTAAAAATATGTAATCCATTTAAAATATGAACACCCACCTTATAAATCAAAATTGAAAAAAAACTCATGAAAGATTATTTTTATTAAATAAAACCATCAATGTAATTTTATAAAACATCTAGAATTCATAAAACACTATTGGAAAGAAAAGATCCATTGAACATTGAAATTAACACATTTTTTCAAAGGAAAAACACACCCAAGTATAGAAAAACTTTGAAAACCCCATACTACATATCACATAAATAATCGATAATTCAAATAAATATTTAGCAAAAATAAATGGAATAGAAAAACCTATCTCAAGTGATGAGATCATGTCACCTTCAATGTATTTCGTTGTATTAGGTTTAAAGAGAGGACCCAAAAAGAATATAAACATAATCTCCCAATTCATAAACAACCTTATCTATAGATTTCATCCAATATAACCACTTGGGTTAGATAATATGAGATAAATTTTTAAAATATATGAATAGAATTAATGAGAAGGCTTAAATTTTGATGCTCATGAAAATACACTAATAAATCCATAAAAATACACCAAGGAGAGTATTAAAAGTGGAAGGTAGGCATTTGGGGGGTTCATAGGACAGATATCTCAAATGGGGGATGAGAATCGGAGATCCCCCAAAATAAAAAAACATTACATGAATAAATACCAAAAAATGAGTAGGTTGTATGATTTACTCTCACGATTTACAAAACAATACATCTCTTGTGTGATTTACACTATCCAAAACTATAGATGAGAAATGGGCTATAATGTATGTTTTTTTGAATTTCATTCCTAACCATTTGAACCTAGAAAATATTTAAAAAAATCCAAAATTTCACACTAGGGAACCCTAAATAAAATGGAGAAATTATCCTTATAAACAAAAACATAAAAAATAAAATTTCAAGGTCACAATATTATATAAAACCTAATAATTTATAGGTTCTTATTAACAAATCCCTTAAAATCCATAAAAAAATCATGCATTATATCTTTTAGAATTTTAATTATCCTCTTTATCCAAAAAACAATCTTAGAGAGATATGTCATACGATTTTTTACTTGAGACTATATAAAATTTTAATTGACTTTACAAAACCAGGAGGTAAAGTGTGAATTTTTATCAAATATAATTGATAAAGTAACCCTATTAAATTTAAAAAATTAATACACATAAAACATCCCAAGGTATTCCAACTTTATATTAACATTAATAATAAATAAATGGGTTTATTTAGTTATCCTATCAATAATCACCCCTTTAAAGATATTCCCATATGTTTTATGAGGTAATCTATTGATAAAGTACATGGATATATTATCCCACTTCTGAATAATAAAGGGTAATGAATAAAAAACTCTAGGTGGATTTTTTTGTTCTTCCTTCACTTATTAATAAGTGAAGTATAAATACATATAATCTAAGATATTAATTTTAATACATATCTAACAATACTTAAACATCATATCATAATAAATTTTGGTTTCACCCATATAAATAACCCACTGATAGTGATGGGAATATTTCATTATTTCTTTTATTAAATAAAAAGGAAAATAAATTAACTCATGAACCAAATAACCCCATAATTAGAAATGTACCATTCACTATATGTCTCCCAACCTTTTAAAACTCCCTTAAAGAATTTAAATTTTGAATATGATGCTTCCTTTAACAATTCTTCTCAAAAATATAATGATTAATCTATCAATTTGAAAAAAAAAACTCATTATCCAACTTCATCGTAAGATAAAAATATGAAAAAAGGCTCATTAATTTCCTTTTTTCCTTTTATTATAATAATGCTTGATTTGGGAACATCCTACTTAGGGAATCAATGACATTTTTTATTTTCTATAAGTATAGGTGAGGTAAAAATAGAATCTTTACTGACATTTCACTGAATTCCTCTGTCTAAAATAAAAAAACAATTTTGATAATATATAAATAAAACCGTAATAGCTAGTATATTCCATAAACTTTTCATAGAATATGTAGTTTTTATAACCCTTCTGAGCATGCATAACTATTACCAATTCAATATGGTGTGTTGGGTAGTTCTTCTCATGTGGGAATAACTGCTGAGTTCCATATACCATAATAAGATCATTCTATATAAACACGCATTCTAAACACAAATATGGATCATTACAATAAAAAAAATACTTCTAGAGGTTTTTGTATATTCAAAATAGGTACTAATGTTAAAATCTACTTCAGATCATTAATAATTTCCTCCCATTTAGAATACTATGAAAAAGTTACCCCTTTATGAGTGATATTTTCCAATGGTGATACAATTTTCAAGAAAACCATTAAAACACACCAAGAGTTTCCTACATACCCCATGAACCAATATATTAAAAATATATTATTCAAAAATTAATAAGACATAATATCATTCAACTTTATATGATTTAATAATAAGACGCATTCAAAAAATACATGTCTCGATAATTTGAAATTTTGGTTCTAGAGATGAAACTCTGGTTACTTTTTATAAATTTTATGATCTCATAGATTTCCTAAAATTCTCCTCAAGTAATTCTCATTCCAATTTTCTAATTTTTAATAAAATAATATTTAATCTATATATACCATGAAAAAATACATTATATGTCAATAATATATAAAGTTCATAAACACTATGAACATCGCAGTAGTAGTTTTTACACTAAATGGAATCACCGGATATTCAAAATGAACATACCTACTCAAGAAAATAGTCTAGAAAATATAATTTTTTTACCCTAAGATGATGATAACCATACCAAATATCAATTTTATAGAACCTACACTATCTTTTAAATTAATCAAAGGTGTTATTTATATGGGGAAAATTGATCTCTTTCATTATGGTAAATTTATTATGCTTTTGATTTTCAATAAATATACTCATGCTCCCATAAACCTTATTTAAAAGAGTATAAAATATTCCAAAGGAAACGCACTGGGAAGAATAAATTTTTAATATTTCAAATCACCGAGTTTAATAATACATTCATTTAGTTTATTATAGGACCATTATAAAAAGGTATATGTTTCATCCTAGAGTTATGATTAATAGGGAACTTGACACCTTTATCTAGTTGAAACACAAAGAAATCCTTAAGAGACACATCATATAAATATATACCCATATGTGTATGTTCATTACATGGAGTCTATTCACTAGCTTCTACTAGAATAGATACTAAGTGTAATGGAAATTCCATAAATTCCATAATAGTTGGTCAATCTTAACTTCTTTATGACCTCATTCCTTATAACAACCATGCTCTTTATTATACACTTAAACATGATTTTTTACATAAAATCATCACATGACACGACATAGAATATCAAGAGGTCTAGTGTCTTTGGGGAATAGGAACACTACATAACGACTTAAAACTTGAAACAAAACATCTTTATTGAAAACTTCCTTTACAAGACAACTACATTCCCTCATATTTAGCAATGAATGGGATAAACTGAGGACATGCATAAAAAGGGTGAGCTATGAATCCCAGTAAAAGGGTAAATAAGGTATAACATGAAGAATACAATACTTTATAGACAATATGAATATCAACGGAGTATAAGAGAAACTAGAACATAAAGGCCTGATATAGCATGATTATCATAACATGGAAATGTGGCAACAACACTTAACATGGTATTTGCATGAGCCAAAGATCATTGCATATGGGGCATGAATAAACCCTCATTGAACTTTAATTATAAATATTAAACCCTAATTGAACTTGAATTAGAATTTTTAAACCCTAATATCACTTGATGTATCATGATACTAATATTTAATCAATGCATTGGAGAACTATCAGGGCACACCCTTCTTAAACATTTCATTTCATGCTTAAGTGTACAACATGGACCATAAAACATGGATTCAGTAAACATCATAATTTATTCCACGATAAAGTAATGTGGAATTCATACATGAAAATATATAATCAATAAGTAAATGTGCATAAAGGTGAATACCCTTGATAGAGAAATATGCATGGTATTAACTACACAATGACTTTGGCTTGGAAAAATGTGGTGCAATTTTGGCAGCATAACAGCGTGACATAAGAAATCATAAAATGGTGGATGAGAGAGAAAGTAGTGACTCATCACATGTATAGGAAATTAACATTAAAGGGGTTATATAGATACATTTACCAACATAAGTAATGTAATTTGGATTCATAATACAAAATAATTGATTGAATGTAAATAAGGAGAGAGAAATTCAGTACAGAATTTGACATGGTAACAGGTGTACATGGGAGGAATTAATGAGTGATAAATGGGTCTATAATCTTTAAAACATATATAGGTCAGTATGGGGGAAGTAAAAAATCATACCCTAACATTTATAATTGAAAATAATAGGTCATAACAATATTAATAAATGTGGATAAAATTAGAAAGGAAGGAATCCCTTACTTGGAAGTGTGATCCCAAAGGCTTCAGTGAGGCTTGAGAGAGGATTATTATGAGCATAGGGAACCTTGTTAGGATTTTGGAGAGAGGAAGTCCGAGTATGGGAGAAATCCAAAGGATTTTAGTGAATAAGATGTGGGATCTTGGGTGGGTTTATATAAGAAAGGAGAGGGAATTATTTATTATTTAGGTTTATGACACCACACATTAAACTAATCAAACCCAAAAAATAGCCGATGGTTTTTCTTTTGTGGGTTCTTCCAAAGGGGATTGGAAAAGAAATTATAATTATAATGGCTTATGTTCATAAAATAATGGGGTTGGTTTTGTGGAGGTGAGTCACACTCTCAAGAAAATTAATTTAAAAAGAAAAAATGATTTATAAGTCTTGGAGGGTCCATTAAGGCTTTGTAAAATAAATAAAACAAACATAAAATCAAATTATTATTATTTTAAAACATATATTTTCGAAACATAATGATTATATTATTTTATTATATTACTATTGGGTCATTATGATGTTATAAAACACATTATATACTTAAACGATATTTAATTTTTAACCAAAAACTCAACTATCTCAGAAAATTATGAAAAATTCAGCATTGGATAATTTCAACATCCTGATTCCAAAAATAAAATTAATTTTATCCAAATAATTTTCTAAATATGTGAATTTTCACTTTTAAAATAAAAACCGACATTTATAAAAAATTCATGGGTTTTGACAAAAAATTGATTTCAAACCTTATTAAAAATTAAAATTGTATTCATAAACATTATATGATCATTTATAATTAATAAAAAGTAATTTAATAATAATATTTTATTAAAATATTATTTAATTCAAAAATCCATTAATTATACAAAATCTGTTTCATAGTTGAATATTAACTAAAAATTCTATTTGTTCTTTGAAAACAATATACCAAGTAACAATAATAAAATTAATTTATATTGTTTATTATATAAAAAAATAATGAACATAATCATAGAGCTAACGTTTGGTTATATAACCCCTTATAACACCCACATAAGACTTAAGGGTAAGGTGTGTGATGGTGATAGACTCTTGGGGTGGCTTGGATAACATCGCTCAGGTGGTAATCTATATCAACTTCCACTTCTCCCATATTCGGTTATGTTCAAGATTAAAATATTGAAGCTCGACTTGGTCTTGGTCATGATCGATGCCCAATGATGCCACCTCCATTCCGAGCACTGAGGAATGGGCTTCGTATGGGGTGATTCTACTGGATGAAGCCATCACTTCCTTTGTCTGAGTAAATTGGATTTGTTAAGGCCCTATATTTATACTAATCATGTGACAACTATTTAAATGCAATATTAGCAACACTCAGAATGATTAACTGTATTTTAAAATCCAAAAACCTAAAACCAAAGAAGTGCATATGTCATATAACCATTTCACATAATAAGACATTTAATTAGATCAAGAAGAATTTCCATTATTAAAAACTTGGGTCGTTACAATCTTCTCCCCTTAAGAAATTTCTCCCACAAAATTTCCTTTTCCCACACTAAAATAGATGTGGGTAACTCTACTTCTTTCACTCCCACTAATTACCACATCGCTTATTCCATCATTTGGTTCCACCACAACACCCTGACAAGGGGAATTGTCTAATTTTGTAGAAATTTTTCTCTACAATCTAAGGCATTCACTGGTTACTCCTTGTAAGAAAGATCATCCTCTAACTATACTACCTCTGAAGAGAGTACATGTAAAGGGTCTGGTATGTACTTCTTTAAGAAGGATAAATAAAGAAATCATGTACTTTGGTCATGGTTGGTGGAAGTGCTAGTCGATAGGCCACATCCCTGACATGATCAAGAATCTCAAAGGGGTTGATGTACCTTGGACTTAACTGCCCTTTCTTTACAAACCTCATGACCTTCTTCCATGGAGATATGCATACAAATACCATGTATCCAAATTTTAACTCAAGGTCTCGTCGATGGTTATCTTTATAACACTTCTATCGAATTTGGGCTACCTTGATATAATACTTAGTAGTTTTCACCTTCTCCACCATTTCATCGACCATTTCAGGTATTAGCAGCCTATTCTCACCAAATTCATCCCAAAACGC
The DNA here is from genome assembly GCA_963277665.1 of Viscum album. Classification (NCBI taxonomy): domain Eukaryota; kingdom Viridiplantae; phylum Streptophyta; class Magnoliopsida; order Santalales; family Viscaceae; genus Viscum; species Viscum album. The sequence goes on from OY728161.1 coordinate 1,422,104,849, forward strand.
TGGTGTTCTACACCTTTTCCCATAAAAGTCTTCATATGGTTCCATTCAGATTCTCTAGTGGAAACTATTATTGTAGGAGAATTCAACCAGTGGAAGATGTTGGTCTCATACTCCTTTGATGTACATAGAACATGATCTTAATATATCTTCATGTGTCTGAATAGTTCACTCAGATTTTCCATTAGTTTGAGGATGATAGGCCACAAAGATGTTCAGTTCTGTGCTTATAGCATGTTGGAGACATGTCCAGAACATCGAGGTGAATCTAGGATTACGATCGGTTATAGTAGATAATGGTACTCTATGATGCCTTACAACTTATTTGATGTAAATCTGTGGATGTTTATCCAATGAGAATTCATCTCGAATCATGATAAAGTGAGTTGTCTTCGTAAGATGATCTACAACGACCCATATAGCATTGCTTCCTCTGGATTTACTTGGAATTCCAGTGATAGAGTCCATGGTAATGTTTTCCCACTTCCATAATTGTATGGGTAGTGAATGCAACATCCCCTTATAATTTTTTCTCTCAGCCTTCACTTACTGACATAACAGGAACATTGATGTATATTCCACAATCTCCCATTTCATATTGTCCAAAAAAATTTTTTTCATAGAGATCTTAATACATTTTTATATTTCCCAGGTGAATAGAGAAGGCTGATCTATATTCTTCATTTAGAATATTCTTATTTATAACTAGATTGGATGGTACACATAATCCTGACCCAAATCTCACAATTCCATCCTTGTCACCCTGAACTCTGAGGATTTCCCATTTCCGATAGGTTCCACCCTTTTCAGAATTTCTACATCATTTATTTGAGCATCCTTTATTTTCTCCCTGAGGGATGGTTGAGAAATCATTTGAGAAATGATTGACGATATTCCTCCATTAATGATTCCCATGTTCTTCCTATGCAAATATAAGAAGATTGGATTCTTTTCAATTCTCATTATTGATAAAAATGGAGGATCCTTTATACATTGAGCATATTCCACCTTGTTTCCCTTACCGGGATGGTAGTGGATTGAGCAGTCATAAAACAAAATGACTTCTATCCATATTCATTGGACCATATTAATCTCCTTTTGTGTAAATATATATTTGAGGCTCTTGTGATAAGTATATATCACACGTTTATCCCCATGGAGATAATGCCTCCAGATTTTCAACGCAAAGATCATAGGTTCCAACTCTAGATCATGTGTGGGATATTTTCACTCATGCAGTTTTAGATTCCCTAATGCATAGGCTATCACTTTATCATTCTACATCAACACACAGCCCATGCCCTTATTTGAAGCATCACTAAATACCACAAAACGTTCTCCACTCAAGGGTAATGTGAGCACGAGCACAGTTATAATCCTCATTTTCAACTCGTTAATGTTCTCTTCACATTCATTACTCAAAGAAAACGTTACTCCCTTCTGAGTTAGCTTGGTAAGAGGTTTGGAAGATCATGAGAAATTTCTCACAAATCGGAGATAATATCTAGCTAACCCCAATAATCTATGGATATCTATTAACGATGTTGGCCTTAGACATCCCTCAATTGTCATTGTCTTGGAGGGATCCAATGATATCCCATTTCTTGGGATAATATGACCTAATAATGAGACCTCCTTCAACCATAACTCACACTTTCTGTATTTTTCATATATATTATCCTTTCACAAGGTCTCTAGTACAATTATTAGATTCCCCTCAGTATCCTCATTGTTTTTGGAGTATATTAGAACATCATCTATAAAGAATACCACAAATTAGTCAAGGTAATATCTAAATACTCTATTCATATAGTATATAAATTTTATTGGAGCATTATGGGGTCCAAAAGGCATTATTATGAATTCATAGTGTATGTATCTTGTATGAAATGTAGCCTTGGGGTTACCTTCTTTATTCACCCTTACTTGATAATATTCCCAATAAAAATCAACCTTGGAGAAGAATTTTGCTCCACATAGCTGATTGAACTATTCATCAATTCATGGAAGAGGATACTTGTTCTTTATCGTATTGTTTTTAAGATCAAGATATTCGATGCAAAGGTGCATTTACCCATCCTTATTCTTGAAGAAGAGGACTGGTGCACCCCATGGTGAAGAACATGGTCATATAAACCCTTTATATAGATTCTCCTATAGTTGTTTCTTCAGCTCCTCAATCTCCACAACATCCTTTCTATATGGAGTCTTGGATATTGGAAATTCCCTAGGTATAAGGTCAATTGAGAATTCAACATCACTTCAATGAGGAAGACCAATTAATTCCTTGGGAAATATTTCAGCGAATTCCCTCACAATAAACATGTCTTCACGGAGGTCTACCTCAATAGACTCAGTCATCTGAGCCAGATACGCATGCTCATAGGTAAGTAATATCCATGCATGAGATGATCATGATAATGAAGATTCATCTTCCTCCCTGCACTTGTATAGAATTAAGGGTATATTCTTCATATGTAGAGTGATTTCCCTCTCACAACAAATTATGTTGGATCTATATAAGGAAATCCAATACATGCTGATAATTGCATCAAATTCTACTAGAGGGAGTATTATGTAGTTTTATTGGAAGTTAAATCCACCGATTATGACAAAAGATGAGTTTTATTCGTGGGATGAAATGATTTCCCCATTTTTTGTACTCACTGATAGCTTTACTTCACATGATTTGTGGTGGTGTTAGGATTTTTCTACTAAACCATTGGGATAAAAAATAATTTGTTGAACCAAAATCAAAAAGTATGTTCTCTATTCTTGAATGAATAACTAGTATACCTATCAACACTTATTTTTTGGGGTTCCTTTCGGCAGTAGTGATGGAAAAAGATTATCCCTACTACCATGAAGGATGTTGGTTGCCTCCAAAAACCGTTGGCCTAGGGAAATAGTTTTCAAGGTGCCCAGGTTATTTGTAGTTGAAACAATGAACATTGCATTAATGTTAGAATGTATAATTCCTCTCCTCTTTCACAATCGATAGTTTTTATTGTCGGCAGTTAACTGCAATGTTCCCCTCTCTTCCACACCTAAAGCATTTCCTCATCCCCTTTAGGAAATTTCTAAGGTTCTTTTTTCCACACCTTTGGTAAGTGGGGTTCTGGACTTTCATAGAACTGTTGAATTTATCCATAGGACATCTAGAATTGATGCTCACATTATGATTCTTATCCCTATGATACCCCTTAGATTCTTTGATATCTATTTTGACCTTGAAGGCACATTAGACAATTTCCTCATAGCTGTCAATGTCACGGATCGCTAGGGCTTTCCGCAGGCTAGGTTTTAGACCACCAAAGAAGTGGTAAACCATGAATTCAGGGGTAACAATAATGTTGGAGGCATATCATGAAATCCTTGTGATGTTTTACTCATATTCTACAATGAATTTGTATCCTTTTTGCTTGATGGAATGTAATTTCCTTTCATCTTATGCTAGAGGGTGCAAGGAAAATATTTATCAAAATACATTTTTAGGAAGTCCTTCCATTCCAACGCCTCGATCTCCTCATCAGGCTTTGTATTTTTGATCAATGTCCACCATTGAAAGGATTCACCCTCCATATGATAAGCAGCCAGAAAAACCTTTTCTTTTTCAGAATATTGAAGGATAGAGAAGATATTTTCAATGGAGTTGATCCATTGTTTGATGATTGAGGGATCAGATGATCCATTAAAAGTAAGAGGCCATTGTCTCATAAAGCTCTCGATGGCAACTTGTTCTTTCTTATTGGGGTCTGAATGTTCCTCTTGACTCATTCTTCTATTCAAAGCATGAGATAACTTCCTGATAATCCTGAAAAAGTTCACGGTTCCTGCTCCAATCGGATTGGGAATCTCATTAGAACAGTCATCACATTAGTCTTCGCATTGGTTATTAGTCCAAGTCCTCCTATTACCTGAATCTGGCTACAATAAAAGGAAAGTTAGTGGTAACACATAAAGGGTAATTCAAAGACAAAACATATGAATTATAAATAACATTTATTTCATCAACTTATTAATTCATGGGATTCAATCTATGTTATCCATGATCTAATTTCTATATTATATTCTTAGGGTCATTTTTTTAATTCCCTTAATAATGTTTCATACTAAGCTTGTGAAGTTACCAAATCATATCCCCAAAGAGTGTCATAACCAAGAGTGTAGTAATGCCTCTTATCGTGTACTAGGATACCCCGGGTCAAGCCCAAAACACTTTGTCATAGTTTTCACTCTTAGATACACCTGTGCCAGATCCGCCTCTACCTGCTCATATCCAGATGAGGATTTATTTTCTTGATAAACCACTTACATAATACTCAAAAAAAAATTCAAGATATTTTTATTATACTTATTCTTGTGTCTATGGCGTCATGAGGGTTTTCTGATCCTAATCACAAAACAAATAAACTCATCCTTTAAAACCAACTATAACAACCCTACTCCTTATTACACACTTAAATATGATTTATTAAACAAAATATTCATATGATACAACATAGAAGATAGATAGGTATAGTGTCTTTGCAGATTAGAAACATTACCTAATGACTTAAATCATGAAACACGCCATCATCATTGAAAAATTCCCTTACATGACCACTACATTCCATCGTACTTAGCATTACATTGATAACCTGAGGACATACATAAAAAGGGTGAGATATAAATCCCAGTAATGGTGTAAACAAGGAATAACATGAATAATACAATACATGTTAAGAAATTGGAATATCAATGGATCATAAGAGAAATATGAACATAAAGGCATGATATAGCATGATTATCGTAACATGGAAATGTGGCAACAACACTTAACATGGTATTAGCATGAGCCAAGGCTCATTGCACATGGAGCATAAATAAACTCTCATTACATGTGAATTAGCATGAGTAAACATTAATTGGACATTAATTAGCATGATTAAACCCTCAGTTCACTTTAAATATCATGATACAAATCTTTACCTAATGCATTAGAGCAATCTCAGGGCACACCCTTCTAAAGCATTTCATTTCATGCATAAGTGTGCCACATGGATCATAAAATATGGATTCATTAAACATTAAAATTTATTACATGATAATAGAATGTGTAATTCATACATGTAACTCTATAATAAATAACTAAATGTGAATAAAGGTGATTACCCTTGATAGAAAATGCGCATTGTATTCACTACACAATGACTTTGTCTTGGAAAAACGTGGTGCAGTTTTTCCAGCATAACAGCGTGAAATAAGAATTCATAAAAATGATTGATGAGGGAGAAAGGGGTGTCTCACCATATTTACATAAAATGGATAGTAAGGGGGTAATATAGATACATGTCCCCAAATAAGTAATGGAATTTGGATTCATTACACAAAATAATTGCTTGAATTTAAATGAGGAGAGAGAAATATCTTCTGGAATTTCAGCATGGTAACGAGCGTACATGAAAGGAATTAATGAGAGAGAAATGGGTCGCTAATCATTAAAACATAAATAGAGAAGTATGGTGGTGTTTATAAATCATACCCCAACATTTATAATTGAAAAAAAAGGAATAAAGATATTAAGAAAGTTAGATAAAACAAGAAAGGAAGGAATCCCTTACTTGGAAGTGTGATCCCAAAGGCTGCGGAGAGGCTTGAGAGAGTCTTCCTGGGAGCTGGGGGTGCCATGGAAGGATTCTAGAGATAATAGGGAAGAGGTTGGAAGAACTCAAAAGGCATTCAGTGAATAGGAAGTGGGATATTGGGTGGGTTTATATAGGAAAGAAGAGGGAATTCCTTATTATTTTGGTTTGGGACACCACACATTAAACTCATCAAAAACACAAAGCATACTGTGGTTTTGTCCCTTGTTGTTTTTCCAAAGTTGATTGGATAACAATACTTTATAAAAACAATATCCTAACGTCTTAAAATAATAGGGTTGGTTATGTGGACGTGATTCACACTCTCAAGGAAATAAATTTAAAAAGCTAAAATGTTTTATAAGTTTTAGAGGGTCCACTATGAAATTGTAAAGTAAATCAAAAAAACCTAAAATAACATTATTTTAATGTTAAAACATATATTGGAATAACATATTTTTTATTATTATTTTATGACATCACTGTTGGGTCATTTTGATTTCATAAAACAAATTATACATTTTAATGGTATTTAATTTTTACCGAAAAATTCGATTGTCTAGGAAATTTATAAAAAATTTACTTTTAGATAATTTCGATATCTTGATTCCATAAAAATATTAATTTTATCCAAATAATATTATAAATATGTGAATTTTAAATTTTAAAATAAAAACATAAATTTATTTAAAACTCATGGGTTTTGACAAAAGCAGCTTTCAATCCTTAATAAAAATTAAAATTGTATTCATAAAAATTATGCAATCATTTATACACAATAAAATGTAATTTAATAATAATAATATTTTATTAAAATAATATGTAATTCAAAAATCCATTAATTTATCAAAATAGATTTCTTAGATGAATATTAACTAAAAATTCTATTTGTTCTTTAAAAGCTATTTACAAAGTAATAATAATAAATTGAATGTATATTATTTATTATATACGAAAAATAATGAACATAATCATAGTGATAAGTTCTTGATAAAAAACCCCTTTTAACACCAACACAATACCAAAGGGTAAGGTGTGTGATGGTGACATACTCTTGTGGTGGCTCAAATAACGTCACTCGGGTGGTAATATATATTAACTTCCACTTATCCTGTAGGTAGTTACGTTTGAGCTTAAAATGTTGAAGCTCATACTGGGATTGGTCAAGAGAGATTCCCAATGACGCCACCTCCTTTCTGAGCTCTAAAAAATGGGCTTTATATGGAGGAATTATACTGGATGAGATGATCACTTCCTTTATTGGAGTAAATTGGATTTGTAAAAACCCTACATTTAAACTAATTATGGGATCACTTTTTAACGGCTATATTATCAATAATAACAGTGCATAATGTTATTTAAAAATCCAAAAAACATAAAACCAAATAAGTTCAAATGTTATATAACCATTTCACATAATAATACATTTAATTAGATCAAGTGAAATTTTCATTATTAAATGTTTGGGTCATTACATTCCTCATGAATCATATAATAATTCCTCTCAAAAGATACTAAGAATACTATTTGATGCTAACAATTGACACTATATTTGAATTTAGTAATCCACTAGGTCTAGAAGATGTTGTCCTGGAGGATTATATCTATGAAAAGGAACTATTATTCTAGCTCCACATCAAAAAAATAAATTATACATAAGGGAAAAACATACTTACTCTTCATTCTTCTAAAGTAGAGTAGACATATCTATCACATATGTCATTATTTTATAAAAAAGGTTAATAAAATTCACAATTTATATAGATATAAATGAGCTAAGGGAACCGTCACTGAATAATTTAATATCCATTGATGTCAGAGTATGTATAGTAACTCAGATCATAGCAGATCCAACTTCTGATTTAGTGGGTTCTTGTTCCATTACAAATATATTTCATGAATCTATATTATCTTATGATCTCATATTAAACTCAAGATCACTTTTTTAAGAAATATACTCTCAAGTAGAGCCACATATACATTTTCACTCGTGATCAAGAGATCCTAGTTCCATAGAGGTATCTAAACACCTCTAGAGATTATTTAAGTCTTAAGAACTCATATAAATATTATAAAATAGTATATCCTTGAAATGCTTTTAAAAATAAACTATACATCCACAAGAGTGGTAATATTTAGTAAAAAATTGACGTGAAGGTTTATTTTTTCCTTGTTTTTTATATTAAAAAAATAATGGATTCGTATTTATAATATGATATAAAAAAATTTATCAGTAGGGGCCCTTTGAAGCACCACTTATTATCATAAAAATATTCCACTTTCCTCTTATTTTACTAATGATTACCCTCAATACCATTCATAGAATAAGAAGAACCACTCATACCCAATAATCATTCTAGGCTTATCTCTATAATTAATTACTTATCCAAAAATTTATTATAAAATTTTTAGTTCAAGTAAGAATACCTTCAACTAGATATCAGTGGAATGAACCATTTCTATCCATTTCACTTTTAAAGTTACACTGATGATAAGATCTGGTATAAATTTCACTATATTGGAGAATATTTATATATGTTCCCTAAATATCCAATTTCAAAGATAAATGCATATCAAATCATTTTACTTATCCAATTTCACTATATCAAGGTAAAAATACTTATTGAAGAATATTTTAAATCATTCTATATAAAATTAATTTGATGTTTAGCCTAAATTTTAGACTACCACAACTTTATATCTCATCCCTCAAAAATGAAGTTATTACACATACCATCATGGTCTCTGGAGACAAGAATAATTATTAAATGCTTTCCATGTTACTCATTTAATAATTTTATTATTGAGGATCCTTTCAACCTTACAAAATTTAGAGGATTATGATGAATAAATTCTTGAGATTTGACTTTGGCTTCGAATGAGAAAGTATCAGCTTCTATTTTATTGATTTGAAAATTCAATCAATTATCTCAATGAGACCATTATAAATAAGAATATTAACTTTCAAAATATTATTTGTTCCTCCCTCTTGAGGTTTCACTAGGACTTTTTTGGGAGGAATGACTTTTTTAATTCTACTAAAGATGTGAAATTTCACTAAAAATTAAAATAAATTAGATATATATAAATAATATAATTTGGAACCATAAATATTTCATAAACACCATTAAATATAATATAATATCATTAGAGTAATACTTAAAAAACACATATTTTTTATTTTTCATGGTTTGGTTGCATGGTCTTCTAAACATTGAATCAAACCAAACTCCACTAATCAATTCCCTAAATGATGTGAATAGTCCATTATCATGGTCTCTATCTTATATCCACAAACTATTAAACCTTGGGATATCCTTAAATTTTCACTTTAAAGGTGTAATTCTATCCAAAAAACAAGTAAACATTGAGTCTCATCACTAAAATATCTCCAATTAGATAACAAAAAAACTAAAATTCAAGACACATATGACAAAAATCCATTGGTAACATAATTATATTCACAAAAATTATTGTATATATTGCTACTCCTAACCAATGATATGAGATAAAAGGATCTTATCTATTTTATACCTTATTTACTAAACTAAATAATAAAAATTAGGCTGTAATTATATTTTGGAAAAAAACTAATGTATGATTCCCCATAACAATATCTTGATAGGTTCATCGTAGGCCCAAAGTGAATTTCAAATCACCATGGGTTGATAAGAAGTTAGAAAGGCATTAACATAGCCTTTGAAAATTATTTTCCCCAAATATACAATAAAATAATGAAATGATTACAATCAATATTACATAATGAACACTACATGTATTTTAGAATTAAAACATGTATGGTAAACACCCTCAACATAAATGAACATCCAAACAAGGAATGAAAATATTGTAAAGAAAACAAATATTCAAAAAACATAAATACATAAAATATAAGCATTAATTCTAACTATTATATACTTCTAACCATAATGTGAAACTTCTAAAAAATAAACACTAAGTGAGGAATAATGGGAAGTTCATCAAAAATGGTCTAATACATGAGATTATAAAAATATATAAGTATAGGTATTAAAATTTTACCCATATCTATGTGATAAGTGTGTAGTATCTACCCATCACCACTTCCAAAACCTAAAAAATTAAATCAAATATCCATTAACTCAAATAGGAACCTTTAATTTACCTATGTCAAAGGAAATCAAGTGTATAGATAAATTTTGTGTATATGTAGGGTATGATAAAATATTATCAATATAATAATGACGTTTTCTATTTTTTAGGAGAATTTTCACATCATTTTGAGGACCAAATTGATGATTTTATGTTAAATTGTGATGTCTACAGTTAATTTTATATGATTGGTTAATCGATTTTGGAATATGTAATTCATTGAATATTTTTATGATAATTACTGATTATAGTTCTTATGTAATTTGAGCTTCTTTGAATTAAATTTTTTATGTTTTAAAACCCTAGTTTGTTTTTTCTTTTAATGTGTTTTTAATTGACTTATCATTTTTTGTTTTTTAAAAATCACTTTTTTCATGAAAATAACTCTTTCTATATTCCTTCATTTAATTTAAAAATAAATTATTGGAATTAATTGTGTTTGGTAGTTAATTTTTTGAAAATAATGTCTCAATTTCTAAGGAATCCCATTTTATATTATCCCCATATTTAGGGTTGCAGACCCTAAAAAATAGATAATCAAATAATTTGAAAAATAAAAGGAAAAAATGGGGAGTCTATTTTGAATCTAGGAAGAAACACTAAAAAATTAATATATTGATAAATATTCTTGAGGTTTATCAAATGAGATATCTAGGATTGATCCCATACGGTGGGAGAAAAATTTGTTTGAGGGGTCAGCTCATGTCAGGTGAGGACGATGAAAAAAAGCAATATCTACACCACTTGCTGTCGTGGGAGTTATGTATAGATTAACTAACCATGAATATGGAGCTAGAGTTTTCATGTGAATTTATTTTAAAGAGAGTAAGTGTACTCTGGATTTGGGGGGACTTGATACATGGAGTAATAACACAATTTTGTATAAGACATGAACTAAGAAGACCATATATGTGATGGTGGAGGATGGATATGATGACAATCAAATAGAATAAAGAGATTTGATTTCATTGATAAAACTTTTTTCCTTACTATTTATCTATATGTTTATTATCCTTATTTGCTAATTGATTACAAATATAAAATTATTATCTAAAAAATGTTTTTTGAATAAATGTTACATGGAGAATTAGACAGTTATGTTTCTCCTAATTCTTTTGATAGTGTAATTTTTACTGCTAGATCATCTTCCATCTTGTGTCATTCCATTCCCATCACTCTTTAAACTATAAAAAATCAATGATAGTTGGTCTTTTAAACATTTTTTCAAATTATTAATACCATTATAATTTAAAATTCTATATAAAATAAATATTGAAATCAAAAGAAGGAAATGTAACCAAGACTATCTGATAGATCAATATAGGTGATTTCATCCACTCATAATTTTTGATAATGTTGAGTTTTATACTTGAAAAATTATATATCTTAACCTTCACAGTTTTGATAAATCAAATGTTAAGTGTGAAATATTTTAATTTAATGGATGTTTCATTACATTTCAACACAACCATGGAAAAATAAGAGAAATTGGGAAATAGAAATTCCCCCTACTCTACCATTATCTGATCACAATCTAATTTCCAAAATCATATCCATATTGAATTTCTTATTATGTGAACATCATTATTTATCATTATTTATTGATAGTTTTCTTATAATTTTATTCACTATTCTTATTGTTTTTTCTTGTTATTTAGTTCTTTATATTAGTCAATAGAACATATTTTAGTCTCTACCCATGGAACAACCTTGATTCAAACTATACTAGTTTAATATAGAATAATAAATAATTAAATTTTTTATACTGATGATAGTATTCATTAAATTATTGGAATATTTTCTAGGAAAGGAACAAGTGATCATGTCTAGAAAACATTTCATAAGAAAAAACCCAACACTTTTTTTAAATGGGAAAAAACAAAAAAATTTATGATTGGTATAAAAAATTGTTTGATATTGGTGTGTGTATGCACACTAGGTCACAATCTGAAAATTTAAGGCCACTAAATGCTGAAATAGAAAAAAAATTGGGTAATCTAAAAAATAAAGTGAAAATGTAAGATAATAGGGATTGATGGGCCACTAATAAAATGTAATTCCATTTCAACCAAGATAATAGTTAATTTTGAGACATAGGATTAGGGAGTTTTAGTTTCCCATTATTTCAAGCAGTCCTTTATGAAATTAAATTACACCTAGTTCAAGAAATTATGAAAAAAATAAATAGTATTTTACATGTTTCTATATTTCGAAGGAATTTCAAATGAGGAAACTTTGGACATTGTAAGGGTCTTCTACTATGTGGTGAAATAGATATCGTTTTGTGGGATTGGTGAAGAATAATTGAAACATATTTTATTTACATTTTTCTCAAAATTAATTTCAGAATATGGTTTCAATAGTTTTCAGAGATATTTTTGACAATTGGGATCAATTATTTAATTAATTTGTTATGAAATTCTATACATAGAATATGAAATATAAAATTATACATAAGATCAATGGTTTTATAAAGGATTAGGGTGAATTTTTTTCATGTGACTTGGGATAGATTTAGGGGTCTCCATAGAAAATAGAGAAACATTATGTTTTCTTAACAATTATGCATTGAAACATTTTATAGTAGACTCACCACTTATAATAAAAAAAATTAAAACAAATTTTAGTAGAAGGTTTTTTAAATTACACCATTGAAGTTCTTGAAAATAGTTTCAATAAACTTACTAAAAAATAAAAACATAAATGTTTAAGAAGGATACTCATCTGCTGAAAAGATAAAAATTCTACTCAATAAACCCATCCATATTTTATCTGTTCTAATATAAATTCACTTCAAGATAATTTATGTAATGACCCAATGTTTTTAATGTAAATTCCATTCCTATAAATATGACATAAAATCACATAATAATGATCTACTAAGTGATAAGTGACCTTTAAACAAAAGTTTGTCACTTCTATGGTTGGAATTTTAGAAATCTGACATACACGGTTGTGTACAAGATGTTTTTTGGAGTCCAATATAGAAAACATAATTTTTGGTGAATAATAACCTACCCTAATGAATATTAACGTACCCTTATGAATAGTGATATACCCTAATGAATAGTAACCTCAGCTATGGTGGTATAAAAATAATATTCATACTGGAAGTGTAATATATGTATATTTTAGAATAAGTTAATGACTGTTTTAAAACTGGTTTGATAATAAATTATTATTTTAATTAAATATTAAAATAATAATATTTAGAAAACTGTTTTTTAAAAATGGACTTCATTTTTGGATTATACACGTTGAAAAAAATTTAGGGTGAATTTTTGGGATTTTTCGAAAATACTTGAATTTTTATGAATAGTAAAATACGATAAATTATAATAAATGTTAAATACTTCATCATAGGTGATTAATGGATGATGTAAGATGATAATACCGAATCATACTTGATTATTTTAGTATATTTGATTATAATTCTCAATTATTCATAGTCTTGGCCTTAAATAATAAACTAATACTTAAAATAATGGTAAAAACCACCCCTCCCTCACTATAAATACCCCCTCTCAGTACCTCTTTCCCACACACCTCTCAAGCCTTGTACCTAGCCCAAATTCTTCCCGAATGTCCTCCAAATATCCTTCCTCATGTCCAAATCCTGATATTCTTACCAAAAGTCCAAAATCAAAGGCATTAAGAGGGATCTCAATGAGAGGCGATCAAAGGGTAAGGATCCCCTTTCATTTTTAAGTGTTTTGTTTTCAATTTCATTATTTTCTTATACCCTCTTCCCTTTCCCTTATCCAAAAGTAATTAATGCTCTAGAATCTCATATATTCTAGATCTTAATCATGGTTATGTAAAAATTTAAGAATCATGCTTCTTCTCCTCTCCCTCACGTTCTAAAATTAAAACATCGTCTGTGATCGACATCGTGGATAATGTGTTTTCAATTACTTTTATCATCATTGTTTTTGGTCCTGAAACAATTTATATTATGGTTGAAACAGATTATTATGTATGTTATATATCCTATTCATGGTTCTCGAATCCTTATACACTCATAATATCAAATAATAATACAAAACTAGTTAATTATGGGTAAAATCGCTAAAATTAATGCAAGCGTTTATCATTAATGTCTTATGTCATGGTTCTCTTTCTCTCCAATTAACCAAATGAATTTTTTAACCTTATGGATGTCCACTAATTCTACATAACATCAATTCTATACAACCAATTTCATCTTACATTTTATCTGAACCTAAATACAAGTGAAGTTATCATTAAAACCAAGGAAACAAACAGACCCAAACCATGAAATTTAACCTCATAATCAATAAAAATGGGTATGAATGAACTTAAAAAGGTTATACTAAATATTTTACATGTATATAAGCTTCTGGAAATATTGATTAATTAACCTAATTTGACTATTCAGGTAAATAATATCAAGTGGAGAACACCAACGGACTAAAGGTAAGGGATCCTCCCATTTTTTTCTCATAATCAAGATTGATCTCTATGCTATGCCATTTTGTGTAATACCAAGTAACAAGGTACATTTATACACCTTCCCCATACTAACAAAATGTTTTATAAGTGATGATAAATCCCTTATCTCTCTCATCAAGCCCTCTTAATTATATATGATACCATGCCAATAAACCATGATGGATTCTACCCGAACTTCCTTTATTCCTTCAGGTTGCTCTATCTTTCTTTTTGTTGGTGTCTTTTAATTTATGTAGAACTTCAAAATTCTGTTTATATGATCGAATATCATGTTCTAAGATCCACCTATCACTCTATTTCATGGTTATACATGCTTATAAGTGAATCTATCTTTGATACTTTCCAATAAACACAATTATTTTAAAGGAACTTCCCAAACTTTTACCCAATTTCAAAGCACTCTACCTTCTATTTTAAGACACCATTATCTTTGAAAATTCGTTATTTTAATTATGAAAACCTTATTGGTTCAATTATGGTTTTATATAAAATAATTTCTTCTAAACTATTTGTAAAATCTCTATGGTATTTTCCTTAAAACCGCACAAAATTTTTTTAATGCTAATGATTCTAAAATACATCTCTCATATGTTGTCACTTATGTTTGACACCACTTACCATGTTATAATCCTATTTTACCCTATGAAGGTTCATTTATTTCTAATTCTTTCCTTATATTAACACTTTCATGATACTCCCATTGGTTATGATTGATGTCTTGATTGTGGTACCCAATTCTTTTCATGGGTACCCTTATGTTTGTGTATGGTTGAATATGTATGATTGCATATGTGGTAAGAATATTTATGTGGAAGGGATATTCATGAATATGTTGATATGGGTGGGCCCAGATAGTGCTCCAATGGATTGGGTAAGGTTAAGTCTCATGAGATGCGATATAAAACGGGATTGGCGGTTAGCCTTGACCCATACTAAAATGGGAAACGGTATTGGTGGTTAGCCTTGAACCATACTGAATAAATGCTTTATGATTCTGCCACATTAATATGATTCCATGTTTATATGATCCCATTCTTATAACAAATGATTTTATAATTTTCATTCTTCGGATATCATTATTGCATGCCTCCAAACTCATATGCTTGAGATGTATCCTTATGTTCATTCCCTTACTGGGATTTTTAGCTCCTCCCTTTGTTTATGTGTTCCCCTGGGTACCCTATGCAGATGTAAGGGCTCAAAGGAATTTAGGATCTCATTATGAAGATTAAATAATGATGTGTTTTTTAGCCCCAAGTTTTGTGTTATATGTACATAGTCTTCCAAGACACTATACTTAACGATCCTTGGATTGTACTCTGATGATGAGTTATTCTTAAAATCATGAAATGTTACATGTAAAAGGCTCGAGTCACTATATTTGGTATCAGAGGATGGTCTAGTTATTTCTGGAGATTAGGAATAGAGCACCTTAGAGTGAATCTTAAGGAGAAGATTAAGTATAAGACAACAGTCCTAAATTTTGGTGAGTATAGAGTAAGTGGTTTATCAAGAAAATACATCCATGTCTAGATACCAGTAGGTAGAGGCGGCTCTAGAATAGATGTATCTAGCGGTAAAACCCGAAAATACCACTTTGAGCTAGACTTTAACGGGAACTGGTGCACAACAACAGGCCTTGCTACACTCTTGGTTACGACACTCCCGAAGGTATATGCTTTGGTAGATTCACGATCTTAGTACAAACCATTATTAAGGGACAAAAAGAAGCCCATAAGAATATAAGTTAAGAAATAGATCGAGGATAGCTTAGATATAAACCTGAGTAATCACAATTCAGGATATAATTTTTCATTAAAAGTTCATACTTTTATGTTCAATGTTTTATTTTATGCTCAATAGCTAATTATTCGAGACCTCTAATTATACTTACTTTTTTTATTTAATGGCGGGAAATATAAGAACACGTTCTAAAAACCAATGTGATAGGAAATGTAATGATTTCCCTAATGACATGCCTGATGTGATTGACGTGGGTGCTCAAAACTTAATTGTAGTACTTGATCAGTTGGATCGAGTTATGAATAATAACATGAATCAGGTGGAACGTCCCCCTCCTCCAAGGAAAGAGCAATTTTCTATAAAATCCTTCATGCGAAAAAGGCCTCCCATGTTTAGCGGGTCTTCTGATCCCCTCCTCACAGAAAAAAGAATTAACTCTATTGAAAAGATATTATTATTTTGCAGTGCTCGGAAGAAGAGAAAGTTGTACTGGTGGTCTATCATTTTGATGGGGAAGATGATCAATGGTGGACCCTGATCAAGAATACAAATTCCCAAGAGGAAATTGATTCCATAGATTGGGAGGAATTCAAGGGGATGTTTTTCAACAAATATTTTCCTTGAACCCTCAATCTTAAGATGAAAAAAGAGTTCCTTGGACTCAAGGAGAAGGATGATGAGTCCATCGGGGCGTATGAAGAAGACTTTACAAGGATTGAAAGGTATGCCTCTGGCCTTGTCATGAATACCGAAATCACGGTGTATCACTTCTTTAGCGGACTAAATCCGAGTATACAAAAAGTGTTAGCGATTTGAGACATCAACAGCTATGAAGAGATTGTTCATTGTGCCCTCAATGATGAAATTTGAGACTGCAGACTCTCAGTGGTCTCATGGGCCTAGTGACAAGAAGTGGAAAATGGAGAACAACATGGGTGGTTCATCAAACAAATCCCATGATGGAAAGAAGCCTCAATTTCCCCTTTGTAAGAATTTTGGGAAGAAACATCTTGATGAATGTCTCAAGGGAACCAATAATTTCATCAAATGCGGGAATTTTGGTCATCTGGCCAAGAACTACCGAAGGGATATGAAAAATCCCGCTAATATTGAAGAAGAAAGGAAGGTTCAGAACAACACTCAGCCTATAGTGTAGTGTTGCAACTGCAAGGAGCTTGGACATTATACGAACAATTTCCCTAAGCCGAGGGTTTTCGGAGGCAATCTACAACAACCTCTAAGGCAACAAGGAAGGGTTTATGCTATCACTACTACTATGGTGGTTCCAGAAAACTATGTGGTGATAGGTACGCTTTATATTCATTCAATAATAGTGAACGAACTATTTGATTCTGGTTCTATGAATTCTTTTATATCATGAAAGTTTAGTAGAACTATTCAAAAACCACCTCAAAATTTTGAGGAAGAGTTATCTATGAAAACAGAAAATGGGGAGATCAATGCATCCATGGTTTATAACTCCTCCCTGGTTAATGTTTGTGGACTGAACCACCTAGAAAATATCGTCATACTTCCTTTAGTGGAGTTTGATGCAATCTTGGGCATGGATTGGATATCTTTGTATAAAGCCAACATCAACTGTTGGGAAAGGGAAATCACTTTTTACATCCCGAAGCACCCTCCAATTCTTTACAAGTGCAAAGAGGAAGATGAGTCTCCTTAATAATCTTCATCTCATGTTTGGATATTTCTTCCTTATGAGCAGGCATACCTAGCTCAAATTATTGAGACAAAGGAGAGAATCATGCTTGAAGACATGCCCATCGTGAGGGATTACACTGATGTATTCCTTGAAGAGTTGCATGGTCTTACTACAGACCGAGAGGTTGAGTTCTCAATTGAACTTATCTCTGGATCTCTTCCTATCTCAATGACACCTTATAGAATGGCCACCATAGAGCTGGAAGAGCTGAAGAAGCTATTACAGGAGAATACAGAGAAAGGTTTTATACGCATGAGTGCTTCGTCGTGGGGTGATCCAGTCCTCTTCATCAAGAAGAAGGATGGATCAATGCACCTTTGCATTGATTATCGTGAGCTCAATAAAATCACAATAAAGAACAAGTATCCCCTTCCATGGATAGAAGACTTGTTCGATAAACTTCGTGGGGCCAGTTATTTCTCTAAGGTGGACCTTCGGTTAGGATATCACCAACTAAAGGTGAAGAAGGAAGATATATCCAAGACTGCCTTTCAAACAAGGTATGGAAAATATGAGTTCATAGTGATTCCCTTCGGACTCACTAATTCTCTAGATATTTTCATGGATTTAATGAATAGAGTATTTATAGATTACCTCGACAAATTTGTGGTTGTCTTTATTGATTATATTCTGATATACTCCAAGTGCAAGGAGGAACATGAGGAGCATTTGGAAACTGTGTTAAAGACTTTGTGAAGGGAGAAGTTATATGGAAAGTAGAGTAAATTTGAGTTCTGGATGGAGGGAGTATCATTCATGGGGCATGTTATCACCACGAAAGGGATATCTATGGACACTTTCAAGACGAAGGCAATTGAAGAGTGGCCGAGGCCAACTTCTGTAACGGGGATCCGCAGATTTTTAGGTCCAGCTGGGTATTATTGACAATTCGTGAAGAACATTTGGCGATTGACAAAACCAATGACAAAGCTGACACGGAAGGAGTAAAGTTCTTCTGGACATAGTAATGTGAAGGATATTTCAAGGAGTTGGAAAAGAGGCTTATCACTGCGCCGGTACTCACACTCCCTTTAAGTGGAGAACTCTTTGTGGTGTATAGTGATGCTTCTAAGAAATGCTTAGGATGTGTACTAATGCAAAATGATAAAGTGATAAACTATGCCTCAAGGCACCTAAAAATCCATGGGCAAAACTATCCCACGATGATCTGGAGTTGGCCGCTGTGATCTTTGGTTTGAAAATTTGGCGGCATTATCTATATTGGAAAAAATGTGAGATATATACTGACCACAAGAGTCTAAAATATATTTTCACATATAAATATGTTAATATGAACCAACAAAGATGGATAGAGATCATCACGGATTATTACTGCTCAATCCACTACCATCCTGTTAAGGAAAACAAGGTGGCAGATGCGCTAAGTAGAAAGGATCCTACATCTTTATCAATGATGAGAATTTAAAAGGATCAAATCTTCATAGATTTGCAAAGGATGGACATCGGAATCAATAAGGTAGGAACATCATCAATCCTTTCTCAAATTATTGCTCAACCATCCCTCTTGGAAAAAATAAAGGTTTCTCAAATAAAGGATGTGGAAATTCAGAAAAGGGTGGAAGCTGATAAAAATGGGGAATCCTTTGATTTCAAAATTGATGAGGAAGGAGTTGTAAGATTTGGGACATGATTATGTGTACCATCTGATCCAGGGATAAAGAAGGAGATACTGAATGATGCACATAGCTCGACCTCCTCTATCCAACCTGGGAGTACAAAAATGTACTGTGATCTTTGCGAACACTTCTAGTGGTATAACATGAAGAAGGAGATTGCGGATTATATATCATGGTGCTTGGTATGTCAGTAAGTTAAAGCTGAGTGAAAAAAGTCAAAAAGGTATGATACAACCATTTCCTATACCTATGTAAAAATGGGAAAATGTTACTATGGGCTTTGTCACGGGTCTCCCATATATGTCAAAGGTAAATAATGTGATATGGGTAGTGGTTGACTGACTCACAAAGACATCCCATTTGTTCACTATTCGGGAAGATCTCTCACTTGAACAACTTTCAATGATATATGTGAAGGAAGTGGGGATACTGCACGGTGTTCCGCTCTCAATTGTCTCTGACCACAAGCCAAGGTTCACATATAAATTATTGAAGAGTCTTCAGCATGCTTTGGGTACTGAATTAAATTTTATCACGACCTATCACCCCCAAACTGATGTCCAACTTGAAAGGACTGTTCAGATGCTTGAAGATATGCTGAGAGCCTTCTCTTTAGAATTCAAAGGTGTATGGGATCAGCATCTTCTGTTGGTTGAGTTCTCGTACACCAATATCTTCCACTTGAGTATTTAGATGGCTCCGTATAAAGCTCTGTATGGAAAGCGATGTAGAACTCCAACCTGTTGGGATGAAGTTGGAGAACGAAAGCTACTTGGACCCGATCTTGTGCAAGAGATGACAAAGAAGGACAAATTCATCAAGAAAAACATCAAATCTTCTTAATGTTGGAAAAAGATCTATACTGAAAACCTTCAAATGGACATGGAGTTCGATGTTAGAGATAATGTCTTCCTTCAAATATCTACATGGAAGAGATTCATGCGATTAAGGAAGAAAGGGAAGCTAAGCCCAAGGTACATTGCCCCTTTGAGATTCTTGACCGCATAGGAGCCACGGCCTATAAGCTTTCACTTCCACCGAATATGGCTCAAGTTCATGATTTTTTTCATGTATCACTCTCTAGGAAGTACATACCTGATCCCTCACATGTACTAAACTCAGAGGTGGTGAAGTTGGAAGATGATCTCTCCTATGAGAAGCAGCCAGTAAAGATTCTGGATTGGAGAGATAAGGTTCTATGCGACAATACAACCCATCTTTTCAAAGTGTTGTGGAGGAACCATAAATTTGAGGAAGCAACATGGGAATGTGATGAAGCAATGAAGGAAAATTACCCACATCTATTTTTGTCCTAGAATGTAAAATGAAATTTTGAGGGAGAAATTTATTAAGGGGGGAAGAATGTAACGACCCAATTTTTTTAATGGAAATTTCCTTCTTAAAAATATTCCATAAAATCACATAATAATTATCTACTAAGTGATAAGTGACCTTTAAACATAAGTTTGTCACTTCTGTGTTTGGAGTTTTGGAAATCCGATAAAAACGGTTGTGTACAAGATGTTTTTTGGAGTTCGATAAGAAAACATATTTTTTGGTGAATAGTAACCTACCCTAATGAATAGTAATGTACCCTTATGAATACTAATATACCCTAAGTAATAGTAACCTCAACTATGGTGGTATAAAAATAATATTAATGTTGGAAGTGCAATATACCTATATTTTAGAATATGTTAATGAGTGTTTGAAAACCGGTTTTGATAAAAAATTATTATTTTAATTAAATATTAAAATAATCATATTTAGAACATTATTTTTGAAAAATGGACTTCATTTTTGGATTCTACATGTCAATAAATGGTTTGGGTTAATTTTTTATATTTTTCTGAAATACTTGAATTTTTGATGAATAGTAAAATACGATAAATTGCAATAAATGCTAAATACTGCATCATAGGTGATGTATGGATGATGTAAGATAATAATACCGAATAATAATTGATTATTATAGTATATTTGATGATTATTATGAATTATTCATAGTCTTGGCCTTAAATAATAAACTAATACTTTAAATAATGGAAAAAACCTCCCCTCCCTCACTATAAATACCCCCTCTCCTAACCTCTTTCCCACACACCTCTCAAGCCTTGTACCTAGCCCATATTCTGCCCATACATCCTCCCAAGATCTTTCCCCACGTCTAAGGCCTTCTGGTCTTACCAAAAGGCTAAAATCAATGTTCTTAAGAGGGATCTCAAAGAGAGGAGATCAAAGGGTAAGGATCCCCTTTCATTTTCAAGTGTTTTGTTTTCAATTTCCTTATTTTCATATACCCTCTTCCCATTAACATATCCAAATGGCATTAAAGCTCTATAATATCATATATTCTGGATGATAATCATGTTTATGTAAAAATTCAAGCATCCTGCTTCTTCTCCTCTCCCTCATGTTCTAAAATTAAAACACCGTCCGTGATCGACATCACAGATAATGTGTTTTCAATATCTTTTATCATCTCTTTTTCTGGTCATGAACTTTTTATGTTATGTTTGAACCACATTATTATTTATGTTATATATCCTTTTCATATTTCTGGAATCCTTATACACTCATGATATCAAATAATAAAAAAAACAAGTTAATTATGGGTAAAATCAATAAAATTAATCCAAGCGTTTATCATTATTGTCTTATGTCATGGTTCTCTTTCACTACAATTAACCAAATGAATTTTTTAACCTTATGGATGTTCCATAATGATATATAAAATCAATTCTGGACAACCAATTTCATTTTACATTTTATCTAAACCTAAATACAAGTGAACTTATCATTAAAACCAAGGAAATAAACGGACTCGAACCAGGAAATTGAACATTATAATCAATCAAAATGGGTATGAATGAACTTTAAAAGGTTATAATAAATATTTTACATGTATATAAGGTTCTTTACCTATTTATTAATAAACCTAATTTTACTATTCACGTCATTAATATCACGTGGAGAACACCAACGGACTTAAGGTAAGGGATCCTCCCCTTTTTACTCATAATCAAGATTGATCTCTATGCTATGCCTTTTTGTGTAATACCATGTAATGGGGTAAATTTATACAACTTCCCCATACTGAACTAATGTTTTATATGTTATTAGAAACCCCTTATCTCTGTCATCAATCCCTCTTAATTATACATGATACCATGCCAATAGACCATGATGGATTCTACCAGAACTTCCTTTATTCATTCAGGTTTCTCTATCTTTCTTTTTGTTGTTGTCTTTTCATTTATGTAGAACTTCAACATTCTGTTTATATGCTCCAATATCATGTTCAAATATCCACCTCTCACTCTCTTTCATGATTATACATGCTTATATTTGAATCTATCTTTGATACATCCCAATAAGGACACTTGTTTTAAAGGAACTTCGTGAACTTTTACCCAATTTCAAGAGAACTCTACCTTCTGTTTTAAGACACCATTATATTTTTAAAATCATTATTTTAATTATGAAAACCTTCTTGGTTCAATTCTGGTTTTATATAAAATAATTTCATCCCTACTATTTGTAAAAGCTCTATTGTATTTTCCTTAAAACCACAAAAAAATGTTTTAATGCTAATGTTTCTAAAATACATCTATCATATGTTGTCACTTATGTTTGACACCACTTACCATGTTATAAGAATATTTTACCCTATTAACTTCAATGTATTTTTAATTCTTTCCTTATATGGACACTTTCATGATACGCCCATTGGTTATGATTGATTTCAGGATTGTGATACCCAATTATTTTCATGGGTGCCCTTATGTTTGTGTACGGTTGAATATGTATGATTGTATATGTGGTATGAATATTTATGTGGAAAGTATATTCATGAATATGTTGGGATGGGTTCGCCCAAATAGGGCTCCATTGCATTGGTTAAGGTTAAGTCTCATGAGATGCGATGTGAAACGGGATTGACGTTTAGCCATGACCCATACTAAAATGGGAAAAGGGATTGGCGGTTAGCCTTGACCCGTACTAAAGAAATGATTTATGATTCTACCACATTTATAATATTGCATGTTTATATGATCCCAACTTATATAAAATTATTTCATAAGTTTCATGCTTTGGATATCATTATATCATGCCTCCAAACTCATATGTTTGAGATGTATCCTTATGTTCTTTCCCTTACTGGGCTTTTTAGCTCATCCCTTTGTTCATGTGTTCCCTAGGGTACCCTATGCAGATGTAAGGGCTCAAAGGAAGTTAGGAGATCATTATGGAGATTAAATAAAGAAGTTTTTTAGCCCCATGTATTGTGTTATATGTACCTAGTCTTCCAATACACTAGAGATAACGATCCTTGGCTTGTACTTTGATGATTAATTATGCTTAAAATCATGAAATGTTATATGTAAAAGGCTCGGGTCGATATAATTTACACTATAATGGCATGTTTATTCATTCATATAAATGTTTTCCTGACATTGATATGTTTTCTCATATCCCAGAAAATTCTAAATTTAATATGTGTTGTCAATGGATTCAACCTATGGATAATACCTTTTCAAATAAATACAATCATGGTTATCAAGATCATCTTACCCTATCTTAGAGGGATAAGGGATTCTTTAGAGAAACATATTTTCCTTGAATTCTATCATATCCTAGGATAGTCCCAAAAAGAACATAGAACTCAATCATCCAGTTCAAAAACTAGTTTATAAGGTGTTATGTTGAAAATCATAAGTAGAATGGATTCCCAAGATGCAAGAAAAAATGTTGGCATGGAATCTCAATGAACTTCTTATAATAAAGACATGAGTAATCTATAAACTCATATATGTCACATGGAAAGATAATTAAGAGGAAGTGAAAAGGTTTGTTACATAGAACAAAATGGTTTAATCTAAGAAAAACGTTTATGGAAGTGATGATAATGAGGGGACTAAAAAGTCAAGTAGAACCTAGGATTATCACTAATATAGTTCAAAATGAAATTTCAAAAGAATCTATTCACCAAAAATATGTAATTTACAAAAAATATAATTGTTGAAAGAAGACTACAAAGGAATTATATACATCGATTCCACATCAAAATTAAAAAATGATTCTAAAATGATAAAATAAAAAAGGGAATGAAAATATTAAAGCAGAGATTAAAGGAATACCTAATATCTTGTAGAATTTTTCCAACCCTTCTCATTCCCTAAAAACGTATAATTGAAAAATTAAAAACATGAAGTACTCAATTTCCTTGTTGTTTTAAACAATACCCAAGTGAAAATTCCTTTCATTCAATATTTAATCAATATTCCTTAATATCATAAATATTTTTTAAAAAATAGCTTTAAATGCGAAAACACTTGATGGGTTTTCTACTTGAAACCTCACAATAAAGTGATATGTTTTCCTCCTAAAAAATTGATCCAATAATAAAGTATGAAGTTGAATATGAGTTTAATAGAATTTACGTTCAATATTAATGATTGAGTTGATGAGAAATTGATGTAAATATTTTAGTAATGAAGTGATGATGATAGTTATGAATATATAATCAACCTTAAATGTGATGATTATAGAACTGGTTTTATGTTCAAAGACATGTGTGAATTGTTATTGGAGATGACACAATGGTCAAAAAAATTAATTTTATAAAGAATATTTAATAATATGATATTTAATATTGATTGTGATTATTTTATGTCTAAGTGTTTTTTATTGGTGTTTCTTAAAAAATGGTCCAAGCAAACTATCCATCCAAGGGGACTGCATACACTACTAAGGTGAGTAGTTGACCCCTATTAAGGACATCATGTAGGAGGAGGGATTTCAAGGAGCTCTTATAAGTAGAAGTTATCAACCATATGGGGTGGTATGGATTCATAGGCAGGTGTCGACATGGGGCACTGCAAATAAGTAGTGGAGGCATTCGATAATCAACTCTAGGAGTCGATTTGAGTGGATTTTATTATAATTGAGTAATCATGAGAATTAAATTTTGATTTGGTATTTCTATATTCATTGTAGATCTACATAAAAAACAGAAATAAAACCCACTATATGATGAGATTATCCTTATAGTTCGATCACCAGTCCAAAATGTCTTCTCCGCAATACCTTGTCAGAGGGTTTATACCCACCAAGATCTCCATGCAATGTCATCATAAGATCAAACCATGACTTTTGATATTTTTTTAATGATACTAAATATCTAAGCATGGTTAAAATCACATGAAACTTCATTTTTATGATAATATGATGATTAACCCTTGGAAAAACAGAAATTATATCAATGTTTTTTTGGTGATGGTGATTCCCATAATGGTGATACACAAACAGAGGAATGGTGCACTTGTAGTGAGTCAGTGAACACAAGATGTTTTTTATAATATTTACCTATAAATACCTCTAACTGTGATAATTTATAGTAAAATCTTAATGAATATCCAAAAGAAAATTTGATAGAGATTTAGGGAGAAATAGAGCACCATGAAAAATTGTTTCGTGGGGAGGAGGTTCCATGATGTTTTGGATTGAAAGAAGGATAAGGGGGATATTGTGAGTACTCAACCTGTGTATTTTACACTCATAGTGCTTCAAGAAGATGTTCTTCCATGATTCACCATGAAATTTCACTATACTGTTCACATATCTCTAGTAGTTTGTGAGAAATAAATAAAGGTACCACGTATAGAACCTATAAAATCACCTTGGTTGAATAAGGACATATATGAATAAAGGGTGGATATAGTTTGAAAAAGATAAGTGTTTATCAATAAGTGCTCTAAATCATTACCAAAAATTAATTCATGAGATCTCGTTCATACACATTTTTGCACAAAGAAATAAGTGGAAAGTGTGAATTTCTATGGATTCTTTAATAGGAACATGACAGTGTGTGTGAATTGAAAAACATTGGTAGATAGTGTGTGATCAAATAAAAATAAAAGTTGGGAAATGTGTGTGTGTTTGGGTGTACATGAAACAAAAAATAAGATTCTCATGAAATAAAACTTTCATAAAAAAAATATTTTGATAAAACCTTGAATTTTTAATCATTCATGATGTTTGAGAATGAACCTAAATTTTATTTTTCATGAATTTTGTTCAGTGTTTTGAGACTGAAGCTGAGTGTAATTAAAAATACATATTCCCAAGTAATTGGTGATTTTTTTATTAGCTCTTGAAGTTCTTGAATATTATACAGATGTATATCAAGTGATATAGTTTTTTTGTGGAGAAATATTTCATCCCTGAGAAGTGCATAAGTACACCCAAAATGAACAATAATTTTTAATCTAGGATCATATCTTGTGTGGCTCAATATTATTGGAATTCATTAGTGGGAAACTAAAGTAGAAGAAACCTCAAATGGGATTCTGGGGCAGGCCAGTTAGATACTACTAACATTGCGGGTGTAGTATAAGGATACACTGTGGGACTCAGAAGTTTCTAGTGTAGTTATGAACTTTTAATCTCTAGTATGACTCTAGAGTGGAATAATATGGGCCTTAATGTTGGTTGTAACCACATACATATAAGAAAAAATATGTAACATTGGAGTATAAATGGTTGTCAGAAGGAGTGGTACTTAGTACCAAACCTTGTACAAATCCTTGTTCAATGTGATTTCTTTATATTTTATATTATATGGATAAGTATAGATTTAAATATGATGGATCAGGACATTAATCAGTCATAGAGGATGAATTAAAAATAATGAATTTGTAAAAATAGTGTACTACTAATTCTACCACCCAGTGGTACCTAACTGATCCTTGGAAGCTTTAATTAGTATCAGAGATGGGTTTAATATGAATATATTAGAGCTTTATTATAAATAGAAAATAAAATTTCATTGAATATATGAGGAATTACTACTTCTTATGGAAATAACTACCACCTATAAAAGAATAGTATGCTTCCTTTTCTTCTATCTCTTTTCCTGGAAGAGAGAGATGAAGAGAAATTGGGATTCACACCTATTTTTTAAGATGTTGATGTGGATCAATATGACAAGAGAATTATATATGTTGATGAAAATTCATATAATATAATTTTGATGGATTTATCAGAAAAACCTTTCAGAAAAGTTGTGGATCTCCAAACTACCCAAGAAATCTTGGATAAACTGAGAAGAAATTATGAAGTAATTATTAATCTCAAGTAAGCTAATATGAAACCATGAATAATAATGTTTCAAGCTATTAACAAGATAGATGAACAAATCATTAAAATTATTTCACTAGAGTCAATAATATAGTAAGTAATATCCATGAATTTGGTGATAATTCGAAAGATTCCACACTTTTGAAAATCCTTATGAGAAATTTCTCAAATGGATTTGATGAAAATATTTTATCATTTTAAGATAGAGGGGATATTACATTTAATTAGTTACATAATATGCTTATACATTATGAAATGAGAAAGGATTTGACTATCAAAAATAACTTAAAAGAATAGATGACGTTTGAGGATATTAGAAAATAAAAGGTCAAAGAAGTAGAAGTTGAGGAATAAAAATATTATAATGACCATAAAGTTTATGATTACCTTAATGAAATATTTTCTCTTATTAGAAGATATTTAAAAACGGAATTATAATGGGAAATGCAAGAAACTACTCAAGTGATTCATTTGTAATGACGTTGTAAATTTTGCCACACATTTCCCGATTAAACTGGCTAAATCATAATCTAATAATGAATGTCAGAAAACTTGTTTATATAAAAAGGATAAGAACAATAAAAATTGTTAAAATTACAAAAATTTAGAATTTAATGAGAAAACATAAAAAAAAATTATTCATCTAGGTTTTCATCGGATGATGAACTTAAATTTTTTACTCAAGTTGATAAAGGATAAAATTCATCAAGTACTAATAATGATGGTTATTTAATAATATATCTCAAATGGAGGATAAATTTAGATTTTCAAGTTTCTCTTGATCAAAATACTTAGTTCAAGAAATAAAATATAAATCTAAAGAAAGGAAATACAAAATTAGAAGCTGAAATGAAAGAATATGATAGAATTAAAATAGCTCTTTTTGATGAAAATAAAAAGTATAGGATGGAGGTAGTTGATATAGATAATAAGTTAGGTGAAATTTAATAGAAACTAGCTCATAATGATGAAGAGATATTTAGGTCATAATCAATGTATCTAATACTCAAAATGATGTGAATAAAAAAGAGAATACTTTAATAAGTATATTAGAAAAAAATATGAAACATCTCAAGATAGTGAGTTGAAAGGTTCTAATAGATTGGATGAATCTGTTAAGATCATAAAATCTAGAAAGGTTAATTTTACCACCTCATTTTATAAAAGGAAAGTGGCAGGAAGATCACTCCTCCCTTGAAAATGGAAAGCATGAAATATAACAAGACAAAATCATGAATTTTTTAAATAGGTTTTTCAATAAAATGGGAAATCAAAATTCAAAATATTTTACTTGTTTTGTGGATAATATGGGAATAAATCCTACTCATACTAGTAAAACATGTTAATGATAGGAATATGGAATGAACCACTGGGGACATACAATGAACTAATGGGAAATGATTATCAAATAAATCCATCAAAATATATTTATGAATTCTTAGAAATAGTTTTTGGTAGATATGTATTAGAAGGTCATAGTGTTGAGGTTTTCATGAATAAATTATCAATACATGTTACCTATGATTTTAATAGGAATAAAAATCAGAAGGAAAAAATAAATGTAGTCAAGTGCATCAAAGATTCTATGTGAGACACCAAATTAGTATAAATATAAAAATAAATAATGTTTGACTATCTATCGAGATCAAATGAATTTGGATAAAAAAATGGAGAAAACTAAAATTGATATTACAGTTGATGGAATGAATATTATTTTAGAATATATACTAAATTTAAAACTATGTAAACTATTTTTGAAGATATATAGAATCAAAAGAATATCTGAGAACAAGTTAGATATGAAATGAAAAAATATTTAAAATTAGAAGAAATGATGGTTTCTATACTTAAAAGGGTGAATAATTAATCTCTACATGAATATAATGTTTATTAGAAGGGGAAATCTTCAAAATATGAGATAAAGAGGAAGAAGAAAAAAATAATTTTGATAGGAAACACTGAGGATGAGTGATATTTTTGAAAATTAAACAGGTTCCTCTTTGTTCCCTTTTTAAATGATTTTGTACTAAAATAAAGGTAATTGAAACAGATGGATGAATCCCTTTATGGGGAGCATAAATTATTTGAATATATTAAGTATTTAAAAATATTTTGAATATGATAATCACTTAAAAATTCATAATAAAAATATTCTTGAAAAAAATCAAAATAGAGTTGATATTGAGGCAGAGCTATATGTTTTTTAACACGAAATTTCTAATGTGTTTTCCATATGATTGGAGGATAAATATTCATTCAAAATTTTATTGTATAAACAATTCCAAGGTATTAAGTGGGAAATGTCTAAGAATAGTATCACAATTATGATTGATCATGGAGAAAATTGATCACCTTGGTTATATAATCTTGTATTCACCACTAGTTTTTTCCACGTAGGCTTAGAGTTATTTGAAAAAATCCTCTTCATAAAAGTAAATATGTGGTATCATATTTAAGGAAGAATAATAGGTTTGATGAAAAATTCTTCCCCCTATATAATCTTTGTATTCATTTAGAATAAGTTGTAGAAAGTAAAACTGACATACTGTGCATGATGTTGAATGGTAGTATTGAAAAGCATTCAAAGGGGGGATTGAAGTTTCCTTTAAGTTGAATTGAATTTCTATTCAATAATAATGATTCATTTAATAAGATGTTTATTTAAATAAGTGAGTAATAATTTGATGAGGAATATTTTTATAAAAATATCTTCTTCCTTAAATGTGATGATTGTAGACATGTCTTATGTTTAAGGACATGTGTCAATTGTTATTGATGATGACACGTTGATCTAAACAGGAAATAAATTATATTAAGAATGTTTTATAATTGGAAATTTAATATTTTCTATACTTATTTTATGGAAAAGTTTTTTTAATGGTGTTTATTAAAAAATTGGCCAAGAAAACTAGCTTGTTAAAGGGATTTCATCCACTACTTAAGAGGGAAGTCAACCCCTAGACAATCTAGAATGGAAACGGAGAGATTTACAGGTGATATTAGAAGTAATCACAAGGGGTATTTATCTAGAAAATATGTGGGGAGGATATACGATGGAGGTGGGTATTGGAATGAGGTAATTCTTGTGAGTAGTGGAGTGCTCAATAAAATGTCATATCAATGTGGGATTCTTAATTTCACTATACGTCCTCATTAAAAAACATGGAAAGAACACATGTCATCTGATGATATTATCCAATCCATTTTATCACCTATTCACATATTCTTCTTCATAGAACAATGTCAGAGGGCAACTACTCCTCGTGATATCTATGAAATGTCATCAATATATCATGCCAAATTTTATAAGCATCATTTGATCATCCTAAATATCAAAAGATGACCAAAATAACATGCAACTTTTTTTCATGGTAAATTGAATATCAAAACATTGAAAATACAATTGACTTAAATAATTTTTTAGTGGTGGTGATTTCCATAATCATAAAGCATAAAAAACGAAATATTTTGCTTGTAGTGAGGCATGTACAAAGTGAGTCAGTTTATTTTTGTCTATAAAACCCTATGACCTCACTCATAGGTATTATAATCCAAATTAATATCCGAAAGATAATTTTAGACATATTTGGGGTGAAATAGAGCATTGTGAAACAAGTGTTTCATTTGAATGGGGTTCCATGAAGCTTTTTATTGTGTAAAAGTGAAAATTGATACCATATGTACTCGACTTTTGTACTTCAAACTCATAGTGCTTCTCGAAGAAGTTGTTTCGTGAATCACCTTATGATTGTGTATTATTGTTCACATATCTCTAATTGTTTTTGTGAATGATGTGAAGGTAACATGAATACAACCTATATGAATTCCCTTGGTATAAGAAGGACTTGTGTGAAAAAAGATTTCATATTTTCTGTGAAGGATAAGTGAACAGAAGGTAGCGTAGTGTATCATAACCAAAATATGCATGCATGAGATCCCATGCAGACACTGTTCAATGCAAAGAATGAATTGGATAGTGTGTATGTCCATGCATACGTGGAGAGGAACTTAACTATTTGTGTACATATAAAAAAGGTAGATAGTGTATTTTCAATGATAATAAGGTGGAAGGTGTGTGGGTTTGGGTGTGTATGAAAAAAATATTTAAATTCACATGAAATAACACTTTCATAAGGAAAAGCATTGAGAAAACCATGCATTTTTATACATGAATGATGTTTAAGAATGAATAAGAAATTTATTTTTCAAGAATTGTGCATAGTGTTTTGATATTGAAGTGAATTTTAATTCATTAAACATATTTATGAGTAATCATTGGGTAGAGATATTTCCAAATTAGTTGAGGCTCAGTGGACAATGAGCATGACCCGACAATTGTTTATCTATTCCTGAAGTTTGATAAATTTTTACAAAAAAATATTAAGTGATCCAGTTTGTCTATGGAGAATGACTTCATCTCAAAGAAGTGTAGATCCAGACTAAATCTGACAAAGATCATTCTATCTGTGATAATATTTTTTGTGACTTGAGATTCATGGAAGTCTTCAATGGGACTCTAAAAATGAAGAATCCACCAATAGGATTTTGGAGCTGGAGGTGGGATGTTGGTAAAACTATGGTGTGTAATATAAAGATCCTACCATGGGAATCAAGAGTTTTTAGTGTAGGTGGTAACTTTTAATATCTAGTGGGACTCTATATTTGAATACTATGGGAATAAGTGTTGATTTTAACCATCAATATATAACGAAAACATTATAACTGGGGAGTATAACTGGTTTTAGAAAGGAGTTGATCTTAATACATTTTCCTTTTTAAAATCCATGTGAGTTTGGATTTATTTTTGTTATTTCGAGTAGGGATAAGATAATATTTAAAAATGAGGGATCTAGAAATTAATTAGTCATAGAGGTTGAATTAAAAAAGAAGCAATTTATAAAAATAGGGTACAACTAATTTACCCCTCATATTGGTACCTAACTTGTCCTTGGAAACTTCAAAGTATCCATTATGATTTATCATTCCTTTTACTATTGGTAATAATGGTCAATTTAATTACATATGTGGCCTTGGTAAGAGTTTTAATTTAATCCCTTTCTCACTATTTCAATAGTTGATGTTTTGAGAGCTGCAACCCACCACTTTTTCCTATATTCGAGATTGTCAAGTAAAGTTCCACATGAAATTCACCCATTATAAGAATTAAAAACTCAAGCAGGTATTTAAAACCATTGTAAAACTAAACTAGATATCATATAATTCATAACATTACATGAAAAAAGATTTTGAAGCATAAATAATTGAAGGAAGTCTCTAATAAAATGAAATATAATGGAATCACCTCCCCCAAGTGGTTATGTCACATCTCTTTAAATGAAGAACACCAGGTTAAGTCTCATGATAGGGATCATAATCCATAGAAACCAAAAACTCCAATAATTAGAAAAAATTTTCCATATAAATTATCCAACATGACCACTAGGGTTAGATAATATGGGAAAAATTACAATAAAACATGAAGATGATAAAATAAAATCCCTTAACATTCTATCCTTCTATAAATCCACCTTGAAATCCCTTTAAATCCATCATGGATGATTTAGAATAGGAAGGGAGGTTTTAGGGGACACATGGTTTGGGTAGATATAATGGAGGATTATAATTGGAGTGCTACCAAATAAAAACAACTTTAAATAACAAAAATACCCAAACTCGAGTAGGTATCTTGGTTTAGTAAACTGTGTAGTGACTATGGAATCATTACTATCCAAAACTGTATATGACACATGGTTTATACTACATGATATTCCAAATAATGTTCCTAATCATGGGCCCCTAGAAAAAATTCAAAAACACCAAAATGTCACCCCATGGTACCTTAAACTTAATGGATAAATTAACCATATAAACATAAAAAAGAAAATGTCATTTTGGGGTGTCACATTATTATATGAAAAATCTAGAAATGATATACGGTTATCAAATGATCACCCAAAATTCATAACATTGGCACAAATTATATCTTCTAAAATTATAATCACCCACCCTTTATAACTATCGATTTAAGGGTGATATGATGTACAAATGTTAACCTAAAACCCCATATCCACTTAATGGTAATTCAAAAAACTGGGAATCAAAGTGTTGATATATCTCTAAGATAATTAACAATGGAACCCTATGAAATTAAAAAAAATTATGCACTGAAAACTTACCATGGTATTCCAACTTCAAAGTATATTTAAAAACATGGTTTTATTTAGTTATCCTATCAATAATGAACCTAATAAAATTCTTCCCAAGAATTGAATGAGGGAATATACTGATAAATTCCATGGATATCATGGCATGTTTCTAGGTAATAATGGGTTAGGGATGAAGTATTATGGGAGGATTTTGGGTATTTGAATTTACTTTCTAACAAGTGAAGCATCAATACATATAATCTAAGATATCCATTTTCATACCAGTCTACAATTTCTTCCAGTTCGTATAGTAGTAGATTTTGGTTACACCTGGATAAACAGTCCACTGAGAATGATGGAAATTTTTCATCTGTTTCTTTCTTAAATAATTAGGAACTACCAAGTTATTCCTGAGCCAAATAAATTCATAATAGTAAAAATAAAATTTACAGGTAGTCTCTTCACCATTTAATATTCATTTAATTCATTGAAATTTTTAATATGATGGATTTTCTAAATGAGTTGGATGAAAATGAGAATGATTAATCTAAAAATTTCTTTAAAAAAACATCTCATTATCCTCCTTCACTTCAGGGTGATAGTATGAAAAAAGACTTATAAAATTTTACCCTTATTGTGATTCCTTTATATAATTAGATAAAAACATCCTAATGAGGTCATAAGTCATAATGGTTTCTTTACTAGAAGTACATGGGATGTCAAAATTTAATGTTTATAAATATTTCACCCAATTTCTCTGTTTAAAATTAAAATACCCATGGGATAATTTATCACTCAAAATATTATAGTGTGTATAAATTATAATCTTCTCATAGAATAAGTAGTTTTCCAATCTTTTATAGAATGAAAAACCATGAATAATTTATGTTGGTTGGTTAGGTATTTCTTCTCATGTATGCATAGATAGGGGGATCCATATCATACAATAGGATCATTATATATATGCACACGAAAACATATAATTGAAGTTTTAACATAGAAAACATATTTGTCTCTAGTTTTATGTATAATCAAAATAGGATTCAATGTTAAAATATACTTTAATTCATCAAAAGGTACCTCAATTTCATAATTCCATGAAAAATTCACCCCTTTAAGAGTGAAATTTAACAATGGTAATTCTATCTTCATGAAAAACATTATAACCCAGTAATAGTATCCTAACAAACCCATGAAGCTTTGTATTTCAAATAAATTATTTTGAACATCGTAATATGTAAATAATTTATAATTTTTATTATTTATTGATATTCTTTTTTTAGAAACTAATTATCCAAATAAAATAACATCATAGATAAAAAAATGACACTCAGATTAATTTTTATAAATGTTCTGATCATAAATAATTTGTAACACAATCCTCAAATTATGTGCATTTTCCACATTTGGAATTAAATAAACCAATATTTTGTCTAAAAATATGATTAAAAAATATTCAATACATTGATATAGTATAAGGCTCAAAAGATCCATGGAAACCATAGTAATTATCCTTATACTAAATTGAATATAATCATACTAGAAATTATCATACCTTTTCTATAAAAAATTATTGTAAATATAAAATTATTTTACCCTAAAGAGAATTTACCGATACCTAAGATAAATTTTAGAGAAACTCCATTCCCATTTCAATTGATCAAAAGGGTCATTCATTTGAGAACATGGGTGTTTGTTCTCCAAAATCAATTGATTATGATTTTTATAATTAAAAAATATTATCAAGAACACATTAACATTATTTTTAAAGTGTATAAAAGCTTCCAAAGGAAACAAATTGGGATAAATAAATATTTTAGCATTGAAATAATAAATTCAAATAATCCACTCCTTTAACTCGGTATGTGTTATTAAATAAATGTGTATGTTTCATCATAGGGGTATGATATATATATAACATTACTTATTTATATATAATAAATCTATATAAATCTCTTATAAACAACAAAGGGAAATATCTTACCACATGTGGAGGCTCTATCCTTGAATTTACATCAACTAATTACACCAAAAGAGATGATTACCCTCATAAAGATTCATTGAATTATATAATAGGAGGTCAATATTAACTTGTTATAGGACCCCATTCCCCTTGAATCATATGATAATTCCTATCATAAGAGAAAATGAACACTCTTCAATGGTAACAATAGATACAGGCTTTGAATTCAGTCATCTAGTATATCACTAAGATGATGTCAAATCTGTTTATATCTATGAAATGAAATTTTAATATAGATCCACAAAAAAATAGATATGATACATGGGGGGTGACAAAATAATTTATCCCAACTACTCTCTAGAAAATTTTATATCTCTATAACATTCAATATTAGTTTAGAAAAAAGGTTAAATAAATAAATAATTTTGTTAGATATAAATTAGTGAGAGACACCTTCATTGAATAATTCAATATCTGTAGACCATGAAATAAGAATAGTAACTCACACCATTAAACGTACATATTCTAATTTAGTAGTTTCTTAGTCATCTTCAAATAAACTTCTTGACTGGCTTTGAGTATAATATCTCCTACTAAACTAAGGTTCACTTATCAATTGAATTTAACCCCATGTAGTGTCGCATATACATTTCCACTAATGATCATAAAATCCCACTTTCATAAAAGTATAAGATAGAATTATAGGTATATTAAAAGTTAATGAACCTATACCAATTTTATGTAAATTTCTCTCCCAGTAAAATCTTTGAAAGTCGCATATACATCTATAAGAGTTATAATCATTAGAAACCTCTTAACACAAAGTCATAGAGTGTACCTATTTTTTATGATGATCATATATAAAAGGACTATTTATATTTTAACCTGAAGAAGTTTATTGATATGGTATCTTTGAACCACTAATACCTCCCCATCTAGACTCTTATTGTTTCATCCTCTTGTCTATAAAACTACACTCACTACCACCTCGGGCATAATAGGGAACACTCATACAATATAATATAGTATGTTTTATTTATACCATTAATTAATTATCCAATAATTTAGTTTAAGAGGGTATTTTATAATTGGAATACTTCAAGTGGATGTTAAGGAAAAAACTATTTCTTATCAAATAACTTTTAAACAATTATTAGTGATAAGGTTTAGTATAAATTTTATTATCTTATGACTTGATTCATACAGTAAATACCAATCTAATTTACAAGATGAATACATATAAAATGTAATGAAATATCAAAAATCATTTTATCATGGTAAAAATAATGAGTAAACAATACTTTTAATTCATTATATTTTAAATTATTTTGATTTTTATCATAGAGTATAAACTCTCCCATCTTATTTGGGTCTATCTAAAAATAATGTAAAAAAATTTACCTTTAAATTATTTTGTGACTCAAGGAATTATAAAAATACATTACATATTCTCCATTATATCCTCTTCTGGTAGAAGATATTTCATTCCATAAAATTAAATATGATTTTGATGAATAAATTACAAATCTCTATATTTAACTTGGATTGACACATGATCATCTTCTATTTCTATGGATGGAATAGTTTATCTGACCATGTCAATGAAACCATGGTCAGTAGATGGATTAAATACTTGAAAATTAGATGTTTCTCTCTATCAAGGATTCATTAGGTATCTTTCAGGAAGCATGACTTTTTAAAATAAACTAAATATAATAAATTTCATTAATTCATTAAAATACAAGTAAAATAATATAAATAAATATAAATTTAAACTATAAATATCTAATAAACACCATCAAATTTCATATAATGTAATTATAAGTAAATTTAAAATATAAACTTGTATTTTTCATGGTTTTTGATTTGGTCATGTGGTCTCCCAAACCATGATTTATTACTAGATACCCTAAATTATTCTCATAATCCTTTATCTTGGTCTATAATCTGTATACCCTAGTCATGAAACACTATTTTATGTTTTAATTTTCACATAAAGTCTATGATTTTGTAAAAAAAACTAGAAACCATAAAGTCACATAAATAATGTATCTCAAAATAGATGTTAACAAAAACCTAAAATCTATAATACATAATTCATATATCCCATAGTAACATAAGGCTCTTAATAAAAATCATTGTCCAAACACCTATTCCTAACCTATCAATTGAGTTATTAGGATCATATATCCTCTAATCCGTATATCCTAAATAACTTAATAAAAATCATACAATGATACTATTTTTAATGAACCAATGTGGGATTCCCTATCCTAATATCTGGATAGGTTCAATAGAAGGCCTAAATTGAATTCCGAATAACTATGGGTAAGTAGCAACTTACAAGTGTATCATCTTAGTACTTGTGTACAATTTTTCCTAAATAAACACTAAAATATTTATTCAAATCAGGAATATGGAATTACAAATTCATGTATTTTATAATTCAAAAATGTAATATAAACACTCTCAACATGAAATAATACCCAAACAAGACATAACAACACCTTAATGTAAAAAATAATCATTAACATAAATAAATCAAACAAAAGAATCAAAACTAACTATAATATACATCAAACCATAATATGAATGAAAGAAATTCTAAATGATGAATAATGGTATGGTCAGTTAAAATGGATGAATACATGAGTTCATCAAAGATATATAACAAAAATTATATAAAATATACCCATATCTACATGAAAAGTGTTCAATATCTACCTATCGCCACTTTAAAAACATAAAAAATATATTGAATATTATCTAACTCAAATATAATTTTTTAATTTACCTTTATTAAAGGAAATAAAGTCTATAAACACATGGGATGTGAATGTAGGGTATAAGAAATGTTTCTTTGTTTAATAATAATGAGGCATATTTTTATGAACATTCCACATCCTTTTGATGACTTAATTAAAATTTTTTTGTTTTAATGTGATGTTAATGGTGAATTTTGTATTATTAGTTAATATATTATGGAACTTTTAATTTATTTAATATTTTTTAATAATTATTGATTTTTGGGATTAAGTAATTTAGTTCTATTTAATAATTTTTTATTTTTTAAAAGCCTATATTTTTTTAGTTTTTATAGACTTTTAATTGAAATAGAATCCTCTAGTATTTTTGAAATAAGATATTTCTTGAAATTTATTTTTTCAATTTTCCTTCAATTAATATTCAAAATCAATTTTTCTAATTATTTGTGTCATGTTTCTCATTTAAAAAATTCCAAAGTCCCATTTTCTTCTAACACCTATTTAATATTTTCATGAATTTTAGGGATATGATCCCTAAAAATAGAAGTAAAAATCAAAGCATTTGGAAAATAAAAGGGAAAAGTGAATAAGAGATTGAATCTTAGATGTTATAATAGAAACATTTAGATATTACTGGGGATGTTCAATGTTTATCACAAGAGAGGTAGAATACTGATCCCAAATGGGGGCCTAATTTTTTGAGGGATCAGCTCAATCCATGTAGGACAATAATGAACAGAGACAGATGCACCATGTGGTGAATTGAGGAAAATGTTTTAAAAATATCACTCTAATCTCAAGGCTATAGTTTCCATAAAAATTAAATTTAGACAGTGTTGAATCAATTATAATTTTATGGGGCATGATACCAAATAAAGAATATTATGTAGAAAGATACTTGAACTAGGTAGAAAATAGATATATGGAGAGAGCTTAGATAGGATGAAAATTAACTCTATGGAGGATATTAAATTTAATTCCTAACATATATTTACCTTATATTTGTTTTTGTATTGATTACTCATATTATAAAATGGATTCATCATGTTAAATCATAGTATCAAAAATTATTGTTGGATAAATTTTTCACTTGGAATTAGATTATATTTTTTCACTTAATTATCTTCAGCATGTCAAATTTCTCTCAATAGATTATCTTCCTTTTTACATATTTCCCTGGTAGTCACTATTTATCTGCTCAATAATCAATTATAATTGATTTTTTTTACATTTTTTAAAACTATTGATAGAATTTTAATTATTAAACATATTAAAAATAAATATTAAAATCAAAAGATAAATATCTCAACATTGTTTTATGAAATTTTATCCTAGATTATTTTATCCACTCATCCTTTTTGAAATATTTTAGATTCATATTTGGAATTTTTTTTCATATTATCCATAACTTGTCTTATAATTTTCAAATTTAATAGAAAATATTTTTGGTGGATGGATGGTTGAACAAATTTCCACAGAATAAAGGTATTATATGTGTAACTATGCAATCAGGATACCCCTTGCCCTACCACTATCAGATCAGAAATTAATTTCCTCGATTATCACCTTTATGAACTTGTTATTTCTTTGAATATCATTTTTTATCATTCATTATTGATAATTTCCCATAACTACTTTCTTTCATTTTAGTTTGTTTTTTCTTTTTCATATTTTTGAGTTCTTTTTATTGGTCACTCAAAAATCGTTTAAGTTCTTCCCTATGGATTGACCCTACTAAAAATTATAATAGTTATAAATAGGATAATAAAAAAATAAAATTATAATACCGTGGATATTATTCATCAAATTTCTAGTGATATTTCTCAACAATAATTAAGCAACCAAGTCTAGGAAAAATTTCATAAGAAAAACAAAAAATTCAATTCCATTTTCAAAGGAAAAAAACATATAAATACTACCTTATTAAAATATTTATAAATCTATTGTGTGAGTTAACACAAGGTAAAAATATAAAAATAAATAAGTTCTCTACAAATAATGTGAATATGAAAGATAATAAAGAGGTATTAGAAAACTACGACAAAGCCATTCCACCTCAT
This sequence comes from Viscum album, assembly GCA_963277665.1. Classification (NCBI taxonomy): domain Eukaryota; kingdom Viridiplantae; phylum Streptophyta; class Magnoliopsida; order Santalales; family Viscaceae; genus Viscum; species Viscum album. The sequence goes on from OY728161.1 coordinate 1,422,145,253, forward strand.
CCAATAGAAAAAGTCACTAAGAGACATGGGGTTATGGAGATTTAGTTGACTATTATTTCAATTAATCTTTCATGAATTTGTCTTACACCTAGGTCTAGAAACAGTGAAATAATATAATTAGTAAATTAAATATTTTCATTTTCTAATGTAATTCCCAATAAACACTAATTAGACTTCATTAAAGACTTCAACAGTGTGGTCAAATAGCTGTGACTGTAAGGGCTTAGTGAAAAATATTTAAAACTTATAGTAATATCATTTTTATAAGAATAATGTTATAAAAAAGTTTTATTAGTTAATTGAGGATATTTTTGACACATTAGGACATGGATTTAATGCCATTATTATGAAATTCAACCCTAGGAGGATGAAATCTAAAATAAGATATAATATTATCTGTTCTTTGTGAGAAGAGGGTGGGGTGTTCCATGAGACATGGGGAAGATTTAATGGTCTCCTTATACAATTTATAAACAATCAGTTTTCTCAATATTAACTTAGGGAAACATTTTACAATCGAGTCACCCCTAATAATCAAAGAATTATAGATCAATTATATAGAGAATATTTTTTTGATAAAACCACTAAATATCTTATAGAAATTTTGATGAAAATTACTTAATATTCACATAATAATGTTCAATAAAGAAAATCATACACCTAAAAGATGGAAATTATACATAATAAACCGATCCAAAATCTATTGCGATTTCCAATTAAAATTGACAGAGGGTGGAATGCCACCACTGTGTTATGTATATTCATTCAAGTACTTATTGTTCTAATGTTGATATGCCTACAAAAATCCATGAAAATTATAAATTATATAGCATTGGACCAATGATGTATCCTAATAATTATCCCTTTTAAATAATTACGATTAAGGTTACAGGAATCATCATAACCTCTCTTCGAGAGAGAGAGGGAGTATTTTGACAAAATGACACTCCCAGAATACCATCACAGCCTGGGAAATAATTTCAAAATCCCCATATAGTTGAATAACCAAATTTACAAAACAATATAGATGGGATAATGTGGATGATTCAAATTATTATGTATTCCCAATATATAAGTCATAAATATGATATGGAGTATCTAATAATTACTTATAAGAATGACATGATCAATCTAAAAACTCACATCAGTCACATGGATAAAGATTTGCGAGGAATAGAAAAAATATAAGTAAACTAAAAAAAAGTTGGTTTTTCTGATAGAATCTTTAATGGTAGTGATGATAATTACTATTTTTAAAAGTTTAGAATAACCTACGATAGTCCCTAAGATAGTTCAACATTTAAATCTATAAGAATATATTCACCCAAATTGGTAATTTTTAGAATCTATAGTTGTGTAGTGAAACAATAAAAATGAATTAAACCCACCCATTCCACTAAAAAATCAAGAATAAAAGGATTCTAGAATAATAAATAATAAATGTGTATATGAGATTCAAGTAGAAACTGAGGGTATTGATACTTTATTGAATAAATTTTCCCCATCCTTCCCATTCCTTGAAAAATTGGAACAAAAAAAATAAAAAAATATGATCTTCTCAAGTTACATGGAATTTTAAACAAGATCTAATTGAAAATTATTTTATGTAAATAATTAATGTAGATTCATTCACATATGTAATCTCTTATATAAAAGTTTACAATAATAAATAAACACAATAATTTTGTTATGTATGACCTCACTAAAGAGTACAATGTTGTCCTCTAAAATAAAATCCCTCCAAAACTCATATATCGAGAAATATTTTTAATTCTTTTTAATTTAGTGAATAGTGATCAAATAAATTTGTTATTTTTCCTTTATAAAAGTATAAATTCAATATCATTCTCACAATTTTAATTAATAATATTCTGAGAAGTACAACCTAACATTGTTGTCCTACAACATGTTAACTGCTCCATGACACACCTTATAGGTAAGCAAGATGAACTTATTGTTGGTCTTATAATGTTTTTTAGTTACTAGTTTTCTAATATTATACATGGAGTGTGCCAAAGAAATCCATATCATACTAGGAAAGAATTTTTCTAGAATAATATAATCTATGTTAGAGGTTTCTCAGGGGAAACTGATTTTCAATTTTGATGAAAAAAGTGATCAGCATATGGGTTTTAAAATTCTCAATGAACATAAACATGAAGAGGACATATCTAGATTGGAAATTTTGTAGTATGATGGCTCTATTTATCTTCTTGAAGAATATTTATTTGATATTATGGAAGATAATGCATTTAATCCTATGGTTTAAAAAACCTATTTATTGGTTAAGGTAGATATTGGGCAGGAAAAGTTTCATGAAAATAAGGGAAAATTTATAAGTTATTTAGATGATTTAACTAAGTAAAACAAGCTTACCTCGTATTTTAGTTCTACGTGTAGTATACTTACCAAAAAGTATAGAAATGTAGAGAAGGTGTTATCCAATTTACATTATTTCTTTAAGAGTCACATTGAAGTAGTTAGGCCACATGGGCCCAAGAGTCTCCCTTTTAGTCAAGAAATGATACTTACAAAGCTTAATGCATTCCCTTCCAGTTTGAAATATTCAATTTTAATTGAGAATTCAACACTACTTGTAGTCATTACTGATAAAATTTAGGAATGTGAAGTGAAAAGGTTTTTTAGTGTGTTGAGAATATTCAAATAAAATTTAGATTAAACCATTTCATATATCAAAGGGATTACCACTTTTTATTTCATGCATAGAATCAATGTAGATCTTGATTAAATCCCAAGGTTAGAATACCAAAGGAGTCTCAACCCTAACCTAGAAGAAGTAATGAGAGATGTGGTTATAAAGATATTAGATATTTTAATATAATTTATTATTTCATATAGTTCTTGCTTCATCCAATTACTAGTTTTTTCCAAGAAGGGATGAGTCATAGTTATTAATAATGAGTAAAAGGGAAAATTTTCAAACTAACACAATCACTAGATAAAGAGTTTGTATAGTCAATAGAAAACATATTTTATCCACTATAATGTTTTTCTTAAAGAAATTTTTATATAAAATTCTTGATAAGTTGGATTGAAATTATTTTTTTATTTTTTTGATAGATATTATGGTTACAGTAAGATTAATGTTGACTTTAATGATCAGAAACACTATTTTGACGTGTCAATTTTAGGTATTTTCTTACTGATGATTGATATTTCTTTGTTTGGTTCTCTAAATAAATTTAAAGGGTACATTATCATATTTTCTTAGGAACTATTGAAAGGATAGTTGAGGTGTTCATGGATGATTTCTCTATTTCTAGAATCTATTTTTTATGTTTTCTATATAATCTATAATTTGTCTTACGCAAATGTATAGAAACTAACATTATGCTTAATTGGGAAAAAATTTAGTTTATTATCACTGATGGGATAGTTCTAAATCATATTGTATATAGAAGGTTGTTGAGGTTATTCCAAAACATCCCCCTTTGGAAAACATGAAAGTTGATATAATCTTATTAGGGACTGTTGGTTTTTACTAGATGTTCCTTATGGTTTTATAGAAAGAAACAAATCCTTTTTCTTACTACTGGTTATGGATAACTATTTTTATGATAAAAATATAGAGTCATTGAATATTTTTAATGATAAAATCACATATTCACTCATCATCACTTCTCCTTATTGGATATTTCATTATGGAGTTATGGGCAATTCCATTGATGTGTCATTTGGGTAAGGAATAGAGAAATGGAAAAATAGTTTCTTCATGTGGTGTAGTATTTTAGTTGGTTTCTAGATTATTCTCATAGGAGTTATATAATTTTTGAAAAGGAATTACATGTAGTTGGGTTTTATTTTTAATATTTATGTAGTTTCTAATTTGTTCAAAAAGTTATTATCTTCTCTGATCCTTCATCACTAAAATATTTGTTGTCGAAGAAGTTGGATAAGACTAGATTGATTATATTGATACTTTACTTGAAATAATTTTACTTATACATTAGTGATATACTTGGTAATTAATATTTTGTATCACATCACTTGTATAGGCTATCTAGAACATAAAATAGTGACCTAGTAGAGATAAACACATTATTCACAGATTAAAAACTATTGGTTGTAAAATATTTTTAGGATATTTCTTTTTCAAATTATTCAAATATTCATGTTGTATGAGTCATTTCAAAGGATATCACATAAAATTAATGTAATAGATTTATTTTAATGATGAAATAATAATTTTGTGATGACCCATTATTGTTTAAGAGTTTGGTTAACGGTATTATGAGGAAGTGGGTTATTGAGGAGGAGATGATACGCATTATTGAGATTTGTCACTCACCATGGGGAAGATACCATTGTGAAGAAAGGATGGCCCAAAGAGTCATTCAAGATGGTTTTTTGGAGTACACTATAAAATTATTCTAAGATACTTATTTTTGGTTGTGGTAATTTCTAGAGGTTATAAAATGTTTGTAAAATAATGATTGTCTACAAAAAGGAATTTTGGAGGTTGAAATGTTTGATGTATGAAGTTTGGAATTTATTTGACCATTACCTTCTTCTCGTGGGAATGAGTAAATTCTTATAGTTTGGGACTATGCTTCAAAGTGGGTTAAGGAAGTATCACTACCTAATAATCAAGATTCTAGGGTTGCTAAATTCATTAAAAAAATTAGGTTTGGAGTTCCCAAATATTTTTTCCCGGTCAATGGAACTCATATCTAGATTTTTAAATTCAACACCGTAATGGAAAAATATATTTGGATTAATAAAACAAAAAATAATTAATATCAATAGTCAATTGAACATCCTATGTTCTCAAATAGGTAGTTTAAGTAATTTTTGGGAAAATATTTTTTATATCTAGGAAATATTGGTCTATCGAGTTGTATAAGGTCTTAAAAGAATAAAGTAATACATTATAAACTCCTATATTATTGTCTATTTATATAATTATTTTTTTGAAAAAAAAAATATTTTGTCTTTGTAGACTCATCATAATTTCTGTTGGGCAGTAAATGATTTGAATTTTGATCATAATACAATTGGAGAAAGTGGAATACTTGAGTTAAGTAAAATTTTTGAGATAAGAAGGTATTATTATGAAAATTCTAGGATCTACAAAGAGATAACTAAGGTTTTCCCTGATTCCTCAATTCAGATTAAAATCATTATAGTTGTAAAAAAATTTTAAATATTAATTTAAGACATTAGCACTTCCTTCAAACCTAAAATATAATTTTTTAGAACCCTCTACCATTTTATTTTTTTGATAATGAAGCTACTTAGTTGTTAAGAGATGAGAATATACCATTTCATGCTAATGCATAATGGAGTAAACATTTATTTTTGATAAAAAAGTCTTCAATTTTATTTTTATCCATGAATCTTGTTATTTATTTAATTATATATGAAGAGTATAAAATCAGTGATTTATAAGCTCTAACATGTAGTTCCTTTAATTTATCTTGAATAATTGTGATTATGTTCTCTTTATGAGTTTCACTTGATTCCTCACTAGTTTGATTTTTTAGGATTATCCAATAATTATGTTCAGTTGAGTCTTATTATATCCATTCTATGACTTGGTTTAATTTATAAACATGTGGCAGATTTTCTTCTTTCAGTTGATTATGTTATTATAGTTGATTGTTCCCTTTACCACATTAGAGTCACTTGATTGTTTCATATATAAAGTATATGAATTAATAAAATTATCAATTTCCTATGTTGGTTTTATATGCCTCTTCTTGTAGAAATAGGTCTTTATATAGTTAGTTATCACATTTGATCCTATTATTATAGAATTTATAGGTGTGTTTAACCAGTTTCTTCTTGCAGTCAGGTGTTTATTATGTTCAACCCAAGACTTTCCAATTTCCATGAACTGCTGATTTCTTATTTTGGATGATCAAATTTTATTCATTCAACCATTAAAGTGTTATTATAATCGATTTATTACCTATAAAATATTCTACATGTGGTCATTTGACCTACTAAAGAAATTCATTTTCTATGTCTCCAATAAATCAGCTGGTTGTATGGTTTGTCTAGGACTTGTTTAATTTTAAATGTGTAGCTTCTTGCCTTTCCTTTTTAGTAAAATGGTTATTCTCACAATCAGTTATCTTTTATGTTCAATCCAACCATAATTTTAAATCATAACAGTGTGATTAGTTCTTTATTTTTGGTAGATTTACCTACCTCACATATCCACGATTTATTGATCTACCACATGACGTTTTAGACAATATTTTGAGTTCACAATCAACTAAGATGTTCAACATGTGATAGAATTTCTTATTATAGATAATTGTTACTTATTCTTATGGTTGACCATATTGTTTTGGAACAGTTGACCATGACTCTTCTGTGGTAGATTAACCAACAACAATATACTTATAGTTAGTTTTCTAAATGGATAGTTGAAGTCTTGTACAGATCATTAGATGTTGAACTCTAGATTATATTAGAGGGATATAATGAGATTAATTTCTAGAGAATCATTGAATCAAATGCCTCTTAAAATAACATATATTCCCTTTTACCCCTAAGATTTAATGTAAGGAATATTATATGCTTCTTCTTATTCTTGTATGTGTAGGGGGATCTTGTTTTTTATTATAATGAAAAGTAAGTGTGAATACTGTATTCAGATGATAAAAATATCTATGTTTATAGAGTTCTAGTCCTTTTCTTCTTTTATTTATAATATTGGATGAATTTTATTTTTTGATTAAAATTTATTGAGTGAGTTCATTCTTTTTAATTGGGTGTTTATCTTGATAATTAATAATTTTTTGAAAATAAAATTGAACTAAAATTTTAAATCTCTATAGTAACCTTTAAAATTATTTAGGACTAAAACATTTATTATAATGAATATAAATGTTCAACATGTTACCTTATATGTTAATTTTTGAATTATTTCTTTTATATTTAAGAAATAAAAATCATAAACCTTTTCAATAAATTTTTAATTTTTTTTGAAATGTGTTCAATGTGATATTTTGAACTTTCTTATTAACACCGAAAAAAATTTATACATAAAAATTGAAAATTCTTTTAAGCCTGCCAATTTGAAATGTTTCTCCAAATTAAGATTAAATATTTAGGATAATTTTTTGCTATAACTGTGGGGGATGGTATCATTTAAATGTCTTTAATATTGATCAAAAACTTTACATATCAAATTAAATAAACAACTTGAACTACAATTTCATATTACATAAAACAAATTCCATGCTACTGTGGGTGGATTCAAATAATGTTTAAATTATTTAAAGTATATGATTTCTGAGTGAATTAGGATACTTTTTTTTATAAATAAATGGTTTTAGAACTTAGAAAAGAGCGTGAGTAAAAATATCATTATGGAATTAAAATTAGTACTTGAGGAAACTGGATTTTTGAACATAATTTTAGGTAACTTAGCTTTTGTGAAATGAAAACCTCATGTGACCAAATCAAAAGATATTAATATAATTCCTTTGAAACTATAGTAAACTGGGGAATTGTTATCCCAGAATGAATCATTGAGACATTTGGAACTATTTGTGTGTGTAAAGGAAATATAATTAGTATTTATTAAATATGTGTAATTTTTTTACAATAAATGCTTAATTTAAAAAAATGTATTCATTCAGGTTAGAATAATATTTAAATAGAAAAAAAACGGGGAAATTGAGATATTAAAATATTATTTGAGTTCTATCAAGTAAGTGGAGACTATAACTTGGTTTAAGGAAATTAGGATAAATGTATAAATTGAAGTTCCACTTGTAAAAATATTAATTCCACTTAAATATATTTATTTCACTTATGGGTTTGAAACTTTTTATTAAATTTATGTGAGATACTGAAATTAATTCATAGAGGATGAATGTAAATTTAAACAATTAATGAATTGATGACTTTCTTCCTCATTATCACTTCTAAAAAAGAGGCCTTTAAGAACACTGGAATTTTTTTGTGCTAGAAAAATATGCTGATAAGGTTCATCTTTATCAGCACTAAAATAAGTGATGAAAAAGGGTTTCTTATATTAGTTCTAAAAAATCATGGATAAGGGAACCCTTTATTAGTGCATGTTTTTTTAGCACTGGTAAAGGGGAAACTTTATCATCATTTTTTTAGCGTTGATAATGGTTAGCGTTTATCAATGATTTTTATAATTGTTAGAGGTCTAGAATAAAATAAAATAATTAAAAAATCAAAAAAAATCTAACAATTTCTTTAATTAAATTTGTATTATTGAAAATTAATAAATTTAATATACATATATATAAATTTTGAAAATTAATAAATTCTATATACTAAATATATAGATATTTAAAATGAATAAAATGAAATAATTTAATAAATAAAATTTTAAATTGCTAAATTAAGAAAAATAGTAAACATTTTATTAATTAAATAGTTATTTATAAAAATTAATAAATTTAATATACATCTATATAGATTATAGAAATTAATAAAAATAATATAATAGATATATATATATTAAATCAATAAATTATAATAAATAATTTTTTAAAAAAAATATTAATTTACAAAATTCTTAAAAAAATTAATAATAAAAATTAATAAGTATAATATACATTTATATAATAATTATAAATAATAATAAATAATATTTATTAAATAAAAAAAATATATAAAATGAGTAAAAATGTACTAACTAAAAACATATTAAGGTCTTATTCTTTTTTAATGTTTCATGATTTTTTAAATTATTATATACCAGATGTAGTGTGTTACATTGATTTCAAATACATATATATAAATATAAATGTAATTGATATGTTTTTATATACAACTCACACACAAATATATTTAAGCAATTAATAAAATCTTATATAGAAACACATACACCTAATATTTATGTAATTTATTCAAATGTTAGTATATTTTAAAATTTCATTATACCATTATATATTTACTATATTATTTTTTAATTGGTAAATTTGACTTGTTTATTTTTAAAACTACTATAGTTACTAAATTATTTATTCATTTTTAAATTTTTTTCAATTTATTTATATTATTTCTGATTTTTAGCATTTTCTATTATTTATTTATATATATTTATTTTCTATGTTTTCGTATTTTTGATATATATTCATCTTTACTTCAATATATATATATCCATATTTTTTTTACCAATTTATATTTAATTAATAAAAATTTTCAATATTTTTAATATTTTTATTGTACCCATTTTGAATTATTCGATTTCAGAAATTTTTAAAATGAATGTATTTAAGAATTTATATCCACTAATAACATTAAAAATATATTTGTAAATAAATATTTATAAATAGATACTTATAAAAAAATATATTTACATATGTATATTTATAATATTTATAAATTTATAATTTTATAATTTTTATAAATAAATAAATATTATTTTTTAAATAAGTTATTATATATAATTATAAACGAGTAATTATATATTTTTAAATAATTATAATATTATAATAAATTTATTTAAATTATTATGATTATAAATCCTTTTTGAGTGCTAAATTTTTAGCGTTGATAAAAGGAATATTTATCCATGGTTTTTTATCATTGATAAAGGTTAATCTTTATCAGCGCTAAAATTTTAGGACTAATAAATATCCCTTTTATGTGTGCATATATATTTAGCACTGATAAAATCGATATTTATCAGCACTTTTTTTAAATTACAAATAAAAGTGTCCTTGATCTATTTAAAAGAACATTAACCGTGACTTAGTCACTCACGATTCTCAAGATCTCATGGAACTCCCCTCCCAATGGCGTGACACCTATACATTACCTCAGATAAATCAAGGATGGAATCCAATATATGATATTTTCTACATTTCCTATAACATTTTTTTTATTTTTTGGTCTTGTGTTTTTTTGTGTTGTTCTTAACCAGGAAGAATCCTATATCTCATCTCCATGCCACTAAAATACAACGAATGGTTTTATTTCATCTTTTCCACCTTGTAAAATGATTTTAAATAATGTGAAGTATGTTTTCATATTCTATGGACAGTCAACATATGTGTATGGGAATGTATGGATAAATAAAATATATTTTTCTCCACACAAAACTACTTTGGGCTGTAAACATAAAACATGAGTTTATGAATTCTTGGAGAAAATTATCAAATATAAAAATCATAAAAAGATCTTATTTTTTCATGCTCAGTCTATAACATCTCATGTGGATGATCCTCACTACCATCTAACAAAACTATATCTAGAAACATTTTTAACTATTCTCAAATTCATTACCCTCTATGGTTCTTCAATAAGGTCCCCAACATACAGACCTTCTATATTTTATTTACATGCTTCGACTCCAATTGTTAAAGGGATTTGCTTAAAATTTACAGTGAAAGATTTGATGTCTCCATCGTGGAACAATAATCCTAAATCCTACATCTTGTAATGCAACTCCTTTAATGAAATTATCAATCAATAAAAATCATCATCAAAATAGTGAAAAAATAACTAGAACAATTCTATTGGTCGTAGTGGATAAGGACAGTAAAGAAGATTTATATAAAATTTTTAGAAGTTAGGTGAAGATGAATTCCTATGGATGGAACAACATAACACCAAAGAAAAAAATCCAATCAGTCGAGTTATAAGCCAGAGGAAATCTAATCCCCCCTCCACCTATAACCTCTTCCCATATTTATTATTCTCATCTAATTCCAATATCCCCAACAACTATATATAAGAAATTCAAATTATACCCCTAGACATTACTAACCTAACCATCACCTTGAAACCCCTCCCTTCACATTCCTATTAGCTTTGATAAGTGTAATACCCCTCTCAGTCATGAAACCAATGAATTTATCAATCAAATATCTAGATTCCTTATTCAATCTATAGAGATTACACTTTGTCTTTTACAATAAGTCCATGTTCTGATTGTCCCCTAAACCAACCAGTTGTTTCATGTAGTATTTGGGCATAGCATAAGCTTGTGGCAGGTATGAACAACTCTAATTTTTTGTCATAATTTATAAATAATCATTTTTTCATATTATTAAAATTTCATGTCCTATGAAAATTGTATATTACTTTACTAAAAAAATCCCAGAACTAGGAAAGAGGGATAATCAAAAGTTCTTTATAATTAATTTTTAAGTAGATATTGAATTACCACAAAATGTAAATATATATATTAATAATATGGTTGATTATATTTCATCAAAATATTTATTCATTATTGGATCCAAGTTCATAATACCACTAGGGATCCACATGGGAACCACAATCCTTGAACAACATGTGAACCACAATCTCATTCCCTCTCACTTACATATACCTAGAAAATGTCACCCGAACTCTATGAACTCATTCCAACATCAAACAAGACCACTGCAAACTGAAAATCCTTATACTATTTCCAAATAAGAATAAAACATATTATTCTGTTAAGAAACAGAAATAAATTTTCATAAAAAGGACCATGGGTTTCAAAAATAAGGTTTTGTAAATAAGGATTAATTTTCGTAAGATAGATATACAATACAATACACTCCATGCATAAAAGTGAAAAATTTCATGCATCTTATATGAAAATAGTTACTATCTTAAACAAAGATATAATACTTTAATACTATAGTGTAACCAACCTTCAATTACTATATTTAATTGATCATTTGACGTTGGATTTACTTATATCTCTTGATGATGGATTTTACTCCATCATTAAAACTGACCATTCTCCAATCATTGTGGTTCCAAAGTTCCTGGATGACATACCTCCCGCTCAGATTTTATTCATTAATCTTCATCAAAGCTACTACCATATTAATGAATACAATTCTTCCAACTCATTATTTAACTCTTTCAGCTGTTCATCCTCATTTACTACTTCCCAATAACACAAAAAATGACAATGAATAATTAATCAAAACAAAATGAATGATTTTTTGGTTTGTTGATATTGTTTTTCTTATACAACTCACTGAGTTACATTTGAAAATACATCATCAAAAAATAATTTTATTTTGAGTGCTGAAACATTGGATCCTATTAGAACTCCACAGTTAAGCATACTTGGATGACAATAGTAATACATTAGTGACCTCCAAAAAAACTCATGTTGCAAATTTTTGGAGATAAAAACACACCAAAAAACCTTTTTATTCTCTTCCCCTTCAACCATAATATATTTCAAAGAGTACTAATTTAACTTTTGAAGGTATTCCTACCATAATGATAAAATCTTTTTAGCCCTATTATTGGCTTCATCATCAGTATAATTTCACTTGACAACTTACAGAAATAGTTAGTTGTAAAGCTCTCTCATCCACCTCACACCAATACCACCACAAGTTTGTATCTACCCTAATTCCTTCCAAATAATGAAAAATTTCTGGGAAAGTAGAAAATAATAAATGTTTTTCAGTGGAATTAAATTATTTTGGGTGGAAGATGGGTGGATTTTAATTTCCATTCCTGAATTTTTGAAATGTAATATGTTATAATCCATAGTTAAAATTGAATTTATTTTATTTTTGAACTTAAATGGAAACTCTATTTTCATCTCTGAAATTTTTACTATTGCATTTTTTTAGACTCACCCCCATCCATTCTATGTTGTTTGAAACAATCTAAGCATTAGTCATCCAAAATGATCCCCATTACCTAGTATACGATGGGTTTTGGTTAGTGTTGTTTCAGAAACATAGGTGGATGTCCACGAAAAATTGGAAATAGATATCAAATCATAAAATGAAATAATTACTATTTGGTGGTATGTCATCAAAGAACATTAGAACAACAATTATTGGAGGAAGTCTAGTTTGAATGAAGAAATCTAGTCTGTCATTAATAAATTGAAGGAAATAATGTTTATAAGGAAGGATTAAATAAAGTAAGTTAAGTTTATTGGTTCTAGAGTACTGATGCATTATTTCTCTAATTCAAGATAGTAATAATATTGATGAAACATTCATTCAAATGTGGACTTTTATGCATGGAGTGTATAGTATTGTTTTTATTCAAGACCAATTAAATGTTTGACTACTCATTGAGATAATTTCTTCTTCACATAATGATGTTACCAATCACAGTGAAGAATATAATGTTGATGATGAAATTGTATAATTATTAAGGGATCAACAACATGATTATGATAAAAAAATGATGATTCATCATCATAGTGGTGATTAAAATTCTCGAGGCAAGAATTTTGGGAATACAATTTGAGGGTTTTTATAATCAACACAACCAACCTATTGAAACCAACAAGTCAATGTTCATTGGTTATCTTGGGGTCACAATGAGGATGAATATTCTGATTAATATTGATTCATAACTCTACATCCAGCCTGTATTGAAGGAAATCCTTTGGAAGGATATAACGATAATGTTACAATATACTCTCCCTATTTAAAAGAAAAATTAGATAATGAAATGTTGATTTAATTTTCATTATTTCTTTAGTGATTTCATTTATTTTAGAATATTTCCATATAAAATTTGTCTAAATGGATGTTGGAAAATACCATAACGGCTTCTTGGATTTTCTTACAAAGTTTCATCTCGGGGATGTTGATGGGAAAAGAAAGCCCCACCCACTAGTTAGTTATAAACACATTATAATGAAAGAAACATATACTGATTTCATAAATCGTCACATTGAGAAATAATTTTATGTTTTTTACAGTCGATAATATATTATTTGACATTATTTATTTAATCTAATTTTATTCAAAACTATTAATTTATGAAACAAAAAAAGTGATAAAAATAGAGAATGTTCATCAAAACCAATTCACCATTATCCCATAGAAATTATTGGGTATAAATCCATGGATATTAAATTGTAATGTATTTTAAATCAAAAATAAATGTTTAATTATTTGATATGAAACAACATAAGTTCATTTTTTATGCAGATCAATGAATCAAAATCTAAAGTCACTTTCATCCCACATATTGTGCAAGGGAAGGAGTCTCCTATAAAAAGAGGGAAAATTATTTGATGAAAACACAAAAACAGTATGGGAGGAATGTTTAAGTATTTCATAATTGTAATTTTTTCTGATTTACAACAATATTACATAAAAATATCTATTTATGTTCATATTTTTTTATATGGATTATACACAAGAATCAGTGACGACCTAACCAGAAGAAAATCTACTTTCAGTATATTTGAAGCGATCTAAACAATGTAGTCATGTTATAAAATTTGGTTTTTGGAGTCTCTCCTCAAACATATTTAGGGAAGATAATCTAAATTAGGATACAAATATTATGGGTATATGATTTTAGACACAAATACACTCACTGCAAGATATTATTTTTTGGTCTGGTTTGGCAGACCAATGTATAATAAAGGATCAAAGAGAACTGGTGTCAAAGAAAATATCTTCACATGAAAAATACATCCCCACTAGATTTGAGGCTTTTCATTTCCCCTAAATACATTCCATACCATGGGTAATAATGGTTTCATTACTCTTTCTCTTAAATGTGAGACAAAAAACTTCAGATAATTTGTATTACTAAAATTCTATAGGGTACAATTACATGCGACATGTATCTTTCAGCACCCACACACCATTGTATTGTGATAATTAAAGTGTATAATATCTTTTTAGAACATATAATTCATTAAAACCTCCCAAAATATCACACGAGAGAGGGGATTGAGGTAGATCCTGAGACGACTAATTTGTTTCATATTCTACCAGATTGTTCATATATTAGAACAGTCACTGATTCTGTTAGAGATTTAACAGCATGGACGTATAATATTATAAATATACATGAGGTTTGCCTTTAACAAGTTTTATCATATGAAAATATAATAATAACTCATGATAAAAGTTCTGAATTTAGGCATGATATTATAGATGAAAAAAATGGTGAAAAAATAGAATGTTGAATCAAGAAAATCTAGTGAATCGACCAACAAAACAAAACAAACATTCAGGGGAACCTTCTCCCCACCAGTTCCATAGAAACATTTATAATCAATAAATATTCATGCTTAGAACAAATTTAAAGATAAAACTATATTTTAAATTTAATATGTAGAAGAAATATGTGGGGATTCCACGACAAATGAAATTGGTCTTGAGACACTAAATGAGTTTCTCAAGCATGAATGGATTTTTTCTATCACCTTGGTTTCTCTATTTAAGCAGCAGAGACCTTCAGTTGATTCTTTCGATAGGTTAGTCTTAGGTTCATGGGATCTCCAAGAGAGGGCGAAAGTGGAATTTCATGTCAACCGTCATATATTGATATGATTTTCATCAGAGGATGACTTCATCAATGCCGGGTTGAGAGACCCCCCATGGATGTAATGGGTTATAACTCTTTTTAAATTTTCAGTCGTTTGAGTTCCATATGAAGTGTGATTACCCTTCTACTGTGGTTTGGGTCAGTTTCCATAACATTCCTTTATCGTTTCAAAATCCTTCTGTTATCAGAATGCTTAGCAATCTCATCGATATATTTTTATGTTCGTATAGTCGCACAGAGTTGTTATGTCACCCTATTAGTCTGTGTGTTTGTGTAGGGTTCGATGTGTATAGAGATCCATTTGATTATATATGGATTACAATCAGTGAGGAGTACAGGTGGAAATAATGTGTGATATATGAGAACTGGATGTATTTCTATTCTACTAACATCTAGCAGGGGCGCTCTTTTGATGTTTGTCGATGGGGGTCTTCAACTCTGGTGGGAAGGGGATTTGGCAAGAATATTTGTTCTATATGCAAGCCACCATGTCACTCAATAGGGGTTTATCACCATGGAACCTAATTTCTGACAAGTATGGAGGAAATCGACAGTGGTAAGGTTTCAGAGGTATGTGAGTAGGCTGGTTCGGAACAGATAGCAACAGGTAGAGAGGGTAGAGGTTGTGGACATCAGTTGTTGCAGCCGATGGAGTAGGAACGACCCAACGACGCTCCAGTGGACTATAATGCAGCTGTTACGGTTGCTCCTAGTACTGACATGGGGAAGAATGCTCTGGTACCTCAGGATAACCCGAAGGTGTCTAAGCTGTTTAGTAGTCTAAGGTAGTACTTAGATGGACCTTCCAACCATAGTGTGAGGAAGGGTGATGGAATGTCCCAATATGGGGTCGATCGAGTGGAAATGTATAGGAATGGGAGTAGCATAGTTATGGAATAGATGGTGGGAGATGAGGAGGTTGTTTCATCTACATAATTCGCTAAGGTGTTGAGGTCGGTCATTGGTGATGTGTGTAAGGGTAAGTAGGGGTATGCTATTGATGCGGCCAACCCAAACAGATTGGGAGAACATGGGATTTTGATTCATTGATCTAGACCCTAGTTCACTTGAGTAATAGGTTTAATGGCCCTACATAGGTAGGTTTGAGATTTTATTATACTATCCTGGTTGACGTATACTGGGTCTGCATGAAGGAACGCATTAGCAGTGAACCCGACCACTTGATAGATTAATATTTAAGCTGAAAGAGTAAAAATAGTTTTTGGAGGATGAAGTAGAGGAACGATTAAGCCTTGTTACCACCTCCTTTGGAGACTCACTATTTATAAAAAAAGAAAATTTATAAGAATATAGTCATTGAAACTTTGAGTCATCTGAAACCAGGGGACCAAGTTGATCAGCCCTTGGATTTTATTTTATGTTCTGAAGAAGAAGTGATCAAGCAGGTCTTGGTGCTTAATGAAACTGAAGAGGAGGAAAATAATGTGATGGGGAGGTCCCTAAGGGTGTCATTCAATGATTTGAAATACTCATGGATTGAAAAATATGATCTAATTCTAGTTGGGGGCTTTAATAAAGGGAATATCAATATTGCGGAGTACATACAGTCTTGAGACCAGTTGGAATTTGTGTTGGAAATGCGAATGATTGAGGTATCAAACACTCATGTTTATATTTTTCTTAAATTGTTTTTACAGAAGTAGATTATAGTAATCTCATGTTACTCTTTTATGAATTTTTTCAAGTTGGTACTTTTTTATGGTTGTTTTGAGTGGAATTTTATATGAGTTGTGTCTGCAATTGGTTCATCTCTCTGTTTGGTTTTGATGTGATGTTTGGTGCTATGGAACCATCACTCTACTTGGATTCACTCTATATGGGGATTAAGTCATGAAGTCATAAACGATGCAAGCCACTGGGATTTTGATAATGAGAGTGTATGGATTTTCCATCAGTTCTATGTTTGTGTACTTCATCACAAGACTGTTAGCTGAGGGTCATGTTTTGGTGAAGGTTTGTCACTATGGTGTAGTTTCTAGGGATGAACCAATCCTGTAGTTTTTTCTAAGTTATTTTATGTTATGATTGTTATGTGGTTTTTTATGGACATCATGGTTTCTCACTTTTCCCTTATAATTGTTTTGAAAATAAAAAAGATAATTTGTAGTAAGTACTTGAAGCATTTAATAAAAAATCATTAGATGAAATACTCTTTTATATTCCTATAATTTGAAGGTTAATTCTAAAATATAATCACATAAAATATATTTTTAATTTTTTCATTACTTAAATTTTTTGTTTTTAGGGCACATAGGATTTTGATCACAGTCAATCTAGACACCTAAGTATTTATTTTTTGGATCCAATGCATGGATATTAAACCAATATACAACCCAAGATGTGTATTGTTAATATTTAATACAATGCAATAAAAATTTTATAGATAAACTTCAAATTATATGTTAATTCCATTATTTTTCATGAATTTTGTTATGATAGGATAGTCTCTATACATAACCTTGATTATATGATGAAGCCTATTTTTAAAGGGATAAATCCAAGGAATTACAAAAAAATGAAAAAAAAATTAAAGTATATATAGAATGATTTAACTATCAAAAAATTTCAACACAATTTACTTATTTTTCTCAATTTTTCTGATGTTTTTGAAATAAGATAATGACATTGATTAAGGATATTATGTTGGAAAAATTTTGAGAGAAATAAAAATCATGAAAATAAAAGCATCGCCGAATAAGAAATTTCTTATGTTAATTAGGATTTCATTAAATATATTTCATAATAATTTCATTGTCTATATTTTCATAGTCCTATCAAGATTACTAACAACCTAGATACCCAAAAGAAGAATGAATTTGTTTAAAGATGATTGGGCAATGTACTATTTGTCAGAATTTATGAAGACAAAAACTTCAGGTGATTACCTGCTATGTTTGTGATCTAGTATGAGTTATTTCCTTCAAAATTTATTTGGGGTGTTAATAGTTAGTGTTGTAATTATTATATATTATTTTTTGATCTATTAATCAAAACGAATTAAAATGACGGAAAACTATTTGATTAGAAGTGATGACTTGAAAACAATAAAATTGTTTTGAAGTAATAGAGGCTAAGGAATAGGTAGTTGTGAGGCAAAGGTGGAGGCAAAGGAGAATGTGGAGGCATAGTCAGAGTCAGAGAGTTACGTGGAGGAGGATGCAGAGGAGAAGATCGAGGTGGAGACTGAGGTAGAAGAGAAAAAAATCACTATCTTTCGTACAATAAAATTGTTGGTAAATATAGTATAACTAAGATCATATAAAAGTTGTGATTGAGAAAAATATTTAAAGTAAAAACCAAACTGTTTACTTAAGATAAGATCTACATTTCAAGTGTTTTAGGTGACATATTTAAATAATTTTTTTCACCACTAGATTAAGTGATTTTATATAGGGTAGTAATCCACTTGTAAGATCATTTTGTGTTGTAATCTTTAATTCCTCCACTATTTTTATTGAAACAACATCAGCACAACTCCTAATCACCGAATAGGTATATAATCCAACTTAAATGATTGGATAAATATGTTTTTAATCAACCATGAAATTCATCAGGTGTATGAAATAACTATTAGAGGAAAACCAACATTGATATATCATTTTAACCGAGGATGGGTGTTGTCAAAGTCTTCATTTGTAGTTTAAAATGACATTTTAGTAAAAAAAAATAAGTGATACAATCAGAACTTAGGAAAAACATTTGGATTGTTATGATACTTTAGGAAAATGATCCATATGTAATTTGAGACATGTAGGAATCATACTCATCTCAATTTTATGCACAATGTGGCCGATATAACTCCAAGTGCATCTTTTTATTCAAAATTGACATTAATTTTAGTGAAAATATAATTGATATACACAAAACCTAGAAAAATATTCAGATTGTTATTGCACCGTTGGGAAAAGATTGATAATTAATTTGTGACATGTAGGAATTATCCATATCTCAATCTGATGCATGGTGTGACAGGTGTCTCTCAAAGTATCATATAAAAATTTAAATTTTAATAAAAAAAGTGTCACTCACTAAAAACTAAGAAAACATGCTCGAATTGCCTTGATAATTTGGTCAATTATTCATAATTTATTTTTTTCATGTATGAATCGATCTCATGTCAAAACCACACATGATGCCACCTATATGACACAAAGAGTCTGTTTCTAGATTAAAATGGAATTTTGGTAAAAAAATCATATTGAAAACTAGGGAAACAAATTCTTATTGTTTTTATTAAATTGTAAAATGATCCATAATCCATTTGGGACATGGAATAATCTGCATCACCGTAAATCTTACACACAGTGAGGCTAATATGACTCCAAGTGTGACTTTTTTTTTCAAAAAATATATTAATTTTTGTTAAAAAACAATAGACATACTCAAAAATGAGAACACATATTCATATTGTTTTGGTACATCAAGAAAACAATCCATAAGTATTTTTTGACATGTTGGAGTCATACTAACATCAATCTAATGAACTATGAGACAATTATACCTCCACATGTCTGTTATCATTTTAAAATTGACATTTTAAAAAAAAAGAGTCACTCATTAAAAACTGATAAAAAGTTTCAAATTGCCCTTTTAATTTGGGAAAATGATTCATAACTTATTTCTGGTATGTATGAATCAGTCTAATGTCAAACTGAAAAATGATTCAACCAATATGGCTCAAACATTGTGTTTCCAATTTCATATGAATTTTTTTTTAAAAAAAGTGGCATACTCAAAACTAAGGAATCACATTCTAATTTTTCTATACATGAGTAAAATGATCCATATGTCATTTGGGATATGTAGGAATAAACCAAACCTCCATCCAAGGAATTTTGATAATACTATGAATCCAAATGTGTCTTTTCATTCATTTTTGACATTAATTTTAGTGACAAACAGAACTATCATAGTCTAAACTGAGAAAACACATTCATTTCGTTTTGATACATTATTAAAAAACATACTTAATTTATTATGTTCATGAATTATCTTCACCTCAATTTGATGCACAGTGTGAGTGGTATGACTCAAAGTGTCTATTATTAGTTTAAAATTGACATTTTAGTCAAAAAAGTCCCACTCACTAAAAACCAAATAAATGTCCTTAAATTATATTTATAATTTCAGAAAACAATTCATAATTCATTTGGTACATGTATGAATCAATATCATGTCAAACCCACACACGATTCACCATATATGGATCAAAGTGTGTGTTTTGAGTTTAAAATGAAATATTAGTAAAAAACACAAGTGGTATACTCAAAAATAAAGAAAAACGTTATGATTGTTTTGAAACTTTATTAAAATGATCCATAAGTCATTTGAGATGTGTAGTAATTAGTTTCACCCCAATATAATCCATGGTGTGACTAGTATGACACAAAGTGTGACTTTTTATTCAAAATTGACATTAATTTTTATGAAAAAAATACTGAAATACTCAAAACTAAGAAAATGAATTCAGATTGTTTTTATACTTTAGTAAAACTATCCATAAGTCATTTGTGACATGTAAGAATCATCCTCACCTCAATATGATGCATGGTGTAACTGGTATGACTCCATGTGTCTGTTATCAGTTTAAAATTAATATTTTAATACAAAACTAATTCACTCACTAAAAGCTAAGAAAGAACACTTTTATTGTCTTGATAGTTTTAGAAAATGACTCATAATTAATTTGTAAAATGTATGAATCAATCTCATGTAAAACTCACATTTGATACCACCTGTATGGCTCAATGTGGGTGTTTTTAATTTAAAATTATATTTTACTAAAACAACAAAAGGGGTGTACTATAAAAATGAGAAAACACATTCTTGTTGTATTGATACTCTATCAAAATGATCCATAATTCATTTAGAATGTTTAGGAATCAGTCTCACCTCAAATATGATTCATGGTGTGATCGGTATGACACCAGATAGATCTTTTTATTCATAATTATCATTAATTTTAGTGAAAAAACATCAAACATTCTCAAAACAGAGAGAAAATCATTTATATTATTTTGTTACTTTAGAAAAACAATCCATATTTCATTTTTTATGTGTAGAAATTATCATAAGATTAATATATTTCATGGTGTGACTGGTATGAATTGAAGTATATATTTTTTTCAAAACTAAGATTAATTTTATGTAAAAAAAACTAACATACTCAAAACTAAGAAAATACATTCAGATTGGTTTATTACTTTTTTAAAATAATCTATAAGTCATTTCTGAGGTGTTAGAATTAGTTATATTTCAATTTGACTCTTGGTGTTATTGGTATAACTCCATGTGATCCTTTTTATTCATAATTGACATTAATTTTATTGATAAAAAACTACCATACTCTATAATTGTTTTTTTATTGTATTTGAGTTATAAATTTTATTTCAATTAAATTATGTATCTGTATCGTATTTTGTAAATTTATGTTGCAATTTCAGGATATGTAGTTGGTTGTTACATCACACTGCATGCCCTGTTTTTGGTGTTGTAGTGCGATGTAACATAACACTGCAGTAGTCCCCATTATCAGCACTTTTAAAAGAGTTTATATAGATCCATTTAGAATCCCTTTAAAATTAACTGATAAAGATATCCTTTATCCTATCTTGTAGAATAACTGCTAAATGGATTTTTATTAGTTATTTTTCAAGAATTGATAAAGGAATATTTATCAGCACATCTAAAATCACCGTTAAGGGGTCTCTTTATCAGTGCAACATAAAATCGCTGATAAAAGTATGCTATATCCGCATTGTTATTTTCACTGATAAACCTACCCTTAATCATTTTTTTTCATATGTTGATAAAAACCTTTTACTTCTAACCGCGTTGAGGTAGTCAACAGTTTTCTAGCACTAATAAAGGCATATTCTAGTGCTATTAAATGAAACTTTTGTAGTTGTATGGTTTGAGTACTGGATTCTAGAGAAGAAATATCTTTTTGAATAAATATAAGTCTATGTGTTACATGGTGTGTAATAAGATAAGTGTGGGGGAATTTGATGTGAACAATTTTTAATTCACTCTACCACATCCCTTTGAGGTGTTAGTATAATTTTTATATAAAAATGTAATATTAACTGTGAATTTTGAATGATTGGTTATTCTACTATAGAATATGTAATTTATTTAATATTTTTAAAATAATTAGTGATTTAAATTATTTGGCACTTTAATATTCATTATCATATTATTTTATATGTTTTAATAACCTATATATTTATTTGTTTTAATGTAATTAATTGAAATATCTTATTGTAGTATTTTTTAAATTAGATTTTTTTTTCTTGAAAATAACTCATTCAATATTCTATCATTTAATTTTCAAATTACATTATTTTAATTCATTATGTTTGGTAATTAATTTAAAAAAATGAACATTACATTTTTTTTTCTAAATACCTCTTCATATTTTCATGAATTTGAAGGTTATAAGCCCTAAAATTAAGAATAGGAAAGTTAGGAATTTATTATGTAAAAGATAAAAAGGGGATTTGATCGCATATCTTCGAACAAACACTAAATAAATTTGGACATTTCTTCAGATTTCTAAGGTTTATCACATGAGAGGTAGAAGATTAGTCTCATTTGATAGAGCACAATTTTTTAAGGGATCGACTCAAGTCACACAAGGATGATGAGGAACAGTGAAAGGACCACCGTGTGGGGACTTGGGAGATGTTTGTAGTGAAGATAACTATTAGCTTGAATATGGTGTTTTCAAGTGAATTTATTTTAATTAGAGGACGGGGAACACAGCTTTGTGGGGACTGGATACTTAGAAAAAGAACAAAATATATGAGGAGACATGAAGTAAGCAAACCGCATTTGTGTTTAGGGATCTTGTAGAGGATGAGAATATAATTGATGGATGAGATTTGATTTATTTCCTAGAACCTGTATATTTTTTCATTGATTATATACCAATTTTTTTAATTATCAAATGGATTCATTAATTCATGTTTAAAAACAATATTAGCTAAATTATTCTTGTGGAATAATATTGTTCTATTTTTATTAATTATCCTGATCATTTCATCTTTCTATCATCGAAAATAATTTCTTTTGACTAATTTCACTCAAAATATCTCCTTAAATGATCAATAGTCAATGATACATGATTTTCCAAAATTTTCAACATAATATTAAAAATATTTGCATTTTAATTTTTTTTTAAATAAATATTAAAATAAATATAATTAAATTTCAATAAGGTTGTTTGAAGATTCATTCTATGTGATTTTATCAACATAAACATTGTGATAGTGTTGAGTTTCATAGTTGAAAAACATTATAAATTAACCTTCACTTATCTGATACTTTAAAAGGTTAGCTGGAAATATTTCTAGTATATGGTTGGTTCAATACATTTCTAGGTGATCAATAAAACATAAGAGTAATCAAGAATTCAAAATTCCACTTATTTTACCCTTTTCAATCACTACCCAATTTTTTAGATTATCTCCCAGATTAACTACTTTCTATTGTGAATAATATTTTTTCTCATTCATACATAATATTTCCCAATATCTATTTTCCTATACTTTTGTTTGTAGTTTGTTTTGATTTTTTTGAAGTTCTTTTTATAGGTCACACAAGCATCTTACCAGTGCTTCCTTATGGATTTACCTTTTCCACCACTATAATTTTTTTGAATAGGAGAATAAATAATTTAATTTTTGAGATCGATGACACTCTTTATGAAATACCACCAAAATTTTATTCACATACTCTAAAAATATAACATCTCATCCAAGTTTAAGACATGTATACACAAACTAATTCCCTAATTTCAGAAAAAAAATATAAGTGATGATTACAATTATATTTTCTTTCAAAATCAAGACAATTTAACCATTTCTATTAAAAATAAATGATCACATAAATGAAATTTTAAATTAAATTCATTCCAATACATAAATTTTGGCATGGTACTAGAGGAGGCTACCTATGAGCCTATGGTTAGGAAACCTAAAATCTGTTTAACCCTTTTATAAACTATTTTTATATAACTAGTCAAATCATAATCCTATACTAGTGGTAAATTCACTAGCCAGTTTATAAACTAATCTAGATAGAACTGTTCAAATGGAAATAGATAGAGAATAATTGAAATTTTTGATTCCTTCTTGGTCTATTTCATTTCTAGTTTTGGTGATTGGAGGTGTTCGGGGGAGGTTCCTATAGTTTTTAGTAGAGGATAGAAGTGTAGTAGATCTACTGTGGGAAAATATAAATAGTGTAAAAATTACATGATGTGAATTTGGGGTTCTTAGATTTTGTAGGGTTAGTTTTTGAAATGTAATGGTTTGGGTGATTAATCATTCTAGGCGACACATTTTTTTGTAGAAGATAAAATCAAAAAATTACGTGACGTAATATGGGATTACAAAACATGTAAATCCTAATTATAGTTAATTTATAATATTTTATGTTCTTTGGGGTTTCCTTAAACCCTCCATCTAGAGCTCCCTATCTCATTCAAGTAAACTAAAAATTTACTCCCTTTTCATTTTGTAATTCCTTTCGATGGGGATTGATTCATGGATTTCTATCTTTGATCTATGGTGTTTTATCCTCTCTTTATAATATGTTTCCTTACATTATTCTTCATAGTTTCACTACTGTGGTGTGGTTTGGTATTTTTATTGTTTTATGTCTATGTTTTGATTATCTTTTGGTGTGATATAGGTTGATATGTAGTTTCTTGTGGTATAGTTGTGGTTTCTAGGCTGTTCATCATCACCTTTCGGTGTATGGAAAGTTGAAAAACTTATTTAATGTAAGTAATCTATCATTTCTTTTTATTATGTATCATGTAGGAGGGTTTTTATTTATTTTATCTATGGTTTATGATTTTTATGGATTAATAAAATATAAATAATTGGTTACATTTAAATTGAATGTGAAAAAGGGTTTGATTAAAATACTTTTAAGCTTTGATATTATTATGATACTGTGGTTTTTACATGAATTATTCAACATTGAAAATTGTAGTCATTGAGGAATTTTTTTCCACTTGATATATGTGTTGTGACAATTTATTTTGTTGTAATTATTTTGATATCACAAAAAATGGATTTTGGATCACCACTTATATTTGGATAACAAAATGGTTTCCCCAAGATTATGGTTTGTGTGATAACAACCCTAAAATAAAGTAAAATCTGATAAAATCCCCTTTGTAAATTTTTAAATGTATTTTTATGTGATTTTTTGTGTGTTCGTGATTTTAGGGTGGATATTTTTGGTTGTTGTGTGCTTGGGGTATATTGATATGATTTTTTTCTAGTCATTCTTTGGGGGGGTAGGTGGTTTGTTGTTCGTGCTTTTGGTGTAGTGATGTGGTTTGTTGGCCTTCCTTTTGGGGTGGTGAGGTGGTTGTTTTTCCATGATTTTGGGGTGGTGAGTTTATTTTTTGGACTTGGTTTTTGGGATGTATGGAAATTATATAATTGGAATTTTGAGAATTTTGTGACATGTGGTGGTTTTGTGCTATATTCCCAGGTAGTGATTGAATAAATAATTGTTTAATAACTTTTAAAATAGAATGGGTTGGTTTGATTAATATGTTGAAAATGGATGATGAATAATGAAATGGTTGGATTTTTGGTAAAAACTTGTTTTTTATTTATAATTATAATGATGTGATTAAAAAATAAAATCAGTTGGAAATGTGAAATTGGTATTTTGTGTTGTTGTGTGGTATTATACATTTTGAGGTGGCAACCGAAGTGCTGACGTTATGAGTTAATTAGTATTTGTTTCTGAACCCATAGGATGGATTTTTGTGAATATATATGTATATAATTGCTTATTATTTGTTATTTCTATATGAATCCCACCCACATCAAGAACTATATTTCGACACCCATATAGTCACATAGGTGGTGTTTTTCCCAACATCTGGTGAGGAGGACAGATGGTCGGGTACCCTCAATTCCCCACTCCATCTTCCGGGATCGGTAGTTATTTCACATGTTGTGATGGTTGAAGATATTTTAATGTATTATATAGTGTTTATGACAGCCTGAGTGTTTTTGAGTGATATGTGATCATGCGTTCAGGGAGGTGGCCCAGGTGTCTTTGGGTGAGATGTGCTATGGCCATGATTTTGGGGCATATTTTAGTGGTCATCGTTCATGGAAGGAGGAGGGAACATGGATGATTTACTATATGTTCATGATACACTTCTACCCGGTTTATGGAAGTTGTTGTGTTTTGGACTAGGTGTTTTTAGGTGATACGTGATGTGGTAATGCTTCTAGGGCTCTATGACTTGGTGTCTGCGGGCATGATGCGATGTGAACATGCTTAGGGGGAGGTGTTCTATACAGAATAGATTATATTTTTGGGACATACGATATTGGGGTGTGGGAGTGGTATACTAGTAGGTAAGTAGTGTTGGGTACCCTTATTTATGTGCTTCTTGTTTTATTATACTACGTGGATTGTGTAATTTGGTGACCATTTTTTGGTGAGGATGGGAGGGATAGTTGACAGGAAAAAGTGTTATTGGTTCTTATGTTTTCTCATGGGTGTATTATTATTATTCTTTAACATTTTCATGAGGGACTTTTGTTTTCTTACTGAGTATAAATGTATGCTCACCTTATGTGAATAAACTATTTTCAGTATTCTTGAAGGATTGCGTGGACCATACTAATCTTTACTAGCTCAGACCATTGGATACCATCTATGTCACTAACTTAGCTTTTCTTTTGTGTATTTACGTTGGAGAGTTTTACATGTCTCATTTTTATTTACAGATTAATGTGGGATGGTTTTGGTATCTTTTTTACATTATGCCATAGATTTGTTTGTGGATAATTCATAGTATCTTATGATCTTATTTATATTATAAAAAAATAATTCCTCTCATACAAGATATTTTTATACCATCTTTGCTAGTCACCAACCTGGGGCATAATATAGGTGAGATTCAGGGATTCATTATCTCTCTACCCCCATTGTGGTATCTTTATAGGGAGACGGTCATGACAGAGTGGTATTAGAGGAAGGTTGGTTGAGATATAATGGTGATCTTGGAGGAAAGTATTGTGAGGATTTCATGGGTTGGTATGGAAATAGATCTATTTTACCTTAGTGCATGAAATATTTTAGGGAGATCCTCTAGGACATAGGATTTTAGTGCCCCCAATGATCCAAGGCATTGAATTTGAACTTATTGGAAAACCATGTTTGGTGGACATATTTGTAGGGTAGAGACCTAGGAGATGTAAATGCATCATGATGAATTGTGTTCTTATTAGAAATAGGTTGTTTTTTAAGAATTAAAATGAATACAATGAACTAAAGTGAATCTAAATAAAACTCTGTAATACCAAGTACTGTGAAATATTTATTTCCTCATTCAGTTTTGGAACCTATTATTCATGAACATGTGGATTAGGAAGCTTATGTTTGATAGGATGATTTTATTGATCATCATATGGTTAACTCAAAATAGGAGGATGAGGCTTGTAATAGGGCATTGCATATGTTCCAACAAGAGGATTTGGTTATGTAGGTGGAAATTGTTTCAGATGTGGATATAGAGAGATGGATAGAGGATCTTGAGATTTCTTTTAATTTGATCTAAGACCCAAAAGTTTACTAAGTCCCATTGGTAGTTAGTCAGATATGGGGAGTTTCCCATTAGTGGGGAACACTATAACTAGGATAGTGGAAGGAGGTAGATGTTTCATGGGATGACTAATCAAAAACGTTCTGAGTATAGTTCCTTTTTTTGACCATGAAGGGGGTAAAGAGGTGATAGTTTCTCTCTCTATTGAAGGGGATTATTTCAATATGAGAGTTGTGAGTCATGTCAAGGAACTTCTATATTTTCCCCAGACCTTTTTCTAGAAGAGGAGTATCATGCAATACATCTGTAGGAGGCACTCCTTCCTTCTATCCAATATGAAATCACTCCCTTTTGGTTTCCAATTTATCTATTGTTCCAACAGAAGGTGGAGGTGACTGAGTGGTTGCACTCATGATGAGTTTTACCATGAGAGTGGAACTATAAGGGTTGATTGTGAGGTAGAATTTTTAGTGGTAGGTCTCAGATTCCATGATCTTTGATCTTTAGACCGGTGGGGAGCCAACCTCAATAGCTTCCATTCAGGCCTTCTAGGGCCAATGGTTTCCATTTTTTCTGAGGATTTATACTAATGTGGTTTGGATATAGGTTTTGTGGAAATCACTAGTACTAGTTCGTAGTGATTCCCTAGGCTCATTTTGTTAGAGGTGGACATATTTTGCACCATACCTTGTAGCAGTTTCCAGTGAGACCGTGTTACCCATAGGGGAAGATGGTTTTTTCCATATGAGAGGAGATGTAGAAGTTTGAGGTTGACCGGATGATTTTATTCATTTTCAAGGACATCAACCTGATCATTGTCTTGGATGTGGTTATCAACATAGAGATATAGTAGTTTTGTGTGGTTTTGATCATTCATTGGAGGTGTTAGTTCCAAAGGGGTGAGAGATCTTCATAGGTACAATATGTTTTTAGTACCCTTTTTGATTTAGGAGCTCCACACTCCTTTTTTCACCCAATATATCCCTTTTATCTTGGATTAGATGCATAGAGGCTTCCCTTGACCCTATTTTTTACTACTTTATTTATAGGCCAGACCATCTTGCTTGATGTGTGATGGGTATATAGACTGATGATGGGGCCACATCCATCCAATGGGGATAATTTCTTTCTAATGATTCATCCATAAGATGTTATCCTTAGTATCAAATGGTTTTATTACATATGTGTTGTAAAAAAGGGTTCATTAGGAGAGTCTTGTTTTTTTATTTGGATGGGCAATGTGTGGTTTTTCTCATAGGTGTGGTTGTTATTTGGGAAGATGACATGTGGATCCCCTTATTTATTTAATAGTTGAGTTGATGATGGAATCAGTGGATGTTGGGATGTTAGTGGTTCTCAGGGTCATTGGGGTTTTCCTATATATTTTCACAAAAGATGTTGTGAAACTACACCTTCAATATGATTTTGAGTTCAAGATTGAATTGCAGCCTAGTGATTCTTTGATTTCGATGGTTCTTTATTGGATGACACGTTATGAGTTTTGGGAGTTGATGATTTTCATTGATTATTTGATGAATAATTGTTTAATCTATCCCAGTGTGTCACTATGGGGTGCTCCAGTGTTGTTTACTAAGAAAGAAGATGGTAGTCCAAGGTTGTGTATAGACTATAGGAGACTGAATCTGGTAAGTTCAAAAACTATTACCACATCCTAAGGATATACAATCATTTCAACCTGTTGAGAGGGGTGATTTAATTTTATAAGATCAATCGGTGGTATAAATATCATATTTTGAGGGTGAAGTAGGGTGAAATCATAAATCCTTCATAAGAATGTATGTGCACTTTCAGTTTGTAGTCTTATCGTTTGGAGTTATGAAAGAACCATATGTGTTCATGGGGATTATGAACTCCATATTATGTTAGTTCCTAGACCAGTTCATCAGTATATTCATCGGTGATATATTAATCTACTTGATTTCAGTGGAGGAGCATTCAGATAATCTTAGATCTATCACACAGGTCCTTCAACACTGCAATATTTATGAAATTTTATCCAAGTGCATGGATTTTTAATGAGAGGTGTGTTTCCTCAATCACATTTTTCCTTCGTAGGGTGTGGCATTGGACACTCTTATGGGTGTTACAATTGTTTCATTGATGGAACCTAAGAATGTTATAGGGGTTTTCGTCTTTTTAGGTTTCATAGGCTATTATCATCTATTTCAACCTGATATCTCTACATTTTCCACCATGTTGATAGATTTGACTATTAAAGACCAATATTTTTATAGAATAATAAGTTATACTTACAATTAAATTACCCAAAGGGTATGTAGGTCAGTGCATCATTACATCAGTTCCCAAAAAGGGTGTGTTTTTGAGGTTTTCTGTTACACTTCTTGTATAGGAATAGAATGCATATTGATGAAACAATGGGAAGTGAACTCTTATGGGTCTATGAAATAATTTCCCCAACAGTGTAACTATGAAACCCATGATCTGAATTTAATAGTGATTGTTTTTTCACTAAATTTGTGGTGGCATTACCTCACTGGGGTGAGATATGTGGTCATTACGAATCTCAAAATCTTGAGGTATATATTTTCTTAGCGTGATCATAAATTGTGCTTATGAAGGTGGATGGAGTTTATTCAAGTTAATGATTTAAATATTCTCATATACCTTATTAAAGTGTAATGTTGTGACCGCTTCTTTGAGAAAGAAGACATGGAAGGGTTTTTTTAGAGTCTAGGGATGTTTGGAGAGAAATGATGGAGTTGGTAGCCTTATAAATATATAGGATGGTGGATAGTCATGGAGGTTGTTTATTTTATATTCCGGTGAAGTATTATATGGTGCATCATATTGAGGAGTCTCAGTGGGGTGACTCCAAGATAGAGGTGATTCATGATCAGGATTTCCATGGTGATGCTCTAGAGGGATGGTCAGAGGATGGTTGGAACTAGATGTTGTCTCATGGGAGGTTTTTTGTTATTACTGTTATGCATGGGGGAGTTTTTCACAGGTTTTGTAAATCAACTTTAGCGGTACACCCAATAGTTTCCAAGATGTATCATGGCTTGAGGATGTGGGTTTGATGGCCTGGGATGAAATGGGAGGTGGTTGAGTTCATTTAAAAGTGTTTGGTTTCCTAGCAGGGAAGGGTAAATCATTGTGTTCCTAGAGGTTTTTTGTAGCCCTTGGATACTACTGGGTGAAAATGGGATGAGATATCTATGGATTTATTCTCAAGGTTACCTAGATCTCGAGGAGGTAGTGATGCTATCTGGGTGATCGTGGATTTATTAATGAAAAAATCCCACTTCTTAGTGATCAAGGAGTCAGGCATATGAGATTTTTTATCTAATAGGTATGTGGATAAGGTGGGGTATATTTATGGATTTTCAAGATCCATTTTATCATACTGGGATGAAAATTTTACCATGTGTGTCTGGAGGGGATTACAACATGATTTTGGATCCCAATTATGTGTCAACACTGCATTCCACCCTAAGATAGATGAGAATATGGAGCACACTATCCAAATTCTGGAGGATATTTTGAGGGTGTGTGTCCTCAAATTTGATGGATCTTGGATGTGATACATTCTTTTTATCATGTTTTCATACAAAAATATATATCACTAATCCATTAGTATGACTCTATTTGAGTTTTTTTATGGGATAATATGTCATTCTATGTTTTGAAAGATGGAGGTAGGGGCGTCAGATGTTCTTGGTATTAATGTGGTGTAAAGCATGAATGTGAAGGTTCATATTGTTTGTGATAGAAAAAATGAAGTGTAGGACCCGAATAATTCTTATGTTGATTATAGGATGTTCCCTCAAAGTTCAATTTTGGAGAACAAGTGTTCTTGATGTTTTAACCTCAACAAAAGAAGTGGAGGTTTGGTAGGGGATTAAGATTTCGTTCAGGTTTTTTGGTCTCTTTGAGATGTAGGAGTGAGTTTGGAAGGTGGCGTAATAGTTGGCATTGCCACCGTGGTTGGAAAGTTTCTATAATGTCTTCCACATCTCCTAGAATCATCAATATCTTCAAGATAACTACCAAGTATTTCAATATAGAGTGTTTGATATTGAGGATGATAATATATTCACATAGAGGGTAGTATAGATCTAGGGTCACCAGGAGGAGGCATGGAGTGGGTGGACCATTCCATAGTTTCATTTGTTTAGGAGTCATGGTTTCATGGAGGACATTACATTGGAGTGATAGATGTAGATGTGGTCCCGGTACCAAGAGAGGTTTGGACCTTATTTTATTTGAAGGGTTGTTTTCCCAATTTTGTGATATATGATGTGTGATAAAGTCATTTCTTATGAAAAGGGGAGTACTTGATTCATAATCAAGATGCATTTACTATGACGTGATTAAACTTTTGTGGGTGAGTCAGTGCCACCCAGAGTGGATTGTACATTGACATGGGGGATGGAATTTCGTGATTTTTGTGTTTAGGATTGTGGAATTTGTTGGTTTTCATGGTTGGTTGTTTAGGATTCAAGGGGTTTTATATGGTTTTACTGATGTGGGTGTATGGTGATGAATTTTTTCATGATGTTTTGTGGCTATTTGATTTGTCATGTTTGGTTGGTGGTAGTATTTTACGTATGATGAGATCTTTGAGAAGTATCTCCGGGGGTAGTTTTCAGACACCTTTCATCCAGGTCTTCGTGTTTGATTCTTGTGGTTAAAAATAATTTGATATGTATCTGATATAATTTTTGTGCCTTTTGAGTCTGTTAGATTTCTAGTTTTTTTCATTAGTGGTGTTCTGAGGAGTTTTTGGAGTTTTCAATGGAGTTTGGAGGTTCAGAAGAGCTTCTGTAGGAAATACATGCCATGTAAAGATCACATGACATTAATATGGGTTTCACAGCTTGTCTTTGGCCATTTTATGACGTGTAATGATATGGGGGAGTAATTCCTTACAGTGATTTTTTTCAATGAAACCTAAAATTATGAAATTATACAATGTGAAAGGAGATTAAACATCCTTTAAATCTCTGATGCAATACATTTATAACATTTGGAGATCTTGGGGGTTTCTACAAACCCTATGGTCTGTGCTTCCACTCTTGTTCAAGTATTCCAGTAGCTCCCTCCCATAGCATTTTGAGATTATTTTTGAAGGGATTGATTCATAGATTCTTTTCTTCAATCCATGGTGAGTTATCCTATCATTTTCATCTATTTCCTTGTATTCTTCTTCATAGGTTCACTATGGCGATGTGGTTTTATTCGGGTTTTGTTTCTGGGAATTTTTATGATGATCCTTTTTTATGGTATAAGTTAATCCATAGTTCCTCATAGTATAATTTTTGTTTTTGGGAAGTTCATTTTCACCATACAGTGTGTAATGAGTCTAAAATCTTTAATAAGGTTGGGATTCCCTCACTTTTTATTATTTTGTATCATACAAGAGGGGTTGACTTTTCTATCTTTGGGTTATGGTTGTGTTGGATTAATTAAATATAAATAATGGGTAAAATTGAAATTCAAAGTCTAAATGGGATTTATTTTCATGCGTTTACAACATTTGTATTATTTTGATATTATGGATTGTATGATCCTATTGCCCAATTGAAAATTGTGGTGATTGTGATATTTATTTGTGCAGAATATATCTTCAATGAATTTTTTTTTGTGATATCACCCTAAAATGGAATATTTATAACCACTTATATTTGAGTAAAAAAATTATTTCCCCAAGATTATTGATTGTGTGATAACATCCATAAAATAAATTAGAATGTGATAATAGACACATTGTAAATCTATAAATGGATTTTGATGTGAAGTGATGTGTGGCTATGATTTTGGGATGGTGATGTGCAGTTGTTCTGTAGTTGGGTTATGTGGTGTTGATGGTTTGTTGGACATGATTTTGGGGGTATAGGGGTGGTTTTTTGTCATTATTTCAGGGTGGTAATGTGGTTTTTTGGCCTTTATTTTTGTGTGGTGAGGTGGTTTTCGTTCATGCTTTTGCGGAGGTGAGATGGTTTTTTGGATGTGCTTGTGGGGCGGTTCGGTGATGGTATGATGGGAATTCTGATATTCTTGTTATGTGTGGTAATTTTTTATATATTCTCAGGTATTTACAGAGGAAATAATTGTATCATAATGTTTGAAAGGGAATAGGTTGGTCTGGTTAATGGGTTGAAAATTTCTTGTGAATACTTTAATGGTACGTTGTGTGGTAAAACCTGATTTTTGATTAATAATGAAAATAAATGAATGATTAAATGAAATTGGTTGGAAATATGAAATGGGGCTTGTCTATTTTTGTGTGGTTTTATTATTTTACAGTTGGTATTAAAAGTGGTGATGGTGTGAGTTGATTAGTGTTTGGTTGTGAGTCTACGGATTAGGGTTATGTATGACTATATGTAAATACTTGTATATTATTTGTGATTTCTATACGAACCACCACCCATATCGATCAATATGTGTCAACACCCACATAGTCACATAGTAGGTGTTTTTACCAACATCTGGTGAGGGGGACGGATGGTTGGGTACCCGCTCTTTCTTATTATCTATTGCAGGTGAGGTTGGTATTTCACATTCTATGATGGAAAGAGGTCCTTCGGGGCATTATATGGTGTTTGTGAGAACCCAGGTGTTTTTTCGTGAGATGTTTATATGTTTCTAGGGCTATGGTCCAAGTATCTTCATGTGATATGTGATACAACTGTGCTTGTGGGGTGACTTATAGTGGGTTTCTTTCATTGTAGGATGAGGGAACAAGGTTAATGTCATAGATGATAACGATACCCTAATACTATGGTTAAGGTCGTGGTTGTGTAGTGTATCAAGTTTTTTTTGGAGAGACGTGATGTGGTTGTGCTTATGGGGAGACGATCCAAGGTATCCTTAAGCATGATGTGATGCGACCATGCTTGTGGTATCGTGTATTATAAGAAATATATTGGAGCCGCATGATGTACGATGTTGGGGTGTGAGAGAAGAATACTAGGGGTAAAGAGGTGTGGGGTACCCTTATCGATTTTATTCCATTTATATTATATTACTTGGAATACATTATTTGGAGAGTGTGCCTTTTTGAGGATGGGATGGATAGTTGATATGTTTAGGTGTTGTTCATTTTTCCTTTTCTTATGGGTGAAATAATATGACTCTTTCAAATGTTCATGAGAGACTTTGGTTTTCTATTCAAGTATAATTGTATGCTAACCATACGTCTATAAACAATTTTTAGGTTTCTAGGAGGGTTACATGGACTGTTCTAGATATTACTATGTAATATCTTTTTATAGCTTCTACATTGTTGCCATAACTTTTCTATTGGGTGTTAACTTTAGAGACCTTTATCTCTATTATTTTTATTTATACATTCATGTGGGATGGTTTTTGGATTCTTTTTTTACATTATTCCACAGATATTCTTGTGGGTGAATCATTTTATGTCCCACTCCAATTTATATTATAGAAGGTAATGCCTCCCATACATGATATTTTTACACACTCAGTGCTAGTCACCACGTTAGGGCTTACTAGAGGCGAGACACGGGGTCATTATCTCTCTCCCCTCATTGATATATATTTGTATGGATAGTGTTTTTACAATAATCATAAATTTTTCCATCTTAGATAGTTCCTAATATAAATTAAGGTTGAATCTATTCAGTTTTTAATAAAATCTATCAGGTATAATTATCACAATATTCCTTCATTAATACTCATGGTATTCCAAAAAAGTTTTTCAAATTAATATTATCAATTAATTAAATATAATAAATTATAAAAGTGATCATATCACTTTTGAATACCATTCAAATAAATATCCAATTTTTTAAAATATCCATGATCCATTAATCAAACTAGAACAATTCTACATATATGTATTTCAGAAAAAAAATTATAATAACATTAATAACATAGAGGTGCATCTCAGAATAAAAATATCATTTCTAATCAATCCAAATAAGCCTTTTATTTTTAGATAACAACATTCAAATAATTTAACAATTAATTTATAATTCATACGCAATAATTTATTAAAAATATTTTATATTATTTATTAGAAAAAGCAAATTTTACATTTCATTGAACAAATTTATGTGAAAATTATATAAAAACAAAATTTGAAAATTTTAAGTAACTAATTTTATTATTAAGTGACAAACAAAGCAAAACAATAATATAATTTTCATAAAATTATAATAGCTATGAATTATTGATCACACATTAATGAAAATATTATTTAAAACATTTAGGTACCCATGGTTTCATCAACAAAAAGTGGAATATAGAACCACCTAAACCAATTAAATGAATCTAATTCCAGATAGTATTCATCCACTAAAAGAGAACAAGAGTGATCCTAATAAGGAGAAGACTGGACCTAAAATTGTAAATCCTCTAATTAATTATCCCCATAGAGAAAACATGATTCCATGGAAAAGATATATAAAGAGATATAAATAAAGATGAGATAAAAGTTAAGTATAGATGATTTAGAGGAACTAACCATGAAGAATAAACCGGAATTATAGAGAATTTACAAGGATATAGTAAGAAAAAAAGGGGTTTAAGGGGTTTGATGGTGAAATAGTTCCTAGAGTGTTCATAAGAAATTGATGAGAAAAATGATAATTTTCATTTAAATACAAGTTATAAAAATAAATATATTTATACTTTTGAGGGTATGAAAGGTCAAGAAGACAATGAGCGTAACCATTCAAAGTTACGAGAATCCACCATTGAATCATATGGTCATTATGCACAGTAAGGGTAACCATTCCCTATAGCCATACAACCTTCGGATTTTTACAATAATATCAAATTTTATGTTAGAATATTATGATAAATAGAGAAAATTAAATAATAAAATACATATCAAATAGATACATCATTGGTTCCACATTATATGTTAAATGAATAAGATATATAAATTATATTAGATGATGGATATAGAAAAGAAATATCCAATAAAAATAGATATAGAAAAGGGTTCATCTTATAGAGATTATAACATGATATTTAAGAATAAAAAATGTAATAATAATTTGGAATGTGATTCTTAGAGTGAATATATACACTTATATGAAGATATGAGATAAGATGAAAAAATGAAAAAGGAACTTGTATCAATGAAATAAGGTTAGGAAAGAAAATACTTTTTGATGTTTTTAATTTGTGAAAAATAAGTCAATCAAGTATGGGATTATAAAATGACACATAAATCTCTTTAAAATAAGATAAAATGGCACATAAAAATTCCTATAAATGTATTATTTTTTATAAAAATGGAAGGAAACATAGAGACAAGATCTATAAAATATCCTCTTAAATCTAACATGCATGCATGAATCTTTTTCATATTTAAAAATGAGTTGTGATGTTTTATACATTGTTGTAACTTAAAAATACATTTATTTCCAACTAAATATAATAATTTTAATTTATTTAATATTATACGTGATTTTAAATATAATGTTCGATGTTGATGTAATTTAAGGGTTTTTATGTTCTAATGTCTCGATAATTAAGAGTTATATTTTTATTTAATCTAATGTCATAATGATTTCAAGGTTAATATGAATTGATTATTATAATAATATAGATTTATAATAGATATATATATATATATAATACTAGAATTTTTTCTCATGATAAATTTCTACTGTCAAAATATTATTTACTAATAGATAACATGTTTTTTAAAAAAATTATTTACATTATTAAACATATATGTATGTATAAGTCTCACTTATAGAGTTGATACCAACCGCTAGTGAATATATTATTTTATAAAAATAAAAATAAACCATGTAGAGTGATTTTCCCCAATGAAAATTTGGGTAATTGAAAAATAAAATAAAATAATTTAAAAGATATATTAAAATCACTATATAGATATTTAATCAACCCACTAATATATATAATTATATCAGAATATATCCACCATAGAAATTAGTTATAATACATTGTGGATTTAAGATTATGGTATATTAATACTATATAAATGATAAACATAGTCTTCCAAGAAGATTTTTAAACAAATAAATACTAGAAATGAAATTAATGGAAATGAAAATAGAATAAAAATTGAAATAGAATTTAAAGTTACATATAATAGATTGATTATATTTTTTATTCTTTAATAATGAATATTTAATTATTTAAAGAAAAATTTTAACATCATGGACTTTAAAAATATAGTTTACATTTATTTTAAGTGAAAATAATAATAATTAAATTGATAAAAAGTTTAATTATAGATTCATCAGTATTTAAAATCAAACACTTTTAATGAGTCGTTAGCATGAGAAATAACATTAAAATAGTTTTGGGAATTAAAATAGAAATATTTAGATACAATATTTAGATATTAAATGAGAGAAACCTATACTTGGAATTATTGGTTTGATCATAAATTAGAACAACACTATTTATAGATGTTTTTAAGGATAATTATGTAATTTGAGTTTAAAAAATATCAAGTCATTTATATAGTTAAAATGTTAAAAATTAAAAAATTTCTTATTCATAAAAATACCCTCTAAACCCATTCAGGACTTATAATTCCTTTAATTATTGACTAACTCAAAAATCAATTCAATATATTATATATTTCATATATTCTATATTAAATCAGTGTTGTATAAGAATATAGATTATTATAATGATTTGTAATTTTGTAATACAAATTTATAAATAAATAAATGATTACTAAGGTGAACCAAGCATAAAATAAAAACATATCCTATCATTTTAGGTAAAAACACAATACATCACACAATAATACACATGATAGAATCATAACATTTTAGTTTATTTGGACAATAGATACATGAGCAACTTATTTCCTAAAATATCTTAAACATATCCCAAAAATTTCTTCCCACATAGTATCCTTGTTATACATATCCTACTTCATATAATTTTATACATCCTATGAAGATGGAAATATAAGAAGAAGGGAGTTCTGGTACTCAGTAAGGGTAGACATGGGAGATATCAATTGATTATCAAAAGTGAGAATCATATGAGAATAAGGGTATGAGAACATAATCTATGTACATTATCTAATCAATTTAAAATCATACCCAATACGTCATAGTTCATAAATTATGATTCATTGAATAATGATTTATCATCACAAATGAGATGATTCATAAGACTATAGAATCACCAATAACAATCCTTGAGTCATGAAAAAATGTCATATTGTATAAGGAATAAGTTTGAGGCATACACAAAACCATAAAAATTATTTTCTTATTCAATTATAGCCTCCCATTATAACATAACATAGTTGGAAAATTCCTATAAGGTATTGGGTTCATTTCCCATTACAATTAATGTTAAATCTTGAGAAATAACGCTATAACAAATGAATTAGAAGGATATCTAATTCTGGGTCCACTCATCACAAAATTAATTCATTATATATCTTTCCAAAATATCATAAAACATTCACCATTTCATTATACCATAATTAACCCATGGTAATGAATGTGATTTCATGAAAAATTCTAAAAAACAACATTATTATAAGCTATCCATAAGTAAAATATGGAGAGTTTAATTAGACAATATCCACACAAAAACATATGAATCCAAAAAGTATGTTGAAATTTAATTAAAAACATTTTTTCAAAGCATTATAATTATCCACTGAAAAATAGAATGAAATTTCTTGTCCTTTAAAAAACATTTAAGAAAACAATGAATTTGTAGATTAATTAGAATAAGGGTTTCATTGAAAAATTATAGAATGTTTTAAATTAATATAATTTTAAAATAAGAGGTGTGATGGTGGGAAACATAGCTCTTATATTAAATGTTAAAAGATATTCTTCTCATACTTTTGTAAAAATTCAAATAAACCATACTGAAAATATGGAAAATATCCCATTTTAAAACATTATAAATAAAGACACAGATAAATGAAAATGAATTTAAAAAATGATGGGAAAAATGGGAAAAATTACTTGAAAATATATAAATAACTATATTAAATGAAAATATATGGGGTTTAGGAGATTTTTTTGAATAAAATATAATTTCCTATAATTTAAATTAAAACACAAACAAACTCAATAAAAGTGAGATTCTAACATAATCTCTTATCTCAAGTATGGACATGCTGTATATGGGATCTAACCCCCTATATAATAAATTTATATGTGTTATAAATATATAATATATCTTATTCATACTTATTTTACTACATATCATTCCATTATAATTTTCAATTACCCATTAATTAATAATTATTCAATAAAATCAATATGTCGTTGTCAAGTTTTCTGTCTTCCGTGTATATTTGAGTTAGGAAATTCATATCCTTATTCCTTATTCAAGGATTCATCATATCCATAATATTAATAAATTAATTAATATAATATTTATTAAATATATACAATTTTAGAACCATACATGTAATGTGGTGATAAAAATGAGATGTGTTGCTTCATTGAGGTAGGTACACATTAGTAATTTTTTCATTTTTAGTTGGATAGAATGAAATTAATGTAAATAATAATTTAATTTTATAGAACCATAATTATGTTATAAATATCATATATATTCATCAAATTAATACATATAACTATCCATGATAGGAGATGATTAAAAATGAAATACATCGCTTCATGGAAGGTGTTAGTCTGCACATATTCATGAGAGGTGTTTTAATTTTTCAATAGAGGGAAAGGATGTAGTACATGATTATTATATAAATATAACAAAAAAAAATTAATACTGGTGATACCTATTTAATCATATTATGATAAATATAATAGATTTGGAGGAGGTGTGAAATGAAATAAACTTGAATGATCTTTTTCAGGACATTTGCCTCTTCCTTGGGTATACTCATTTGGATTATAGCTTAACCCTTCTTATGTTGGATTTTTTATGATACCAAAACCTCTAGGATATGGATACAAGATATGGTAAGTTAATTGGGTAGTTATAATTT
Organism: Viscum album; assembly: GCA_963277665.1. NCBI lineage: Eukaryota > Viridiplantae > Streptophyta > Magnoliopsida > Santalales > Viscaceae > Viscum > Viscum album. The sequence continues at coordinate 1,422,186,037 of OY728161.1, forward strand.
TAGAAATGGTGTTTAAAAGTTTTTACAACAGTTAGAAGAGTAGGTTACCTTTTATAAGTCTAAGTAGTGTCACCATTGTAAACACCCTTAACATTAAAATAAAATAAAATCATTTTCATGGTAAAGTGACACCAAATAAGACCAATTTATATGATAAGGTGATCAGAGGTATAAATAGACTCAAACATTAAAATAAATATATGTTGTGTGTGATATTTGATATATTGTCCTTTAGTTTAATCTCTTTAGACCATTACTATTATGACATACGATTTATAATAGTATATATTCGTTATAACTAAATATAAAATTTAACATATATTTTTTTGGAATTTATAATGACAAATATGGATTCTATTTTATCAGATTAAATTTCTAAATTTATTAAATATTACATTTAATATATATATATATATATATATATATAATTAAATGAAAAATAGTTTTTTAGAAAAATCTATTTTTAAGCAAAAAAAGGAATTTAGGCCAAAAACATGTATGAAATTAAACACCATGAAATTAATTAGATTATTGATAATGAAATAAGTGTATTATTTCATTCAAAGAAACCCAAAACATTAGGGATCATTGTGAATCCTTAATTGAGGAAGAATAAAAATAATAATTATTTATATATTAGATTAAAATATAACTTAAGTTCATGGAAGTCATATATGGGTTTCCAAATAAAAAATAATACTTTAAAATGCACAATTTAACCCTTGAAACAAATATTTAGTGGATAAAAAGTTTTCATATATTTTTAATTTATTTTTATATCATAATATTTCATAAAAGTTATAGTATTTGTAAAAAATGTATTTTCATTATTCACAAAAAATATCAACCATTTAATAAAAACCCCAAAAATTTTACCTAATCTAATTTTTCAGGATGAATGTAAAAATGAGGTTTATTTTATCATATTAAAATTATAAATTTATAAATTTTGATTTAAAATAAAATACCATTAATATATAAGAAAAATAGTGTTTCTAATTAAAACATTTATTAACCCGAAATTTTAATACTCGTATTCTTTATTAATACTTTACATTTCATGGATGTATTTAATTTAATTTATTAATTATTATTTTAATTTTATCGTTAAATATTATTGATACCATTCCATTAAAAAATTAAATTTGACAAAAATTCACAATTCATCACAAAAGTATAAATAAAATATTTGGGATCAATTTAAATTTATTGTGTAAATTTGAACACTTTTATTTTACAGTCATTTATTTATTAATCTTGTTTCGATATCTAGTAATATATTCCTTTTCTGGTAGTAGTGAATCATTATTAACATAATTTTGGTCTTGCGTGATTCAAAATACATTGAACATATTGAATTAAATTTAAAGGAAAACATATTATAAAATCATAAGGTGTTAGAATTATTAAAAAAAATATACATATAAACGAACAAAACACTCTTACCTACCATCCATTTTTATCTTTTCTCATCTTTCATAAGCACTACATCATCATTTCCTGAACATTTTTTTCATTAACTTGAAATTTAAAATAATTATAATTCTTTGAATAATTTGTATTTTCGTTATATTTATCTCAAATTTTCATTAAATTTCCATATATTTCTAAAATAGTCGACAAAATTTATGATATATTTTTAATAATAGGTAATAAAATTAAATTTTAATATAAAATCATGTATTTAAAAATGAAATTATTATTTAAATATATAACTCAAATTATTGTAATTTTGAATTTAGATATTTATGATAAAAATATTTTTTAAAATCCAGAAAAAAATTTATAAAATATATATCATTTATAAACTTTTAGCATGGATTTCAAAAAAAGTGTTATTATACATCATTTTAATTTTTTACTACCATAACATGTCATTTATATATATTTTTCATAAAAATAATTTTTTTTTAATTTTTTCTTGATGGTCATTAAAATATAATTGATTTCTAAAAAAATATTCTATAACTACAATAAAGTAAACTTTTTAATATAAACTGAAAATGAATTACAAAAAAATACACTTTAATAACAAAATATATCTTTAATAATGAAATATTGTATTCTTATATCATGTCATGGAATAATTTTTTTAGCATTATCACGTTATTTATGTAAATTGATGAATATGTAAATCTACCTATAAATATAGAATAATTAAATAAACTATTTAAACATAGTGAAAATGAGAAATCATAATGAGAATCAATATGTATCCTTTAAATAAAATATATTGTATTCCATGTAATAAACGTAAGTATTTATTTAATATATAATGATTATTTAATTGATCGAATGACTTATTAAAAGTTTATTATAATAATGATATCTTACCTCTTATTTTAGATATCATACAATGGATATCAGAATGGTCTTATAATGACTACTTTAAATAGTATTATAAAAAATACCCCTAATGCATCACTGTAGACACCTAAAAAAATCATCATCCAAATCCATATTTTAATTTTCTTATAACCTTTCCTATTTATTCTTAATATTTATTTTTTTTAATATTTTATTTTCTTAGTAAATTGTTTCTCATGACCATTGTGCTTCTATAAAATCACAAGCCATCAAATTTCTATCTTCTAATATTTTTATTTGATTATTTTTATCACCCTATTATAATTTTATTAATGATATTTATAGTATTATTCATTCATTTATAATGTTATATTATAAATAAATAAAATCATATTAATTTTGTTTGTTATTTTTTTATACATAAGTTCTATTTGACATAATATAAAAATAATTTCATTACGACTAATATATTCTTTATGAAAATATTATAAATAATAAAAATTTTCTGTTTAATAAAATATTATATAATTTTTTTTGTCTCAATTATATAAATTTTCACTTGATTTAGGCATTTTAGTTACCCTTACAATGATAATAATTCATAGTTCATACCTTTTTATCACACACACGGTATGATAATATTAAAAATGGAGACAGTAAATCACATCTAATTAGATTTTGAACCAATGGTGAGAAATAACATGAAAACAATTTTACTTCTCTTAAAAATACTCTAAATCAATATAATTAAAAAAATCCACAACATATTTATAGAAAACACTTATATTGAATTGAATAATAATGTAAAATATTTATCTTTGTTAGAGAATGATCAAATGAATGAATTTTTGGTTGTTCGCACATTAATAAAAGGAAGGACACAAATATGGAGGTAGACACTGGTGGTGGTAGGTGATACCTATAGTGTATTTTATCCCCTATCACCATGTGAGATTCTAGGAAAGTAACCCTATTTTTACATTTTGTAATATAGGGTAGTGGGGTCTATCCACATTATACAATATATCATTTAAATAAAATATCATCGTAATTTTATTCCTATCTTGCATTCCCAAAACAATTGGGTATCTAGTTCCCTATAGTAATATTGTATATTTATAAAGTGAGTATTTTGGTGGAGGGTTAACTTATATAATATATATATATTTATATATTTATATTAATTCACACATTTAATGATTTAACAGAATTATTCTAAAATTCAATTTTCATAAGCTAAATTTGAAAACATATAATTTTTTTCTATGTAATTAAATTGGTACATTTGAATAAGTAATTTGTCTACATCTATCCATACACATAATAAGTTTATTTATTTAAAATTACCATTAGGCATCTAAATTTTAATTTCATGAAACATAACTCAAATAAGGAACAAAATTCATTTCAATCAATTAAATAATCTATATTAGTTGTCTATTTATTTACTTAATTGTTTTTGGGGAAATTGAGTTATCAATTGAGACTTGAGGCACAATGAGGTGGTAGTGATATAAGATGATTGTGAATTTAAAATTATATTTTATCCCCATCCATTATTGAATCTTGTTTCTATAACTATATAAATAATGATTCAATTAATCATATGACCAATGTATCAAAAACAAATATAATTTTTGTTGGGGTTATGACCTAGTAGCAAAACTACTCTGTATTACTGAATCTATGCCTAAGTTCGAGTCCTTGTAGCCAAAAATTTTGGGTGGGGTGAAAATAAGAGTGGGATGGACTTGGTGGAATCCACTAGTATAATGTGGTATGATTTGGTGGTGAAAGATACATTGGGTCCTCAACATTGGCATTCAATTGAGGCATCCATAGTAGAGATCTTGGTGCTCATCAATTTTAATAGTTGACCTCATCAGTGGAACGACAACCCGTTCAGGCATCACAGAAGTGCATCGGTGGTGGAATGTTGTGTAAAATGGTATCATAGGTGGATGGATAAGGATCATGGTGGGTGGATGTCCCAACATTGTTGACATATGGATATAGGTGGATTTTATGGAAGATTGGTGACCCTTAGTGGTAAGGCAGTCGACTCGAGTAGCAGAGGATGTTGTGTCATCAATAGAACTAGTGATAGTCTTCTAGAAAATCCTTTCCATAATGAGGATAATACAGATATTATTTGTGGGTCTAATTCCAATATTAAGTACCATATAAGGTTAGAGAAGGAAGATACCACTATCATTTCACTCATGTTGGATGAATGAGAGCATATGGATTTATCATCGGTACCAGGACCCATGTAGTCCTCCATGGGGATTTCATGTTGATTAGAGTACAGTTTGGTAGCTTTGGAGTTGTAAAAAAACTAATCATCTTGGGAAGGGATTTTTGATGAGTTTTTGGTCTATAGGCCTGTAATGAAATTTAACTGGGCCTAGTTCCATGAGAAATTGGGTTATGTAATATTCCCCCTCAACCTAATTAAAAATGGGGTTATCCAAAAATTAGTAAAAAATTTAACGACATTCATGATTTTAGGGTAAAAATGTAAAGTGTATGAAGAATGTAAATAACATGATGAAATAATAGTTTACCTATTTCACCAATATTGGGATACGTCTACGGAGACCCAAGGTAGTGTGTTTGAGTACAAAAGACCCACTAAAATGCACTGTATGTGCGGATAAAATGATTTTGGAAAGGTCACTCCTCACCATGGCTCAATGCCTCACAATATGATTAGGAATGTATGTTGAGATCAAACAATTTCATAATTTTAAGTTATTTTTCAATGGAAATTAACCCCACTATTAGTATAAAATGTAGAAAACTAACTCTTTTTTGTTACTTTAGTGAATCTAGAATAAAATTTCAAAATTGATTTAATTATCATTCTCAATGTTTAACTCAATTTTGGTATTAGTTGGAAATATCATACACTGAGTTGTATACTTCCATGGTTTTCAAGTGATTTCCATGAGATATAGGTTGAGTAGGAATAGAAAGGTTATGAGGTATCAAGATAACTAATATTTTGTATACATAAAAAATGTTACATAACATGTTTAGCATAGGAAAAGTGTAAAATAGGATAAGTAATTGATATCTAACCTATGTTTACCATGTATAGAAGATAAGTAAAAAAATTAGGATAAGAGTAAAATACATATAATATTTTCCATTTGTAGTTGGATTAATCAATAATAAATGAGGTTTTTGAAGGTCCAAAGGAAATACATAGGATATTTTGGTTAATTTTCCCAATATGAAACATAATTTGAGGTGAAATAATATACATAACTGGATTTTGAGAAAGTGATAGGATATGTAACATAATATTTTCAAAGGATCTGATGCGTAACATATTTTCTGAAGGGTGGAACTGATACATAAAATAATTTCTCTCCATAAGGGTTATGCACATAATATTATTTTGTGGTAGAAGATAAATCATAATATATTTGATTTTTTGAAATCCAGGAGAGCTGATATATGAAATATTATTCCCAAGGGATGATGATATGTATCTTTTTGGGACATAATGAAATTTAAATAAGGGTATTAATTTGTTAATTTCCCAAGAATGAAGTTATATAGGATATTTTCCTATTCAAAATTTGGGAGATTCAGATGTATTGTTGTGAGATATTTAGAAACGATGAGAGGAAAATTAAAGTTGAAATTCCCAAAATATATATCTATTAACATAAAATTAATATTTTATTGTCTATGGCCTACCCAAATTGGAAAACAAATCACCCATGATTATACATGGTGTTAATCAAACTTAAGAATAAGATGATGATCGTGGGAAGAATATTGAAACAAGGATACGATTCTATAGATTCCTAGTTGAAAAATATACACCCTCAGTAGAGACGCATAGAATCCTTCCATGGGAACAAAGATTATTTCTTACTAAGATAAATTATCAGGGGAGAAAAATAATAATATGTTTCACTACTTAAAAAATTTCTTTCCTACTCCCATTTCTAAGGATTTTCCCATTGAGATATTTATAGTGAATTATAATACTATTATTGTTAATAATTTTAATATAACAATTGTTTTCATTTATTTTTTATTATGTTTCCATATCACCCTCTCTTTTTCATAATTATCTCAAACTCCATGGACATATAGAATTAACTCATGGTATTGGTAATCATTTAAGATTACATAGGAATTTTAACCCCTGTTCTTAAATTATAAAATTTTTCTATCTCATCCTTGATAAAAATTGATTTGGATTAAAGTGGATGAATGGTCATAATCTGATATTCACATTTTTTGTTGTATTCTTAAATCAATGAAGACTTATATCCTTTTATTTTATTAGTCTATACTTCATATAATTAGCATTTTATAGAATGACATATGAACAACATATGACATATATTGGTTTATGTATTGTGGATACCTCAGTTTACTCTGTTCGTAGCCTTATCACTATATATGAGGTGATTTGGATAAAAATGGGGAGGCCTTACATTTTTTTTTAGTCTTTCAACATCGGTAGAGGGTAGAAATCAATGATTAGTTTTTACATGATTTTTTTGTGAGAACAAATTCTAAATAATGAATAACCCCTTTGATCAAACCTAGTCATATCCCCTTTCACCATATTTTTTTTATTTTATAAAATCAAAAAACCAAATACTCTACCCTTTAGGTTATTCATTCAATTTGAGGAACAAAAAAATATATATGAAATTTTTTTGAAGCTCTAGCCCTAGATCTTTAAGAGACTAACTAATGGTAAAATTTCTATCATATATAGTGAATTTGAATTTTAATCTAACATCCCAAAAAATGATATCCTATCAATCTTGGAATCATTTCTATGGATCTAAGACAAGAACACAATGTTTTTTTATATTTTTATTATTTTTGTTTTTTTTCTAATTTTCATTGTTTTCCAATTTATTTGTGTATTTAATTACTTTTAACTAGGTTGAACATCAAAGTGGGAGAAATCTATAATAGAACTTCACATTTTTTCATAGATAAAGAGATCGGTAGAGTCACATATGAGGTCACTAAACCAAATAATGACAACCTTTTTATAACTAATCAATCTCTCTTATCACAAGAGCCTGAGGAATAAAAAACTCTTAGTAAAAAAATTGAGAATACATTAATATAAACCATTGTGTAGAAGGATGGAAAATAATATTTCAATTTACCAAACTAACATCAACTACATTTCCCTCCACACCATCAGATTAAAGTAGAAGCAACACCATAAGAGATCTAAAGAAATGTCAGTATCTATCTACTAATCGATGAAAAATTAAGGACAAAAAAAGTGAGATTTGAGAGTTTAAGGATATGAATTTTATTATATCCACCACCCTGCAAACACTCATGGTGAAAGAAAACAACAAGAAGAAAAAATTAAAGAAACCATATCTTTTCTCCAGAAGGCATCAAACATGTGTAATATTTACTTTTAAAACCATAAATACCTTCCATTTAATATATTTTACTAGTGTCACTACATGATGAAAAAATGTTTCCTACTAATACATTAGAGGAGGGTAACTAAATCATAAACTCGCCTATTTTTTAATATTCTAAAATTTACTTGGAAACTAATATTATTTTCATTCATAATATATATTAAACTCTATTATATTTTTCCATAGAATAATAAAATGAAAATTTTATATTGTTATTTAATGAAATAATGATGGATACACTACCCTCTTATGTAGAAGTCATCTTAAAGGTAAACATTCAGGGCTTTATCCCAAGGTCTATCCACTCATAGGAGTAATAGTTACATTAGATTCAATTTATTTTTAGTTTTTAATTTATTTAAATTAAATCTAAATCCATTAATTGTGAATATCTAGTCCCATATGAGCTAAACATATCCATGTAAAATAATTAAGTATCTTAGGTATCCACAATTGAAGAGAAACTATAACAAGAATTTGAATATGTAGTTGTAAAATATAAATAATATGTTATGGGGCATGTGGATAAGACTTTAACTCCACAGATACATCATTAACATCAACTAGAGTTGGGTGTAAAATACAGCAGGGATGACACTTTATTTCTCTAATTTCCCGATTTTAGTTTTGTTTCTATATAATGATATTGGAAATGGTTTAATATATTATAAGAGTTCTTCTAGAACTATTTATACTCATAGAAATTGGTGAAAATTATGTATGTTGGTTTCTATAAAAAAACAAAACCCACCGTTATATTGGTCTTAGAAACAATTATTGACCACTAAGAGAAGAAAAAACTTATCACTAACTTGGGGGGGTGAAACCTTGTTTTCTTTATTTTTCCATGTTTTCAATAAAATATATATTTTTTCTTTTTTTCATATAAGTTTTCTAGTTGAAAACTTTATGGCTTATAACTAAATTCTTTACAAAGAGAATCGTAAGGAAGAACATAGCTCATACCTACTGGTTCTAACAGCCATGTTATTTCTATCTTTTTTAAATTATTTTATCACTGTTATGTTGTGAATAATTCCAAGGTTAAGTGAGTAGTGTAGATAATTGTGGAATGTGGGGTTAGGGTATTTCAACCGATTGTAGATTGTGTTAGGATATATTTTTAAAATCTATTTAGTAAATTTATTCACACGCTTTTGTTTCTATTTTAAATTTTCTATATTTTAGTAGGATAGAAAATTTCTGTTTAAATGTTATCCTACCTAGTGAAAAATACCATGCGGGTTTTGTGGAATTAATTAGTTTCAATGTTGTTGGTTTTTTGAGTTATTATTTTCCATAATTTTTGTGGTGATTTTTGTTTTAGAAATGATAAAAAATTAAATAGAAAATAATTAAGTGGGCTCAAAATTATAACATGGGGAAGCTATATTTTAAAACTTGATCTTAGGTAAATTGCTCACTATGATTGAGTAAATCCTTAGGGAGCCTCATTAAAAGACATTTGTATTGATTATATAAACTAGAGTTAAAAAGTATATGAGAATTCATCTATAAGACTTCTTAGTTCAAAAAATCACTTGTTTGAAATTGTTCTCAATTTTATAATATTTACATGACCCAAAATTCAGCTGACTAAACAATAATTTTATTCACTAACTATTCAAATTTTTCACATGGGATGCCTATTACATTGGGATAGTTTAGTTTAAGGTTTCACTAAACTCTTCTAATATGTTCGTTTCAATAAAATGGTTGATAAAAATTCAATAAGTGCTAATTGAAATAGTAGATGGATGGATCTTGTGAAATATTAATTTGGAAAGAGAAGGGACATATCATATATCTCAAATTCGTATAGTAAATATCATGGAATTGTAAAATATATCAAGCATTTATGGGACTTATAAAAGATATATTTTTTTAATTTACACTTATCAAATATTAATTCCACTAAATTTTGTTCTACTTTAATTATTCAAACTAGATCGTATTATTAGAATTAAATAGATTGTGAGTTTTACTCATATAGGTAGAATGTTGTTTTCAAGGATGGATGAACCCTTTATTTCTTAAATTTTGGTTATGATGGTTTGTAGTTAGGAAATATAATATTTTTATTAATTTGAACTCACTATTTTACTATAAATTGAAACAGTATAACTATAAAGAAGTGATTAGAGACAGCATTATAATAATTTTAGTCTATTTTCAATGGAAATTAACCCCACAATTAGTATAAAACTTCGTATCTTAACAATTTTTTGTTAATTCAGAGAATATTTATTAAAATTAAAAAATGTATTAAATATTTATTTTTAATTATTTAACTCAATTATAGTGTCAATTGGAAAACTCTTACATTAATTTCAAGATTTCCATGGATTCTAGTTTATTTGTGAGAGATACGAGTTGAGTGGGAGTGGAAAAGGAATGAATTCTCATGATATATAACATTCTCTAAGTAAAATGAATGATAGGTAATTTACTAATCCATAGGAAGTTTAAAATTAGGTAAGGAAGTGATGTGTATCATATTTTTTCTAGGTATAGAAGATAAATAACATATTTTGAGGCTTATAGCAAAATACAGATAATATTTTTCTTTTTTGGATTGGAGAAAGTGACGATATGTGAGATTTTATAAGGTAAGAAGATGATATGAAGGATATTTTTGTTCAATACACTTATATCAAATATAATTTTGGGACAATTATCATATATAACATAAATTTGAGCAATATATGACATAAATATCATATTTTTTCAAACAATTTGATGCATAACTAAATTTCTAAATGGAAAAGGTGACATGAAATATAATTTCTCCCTTAAAGGTTTATATATATATATTTATATATATGAAATTATTTTGAGCTAAAAGTGTATGTGTAATATTTTTTGAGTTTGCGTAATCTAGGAGAGCTTATATGTAACATATTATTCCCTCTGTAAGATGATACATATCATTTTGTGGATTATAAGAATTTGAATAAGGTGATAGATGGAATAAATTTGTAGGGCTAAATATATTTAGGGTACTCCCCTATTAAAAAATATGGGATATTTGGATGCTTAATTATGAGCTATTTTTATTCATAGGGTAAATAAAATCTAAAATTCAAAAAATGCTTAGGGCTCAAATTGAAATTCAATTTCATTCCATTGATAATCTCGTATTAAGATATACCTCACTCGAGATTACATGTAAAATATAATTTAATAGATTAATAATGTAATGATCATGAGAATAATATTAAAGAAGAGATATTATTTAAGAGATTCTCTGTTAATGAATATGTACCCAATGAGACATCTGAAAACTATTTGAGGAAAACTAGATTGAGAATAATTGCACTGAATTCCAAGAGAATAATAATAATAAGATGTTTCACTTCTTATAAATATTTTCTCCTATACCCATTTTCAAATAGATTTCACCACTTGGGAATTTTGATAGAAATTTTATAGTAATGGTTTTTAATATTTTGAATATAATGAGAATTTTAATTTATTGTTCATCATGTTTTCATCTCTGTCATTGTCTTCCACAGTAATTTCAAAATCTATGGTTATAAAGAATTAACTCGACAGATTGGTCCTTGGGGGATATTACATTATTAACTAAATCCCTATTCTTATTTTATATAATTTTTCTTTCTCAACTTATAGGTGATCGTGAGTGGGAGGGAATTAGATCTATGGTCATCATTTTCTTTTCCCATTTTTAGAATTATTTTTTCAACTATTAAAACATCTCTACCCCTTCTCTCGGTATATACTTATATGATTATATTTATATGGATTGAGGGGAAAAACATACAATGGATTCAGGTTTTGGGATAGTGGATCCTTAGTTGGGTTTTTTCAAAACCTTTTCACTATGGAAGAGGTGATCTATATATGCATTGGTAGAATTTCAATGTGTGTTCAGTTCAATATCCTATATAGAGGGAAGAAATAAATGATTTGTTATGAATTGATTGTTGGATGATAAAAACATCAAGATAATGAAGAACCCTTTTGGTAAAACATTGGCACATCCTCTTTCATGTTAATATTTTTATCTCATAAAATTAATAAATAAAATTGTCTCCCATTTTAGTTCAACTTTTAACTTAAGATAACCAACCTTAGTACAATAATAGTGAAGCTTTAGTCCGATATCTTTGAGAATAAATCCTTTTGAAAGAACTATACTACATTATAGATATAGGTTCTTCATGGATATTCCTCCCAAAAAAATACCAATAAATAATGTGTTACCTCCCATGGAAGACTTCCTCTTACTTATTCTCTATGAATTGCATCAAAGTGTTTCTTAAATAGTTTACTCACCCAATGTCCTCTCAAAGGTTAATTTAAAAAATTTATATAATATATATAAAAAAAATTGAATTTGATGTGTCATTTTCATCAGTATTCTTCTTCCTTGTTCTCCCATATATATGGAAAGAATCTATTTATTTAGAGATTTTACATGTTTTCCTCTAGAAATGTAACACCCCGAGCTTCCACGATACGCTTCTCATTCAATAATACAATAGCTTGCATTGTACGCAACTTCGAGTTCTAAAACATCGCGACAAATCAAAGTAGCCGTTATGAATAGTAATAACCACTTTTTAAAATTATAGAAATTTTATATTTCAAAATGGACTTCATTTTTGTATTCCTAATATTGAAATTAGCCTATGTTGAATTTTTTGTAATTTTCTGAGAACTTCAAAATTTTTATGAATAGTGAAAAATACTTAAAACAACTTTTTTAATCAAAATAATTCATAGTGATAAATTATACTATTGAGTGGTTTTAGAGTATAATTAGAATATATTTTTACCATTTTATCCAATGGTGGTCATTAGAATTAATTTGACATTGAAATTGGACATAAACAATTGTCAATCTTTTGATATAAATTGTTTCTTAAAAACACGCTATTTTTTGTGACAGCGGGAATTAATTATAAAATTAATTAATGCAACTAATATGTTTGGAATTTTGTAAAATAGACATCATTTTTCAATTCGGAATATCAATTATAGCTTAGGGTGAAATTTTGGCCTTATTCTGAAAAACTTCAATTTTTGATGAATAGTGAAACCACTAAGTGGTTGTTAAATAACTGATTTTTCGTTTAAATGAAATATTACCACTTCTGTGATTTGATTTTAAAAAATCCGACATACATGGTTGTCATAAAGAAGTAAAATGTGGTTCAATGGGATAAAAATAATTTTTTGGTGAATAGTAACTTATTAAGTTCTTAATCGCGATTAGTGGTAATTAGGGTAGTTTAAGGTATAAATAATACTTTAATAATATTAAATGACCTAGACACATGTCCCAACCTCATTGTTTGTGTCATGGCCGACCAAGACAAGCCATGGCCTAACTTGGGGACCCCATGGATCCACTTTTGTTGGGAAATAACATAAATTACTTTTTATTTAATGTTAAAGTGAAAATGACACTAACATAAAGTGTTTTACTAAAACAATTTTTAAGTAGGGTTACACAAGTCCAAATTTTGATTATAAATAGTCATTGGAAAGATAAAAAGATTTCCTATATCATAGTATTTTTTTTATAATTTTTAGACATTAAATAAATTTAATTATTTATGACATAATAATGATGCAGCGATGACATCATTATTTGACGATTTAAATAAAATGGAAAGGTAATATAAAATCTATGAACTACACATGGCCAAAACCAATTGGATGAGTGGATTTCGATGCCTTATCACCTTATCCACGAATTCTATCAATGTGGGACCTTTTAAAACCGAAACACATTTTCAAATAATGTAATGTTCCTTTACTTTCCAAAAGTGCCCTTCCTCTCCTCTTATAAAAGGCCCCCACCTCTACCTCATTTCACACACTCTTCAAGCCATTGGCTCGGCCAACCCCTGCCCATTTGCTCTCTCCACATCCCTCTCCTCATCCTAGAGGATTCCCTTTGGGCAGAATCCTTTCAAAGGAAGCCTTTAGGCTCAACTCAAAAGGAGTTACACTTTTTAAGGTAATTCATTCTCTCATGTTCTTTTGTTTTATTTTGCTTCTCCAACCCCCTAAACTCTTTTTATTTACTTCTTTTGTAACAACAACAGTATCTTAAATATACTAGGATGTTGTTATAAGATTTATTTGAGCTACACTTCCACACAACTACATCAAATGGTTAAAGAACATAAGGTTTCCGTGGATGGCGAAATTCTGCCTCCCGAAACGATGATTGTTCAACACTCATTTAACACCTTCAAAGGTGGCCATTATGATGTCAATATTTTTATATATGATATATAATATGTTTATGTTTTCCTTAAGCTTCTGTTTTTTTCATTTTGGGCATACCTTTATGGTTTCCATTATGGGTAAAACACGATATCTTCATTTTAGGAAGCGCGGACTACCGCCCCCTGAAAGTGATTTGATTCGTTAATACCATATGTGGGATGTGTGAAGGATAAAGTTAATGATATTATATATGTTATTATACTGGAATTATAATATACTCTCATATCATTATGATTCCATTCCAGAAAATATGAAATAGAAATGGAAGTAGCGTTCATGCGTACGTACGGCTTACCGTCTCCATGAACGGTGCATTTCATTTCTTACCTCTAAATGTTACGTAATATTATAAATGAATGTATATACTGGATATATAAGATATATATGACATCTAAATTATGAATATAATGGATATTTCACCACATTAACAACTTGTAATCATAAGAAGTTTATTTTTGACTCAAGTACCAAAGGTCGACAAAACGACCGTTATTAACTTAAATAATTACATAATGATCATATCATTGTAATAAGTGATATAATAAGGATAATGAAATTGAGAATGGTTCTTAATAAGGTATATATTAACTCTAGTTTATTATTCAGGAGGTTAAAGAACGGTTGAGTCAAGTCAGACACGAGGTAAGAGAACTTCTTAACCCAATTTCCATTCTTTGGGTTAATCTCCTACTTTCAAATTATGTCATGATGTTATTATGTACTATTTTGTATTTTTACTTTCTTTTTGTGTACCTATAGTGAATACACATAATATATCTATTTTATTTTAAAAATGATCTTTTTAAGGACTTCGTCTCAATCTCCTTTCATTGAGGCATATTTTGTTTTATACACAAATTTCTTTTATACGGTGTATAAACCCCTTTGACTTTTACGTTTATTCAAAAAGAATCTTTTTTATACGAAGTGTTTTACTAAACGACAAAAAGGGAATGTTGTTCTTTCCGTACATATGCGGCGACAATGACTTCTCCGCCGCCGTGACCATTATTTGAGTTTCGGCTTCCTTTGCAAGCCATACCTTTTTTTTAAAAGAAAAATAAATACAATGTTTTAACTTTCTTTTATTTTGGTATTGAAAATGGTTTTGAAAGCATTTTTATTATATCAATGTGTTGTATTGATATCTTGTGATTGAAATGTGGAAATGTTATGTTTCCTTTATGCATGTTTTATGTGATACGATTATGTTATGGTTTATGATATGTTTAAACCTATTCATATGAGGAATGCATTGGACTTAATAAGTGACGGGTGGAGCCCGCTATAGCTCCTCGATGCATCGGCAGGTCTCATGAGACAAACTAGTGTCTTGGCACAAGGCCTTGACAAAATATTATTTGTGGTCTTGGCACGAGGCCTTGACTACGTGGTTAAGATAGTCTGGCATTATGCATTCCATCATTATGAAAGTGGTTATTGTTATTTCATGTGATTATTCGACCAGTAGAATATCCATGTGAAGAAGTGAATGGCATTATCTCATTTTACTTTTGCCATATTATGTTGAAGTTCATGTTTAAAAAGGCTTTTGTTTTAGTTATACATTGCCTTAAATTTTTATGTTTATTTATGAAAGCTTCCGCAATATTGTTATCCTTACTGAGCATCTGAGCTCACCCCTTTCAATGTTTTAATATTTTCCAGGATGTGAAGAATTATTTTATGAATGACCTGCAGGGATAGTCAGAAGAGGATATGAGTGTGGACTATGGAGACTTTGTTATTGTAGTTTTTCACTTTATGATGTAATGTAACGTTTGCGAATGTATCTAGTGTTTCCAAGGCTACTAAACTAATCGGTCTTTCGAGACTTGATCTTTTGTGATCATGCCAATGTTACGAAGTAATGCACCGACTCTGGGTAGCTGGGGTCGGGGCGTTACAGTTGGTATCAGAGGCAGTTTAGTACTAACCTTGGAAGCTAGATTTAGATAAACTCTGATTAGAGCACATAGCCCGAAGATAGACTTTGAGGATTAGTATAAAAGAACATCTTAGAATATTGGTATTGTAGAGATTTTGTGAGTTTTCCAAGCAATACATTCCTGTCTGGATACGAGCAGGTAGAGGCGGCTCTGGCACAGATGTACCTAGGGGTAAAACCCGAAAACACCGCTTTGAGCTAGACTCGAACGGGAACTGGTGCACGACAACGGGCCTTGCTGCACTCTTGGTTACGACACTCCCGGGGGATATGCTTTGGATAATTCCCATTTTCTTTACAAACCACTATGAAGGGTTACGAGTATATACTTCCTCAAAGAAAACATTTCTTTTTATGATTATGGATTATATCCATAAATAGTTCAATGTTTTATAAGTATGAGATTATGTATTTTGGTTCATAACTAATCTAGTTGATGCCATTGTTTAGAAATGGCGCCTAGTAGAAGGAATGGAAACTGTATCAATGCACGAACTCCGTGTAGGGATTGCCCTCCTGCTCAAGATAATTATTGTGGACCTGGAGATACAACTAGTGCTGATCAACTTAATACCATACTGGGACAACTCACGCAGGTTATGAATAACAACCTTACTCGTATGGAGCACCCTGATTCGCAACGTGGAGGATCAATGCTAGACCGTTTCATGAGGCAACAACCGCCAACCTTCAATGGGAGTACAAATCCTACAGTAGCTGAGCAATGGATAAATTCCTTAGAGAAAATATTCCATGCCTTGGGGAGTAGTGAAAGGGAGAAGGTTGTCATGGCAGTTTACCGCCTCACTGGAGATGCCGATCAGTGGTGGTCGCTGATTCAAAACACAAAGGAAGATGATGAAGTATCGAATATGGAATGGAGGGAGTTCAAAGACCTTTTCTTAGAAAAATACTTTCCTCGTGACCATCGAGCAGATATGGAAAGGCAATTTCTGAGTCTGAGGCAGAAGGAGGATGAGAATGTCGCAAAGTATGAGGCTAACTTTACAAGGTTAGCGAGGCATGCTGCCGATTATATACGTAACCCAAGGAGTAAGATTGGTCGTTTCTTTGATGGGTTAAAACCATTTCTCCGTCGAGCTTTAGTATCACAATCGTTCTCATCATACGAAGATATAGTCTCATGTGCTATCAAGACAGAAAAGGAATTCTTTAAGTCTTATGACAACAAAGTAAAGCAAGAGAAGAAGAGAACGGTGGAACAAGAGACAGATAAAGGGAAAAAGGGAAAGAAGGATTTTCCATTATGTGATAATTGTGGGAAGAATCACCCTGGTACTTGCCTAAAAGGGATGGGAGTCTGTTATAAATGTGGAGAAAAAGGTCACCAGGCACGTGATTGCAAGGGAAAGAAAGAGGCTGTTAAAGTTGAATGCTACAATTGTAGAGAAATGGGTCATTATGCAAATGAATGTCCTAAGCGTCAAGGAAACATACCTCAGAAAAGGCCAAGGGATCAAGGACAATCTTATGCTATTACTACAGTTGAAGCAGAATAACTAATGTATTGGTGCTTTTGGACTCATGGATTATATTCTGGTTATTAGAATAATGTGATCTATATAAGGATTGTACTGCAGTACTTGTTGGTTTCAGTAAGGTTTTAATATGATTAAGGTAATCATATTTTTAGTATGTGACAATAAGAGAAACTTTTCTTTGTATGGGGAATCTGATGCTACAATTGATTTTGGAATTAAGAGACATTTTAGAGAAAGTCTGGACAGAGTTATTTTGGATAACTATAATGGTTGGAGTGGATTAAGTTGATCTTTGGATAGTATGGTTTAAGGTTAAAAAATTTATGAAGATTATTTTTTTGGAGTATTATAATACTATAGTTTTAGGAAAAGGGCAACCTGTAGGGTGGGGCATAAACCGTCGCGTCGGACAAAGCTGCAGGAATCGAACCCACAACCATAGTGCGACAAGCCTTTATTTCCTACCACTAGCCTACAGGAAGTCCCTGGTTATTACAAAATCGTTTTACTAATCTAAATGGTATGTGTTAACATTTGGAACCTTATACAATTAGGATAAATAGAATATTTTTGAGTTCCGTTACCATTTGGAGTAAAAGATGGGTTTGTGGCAAAAATTTATTAACGAATGATAGTATACATAACAAGTATGTATATTCCCTTACGTTCTTAGTAAATCTCCTAAATAAATTCCTCAACATTATAAAAGGTAACTTAAAACAAAAATGTTGTCGGTTAACTTTTCCAACTGGGGATTCAATGACCGTTTAACCAATCACAAGTTTGTGATTTTCTTGTGGTTAAACTTTCTCCTAATCCTGTTTTCTGTAACTCTCCATCAGACCTTGATGGTTTGTTTCTCCTCCATATCCATATTTTCATATAATCCTAGAGTGGGCTATATCGGGTGACCTTTGTACTTATCCTGCTTTCTTTTAATGTTATGTATTTATTAACCTTATTTCCGATGTGGGTTTTCCTCAAAGGTATTTTCTCTTTTCAACCTTTTATTTTCCAAGAAAAATTTCAAATTGCGAGGACACAATTTATTGAAGGAGGGGAGAATGTAACACCCCGAGCTTCCACGATACGCTTCTCATTCAATAATACAATAGCTTGCATTGTACGCAACTTCGAGTTCTAAAACATCGCGACAAATCAAAGTAGCCGTTATGAATAGTAATAACCACTTTTTAAAATTATAGAAATTTTATATTTCAAAATGGACTTCATTTTTGTATTCCTAATATTGAAATTAGCCTATGTTGAATTTTTTGTAATTTTCTGAGAACTTCAAAATTTTTATGAATAGTGAAAAATACTTAAAACAACTTTTTTAATCAAAATAATTCATAGTGATAAATTATACTATTGAGTGGTTTTAGAGTATAATTAGAATATATTTTTACCATTTTATCCAATGGTGGTCATTAGAATTAATTTGACATTGAAATTGGACATAAACAATTGTCAATCTTTTGATATAAATTGTTTCTTAAAAACACGCTATTTTTTGTGACAGCGGGAATTAATTATAAAATTAATTAATGCAACTAATATGTTTGGAATTTTGTAAAATAGACATCATTTTTCAATTCGGAATATCAATTATAGCTTAGGGTGAAATTTTGGCCTTATTCTGAAAAACTTCAATTTTTGATGAATAGTGAAACCACTAAGTGGTTGTTAAATAACTGATTTTTCGTTTAAATGAAATATTACCACTTCTGTGATTTGATTTTCAAAAATCCGACATACATGGTTGTCATAAAGAAGTAAAATGTGGTTCAATGGGATAAAAATAATTTTTTGGTGAATAGTAACTTATTAAGTTCTTAATCGCGATTAGTGGTAATTAGGGTAGTTTAAGGTATAAATAATACTTTAATAATATTAAATGACCTAGACACATGTCCCAACCTCATTGGTTGTGTCATGGCCGACCAAGACAAGCCATGGCCTAACTTGGGGACCCCATGGATCCACTTTTGTTGGGAAATAACATAAATTACTTTTTATTTAATGTTAAAGTGAAAATGACACTAACATAAAGTGTTTTACTAAAACAATTTTTAAGTAGGGTTACACAAGTCCAAATTTTGATTATAAATAGTCATTGGAAAGATAAAAAGATTTCCTATATCATAGTATTTTTTTTATAATTTTTAGACATTAAATAAATTTAATTATTTATGACATAATAATGATGCAGCGATGACATCATTATTTGACGATTTAAATAAAATGGAAAGGTAATATAAAATCTATGAACTACACATGGCCAAAACCAATTGGATGAGTGGATTTCGATGCCTTATCACCTTATCCACGAATTCTATCAATGTGGGACCTTTTAAAACCGAAACACATTTTCAAATAATGTAATGTTCCTTTACTTTCCAAAAGTGCCCTTCCTCTCCTCTTATAAAAGGCCCCCACCTCTACCTCATTTCACACACTCTTCAAGCCATTGGCTCGGCCAACCCCTGCCCATTTGCTCTCTCCACATCCCTCTCCTCATCCTAGAGGATTCCCTTTGGGCAGAATCCTTTCAAAGGAAGCCTTTAGGCTCAACTCAAAAGGAGTTACACTTTTTAAGGTAATTCATTCTCTCATGTTCTTTTGTTTTATTTTGCTTCTCCAACCCCCTAAACTCTTTTTATTTACTTCTTTTGTAACAACACCAGTATCTTAAATATACTAGGATGTTGTTATAAGATTTATTTGAGCTACACTTCCACACAACTACATCAAATGGTTAAAGAACATAAGGTTTCCGTGGATGGCGAAATTCTGCCTCCCGAAACGATGATTGTTCAACACTCATTTAACACCTTCAAAGGTGGCCATTATGATGTCACTATTTTTATATATGATATATAATATGTTTATGTTTTCCTTAAGCTTCTGTTTTTTTCATTTTGGGCATACCTTTATGGTTTCCATTATGGGTAAAACACGATATCTTCATTTTAGGAAGCGCGGACTACCGCCCCCTGAAAGTGATTTGATTCGTTAATACCATATGTGGGATGTGTGAAGGATAAAGTTAATGATATTATATATGTTATTATACTGGAATTATAATATACTCTCATATCATTATGATTCCATTCCAGAAAATATGAAATAGAAATGGAAGTAGCGTTCATGCGTACGTACGGCTTACCGTCTCCATGAACGGTGCATTTCATTTCTTACCTCTAAATGTTACGTAATATTATAAATGAATGTATATACTGGATATATAAGATATATATGACATCTAAATTATGAATATAATGGATATTTCACCACATTAACAACTTGTAATCATAAGAAGTTTATTTTTGACTCAAGTACCAAAGGTCGACAAAACGACCGTTATTAACTTAAATAATTACATAATGATCATATCATTGTAATAAGTGATATAATAAGGATAATGAAATTGAGAATGGTTCTTAATAAGGTATATATTAACTCTAGTTTATTATTCAGGAGGTTAAAGAACGGTTGAGTCAAGTCAGACACGAGGTAAGAGAACTTCTTAACCCAATTTCCATTCTTTGGGTTAATCTCCTACTTTCAAATTATGTCATGATGTTATTATGTACTATTTTGTATTTTTACTTTCTTTTTGTGTACCTATAGTGAATACACATAATATATCTATTTTATTTTAAAAATGATCTTTTTAAGGACTTCGTCTCAATCTCCTTTCATTGAGGCATATTTTGTTTTATACACAAATTTCTTTTATACGGTGTATAAACCCCTTTGACTTTTACGTTTATTCAAAAAGAATCTTTTTTATACGAAGTGTTTTACTAAACGACAAAAAGGGAATGTTGTTCTTTCCGTACATATGCGGCGACAATGACTTCTCCGCCGCCGTGACCATTATTTGAGTTTCGGCTTCCTTTGCAAGCCATACCTTTTTTTTAAAAGAAAAATAAATACAATGTTTTAACTTTCTTTTATTTTGGTATTGAAAATGGTTTTGAAAGCATTTTTATTATATCAATGTGTTGTATTGATATCTTGTGATTGAAATGTGGAAATGTTATGTTTCCTTTATGCATGTTTTATGTGATACGATTATGTTATGGTTTATGATATGTTTAAACCTATTCATATGAGGAATGCATTGGACTTAATAAGTGACGGGTGGAGCCCGCTATAGCTCCTCGATGCATCGGCAGGTCTCATGAGACAAACTAGTGTCTTGGCACAAGGCCTTGACAAAATATTATTTGTGGTCTTGGCACGAGGCCTTGACTACGTGGTTAAGATAGTCTGGCATTATGCATTCCATCATTATGAAAGTGGTTATTGTTATTTCATGTGATTATTCGACCAGTAGAATATCCATGTGAAGAAGTGAATGGCATTATCTCATTTTACTTTTGCCATATTATGTTGAAGTTCATGTTTAAAAAGGCTTTTGTTTTAGTTATACATTGCCTTAAATTTTTATGTTTATTTATGAAAGCTTCCGCAATATTGTTATCCTTACTGAGCATCTGAGCTCACCCCTTTCAATGTTTTAATATTTTCCAGGATGTGAAGAATTATTTTATGAATGACCTGCAGGGATAGTCAGAAGAGGATATGAGTGTGGACTATGGAGACTTTGTTATTGTAGTTTTTCACTTTATGATGTAATGTAACGTTTACGAATGTATCTAGTGTTTCCAAGGCTACTAAACTAATCGGTCTTTCGAGACTTGATCTTTTGTGATCATGCCAATGTTACGAAGTAATGCACCGACTCTGGGTAGCTGGGGTCGGGGCGTTACAAGAAATGTCTATATTATCATCAAATTTCCCAGAAAAGGACTAGATGAGATCAATTATGTGTTAATGAAATTATCATTGAATAACTTATTCTTAATATTATTTAAGAAACTATATATAATCAATATTCATTTATAGATGATGAACCCCATTTTCCATAAATCAGATCTATCATGTGTACACATCTTTTGTGTTTTCCTCTATTTATCGTCTTACATTTATATTTTAGAAATAGAATATATAAATATTTCTTTATCTTCAAGTCTGTCATTCAATGGATAAGAATAATTTGAGATTTCATGATCCTAAATAATCATGTCCTGTGACGAATTCCATGGATTGTGGATGAAAGATGATCCAAATATCCAAAAATTGAAAAAAATACTCATCATTTGAAAATATATTAAAATTTATAAATCATTTTATGATCCTGTAATACATGGTGTGGAATATTATTTTGGTCAATGATTTGACTCTGAAAACCATGGTTTCAAAAATATTTATCTTCTTGAATTTTCATCCATATCTGTCAATTTAATTTCACACCTTACCTACATCTTGACAAGGTCTCACTTACACTATGATGTGGTTTTATTCCACATACTCTACAAATCTTCCATTTTCCTTCATTAGAAAATCAATTTTCATTATTATTTGAAACAAATTAAACCCGAATGGCCGGAAGGACTTCTTTATTATTATTTTGGATAATAATCCATTTTAAGGGTTAAATGGGAACCCTAACATGACCCACTGGCCCAAGGAACAAGGTTTATACATGAATAAATACAAGAATTTAAATTCCCGATACTTGATACACTTGAAAAAGCCCCTCCCCCATCATCTTCATCTTGAAGGCGCCTAGCTCTCCACCTCGCATGGATGATCGGCTTGCAATACCACATGTAGCATTTCATGGTGCCTAGTCTCGATGGTAGTATACATACCCTCTCATTCTTCTAATTTGGTTATCTCTACTCTGGTGGTTTCTATTTTTTCTCTGAATACTCATCTAAGTATGCTCTTGTATGGTCTTCCCTACTTATTTGACTTTTTGTTGCTTGAAAGCCCCATGGCCCGAAGGCCCTTACAGCCTGAAGGCCATGTGTCCTGAAAGCCAATGGGGTCCCATAGGCCCTGGGATTCATAGGCCAAAACTGGTGGCCTGAAGGCCCAAATTGGATGAATAGTGTAGACAGCTACAGTATAGAACAGTACCTACTACAGTACCTGCTACAGTGCCTAGAAATTCACTATCACTATAATTTGATCATGGGTCTCTTGGACGCCAAACATGTCCTCTACCACTCGGGTATAATCTCATTGTCATTTGAACCACATTTATCTTACTCTATCATCATAAAAAATACCTCAAACTATAATCATATTCCTTTTAAACCTCAATTTATCCATGGACTTCATAAAATATAAATTTTAACATAAGAAGAACTATGGCGTGGTTTCTATAATATTTCATCAAAACCATGATCAGGACTGTGACATGATTCTTCCACAAAACCATCAATAAAAACTTCATGTAAAAACATGCATTTCTTCACCTAAAATCATGATTATTGTGTCACATCCTAGAATCCACTAAGTGATCTCTGAGGTGGTTGGCCACTTGACATCAAGTCTGCATCTGCGTAAGCTAGAGGCTATCGACTAGCATTGGGGGCCTAGGGTGTTTCAACGGGGAGACTATGCCCTCTTCATCAGAGAGTAGAAATGTGGTAAATAGTAATGGTAAGTAGAGGAAATAAAAATAAAGAATAATATATGGAATAAGAATAATTATTCATTTAATATAAATAAATATGTAGAAGCTAAATCGTAAATAGATACAAAATGATGATGATCATGTCTTATAGCTATAAAAAAATTTCTATATAGGATATATGACAAACATGAATACACCACATTCTATAAAAAATACATAAATGTCCAAATCATCAACTACTAGAATCATTAGTATAGGCTCAGTACTATTATCTAATACTTCATCCCAATACTCAGAATCAAACATCAGAACTAGATGATTCCCTTTATCTAAACTTGATATCACGAAGTCTTCTTAGGAAATAAATGTGGCCTAAGATGGGTGTAAGATATACTCAGTAGTCCCCCACCAATTGTGTCTAGAACAATCTAGTTTGTGTATATAAAATTAACAATGTGGAAATAATGATAGAAGTGAAGAAATAAATAAATTATTAAATCACTTTTGAATGGGTTCCTCAAGGATACCCAATTGACACTACATGATTTGGCCTAAGATGAATATCTATAAATTAAAGGAAACCTATTTATATATATAATATGGGTACATAAGAGTTCTCTACCATGAATTAATTTAAGATAAATATTCTTATAACAAAGAAAGTATCAATTTTAGATTAAACCAAATAATGTTATTTGGATTGATGGATGTCTCCTTTAATCCAAAAAATTAGAATTTTTTAAATTATATAAAAGGAATCTCCATAATTTGTATAAGTTTAATCCTGGACATATATGAGGTGAACCATATAGAGGAACCAAAGTATCTCTCCAGGATCACTACAAGTACCCAACACTATAATAGTATATCCAAGAAAATCTATGAAGTCATTCCTAGTATCACTCTTGTCATGGTGTAAAACATGACCCTCTAAGCCTTTTCTTATTGTCCCGTATAGGCAACCAAGTATCACATGTGGATGGTGTAACCATATCGACCACTGATCTTATCAAATGTATCTCTCTTAGGGATCCTATATCACTCATGTGTTAGTAATAAAATATTTCTCGTGAGCCTGTCTAATGTGTTCAACAAAGAATACAAGTATCTTTCCCAACATAAAGGTAATTATTCCCACTTCTAATTATAATGCATGATGAGCTCCTCGAAGGTGTTCTTAAGTAGAGATCCTGGTATCTCCCTCAACATAAATTTATAGAAAGGTTATTTTCAGCAATAACTCATTCCATATCCCCTAATAATTTTTAACAAGATGGATAATTCATTTAATTCATGTAATTCAAACTAAGGAATAAATCATAGGGACCTAAACACATGGACTCCTATTTCCCAAACAAAATTTCAATCGATTTTATTTATTTCAAGGAAATTAATACACCCCAGTTTAATAATAATTAATCCATTACTAAAGAATAAGTCTATTAAGCCTTTAAAAAGGAGAACACCCATAGGGTTGTCTCATGATGAGGTAAACTCATCATTGTATTGACTAACGAGTAGATAGGGTCGCGCTACACATAAGGATAGCCTTTAATTAAATTAATTAAACAATATATATGAGACATCAAAAATTATAGTGTACATCCCAATAGTTCATGATAAAATATAGTAATGAATTGAGGGAAAAGATATATCCCTCATAACTAAAACATTGAGTACCCTACTCATCCATTATCGGCCCTTAATTCGGTCTAGAAATGGAGGAATTAAAATATTATAAGAAAAACACAAGAATATTTCATAAGATCTCACAAAAAATAGTAAAAATGTATGAAGATAAATGAAATAAAGAAGGATGAATAATGGAGAGCTTACTGAGAGGAATCCAACGCAACAAGCACTAATGAAACTGGATGCCAGATGGAAGAGCTAGATAGAAGCCTATCATGAAATGTAAAAAACTTCTCCTGGTGTGCAGTCCATTAGAAATAATAGGGAGGAGAAATAAATTATGATAATTAAGGAAAAGAGGGGGGTTAAGGTAATTTATCCTTCATTATAGGGTTTAATTGGTTGGTCGCATGGTTGGCCAAAATGTGTACCCACTATATGATAGCTACATCCCAGGGAACCCCCTCACATAGGTTGGATAAATAGTTCTACTTACCATGCACGGCCCAAAAAACACCTCTTTTAAGATGTTTATATTATCTTCATGGGTGTGGCGCCTAGGTCACAATATTAGGTCAAACCTTGTGGCCCCCTGTAATTCCCTAACCACCCATCACATTTGAGTCGCATTATTAGCACTAACCTTCCGCTAACCATGTGACTCAATCTACCTATCCATAAACTAGATCTTTTTGATCCTAATGATCCCCATACTCTCATGAACCCTTCCCTATACATTAGGGCAGATTATTATTAAAAAAATATGTTTCTAATAGTATCATAAGTGTTCATAACTATTTTAATATCTGGGATATTAAAACCTCCCCTCATTCAAACAACTCATCATTGACTTTCTCTTCTGAGGGTGGTAAAGGGTCATCTGAGAAACATTATGGAAACAGAGAATGTATATTGATCTCTCACTCCTAGGTAATGTCATGTACATGAATGTGATACCATACCACCTAGAATAGAGGAACCAAACTT
The DNA here is from genome assembly GCA_963277665.1 of Viscum album. Classification (NCBI taxonomy): domain Eukaryota; kingdom Viridiplantae; phylum Streptophyta; class Magnoliopsida; order Santalales; family Viscaceae; genus Viscum; species Viscum album. The sequence continues at coordinate 1,422,212,614 of OY728161.1, forward strand.
CCTAAGATAGCCTTTATGCTCTGATCAATGATACGTATCATATCGTCCTCAAAGGATGAATCTACCTCTAGCTTAATTTCCTTATGGTAAGAAAAGTGAGAATGTCCAGGATATTAATCAATAATTTGTGATATATGGAAAACATAATGCATGGACTGGTACCTCTAACGAAAACACAACTAATAGGCTGTCGACCTAACACCCTACACGATCTCAAAAGGCCTGGCATAATGTGGCGGTAGCTTTGCCTATCTCAATATCCATCTTAACCCAATCTAGGAAAAAATCATAGAGAGACCTTATTTCCCACCTCAAACTCTAAAGGTTAGTGGTGATGATCGGTATAATATCGTTTCCTATAATTATCTATATCCATTAGTTTCTTGATCACATATACCTCCAATTATGTCTTTTGAACTCGAAGAGGACCCAATATTGTTGCGTCACCTTCCTCTAACCAGTACAGGGGGTGAAAAACCTAACATATCATTATGGGACCCATCAAGACCCATCTAAATCATTTCATAGAATATTTTATTTTTTTCAAACTTAATGAGAGGTATATGTTTCACCAATCAAACCCTAAAATCAAGGAAACATTCCCAAATCATGTCATCTAACCCCAATATCGTCTTCTCAAACATCTCATCGTTTTGAGTGTTATATAATATATTCGAACCATATGTGAACCTAGTTATTTTTGTAAGCCCAACCGAAAACACAACATAAACCAAGAATCTTCTTTGGATATGATAATAAACGGAACACCATAAATGTGTGTAATATCCCAGATAGAAATCCTTCTAGCTCATATGCAACAAATTTTGCTCAGATATGCATAAAGCAGGCTACCATGGTCAACCTATTGATGATAAAACATACTACATCACTACCTCAACGGAATATTAGAAAACCTGTCACAAAATAAATATTGAGAACATTAAATTTCCACACAATAATGGATAGAGTCTTAGATTTATATTAGGTTATTGGTTCTTCACCTTCACCTGGCGATAGTTGGAAGACCTAGTGGTCAAACCCATAATCATCCTCTTCATGCCTGACCACCAATATAGACGATGTATTAATTAGCAAATATTGGTAATCAAATCGTGTACTTCCAAGATAGAGGAATTATATTCCCACAAAACTCTTCCTATATGTTAGTAGAAACCCATACAAGCTCATGGAAGTGAAGGATCTCATTCTCATTAAAAACCCAACCAAACGGTGAGTCCTCACTTAGTACACATTACCTTTGGACGGGGCCCTCAAATCCTAAAATATATCTCATCTGAACCCATTATAGAAATAATTATGTTACTAATAAATATTCTAAAATAGGTTTTACATGACACTCATGAACCTCTAGGTTAATCCCAAAAAATAAATCCATAAACTTTCACTCACAACTGGCCTCTTGGATAGCTGGTGTCTGTGTCTTTTAGATCAATGCATCATCCACAACTCTAAAAATTCTATGTATATAAACATGCCCAAAATTCAACAATAATAGCTATTTTACCAACCTGTACCGTCTAAGATTAAAATCATGCAATGTAGAAATGTATTTGATACTTTTATGGTCTATGTAAATAATGAACCACTCTACTAACAAATATTATCTCCAACAAAATAAATCAGGAACCAAAGACTCTAGATTGAGGTCATTTATAGGTTAGTTTCTTTCATGAGGTCTTAACTAGTGGGAATCATACACTACATCTCGATCTAACAACATAAAAATTCCTCCAATACTGAGTCCTAAAGAATCATCATAAACAGTATAGCCTCTTCCTAGCTATGGCTGAATCAGGATCAATGTTGTAGTCAATATCCCTTTAGACTCTTAAAATAATGTATCGTAGTATTCAAACCAAAATAACTTCATACCCTTACTAGTAAAAGTATTAATAGGATCATCTATGTATGATAAGTACTATATAAAGTTCATGTAGTGGTCATCCATCCCTAAAAAAAATTTGTATATAAAATACATTATTTGGATCTCCTATGAGACCACAATGATCATCTTATATGGGTTAATAGATACTGCTGAATCTGATGTAATATGAACTAGTAGGTGATATTTATCAATCCAAAAGTGGAATTTGGTGATCTTAGCATAGATATTGTGCTCTCTTAGTTTATTCATCACAATGTCAAGGTGTTTGGCATGGTTATGTTGGGTTTGTGAATACCCCAATTTGTAATCCAAAGATATTACCAAAAATGAATTAGTATATGGGTTGAAAACCTAATTCATTAGATACATGAAATTTCTGGCATGTTCATAAGGGTGAACAACATAACCAGGTACTCATAAAAAAATTATCTACTTCAAATCCATTTACATGGTATTTCTAATGGCCTTACATTCACCTGATGGTATCCCGACTTCAAATATATCTTAGAGAAAATTGTTTCCCCTTCAATATGGTCTAAGATTTAGTATATATGTGGTAGTGAATACATGTTCTTTAACTATAATCTGGTTAAACTGAAATTAATCCACACATAATCTGAGGGTATTGTCTTCCATCTTGGTGAAAAGGATAGTGGAACACCATGGTGAAGTACTGGGTTATATAAATCTATTTTCCTCAATGTATTCTAATTATGTCTTGAGTTAATAGAGCTATATAGGTCCAATACTATAGGAAAAATGGAAATTTGGGATATACTTGACACTTGATCAATAGTGAATTTTTCCTATATTATAGGTGGTGAACCAGAGAAGTTGTCAGGGAAGATGTCCTAGAAATTATCCATTATAATGGGGAATTCTATACATTATGTTCCCTGAAATTTCAGAATGATACTAAAAATATGGGCAATCACACTACCCATCCGATGATTCTTAGGTCCATCTCGACTCACTTAGACATTCTATTTTCCATAATAAACATAATTACTTCCCTCAAATAATGTAAAATACACCCTCCGATCATAGAAATCAACATGGGTGTGGTATAGAACCGACCATCTCATCCTGAGAATTAAGTCAAATTTTATCATATGTATGAAAAAATAAATTCCACAAGAATTTGTACCATCATAACTCAAGGGGAATTCCATGTATAAACATATAATCTCTAATCCGACCCATAATAGTGTATCTAGTTCTATCATGCCATACAAGAACACAATATTTAGGACCCAAATTTCCATAATTTCAAAACATATAAATAAGTGTGTATAATATATATCAAACAAGGTATAATATAATGTAGAGGCCATGAGAATAGTAACTCTTATAGTTGATGTGCTTAGACTCTTCTCCTCAGGTGCATGATACATTGTAAAGATATTACGAATTATGTGGCCGTAAGAAGAAAACAAACTATCCTAGGATGACCCACTCTACTAGAATTGATCCTATGAGGTCCAAATACATCAACCATAAACACCCATTTTCTAGATAGAATGGTATAGTCCTAGCTCCCAAACTCACCTGCATTCGCTGATCTGGTACACTAATGTGGTGTTAGTCAAAATCCCTTCTCACCAGGAACAAGAAGGACTACTTAGAAAAAACAATGAAGGTGGCCCATCCTACAACAATCTTGGAATTTCAATGGTTACCTCATAAACTCGGTATTCTTATGGAAAGTGCAAACACAATTGTGGAACACCACATAGGTATCGATGGGTGTCATATGACCTATGTTTCTACCTTGAGAAGACTGAAAGTGATGTTTCCTATTACTAGATAGACATCTTCCCCACTGGGATACAAAAATACCATGACACATACTTCCAACTTCCCTCATGTTCTACCCAATTATGTAGATGTGTTTAACTATCTCTGGAAATTATGGTCTATAAAAAGACATTCCCCAGTGATAGGATGGAATACATAAGCCTATCCTCAAACCATGTTGTTGATTTCATCTCATCAGTATCCAATGTAGATGAAATATATTGAAGCTTAATGAAATTAGTAAAATACTACATCAATGACATATAACCCTTCTGTATTTGTATAAAATCATTTAATGGTATTCTATCAAAGCATGTAGAAATAAGTACCCATATAATAATGTTTATATTCCCACCCAGACTATAGCCTAATGATGATCAACCAGAGAGATGAAAACCCACAAATACATGGAGAATTCCTGGAGAAAATAGGTTGGGAGCTTAACCCACCACTCTGGAGGCATATCCATATTCTCAAAGATCTATAACATAACATCTTTCCAAGATTCTATAACATGATGACCACTATCCCTCAAGAAGGTGGTATGATGATTCTGTTGAAATTCATATGTCAAATCTATCATAATAGGGGAAGGTCATGGAGTTCCTTGTACATACTGTATAAAGTGAAAAAATCTACATCAAAAGTAATCATTTGAGCCCAATGAAAGATAAATAGTAGGTGCCTCAGATTGCATTATAGGTTGGAATACTAGTGACTCATGGCCCACCACCTCCAGAGCATGGTTATCACCACCATCCTGGCACACGACTCGAGGATGTCATGGCGACATTTATGTCAAATTTCCAAACACACTCCTCGAAGAAGATATATTAGTAGATATAAAATAAGTATAAAATGAAATTAAAGGTAAAATGAATACCTATAAACAATCCACACCTTTCTACTACTCCAAAATGTTGGTCTAGGTGATAAGAATGTTCACAACATATGTAACATCCCAAGTAAATAAAGAACATAAATTTTTATATTTATTAAAAATTTTGAATTAAATATTAATTTTAACTTAAAGGGGATGCTATGTTCGATGGCATACATGATATGAAACAACAGTTTTCATTGAAATCTTATGTTGCACACAATGCTGAGTCATAATGAAAAATAATATTATTTTAAATTGTAGTTAACACCTAGCCATTATATTGGTGGGAATGGACTGAACTCACTAAAATATGAATATGCATGTTTGTTAATTGTTTTTATATTTATCCAATAAATTTCAGAGGCTTAAAATAATAAAGAATCTAATTTTAAGCATACATACTCTAATATTCATCAAAATGTGGATTTACCACCTTTTGATGGAAAACCCTCTTTAAATATATTTTTGGTTACTTTTATATGTTACATTTTAAAAAATAATATTCTTCTTTAGAATCGAGAAATCAATATTTACTTTGGATAAAATTTTGTTATTTTTCTGGTAAAACTCATTTTTTTATGAATAGTGAAAAATACTGTATTTTAATTCAAAACTGTCTTTTAATCTAATTTAATTTTATGGTTATATTATCTTTATAACTTGTTTTAAAGTATAATTATATTATATTATTACCATTTAATCTAATTTTTTTCATTGGAAGTAATTTATCATTGGATGTGGACATAAATAAGTTTCAATCTTTTGATAGTTATTATTTCTTAAAAACACGTTTTTTTGTTTTGACAGTGTGAATTAATATTAAATTAATTTCTGCCACTTCTAAGTTTTTAATTTGGAAAAATGGATTCCATATTTTTAATTATGATATCCAGATTTTTAAATAGGTAGCTTTTATTTTTAGACATTTTAAATATTTACCTCAGTAAATATTTTATTTACTATGGTTAAAGGGTAAATCCGGTAAGTAAGGGTAAGTAAATAATATTATAATAACCTTAAATTACCCTAAAATCTTTCAAATTAATATTAGTTTATACATTTCCGACCATGGCCATCCTTGGGTTGATTTTGGGACCCCATGGAGCCACATGGGAGTGATAATGACAATTAATATTGATTAATTTAAAGTAAAGATAAAAATAAAATAAACATATATCTTTTAGTAAATCAATTATTTCATGAGGTTATATAAGTTATATCTTCAAATATAAATATTAATATTAACTATAAAACTATTTCCTATATCATGATATTTTTTTTATAATTTTTTTACATCAAATAAATTAAAATATTTATGACACAATAATGATGCAGTTTTTACCTCGTTAATGAATGATTTAAATAAATAAGATTATAAAGATTAAAACAATATCCAAAACCTATCAATTTATTATTGGATGATTTTATTTCGAACATGAGTAATCTTATCTTCTAATTTAATTTGTTTTGGAACTTTACAAACTGAAAATAATTATATGATAAAATAATATTTTGATACTTTTCTAAAGAGCCCTTCCACCCCCTTATAGAAGCCATCACTTCTAACCCATTCCTCACACTTCTCAAGACCCTTGCCTCGTCTAACCTCTAAAAATTAATCACCCTACATCTCTGTCCCCCTCATAGAATCCTACCCCTATGTATAAGTCAATTCAAGTAAACCTTTTGGTGCAAACCAAAGCGAGATACCTGATTTAAAGGTAACCACTTCCCTTAAGATCTTCTGTTTTATTTTACTTCTCCAACCACATAAACCCTTTTTAATACTTTATTTTATAAAAAAAACCACTATACTAAATATACTAGTTTTTTGTTATTATAATGATTTGAACTACACTTACACATACCTCCATCTACTGGGTAAAGAACATATTGTTTCTATGGACGGCGAACTACTGCCTCATGAAACGATGATTGTACAATATTCTCCTACCACCTCTCATGGTGGCCATTATGATGGAAATGTATTTATATATGATATATATTATGTTTATTTTTTCTCTATGCTTCTGAAATTTTTTATTACAAACATACGTTTATGCATTCCAATATGTGTAAATATGATAATTTAATTTCAGGAAGTGCGGACTGCCGCCCCCTCAAGGTGATATGACTCGTTCATGCCATACATGGAATGTATAAAGTATGGCGTTAATGAAATAATGAAACATATATATCATATGATATTATACTAGATTTATATTATACCTATATATCATTATGTTTTCATTCCATTAAATATGAAATAGAAATGAAAGTAGTGTTCAAGCGTATGTACGGCTTACAGTCTCCCTAAACGGTGCATTTCATTTCTTATCTACAAATATTATATAATATTATAAATATATAAATATAATAGAAATATATATATAAAAGATATATATGATATATATGATATCTGAATCATGAATATCATTCTGGAGATAATGGAATTTTGACCACATGAACAACTTGTAATTATAAGAAGTTCATTTTTTACTCAAGTACCAAATATCGACAAAATGACCATTATTAACTTAAATGATTTCATAAAGTTTATAACATGTTAATAAGTGATATAAAAGGAATAATAAACTTTAGAAAGGTTCTTAATCAAGTATAAATTAACTTTACCTTATTATTCAGGAGATTAAAGAACAAATGGGTCAAGTCGGTCATGAGGTAAAGGGTGTCTTATCTCACTTTTAATTCCATGATATTCCCATTGTTCGCCACTTATTTATTGTATGTGGTGTATTGTGTACCTCCTTTTTATTTATATTATAATTATTCAATTTATATTAATGGTAATATATTATTCATTTGTTCATTATTAATTTTTGGTCATACGACTCAATTGACAACAACATGGTAAGTGGTTTACATATCACTTCTTATTCCCATGAGGTTCATGATATATTTCCCACTATTTCTTTTTTTTTGTGGTGTATTTAATGACCATGATTGTATTAATTGTGTAATAAACATTAATTTATGGGTATTTAATCTTCATTTTATGATCCTTCTTTAATGTGGTGTATGTTTTGTAAGTTACCAAATCAGTAAGGGAACCTTTCACCCTTCTCTTTTTAAAAAACTTCTTTTTATTATATCTTTTAATTTACATATTATTATGTTGGGATATGTTATTATATATCTTTATTGCTATAAATTTTATGTCCAAGTTATGAGATACCCTTTTCTCTTTCATCAACTCATTTTCTGAATTTTAAAGTGACGTCATTAGGCTGTCAAATTTCTGTATGGGAACTTCTTAACCCAATTTCAATTCTTTGGGTTAAACTATAATTCCTGATTATGTCATGATATGAATATGTGTGAATGAACTATGATTTTTTTACAGGTAATATCCACTTATATTGGGTGTATTTATATTTTCCACATATATTTATGTAATTGATTTATCATTAATCTAAGGATACCGTATTTATAAGGGATTTCATCTCAATTTACATTCCATTGAGACTTTATTGTTCTTAAGTAACAATTCACTTTTATATGGTGTACATAGTGTCCTTTGGCATATTATATCATGAATCTCTTTATTCTCATGATATTATAATCTTTTATTAATGTTATTCCTCAATTATTTTTATTCAAGTGTCTTTCAGTTGGTTAGGAACTCTTTAACTAAAATATCATTTTAAATGTTTTAGTGTTTTATTCTTATAAATAATTCTCATTAATTTTCATGTATTAAAAATGGTTTTCAGGATTTATTTATATGGACATGAATGTTTTGAAATTAAAATTTATTTCAAAAGATTCAAATTGGTACGGAACACTTTGATTCAAAAATAACATTATTAAATGTTTTAAATGGTTTTGAAAATGGGTTGATAAAGCATTGATTACATCTATATCTTGAAATGATATATTTTGATTGCAATGTGGAAATTTTTTCTTACCATTATTCATGTTTTCATGTTATGAATATGTTATTATAACAACCCTGCATTTATTACAAACTTAAAGATGATTTATTACATAAACTCTTAACTTGACACAAGATTGAAGATCGAGAGGTCTACTGTATTTTGGGATTAGGAACATTACATAATATCTTAGAACAAAAAACAAACAACATATTTATTGAAAACTTTATTTATATGGACACTACATATCGTCGAACTTAGAATTGCATGGGATAATATGAGGACATGCATAATAAAAGTGTGAGCTATAGAGACCAGTAAGGTAATAAACATGGAATAACATGAGAAATACAATACATGTTAGTAAATAGTAAGATCAATGGAGCATAAGAGAATCATAAACAAAAAACAATGATAAATCTTGATAATCATGACATGGAAATGTGGCAACAACACTTAACATGGAATTATCATGAGCCAAGGCTCATTTCACATGTAGCATGAGTAAACCCTCATTGCACATGAAGAATGAGTAAACCATCTTTTTATTTGAATTATCATGAGTCAAAACTCATTGAACATGGCATATCATGATATTATACTTTACCCAATGCATAGGAGCACTATTAGGGAACACCCTTATTAAACATTTCATTTCATGCATAAGTTTACCACATAGATCATATAACATGAAATCAATCAAAATCATACATTATTCCATGATTCAGTAATTTTTAATAAATACATGAAAGTACCATTCAATATTTTTATGTGCATGAACTTGAATACCCTTGATAGAGACAGGGGTATGGTATTCACAACATAATGATCATGGCTTGGAAAAATGCGGTGCAATTTTGACAGCATAACGACGTGACATAAGAATACATGAAAACGGTTGATGAGAGAGAAAAGGGTATATAATAATATGTACATGAAATGTACAGTAAGGGGGTCATATAGATACATGTACCAACAAATTTAATGAAATTTAGATGCATGATACAAAACAATTATTTGGATGTAAAAGAGGAGTGAGAAAACCCTCATGAAATTTCAACATGGTAACGAGTGTACATGGGAGGAATTAATGAGAGAGAAAGGGGTATCCCATTATCCCAAAATAAAGAGAAAAGTATGGGTATGGTGCGAAATCATACCCCCAAAATTTTTAATTGAAAACAAAAAAGGCATAACAACTTAATGAAAATTGGACAAAAATGAGAAACGAATAAATCCATTACTTGGAATTGTGATACCAAAGGCTTGGGAGAGGCTTGACAGAGGCTTCTTGGGAGCTTTGGGATCCTTGGGAGGATTCTATAGATATGAGGTAAGGGGTTGGTCAAACACAAAATGCATTTAGTGAAGAGTAAGTGAGAGCATGGGTGGGTTTATATTGGAAAGAAGAGGGAATTCTTTATTATTTAGGTTTGGAACACCTCATATTATACTAATCAATACCACAAACCATCCCATGGTTTTTTCCCATGGTTTTTTCGAAAGGGGAGTGGAAAAAAATATTTTATAATTAAAATGGCCTAACTTTTTAAAATAGTAGGGTTTCTTATGTTGAGGTGAGTCACACTCTCATGGAAAATATTTTAAAAGGACAAAATGTATTATAAGTCTTGGTGGGTCCACAAAAACTTTGAAAAATAAATAAAACAAATATAAAATAACATTATTTTAATGATAAACTAAATATTTGCCTATCATAATTTTTATAGTATTTAATTACATCACTATTGGGTCATTATGATGTCATAAAACACATTATATATTTAAACAATATATAATTTTTAACCAAAAATTCAACTGCCCCAGAAAATTATGAGAAAATCACTATTGGATAATTTTGACGCCCTGATTCCAAAAATAATATTCATTTTATCTAAATAATTTTATAAATATTTGAATTTTTACTTTTAAAATAAAAACCGACATTTACCGAAAATTCATGGGTTTTGACAAAAACAGTTTTCAAACCATAATAAAAATTAAAATTGCATTCATAAAATTATATGATCATTTATATGTAATATTAATTAATTTAATAATATTATTATATTTAAATATTATTTAATTCAAAAATAAATTAATTCATCAAAATAGATTTATTTGTTGAATATTAACTAAAAATATTATTTGTGCTTTAAAAACTATTTACAAAGTAACAATAATAAAAAGAATGCACATTACTTATACAAAATAATGTACATTGTCATAATGATAGTTTATTGTCACATAATCCCCTTATAAAACCTGCATAAGACTAATGGGTAAGGTGTGGGATAGTGACAAACTCTTGGGGTGGCTCGGATAATATTTCTTAGGTGGTAATCTCTATTAACTTTCACTTCTCCTGTACTCGGTTACGCTCATTCTTAACATGTTCAAGATCAGATTGGGCTTGGTTAAGAGTGAATCCCAAGGAAACCACCTCCTTTTTGAGCTCCGACAAATGGGCTTCATAAGGATAAAGTCTACTGGATGAGGTTATCGCTTCCTTTGTCTGAGTAAATTGGATTTGTTAAAGCCCTATATTTATACTAATCATATGACCTCTTTTCAATGGATATATTAACAAGAGTCACAATTCCTAATGGTATTTTAAAATCTAGAAACATAATACCAATGAAGTTCACATTTTATATAACCATAATAAACATTTAATTAGATCAAGAGGGATTTACATTAATGAAAGTTTGGGTCGTTACAATCTTCCCCCCTTAATAAAAATTGCATCCTCGCAATTTGATTACATACAAAAAGAACACTGATATTTAAACATGACTTTAGGGTGGCTTACCCACCACCATTATGCATTCCCCAACCCTCATTATCACGTTGATCATGGAGATCTAGGGTATACTTAGTGCAATAATACTTAAATTCACAATCAAAGCCTTCCACTTCCTTAGTCCAGACGTAGTCCATGCAACATGGATTGTACTGATATAAAATATGATCCACTTTTAAAAAAATTGTTTCTTACATATAGTTTCAAAACACAACCATGTACTAGGTTTTTATAAAATAGTCTGACAGAGTCAGATTTGAAATTTTTGAAATGTGGTTCTTCTAATATATTGTCTATGTTTCCAAAAAAACTAGAAGACAATACTATATATATATAGGCTTCTTTGAGGTCTCCCTCTTCGTTATCTATTCAAAATTAAAATAGTGCATCATACTCTCTGGATAGGGTGAAATATTTGAAAACACCCTGATGGTACCTCCCTCATCTTGAAAGGTGGTAGAGTTGGGAGCTTAATATTTGATCATAGGTGTGCCATGATCCTTGATTATTTCATGGTATGGAGGAGTTGTTTGATATTTTGTAGAGTGTCTTGAAAGAATGTTGGACATTGGAAAAGGTTTTGATGCTATGCGAGCTTGACTTCGCAATAATTATAGCTAGTAAGTACTTAGGAAGGGAAAAGAGTGTTGTATGAGGTTCTTCCTTTTCCATATCGAAACTATCTATTATCCTACTAACGAAACTTATCATATTTTGAGTTACCCTCTAGACATGATAAAATTTCAATATTAAACTACAGAAATTCCAACAATTAATTATTCCTTAATGAATGGAAAGTTATGAGTAACACGTAAAGGGTAATCTAAGGAAAAAACTGATGACTTATTAATAACTTTTGTTTCCTTAAATTATGAATCCATAGGCTTAAATCTATGTTGTCCATGATCTACTTTCAAACATATATTCTTAGTGATTTTTTTATTCCCTTAATAAAGGTTCATAGTAACCTTGTGAATTTACCAATGCATATCCCCTGGGAGTGTCATAACCAAGAGTGCAGTAAGGCTCATTGTCGTTCACTAGTTCCCATTCGAGTCTAGCTCAAAATGGTGTTTTCAGGTTTTACCCCTAGGATACATCTGTGCCAGAGCCGCCTCTACCTGCTCGTATCCAGACAGGGATGCATTTTCTTGATAAACCACTTACTCAATACTCACCAAAACTTTGGAATGCTTTTATTATACTTACTCTTATCTCTAAGTATTCATTAGGTTTTTCTAATACAAATACCAAAAATAGATAAACCTATCCTCTGATGCCAACTGTAACAACCCTATTTTTATTACAAAATTAGACATGATTTATTACATAAACTCTTCACTTGAAACAAGATAGAAGATAGAGAGGTCTAGTGTCTTTGGGGATTAGGAACATTACATAACATCTTAGAACATAAAAGACAAAACATATTTATTGAGAACATTCTTTACATGGCCATTGCATTCCCTCGTACCTAGAATTGCATGGGATAACCTGAGGACATGCACAAGAAAAGGGTGATCTATAAAATCCAAGTAAGGGAATAAACGTGGAATAACATGAGGAATACAATAAATGTTAGTATATAGGCATATCAATGGTGAATAAGAGAAAAATAAGCATAAATTCATGATAAATCATGATAATCATAACATGTAAATGTGGCAACAACACTTAACATGGAATTAGCATGAGCTAAGGCTCATTTCACATGGAGCATGAGTAAACCCTCAGTGCACATGAATCATGAGTAAACCATTTTTGTACTTGAATTAGCATGAGTCAACACTCATTTCACATGTCTTATCATGATACTATACTTTACCCAATTCATTGGAGCACTATTAGGGCACACCCTTCTTAAACATTTCATTTCATGCATAAGTGTGCCACCAGGATCTTATAACAAGGAATCAATCAACATCATAAGTTATTACACTATTAAGAAATTTGTAATGAATACATGATAGTACCATTAAACATTTATATGTGCATATAGGTTAATACCCTTGATAGAGACATGGGTATGGTATTCACTACACAGTGATCTTGGCTTGGAAAAGCGCGGTGCAATTTTGGCAGCACAATGACGTGACATAAAGATTCATGAAAATGGATGATGAGTGAGAAAAGTTTCTATCATAATATTTACATGAAATGGACAGTAATGGGGTCATATAAATACATTTCCCAACAAACATAATGGAATTTAGATGCATAATACAAAATAATTACTTGGATGTAAAAGTGGAGAGAGAAATCCCTCACAAAATTTCAGCATGGTAACAGGTGTACATGGGAGGAATTAATGAGAGTGAAAGGGGTATACCATTATAAAAACATAAATATAAAAGTATGGGGATGGTGTAAAATCATATTCCACCATTTTTAATTGAAAATAAAAGGACATAACAACTTAATGAAAATTGGACAAAAAAGAGAAAGGAAGAAATCCCATACTTGGAAGTGTGATCCCAAAGGCTTGGGAGAGTCTTGAGAGAGATATCTTAGGAGCATGGGGAACCTTTGGAGGATTATAGAGAGAGTATTGTAGGGATTGGTTGAACCCCAAAGTATTTTAGTGAAAATGAAGTTGGTGCATGGGTGGGTTTATATAGGAAAAGAGAGGAAATTCTTTATTATTTAGGTTTGGGACATGTCACATTATACTAACCAATACCATGAACCATCCCAGGGTTTTAGCCCATGGATATTTCCAAAGGGGAGTGGAAGACAATATTTTATACGTCCAATGTATGAACTTCTTAAAATAATATGGTTTCTTATGTGGAGGTGAGTCACACTCTCAAGGAAAACAATTTAAAAAGACAAAATGTTTTATAAGTATCAGCGGGTCCCCATAAGCTTTGTAAAATAAATAAATAAAATCTAAAATCACATTATTTTAATTATAAAACATATATTAGCCGAACATAATGTTTATTTCATTTTATTATGTCACTATTCGGTCATTATGATGTCATGAAACACATTATATATTTAAATGGTATTTAATTTTTATCGAAAAATTTTACTGTCTCAAAATTTTTTGAAAAAATCACCGTTGGATAATTTAGACATCCTGATTCAAAAAATAATATTCCTTTTATTTAAATAATTTTATAAATATGTAAATTTTTACTTATAAAATAAAAACCGAAATTTACAGAAAATTCATGGGTTTTGACAAAAATAGTTTTCAAACATTTTTAAAAATTACAATTTCATTCATAAAATTATATGATCATTTATATTAAATAAAATTTAATTTAATAATAATATTTTATTAAAATATTATTTAATTAAAAAATCAATTAATTCATCAAAATAGATTTCTTAGTTTATTATCAACTAAAAATACTTTTTGTGATTTAAAAACAATTTAGAATGTAACAATAATAAAATGAATGTACATTATTTATACAAAAATAATGTACATAGTAATAGTGTTAGGGTCTTGTTACATAAACCCATATAACACCTGAATAATACCGAAGGGTATGGTGTGCGATGGTGACAAACTTTTGGGGTGTCTTGGATAACATCGCTCGGGTGGTAATCTCTATTAACTTTTACTTCTCCCATAGTCGGTTTCTCTCAAACTTAACGTGTTCAAGATCGGCTTGGGCTTAGACAAGAGTGAATCCCAATAACGCCACCTCCTTTTCTAGCTCTAACTAATGGGCTTATTACGGGGAAAGTCTACTGGATGAGGCCATCATTACCTTTGTCTGAGTAAATTGGATTTTTTAAAGCCTTATATTTTTACTCATCATGTGATCACTGTTCAATAGTTATATTAGCAATGATCACAATTCATAACAGTATTTTAAAATCCAGAAACATAAAACCAATTATGTTTACATTTTATATAACCATAATAAACATTTACTTAGATAATGGGGAATTTACATTAATGAATGTTTAGGTCATTACAGTTATGGTTCTTGGGTATTGTTTACATATACGGGTGGTTTCGTGATACAACTTGGGCTGGTGAGCCCAAGATATCTCTCCAATGTATTAGGTAACCTGAAAGAGGTAAACATTAATGATTCTCCTAAGAGATTTAGGGAATATAATATGATGGGTATTCCAACATAACTGTAACTCCCCGACCCTAGCTACCCAGAGTCGGTGCATTACTTCGTAACATTGGCATGATCAGAAAAGATCAAGTCTCGAAAGACTGATTAGTTTAGTAGCCTTAGAAAAACTAGATACATTCGTAAACAATACATTACATCATAAAATGAAAACTACAATAACATGGTCTCCCTAGTCCACACTCATATCCTCACTGACTATTCTTGCAAGTCAGTCATAATACACTTCTTCACATCCTGGGAAAAATAAAACATTGAAAGGGGTGAGCTCAAATGCTCCGTAAGGATAACAATATAGCGGAAACTTTCATAAGAAAACATAAGCATCTAAGGCAATGTATAACTAAAACAAAAGACTTATTGAACTTGAACTTCAGCATAATATGGAAAACGTAAAATAAAATAATGTCATTACTTACTCACATGGATATTCTACTAGACGAATAATCACATTAAATATCAATAACCACTTTCATAATGAGGGAATGTATAATGCCAGACATTCTGAGACATTTTGTCAAGGCCTCAGCCAAGACGTCTAAAATGATTAAGGCCTCGGCCAATAACCATAAATCAAATTGGGAAAGGGCCTCAGCCAATTCCACGTCTAGTTGTCTCATGAGACCTACCGATTCATCGAGGAGCTATAGCGTGCTCCACCCATCACTTATTAAGTCCAATACATTCCTCATATGAATAGGTTTAAACATAACATAAATATTCGTATTAAAACTAGCATACGAAATGTAAAAAATTTCTCCCTAAACTCTGGATGGTATAAAAATAACACATCCACAGTCAAATATTTCACAAAATGTTCAATGGAAGTTTTGTATCATAAATCAATTTCAATTAATCTTAAAACCCATCAAAGGATGTTGACATGGATGAAATCAAATCTATTTGAGAGAAATATCTCTCTTTTTTTGAAATAATTTAAAAGTCCCATAATTATAAAATAATACATTTACTATGAAAATATTCTTATAAGATTGTAAGAGAAGCTTCGACGAAGTTATAATGGCGGAAAATAGCCGCACCCGCCGTATAAGTTAAAAAAACATTCTTACCTTAAATTTGTCAAAAAGGTCAAAAAGTACATTGTTTGGAAAACGACGGTAAGATTCCTTTCAAAAACGTATAAGGGTATAAATGACTTTAACCCATTTTTAATTTAATAGTAAAAATGTTTTGAAAGACATTTTTAAGAAACATGGATGTGGATGATAACGAGGTCCCATTAGATAATTATGTATAAACAACCTTGGAGAATGAAGAAGTTGTGAAGTAAACCCTTACCTTGTACTTTTCCTTGGTTGGGGTAGGTTAACCTCCTGTATAATGGTGAAATAATTGTTATTAAATTATACAAGAATCATACACATTCATATGATATCATATATGATCTTTTAACATTGCTTTGTTAACAATATCTTAGATTTATCGTTGTTTCGGGTGTTAACTTACTCGTTTTCTTTTATATGTTTTGTTACGTAAGTCGTGTTATTCATGGATAGGTTGTATCTTATTCATATCAAGAATGATATCATGTCCTTAAACATTATTTTTAAATCCTCAAATTATAATTATACTTGAATGGATACGACGGAGAATGAATCTCATCGCGTTCGTGGAGACGGTAGTCCGTACGTACGCACGAGCGACAATATCATTATTTTGATATTAAAATAATATATAATTGGATAGTATATCATATATACAGAATCATTATCATGTTATATTTATTATTTACATGAATTACATATCATTATTGTACCCATCTAAATAATAATATATTTAATAACAATTACACCACGACGTGGAGACGGTATGTCGTACGTACGCACGTATGGTGACATGTCATTCCAATGATGGGTAGAATACTGAATATGTTTATTCCATATTTATAATAACATCACAGTATATAGAATATACTGGAGTTATAATTTTAGAATTGAAATAATAAACAATGAGGGAGTGGAAGAAGAAAGAAACTTGAAAGAGGGTGATGAAAATGTTACCTCTTCTTCGGGTTCTTCCTTTTGATTTGATCAAAAGGAGTCCTTAGGATGGCTTTCTGACTAAAGTAAAGCTTCTAGGATGAAGGGAGATAAGTTGGGAGAGTATTTGGGAAGAGTTTGTCTGATCCAAAAGGCTTGAATGTGTGAATAAGGTGGTATAGGTGGGGGCCTTTTATAAGAGGAGAGGAGGGGCTCTTTTGGAAAGATTGAAATGTTACATTATTATACAATGATTTTCGGATTCTAAAGGTCCCAAACATATATAATTCGTGGATAAGGTGATAAGGGTTCGAAATATACCCATTAAATAGTCTTTGTACAAGTGTATGCCTTGGATTTTACATTATCTTTTCATTTTATTAAAATCGTTAAATAATGAGGTCATCGCTGCATCATCACGATGTCATAAATAATTTAATTTATTTAATGTCTAAAAATTATAAAAAAAATACTATGATGTAGGAAATCTTTTTATATTTCCAATGACTATTTAGAGTCAAAAATATGACTTGTATACCCCCATGTAAAAATTGTTTTAGTAAAACATTTCATGTTTGTGTCATTTTATACTTTAACATTAAATAAAAGGTATTTATGTCATTTTCCAACTAAAGTGGCTCCATTGGCTCCCCAAGTTGACCCATGGATTGTCTTGGTCGGGCATGGCACATCCAATGAGGGTAGGACATGTGTCAAACTCATATCATATTATTAAAACATTATTTTTACCTTAAACTACACTAATTACCTCTAATCGCGATTAAGAACTTAAAAGTTACTATTCACCAAAAATTATTTTAATCTCATTGAACCACATTTTACCTCTTAATGAAAACCATGTATGTAGGATTTTTGAAATTCAAAACACAGAAGTGGTAAAATTTCATTTAAACGAAAAATCAGTTTTTATAAATACCACTTAGTGGTTTCACTATTCATCAAAAATTGAAGTTTTTCAGAAAAATCCCAAAAATTCACCCTAAGATATATTTGATATTCCAATTTAAAAAATGATGTCTATTTTAAAAAATTCAAAACATATAAGTTTCATTAATTAATTTTATAATTAATTCCCGCTGTCACAACAAATAGCTTGTTTTTAAGAAACAATTTATATCAAAAGATTGACAATTATTCATGCCCAATTTCAATGTTAAATTAATTCTAATGACCACCATTGGATAAAATGGTAAAAATATATTCTAATTATACGTTAAAACCACTAAATAGTATAATTTATCAAAATAAATTATTTTGATTAAAAAAGTTTTTTTAAGTATTTTTCACTATTCATAAAAAAATTGGAAGTTCTCAGAAAGTTACAAAAAATTCAACATAGGATAATTTCGATATTACGAATACAAAAATGAAGTCCATTTTGAAATATAAAATTTCTATTATTTTAAAAAGTGGTTATTACTATTCATAATGGCTACTTTGATTAGTAGCGGTGTGTTAGAACTCGAAGTTGCGTACAATGCAAGCTATTGCATTATTGAATGAGAAGTGTATCGTGGAAGCTCGGGGTGTTATATTCTCCCCTCCTTCAATAAATTTTGTCCTCGCAATTTGAAATTTTTCTGTGAAATAAAAGGTTGAAAATAGAAAATACCTTTGTGGAAAACCCACATCGGAAATAAGGTTAATAAAATTTAGCCTTAATAAGAGGGAAAGGGAAATGAAAAAGTCACCACCCAATTATGATCTCGATTAGGAGAACATTGGTGGAAATTAGAGACATATAATTGGAGGGAAAACGTAAATATTTGTAGGGAGTGATTGAGGTCATCAATCACAATCAACTTTAAAATTGAGGGCCTCAAAGCCTTCAATCTATGTTGATTTAAAATATCATCAGTTCAACAAGACATAAGGTATTATGATAACACATTTTTTTGTTTTAATATCCCTTTACTAAAGTTTAAGAATTAATTTATTCATTGAATAAGAGATAGGTATATATATATTTATGCTTGACAATTAGAGTTTCAACCTTCAACTCATCTTTCACTCAAAAAGATAATATAACTCAAAAATATTATACTTATCCTAATTGTATAAGGTTCCAAATGTTAACACATACCATTTAGATTAGTAAAATTATTTTGTAACAACCAGGGACTTCCTGTAGGCTAGTGGTAGGAAATAAAGTCCTGTCGCACTATGATTGCGGGTTCGATTCCTGCAGCTTTGTCCGATGCGACGGGTTATGCCCCACCCTGCAGGTTGTCCTTTTCCTAAAACTATAGTATTATAATATTCCAAAAATAATCTTCAGAAATTCTTTAACCTTAAACAATACTATCCATGGTTCAACTTAATCCATTCCAACCTTAATAGTTATCCAAAATTCCTCCGTCTAGACATTCTCTAAAAGGTCTCTAAATTCCAAAATCAATTGTAACATCATATTCCCCAAACAAAGAAAAGTTTCTCTTATTGTCACATACTAAAAATATGATTACCTTATTCATATTAAAACCTTAATGAAATAAAAAAGTACTGCAGTACAATCCTTATATATATCACATTATTCTTATAACCGGAATATAATCCTTGAGTCCAAAAGCACCAATACATTAATTATTCCACTTCAACTGTAGTCACAGCATAAGATTGGCCTTGATCCCTTGGCCTTTTCTGAGGTATGTTTCCTTGACGCTTAGGACATTCATTTTCATAATGCCCCATTTCTCTACAATTGTAGCATTCAACATTGATAGCCTCTTTCTTTCCCTTGCAATCACGCGCCTGGTGACCTTTTTCTCCACATTTATAACAAACTCCCATTCCTTTTAGGCAAGTACCAGGGTGATTCTTCCCACAATTATCACATAATGGAAAATCTTTCTTTCACTTTTCACCTTTATCTATCTCTTGTTCCACCATTCTCTTCTTCTCTTGCTTTACTTTGTTGTCATAAGACTTAGAGAATTCCTTTTCTGTCTTGATAGAACACGAGACAATATCTTCATACGATGAGAAGGATTGTGATACTAAAGCTCAATGGAGAAATGGTTTTAACCCATCAAAGAAACGATCAATCTTACCTCTTGGGTTATGTATATAATCTGCAGCATACCTCGCTTACCTTGTAAAGTTGGCCTCATACTTTGCGACATTCTCATCCTCCTTTTGTTTCAGACTCAGAAATTGCCTTTCCATATCTACTCTATGGTCATGAGGAAAGATTTTTTCTAAGAAAAGATCTTTGAACTCCCTCCATTCCATATTCGATATTTCATCATCTTCCTTTGTGTTTTGAATCAATGACCACCATTGATCAGCATCTCCAGTGAGGCGGTAAACTGCCATGATAACCTTTTCCCTTTCACTACTCCCCAAGGCGTGGAATATTTCCTCTAAGAATTTTATCCATTGCTCAGATACTAATGGATTTGTACCCCCATTAATTGTTGGTGTTTTTTGCCTCATGAAGTGGTATAACATTGATCCTCCATGTTGCGGATCAGGGTGCTCCATACGAGTAAGGTTATTATTCATATCCTGAGTGAGTTGTCCCAGTATGGTAATAAGTTGATCAGCACCAGTTGTATCTCCAGATCCACAATAATTATCTTGAGCAGGAGGGCAATCCCTACACGGAGTGCGTGCATTGATACGGTTTCCATTCCTTCCACTAGGCTCCATTTCTAAATAATGGCATAAACTAAATTAGTTTATGAATCAAAATTCATAATTCCATACTTGTAAAACACTTAACATAAATTGAACTAATTATGGATATAATCCATAATTATAAAAATGTTTTCTTTGAGGAAGTATATACTCGTAACCCTTCATAGAGGTTTGTAAAGAAAATTGAAATTATCCTAAGCATATCCCCCGGGAGTGTCGTAACCAAGAGGGCAGCAAGGCCCATTGTCGTGCACCAGTTCCCGTTCGAGTCTAGCTCAAAGCGGTTTTTTCGGGGTTTACCCCTAGGTACATCTTGCCAGAGCCGCCTCTACCTGCTCGTATCCAGACAGGGATGTATTACACGGAAAACTCACAAAATCTCTACAATACCAAAATTTTAAGAAGTTCTTCTATACTAATCCTAAAAGTTCATCTTAGGTCTACGTGCTCTAATCAGAGTTTGTCTAAATCTAGCTTCCAAGGTTTGTACTAAACTTCCTTTGATACCAACTGTAACGCCCCGACCCCAGCTACCCAGAGTCGGTGCATTACTTCGTAACATTGGCATGATCACAAAAGATCAAGTCTCGAAAGACCGATTAGTTTAGTAGCCTTGGAAACACTAGATACATTCGTAAACATTACATTACATCATTAAATAAAAACTACAATAACATGGTCTCCCTAGTCCAAACTCATATCCTCACTGACTGTTCTTGCAAGTCAGTCATAATACACTTCTTCACATCCTGGGAAAAATAAAACATTGAAAGGGGTGAGCTCAAACGCTCCGTAAGGATAACTATATAGAGGAAACTTTCATAAGAAAACATAAGCATTTAAGGCAATGTATAACTAAAACAAAAGCCTTATTGAACTTGTACTTCAGTATAATATGGAAAAAGTAAAATAAAATAATGCCATTACTTACTCACATTGATATTCTACTGGATGAATAATCACATGAAATATCAATAACCACTTTCATAATGAAGGAATGTATAATGCCAGACATTCTGAAACATTTTGTCAAGGCCTCGGCCAAGACGTCTAAAATGATTAAGGCCTCGGCCAATAACCATAAATCAAATTGGGAAAGGGCCTCGGCCAATTCCACGTCTAGTTGTCTCATGAGACCTACCGATGCATCGAGGAGCTATATCGGGCTCCACCTGTCTCTTATTAAGTCCAATACATTCCTCATATGAATAGGTTTAAACATAACATAAATATTCATATTAAAACTAGCATATGAAATGTCAACAATTTCTCCATAAACTATGGATGGTATAAAAATAACACATCCACAGTCAAATATTTCACAAAATTTTCAATTGAAGTTTTGTATCATAAATCAATTTCAATTAAACTTAAAACCCATCAAAGGATGTTGACATGGATGAAATCAATGCTATTTGAGAGAAATATCTCTCTTTTTTTTAAAATCATTTAAAAGTCCAATAATGATAAAATAAAACATTTACTTTGAAAATATTCTTATAAGCATGTAAGGGAAGCTTCGACGAAGTTATAATGGAGGAAAATAGCCGCACCAGCCGTATAAGTTAAAAAAACATTCTTACCTTAAATTTGACAAAAAGGTCAAAAAGTACATTGTTTGGAAAATGACTGTAAGATTCTTTTCAAAAACGTATAAGGGTATAAATGACTTTAACCCATTTTCCATTTAATAGTAAAAATTTTTTGAAAGACATTTTTAAGAAACATGGATGAGGATGATAACGAGGTCGCAGTAGATAATTATGTATAAACAACCTTGGATAATGAAGAGGTTGTGAAGTAAACCCTTGCCTTGTACTTTTCCTTGGTTGGGGTAGGTTAACCTCCTGTATAATGGTGAAATAATTGTTATTAAATTATAAAAGAATCATATACATTAATATGATATCATATATGATCTTTTAACATTTCTTTGTTAACAATATCTTAGATTTATCGTTGTTTCGGGTGTTAACTTACTCGTTTTATTTTATATGTTTTGTTACGTAAGTCATGTTTTTCATGGATAGGTTGTATCTTATTCATATCAAGAATGATATCATGTCCTTAAACATTATTTTTAAATCATAAAATGATAATTATACTTGATTGGATATGACAGAGAATGAATCTCATCGCGTTCGTGGAGACGGTAGTCCGTACGTACGCACGAGCGACAATATCATTATTTTGATATTAAAATAATATATAATTGGATAGTATATCATATATACAGAATCATTATCATGTTATATTTATTATTTACATGATTTACATATCATTATTGTACCCATCTAAATAATAATATATCGAATAACAATTACACCACGACGTGGAGACGGTAAGCCGTACATACGCACGTATGGTGACGTGTCATTCAAATGATGGTTAGAATACTGAATATGGTTGTTCCATATTTAAAATAACATTGCAGTATATAGAATATACTGGAGTTATAATTGTATAATTGAAATAATAAACAAAGAGGGAGTGGGAGAAGAAAGAAACTTGAAAGAGGGTGATGAAAACGTTACCTCTTCTTCGAGTTCTTCCTTTTGATTTGATCAAAAGGACTCCTTAGGATGGCTTTATGACTAAGGTAAAGATTATAGGATGAAGGGAGAGAAGTTGGGAGAGTATTTGGGAAGAGTTTGGTCGAACCAAAAGGCTTGAAAGTGTGAATACGGTGGTAGTGGTGGGGGCCTTTTATAAGAGGAGAGGAGGGGCTCTTTTGGAAAGATTGAAATGTTACATTATTATACAATGCTTTTCGGATTATAAAGGTCCCACACTTATATAAATCATGGCTAAGGTGATAAGGGTTCACAATCTACCCATCCAATAGACTTTGGACAAGTTTAAGCCTTGGATTGTACATTATCTTTTCATTTCATTAAAATCGT
Organism: Viscum album; assembly: GCA_963277665.1. Lineage (NCBI taxonomy): Eukaryota > Viridiplantae > Streptophyta > Magnoliopsida > Santalales > Viscaceae > Viscum > Viscum album. The sequence goes on from OY728161.1 coordinate 1,422,236,568, forward strand.
TAAATAATGAGGTCATCGCTGCATCATCACGATGTCATAAATAATTTAATTTATTTAATATCTAAAAATTATAAAAAAAAATACTATGATGTAGGAAATCTTTTTATCTTTCCAATGACTATTTAGAGTCAAAAATATGACTTGTATAACCCCATGTAAAAATTGTTTTAGTAAAACATTTCATGTTTGTGTCAGTTTATACTTTAACATTAAATAAAAGGTATTTATGTCATTTTCCAACTAAAGTGGCTCCATGGGCTCCCCAAGTTGACCCATGGATTGTATTGGTCGGCCATGGCACATCCAATGAGGGTAGGACATGTGTCAAGCTCATCTCATATTATTAAAACATTATTTTTACCTTAAACTACACTAATTACCTCTAATCGCGATTAAAAACTTAAAAGTTACTATTCACCAAAAATTATTTTAATCTCATTGAACCACATTTTACTTCTTAATTAAAACCATGTATGTCGGATTTTTGAAATTCAAAACATAGAAGTGGTAAAATTTCATTTAAACAAAAAATTAGTTTTTATAAATACCACTTAGTGGTTTCACTATTCATCAAAAATTGATGTTTTTCAAAAAAATCCCAAAAATTCACCCTAAGCTATATTTGATATTCCGATTTCAAAAATGATGTCTATTTTACAAAATTCCAAACATATAAGTTGCATTAATTAATTTTATAATTAATTCCTTCTGTCACAACAAATAGCATGTTTTTAAGAAACAATTTATATCAAAAGATTGACAATTGTTCATGCCCAATTTCAATGTTAAATTAATTATAATGACCACGATTGGATAAAATGGTAAAAACATATTATAATTATACTTTAAAACCACTAAATAGTACAATTTATCACAATAAATTATTTTTATTAAAAAAGTTGTTTTAAGTATTTTTCACTATTCATAAAAAAATTGGAAGTTCTCAGAAAGTTACAAAAAATTCAACATAGGATAATTTCGATATTACGAATACAAAAATGAAGTCCATTTTGAAATATATAATTTCTATAATTTTCAAAGGTGGTTATTACTATTCATAACGGCTACTTTGATTAGTCGCGGTGTGTTAGAACTCGAAGTTGCGTACAATGCAAGCTATTGCATTATTGAATGAGAAGTGTATCGTGGAAGATCAGGGTGTTACAGTAACTCCCTACGTAGCTGTGTTAACTAAATTGTAAGTATGATATGGATTCCATAAGTATCCTTTATGATTTATGATTTCAATGTGTTATTCATAAATATTATTATTTCACGAGGTATGATATGATTGAAAAGTATGGTTTCATTTAATTTTATTTATTGATGGGTTAATTTTTCCTTTCCTTATTTTATAACCCCTCATAAGATTTTTATGTTCATCCCATTTTTTCACCAAACTTAATGATGAATAGGATCACGGATGGGATCATGAAAGATTCATGTTTTCTAAAACACGGAACTAGACATGACTCTTTTTTGTCAGTACATTTTATTTTTTGAAAAAAAATGGAAAATGAGTAGAAGTGTCTACTTTTTAATTTTTTGTGATGTAATGTAATTGTTATGGCCTAATTCTATAATACTCTAAACTTGAAAAGATCCTCAATGTGAATTATTCATTTAATTCAAGATTTTGTAATGTTTTAAGGTCGGGTCCTTATAGTTGGTATCAGAGATCGGTTTAGATAACTTTAGAGGTTAGGGTTTTAGTTAAGCATAAGTGACATAACCATAATGGTAAGCATATTATAAAGAGCTAAAGTTATTTTAGATAAATTGAATGAGTTTAAGGTAACATGAACATGTATATCTTTTTATTTACCCATCTCATAATATATTACATGATGATTTTACTAATAAACTCACACTGACCTTTTTTGTTTTATTAAATGGCATGGATCTAGCAGGCACCAAAGTTATAGTGGATGTGAAGAAAAATGTGACAGTTTTATAAATGAGGAACTGAATGAAATGGGAGCTGCAATGAGAACTTTTATGGTTATTCTCAACGAACTATCTGGAGTCATGATTGAACACCTGAACCATTTTGTTTTTTATAAGTCATCGTATATGAATGAATAAAATCCCTATGGAAGTTCAGGTAATAATCATAAAGGTAAGTATGTTCAAAAACAATGTGTCAATGATGTGGAAAGAAACACCAAGGATAATTCTTCAAAGGGATGGAAAGATGCTATAGATGTGGGAATGAAGGTCATAAATGAAGAACCTTGAATGGAAAAAGGAATCATCCAGTTGAATTTAGGAAAGGGAAAGAGGTTCATTATGAGGGATAAATTGAATTTTTTAAATTTGGTGTGTATGGTCATTATAAAAACAGATGTCCTATGAAGAATATTCAGGAATAGGATCACCGGGATCATAAAAATATATGTTTTCCAATAGCTAATGCCTTTCTGATTGAGGACGAAGAAACTGACAATGACCAATGAAAGTTATGGATTGTTTCTTAACATAAGTTTTGATATTATTGAATCTTATGATATGATTCAATATTTTATTTGTAGGAAAGACGTTTTTCAGAACAAGTTGGTAAGGAATGGTTAATTGATCATGAAGAATGTTTAATGAGTAAGAATTCAACATATAAAGGATTCAAAAGTTATGGTAGATTCTAAGATGATGTTATGATTAAAAGTATTAAGGATCTTTTGAGGATGGGATTATATTGGAAGAATTTTTATAGTATGTGTAACCCTAAAGATTGATATATAAAAATGTTATTCAATGAATAATTGTCTTTTCATTTGATGAGTAATGGGGGAATTTTATTTTGGAAGAATCTATGTTTTTATGATAGACATATGGTGATTTGGGTTATTTATGGAAATGATTAACCTATCATAGAGAATATGTGATTTCGTTATTTACACTTCAGTATGAGACTTTAAGACTAGTCGATTTTATTTGGAGATAAATTTTAAGATTTATTGTGGAAGACTATGTGATTAAATCCTTCTGAGTTTTGGGTTACAATCTTAGTATGGGTTACTTTGAATAATTTTAAGGACATTTGTTTATTGAATGTTCTTTGCTGAACATTGGGTATTATTTGTTGAATTTTGGGGATTAAGAATAGTATTTATTTTTATAATGTATTATCCTTTTTTGGGGGATTATCTGGTCTTGTACTAAACGTTTTGGTTTTTTTGATGTCTAAATACAAGGTAAACATATAGTGTATCTTTTTTGGATTATCTGATAATATAGAAGTTTATTCTAGTGCTTTTAATGTGACCATGTTAGTTTTAATACTAATTTTTTGGAGAAAAGGTGAGTTTGCGGTAGATATTTAGTAAAGGATGAATGTCTACATGAAAAGTATGTATGTTTTCTAAGGTTTTTTGTTTAGATCATAAATAAATACCTCAAATTTTTGAAAATTAACTTTAAAAAAACATTTTTTTGATAACTTTTCCTACTGGGGAATCAAATACCTTTTAACCCATAACATGTTTGTGATATTATGGTGGTTAACTTTCTCCTAATCATGTATTCTATCACTCTCCATCGGAACATTATGGTTAGTTTATCTTCCACATCCATGTTTTCTTACATGGAATCCTAGAATGAGATATCTAAGGTTACCTTTGTATTTCACTTTATTTCTTTTAATATGATATTTTATTGACTCTTTTTCCGATGTAGAACTTTCAATAAAGTTTCCAAGCCCAATTTTAAAATTGTGAGAACACAATTCCCCAAATAGGGGAAGGACGTAACATCCCAGGTAAATAAATAATATAAATTTTTGTATTTATTAAAAATTTTAAATTAAATATTAATTTCACCTTTAAAGGGGATGCTATGTTCAATGGGATACTTGATACGCAACAACAGATTTCACTAAAAACTTATGTTGCACACAATGGTGAGTCATTAAGAAAAATAATATTATTTTAAACAGTAGTTAATGCCTAGTCGTTGTATTCGATGGAATGGAAAAAACTAACTGCAATATGAATATACATGTTTGTTAATTTTTTTACAATTATCCAATAAAGTTTAGAGGATTAAAATAAGAAAGAATCCAATTTTAAGCAAAAAAACTCTAATATTCATTAAATGGTCAACTTAAAACCATTTGATGGAAAACCATATTTAAATCTATTTTTTCACTTATATATATTAAATTTGACAAAATAATATCCTTCTTTAGAATCGAGACATCAAAATTTACATTGTATAAAAATTTGGTATTATTCTAATAACGTACATTTTTTATGAATAATGAAAAATACTTTATTTTAATTCAAAACATCCTTTTAATCTAATTAATTTATATGGTTAGATTATATTTTTAAATGGGTTTAAAGTATAATTAGATTATATTTTTACTATTTAATCCAATTTTTATCATTTTAAATAAATTTACTTTGAAATTGGACATAAATAAGTGCCATTCTTTTGATAGTTATTATTTCTTAAAAACATACTTTTTTCATTTTGACAGGGGGAATTAATTTTCAATAAATTTATACCACTTTTGAGTTTTAAATTTGTAAAAATGGTTTCCATATTTTGAATCAATAGGTACAAAATTTTTAAATAGTTAACTTTTATTTTTAGACATTTTAAATATTTACCTCAGTAAATATTTTATTTACCATGGCTAAAGGGTAAATCTGGTAAATAAGGGTAAAAACAGAATATTAAAATATAATTAAATCACCCTAACATGTGTCCTAATCTAATTGGTAGACACATTTCTGACCACTGGCATCCTTGGGTCGATTTTTGGACCTCATGGAGCCACTTGGGAGTGATAATGACACTTTATATTAATTAATTTAAAGTAAAGACAAAAATGACTTAAACATAAATATTTTAGTAAATAAATTATTACATGGGGTTATATATATTATCTATTAAACTATAAATATTAATATTAAATCTAGAAATATTTTCTACATCATCATATTTTTTTATATTTTTTATACATAATATAAATAAAAATATTTATGACACAATAATGATGCAGTTCTTACCTCATTAATGAATGATTTAAATAAATAAGATTATAGAGATTAAAAAATATCCAAAACCTTTACAATTCTTATTTTATAGGTTTATTTTTAACATGAGTCCTATTATCATAATATTTAATGAGTTTTGGACCTTTAGAAACTAAAAATCATTATATAATAGAATAATATCTTCATTTTTTCATAAAGAGCCCCTCCTCCCCCTTGTAAAAGCTCTCACTTCTAAACCATTACTCACACTTCTCAAACACCTTTTCTCATACAAACCCTTCCAAATTAATCTCCCTTCATCCCTATATCCTCCTAGAAGCCTTCTCATAGGGAGAAAGAAATTCAAGTAAACCTTTTGGTTCAAACCAATGGGAGATACCCGATTTAAAGGTAACATCTTCTCTTAAGATCATTTGTTTTATTTTACTTATCCAACCCCATAAACTGTTTTTATTAATTTATTTTATAAAAATACCAGTATCATCCAAATATTTGGTTGTTTTTATGTGAAGTATTCAAACTACACTTACACAAACCTCCATCTAATGGGTAAAGAACATACTGTTTTGTGGATGGCGAACTACAGCCTCACGAAATGATGATTGTTCAATCTTCTCCTACCACCTCTCAAGGTGGTCATTATGATGGAACTTTATTTATATATGATATATGTTATGTTAATTTTTTCTATATGATTTTGTAATTTTTATTTACAAACATACCTTTATGCTATCAAATAAGTGTAAATACGATAATTTCATTTGATGAAGTGCGGACTACCGCCCCTCAAGGTGATATGATTTGTTCATGACATACCTGGAACATATAAAGGAAGGATTTAATGAAATTATGTAACATATATATCATATGATATTATAATTTAATTATAATATACCTATGTATCATTAAATTTTTATTCCATTAAATATGAAATAGAAATGAAAGTAGCGTTCATCCGTATGTACGGCTTACCATCTCCGTGAACGGTGCATTTCATTTCATATCTCCAAATATTATGTAATATTATAAATACATAAATATACTAGATAAATATGATATAGATGATATGTAAATCATGAATATAATTCTGGTGATAATGGAATTTTGACCACATGAACAACTTGTAATTATAAGAAGTTCATTTTTTACTCAAGTACCAAATATCGACAAAACAACCATTATTAACTTAAATGATCAAATAATGTTTATAACATGGTAATAAGTGATATAAAAGGAATAATAAACTTGAAAACAGTTCTTAAAAAATAATAAATTATCTTTAGCTTATTATTCAGGAGATTAAAGAATGAACGGGTTGAGTCCGACACAAGGTAAGGGGTCTCTTATCTCACTTTTAATTCCATGAGATTTCCATTGTTTGCCACTTATTTATTGTATGTGGTGTATTTTGTATATTATTTTGATATATATTATAATTATTGTCTTTATATTGATGTTAATCTATGATTCATTTTTTCATTATTAATTTTTGGTCATATGACACAATTGATGACAACGTGGTAAGGGGTTTTCATCTCACTTCTTATTCCCATGATATTCATTCTATATTTTCCACTATTTAATTTTTTGTGGTGTATGTACTGCCCATGATTTTATTCATTGTGTAATATACATTAATTTATGGGTATTTACATATTCATTTTATGATCCTTATTTCATGTGGTGTATGTTTCATATGTTACCAAATCAATTAGGGAACCTTTCACCATCCTCTTTTTAGAAGACTTTTTTTGTTATGTCGTTTAATTCACATGTTCTTATATTGGGATGTGTTCTTCCTTATCCCTATTGCTGTAAATTTTATGTTCATCTGATTAGATACCCTTTTCTCTCTCATCAACTCATTTTCTGAATTTTAAAGAGACATCGTTAGGATGTCGAATTTCTGTAAGGGCACTTCTGAACCCAATTTCAATACATTGGGTTAAAACCTACTTCTTGATTATGTCATGATATGAATATTTGTGAATTAAATATTATTATTTTTCACTTAATATCCACTTATATTGGGTGTATTTTTATATTTTACACATAATTATGTAATTGATTTATCCTTAATCTAAAGATGTCATCTTTATAAGGGATTTCGTCTCAATTTACATTTTATTGAGACTTCATTGTTGTTATGTGCCAATTCACTTTTATATGGTCTATATACTGTCCTTTGGCATATTATATCATGAATATCATTATTCTCATGATATTATAAGATGTTATTAATTTTATTCCTTAATTATTTAAATTCATTCATCTCTCATTTAGTTGGGAACCCTTTAGCTAAAATATCGTTTTAAAATTTTTAAAGATTTATTATTCTAAATAAGTCTCATTAATGTTCATGTTTTAAAAACAGTTTTCAGGATTTATTTATATGGACATGAATGTTTTGAAATTAATTTTTTTTTCAAAAGCATCAAAGTGGTATGGGACACTTTGATTCAAAAATCTCTTTATTAAATGTTTTAAATGGTTTTGAAAATCGTTTGATAAAGAATTAACTATGCCTATATCTTGAAATGATATACAATGATTGCAATATAGAAATTTTATCTTTCTTTTATGCTTGTTCTATGTGTTATGAATATGTTATGGTTCTTGGGCATTGTTTACATATATGGGTGGTTCTGGGATAATCCAAGGGAGGGCGAGCCTAAGATAGCTCTCCAATGCATTAGGCAACATGACAGAGTTAAACGATAATGATTCTCCTAAGAGATTTAGGGAATATATTGTGATGGGTATTCCTATGTAACTCCCTATGTAGTTGTGATAGCTACAATGTACGTATGACATAGATGCCATAAGTTATCTTTATGATTTATGATTTCTATTATTATTCATAAATCTTATTATTTCATGAGGTATGTTATGATTGAAAAATATGGTTTCATTGATTTGTATTTATTGATGGTTTAATGTTTCCTTTACTTATTTTATAACCCTTAATAAGATTTTTATGCTCATCCCAAGTTTTGAAATGTTTTTCACAGGAATTAAAGATAAATAGGGTTAAGTATGGGATCAAGGAAAATTCATGTTGTCTAAAAACATGGAACTAGACATGACCCTTTTTTCAAGAGTTTTTCTTTTATAAAAAATGGAAACTAAGTAGAAGTGTTTACTTTGTAATTTTTTGAGATGTAATGTAATATTTATGGCCAAATTCCCAAAAACTATGTACCTGAAAAGATCCTCAATGTGAATTATTGATTTAATTTAAGTTTATGTAAAGTTTTAAGGTGGGGTCCTTACAACATATCATAGAAGACAATGGCTACTACCCACTACTAAGGTCCTATTAGGGTTGTGGTGTCACATCACACTGTAGAAGTTCTAGTATATGGAGTTTCATTTTAAAGGTATAGATGAAACCTCTATTTATATTGTAATTTCCATCCCCATTAAATGTTAACCATTTTATTTAAGAGATTAAATTTATTTTTTAGTACTTATTTATAAGTACATAGATATCATAGACTGATTTTTTTCATTACAATTTCCCATTTATAAAATACCTTACACTTTATAAATTGAAATTTGTAAATCATCTAACATCGACCTGACCATTACATCTAGAATCAGGATGTAACAGGTCATGTAAAATTATTTTATAATATGAATCAAAATTTATAATTTATAGTAATATATACTTCATAAATTGGAATTTACATTCATGTAATAAATTCAACTAACATTTCAGTCCATAAAACAAAAGTATCATGGCTCAGTCATGGAATAATTGGTTAATTAGGTGAAATCATCAATCCATATGTGAAAACACCATTTATATTGAATAAAATACATTAATTAATATGATTATTTGATCCTTGTAATAAATATTAGCACATTACCATGTATAATAACCTAGATACTAACTATATGTAGTATAAAATGCATGAAAAATGCAAATATGGCATGGAAAATTTCATGGAATATAATTACCAATGTTCTTAAAATGATGCATGATATGATAACTTCTTTTGATACTAGGACAAGGAAAAAAGATGTCCATAATAATAATATCATCCATTATAATTTCACAAAACATGTGCATCTCCCAATGGTGAAATCAGTTCAATTGTATCAAGAAAACACCACAACAATAGAAAACCATCTGAGGTAATTTTGGTTTCCCTGGTACGTTGGTTACCTACTTCTAGGAAAAGACCCATTACCAAATTTAAACTCTTTCATAGTCTCCTTTATAATCCCCAAACAGTACTACAGAAGGAAAAAAACATACTTTGATACAACTTAGTAGGATCCCATCTTGAAATCCACTAAGATGTTACCTGAGATGGTTGATCACATGACCTCAAGGACACCTCCCCATATGTCATTGGATTCGGACTACAAGCGAGAAATTGGGGTGTGTCTATGTGGATACCCTAACCTCTTGATCAGAGTGTAGCTCTATGATAAATATCAATAGTAAGAAGTTGAAAAAAAAATATATAAATTGTATCCGAATAAGAATAAATTATCATCCAATATAAATAAATAGGAAAAGTGGAATCATAAATATATAAAAAATTATGATGACCATGTCATGTATCTTTAAAAAAATTAGGTACACTAGATATAGAGTAAATAGACATATACTACATTTTATACACGAATATAAAAAAATACCTAAATCTACTACTACTAGAATCATGAGTATGAGCTCAATCTGCTACTTCCATACTCCATCCCAATACTCAGAATCAATCATTGGAGGCTAAGTTCTTCTCATTACCTACACTTTGAATCATTATGTCTGCTTATGTTTCAAGGGTGGCTCGTGTAGGGTGAAAGATATACTCAGTATGCCACAACTAAAAGTGTCAAGAATAATCTAGTCTATGGATTTGAAATGAGGAATGTGCTGGTAATAATATAAGTGATTCAATAAATAACTTAAAAAAACTTTGTACCAGGTTCCTCAAGGATACACAACTAAAACTACTTTTTTATACTTAAGCCGGATATCTATGAATGTAAGAAAAACTATAAAAATATAATATGAGTCCATAATAGTTATCTATAATACATGAAAATATAGTAAACGAGCATATTACAAGGAAACTATCATGTATTGACCAAACCTATGCATTTTATTTGGTTTGGAGGAAGTTTACTTTAATTCAATCACTATGGGAAAACCCGCTTATTGCGACAGGCGGCTTGCGATGGGAATAAATCATGTCGCAACAACTCTGATGAAAAGCGTATTTGCGATGGGAATATATTCCCGTCGCAAATGGTCAGTTATTTGCGACAAAATAAAGGACCCTTCGCAATAGCTATGGCACGGTTTGCGTGCCAAAACGTGGGAAGCCTATTTACGACGATCGCCTTCTACCCGTCACAACTACCCTGCGGTGGTAAATACTATTTGTGACGGGTACATTGTCTCGTCGCAAAAAAATATTCACCAGGTGTTATTTGCGACGTGTCCCGTCTCCAATACTGGCGACGGTAAATAGGATTTTGCAACGGGGATATCCGCCCGTCGCTAATGGTGTGTCGGCAAACAGCTATTTGCAATGAGCCCATCACAAAAACCCTTTTAACCGCCACCCGTAATTAATGCGGGTGAAGGTATTTGCGACGGGGCTCGTCGCCAATACCAGTGACGATAAATAGGATTTTGTGACCGGGATATTTGCCCACCGCTAATGGTGTGTCGGCAGGCAGCTATTTGCAACGAGCCTGTCGCGAAAACCCTTTTAATCGCCGCATGTAATTATTTCGGGCGTAGGTATTTGCAATGGGATACCGTTGCAAATAATCTAACCTATATATACCCCCACCCATTTTTTCCAAAACAGTCAGATCTCTTTTCCTCTCTCTCTCTAACTTCCAATTCTAAGTAGAAAATTCCTTTCATTTTAATTTTTCTTCTACAAGAGGAGAGAAGCAGTTAGAAGGAGAAAATTACTTCAAAATATCGAAGGAATTTATAAATTTTTTATTTTTTCAATTATTTTTAATTGTGAAATTATTTTTAATTTTTTATTTATTTTTTTAATAGAATGTTTAGTAGCTATATAGTATAATTAGATTAAGTGGTTGTACCAAATTATCCTTTTCTGGATACGAACAACTAGAGGCAGCTCTGGCACAGATGTACCTAGGAGTGAAAACTCTGACAAGGTGTTTCGAGCTTGACTTAGGGTAACCTGGTACACGACAACGGGTCTTGCTGCACTCTTGGTTCGACACTCCCGGAGGATGTTTTGGTAATAATTAAAAATAAATAAATTTAATTAGAAATAATTAGAAATAGTTATATTTAATTAGAAATAATTATATAATTGTTAAATAGTTAAGAAATAATTATATTTAATTAGATTTAATTAAAATAATTATCAAATAATCAGGAAATAATTAGATTTAATTGATTAGAAATAATTAGAATAATTAAAATAATTAGGAAACAGTTAAAATAATTAAGAAAAATTTAAAATAATTAGTAAACAATTAAAATAATTAGGAACCAATTAAAATAATTAGAAAAAAAATAAAAATAATTAGGAAACAATTAAAATAATTAGGAAACAATTATAATAATTAGGAAACAATTATAATAATTAGGAAACAGTTATAATAATTAGGAAATAATTATAATAATTAGGAAATAATTATAATAATTAGGAAACAATTATAATAATTAGGAAACACTTATAATAATTAGAAAACAATTATAATAATTAGGAAACAATTATAATAATTAGAAAACAATTAAAAATAATTAGGAAACAATTGAAAATAATTAGGAAACAATTAAAAATAATTAGGAAAAAATTAAAAATAATTATGAAACAATTAAAAACAATTAGGAAACAATTAAAAATAATCAGGAAATAATTAAAAATAATTAGGAAACAGTTAAAAATAATTATGAAACAATTAAAAATAATTACAAAACAATTAAAAATAATTAAGAAACAATTAAAAATAATTAGGGAACAATTAAAAATAATTAGGGAACAATTAAAAAGAATTAGGAAACAATTAAAATTAATTATTAGAACAATTTAAAATAATTAGGAAACAATTAAAAATAATTTGGAAATAATTAAAAATAATTAAAAAATAGTTAAAAATAATTAGGAAAAAATTAAAAATAATTAGGAAACAATTAAAAATAATTAGAAAAATTAGCAAGCGTGATTGACCGCTCATCTACCTCAATTTTATTTTCATTTTTGTGTTGAGGCTTGACAGGAAACTTCTGCCTCACATTTAATATTTGCTTTTACTGTCAAAATTATCAACCTCCTTGCCAGCATAGAGGTGAGGAGGTTTATAATTTTGAAAGTAAAAGAAAATATTACATGTGGAGGTAGATGTTTCCTGTAAACCTCAACACACAAATGAAAAGAAAATTGAGGTGGATGAGAGGTCAATCACGTTTGTTTTTTTATTCAATGATGGATTAACTACCCGACCTATATGCATATCTTCTCATTTCTAATTAGTAACATAATTAGTAATATAATTAGTAACATAAATAGTAACATAATATAAAATATTATATTCCTATAATATTAATAATTAAATAATACTAATAATATAATTATTTTATTATTATTTGTTTAATATTTATAAAAAAAATTAATTTTATTTAAATTATAAAAAATTTATAAAATTTTACAATTATGAATATTTTCAACAAGTTTTTCTCTATTCTTAACATGTTCTAATTTTAAAGGGTCGCCATTTTTTTAGTTATGTCCAATAAAAAGTTTGCGTCAACCGTGTCCAATGTAAACTCTATAATGGTTCTTACTTGGTTGATCACCTCGCAAGTAGCGTTGCAATAGGACAACCCAAGTCATGTATTTCTCATCTATAAGAATCATATCACTTGGATTTTTACATAGACCATTATTTCCTGAAAAATTAAGGGAAATATACTGAAGTTATATTAATTTTTCAAGGAAGAATGATCTATGTAAAGGGTCATGTGAAATGATTCTTAAAGATGAGAACGACATTACTTCTATCGTCCTATTGCAATACTACTTGTGAGGTGATAAACCATATAAGTACAATTATAGAGTTTGCATTGGACATGGTTAATGCAAACTTTTTATTAGACATGTATGATGCAAACTTTTTATTGGGCATGACCTGAAAATTGACGACCCTTTAAAATTTGAACATGTTAAGAATATAGCGAAATCTGTTGGAAATATTGTGATTTGTAATAATTAGTAATAATTAGTAATAATTAATCAAAAATTTAATAAATTCGAGTACATGGTTATCAATTGGCCCAATTTCCAGTGGATTGGCGGCTACCTTTTATTCAACGTCTCATATCATTGATACTTTATCCCACTGAAATAAGTATGAAAAATGTACTCTAATTTATGTGAGAGAAAGTTTTCGTAATTATTTCAGTCGGGAGAAAGTTAAAAAGAGATGAGCTGTCAGACAAAAGAGGCTCTATTCCCTCACGACTCATCTCCTTGTAAGGAGATGAGTCGTCACGAAAAAGAGATACCACCAGTCCGCTGGAAACAAATAAGAATAATTAGTAATATAATCTCCACAATGATGATTACAAAATTTTATTTCATTATTCAAGCATATTTCATTTTGTCAAGTATTTCTAAGTATTGCTAAATTAATAATAATTAGTGGGGATGATTACAAACTAACTATGTCACCTATAATTATTTGTAATTACTAAGAAATTACTACAATTATGTATCTTCTCTTTTTAGGATATTTTTTTTCTTATATCAAATTATTTAACAACAGTAATGATTTTAAATTTTTTAGAAGCATATATATGAATATGGAATAAGGAAATAGACATCAATCATTCTTAGAAGATCGTGCATGGATTAATCAGCGCACAAATCTAAACGGTTCTAGTTTAAATCTTGTATATGTTGATGGTGTTGAAGCTTTCTTATCATTTGCATCATCAAATCCAGAATTTGTTTTAGAAGGGAAAATTAAGTGTCCTTGTAAAAAATGTGCTCTGAGAACGTTTGAGACATTTAACATCGTTAGGAAACCTCTCTTGCGTTATGGTTTTCAATCAGATTGTATTTTTTGGTATCAACACGGTGAACACAGTTCCGGAGAAGATACTAATAATTTGTTTCTGGATCTTTCACGGTTTTATGATTTAGTACATGATGTTGCAGGGTCATCCTTTCAAAAAACTGAAATCGAGGATGATGTTGATTTACCTCCCAAGTTGGCACCATCTGAATTTGCTGAGTTGTTCTGGTCTGCTGAGGATGCATTATATCCTGGTTGCAATAGAAGAAAATTAGAAGCAGTTGAAAATTTTATGGCTATTAAATCAGATAATGGAAGGTCAAATAACTATTTTGATCAGATTTTTTTTGTTAAAGCACTCTTACCTGAAAGAAATGTGTTGCCTCCTAATTATTATGAGACAAAGAGACTGGTTCGTAATCTGGGCCTTAGTTATCAGAAGAACCATGCATGTTCAAATGATTGCATCTTATATTATGGTGAAAATGAGTTGTTGGATAGTTGTCCCACATGTGGACAATCGAGGTATAAAGAAGCTCAATCAGGGAAGTCTGGATTGATTCCTATAAAACAGTTGAGATATTTCCGCTTACACCCAGGTTTTAGCATTTATTTATGTCTCAGAACACAACGACAATGATTTCATGGCACAAAACCAATTTTTCAAATGGTAAAGCTTGATTCGTCCATCTGATGGTGATTCATGGAAACATTTTGATCAAGTGCATCCGTATTTTGCTTTAGAATCCTGGAACATGTGATTGGGTCTTTCTACTAATGGTTTTTGTCCATTTAGATCTTTTGGTAGTTAGTATTCCAGTTGGCCTGTCTTTATAAATCCGTAAAATTTACCTCCATTTATTTTGATGAAAGAGCCTTATATCTTTTTAACATTATTAATCCCAGAACATCTAAAAAAGAATATTGATGTTTATTTGAAACCATTGATTGATGTGTTAAATTTATTGTGGAGTCATGGTGTTGGTATATATGATGCTGCTGCGAAACAGAATTTTGTAATGAAATCTGCTTTAATGTGGACAATTAGTGACTTCCCGGAATATGGAATGTTATCTGGCTGGAGTACACATGGTTCAAAATCATGTCCTGAATGTATGGGAGAAAACAAAGCATTTATTCTCATGAATGGAAAAAAAAACCTTGCTATTTTGACTGTCATCGCATGTTTCTTCCAATCGATCATCTTTTTCGGAGGAATAAATCTCATATCAAAAAAATCAGAATTGAAAGAGATGAACCTCCAAAAATGATCTTAGGTACAGAGTTACAATCGGTTGTATTTTCATTACCTTCTATCACTTTTGGACCGACAATAAACCAACAGAAAATTCATGGCTTTGGGAAGGAACACAATTAGACAAAACGAAACATTTTTTGGAATCTTCTATATTGGTCTGATTTGTTGGTCCGACACATGTTGGATGTCATGCATATTGAGAAGAACTATTTTTATAACTTATTTCATAATGTTTTGGATACACCGGGTAAAACTAAAGATAATGTAAAGGTATGATTAGATCTTGCCCAAATTTGTTTGCGACTAGAACATGAATTGTTTGAAAATGTCATATCACATAGATTAATGAATCCAAAAACAGCTTATACACTGACCAAAGAGAGTCTCTTATTATTTTGTCAGTGGATTGCAGATTTGAGACTTTCAGTTGGCTATGCTTCCAACTTGGGAAGATGTGTTAAAAATGGTCATATTACCAGATTAAAAATTCATGACTTTCATGTTATAATGAAAATACTTATGCCTATTGGATTAAGAGGTTTGTTTAATTCTAATATTTGGGATTCGATAACAGATAAATCATATTTTTTCCGAGACTTGTGTGCAGCGACAACAGACTACGATACACTATGAAAACTGGAAGAAGCTGTTATTGTAATTATATGAAAACTGGAAAAAATCTTTCCTCCAACTTTCTTTGACTCAATGGAACATTTGATATTACATTTTCCACATGAAGCAAAATGTAGAGGTCCGATTCAGTTTCGATGGATGTACCCATTTGAGAGATGCATGTAGAAATTGAAGAAAAAAGTATGTAACAAAGCATCAGTTGAAGGCTCAATTACTGAAGCTTATTTGTAAGAGAAAATTTCAATATTATGATCTCATTATTTTGAATCTGAATATCCCACAAAATTTAACCGCATGGGCCGGAACGAGGGTAATTTTGATGATGATATGAACAATCAATTATCATTTGTCAATCAGCAGGAACTTGGCTTTAGTGGAGTTCATGATAGATGACTTTCAGATGATGAACATCATAGATATCAAAAATATGTTCTACTCAACTATGAAGAAATGTCACCAATTGTACAGTGAGTGCTCTTATCCCTTATTATATAGATTCTATTATAGTACATTAATCATATTGTATTTGTAGGTTATATGATGATCATATCAAGAAACAATTTCGACAAATTACAGCAGCTGGCATAGAAGAACGTCGGCAAAAAAATTGCCTACTGGTTTCAAAAACTGGTAACGTAGATTCTTTTTTGGTTTTACATATAAAATCAATTTCTTACTGGTAATAGTGATAAAGTTTTTACAAATTATCAGGTATCTGTACAAGATGATAAGATTGATAGTCGATTGCGTATATTGAGTAGCCCACCATCCAAAATGGATAAATCTTATAATTCCTATGTGGTGAATGGTTATCGCCTTCATACACTTGCATATGGGGAATCAAAGAAAACAATGAATAGTGGTGTTTGTTTGATAAGATCACATCATAGAGATATTGAAGTTGACTTTTACGGCATGCTTGAAGAAATTATTGAACTATGTTATTTGGGGAAGAATTATGTAACAATGTTTAAATGTCGATGGCTGGATACTGAGAGAGGCTTGCATATTCATCCGACTCATGGAATTGTTGATATTAAACATAATATTCTTCTTGTAGTAAATGAACCATTTTTATTGGCTCACCAGGCACATCAAATTTATTATGCAAAATACTATGCTATTATAAAAGAGTTGGATTATTGGTGGAGTATAATAAAAGTTAAATCTCGAGAAAATCAGTTTACTCAAACTAAATGTGGTTCCACTGAAGTTCAAGGAAATTAAATTTTTCAGGACACTCCTCAAAACACATCTTTTTCACAAAGAGACATGAATATCGAGGATGACACCCCACAGTTAAGGGTTGATGGTGATGATGTTGTCAATGATGTTACAACTGAATTTTAAATGACAAGAGATAATGAAAGTGAAACTAATATGGAAATTGATGATGTTGATGAGGAAGATGAAGACATTGACATTGAAAACTATAAAGATGATGATGAAGATGAACATTGACATAGTAAAATGCTAGTTAGAATCATAACAAATATATATCTATACATAATTGTTATTGTCAACTGTTTTCTAATAATAATCATTTCATGTTTCATATGGACTCAGAAATGTATCGTCAGTTTCTGTAGGCTGATCTACCTATGGATGACGGGGTTCTTGAGTCATCTGACCCTCAGGCTATTGGCACTACAGTGAGCACTCGGAGGGGGCGTGGTCCTGCCAGACTGATGATTCCAGATCCTATCCCGGAGCGACGTCCACCTCTTGTATTCGATGCACACATGCAGTGGTATAGTAACCTGTGTATTTTAGTTATCTTTCATTATAATTTATTTATATTTTAATTGTTTGATTATTTGTTCTTTTTCCACATTTTTACGCATATAGCTATTGGACAGGGGAGTCATATCTTGCGCAATTATTTTTCTCAACCCTGGCTCACATGGGATCAGATTCCCGCTGATGTGCAGGCCTCCATGTTCGATCATTTTCTGGTACATAATTAAATATTATTTATTTTAAAATTTAATTCAGTAATAACTTTATATTAGGGTTTTTTTATCCCATAGACGAGAGCATGCGTTCCACTATCCACGCGGCATGGGTGGTGTCTATGCGTAACCGTTTACGTCAGTTTTTGCATAATCTGAGAAAGGTGGCTATGAAGAAAGCCGGAGTGACAGAATTTGATGAGTCCTGTAGGGCCCACCGACCAGAGTACATTTCATCTCACTTTTGGGATGGATTATGTACACATTGGTTGGATGGTGGGTTTCAGAGGAGATCCGCATTAGGTCGATAGAATCGGGGGAGACAAGAGGTGACGCATCGAGCCGGTAGTCGTACATTCAGTGCGCATAGAGAGAGTCGGGTAAGTACTTATTTTTTAACATTTTATACAACATTAAATATAAATAGTTTATTTTATATGCATATAGGAAGCCGAGCAGCCCGGTATTACGACGTATGGCGTTTATCGGAATATGTACACTGATCCGGCTACTAGAGAGATTAGAGGTGACTGCTAGCGTCAAATTATGGTCAACATTATTTTCTTTTCAGTTTTCAAATTAAATGCATATAATATTTTCATTATTTTAATTTCTAATTGAAACTTAAGGAGTCATATGAGGCCGAAACCTCTCAGACACAGGCTGAGAGTCAAGACGAGACAGGTGATTAGACTAGTGCCCACCATTTTGATGAGATGGCATGGATGCAGGTAACCCAGTATGGCATCGAAAAGGGCCGAGTAGTTGTTATCGACTCTCATTTGACTCCTGCAACTTAATATGGTATTACTGCGATGTCGGCATCCGGCTCGAGAGGAGCTCATCGAGAGACATCTTCTTCTGCCTCACTGTATCAGGAGCATCTACTTGCTCAGAGTCAGTTTATAGAGGATTTGCGTCAGGGGTAGGAGTAGATGCGTCAGCAGTAGGATGAGGAGATGCATTGATGGCAAGAGCAGATGCTTCAGCAGCAGGATGAGAAGAGGCATCGATATAAGGAGCAACATCAAGAGCAGATGGAGTATATGTGTCATTTGACTCATAGTTTAGGGATGGAGTTTCCTCCACCACCTCCTCCAGGTCCTCCAGATTATCCACCCCCAATGATCTTTTTACATGTAATAAACATTTATGTTTTTAGTTTATTGTCATATTAACTATTTATAATTCCACTTTCATATTGGTACGAATATTGCATGATTTAATTTGTTTTTATTTTTTTTAATATTTTATTACTTATCAGTATTATTTTTAATGTCTGTTTATTTTAGTAATATTAATTTTAATATTTTATATTTATTTTTAATATTGAGAAGTTTATAATTTCATAATTTTATTAATATTAATATTATTAATATTATTTTTTCATAAATATGTATGTATATTTTAATAATAATAATATTATATTAATTTTTTATATTATTAATATTAGTATTATTATTATAAAATATTATATTATTTATATTCATATTATTATTATTTTTTGATATTAATATTTCATAATTATATTATATATATTTTTTGTTATTAATATTATAATAATATAATATCTTTATGTTATTAATATTATTATTATTATTATATACATAATTTAATAATATTATTATTATATTAATTTTTTATATTATTAATATTAGTATTATTATATAATATTATATTATTTATATTCATATTATTATTATTTTATATTAATATTTATTAATTATATTTTTTATATTTTTTATTTATATTATAATAATATAATTTTTTTATATTATTGATAATATGTTTTATTTTATATAATATTATACGATTTGTATTAAATATTTTATTTTTTTTATTTTTTTTAGTATTTACGACGGGAGTATTTGCGATGGGGTGACCCATCATAATTTTTTTTTACTACCTCATTTGCAATGGGAATAATACACGTCATAAAAACTATTTCTGTGACGGTCCATCACAAATACCTACGTCAAAAATATTATTTAAATTTCCCATTTGCGACGGGTCCGAAACCCTTCGCAACTAATATATCTGCGACGAACCGTCAAAAATACATTTTTTTATATAAACGAAAACCAATTTGCGACGGGGGAAAAATACTGTCGCAAATACTATTTTTGTGACGGGACCACCGCAAAAACACCCATTTGTGACGTTATTTTCGGCAACGGGCGATTTGCGACGGAGCTCCATCACAAAAGGTCTTTTGCGACGGGTTCCCATCGCAAATCGCCTATCGCAAATATTCGGTTTTCCTGTAGTGAATAAATAGACATTCTTTTAATTATATAGAAGGAATCTCTAAAATTTAAATATGAGGAATATTGTGCCAATCCATGGAGAACTATATAGATGAACCTAAGTATCACACTAGGAGAACTACAGATAACCAACACTATAAGATTACTTCTAAGGTGATCCATAAATGAATCCCATATATCACTCTCGGTGAGGTTTAATGCATGTCCCTCAGTGACCTTCCCATGTGTACCATATTGGGGACCAATTATTGCCAGTGTGTGATGTAACCATATCACCCATCGAGCCTGTCCATGGTATTTAATTTCGGGAACCATTTTTTCTCACGGTTAATCAAGTAAATATTTCATTTTGCCCCATCAAAATCATTCTATAAATAATCTAATTATCACTCCTAGCATAAAGGGAATCATTTCAATTTCCAATTATGAATCATGATGATCCCTTCCAAGGAATCCTTTAGTCTGCACACTTGTATCACCCTCATTATGAATTGAATGAAATTTTATGGTTAAAAGTAACTCATAACGTACCCCCCAGTAATTGTTGAAAATATATCAAATTTATTTTATTCATGTAATTCAAACTATGGTATAAACCATAGGTGCCTAAACACATGAACTAACATTTATCTTATGATATTCTCATACTTTTTCATTAATTATAATTAAATTCATACAACCAATTTAATAATAATTATCTTGTTACCAAATAATAAGTCTCTTAAGCCTATTAATGAGGCACACAGATAGGGCTAGGTCAAGTTGAGGTAAATGCCTCATGGAATTTATTTTCCTATAGATAGGTTCATGTTACACATAAGGATGACATTTGATTAAATAAGTTAAAAAATATAGAGGAGACATTGTAATGTTCAGTGCATGGTATAACGGTTCATAATAAAATACAACTATACATTGAGGGAAAATAACTATAAAACCTACCTTAAGCTCGTAGTACTCTCCTCATCCAATATCATACATTAAATCAATCTATAAAGATAGAAATTAAAATATTAGATGAAAACTATGAAAATATTGAATATGATCTCCCATAAATAGAACATAATATGGGTAGATAATTGAAGAAAATAAGGGGGAGGATTAGAGAAATTATAAAGATGAGCCCAACACAATAATAAGTGATGAAAATGGTGGCTAGGAAGAAGAGCTAGCTTGAATCCTACCTTAGAAGGGTAAGGAGTGCTCCTAGAATGAAAAATTGTTGAAAAAAATATGGTGGAGCATTAAATAAGTTTAATAAATGAAAATAGAGTAAAAATGTAATTTACCCTCCAATATTGGGTCACACATTTTGGGTACATGATTGGAAAAACTGTTTTCCAACTGTGTGACAAGTACTTCCTATGGAACCCCATCACAAAAGATGGATGCATAGATTGAATAAATATGTGAAGACCATGAAAACACCCTCTATTAAGATGTTTGAAACACCCACTAGAGTGTGTTTCCTAGGTCACATGGTTAGGTCAAACTGTGCGACCCCCTGATATTCATCGAACACCCCACATGGTTGAGTCTCATGGTTAGCACTAACTATACACTAGCCATGCGTCTCAATTTGCCTCTCCAAAAAGTGGAGATTTACACTTTGAACAAACCCCATACTCTCTTGAACCCCTCCTTAGAATATAGATCACATTATTAACATAAAATAGGAGGTTTTAAATAGTATAATAAGTTTCCATGTCTCTTAAAACATCTGTGACATTACAATGACATTATTCATCATTTTTCCTTAACTTTAATGAAAACCATGATGTGATTTAGTCATCCTATGGTAGAAATTAAACTCACCATTACATCATCTTCTAAAAAAACATTCACAATGGTGTTCATTTTGTAAAAAATGATTCATTTTATAAAATAATGATGTAGTCCACGCCTTATGGAATTTACTAGGACTAGTATCCTTCTATAAATCTTTCTTCTACCACTATGACCTATGAAATTCCTAGAACCATTTCACAGTTTATTCATATTCACCATGTCAACTTATATCATTCTCTAGTCATCCCTAACCATTCATCATCCAATTGAAGATCCTTAAAATTACAAAATGAACAATTTTAGGCATTCAAATCATACATAAATTATAAATTATAAATTTCGATTATATATTCTTCTACTCCACATAGAACACGTGTTTTTCTTATTCTCTCCTTTGTCAAATCCTCTATAGTAAATTTATAATATTTAATTCAAGATCACTATATCTCTATATTTTAATGATACATGACTTCAACTATTATTCCAATATATCAATATAATATATCGTTTTACTCTCTTCTTTGACCCCTTTTTTTTCAAGGTCCTCTTTCTTAACTAAGTATGAACTATGAATTATTGATATAAATCTAACACATACTAACAAAAAATCCATTATCAATTGATAAAAAAATAAAACAAAAAAAAACCTTGGGCGAAATATTCTCCCACTATGGATTTTGTTCAATTCATCTATAAATATATATACCTCATTGATAGTAACTTAAAACATCCAATAGACACAACCTTTATACATTCAATATAAGTGATTACATATTATTTTAATATATTAATAATGTATTCTCATTTCCAATTTTGAAAATAAAATTTAAAGTATATTTTACCTAGGTTTTTACCGAGTTAATGTGTATGATTTTCTATATATGGAGTAGTTAAACTCACCATTAATGTGAAGAAATGGTTTATTTTATACACGTTTCTTAAATATACTAGAAAATCCAATATTTGTCCCATGTTGACATTAGGTTAAATGGGATCTTGTTTCCAATTATAAAAATTTTCTCTCCAATATTATAATATCACTAATTCCCCACCCCCTAATAAATATTTAATTAAAATTCTTTGTGATCCTTATTTGAATGAAATTTTTGAATTGAAAATTGATCTACTTTCGAAAATTTATAAAAATAAATATTAATCAACATAACACATCATCCATATATCTATATATAGTTCTATAAATTTTTAATAGCTGAACTTACCACATTGTAAATAGTTTTCAACAAGTATATTGTTCCAAATACATCAAATATAGATGTATTAAATAAGAAAATTAGTTAAAAACATCAATTTTTTCTATTTCACTCAGTTACTTCTAAGAGTATTCAACTTATGAATTAGTTACCATTAAGAATTTACTTGTGATATCAATCATACTTCCACAAAAACTTCAATAAATATACATGAAAACACAATGTTTTTTAGTTATACCATTTTATAAAACTATTTTTTATAGGTTACATTTCCTTTCTTAAAAAATTCCAATAACCTCAAAGAAATATCTAACATATATTCCCTTTGAATTTATTCAACGTATATATTTTCCAGCAGATTTAGAATGAAAAAATTAGGGGGTCACATCTCTTCAGTGTCCTAATGTATCTTAAAATATAGATGATGCCACTTATTAGTTCAAGAAAAATAATATTTTCAGTAATTTGGGATTTCTTACATGGATGTTTTTACTAATTATACTTTGAATTAGAAAAGAAATGAAACATGACACACCAAAATAGGAGTTTAATTAATATGACCAAAATTTTTCAAACAAATTTTACAAATATTATCATTATGGTTAAATTATAGGATTTGAAAAAAAGTATATAGACGAGCTATATAGAGATTTTGTATTCGGAAGAATGAGTGAGTGAGTGAGTGAGAGAAATAAATATATATGATTTTAGATATTTACATGATCTACTGCCTCTTTTTATTGATTTTATATTCCCTTGATGCTTAATAATTATAATCCCACGCACACATCTTCATTTTATTATACAAAAAAGAAGAATGTATTTTAAATAAATATTATAGTCATGAACTATAGTAAAATTATTCTAAATAATATTAAGAATGAAAGATCAAATATTAGTTCCAATAATGGTTATTGATCTTCTTTAATCCACATCAAGTGCCTCAATTGATGGATTTAGTGAAAACCTTAAATATTCTCTCAAACCCTAACAAAAAATAAATTACAATTATCCTATGAAAAAAATATTAACTTCCAATGCTAAACACAGTTATATGTACCATTCATTTATTTATCTTTTACCATCATATCCAAAAACCATGTCCAAAATTTATATCACCCTTAGATTATAGAGTTCATTTCATTCATTAAAAAATATATTTGACTAATATCATTACATGTTTTTTTACAACCATGGCATAGTGTGTCACTACCTGACCCACCAGGGCATGTCTGGCCGGTGATAATTTCAATGTGACTACTCCAAGTCCACCTCTAATATTCTCGGAGTTGGCAACAAGTATCGAGTAGGAATAACCCATATATGGAAGGTATTATATTAATATACTTGTATGTACACACACATATACAATCTCATACAGTGATGAAATATAAAACAGTTGACACCAATTCATGCATACATCTATAATACATTAATCAGAGTATGACCATAAGGTGAAGAAAGAGACAAAGGACCAAATACAGGCCCACCAAAAACTAAAAAAGAGTCTAACTTACTCAGAGGAACATGACTGTTGTCAAAAACAACATCTATATAAAACTCATTCAATCTAGCCCATAACTATACCCTACCTTCTCTTGATCCTCCCAAAACACTATCAAAGGGTCCATCGTCTGTATAAGAAACCAAACATGTAGCAATATCCAATGAATTTTTGAGAATAACAATACCCAATAAGACACCTGAAAATCACTAGTCATAAAGCATCAGGTGTACTCATATCATCACAAGATATCTCAACAGGATAGGTTCATAAAAATTACAAACCCAGATATACTCATAAGAGAATCCAATTCTCAAATAAACCTCATCCATTTCAATCCAAAGGATATTGTCTATGAATTCAAGGTAACACTTGTTCTAGGATTACTCACTCCAAAAGATATAATATCACTTATGGTGCTCATTCAATAATCCATGCTCATTTGTCTCTGTAAGAAGTAATCAGTGGGTCTTTTATGATTTCATCATCCATGTAGGGGATCACACCTAGGTCTATTGGGGGACACCAAAAACCACATTGGATCATCCTACTAGATATTGGATTAATTCTTTATGAATGGTGACCACACTAATACCATGAACCCCACGTAAGATTTATATCGGATTCTATCTTGGTCCTGTAGAGGGATACATCAAACTCAATGTGCTATTGAACCCATAGAGGGGATCAAAATATTATTTCTATGATGAAATGACACACTGTACCATCAAGGAAAAGGACCAATGTATTAGAATCAAATGAAATATATCTATACAAAAGAAATAAAGAGCTCTAAATACCCTTAGACAAAGTATACAATGCTTAATATGGGAACATGACATGTCTTTCAAACCCATTGTCTACTCGTGTCTCACAGCCACACATGACATGTAATCCTCTATATACAAAGCATGTCTCTTAGGGGTACACAGTTTGTAGAGGTCAATCAAGAACATGGTGTACTACTTGCCTATTCTCATGTACACCTAGTCATTCCGGTGTACTTATGGTAATTCCCATGTACTATGGTTGGGCCCATGCACTTTTTCATGTCTAAGTATCGAGTTATTCCAATATACTCAACCCATACCCATTTTTCTAGTCATGTATGTACATGTTTACTACCAAATTAAGTATTAGTCTTCCAACATCGGGTCACACAACATGTACAACTTGTCACATAGTGTGTGATATTTAATTTTCTATAGAAACCCTGGTGTCACAGTTGTGTCCCCATGTTTTTGAAATCAAGGACTAAAAAAGGAAAGAAACCTATGGTTGACTCAAGTGGTTTTTTCACTCCGAACTATAGACAACCAAAAAAAGGTAAGGACCACTCCAAAACTGAAAGAACAACTATCACAAGATCCTTGGCTGCCCAGGTCAAGGATGAAAAATTCATCCCTCCACAGCCTGTGCCAACTGAAATGGTGTCTGAGTCTAAAGAAACGGATTCAGAATCCTCCTCCAGTGAGGATACTTTGGATGACTCTGCTATTAGAGATACTTATGTAATAGAAGAAAATTTTGACTTCCCAAAAGATCTAGACTCATGGATTTACGAGAATGATAGAATTGATTTTATAAAACACAAAGATGGTGACATGGGTGCTGACACTTATCTGGAACTCCAGAAAAGAATGCTCATATTTCTTGTTGAGGAATTCAAGAAAAATCCAAATTTCGACTTCAAAGGGATTCCATGGCAATGATCTCTTTTTTCTTTTGAAGACTAATTTTTTTCTCTCTCTTGGATCTGGATCAGATCTATTTTTTATATTTCTTAATGGGTTTTTCTTTGAAGGAACTTCTATATCCTGTTTCATTCAACCATCCTCTCTGTTTAATCTGAGATTTATCTTCATTTTTCCAGCACACTGGATATCAAGGATGGCTGTATCTGGATGTTTTATGCACTCTTATGGAGGATGATGTTGAATTCTTGGATTGGAGGACATGATTTCCTCGGCACTGTCCTGATGTTGGTGTTCCTTTTGACTGAGGTTGAATGGTTGATAAGTGAGGTCTTGTATTACTCTTCCTATCATGCTGATAAGATGCCACAAGGTCTAGATTCTATGAACCATCAGCTTGTTCTTGACTAGAAACTGGTTGTTTTTCGAAGTTTTTTTCTATCTGCTTCAAGTGATAGACTTTTTTACTCTGATTACATGGTTCGATCTGTATGCATTCTATCTATTTGACGGCTATGGAAAGGATTCTGTGGAAGCAATATGGCATCCTCCTTCTCTTTCCCTATGCTCCGTATAGTTGCAGTTCATTCTTTATAGGGGAGGAAGGTTTGGTCAGTCCAATAGGGCAGCTCGCTACTTTTTTGGATGGACTACATTTCTGAAGGTCCATCATTGAAGCAACTGGATGCTTGCAGTCTGGCTTTGGATTTCATGTTGTACATGCAGATTCCTGCTTGCTGGAGTCTCACTATTTCATCTATATGGATTCCTCTATCTATTATATGTTTGAAGTTTGGCCTGACTCTTCTTCATGTTAGAAGATTTTTCCCAATTGAAAAGCTGCTTAATCTGTGATGTCTTAATCTTAATTTGGCCGGAATGCTCAAGTTCTATTTTGGATTTTTGCTGCTGGTCTTTTCTTGCACCTGTATGGTTGCGGACTTGCTGAGATGATGTGCTGATTGAATCATATATGCTTTGACATGTGTTGATCCTGCACTGGATTATGAACTTCCAGAATGCTGAAGATATGGTTGGGTTGATCATACAGATCTTCTTATGGAATCTTTTGACGATTCTTACCCGGTTTATAAAGTTGTATCATTGTTGGTCTTTTCTATGTTTAAGATGGTGTATGCATTTTACACCTCGGTATTTACTTATAACCTATTTATTTATTAAATTTACTTTGGCATGGATTGGGTAACCAATCCATGTCACCTCTTAAAAAAAATTTGTGTCCCCATGGCGCATGTTCTTCCATAGTACAAGTAGTATACCCAAGAATTTTTCATATTTAATGGATCCTTGAAATCTATTTTCCTATTCTTTAAACATTCAATCCATCTATATGTGATACTCACCTACAATCATGGATCTAATTTGACTGACCCTCACTGTCACAACTCATCAAATTCTTTCCATTGATTCAATTAGAAATCACCTCGTTTAGATGCACAATCATTACACCATGTCGTAGTCACATGTAAAACTGGGAATAATAGTAAACACTACTCTAATATGATCCACCTATAATCGTCCACCATCTAAACACCACAATCACACCCTAAATCCTAAACCACACCCGTGATATTGATTCATATAACTAAAGAATGGTTGCACAATGATCAAATAATGGGTATTCGTTGAACCATGGAAAAAGAAATTTCACGAGATGAATGTGTGAAGAAGTGGGGGAGAAAAGAAAAAATAACAAGAGGGGAATGAACCTTGTCCATGTTTTGGTTGGACTCAATTAATTTTTATTATAATGATGAATTATAAACTAAGAAATAATAATCAAATAATCCATAAAATAAATCAACTGTTGATTTGGGAATCAATTATCATTAGTGAAATTGATCTATTTAAAAATAGGATAATCAATGGAATGAATACTCATAAATAAATAATCCTACCTAGATTTGGGATTGATCATTGACATTGAATGGTCCTGCATTTTGGTTGTTAGTGAGATCCATAACCTCTTATGCACATTGATCATTGATCCAAAATCCAGTCATCGTTCCTCTAAGAGCGATCCTCCAATGGAGAATATCTAAGTATCAATGGTTATTCAACTAACCGTGAGATTTAAACATATATAGTTATTTATAGAGGAGGTATCAGATCATGTAAAATAAAAATGAAATAAAAAATTATTTATTTATTTATTTATTTATCCTCCCACGATTGCACTAAACCCCAGCATCTGATGTCTTCCAATGAAATGCAAAACCTTGGGTAAACCATAAGCTATAAAACCAATAGATGCATTGTATTTATAATCCAAGAATACATTATATAGTTATTCTACTATTTCAGGATAACTATGAATACATTATATTAATATGTTTAATATTTTTAAAAAATTAGTACTGGGCTCACTAGGACTCAAAATCTCTTGTCGTCTCTGCACCTAGCTCCAAAAATATTTTTAGATATTTTTTAAATTTGTATATTATAAAAAAAGAGATTTTAAACTGTCCCCAACTTAGGTATTATCATCCAAAAAAGAGAAAAAAATGGCTACTTGAAATGATGCGGGTAATGAGCTTGCATCTCGGTCTCCATCCCCCAAGCGCTCTTTTAAATATTTGTATACTATCACTAGGCATTTACAAAGGGAATCACTCATCCACATAGGATCTTCTAATATCGGTCGTTGATCTCCTAGGGGTATTGATAAAAGGTAGATCCATCATCAATGTCTAGTTCATACATATAAATAACAAGAAATTGGCTATGAATGTACCTCCTCAATTATGACATATTGAAGAAGTCATGTACCATGTCTAACTATGGAAGAAGATCCATGTGGTATGACACCTCGCTTACTCTATGCAGTATTTGGAATATCCCCATGAATCTCCGAGATAACCTATTGATATTACCAAATTTTTAATATCCACATCATGATGATTCCTTTAGGAACACGTGATCTCCCTATTCAAACTCCAAAAGCCTCCTTTTTAGTATGTATATGACTTAAGATGAATCATTATAGTCCTCATCAGCTCCTGAATAATTTTCACCTTTAATGTCATAGATCAAACTAGCTATGGGACCATGAGTAATGACTCACCTAGATTAAACCATCATATTTGTGACTTGTAGGATCACTCATAAAAATCATCAAATAGTTCCATGCATATGGTGGAATAGTATATTTTTTCAACATAAACTCTACCAAGATAAGGTGATCCTCCCAACTATAGAAAAGGTATAAAATCCATGCCTGAATCATGTCATGCAGATCATAAATGTTCCCCATAGTCTATATTTTAGTTTTCAAGAGAAATTCCATGTTCAAATGTCACTAAGTCTCAAATACATCTTACAATCCTATCCATAATTTTGGTGTTGATCGAGCATCATGTTCTGAAATGATCATTGATGGAACTCCATTTAGCCATACTCTCTTCTGCATGTAAAGTTGTCCCATGATATTTACGAAACTCTACTTATGTATGGTGAGCTAGTGGTCAGACATGGTGAGTCTGTATATGATCACCCATATGGAATCATACCCACTAAAGGTCTATGGTAACCCCATCCCACTTTCACTTTGGAACCTCAAGGGGTTGAGCTAATCCCATTGGAAACCAGTGTGTAGCCTTCACTTGTTGATAAGTAAGGAATCAAGTAACAAACTCTATAATATATTTATTCATGCTTGGCCACCAGATCAGACACAGGGAGTATAAATATAACTTTTCTATTCCTAGGTGTACCACTAAAAAGTATTTAATGACCTTGAATTCGGTAACCCATGTACAATGCTGACATTATTATAGTGGAATACATATAAGGGGTCAAATCCTAAAGGACGAATTGGTTTATATGTTTTAGAGACAAATATATATATGATACCCTTGTTACATTGGGAATATAAAATATAAAAAAATATTATAATCCTGGAAACACTTAAAATATTCATATTTATAACCAGGGGAAGGAAAAAAATTAGGATGAGCTCATATGCTCAGTAAGGGTTACATAATGCAAAATCTGTGGTGAATCAATAAATCATAATCTATATAGAAAAGGTATATAAATAAATACAAATTCATTTTAATCAATAACATTATTTTAATAATTATAAAATAAATAATAAATATATAAAAGTAATTAATTGATAACCCATGTCATTTCTTTAATAACCTGAGCATGAAATGCATCCAATGATAAAATAATTGTGAAAATCTCATGGATTATAATAATTTATGAATTCTAAATGAAGGAGGTGATTCATTATTTGATGTTTTGGTATTATGAATCATGATACCTCTGCCATGAAGTCCTTTTACAAAATAGTTTGAAATTTCTATGAAAAAACCCATCTGAGTTGGCCAACTATTTTTCCTATGAGAACTATAAATGCATTAAGGGTCTATCTATAATCGAGCACCACACATATTTTAGTGTACAATGAAATCCTATAATATGGAATAATTTATTTAATTAATGAATAATATGTCTTATCAACAAACACCATCATTGATTAAAGAACACGTATTTGTCAATGTTTCCCCAGTTAATCAATTAACATTCAAAGTAAACACTATATGTAATAATGGTATACGGTTTAAGAAATATTTATATCCATAATAAATTGAATGCAGATAAACATAAATTTAAAAATTAAACATAATGAATAAAAATATATTCAAATTTAATAATGTTAAACACATCCAAAGAGAATTATATACACCACAAAAAAAAACTGAATAGGCATATATTAACAAAAATTCATTAATGAAATGAAAATTGAGATAAAATTACTTACAATGATCATAACATTGATGTGAGAATTAATTAATGAATATATTATGTGTATAAAATTTAAATCCATATATAATAATTGAAAATTAAAAATAAGATAATAAAAATTCATTATACACATAATCTTATAATATCACAAGATAATGGATAATTAATACATCACAATGAAAATAATTTGAGTTGTGAAATTATATACCACTTGAAAACATTAATTTCAAATCCAATTAGATGAAATAATTAAAATTAAAACTTAAAATACAATGAATTATAAATTAACCATGATATTAGTTATAAATGGGGAATTATATACACCATATAAAAAAATTATGTGAATAACATTACAATATGCCTCATTGAAGAGAAATTTTTACAATGTCCCTTACCTCAAACTTTCCATTAGTCAAACATGAATTAATATATTATATAATAGTTTTAATTATGTCATTAATTTATTCCATAACCATAATGATATTTATAAAATCATATATTATCTTCTTTTAACACTTTACCATCTTTTTTTCGTAATATTTCATCATTTTCATTGTTTCAAGTGTTAATTGTCTTTTTTTCTCATGCAGGTCTTGAAATAAAAGTTCCTATTATTGTAAAAAGGATAAAATTAAATAATATATAGAATTAAAAAAAATTATAAGTATCATATTTATTCAGTATATAAATTATTATTCAAACTATTAAATGTTTGGTATGGAAAATTAATTGCATCGCTTCATGAAGACGGTAGGTCGTACGTATAAAAATGTGATGATATAATTCACATAGTTAGTTAAAGAGTAAGGAATTGGGTGATAAATTACATATTTATAATCAATATAGTATCATATATACCAAATAAATATTTTAATTATATATTTATTACATTACATGTATATCGTAATTTAAAAACTATTCATATCACTTCGTGAGGTGGTAGTCCGCCGTACAGACGTTCGACATTGTCGTAATTTAAACAAAAATGAAATTAAGATGTTATATGTAATATTTTAATTATATAATAATATTTATATCATAAATTTTATTAAAATATAGTAATTCCACCATCACATCCATCTGTGATATGTGTTTACAGAAAAAGAGTAACATCAGTTTGCAAGGTGGGAGAGCTCCATACGCACAATAGGCGATTTTATTTCCCATATGATGGAAGTGGAGATGGATAAATATTATTCCATAAACAAAATAATATTTAACTATAATTTAGATAATAGTTTTATTATATTGGAATTGTTAAGAAATAATTTTAGGTGGAAAAAAATTAATGAAACTGTAAGATCTTTGTGAAGACAATTACCTTCTCTAACATAAAAACCCCCTTGGATCTCCGCTTACAGACCCTAGGAATGGTCTTTTGGGAGGAACATAATCTCTAGAATATGTATAAAGATATTTTTTAAGGATATTTTCATATTTAGTTCGTTCCAATGGGGTTTTGGAGGTGTGAATAAGCGAGGGGAGTGAGTTCCCTTCTATACATGGGGAATGGGGACCTCCTTGGAAATTAAATGGAAATTTCCAAAAATAATGTAAAATGATATAGTTATTCACATGAATCAATCTTCAAACTAACCTTATTGTAGAATTTATGATTTTATAATATTGAAATATTTATTTCCAATAATATTTTTTATGTTGTTTGATCATTTTATCTCTTATCTTCTTAGTTTAATCCCTAGTAAACTCATTTTTACTTTAACTACAGTAATTAATATTTAATATTTTTACAATTCATTTGATTAAAATTTAAGTTGAAATTATTAGATAATATAAATTAGTTTTATTCCAAATATTTAATATATTTTATTAAATTCAATTCACCTAAGTGTAAGAATCCAATTTAAAATTATACCCACAGACCTGATGAAAAAGTATGTTTTCAGAGAAAAAATTGTTATAATTATAGAAGGTTTTAATATAAAAATTCAATAAAAATTTATTCCCATGAAATAAAATATGTTAATTATAGTATAATTTAACAAATTTTTATCTAAACAAATTTTATATATAATTTATCTTTGTAAATTTTTAAAATGAAGAGACAGTTTTTAAATAAAAAACAATATTTGCCACTATTCATCAAAAAAATTAATTATTTCAAACAAATATAAAAAATCACCCTATGATAATTTTGATATGTTGATTTATAAAATAAATTTCATTTTATAAAATAAATTTTCTATAATTTTGAAAAAAAATATATCATAAGTTCTCATGAAGCAGCAAAACCATTTTCTTTTAAAAAATCATTTTTTAGAAGACATGTCATTTTCTACCAAATGATTCTTATCTTATTTATAATTAAAAGATATAAATTAAATTTATATATATATACCATACATTTTTTATAATTTAGATTTTAATATTTATACCCACCAACATAAATATCTTCTCCAGAGACATAATTCATTGCTCAACTACTATTTGATTAATAGCCCAACAATATAATGGGGGATTATATCACATATAGAGATCCATCATAAGAAAACATCACTTTGGAACATGTTATTCTATAAAATAAAGGTAATTTTTCATAACCTAATCAATCTTTCCTAATATAGACATAATTTTCTCAGTTCCAATACTAACTGTATTGGCTTTCTCAGTTGGGAAATCTATATATTCCCCACAAGTATTGATAACCTTATTCCATCTAGGATCCATTTATAAGAAATGGAATATACAATATTATCTAATAAAATTATAAATTTTATGTGAAAATTGGGTCCCAGTGACATCACAAACACCCTGCCTTAACATGGTCGTCGGGTCCCGAGCAGCCAGGTACCCCAGTTGCCCCGCAGACACGTGGTCCCGACCATGGGGTCCACCCATATGCTCGAATGGGTCGTCAGAATAATGAGAGTCCCCACATGCCAATACATGTCCTTTCTAGTGTGGTTTGTCCTCACTCACACACACCATGGAAAACTTCCCAGGAGGTCACCCATCCTGATCACTACTCCAGGCCAAACTCACTTACCTGTGGAGTTATAATCAGGTAATCTCCCGAATAGGTGCACCTTTTTTACATTAGTCTTATCATTAATACATTTAACCCTTTATCATTTTGGGGTGTTACAATCACCCCCCCCCCTTAGAGTAGAAAGACCTTTTTGTGGGCCCAACATCTCAACCCAGGCAGTGCAATGCACTTAAGGCTGGGTACCAGCTCTGATAAAACATGTGACAACTGGGTCCCAGTGACAGCAAAGACACCCTGCCTTAACATGGTCATCAGGTCCCGGCCCGCCAAGTACCCCAGTTTCCCCGCAGACATTTGGTCCCCACCATGGGGTTCACCCGCGTGCCTGGACGGGTCATCTGACTAATGAGAGTCCCCTGTGTGCTCTGATGTGTGTGTTTATAGTTATAAAAGAAATTCCTTCCCAGTTTAGAGATTCACGCCTTTGGTGCTAGTCGCCTGCCTCTAGACTATGGAAGGAAGGCTAGGGGTAGTGAAGACACGTGCCCTGGGGGATGGGTTGTGACATTTCATATCAAAATGTATATTAATAAATATGGTTTTACACTTAACATAAATTAAAAATTATGAATATCAAAATCATAAACATGGTTTCTTCAAGGATATCTTTATTTTAAAATCCATCATAGTAGTTTGTAAAGAAAATGTGAATTATCTTAATCATATCACCAGAATGTGTCAAATCAGGTGTATATAAAGGATCTTTGTCATAAAGTAGGTGATGATAGGGTCAAACCCAATGCACCCTTTTCATATTTATGACCCTTAGGTAGCTATGTTAGAGAACCATTTCCACTTTTAGTATCCAAAAATGGATGTATTACATAGAAAAACCACATAATATCTTCCTCAAAAAAACAATCAGATGTCTTTATATAACTATACTCAAAGTATATCATAGTTTTATGTTCAATAATCTATGTTTTCCATAACCCAGTTCCCATTTTTTCTTCTAAAAATCCTCTAATACCGACTGTAATAATCCCAAATCCTTTAACCTATAGTCGATGCCTACTTTATTTTATTGACCTATATAAAAGGGGTCAAATCCCAAAGGAGTTCCCATTTTATCAATATTCAAGAACTAGATACATATATGATACCCATTTTACATTGGTTATAAAAAATAAAACATAAAAAAAGGAAATTATCGGAATCCTTTAAATGCATTCAAAGGATTCGTATTAATAACCTGGGTAAAGGAAAAAAAATAACGGTGAGCTCAAATTCTCAATAAGGTTTACATAAAGTGGATTATATCATAAATTAATAGGGAATAATCATCATGGGAAGGTAAATAATTGAAAACGCAGTCCATACAATCAATACATTAACTATCATAATTGGATAAGGTATAATCAATATGGAAAGGTAAAAAACTAGAAGCACGTTCTATTTAATAAAAAACTAAGAGTAAAATTAATCTAAAGATAATATCATATTTAAAATATCATGGATAATTATAATATATGAATTATAAATTAATGAAATTCCTAATAATTTGACATCAATATTTTCTTCATTATGATATATCTACCATTATGTTTTTTCACAGGACGGTTTAAAACTACTTGGTAAATTCCAATTTGATTTAGAGAACTGAATTTTTTTTTGAGACCCGTTGATCCATGAAGTGTATATCTATAACCAGGCCCTTCTAATAACTAAATGTCAAAATAATTCATCCGATATTGAATAATATATTTAATTCAGGAATAATATTCCTCATAATAAATATCCTCATTGATTAAAGAACACATATTTATCAATATTTCCATCATTAATCAAATAGCATTCAAAGTAAACACCAAATGTATGAAAGGTATACCGTTTAGTAAATATTTATATGCATGATGAAATTAATATGAATAACGTTTAATAGAAAAGTTAATCATAATTAATAAATATATATTCATCCTCCAAATGGCCCGAAGTCCTTTTTTTATTTCTATTATAGATAATACCCCTTTTATGGGTTGAAGGGGAACCCATGAATGACCCATAGGCCCAAGGCACATGGCCCGACATGACCCGTAATACATGAACCGAAGGCCCAGAGGCATACCATTCCCATAACATGACTCGTAGGCCCAGCCCACCAGAACTGACCCTCCCCAGCTTCTGCATAATTGATCACCTTTAGCTCCTCACCTGCATTCCTGATCGGCTAGCATTGCCTCGTACAAATCTTCATGATTCCTGGTCCTGATGGCGGTTTCCATACCCTCTCATTCTTCCAATACGGTTAGCTCTGCTTCTGGTGACTTCTACTGGTCCTCTGATCCTCCTCTTGGGCCTAATCTGTGTGAACTGGGCTACTTCATGGTCTTAAATAGCCTAAAGGCCCTATGGCCCGAAGGTCTTTGATGGCCCGCGGACCCTTGATACCCGTAGGCCCAAAACCGGTGGCCCAAAACCACCAATTGGGTGAATAGTTCTGGCTGTTACAGTACCAAGCAGTACCTGCTACAGTACCCAAAAATTCGCCTCCACCTGATTTTGAACTTGGGACTCTTGGATGCCGAACAGCAGCCCTTACAACTTGGGTATGGGCTTGTTAGCAATATGTATTCATGTTTATCACATTAATAGGGAATTATATACACCACATAAAATTGAATAGGTATATATTAACAAAAATTTGTCAATGAAATGGAGATTGAGAAGAAATCCCTTATAATGATCATAACGTTGATGTGATAGTTAATCAATGAATATATTATGTTTGTAAAATGTAAATACCAATATAAAATTTCAAATAAAACATAATATAATCAAAATTCATTCTACACATAATCTTATAATTTTGAAGGAAAATGAAGAAGTAATATAACACAATGAAATGAAATTGAGTTTTGAAATTATTTACCACTTGGTAACCATCATGTCAAATAAACATAGATTAAATTATTCAAATTTAAACATAAAATACAATGGATTAGTATGTAATAATGATATTATATGACAAAGTGGAAATATATTCAACTTTTAAATGAAATTATTTTCATAACTTTACAATACTCCTCAATGAAGATAAATTAAGAGGGAGTACCTTACCGAACACTTTCCTATAGTAGAATATGATTTAACCTACTATATAATTATATTAAGAATATTATAAATTTATAAAAAATCAATTTCATATTTATAATATCATATATGATCATATTATTGCATTTTATTATCCACTTGTTAATAATACTTAATTATTTTAATTATTTCTGTTGTTAATTGCCTTGTTTTCTCATGCATGTTTTGTAAAAGAAGTTAATTTTATTGTATATAAAATATATTTTAATCATATATAAAATGCTAATAATTTTATACATATTTTATTTAATCAGTAGAAACATTAATATATTCACTCTAAAAAGTCTGTCGTGGAATATAAATCGCATCACGTCGTAGAAACGACAGGTCATACAAACGTATGAGGGAAGATATCATTTCCTTAATAGATAAAAGGGTAAATAATTGGGTGATATAAAATTTTTTAAGAATCAATATAATCTCATATTTGTCTCATTTATTCATTAATTATCTCTTTATTACATTATATGTAGACTTTATGTGAAAAACAATTACTATCACTTCATGAGGTGATAGTCCACTGTACACACTAGCGATGTTATAATATGTTAAATGGTGTGAAAATTGAGAATATACATGTGATATTATATTTATGGAATAATATTTATATCAATAAAATTATATTTAAACATCAATTTCATCATTATATCTTATCTTGAGAGGATTTCTTTGGAAAATGAGTTACATCGGTTTGTGAGGAAGTAGCATGTCATTCAAATGATCAATGATTTCATTTCTCATTTTATGGAAATGGAGATGGGTTAGTATTATGAAATTAAAATAATAAAATAGAAGAATATGATATATATTTTTATTATTGTTTTTTATTTTTTAATATATAATTTATGGTTTAAAACAAGAAAGAAAATAAAATGTATTTATTAAGAAAATTACATTTTCTAAGAGAAATCCCCTTTGGAACTCCTCTAAAGGACTCTAGGGATGGTATTTTAGGAGGAAAATAATCACTAGAATATGTCTATGGATTTATTTGAGATATTTTTTTAGGTTTGTTTAGAGACAAAGGGGCTTGGTATTTTTTAATAAGTAAGGGGAGGGAGTTTCCTTTTATAAGTGGGGAAAGGGGACCTACTTAGAAATTATGTTGAGATTTCAAAAAAGAAAAGAAAATGATAAAGTCATTCAATGAAAAAAGAATCCAAATGATCTTATTTTATATTCTTCGATAGTATAAGGTGGAAATATTTCCATCCAATAATATTTTGATATGTTGTTTGTTCATTTTAAATCTTATCTTCTTATTTTAACCCCCAGTAAACCCATTTTTACCATAAATGTTAAAATTAATTTTTACTATTTTAACTATTCATCTTAGTCATAAATTAAGTTGAAATTATTATATAATATAAATTATGGTTGTTAAAAATATTTAATCCATTTTTTCAAATTATATATACAGAAGTGGCAAAATCCAATATAAAAGTTTAACCATATACACGATGAAAAAGATGGGTTTTAAAGAGAAAATTATCATAAGTATAAAAGGATTTAATGTAAAAATTCAATATGAAATTAATTATAGTGAACTAAATTGTATTTTATATAATATAATTAAATGGAATTTACTTTAAATAAATCCAATATATAATTATTCTTTTTAAATGATTTAAATGAAAAATATATTTTCAAATAAAAATCAGTATTTTTCATTATTCATTGAAAATTGAAACTTTTCATAAAAATACCAAAAATTCACCCATAATATAAATTTGATATAATAATTTCAAAATTTAATTTAATTTTATGTAATAAATTTTATAAAAGTGTCAAAAATAAATTTTATTATGTGTGTGAAAGAAGTAATGAAATTGTTTTCTTTTAAAAAATAGTTTTTAGGAAAAGGAATTTTGTATAAAATTATTCTACTTATATTTAAAATGAATTTATATCTATTTAGTTAATTTTATGGATTTATAAACTATATAGTTTTAATAATTTAGTTATTACTATTCATACCCACCAACATAATGACTAGATTATAATTGTATTGTTTAAATAATATTTTAATAGAGTATTTTTATTTAAAATCAATGTGGTGTGTAACAAAAGAAATCGAGGAGATTTAATTTATTTAAATTAAAATATGTCATAAAGTCATAGGGTGTTAAATGGGATATGTGAAACTCCCTCATAAATTCTTCCTAAAATGTTATTGGTACCATCGTACGTCCTCTTAAAAGGCTAATTTTCTCCCCACCATTATAAAATCTAACCAGATCATGTTTGGTGGATATCTAAGCCTGTAAAATCTGATAATCAGCATCTCCAAATTGAGCCTCTCTAACTCACTATATAAATTGTTAGGTAACAACCCTCAATTGTAGATATGAATCACCATCCTCTTCTACTAAGGAAAATTGTAATGAGGAAAACTACTCTGAAGCCTTAGTCAACAACCGTGAGAACGATATCCTATTGACAATATCTACTTCCATGTTTCCCTTACTATAAGTATACACTATCTATAATTCATCATCATAGAGAATCAATTGACATCATCACCATCTCATGTCAATATCATTAGGATATAAGATATACTTGAGACTTTTATAGCTACAGTAGATGATAAACTATTTTCCCATAAGGTAGTGTCATCATGTTTTTAGAGATAGTACTACCACTATTAACTCAAGAAACATTGTCATGTAGTAATGCTCATGTTCTCTCAACTATTGAATCTTTTAGGTGACCACAACCAATAATTTCATCAATACACAAACAAACATGATTTTGAATTCATCATGGAACACTATGTACTCAACACCATTATCTAAAAATATCAAGATTGTGGTGCCTGTTATCCTCTGCCTCAACTCTTGAAAAGCCTACTGGAACCTATCCATCCAAATGAAAGGTTTACCCTTCCAAAAGATCTAAATGTGCTAATTTCCTATAAAAATTATGCATGAACCTCTTGTAGTAGCCTTGAAATCAAAGGTATCACTGCACCTCCATCATGCTCTAGGGTGGATCCCAAGCTAACATTGCCTCTATCTTTACCGGGTCCACCACTAAACCATTATATGAGATGAAGTATCCTATATAGTGGGCCTCCTATAACTAGAACTAAAACATTGAGATAATCCCATAAATCTAGTGCTATATAAGTATATCTATGACCATTCTCAAGTGTCTTACATGATCCTCCCCACACATTGATTATAATAGGATACCATCTATGAAGACAAACACAAACCAACCAAATAATGGCTGAAAGGTCCAGGTCATGAGTCCCATGAACATGGTCATGGAATTTATCATGTTGTAAGTAATTACCAAGTACATATACTAACTGTAGTGACCTTTGAGTGTCATATTTGGTGTATCCTTATCTCATATTTATAGCTGGTGGTAGCCTGATATGACGTCCTTCGTTGAGAACCATCTTTCCCTTCTCAACTAAACGAAGTGTCCCTATATTCTTGATAGTGGATACTTATTATTTATGGTCACCTAGTTGAAGCACTAATAACCCACACACTAACTAAATCTCATTCCCACCTTCTTGGTGTATAACACTAAGGATTCCATGGGGGAATCACTATGTCTAAAAAATCCCTTACATTGCAACTCCTCAAACATTACCCTCTTCTCTCAAAGCTCGTAGGGTGCCAACTAATATTGTATTTCAATTTATCATGGTTATCCTAGGGTGTAATTCAATGCATAAGTCTATCTTTCAGTAGTGTGGTAAGCCTAGAACATCGTCAGGAAAGACACCCACATAATCTTTCACCACTGCAAAGAAATTAATTCCTCTATAATATAATACTCGATGGGAAATACTCTCCAACTAGTGATAAATAATTTGTATCCTCCTAAACATGAGGCCATGCCACGCTTCTGGCATTTACTTCTTACCTATAAAGAAAAATCATGATATTCCATCATTGATATATAACATCCTCCTCCTGAATTATTGAAATAGGGTATAAACTATGGGTTGTCATTTCATACCTAAGATGAATTCATATGGACTAATATCTACTAAAAAGTAGTCCCTTCAGTATCTCTCACCTCTAAGTATCAGGTCACACTATCGGCAGAAGTTTGGGATCATCGAGTTTCCTCTGGTAAGTGTCTCCAAGTGCAAGGGTCGATCTAAAAGATCAACTAGAATCTATAAGTCCCAAAAAAAGAAGTTGTAATAAAATAGTGTTGAAAACCTATCTATATCAATACTAAATCTAAATTACAGAATACATTGATCATAACATGAATCATTTCTCTAGAATCTATGTTATAGGCCTCCACTATTTTCTTTTTTCATTTCCCCTGCACACCATCTCCCTGAGCTAGGCACACACCACCTAAGGGTGGTGGTGGAAACAATTCAAAGCACCTTCCACCTCCCACTACTCTACCAACACCTCAACCACCTTTATCATCCTACAAACCTCGTATCTCAGTCCATTTCCTCTATATATGACATCAATTTATTGTATCACTATCTTCTGTATAATGGTTTGGACAATATATAGAATGATGTCCCATACCACCACATGATAATAACCATATCTCTCTCAAATGATGTGATCCATGTTAAGATCCCCTAAATGGTGATCCTCTATCATAGGATTGTGTCCTGAAGCATCTAACATTCCATGATCCATGTTACATCCATTGGCAACCTACTAATTAGGTATCGGCTCTTGGGAAGCCCACTATGAGCAACAACTTTTAGTGTATGATTTTCTATAATGCTCTCCACTGTTAAGGCCCACTCAAGCACTCAAGAATTTGTGGGTATGAAAAGAGATATAAATACAAAACTAATATCCATACATAATTCTTACTTGACCTTACATGATATAAAGAATGGATCTCAAACCATATCCAGAGAATATATAAATACATTAGTGAACCACTCCTAATATGAAACCGTGGTCATGATAAACTACTAAAAATACACAATCTCCTAGATACACACTTATTCTAATTCATTCAGATAAAACTCCTTCTTTAAGAGATTATTGAATTGTGACTAGTAGATATCTATCTCATCATGTGTATATGTCACCAGGCTGCACTGTCACCTAGAATTTCCCCAAATATGACTCACTAAAAGGAACAATATATAATCTGTAGGTGTCCTCAAATGGTGGAAAACTCAGTTTACTGCCTCTATGTAGCCCTCATATAAATAGGGTTCTAGCATACCCCAAAAAATGGGAGTTCATTATCTCTAAAGATCATGTGGTGTACTAAACCTAGATGAATCCTCAACTCATACTAATGGTGATAACTACTGATCTAAAGGTGGTGGAAAAATTGCAAAAACACCAAGATGTTACAACTTATATAAAAAACCATGAACTAAAGAATCATCACTTAAAGGATCATATTCATGATCTCGTAGTGGTATCCTAGATGGCTATCTTTATAGCGGAATCTAGAAATAAATTATATGTACCATGGTAAAAGATTATATCCAGGGAGTTTACTAAATAATGACATGGAAACCACAACCCATTCCTACTGGATGTTTATACCTATGTTTTCTCTACAACTCAGGCATGCATGTACTTATTCAACGAGAAGGTTTCTAGAGTCCCGATGAATGGATATCGGGCTCTGATACCACTCTGCCATGACTTTACCCATCAAGGCATGTTTTATTGGTGATAATCCAAGTGTAAATCCTGCAAGACAACCTCTAAAAGGCTAGGTCATAGTGACCAACACCGAGTAGATACATCCCACTCATGGGAGGCATTTTCATAACGTAACTATTTTTACACACACGTATCCAAACCCACACAATGATAAAATTTAAAAAAACTAATTCTAATGCATTAATAAATATATAATCTCACAATCAAAGTATTATAATAAGGTATTTATGGTGATAATTTTCCAAATACAAACCCACCGAAAACATCAAGAGTGTATGACCTACATAGTGGGAGGGGAATGCAATCAATTTCAACACAAGTATACACCTTAAACTATCTAGACCATAACTAAGATCTTCTTTCTCCCAGTCCTCCCAATACTCCATAAAAAGGTCTATCATCTACAAAAGACATGAACCATACAGTAAACGTCCATTATTGGTTTGGTATAACAATACCCTATAGGAAACCTCAGAATCACTAAGCATAAAGCATCAAGAGTAGTTAACTCATCACAAGATATTTCAAAAATATAAATACATAGAAATCATAAAAACAAATATACTCATAACAGACAGTAGGTATCAAAGTGGTCTATTCCACATACAACCATTGGATATTACCCAAGGATTCATGGTAATTCTCATTCTATGAGTACTCAGTCCAAAATCACTTCTATAATGAAATGAACTCATCTAAGAAGTCATTGTCATTGAGTCACACTAATATGTGATCACTTTATATTTGAATATATCATCATCAAGTATGGGATCACACTGAGTTTCATAAGGGGAAACCACAGACCCCACTAGATCATCCTTCGAGATAGGCCATCAACACCATGTGCATGGTGGTCATGCCGATACCACAAACGCCACCTAAGAATGATAGAGTATTCCACCATGATCCCATAGGGGGATACCTCAAACTCTGTCTGA
The DNA here is from genome assembly GCA_963277665.1 of Viscum album. Lineage (NCBI taxonomy): Eukaryota > Viridiplantae > Streptophyta > Magnoliopsida > Santalales > Viscaceae > Viscum > Viscum album. Next base: position 1,422,280,352 of record OY728161.1, read on the forward strand.
TACTAAACCCATAGAGGGGATTACAATTCTCTGTTGAGGATGTAATGACATTTTGTACCCTCAAGGGAAAGTACCAATGTGTTTCAATCAACTGATATTGGTATATAATGAAGAAATGAAGGGATATAAGTATCCTAAGAAGAAGTATATGGGGTGTAATAGGGGTACATGACATGTCTTTTCCACATATGGTCTTCTAGTGTCTCATCGTCACACACAACATATAAACCTACATATAAACAGTGTATCCATTAGGGGTAAACAACATATAGATTTTGAGTTGTCACTCGACATTCCATTTTTCCATTCTTGTGTACACTTATCCAAGAACATGGACTTTGTTTGGTTCCCATATAATCTAGGAATTACCATGTATTCGACCATGTCTGAGTACCGAGCCATGCCTGTCTACTCTACCTATGCCCATGTTCCTATCCTTTTCCCTTACTGTGTATTCCCGAAGTTCATGTTGGTCCACCATCATCAAGCCACACTATGTGTGATATTAAATTTTCTATGAGAGCCCTAGAACCATAGTTGGGTCTCCACAACATGTGTTCTTATGGAGTATACACCATATGCCATAGAATTTTCTGGATTCCTTGATTTTTTCAGATATCGTTACCTACAACTTCTTCCATAAATATAACAATGATACTCACTAGTGACCATGGTTATTTTTTATTTTTCCTTGCCATCACCGCTCATTGGATTCCAGCCTTAGATCCTCTTGAAAATCACCTCATTAAGCTACACCATCATCATTCCATGCCACTATCATGCATAAAACCATGAAGAACAAGCACCGTAATTCTGACCCAATCCCCTTTTGATCATCCATTGTTGTTTCACATTGATCACACCCTCAATCATGAACTGCATTTGTAGTATTGATGTATTGAATCAAATAATTATCATGAAATGATCGAATATAGGGTATTTTTCAAACTATGGGCCAAATAAATCTCCCATGATTAATATACAAAGCTGTGGGCGAGAAAATAATAGACCAAAATAGGGGAATAAAGAAAATATTTGTTTAGGTTTTCCCTAGTTTTTTCTATTAGAAAGAACAATGAAGATCCAAGAAATATCAATCATATAATCTATAAAATAAATAAACCATTGATGCATGAATCAATTAATGTTAGTGTAATTGGTCCACATTCCACATGGGATAAATTTTTTGGATGAATCCTCATAAAAAAATACTACCTAGAGTTTTGATCAATCATTGAAGAAGAAAGGTCCTCTATTTCCATCACAGGATAGATCCATAAAATATGAAACACGTTGATCATGAATCTATGATCTGGCATTCATTCCTCTAAGAATCATACACTAATGGATCCTCTCTAGGTATCTTAGTTAATGTGTTTACCCCTGAAATTTTACCATAACTATGTATTTATAGAGGTTGGATTAGTTCAGGTAATTAAAAAAATTATTTATTTATTTATCTATTTATTTACTTATTTATCCTCACATGACTGTGATCAACCCAAAAATATGATACTCTCCAGGATTACGTCACTCATAGGGTAAACCACACACTTTTAACATAACATCTACATCATATTTTTTATCCAAACCTCTATTCTGGAGTAGTTCCACTATTTGAGGAAAATTTCATGAACATGTTGTTAATATATTTAATATTTTAATAATATAAATATATTTCTCATTGAGCCTTGGAATATCACATCATATTAGTGCATGGCTCTAAAAATATTTCTACATTTATTTTAATGTTGTTCATAGAAAACATAAAGATGTTAATACTGTCTCATACCTATATACACTATCACCATTCCATGATAATTTCTCCTTCTAAACATGATCTAATTTTCTAAACTAAAATTTGTTTTATCCTATCATATAATCCCATTATATGGTGATATAACGACAATTTTAATTCTCCCCATGGTATATTTACAACTCTACCTTTCAATATTCACGAACGAATACAATGCACCTTGAATATTTTTATATAAAACCTTAATGTAATGGTCAGGGAAATGAAATAGTTTATTTTAGCAGGAAAATCAAGAATCCAAATAATAAATCTTCACAAACCGAAGGTAAAGATATTTTTATTATTCATCAATTACTTCATAATATATTTTCAATGACGCTAATAATGCGGTGTTCAGTTTCAAATCATGAAGTAGTTTATTCTCCCATTTAAAATTTTCATTCTTTAAAATACTATTCATCTCTAATTAATCAAAAATTAATCCATGATCATGTTGAATATAAATGAAACATGAAAAACATGAAAAAACACATGAATAATCATATAAATAAACTAATCAATGAAATACCCTGAATGTGAGAGTTATTTAAAAATAATACTACTATAGAGAGAAATGTTTTCAAGAGTTATCCAACCCACAGTGTAATAATAAAAACTATATTGAACATGTCTCAATTGATGGATTCATAACTCACCCTTTTCAACTCACTATAAACAAGATCATCAGAATCCCAGTTTGTATTTGTAGGTAACATACTACTAATATCCTTTGAGATCATTTCTAATCTGTAGTTATAATGAAAACCTTAGGTCTTCTCTCTAATAGGAAAAATCTCCTAAATATTACCTTCCCATTCATTATCTCCCCAAGTAATCAGGAAACCCCCCTTTCTATACGATCAACCAAATTACTCTCCCAATTTATCAAAAAATATAAATAAATGAATGATGTAAAATATGAAAATAAACACAAAATGATTTTGGGGGTGAATTCACAACCAAAAAAAACTCTCATGTGACAGAAGGAATCCTTCACCAGGGGATTTTTCATGTTATCTATTGTGGAATACTTCAATGTAACATAATAAGTGTTTAGATTAGTATGTTTTATCTTCTCCTTGATAAAGTGATACTTAATATAAAATTTTTTTGAACTCAATAATTTTACTTGAGTATTTATCAAATATTTTACTATTTGATTATCACTCTGAGTCATTAATGAAAATTTGACTTTCCCCATAATATCTATAAGTTATGAATTCATCCATATCATTTTAGTTTTTTCTTATGAAGCTATAACAAGCCTAAATTGTATTGTGTTTAAATTTAATGAATTTTACTACTTGGAGTACTAAGAACAATGCCATCAAAAAATAAATAATTCATTTATAGAAGTATATTAATGATATTTAAGTCCATGTTATAAATTAAAATTCCAAAAACATAAATTTTGAATTTTTTTATTTTTAATATACCAATACATACTCAAGAGTCACTATAATAAAATGGAATATTTGATTCACTACAATAATAAATGACTCCATCATGTTACAATAGAATCAAGGAAAAATAGTAATGGTTTAGATAATATTTGAAACTATTTTTTTGAAGAAAGAGGTTCTTTGGTTAAAATACCAAATCACAGTTTATTTAAAAATAATAAAGCATACAAGAGTCTAAAATATTAGATTAAATTAAATTCATTCACATGAAGGGGGGGTCAGGTCGTTAGAGAGATAATATTTTATACTTATTATTTCATGTTGATTAAACATTCAATACTAATTCGAAACACATTTTTATTCAAAAATTATTAATTCTTTATCCATATAAAATCTTTTCCCAACTAAAATAAGAGTTGAAAATATTCTCCTGTCCCTTATACCAAATAATTTCAGTAACTCACCATCATATTTTAGTTATGAAATAACATTAAAATATATTTTATTTAAAACATTAAAAAAATAAATAAATAATACTGATCATTTAAATTTTGATATTATTTTTAAATTGGATTATAATTCCCTATGTTAACACTAGTGTGAAATTTCACAAGGGAATTTCAACTTTTGAGTATAGTGGCAAGGTTTTTTGAAGAAACGAGATTAATAATAAAATTATAAGAGTTTTAAACCCTAGATGGAGGGTTTTATATAAGGGATAAATCTCTAGAGGCACCTCAGTGGCTCTCAGGAGCCCCAATAGAGGCCTCTGTGGATGTTGTTTCCAAAACAATAGTAGACCACTAACTAGATTATATGAGAAACATGACACCGGGTTGGGTCTGGTGATAGTAGTTATGATTTTTATTATCCATTGGCACTCTTATAAAATTTAAATGGTGAATAATTACATTTCTACCCCTAATAATGTTTTATAATGGGAATTTTATCCACCCCCTTTGTTTATATGTGCAATCATGGAGTCGAAAGCCTACTTCTCCCTACTTCCCCATTATTTTAGGGTTGTTCTAGTATAAATTTTACAAAAATTAAAGGTATTTATTTCCTCCATTGGTTGACACTCCTCTAATTTTCATTTATCCCCTTGTTTTAGTTTATGGGATTATGGATTTGATTCCAATTCCACTTGATCATGATAAAATTAGTCAATTCTCAAGGGTCTTTTGGTCAGCCTAGCGAGATGACATCTCCAAATGATATATAGATTCCATTATTCATAATTTTCTCTAATTTTCAATTCCATGTGATTTTTTAATGGGTTTTCTATTTAATTAAATTAATTTTCTTTTTTGTTGTTTCTTGTTGGGGTTTTTTCTTGGAATAGGGTTAAGGGTGTGAGACTACCCCTTGGGGTTCCATTACATATGGTTCAAGTGTAGTGATTACTTTCAGTGATAAAAAATGGTGTTATAACTATATGGTTAAAATAGTTTAGTTCATTATAAATGAGTATAATTAATTATCCATGATTCCTTAGTATGAGATTGGTGTTGGGGAATATGTTAAGTGTCTTGTTCAGCCAAGGTGATCTTGGGTGAGGCTAGATAGTGAGTTATCAGGTTGTGTAAAATTGTAAAAGGGGCTTCGAAATGAGGTAGGTGGTATCACATTCTAGAATTGTACTTTATATTATTTGATTATATGGAACTATGTACATGGGATCACCACTAGAGATGATTCTCCTTAACATGAGTAATTAATTTGATTCAAATGGTTAGTATAAATTAAAAAAAGAATTTGTTCACACACCATTGGAGAACTAAACTATGTTTTAGGGCCCACGAGGGGTCTTGTTCACTTCCTTAATATATTATACATTGATGGTCATGTTTGGGAATTTTTATAATCCATGTGACTTCCAAACCCCATGAGTGGGTGAATGGACCTTATGAGACAAAATTTCACTATATTGAGGTCATTTTCTTCCTCTAAGAAGGGGTTTTATGACATGACATAACCAACCAAAGATGGATAGGTGAGATCCTTAAGAAAACTTCATTAAATATGTGAGGATTAAATTAGAGACCTTGTCATATCTAGGCCTTAAAGGACGTCTTTTATGCCTCTAACCTAAGGGGGTCATTTAATTGGTTGGGAGTGATCTCACCTTTTTTGAAAATAGTGAATTAGAATTTGTGGGAGACCTTAGGATATACTGGGATCGAGTTGAGTGATTAGAACAACTAAGTGGGAAATTGGAACTGAGATGGGACATGATCTATTTACTAAAACTGGTGTTTATTTGGATTCCCATTTGAGGCTTAAAAGTTTTTTTTTCTGTTGGATCTACTAGAATTTGGAACTTCCCATAGTGTCAAGCATTATCTTAATAGTCTATTTTTGTAATTGTGGATCCCTAGATGGATTACTCTACTTATGTAATTCCCTATATAACCCAAGGGGTTCCCCATTCGTAGACTAACCCTAAGAGTGTTTGTGTGGTTGTGTAGTGAATAGTGTGGGGTGTCACATTAGAACCTAAGATGATGTTTAATCCCTATAAAACTAAAATGATAATTATATATATGGGAGTTTATCCCACCCTTTTTTATTTTCTATTTTTATTTATGTTATATTTGATGATTTTGAATTCAGAAGACACCAGGGAATCATTCGTTTAGTCTCACATGGATGTGATTGTCCTGGATTCCCAAGAATGACCTATTGTGGAGGATGAGACCCTAGGATGCTCGGTATGTTTAGAATCTGGTATAAAGATATATTTGGTGTGGATTATTAGTCATACTTATAATATGTGATACCTATAATCCATCATCTGATCTATATGATTATGTGTATATTGGAATTGTCAGGATGCCTATGATTCCTCTAATATCGAGGAACCATTTGGAAATCCCAAGGTGTATAGGATTCAAATGGAAACACCATTTAACCATTGTGAATTTTTGTGAATCCCCTGATTTTAATGATGGTATGAGGTGTAAATTGGGTGTATATCCCAATGCATGGATATTGTACATTCTGGGGGTGAATGTTGGATCCACTCAATGAATACCTAGGATAACCCCTATGACTGAGTGGACACACTAGTGATGGTACGACTAAAAAGATACATGGTATTTGTTTAATAAGAGATATAACATGGGATCTAGGAGGTTATTCTATTCAATTATATGGTTCTAACTATATTCATTTACACCTGGATATATAGGATTTCATAGGGCCTCCCCCTTCTAAGAATCAAACATCTTCCAAACATTTAGAATTTCTTGGTACTATTGTGGGGTTTGGAATATTTGATTTTGGTTGAGTAATTAATGGTGATTCCTTGAGGTCTAGTAATCATCATGATGAATATCTTATCATGTGTTATCCAAATCATTGATAGGGGTTCCAATGATTTTATTCTCATAGTCACAGACACTTTGGAATTGATCGAATTAAGTATGGTCAATTGGGGTCTCCAGCCTAAGGATCAACTATGGTTATTGGTCATGGATGTGGTTATATATAAGTTACCTTGGGGAGGTTTTGATACCGTGGAGGCACTATTTGTATTATATTCTCATATATATTCTAGTATTATCCATAGAATTTACTATGAGTTATTTATATATTCATTTACAGAAGTTTGTTTATTTATTTTAGCAGAGCATGTCACATGAACAAATTAATACATTTGAAGTAATATATGGGACCATGTTGGTGGTTCCCTATTGTGTTATGTCCTCACACCCTTGTCATAAATTCATTACATAAGGGTACCTAAGTATCCCTACATTTTTTCAAGTATATATTGGGATGAGGCCTTGTGTTATTTGTTTTTCATGGAGTATCTTGAATTGGTTTTGGTGGTTGAATGTGGAGTTAGGTCATAGTTATAGATACTATAGTGTATTTTATTATATTTTGTTTATTTTTTATTTATATGGGATTGGATAAGTGGGTGATCAAGTATTGTGTACCAGTATTATTTTAGGGGTCTATATTTCATTTTCATTCATTTATTATTATTTCATATGTTTTTCTCTTCTTAATACTATGATTTGATGATTTGGATGTTATTTGTTTATTTACCTATGATTTCACTCTATTGTATAGGATTATATCCTCCTTATAGCAAAAAATTATAACACCAATAATATTTGATGGTCTCTAGAATACACAAACTCACACTTGAGGCCTAGTAGCATTTTGGTCATGCTACTATTTAGAGTGAGTGGGTTCGGGGCATGAAAAAGTGGTATTAGAGAAATCCATTTTCTTTTGGATTAATATTTTGGATTTACATAATAGGTTACATAAGAATGAATCAGATTCAGTGATGTATATAACACTAGTTCATCAAGTACACTTATTATGATAGGGATTATATATTACCAAGGATATGGGATTTCTATTTTTTCTTTCAATTTTATGGTTCTAGATGATTTTCACCCTAAGTGACTCGCATGGATGTTTTAATTTATTTCTATAATATGGATCTTAGATCTAGATCTTAGAGCAAATATGTGTCGCATGAATCATATTTAGGAATTAGGATTTACATGACATATAGGCCTACATGTGTGATTATTTTAACTAATGACTAAAGTTCAATTATTTAATGTTATTGAAAACAATCATATATAATTTTCACATATATGAATGTGGTGGAATTGTACTCTAGAGAGACCAATTGTATAAATAATTCTTTCTAATGGAAGTTCATATTCATCCATGGTGGGATTCATGATGATAATGGAGTAGTCCGCATCAACAGTTGTTGAAATGAATCATAGCCTATTTGGAGTTGCCACTTAGTGTCATCGTGATGACCACTATGGGTAGATGTAGGTATGTGATGCCTTAGTGTTAAATGTCATGAGGGTGGTTTAAGTGGTAAAGGATTGGTTATTTAATGTATCACTAACAACCTATATTGTTTTTCCCTACATACCCAGGAAAGAACCTCTACTTAACTAAATCAAGTGAACATGGTCCCTTGACATGGATCATCTAAAATTATGTCATGGGAGATCAGCCTAAGTTTATAGTTATTGAGGGAGAATTCTCGTCAAAGGATGATTAGTGATAAGTAGTGATTAATAGAGCATGAATTGGGTTTGAATTATAGTTATATGTGTGAGACCCTTGAAGGGGTTTTGGGATGTGATACATAATGTGTGTTTTATATGGGAACAAATAGTGTTAATTGTGATCATGATCTCTAGTAAGAAATTGGTTTATAGGGTAGATGGGAGAAATTGGTGACTATCATAGAATAATACTCAGGATATATAGACTTGGTTTTTATTTTTATTTTAGGGTATCCAAATAGATATATTATCCCAAGGTTTACAAGTTCCTTAGTGGTGGGAAGTTTTAATGGATTATTTCATTTGATATTGATGAATGGAGAAGCTAATGGGCATGTGATATAGGCATAGTGATATGTTACCTTATTGAGAAAGGCACCATGAGTGCTAGTGCTTTGGTATAGAGGTTGTTTTGAGGAGAAAAATAATTTAGATGTCTAAACCGATTGGTTTTTGATATGTTTTTGAATACTACAATAGCAAAGTCGGACTCTATGAGTTTTAGAATGATGTTGTGAGGTAGTAGTCATGTGAATAATTATGACATTATATAGTTTCCGAGTTTTGAAGAGAAGCACCAAGGGAGAATTAATTAAAAATTAAATTGACATTTCATAGGGTGTATTCAAACAAGTTTAATGACATAAAAATATTTAGATTATCAATCAGGTTATTTAAATTTGATAAAATAGAACATGTTCCATGCTTCATATTGAATTTATGCTAAACGATAATATAAAGGAAGAAATGCAGTGTGGAGTGCATCATCGGTTGTTGGAGGGTGTGACCCTCATTATGCATGATATGTTGTAAAGTTTTATGGGTTTGGTCATCTATATTTGTGAAAAATAAGTAATAAATATTTCATATTTATGTTCATTTTTAGTGATATGATTTCATCTAGAACATGGGTTTAGTGATGAATGGAATTTAGGTCATGGCGGTTGGTAGATCATATTGGAAATTTTTTGATAACGACACTCCTATAGTGATATGACATGTAAGTCACAATAATATGATCCTTATTCTATAATATTTATGGTATTTTGTAGCCAACCATGGTATGCTTCTGATAGAATTTGCATATAGGTGTGTGAAAAAGATGACTCATAACTGGATTCTTCATAAAATTGTATAATTTAATCATATTAATTCATGGATCAAAATAACGAATTATCTATTGGCTCAATATATAATTTTATGATATAATGGTTATTGGATTATGATAATTTTATTGTGTTTGGTAGAATAAAAGGTATTTTTGACAGGTTATGGAACTATCTACGGAGTTACAGTAGAAGTTCAATATAGACTTCGATGAGAGCGTTTGGATTATCATGGAATACATTTGGGCCTGAAGGAATTATGATCATATCAGTGGTGACGTGTTAATTTTTAAATGAGAATTTATGGATGATAAAACCAGAGGTGTTTCATTATGAAATATCAATATTAATTAGATTCAGCGAGTTGTGAACCACATTGGGAAAATCATTTTCTATATGATGAGAGTGTTTTTTGGAATTATACCGAAATTTTCAAGGTAATGTTTTGGTGCTCCAGGTTATTAAGTGGATGAAAGTAATTCAATAATATATTTCTATATTTGGAAATTATATATAATATAGTTAATTAAATGGGGTTCTTTCATGTGATTGGGAGTGGGAGGTTATACACTCCACCTAGTGCATCATTATAAGATGTGTACAATGTTTCGATAGAAAATTAAAATGGAAAAAGAACCATAGAATTAGAGTTAACCATTATATGATCATGATTTTGGGATGTATGTTCTATAGAAGGTTTTATCTAGGTAATCTAGTAATGGTCACTTTCATTAGCTTGGGATTTTTGGGTTTGAGAACCATGAATTGGAGGTTGTTCCTTTGGTATGGTTAGAGAAATTAAGAATGTAACTCAACTAATTTATAATTAATATATGATCCATATAGTTTGGGATGTATGGTTGCATGAACATAAGGAAATAATAGATAATAAGTGATATTTTGGGGAGATTTTAGTACCCCATGTCCATACGTATGTGAAAATTCCTGAGGGAATTTAAAATTTTGAGTTTAGTGGCTATGTCATTTTGAATATAGGGATTTGAAATCAAATTATGAGGGTTTAAAAATACCCAATAGATGTTTTTAGACATGGGAGGAAGATTATGAGGCATCCTAAGGTCTTATAGGAGCCTTAAGATAGGTTGAGGTGTTGGATACATACAAAACTAAGCATACTACCAACTTTCCCGGGGTTTCTAGAAGTAAAATGTCGAACTACCATCATCCACTAATGAGACAGTGGGATTTAAAGGGGTTAAATTTCATTACATACCCCACCTAGTTTTTTGGAATGGGTAATACCCTCTATCCCCTTTTGGGTGTGTGTGAGAGCAGGTATCTGAGCCCCCTCCTTCTCCTTTTTTCCTATTTGATGATGGGGTGTTCTAGTGTGTGTTTTGTGGTGATTAAAGGTACATGTTCACCTCCATTGGTTCCCACAATTCCTCTTCTCCATTTTTACGTAATTATGGTTTTTTATTTATGTTTTTTATCAATTCAACTATATAATTGAAAAATCAGTTGACTCTCATGGGGATTTTTTAACACATAGTGATAGGAAGCCCTGAGACGACATTATATTGTGTTTATTCATTGTTTCATAAAATGTGTGATTTATTGTGAATTTTAAAGGGTTTACTCATTTTTTAAATTAATCTTATTTTTTATTTTATATTTCTTGTAAGGTATTGCACTTGGCATAGCATTGAGGATGTAAGGTGGTCCATTGGACTGTTTTTGGATGTGATTTTATTGTAGTGACAATGTTCAATGGGAAATCTATATGTTTATCATACTTGATTGAAATATTTTAGTTAATTATAATTAGTAATAATTAATTGTGTGTGATACATTGGTGTGGCATAGGTGTTAGGGAATTAGAATGGTCAGTGGTTAAGAAAAGTTGAGCTTGTGTTGGGCCATGTAGCATGTTGTTGGAAGGAGTGAAATTTTAAAGGCTCATAGAAATGAAGTAAGTGGTCTCGCGTGCTAGACCTATGACATATATTCATTTTTTCAGAAGGAGGAGTGTAGGACCTTAAAATGAGGCGATCCCACTTTTGTTAACTTTGTTAATTAATTTGAATTAAATGTTTAATTTAAATTAAAACATAAAATTGATTGAATGACATGGGGAAGAAAAACTATGTTCTTGGGACCTTGTCTGGCCTTATAAACTAGCTGGATTCCTCAGCATGTGATTACTATGGCAATGGATTTTAAGATGTAAGGTGACATCAAGACCCCATGATGGGTGTAATCATACCTTATGAGATATAGCAGCCCTAGAGTAAGATAATTGTCTTCCTATTTATGAAGTTCATTGTGAATTGAGATAACCAACCAAATAGGGCCAACTGATACCCTTCTGACTCCTCTGTGAATGAGCTAATAATTTAATTTGAGACTTTGGCTTGTCCATCCCATCTAGGACCTTGGGTATGCCTCCTAGCCTTGGGGATCATAGTATTTTTTTCACAATTTCTTAGAATATATAGATGATCATATAATATAATAGGCAGGGTTGGTTTAGTGGAATAATTTAGTGAGACCATCAAACTAAGAAGGATCATGATCTATCTCCCTAGAACAATGTTTTAATGGCTTCCCCTTTTATGCTAATATGTCATGTTATGTGTCAGCTCTTCCAAAAGTTGTACCATACCAGTGTGTTAGAAATTTTCCCAGGAGACTATTTTGTGGATGAGGATATAAATATGGATTCCACCACTTATGTACTAGCATAGGGGATGAGAGTGGGTTACCCATTAATAGACTTATCCCCAACATGTGTCTGTGGTAGGGTTATAATAGTTGTGTGTATCAGATTAGAACTTAAACTAACATGCAATCCTGATGGGGTTATGATGATGATAATTGGAATGGGTTTTAGACTAGACCTTATTGTAAGTTTATTTTTTTAATGTTATGATTGATTCTTGAGATTAAATTGGATGAATGAGAGTCAGCTAATGGGCCTTACACAAATGTGGCTATCGGGGATGCCAAAAAATTACTCGTTGTGAATGATATGGAATTTATAGAATGTTGGGAATCTAGTATCATGGTATATTAGCGATGGATGAATATTCCAAATAGAATCCTATATATATGGTTGATATAGTATTTTATACTTAAAGTTTGTACCTAGGATCCAGAATCTGAGCTAAGTGATTTCATGCACATAGGAATTTCTGAGATTACTAGGATTACATTGATACACTAGAACCCTTGAAAATTATTAAGATTCATGGATTCCAATGGATATACCATTATAACATTCCAATTACTAGAATTATTTGTATTTTAATGTTATTATGAGGTGGTGTGTTATCCCCCTAAAATAATGTTGGACATCCCATGGGTAGTTGTTGGATACCCACTATTAATGCTTATAATACCTCCTCTGATCATGTGGATGAACCAATGATTGTTCAGTTATGGAGACACTTTGTATTATATACCTAGGATATTAATCATAGGATCTAAGAGTGTATTCCATTTTGTTTTATATGTTTCCAGGAAAAAATCGTGCCTTGATGTAGAGTAGTAACTATGGCCTCCCCATCCTTGGAATTAGATGTTAGCATGACATTGAGAAAATTTAATTACTGTTATTTTTTCATCTGTTGGACTTGAGTTTGAGGTATGCTTGGTGATTCCCCAGTGTCCACTACTCTTCTTGATGGAGGTGTGATCAAGGGATCCCTAGAGTTTGTATAGATATTCCCCTTAGGTGAAGCTCATGATCAAAGTCACTTTTGAATTAAGAGACATTGGTATGGTCAATTGGAGTCTCAAACAAGAGGATAAACGATGTTTATTGGTCATGGACCGGGTTATGTGTGTAAAACTTTGAGGACCTTGTGATATTGTGGAGGAATAGTCCATGGGACATGCTTATATACATTTATGCGCTAGTCAAATCAGATATAGTGTGTTGTATATTTATTTATTCATTTACAATAATCTATTTATTTCAGTGGATCATGTAACATGTTCATATCACAACATTGTTGTTTATGTATATGACTATGTTTTTTGTTCCATATTGATTATATAGTCACACATTGATTGAGTTTTCATTGAGCATGGGTTTCTGATCAACTCTCCCTTGGTTGAAGATATAGGTTTGGCTAAGGATCAATATTTTATATCTGATCTAGAGAAGCTCGATTAGGATCATAATATTGGATGAGGGGATCATGCAAAGTGATAGATCCTCCAGTGTATTTTATTAACATTTATTTATTCTCTATATATTTGGGATTCATCCAGTGATTGATCAGTAATGTATGATGGCAATATTTTTTTGAGTCTATATAGACTCCACATTTATTTTTTATTTTTTATATGTTTATCACATATATATACTATGATGTTAGGATGTGCGTGTTATTAAGTTATTTACCTATGATTCAGAACTCTGTTATAGGGGGTATGGTGTCCTCACATATCCACCTTAGACCCCTACCACTCGTCAGAAGCCTCTAGTGTATAATGACGCATGACTGAGGTCTAGGGGGAATCCTGTCAGACTGCTCTTTGGATTGTATTGGTTTAAGGAATAATAGGGAAGAGAATTAATCATAATTAATCACTTTATTTTTAAAAAACATATTTAATCAACATAAACTTTTATAATTAGTGATTTTTTGTTGTTTTCCATAATATAAAAATTATTATTCTCAATTACTATCTTGAAATTCATGGTCACACAATTTAAATATAACCTAGAATATAATGATGAAATAATTTTTCTAACCCTATAGAGTGGTTTACTTATCATTTACACAAGATATCCATGGCCACCAAGACTAAATACCTCATATTTTTTAATGTGATTATTTTCTTCAATTTCACCATTTAAAAAAGAAAAATTTACATCCATTTAAAAGACATAGAATTTTCATTGAGAATATACCTCAAGAGAAAATTATAAGGATTTAAAAAATTGATTTGGAAAAAATTGTCATAAAATTACATTCGCTTAATTTTAGAGTAACCCTTGAAAAAAGACTTAATTTATTTTGTTATACTTATCCTTCCTTATGGATTATATTTTTTATAACTCATTTTTTATCAGTATAATTATTATATTTGATATGTGACTCAAATTCCCAAACTTCATTCTTCTCCATATGATTTAACTCCTCAACCATAATAATAGTAAGACCCATGTTTTGAGAAACCTCTTCATAAAATTTCATTTAAAACTATTTAAATAGGATTGTGTGACTGGAATTTCCCAATATTTTTTGATCTTTAATACCTTGTCTAATATATTCAATAATATTTTTGGGAAAAACATGTTTTATAATAATTAAGTACATAAAACCTAATTTTTTAGATTTATTAATCAATAGTAAACTATGAATCATCTTTGTATTTTAGTAAACGTATTTTACCAAATGAATTTTTAACCAATTTATCATCATCTTATCCATTATCTTCCTCAATATCTTTATCAACTAGTAATTTTATTCATGATTTACCATGATCCTCTAAGACAATAACATCATAGTTTTCAATTATCTTGTGGAAATTTTTATACAACACTAATAACACCTTTTATGGGTGTATATCTATGAAAGATTACATCATTAGTGCAATCATAATATTTTTTCAATCATATTCCCTTTATCATGATCTAATAAAGTCTTTTTAGCACCTTTAATATCTTAAGTTTAATATATATTTTTTAAATCACATCTCATATGATGTTTTTTCTAATTTTATATGAAAAAACAATGATTGAGATTATAGAAATTCATTTCCATTTCATTTCAATAAAATAATTTTCTTATTCCATGCCGTGAAAACATAATTCTACCCCTATCATCCAATTTTCATTTCGTTAGATCAAATCCTCTATTTTATTTAGATATATATACAGAATTATATTAATTAATTATTCAATAATTTTAAATATATAATTCAAAGCCCTTATTTTTTTACTCAAATTAAATAACTATATCACTCATATATTTTCAAATATATTTTATTAGTAAAGAAATTATAAGTGTTTGATAGATTTCTTGACATGCGACATTGAGTTTAAACTAACTATGATATACTATTAATATATTCTTATTTAAATGTGAATGTCATAACCAAACTGTTAAATTATAGTTATGAATAATAATAATCACATTATAAAAAATTTTAATGAAGGTTTTATATATTAAAAAATAGTTTATTAATTCATACTAAAAATTTATTCAACTTTCAGTGAAGTCATTTTATTCTTCAAAAATATGTTGTCTTTTAAAATAATAATATTATATTTTGTTTTTAGATATTATAATTAATTTATAAAAATTTATAAGTATTATTTGAAAAAAATCATATCAATTATCTAAATTAGTGTTCCAATATTAACTTTTGGTGAATGTTTTTATTTTTTCTAAAATCATTGATATTTTAGTGAATATTGAAAATTGTTGATTTTCCAAATACTAACATTTCATTTAATTAAATAAATTAATATAAGAGTCCCAATATATTTTATATATGTAAATGAAATATTATATATTTTATTTATAATAATATAATTAATTCCATTTGAATCGGCAATATTCCATATTTTGATATAAGTTATTTTTAATGATTAAAATGCATTTGTCTAAAAATTATTTTTCCTTGGGTTTTATGTATTTATATTAAAATTTGTTATTTCCACTTATTGATAGATAATATTGAAAAAAATGATACCATATTTGGAATAATTATTTTAGAATTTTATAAATTGTCTACTTTTATTTTTGGTCATTAGGGATAATAAGAGTGGTAAATATTTGTCTCCTAGATAAGGGTAAAATAAGTAAAACATTGTCAAAAAATGAGATGGGACCTCAAAATCAACCAAAAACTTGGATTTATTTCATTATATTAGATTAATTATACCATATATATCATATCTTTGAATATATTGCATTTCTATTCTAATTTCCATTTATAAAGGCATTTATATTATTTTATGTAAAGAAAATTTTAAAAGGTCACCTATTTCTTTTAATTTGTATTATATGTTCACATAGGGTTATGAATACAT
The DNA here is from genome assembly GCA_963277665.1 of Viscum album. Taxonomy (NCBI): domain Eukaryota; kingdom Viridiplantae; phylum Streptophyta; class Magnoliopsida; order Santalales; family Viscaceae; genus Viscum; species Viscum album. The sequence continues at coordinate 1,422,296,731 of OY728161.1, forward strand.
TATAAATGAATATATAGGTTTTTGATAATGATTAATTTATTTTTATGATGATTTTTATTTTTATGCTTTTGTGATTGTATAAATATCTTAAATTCTTATACAACGCTGATACAATGATTATGCATGCAGTAGAAAAATCAAAGTAAATGATTTTTAAATAATAAAAATTAATATTTTTGGGTGAATTATGGTTTCACATTAATTTTTTGTTTAATAATAATGTATAATTTTTAATTAAAGAGTTTATATTCAAATTCCATACCCATTTATATGTCTTTAATGTCAAAATATATTAATACTTCATAAAGTGACTTTAATGATATTTTATGTTAATAAATATAATATTAAATGATTTAAATGTACAAAAATAATATTAAAAATGGATAAAGGGTATGAGATAAGTTTTAAATTAAATCTGTTTTCCATTTTTTCCATGTAATACCTTACATATAAATTTAAAACCATTTATGATTGAAAAATGTGTTACTGTGGTTAAGGACGAAGAGGGTTAATGTGGGTTAAAATAAAAAAAATAAAGGTTAGAATGACCTAATTTTTTTTTAAATAATACAAGATTCTTTTATTTATATAATATATCAAACATAATTTTAAATTAATCCAATTTTGAACCATTTGGATAAAATGTGACTTTATAATATTTTAATGTTTGGAAAAATTACAGGATTGCCCCTTCTCTCCCATATAAAAGGACACCCCTAATTTCTCTTCTTTACATAAATTTTAGCCATATATATATTCCTAAACCTACACATTTATCTTGTAAATTTATATATCCAAGTGTTTTATGTTATTTTATTCTTAAAATACCATTCCAAGGGTCATTAATAAGGGATCTAAAAGAAGGTCTACTAAATAATAGGCAATCATCTTACCTGACCTATTTTAATTTATTTCTTCTTATACCTTCTATATATATATGGTATTAATCATAAAATAATAACTTAATTATAATGAATACTATTAAATTTTATTATTATTATGTAACAGCCATTATCCACCCTATTTTCTAATAAATAGGACGTGAAAGTATCACTTTTGACTACAAGTGGACTATCACCTCCACGTAGCAATATGATTCATTATCCATAATTATAATTCATGGTTGTTTATTATTATGGATTTAGTATTAATATATAATATTTATGAAATCATTATAATTTTTTAAATAAAATATATTATCTATATTATTACCTTTCTATCCATTAAAAAATGATAACATCACATGTGCGTACCTGTGAACTATCACGTCCACGAAGCGATGGGAGTCATTTTTCATTTTTTTCCATACATGGATAGTAATAAGGATAAATTTAATGATTATATGTGAAATATATGGTATAATAATGATTCTTTAATGGATAATTGTTAATTACCTTTCTTTTATTCCCACCATCAAAAATAAAAACATCACACGTGCATATGTACAAAATACAATCCCCATGAAGTGATGTAATTAATTTTTTACCATCGCTTTATATGACTAAATATAGAATTTTATTTGATTAATAAATATTATAATTTTTTAATGATTAATTTTCTTCTAATATGTTGTCGTTATTAATGTACAAGTATTGAGACTACTGAACTGAAACATGCATGAAAAATAAAGCAATTATCCCCCAAAATAGAGAATCTAATAAAAACTTGTTAATGAATGAGTGATAAGATGTCATAAGTAAATAATATATGGTTTTATATATATGTGTATGGTGTATTAATAGATTTAAAATAATTATTTATTTAAAATAATGTATTTTTATCACATATTAAGAAATACAAAATATGACGTAACAGTTTCATATCTCACTTTTACTTATGTGAGACATATATCAGAATCACAACTTTTTATTTGTGGTGTATATAATTCCAATTATTCTATTTTATGATATTTCTCATTAATTTTTTTGATATTTTATAAATCTATATTATTATCTCTCTTTAATGATGTTTTGATCTAAAGATTACTTATATTGTAAGGGTTTATCATCTCAAATTTACTTCTTTGATTGAAATGTTATGTCATACACCTACAGTGTAATATGAGGTGTATATGAAAACAAATTGACATGTTATATCATTAATTTATTTATTTTAATTATATATAAAGTTTCATTTTTATAAATTCTTTCTTGGGTCATATGATTTAGAAGTTACCAAACTGGTAAGGGATATGTGTTCCAATTCCCTTTGAATTTGTATTGATTATGCTTGAATTTACAATAATGTTATTATATGACCCTTATCTAATAAACCCATTTAATTTCTCATATCATCTGTCAATTTATAAATTTTATTTGTTTTATTACCATTTTTCTCTCTTTGATACTAAAAAATGTTCATAAATTTTATTTAAGAAAAGAAGGACTTATTTATCTTATATCGGTCGGAAAACCTTTTTCTTCCACATCCCTGTTTTATAAAATATTTTCAAGAATATTTTTAGATATTATAAAGTTTAATTAAATTAAATTTTACCAGTGTTTTAATTTTTTATAGAAGGTTTAAAAATAATCTCCATGTCGTTTCTTGAATGTGATTGTTTTCACTGAAGGTCTGAACATTGTCTTTGTTTTAAAAATTACAAAATGAGCAGAATTTCCCACTTTTAGGACCTATTAATGATTTTAAGATTCCATTAAAAATTTTCGTGGTTAATTTAAAATAAAATATATTTGATCATATTTTGTAATGTTTTAAAATTTAAAAAATTGATTTTGAAATGAGAAATATATTTTCCATAATGAATATTATAGTGATCTTTTAAATAAATTTTTCAACAATGATTACATATATTGATGTTTGTTATTATTTAATGGGGATATGATGAATATTTAGAATCTTTATTCTTTCAATGGTTAGTTTTTGATTATAATGATTAAAAATTTATGAAGATCATACATTTTCCATGGATTATTCTAAGATGAAATCATAAAATTTTTAGGAAACTGGTTTATTTACGTGGGTTATTCTATGATAAAATGACGAATGTTTTCTGATATTATGGCACAAATATTTATGGTTTTAATTATACTAAATGTGAATATATTAAATCCATATGATATATTGGGTAAATCTATATATCTCATGATCTAATTATTGAAAATAGGTTAATGTGCTAGATCAACTTTGGGAAACATGTTGGGATGTCTGATACACTATTATATGGGAAATAAGGGGTGATTAATAATCAATTATGATATGGGAAATAGGTGTTGATTACTGATACACTATGATATAATGGTTTCTAGAGATAATCGTGACTAATTTTGTGGTTTAAATTCTTATGATGGTGCCACACTCTTAGAACAAGTTATTATGATTATGATTTAAGATTATGGTTCATGGTTGATTCCTCAATATTAGGATTCATGCAATTTGAAATGATAAAGTTATAGGTCATGGGTCATTTTTAAGATCTATGTCATATTAGGTATAACATTTATAAGTTATGATCATCATATCATACCGTTGTGTTTATTTTATTCTTATCATTGATTGATATCTCCCTTGTACTCTCATACTGATAATCTAATATCATCTTTTCCAGTGTTTCATTTCCCATTGTTAAGAAAAAAGGTATTATGTAGGGTATGTCAAAGAATGTTGTAATGTGAGAATAATTTTATGTAATATAATGTATGTATTTTGTGTACCATTTTTTTATGTAACCATGTTTCCAAAGACACTAAACCCATATAGTTTTAGCATGGATTGTACTATTATGTAATGAATATAAATATAATAATATGTAATGCTTATGTATGAAATAATGGGGTGTTTTTGTTGGTTTCAGAGAATTTTTTTTGTTATTTTTAGATATCAAGATTTTAGAACATTAGTTAAGACCTTGGGGATGGGACTAAGTTTAGAATAACATCATAATGCTTTTTGTAATATAGAGTTTATGTGTTCTCTGAAAAAATACATCACTATATAGACACTATGAATAGACATGGTTTTGGTAAAAATGTATATAGGGGTAATAACTGCGAAAAGAGTCATCCAACTCTATCTTGAACATCATTCGGGTTTATGGTTAATGGGCCGTTACTACACACCTGGTTTGACAATCCTTATGGATTTATTGGGTACATCACATTTTTTATATGAGACCTTATGAGGGATTTGAATAGATGATAATTACGAATGGACTCTGTTAAACCTATAGTGTCAAATATTGTAAAGAAGGTGTCATGATTTATATATCCTGTGAATGATTTATCCAGATTATATTATTTATCACAATGATTATTATTTCTCACACATATTATATTTTTAGTCAGTGGCTAGAACCAGACAGAATCATGTAAAAATTGTATATGATAAACAATATAATGACTATCCACATGAGTAACCAAATAAAATAGTAGCTAGAATTTGAAACCATGTTATTATCAATAATAAATTATCATTATATATGATTAAAAATATAAATTTGGGTGAGTTTCCTAACTCACCTAAATAGTGAAAAAAAGAGTTTCACGGGAGTTCAATTTATGATTATTGTAGAGTAATATAGATTTATCTTCTAATATGTTGAGAATTTGTGAAGAAACACTAAAGGTAATTTATTAATGGAATTAAAAGTTATTTTCTATTTGGAAATTAAGGAAATTGAGAAAATAATTTCCCTGTTTTTTATGTATTATAAATGGGAAACTTGGGAATTATCAGAGTCAGATCACTATTCTAATTGATAAGTCTTAGATCAAGTAATTTCCATTGTTATCTCAATAATTGAAGTGCGATAGTTGAATTATTTATGTATTGGGATTTGATAATTATATTATAGAATATTTTTATAAATTATATTTTGATTATATAAACCATGAAACATATAAAGGTTATTTAGCATAAGTTTATCATTAAGTATTTTAAGCATATGTTTAATGCTACAGACACCCAAGAAAAGTGATTTAGTGGTAAGGTGATATATTATAGAAAACACATGATTGAGTGTAAGATGACCCTTAACATGTGCCCAATATTAAGATATTAATTTTTAATTAATATTAAGATAATATTGACATTGATAATATAAATGTGATAATATTGTTGACCCTGAAATTAGTTAATGATTTGAAGATGATTTATGTCATATTTAATGAATTTTATAACATTTTTGGATTTTTATATTATATTCAATAATCTATAATTTTATTTGAGGAATAAAGATAGTGTTTATTGTTTGTAATTTTATATATTTTAAAAAAAATTATGGTGATTCAATTTACTGTTATCTTTTAAGATAATTTATGATCTAGGTATTTAGATATTTGGCATGTGAAATTATGAGCTACATAATTTTTTTATAAAAATGTAAAAATTGATCTTAAAAAAACATGTGATCAAATATTTCTAGTTTTTGAGTTTTTGAATTTGATCATATATATTTTGGTTGATTGTTAAGGATAAATATTTATCGAATGGATTATGTTGAACTTTGGGTGTTAATGTTCATGTTTTAGAGATTAATGTATTATAGTGGATAACTTGTGCTAACCATTTTAGATTTGGTAAATATTTAGAGAAAAATAATTGCTTTTCATTATTTTTTAGATCTCATGTTCTATTAAAATTTCTTTTTAGTTCTTAATGCATGAAAAAATCATCTTGAATATTCATTTATTGGAGTAAGGGAAGAAGTGGAAATTGATCAAAGGAGAATCAAATGGTGAAATTGTTCTTATTAAATAGAAATAAATCAAAAATATATATTTTCTAATGTTTTGTATATTGATAGAAGAATAATCCATAAACAACAGAAAAAGGATCATGAAATAAAAATGTTTTTATTTTACCTTCATTTTTTATGAATTCATAGTCTCTTAACCCCTCACAAATTTATGGTTTCATGGCCAATATGTTTCTTACAACCATGTTCTATATCATTCTCTATTAGTCCATGGATTTTATTTTTCTTATTTATGACATAATTTTAACTTTTAATCAATTTTATACATATTAGGGAACCTAGTTATGTGTTTTTTGGAAACCATTATGTTTTCCACTTTTCCTTTTCAAAGGAAATTTTATTATCCCTTTCTATGATGTGGGTTTTCAACAATGACATTTTCAAATATTGAACCTTTGATGTCCAAGATAAAATTATGAGATTAAATTTCTTTAAGGGGGATAATGTAAAACTGTGATATTTTTTAATATATTTTATATTTAAATACGTTATAAGTATTTAATATCTTTCATGACATGAAACACTATGTTTAAATGAACTGTGTTAAAATATTGAAATACGATTTGTTAAATGCTATTGTTATAACCATGATGTTAAATTGGTTGTATGAATAAGAATAATCACATTTTAAGTAATATTTGTAAAATAAATAATGAAAATTTATTGATTAATGTACAATAAATATGTATTCACTTTTTTTTGTAAAGTCATTTTATACATTAAAACGTTTTTTCTTCAAAAATGGTTCTTATTAAATTATGGTAATGCATATTATAATTAATTTCTTCCAATGTTATAAATATCATTTTAAAACAATAATATTTTTTCTATATAGTCATTCTAATATTTTATGAGTGTGAAATTTTGAATTTTCTCAGAAATGATTGATTTTCCCTTGAATAGTGAATAAATACAAATTTTTTAAATTCTATCTTTTCTTTTCATTAAATATATAAATATAAAAGCCCTAATATATTTCTCATTTTTATAAAAGTGAAAAATGATCCATTTTATTTATAATAATATAATTATTCATATTTCAGTTGTAAATATTCATCATTTAGATAGGAGTTAATTTTTATATGTAAAAATAAAATTTTCTAAAAAAATATTTTTCATTACATTTTATAAATTTAAATTTAAATTTATTTTTGAAACCTGTAGAGATTCAATATTAAATGCTAATACAACGCCGATATGGTGCTTGTGCAAGTAGTAGAAAAATGAAAGTAAATGATTTTTGAAACAAAAAGTACTATTTGTTTTGGATGAATAATTGAATAAAACGAATTTTATACTTTATAATAATGTATAATTAATATTTAAATAGTTTATATTATAATTACATACCTTTTATGTAATGAAAATTGAAACATGTGAATAGTTCTTAAATTGATTTTATGGTATATTATGTTAATAAATATATTATATAATTATTTAAAAATAATATAAATATTAAAATAGAACAATTAATATGGTATATATTTATAAAATTCATCTATTTACCATTTCATCCAATTTATTTCTTATAAGTAAATTTATAACCCCTAATGATTGAAAATGTGTTACCATGGTTAATGGGTGTTAAACTAAAAAGATAAGGTATAAAATTAATCATAAACCTATTTATATCATATTTTGTGATTTTATTTCAATAATATATGACCTTAAATTTAAAATTAATATAATATTTATCAATTTTTCAAATAATATGACTTTATAATATTTTAATATTTGGAAAAATTACAAGAGTTCCCCTTCCCTCCCTTGTAAAAGGAGACTTGTCCTTTTTATTTGTTACACAACTTTGAGTCAAAAATATTCACCAAAACCTAGACATTTATAATCCAAAATTATTGATATATGAATTATAGGTTTTGGTATTCTCAAAATACCACTCCAAGGGTCTTTAATAAGGGATCCAAAGGAGGTCTACCGAAGAAGAGGTAGTTGTCTTACCTGATATCTTTAATTCTATTTCATTTCTACCTCCTATAAATATATTATATTAATCCTTTAAATAAAAATTAATTATCCTAAATATAATTTTATTTTATTTTGAATATATAAACACCATTATCCACCCTCTTTTATAACCAATGGGACGTGAAATTGTCGCTCATGTGTATGTGTGGACTGCCACCTCCACGTAGAAATATGATTCATTCTCCATCACCATAATTTATACTTGGTTATTATGATTAATTTAATATTTATAAATTATATTTATGAAATAATTATAATTTTATTATTATAGTATATTATCTACCTTCATAACATTCTATTCGTTAAAAAATGATAATGTCTCCCATTCAAACATGTAGACTACTACCTACACCAAGTGATGTGATTCATTTTTCATTTTATATTTACATGGATGGTATTAATTATTTAATTAATTTGTATATATTATATATATGATATAATAATTATTCTAAAAATGTTAATTATTGTTTACCATTGCTTTGTTTCAACCATTAAAGAGTTGAAACAACACATAAGCCTATGTATGGACTACCATCTCCACGAAGTGATGTAATTAATTTTTCATCACTACTTTATATGAATAATTATGAAATTATAAATGAGTAATTAATATTATACATATTTAATTATTAAATTCTAGATATTATGGAACCATGATCAAATTTCATGTATCAGGACTACATAACATAAACATGCATGAAAAAGGAAGCAATTATCACCCAAAATAGTGATTTTAATAAAATATTCTTAACAAATGGGTGATAATATTTTATAATTAAATCATATAATATATTAAATATGTTAATATGGTTATAATATATATATATATATATATATATATATATATTATGTATTTATTTATTATATAGATGGATTGAATGCATATAAAGTAAGATAGAACGTGATGTAAGGGTTTCTCACCTCACTTTTATTTATCTAAGACATATAAAATATTCACCACTTGTATCCTATGTCTGGTTTATATAATTCCCATGAATTTATTTTATTATTTTTTAAGTTACAATTATGAGGATTTTATAAATCCATATAAGGTTATCACTTTTATGAGTTTTTGATTCAGATATTACCAAACATGAATGGGTTTATCATATCAGAATAACCTTTTTAAGACAGATGTTATTTGATGAGCCTGTCTTCTTTTATTATGTGTATATAATTTTTTTGACATTTTATATCATAAATTTAATTATTTTAATTATATTTAATGATTAATTTGGTTTATTTTTTTCTTGGGTCTTACAATTAAAAATTTATCGATGTATTAAGGTATTTATTTTTCAATCCCGTTTTAATTAAATTCGTTCATGTTTTAATTTACATTGAAAACATATTATATATCTTACCAAATAAACCAATTTATTAGTAATTAAACTCTTTTTATCTATGTAATTTATATATTTTAATACCATTTTCCCCTCTTTGTTATTCAAAATGGTTTTATAAATGTTATTAAGATAAACCAACCTAATTTGTCCTCCTTGAGTATAAAAACCATTTTCTTCCATATATATGTTTTTTAAAATGTTTTCAAGAATGTTTTTATGTATTCTTAAATATTTTATCAAATTATTTTCTACCCATGTTTTATTTTTTTTAAAAATCAAAATAAATCTTTATGTCATTCTCTAAATGAGGTATTTTTTACCAAATGTGTGACCAATTTTTTTGTTATCACAATTACGACATGAACAAAATTTCCCACCTTCATGACCACTTTTTTATTCAAAGATTCCATTACGATTTTTCATAGTCCATTCCAATAAAAATGGTTTCCATAGTAGTTTTTTACATTTTTATATTATAAATAATTATTTTCCAAATACAAGGGATATTTTCATCAAGAAATATTCATGGGATCTTTAAATGGAATTTTATATTTATAATAACATTTATAGATGTTACTTATTATTTAATGGTGATATGATCCATTTAAACCATCCACATTATTTTTATTGATGGTTTATTATTATGATTTTGAGACATTTACAAAACCCATTCATTTACTATGGTTATTCTATGATTTAAATAATAATATGATGAAATGTTTATAAAAATAATTTCATTACATGGGTTATGATATAATGAAATGATAATTCTTTTATGATATTGTGGAACATATAATTATGGTTTTCATTATTTTAGGGTTGGTTACATTAAATCCCTCTGATTCATTAGGTGAAGCCTAATATATCATGATAATTTTATAAGAAATGAGTTGACATGTTTGATCCACTATTATAAATATATAGGAATGCCTAATCCACTATGATATGAGAAATATGTGTGGATTCCTAACCTGTTATAATATAGGAAACCTGTGTTGATTACATATTCACTATGATATGATGGTCTCAGTAGTTAAACTTGAAAAATAATATTTTTGTATTATTATGATTGTTGCAATATCTTATATCATATTTTTGTGATTATGATTTAAGATTATGGTTCATGATTGATTTATTACTCTTATGATTCATGTCTTTTGAAATAACAAAGGTTTATGCCATGAATTGTGTTTATTATCTTTGTTAGATTGGTGATGATCTTTTTATCTTATATTCATGATCTAATACCTTTATTATTATCTTAATATTTTATATGATAATTTATTGATATCTCCCATGTCTACCTTTACTATGCATCCTATATCACGCTTTCATATGTTTTAATTACCTGGGTTATATGTAATGGTTTTCAGTTGGGTATGTAGAAGAAGGGTATAATATGAGAATAAATATATTGGAGATGGTGTAGATATTTTATGTACCATTTTTTGTGTGACCATGTTTCTAAATACACTAAAAATTTATTATTTTTGCATATATCATAATGTTATATCATGAAAATACTCCTAATAAGATTTAATGTTAATGTAAAAAAGTATGGGTCATTTTAATTAGTATCAGAGCATGGTCTATTTATTTTTAAATATTAAGATTGGATAATTTTTTTGTAAACCCTAGGGATAAGCCTATGTATATGTAATAGTGATAATGTTATATAAGCTATAGATTATGTGTTTTTACTAGTAATACATCCATATCTATATACTACAAGTGGATATTAGTTTTTCATTGATGCATTAAGGGGTAATAACCCCAAAAATGTTTGATCAAATATATCCTCAATATAATTTTTTTTCATGGAGAATGATCCCTTACTACATGAATAGTTTGATACTCCTAGAGTATATTATTTGGTTAACTCACATTTTTCTTTATAGACCATTATAAAGGTTTCTGAGAGATTATAACTATTGATATCCTATGTTAAACCTAATATTTCATAGATTAAAAATAAAGAGTCAAGATTTTGACATCAAAGGAATGATTTTTCATGATTATGTAATATATCATTATGATTAATATTTCTCACACTATGATATTTGGTTTTAGTCAATTGATAGAAAAAGGAAGAATCATGTTAACACTGAATTTGATGGAAAATGGAATGATTTCACTCATGATAAACTGAATGAAATAGTAGTTATCATGTAAAACCTTGTAATTTTTCCTAATCATATATATATCCTTATTGGATTAACAATATCAACATATTTGAATTTACTAATCATCAACTAAAATAAAAACATGGTTGGATATGAGTTAAATTGATGATGACTATGGGGAAAGACGATTTGTCTTCCAACATGACAATAATGTGGGAATAATCACTTAGATTAATGTCTAAAAAGTGAAGGAAGTTGTTTTATATTTTTAAATTAATGTAATTGAGAAATAATTTTCAATGTAATTAAATGTATTATATGTAGGAAACTTGAGAATTATCAAAGTCAGTTCCATATTCCAATGGGTAACTCCTAGACTATGGAAGGACATATATTATAATGATAATTGAAATGGAATGATTAAGCTGTTTATGTATAGATATGTTAGAATTATATTATAGACTTGTTTTATTAATGATATTCTAGTCATAAAAATCCTGAGACATATAAGTATTATTCTATATAATTTTTCTATTAAATACTTTATAGCATATATTGAATGGTACTGATAAGCTAGAAAAGTGATTTAGTGATAAGGCGATTTTTATGTAAAACATGTTATTGAGAGAAATATTGATTTTAATATGAGCCCAACATTGAGATAATAATGTTTATTTTAGATATTGATATGATTGAAAATGATAAATTAAAATGGATGGTTTTTATGAGGTCTAAATTTGTTAGTGATTTGATGCAAATTTCATTTAGGTTATCTTTAATGAAGTTTAATTAATTTTATGATTTGTGGAATATATTCAATAGTCCAAGATTTTATTTGAGGAATAAGGTTATTGTATTTTTTTGGAAGATTAAATATTTTAATTATTTTATAATGTGATTCAGGTAATTAAAATATTTTAAGAGAATATTTGATCGAGGTATTCCCATATTTGGGTTGTGACATTATGAGATACTTTATATTGTCTGGGGATAAATGTTAAAGTTGATCTTGAAAAAAATATTGATCATATATTTTGGGTTTTTGGGTTTTTTATATATATATTTTTGAGTCTTAAGGCCAGATATTTATGTAATATATTAAGTTGATATTTGTATGTTATTATTTAGATTTTGGATATTAATGTATTATATTGGATAACTCATGCTAAGAATTTTTGGTTTTAGTAAATATTTGGATATAAAATGAATGAACTTTCATTTTTTTAAAAAATATTAATATCTATTAAAATATAATTTTTTTACATCAGGCATGAAAAATTCTTCTTGAATATTATTTTCTAGAAGTAAGATTTGAAGTGGAAATAGATTTAAGCACAACTAAAGGATTAAATTATTCTTACAAAATCAAAAATAAATCTAGTAATTATATTTTCTTATATTCTAAATCTTGATATTAAAATAATTATTCAACTATAGGAAAAGGATCTTAAAATAAAAAATTTATTCTTTTTCCTTCATTTCTGGCGAATTAATGATCTTTTAACACCTCACTGATTTATGGTTTTTAGTTATTAACTTTATCATTAACATGTTATCTATAACTTTTTATTAGACCATGGTCATTATTTTTATCATACATATTAGTATTTTAACTTCCCGTAAATTTTCTCCTTACATGGGAACCCTATTACATGTTATTTCAAGAAACCTTTATGTTTGTCACTTCCAGTTTTCAAATAAATTTTTATTATCCCTTTCTAAGATGTGGGTTTTAAATATATGTATTTAAAAATATTGAACCATTGATGGATGAGATAAAATTATTATGGTAAAATTTATTTGGGGGTGCATGTAACACCCTGATATTTTATAATATATTCAATCTTGATTTTTTTTAAATGTTTACTACCTTTCTTAACTTGTACCATGGAGTTTAAACAAAATGTGTTATAATATTGAAATATTATTACTTAAATGTGATTTTTATATCCAAGATGTTAAATTATTGGTTTGAATAAGAGTAAAAAAACATAAAATATATGTCTGAATTTTTTAAATAATGAAAATTTATTGGTTAGTGTACAATAAATAAGTACTCAATTTTTAAAAAATGTATTTTATTTTTCATGAATATGTTTCCTTCAAAAATGATTTTTCTAAAAAAAATTCATGGATATTATAATTAATTTCTACAGGTTTTATAAATATTATCTTAAAATTATAATATCATTTTTAAATCATCATTTCAATATTAACATTGGGAAACATTTTAGTTTTTTATGAAATTATTGATTTTTTAGTGAAATGTGAAAAATAACGATTTTTCAAATACTGTTAGTTATTTTAAAAAAATTAAGTACTTTAAATATCCCAATATATTTTGGATTTAGAATTAAATTGAAATATGATCCATTTTATTTATAAAAATCAAAATAATTCCATTTTAACCAGAAATATTCACAAATTTGATATAAGTTATGTTGTATGCTTAAAACACATTTTTTTAAAACTGTTCTTAATTGTGTTATCAGAATTTTTATTACAATTTATATATTTTAATTCTTGATATTTATCCATAAAAAATGGATACTTTATTTGGGATAATGATTATAATTTTTTTATATAGTTCATTTTTATTTTTTATCATTAATAATAGTAACTTTGGTAATTATTTTTCACCTTGGTAAGGGTGAAATGGATAAAATAGGGTTAAAACAATGAGATACGACCACAAAATCAACACATAACATTAATTTATTTCATTTTATGAGATTAATTGAGTAATATACATCCTAAATTCTAATATATATAATTTAGGTATCAATTTCCTTTAATAACAATATTTATATTATTTTATGTAATGAAAATTCAAAAAGTTCACTCTCTTAATTTTAATTTATCTTCTTTGTTAACATAAAGATTAAAATATATTAAGAATCAATATATTATTTTGTATTAATAGTTACTAAATTATGTAATTATGGTAATTTATTTTTACTTTTTAGTGGTGGTATAGTTACCTCAAATGCTTATGCAATGCTGACACACATGTATGTACAATTAGTAGAAACAAAAAGTAAATGGTTTTTAAAACAATAAAATTAATTTTTTTTGATGAATTGTGGTGAAACATGAATTTTAGTGTAAATAATATTGTATAATTATTTCTTAAATAGTTTATATTTTAATTAAATAGTTTTATATGTGTATTTAAAGTCAAAATATGTGAATAGTTGTTAAAATGACTTAATGGGTATCTTATGATTATTAATATACTATTAAATGATTTAAAAGTCATAAAAAATTTTAAAGTGGACACATTGGATAATAAATGGATATTAATTTAATCCCTTCATAATTTTTATTTCAATTTATCTCTTGTAAGTAAATTTATTGTCATTAATGATTGAAAAATGTATCACAATGGTTAAGGATAAAAAATGGTTAGTGGGTGTTAAACTAGAACAAATAAGGTATAAAATGACCTAAAAAGGTTTCTAAATATTATTAAATAATTTTATTTTGATTATATTTCTTATTTAATTTAAATTAAATCCAATTTGGAACCATATTTCCATGAATGTGAATTTATTATAATTTATAGTTTGGAATAAATACAAGAGTGCCCCTTCTTTCCTCTATAAAAGGACACACCAAATTTCTATTCATTACACCACTTTGATACAAATATATACATAAAAACCTGAAACGTTTTCATATAAACGTCTATATAAACGAATTATAGGTACCTTTCTTCTTAAAATATCATTCCAAGGATCCTTAATAAGAGATCTAAATGAGGTTTACCGAAGAATATGTAATCATCTTACACAACCTCTTTTGATTTATTTCTCCTTCTACCTCATCTAAATCTATTGTATTCATAATAAAATAAAAATTTAAGTATAAAAAATATACTTAAATGTTATTATAATTAGGTATCCCCCATTATCCACCCTATTTTTTAACAAAAGGGAAGTGAAATTATCACTCATGTGTATATGTGGACTACCACCTCCACAAAGATATATGATCCATTGTCCGTCACCATAATTCATGGTTGGTTATTATGATGGATTTAATGATTATATCTTATATTTATGGCATAATTATACTTCTTAAATTATAATATCTTATCTAACTTCTTACCATTACATCAATTGAAAAATGATAATGTTGCTCGTGCGCACATGTGGACTAACACTTTTCCAAAGTAATATAATTCATTTTTCATATTCATTTTACATGTATAGAAATAAGGATATAATTAAAAAATATATTTTATATATATTATATAATAATGATTATTTAAACTTATATTATTATTTTTCTTTATTTATTTCCATCCATTGAAAAAGTAGAAAGATCACTCATGTGTATGTACATAATACAATCTCTATAAAGTGATGTAATTCATCTTTCATCACCACTTTTTATGAATTATTATAAATGTTTTTTAGAAATAAATATTATAATTATATATTTATAAAAATTATTTATATTATTTAACCATGATTAATTTATAAGGACCAATACTACCGTATTGATACATGCATGAAAAACGAAGCAGGTATCTCCCGAAACATTGATTTTAATAAATAATTGTTAATAAAATGGTGATAAAATGTCATAAGTAAATAATATGTGGTATAATATGTGTTATTATGGTTATATAATATATTTACAATAAATATATTTATTATATCATAGGTTTTAATGTATATTTATAAAGATGATACATGATGTAAAAGTTTCTCCTCATAGTTTTACTTCTGTGAGACATATGTCATATTCACCACTTGTTTCTTCTATGTAGTGTATATACTGACCATGAATTTATTTTATGATATTTTTCATTAATATTATTTTTATATTAAAATTTAAAATATATTTATCTCTTTCATTAGGTTTTGTTTCCATCATTACTGAAGTTGTACTATTTTATCAAATCAATTTGTCTTCTTTAGAACATATGTCATGTTATGAACCAATATTATTTTATGAATTGTATATATAGAACATTTGAAATGTTACATAATTAATTTACTTATTTTTATTGTATTTAATGTTTTGATTGAATTTATTCTTGATGAGTCTTATGATTCAGAAGTTTTCAATGTTGTATGAGATTTATGTTTCAATCAAATTTTAATCAGGATTATATGTGTTTGAATTTTAATTAATGAAACTATGTCATACTTATATAATAAAACAATTTAATTGTTATCTTACTTGATTTATTTATTTAACTTTTATGTTTTCATACCATCTATCCCTCTTTCACACTCAAAAAGGTTCTAATTTTTTATGGAAAAGTTGACATTATTTCTCCTCATTCGCTTCGGAAAACTTTTCATTCCATATCTATGTTTGTTAAAATTATTTTATTTTTTTAATTATTATTTAATATTTTTATGTAAATTTCATCCATGTTTTAATTCTTATAAATATTTTAAAACAATATTTATTCTATTTTTTGAATAAGGTAATTTTTATCTAAGTTGTGAACAGAATCATTTTTATAAAAATTATAACATGAATGGAATTTCCTGTTGTCATGGCAATTCAATACTCAGAATCATAATTTTCATTTGTCCATGTCTATTTTAAAATAAAAAACTTCCAATATTTTTTTATAATTATTTATATTTTATATAATTGGTTTTAAAATTAAAAGGATGTCCTCCTCAATAAATATTCAAGTGATCTTTTTGAGGAATTTTTCATCTATTATAAAATATGCCGATGTTACTTATTCTTTACTTGATATGTGATCCAATTATATTATCCTTATTATATATATATGTCTGTGTTTTTTAATTTTGAGGATTATATTTTTATTAAACCTATTGGTTTCCCATGGGCTATATTTTTATGAAATAATGAAATAGTGAAATATTTATGGAACTCATTTCTTTCCATGGGTTTTGATATAATAAAATGATGAATATTTCATTATATTATGGAAAAGTTATGTATGTATTTTATTATATAATGGATGGGTCTGTTAAATCCCTTTGATTCATTTGGTAAAGCATTATATCCCATGAGATAATTATGGAAACAATTTGATGTGCTCAACCCACTATGGGAAAGAAGTAGGGAATCCTAATCCATTGTGATATGGGAAACAAATCTTCATTCCTAATATATTATGCTATGGGTAACATGTGTTGATGCGTCATCCACTATGATATTATAATCTTTGTATTTAAACTGGAAAAATGATATGATTTCTTTTCACATGATAATTCCACACTCTTTTGACATGTTTCTATGATTATTATTTCAACATAAGGTTCATGATTGATTCCTCACTCTTATGATTCTTGTGTTTTTAAATTATAATGTTTTATATAATGAATAATGTTTATTCTCTATTCCTTATTGGGTATGAACTTTTTAAGTTAGTACCATGCTCTCATACCCTTATTCTTATCTTATGATCACATATAATAATAAATTGATATCTCCTTTGTTTACCCTTACTGAGGATCAAATCCCATGTTTTTTTATGTTTTCCTTACCTTTTTTAGGAAGATATGTTTTATGGATGTTGTGTTAGATAAGGGTATAATATGAGAAAAATTGATGGGATATAATGTAGATCTATTATATACCATGTGTTTTTTAACCAAGTTTTCAAATAAAATTAACTTTTATTGTTTTATAATGGATCATTATGTTATGTAATTAATATAAATCTACTAAGATTCAATGTTTATGTATAAAAATTATGGGTTGTATTATTATCAGACCTTGAAATATTGATTAAATACCAGAATTAATACTTAAAAACTCAATGAATATTTTTAAATCTCTCAAGTTCAAGTGATTTAATCACCATTAAATATGCATAAGGAATACGATTAAATTCATTGAAAAATTAATAAAATAATTATATCCATTTTTTTATTTCAATTCCTTATATACAATCACATTTTATAGCACATGTTCAAGTGGACTATCGGTTTTAATCATTATCTAATTTTGAACCTTGTTGAATATATTTCCTTTATGAAATACATAATAATAGTTTATTCCTTTATGATCCAAATTTGAAATGTTTCTCATAGATTCTCACTAAAATCATTCCAAGTTATTTTTAACTAAATAGAAGACAATTCAATTAAAAATATATTCTGCTCCTTTATAATAAAATATCAAGAGTTTCTATAAATTTTAATTTGAAATATTCAAAACAAATTATAGATTTTTTTTTAAATTTCAAAAAAAATTGTAAAAACCTCTTAGGGGAATTAAGTGGTGGAACCCAAGGTAATCCTCGCATAAAATGATCTTATAATATGGCGGTAAAAAATATGTGATAGTATAAGTAAATTTTAAATATTGTAGGTAACTTTTTTAATAAATAATGATGGCTAAAATACATCCTTCATTCTAGGTATGTAGTATCTCTACTCTATGGTGGATCATGTGTCTACATTCAATGAATATTTAGGTGGTTCACCAATGATTGGGGAGAGATAGAATAATTATTGGACCGCCAAATTTGAGTTCAATTCAATCATGAAGATCTCAATTTTTTTTCAAATGGAAAATATGTCTTCTGGTTAGAAAAGTATAATATTCGATAAGAATATTGGTGATTTAATTGTAGACATCGATTAAGTAATAATATTGGATCCCTGATAATATTGAATAATTAACCCTCATTGTATGATTCGATGAAAACATTATCCATCTTAGTTCTACCTGATTCCCTATCTTGGTTCCTTTCAGCATACCCAATATCTTTTACCTCTCTTCCAATAGATAGATTATGCTTAATATATCAGGGTATTTTGTTCTTAATGTAATAAAGAAATAATAATCTATAGCAACATGAGGTGATTGAAATAACCAATGAAATGAATTTTTTCTATGAGATAGGTTTCTTTAGATCTCATACCATGGTGAAAAACTTCTATACGTGTCCCCAATTCACTCAACATCCAATTGAAAATATAATACATTCCGTCTCAAAATAAATTATGATACCTTTATATACATAAACTCATGTAATAAGGAAATGATCCACAGATCTATATTTCAAATCACAACCCATGCATCCCAAAAGTGTAAACTAGATGTATATCGTCCACTCCCCTTTAGTAAATAGATGAGTGATTTATTTTGTTTTAGAATTCACACAATTCTTAAATTCAAATTCTAAATTAATACAATTATTTTTCTAATCAATGTCCATGGGAATATCTCGGTTTGGGATATACATCATGAGGATGTTTATTTTGGGGAGGATAGATTACCACCAAAGGTTTCTTCCCATTTCATCATTATTGAGCTACACATGAATAACATTACAATAAGTTGGGATGGTGAAGAATAATTATATTATGGGAGTGAATAATAAAATATTGTGTTCCTCAACCATCTGTATTTAGGAATACAGGGAATTTTAGTCATTATCAAGTACAACATCAATGAAGAGTAGAAGGACACTACCTTTCCTAAAATTGAAATCTAGGACTTGAAACCTTTTGAAGAAAAAGGACAGTCTGACCAGTTTTTTTCTAGTAATCAATTTTTACCCTAAAAATATCTATTGAGAGTTATTATAGATGATTGGAATGGGATCTTGGACGTTTCAACACAATTGATAACCCATGGGACTAATTCAATGCTTCAGTTATAAGATCTCTCATACGTCCTTCAAATGAACATTGGCCAAGGGTAATTCCCTGAGAAATATTTTCTTACATATTTACCTTAAATTCAATATATATTTTCACTATTTATTTTATGTTTAATATCTAGTTATTCCATTTACTTCGCTGATAGAGAAAAGATAGTCCAATTTTGTTTACCCTCTAACTAAGATTCTCTGATGAATCTATTGAGGATGATTTCAATATTTCTAATCATAGTGATGTGAGCATAAATAACTAAAAGTATATTCATTGGAATGGAATGAATAACACTATATACTAATTTGATCCTTCCTCTTAATGTAAGAAGGTGACTGTTTGAGTTAGTGATAATTCCCATAATTTTGTTAAGGATGTTGTCAATGTGGTGAATAAAAATTATTCTTATCGATAACAGGATTCCCATGTACTCCATCATAATGAAACTCCTAGAGATTCCATGCTATTTTTCTAGAGTTTAGAGTTCCTCCTTATATATTATATTAAAATATAAAAACTTCTCTTAGCTACATTAGTTCATTGAAATCTTTTGGAACTATAATAATTCAATATTACCTTAAACCATTGTACTCATATATTATTAAAATTAATGAAGATAATAATTCCATACAAAAAAAAATAAGTAAGATATATCTGGGAAATTGCACCATCCTTTAAATTATTCAACCATAGATTTGGAAACCTCATACTTGAGTATTCTACTACGAATATCTTGGTCCATATTGAAATATTTTTTCTAAGATATGATCTACTTGACGTATTCCTTGAACATAATTTAAGAAACTAAATATTTTTCTCATCATGGAGTGGATAAACCTTAGAAAATATTAATTGTGAATGATGATGTCCCAAACCAAATCTAAGAAACCAAACCCATATAATAATATGAAAACAAAGATCTATTCCAATATATCATGTGTATTTTCTATTCCAATATTAACCATTATATTAGAACCAACCACTCTCTTGTTGATATCCTTTATCACTTCTTATGGAAAGTTAATTGATACCTATATGCTTCTACATCTACGAAATACAAGATTAAATCCTGATATTAAATGAGTTAAAAGGATGGGGATCCTTTCTATTAGGACTAAAAAAGGAAATTTGTATGAGAAATTACATGTACTAATGGTACAAAACTAAAAAAAATCCACTTCTTTTATTCAACATAGAGATTAAAACAGGAATTTTAACAGAGGTTACTCTTGGGAATAAGAATCCTTTGATGAAATATTGAACCACTTTAATAACATCTTGTCTGATAAATTCCCATGTAGAAATGTCTCAAAATCTGGGGAATCCATATAGCCTCTAAGAACTACCTTTTTAATTCCATGAATAACATTAAATATCTCTACTTCCATAGAAATGGAATTTAGTACGATATTATCCCTTTCCTCAACTAATATTATTATGTTATAATAAAAAATATCATCAACATCAACCATTGAGAGATACTCTCCCACCCCTTTCAGGGTGTCTTAGATTAAAGAAGTGAAGTTATTAATCGTAGTATTCTTAGTAACTTCAACATCACTGATTAAATATCCACCATCAAGTTGCTTATTCAACTTCCAAGAAAAAATCTTTTTTCTAAATAAAGCAAAAAAGAAGGTTGTATTTATGTAACCCTATCTCATCCATTTATATATGGATATTTATCTTACCACTACATCTTCATAAATAACTCTAATCTAGATATATTTTTTATATGTAAGGATCATAAGTGTGTTTTTATCCCAATGTTCCTCCAATTGTCCATCAGACTGACTAAAATTTAATTAAATCTATTATAAGGTGGCGTTGAAGGATGGATGATATTTATTTCATTTTAGAATGTATCACTTCAGTCCTCTATGTTTGTTCTATAGTATTACCTATGAATACCCTTGTTTGGAATCAATCAACAAATGGATCACCATGTTCTTGAAAGGGTCATCTTCCATCTATTATTTTGAAAATGAAATCTCATAGTTGTAGGCATAGAGTATTGGATATGAATGACCAATGGAGAATGATTTAAAATGGATTTGGATATGTGGGATAGATACACACATGAGAAGAAATATATTTCTTATATATTATCCAAACACCTCTTTAACTGATTATGTATTCTACTATTTCTTGGCATTTTATTACACTATCTGAGTTTATCTCTAGTAAAACTAAGGTCTATGAAATATATTTTCACTTGTCCATTATAATTTCATTATAATTAATTTATATTTAACAATTTTAATGAAATATACATTATTGAATAAAATCATATTTTCCCCCACTATGAAAAATCTAAGATACACTCAATAGATTGTCTCCCAACCCATCAATATAGAGAACATCACTCAAAGTGTAATCATTTTATCCAAATTTTTTGTCCTTAATTCCCAAGAAATTTATAGAACAATAATTTATTAAAGTGATTGTTAATCAATCATATTTATTAAATTTATCAATATAAATCTTTTTAGTCATGTGTGGAGTGTAATATTTGTATGGGAACCAATGATTTATTAATTTTGAATGTTTATTAGAAACATACACCACCATGTATTAATCTTGATAACTCTTCTTTTTAGATTATGAGTTAATCCTTTGATTTTTTTTTCTACAATGGTAATGGGATACATTTTTTAAAAGTATTTTTTGGTTGATTACATCCACCACAAATCTCATCAATAACATCAAATGAATTTAACAATTTTACCTTCTCCTTGAGATGTTGTACTAGCTTCTATATTGATTTTTTATATTTTCTCCCCCTTCATTCATATAACCTGTTTGGTTTTGAGAAATAAATTTTACACCAACACATGTATTCATTGTATCTATACACTCTATATCACCAACATATTACTCCAAAATAAAATCTTCATTATTTATTGAAATTTTGATTTCCTAAAATATACTATTTTATACTTTTTTTGGTCATATACTTTAATAATTTTATTTATCCTTGTCATTAATATAAATAACAACCTTAACCTAGGTTTAGAAATTAGTCTTAGATTTCTTTTTATTATTAAACATATTTTTTATTTTTTTAGAACACCCTATTAATGTTTCAATCAGAGTAATAATTTTGTAAAGTAAAGTTGAAAATTTTTTTACTTTTAATTCCATAATTTACATTAATTTCTTTAAATCCTTGAGTATTTAAATAAATTTTATAATTAAGATTATGATAGTAAAAAATTTATTTTGTTATATTGAATAATTTATTCATTACTTTAAAAGATTCTAGACACTTACTTGATATAATATTTGAGTGTGACCTTAAATTTCATCAAGAGATTTTTTGTATAAAAAACCATTCTTGAAAATATATAACCACCTAATTCATTACAATTGAATTTTTTATTTTTTTATTTCCATAATCATGTCTCCTTCCTTAATAATATCATTAAGATCACCAATTCTTCTCAAAAATTTAATTTATCCTTTTGTATCCACATTACTATTTTATTTATCAATGTAATTATTCGATGATTCACTCTCATTCTGTAATGAATATTTATATATCTCCAATTTATTAAATTTTTTACAAGAAACATAATACTTGTAACACCCCGACCCCAGTTACCGAGAGCCAGTTCATTATTTTAATACATTGGCATGACTACAAGGAATCAAGTCCCAAAGGACTGATCAGTTTAGCAGTCCTGGAAAACAGATTACATACATTAACTTTACATTACAATTTTAAACATAAAATACAGCATAGATGGTTCTTTTAGAATTCCATTATTCCCTTTATCTTAACCCTGTTTATCAATCATAATAAAATTATTTAAATCCTGGGAAAATAAAACACAAAATAAGTGTGAGCTCAGATGCTCAGTAAGGGTAAATAATTTAGCGGAAGCTATAAACTTTTAATGAAAGATGTGTAATAAAAAAAGCCTTTTAAATAGAATATTGAATATAATATGGAAAATGTAAATCAAACATCACCATATAAACATGCACATGGGTATTATACTAGTCGAATAATCACATGTATTGTCAAATTTCATAATGAGGTAATGCCTAATGCTGGAAATCATTTCCACATAGTCAAGGCCTTGTGCCAAGACTACAAATAAAAGTTTTATCAAGGCCTTATGCCAAGGCACTAGTTTGTCTCATGAGACCAAAGGATGCATTTAGGAGCTATAGCGGACTCCCTCAATCACTTACTAAGTCCACTACATTACTTATATGAAAATTTTGAAACATAACATAAACATTCATATTAAAACTAGTATACGAAATGTCAATACATTAAACATAAACCATGAATGGTGTAAAAATTAAACATTCAAAGTCAAACATATAATAATTCATTCAATACAATATGGAAGATTGTTTTAAAATAAATTAACCTCAATCAATAATAATATCCAGTAAAGGATGTTGACATAGTTGAAAATGATCAGTAAAACTTTTTGAGAGAAATATCCCTTTCGGTGAAATCATTTAAAAGACACACATTTATATATGAATTAATTTAAATTGATTTTTGAATTAAAGTTACCCATTCCACTTTTAATCCTTTGAAAAGAATTATCATTTCAAATCATTCATTCCCATATAAATAAATCCTTAGAATCATTCTAAAAACATGGACATTAATTAATATGATTTAGAAAGATAAATATTTAAAACTTTTAAAATGATGATATAGTTAAATAGAACCTCCCCTAAAACCTTACAAAATTCCTTTTGAAATTTTTTATGAAACCTGGGAATCTATGATAGATATGTCCCAGTAAATATTTACACATAAACAATCTTGGATAATAATGAGATTGAGGAAATAACCCTAACCTTCACTTTCCTTTGTCCGAGGTTACGTTTAAACTCTTGTATAATGACCATTGTTTGTTATTAAATTATACCAGAACCATATTCCTATTTATAATATCATACATCATTCATTTATGACTTTATACTACCCATTTAATAATGATTTCCTTGTTGAATTAACATTTCTGGTATGAATCGCTTTCTTAATCGTATGAGTTTTAACTTGTTATTATTGATCATATCATTTAGATCATGATTTTAATATTTCCAGAATATGAAACATGATTTATATATCATATATATTTAGAATATAAATATGTATAATAAATAGATATTTGAAATGGAAAACACCGTTCATGGAGATTGTAGGATGTACGTACGCATAAACGTTGTTTCCATTTTCATATCGTATTGAATAGAAGTAAGTGACTAAGATATATGTAAGTATATATATATCTAATCATTTAGATTATTATTTTATATATTAGATACTTATTAATAATATATTTTTTATAATCAACGTTTAATGGTGAAGCTGGAAATGAATCTCATCGCGTCGTGGAGACGGTAATCCGTACGTACGCACGAGCGACAATATCATTATATTGATGGTGAAATAGTATGTAATTGGATTTTATATCATATATAGAGAATAATTAACATGTGATATTTATTATTTACATATGTTATACTCATTATTATACCAACCCAAATAAAGATTTTTTTGAATAACAAACTACACCACGACGTGGAGACGGTAAGCTGTACGTACGCACATATGGTGAATTTGTCATTTATAGGATGGATAGAATAATGAATATGATTGTACCATATTTATAATAACATCAAAATTTGTAGGAGGTAATGGATTTATTGTTTTGGTATGTAATCAACATTGAAAGAGGAAGTGGAAGATAAAAAAATAACTTGAAATATGGTGGTGAAGTTATTACCTCTTCTTCAGGTGTTTCTTTTTGAGTTGATAAAAATGGCTCCTTAAGTTGGATTTATGATCAAAGTAAGGAATCATAGATTATTTGAGGGATGTTGGGATGATATTTGGGTCCGGTTTGGCTGAGCCAAATGGCTTGGGAGGTGTGATTTTGAGAGGAGGGGAAGTTCCCTTTTATAAGAGAGGTGAGGGTCACCTTAGGAAAATCATGAAATATTATTTTATAATAAAATTATTTTCAGTTTATAATGGCTATATAATGGTTTATTTCAAGACTAGGGTAATTATGGGTCAAAAACCTCACAACCAATAGGTTTTAGATAGATTTATGTCACCTAATTAACCTTATCATTTAGATTTAACTCTTAGTTAAATAGTTTAACATTTATTGTGACTTCTTGTATTTTTACACTATCTGGTTAATAAACATACGCTAAACTTCCAAGAGAACCAAAAGTGGATCACTAATGACATATATAATATTATTTAATCCATTTGGAATAACCTTATATTTTTTTGGAATATTATATAATTTAATAATATAATATTAGTTTTAAAAACTCATTTATGTCAATTGCGACACTATTTAGCATTTCGTTTTTGGGAAAGTCAACCCAACATGATTACATCGAAAAAGATACATTAAATAAACCCTAAAATTTAATATTCACCATGAAAATTATTGGATGTCATAAAAACATTTAAATTGTATTTATTTTAATAATTATAATACCATTTATTTGATTCTTTCATTAATAAGCTAATTACTGCATCATTATTGTGTCATAAATAAATTTAATTATTTACTATATAAAAATTATAAATAAAATTTCATTATGTAATTTTTTTAATATTCCTAATATAACATTATATTTGAATTTATCTTATTTATAACCCTATATTAAAAGTGTTTTATTTATTATATTTGAATTTAACACTTTTAACTCTTTTTTAAATAAAATAATAATAAAGTCCTAATTTAATCCAAGCAGACCAAATAGGATCATATTTTATTATTAAGGTAGTTTTTGGTCGAATTTAATTTATCCAATATAATTAGGACATGTGTTTGTGTAATTATAATATCATTTTTACCCTTAATTACCCTATTTACTTTTAACCGTGGTAAATAAAAGTCAAAAGTTACTATTAACTAAAAAATATTTTCATCTTATTGAACCACATTTTACATACTGATGTCAACCATTTATTTCAGATTTTTTAACTCATAGAAGCGGTAAAATTATGTTTTATACAAATTTGCAAATTCTCTTAGAAGGTGGGTAAAAGACGGTAAAAAGTTCAATAAAAATTTATACATCTAATTTTATTATAAAATGAATCCAATGAATTACATTGAACTTATAAAGGTATTATATATCTATTTTTACTTAAAATAAATTTAAATAAAATAAATCATTATTTAGATAAACATTTGTTTTTAAACAATAACATAATGTTTTTCAGTATTCCTCAAAAATTGGATGTTTCCGGAAAATACCAAAAATTCACCCAAAGATAATTTTAATATTAAAATTTTAGAAATGAATTATATTTTAACAAATTCATAACATAGAAGTTTGATTAATTATCTTAAAATTAATTCCCTTTGTCAAAACCAAAAAGAGGGTTTTTAAAAAGTAAAATCTATCAAAAGATTGACATGTGTTTATATCAAATTTAAATGTGAAATTACTTATAATTACATACATTGTATTAAATAATAAAAATATTATCTAATTATACCTCCAAATAGTCAAAATTCATAATTTAACACTATAAATTATTTCGATTAAAAAAGTTGTTTTCAATTATAATTTAGTATTTTTCACTATGCATCAAATTATGAATGTTATCAGAAAAGTACAAAAAATTTATCCAAACTAAATTTTTATGTCCCGATTCTAAATAAGAATTTAATTTCATTAAATTGAATATATAAGTGTGATAAATATTTGTTTTAAAAATTATTCTCCATTAAATAGGCGGCAAAATTGTATTTTATTGAAAAATACTTCTTTTGTATGAAAAAAATAAATTATTCCTTATATTATGTCTAATAAACACAATATATGAAAGTTAAAGTTATATAGTATGTATATAAAATTGAAAATTGAGTTAATACTATTCATAACAACTTTTTTAACAGCAAGTTTAGTAAGTCGTGGTGCGCTCGAACTCGTTATTGTGTGTAGCGCAAGTTATTGAATTAATTTGAAGAGATAACATTCTATGAAATCATGGGGTGTTACATTCTCCCCTCCTTCAATAAATTGGATCCTCACAATTTTAATGTGTTCTTCGAAAATAAAAGTTTAAAAATAGAACAATACCTTTGTGAAAAACCCACATCGAAATTGGGTTAATAAAATTTTGTAATAATAAGAGGGAAAGGGGAATCAAAAAGTCACCACCAAATTATGGTCTTGATTAAGAAAAAATTGGTGGAAATTCGACACACATAATTAGAGGGAAATCGTAAATATTTTAGTGGTTATTGAGGACATCAATCACAATCAATTGTAAAATTGAGGGCCTCAATTCCATCAACATATGATGATTTAAAATATCATTAGTTCAACAAAACAAAATGTATTAGGATAACATGTTCTTGGTTTTAAAATCCCTTCCCTAATGTTTAAGAATTAATTTATTTATAGAATAAGAGGAAAAAAATATACTTGACATGTAGAGTTCGTCCTTCAACTAATTTCTACCACAAGCTCAACTTTCACTCCAAAATATAATAGAATTCGAAAATATTCTATTTATCCAAATCTTATAGGGTTCCTAAATTAATTAATTTATAATACATGTGTCAGAATATTTAAAAAACTATATTATACAAAATCGAACATCATGAAGGCCAGTGGTGGGTGATGCACCCTTGTCGCCCTTCGATTGTGGGTTCAAGTCTCGCGCCCTTTCTAGACGCGACGGTTTGTCACCCGACCTCCGGGATACCCTTTTTATAACAATCCAAAAATAATCTCAAGAAATTATTTATCCTTAACAATAGTATCCAATTTCAAACTTAATCAATTTTAACCTTTAGACTTATCCAAAATACATCTGTCCAAACTCACAGTCCAAAATTTATAAGGAAGGTAAACACAATGAAGATCTTTTCATCCATGTAATAACATGTGAATACCTTAATCATGTATTCTTTTAAAAAAAACTATATCACCATGAATTACCGTAAAACCTTATTGATTACATTCATGCTCCATTATTCCTTATATAATACTAAATATACTCCTTCTATCAAAAAAATTTGTATACTCCATCAATGATTGAATATACAAATCAGTAATCTGTTTTAAGGAATTGGAGAATATCAAATATAATTTATCCAAATAAATTATATCTTATTCCAAAATCACTACCTCGGTATCAGACCCATAGTAATGTTTTTCATTCTCTAAACCATATATTTTCCAAAACATTTAACCCGCTATTGAGTCACTTTTCTTGGTTCCACATAATCTCATGTCCTTAATGACATAGTACTACAGTACAATCCTTATATACTCTATAATTCTTATAACATGTAAATAATTAGTACAATACACAAATTACATAATACTTTAATAATAGCATAATAACTCTAATAATTCCTCTTCATCTTAGGTAGTATCATAACTTGATTATTATCCAATAGCAGCATTTGGGGTAAACTCTGCTGATTTGGACATTGATTCCGGTAGTGTCCCAAATCCTTGTAGATGAAGCATTGTACATTTTAATCCTTTTTCTTACCCATAAAATCATGTACTTGGTGTCCTTTTTCTCCAAACATATAAAAATATAACATTCCCTTCAAGAATTTACCAAAGTGATGCTTTCCACAGTTATCACATATTGGAAAATTCTTCTTTAACCTCTTCCCTTTATCTGTATCTCTCTCTTCCATCCTTTTCTTCTCTTTCTTCCCTTTAAATCCATATGGCTCAGAGAATCCTTTACTTATCTTATTAACACATGATATTATTTCTTCATAAGATGAGAATTCATGGGAGACTATTTCCCTTAAAAATATTGGATTAATACCATGAAAGATAAGATCCATCTTAATATTTTTATCATGCGTATTGCTGGAATTCTCATTCCTTCTACAAGACTCCATTTCTAAACAAAGGCATACACTAGGTTACTTTATGAATCGTAATGCATAATTCCAAACTTGTAAAATACCTAACGTAAATTGAAAAAATTATGCATATAATCTATAATCATAAAATTTTTTCTTTGAGGAAATATTTACTCTTAAATCCTTCATAATAGATCCTAATTAAAATGTGAATTATCCTAAGCATATCCCCCGGGTGTGTCATAACCAGGGGTGTGGCAAGGCTTGTTGTCATGTACCAGGATACCTTGGGTCAGGCCAGAAACTCCTTGTCGTACTTTTCACTTCTAGGTACATCTGTTCCAGAGATTCCTCTACCTGCTCGTATCCAGACAGGGATTTATTTCTTGGAAAATACATAAAATCTCTACATTAGAAAAATTCTTGGAAGTTATTCTATACTAATCCTCAAAGTCTATATTTGGGTAATGTTCTCTAATCAAAGGTTATCTAAATCTATTTCCAAGGTTGTTTCTAAACATCCTATGATACCAACTGTAACGCTCCAATCCCAGTTACCTAGAGCTGGTGCATTATTTTAATACATTGGAATGATTACAAGGAATCAAGTCCCGAAGGACCGATTGGTTTAGCATTCTTGGAAAATAAATTACATACATTATCATTACATTAGAATTTCAAACATAAAATACATCATATATAGTTCTTTGAAGACACAATTATTTCCTTTATCTTAGACCTGTATATCAATCATAATACAGTTCTTGGAATGCTGGGGAAATAAAACATAAGAAAGGGGTGAGCTCACATGCTCAATAAGGGTAAATAATTTAGCAGAAGCAATAAACTTTTTCAGTGATATTTTTTAGAAAAAATCCATTTTAAACATAATCATGAACATAATATGAAAAAATTAAATCAAACATCACCATATAAATATGCAATTGGATATTCTACTAGTCGAATAATCACATGTAACAACTAATTTCTTAATGAGGGAATGTCTAATTCCAGACATCATAACCACATTGTCAAGGCATGGTCCCAAGACTATAAATAAAATTTTTGTCAAGGAATTGTGGTAAGACACTAGTTTGTCTCATGAGACCTACTGATTCATAGAGGAGCTATAGAGGACTCCACCTATCATATACAAAGTCTATTGCATTCCTCATATCAAAAAGTTGAAACATGACATAAACATTTATATTAAAACTAGCATAGAAAATTTCAATACATTAACCATAAACCACAAATTGTATAAACATAGAACATTCATATTAAAACATATAATAACTCATTAAATAAAATATGGATGATTTTACTATAATAAATCTACCTCAATCAAGAATAATATTTAGTAAAGGATGCTGACATAGTTGAAAATGATCAGTAAAACTTTTTGAGAGAAATATCCTTTTTTGTGAAATCATTTAAAAGTTGAGCATTTATAAAAGAAGTAATTTAAAAGATATTTTTGAATCAAAGTGTCCCATACCACTTTGAAACTTTTGAAAATAATTATCATTTCAAAACATTCTTGTCCATAAAAATAAATCCTTAAAATCATTTTGAAAACATGGAAATTAATTAAAATGATATAGAAAGTTAAATATTTAAAACATTTAAAATGATAATCTAGTTTAATATAACCTCCAATATAACCTTTAAAAAATTTCTATTAATTTTTTTTATGAAACATGTGTATCAATGATGGATAAGTCCCAGTAAATACTTATACATAAACAATCTCGGATAATAATGAGATTGAGGAAATAACCCTTACCGTCCACATTCCTTTGGTTGAGGGTATGTTTAACCTCTTATATATTAACCATAGTATGTTATTAAATTATACCAGAAACATATTCATATTTATTAAATCATAAATGATTCATTTATGAATTTATACTACTCATTTAGTAATTATTTTCATGCTAAATTAACTTTTCAGGTAATAATCACTTTCTTTATCGTACGTGTTTTAACTTTTTATTCTTGATCGTATCGTTTAGATCATGATTTACATATTTCAAGAATATAACACATGATTTATATATCATATATATTTAGAATATAAATATGTATAATAGATAGATATATGAAATTTAAAACACTATTTATGGAGATTGTAGGACGTACATATGCATAAACGTGGTTTCTGTTTTCATATTGTTTTGAATGGAAGTAAGTGAATAAGATATATGTAAGTACATACTGTTGTACCTCTCATACCCCTCGTGGTTTAATTTTCATGATCACAATCACTCACTTATTTATCTAATCTTGTTTTAAGTGTTTTTGGATGATAGGCATGATTTCAGGTTGCCAAGGAATTGGGCCAAGAAAACCAGAAGGCAAAAGTGGACTGATTTCAGTCCACCGGCCAACCGGTGGATGACCACCGGCCAGCCGGTGGACTCTTGACAGAAGGCATCCACTCTGTCCAGACCACCGGCCAACCGGTGTCCCATCACCGGCCAGCCAGTGGAACCCAGACAGAAGGGACACCTACTGTCTCAGCACCGGCCAACCGGTGGCCTCCTCACCGGCTAGTCGGTGGTGCCTGGGTAGAAGGCCTCTCCTTTTTCCAAGCACCGGCCAACCGGTGGCCAAGCACCGGTCATCCGGTGGAGCCAGTCAAACTAGCCATTGGGCTTTGACCAGCCTTCTCCCAACGGCTCCGAAGACTTTTCCAATGGCTCCGAAGACCCCGAACGGCCATATGAGGGTTCACCCTCTATAAATAAAGGACTAGGAAGCCCCGGAACTTCAGCGGAACTATAACCAATCCAACGGTAGCCCACAAGAACATTGTTCGATCATTTGGCGAACCTCCGGTGCATTCCTTCAAGGATCCCCATTTTCTCCAACTCACTTCCACAACCAAGGAGCACCACCATAGAAGCTTGGGAGTGCTCTTCATCAACTCCAATCAATCCATTGGCGCCCAAGACTTCTCCACATTACGGTTTTTCTTGTTTTATTATTTTGAGCATCAATTTGGGTTTGTGCCTACAAACCCATCTTTCTCTCATCTTCCTTTTGTTTAAGTTTTCACACCACCTTCAAGGTGTGAAGAGGTTAGTCAAGCCTTCCCTTTAAAAGGATTGAGTCATAGGTGAGCTAGCCTTCACCTGTAAGAAGGCTAGTGGGTTCTTGCTCAACCATTAAAAGCAAGCTGTAATAGGTTCTAGACTACCTTAAAGTCTAGTGGGTTTCTTGCTAAAAACATTGAAAAGCAAGCGGTAGTAAATGTCTCAACGGTTGAGTTTGGAGTGGAGATGTAGGCTTTGGTTTAAGCCGAACTCCGTTATCAAGTTTTCTATCTTACCTCTTTTATTTCTACTGCACCTTTAACTTTGTTTTAAATTGTTAAACTTTTTTTAAAGGCAATTCACCCCCCCTCTTTCCATCACTCTCCGCCCAACATTTGGTATCAAAGGTAAAATTTGAGTAATACCCTAACCGGTTTCAAATTCAAGATCCTTTGTGATGGCTTCAACTTCTTTCGCCCCCGAAGGCTATTCTTTGGGTCGTGCTCCATTCTTTGATGGAACCGACTATACTTATTGGAAAACCCGCATGACCACTTTTCTTAGAAGTATAGGTTATCCTATTTTTAAAATTGTCATGCATGGTTATTATCTTTCTTCTCCCGATGAATCCAAATGGACTCAAGCCGATATTAAAAATTTCGAGCATGATGGCAAAGCCATGAACCCTCTTCATTGCGGCCTTGATCGTAATGAATTCAATCGAGTTTCCACATGCACTTCATCTCATGAAATCTGGAAACTATTGGAGGTTACCCATGAGGGGACCAACAAAGTTAAGGATACTCGATTGGATATGTACCGTCAAGATTTTGAGTCTTTTACCATGCATCCATCTGAAAATATTACTGAAATGTTTACTCGTTTTACTGACGTTTGCAATGGAAGAAAATCTCTTGGAGATGATGTTTCTGCAGAAATGATGGTCAAGAAGATCCTTTGGATCCTACCAAGCTCATGGGCACCGAAAGTCACGGCAATCCAAGAAGCAAAAGACATCAAGAACATGCCGGTCGAAGATCTCATCGGATCCCTCATGACCTACGAAATCACCATGAGGAGGCAAGATGAAAAGGAAGGCAAACCGATCAATATTCCAAAGAACATCGCCTTCAAAGTTCAAAAAGAAGAAAGCTCCTCTTCCCATCTTCTTCCTCTTCAAGCGGCGATTCAGAAATGGAAAATCTTGCCCGCAAAATGCACAAATTCATGAAGAAGCACAAGAAGAAGAAATCCCGCAAGGCTCAACCCAACGAAAAATCCGAGCCCGAGGTAACATGTTACGGGTGTGGCAAGAAAGGCCATTACAAGCCCGATTGTCCACTCAACAAGAAAAAGGCCAAGCAAAAGGAAAAGAAGAAGGCATTCAAGGCCACATGGAGTGATAGCTCCACATCCTCCTCCTCCTCCTCCTCAAGTGACAACAATAAAAAATGCCTAATGGCATTTCATGATGTATCCTCTTCCGACTCCTCTTCCTCTTGTTCTTCCAATTCTTTCAATCATTTATCTTACGAGGATCTCCAACATGCTAGAGATCAATTGGAGGAAGGTTTTCACGAACTTTCTTCCAAATTTATTGCTTTAAAAAATAATTTCAAAAAACTTTCTTCCGAAAAGGAACAACTTCTCAAAGAAAAGGAGGAGTTGTCCCTCAAGATCCAAAACCTTCCCGATGTTGATTCTATGGAATCAACAATCAAGGATTTAAGGGAATCCCTAGCTAAGTTCGCCGAAGGTGAACATAACCTTTCGAAGCTCCTTGGTTCCCAATGCATATCTAGAACCACTCAAGGGCTTGGCTATTCCAAGCAAGCTTCCTCTTCCCATGATCCTACTATTTTTGTAAGGGGGAGCTCCCAATATAAATTTTGCAACTATTGTAAAAAACCCGGGCACTTAATTTATGAGTGCAATTGCAAAAAGGCCCAGTATGGAAGGCCCAAAACCATTTCACTTTCTAATGGCTCAAAATGATTTATTTAGAGCCTAAGGTTTGAATGGGTCTAAAACCTCTCAAACAATAGGTTTTATATAGGTTTATGTCACCATATTAACCTCATCTTAAAGATTTAACTCTTAGTTAAATAGTTTAACTTTTACTGTGTCTTCTTGTATTCTTACACTATCTGATTAATAAACATCCTCTAAACTTCCAATAGAACCTAAAGTTGGTAATTAATGACATATATAATATTATTTAATCCCTTTGGCCAAACCTTAAATTTTTGTGGATTAATATAATTTAATAATATAATATTTGTTTTTAAAGCTCATTTATGTCAATGTTGACACTATTTAGTATTTCATTTTTGTAAAAGTCATAATAACTTTATTACTTAAAATAAAATACATTTAATCAAGTCTAACAGATCATATTCACCTATAAAATTCGTGTTTTTCATAAAAACTTTGAAATTAAATTTATTTTAATATTTATAATCTCATTTATTTGATTCTTTCATTAATAAGGTAATTATCGCATCATCATTGTGTCATAAATAAATTTAATTATTTAATGTTTAAAAATTATAAATAAAATACAATGATGTAGGAAATGTTTTTATATTTCTTATGAATATTTATAGTCGAATTTATCTTATGTATAACCCTATATTAAAAAAAATTAGTTGTTAATCATTGAATTTAACACTTTTAACTCTTCTTTAAATAAAATTATAATAAATGTCCTAATCTAATCCAAGTGGTCCAAAGAGGATCATATATTATTAATAAGGTTTTTTGGTCTAATTTCACTTTTACAAATGAATTAGGACCTCTGTTAGGGTAATTATAATATCATTTTTACCCTTAATTACCCTATTTACTTTTAATCGTGGAAAATAAAAGTCAAAAGTTACTATTCACCAAAAAATATTTTTATCTTATTGAACAACATTTTACATACTGTTGTGAAACATTTCTCTCATATTTTTTAACTCACAAAAGTGGTAAAATAATGTTTTACACAAATTCGCAAATGCTCCAAGAAGGTGGAGAAAGACGGTAAAAAGTTCAACAACAATTTATATATATAATTTTATTATAAAATGACTAAAATTAATTAAATTGAACATATATAGGTATTATATATATTTTTTGACTTAAAATAAATTTTATTAAAATAAATAATTGTTTAAATAAAAATTGGTTTTAAAGAATAACGCAGTGTTTTTCACTATTCATCAAAAATTTTATGTTTTAAGAAAAATCCCAAAAATATACCCTAAGATAATTTTGATATTCAGAATTCAGAAATTAATTATATTATACCAAATTCAAAATATATAATTTGAATTAATTAATTTAAAATTAATTCCCATTGTCAAAACCAAAAAGCGGGTTTTTTAAAAGTAAAACTATTAAAAGATTGACATGTGTTTATATCAAATTATAATGTGAAATTACATATAATGACCTAAATTTTATAAAATGATAAAACAATAATATAATTATACTTCCAAAAAATTCAAATTCATAATTTAAAACTATAAATTATTTCAATTAAAAAATACTTTTTCAATTAAAATTAAGTATTTTTCACTATACATCAAAATACGAATGTTATCAGAAATGTACCAAAAAAATTTCCAAACTAAATTTTTATGTCCCGATTATAAATAAGAATTTAATTTCATTAAATTGAATATATAATACTATCAAAGATTTGTTTTAAAATGGATTCTCCATTAAAAAGGCGGTAAAATTGCATTTTTTTTGAAAAATAATTCTTTTATCTAAAAAATGGAATTTGTCCTTATATTATCCATAAAAAACACAATATATGAATTTTAAAATTATATAGGATATATATGAAATTCAAAATTCAGTTAATACTGTTCATATCTACTTTTTTAATGGAAAATTTGGTAGTTCGTGGTGTGCTCAAACTCATTGTTATGTGTAGCGTAAGTTGTTGAATTACTTTGAAGAGATAACATACTATGAAATCATGGGGTGTTACATTCTTCCCTACTTTAATAAATTGTTTCCACAGAATTTGAAATTGTTCTTCGAAAATAAAAGGTTAAAAATAGAAAAATACCTTTCTGCAAAACCCACATTGGAAATTGGGTTAATAAAATTTAGTCTTAATAAGTGGGAAAGGGAAATGAAAAAGTCACCACCAAATTAAGATCTCGATTTGTAGAACAATGGTGGAAATTAAGAACTCGTAATTAGAGGAAAAAAATAAATATTAATATGGGTTATTGAAGTCATCAATCACAATCAAGTGTAAAATTGTGGGCCTCCAAGCCATCAATCTATAATATTTTAAAATATCATTAATTCATCAAAACATAAGGTATTAGGATAACACTTTTTTGGTTTAAAGATCACTTCCCTAAAGTTTAAGAATTAATTTATTCATAGAATAAGTGGAAAAATATACTTGATTAGTAGATTTTATCCTTCAAATAATTCCTACCAGAACCTCATATTTCAATCCAAAATATTATAAAATTCAAAAATATTATATTTATCCTAATTGTATAGGGTTCCAAAAATAATTAATTTATAATTCAATTGTCAGACTATTTAAAAAAACTAAATTATACAAACTAGTACATCATGTAGGTCAGTGGTGGGAGATGCACCCTTGTCACCCTTCAGTTAAAGGTTCAAGTCTAATCAACATACCTGATGCGACGAGTTGTCACCCGACCTCCGAGTAGTCAATTTTATGACAATCCAAAAAAAATATCAAGAAATGATTTAACCTTAACAATTGAATCCAATTTCAAACTTAATTGATTACAACTATTAAACTTATCCATAATACTTTTGTCCAAACTCAATGTTCAAAATTTGTAAGGAAGGTAAACACAATGAAGATAATATCTTCCATGTAATAACATGTGAATACCTTCATCATGTTTTATTTTAAAATGTTATAACACCCTGAATTACCATAAAAACTTGTTTATTAAAATCATCCTCAATTATTACTTATACATCCAACTGGCCGAAGGCCGTCAAATTTTGATTATTATTGAAAGATACCACCCTTTTAAGGGAAGAAGGGGGGAAACACTAACAGACATCATCGACATAAAATAGATAACATGACCTGGAGGTCTAGAGAGACAAACCAAACTGACAGTATGGAGTAACCCTTCCCCATCAATTAATCATGAAAAAGGACTCTACACTAGTGTAAAGATAATGGAATATAAAGTGTCCTATGTCAAATCACATACCCAATCTAATGGTAAATGTCATACCCTCTCAAACATCCAAATACATAAAGCTCTGAAATGATGAAAATCTCACTCTGGAACCTCCTCTGGGGCCAAATCTGCATGGTCGAGTCCGAGTGCATCACCGTATCAACGGACCTCATAAACCATTTCACCATTCTGAGAATAAATAACCAAATAACCTCCAAAAATCGATCATCCTGGACCAACCCCATGATCCTCCACCCCTCCACCGCTTCCACAGAAGCCCAGAAGACAATCCAAAGAGAACGAGTTCAACCATCATCACCACGACTGGAGGGCCCAACCCTACGCCGAGGGACCGCCACCAATGAGGGAATATGGGTCATCCTAAAACAGAAACACCACTTTGGGAATGTAGTTTTTCCAATCAGAACCACGAATGAACCCACACCAGGTTCCGGAATAAGCCACACGATGACAAGAACGAAAAACCAACGACATAGAACCAGGACAACCCAATACAAATCCAACCAGAGAAAAAATTCACAACTCTGTCAAATTAAAAGCAGTAATAACTCACATAGACCATAAACCTCCCCCCCCCCCCCCCCTTCAGAGTGTTGTAGATCTGACCCTAAGATGCACCAGAAATAACTGTAAGCAAACCCTGATCAGGACAGACAGTCAGACATCCTGGAAACCAGCCGAAAGGAAGAGGGAAAAGAACCCTGGTCACACCAAATATCTGAGAGAACATCCCTCTCCATTTCTTGTGCGTGCTAGATGATCTGACCAACCCGAACCAAGAACAGACCACCCCAAACCTCGACACTGCCGGAAGGAGAGAAACCACCGAGTTAACTACCAATGCTCCGCCGAGATGAGGAGACACCAACACATCATCGTCATTAGAAGAACCATGATGAGCCGACCACCAAACCTCCACCAAGGAGGGACACCGCCTTACAAAAATGGAGCATAGACCAAGTTGAAAACACCATCGCCGTGAGCAGATCACGGCCCGAAGGGGGAAGGAAGATCGAAATCGGAAAAAAAAACCCTAGGTTCCGTGTGGAATGTCCCGACGCTGTTCTAAGGTTATATGGTCTTTATTATTTATAGAATAATAGATATAAACCTTCTATCCAAATATGTTGTAAACTCCAACAATGATGGAATATACAAATCATTAATCAGTATCAATGTGTACAAGAATATCAAATATAATTTATCCAAATCAATAATATCTTATTCCAAAATCACTACCTCAATATCAGAACCATATTAAGGTTTATCTTTCTCTGAACCATATATTTTCCAAAAAATTAACCTTCTATTGAGTTACTATTCTTGGTTCAACACAATCTCAAGTCCTTAATGAAATATTACTGCAATACAATCCTTATATACTCTATAATTCTTATAACATGTATATCATTAGTACAATACTCAAATTACACAATACTTTAATAACATCATAAGGAATATAATCATTCCTCTTCATATTATATAGTATCATAACATGATCATTATCCAATTGTAGCATTTGGGGTATATTCTGATGATTTGGACATTGATTCACGTATTGTCCCAAATCCTTGCAGATGAAGCATTGTACATTTGAAATCTTTTTCTTACCCATGCAGTCATGTAATTGGTGTCCATTTTCTGTACACATAATACAAACTCCCATTACCTTCAATAATTTACCAAGGAGGTTCTTTCCAAAGTATTCACATATGGGAAAATCCTTCTTTCCCCACTTCCCTTTATCTATCTTTTTCTCTTCCATCGTTTTCTTCTCTTGCTTATCTTTAAAGACATAAGAGTCAGAGAACCCTTTAATTATATTATTAACACATGATATTATTTCTTCTTATGATGATAATACATGGGAGAATATTTCTCTTATAAATGTTGGTTTAATACCATGAAAGATATGATCCTTCTTAATCTTTTGAGCTTTCGTATTGCTGGAATTCTCATTCCTTCTACTAGGCACCATTTCTAAAAAATGGAATAAACTAGGTTAGTTTATAAATCGCAATGCATAAATCCAAACTTGTAAAATACCTGACGGAAATTAAAATGATTATTCATATAATCTGTAATCATAAAATATTTTTTTGAGGAAGTATTTACTCCAAAATCTTTCATAATGTCTTGTAATGAAAATGTGAATTATCCTAAGAATATCCCCTGGGTGTGTCGTAACCAAGAGTGCTGGAAGGACCATTGACATGTACCAGGATACCCTAGGTCAAGCCCCAAACTCCTTGTCAGAGTTTTCACTCTTAGGTACATTTGTGCCAGAGTCACCTCTACCTGCTCGTATCCAGGTAGGGATTTATTGCTTGGAAGATACAAAAAATCTCTAAATTACCAAAATTTTAGGAAGTTATTCAATACTAATCCTAAATGTCTATCTTAGGGTAATGTTCTCTAATCAGATTTTATCTAAATCTATTTCAAATTTCGTTTCTAAACATCCTCTAATACCAACTGTAATGCCCCAATCCCTGTTACCTAGATCTGGTGCATTATTTTAATACATTGGCATGATTATAAGGAATCAAGTCCTGAAGGACCGATCATTTTAGCGGTCTTGGAAAATAGATTACATAAATTAACATTACATTACAATTTCAAACATAAAATATAGCATAGATAGTTATTTGATAACACCATTATTCCATTTATATTAACCCTTCATATAAATCATAATACACATCTTGGAATCTTGGGAAAATAAAACTTAAGAAAGGGGTGAGCTCAGATGCTCAGTAAGGGTAAATAATTTAGCGGAAGCTACAAAATTTGAAGGAAATATGTGTAATAAAAACAAAATACTTTTGAAACATAATCATGAACATAATATGGAAAATTTAAACCAAACATCACCATATAAACATGAACATTGATATTTAATTAGTCGAATAATCACATGTAATAACTAATTTCATAATGAAGGAATGCCTAATGCTGGATAACATTACCACATAGTCCAGGACTTGTGCCAAGACTACAAATAAATTTTTTTCAAGGCATTGTTCCAACACACTATATTGTCTCATGAGACGTATCGATGCTTCGAGGAGCTATAGTGAACTCCACCCATCACATACTATGTCCACTGTATTCCTCATATGAAAAAGTTGAAAAATACCGTAAACATTCGTATTAAAACTAGCATACGAAATGTCAATACATTAACCATAAACCATGAATAGTATAAATATAGAACATTCACAGTCAAACATATAATAACTAATTAAATAAAATATGAAAGATTTTATTATAATAAATCAACCTCAATCAATAATAATATTCAGTAAAGGATGGTGACATAGTTGAAAATGATCAGTAATACTTTTTGAGAGAAATATAATTTTTTGTGAAATAATTTAAAATCACACATTTATAAAGGAATTAATTTAAAAGATATTTTTGAAACAAAGTGTCTCATACCACTTTGAAAATTTTTAAAATAATTATCATTTCAAAACATTCATGTCAATATAAATGAAACCTGAAAATCATTTTGAAAACATGGAAATTAATTAAAAGGATTTAGCAAGAAAAATATTTAAAACATTTAAAATGATGATATAGTTAAATAAAAACTCTCATAAAACCTTAAAAATTCCTTTTGGAAACATTTTTATGAATCATGGGTATCGATGATAGATATGTCCCAGTAAATACTTACACATAAACAATTTCGGATAATAATGAGATTGAGGAAATAACTCTTACCTTACACTTTCCTTTGGTAGAGGGTACGTTTAACCTCCTGTACAATGACCATAGTATGTTATTAAATTATACCAGAACCATATTTATATTTATTATAACATAAATGATTCATTTATGACTTTATACTACACATTTAATAATGCTTTCTATGTTAAATTAACATTTCGGGTAACAATCGCTCTGTTTATCGTACGTGTTTTAACTTGTTATTCTTGATCGTATCATTTAGATCATGATTAAAAAATTTCAAGAATATAACACATGATTTATATATAATATATATTTAGAATATAAATATGTGTAATATATAGATATATGAAATAGAAAACAATATTTATATAGACGGTTGGACGTACGTACGTATAAACGCTGTTTCTGTTTTCATATCGTATTGAATGGAAGTATGTAAATAAGATATATATAAGTACATAAATACATACATATATATATATATTCAGTATAATTATTTTTTCATATATTACATCCTTATTAATAGTATATATTTTTATAATCATCATTGAATGGTGAATGTGGGAATTAATCTCATCGGGTCGTGGAGACGGTAATCTGTACGTACGCACAAGTGACAAAATAATTATATTGATGGTGACATAGTATGTAATTGGATGGTATATCATATATATATAATCATTAAAATGTTATATTTATTTTTTAAATCAGTTATTCTCATTATTATACCCATCCAAATAATGAAGTGTTTGAATAACAAACTACACCACGATGTGGAGACGGTAAGTCGTACATACGCACGTATGGTGACTTTGTCATTTATAGGATGGATAGAATAAAGAATATGGGTATAAAATATTTATAATAACATCACAGTATGTAGGAGGTACTAGAGTTATTATTTTTTTATGGAAACAACAAAGAAAGAGGAAGTGCAAGAAGAAAAGAACTTGAAAGTGGGTGGTGAAATTATTACCTCTTCTTCGAGTGTTTCCTTTTGAGTTAATCAAAAGGGATCTTTAGGTTGGATTTATTATCAAATTAAGGACTCTATGATGATTTTAGGGAATTCAGGAAGAGATTTGGTCCAGGTTTGGCTGAGACAAATGTGTAATAAACCGGTACTTATTTTT
This sequence comes from Viscum album, assembly GCA_963277665.1. Classification (NCBI taxonomy): domain Eukaryota; kingdom Viridiplantae; phylum Streptophyta; class Magnoliopsida; order Santalales; family Viscaceae; genus Viscum; species Viscum album. The sequence continues at coordinate 1,422,339,445 of OY728161.1, forward strand.
GTGGTACGGGTTTCTTTTTTTCCCTTTTCCTTAAGTGTTTTTGAGGAAATAAGGAAAATTGGGGAAAATAATAATTTTGTGATTACACGCCGTGTGCTTTTCCACTCGCCATGTACTTTGGACATGTGGAAGGAGTACACAGGGTGAGTAGTCCAGTTGACGATGAAGGGTGTTAAAATCAACTACACACCGTGTAGTGGGTATGTACATATCATGTAGTCAGTCAGCAAGAAAATTGAAAGGCGGTGGCTAGCTGAGTGATAGTACATGTCGTGTAATCCGGTATTACATGCCATGTACTCATGTTGACAGATGAACAGTTCCACACTGGTGAGAATCCGCTGAAGGAACAGTTAAAAAATAAAAACTACACGTTGTGTAGCCAATAGTACATGCCGTGTAATCTGTTCTTTCACTTAAAATGGGTAGTAGCCTCCCCTATTCATAGGGAAGGCTTAAAATGTTGTTTGGAGATCAGGAGGATAGCCGATCCTTGGAGGATCAGCTAACCGCACATCGGGAATCCTTTTTCGCTTCTTTCGATCACATTGGGACCGTGTTGGTAAATCCTTCCTTCTCCTTGAATTGCTCTTTCCAATTTTTCATCTAGAGGAAGTTATTTGAGTTTTAACGATGTTATTTTCACCTCAGATCTACGTCATTCTTGGGCGTTTCGAGGAGCGTCATCTACATATATCGATCAGGGGTGATCTAGGTAGGTGGTCTAGTGTTTATTTCAAACTGTTGTGGTGAATTTGTGTATCGTTGTGATATGCGCCCATGAATGGGGTATCGTATGGTTGAGGCCTTCCATAATAAAATACCTAGAATTTTATATGTAGTTTAATAAACATGTATAACTACTGTTTGGGATTGCTTCTTGGATCCAGGGCCACCCCAAGGGTGTGTTCCTCTGTTTATCCATTTGGCCAGGTTACCCAATGGTATACCATGATTTTAGCATGTTTTAAATTACCTTGATAAAAATTATATATAAATTGCGTGTTTATATATTGGGCATAGCCCGGTTATTGCGCCTGAGGGTAGTGTTCAGATTAGCATGTGGGCAGTGCTCTATTTAGCTTGAGGGAAACTACTTTTGTGCTTGTGGGCAGTAGATTCTGTGCCTGTGGGTGACACCTCGTACACCTGTGGGCATTAATCGATATGCATGTGGGTAGATTCCCGTTGGTTTGTACTCTTTTTACCTGAGGTTAAGGGTTTACGTGCCAGAGGACACTGACTGTTTACTTAGAAATACACTATGGTGTTTTCCTGATATTGAATGATTAAATGAATATAAAAATGGAAATATAACTGGTAAAGTTAGTTACTTTTGAATACTGCTTACTTTATTGCATTTACTACTGCACATTGTTGTTGCACATTTACACTGACAGTTGGGAACAGATCATTGGTGGGTTCCTACTGGGATTCATTTCTCAGACCCTATTTAGGACATTTCTTCGACCCAAACAGACTGTGTTGCTCCATGTGTGGATAAGGGAAAGGGTACCTATACAGGTACTTTATTGTTGCTGAGGTGTAGGGGAGCATGGGACCATGCTTAGGCTCATGATGCTGCCGGCTATTCTACTTTGTTTGTTTTACCTGTACTTTCCAGTGTATTGTACTATTGTGTAACATGTTCTGGCTATTTTTATGGAATTGTGACCTGCTGCACCTTGATATATATATATATATATATATATATATATATGTGACTGCTGGTTCTTTTTTACTTCAGTTTTCTTTTTCAGTTGTATACTATTTACTGCTTCCACTGTTGTATGTTGTTCTTGTATTCCGCTACGCTACACTTTGACAAATGAGGGCATAGTTTCCCAAAAATCAGACCTGCACCCTCGCTGCTAGTCGGCAGCCTCTGGCGTTTAGGAAAATGTGATTGAGGTTATGAGACCAACTGAGTTCGGGGCATCTGTAGAGTAGTACCTAGATCCAGGACGTTACAAAGTGGTGTCAAAGGATATTTCTTTTCTTTGACTTATTATTTGGAGCCTTAGTCATGGATAAGATGTAAATGGTAGTTGGTAATAAGCTGTGTACGGGAGTAGCTAACCCATGTATAGGGAAAATCCAATTTACCTCATGTTTCAATTTTATTGATTTTGCAATTTACAGTTGATATGATTTTCATCGTTGGGTGACACACTTGGGAGTGTGCTGTTTATATGTTATCCATGGGTTTTATTTAGTTGCAACCCGATGAGATGAGGGTATGACATCTCATGCATCATTTAGGAACATTCTAGATTTCACAGGTCATGCATAGTTCCATGCCATGAAGGTGAATTAGAAATTTCATGTTGTTGTGATAGTTATTGTGCTAGAGAATCATGTTGTTGTGATAACTGCTTTGATAAATACCTGCTATGTGATAGGGTATTTTTTTGGTGTGATGTTGTTGATAGGATGGACACCAAAATTTGTTTTTTGGGGAGTATAGGCCCTAAATAACAGGAATTTGGTGGATCATTGACTTGTTTACTTGTGTATAACATGTATAAGGTGCTTAACATTGATTCTTGGGGAGTATGGGCCCTCACGGATCGGAATTTGGCACTTTGGTGTTTTTTTTCTGTATTTTCTGGGTTCCGGAGTTGTATCTGAGGCTTACTATCTAGAAAACCCAAGATAAATGCCGTTTAGTTCCTCGGACACAGGCTGTGTGTTCTTCTGTTCAGGAAGAAATGAAAACTTTTTGAGTACATGCTATGTACCCTCAGTACACACCATGTAGTCTCTTCCCGTGTCATAGACCGTGTGGGCAGGGACATGGGGTAGGGAATGTTTTGGGAATACCCATGTCATGTACTGGATGTACACGCCACATTGTGTTGACCCGGAGTCCGCCTGTGTAACTAAAAACACGGACAAAGGATACCTTGAGACATACATGTCGTGTCCACGATGGATCATGCAGTGTAGTCTGACCTGGAGACCCGACCATGTATCTAACAAAAATGGGTCGGTGTTACCTCTTCTTGAACATGCCATGTACCAGAGGGACACACCGTGTAGTCCTTACCGGTGGGAGACCGTGTGGGCTTGGCCGTGTGGCTGGGGAAACGGGGTGGTGTACTCACCGTGTGCGGGTGTAACACGCCATGTGGTGTCAGCCGAGTAGTTGGCAGTGTCACGAATGACACAATCAGTTGGAAATTAAACCATACACACCATGTAGATGCCATACATGTTGTGTATTCTTGTTCAAGTGAGCCGTTTGGCTTTGTCATGTAGAAGGACTCGGGCAGGGAAGAAGGATTCAAGTACACGCCGTGTATTTTTAAGGCATGCCGTGTGTTTGGGGTGTTACATGGCTAGTTTAATCTAGGATACACGCCAATGTGAATGGCTTTCATGAACACGCCGTGTAATATTATACACGTAGTGTATTCATGTTTGGAAAATTTTGAAAACATTCCTTCTCCATCTCCTTGTTTTCGTTATTTGATAATCATGATCTAAGGTGTGTGTTTGACCTTGTAGAGTCACGCCGCCGAGACGACAACGCGTTGTTCTCCGGGAGATCGACAATGATTACACTCCAGAGATGGTAGGCCATGGGTTACCGGTGGATCCTCCAGCAGAGCTAGATGCGGCGCCAGCCGTTATACCAGACATAGGCGCAGATGCGCAGTTCCGTGAAGTCTTCATGTGGTTCATGCAGATCTATCAGGGAGCACCGCTGGCTTCCACATCTATGGATGAGTTGACATGTATCTTCCAGCAGCAGCATCCACCTATGTTTTCAAGGGATGGTGGGCCACAAGCTGCGGAGTCTTGGCTTGATTCATTGCAGACTATTTTTAGCATCTTGAGATGCCTCCAGGGCGGAGGGTCAATCTCGCGTTGTATATGCTGCGTGATTCTGCCAAGAGGTGGTGGGATGTTACCACCCAGTCAGAGCATCACATATACATGGAGTGGGAAGATTTTAAGACAACCTTCTATGACTTATTCTTCCCAAAAATGCTGAGGGCAGATAGAGCTCGAGAGTTCATGAATCTGCAGCAGGGCGCTATATCTATGATGGATTATTCTACTCATTTCACTGAGCTTCAGCGTTTTGCACATGCTCTGGTGGGTGATGAGACGTTGAGGTCTAAGCGCTTTGAGGATGGTCTTTGATATGACATCAGCGCACTGGTTAATGTTTTCAGGTTTCCTACTATACATGCTATTGTGAACTAGGCACTGATCACCGAGGGGAATCTGTGGGAATCTAGTGGTGTGGGACAGGGTGGTTCGACACCAGTTTCCGACACTATTTTTACTAGCAAGAGGAAGAGACATATGGACTTATCTCACGGTGGCAGTACCAGCCAGAAAAATGTTTCAGGTGGCTAGGTCATGTTCTAACAGTGTAGTATGGAAGGGCACAAGAGACCGTAGTGTCTACGTGACATAGTGGAATGCCGAGCTTGTGGCAGGATGGCGCATCTGCAGTGCTTTTGCAGGGTGTTTCCACCAGTGGTTATTGAGAGGGTTTCAATGCAGACTCCACATATTGGAGCAAGACCAGAAGCATCGTACCCGTTGGGAAACTGGAATACGTCAGGGCGTGCAGGCAGGGATGGTGGTCATGGCCATGGTAGCCAGACACTAGTATCTCAGAGGTAGCAGGGCGGGACAACTTAGGGTATCCAGGCTGTGTTGCAGGGCCGCGACAATCAGCAGGCATATGCAGTGCAACAGACCCAACAGGAGCAGGATCCCAGACCTTCTACAGTCAGAGGGACTATTCTAGTAGCTTCTGTATTATCTTCAGTACTTTTCGATATGGGTGCTACACATAGCTTTGTATCTGTTCCTGTTGTGGAGAGACTTGGGCTCTGTGTTTCTTCTTCTTCTGATGTTATAATTCAAGACACTCTATTGGGGACTAGAACGGCTAGTGTGCGTCAGTGTCGGGAGTTCCCCCTTGAGTTTGGTGGGTGTCACTTCCTTTAGGACCTCTATGTCTTGGAGATGACGAGCTATGATTTCATTCTCGGGATGGACTGGTTGGTTCCCTTTTGAGCTTTGTAGACTACTATCGTCGCTGGGTGTGTTTCATGTCACCATAGAGTGGAGAGTTTCTATATGAAGGCGAATGAGATGTTCAGGCGAGTCCAGCTGGACCAGAGCAATGTGGGCGAGGTGGAGTCACCGCCCAAATTGCAAGTTTATATCTGGTGATTAGAGGAATTGTTAGAAGGACTTCCCTCCAGTGGTTGATCATTTCAGGGATGTCTTCCCAGATGTCTTTTCAGGTCTACCTCCGGAGCAAGAGGTAGATTTCTCTATTGAGGTTGTGCCAGGAGTGGCACCAGTGTCCATTCCTCCTTATAGGATGGCTACACCTGAGTTACAGGAGCTCAAGAGACAGTTAGAGGAGTTACAGTCAAAGGGTTTTATCCCGAGAGGACTAGTTTGGGATATACCTAACACTAAAAGGGGGGTGAATCAGTGTTGGGGAATTTTTTAAAACCAATTCCAACTTTTATCCCTGTACCTCTTGACCTGTTAGGATCTTGATTCTCTTATTCTCTTTTCCCTGTCGCATGCAATAAAAGAAAGCACTAAAAATATTCACACGATATTTTTACAAGGTTCACCACTCAATAAAAGTAGTTATGTCCTTTACATGAATGGATATGAACATTTCATGGATTCTTCACTATAATTTGATATTCTTTTACAATGGAGTGTCTAGGAAAGAAATCCTCTAGCCAGTGTGATTCCCTACACTTTAGAGGGGGGTGGGAAACAATCCTCTTCCCTGGACTGGTGATGACCTAGTCCAACTTGCAGCCTCTAGCTAATTCTTTATACTACCTATGGATACAGTGTCCTCCCTTCTTCAAAAGTTAGATTCTTCTCTTGGTCTTCTTTAGTGCTCTTCACTTGATTACTTGCAAAGTAGTAGGCAAGAAATTCTTCTTGTCCTCTTCTTTTCTTCTTCACTAGTCCAAAACCAGCTGCACTAGGACTTCTCATTCTTCTTCAGTGCAATGACAAAATGCACATACATTTCTTCTTCATTCTTAGAAAAAATCACATATACCAATGTGATTGATCAGGCAGTGAAGATCGGTTCACTTGGCATCATCTGAATCTATCTTCGCTGAACAATTTTCAGCATTCAATTGGGAATACACTATTATTCATTTTCATCTCACCCTTTCTTTGACATAGTAGAATAGGGAATGGTACTGAAATTTCTTAATCTCTTTCTACAGTTATCAATACCAACACGTAATTGTGTCGGTATACTACATTCTTCCTTTATACAGATGTGAGTTCGATTGAAATTCTAGTTCTTCTTTACTTCACAAAGTACAACGAGGGTGATAATCACCAGTCGTGTGTGTGCAGTTCAACTTCTCTTGGTGAAACCGAATGTTTCACAGTTCTTTCTTCTTCGAAAAGCTGATTCGAGAGTGTTATTCTCCAATCGAATGCTCATGGGACCCCCAAATTTTTCGCACACCCTTCTAGGTAGATTGTGCGTAAAATTCAAACCTTGCACGTAAAAACACCTCTTGGCGTGGAAAACGCTTTTCGCGCTACTCTTCTTTTTTTGCGCAGAACTTCCCTTTTTCTTGCCGCACTTCCTTTTCCGCACAACACTTATTATTTTCATGCAATACTCTATACATCAATTTTTCTGTGCGTCAGAGCTCATGATTTTTCTAATTGCCGTGTCTATCTAAATGATACGGGGTCACCTCATATTTATAGGCATTTTTGACCCTGCACGTAAAACCCCTTCCTGCACGTAAAACTCCTTCCAGCGTGTAAAACTGTCTCTCACTTCTTTAGTTACATGCACCTTCCTTTATTTTCATGCACCACCTGGATTTTTCACGCACCTCATGACTTTTCCATTTTTCATCATTCTAAGCAAGAAGCACCAATTGCTCGCAAAATTCTACACTGTGTTCCATATTGCGTGCAAACCCAGCCTTTCATGCAACATCGTATTTTACACAATGATCCTATATTTCGCGCACCTCAGACCTTTGAAAATTTTCATGCTTTTGATCTCAAAAAACATTTTGCAGTAAAAATATCATTCCTCTATTTCGCACATCCCACTAATATTTTGTGAAACCCGCTACTATTTTGTGCACCCCTTTATTATTTCGCGCAACCTGCGTAAATTTCCATGCACTCCATGCCTTTGGCATTTTTCGATGTTCTGACCTTGAATCATGCCTTGCATGAAAAATTTTAAACCATCTTCAATCTGTCATGCAACATCCATTGTCGAAAACACATCTTCATCTCCTGATTTTAATACCCTAAAATTTGGAAAACACTAGAAAATGGCGCCACCTTAAACTATGATTTTGTGATGCCTCCAGATTGTCCATTTCTTTTTCATTTCTCTCTTCACTGCTTCCCAAAACCATTCTTCATATTTTATCACGAATTCCACTATCGTGATATGTATCCTTTGATAGATCAGATCTAGAATCTTCAGAATTAAATTGGGAATTACGGAAACATCCTATCATCCAGTAGTATCATTCCTTCCAATCAAAACTGTATATTATTGGCATCATCATTTCTCCCCCTTTCCTTTATAAGGTTTGCATCACAAGTTCTACTAACTTATGATATTTGTGAAATACAAATCAGCAAATCATCATCTGATTTAATCTATTATTTTTGGAATATTAATTCCAAAGTACTTATGAATCCTCACTTTAAATCCTCAATGACTTTTAGAGTGTTAATTCCAAAGAACACCAATCATCTCTCTTCATCCAAAAGTGGAGGCTTGAAGCTTATTCAAAAACCTTCAATGTTGCAGACAATGTATCACCTTTGATACATGTATTTGGAACTTTATGAACAGTGTAATAATCATCTGATTTCAAGGAAATGTGTAATTCATGACCTTATTAGAATGCTAGGCCCTTCCACACTCTCTCTTCTTCTTCATCCATCATTCTCTACTTTAATCAAATCATATTATTCTTTTCTACAAGTAAGCTCTTACATGGTTTTCATGTAATCATGAAGCATTTCATGGTCTTCTTTAACTCCTCATTATTCTTCAATCATCATAAGATGGATGATAACATTCCATTCTTCATTTTTGTAGACAATGTTTCACCTTTGACGCAAGTTCTTTGAACTTAGGATCAGTTCAAAAATCATCTTATTTTACTGCAGGGATAATTTCCCAAGCATTACATTCAATGCTATGATTTAATAACAATTCTTCAAGCATCCTTACTTTAGCAGTTCTCTGTTATCTTTGGATCCCTTCTTCATATCTTTCTTTATTTTGACTAGCATTGACAACTGTTGACAATAAATAAAATCTTCAAACACAAAGTGATCCCAACATATCCGACCTAGTACTTCTCTTTGGGGTTCTCTGGTCCTTTTTGCGAATAAGGTGGATGGTACCCTCTGAATCTGTGTGGATTATCAGAAGATGAACCAGTTGATGGTCAAGAACCAATATCCCTTACCAAGGGTTAATGGTCTTTTTGATCAACTTCGAGGTGCACGAGTGTTATCAAAGATCCAATTGAGATTCGGATATCATCAGTTTCATGTTAGACCATCTTATATACCTCTCACATCCTTCAAGAGTAGGTATGGCCTATATGAGTACTTGGTTATGCCATTCGGACTCACGAATGTGCCAACAGTTTTGATGGCTCTGATGAATCGTGTATCCCATACTTATCTGGATTCTTCTTTGGTAGTATTCACAGACTATATCTTGGTGTACTCTCACACTTGACACGACCATGCCACCCATCTTGAGATCGTATTGTGTAAACTGAGAGAGAATCAGCTATATGCTCAGCTCTCAAAGTGCCACTTTTGGATAGACCAGATTCACTTCCTAGGTCATATCATCTCACAGTCAGGAGTTTCAGTAGACCCAGAGAATGTGAGAGTAGTAGTTTACTGGGAACATCCTAAGAATGTGTTTGAAATACAGAGTTTCTCAGGGCTGTCTGGTTACTACATGCACCTCATCGAGGACTACTCCCACTTAGAAGTGCCTTCGACGGGTTGGACTAAGAAGTGTGTGAAGTTCATTTGGTCAGACGCTTGCAAGATAGCCTTCCAGGAGCTGAAGGGGAAGTTTACATCAGCACCAATCCGAATACTTCCGGAGAAGGTAAAGAGCTATATAGTTTACTGTGATGCATCAGGAATTTTTTTGGGAGCTCTGTTAATGTAGGGAGATTGAGTTTTTGCGTACGGGTATCAGTAGTTCAGGCCAAATGAGAAGAATTACATGACACATGACCTCTAGTTGGTTGTAGTTGTTCATGCGCTACGCTATTTGAGGCATTATCTCTTGGGAGAGAATTTTGTGGTTTTCACCGACCACAAAAGTCTCAAGTATATCTTTACTCTACATGAATTGAATCTAAGGCAGTGAATGTGGGTTGAATACCTTCATTCCTTTGATTTTGAGATTTCCTATACACCTGGTAAGGGTAATGCAGTTGCTGATGCACTGAGCAAGAAGACTCAGACACATGCGGTTCATGAGGCCATTGGTGAGTGGAAACTTATGGATTTGTTATCTGAGATGCATTTGGAGGTTCATGATAGTGAGGGTAAACCCTATCTTTCATCGTTATTTTTGACTTCTACCCTCTTGGATAGGGTGAGGATGAGACAGCTATCTGATTCAAAAGTCCTAGTTCTACGAGAGTTAGTGGTGGGTGAGGACCCTCATCCTGGCTGGAAGATAGGCGATGATGAGGTACTTAGTTTCCATGGACGAGTGTGGGTTCCATGGGATATACATGAGAAGTTGGTGCAGGAATTTCATGCTTCAGCTCGGGCAGTTCATCCCAGAGTTACCAAGATGTACCATGAATTGAGACATTAGTACTGGTGGCTGGGTATAAAGAGAGAAGTAGCTGGTTTTGTTATGTGATGTTCCACCTATCAGCAGGTAAAGGTGGAGCATCAGAGGCCAGCCAGACTATTACAGTAGTTACCCATTCCAGAGTGTAAATGGGATGATGTTGTGACGGAATTCATGACTGGGTTGTTGAGGTCACCTCGAGGCAGTGATGTCGTGTGGGTTTCTGTGGATAGACTCACGAAGGTAGCTCACTGTTTTCTAATCAAGGATACCTTCTGTGTTGGCGAGCTCGAAAAGTTGTATATCCGAGTGGTTGTACGTCTTCATGGGGTCCCTCGTTCTATCGTTTCAGATAGGGACACCCGTTTTACATCACATCTCTGGTATAGATTCCAGAGGGCACTAGGTACATTGGTGCTTCTAAGCACAGCTTACCACCCCCAGATCTATGGTCAGTCAGAGGGTACGATACATGTGCTAGAGGACATGCTGTGTGCATGCGTCCTAGACTTTAGGGGCTCCGGGGAGAAGCATATATCCATAGTCGAGTTTTCCTATAATAATAGTTTTCAGGAAACTATTGAGATGGAACCTTACGAGGCTTTATATGGTATGACATTCTAATAACCCTTGTGCTTGATGGAGGGAGGTAAGACAGCTTTACTGGGACCATGTCTCATACAGGAGACTTCTGATGAGGTTCAGTTGATTTAGAAGCAGATGGCTACAGCACAGTGTCAACTGAAATCTTATGTTGATCTTCGTAGATGACCCTTTGAGTTCGTGGTTGGGGATCCGGTTTTCTTGCGTGTTTCACTGAGTTTGGGGCAGAGGCGAATCAGGAGATAGGGTAAACTTTCACCGGGGTATGTGGGGCCATTTGTGATTATGGAGAGAGTCGGGCTGGTAGCCTATCGGTTGCAGTTACCATAGAGGTACCAGGGCATGCACAACGCCTTCCATGTATCTTAGTTGCGCAACTATCATTCAGACATGTCTCACATCTTTCAGCTAGAGGAGGTTGTGCTTTAGATAGATGCATCCTTTGAAGAGATTCCAATTTGTATTGTTGATAAGAGCATGAAGGTTCTCTGAGGTTGGTCAGTTCCTCTTGTACGGGTGTTATGGAAGCATACTTGAGTGTAGGATGAAACCTAGGAGCATGATACCTATGTACATGCTCAGTGGCCAGAGTTATTCTGAGCGTTATCTTCACCACCCTTGGAAGGGAAATTTAGGGATGAATTGCATTAAGGGGGAATGTTTGTAAGAAACCAGTTCTTATTTTTGAGGTATGGGTTTCTTCTTTTCTCTTTTCCTTAAGTGTTTTTGAGAAAATAAGGAAATTGGGGGAAAATCCTAAATTTTGTGACTACATGTCGTGTACTTTTCCACACCCCGTGTACTTTGGCCGTGTGGGAGTACACAGGGCATGTAGGCCGATCGACAATGTATGGTGTAAAAATCGACTACATGCCATGTAGTGGGTATGTATATGTCATGTAGTTAGTCGGTAGGCAAACAGTAAGGTGGTGGCCAGCTGAGAAACAGTACACGTTGTGTACTCAGGTATTACATGCCGTGTAGTCATGTTGACAGATGAACAGTGCCACGCTGGTGAGAATCCGTCGAAGGAACTGTTAAAAAATGAAAACTGCACGTCGTGTACCCATTAGTACACACCGTGTAGTCTATTTTGTTTTCTTAAAATGGGTTGTAGCCTCCCCTATTCACAGGGTAGGCTTATAATTTCTTTTGGAGCTTGGGAGGATGGCCGAACCTTAGAGGATCAGCTTACCGTGCACTGGGAATCCATTTTTTCTTCTGTCGATCACGTTGGGACCATGCTGGTAAGTCCTTCCTTCTCCTTGCATAGCTCTTGACAATTCTTCCTCTAAAGGAAGTTATTTGAGTTTGAAAAAATTTATATTCCCCTCAGATCTACATCGTTCTCAGGCATTTCAAGGAGCGTCGTCTACGTATATCAATCAGGGGCGATCGAGGTAGGTGGTCTACTGTTTATTTCCAACTTTGGGGTAAATTTATGTACCGTTGTGATACGTGCCCATGAATGGGGTATCGTATGGACGAGTCCTTTCATAATTAAATACCTAGAATTGCATAGGTAGTTTAATAAACATGTATAACTACTGTTTGGGATCACTGCTTGGATCCAGGACCACCCCTAAGGTGTGTTTCTCTGTTTAGACGTTTGGCCAGGTTACACGAGGGTATACCTTGATTTTAGCATGATTTAAATTACCTTGATAGGAATTGTATATAAATTTCTTGTTTATATGTTGGGAATGTCCTGGTTACTTGTGCCTGAGGGAAGTGTTGTGATTAGCTTGTGGGCAGTGCTCTGTTTAGCCTGAGGGAAACTTCTTTCTTGCCTGTGGGCAGTAGATTCTGTGCCTTTGTGTGACACATCATACACCAATGGGAATTACTCGATATGCATGTGGGTATATTCCCATGGGTTTGGACTCTCTTTACCTGAGGGTAATGGTTTACGTGCCTAAGGACAATGACTGCTTACTTAGAAATACACTGTGGTTTTTTCCTGATATTGAATGATTAAATGAATATTAAAATGGCAATATAACTGGTAAAGTTAGTTACTTTTGAGTACTGCTTAGTTTATTGCATTTACTACTACACACTGCAATTGAACATTTATACTGACAGTTGGGCACTGATCTTTGGTGGGTGCCTACTAAGATTCATTTCTCACACCTTGTTTAGGTCATGTCTTCGGCCCAAACAAACTATGTTGATGTAGGTGTGGATAAGGGAAAGGGTCCCTATACATGTACTTGATTGCTGCTGAGGTTTGGGGGAGCATGGGACTGAGCTCAAGATCATGATGCAATCGGCTGTTCTGCTTTGTTTGTTGTACTTTTACTTTCCAGTGTATTGTACTGTTGTGTAACGTGTTCTGGCTATTTTTATAGAATAGTGACATGTTGCACCATAATATATATATATATATATATATATATATATATATATATATATATCTGTGTGTGTGTGTGACTTCTGGTTCTTTTTACTTCAGTTGTCCTTTTCAGTTGTTTACTGTTTGCTGCTTCCGCTATTTTATGTTGTTCTTGCATTCTGCTATGCAACACTTTGACAAATGAGGGCATAATTTCCCAACTATCCAGCCCAGGCCCTTTCTGCTAGTCAGTAGCCTCTGGCGTTTCGGGAAATGTGCTTGAGGTCATGTAACCAATCGGGTTTGGGGCATCAATAGAGTGGTACTCGAATCCGGGACATTACAAAATGGCTTTGGAGGTGTGATTTTGAGAGAAGGGGATGTTTCCTTTTATAAGATAGGTGAGAGTCACTTTAGGAAAATATTGAAATATTATTTAATAATAAAATCATTTTTAGGTTATAATGGCTCCAAAATGATTTATTTCAACACCAATGTTGGTATGCATATAAAACCTCTCGACCAATAGGTTTTAGATAGGTTTTGGTCACCATATTAACCTTATCTTTTATATTTAACTCTTAGTTAAATAGTTTAACATTTACAGTGTCTTCTTGTATTCTTACACTATATGATTAATAAACCTACTATAAACTTCCAAGATAACCTAAAGTGGTTAATTGATGACATATATAGTATTATTTAAGATCTTTGGCTGAACCTTATAGTTTTTTGAATATTAAATAATTTAATAATATAATATTAGTTTTAAAAACTCATTTATGTCAATTTTGACACTATTTAGTACTTCAATTTTTTGAAAGTAATCACAACTTGATTACTTCATAAAAGATACGTTTAATCAACACTAACATGTCATATACACCTATAAAATTCTTTTATTTCATAAAAAATTATAAATTATATTTATATTAATATTTATAATCCCATTTATTTGATTCTTTCATTAATAAGGTAATTGCTGCATCATCACTGTGTCATAAATAAATTTAAATATTTCTTGCCTAAAATTTATAAATAAAATACCAAGATGTATGAAACCATTTTATATTTCTAATGAATATTTATAGTCGAATGTATCTTATGTATAACCCTATATTAAAAATGTTTTAGTTATTAAACATTGAATTTAACACTTTTAACTATTCTTTAAATAAAATAATAATAAATGTCCAAATCTAATCCAAGTGGACCAAATTGGATAATATTTTATTCCTATGGTTATTTTTGGTCGAATTTCACTTATACAAATGAATTAGGACATGTGTTAGGGTAATTATAATATCTCTTTTACCCTTAATTACCTTAATTACTTTTAATTGTGGTAAATAAAAGTCAGAAGTTACTATTCACCAAAAATCATTTTTATCTTATTAAAACACATTTTACTTACTGTTTTCAACCTTGTATTTCAGATTTTTTTAACTCATAGAAGTGGTAAAATTAACTTTTATGCAAATTCACAAATTCTCCAAGAAGGTGGGAAAAAGAAGGTAAAAAGTTCAATAAAAATTAATACATCTAATTTTATTATAAAATGACTCCAATTAATTACATTGACCATATATAGGTATTATATATCTATTTTTACGTAAAATAAATTTAAATAAAATAAATATTTATTTAAATAAAAAGTCTGTTTTAAACAATAACACAGTGTTTTTCACAATTCCTAAAAAATTGGATGTTTTCAGAAAAATACCAAAAATTCACCCTATGCTAATTTTGATATTCCGAATTCAAAAATGAATTCTATTATACCAAATTCAAAACATATAAGCTGGATTAATTAATTTAAAATTAATTCCCTTTGTCAAAACCAAAAGGCGGGTTTTTAAAAAGTAAAAACTATTAAAAGATTGACATGTGTTTATATCAAATGTTACTTTGAAATTAATTATAATTCCCTCAATTATATTAAATGATAAAAATATTATATAATTATACTTAAAAACAATAAAATTCATAATTTAACACTATAAATTATTTTTATTAAAAAAGTTGTTTTGAATTAAAATTTGGTAATTTTTCAGTTTACATCAAAATATGAAAGTTATCAGAAAAGTACCAAAATTTATACAAAATAAATTTTTATATTCTGATTCTAAATAAGAATTTAATTTCATTAAATTTAATATATAGGAGTGTCAAATTTTTGTTTTCAAAAGGATTTTTCATTAAATAGGCGGTAATATTGCATTTTTTGAAAATTATTTCTTTTATATGAACAATTGAATTTGTCGTTATATTATGTATAAGGAACACTATATGTAAATGTTAAAATTATATAGGATATATATAAAATTCAAAATGCAGTTAATACTATTCATAACTGCTTTTTGAGAGGCTAGTTTGGTAAGTTGTGGTGCTCTCGAACTTGTTGTTTCGTGTAGCACAAGTTATTGAATTATTTTAATGAGTTAACATACTATGAAATATGGGGGTGTTACATTCTCCCATCCATCAATAAATTGTGTCCTCACAATTTGAAATTGTTCTTTGAAAATAAAAGGTTAAAAATATAAAAATACCTTTGCGGAAAACCCACATCAGAAATTGGGTTAATAAAAGTTTGTCTTAATAAGAGAGAAAGGGAAATGAAAAGGTCACCACCAAATTGGGATCTCGATTAGAAGAACATTAGGGGAAATTAGAGACATATAATTGAAGAAAAAATATAAATATTTATAGGGGTGATTGAGGTCATGAATCACAATCCAGTGTAAAATCGAGGGCCTCAATGACATCAATCTATGATGATTTAAAATAACATTAGTTCAACAAAACATAAGGTATTAGTATAACACATTTTTTGTTTTAATATCCCTTCCCTAATGTTTATTAATTAATTTATTCATAGAATAAAAGGAAAAAATATTTGAACAGTAGAGTTTATCCTTCAACAAATTCCTACCACAAGATAATCTTTCACTCCAAAAGATAACAGAATTCAAAAATATTCTATTTATCTTAATCATATAGGGTTCCAAAAATAATTCATTTATAATTCATTTTTCAGACTATTTAAAAATCTACATTATACAAACCCTCACATCTAGTAGGCTAGTGGTGGGTGATGCACCCTTTTCACCCTTCAGTTGTGGGTTCAAGTCTCACGCCCATGCCGGACTTGGCAGGTTATCACCTGACCTCTGGGTTGTCCTTTTTTGGATAGTCCAAAAATAATCTAAAGAGATTATTTCACATTAACAATAGTATCCAATGTCAAACTTAATCGATTCCAACCTTTAGACTTATCCAAAATAATTCTTTCCAAACTCACAATCTAAAATTTATAAGGAAGGTAGACACAATGAATTTCCTTTCTACCATGTAATAACATGTCAATTACTTCATCATGTATTATTTTAAAACTCGGTAACACCCTGAGTAAACATAAAACCTTATTGATGACATTCATGCTTGTTTCTTCCTTATATAATACTTGATATACTCCTTCTATCCAAAAATGTTGTAAAATCCAACAATGATCGAATATACTAATAATTAATCAGTTTCAAGGTAGTCAAGAATATCTAATATAATATATCCAAATCAATCATATCTTATTCCAAAATCACTACCTCAGTATCAGAACCATATTAAGGTTCATCTTTATCTGAACCATATATTTTCAAAAAAAATTACATTCTATTGAGTCACTTTTCTTGGTTCCACACAATCTAAAGTCCTTAATGAAATAGTACTGCAGTTCAATCCTTATATACTCTATAATTTTTATAACATGAACATCATTAATAAAATACTCAACTGACACAATACTTTAATAATAGAATAATAACACTAATCATTCCTCTTCATATATGGTATTATCATAACTTGATTATTATCTAATAACAACATTTGGGGTATACTCTAATGATTTGGTCATTGATTCTCGTAGTGTCCCATCTCCTTGCAGATGAAGCATTGTACATTTCAAACCCCTTCTTACCCATGGAATCATGTACCTGGGTCCATTTTCTGAACACTTATAACAAACTTCCATCACCTTCAAGCATTTACCAAGGTGATTCTTTCCACAATTATCACATATGGTAAAATCCTTCTTTCCCATCTTCTCTTTATTCATCTTTCTCTCTTACATCTTTTTTTCTCTTGCTTCCCTTTAAATCCATAAGACTCAATGAATTATTTACTTATCTTATTAACACATGATATTATTTATTCATATGATGATAATACATGGGAGCCTATTTCCCTACTAAATATTGGCTTAATAACATGAAATATATGATCCTTCTTATTCTTTCGATCACGTGTATTGCTGGAATTCTTATTCATTATACTAAGTGCCATTTCTAAACAATGGAATACACTAGGTTAGTTTATGAATTTCAATTCATAATTATAAACTTGTAAAATAACTAACATAAATTTAAAAGATTATTCATATAATCTGGAATCATAAAATGTTTTCTTTGAGAAATTATTTACTCCAAAATCCATCATAATGGCTTTTAATGAAAATGTGAATTATCCTAAGCATATCCCCCAATAATGTCATAACCAAGAGTGTAGCAAGTCCCGTTGTCATGTACCAGGATTCCTTGAGTAAATCCCGAAACTCTTTGTCAGAGTTTTCAATCCTAGGTACATCTGTGCTAGAGCCGCATCTACCTTCTCATATATATATAGTGATGTATTGCTTGGAAAATATACAAAATCTCTATATTAACAAAATTCTAAGAAGTTTTCTATACTAATCCTCAAAGTCTATCTTAGGGTATGTTCTCTAATCAGTGTTTATCTAAATCTATTTCCAAGGTTGTTGGTAAACATCTTCTGATACCAACTCTAATGCCCCAACCCTAGTTACCCTGAGTTAGTGCATTATTTTAATACATTGAAATGATTACAAGTAATCAATTATCGAAGGACCGATCAATTTAGCATTCTTGGAAAACATATTACATACATTAACTTTACATTAAGATTTAAAATATAAAATACAAAATATATAGTTCTTTCAGAACAAAATTTTTCCTTTTATCTTAACCCTGCATATCAATCATAATACACTTCTTGGAATCCTGGGAAAATAAAACACAAGAAAGGGGTGAGCTCAGATGCTAAGTAAGGGTAAATAATTTAGCATAAGCTATAAAATTTTAAGGAATGATGTGTCATAAAAACAAAAGCCTCTTTAAACATAATCATAAAAATAATATGGAAAAATTAAATCAACCATCACCATATAAACATGCCTAAGAATATTCTACTAGTCGAATAATCACACGTAATAACTAATTTCATAATGAGGGAATTCCTAACGCCATACATCATTACCAGATAGTCAAAGCCTTGTACCAAGAATACAAATAAATATTTTTTCAAGGCCTTATGCCAAGACTCTAATTTGTCACATTATACCTACTGATGCATTAAGTAGCTATAGCAGACACCACCCATCAATTGCTAAGTCCACAGCATTCCTCAATCAAAAATTTGAAACATAACATAAGAATTCGTATTAAAACAAGCATATGAAATGTCAATACATTAACCATAAACAATGAATAGTATAAAAATAGAACATTCAAAGTCAAACATATAATAACTAATTCAATACAATATGGATGATTGTATTATAATAAATCAACCTAAATCAAAAATAATATCGAGTAAATGTTGCTGACTTAGTTGAAAATGATGAGTAAAACTTTTTTATAGAAATATCCCTTTTTTTGAAATCATTTAAAAGTAAAACATTTATAAAGGATGTAATTTAAAATATAATTTTGAATAAAATTGTCCCATACCACTTTGAACCTTTTAAAAATAATTATTATTTCAAAACATTCATATACATATAAATAAATCCTTAAAATCATTTTGAAAGCATTGACATTAATTAAAAGGATTTAGATAGATAAATATTTAAAACATTTAAAATGATGATATGGTTAAATAGACCCTCCAATAAAACCTTAAAATATTGATTTTGAATACATTTTTGTGAAACAAGGGTATCGATGATAGATATTTCTTAGTAAATAATTACACGTAAACAATCTCAGATAATAACGAGATTGAGGAAATAAGCCTTACCTTGCATTTTCCTTTGGTCGAGAATATGTTTAGCCTCATGTATAATGACCATAGTATGATATTAAAATATAAAAGAACCATGTACATATTTATTATATCATACATGATTAATTTATGACTTTATACTACCCATTTAATAATGATTTCCATTTTAAATTAATATTTCAAGTAATAATCGTTTTCTTTATCATACGTGTTTCAACTTGTTATTCTTGATCGTATCATTTAGATCATGATTTAAATATTTTAAGAATATAACACATGAATTATATATCATAAATATTTAGAATATTAATTTGTATAATAGATAGAAATATGAAATGGAAAACACCATTTATGGAGATGGTAGGACGTACGTACGCATAAATGTTGTTTCTGCTTTCATGTTGTATTGAATAAAAGTAGGTGAATAAGATATATGTAGGTACATACATACATACATACATAAATATATATATAAATATATATATTCAGTATAATTATTATTTCATATATAATATAATTATTAATAATATATATTTTTATAATCATCATTGAAATGTGAATGTGGAAATGAATCTTCTCGCGTCGTGGAGACGGTAATCCGTACGTATGCATGAGAAACAATATCATTATATTGATGGTGAAATAGAATGTAATTGGATGTTATATAATATATATAGAATAATTAAAATTTTATATTTATTATTTACATCAGTTATACTCATTATTATACACATCCAAATAATGAATTGTTTGAATAACAAACTACACTACGACGTGGAGACGGTAAGGCATATGCATGCACGTATGGTGACTTTGTCATTTATAGGATTGATAGAATAATGAATATGGTTGTACCATATTTATAATAACATAAAAGTATGTAGGAGGTACTGGAGTTATTATTTTGGTATGGAAACAACAAATAACGAGGCAGTGTAAGAAGAAAAGAACTTGAATGTGGGTGGTGAAATTATTACCTCTTCTTCGAGTGTTTCCTTTTGAGTTGATCAAAAGGGATCCTTAGGTTGGATTTAGGATCAAATTAATGCCTCTAGGTTGAATTCAGGGATGTTGGTAGGATATTCTGGTAGGGGTTGGCTAAGCCAAATGTCTTTGGATGTGTGATTTTGAGAGAAAGGGAAGTTCCCTTTCATAAGAGCGGTGATTGTCCATTTCGGAAAAGCTTGAAATATTATTTTATTATAAAATCATTTTCGGTTTATAATGCCTCCAAAATGATTTATTTAGAGTATAAGGTTGTTATGTGTTGAAAACCTCTCAACCAATAGCTTTTAGATAGGATTAGGTCACCATATTAGCCTTACCTTTTATATTTAACTCTTAATTAAATAGATTCACTTTTACCTTTTCTTCTTGTACTCTTACACTATTTGGTTCATAAAATTAATCTAAACTTCAAAGGGAACATAAAGAGGTTAATTAATGACATATATAATATTATTTAATCCGTTTGGCCAAAACCTATTTTTTGTTGGAATATTATGTAATTTAATAATATAATATTTGTTTTAAAAACTCATTTATGTCAATTTTGACACTATTTAGTAATTCATTTTTGCGGAAGTCATAAAAACTTTATTAGTTTGAACAAGATACATTGAATCAACAATAACATGTCATGTTCATCTATAAAAGTCGTGTATGTCATAAAAACAATGAAATTTTATTTATTTCAGTATTTATAATACCATTTATTTGATTCTTTCATTAATAAGTTAATTACTTCATCATCATTGTGTCATAAATAAATTTAATTATTTAACGTTTAAAATTTATAAATAAAATTCCATGATGTAGGAAATATTTTTAGCTTTATAATTAAAATTTATAGTCAAATTTATCTTATGTATAACCTTATATTAAAAATGTATTAGTTATTAAACATTGAATTTAACACTTTTAACTCTTCTTTAAATAAAATAATAATAAATGTCCTAATCTAATCATAGTGAACCAAATAGGATCATATTTTATTAATATGGTTTTTTGTTTTAATTTCACTTATCCAATAAAATTTGGGCATGTGTTAGGTTAATTATAATATCATTTTTACCCTTATTTTTTAAAATTACTTTTAACCATGGTAAAGAAAAGTCAAAAGTTACTATTCACCAAAAAATATTTTCATCTTATTGAACCACATGTTACTTAATGATTTTAAATGTGTCACTCAAAGTTTTAAACTCACAGAAGCGGTAAAATTTTGTTTTATCCAAATTCGCAAATTCTCCTAGAAGGTGGTTAAAAGACGGTAAAATGTTCAATTAAAATTTCTACATCTAATTTTATTATAAAATGACTACAATGAATTAAATTAAACTTATATAGGTATTATATATCTATTTTTAATTAAAATAAATTTAAATAAAATAAATATTTATTTAAATAAAAAGTCGGTTTTAAACAATAACGCAATGTTTTTCACTATTCATCAAAAATTGGATGTTTTCAGAAAAATACCAAAAATTCACCCTAAGCTAATTTTGATATTCAGAATTAAAAAATGAATTATATTTTACCAAATTAAAAAAATAGAAGTTGAATTAATAAATTTAAAATTAATTCCCACTGTCAAAACCAATAGGCGGGTTTTTAAAAAGTAAAAACTATCAAAAGATTGACATGTTTATATATCAAATTTAACTGTGAAATTACTTATAATAACCTACATTTTATTTAATGATAAAAATATAATCTAATTATACTTCTAAAAAATTCCAATTCATAATTTAACACTATAAATTACTTTGATTAAAAAATCTGTTTTAAATTAAAATTTAGTATTTTTCAGTATACATCAAAATATGAAAGTTATCAGAAAAGTACATAATATTTATCCAAACTAAATATTTACATAATGATTCAAAATAATAATTTAATTTCATTAAATTCAATATATAAGAGTGTCATATATTTATCTTAAAAAGGATTCTCTATTAAGCAGGCAGTAAAATTTTATTTTTTGAAAAATACTTCTTTTATCTGAAAAATTAAATTTGTCCTTATATCATGTCTATGAAACACAATATATGAATGTTAAAATTTTATAAGATATATATAAAATTTAAAATTCAGTTAATACTATTCATAAACACTTTTTTAATGGCTTGTTTGGTAAGTTGTGGTGTGCTCGAACTCATTGTTACGTATAGTGAAAGTTATTGAATTACTTTGAAAAGATAACTTACTATGAAATCGTGGGGTGTTAAAATACTTGTACTCAATTGGAATTACTTTCTAAATTATTTATCTTTATTATATCCTTCTATAATTTTGTCTTATATACAAAAATATTTAATATATTTTCTTGGAAAAAGTCATAAATTCTTGAACACATTAATCATTCAAATATTCATTTTCTTATTTACTTTCTTCATTAGGGGATGATCCATCATATTCTTTTAGAAAAACTATATTATTCGAAGAATTGTCCTTACCTCTGACCTTATAAAATTTTATTCTTCTCCATTATCTCACTATCATGTTTTATGATTTTTTATATTGATCATCCTTTAATTATTTTAACTTCTTCTTGTAGGAAACTAGATGAACAATTCCCAATGTGTCACCCAATTTTTTTATTTTTTAGTGATGAAGAAAAAATAATAAATTTTGAGTCTTAAATAAGTAAATTTTTGAAATTTTGGATGTCGTATGGTTTTGTAGACCTTTCACAGTAACTACGTATTTTTAGAGAGTTGGGACAATGGGTAACACATGATTAAAGCACAGTTTTGGTAATCATGAAATATCACCTTACATGCCTTTATTTTGGCCCAAAACATAATTTATTACATCCTAAAATTATGAGACCATTTTTAATTTCTTCTTGGGATATTTTAATTATATTAATAAAATATTTATAATTATATATATATATATATATATATATATATATTAGGTGTGTTTCTAAAATTTTAACATCTGTTTTATAAAGAATGTGTGAATATGAGATGACATGAGTATTTTATGTTATTAATATTATTATTTTTCTGTAAATTTATTAAGGGTATAATATTTATCGAAGGATTTTTTATATCATTAAATTCTATTGATACTTGATTGTGTAAAAATGTATTTTATATTCATGATTTAGTTTATAGATTTTCTCTAAAGGTAAAATTCATAACTTTTAAATATTTATTTTGTTTTCAGGGTATTTTATATATTTTTCCATTAAATAATATTTTTATGGTTTCATTTCAGACCAATTTTTTGTGTAAATTCCAAATGTGATTTTGAAGGGGTATTATGAAAAAAAAATCATGGTATTTTTTTATAACTATAAGAAAAATAATAAACTATTTTTATTAATGATTTCAAAGAGAAAAGTGATGTTTAGATAATCAAGTAGTTTTTTGTATAAATTATTACAATAAAAAGTTTTTCTATTTTGAAATAAGATGAATACATATGATATTATTTTTTAGGAGGAAGTTGAATAATAGAAATAAATGGTTGGTTAAAAACAATTGATTTTGGAATGATTTGAATCAATTTAGACATAATAAAACCTCATGGTAAATACCCTGGGTACTATTACATTCCCCGAGATAAGTGTTTTCATTTACTTATAATTTAATCCTAACTAGTTTTTATATTCTATATGATGCCCCCTTGTTTACATAGTACTCTGATGGGTATAAAATAACAGAAACATGTTTCTACCATATAAATTAAACTATAGTAAAATGGTTCTCCCATATTACAGTCATGAACCAATCTGGGGTTCTATACAACATGGCACCCAACTCAGACCGAGACATGGCCCGTAGGGCAATCCCAATCCCCACAGGTTGTAAACTAGTTCTTGTGTATCAACAATACTCTTTTAGGAACAATTTCGCTCATGAATTTAGCAATGAAAAACCAGTAAGTATTAGACACCATCATATAAATGATATCTAAAAGCAAAAAGGTATACAATTATTTTCAGATTCAATGTTTTAAAATGATAACCAAACAAAAAATAACCCAACATGAAGCGAAAAAACTAAAACACAACTCAAAAACCTCCATGTAATAAGAGTTCCACCACCAACACCTACAATAATTGGAAAACTATCAACTAGATTTACCATCACCACCACAAAACATCTTTCCTTTTCCTAGGTCATACATTACAATGTCTACATACACCCTAGAATGTATGTAGGGTGTGATAAAAATCCTAGTATAATGCCACCCAAAAGAAGGATTCCATTATAAAACATTATAAGATAAATCAACATGCCCATTTTCATAAGAAAATTTGAAACATTTCTCTAAAAACACATGAAGGAAACACATTTATAGGAAAACAATTTTAAGGAAAATATTTCTCAAATGTGATTTCTTTGAAAACATAATGTACACAAGGTCTTCCATATACCGATGGTTAGCACTATGTCACAAAATCATAAAGTCAAAAGAGAGAACTGTAGGAAATCTCTATATGTAACTAGCACTAGTGGGATACTATAAACATCATACATCAGTTCTCAAAATACTCAAACCAAAACCTATAACGTCCTCATCAATGATCCACTATAAGGTAATTCATCCCAAGGTCTAGTGGTATCCCTATTATAATCCAAAACCAATAGTGTCCTCATGCATTAGCTAATAGAGGGAGTCTGATCCCAAGGTCTAGTGGTCTTTGGGCACTTAACATGTTTAGTTAGTGTTTTAGCATCAATTATTTAAGAAAAAACTGGGCCTTATCCCCACTGAATCAACAAGTTTACTAGTTCATGTCCACCTACCTAAATACTGATATTCCCTTTGTGATCAATTTTCATTTCACATGTCACATAAGATTTAACTTTCTCATACACATGCATTACATCACGAAAACAAATGAAAAATAATTTATTTCACAATAATAATCCTTCCATAATCAAATATCACATGGAAACCACTATTTCAGATAATCCAAACCACTTTCATATTCATAAACACATCATTTTCATTTGAAAACATGTTTCTCACCAAGTTAACAATTTATAAAACTCATTTTGAAACACAACAAGAAGATTTCTCATGAAATCCAACCATTTATATAGGAGAATCCCCTTAAAAGTACATACACAAACCAAATTATATTTTAAATGTTCTTTGCATAACACACACAATCCATAACAAAAGTTTTAAAAACACTACAAAGAAGATTCACATGTTACAAAAACCCATTTCCTTTAGAAAACCAACATTAATCACATATGTACCTAAAAAACACTTTTTGGAATATATTTTTCACCTTTCACACAATCCATTGAATGCATTTATAAATCACAACAAGGAGGGACCCATGAAATACAGGAAAATTACTTTTGAAAACCATCTTCCAAAACATACAAACTTCCACTAATTTTAAAAATAAAGATTACCCCTTGCACTTAATCCATTGAACTTGTTTATGAAACCATGAAATCCCACCAAACACATTTAATAATGTAAAATCAGGGAACAAACTACCTCAAGATCAAAAAAAATTAGAATTAAATGGAAAACAAAAAATACATCACCAAGGAACCCTATAAAAGAAATATTGAACAATAACCATAAATATTTTACCCTAAAAAATATTAACCCCAAATTAGGTCAAATAGACCGCTGGAAATGAAGAACCCAAGAAATAGGGAATATAAGCCCTAGAAGAAAGGATAAACCAATGGAACTGATACTTACATGATTATTCATAGAAGAACTAAGGTCACAACCACCCGAAAATTAGAGCTCTAGATGTCCAAGGAAGAGTATAAAAATATCATAGGGATAAATATTCCATATAGATCGAATTATGGGTGATTTAATTCTCAAAACATTGGGGGAAAATTTTAATCTTCAAATATTCTATTAATTGGACAGGTCTCAAGTTTAGACAACATAGTATTCCATACCATGTGACAATCTTGTATCCCTATCAATCCAAGAAGAATGGTGTGGTATGGATTCCTAGGGGAGAGAATATGCACGTGTAGATAGTCATAAAGCTTGGATGGAGTCACAATATAAGGAACACAGTTTTCACTAGGTTGGCATAGAGTTTCACGTAACCATGTGAGGAAGGTCCACCACCAACTGTACGGTAAAAAATTTCTATATTTCACCAAAAAAACATCCTGGAATGCCATGGGATAATTAAAATTCCAATAATGTATAAAATAATTCCTCAAAATAAAATCATGTATGTGACAATTCTCCCCACCATGAAAAAAATTTTCCCTCGTAAAGACATTTAAAAGTATGATCAAATAATAATAATGGATACTGCTCCTCAACCCAAGACTTCTACTCCCATGTCTCATGCTCATATTTACCATGATTCCAAATAACTCAGACCAACTATATCAACTTCCTACAAATCACTTTCTCCTAAGAATCCAAAATCCATTATGTCCACTCAAATACAAACAGACCACGCTTTAACTCATACTCCTCCCAATTCAACACATGAGAAAGATTCAGATTATACATTTTCAGCTTAGAGACATGGAATTTGTCATTAATTGATGTAAATTGGGAGGGAAAATACAACAAGTATTCCACCTTACTAACTATCTCAATGGTCTTAAATGTTTTTAAATACCTTGGTTAAATATTCCCTTTCTTAAAGAAATGATAGTGAACCAAATAATGTTCCAATTTCAAAAACAATATATTACCCATGGATAAATCCAAATATCGGCACCTCTAATTGGGATAAGAATTATGGAGACTCTGAGCTGTCAACACCTTCTAACTGATCAACTTTACATGCTCTGGCATCTCTTACACAAGAAATGGTCTCAATAATGAGTTATCACTGACCTCAAAACAAAACAACGGAAACCAACACCGATGACCATAATGATCATCAATGGGATCCATTTGGATCGTTTATTGGAAACTATTATTATATAAAAACTTTAAAATACACAAATTAATATTCCACGATCCTCCAAGATCTAACACAAATTCTCGAAGCATGTCTTCTAGTATATGATTCTCCCGTTCCTTTTGAAAATCCATTTGTGGGTGGTTTTTCACAGTCAACATAACTCAAAACTCCATATCCTTATAAAGGTTTTCACAAAACTATGAGGTAAAATGAGGTCCCTTTCCAAAACATTTTTTGGTGACACACCATGAAGCCCCACTTTCCCAATAACATTCAATTTTCCCAGTTCATCCTCCTTTTCCGAACATATAATCAGAATTATATTGGTTTATTTTTTCAAAATATCAATCACTACCAATATATAATTCCTCCCTCGGGTTGTATGATGTAACCTAATAATAAAATCCATTGAGATGTCATCCCACCACTAGGTAAAAATTTTTAGTGGATAAAGAAAACCAGGGGGCCTTTAGTGCTATGCTTTAACTTGATAACATTTAAAACACTGGGATACAATTCCAGTAATATACTGCCTCATACCTAGCCACCAGAATTGTGGATGGACATTATAGAACAAATTGGGGGTCCCCAGATTAACAACCAACTATGATTGGTGGCTATATTGCATAACCACCTTCCTTAAGGACAAAAACACCATGAAGTTACCCTCGATGCAAAAAAATCCCTCAAGAGACAAAAGTATTCAAAAATAACCTCCCAAAAATTTAAGACCTACATAGAATGTTGGAACATCTCAGAATTTTTATTCTCCTACCAGATGAATTATATAAGGCATGTTTTCAACTACAAATTGTCCAAGAATGCTCGTCCACTTTGCTCCTACATCCTTAGATGAATCTGGGAAAAAGAGATAACAAAGTACACTCATCACAATAATCCTTTAATGCTTTCACCAACACATTCTTTCATAAGGCATCTGCAACCACATTACATTTTCCTAGGGTATAAAAAATATCAAAATCAAACCCCATAAGGTTATCAACCCAAAAACACTACCTCAGATTCATATCTTTTGGGATAATTTATATGTGAAACTCTTATGATCCAAATAAAACACAAACATCATCCTGAAAAGATAATGTCCCCATGTCTTTAAAGCATGAATCACCATCGTTAACTCTAGGTCCTGGGTTGGGTAACTCTTTTTATGTGGTCGGAGTTGGAAAAACCAATATTCCACAAAATGTTCATCCTACATTAGCACACTTCCAATGTATATACCTAAGGCATCGATGTAAACCATATAACCATTTCCAGAATCCAAAAATATTATAATCTATTTTGTGGCCAATGACCCCTTAATATCCTCAAAAGAATTTTGGAAATCAGAATTCATTTAAAATTTCACCCCCTTTCGAGTAAGAACAATTATGGGTGAACCATGCTAAAGTGATATCCCAAAAAAACCACATGTAATACCCTTCCAGGACCAAAAAACCCCATACCTAAAATACATTATTCAGATAATCTAATGAAAATACTGCACTGATCTTATAATGGTCCACCGAAACTCCTTGTTCTAACACTACATGACATAGTAACTTTACCTCTTGCATATAGAAGGTTCACATGAAAATATTCACATAGTGATGATGATTTTGCAGGTTTCCCAACACAGTCCTAAAATTCCACCCATTCTTCATAGTCCTTGAATAAACTTGGATTTCATCCTTAAATGACAAAAAAGAATCAATGTACTCATGGAACAATTGGTTTATAAGTGCCATAAATAATGCCAAATAATTCATTAATCCACAAGGCATGAACAATTACTCGAAATGGTTGTACCTACTTTAGAGAGATGTTTTCGAACATATGACTCCCTGATTCTAACCTGGTGTCAACTCGAATGAAAATAGATCTTTGAAAACCAACTCTACCCCTTAAGATAATAAAAAATGTTATCAATGCGGGGTAAAGGATACATATTCGTAATCATGAACTTTTTATGCTTTTGATAATCAATACAAAACTGGAGATATCCATCGGTCTTTTTCATGAATAGCATTACGGAGGCCCAATGTGTGACATTTGGTAGAATGAATCCTTTGGATTTCAAATCATCCAGATATAACATTAATTCACTAAACTTGGTGGGGGTTAATATGGTACAACGGAAGATATATCAGTTTTGTTATTGATGCCAAATCTTTATTGAAGTCCATGTACCGCTCGGGAGGAAATCCCAAAAATTCTTCAACAAACACCTTTGGAAACTCACCCATAATATTAGGTAATCCACCGTCAGGATCCCCATCATCATACTCCAACATGAGTGATGATATTTAAAAAATGAGGTTTCTCAACTTCAAAAGTGGAGGACTATCATGTCCTGATTGAGGATCCAATTCTCCTCGATGAAATTAGGTACTACCATCAGGTTCCACAAAACTCACATACTAGAGATAGGAATCGATGTTCACATGAAAATTAACCATCAAATCCATATAAAATATCATTTAAAATAGGTCTATATCATAAAATATGAAATCCCATTCTAGCTCAACCTATGACATGGTGAGAGCGCATTGTGAACACCAAAAAACACTACTCTTGTTTCTTACCAAGTGGCGTATCTAACACCATCACATATGGAATATGATCGGTTGACAATATTAGCACATTCACAAGATAGGTAGAAATAAAATAAATAGATGTACCAATATCAAATAGAATAATAGCTAATGATGATTTAATAATAATGTTACCTCTAACTAGCACATTCCCTACATTTGATTACATTCATGCTTGATCCACAACATAATGATGTTTCGTCACATCCTGTCTCGGGGAAAATCCTCTCACCTACATCTTTAACCTAAAATTACTTTTAAAAAATAATATCTTGTTCTAAGACCATGAACTCTGAACTAATAACCTTCTATCATATATGGTTCCGACTGTCTAGATATCCTTTTCAAGGCTAAAGATCTTTCACCAATTTGATATGGGCATTCCACCCTATAAAAATGTTTCATGTTCCCTATAGATTCATACTGAATGAAGGGTCTTGGTAGAGTTGAACATGAAGATCACATGTACCCTTCCATCCAACATGATGACACAGAACATACCCTACATCTGAAGCCACAAAAGAAGATAATAAGGAGGGATGGCCTAATCTACCACCTCCCATATTCTCTTTCTCTTCTTGCTCCCACTTCTTCTCCAATAATCTTACACTTCCATATCCCACTATAGATATTGATTCAGAGAAACTAGAAATTCCTCAATGATTAATCTATATAATCATATCATGATCAACCACTACTTTATAAGTCTTCATGTTGAATAAGAATATATGGGATCATATATTTGACTGTAACCCCATTTCAAACTTTTGATCCTTCATTTTCTTGTTGGAAACTACCTTAGGTGTGAACAGTACTAACTCATCAGAATGGTTGGTATACTATATCATGGTCTGATCCCGCTAATGAAGATCCAAAAACATCTTGGTCTTGGTGAAGGAAAAGGTATTTGGTAAATATTGCTCATTGAAGATGACCATAAAATCATTCCACCTCATCTTCTCATGCTACCTGGCTTACACAATGAAGTCCCACTACTTCTGACTGCAACCTTCCAACATGAACAAATCAAACTTTAACCTAAATGAATCTAGTATGTCAAAATAACTCAAACATCCTATCATTATTCTCCAACTAATCCTCAAATTATTTTCTATCCTTGATAAAATGGAAGGAAGGAGGCATGTTCTTGAAGAACTCATGATCATTGTCTATACATGAACCTGGTTCATCTTTCCCAACATGGGTAAAAATAGATCTCACTCCCGGACCCAAGGATTCAAAAATTGGACCACTAATTTTACTAGTATCTGATCAATTAGTGATGAAGAACTATCTGTAACCTCTTTTTGTGGATGGATAGGATGTGTTCGGGGGGGGGGGGGGGGGGGGGTCTTGCTGCATCAAGCAACCATGACAAGAAGAAACCATCAACACAATATTATGAAAATTTGCAACAATAATCCCATATTCCGAAGAATTATATAATTCATAACAATTAAAAATTCATCTAAAAAATAGGTCAAAGAAAAATAATCCACCCCCACCTGATTTCCACATATAGTCTACAACCTATACGTCTCACATGGGGTGATAATTCAAACCAATTTCCCAAAATCCCATAGTGAGTCAAGGCTTGTTACGAGGTATGTTGTCCAGACACCCCACTCACAAACAAAACTAAAGCCCCGTTAATCCTAGATCCTCTCAATCCATACTCTTCCTAGATAGCATGACCCATGGAAAGGGTCAAAACCTAGCTCTAATAACATTTTGTCATGAACCAAGCCAACTTTCCATCTAGCCCAAAACTTAGCCCACCCTGAGAGAGGGACCGAAGGGCATTCCAAATCCCCATGGTCTAGAAACCAGTTTTTATGTATGAACAATACAGTTTTGGGAATGATTTCACCCATGAATTTAACAATTAATAACCAAAATGATTAGAAACCATCACATAATTGATATCCAATTCCAAAAATGGATTCAACAATTTATAAATCCAATGTCTTACAACTTTAACCAAAACCAAAATAAATTAATAGGAAGAAAAATAACTAAATCACATCTCCAAAACCTCCCTATAATAAGAGGCCCATCACACTGTATCCTCCACCACCAACACCTATATGAAGTGGAATACTAGAAACTCAATCCACCATCACCACCACTAAAAATCATGTCGTAACATATTTCTTACCAAATAATGTATACATATAACAAAGAGTGTATGCAGGGTGTGATCCAAGGACTAGAAGGATGCCACCCAAAATAAGTATTCCATGCTATAATAGTAGAAGATAAATAAACATTACAATTTTCAAAATAATATTTGAAAGATTTCTATGAAAACACATTAAGGAAACATATTTTTAGGAAAACACTTTTAAGGAAATCATTTCTCAAATAAGATTTCTTTGAAACAAAAATGTACACATGGTCCACTATATAACGATGGTTAGAACCATATCACAAAATAATCATGTCCCAAGAGAGAACCATGGAAAATCTCTATAGGTAACTAGCACTAGTGGGACCCTATAAAACTCGTACCTTAGTGATCAGAATCGTCCAACCTAAACTAACAGAATTATTGTGCATGAGCCACAAGAGGGAACCCATCCCATGATTGATTGGTCTCTATATCATAAGTAAAAAATCAAAAAATTCCTAATGGACAAGCCACTAGAGGGGATCCCATCCCAGGGTCTAGTGGTATCTGATCATGTCACATGTTTAGTTAGCGTTGAAGCATTAATCCTTCAATAAGAAACAGTGCTTCAGCCCTACCAAATAAACTAGCATACTATTTACTGTTCATTCACCTAGATATTTATGATTCCCTTTGTGCTCAATTTCTATTTCACATGTCACATAAAACATCACTTTCACATAAATATGCAGAGAACCATGAATGCAAATGAAAAAACCATTTATTTCACAATCATAATAATCCCACAATAAAATAACACATGGAAAACATAGTTTTCTATAATCAAACCCACATTAATATTCATAAGCGCACCCAATACATTTGGAAACAAATTTCACACAACATTTTCAATTTAAAAAAGTCATTTAGAAACCGAAAAACAATAACACTCAGGAAATCCAAATATTTGTATAGGAAAATTCCCTTTCAAATCCAAACTCACACTAAATCCAATTTAAAAAGTGATCCACACCACATAAACAATTCATATCACACCTTTTAGAAACACAAAAAAGAATATTCACATGAAACAAAAACCCATTTCCTTTAGAAAACCATCTTATATCAAATATGTACCTCAAACACCTTTTAAAAACATATTTTTCACCATTCACACAATCCATTAAACACATTTATAAAGAAAAACAAGAAAGAACACATGAAACATAAGAAACTTCTTTTATAAAAACATATTTCAACCCATACATA
The DNA here is from genome assembly GCA_963277665.1 of Viscum album. NCBI lineage: Eukaryota > Viridiplantae > Streptophyta > Magnoliopsida > Santalales > Viscaceae > Viscum > Viscum album. Next base: position 1,422,372,181 of record OY728161.1, read on the forward strand.
CTACAAATAATTTTGAAAACAAAATTTTCACTACACTCTTATTCTATATAACATTTTTTATGAAACCAAGAATAAACAGCAAAGTCATATAATAATGTAAAACCACGGAACCACATACCACAATCTTGGAAACCTTAGGATTATGATGGAAAACCACAACTACCCCACCATGTAACCCTATAAAAGAAAACATATAATAATAACAATAATGGTATTACATAACAATACAACATTGACTCATTATGTCAATCGGACCACTGGAAAAGAAGTATTGAGGAATGGTGTGAGAGAAACCCTAAAATATGGGTTAAAATGAAGGAAATAAGACTTACTTGATGATTAATTGAATAAAAAATGTCCAAAACACCAAAATATTTAATCTCAAGAAGTTTAAGTGGGAGTGAATGAGGCTTATAGGGATGAAAATACCCTATGGATCATGTTAGGGGTGATTTACTGAAAAATCAAAAGGGGAAAAGAGTAATTTTTTAATTTTTAATGAACTAAATAGGTCACACTGTCTTAAAAACCATATGAAAACCATGTTTCCTTCTCTGTCTAAGAGGAAAGAGGTTTCAATGTTTCTGATGGATGAGTGCACACCCATGCGATTAGTCATGCTGTTTGGATTGTGCCACTGTCTAAGGCACATGATTTTCTATGTGCTGGTGCACGATTTTACATAACAATGTAACAATTGTGTGCCAATTTATGTGGGGTAAAAAAATCAAATTTTCTCCAAAAAATACCAAGAAACCCAAGGGATAATTACAAGACTAATAATAAACAAAATAATACCTCAAAATAAAATCACGGATTAAAAATTAACTAAAATGTTGGTACAAAGTGCTCTCTTGTAAACGTACCCTAAAGACATGGTTATCTAAATGGGTTTTAAATTATATCTACTTTAGTCCTATAGTTCATATCCCTATAATCTTATTCATTAATTTATTGATATATTTTTCCTTACTTAAACTTTTGTTGTATACTTGTATACGTTATTTCACATTTAATTTTGTCTCAATTACATTCATATATGTCCAAATTTTAAATAATTTCAAAAAATTAAAATTCAGGTTATTTGATTTAATAAAAGGTAGAAAAAATTATATTTTAATATTTTTATTTCATGCTAGAATGTTTGAATTATAAAAGAAAGGGAATGTATATAATAATTAGTGGAATATTACTGGGCTTTCACTCAATCATTACATACACACCAAGGTGTGTATGTATATTTTTATTTACTTGATCTCAATTACTAGTGTAATAAATGATCATTATCTTAGGAGTGTAATATTTCTTGGGTGTGAGGATATATAGGGGTGACATGAGAGTGGTTGTTGTGTTACATGGGATGTTTAAATGTTTCTTTTTCTCATTATAAATATTTTATTGTTCTCTATTACTATTAAACTTTTTCATTTATTGATTATATTGTGTCATCAATGTTATTATGTATTTTCATTATATTGATAATATTTTATTAGTTTCTTTTATTATTTATATATTATAAATGGTAAATCACCAAAAACAATTTTATGATACCCTTGGAACTCTTTGTTATCCCATGATGATGAGAGTGCTGTTTAGGAATTTTAGCATTCTAGATTTGGTTGAGTGACTAGATATCTATGTTGGTATAATACACCTAATATCATCACAATTAAAACATTTAAGGAATTAAACTATTTTACTTACCTTTATTTATTTAAATAACATTAGAAAAAGTGATATATAATCATTGAGGTTTATGAAATTATCTTCAATTTATATGTTCTCTTCATGAGACCTTTTGGAATCATTTTTTATCTTTTCATGGATTTATTTTAGTCACCTCTATTGATTTTCATTTCTACTTTAATGTTATTTCCATTTTTGTCTCATAGAATATCAATATGTTTTGTAGTTTCTAAATGGAAAACACTTCCAATTTATGATCCTATAAAGTATAAATTTTGGAAACAAACTCATACAGTGTAATATGTATCAATTTCTTTATCATGGTACTCTTCAGAACCTTCATTATAACTTTTAATCATGCTAAAAATTCACTCACTTGAATAAAGAGATCGTCCAAAATTAATCTACAACTATATATATATATATATATCCCAAAATTATGCACAAAATATTTCATGTTAGGATTCTACAGCCTCATTATATCCTATATGAATTTCCTGGTTTTTTCACCATATGGAGTCCAAAATTTTAGAACAATAAATAATTCATATTATTTCATATAGAGTGAAGAGAGTGACACATTATGCTCTATCCATTATATTTCAATATATTTCTTATCGAAAAATGTAAATTCAACAGTAATGTTAGAATGAGTAACACCGTAATATCTCAAATATCCCATATGTTATTTTAGGTTATTATATGGATTATTTTTTAGATCAAGAATTGAGACCGTGTATGATTATTAGGTCTGATGTTCCCAGAATAAATGTTTTAAATGTATTAAATATATTAAGTATCACACAAATGCAATTTTCCTTAAAACAGTGGAATAACTCTAGAATGAATGTCCAAATCAGAAATCCAAGTACATCATTAAGTTAAAATGTGGTTTTCACCCTAGCTACAACATAAACTTTGTTGATATGGGACCTCTTTCAGAGTTTTTTCATGCACGTAAAAAATTAAAATAAAAAAATTTATTTATTTGTGTATACGTAATGACCTATTTTTATCCTTTAAATATACATATATTGATTTTGTATCCAGATTATGTACTAAACCAAGGATGTTGCACACCAATCTTTAATGGTATGATTCTTTTTAAATTATTTAGTAGCTTTCCATGCATGAAACACTGAGTTCAAGCACACCATAACCTATCAATCTAGCCGTTTAAAAAGTGGTTATGAATAGTATTAACCATATTATGAAAATTATAAATTTTATATTTCAAAATAGACTGCATTTTTGAATTCATAATATCAAAATTTACTTATGGTGATTTTTTTATTTTTTGAAAAAGTTTCAATTTTTTCTGAATAGTGAAAATTACAACAATGTTGTTAAAAAACGACTTTTCATTTAAATAATTATTTTGTTCTAAATTTATTTTAAATTCAAAATAGATAAATAAATTAAACATATATTGATATAAAATAGTTCATTGGAATCATTTTATAATAGAATTAGATATAAATTTTTTTTGAACTTTTGAGCGTCTCTTTGACGAGCTTTCTAGCCACATCTACGAGATTTGCATTAAACCTAATTTTACCACTTTTGTGAATGGAATTTCAAAAAAAATATTCAATATGGTTGTAATCAGTATTAAAAATGTGTTCTAATAGGATAAAAATAATTTTTTGGTGAATATTAACTTTTGGTTTTTATTTAACACGGTTAAAGGTAAATAAGGGAATTGAAAATAAAATAAAATTATAATAATATAGAATTACCCTAATGGTTGTCCTAATTTAATTTTATATGTGTGTTTTGACCAAAAACAACCTTAGGTGGAAAATATTGTTCTTTTTTTAAGTCACCTGGGTCAGATTGTGGCATTTATTATATGTTATGTAAAGAATAGTTGAAAATGTCATATTCAAATTTTAATAACAATATAATTTTTAATGTGAGGTTATATAAGTGATATAGTTCTCCATAAATAGTATTTAGAAATAAATTTTTTTTATCTTCATAATTAAAGTATATTTATATTTTTAGGAAATAGATAATTAAACTAAATTGTGACACAACAATGATGCCCTAATTGAATTATTAAAATAAGAATTAATTAAATGATATTAATAATATTAAATTAATTATAATTTGAAATATTTGATGGCATAAAAGAATTATTTTGAAAACATTTACTTATTATGGATTATTTAAGGTAGTTTTTTAGAAGTAATCAAGTTTTTGTGACTTTAAAAATATCATGTATTAAATAGTGTCAAAATTGACTTAAATGATATTTTAAAATAAATAATATTTTAATAGGTAATATAAAAATAATAAAAATTTTATATTCATCCAAAAAAATTGGATAGTGTTAAATATTTCATAAACGATACAATTGGGGTTCTTTTTCATTTTATAGTATGTATATTAACCCTATAGTGTAAAAAGACAAGTAGACACTATAAGAGTTAAACTATTTAACTAAGGGTCAAATCCAAAAGATAAGGTTAATTTTGTGACATAAACTTGTCCACTAATATTTGATTGAGGGTATTTATACTCATACCCATATTGTCCACTATATAACTCACTTTTTAGTTATTTTAATTTGAATACCATTTTATAATAAATTGATTGTTTTGGAGTTTCCAAAATTACCCATCCCCACTCTTATAAAAGGGAACATCCTCTTCTCTTTTATTCACACCTATAAACCCATTTTTATCATCCAAAACCTTACCCATTATCCAGATAAAATACCTAAATTATTCCTCGGGGCCATAATTTAGGCATAAATCCATCCAATGGAGTACTTTTATTCAATCAAGAGGAGAAATCTGAAAAAATAGGTCATCGTTTTATCAACACTTTAAAAGTTCTTTTCTTCTTATACTACTCTTACTATTTTGTTTCCATATAAAAGTATTAAATCCGGTAACATATATATGCAGAGATTTTACTATAGTTATGATACAACCATATTACTCCTTTTATCCATCCTACAAATAAAAATAACACCATGTGTGTTTCTGTACGGCTTATCGTCTCCACACCGTGGTGTCATTTGTTATTCAACAATAATTCATTTGGATTATTATAATGATTATTATAATGGATATAAATAATTAATATTAAATTATTATGATTTTTTATAATTAATATACCATTAAATTTCATATCATTTAACAACCAAGGGAATGATATTGTCGCTCGTGTGTATGTACGGTCTACCGTTTCCATGATGTGATAATACCCATTCACAGTGTAAAAAATTCTAGAATGATTATAATATTTATATTATAATAAAAAATAATAATTATGAGATTAATATCACTATATATATGAATAAAATACATCCTTTGCTGAAACAAACATTAATTAAATGAAAAAACAGGGATGGAAAATGAAGTAGTTTACAACTGAAAAAATGTTAGTACTGAAATATTACTAACAAAATGATTTAAAATGATCATATATGAAATCATAAATATGAATATGGTCCTGTTATAATTTAATAACATGCTTCAAATATTATAATTTAGGTTAACTCACCCTCCACTAATGAAAATTACAAGGTAGGGGTAAAATTTTTACAATCTCATTACTATCCAAGATTGTTTATACGTAAGTATCTACTGGGACATATTTATCATCCACGTCCATGTTTCTTAAAATTTATTTAAAAATATTATCTAAAATTTTTTAGTTCCATTTTTACCAAGGTTGGAATTTTTATTAAATTATTTTATAGGAATATTTCAGTCATTTTTCGAATAAGGTATTTTATGACCTTTTTGAAAAATTAGGGAAAGAATGTTTTTTTAACTTAAACAGCATGAGTAGCTATTTTCCACCATTATAAGACCTTAAAATTATCAAGATTCACTTAAAATATTACATGTTTATTTTAAAAATAAATTATTTATTTTATAATTTTGTGACTTTTAAATTATTTCAATGTAAAAAAGGGATATTTTTCTCAAAGAGATTTAATGAATTTATTTGAATATTTTCATCTATGTTAGCATCCATTGTTAGAATTTTTTCTTTATTGGTATTTATCTCTTATGATATCATTAACCATATTTTACTGAATTTTTTATGATCATTTGGACTATGGATAGGCTATTTTTATACCATTTAGGGTTTATGGTTAAATTATTAACATTTCGTATACCCATCTTAATATGAATGCTTATTTTATGTTTTGGACTTTTCGTTTGAAGAATGCATTGGACATAGTAAGTGATTGGTGGGGCCTGCTATATCCCCTTGATGAATCCATAGGTCTCCTGAGAAAAACTAGTTTGGGTTTTTTTCATTTATGTATGGTCTTGGCATGAGTCCTTGACGATATGGTTATTATGTCTGGTATTATGATTTCCCTCATTATGCGATTAGTTATTGATATTAAATGTGATTATTGGACTAGTATAATATCCATGTGAATGTATAAATTTAATTATTTTATTTATTATTTCAATATAGTGCTAAATATTATGTTTTAAAAGGATTTTGTGGCATTTTTATACCATGCCATAAAATTTTATTCATATTTATGATAGCTTACTCTATAATTTTTATCCTTAATGAGAATTATATCTCACCTCTTTCTTATGTTTAATTTTTCCCCAGGATGAGAAGAATTATATTATGACTAACTTAGAGGGATAGTCTATGTTATATTAGTATTTTTAGGGGGGACACTCTTTTGTTTTTCATTTAATGATGTAATATAATAATTATGTTTGTATCTAGTTTTTATAAGGCCACTAAACTAATCAGTCCATTGAGATTTTTTTTCTTGTGATCATGATAATGTAATAAAATAATGCACCCACTCTATGAAACTGGGGTCAGGGTGTTATATTTAGTATCATAGGATGTTTAGTACAAACCATGGAAACTAGATTGAGAAAAACATTTATTAAGGAACATTACCCTAAGATAGAATTTGAGGATATGTATATAAGAAAATCCTAAAATTTTTGGCAATGTATATATTATGTGGGTATTCATATAAATATGTCCATGTCTAGATACTTCAAGTGGGCATGCTTCTATCACAGATGTACCTAGGAGTAATAACTCGGACATGGTGTTCTAGGCCTAACTCTAGGAAACCTATTATATGAAAACAGACCATACTACGCACTTGGTTTGACACTCTTAGGGGATATTCATAGGAGAATTTAAATTTTTTAAAAAAAATTATGAAGTATTTATGAGTAAATATTTTCCCAAAGAAACCATTTTTATGATTAGAGATTAGATATGTATAAATTAATAAATTTAAGTTAAGTATTTTACTAGTTTAGAATTATGAATTATGATTCATAACATAATCTAGTGTATGTCATTTCTTAGAAGTTGTTCCTGGTGTATGGCATGTAAACCTTATCAATAAACATAATTCATTTCGGTATTTACTTCCAATAAAAGATAACGATAGTTGAACTGGTGATACAACTGGTTCAAAACTGCTTATTACCATACTGGGACAGTTGACTGAGCTTATGAATAATAACCTAACACATATGGAGGACCCTAAACCACAATATATAGGATCATTGTTAGACTAATTAATGAGACAAAAAACTATAACATTCAATGGGACAATAAAATAAATTTTTATTTGAGCAATGGATAGTTTTTTTAGAGAAAATATGTATTTCATTAGGGTGTAATGAAAGGGAAAAAGTTGTTATGATGGTTTGTCTTCTCTCAAGAGATGCGGATCAATGGTGTTCATTAATTCAAAAGATTAAGGGAGGTGAGTAAGTAGTAAATATATAATTGATTTAGTTTAAATAAATTTTCTTAGAAAAATTATTTCCTCATGAAGACCGAGGTGATATGGAATGGAAATTTCTATGTTTGAGGAAGAAGAAGTATGATATTTTTTCAAAGTATGAGGCTAACATAAAAAAGGATAGAAAGGGATGTTTTATACTACATATGTAACCCAAGAAGGAATATTTATATATTATTTAATGGGTTAAAACCATTTAATCAGTGGGCATTAGTCTCAAAATCATTCTCATCATATGAAGATACAGTGTCATGTGCTATCAACAAGTAAATTGAATTCTATAATCATTATGAATTTAAAATAAATCAAGATAAGAAGTGGTCCACCGAACAATATGAAAATGTAAATAAGGGGAAGAATGGAAAATTTGACACTCCACCTAGTGATAATTATTGGAAGAAACACCACAGAACATTCATAATGGTGATGGGAGTTTTTTACAAGTGTGGAGAAAAAGGCCACCAAGATTATGATTTTAAGGGGAAGAAAGAAGCTACCAATGTTCAATTCTACACTAATAAAGAAACAAGATATTATGAAAATGATTTTCTTAAGAGTCAATGAATTTTTTCCTAAAAAATTCTACAAGAGAAAGTCCAAGATTATGATATCACAACTACTAATGTTGAAGTCCCAAATTATGTGGTGGAAGGTAATTTAACCTTCTCTTCAAACTTATCCAATTATTTATTTGATTTGGTATCATCACATTTTTTATATATTTCCAATTTTCCAATAAAACTATGTATTTCTATTTTGATTTAATAAAGGATTTTTTAGTCAAAACTCATAAGGGAAGTCGCATTACAACAAATATATATCTTTCAATTACCTTTATGACACATAATCATACTTTAGAATCCAACATTGTCATAATCTCTATGATTTACTTCAATATAATCCTTGGTATGGATTGGATTTCAAAATATGATGGAAATTTTTTAAAGAACAAGAAAATTATGTTCTATGAGGAATAAGAGCAATCCCTTTTCTTTAAAAAAGAGACTTCATCTCCTGATTCTTATAAAAATCCACCCCCAATAGCTTTAATGAATGTTATTCTAAGGGATGAAGAGAAAATAACATCTATAGATGAATAAATTAAAATTAAAATTGAGGATTTACCTATTGTAAAGGAATAAATTTCTGTTTTTCCAAAATATTTACATGCCCACCCCCAAAGAATGAAGTTGAGTTTTTTATTGATTTAATCCCTCATACAAGACCAATATCAAAGACTATGTATATAATATCTATATTTGAATTAGTAGAGTTGAATAAAAACGTGATGAATCGGGTAAAAATGGATTTATTATCCCTAGTGTATCTCCATGGAGAGACCCTATTCTCTTTTCCAGGAAGAATTATGGATCCATGATACTGTGTATTGATTATAGGGAAATCAATGCTATTAAAATAAACAATAAGTATCATCTACCTCATATAGATGATTTACTTCATTAAATTCAAGGATCTCAATTTTTTTTCAAATATTTTCATTCATTTTGGATATCATAATATTTGAGTGAAGAAGGAATAAATTCCAAAGATATCTTTTCAGACGAGGTATGGTCATTACGAATTTATATTAATTCCATTTGGATTAAGTAATTCACCCACATTTTTATGGATATCATGAATAGAGTGTTCAAGGAATTTTTTATGATCTTTTTGTTGTTATTCATTATCGATATTTTTATATATTCTTAAATCTATGAAGACCATGAAAATCACTTTTGAATCATTTTTGGGACTCCCAAGTGGGAAGTATTATATGGTAAATTTTGCACGTTTAAATTCTGGCTTCAGGAAATATCTTTTCATGGCTATATTGACTCCAAGGATTGATTATTTGTTGATCCTATAAAGAAAAAGGAAATCCTATAATGGACAACACCAATGAGTATAACTGAGGTATATAGTTCTATTTTAACTATATTTTTATTGGTTTTCCTGATTATAAAACCCATTAACCAAGATACATGTAAAGGGGTTAAATTCATTTGGACAAACGAGTGTGAAGAATGTTTTGAAGAATTGAATAGAAGATTAGTCAATTCTCATATCTTGGATTTTTTATTATGGAATTATGGGATTGTGGTTTATATTGATGCCTCAAGGAAATTACTTGGTTGTGTTCTTATGTAGAATGATAGGGTTATTTCATATGCATCAAGACATTTAAAAACTCAAGAACAAAACTAACCAACTCAACATATTGAGTAAACAGTAGTAATATTTTCACTAAAGATACAAAGACACTATCTCAATGGTGGAATATGTGTGGTATTTACTAATCACTAGATTTTTAAATATATTTTCCCATATAAAGAACTCAACTTGAGTTAAAGGAGATGGGTTGAGCTACTCAAGTATTATGATAGCATAATACACTACCACCCAAGTAAGGAAAATAAAGTGACATATTCTTTAAGTAGAAACTACCATAGAGTTATAAAAAATAAAAGTTGAAAGGCATCATATATTCATGGATCTAGTTAATATAGATATGGTAATTATCATGGAAGAGGAAACATCACTAATTTTTAAAATGGATTCCAGACCATCTTTTCTAGAAAGGATAAAAAGTTTCTAGATTGATGATGATGAGTTTCAAAAGAAAATTAGAGCTGTGAATGATGGGAGATTGATTGGCCTTGTTTTTTAAGATGGAATTTTGAAATTTGGTAAGAGGCTTTATGTTCCCACTATATCAGATCTAAAAAGGTAATTATTGGACAATGCTCATAGATCCAATTTTTCTATACTCTATGGTAACATTAAGAGGTATATAGATTTTAAAGAACATGTTTGGTGGGATAACATGAAGAGGGAGATTTCTAATTATGTGTCCAGATATCTATTTTTCAAATAGGTGAAGGCTAGAAGACAACATCCTAGGAGATTTATTCAAACTCTTCCTATACTGGTGTGAAAGTGGGAGGATATTACGATGTAATTTGTCATGGGGATACCAAAGACTCCCAGAAGAAATGATGTGATACGGGTTATTGTTGATCGTCTTACTAAATCAGTACATTTTATTACTATAAGAGAATATTTACCCATTGAACGTTTATAAAGACTATATATTAATGAAGTTGTAAGACTTAATCGTGTATCCCTATCAGTTGTTTTTCATTGTGATCCCCATTTTACATCACAATTATAAAAAATTTATTAAAAGTCTCTAGATACTGAGTTTTTTAGCACATCCCACCACCCTCAAATGGATGGACAAATAGAATGAAATATTCAAACATTGGAAGACATGTTGAGATCTTACTCACATGACATTCATGGATTGTGGGATAAGTATTTACCCCTATTAGAATTTTTCAATAAAAACATCATCCATTCAAGTATTCAGATGGCACCATATGAAGAATTATATGGAAATAATGTCATACAACAACTTTTCTTGATGATGTTGGTGAAATAATGATCATATGACCCGAAATTTTTGACGAAAAAAAGGAAAATATGAAAATTATCCAAATCCATATCATAATCACTTAAATTAGGAAAAAGACATATGTTGATAATAGACAAAAGGATTTCGATATTCAAGTCGGAGATCAGGTTTTCTTGAATGTACCTCAATAGAAGGGTGTTATATGATTTGGTAAGCATATTGAATTAAGTCCCTACTACAATGGACCTTTTGAAATTCTAGAATGAAATAGAGCCATAGAATACCATTTGGTAATGCCGCCAAGTCTCTCTAAAGATCATGTTATGTTCCACATATCACTATTAAGGAAATACATGCCAGAACCAATGCATATACTCACCTACCAAAAAATAAAACTGGAACCCAGTCTGTCTTTTGTGAAGAGCTTATCAAGATTCTTAATACAAGAGAACAAGTGTTGAGAAATCAGACAAATTTTCTGGTAAAAGGTTTTTGGAGAAACCAAAAAATGGAAGAGGTGACGTGGAAACCTAAAGAAATTATATTGAAGAACCAACCGATTCTTTTTATGAAGTGATATTCTAGAAATTTCAACGATGAAATTATTTGAAGTAGGAATGAATATAACACCCAATGCTTCCATTGTACACTTCTTTTTAAATAATTCAACATTTATTACTACACGCAACACCGAGATTGAGCGCACCATGACCTGTCAAATAATCCATTTAAAAAGAGGTTATGAATGGTATTAACCACATTAAGAAATTTATAAATTTTAATTTTCAAATTAGACATTATTTTTTGAATTTGGAATACCAAGATTAGATTATGGGGAAGTTTTAATATTTTTTTGAAAAGTTATAATTTTTGGTGAAAAGAGAAAAATACTACACTGTAGTTAAAAACTAATATTTTCATTTGAATAATTATTTTATTGTAAATTGATTTAAATGTCACAATATCTAAATAATACATATATTAATCCATTATAGTTATTTTGAATTATTTTAATATAAAATTAGATATAAAAATTTATTGATCTTTTCAACGTCTCTTTTACCCGCCTTCTAGCCACATCTACAGGATTTGCATTAAACATAATTTTACTGCTTCTATAAATTGAATTTTAAAAAATGAATATACATGGTTTTAATCAGTATGAAAAATTTTGTCTAATAGAATCTATATTATTTTTTAATCGTAACTTTTGGATTTTATTTACCATAGTTAAAGTTAAATAGGTTAATTAAAGTTACAATAATATTATAATAGTATAATATTACACTAACACTTGTCCTAATCTCCTTTAATAAGTTTTTATTGACCAAAATAAATCTTAGTTAAATAATATGATCATTTTTTATCCATTTTGTAATATTATTACATTTATTATATTTTATTTGAAGAAGAATAAAAAAAATGTCATATTCATGTTTTAGTAACTATATCATTTTTAATAAGAGGTTATATAAGAAATATAGTTGACTATAAATATTATTTAGAAAGATAAAATGTTAATCCAAAAAATCATATTTTATTTATAATTTTAAGATATAACTAATTAAATTAAATAGTGACATAATAATGATGAAGTAATTGAATTATTTATAGAAGAATCAATTAAATGAAATTAAAAATATTAAAATAAATATAACTTGAAATATTTGATGCGATAGACAAATATTTTGGAGGAAATCTTTTATTATATATTATTTAATGTAGTTTTTTCAAATGAATCATGTTTTTATGAATTTTAAAAAATATTGTATTAAATAGTGTCAAAATTGACATAAATGATATTTTAAAATAAATTACATTTTGTTAAATGATATAAAAAACATAAAATCTAAAATTCATAGAAATAATTTTGGTAGTTTTAAATATGTCATAATTGATCAATTTGTGATTGTTTGTTATTTTATTGTAACTATATTAACCCTATAGTATAAAAAGACAAGTAGACACTGTAAGAGTTAAACTGTTTAACTAAGGGTTAAATCCAAAAGATAAAGTTAATTTTGTGACCTTAACTTATCTAACAATCATTGGTTTAGATGATTTAAACCCATCATAATCATATCCTTTAAATAACTCGCTTTTGACCTATTTTATAATGACAATAATTTTATAATAAATTAATAGTTTTTGAGTTTCCCAAAGTGTCCCCCACTCTCATATAAAAGGTAACCTCTTCTTATCTTTTATTCACACATATAAATCCCTTTGACTCTATCAAAACCAAACCAATTCTCCTCAAAACTATTATAAAATTATCCTAGAGGTAATAATTTGGGATGCATTCTAACCTAAGGAGTCATTTTTTCCAATCAAAAAGGGATACCTAAAAAAGAGTTAATTGTTTTGTAAACTCTTTTAGTGTTATTTTCTTATTATACTTCCTCTTCCTATGTTGTTCCCTAAAAAATTAATAACTACAATATCATATACATTGTTATATGTTATTATAATTATGATAAAATCAAGTTTCTCCTTTTGTCCATCCTATGAATAACATTATCACTATGCCTACATACGTATGGACTATTGTCTCCACGCAGTGGTGTAAACTGTTATTCAACGCTAATTTATTTGGATAGATATAATTATGAGTATAATGGATATAAGTAATGAATATTACATGATTATTAATATGTATAATTAATGTAACATCCAATTCCATACCATTTAACCATCAAGGGAATGATACCATCGCTCGTGCGTACTTACGATCTACAGTCTTATCAATGTGATAAGATCCATTCTCCACATTCAAAATTAAATAATGACTATAAAATTTATAAGATAATTAAAAAAAATAATTAAGAACTTCATATAATTATAGATATGAATAAAATACATCCTAAACATAACAAACATGACTTACATAACAAATAGGAATAGATCATGAAGTAGTCAACACCTATAACAATAGTAATACATAAATATTAAAAACAAAATGATATAAGAGGATAATATATGGTATCATAAATATTTATATGGTTAGGGTATAATTTAATTACATGATTGAACCATTATATAGGATGTTAATACACCCTCAACTGAAGGAAAGTAGAAGGTAATGGTTAATTTTTCACAATCTCATTATTATATATGGTTGTTTATATGTAATTATCTAGAGTGAAATATTTATCATCCATGTACATGTTTCATAAAAATTATTTAAAAATATTATATACAATTTTTTAAATTCTTATTTATAGGATTGAAATGAATATGTAGATTGTTAAATTACAATAGGGGGTGAATTACAGGTTTAAAAACATTCGATTTTATCCTTAAGAAAATATATGTTTAACAATGTTAAACCGAATGAATCCACAAGACGTATTTAGATATTAATAAAAGAGATAACTTGTTTAGGATCTAATAATATGTATATGATAAAGAATCCTAAACAAGTTTACTTATGGAAATATTATAAATTAATTCATTTATAAACTAAATTAGAGTTTTTAAAATAATAAGAAGGTGTATGAATGTTACACTTTCTATCTATAACTATATGAAATAGAATTTAAAAAACAAGAAACAAGTAACAAGTAACAAATAAATATTTTAACCAAAAGAGAAGGGTATCCAACAACATTGGATAAAGGTCCCTTGATTTATAATTTCAACAAAGTATATCTTACCCATTCCAGGGTAATCCCTCAAAATGATGAACAATATATAACTTTCTATCCCCACAAGCCATCAATTCAACAGGTAATTGACACCTCTATCTTCTTATACCTAGAAGACCTCTATTGTGAATAGCACCAATCAGATTTACATTAGAAGGATAAATAAGTTTTTCATAGATTGAACAAGTTTTTCACTTCATTCTCACAAGAAATGTTTAGTAGACCTTTCATGGTGTATCACTTAAACATAGATCTTTAAGAATTAAATTCTTAGAAAAAAACTCTCAACAAAAACGCAAAACTCATAAAATGATACCAAATGGCTAGTTATTTATAGGAAAAGTCTCAATTTCCAAATTCCTCTTCAAACAGTCATATTTCACTAATATTTTGGAGGTTCCTATACACATGGAAATCAAGAAATGGTTACTTTGTAAAAAATTTGAATACATTGTTGTATATTAAAATGGATGAGAAACATTAACATGTTTTGGATCCAATAAAATGAAACTCAACATTAAGGAATATATGATCACTTTAACAAAACAATTTAATCGTATTCTTAATATAGTGTAATTCAGAATATAACAATATTGACATTCAGATTCTAAAAATGTGGACAATAGGAATCTAATTTATATGAAAAATAAAAGTCTTATTTTTATGTGAATCAGATCCAGATTTATATGAAAATCGAATTCTGATTTCTGTGAAAATTGGAATCTGATTTTTGAGAGAATCAGAGTCTAATTTCTGGGAGAATTAGTGTCATATTTCTGAGAGAATCAATGTCTTATTTCAGATGAAATAATATTATCAATTATAAAGAAATATAATTCTAAATTCTAGAGAAACTGGATTCTAAATTCTAGAGAATTCTAATTCTCAATTCTAGATTAATTGGATTCTCAATTATAGAGAAATCATATTCTATATTCTAGAGAAATAAAATTTTGAATTCCAGGTAAATCAAATTCTAGGAATCTATATGTTTCGGAGTTATATAAGGATTCATTTTTTTGACATAATGAAAAGTTGGTTAGGTTTAGTTAAAAAAAACATTGGGTAAGGTATTCTAAACCATAGGTAAAGTGAAAACCATTCTTAGAAAATGAAAATTTTCCTAAGAAAATGTTTATCAGAAAAAGATAATTTTCCTTAAGAAATTGTGTTTGTGAATTCCAAAACATAAAGGAATGGAAAATTAAAAAGAAATATTATTGACTAAAAAATATTCCCCTTTCTAGAATGCACAAGAAAAATTCATAAAATAATATAAGGATCTGAGGTTTTTATTTTTTATTTTAAAAGAAATACTACTCTTCTTTCTTGTTTATGGATAATGGTGGATACAACTAACCTCCCCTTAGGTTATGAAATCCCTAAGAATTGTTTTATTTTATTTATTAGAGAAATAACTCCCCCTTACTTAAGGATTTACTCTTTTATTAATCTCCTACTTACTTAGTCATTATCTTCCTTTAGCTTAATATTCTTTTTGAAAATTATTTTCTACCCCTTTGAGATTTTCAAAAGAGAATAGATGTACGAAATTGTATGAAAAATGTTAGGAAACATAAAAAATGAAACAATGCAAAGAAAAAATTTAATTAAAATATCAAATTCATCAAAAAAATTCATTACAACAAAATATCAGAATTGTAAAAAAAACATTCATTTTTTCTCTTTCAACATCAACTTTTTCTAAGTGGCTTTCAGCTTCTTCAATTCATTGTGAAAAAATTCAAACTTCTTGAGAAACTCTTCATAATCCTGATTTGTTCTTTCAAGATCATTGATTATCTCCTCTTGGGACATAACTATTTCACTGTGAGAATTGATCAATTCTTCATGGAATTTTATTTTTTCAGCCAACTCTTCCCGGATTTTCCTGTCTATTTTTATATTAATAGAAACATAGGACAGTTCACGATTTATATCTTTTTCTCTTTTTTGGTTTCTAGATTACATAGCTTTCATTTTATCTAAATACATGTTGAGAGATTCATGATATTTTCATCAGATTTTTCAAAAAAATACATGACTGTATTAGTAAATTCATCAAAAAAATTAATATCATATATGAATATCTTCTACAACTTTTTTATTTCATTTCATGACCATATATTAGAATCATAGCTTATATGAGAAGTCTTAAACTCAATTTGTGTTTGATAAACGTTTACATAAGAATTAGTTTTTAGTCTAACTTTTGATTTACTGATTCTGGAATCAGATGACATATTGAATCAATTCTTGGAATGAAAGGGATGGAATTAACATGTTTCTTCAAAGACTAGACCACAAAATCATCTCTTATTGAAGAAAAATATTTTGAAACAGATTATTTTGTTAGTGATTAAACTTAATTTTTCTCATCTTCTTTCTTCTGAGATATACCAACAACATCGTTATTTTTTATTTCAAAAAACATATTTTGTTCGGTGTATCGATAACAACTTCCATTCCTTTATCTTTCTTAGATATTATCTCCTCAATATTCTAGGTCTCATACTCTCCATTAGAAACTTGTACTATTATATTATCATCAAGATTATCTTCTTTATTAAAACCATTATCAAAAACATTATCAACATTATTGTCATAAAATTATTTATTAGTCTTGTCATCAAAATGTTAAACAATATTGTCATTACTACTTTCATCATCTGAAGGGACTATATTGACCTCATCCTGAGAAACATCATCTTTATGAATAGATTATCCTTCTGAAATAATATTGGTAGAGTTATCTTTTGAATTTCTTATTGAAATCTTGTCCGAAGGGATCTCCTTCTCTGCATATTCTTCTACAATTATTATCACATCTTTGCTTTCCTCCTCCTCCTCCTCCGCTTTCTTTATTTATTCTTCAGCAACTATTGGTTTCAAAACAAAAATTTCCTTCTTTACCTTAACTGGTACAAAAGTCTAGGTTTCCACTATTTGAAGAGGAATCATGGGTTCTTTCAAGAATTATTCTAGTACTTGAACTTGTTTAGAGGCCATATCATTGTCTCTTCGTAAGGCATGGATAATCCCAGCTTCCTATATTATCATCGCCAACTTCTTTTCTTTTTCTTACTTCTCAAGCTCTTCACCTTCTTTGATTTTTATGGTCTTAACCTCAGCAGGATTTATCCCAAAAACTAGATCACCTTCCTTATTCTTTTTTTCATATCTCTCTATTTGGCTTCAACCTTATCAAAAAAGTTCTTTTTCTTCTTGGGCTAGGGTTGAGCGAATACTGGTTTAGTGTCTGGTGCTTGTTCCTACGCTTCTGAATCTTTGGCTTTTCTTTTCTTAGGAGTTGGATTGGATATTTATCCAACTTATCCTTTGTTACAAGGATCTTTTCCATCCTTATCAGTAAGATGAAATAATTCTCCTGAATTTTCAATAAAGATTATCTTCATCCTTCTCAAGGAATCATAACTTAAAAACATGATCTTGAAGGTTTTTGCCTTTGTCTTTCATGGGATTTTGAAAGAGTTTAGGCATATGATAATGATCTTAGGAAAGATAGAAGGGTACATCAAGATTTGAGATTTTATGGTTCCATTATTAATGTTTCTCATTGGTAAAATAATTTACATAATGAGGTTTATCATTCATACATTCACCAATAAGTCCATCATAAAGATATCACATATCTTTAGAGATTCCTTATCTCTATTCCATGGAATCAAAAGGCCTTTAATCCAAAGGGATACTAATCTTTGGTTTATTGAAAAAATGTTCCATCTTGGGCGTCTTCACTCCCTTAAGCCCAAGGCACTTAATAGCCTTCATTTTCTCAAAATAACCTTCTTTATCAGGAATCCTCTATAAGAAAAAGATGGAATATCATTCTTGGGGTATATTCAAAATACTTTCAGCCTTCTTGTAAGATAGAGAGTATGTTTTCAATAACTCTTAAAGTTAAATATATCTTTTCCACTTACTTCATAAAATTGAATGGTATCATAAAAATCTATAACTAAATCATCATAGACAATATCCTAATTCTTTTCCTTTTATATATATTTTATTTCCCATCGCTTAATAATTATGACTTTTGAAATCAAATAGTTATACATGGAAAAGAATCTTTGGTCCACTAACCTTTCCCTAAAGATTAGCTAATATTTGAGTTCCTTTTTGGACGAAATCAAGGTCCATGAGGAGATCTCAAGAGACATTCAAAGTTTAAAGATAAAAAGAAAATGATACAACACATGTGAAGGGTAGTATAGCTAACACATAGAAAACCGATGTGGGACACAAAGAGGGGTGGTCCCTTTATATAGGCTTGATGATGATAGTTCAAGTTCTCGGGTCAATCCAATGATTTAGATTTACTTGAAAAGATATTATAGTTGATATCAATGCTGGAGAAGGATTTATATGTTCTGATCTTTTGAGGTTTTAATGACAAGAAATCATATTTATGGAAAGTGAATCCAATAAGGTATTCATTAAAAAAATATAAAAATACCAACAAACAAAAATTCAATTATGAGGATATAAGTAAGGAAACGTACCTTCCTGATTACTCAAAATTAATTTTTAGTACAGTTAAGGTTCCTGTTATATTTTTTATGGAAAGAAAACTTGTTACATTGAAAAAATCATTTAGGTTTAGGAAAAGAATTTTGGTTCTAAAAAAAATTAAGTTATGAAAAAAATTAGGAAAGGAAATATTAAAGAATAAACATATATACTACCCCTATGAAAAGGAGTATCTTAATGTTAGGAGACAGGTTTCCAAAAAAATATAATATGGATTATTACATTACGGTTATCTTTTATAAATTTTTTAATGTATTCAAATATATTAGAGGGGAAAGGTTTTGTAAATATGTCAGCATGTTGATCTTGGGTTCTGATAAAATAAAGTATGATATCTACTTTAAGTGTGTGATCACTAAGAAGGTGATATCTTATGTCTATGTTCATTTCATGAGAGTGATAAGTAGGGTTTATGATTAGGTAATTTTCCCTAGTATTATCACACGTTATATTTGTTTTGGAAAAACATATTCCAGAGTTTGTGAGTGTGGGTTGTATCCATAACACTTGAGAAGAACAACTTCCAAATTCTACATATTCATCTTCTGTAGTGGAAAGTGCTACTGAGTGCTGTTTCTTGCTTCACCAAAAAACTAATTAATCTACTAATAAATGAAAACATCCATATGTAATTTTCCTATACATTCTACAACCACTAAATTAAGCATCTGAAAATATTTTTAAAAAAAATCATTTCTAGAAGAATATAAAAGTCTTAAATCTATGGTTCCCATTAAATAGGAAAAAAAATATTTTTACTTCTTTTAATTGGTGATATTTTTTGATATGATTTATATCTTTCACATAAGAATATAAAAAACATTACGTCTGAATGACTATTTTCTATGTATAATAGTCTTACTATCATACCTCTAAAATATTATTGATCTACTAGTTTTCCATCTTCATCAAGATCAAGAGTGTTTTAGGTACCAGTTTGAGTTCTTATACTTTTAGTATTATTATGTCCATACTTATTAAAAATTTATTTAATATACTTATAAAATGTTATAAAATTTCTTTCTGGTTTTTGAGATATTTGAAAACCAATAAAAATGATAACTAACCCATCATACTCATTTCAAACTCAGATGTCATAAGATTTGAAAATGAATCATTTAAGGATTGATGAGTTGATCTGAATATATTTTTATAAACATAAATTTGAACAATCAAAACATTTTTATTATATTTTTTTATAAAAAGGGTTGTATTAGTAGTTTCCTTAACATAATTTTTTTTAACAAAAATCTTGTATGTCTATCATAATAGGCTATAGGGGCTTGTTTATGTCCATATCAATCATTGGTAAGTTTGTAAACATGTTCACGAAGTTTTCTATTATTGAAACCAAGAGTTTTTTCAACATGAAATTCCACTAAAACATATTCATTATCTAAATCACACTTCAATTCCATTTGAACGAGTTTGGAATTGAAAAATGATGCAAAGGATAGTAGAATATGAATAAATTCAATTCAAGCTACTAGAGCATAGGTATTTTCATATTATATTCCTTCTTATTGATTAAAGGTTTTAGAAACTAATATTTATTTATTTCTTACAATGATTCCATTTTCATCACATTTATTTATGAAGACCCACTTTACTTCAATTATATAAGTTTCTTTAGGTATTTCATCCAAAGTACAGACTTTGTTCCTTTAAAATTCATTTAGATCATATTTCATAGCTTTAATCCAATCATCATCACCTAAAGTTTCACCGGTACTTTTATGTTATAATTGGAAATTAAATTCTAGATGCTATACTTCATTACTTATAGAACTTCTAGTCATTACAGGTGGATTTAAATCACCAAATATACTATCACTAGGATGGTTCTTAAGAAATAGCTTATTAGGGCTTTTTAAAACCTATTCATCAACATATGGTAAAAAATATTTTGGGGTAAATACTTTAGGAACATTTTATTGAGTATTTTCGAGATTAGAATAATATTCTGTCAAATTTTAATAATTAGTTTTTGAAAACACATCTCAAGATGTAGGTTGGGGTATTTTAAAAACAAAAAGTATCAGTTTCATCAATATTAACATGTACTGTTTCTTTAACAATACATGATTTTTTTGTTAAAAACACTATATGCCTTAATAATAGTGGAATATGCTAAGAAAATTCCTTCATCAGATTTTGGTGAAAATTTATGTAAGTTATATTTAGTATTCAATATGAATACATTTCATCCATATACATTGAAGTAATAAACTTTAGGTTTTCGACCAATCCATAACTCATATGTTGTTTTATTGCTAAATTGCTTGATTAGAACTCAATTTATAGTATATCAATCATTACTAAAAGCATCATCCTAAAAGTGTTCATAATTAGAGTATTCACTCAACATGATTCTTGTTATATCTTGAAGAATATAGTTTCTTATTTTAATAATACCATTTTTTGAGGATTTATTGGAGCTGAGAAGATATGAGTAATCCCTTTATTACTACAAATGGTCTCAAAATATGAATTTTCAAATCTTACCCCATGATCACTGTGAATAGATATCAGTGGAAGATTTTTCTCATTTTTAAATCTGGATAAAAATATTTAGAATAAGAGAAGGCTTTAGATTTTATTGATATAAAATAGTCCCATGTAAATCTAGTGAAATAATTAACTAAAAAATAAAGAGTATTTGACTCCAATGAATCTAGTTTGTGTTGGTCTAAAAATACCCATATACACTAGCTATAATGCATCAGAAGTTGACACATCACTAATTGACTTAATGCTTGGCATATGTTTCTTTCTATATTGTCAAGGATGACAGACTTTTTAAGAATCAAATCTAAGATCTGGAATATCCTTAACAAGTCTTTTCATTGAGAGTTTTTATAGGATTATATGATTACAATGTCCTAGTATTCTATTGCATAACCAATATTTATCTTACATTTCACTATGGTAAGGTAAGTTGTGGCTCCTATGGTCTTCAAAGTTAATTGTATAAACATTCTTCTACCTATGGGCAGAGATAATAAACTCTTTCTGGGAATTTTGTACATGACATTTATCTTTCTTCGATTTTACAAGGTAACCTTTAGAACAAAATTGTCTTATGCTTATAATTTTGTTCTTAAGAGTATTAAAAAATAAAACATTTGAAATTAAATATTTTCCAAGAAGAACAATATTACCAATACCAAAAATTTCTTTTTAAGCATTGTCTCTAAATTTACTTTTCCACCTTTTATTCTAATAATATTTTCAAAGAAGTTTTTGTTACTAGTCAAGTGTCGTAAAAATCCAATATCAATGTACTGTGTATTATTATTTGTACTACCATTGTTTTCATTAAAATAAATAGTTAAACTATCGAAATCTAAACATTCTTGGATACATAAATTTTAGAAAATAAAATCTTTGGTTTCCATATTTTCTTAAAAAAATGGGATTTATGAAAAACTAATGATTCGGTTTTATTCAAAGAAAAAAATTTCTGCCAATGTCCACCACCTTGACACATAGTGAAAAAAGGATCACTTTGGGGTACAATATAGTTGTAACTAAAAACTGGTTTGGAATGAGAATAACCAAATCTAGAACTATTCCTCATATGAATAATTTGTGCCAAAATTTTATCAAAACCATCCATTAAATGAGTAAAGTTAGAAAAAAATTTCTTTAATGAAAAAATTTCATAATTTAGTCTGATGAATAAATTCTTATCCACATAAACATTAGTCTATGAATTTTAGTTTGTCTCTAAAATATTTTTTGTTGAAAAAACTCTTTCAAGATATTTAGAATGTTTATCATTTTCATAATTTACTTGTTAAGGTTTTAGGAAACATTTTCAAAACCAAGGGTTTTTTTATCAAGATATTTTGAATGATCTAATACTTCCTTGGTTAAAATAGAGATTCTAGAATTTTCCTTACCACGATTCTTATTGATCTTACTATTTTAATTCTCATGTAACTTTGAAAACCTAGATACTTCCTCAAAAGAAGTAAAAGTATTATCTTCTGATAAGGAATATTATTCATCCAAAGTTTCATAATTTTATTAATTAGGATAATTATCACTTAAATAAATGTTGGATAATGATTCATCGATGTTTACCTTGTCCATGAGACATTGAATTTCAGTTGGAATTCAGGATATAAGACCAATATTATTCTATCCAAAAGATTCAATATATGATGATTCATCGGACGAGTATCCACCACTAGCACTCAATGAATCATTATATTTTAGTAATTTCCATCTTATAGAAATATAGTACTTCTTCTAATTCCATTCATAATGGTTTTCCTTTAATTCTTTCTTCATAATATTAGGACAATCTGGTCCGATATGTCCAACCTTCTTATATTCATAGAAAGCCACTTACAATTCTTTCTTATCTTTTATGTCTTTATTATTCTATCTATGTTGGAAATATTTATTTCCTAAAATCGTGTTTATCCTTCGAGGAATATTTTCTAGTTAATTCAATGAGTGATTACTATCACTTGAGTCTGATATAAAAACATTCTTGGACTTTGAACCGGTTTCTCTTTTAGGTGTTTTGGATTTCATTTTATTAGATGTGGTTGTAAATATGCACTCTCATTATTCTTCTTAATATTATCTACATCTCTTTTAATTCATTTCTCATGTTGTAGAAGAGTCTCTAATAACTCATCAAGAGTAACTATTGTAACATTTCATGATTCATCGACAACTATTCTCTTAGAATCCCACTCAGTAGGCATGATATCAATAATCTTGTCTACAAGAATCTCATCATATGATCCTTTTTCTCCCATTGATTGTAATCTATTTTAAATTTTCATAAACCTCTATTAAACTTTTCATATGGGTTATCCATAAGGAAATACAAAACCATTGTAGCCATCTCGAAACATTTCTCTTCTTCTTTAAATAACCATGAGTGTCCTAAAATGTGTAACTTCTAATTTCGTCCAGATGTTGTAAGCATCTTCACATGATGAAATATGGATATAGATATTCCTAGTCATAGAAAATAATAATGAATTGTGTAACATAAATTTAAGTTGATACTCTTTTTTTTCTTGGTCGATGAATTGATAGATTTCCTTTTCTGGAATCTTGTAATGTCAGGTTAACATAAAAAATTTATCCACACCAGTATTGATAATAAAAGTATTCATCCTATCTCTCTATATAAATAGTCATTTCCAACAAAAATTATTGGTTTTCTAGGATTTATGTTGTTTATTGATCCAACGTTCATTCCTATCATTCATTAAAAAAATATTTCCTACAAAATGGGTTAATATAAAAAGTTTATAAACAAAGAGTGTATAAGGAAAATTATTAGGAAAAACATTAACAAGTAATGTTATGTAAGAAAAGTTGAGCATGAAAAATTATATACAAGTAGAAGTATTTTAGAGACCTCCTGAGATACCAATTATAGGATATAAATGAATATATATATTCCTCAATTATAATAGGTGTGAATTGTAGGATTAAAAACATTCTTTTTTATCCTTAATAAAATATATGTTTAGTAAAGTTAAACAAGATGAATTCACAAGCCCTATTTAGTTCTTAATAAAGAAACTAACATTATTAGGATTCGATAATATGTATCCAATAAAGAATCTTAAAAAAGATAAGTTAAGGAAAGATTCTACATTAAAGTGTATAGAATCTAAATCAGAGTATTTACAAGTATAAGAATGCTTAATAAAGTTACACTTTCTATATGTAACTATATGCAGCAGCATTTAAAATAACTTGAAACAAGTAAAAAGTAAAAAATAAATCTTTTAACCCAAAGAGAAGGGTATCAAACAATCTTGGATAAAGGTACCTTGATTTATACTTCTAGGAAAGTCTATCTTACCCACACCAAGGTAATCCCTTGATATAAAGATCAGTATCTAACTTGATATCCCCTCAAGACATCAATTAAGAGGGTAATTAACACCTTTTTCCTCCTATCTTCATAATCCCAAGATTTTGAACATAACCAATGGAATTTTCACTAAGCTAGTTGAAAAAGGTGTTCATAGCTTTAACAGGTTTTTCAAATAATTCAAATAAGGAAATTTGAGAATAGATTTCACAGTGGATCACTTCAACTCAGAGATGTATGAATTCAATTATTGAGTAGAATCTCTATAAAAAAACTTCACACTATTAAACTTATTTCAAATGGATGGGCATTTGTAGGTAAAGTCTCAACGGTCTATTTCCTCCTCCAGTAGTTATATTTCTTTGAAATTTCAGAGGGACCTATACACGTGGAAATCAAGAAATGGTTACATTGTAACAGATTTCAAGTAATTATTTTTTATGAGAAAGTATGGGAAACATTAACATTATTTGGATACAATAAAATGTATATCAACATTAAAGAAATATGATAAGTTTAACAAAAGCATTTAATTGTATTCTTAAGGTGGTGTAACTTGGAATAAAAAAATATTGACAATCAGATTCTAAAAATGTAGACAATGGGAATCTCAAAATTTAGAAAATCAGAATATAATTTATATGAAAGTTAGAGTATGATTTTTATGATAATTGGATTTTTATTTCTATAAAAATAGGAGTCTGGTTTCAATAATAATTAGAGTATAATTTCTGAGAAAATTAGAGTTGGATTTTTGAGAGAATCAGAGTATGATTTCATAGAGAATCAATGTCTGATTTCTGAGAGAATTGGAGTCTAATTTATGATGAAATTGGTTTCTCAATTCCAAAGAAATCAGATTCTAAATTCTTGGGAAATTGGATTCTTAATTATAGAGAAATCAGATTCTCAATTATAGATAAATATGATTCTCATGTCTTGAGAAATTGTATTCTCAATCTAGTGAAATCAGATTCTGAATTCTAGGGAAATTAAATTCTTAATAACTATAAGGGTTCAAGTTAGATAAGGTTTTGATTTTTTAACTTAAGTATAATATGTTTAGGTTTAGAAATAAAAACATTAGGTAAGGTGTTGGAAACCATAGGTAATTTCAAAACCATTCCTAGAGAAAAAAATTCCCTTAAGAATGTTTTTCATAGAGAAAGAAAATTTTCCTTAAGAAAATGTGTTTATGATTTCCAAAACATAAATAAATGGAAAATTCATAATGAAACTTATTGACTCAACAATTCTTACATATGTTTTACTTTTTATAAATGTTTCTGAGAGGAATCATTCTGTTTTTTACTTAATGAGGTACTTTATGACCTTTTCAAAAAATTAAGGAATTAATGCTTTTTTAACTTATACAGAGTGAGAGGATATTTTCCATAATTCTGATGCCTTATCATTTTGATGACTCCCTTACAATATTATAGGGTTATTTTTAAAAAGAATGTTTTCTTTTATAATTTTTTGGATTTTATATGATTTCAAAGTAGAAAAGGATATTTCTCTCAAAGAGTTTTAATGAATTTAATATATTATTTTCATCTATGTCAACATCCTTTGATATATTTTATGCTTGATTAAAATTGATCCCTTATGATAACATTTACCATATTTTTTGGAATGGTTTATGATCATTTTGACTATAGATGTCTTATTTTTATACCATTCATGGTTTATGGTAAAATTTTTAACATTTCATATACTAATTTTAATATGAATGTTTAGGTTATGTTTCACCCTTTTTTATGGGGAATTCATTGGACATAGTAAGTGATGGGTGGGGCCCACTACATCCCTTTGATGCATCGATAGTTCTCATTAGACAAACTAGTTTGGTTTTTTACCCATTTATGTATGTTCTTGACATGAGGCCTTGATGGTATGGTTATGATGTTCGACATTATGTATTCCATAATTGTGAGATTAGTTATTGATATTACATGTGATTATTCGACTATTATAATATCCATGTTAATGTTTAAAGGAAATTATTTGATTTATTCTTTCCATATTATGCTAAATATTATGTTTTAAAAGTGTCAAGTTTTAGTTTTTTACCTTCCCTTAAATGTTTTTTCTTATTTATGGTAGCTTCTTCTATATTATTTATCCTTACTAAGAATCTAAATTCACTCCTTTCTTATGTTCCATTTTTTCCAACAATGTGAATAAGTATATTATGATTGACCTGTAGAGATAGTCTAAAGGATATGAGTGTTTCCAAAGGAGATAGTATGTTGTTTTCATTTCAAGATGTATTATAAAACTTATGTTTGTATCTAGGTTTTCCAAGGCTACTAAATAGATGGGTCCTTTGGAATTTTATTTCGTGTGGTCATTCCAATGTAATAAAATAATTCACCAATTCTGGGGAACTGGGGTTGGGGAGTTACACTAGGGACCTAAAAGTTGTTGGAGGAGATCATTCTTGGAGAACGATGATGCATCAGGATCGTATTGTGGATCATTGCAAAAGAGGAGTGTATAGATCTCATAAATGATAGAAAAAAAAACATTTATTCATAAAAGATAAATCCAAAATCTAGGCTGGAATTTTGTTTTAATGGATTTATTCCCTATTGATTCTTTATACGATAAAATCAAATCAATCAACAAATACAACGATCCATGGTCCAGTCATCATGCAGGATGGGATAGATTAATCAAGTTTTGGGAGAATAACTGTATAATTGTT
This sequence comes from Viscum album, assembly GCA_963277665.1. Lineage (NCBI taxonomy): Eukaryota > Viridiplantae > Streptophyta > Magnoliopsida > Santalales > Viscaceae > Viscum > Viscum album. Next base: position 1,422,399,823 of record OY728161.1, read on the forward strand.
TTTTATTAATTTTTATTATCATATAAATGAATATATATTGAAATGAACATCGATCAAGGTCTGTCCCTATATTTTTTTCTTTTTCTTTTATCCCCCCATCCTTCGTTCACCATATGAATTATTCATTTGGTCTGAGGTTTGACATATCCTGATTAATCGATCTTTGTGCACTTGTTTCTTGGTTCAACGGTCTAGAATAATATATCCAAGATCATAACAACAAGAAAGTGGTGAAATCCTGGAATTGGAAGTGAATTAGGTGGTTTTGTATACCTTATTTCTTGTTCTTCATAGTTTTTTGGTGCCTAAAATATAATTTCATGTAGATCTATTTTTAAAGTCGATTTGAGTCCATTTTTTCATAGATCAGAATTGGAAAGGATCAAACGAACCCTTGTATATGTTTAGATATGGTCAGTTTCTCTAGATTCATGTAAGATGATGAATAAGGGATCCCAACAGATGTGGAAAATTACAAGAAACACAACATGTACTTCGAGATTACACGTTGTATGGGGCCCCCAGGCGATGACACTAGGGTTCCAGTAAGAGTTGAGGATCAAATTACATGTTCCCCTATCAAATGGAAATTGAACCCTTCCCTATTACTAGATGTGTACTTTGGGGAGTAGATGGACATAGGTAAAAATACACAACTGGATTGAACACCATGTTCTAGTACACGTAGACGACTTAGAGTACACTGGTTGGTACATGGACACTACCTTAGTACATAAACACTTCTAGGTGAAAAAGGCAGGATACCAAGTGTCTCTACATGTCATGTACTCATACTACACACCATGTATATGGACACCACAAACTGTTTTTGGATATTCCATGCAGGCAGACATGGGGATAACTATACACATCATGTACCCCCTCACACACACTGTATACCCCATGGAACATGACATTTACCCCCATTCAAGGGGGCTTATGGCTATTCATTTTCTTAATTTGGACTACTATAGCTTTATTACATTCCCCTAGTCCTTTACCTCAAGAGTACAATGTTTAATTACATCTTTATCACTAGATTATGATCCCTTATAGGGGTCGAGTCTCAAATAGACTTGTGGTGTCCCTCCATAAGAATATAGTGCCATATTATGTAATCATTTGTTCCTTGGTTGGAGATAGTGGAATCGGCATGACCTCCTTGATCCTGGTGTTGATCCTCCATCTAACAGGATGTATCTATTGGGTTTGTGGAATCATAGTAGTATGATCCCCTAGGTAGAGTGTTGATTTATATTGGGTTCATGGTGTCCCGAAACATTTTTGGGAATTATACTCTGTCAATGTATCAGAGTCTTCATAGACTAGTGAGTTTTTATTAGATTGGGACCAATGAGTTATACCTATTCATTGAGTGTTTTTTATGATAGCGTGGCTCATGGAGAGGATTCTTCCAGAACGAGTGTTGCTTCGAGCAGAATCATGTGGCTAGCAGTTTGTTACAATCACCTAGTGGCATGGTATCTTTCATAAGTATATTTGGGTTTTTTAGCTATATGTTGATTATTATGTATTTTTTTGAGATGACTATAAATGGTGCTTCATTTTTCATGTTTTTCATGGTGTGATACTAAGTATTGTTATACTCACCTTGCATGGCCTTTTCCCACACATGTCGGGTCTTATGAAGATGAAGAACATTTTTCATGGTGTCTTAAGAGGATAGGGCCAGGTGGAGTGTAGTAGAAGCTTTTGAGACTGAGGTGTTTTACCATGAGTCTTATTTTGACCTTATTCCTCACACATGGAGCAAGTTGTACTTTTACAGTCTATGGTTAGGCTTGTATTTGGCCTCTTTTTCTAATTTTTTCTACTTTTACTATCATAGTATATTGTGGGATCATAGATATATGCATGCATTGTTTTAGTTATTTTACATTTCCACATTGTGGGGTGTGGGATATTTTTTCAGGTGTATAGTTAATTTAGGGTAATGCCTCCCATTTGTAGGGTATGGCTACTCAGTACTGGTCTCTTGCCCATTGACTATTAGAGGTGGTGTTGGGGTAGTCATGGGTAGATCCATGGTGGGTTGGTTCATGAAAACGTTTTATTTGAATGCAGTTCTACCTTAGGACAAGAATCAGTGAGATCAGTTTGGTGAAATAATTTCTAGTGTTTCAAGTTAGATTATCAGGAAAGGGAATACAGTGTTTGTGTTGAGGCCAATATGTCCATACACTAGGACTCTGATTACCTACCTTTTGACTCAATATAGGTGAACATTGGTTTTAGGGAAAATTTTCTGTTTTTGAATCATATAGGAATGTTTGTGTTTTCCATGTCCTTTTTGAGTCATCTCCCCAGATATACACTTTTCAATTTTTTATATTTTATTTAATTTCATGATGCCTCCATGAAGATAGCCTACTAGGATTCCACTGTGTGATCATGAGGATGATCTTGTTAGTGAAAAGGTAGAAGTATAGGGGACTATACTAGATATATAACCTCCATGTTGTTTAAAAACTATTACCCCACCCATTTAAAAGTAGCTAAAGTTAGGAGTGCCATATGAGGATGCTCATCAGTTGAGTGTGTTGCACGAGTTCTATTGGTACAAACCTCTCAGATTTTGTGGTGATCTATACCCCCAAGTGGTTGAGGACTACTAAGAGTAATTCACTAACTTTTTACACATTGTGAGGATGCCAACAGATCATATGGAAGAACTCTTGATGAGTCTTCGTCAGAAATATGCTGGGAGATAGTAGATCGTGGTGACACAATTATATGATAAGGCATCTCTCTCTTATATAGACTTAGAGAGACTATTCATAGAGTATTTCATTCCAGCCATGTTGTGATTGGTATGCATAGATGAGCTTCAGCGTCTGACATAAAGTAGTATAACCATGGTAAAGTACGCATAGAGGTTTAGTGATATCTCTTGTTACTCCTCATATATGCTTCAGGACCAGTTATTTAGAGTTTAAATGATAGATCAGGGCTTGAGACTAGACATCGGGGCTTCAATATTAACTATTTTCATTCCCAAAAATGTTGGGATGCTTGAGTGAGACCTATTGGTAAAGATATTTCTAATAGATAAGACACTGGTACTACGATATAGTAGTGGGAACCTACTGATTGAGACATAAGCAGAAGTTTGATGAAAACAATCACAAGGATCCAAGTCTGTCAGACTATTCATGAGGCGGTACTAGGACTAAGGTCCAGTGGTGAAAGTCTCTCATTGTGGATCAAATTAGTCGAAGCACAAATAGCATTTCTTCTATGACATTCATGAATATATTTCTAGATATTTTATGAAACATCATACAACTACCAATAAGATGGATGAGGGACCACTGAGAAATAGGAATAGGCAGGAGAAGGGCGGTCCTTATGGTAGAGGATATAGAAGAGGGGTCGGTAGGGTTACAGGAGGTGGTCATAGGTTTGAACTATTACCACCACCACCCATAGGTGTTCTACATTTGGCTTAGGGAGTTGGTGGGTGGAGACAGAGCCAGCTACAAGGTATGGATTCCTATAACGTTAAGGATCTAGGGATGTTATGAGGTTCAATCTTTGTCTTTTAAACTCTAGATTTATTATTATAGATATAAGCTATAGTTATTCCTTCCTTTCTAATTCTTTGTTTCATGACTTATATATTCTAGTTGATCCATTGGCACAAACCTTGCAGTTGGAGTCTCTGACCTGCGGTGACTCAGTGATTGCGTACTTATACCAATAGTGTGATATGACAGTTAGAGATGATTTTTTATTTGATATCATTTTTTTAAATGAGGCCTTACGATGTCATCTTAGGTAAGTAATGGATATCCATAGTTCATTTCTAGATATTTCATTTTAGGTGAAGGATACAGTGTTTGTACAATGACAGAACAATTTTTTCCTTCGTTGGTGAAAATGACACCTTAGAAGAGCAAGTTGATCTTATGACTAGGAAAGTAAAGATGATTACTCCCTAGTAGGCTATCATAACTCTTGGAGTAGTAGAAGCTTTGGGATATTAGTTTCCTACAATGGTGGTGGAGTATGCAGACATCTTCCCTAAGGATGTTTCACATTTACCTCCCCCCAGAGTTTGAATTAAAATCAACTTGCATCTTGGAATGACACTAATATCAGCCCCAGCATATTAGATCGATCCCATAGAGATTCGAGAGATGATGTTACCGTTTGAGTACTTACAAGATAATGGATTTGTGAGATCCATCATTTCTCTCAGGGCATACCTAGTTTTGTTTCTAGAGAAGGAATTTGGGAGCTTGAGGTTATGTGTTTACTACCAGTGCTTGAATCATGTGACCATAAAGAATAAGTATCTAATGTTAAGGATCGATGTCGAATTTGTTCAGTTGACATGGGAGTGATAGTTCATGAATATTGACCTCAGGTCAGGCTATTACGAGTTGTGAGTAAGGGACAAAGATATAACGAAGCTGACATTGAAATGTCATTAGGTCACTAAGAATACATGGTGATGTCATTTTGCAAGATGAATTTCCCAACTTTGTTCAATGGACTCGTGAAATTGATCTTAAATCCTTCTTAGATCAGTTCATGGTATTCATCAACAATGAAATCCTAGTGTATTCAATGTCTGGGGAGGATCTCATGAGACACTTGAGGATGGACCTAAACACACTCTAAGGAGACTAGTTATATAGGAATCTCTCAAAGGGTCATTTATGAATTTTAGAATTCATATTTATAGGACACGTCATCTCAAAGGTTGGTTTTGTGGTGTACCCAGTGAAGGTTGATGTAATGCTTTCATGGGAGCCACCCAAGTGTATTACCATGGTGTATAGTTTCTTTGGGCTGGTAATGTACTATCGTAGGTCTGTACCCAACTTCTATAGAGTCAAAAACCCTTTATGTCTTTGAATAGAAAGGAGAATCCATTTTTGTGGATGAAAATATTCCAATACTACTTTCAGAAGCTAAGACAGAGGTCATACAGCTCTCCCATGTTGAGATTTCTAGAGATGGGTGTTGAGTACAATGTGTTCTATGATGCATCAGGGAATGATCATAGTTTAGTGTTCATTAGAGGTAGGAAGTTATTACCTATGGTTAATTCTAGTTGAGAAAGCATGAGAATAACTACACTATACATGATCTTGAGTTAGGAGAGGTAGTCACCACCTTCAATATGTGGAAACACTACCTAATGGGTGAGTGGTTTATCATTTAGTCTAGCTACAAGAGTCTCAAGTATATATTATCTCATAAGGATTAACTTGAGAAAGTGAACATGTCAATAGTTCCTTGAGGACCATGAATTTGAAATTTTCTATACTCTTATAAAGGGGAACATGGTGGTAGACACTATCAGAAGGATATATTTTTATTAGTTGTTGGTCAAGGAATTATAGAATTTACCCTCAATGAAATTATCCTTCAAGAAAAAGGATAGTTTTTCATATCTTCAATAGATGGTAGTTACCCCATAGATTTTCTAGTGTATCATGGATGCTCAATGTGGATATATTGACTGTGAGACCTTACATTCTCATATATCCACTGGACATTTTATTGATGGATATTCTGAAGGTGTAGAGCATGGTATCCTTTTAGAGGATAAATGATGGTATCCTTATCATTATGGTTGGCAGTGTTGATGGAGTTGTATGCATCCACTATATAGGTTTAACTAGATGTTTCAATTATGTATTAGGGCCTCCGATGTTAGTTTTGGTGGCTTTGTATAGAGAAGGTATTTTTAGAGTTTTTATCTCAGTTCCTTACTTATTAGCAAGTTAAGGCTGAGCACCAAGTTATGGAATTTTAGCTCAACCCCTTTAGGTGATAGAGTGTATGTGGGATGTGATATCCATGGAATTCATGATAGTATTAACACATACATCTTGAGGACACGATTACATCTGGGTGATCTTAGAATGACTCACCAAGTTCGCCCACTTCTAATATATTCTTGAGAAGATTTATGTATAGAGCATGGGTTCCCTACATTTGCATGAGATATTCTATATCCATAGAGTTACCTTAAAGATCACCTATTAACATAAATATCCTTTAAAAACATGGTTATGGTGAGTATTATAGTAGGCTTTCATGACTATGTTTTTTTTACCATGATGTTTTATCCCCAGACTGATGGCCAGACATAATGGACCATTCTGGTCTTAGAGGACATGTTGTGGGACTGAATGATGGACTTTGTACATAGTTGGGAGGATTACCTAACCTTGGTGTAGTTTTCATAAAAAAAACATCAACCATTCTACCATTGGTATGACCTCATTCGAGGCTCTTTATGGGTGACCCACCAGGTCACAATTGTTTTGGACTAATTCAGGTGAGTTAGCAGTCATGGGTCTGGAGTTGGTGCAGGCTACAATAAAGGAGGTTCATATCATCTAGGAGTAGATGAAGACTGAAGAGATCCATTATTAGTCTTATGAATACCAATAAAGTATACCTCTAGTGTTTGAGGAAGGAGTCAAGGTGTTCTTGAGGGTATCACCTAGATGTGGATTTTGAAAATTTGGTGGTGGTACAAGTTGTATTTGAGATACATTGGTCCATTCCAAATACTTAATCAAGTTTACAAGGTATTTTCCTACTTAAATATTCCACTGTAGTCAGAGATGGTACACTTCTTCTTCCATGTTTAATAGCTGGTGTGGTACGAGCGAACCCTGTTGTAGGTTATTGTCAATGATGATCTAGACATCGAGGATACATCTACCTTTTAAGAGTACCCAATGGATATTGAGTATAAATATGAGAGTATCCTTTATGGTTGATTGATTCACCTTGGGAATATCTAGTGGAATCATATAAATCTTCAAGAGACCACCTAGGAGCGGAGACCCAGATGCGAGCCCAATAACCTCATATTTTTAGTAGGTTTTTCAATTTTCAGGATGAAAATCCCTTAGGAGGGGAGAATGTAACATCTCATATTTTCTATGAATTATTTTTAGATATTATATGGATTATATTCAAGACTAGTAACTAATAATAAGTTCAATTTCGAGCCCTAACTTTTTCGGAATGAAATATTGAAATATATTAAACATATCAAAGAGGACGCATGCGTAGTTTTCCAAACAAATGTGGAATAACTCTCGAACAGAGGTTCAGATCAGAAATACGAGGGCACCATTGAGTATAGAATGATTTTTTTGGAACAATTACTTGGTAGTTTCTTATTTCTTCATTTATATTCTCATGATAAATAATTGTGATCTACACCAACATTGATCGATATCAATTCCTCTATTTTTCTCTTATGCTTTTATCCCTCAGTTCTTCGTTCTTCGTGGGATTTATTCATTTGTATTGAGGATTGAAATATAATACTCAATTGATCCATTAACACCCATTTCATGGCACAAAAATCTGAAATCATAGATCTAGAATTTGGATTACCTAATATTAGTCTGACGATTGAAGCTATGACAAATTAGAAAGTTCTGGATACCCGATTTCATGTTCTTCTACTTTCTTTAGTACACAATCAATAACAACATGTAGATCCATTTTATGAGTGGGTTAGAGTCCATTTTTCCAAAGATAAAAATTGTAAAGAACCATACCAACCATGATATACATGTTCTGGTGAGGTTGGTGGCTCTGTAGATTTTTAGGATGATGCATAAGAGATCCCGATGGATCTGGAAAATCCCAAGAAAAAAGGTGTGTAAATTTGGATTACACATCATGTGGTCCCCCTGGTTATGGTGCTAGAGTTTTTTCCAGAGTTAAGGATCACATGGTGTGTGACCACTGTAATAAGGAATGTGACCCCTTCCGTACAACATAGTGTGTTCTTCAGAGAGTACAAAAAAATGGGTAAAATCACACAGCCAGATGTCTTGTCGAGTACTAATATACATACATATCATAGTGTGCACGGGTTGGTATGAATATATAGCCTTGATACACAAACAAAAGAAAGTGACATGGGAAGGATACCATGTGTCTCTACCAACTTTATACTCTTACTAAACGCCGTGTATATGGATACTACATGTCGTGTGAGCCTCTTCCACACATGCATGAATAGGGATAACTGGACACATTATGTACCCCTAGTGCACACCTTCATTCCCCTTCAAGAGTGCATATGGATATTCATTTTTTTAGTTTTGACCAGTATAGGTTGAGTAAATTCCCTTGGTCTTTTCAATTGAGGGTACAATGCAACATTATATCCATATTACTAGGTTATGATCCCCTCTAGAGGTTGAGTCTTAGATAGATTTGTGGTGTTCCTCAGTGAGACTAGAGTGTGATCCTATATCATCCTTTGTTCCCAAGTTGGAGTTTTTGGAATCAGTGTGACCTACCTATGCAGGGTGTTGATCCTTTATCTAGAAGGTTTTATTAGTAATATTTTTAGAATCATGGGAATATGATCCCTTATATAGAATTTGGATCTGGATTTAGTTTGTAGTGTCCTACAACAATTCTTGGTGTGACCCTGTATCTTTGTATCATAGTGTTCTTAGACCAGTGAGTTTTCAATTGGTGGGGCCCAATGAGATGGACCTCTTCATTGAGTTTCTCTAAGGATAGTGTGTCTTGTGGAGTAGATTCTCCCATAATGAGCATTTCATCAAGCATAATATTGTGGCTAGTAGTTTGTTTTGACCATATTGTGGCATGATGTATTTCCGGAGTATAACTGGGTTTTTTCTATTATAAATTTATTTTTATATCTAGGATTGAGATGACAATACTTTTTTATTCTTGTTGAGTGTTTTTTAATGTGTCCTGTGGAATATTTTTATACCCACCCTTGTATGGGATTTTTCCAAAAGTGTCCTATCTTATCCATATGATTACCCTTTTTAACGGTGTTCTAGTAGGATAGGGAGAGGGTGGAGGGTGTATTAAGATAGTTAAACCATGTTGTTTTACAAGAATATTTCATTTGACTTTATTCCTCTCCCATGGATAAGGATGTACTTTTAAAATATTTGGTTGGTCTTGTATTTTTCCCCATTTCAGTTTTCAATACTTTTATTATCGAAATTAGTTGCGGGATCATAGATGTATTCAATAAATTTTTTATTTGTTTTACATTTCATCATTTTTTGGGATTGGAGATGTGTGTGTGTGTACATGTACATTAGTCTAATGACTCCTATTTGTGGGATATGCCAACATGGTTTTGGTTTCAAGCCCCTGGTATATTCGAGGCGGTCTTGTGGTGGTCACGAGTTAGACCTTTATTAGTTGGGCTATGAAAATAACTACTCTTAGTAATTTCATGAATTTTGGTGAATGATAATAAAATATATGAAGTAATTCTGTAATTCCATAAGTGAAATAGTTTTCCACTGAAAATGGGACCACCCATATTCTGGATGAAATTTATATTCTTAAGGAAAATTATTAATAAAATATATGAGAAATAAAAAAAACTTTTATCCTTGATAAAAAAATAATTGAAATTCGTTAGCCAAAATTATGAATGATTCATGATGAAAAGCCTGCTCTAATACCAAGTGAATTACCCTATGGATAAAAAGTGAGAAGCGTTGATAGGGGTGAATCAGTATGATTAAAAAATTCCAAAAAATGTCAAAAATGATCACATTTTTATTAATGAATAATATATTCAAATAATAAGGAAATTTATATAGACACTATAAATAAAGGAAATAAGAAGAACACATGATACATGACATATACAAGGCCCACCAACACTATTTATCTATTGGATGTGTACCTGGTTATTAATTATTGCTATACCAATTAACATATTGTCATTTTATTTTCAAAAAATATAAAAATATTTTTTATAAATATTATGAATTTAAAATAAAACTGAAGTATTTCTAATAAAAATAAGCATGAAAGGTAAAATACATGTTCTAACAAAATAAATTGGGAATCTTCAATCCTATTCATGTTCCTCTAATAATGGATCAAGTGTTCACAATAGTTTTTCTATTAAAACATAACAAGAAAATCAATGAAAATACCCTTAAGTGTTTATATCCGTCTTTATCAAATTATATTTATAAAAATCCAAGAAAAACTCATCAATTATATATTATTTTCCAAACATTAAAAAAGTTCCATATACCACGACATGGTTTTTCCCTAGTCAACTCCAAATCCAAAAACCATAACCAAATACTTATCTCCATTTAATTTTGGAGGACATATACTTCTTTAAAAATGTATCATTTACTGATACCATGATTTTATTTATTCTTACCATGATGTGGTCCCTCCAAACCATCTCTATAATGAACATTTCATGATTTTTTTCCCTTCATACTATCCCATGGTTTCCCAAACCATGATGGGGTTTCTTTGATAATGAATTGTAGAGATTTTAAAAAAAATATCCTTAAAAATCAAGAAAAAATCTATTTTTTTATTGAGATTGTGACCTGGATTAAAAACATTGACGTTCCCTCTCCTAGTTGTAGATTTTAAACTTTTCCCATAAATCTCCAAGAATTATTGCAATGCACTATAAAAAATTATTATCCTGAAACATTGTGTAAATGATCATTGACATGATGTGGTTTTCTTCCTCATGTAAATCAAGAATCCATATAAATTTGTTTTTTGAACCATGATCAATGAAATAATAATTTTCCCCGTATTTCATCACATGTCATTTTTAATTACATCAATGATGACATGTTTTGATGAACACCATGATATGGTTGTTACTCTTATGAGAACCAATAATTCAGAAAACTTATTTTCTATTTCCTGAAAAATTAACCCCATAATTAATATAAAACCTGGTTAATTGATAAAATTTTGATACTTTGATTTAATATCTAATTAAATGTTTAAATTGATTTAAATTTGATCTTTAATCATTTCATTCAATTTTGGAATTAATTGAAAAAATATTACACTAAATATATTTTATTAATAATTTTAATTAAAACTATAAGGAATTCATTGTATAAAATTTGGAAAATGATTAATCCTTATATGTGGAAAATGTGTTATGTAAGAGTTCCCAGGAGGCCAATTAAAAAATGTAAATGACTTCCACTGGGAGAAAATATTAGAGAACCCAATGATAAGATTCATTTCTATTTCTGAGTGATATGTAAAGGTATCATTCTGAATTAACTAGATAAATATTTAAATGTAAACCCCATGGAAATGTGATATATAAAGATACATACCTTTACCGTGGGAATGAAACACTAATACTTAAGATTTACCCATAGCTATTATATAAAGATTACCCCATGGATGTAGTTGTATGTAATCGAAAATTAATTTTCTCTGGGAAATAAGGGATGATATGTATGAGTATCCTATGGTAAAATGGTATACGTAAGGGTTCATGTCTTTTTTGTGTGGAATAAATGTGTGATGTATAAAAGTAACTCCCTAGACCTAAGAAGATACATAAGATATTTATTATTCATCACAAAAAAGGGATTATCCTAGATTTTTTAAATAGAAGTATAACTTATTCATCCAGTATACCTAAATATGGTGGAATAATTTTGATAAATACATGTGTAATTTATCCATAAATTGAATTAGACTATGATCATGGAGGATCACTGATCTAGGGAAACATTAATGAAGAGTTCACAAATGTAAGAATCGCTACCCTCGTACAGTACATGTTTATATGATCCAAATATTAAAGAACTTTGTGATGAATATTATGAGGATGGAAAAAATTCCTATATTTCTATAAATACATTTTCCCTTCTCACTTACAGAGGAATTATATACTGTTCCTTTAAACTTACTCATATTTGATTTGGTTTTTTATAATTCATTGGTTTTAATATTAATTAAATGTTTTATTCCTCATGTGATGTGTTAGTCTCCCATACCCAATTCTTTTGTGTATCTCAAAATAATTTGAAATACTTCTAAACTATTTCTTCATGATTATTAATATATAATGACTCTTGTGTGGTCTAACATATAATAATAATTTTGTTCCAAAATTTCTTTACTTTAATCCTAATATGTATCTCTAATTATAGTAAAGTAATGGGGGTGGAATGGAGTAGATGAAATCATCATTATACGTTCTATAACTATTAATGTATTATTTAACTATTTAAATGTCAATGTATCACACTAATTAATTTAGTCACCATACCAATTGATATGAGTGAATTGAGTGGTTGAATGGTATGCGGTTGTTTCTAGTTTTTTGAGTAAGTTTACTTTCATGATTAAGGATTGTTCTTACCCACTCATGAAGGATAATAAACAAGTTACTAGTATATTTGAGGTTCCTTGAGTAAATTAGTATTTTTATACCTAGTAAATAGTGAGGGGTAAGTATCTTCCCAGTATCAATTCTTCTTTTTGGGTTGACTAATTTAGAATAAGTTAAAATAAATACATAACTCAATGGATTTTTCTGAATGATCGTATACTCTTCTTTTTAATTTCTATTATATTTTTCTTCCATTAAAATTTAATAAAATAAAAAACCCAAAAATTACATCATTCATTCTATATTTTAATTTATAGAGGAACAACAACAATTATAAGTGTTTGGATAATCTTTGTTTAGTTAGAATCCTCAAGATATATGAACTTAATCATTCCCACAAAACTATATTCGAAGATTTAAAATTATTTATTACTTTTGAGTATCATGAAAATTTCACATTAAATTTATATTTATTTTAGGTATCCAACTAAGAACTATTTTTTCACAATCTATAATTAGTTTCTTACTTTCAATAATTTTTTTATTTATGATATATTTATTTCTTCTTTATTTCTCATTTCATTTTATTTTTATCTAGGTTAATAATAAAAGTGTTAGAATTATTTAATCTATCATTACATATATTTCTAGCCCATAAAGATTAATAAAATCACTGTTAGGGTCAAAAAAACACACATAGTTAAAATTTTCAAAGTAATAAACCTTTTTTCTAATTGGATCTTCTAGAACAACTTCTTAGGTTGTAGCACGAGAAACCAATAGTGAAATATACTATGTGGGAGGGTGGAATATGCTAAAATAATGAATATGTCCATCTTATTCTCCCAATCCATAAAAATAAATATGAATCAACACTAGAGTATATTCAAGATTTTATCACTAGATATTTTTTGTTGGAAGAATAACTCAAGGAGTAACAAGGTCGTATTTGATTACTGAAGAAAATTAATGTTATAATGTCCACTAATCTCCAAAAACTCATATTTAAAATATAAAAAATAATAATAATAATTAGAACTATATTTTTATTTTCGTAGAAAGATATCCAATAGGTGGAAGAAGCACGTGGAAAACCATTACTCCCACACATTTAAATTATCTTCCATCAGGAACTTCCTAAGGAACAAAGGATATTAGCTGACAAAATTGATAGAGATGAATGAATTTATTATTCAACTGTTTTTACATTTTCTTAAAATCATTTGAAGAATTACCCTCTATGTTTTTATAATCAAAATTTAGCACTATTAGAGTATTCTTTAAAGGAAGAGAAAGTAATAGAGAAAACATGATTTGAACAGAGAATATAGTACAGATTTTCATATGCTATAGAAGCCATTACATATTAATATATTAAAGTTGAATATATAAATTTTGGACTACCAGAGGTATTATAAAATTCTTTTGTACGTACTTATTCTGAATTTTAATTGCTTAAAAATCAGTTTCATTATCTATATTATGAGTTTTTCCATCTCTTTGGGCCAAAAACTGTCCTTGAAAATGAAAAATAATTTCATGTTTCCGTCATTAATGATAAAAGGGTTTCAATATTCAAATATGAAGAACAAGACTTGGGGCATGTGGTAAAGAAGCTACTTCATCAATACTAAACAAAATATATATTCGATGGAATTACATCTAGTTAGGAGACCCATTATCTTTTATTCCCTCCCCCTTGAACATCTTATTTCTTCATCATATTCCATGTTTTGCGATATAATAATTTTCACTTGTGTCTCCCCTCTCTATTTTTACACATATGGGAATTGATATAAATCATATCTAGTGGTTTTTAACAAAAAAACACAAACCTCCTTTGGAATGGGGCTGAAATAGTAATATTTCTTGAATATAGTTAATTCTAAACATATCGCCAAATTGTGAAATGTTACAATAGTCTTTACATTCCCTATTAGCCATATTGTTTTTTATTTTTTTTAATAAGCTTCTCATTATTATTTATTTTTTCCTTGTAAATTAAAAATACCACTTCTGAAAATTAACTAAGAGTTAACTTAAGGGTTTCATTTGGTTCAATTACAAGGATCCATTATTCCTTGGAATTTTGTTCACATTTAATCTACTATTTATTATTCAATTATTTAAGGGTAAATTTTTGATAGGTGTGGGGGGTCTCAATTTTTTTATGACATGTTTTAATTATTCTATTTCAGGAATTTTCAAACTATTTTTTTATTTTTTTATTTTTAGTGTGTTTTTATCTTGGAAAATTGAGCTTTAAATGTTATATATCCTTGTGAAAATACTTTTATAGTTTTTTGACCACATTAATTATAATATTGTTTTTTAAATGACTATTGATGCTTTTTATTTAATTTTTTCATGAAATTGAACTTATGTGAGTATGCTAGAAATGAATGTATAAAACATGAACTAAATGTCCAGTTATTTTTGAATCCCCAACTTAAAATACAATATAAGGAAATTATAAAATATTATTACATTTAATATATTTATAAATTATCTTGGGTCATCAGTGAATATATAAATTTAATTGATTATTTTTTGAATCTATAGGAATTGAGTGCGTTATATATGATTGAGTTGAACATTCTTTTGCAAAAAAATCCCTTATAAAAAATATAAATTTATGGACACATTAACATATCACCCCATATTAAACATTAGAAACCATGAAATACCTATTAAGAAAGCCACATTACAAGAAATATTTATCCCATTCTATGCATTTATTTTTTAAAATTCCATTTATATTTTTCAATTGAGTGTGGGGTATAAGGTATATTCGTGTTAAATTATATGGAAGAAATCCATTGTTTTTTGTTTGATTCGAAGGTTCCCTACATATATTGTAAGAATTGGGTTTAATTCTAATTTATCACTATTATATAGGTTTCCTTTTAATTTATAAGAAAAACATGTGTGTATATATAAAAAATATTCCTTATATAGATAATAGAATAAAATAAAATAAAGATAAGGAAATATGGATGGTTTTCATCATTTTTTTCACTATAATTATTATGAAACAAAAAGGGAAAGATGTTTAAGTTTGAGTTGAGAGTGTTTAATTTTCAAATGGGTCATGCTTAGGGTCCATATTTATTTTATATTGGATAAAATTTAAAAATTAATGTGCTTAGAAGATTCAAAACTCCTATCCCACTTCAACTGATCTTCACATCTAAGACATATAATCCCTATAACATGAAAAAACATATTAAAAGGCCTCTTGAGTATCATATTTTTTTTATTTCATTAGAAATATTAGGACCATGGAAATTATATGGTTGATCAAAAGTACTCCAAGAGGTTAACAAATCCTACCTAAATATCCTTAGAGTGAATAGGTATATTTCCATGATAGATAGGTCATTTAATGTTTAGTTAGGAGTTAAAGGTATAAAAATTGAGTAAAAGGAAGTGGAGAAATGTAGTAACTCATCAAGGAAGCATTATATTTGTCACGACCCATCCTCAGGGTCCGTGCCGTGACCACCCCAAGACCGCCTCCCATAGGCCAGGGGCTGGGGACTAGCACCAAAGGCGTAAATCCCAACAAAAGGGAAGGCATTTCCCTTATAAGAGAGAAAACACCACAGAGTGCACAAATTGAAGTAAACACTAAGTAAACTAAAAACACAAGTAAGTGATGTAAAGTAAATGGGCCAGTATACAAACCCAACTGAAGTGCAGTAGAACTGAAAAGTAAAGTACAACAACTGAATGACAAAGTAGCAACCACCAGGACTTCCTCTAGGTACTCCAACCTGAAGGGTGAGTACAGTCAGTCTCATCAGCTCCTCGAGTCCGGCCGTCATCTCTGTGTACATCCCACCTGATAGACCACCTCTGGGTACAGTCCTACTCCTCAAGTCTCAACCACGATCTGTTTTTTCAGTCATCTGCAACCAACACAACGTAGTGCGGGCAAAGCCCGTGAAGGGGTGAGTATACGATACTCAGTAGGGACCTTGAGACCCCTGAAGGTCTCCCTATATCCACAAAGGATAAACCACAATGAAAAGATACAAACACGAAGTAACAATCATCACTACTTAGGTATATTACCATACATATACCTAAGTCATCAAATCCTGTTCAGCTCTAACTCATGAGCTCAAGTACAACCCAGTCCACTCAGAAAAGTATAACTTAATCTACACAGGAAAGTACGACCCAATCCACACAGGAAAGCAAGTCAATCACATCGAAGATAATGATTGAAAGTCAAGACTCAGCTCAAACCAGGATTTTATTCATGACGTCCAAACCACTGCTGCTGGAGAACTCCTCCTCTATCGAGTACAATGGGCCTTCCGCTACAACCAAGCGCTTCACACTAACCTTGGACTACTGTAGTACTCCACCTATCGAGTACTGTGGGCCTGCTACTACAACCAAGCGCTTCCCACCATGGGTCTACCGCTATAACCAAGCGCTCCCCCTCATAGCCTACATAGGTACTCCTTCTGTTGACTACCGCAGGTATTCCGCTACAACCAAGCGCTCCTCCATCATGGGTCTGCCGCTACAACCAAGCGCTCCCCACTAAGCTATCCGAATACCTCTGAGTCGATCGATCAGCAGTCGTCAAGTCTCATCCAGCTACTAGGTCTATGCACTCCTCTTGGTCGTCACTGGGAGGGTCCGCTCTATGAGCTACTGGTCGATACTCCGAGTATAACAATGTACCATGAAGAAGTACCCCAATGGTCTGCCACATCAATGGAATCTCAGCACAACAGACGACACGTCAATCGGACGCCCGGTCTGTGTGTTATTAGCCTTTTTGTCTCGGGGGCCCTGTTGGTTTCGTGTACAAACCAACCCGACCGTATCTCAACCGTACCCCAAAATCTCATAGGGTATACTCATAGGGACCGTTTCTCAACATGATTACTTACGCCACTGACGGTTCATCAAACGGACGTCCGGTCTGAAAGTTATCGGCTTTTCTTTTCTAGGGGCCTAGTTGGATTTCGGGTACAATCCAACCCAGCCATAATCCGACTGCGTCCAAACCTCAGGTGAATTATACCAAAATAACCGTCTCAACAAGAGTAATCCAAAAATGTCGACGACACGTCAATCGGACGTCCTAAGCTCATGATATAAGCGTTTCCGCTCTGAGGGCCCAATTGGTTTCGTGTTCGAACCAACCCGGCCATACCCAAAGATTTCTGAAACCTTGAGTTCAATATACCGAAATGACTGTCTCGATCCAAGTATCACATCGCAACTGACGGTGCGTCGATCAGAGGTCTGTAGCCCATGTTATGGGCCATTGAACGATTTTGACCGAATTTAGGGGGTTGGGGCCCGGTCCGACCCGGTCCAATACCCCCTGGGTCGACCCGACCCGGGTCTAGGTCTGGCCAAGTTGGGTACAGCCCGCCCCGGAGCGGGGGTCCGGCCCAGTGCCTGTGGCCTAGCCTAGCGCGGGTGGTCCGGCCCGGTGCAGGCCGCGGCTCGGCTTGAGGCCGAGCTGGACATGGAGGGGGGGGGGTGTTTCCCGCCCTCGGTTGACTAAAACGGCGCGACTTTAATGCCGCCCCCACTAAACCTGGAACGTCTTAGCCATTCCGATCCACCGCGGATCATCTGCGGCAGTCTTCTCCGGCGGCGCGCCGCCGCCGCCGGTCACCGGCACCGCCGCGCCGAGGTGGCGTGCTGCCATCGCTCTCCGTGGACCGTCGGACACACACTAGGGTTCGTTTCACCCGTAGTCTCTTCCTGAGGTCTTTACGGGACCCGAAAATCACTGCAGAAACTTCAAAACACTACTGCGGTCCCATTTCATCATCGCCGTTAATCCGTGCACCAACAAAAATCTGCAGAGGGTTGTCGAGCTATGTTTGTTTGGCCCGCGCCCTCCGTGTTAGGTGTTATCAATTGGAATTCATTAAAACACATGCTTTTATTATTGACGAGGGTATAATTTTTTCAAATATAAATTATACTAACATCATACTAATAAACGCTCAAACACGTGAGATAAAATCACTCAAAATAGAATTAAGAAAAATATCCCATACCATGTGAAATTCGCGAAAGCTAGCATCGCAGGAAGAGGCTCTGCATACATCGATGAAGAACGTCCAAGGAGGATGCGACGCATCCCTTCCTTTGACATGGAGAGAAGATGGAACGACGTGTCAGCGTGTGTCCAAGAAGGGGATGGTGTCACACATAAGCTGTGGAGAGGAGAAGAGATTGTACGTCGATCTCTCCTTGTGGTGACGACGTCCTTCGTCGAAGTCTTGGCGTTCTTTTCATTCTTCATCGAGGAAGTAGAGGTTCTTCAGACTTAGAGTTCTCTCCTCAAATCTCCTCACACAACCTCTAACCCAAAATAAAATAAGGTCTTCCCCTATTTTATTAACATATACAAAGCTTTTCAAAATTCAAAAAGTCAAATCAATTAAATGAATTAGTGTGTTGGCATAATTAAATGCAAGGAGAAGGAAAGTCACCCAATAAAGGTGGAGTTCATGAGTTATACAACTTAAGTGGGGGGTTTTAGGAGTTAGGGATGTGAGGGGTTGGGCTCGTGTGGGCCCCACCCCACCTTTATCCTATCATGGTTAGTTTACAACAAGTGGGTCCCACTCACAACTCCCTTACTTAGGATATAACTACATAGAGAAAGAGAAATAAAATTGTAATACAATTTTATTTTATTCCTCACTAAAACAACATTTTTATCAACTCCTCCTGAGCAAACGCACCATCGGAAAAGGTTCTCTTGAGCAATTACCGATGCTGTGGTTTTATTGGTGCCCTCATATTTCAATTCCGAGCACTGGTTCAAAATTTAGAAAAACCCAATCGTTCATTCACTAAACGTACCCGAGCTAAACGTCGGAAATTGATTCCGGGCACACCGAGCCTCAGAATCAGGTGCCGTCAAAAAATACATACTCGTAAAATCCCAAAGAAATTAAGAAACAAAAATTTCCTTGAAATTGACGAGTCTTTAAATTACTCCCACCTCCTGGATTTACATCCTCGTAAAGATACATCACAAACTAGGGAAACAAATGAGGTTACTACGCATGCATCTGAGTCTCCCGCTCCCAAGTGCTCTCCTGGAGGATCCTGTGCTGCCACCTGATGCGCACTAGAAAAATCGACTGCCCATGTAGGACTGGATCCTATCAATCCTCGATCTCCACTAGAACCTCCGCAAGAGTTTCCCAATCATCATTTTCCATCTCTCCATGGTCGATGATATGTGTGAGGTCATGCACCCGGTGTAACTGATCTGGAAGAGCCAGGCGATAAGCCACCTCGCCTATCTTGCAGTGAATCTGGAATGGTCTGATGAAGTGCGGAGATAAATTTCAACCTCGGCCAAATCTCCTTAGACCTTGTCGAGGTGAGACACGTAAGAAAACGTGATTGCCATCCTCGAACTCCAGTGCTCTCTGTCTCCTATCCGATTAGGACTTATATCTGTTCTGTGTTGTCTTCATCCGTACCTGGACGATCTGCACTTTCTCCACCGTAGTTTGAACCATATCTAGTTCTGCAAGAGATGCTAAGATTTCTCCTTTGCCGATAAGAGAAATCTAGTCTCGTCCCCTGGATAAACCCCATTATTTTCCTAATACAGTCAATCCTAACATGAATGATTCTAATACATGCCATGGATGACGTCGTAAGGCCTCAACGCTACTACCAAAATATCCAACCGTTACTCTCACCTCCAAGGGTTGAGTCACACTGTCGGCATCAGTGTGTGGTCACTAGGTCTCCTCCAGTAGGAATCTAAAAAGTGAGGGTCAAGTCAACAGTTTAAACCAGAACCTCTTAGTACACAAAAAGAGAGGAAGCAAACGTCATAAGGAAAAGTTTCTTTTATTATTGCAACTCAAGTACAAATCCACACAACAACCACAAACAACAACAAATACAACAAGGAAACTAGATGCACCAAGATCAAAGGTCTCATGCCTGGAACTAGTCCCGCTCTTGTCTGCCTGCTTCCGGAGCTCCATAGTCGTATGATTCAACTGCCTGAAGCTGATCTCTCCCATGTCCACCTGTTCCCTGCGGTAGGGGTGGACCTCCTGGTGGTGGTGGTGGCAACACCTCGAAGTGTTATCCACCTCCATCTGCACGGCCAGCTCCCCTGCCTCTATCTCCTGCTCCTTGCGGTACGCCTTGATCGAACCTCTGCCTCTGCCTGGGAGGTCCTTCATTTATCTTCTGGTCATCTGTATGGAGGTTCTGACAGTCACGTTCCATGTGAACAATCCCACTGAATGAGTAACATTGTTCACTCCTGGTAAGTCGTTCTCCACCCCGGGTGCCTCGCACATATGATCCCGTGTCATGCGGTCGACCACCTGTAGGTCTGGTCCTCTTGGTCCTCTGTGTCATCTGTCTACTACCCGCTACAGAATATTCTTCCACATGCTGGCTAGTGGTGGGTCATGCTGTTAGAGACTACTCAGCAAGGAAACTCTCCGCTAAGATGGCTTGCTCCAACACCCCTGTCTGCATCGGGATGCTGTGGGAAACAACTAAAGCTCTAATCTCTCTCTGGAGCCACTGATTGAAGGTTTGGGCCCTGAAGAACAGGTCTCGTACCATATATGTGGAGTAGCGCGAGAGATTGGTGAACCTCGCTGAATACTATGCCACCATCATGCTACCCTGTTAAAGATGAAGTAGCTCTTGTATACGCACCGCTTGAAGGGTGGCTGCTACAAACTCTGCCTGGATTGGCTCTCAAAGTCTACCCACAGAAGTGATGCCTCGTCGTGCACCTAGAGTATCAAGATCCACCATCTTCATGCTTCTTCCTGAAGGAGGCTGGCAGCAAGGATCACCATGAAGTCTGATGGCCTCCCTACCAATCTGAAAACTCGAACAACAGCCTCCGGCCAATCCTCGGCTGCCTGAGGGTCCGTCTCTCCGCGGATCCTGGGCGGTCTCTGATGCTGAAACTCGTGCAGTGCACTAAGGCAACATGCACTCTCAACTGTTGGGGCTGGTGGCATCGGTGGCTCGGCGGGTAGAGGTACTGCAGGTGCCTCCGCTGTAATGGGCCCCTACACTGAGGCCTCGTCGCTCGGTGGGCTGCCATCTCGTAAAACACTCGGAACCCTAGCTGGCTGCCATCATGGGGCCATCTAGAAAAGAAACAGGCGCCCCATGGTCAATACAGTATACCTGGTGAGCTGACACAATTAATCACAAAAAAAACTTTTGAAACACACATTCAATCAATTTTTTTGTGCACTGAGTCGGAAATCAAAAGTCAGGGTCCTGGTATATTGATACGTCGGCCGCTACACCAACACTGGACTCCCTGGACTGATAACCACACTCAATACCCTTAACACTATTCCATCACATAGAAGTATGATCAGAGTCCTGAGTTTAGTGGTAGAACTGAACCTCCCTCTAATACCAATTTCTCACGACCTGTCCTCGGGGCCCGTGCTGTGACTGCCCCATGCCCGCCTCCCATAGGCCAGGGGATGGAGACTAGCACCAAAGGCATAAATCCCATCAAAAGGGAAGGCATTTACTTTATAAGAGAACAAACACCACAGAGTGCGCAAACTAAAGTAAACACTAAGTAAACTGAAAACACAAGTAAGTGTTGTAAAGTAAATGGGCCAGTATACAAACCTACCTGAAGTGCAGTACAACTAAAAATTAAAGTACAACAACTAAAAGACAAATAAGAAACCACCAGGATGTACTCTAGGTACTCCCACCTGAAGGGTGAGTACAGTCAGTCTCGTCGGCTCCTCGAGTCCGGTCGTCCACTCTGTGTACGTCCCACCTGATAGACCACCTCCAGGTACAGTCCTGGTCCTCAAGCCTCAACCACGATCAGCGATATCCGTCATCTGCAACCAACACAACGTAGTGAGGGCGAATCCCATGCAGAGGTGAGTATACGATACTCAGTAGGGACACTGAGACCCCTGAAGGTCTCCCTATTTCCAAAAAGGATAAACCACAAAGAAAATATACAAACACGAAGTAACAACCATCACTACTTAGGTATATTCCCATACATATACCTACGTCATCAAATCCAGTTTAGCTCCAACTCACAATCTCAAGTACAACCTAGTCCACTCAGTAAAGTAGAAATTAATCCACACAGGAATGTACGACCCAATCCACACAGGAAAGCAAGTCAATCACATCGAAGATAATGACTGAAAGTCAAGACTCAGCTCAAACCAGAATTTTATTCATGATGTCGAAACCACAACTGTTGGAGAACTCCTCCTCTATCAAGTATAGTGGGCCTTCCACAACAACCAAGTGCTTCCCACTAACCTTGGATAACTGTAGTACTCCACTTGTCGAGTACTGTGGGCCTGCTGCTACAACCAAGCGCTTCCCACCATGGGTATGCCGCTACAACCAAGCTCCCCCCTCATAGCCTACAGAGGTAATCCTTCTGTTGAGTGCCGCAGGTCGGTCGCTACAACCAAGCACTCCTGCACCATGGGTCTTCTGCTACAACCAAGAGCTCCCCATAGGTCTATCTAAATCACTCTAAGTCGATCGATCAGTAGTCATCAATTCTCATCCATCTACTTGGTATCTACACTCTGCTCTCTCGTCACTGGGAGGGTCCTCTCCACGAGCTACTGGTCGATACTCCTAGTATCACAACGTCCCACGAAGAAGTATCCCAAAGGTATGCCACATAAAAGGAATCTTAGCACAACAGACGGTGCGTCAATCGAACGCCCGGTCTGTGTGTTAATAGCCTTTTCATCCCGAGGGTCCGGTTGGTTTCGTGTACGAACCAACCCGACCGTATCTCAACTGTACACTAAACTCTCATAGGGTATACTCATAGGGACTGTTTCTCAACATGATTACCTACGCCGCTGATGGTTCGTCAAACAGACGTCTGGTCTGAAAGTTATCGGATTTTCCGTTCCAGGGTCCTAGTTGGATTTCGGGTACAATCCAACCCATCCATAATCCATTTGCGTCCAAACCATAAGAGAAGTATAAAAAAGGAACATTATCAATAAGAGGAATCCAACATAGTCGATGACACGTCAATCAGACGTCCAAAGCTCATGATATCAGCATTTCCGCTCAGACGGCCCGGTTGGTTTCGTGTTCGAACCAACCCGGTCGTACCAAAAGTTCTCCGAAACCTTGAGTGTAATATACTGAAACGACCGTATCGATACAAGGATCGCATCGCAACTGATGGTGTGTCTATCGGAGGTATGTATCCCATGTTATGGGCCTTTGAACGATTCTGACCGAATTTAGGAGGTTTGGGCCAAGTCTGACCCGGCCCAATACCCCCTGGGTCGGCCCGAACTGGGTCAACTCGACCCAGTTCTAGGTCCGGACAAGTTGGGCGCGGCACGGTCTGGCTGGCACGGTCCGGCCCAGCTGGCGCGGACCGGCCCAGCGTGGGGGTCTGGCCCAGCACCGGCGGCCCGGCCCAGCGGCGGCGGTCCGGCCCAGCGCGGGCGGTACAGCTCGGCGCGGGCGGTCCGGCCCAGCGCGGGCCGCGGCGCGGCTTGAGGCCGAGCTGGACACAGAGGGGGTGGTGCTGTTCCCCCCCGGTTGACCGAAACGGTGCAACTTTAATGTCACGACCCCCTAAACCCAGAACGGCTTAGCCGTTCCAGTCCACCATGGCTTTCTTCTCTGGCGGTGCACCGCCACCGCCGGTCGCCGGCTCCGCCGCACCGGGGAGGCGTGCCGCTGCCACTCTCTGTGGACCACCGGACGCGCACCGCTGGTCCGTTTCACCCGCCTTCTGTGCTTGAGGTCTTTACGGGACCCGAACATCACTGTGGAAACTTCAAAACATTGTCGTTGTCCCGTTTCATCATCTCTGTCAATCCGCACACCAACAACAATCTGTAGAGGGTTGTCGGGCTGTGTTTGTTCGGCCTATGCCCTCCTCTTTAGGTGTTATCAATTGGTATTCATTAAAACACATGATTTAATTATTGATGAGGGTATAATTTATTCAAATATAAATTATACTAACATCATACTAATAAATGCTCAAGCACGTGAGATAAAATCACTCAAAATAGAATTAAACAAAATTTCCCCTACCTCGTGAAATTCGCAGAAGATAGCATAGCGGGAAGAGGCTTTGTATACGTCGATGAAGAATGTCCGAGGAGAAAGCGGCGTCTCCCTTCCTTTGACGTGGATAGAAGATAGAACGACGTGTCGGCATGAGTCCAAGAAGGGGATGGTGTCACACACTGGCTGTGGAGAGGAGAAGAGATGGAATGTCATTCTCTCCTTGCGGTGACATCGTCCTTCATCGATGTCTTGGCATTCTTCGTGTTCTTCAACGAGGAAGTAGAAGTTCTTCAGACTTAGAGTTCTCTCCTCAAATATCCTCACAAAAACTCTAACCCAAAATAAAATAAGGTCTTCCCTTATTTTATTAACACATACAATACTTTTCAAAATTCAAAAACTCAAATCAATTAAATGAATTAGTGTGTTGGCATAATTAAATGCAAGGAGAAGAAAAGTCACCCAATAAAATGGGAGTTCATTAGTTATAAAACATAAGTGTGGGGTTTTGAGGAGTGAGGAATGTGAGGGGTTGGGCTCGTGTGGGTCCCACCCCACCTTTATCCTCTCAAGGTTAGTTAACAACAAGTGGGTCCCAGTCCCAACTCCCTTACTTAGGATATAACTACTTATAGAAAAAGAAATACAATTGTAATACAATTTAATTTTATTCCTTACTAAAACCACATTTTTAAAAACTCCTCCCGAGCAAACGCAACTTTGGAAAATGTGCTCTAGGGAAATTATTTGTACTGCAGTTTCTTCAGTGCCCTCAGATTTCGATTCCGAGAACCAGTTCAAATGTTAGAAAAACTCGCTCCTTCATTCACTGAACATACCCAACCTAAACATCAGAAATTGATTCCGGGCACACCGGGTCTCAGAATCAGCTGCCGTCAGAAACTGCGTACTCATAAAATCCCAAAAAAATTAAGAGAAAAAAAATCCATGAAATTTATGGGTCTTTACAATATTTAAAAAAAAATATAAAGTTAGTTTTTTTATTTTCATAATTATGAATTCTAATTTTAAATTATTTATATTTATCAATTGTGAAATGGTATCAATGTGGGTAGTATTGAGAACTAATATTTTCAAAAGTGTATTCTATTTTTATATGAAAAAAAACCCTATAAATAATATATAACATAGTAAATTGACAATTGTTTTATATATGGAATGATTCTAGAATTAGATTTTTAAATGGATTAAATCATTATTTAAAATTATTTTATCCATTTTTAGAATTATTTAAAAAAACTATGTTGAATATTTTTTTTCAATAATTTTTATGGAAAATATATGGAATTAATTACCAGAAAATAAAAACGGGAAGAAACCTAGTGTATAGAAAACATGATATGTCAGTGTTTACAGTAGGATAATAAATAACAATAAATTTCATTAATTATAAAAATTATGTCCCAAGCACCCTATGATACATAAGATTCATTTATGTGGGTGAATGGTACATAATGTTTACACCATGGTTTCATTGATACAAAAAGATAAATTAATTTTTTTTGGAAGAGAAGGGTTGATACGTAATATTACCCAATTTAAAGAATTGATATGTATGAGTTCAAGCCTTTTCCATTGAAGTGGAAAACACGATTTGTATAAATATCTCAACATGACCAAGATGATACATAAGATTGTTTTTTGTTAGTGGAGAATTTCTAGGCCTAGAAGTTTTAAATATGAAAATTACTTATTCATTTTATTCTACCAAATTTTATTAAATAAAGTCGTTGAATCCATGTGGCCTTCGTAATTAAATTTTTGGAGACAATAATCTTATAGGAGCTTTGAGACAGTAAAATATTGATTATGTTTTCATACATTAAAGAATTCATACCCTCGAGTAGTACACATGGAGGTTATCAAATTATGAATAATCCTTGTTATAATTTTCCAGTGGATGAATAAGGACCCTAGAAATTTACTTTTTGACTTATATAAGGGACTTATAATGATATTACCCTATGGGTCAATAAGGGTAAGAATTGTCAATCATAGTTAAAAAACATTCTTCATTAAATTTCTCACTTTCCTTATAGGATCTAGACCTCTCAACCATGAGGTTCAATTTGTTATGATATTTAATCAAATAAGCATATGGTTTCTTGATTTTTTTTGGTTCACATTAAGAAAGTAAATATAAACATGAGAATTTAATTGGTTCACCACAGAATGGCTATTCTAAGGATCTTCCTACCAACATTGTGTTGGTGCAAAAAAACTACTAAGCTCACTTATTGTTATTTCAGGCGAGGACACTCATAGTCCCAGTCTCACTACCATAAAATTTTAGGTATATATCCTTACCTACCATTGGTCTCTCCCTTAAATGTTCCTTATTTCACTCATTGTTTGTGAAAATCGTCACCTTCTTCCTCCCACTTTTATCACTACCCCAAAAATGATCTATACTGATTTAATGGAAATTTAGGTCCCTTCAATAGAAACAGTAGGATGTATTAAATATTTAGGTATGAATAGGTTCATTATTGATGTTATAATTGGATTTTACTTTACCATTCATGAAGAACCCTTGATAAAACACTTTCTTATTTCTAGAATACATGGATCAATTCAACTTTGATGTATTAAAAAAATGACGTTATTTATCTATGTCATAAATGGTTTCCAATTTATAAATCTTAAGGGCCTTCACTTGAACACACCCTTCTTCTTGTCTTAACATAATTTGGATTATTAAGAATGAATATATTACCCTGTATCTATTAATTGTTCTTTAGATATGTCTGATGTCTATAGAGAATCGTCTTCTTTGATTCTCTTTTGGTCAATCTCTCCTTATTAGTATTGGAAGGTTTCCCTCAGACAAATTGTAAACTTAGTTAGGTCATTTTTATTCTTTTAAAACCTCTTATAACTCATCCATCATTCCTCTATGATTTAGAAATATAACGATTGGGAAATAAACTCTCATACACACTAGAAAAAACCTAGTTATTGTGTGGTCTAAATAACTTTGATGTAGCACCACCCATAGTGAAACATCATTGGTATAGTTATTTCATATATTTTTAAATATTAAACTCTTCATTTTAAAATTTAGTTTGGTATGGAATACTTTATAATATTCCAATATTTTGTAACAAGTCTACAAAAATTTCCCATTAACTCTTAGTAACACTCGTATGATTTTTGGCACAATCTCCTCAAACCGCTTCTCACATGGAAAATGATACTATATGGAAATGAAATTATGCAATGGTGTCTTATTTTAATTCATACCACTAAATTATTTTCTTATTTTTAATATATACACTCTTTTTTATGGAATATTTTCATCATGTACTCCTTCATTTTTAAAGGAACTTTAGTGTGGTCCTTTCTCTATGTCATGGGTAGAACATAATCTCCAGTTGATCAGAAATAATCTAAGTAACCCTCTATATTATAGACATATTTCTATAGTGTGGAAAACACATCTATTATAGGGGAACGTAATTCCTCGTAAATCACTTTTCCTCCAGGTTATATTTATCTATGGTTTAGATTGAGTGTTTTTCATCCCAGATCAGAAACTCCTACATATTTATCATGGAATATATGATTATATGTTCTTTAAACCCACTACATGCGAGTAATTGGGTCCACTTGTGGCCTCATCCATGATGATTCCCTATGGAATCTACCACTTTCTCTATGATACTTCCCTTCAGCATTGAATACTACTTTCATGCGTGTATACATGGCCATGTGTGTACTTTTTTTCTCCCTGGTGTCACTATAGAAATGGGACCCTGATGGTTCCCTTATATGGTCAATATTTCTCCCACACATGTTGGGTAATGTTTTATTGGTTATGAAATAAAAGATTTACTTTTTTACCCAGATATAAATTATTATGGCACAATCATTAGTACTAAGATGTATTCATGGTAGGTATAATGTGGAAAAAATAATGAGTTACAATCAAACATCTCTTCTACAACATATATGGATTCACTAAGACATAGTCTAATATATAAAATTCCTTTTTTGACATGGAACATGATCTATTTGGAATTGCTTCATCATTTTAGCCACCACTACAGTGTTTTATTTCACTTTTTGGCTATATAACACCCGAATATTTTTTTGAATTATTTTTCTCAATTAAATTTAATATTTTTGAAATTTTTTATTTCACAGACCACTAAAAATAGTTTATCTTATGTTAAATAACTGTGTCGGGATTGTGTTATATGCAACAAAAAGTTAACCATGAACTACACAGAACCTAAATTTTAGCATTCTCTATATAGAACACCATGTATAACTTGTGTCTTAGGAAACAATGACAGTCATCGATGGCTTGTTTAACATGCATGATTGATTTTTACTAAAAAATAGTATATCAGTAAAATTTTATTATTTAAAATAATAAAATATAACCTGGCCATTAAAATAGAAGTTAAGAATAGTATTAACTAATTTATTAAAATATATGGTTTACAAAAATATAATATTAGTTTTTAGGTTACTAATTAATTATAAATAAATATAAAAACTGGTTGAATATAAAGGAAAATATTATTATTTTTATATTCACAAGTTTTTTTTGACAAAAAAAATTAAATTAATTAAAATTATTAAGTGATATGAATGTAATATATATGTTATATATTAAATAAAATTTCATATTCATCCAATATATTTTATAGAAAAAAATATAAGAACAATACCAATTTTATGCATAGAAACTATTTTCTTATAAATGATGTTTTACTACATTTTAATAGAGAACCCATTTTAAATCTAATTTTGGAACTTTTATATATTTAATATGTCAAAAATAAACTTCATATTTTCAATCAAGACATAAAAATTAGGTTAGGATAAATTTTTGATATTTTTTTAAAAGGTTTCATTATTTAATGATTAATTAAAAATATTGAATTTTAATTCAAATATATTTTTCATTTAATTTATTTAAAGGTTAAATAATATTAAAATTTTGTTTAAAATTTAATTAGATAATAATTTTATAAATCAATACAATTTGGGTCATTGGATATAATTTCACTTTGAAATTGGATATAAAAACATGGATTTTTTTTGATAATTTTTATTTAAAAATCAAATGTGTCATCCCTTCAACAAAATTAATTTTAAAATAATTTCTACCACATGTGTGATTAGAATTTGGGAAAATTGATTCCATAATTTCAATAAGAATATTTTATAATTTATAATAAGTAAAAATTAGTTTTTTATCAATATATTAGTGGATGTATTCAAAATTAATTACATAAATTATGGAAAAAATAATTCTTAACTAAGGACTAAACTATAAATTTAAGACTCAAAACGACCTATTAACTTATCCAAGGGACATTTTATGGAAATATTAAGACCCTATCCTCCATTGAATCTACATTTTTTATTATTGTGTCTAATTTCATCCTGAAAAACTGGGTTGGAATTCTCTATTCTATTATTTACAAGTGTGCCACTCCTCCTACACTATAAAAAGGCTTCCTCTCCACCCCCTTCCTCACACATCTAAATCCCCTTTTCTTGACAAAACACTGCTCAAATAATCTCCAAAAAACCGTAAATTGCTCATTGAATCCTACCCTTTGTAATAAATCAACCTACGAAATATTTTTGGCGTGAACCAACAGGAGTTACCAGATTAAGATGTTATGCCTTCTTTCTAGATCCTTTCTTTTATTTTCCTTATCCACCTCCCAATTTACTCCATTACTGCATAACAAAAACAGTATACTAAATATAATTTTTTGTTATTTTCTATGTATTCGACCTAAAATTAAACACACCTCCATCTAATTGGTAATGAACAAACTATTTATGTCTACAGTGAACTACCGCCTCACTAAATGATAACTGTTCATTTTTTATATATCACTTCTCATGGTGGAAAGTATGATGGAAACTATATTTATATATGTCATATATTATATTTATTATATATTTATTATTTTCTATTCCTTTTACAACGCATAACTTTTTTTACTTTAATTTTTTATAAATATGATAATTTCGTTTAAGGGATTGTTGACTACCACCCCCATCAATGTGATGTGATTTGTTCATAAACTACATAGAATGTATTAAGGATGGGTTTAGTGAAATTATAATATATATATATATATATATATATATATATAATTATAGTGCTAATTTAATTATACTATTTACATATATACTTATATTTCATTTTCTTTTTGTAACACCCCAAGCTTCCATGGTACGATTCTATTTGAATAATACAGTAGCGTGTGTTGTACGCAACTTCGAGATTCTAACACACTGCGACCAATCAAAGTAGCTGTTATGAATAGTAATACCCAATTTTTGAAATTTTATAAATTTTATCTCTCAAAATGGACTTCATTTTTGGATTTTTAATATCTAAATTACCCTAGGGTGAAATTTTGGTACTTTTCGGATAACATTTATATTTTGATGAATAGTGAAAATTACTAAATTTTAATTAAAAGCATATTTTTTAATCAAAATAATTAATAGTGATAAATTATGAATTTGAGTGGTTTTAAATTATATTTCGAATATATTTTTACCATTTAATACAATATTGGTCATTGGACTGAATTTCACAATTAAACTGAACATAAACATGTGTCAATCTTTTGATAGTTATTATATCTTAAAAACACTTTTTTTTGTTTTGACAGTGGGAATTATTTTTAAATTAATTTCATCAACTTCTGTGTTTGGAATTTTGAAAAATGAATTCTATATTTGTAATCATGATGTACAAATTCTGTAAATGGGTATGTTTTATTTTAAGACATTTTAAATAATTACTTCGGTAAATATTTTATTTACCATGGTTAAAGGGTAAATCCGGTAAATAAGGGAAAAATAATATTATAATAATAACAAATTACCCTAAAACGTGTCCTAAAATTATTAGTGGATACATTTTCGACCATGGTCATCTTTGGGTCAATTTTTTAACCCCATGGAGCAACTTCTAGGTGATAGGGACCCTTTATATTAATTAAGTCAAAGTAAATACAAAAATGACATAAGCTTATATCTTTTAGAAAAACATTTTTTACATAGTGTTATATATGTTGGATTTTAAACTATAAATATTCATTAGAAAGATAAAAATATTTCATAAATAATGGTATTTTATGTATAATTTTTAGACATTTAATTTTTAAATTTATTTATGATACAATAATGATGGAGTATTTTCCTTGTTAATGAAAGAATCAAATAATTGGTATTATAAATGTTAAAATATATAAACTTTGAATGTTTTGATGACATAATAGAATTTTATTGGTTAATATGACATTATATTATTGCTTAAATTAATTTTTTTAGAATTAAAAAAGTTGTTAAGACATTAAAAAAAATAAATTATTGAATAGTGTCAAAATTGACATAAAAGAGTTTTTAAAACAAATATTATATTATTAATTGATATTAAATTCTTAAAAATCTAATGATCATCCAACAGACTTATATCATGATAGGTGTATCATTAATGGACCACTTTGGGCCCTCTTTGATGTATATGGTAGGTTTATTAACTATATAATATAAAAATACAAAGTGACATGGTAAATGTCAATCTAATTAACTAAGAGTTTAAACTAAAATATAAAGTTAATATAATGAAAAAAAACCAGTATAAAATCAATTTTTTGAGTGGTTTTTGACCTATCCCCACCTTAAACTTAAAATAATCCACTTTGGATCCATTAGAAACTGATTATGACTTTATTATAAAATATTACGTTATGTTTTTCCAAAGGTGCCCCTCACCCCTCTTATAAAAGTGTACTCCCCTTTATCACTAATTCACACATTCAAAGCCTTTTGGATTATCCTAACCCTGCCCAAATACTCTCTCATATTCCCTCAATTCAACCTATAAGCCTTAGTTTGATCATAAAGCCAACCTAAGGAGCCCTTTTGATCAAATCAAAAGGAAGAACCCCAAGAAGAGGTAACGTCTTCACCACCCTCTTTAAAGTTCCTTTCTTCTTCAACTTCTTCATTCCTTGTTATTTACATTCAAAAATAATAACTCCAGTATATTCTATATAATATGATGTTATTATTATTATGTAACAAACAAATTCATTAATCTATCCATCCCTTGAATGACATGTCACCATACGTGCGTACGTACGGTCTACCATCTCCATGTTGTTGTGTAATTGTTATTGAATATATTATTATATATATGGGTATAATAATGATGTATAAATCATGTAAATAATAAATATAAGATGATAATGATTCTGTCTATATGATATACCTTCCAATTATATGTTATTTTAATATCATAATAATGATATTGTCACTCCTGCATACGTACGGATTACCGTCTCCACGAACGTGATGAGATTAATTCCCCATCGTATCCATTACAGACTAAATTTTATTGGATTATGAAAAATAATATTTAAAGACTTGATATCATTCTGGATATTAATAAGTTACAACCTATCCATAACAAACGTGGCTTATGTGACAAAATATATAAAAGAAAACGAGTAAGTTAACACCCAAAACAATGATAATAATAAGATATTATCAAAAAGGAAATATTAAAAGATTATATATGATATCATATTAATGTATATGATTCTTTTATAATTTAATAACAATTATTTCACCATTATACAGGAGGTTAACCAACCCTTGACCAAGGAAATGTACAAGGTAAGGGTTCATTTCACAATCTCTTCATTATCCGAGGTTGTTTATACATAATTATCTTCTGGGACATCTTTATCATCCACATCCATGTTTCTTAAAACTGTATTACAAAACATTATTAATATTTTACAGAATATGGGTTAAAGTCATTTATACCCTTGTTAGACTTTTTCTAAGAAGTTTATACAGGAATATTTCTGTCGTTTTCCAAACAAGGTCCTTTTTAACCTTTTCGACCGAATTAATGTAAGAATGTCTTTTTTTAACTTATACAGTGGATGCGGTTATTCACCGCCGTTTTATACCTTTGAATATTCACTTAAAATATTATCAGAATATTTTCAAAATAAATTTTTCTTGTAAGATTATGTTACTTTAAAATGATTTCAAAAACAGAGATATTTCTCTGAAATAGTTTTTATTTTCATCTATGTCGACATCCTTTGATGGATTTTAAGTTTATTTGAAGTTGGTTTATTATGATAAAAAACATCCATATTTTATTAATGGTTTTGTGATATGATTCACTATTGATGTGTTATTTTTATACCATTCATGGTTTATGGAAAAAGCATTGAAATTTCGTATTGTAGTTTTAATACGAATGTTTATGTATTGTTTAAACCTGTTCATATGAGAAATTCATTGGACGTAATAAGTGACTGGTGGGGCCCACTATAGCTCCTCGATGCATCGGTAGGTCTCATGAGAAAAACTAGTGTCTTGGCACGAGGGCTTGACAAAATCTTATTTGTTTTCTTGGAACGAGGCCTTGGCAACGTGGTTATAATAGTATGGCATTATGCATTCTGTCATTATGAAAGTGGTTATTGATATTTCATGTGATTATTCGACTAGCAGAATATCCATGTGAATCATTAAATGGAATTATTTCATTTTATCTTTTCCATATAATGCTGAAGTTAATGTTTAAAAGGATTTTGTTTTAGTTATACATTCCCTAAAATGTTTATGTTTATTTATGAAAGTTTCCGCTATACTGTTATCCTTACTCAGCATCTGAGCTCACCCCTTTCAATGTTTTATTTTTCCCAGGATGTGAAGAAGTAATTTATTAATGACCTATAGGGATAGTATATGGGGATATGAGTGTGGACTATGGAGACTATGTTGTTGTAGTTTTCATTTTTATGATGTAATGTAATACTTTATGAATTTACATAGTGATTCCAAGGCTACTAAACTAATTGGTCTTTTGAGACTTGATCTTTTGAGATCATGCCAATGTTATGTAATAATGCACCAACTCTGGGTAACTGGGGTCGGGGCGTTACAGTTGGAATCAGAGAAGTTTAGTACAAACCTTGGAAGCTAGATTTAGATATACTCTGATTAGAGCACATAGACCTAAGATGGACTTTGAGGATTAGTATAGAAGAACTTCCTAGAATTTTGGTATTGTAGATATTTTGTGAGTTTTCCAAGAAATACATCCCTGTCTAGATATGATCAGGTAGAGGTGGCTCTGGAATAGATGTACCTAGGGGTAAAACCTGAAAACACCACTTTGAGCTAGACTTGAACGAGAACTGGTGCAAGACAACGGTCCTTGTTGCACTCTTGATTACGACACTCCCAGGGGATATGCTTAGGATTATTATCATTTTCTTTACAAACCATTATGAAGGGTTTATGAGTATATACTTCCTCAAAGAAAACATTTTTATGTTTATAGATTATATCCATAAACTGTTCAATTTATGTTAAGTGTTTTAGAAGTATGGAATTATGTATTTTAATTCATAAACTAGTTTACTTTATGCCTTTGTTTAGAAATGGCGCCTGGTGGAAGGAATGGAAACCGTATCAATGCACGCACTCCATGTAGGGATTTACCTCCCACTCAAGATAATTATAGTGGATCTGATGATGCAATTGGTGCTGAATAGCTAATCACCATACTGGGACAACTCACTCAGGTTATGAATAATAACCTTACCTGTATAGAGCACCCTGATCCACAACATGGAGGATCAATGTTAGATAGCTTCATGAGGAAAAAACCACCAACATTCAATGGGAGTACAAATCCCATAGTAGCTGAGCAATGGATAAATTCCTTAGAGAAAATATTCCATGCCTTGGGGAGTAGTGAAAGGGAAAAAGTTGTCATGGCAGTTTATCGCCTCACTGAAGATGCTTATCAATGGTGGTCATTGATAAAAACATGAAGGAAGATGATGAAGTATCAGATATGGAATAGAGGGAATTCAAAGAGCTGTTCTTAGAAAAATAATTTCCTCGAGACCATCAAGCAGATATGGAAAGGCAATTTCTGAGTCTAAGGTAGAAAGAGGATGAGAATGTCGCAAAGTATGAGGCTAAATTTAAAAGTTTAGCAAGGAATGTTGTTGATTATATATGTAACCCAAGGTGTAAGATTGATCGTTTTATTGATGGGTTAAAACCATTTCTCCATCGAGCATTAGTCTCACAAACCATCTCGTCGTACGAAGATATTGGATCGTGTGCTATCAAGACGGAAAAGGAATTCTCTAAGTCTTATGACTTTAAATAAAATAAAGAGAAGAAGAGATCTTCTGATCAAACTAGAAATGGAAATAAGGGGAAAAAGGGAAATGTTGAAAATCCATCCTGTAGTAAGTGTGGGAAGAAACACCATAGTACATACCTAAAAGGAATGGGAGTCTGTTACCAGTGTGGTGAAAAAGGCCACCAAGATCATGATTGCAAGGGAAAGAGAGTTGTTGTCAATGTGGAATGCCATAATTGTAGAGAGATGGCAAATTATGCAAATGAATGTCATAAGCGTCAGAGGAACTTTCCTCAGAAAAGGCCAAGGGATCAGGGCCAAGCTTATGCTATCACTACTGCTGAGGAAGAAGGTCCAAAAGACGTGGTGGCAGGTAATTTAATGGTTTCCTCAAGTTTAGAAAATGCATTATTTGATTCTGGATCATCTCATTGTTTCATATCTTCCCAGTTTTCTACTAAAATTAGTTATTTCCAATTTGATTTAACAAGAGAGTTGTCAGTCAAATCCCCTAAGCGAAGTATCATTGCAACAAAGTTCTATGAATCAGTACCCATTAGAGAACATAAATGTTCTTTATCAACAAATATCGTTGTCATACCTATGATTGAGTTTGATATAATACTCGGTATGGATTTTCTTTCGGACCATGATGTGAAGTTTTAATGTAAGAAGAAGAAGGTTACGATTTTTGATGATGATGATAAGGAACACCTTATCTTTAGAGTAGAATCATCACCACCTAATTATTATCTAGATCCTCCCCCAGTAGATCAACTAGATTAAATTATCGGGGAGGAATAGAATGAAATAACTGTGGGTAAGGAAAGGAATTTTCAAATAGAAGAGGTACCTATTGTGAAAGAATATGTAGATGTGTTTCCGGAATATTTACCTGGACTTCCTCTAGAATAAGAAGTTGAGTTTTCCATTGATTTAATTCCTGGATCAAGGCCTATATCAAATACCCCTTATAGAATGGCCATTGTGGAATTAGTTGAACTAAAGAAACAACTAGAGGAATTGAGTAATAAGGGATTTATTCTCCCTAGTGTTTCTCCATGGGGAGCCCTTGTCCTTTTTGTTGAGAAGAACGATGGATCTATGAGGTTGTGCATTGACTACAGGAAGATCAATGCTATAACAATAATGAACAAGTATCCCCTACCTCAAATTGATGATTTATTTAACCAACTACATGTATCTCAATACTTTTCAATGATTGAACTTCGATCTAGATACCATCAGTTATGTGTGAAGAAGGAATATATTCCGAAGACAACATTTTGAACTAGGTACAGGATTTACGAGTTTATAGTAATGCCTTTAGGATTGACTAATTCACCCTCTGTATTCATGGATCTAATGAATAGAGTTTTCAAGTAATATCTAGATAATTTTGTGGTGGTATTTATTAATGATATCTTGGTATACTCCAAATGTTATGAATATCATGAAAATCACTTGCGCATTATCTTAAAGACTCTTAGAAGACATGAAGTATATGCGAAGTTTAGAAAGTGTGAATTCTGGCTTCAGGAGATTTCTTTTCATGGCCATATTGTCTCTAAGGATGGAATTTCCATTGATCCTTCTAAGACCAAGTCAATCCATGAATGGCCAGCACCAACGAGTATAACTGAGGAACGCAGTTTTACTGGTTTGGTAAGTTATTATCGACGTTTTGTCCAGAATGTTGCTCGGTTGGCTAACCCATTAACAAAGATCACATGTAAAGGGGTTAAATTTTTTTGGAAAAAAGAGTGTGAAGAATGTTTTGAAAAACTAAAGAGAAAATTAGTCAATGCTCTTATATTGACTCTACCATCAGGGAATGATGGGTTCGTTATTTACAGTGATGCATCGAAGAAGAATGGGCTTGGTTGTGTCCTTATGCAGAATGATAGGGTTATTGCCTATGCATCAT
The DNA here is from genome assembly GCA_963277665.1 of Viscum album. Lineage (NCBI taxonomy): Eukaryota > Viridiplantae > Streptophyta > Magnoliopsida > Santalales > Viscaceae > Viscum > Viscum album. Next base: position 1,422,437,170 of record OY728161.1, read on the forward strand.
GACAGCTAAAAATTCTTGAGAAAAACTATCCTACTCATGATCTCGAGTTAGATGCTATAATATTTTCCTTGAAGATATGGAGAAATTATCTCTATGGTGAAAAAATGTGAGATATATACCGATCACAAGAGTTTGAAGTATATTTTTTCACAAAAATAACTCAACATGAGGCAAAGGCAATGGCTTGAACTACTCAATGATTATGATTGCACGATACACTACCACCTGAGGAAGGAAAATAAGGTCATGGAGTTTTGAACAAGATGAGAGTTGAAAAGGATCCTATATACATGGATATAGTAAAGATGGATATGTGAATCACCATGGAAGGTGAAACATTAATGCTTTTTCAAATGGTTGCCAAACCATCTTTACAAGAAAGGATAAAGAGTTCTCAGACCGGTGATGAGGAGTTACAAAGAAAGATTAAATTTTTGAATGATGGGAAATTGAGTGACTTTGTGTATGAAGATGGAATTTTGAAGTTTGGGAAGAGACTTTGTGTTCCCGATATACCTGATCTAAAAAGAGAATTGTTGGATGATTCTCATAGTTCCAATTTCTCTATACACCCTGGGAGCACCAAAATGTATAGAGATTTGAAGGAACATTTTTGGTGGGATAAAATGAAGAGGGATATTACGGATTTTGTGTCAAGATGTATAGTTTGTTAACAAGTAAAAGCTGGAAGGAAAAAACCTGGAGGAGTCATGAAACCTCTTCCCATACCTGAGTGGAAATGGGATAATATCATGATGGACTTTGTCATGGGACTACCAAAGACTCCTAGAAGGAATGATGCAATATGGGTCATTGTTGATCATCTTACCAAGTCAGCACATTTCCTTGCTATAAGGGAGGATTTACCACTTGAACGTCTAGAAATACTATATATTAATGAAGTTGTGAGACTTCATGGAGTACCCCTATCGATTGTCTCAGATCGTGATCCTCGTTTTACATCAAGATTCTGGAAAAGTCTTCAGAAGGACATGGATACTGAACTTCGTTTGAGCACTGCTTACCACCCTCAAACAGATGGACAATCAGAATGAACTATTAAAACCTTAGAATACATGTTGAGATCATGCTCACTTGACTTTCAAGGTATGTGGGGTCAATATTTACCCCTGGTAGAATTTTCCTATAACAATAGCTTCCATTAAAGTATTCAGATGGCACCATATAAAGTGTTATACAGAAAGTGATGTCACACACCACCTGTTGGGATGACGTTGGTGAAAGGAAACATGTAGGCCCAGAACTGGTGGAGGAAATGATGGAAAAGGTGAAGATAATCCAAAACTACATCAAAGCAGCTCAAAGTAGGCAGAAGAGCTATGCTGACAACCGAATGAAGGATTTGGAATTTCAGGTAGGAGATTATGTTTTCTTGAAGGTATCTCCATGGAAGGTAGTTATATGTTTCGGTAAGAAGGCTAAATTGAGTCCCAAGTACATCGTACCCTTTGAAATTCTAGAACGAATTGGGGTTATAGCTTACAATTTAGCAATGTCACCAAGTCTCTCCAAAGTTCACGATGTGTTCCACGTATCACTATTGAGAAATTGCATGCCTGACGCAACGCATCTACTCACCTATGAGGAATTAAAACAAGAACCCGATCTGTATTATTGCGAAGAGCCCGTCAGGATTATTGATACAAGAGAACAAGTGCTGAGAAACCAGACTACTAGTCTGGTAAAAGTTCTATGGAGAAACCATAAGATGGAAGCGGCAACGTGGGAACCCGAGGAACTTATGATGAAGAACCACCCGAGTATTTTTAGGCTGTAGTATTCTAGAAATTTCAAGGATGAAATTATTTGAAGGAAGGGAGTATGTAACACCCCAAGCTTCCATAGTATGATTCTCTTTGAATAATACAGTAGCATGTGTTGTACGCAAATTCGAGATTCTAACACACCGCGACCAATCAAAGTAGCCGTTATGAATATTAATTCCCACTTTTTGAAATTTTATAAATTTTATCTCACAAAAAGGACTTCATTTTTGGATTCAAAATATTGAAATTATCCTAGGGTGAAATTTTGGTACTTTTTGGATAACTTTTATATTTTGATGAATAGTGAAAATTACTAAATTTTAATTAAAAACAAATTTTTTAATCAAAATAATTAATAGTGATAAATTATTAATTTGAGTGGTTTTAAAGTATATTTAGAATATATTTTTACGATTTAATACAATTTTGGTAATTGAACATAATTTCACAATTAAACCGGACATAAACAAGTGTCAATCTTTTGATAGTTATTATATCTTAAAAACACGTTTTTTTGTTTTGACAACGCGAATTAATTTTAAATTAATTTCTGCCACTTCTATGTTTTGAATTTGGAAAAATAAATTCTATATTTGGAATCAGGATGTCCAAATTGTTTAAATAGTTAACTTTTATTTTTACACATTTTAAATAATTACTTCGGTAAATATTTTATTTACCATGGTTAAAGGGTAAATCCGGTAAATAAGGGTAAAAAATAATATTATAATAATAATAAATTACCCTAAAACGTGTCCTAACCTTATTTGTGGATACATTTCCGACCATGGGAATATTTGGGACGATTTTGGAACCCCATGGAGCCACTTGTAGGTGATAGGGACACTTTATATTAATTAAGTTAATGTAAATACAAAAATGACATAAGCTTATATCTTTTAGAAAAACAATTTTTACATAAGGTTATATATGTTTGATTTCCAACTATAAAAATTCATTACAAAGATAAAAATATTTCCGACATAATGGTATTTTATTTATAATTTTTAAACATTTAATAATTAAATTTATTTATGACACAATAATGATGTAGTATTTTCCTTATTAATGAAACAATCAAATAATTGGTATCATAAATGTTAAAATAAATATAATCTGAAAGTTTTTATGACATCCAAGATTTTTTTTGGTTAATATGACATGATATGATTGCTTAAATTAAGTTTCTCTCAAATTAATAAAGTTTTTAATACTTTAACAAAAATCAATTATTGAATAGTGTCAAAATTGACAAAAAAGAGTTTTTAAAAAAATATTATATTACTAATTGATATTAAATTCCTAAAAATCTAAGGATCATCCACGAGACTTATATCATGATATGTATATCATTAATGGACCACTTGGTGGTCGAATGGATGTATATGGTAAGTTTATTAACTATATAATATAAAAATACAAAGTGACATGGTAAATGTCAATCTAATTAACTAAGAGTTTAAAACAAAAGATAAGGTTAATATAATCACCAAAACCTGTCTAAAATATATTGTTTGAGTGATTTTCGACATATCCCCACTTTAACCTTTAAATAATCCACTTTTGATCCATTAGAAACTAAATATGAATTTATCACAAAATATTACTTTAAGTTTTTCCAAAGGTCCCCTCACCCTTCTTGTAAAAGGGTACTCCATCTTCTCACTAATTCACACATTCAAAGCCTTTTGGTTCGGCCAAACCCTACCAAAATACTCTCTAAACTTCCCCCACTTCAACCTAGAGGCCTTAGTTTGATCAGAAAGCCAACCTAGGGAGCCCTTTTGATCAAATTAAAAGGAAGAACCCGAAGAAGAGGTAACGTCTTCACCAACCTCTTTAAAGTTCCTTTCTTCTTAAACTTCTTCTTTCCTTGTTATTTCCATTATAAAATAATAACTCCAGTATCTTAAATATACTGTGATATTATTATAATTATGGAACAAACAAATTCATTATTCTATCCATACCTTGAATGACATGTCACCATACATGCTTACGTACAGCCTACCGTCTCCACGTTGTGGTGTAATTGTTATACAATATATTATTATTTATTTGGGTATAATTATGATGTATAATTCTTGTAAATAATAAATATAACATAATAATGATTCTGTCTATATTATATAAAATCCAATTAAATATTATTTTAATATCAAAAGAATAATATTGTCGCTCGTGTGTACGTATGGATTACCGTCTCCACGAACGCGATGAGATTCATTCCCCATTGTATCCATTCAAGAATAAATTCTGTTGGATGATTAAAAATAATATTTAATAACATGATATCATTCTGGATATTAATAATATACAACCTATCCATAACAAACGTGGCTTAGGTAACAAAACATATAAAACAAAATGAGTAAGTTAACATCTGAAGCAACGATAATACTAATATATTTTCAACAACGCAATATTAAAAGATCATATATGATATCATATTAATGTATATGATTCTTGTATAATTTAATAGAAATTACTTCACCATTATATAGGAGGTTAACCAACCCTCGACCGAGGAAAAGTGCAAGTTAAGGGTTTATTTCACAATCTCTCCATTATCCGAGGTTGTTTATACGTAATTATCTTCTGGGAAATCTTTATCATCCACATCCATGTTTCTTAAAAATGTATTACAAAACATTCTTAATATTTTATAAAATATGGATTAAAGTCATTTATACCCTTGTTTGGATTTTTCTAAGAATTTTATAAAGGAATCTTTCTGTCGTTTTCCAAACAAGGTCCTTTTTATCCTTTTCGACAGAATTAAGGTAAGAATGTATTTTTTTAACTTATACGGAGGATGTGGTTATTCTCCGCCGTTTTACACATTTGATGCTTACCTTAAAATATTATAATAATATTATCAAAATAATGGTTTTTTGTAGAATTATGTAACTTTTAAATGATTTCAAAAAAAGATATATTTCTCTCAAATAGTTTTGATTTTCATCTATGTCAACATCCTTTGATGGATTTTAGTTTTATTTGAAGTTGATTTATTATGATACAAAACTTCCATATTGTATTGAAGGTTTTGTGATATGATTGACTGTGGATGTGTTATTATTATACCATTCATGGTTTATGGAGGAAGTATTGACATTTCGTATTCTACTTTTAATATGAATGTTTATGTATTGTTTAAACATGTTCACTTGAGGAATGCATTGGACGTAATAAGTGACAGGTGGAGCCCGCTATAGCTCCTCGATGCATCGGTAGGTCTAATGAGACAAACTAGTGTCTTGGCATGAGGCCTTGACAAAATCTTATTTCTAGTCTTGGAACGAGGCCTTGGCTACGTGGTTATGATAGTTTTTCATTATGAATTCCATCATTATGAAAGTGGTTATTGATATTTCATGTGATTATTCAACTAGTAGAATATCCATGTGAACAAGTATATGGAATTATTTCATTTATCTTTTCCATTTTATTCTGAAGTTAATGTTTAAAAGGCTTTTGTTTTAGTTATACATTGCTTAAATGTTTATGTTTATTTATGGAAGTTTCCGCTATATTGTTATCCTTACTGAGCATCTAATCTCACCCCTTTCAATGTTTTATTTTTCCTAGGATGTGAAGAAGTGATTTATGAATGACCTGCAGGGATAGTATGTGGGGATATGAGTGTGGAATATGGAGACTATTTTGTTGTAGTTTTCATTTTTATGATGTAATGTAAAACTTTATGAATGTATCTAGTGACTCAAAGGCTACTTAACTAATCGGTCTTTCGAGACATGATCTTTTATGATCATGATAATGTTATTTAATAATGCACCAACTCTGGGTAACTGGGCTCAGGGTGTTACACATTCTTTATTTCTTTTAATATGATAATAAAAATGAAACAACATTCATGCATACGTATGGCTTACCCTCTCCATGAACAATGTATTTCATTAAGTAATTATAAATTATAAAGATTATTATCTACAAATATAATTAATATAAATGATATTTATATCATTTTTTACATTATTTAATCTTTATATAAGTATAGGTACTAAAGATATAAAAATTAAGACAATGCGATGAACAAAGTGAATATTATTCGAAGTGAATCCTTAACATAGGGTTGTTAACAAGATTATAATATAAGATCATAATAAAACCATAAATTGTATTAGATATAATAATATTATTGTGTAAAATATTTATAATAAATTAAAATTATTATAAAGTAATTTTGTATGAGTATGATGTGAGTCAAGACACAAGGTAAGGGTATTTCATCTCAATTTTTATTTTCGTGAGATACATGCTATATTCACCACACATTACTTTTGTGTGGTGTGTATAATACCCGTATAATTATTATAAGATTATTATAATGAGATTTATCAGTATTTAAATATCTATTATATTATCTTTATTTCATGGATCTTGTGTTTCAAAAGTAACAATGTCATTAAAATAGTTGTGTCCCAATTTGCCTTCTTTTAGACTCAAGTTTGGTTATGAACATAAATTCTTTTTCAAGGAGTATGTACTTATATTTTACATGTTATATAATGAATTGATTATTTTAATGATATAATTATCTTCATTTAATTTACTTTTCTTACAAGGAGATTATGATCTCAAGATACCAAGTGATAAGATTTTGTTGCAACAATCACATCACTATTTGATATTGTTAATATTTATTCTTATTTGATGAAATCTTACAATCCACCTCTCAAGGAAACTCATGAGTTTCTTATTACTCTATTTATTCAATATATATCCATGTATTAGTACCATTTTCCCACTCTTTTGTAATTAATATAATTACAAAAATGTTTTTAAGAAAATTTAACTTTATTTCTATCTTTAGTTGGAAACATGTTTCATTTCAAAAAATGTTTTTTCAAAAATGATTTCAAATGATCATTGAAGAAAAATTTCACATAAAAATTATTTTAAATTATTTTTATTGTTTTCAAATATCCCTTTAAAATATGTCAAAGCTAATTTAAAAGAATTTTTTTCAATAATTGTTTGTGTTTAAGAAATGTTTTGAACCTTTTCAAGCATCCTTTATTAGTTTTCAAAGAAAATGGGTTCAAAAATGATTTAAAATATTTATTTATATGTTTAAATGTTTATTTTCAAGGAAATGGTTTTCAAAATATTTTATTATTAAAAAAATATTTATTTAAGAAGAAAGGATATTTTACGCAAGAAATGTTTTTAAAAGATATTTCAAAATTATTTCCCATATAATATTACATCAATTTATGTAACTCATGAATTTGTAGGAAATTATCTAAAGGATCCATTCATATTATTCTTATGAATGGTTTATTATTTGATATCAAGATGTTTATAAAACTCATTTCTCTTATATGAGTTATATAGTTTTGAAACCTTATTTTTTTCACAGTTTATGCTTTCATGAAGTGATTATGAGACCTATATCTTTTCATAGTTTATGATTTAATGAATTGTTAATGATACCCATTTCATTTCATAGGTTGTGATTTGATTTTTATAAAAACTATGACTTTTTATGGTTCATGATATGATTACAGTTTTATTTTGTGGAACATGTATGAATGATATTATTATGAGATTGGTGGGACCTATATCTCCCTACAATTAACATGGTAACAATAGAGGAATAAAGATTGTAGATGTTATGCATGGTCCTAATTTTATGTTCACAAGGTTATGTGTGAACATGATTACATGTTCATAATGTTATTCATGGACCTAGTTTCATTTCCATAAGTTTATGTGTGAACCTGATTACATGTTCACAATGTTATGAGTGAACCTTATTACATGTTCACAATATTATACATGGACATGGATACATGTATTTAAGTTTATGTGTGAATCTTATTGCATGTTTGTAATGTTATGTGTGAACCTTATTACTTGTTCCCAATATTATAAATGGACCTAGTTTTATGTCCATAATTTTATTCATGAACCTAATTACATGTTCAAAATTTATTTTTGAACCTGATTACATGTTCACAACGTTATGCATGGACTCGGTTTCATGTCCATAAGGTTATGCATGAACCTATTTTCAAATTCACAATGTTATGAATGGACTTAGTTTTAGGTCCCTAAGTTGTTGCAAGGGCCTAATTTCTTGTCCTTAACATAATGAGTGAACATGTTTCTACTTATACATGTCCATAGAGTTATAAACCAAAGTTCATGCCACAAATTCAATGTCTTATAACTATTTTATGATTTCATTACTTATTCTCTTAATTTTATTATGATTTATGTCTTACAAACTGCCAATATTTATTATTCTCTCTAATATTATGGGTTTAATATACAAATGTTATGTTAAAGTTCCATATGATTTTGGTCATGCTATGCTTACAAATTTCCTTTTTTGCCCTTATTGAGAATTTGAGATCACACATTTCTTATGTTTATTTTCCCCAGGTTATAAATAAAGGTTTTTGGTAGAAGTACTAAAGGTGGAGATCTTAATTGGAGATGTTTAAGACCATTCACCAGGATAGAAGATTTTGTTTCCATGTTTCTAAGGATAAAAAAATATTATGATCCTCATGTATGTATTTCTTTAATGTACTAAATATTCATCAAAAATGATTTAATATCCCTCTATGTTAAGGCTGGGTTGGTAGATTTGGTATTAATGGAAAGGTTTAGTCACCCTTTGGAAACTAGGATGAGAAAACTTTGGTAATATCCCTAGGAATATTTCTAAGGATGTGTATAGGGATGTCTCTAAATATAGGTTTAAGGATGATTAAAAATTTGGGAAAATTTCATGGAATTTTGGTAAAGGATATAGTGAGTGGTTTTCTGGAAATACATCCTTGTTAAGATACTACAAGTTGATGTGGATCTGTCATAGATGTACCTAGTTGTAACAAATATTATAAGATGACCCAAGTATAACATGGTTTAATATGGTACATGAAAATGGTACTTTCTTTACACCTAGTTTGATAGTCTCAAGGGATTTTCTTTGGGAATTCAAAAACTCATCACGAACCATGTTGAAGGATTTTAATAGAAGCTGGAAATTAATAACCATGTATAAACCTAATGTGTCATATATTAAAGAAGTTTTCATTATTTAGATATCATATAAGTAACTTTTCATGATTCGGTGGTTCCTAATTATGATAAATATTTCTTACTCTATGCTTTTGTTTTTAGCCAATGGCCAGAACTTGAAGGAACAATGTTAATAGTGATTACGACAGACAATGAAATTAATGTCTTTCTGAAGATATAAATGCTTTGGGGGCAGAAATACAAAACCTCATTATTATACTCTCACAAATTTCTCAATCTATGAATCATTCTGAGTTATTGAATGATAAAAGGAGGGGAAAACATTCTATTGGGTCCTTCACGAGTAATCGTCCACCTTCCTTCAGGGGTTCATCTGATCCACTTGTTGTGGAACATTAGATCAGTTCCAGTGAAACGATATTCCCCATTCTCAAATGTTTAGATCATGAGAAATTCATTATTTTTGTTTATTGTTTAGAAGGTGAAGCATACTTTTATTGTACTCTAATAAAGAATACAAGGAAGAGAAATGAAAATGAATCCATGGATTGGGATGAGTTCAAGAACTTATTCTTTAATAAGTACATTCCTTGTTTTCTTCGTATGAAGATTAAAAATGAGTTCCTTGAGTTGAAGAAAAATGATGATGAATATATTGGTACCTGTGGTGATAATTTCACAATATTATGAGGAATACTTCTGGTATAATAATTTGACCTAAAAGTGAATTTGATATGTTCTTCAGTGTCTTAAAAATAATAATCAGAAGGGAATTTTCCATAAGTGAATTTAGTATCTATAAAGAGATTGTGAATTGTGTAATCATGGTTCAAATAGAGTAGGGAGTTACTTGCCAATGTCAATGTTTTAACAAGAATACGAGGATGGAGTTCAATGTGGAATCTAAAGAACATTGAGAGACGAAAAAGTTTCAAACACATGCAAGACAAAACTGAGGGAAATAAAACTTAGTATAGTGTTTTAAAAGAACAAGAAGGTGCTTCAAATGCGGGAAGCCTGGCCATCAAGAAAAAAAATGTAGAAGTGATGATAAGAGGAAACTCAATGAAATGAGTGGAGAGGAAGCTCAAAAAAATGAACCACCCACACTTCAATGTTTCAAGTGCATGGATTTTAGGAATTGTGCAAATGAATTCCCAAATCGAAGGGCTAATATGGATGATAAGACACAACAACCTATAAAGAAAAGAGACAATGGTAAATCTTATACAATCACAATGGATAAAGTGAATAATGGAAATTAGGGGAAAACATATTCTTTCCCCCCATAGTCAACAATTTCATGTTTGATTTTGTATGAATAAGCCCTATGATAATCTTTATATTAATACTTTAGTGATGTTTCAATTGATTATATCCCTCAACATGGATTTTAGAATAATAAAATTGCATTTAATGTTCTATCACTGCATGGATGAACCCCTGTATTCAATAAAAATGTTTTTTGTATAAGATAAGAGAATATTTAAGGAATAAAGGGTGAATTATATTTTTGATGGGTTATTAGGATGTCCATTTATGAAAAGTTTAATTCAATATTCCAATAATGTTTTTGAGATAAATGTATTATCTCACCATACGAGGACTTTTTCATATTGGATAAAATATTTTTGTAGATGGAAACTAATGATGGATGGGTTTATTTATCATGGATCTCATGATCTATTAGTACTCCATGAATAAAAAAATGAATTCTCATTCATTTATTAGGGTAAGAGATGTATTGGAAATCTATCAATGCATAACCAAAGGTTGAGATTGTGCATATGAAATTGAATAACATCAAGTAATTATATTTCTTTATATTCTTGGTCAATAAAAGAAATACTCAATAACACTATAGTGATAAAAAAATGTGTTATACTAATTCCATAATTTTTGTTGCACTGATGTCCTTTTAAATCATCACATATTTATGAATTTGTGGCCATCAAAATTTCATTAATAATTAACATGTTTGTGATTAATAACCTCAATCACTCCCAATAAATATTTAGTCTTTTCCACCATGTCCAATACTCACTCCAAACCTATGTTCTCCTATGATTAAATATAGTTAAATGTTACTTTGGAAAAATTTTATGGTTCCAATATTCCCTTTTTAAGGGAAGTCTTAGTTTTCATTTTTGTGATGTGGGTTTCTATGAATGAAACCTTCAATTATTAAATAATTCATAACCCATATGAATTTTGAGCCATAAATTCATTCCATAGGGGGTATAATGTAACACTCTAATATTTGTTGAATTATTATTTTTTTGATTGGATTTAAACTTTTTGATATTTTTTATTTCATGCAACACTGAAAAATAAGTTTTTTTATATTATTCACTTCGGTTGGAATGTGTTATACACAATAAAAATTTAAACTGTCACTACACACAATATAAATTTTCACATAGTCTATATGGAACACCAATGTTAGATTACATTACACATATAAATGACTTTCTTTGAGGGATTTCATAGAACGAATGACCTATTTTTACCGAACAATAGAATTCCATTAAAAAGATATTATTTAAAATAAGTTGATATAACCTAGTCATTAAATTAGTAGTTATTAATAGTATGAAATAATTTATGAAAATATATGTTTTAAATAAATATAAGATGAATTCATAGGGGATTAATTAGTTATAAATGATGATGAAAACTGATTTAATCAAATATTTTTTATATTTATCCAATATATTCGATAGATATAAGATAAGAACAAAATTAATTTTATTCATAAAACCTATTGTTTTATAAAGGTAGTTTTACTGCATTTTAATGGAGAACAAATTTTAAATCCATTATTTTGAACTTTTATAGATATAATTTCTCCAAATAAACATTATATTTGTAATTAAAACATAATAATTAGTTTAGGATACATTTTGTGGTATTTTTCTGTAAGGTTTCATTTTTTAATGAATAGTTAAAAATACTCGATTTTAATTCAAAAATTATTTTTCATTTAATTTATTTATAAAGTTTAATTATATTTAGAATTGGTTTAAATTTTTAATTAGATCATAATTTTATCTATTAATCCAATTTATATCATCGAAACCAATTTCACGTCGATATTAGATATAAAAACATACAAATTTTTTGATCGTTTTTACTTTAAAAACCCACAGTGACGTCATTTCAGCGAGATTAATTATAAATTAATTTCTTAAAATTATGTTATTGGAATTTTGAAATATATATTCAATATTTGGAATAATAATAATTAGTATTTAATAATATGTTCAAATTATTTTTTTACCAAAAATATTAGTGAATGTAATTAAAATTAATGACACTGATTAAGGTAAATCTAAGCATAACTAATGACTAAACCATAAATTTAAGACTCAAAATAAATGATAAACTTATCTAATAGTCATTTGATTGAAATATTTAAACCCTATACTCCCTTTACAATAATTGGTTCCATTATTGGATCTGCATTAATCATGAAAAATGTGGGTGGAATTATCTCTTCAAATATTTACGAGAGTGACACTCATCCTTCACTATAAAAAGGCCTCATCTCCTCCCACTTCCTCACACCTCTCAAGCCCATTGTATCTCCCAAAATATATTAAAATAATCTCCAAAAAATACCTACCTTAATCCTATAATCCTTTAATTTTACATAAATAAACCCAAGGATCCTTTTGGCACAAACCAAAAGGAGTTACCCGATTAAGAGGTAATGTCTTCTCCCAAACTCCATTCATTTATTTTATTTCTACACCCCATCAACTCTATTTATTCCAAGATTGTAAAACAAAACAATGATCCTAAATATTCTAGGAAATTTTTATTCTATTTATTACACCTACACTTACACAAATCTCCATATAATGGGTAACGAACATATTGCTTACGTGTTTGACGAACTACCGCCTCACTAAATAGTGATTGTTCATTTTTCCTCTACCACCTATAATGGTGGTAATTATAATGGAAAATATATTTTTATATTCAATATATTATATTTTTTATTTATTTAATATTATTTATTCCATTTAAAACATTTATCATATTACTTTCTATTTCATGTAAATACAATAATTTTATTTGAAGTAGTGGGGACTACCACCTCTCAAAGCGACGTCATTCGTTCACACACTACATGGAATGTATTTAGGATGGGTTGTGTGTAATTATATTATATATATGATTATAATTATAATTTAATTATATTATGTACATATATTTCATTTTTATTCTTTCTATCAATGTAATAATAGAAAAGGAAACAACATTCATGCGTACGTATGACTTACAGTCTCCATAAACGATGTATTCTATTTAATACTACTATATTATATAGATTATAATAATACAAATAAAATGAATATAAATTATATTTTTATCATTTTTTACATTATGGAATCATGATATAGGTATAAGTACTAAAGATATAACAAATTAAGACACTTGCGAAGAATAAAGTGAATATTACCCGATGTGTAAACTTAACATAGGGTTGTTACCAAGTGGGTAATATAAAGTCATAATAAAACAATATATGTTATTATATATAATAATATTATTCTTTAAAATATTTATAATAAAATTATATTTATTATATAGGATGATTTTATGAGTATGAAGAGAGTCAAGACACAAGGTAAAGGGACTTCATCTCACTTTTTATTTCTATGAGATACATGATTTATTCACCACCCATTCCATTTGTGTGGTGTGTATACTTCCCTTGGATGTATTATATAATTCATAATATTAAATTTATTTGTATTTAAATATCATTTATATTCACCTTATTTCATGGTTATTATGTTTCAAAAGTAACCAAATCGTTCTAATAGTTTTGTCCCAATTTACCTTCTTTGAGACTCATGTTTGGTAATGCACCAAAATTATTTTTTGAGGTGTATATAATTCAATTTTTCAAGTTATATCATGAATTTAATTATTTTAATTATATTTTAAGATTAATTTAATTTCTTTTTCTTACATGGAGATTATGATCCCATGTTACCAAGTTATAATAATTTATTGAAACAATCTCATGTCTTTTCGAGATTGTTAATGAGTATAATTATTTTATGAAATATTATGATCCATATCTCAATAAAACTCATGGGTTTATTTTTCTATGTCTATTCAGGATATATCCAAATATTATTACAATTTTATACTTTTTTTTACTTAAAATTATTAAGAAAATTTTTTCTCAAAAAATTGACCAATTTCACTCTTTTTTTGAATATATATTTTCTTTCAAAAACGAGGTTTCCAAATATGTTTTCAAATGATCCTTGAATATCATATTCAAGGAAAGTTATTTTAACAAAGTTTTATTGTTTTCAATGATTCCTTTATAATATTACAAATATATTTTCAAAGAAAACGAATTTCAATAATGTTTTGTGTTTAAGAAATGTTTTAGAAATTTTGAAGCATTCTTTATAATTATTCAAATAAAATAGTTTAAAAATGAATTAAAATATTTGTTACTATATTATCAACATTATTTTCATGGAAACGGTTTTCAAAATGTTTTAATACTTTTAAAATATTTTTTCAAGAAGAAAAGATATTTTACCTAGAAGTATTTTTAAAACATCTTTCAAAATTAATTCTCATATAAGATGAAATCCATTGATGTTACTCATGATTTTATAGGAAATTATCTAAGGGTATAATTTATATTATTTATATGAAAGGTTTATTCATTAATGTCATAATTTTTATGAAACCCGTTTCTCTTCCATTAGTTATCTACTTTTGAAACCCGCTTATTTTCAAGAGTTATGATTTAAGGAATTGATTACGAAACCTATTTATTCTCATAGTTTATGATTTAATGAAATGTTAATGAAATACTTTTAATTTCATGGGTTATGATTATATATTTATAGAACCAAAGTATTTTTAGGTTTCATGATATGATGAAAGTATTTTTTTTTGAACATGTATTAATGATAATATTATGAGATGGGTGAGACCTATATCTCCCTATAATTAATTGGGTAATGATGGAGTACTCATGATTATATATGTTATGTGTGAACCAAATTTAATGTTAACAATGTTATGATTGAACTTTATTATAAGTTCACAATGTTATGCATGGACCTAGTTTTATATCTATAAGTTTATGCATAAACCTGATTACATGTTCACAATGTTATGAGTGAACATTATTATGTGTTCACAATATTATGCATGGAACTAGTTGCATGTCCATAAGTTTATTAGTGAACCTAATCACATGTTCACAATGTTATGCGTGAACCTTATTACATGTTTATAATATTATCCATGGACCTTGTTGCATGTACATATGTCTATGCAAGAACCTGATTACATGTTCACAATGTTATGTGGGAATCATAATACATGTTTAAAATGTTATACATGGACCTGGTTTCATGTCCATAAGGTTATGAATTAACCCAATTCAACATTCACAAATTTTTTTTCATGGACCTAGTTTAATGTCCACAAGTTGATGTGAGGGTCTGATTTTATGTCCCTAACTTAACGAGTGAACCTGTTTCTACTTATACATGTTTAAAATGTTATAAACTAGTGTGCTTGCAACAATTTACATGTCTTATTCCAATTTTATGCTTTCATGACTTATTCTCTTAATTATTTTATGATCCAAGTATTTTTAACTGCCAATATTTATTTTGATCTTTAATATGTAGTGTATGATCTTCAAATGTTATGCTCATGTTCTATGCCCTATTTTTCATGTTATGGTTTCTAATATTCTTTATTTACCCTTATCGAGAATTTAATCTTAACCCTTTATTATGTTTTATTTACCTAGGTTATGAAGAAAGGTTTTAGGTATAATTACTAATGGTGGAGATATTTATGGGTGATATTGATGATCTTTTACCAAGATAGAATATTTTGTTTCCAAGTTTCCAAAGATGTTAAACGATTACAGTCCTCAAGCATGTATTTTTTTAATGTACTAAATATTCATCTAAATTGATGTAATGTATATTTATGTTAATCATGGGTCTCTATAGGCCATATGGAACTCATATGAAACACAATCTAACACATTTTTCATCTTTAACATGTGTTTTCAACAATTCTATTTTCAAAAAATCAATCATGTTTCCTTAATATTCCAACATACATCTTGGTCATAAACCGTGAACATATTATTATCAACAACCTTGAACAACATTATTATCAAAAATACAAATCAATCGTTTTATATTTCAAACAATCTCCCCCTTTGGATTTTTTTTTGGCAATTCATAGAAAAACATTTCTCACCCTTATTCAATAAACCCTTAGAATTATTTTCTATCACTTAATTATATCTTCTCCCTATCAATATATCATTTTATACCCCTTATTTAAAATGATATAAAAATGTCCTTTTAATTTATAGGGTCTCTACAAAATTAATTCTATAAATTTAGGGTTTTGATTTTCTTAATTTTACTCTTTATTTTATGGAACATCACCACTAAATAATTTTCCCTTAATGCAGGGAAAATTTCCTAGAAGAAATAACTCCCCCTTTAGGGATGACTTCTTCACATAAGGATATTTTATCCCCCTATTTCAAATAAACTTCATTATTTGGAATCAATAACTTATTGATTGGAAATATTCTTTAAAATTATGTGTTCATCAAGCCAATCTCCTTTATTGATATATTCCCACAAGAGATTCACTGACATAATTTACCACATAGTAATTGAGAAGTTAATAAATAATCTAAAACTACTAATCCAAATATCTATGTAGGAAATAATATTTTTATAGAAAATGACAATGATAACCATGTAAATAATGATTACTATGAAACACACAAAATGGATTTGTGTTTTCTACTTTAAGAAGAAAATATTTAATCTCCATCACTTCCCACCAATTAATTAATACATAAAATTAAAGTACTTTTTTTTGGAAAAATATCATATGTTGAAGTAATTAATACCACTTGATATAAATTTTACACCACTTGTTACAAGAGTGGTTCAAGTATAAAAGATTACATCATCTAAAATACATTCCTTTAATATCTTCACAAGATTCAAAAACTTTGGATAAGGCTAAATATACTCTTTTTACAGCACAATATTCCCTTAGTCTTAGGATCTTGACCACAGTTGTTTATATCACTTATCATTGTATAAAATAGGGGTACAAAATTTTGGGAAAATATTACAATTCATAATAGTGTAAATATCCTGAACACATCAGAATATACAAAACTCCAATCCACTTGTTAGAAATAAAAGTATAAAAAAGTATATTTTTTTGTGGAAGACATATTTTTCTATTCAATCATATTACAGTGGACTCAAACAACTCTATTTGTGGCATTATCATATCTTTATCTTAAGTCCTATCACATGTGATGTTCACAATCAATTAATCCATTGTTCCTATATCCCCCTTAATTATTCTTCTCTCCAAAAATAGTTATAAATAATAGATCATATTTTGATAGGGGTACCTCAAATATACTCATGTTTAGGATGATGGTGAGTCACTAAGGACCACCATTTTTCTTTTATATTTCATCTTAGAATCCATCTTAAAATCTGAACATGATTTGATGGAATCTATCCACCATTCATAGGCTTTGATTTTGTTCTCCATTAAAAAATCTATTATTTCTTAGGTTTCATAATCACAAATAACTTATTTTAAAATAAAAGGAATATTTTTTTCTCCAAACCTTATTACTTCCTTGGTTATCCCATGAAGCATTATCATGGTTTACAATGTGTGCCCTTATCTTGAATCTCCCTTTCTCACAGGCCTTCTTACATTCCCAATTAAGTGATATATTTTCTTGATTCTAATCCCTTATATTATCTCTATAGGATATATGAGGTTTTTATATATATTTGGATCTTTTCTCTACCTCATTTTCCAAAAATGATTCTTCCTTATACAATTGTTAAAATATGATTCTCAAGGAAACAATTTTCCTCTTAAACAAATCATAAAATATCCCTTTAATTTGTGGTAAATATCTATTAAAAATTACACTTTGGACATGGATATAAAGATAATAACTATTGGGATAATACCCATAAATCCTTTTCTATGAAAGTTGAATCAATATTTCTGGTTTTCCACCAAATTAAAAGTATTTAATATATCCCCATGCCTCAAAAAAAGAAAAAAAGTGTGACCATGTATCCCAAAAAAGTAACACATGTTTCCATGACTTCCTTACATCCTCTTATTACACCCTCAAAAATTTTCTTTTTCTTGGAGGTATTCATAGTTCTTTTCTTCCCATGAATTGATTGAGTTTTTTTATATCCAATATAAGATTTATACAAAAAGAATGATTTTTTTAACCTAATAATATTTTCTTTTCTCTCAACCAAGATGGTATACTTCTTCTTCTATTAATCATCGCCTATGGAAGGGTTATTAAATAAAAAATTTAAATTATTCCTGAGATTAGTCTTACCCTTTGTATCTAACTAGTTCTTTCTTGAAACTAATTCTTCCACTAACTACTAGATCTTCTTTCTCCTTTATTCAAGTTGACTAATAAAATCCACCTCAATAGTGTTCCTATTGAATATATACACTTTTAAGGTTTGGTATTGATTATCCATAATATTATCCTACTCCTTCATTTTATATTTTATTTTAAAAGTAGATTCTTTGAATAAATCGTTTCTTTTTGAAACATTCTATTCTCATAAACCACATTATCTATATAACTATCTAGATAATATTTATTTACCATTATATTATTAAACTCATTAGTGTTTATAATATTCTATTTTGAATCTTCTTGGAGTTGTTCCAACTTTTTTATATCATCATTTACTATTATTCTTGATAATTATTTTTTCTTCTAAGGCCAATTTCAACTTAAAAATTCATTTGGTTTAAGCCTCTCATATTTTCTACAACATTCTACAGAACATTTATAATAATGTATGTAGAATTATTTTTCTCCTTACGTATAAAACTTTTATCATTTATATGTTGGTCCACATGTTCTGATAAATAAGAATTTTCCTTTTTAGTATTCTTGGGATTACCTAATAATCAGTGGTCCCAATATCACTTGGTTGAAAAGGATCCCCACTCACACCTAAAGCATCATTGAATGGG
Organism: Viscum album; assembly: GCA_963277665.1. Classification (NCBI taxonomy): domain Eukaryota; kingdom Viridiplantae; phylum Streptophyta; class Magnoliopsida; order Santalales; family Viscaceae; genus Viscum; species Viscum album. Next base: position 1,422,456,081 of record OY728161.1, read on the forward strand.
TGAATGGATTAAAAAACTAAATCTTTCATGCCTCTATTATATATGTTGCAGGACTCATGAAACTAAATCTCACTATTACTAAAAATGGTTTCATATAGATGGATTCAATTGGATTTTGGATTATTCTTTGAATTTATGATTTTTTTCAATGACACACCGCAATATATGGTCAAACTAAAACCTAAAATACATAAAACATGTTAACAATATCATAGAAAAAAAATCCAATAGAGTAACCTAACCTTTAATAACACTTGTTAGACTTATAAAATAATCATAGAGTGAGATTACCCTGAGAGGGGGTTAATTAGGATATTCATTATAAATAAAAATTAAAACACATTCTCTAGTAAATGTATCACCATCCCTATATGATCTTGACCTCCCAACCATTATAGTCATTTTGTTATTCTCTTTCATTTAATATGATTTTGGTTACTAGATCTGTTATGGTGCACATGTATAATGTAAATATGGAAATGAGTATTTACTTGGTTTACCACAAAGGACTAGTCTAAGGAGCATACTACCAACATTTTTTTGGTGAAAAAAAAACTACTAAGTTCGTTGCTTGATGGTTTAGGATAGGTCACTCTTACGCCCAATATCACTGAACTTTAAGTATAGGGACAACTCAGTACTTACCAAGGGTCACTCCCTCAAATATTAATTCTTTGGATCATTACCAGTGGAAAGGAACACCTTCTCTATCTTAATTTTCTCACTTCAATGGAAAGGATCTACAGATTGTTTATAGACATATAGGTCCATTAACCAAAAAATATATCATGTATTTCACCTTATGAATATTTTTTCTATTGAAGTTATATTAGTATTATTCATCACTTATTGTGAAAACACATTGATGAAACATCATTTTCTTTCCATAATACCTGAATAAAAAATCTTTTTTATTGGAAAAAATCAATATCCTTCTTTGGATATGTATTCAATGGTTTCTAAATCTTAAATATTATAGTGCCTTAAAAGTACAAAACCTTCTTATTCTTCTTCTATTCAAGGAATTTGTATCTTCAAGAAATTATATGTTTCACTATCTTTATTCTATATTTTATGAATATATAGGATGTTTATAGAGAATACTCATCCATGATTATCTTATAGTTTTTCTTTACTTCTTGATATGGGGTGCTTGTTTTCCCATCAATTAGACACCTAGAGATATAATTTATGGGGTTTTAAAACCACCCATAACAACTCCATTATTACTTCATGATTTTTCTAAAATAACTTTTGAGAAATAAATGTTTATAGACACCATAAAAACACCTAGATGTGACATTTCTTGAAGGAATACAGTATACCACCTCTCATTGTTAAACATTCTCAAAATGGTCTTGTCAACCATGGTGAAAACTTTTACACTTCACACTTCTCTACAATGTGGTTTTTTACACTGCATCATGGTCAAATATTTTTTACCAGATCCTAAAAACATTTCCATTAACTCCTTTATAAAAACTATATTAGTTTGAGAACAATATCTCCAAATAACTTCTGCCATCGAATTGGTTGTATCCTGGAAGAAAAATTGTTGTTTGGTATACTTTAGGAATAGATATCCTCAAATTATTTTCTTCTATTAAATTCATACACTCCACATCTCAAAGCATATCTGCTATATGGACTCATTTATTTTCAATGTAATAATAGCTGGTCCTTCCTCTATACTATGGACAACACAAAATCTCCAGTGGCTTAGAAAAACTGTATGAACCCTTATTTATTATATCCATATTTCTATAACATATACACCATAAATTTTCTTGTGGAATAAAATTTTTCTAAAAACACTTCTACATTATAGTATAATTGGTTATGGCATAGCCTAGGAGTTGTAGATCCCACATTAGAGACTCATTTAGATTTATCATGGAATGTTAGCCTCTTTATTCCCTCACCGATACATATAAAGTTAATGGGGTCCACTCCTAGACTCATACACTCTTATGCTCTATGTCATGGGACACTACCTATATGAAATCTCTATATGGTGCAGACTACTACTTCAATTCAAGCACGCTTACCTATGTGCATGCTGACATTCTCCTTGGTGCCACAATGGTTGGCTAGATTTCCTTTCTGGTTCCCCTATGTGGTCAAGATTCCTCCCACTCATATAGGATCAAGATAGATTGGCTAGGATTTTATGTTTTTCCTTCATTTTCACCTTACTAGACAACATTGTGGTGGAACTATCGGTATTGTTTAATAGTCATGCTGACTACGGCATGGAAAATCATTGTAGTTACTCTACATCATATCCTCTATAGAATATCTTGGTGTACTAAAATGTAGTCTACTCTCTAAAATCTGCTCTATGATGTAGATCAAGATCTCTATAGTGTATCTACATGGCTATGACCACCACTTCAGTGTGGTCTTTCCCATTTTGGATAACTTTTACTCTTTTACAACACACTCTATAATCATTACTTCAAGAATTCCTAAATACATGTACACTTATACAATCATCACTTTTTCAACACTTAAAAATGGATTTATTCCAAATGAATACTTTTCCAAATAATTTCCTGGATCAACCCATCTCCAAAGAAGAACATTAAAACATTGGTTATCTACAACATGTGTTTTCAACAATACTATTTCCATCAAATCCAGCCTGCTTCATTTATATGACAACACACATCTCGTTCATCACCATTGAAAATCTTATTATCAATAAACTTTACCAACCTTATTCTTAACAAATCAAAAACCAAACCTATGGGATTGGAATCACTTATAAATAATTTTCTCTTTCATACTTATAGATGGATTAAAAACTTTTCCATCGATCTATATAGGATTATAACAGGTTTTCTATAATTTATTTTTTAATGCTAATTCAGTGTTTTCTTCTTCATGTGTTTTTCAAATCTCTTATTTTCAATTTCATTAAGTTTATCCTACCAATAAGATATTCCTAGGTCCTCTTTATTTGTGAATATGAATAGATAACCCATTTTCGATGGTCAAAGGTAGAATCATAGTAATAACTATGAATTTCTAAAATTAATTCTCAACTTCTCTCTATAATTCTAGTGAGGTGGTGGAGGTGGAATGGAGAGGATACCATAAATAAATTTTTGATTTCTATTGTCAAATTATTTCATTGTTTGAACTTAAAATTATCCCACTAATCAATAAACTCAACATACTAGTGTCGATGATTTATATTAGAGGATGAATATTTTTTCTACCTGGTGTTTAAGTATGGTGAAATTATTTATTAAGAGGTGTTCTTGTCCACCTACCATGGATAATAAATGAGTTATTAGTATTCTTTAGATACTACAATTAAATTAATATTCTCATACATGGAAAATGGTTATGGGTATGTAAATAATTTTTATAGAGTCTGTTTATTAGATTAGTTGAATAATAATAACTAAAAATAATGATATAACTAATTATAATGGTTGAAATTACCATATAATATTATTAATAATTCATATTATTATTTTTTAAATTTTATTTAAAATTTGTAGAATAAAAAATACAATCATTCTCTCATTATAATCTACTTTAATATAGAAAACAAAACAGAAAATTGTGAGATCTAGGATAGTGACTGGGTATTTAATGTCCTCCAGATTGATGACCCTAGTCAATCCTAATGGATTTCATTCTAAGAGTTACAAAAATTTGGTTCTTTTGAGGACTATTGAACATTTAAATCATACACCCCTATAAATTTTACATTCTATTGTAGGTTTTACATCTCCAAGGAATCTCCACTCAATCCATGAGCATGTTAGAAAATGAACGTAACATGATAACAAATATAAAAACTCATGACTGATCATATTAAAAAAATAGCCATAAAAATCAATCATAAATGAGATTTTTCTAAAATGAAATATTAATGAATAGATTAATGTGATTTATATTTATCTAACACTCAATATAAAGACAAATACTATGATGACCTGGTCACAATTCAGTGATTTATAACTCCCCCCTTATTAACTCACTTCACGATGGATTTTAATCAATCATAACTTATAATATTTATTTCTTTAATGTATTATTTCACTTGAATATGAATTTTTTAGATAAAATTTAAAAAAGTCCAAATAATATATTGAATGAGTGAAATTATCTAATATGGATTAACATCCCCAATATATTTTTCAAAGTTGATTATTGCCACTTGGTCTTTCAAGCATGGATGATTCCACTTAAATATTTTTTCGACCGAGGGGAAAAACATGTGTTGCCTGACAGTTGATTAGAGAAGGCTGGGTTTTTCATAATCACTAATATTAGGTGGACCGTTTTTGTTTCAAAATTCCCAATGGTTCTGTATCTGATGATCTATGGACCTGCTTTCCAAAGGCTGGCGTTCGCTGGGCGATTTGGCCAGCGATGCTTAAGAAATCACATTGGTTGATAGGATGGGAAGTCGGGCTCAGATCACCCTTTTGGGGGAAATTATTGCCTCTTCCGGGACTCTATTATAGATTTAAGACGTATTCATATGTTCAGAAATCATTGGTTTATACCCAAGAGTAGTATCCACAGATTACTCCTGGTTGAAAATGGTCATCTAAACATAGGGATTCGGAATCATTTAGGCATGAGGTTTACCATCCCTCATTGGATTTATGACTCTGAGGAGATTTCACTCATTGAGACGACACTGCTTTAAAGCCTCATAACTGGGCTCTCTGGATTTTATTGTTATCCAGGGGGAACAGATAATGACTTGAGTGTTTGGATCAAACCCATGATATTGGCTTCCTATGTATCCTCGTGAGAGGAATCAGAATCCATGTATTTCGGGGCCACTTGACGGGACACATTACCTTTTAAGGTCGTGTGATAAGGACCCATTTGTACAGTTTAACTTCATGTTGCAAGGACCTCCAGGCGAGATATATTTGGTAAAAGTTGGTGCGGGACTTACGCCGAAGCAGCCCAGATGAACCAAGGGAAGCGATTTCCTAGGTGGAGATACGAACCTATTGGGGTCCTGAGGACATGGTCTGAAAGTGGCAGATGTGTATCAGACTTACATATCGGTATTGCACCTCGGGGAGGTTTCCTACGTATCCCAGTTAGTCGAGGATCGAAGTCCACATATTTCTGGGAGAATAGGGCTTACACGTGAGAGTTTCCTATTATTGGGATTGAACCTCGATTAGGCATCCTACGTACCTTGTTTAAGAAACCGGGATCAAAACCCACGTAGTTCGTTTTGAGGGCCATGACTGGGACTTACACATGGTTAGTGGCCCAAATTGGGATTGAACCTCGTGGGGGCTTCCTACATACCCTGCTTTGGAAACATGGATCAAGACCCACGTAGTTCGTTTTGAAGGGCATGATTGGGACTTACACATGGTTATTGGCCAGAATTGGGTTTTAACCTCGGATAGGATTCCTACGTACCCTTCTTAGGAGACAGGGATCAAAACACACATAGTTCGTTTTGAGGGTCGTCGTTGTGTGGATGATGTGACCATCTCAAATCTCTAAGCCCACGTGAGTCATGCTTGGTGTGAGAAACAAGAGAATGCAACTGACTTGGAAAGCCTCGCACATTCTCCCTACCGAGGGAAGTGGAGGAAGATGATGAGTGGAGGATAAGGGTGGGACCGCTAGAATCTCCTTCTCCCGGATGATGGAGGAAGGTAGGAGTCACGCAGCAGAGCAATGAACCTTCTTTGGTGAGAGGGGAAGGGCCATTGGCTTCCATCAAGGATGGTGTGGGGATTACTCCAGGAGGGATGACCAGAATTTTATATGTTGTTTAGGCATGCTACAGTTTAAAGTCATATCACTTGGATAAATACATCATAGTTTAATGTCGTGTTGTAGGGACTATTTCCATATAGTTTAACATCATATGGATAGGGTGAGGGCCATCCAGTTTAACATCATGTGGTCAGGATGACTAGGTAGGAGATACCTAACAATGGTTGGTGTGGGACTTACGCAAGGGTGGCCCTTTCTGGATGAACCTTGCAAAAGGAGCTAGGTAATGGGGTTATAGGAGAGTCATGAGGAGTAGCTCGACTCATGGCATGTACAGGACGGATGTTGTGGCGACATAAGGGTGCAATAGAAAATATTACTGACCCACCCCAAAAAGTCTGCGGTGTGACTCTCCATTTTTCATGGGAGTCAGTGACGGTAGCGAAGGGACCGGCTCGAAGGGCCGGGGCCGTAGACTGACATTGATCCGAGCGAGGGTGTAGGGTCTTATCCCACATGGTATGGACCAGCGAGTGCATGGGGTTTTCTACATGGGGCGGGCCACGTAGGAGCTGGTCGTGGAGAGTTGTCCACGAGGGACAGAACGTGGTAGAGCTCGCTGTGTAGGGTGTCCACAGAGGATCATGCTGCGTAGCAGCTAGCCACATAAGAGAATTCCACATAGGGAATATGAAGAGGAGATGGCTGCATAGGATCATCCGCGGAGAGGCTGTCCGCAAAGGGTGTATGCGGATGAGATGGTTGCAGAGGAGGCGGGCCGCATTGAAGCTCACCACCTCGGATGTCTGCGAAAGAAATGGATTCTAAGGTCTGGCCACGGAGGAGGTGGCTTCTTTTGGTTCACGGTTTGGTTTCTCCTATATGCGGAAGAGTGAATCTGTGGATGATATAGGTTCTGAGGATGGTCGCAGAACATTACTGTTGGGAGTGATTTCTCTGGTTTCTTCCCATGTGTTTTCACCCTTCCTTTCATCCCCACATTTTTGACCCCCCTTAGGGTATATTTACAGAGTAATTAAGATGCATTATTGATGGGGCACACGATTCTTTTTTAAGAAGCCCATGAATAAATCCTCACTCACATATGACTCAGTCAATCGATATTTATTGAACCGAGTTTCACAGAATTGCTCCAATGTCGTGCACCACTCCGCCTCTATTTGGGAAATGACAAGGTCTATGGTCGCATACGGATTCCGCCTCCATTTCTCGAATGACGGGACATGCGACATGGGCTATTTGCCATAGTTTACAGTGATGGATCATCCTGGCGTATGTCCTGTGTCGTTCTCGTGGAGGGGTTCCCGCCTCTGTTTTGCGAACGACCCTGGTCCATGGAGGGGGTGGCTTGTTGAACCAGCCGTGTACCATCAATGTTGGGCTGGTATGCAGTACAGTTGGTCCTTTGTCAATTTTTGAGTATTCTTCATGTTTTTGCCTAATCCTATGAGGGAAATTAGGTAGAATACTTTCTCAAATTAAGTGGAATTCCCATTCCTCTTTGTAGATTTTTCAGGATGCTACAAATTCCCCCCATCGGAATGGGATCTGATCAGAATGAAGACTAGGCTATTTCGATGTAGAGTGGTCCTGAAAATTGATGAGTGATTAGACAGTGCTCTAAATTTATCCTGAGAAATGGGAATCACTGAGCACAGTTCGACCTTTTCTAGGGTTTTTTAGAAAAACCCTACAAACCATTTGTCTTTTTTGTCAATACCCTAAGTCTTTACAGGGCCCATTTAGTGTGGACCCAGCGGGTATAGCCTGGATTTGTTTTAGGTCGCCCTTTTCGGGTTTTCAGCCTAACGGGCTTTGTGCCCCTTTTTGTGAGCGGTTTAAAATCCCACCGACAAGACAATCATTACTGATGTTTTAGGTCGAACAACTTTGACCAGATATTGTGAGGTGAGGGCAACGAAGAGGTTTGGTTGATTAAAATATGTCTCAATACCTTTCAGACGCACGTGGGGGGAACATTTTTAGATTTGAACAACATGCAGGGCATGTCACAAGGCATGGGAGCCGTATCGGCGTGAAAAGTTAAGAAAATCATCGCCTAAGGAAGAATTTCCTTTGTTAAACGGGCCAGGGGCGATCAATTTTCAGAGCCGTTGAGGGAATGGTTTGCATAGTCGTTCAAAGGTGTCCTTAAGTCAAAGACTGTCCATTTATGATGGCCTGATGACTTCATGGAAGTACGGATTATGGAAACCACTAGGGGTGGTTTGGAGAATTATGAAAACCTCCAGGGGTGGCTCGGAAAGGGTATGTGACATCTGAGAGGGTTTGGAAACATCTGTATTAATTAGTAGTGTGGACAACGGGTCCATGTCCTACGCATTTATCTAGCATGAAGGATGGTTGGAGCTTGGCGTAGTTTAAAGTCATGCAGCCGGGACATTCTTCAAAATGGAACGGCTTCTCTTGGTTCTCAGTAATTTTGTCAGAGATGTTCAACCATATTCAGGCAGGGTTGTGAAAGAGGTACGTAAACTCTAGCTCAAAGGGTTTCCGAATCTCGGGATGGACATGGGGGCTCAGAGGCCAAGAGGCATACAGGGAGAAGCATTGCCTAAGGAAATATTTCCTTTGGTAGATGGGCCAGGGGAGATCAATATGCAGAGCCGCTGAGGGCATGGTATGCATAGTCATGCATAGGTGTCCTTAGGTCAAGGATTTTATTCTCCCGATAGCCGAGAAACATTAGGGAAGTTGAGATTTGGGATCACCAGGGGTTACTTGCAAGGGTCCGGCTCTTTCTAGGTACAGAGTTTGATTTATGAGGAGAGGGAACTTGGATACAAGAGAAACATCTAGGCTAAATTTTTCAGGAATGGGTAAAGTCATCCCATCTCATGCTGGTGTGAGACGGTGGTTTGTGCAGGTCGGGCCCAGGCATTGAGCGAAAGAGGAAAACCCCTATTCCTAATTAAAACTGGGAAGAGTTTGACCATGCAGTTTAACGTCATGAGGAAAGGATGAAGATAAAGATTATTATTACTAAATCTATGATTTTAATGTCATGTGGTGAGGACAGAGGGAATTTTAAATTCCGTACATTTTAACGTCATGCGGTAAGGATGGATTCCGTGCAGTTTAACATCATGCGGTAAAGACGAGGAGCATTATTAATGATACTATGAAATTTAACATCGTGCAGTGAGGATGGGGGCATTTTTAAATATGTTAAAATGATTTTAGTTGGATGCATTTCCCTAGATGTTTATTTCTAGGTCTTTGCAGCTTCACACCAAGCGTCAAAGGCATGTTCCGTGCAGTTTTAATAGTCATGAGGTAACTACATAGTTGCAAAGAACAATCTTGATTAGAATGTAACTGAGCTCGAATATCTCGGCATTTCCAAGACGTGGAGAGGGATTTATGGTGTAAATCGTGGTCCCATGGCTTCTTGGATCAAGAGAAATGATATGGGGGATCTGAGGCCAGTAAGCGTATGGAGCTAGGAAGAGTACCACCTGAGGAAATATTTCTTTTGGTAGACGGTCCAGGGGATATCAATATGAAGATCCACTGAGGGCATGATATTCATATTCATCAAAAGGTGTCCAAAGGTTGATGAATTTACACTTCCGATTACAATGAATGATTAAGAGGATCTGTGATTGTCCGGGCCACAAGGTCTGTCATTAGGTAAGGAAATATATTGACGTGTCAGGAATTTTCGTCCCAGGTAGCTGTTAAAAATCGAAGAGTTCACTGCGCTGATTTATCTTGAGCATGGGGTGTACCTTTACTCCATGTAGTTTAACATCATGTGGTAAGGACAAAGTACTCTTAGTTTAATGGTCGTAGAGTTCAGTCCATTGGGTGACTATTTCTACAATCACTCGGAGGGCAATTGAGTTATGATGCTATGGTATACTCTTAACAAGTGTGAGGAAATGAGGTTGTAAACTGTAACTCTAGGGTTTCCCAGATCAGAAGATATTTTGTGGGGATCTGAGGCCGGTAAGTTTATGGATATGTGAAGGGTATCGCCTGAGGAAATATATCCTTTGGTAGATGGGCCAGGGGTGATCAATAAGTAGAGCCACTGAGGGCATAGTATGCATATTCATACAAAGGTGTCCCCTGGGTGATGACTATCCACTTCCAATGGACATGGATGATTATGAAAATCCGGGATTGATCATAGCACAGAGTTCGACATGTGGGGATAATGGTGTCCAAGCATACAAAAAACATCTTCACCACAATTTCCGGTTGAGTCAAAGTAGCCTATCCCTAGCTTGATGTTTGTAGATGCTAATCTTCATGTGAACCATGGGTGGATACAAAGGCTAACTAGGTTGGGATACCCTCTTAATGTTTGGATGTGAGAGGAGAACAAACTTGTAAACCACTACTCCATAAATTTTTGGATCGGGAGATATGATATGGGGGATCTGAGGCCAGTAAGAATTTGAAGATAGGAAGAGTATCGCCTGAGGAAATATTGAATTTGGTAGACGGGCTAGGGGATATCAATATACAGAGCTGCTGAGGGCATGGTATGCATAGTCATACAAAAGAGTCCACAGGTTGATAACATTCCACTTCTGGTGGCCATGGGTGGTTATGAAGATCCGCAATTATCTGGGTTGTGGAGTATGATGTATGGAGAGGATGCATCCAAATGTACAAGGAGTATTCCCATCCCATTTTTCCGTATATCTTGGGTGGGTCGTGATGATGTCCGTGTAGTTTTAACATCGTGCGGTGAGGACGAAGTCCGTTCCATTTAACGTCGTGTGGTGAGGATGATGTCTGTGCAGTTTTAACGTCGTGCGGTGAGGACGAAGTCTGTGAAATTTTAATGTCGAGCGGTGAGGATGAAGTGCGTGCAGTTTAATGTCGTGTGGTGAGGACAGAGATGAACCATCGTGAAAATGGGATTCTGTGCAATTTAACGTCATGTAGTAATGACGAGGGGTATATATACATGTGTTTTATCTTGTCTACAGCTAGGCTATGAGATAAGATCCTGGCGTCTCTACGTATATTTCAAGGGAAGGAATCAAGCCATACGTAGTTCTTTTGTGGAATACACCCCGTGCAGATCTGGTCTATACGGGGGAAGTGGAATTTTTCTCTTATCCGTGCATTTTAACGTCATGTGGTAAGGATGAGGAATACACCCAGTGCAGGTCTGGTCCATACATGGGGATAGGGGTTTTTTAGCTTCATTTGGAGTGGCTGGGCCAGGGAGTGGAATTCTAGCATCACTACGTATCCTGTGAGGGTAGAAATCAAGCCGTACGTATTTCTTTAGAAGATAATACACCCCATGCACGTCTGGTCTGTACACGGGGAAAATGGGAATTTTTAATCCTCATTCGGGGGTGGTTGGGACAGGATGTGGAATTCTGGCATCACTATGTATCCTGCGAGATCAGGAATCAAGCCATATGTGGTTCTTTAGAAGGTAATACACCCCGTGCAGGTCTATTTGGTGCATGGGGGAAAACGGAATTTTTAATCTTCATTCAGGGGTGGTTGGGCCAGAATGTGGAATTCTTGCGTCACTATGTATCCTGTGAGGGCAGGAATCAAGCTGTACATTGTTCTTTAGAAGATAATACACCACATGTAAGTATGGTCTTTACACGGGGGAAAAGGGAATTTTTAATCTTCATTCGGGGGGTGGCTGGGCAAGGATGTGGAATTTTGGAATCACTACGTATCCTGTGAGGGTAGGAATCAAGTGGTACGTAGTTCTTTAGAAGATAATGCACCTCGTGCAGGTCTGGTCTGTACACGGTGGAAAATGTCATTTTTAATCTTCATTCGAGGGTGACTGGGCCAGGATGTGGAATTTTGTCGTCACTACGTATCCTGTGAGGGTAGAAATCAAGCCATATGTAGTTCTCTGAAATAGGTACATCCCGTGTAGGGTTAGTCCGTACAAGGGGGAAGAGGGAAATTTTTATATTTCATTTAGGGGTGGCTTGGCCAGGATATGGGATCCTAGCGTCTCTACATATCCTGGAAAGTCAGGAATTAATCTGTACGTAGTTCTCAAGAAGTGATACACCCCGTGCAGGGTTGGTCTATACACAGGGGAAAAATGGAACTTTTAACTTTATTTGGGGATGGCTGGGCTAGGGTACAGAATCCTCACATCGCTACATATCCTGCATGGGAAGGAATCAAGTCGTATGAAGTTATCTGAAATCTGTGTAGTTAAATGTCGTGCGGTGAGGAAAAAGTACTCTTAGTTTAGGGTCATAGAGTTTGGACAATTGGGGCTTGGCAGTTTAACATCCTACAGCTCAGAAAATAACTGCTTTTGGTTATGCGAAATACTTCTTCAAAAATCTCGCATTTGTATGAGCGGTAGTGATCTGCTATTCCATGAAGATCAGGACATATGCTCCGTTGGATTAGACCTTGTGTATAACATATGGTCCCTCCCACTTGGGCTCCTTCTTTGTAGGTTTCATTCTGGGTATCATTGGAGTCCGGAGGACTGACACCAATTCTCCTTCCAAGAAAGTCCGAAGATGAAACTTTTTATTGAGGGCTCGTGCGATCTGGTTCTGATATACTTCCAGATGGTGCAAAGTGTGCAACCGCTTCACATCCAGCTTTTCTGATTCACCAATCCATTTTTCTGATTTCTCATCATTGGATAACTGATCACAAATGGCAACATGGAGCAAGGGAAAATGGATCCCAATGGGTAGGACCGCTTCTGTTCTATATACTAATGAGTACGGAGTAGCCCGAGTAGTGGTGCAGATTTTGGTTCGATAATCCCACAATGCATAAAGGAGTTTATCGATCCATGATTACTTGTCTTTGTCCACCATTTCATGGAGAATTTTGGATAAGGTTTTTTTGAAATCCTCTATCTATCTGTTGGCCACTGCATGGTAATGGGATGAGTGGTTAGCCTTGATACCATATTCTTGTTATAGTTTCTCCAATTCAGAAGAGAAAAAGTTGGTTTCGTTATCCATCAGTATGATACAAGGGATGCCAAATCTAGTGATGATATTGGCTTTCACAAAGCTAACATAGTTTCTTTCCCCGACTTCCTTGAGGGGTACAGCTTCTGCCCATTTGGAAAAAAAGTCGGTTGCTGTGAGGATATACTTCAATTATTTGGTCGTGGTGGGAGGATATGGTCCAACGACGTCCATTCCCAAGATGAAAATTTCCAGGAGTACTTTTCCTGATGAAGTAACTTTGGGGGTTGGTGAAGAAATTTGGCATGAATTTGGAAGGAGTGTAATTTTGCGGTAAAGTACTCGCAATCTCGTTCCACGGTGGGCTAATAGTACCCAAGCCTTCAAACCTGATGGGAAAGCTTAGACGCTGATTGATGTGCTCCGAATACTTTGACATGTACTTCATTTATGAAAATAGCAGTTTCTTCTCCATCAATGCATCTGAGGAGGACTTTGTCGAGTCCTCGTTTGTAGAGGACCTCTTGCTGATCTGTGCCGACATATAGGAAAAATTTGATTTCCATTCTATGTTTTTTCTCTCGTTCATCCCTGTTTGATGGAAGTTCTCCCCTTTGAAGGTAGTTTGTAATGGGGGTCATCCAGCCGGTGGCCGGAGAATATGGCTCAGGGACAGGAATGACTTCGTTGATTTCTTCCATCTTAGTCTGAACAAATGGCAAGACCATTCGACGATGATAAATATTGATAATTGTTTCATCCCGATCTGGGTCAACTAGGGTTGTGGCCGCGTTAGCTAATGCATCGGCTTGGTAATTCTGAGGCCGAGTAATATAGGTCAATGTTGGTTCTGTGGAGATTTCCTCTATTAACCCTTAGACATGGTCAAACAGGGGAATTAACTCCTACTTTTTAATAGAATAGTCACCATTGTCATTCTTGATGACTAGTTTTGAGTCACCTTTTACCTTAAGGTGTTGTACTTGTGCATGGAGTGCGAGCTCCAGGCCTGCAATGAGGGCTTGATACTCCGCCTCATTGTTCATACATACTTCTGATAAGAGGAAGGAATATGGAAAGATTTTCTTTTCTGGGGACATGAGTATGATCCCCAAACCCACCTTGTTAAATTTGGGATCTTCCATCCTCTCCCTTTTAGGCTTTGGGATGCACCATCAAAATACATTTCCCATGTTGGGAACTCCTCTTGAACCGAGAAGATGTCTTCATCAGGTAGCTCGATGTCCTGTGCGGTGGTCCCTATCGAGGGGTGCTCTGCCAAAAAATCTACTAATGTATGGCCTTTGATGGATTTTTGAGGCACAAACTAGATGTCAAACTCTTGCCGGATGACTTCCCATCGGGAGAGGTTCCCGGTCAGCATCAGGCATTTCAGGATGTACTTGAGAAGCTTACCACACGAGACTAAATGGACATCATGATTCTGTAGATAATGTCTCAATTTTTGAACTGCGAAGACCAAAGCCAAACAACTCTCCTCGATGTTTGAGTATCGATTTTCAGTGTCGATCATGGTTCGGCTGAGGTAATAGAGACTGTTTTAACTTCCAACGTCATTTTTCTGTGCGAGGAAGGCTCCCAGTGACCGCTCTAGAGCCGTCACGTATAGGATAAGAGGTATTCCTTCAACCGGGGGAATGAGCACCAGTGGGATTAAGAGGTACTTCATTAGGCTGTTGAATGCCTCTTGGAAATCATCTGTCCATTGGTACGTAACCCCCTTTTTCATTAACCTGGTGAAGGGAAAACATTTACCTGCCAGGTTGGATATGAACCGCCTAATGTAGCCCACATGTCCTTGGAATCCTCTCAACTCAGTGAGATTGCGGGGAGTTGGTAAATCAACGATAGCCTTTGTCTTTTCATGGTCAACTTCGACACCATGATGGAGTATGATGAAGCCAAGGAATTTCCCTGAGGTAACACCGAAGGTCATTTCAAGGGGTTCATCTTCAGGCTATTTTGTCGAAGTTTGTTGAAGATGGTTTCAAGGTCTGACAGGGGATCTGAGCACTGTCTTGATTTGACCACCAAGTCATCCACGTAGCATTAGATGAATCTCTCTAGGAATGGTTTAAAGATACGATGCATGGTGCGTTGATATGTGGAGCCAGCGTTCTTCAGACCAAATGGCAAGACCCTGTAAAAGAATACTCCTTGAGGGGCCCTGAAGAGAGTGGGTTATTTGTATTCTCATGCCATCCTGATTTGATTATACCCAAAATAACCATCCATGAAGGAGAGAGCCTCATACCCGGCAGTTGTGTCGATTAATAACTCGGTGATCGGGACTGAGAAATCATCTTTCAATCAATGCCGATTGAGATCTCTGAAATCGATGCAAACACGGATTTGTATGTTCATTTTCTTGATGGGGACAATGTTGGCTACCCAGATGGGGTATTGGACCTCCTGAATGAAGCCTTCTCTAATAATCTTATCGACTTCTGGCTTTATTTTGGTAGCATGTGTGGGGTGCGTCCTTCCGGCGGCTTGTTTATAGCCCCGGTGGTCATCTGGCAGACCTAATTGGTGTGTCACCACTTTGGGATCGAGTCCCAGAATTTTTGTGTAATTATAGGTAAAAAAATCTCAATGTTACCTCAGGAAAGTGGCATATACCTCGTTATCCTTAGGATACATGGTTGTACTGATGAGAGTAGGCCTGGGGTCTTCCTTGGTACCCTGGTTTATTTCCCTGAGCTCGTCCACAGTGGTGGAGATACCTTCCTCAAACACGGGTGGTGTATCCCTGAGATCTTCCTCCACTTCTTCCCCCACATTCTCATTTTCTTGATATGACGGGGGAAGAGTTCTCAACATGGGATATTTGGAGTCCAGAGGTGAGGCATTGTGGGCATCCTCTCTCAACTATTCACCCCCAAATTGAGGGTTAGAAGTCATTTCTGCATTGTCACGCTCGGCCGTTATGGATGAATTCATGAGGAAAACTGAGTGTGTGTCCGAACATGAACCCCTTCTCTCAACATGGTTTATGGGTAGTATGTAGTATCCACAAAGCATCATGAGGGGGTCATCAGGAACCATTTCCCGGTCATTTGGAGCGGTGATCCATTCGATACCATCGATCGAAAGATTCTTATTCTTTTTCTCATAAAACCCGGCGTCAATACAGTGTGACTCCGAGAGCTCAAATGGGGCCTTGTCAGCATGCAATGTTACACCTTGTCCATTGAGGCAATAATTAATAAAGTGGTGGTAGGATGAAGGAATGGACATGTGATTATGGAGCCATGGCCTTCCCAGTAGGTCATTGAATGCTATGTTTTTTCGGACCACCATGAATTCCAAGTAGGCCACAAGGCCACCAAAATGGAATTTTAGCTTGATTTGTCCCACTGGATTTTATTCACTTTTATCGTAAACCAAAAGAGTTGTGGTTGAGGGTATTATATCATCCTCACTATAGCCCAACTTATGAAGTGTCTGTACAGGAAGAAGGTTAACTCCAAAGATATTGTCAATAAATACTTTCCAGATCTCGACATCATTTAGTGTACCAGACACATATAGTGGTTTGATGTGTCTTTCATGATGGAATCTTTATCCTGATCGGTGAAGGAAATCACCCCATTGAATTTGGCGGAGGATACCTTAGATTGAATCTCTTGGGGCTGAGAAAGGCTTCTATAAGCGACTCCCTGAGATCTGCTAACAAACTCAGGGCATCCAGGATTGACAGTTTGGTTGGTATTGACGCCAGCTGCTTAAGGATATCGTATTTCTACTCCAACGGCCGATGCTTCTCTATTGGCGGGAGAGTTTTAGCAGGCACTTTGGGAGCTGGAGTATGTGATGAGGAATGACCGGCTGTGGGTTCAGATGTTGCCGGTGTTCCCACGTTCTGGGGACTCAGCCCGACCAGTCTGTTTGTGCGCAATAGGCAACTAGACACTTGTTCCTCCTCTAATGGGTACTATAGAATGACGGGTCCAGAGTGGCTGCTTATGGAGGTGGAAAGATATTCTTTATCCTGTTGAGTCCATTGAAGGGATATCCCATGGGTTTCTATGATATTAATGGTTTGGGATAGGGTAAAACCATAGGGTTTGTTTCGGCCGTGACTACACCTCCCATTGTATCCCCTGCTTCTACGATTCCTCCTCCCGACCCCTTATGTTGGGAACTCGAGTTCTTAACCATACCCTTAGTTAGGGAATGATTCCATTTGATGGATGACATTGATGGAACCAAAGCTTAGATCCTTGTCTTCTGATAGGTCAACCTGGTCGGTTGTCCCTCATGGTGTCGTTTGGTGGGTCGGTGCCCATGGCGCCAAGTTTGAAGCATAAAATCTGACAGTGTTGGGGATAACTTCAACCTCATTTTGGACTTCTCCTCTTGCGCTTGTCTCCTCCCTTTTAAATTACTCCTGGATGACTGGATCGTGGAGGGTTGTGCGGTAGATATTATTGGATATGCGGCATTAGGCGCTGTTGGCGGCAACAGCTGATGCTTTAGTTGAGCTCAGAGTATGTCCTGAGCTCGATTGATATTCTTCCAAGTCATCCAGTCATCAAATTTATACCCCTTCATTCTGGTGACTTCCTTCCACCCCTCCCCTTTGTCAGAGTTAGTGGTATAAATATACGCCACATGTGCTGGGGGTGGTCCCAGCTCGACCTTCCCGGAGTCTACCATCCTTTGCAGGAGGTCTTTGAAGATGAAGCATTCCTAGATATTGTGCCCCAACATTATATGGTAGGGAGATTAATCTGGCCTATCATCGTATCCGACATCTTCAGGCTTCCTTGGCTCCAGGAGGTGGAGAAAATTATAATTCATGGTGGCGATGAAGTAGCTGCGGACTTGGTCCTCTCGGAATGAGTATACTTTCTGTCTTTGTTCATCGAACTGGTTCCGCTTTGATCCTATCTCAACGTCCCACTTGGGAAAAGGTGGCCACAGATATACATGGGTCCCTTCACGATCTGGTGGAGGCCTAGGCGGTGGAGCAAGCGCAGGGGCTGGCTTGACCATGACAGAGGATGCTTCAGCTCTAACTTCTCTCTTTATAGAAGCATGTGACGCTATTCAAGACTTTAGATTAGTCCGCTGCAGGGAGTCTCCAATTCTCTGGGAAATGATAGAGAGATTACAGAAGCTATTGGTGTACTCCACTAGTATGAGTGGTGTTCGCAACTCATCTTGAAGGTTATCGATACATATGTCAAGAATCTCATCTTGGGGAATTGGCATGTCCATAGAGTAGGTCAGACCCTTCCATATGGTGATGAAATCTGAGACCCTCTTGTTCTCCCTCTGTTTTCAATTCATTAGGTCACTGACCATTGTTTTAGGAGGTGTTGATATGAAGTGGAACATGAATTGCTACCAAAGGTATTCCCAGATTTTATTGACTGAGCTGGCAGAATCGTATACCAGACGAAGGCAGATACTTGCAAGGTCCGCATGAAGAATTTGAGTTTCACGACTTTTTGTTGTTCTGGAGTTCCCATCATAGGGTTTCAATAAGGCGCATAGTGCATAAAATGCTATTATAGATCGCCTAATATATTGAAAATAGGGAATACATGGCTCCCAAAATTGGGTGGAGGAGGTGTGTTGCTCACCCAATCTGGGTAGGGCTTTCGCTCTCGCTGTACCGGAGCACATCGACCTTCCATTTCTTCCAATAGAGCTGTCAGTTCCTCGATGGTGTTGGAGAGACCATGGCTTACATCCTGTTGGGCCCAGTCTTGGGCAGGTGTATCCTGAGGAATTTCATGAGGATCCGGCTCGTTTGGCACCAAGGGTGCATATGCTGTTTGTGACGCCTTCGGATGGTTCAAACGTACTTGCTCTAGTTTTCTTCCTAAGTGGAGGTAAGTCTTGGTATTCATATTAATACATATTCAAGTAGTTGGACGGGCCAGGCGCCGCATTGGGTCGGGGCCCTAACCACGCTTTGTTTGTCAGGGCAAACCTTAGTTTTTGTGGTGCACTTTCTGTGACTGCAAGGTGTGGCTCTTCTTGGGAAATGCTTTCAATAAGATGTTTCCTCTGGATTATCTCGGTGTTAATCTGCCTCAGTTATTTCATTTCCTCTTCATGTCGATCGAATCTCTCTTCCAGTGTAAGTGGCTCATTTTTATCAAGAGAAGGAGGTGGGTTAAGGGTAACTGGTCCTTTGTTAGTATCATTGTTGTAAGCTTGTAGGGTAAGAAGAGGAGGGTTTGTTGGAGGGGCGACCATATTTTGGGCGGCTTTCTGGTTCCGGGTGTGCACACCAGATAGTTTGTTGTGAATCACAGCCTGACCAGAACCATCATCTCCCGATCCTTCTGGATTTTCATTATCTTCAGTGTCACCCGTGGTGTTAACATCTATGGAGTTGTTGGATGCATATCACAGGGTGTAGGATATGTCTTCTTCCAAATAGTAAGAGGATCTCCCGATCCTTTTACTTGTCTTCCCCTTCCTATCCTGGGATTGCTTTTGGACACCTTGACGAAGGGTGAGGTGGAGAGTTCTTTGATGCGACCTTACGGTACACCTCCCTCTTGAAGTGGATGATGATTCAAAGGACAAGATAGGGTAGGAACCTCCTCTTTTAACTGTCCTCCATAGACTTGAGAATACTAATTCTCACGGGGGAGGTTGTGGTTGAGGTGGTAAAAATTCCCCCAACCCTGAGGGCTGGGGTTGGCTCCATTCCTCAGATGTTGAGTCTCATCTTGTTTTTATTGGTCTTATGGGGAAATTTTTTGTAAAAAAATGCCCCCAGCCCTGCAGGCTGGGGTTGAACCTAGATTGAGGCAGTGGAAGCTACTATAACTACCTACCTGATCTTGCATGCCCCCATTCGGGGGGTGAACTTGATCTAATGCCGAGTTCACCTGTAAATCAATCCCCTCTAGGGAGTCAATAAATGACTACTGATTGGCCTCTCTTAGGTGAGAGGAATGTTTTATGCTTTCAGTGGCCTGATTCAGAAGTTCGTGAATGGATTGTTCCCGTCAGGCCTGATGATTTTGGGACTTAGTCAAGGCCTGTCTCTGTTGGGTTTGTCACCTTTACTGAAAAGGGACCCCACTCAATTTCTTTCATGATGTGATTACATTGAAAGACATTATGACGAATGGGTTCTTCTGGGCGGGAAGTGAAGCGAAATATAGAGCTTCATGTTCTCCCCATCCACTGATATGGACTCCCATCAGAGCATCACCAAGGAGGTAGCGCAACTGGTGCAGTGCATAGAGGTAGGCTAACTCAAGGTTTTCTTTACGCCTCTCAGGTCGCGGTTTCCGCGCCGAAGGAAGAGATTCCAGGTTGATGTGATGCAGGATGTCTCCTAATGTCTTGACATAGTCTACATACCCATCATAGGGTAGGAATCTTGATTTCAGCCAGCAAAGGGTTGTCCATATATTGGAGTGGATGTTATGCACACATTATTCTAGCAACATTATGGGTATGTCCAATTGAGAGGTGGTCGTGGGCCAAAACATAACTGGTACATGATCTATGGATAGTCGTTTCCTCAGGTGTAACATGTCAGCATACTCCTCCAATAGTGTTTCCTCTACCTGGTTGGCCCAATTGTGACGGTCACTGATAGTGTGGCCCGAGGAAGTGGGGCCGGTAGGTATTGAATTATCATGTGGGTGATTCTGAGGTGGTTCAGAAGATGAACATGGCCCCAGACCGTCCCCTAATTGAATAAGGGTGTCGTTTGTGACTAGCTGGGAATATGAAATTCTTGATCCCGTCCTTCTAAGTGCCTCGGCATATGAGGTCTTTTTTGTACTTGATTCGGTATGGGGAGGACATTTCTGTCGATATGATATGTCGCTGCAGGGAGGACCTTCGCACTAACTTCCATCATGGTGAGGATGACCATCATGGTTTGACGTTCAATTTGAATCCGGGGGAGGACCTTCATGACACACTGTGACAAGGGGAAGAACTTCTTGTTGCGTGGGGCCATTGCAGGGAGGACCTTCGAAATGGAAGCCATAGTGGCAAGGACTACCATCACAGTTGCCGCAGGGAGAATGTCTGTGGGGTACACCCTGGGGAGGGCCTTCAAAATGTACCACAACGAGGGGGGGGGGGGCTTCTCGTTGCTTGACGTCTCTACGGGGAGGACCTCCATTATCATAGTGGTAAGGACTACCATCGTGATCTGATGCATGGATGTGCGGAGTGTCGTTGCAATGTAACCCCAGGGGAGGACCTTTAGGGGAGGACCTTCAGGGCATGCCACGACAAGGGGAGGGCCTTCTTGTCATTATGAGACATCATTGTGGGGAGGGCCTCCATAGTCGCGACTACGATAGCGAGGAATACTATCATAATATGTGGTCCCACTGCATGGAGAGTATTTCTAACAACCCAAAATTTTGAATAAATCTTGTTTCCTTATTTTGTGTGTTATTTTATTTTTCATACTCAATAAAACTGTTTCATTTGATTACATGAGTATAATTAAAATGAGACTATTGGGTTTTGACTATTATATGACCATTAGTCAGTATGACCATTGGAAACTGAATGTTGTGACTATTGTCTCTAAATACAAGTGATCTTGGTTAATTAATATAGAAAGAAGACGTGATGGCCTCATCCAATAGTCTTGGACCGATCAAAGCCCATCTAACAGAACTTGGGAACGAGGTAGCACCACTGGGATTTTCTCTGGACCAAACCCAAGACGAACTTCATCGTGTGAAGCTAGAATGGAATCGCCTTTGTGAGAAGTTCAAACTGATAGAAATTACTACTCGTGCGATGTTGGTCGATCCGCCCTCAGATTCTCTCACCTTAGCACACCTTACACTTAGGTCCTATGCTGGGGTTATAAGGGGCTATGTAAGGAGACCATAATCCTTTGTTATAAATAAAACTGTGTTTTCTTCTTATGGTGAAGTTTGGGAGTTTTCATATGTTCGAATAAATATAGGATGTATTTTATTGATGTATTTTGAAAAAAGGATATTTTAAAATTTTTATGTAAACCTTAAATAATTAATGATGTGTAATGATTTTCAAAAAATGGTCTTCTACAAATGTTTTCAGTAAGAAATTTAGAATCTAATAAGATCAACTTAATTTTTGATGAATCTTAAATTATGAATAGTGATTTTATGCTTAGGATTAGTAATGTGACCAAATGGATTAGTAAACTCACATAAAGAAAGTATTAATATAATTTAGTCACCTTTATTAAGTAGTGTGATTCAATAAAATAGGTAAATAACTGTTTCATTAATTATTACTCAAGTATTAGTTCTTTCGAGTGAATAGTGTTTTTTAATTAAAGATTAAATTAAAAATATTTAGAAAATATTTTTTATAAAATGGACTTTATTTTTGAACTTATAACATCGATATTATGTTAAGGTAATTTTTGGGGTTTTTTCTGAAAAAAATAAATTTTTGGTGAATAGTGTTTTTATTTGAAATTTAAATTAAATATAATTAGAAAATAATTTTTATAAAATGGAGTTTATTTCATAATTCATAGCATTTATATTATGTTAAGATAATTTTTTGGGAGTTTTCAGAAAAAGTTGAATTTTCAATGAATAGTAAAAATACAGTTTTAGGGTTTCGGTATGTTTAATGACATCATGACTGCATCATGATGATGTCATGAGATATTTTAAGATATGGTGAACTAAAGGGGATACATTATTGTATTAGGGGTCCCATTTAGCCATAACCATGGTCAAATACCATGGGCAAGCCCATGGTTTTTCCAAAACCACTAGTGAGGTGTCCCTTGAAATTATTAAAGTATCAACTCCCTTTCCCTATAAATACCCTCCCTTTAATCCTTTAGTTTTCAATCCCAAATCTCCCCCAACGAATCTATGGTCTCATTCTCTCCCAAAGAGTCCTCCCAAGGTTTCCCCAAGCCCTCAGGTTCTCAACCTTCTAGTTTTAAGAGTTACGTTTTAAGGTAAGGGATCCAACCTCTCTCTTTCTTTTCAAATACTCTCTTTTAAGTCATTTCTTTTATGCTCCATGTTATTATGTTGGAGGATGTTATTTTATACTCATATTACTTCCCTTTTCTTGTTCATATGATGATATATCCCGTCTTAATCTCATCACTTCATTTTATGAATGTTTAAGTGGCGCCGTTAGGATGCCGAAATTTTTGTAACAGATTCTTTCACCCTTCTCATTTTCAAGTTTTATTTTCTTGTCAAGTCTTTCAAGTTATTTTTTATTATGCTGGGGAATGATCTATATGTCTATCATACATATATTTTATGTTCATATGATGAGATACCCCCTCTTTCTCTCATCAATTCATTTTAATAATGTTTAATTGGTGCCATTAGGCTGCCAAATTTTGAAGGGATTCTTTCACCCTTCTCATTTTCAAGTTATATTTTCATGTCAAGTCTTTAAAGTTCTTTTTCATTATTTTGGGGTATTATCACTATATCAATCATACTGAACTTTATTGTTCATATGATGAGAGACCCTATTTTATCTTCTCAATTCATTTTTTTTGTAGTTTTAAGTGACGCTGTTAGGCTGCCGAATTTTCATAAGAGAAATTTTATTTTTGTATTCCTTAGATGTTTTTCATTTCAAATGGTATGTTCTTAAAATTTCAATACCAAGTTCATATATCCTTTATATTCTGTCCCTATACTATTTTATGGGTCATTTATGAGTGGGTGACCCATGAAACCTCTCTTTTCAATGTTTTCTAAAACCCTGCAATATAGTCGTTATGCTGCCGACTTTTTTTCTCAAAATGTATCTCTTTTTTCTAAAATTATTTTATTTTATTATGTGAATACTAAAAACTCTTTATTCTATAGGTTTGTTCACATGTATATCAAAATTTTCTATTTTAAATTCCGGTATTTACATACATGAGGCCCGCTTTCCTTTTTCATGGGTTTAAAGTCACATAAAGATCATGTCTTAAAAGAAGTTTTTAAAACGTTATGATTATGAAATGAAACCCATTTATTTTATTCTATATGGGTTGTTTATGAAATTATTGATGATGATATATGTGGCTCACATGATAATAAAGGAAATTTTAAGGGTGCACCCTGATATCACTCCAATGCATTCGGTAAAGACTTAATATCTAGAGATGACCATTTTTAACGATATCTTGGTGAATAACCTTGGTAAACACCTTGGGGATGGACCTTGGTGAAATGGAAATTATTGTCTATGTTAAATTTTTTAGCCACATATTCAAGTTATGAAATATGTTATTTTAATTATGATATGCCTCATGATTTATTTCTCATACCTTAAAGTTCTTTTTCATAACTTTATTGATGTATCTCAAGTTCACATGTTAAATATTTCCCTTGTTTTCCATACTGGGCCTTTTCCTCACCATTTCATTTGATGTATGTCCCCAGGTTATGAGATACAGAAATGAACCGAGGATGAACATAAGGAGAATCCTTTCAAGTGTTTATGAAGAATGTTTTATGTTTTTATGTTTTGAGTTCCTAGTTTCCAAGACACTAAACCTTAAATATCCTCAGTTTTGTATAATGTAATGAAAGTTTATGTGATAAAAAGGTGGGATGTAATAGTTGGTATCAAAGGATGGTTTATTTATTTGTGGAAATTAGGATATAAAAACATTAGGAAAAACCTTGTAGAAAAGTTTGAATTTTGGAAATCTTCCTAGTATTTTGGTGAGTATTGAGTAAGTGGTTTATCAAGAAAATACATCCCTATCAAAATACAAGAAGGTAGAGGTGGCTTTGGAATAGATGTACATAGGGTTAAAACCCAAAAACACCGCTTTGAGCTAGACTCGAATGGGAACTGGTACACGACAACGAGCCTTCCTGCACTCTTGGTTATGACACCCCCGGGGGATATCCTTTGGTAAATTCATAAGCTTAGTATGAACCATTATTAAAGGAACAAAGATAAAATAAAATAATGATTCACATAAGAATATATGATAATGGATAACCTAGATTGGAACCTAGGGGATCACAAGTTAGGGTATACTTTTCTTCTACAAGTTTATCCTTCTATGCTTTAAGTTTCCTTTTCATGATTATTGGCTATGTATTTAAGCCCCCTAATTATACTTTCTTTTCATAGTTAATTATGGGAAATGGAAGAACAGGTCCCAACAACCAATGTGATAGGAAATGTGACGATTGCCCTATTAATGTGATAGAGATGACGAGAGATCAAGTTGAACGTATTGTGATTATTCCAAACCAGCTATCAAAAAGCACAATTAATAATTGGTACAAGTTGAATGCCCAAATTCATCGAGGAAGAAGAAGACAAAGTCTCAAGGATGTTCATCTGATAAAGTTGATAAGAGAAAGAAGACCCAATTTCCATTGTGCCAAAAGTGTGGAAAGAGGCACCAAGGGTAATTTCATAAAGGAACTGGTAGATGTTTTAAGTGTGGGGTGATAGGGCATAAAGTAGCTAATTTATTTAAAAAAATCGATAATGTGATGAATAGAGATAAGTTTCGATCTGATGTACATTATAATTTTCAATGTCATAAATGTGGATAAGTTAGACCTTATCCAAGGAAATTTTCTCTTGGATGGGATGAGAAGCATGATGAGCATCAACAATATTCAAGGACAAGGGAACAATAAAATTCCTATGCTGAGATGGATCTTGATGACTAAAGTACATGTGACTTCTTCGCAATAATTGTCTATGTCATGTTGTTTTTTTTAGTTCGTGCCCTATGAGCATATCAATAATGTTTTATAAGAAAATCAAGTCACTACCTAAGATGGTTTTATATCATTAAGGAAAACATCTATTGTTATGTACCACATGTTGATGTTGTGAAGCTGTCTTCTTGAAAAAAAAGATGATTAGGGGATTAAAAGATGATTATTATTTTGGAAGACGTTCACTATTTTGGGAACCTTATATGATGGAGGAAAATATATTACTACGGTATTTTCTTTGAGGAATAAACGTAGACTTATATTTTGAATAATTGACGAATTTAAGGTGAACTTATGGTAATATAGGTTACTTATGGAAATGATTAACCTATCTTGGGGAAAATATGTTTAGGTTAGAAAATTTTGATATAAGATGTTAGGAGTGGTTGATGTTGTTTGGAGATGAATGATGATGTTTATTTTGGAAGACTATGTTATCAAATCCTTCTTGTATTTGGGTTTCAATCTTATTTTGGTTTATTTTGAGGAATTTTAAGGATAGTTATTTATGGAATGGTCTATGATGAACTTTGGGTAGTACCGTGAAATTTTGAATATTTAAAAGTAGTTTCCCTTCCTACGGGGTTCTTTATTTTGGAAGAGTTGTTTTATCTTACCCTTTGTGTTTTTGGGATAATGATTAATGATATAAGAAATAGATAGTTAATATTTGGTGGATTATGTGATTCTCTAAAAGATGATTCTTGTGCTTTTGATGAGACCAAGTGTTTTTTTATTGCTCATCATTTGGAGAAAATATTATTTTTGGTAGAAACATATTAATGGATGAAACACTACTTAAAGGTAAATATATTTCCTTGTGTTTTTATTATATGTAGTAAATGAATTCCTCAAAACTATGAAAAGGAATGTAAAAAAAATGTTGTCTGTTAACATTTCCTACTGGGAAATCAAATAACATTTAACCCATCATAAGTTTGTGATTTTCTTATTGTTAATTTTCTCCTAATCATGTTTTCTATTACTCCCCCTCAGAACATGAACCTTTGTTTTTTCTTCCATGTCCATGTTTTCCTACATGGAATCCTAGTATGGGTTAAATCGAGTGGCCTTTGTACTTCCTTTTCTTTCTTTTAAAGTAATAGTGTTACTGACTCTTTTTTCGATGTGGGACTTTTAATGAAATTTCCAAGCCCAGTTTTAAAAAACTGCGAGGACACAATTTCTTAAGGGAGGAATAATGTAACGACCTGAAATTTTGAATAAATCTTGTTTCCTAATTTTGTGTGTTATTTTATTTTTCGTACTCAAAAAAACTGTTTCATTTGATAACATGAGTATAATTAAAATGAGACTATTGGGTTTGGACTATTTTAGGACCGTTAGTCAGTATGACCATTCTAAACTGAATGTTGCGACTATTGTCTCTAAATACAAGCGATCTTGGTTAATTAATATAGAAAAAAGATTTGATGGCCTCATCCAGTAGGCTTGGACCGATCGAAGCCCATATAAAAGAACTTGGGAAGGAGGTAGCACCACTAGGCTTTGCTCTGGACCAAACCCAAGCTGAACTTCATCGTGTGAAGCTAGAATGAAATCACCTTCGCGAGAAGTTCAAACTGATAAGAATTACTACTCGTGCGATGTTGGTCGAGCCACCCTCAGATTCTCTCACCTTAGCACACCTTACACTTAGGTCATATGCTGGGGTTATAAGGGGCTATGTAAGGAGACAATAATCCTTTGTTATAAATAAAATTGTGTTGTCTTCTTCTGGTGAAGTTTGGGTGTTTCAAATGTTTGAATAAATATAGGATGTATTTTATTGATGTATTTTGAAAAAGGTTATTATAAAATATTTATGTAAACCCTAAATAATTAATGATGTGTAATGATTTTCAAAAAATGGTCTTCTGCAAATGTGTTCAGTAAGAAATTTAGAGCCCAATAAAATTAACTTAATTTATGATGAATAGTAAATTATGAATAGTGATTTTATGCTTAGGATTAGTAATGTGACCAAATGGATTAGTAATTTCACTTAAAAAAAGTATTAGTATAATTTAGGCACCTTGATCAAGTAGTGTGATTCAATAAAATAGGTAAATAACTGTTTCATTAATTATTAGTCAAGTTTTAGTTTTTTTTGGGTGAATAGTGTTTTTTAATTAAAAATTAAATTAATAATATTTTGAAAATTATATTTATAAAATGGAATTTATTTTTGAACTTATAGCATCGATATTATGTTAAGGTAATTTTTGGGGTTTTTTATGAAAAAAATGAATTTTCGTTGAATAGAGTTTTTATTTAAAAATTAAATTTAAAAAATTTAGAATTTTTTTTTTATAAAATGGAGTTTATTTTTGAATTCAGATATTTGATATTATGTTAAGATAAATTTTTGGGAGTTTTCGGAAAAAGTTGAATTTTCAGTGAATAGTAAAAATACAGTTTTAGGGTTTCAGTATGCTTAATGACATCATGACTGCATCATGATGATTTCCTGAGATATTTTAAGATATGGTCGACTAAAGGGGATTAATTATTGTATTAGGGGACCCATGTGGCCAAAACCATGGGCAAATACCATGGGAAAGCCCATGGTTTTTCCAAAACCACTAGTGAGTTGTCCCTTGAAATTATTAAAGTATCACCTCCTTTCCCTATAAATACCCACCCTTTCCTCATTTATTTTTGACTCCCAACTCTGGACCAACTAATCTCTGGTCTCATTACCTCCAAAAAAGTCCTCCCAAGGTGCCTCCAATCCCTCAAGGTCCCAACCTTTGAGTTTTAAGAGTTACGTTTTTAGGTAAGGGATCCAACCTCTCTCCTTCTTTTCAAATACTCTCTTTTAAGTCATTTCTTTTATGCTCCATGTTCTTATGTTGGAGGATGTTATTTTATACTCCTCTTACTTCCATTTTCATGTTCATATGATGAGATATCCCCTCTTACTCTCATCATTTCGTTTTATGAATGTTTAAGTGGCGCCGTTAGGCTGCCGAAATTTTTGTAACGGATTCTTCCACCTTTCTCATTTTCAAGTTCTATTTTCTTATCAAGTCTTTCAAGTTACTTTTTATTATGTTGGGTTATGATCTCTATATCTATAATACTGATCTTTTATTTTCATATTATGAGATACCACCTCAAGATCTCATCAATTAATTTTAAAAATGTTTAATTGGCGTCGTTAGGCTCCCGAATTTTTAAGGGATTCTTTCACCCTTCTCATTTTCAAGTTCTATTTTCATGTCAAATCTTAAAAGTTTCTTTTTATTATATTGGGGTATTATATCTATATCTATCATACTGAGGTTTTTTTCCATATTATGGGAGACCCTATTTGATCTTGTCAATTCATTTTTTTGAAGTTTTAAGTGATGTCATTAGGCTGCCGAATTTTCATAAGAGAAATCTTATATTTGTATTTCTTCCATGTTTTTTAATTCAAATGGTATGTTCATAAAATTTCATTAAAATGTTCATATATCCTTAATATTATGTCCCTATACTATTTTATGGGTCATTTATGGGTGGGTGACCCATTACTCCTCTCTTTTCAATGTTTTCTAAAACCCTCCAACATAGTCGTTATGCTGCCGAATTTTTGTCTCAAAATGTCTCTATCTTTTCTCAAATTCTTTTATTTTATTATGTGAATACTTAAAACTCTTTATTCTACAGTGGTATTCACATATATATCAAATTGTTCTATTTTAAATTATGGGATTTACATACATGAGGCCCGCTTTCTTTTTTCGTGGGTTTAAAGTGACATGAAGATCATGTCTTAAAAGTAGTTTTTAAAACATAATGATTATGAAATGAAACCCATTTATTTTATGCTCTATGGGTTGTTTATGAAATGATTGATGATGATATATGTGGCTCATATGATAATAAAGTCAAATTTATGGGTGCGCCCTGATAGCACTCCAATGCATTGGGTAAAGACTTAATCTCTAGAGATGACCATTTTTAATGATATATTAGTGAATAACCTTGGTAATTTTTAATGACACCTTGGGGATGGACCTTGGTGAAATGGAAATGATTGTCTATGTTAAATGTTGTATCCAAATATTCAACTTATGAAATATTTTATTTTTATTATGATATGCCACATGATTTCTTTCTCATACCTTAAAGTTCTTTTTCATGACTTTATTGATGTATCTCAAGTTCATATGTTAAATGTTTCCCTTGTTTCTCTTACTAGGCCTTCTGCTCACCCTTTCTTTTGATGTATGTCCCCAGGTTTTGAGATGAAGTAATGATCCTAGGATGAACATTAGGAGAATCCTTTCAAGTTTTTAAGAATAATGTTTTATGTTTCCATGTTTTGAGTTCCTGCTTTCCAAGACACTAAACCTTAAAGATCCTCAGTTTTGTATAATGTAATGAAAGTTAATGTAATAAAAAGGTGGGATGTCATAGTTTTTGCAGTCTATACCACTAGAAGGACCTTCAGGCTGGACCACAGCAAGTGAAGGTACTTCTTGCTGCTCGATCTTATGGTCATGTGGAGGGCTTCCATAACTCGCATCAAAAGAGAAGATCTCGTGATCGATTGTTATATGCCCATGGGGGATGTCCCACAGGTTCTCTAGGGAGGACCTTAAGAGCTTCTAGTAGCGACATTGCGGGGAGGACCTTCACAACTGCTACTACCACTCCCATAATATGGTAATTGGTGGACAGGGTTCGGAGCCTTCGATATGTTCTTAGTGGCATTGGGAACCCCAGATTCCAGCATAGCGGAGTCATGGACCCTCTATTTATTTTCCAGCTACCTTCAGCTTGTTTGGAGCGCTTTCTTACGAGCAGCGGAGATCGTCTGCTATTGATAATGGCTTTTACAATTGGGTCCCATGATGCTGTTGGGATATGCCGACCAACATATTGACTTTTAGCAAGGATATATGAATGCTCTGGAGCATCCACCATGATGGACAGGTGTCCCCCAGTTGGAACGAGTGAAGCTTCTCGATCTAGTTGTCCTTGTATCGCGGAATATGGCCGACGACCCTCCTAGGCGTAAGTAGGGATGTAGATCTGCTCCGAGGTAGCTATCTCGTCTCTTAGATGAGTTGCCTCAATTGTGGAGATAGTCTCACAGGCCCAAGTCCTATCCATTTCCACTGATGCAATCACATTATGGAAAGTCTACAAGATATGATCTGGGATCGATACATTCTCCTCCATCATTTCCAGGATATGAAAAAGGAAATATTTGGTTGGAATGGGTATGAAGGCCCATTCCGGTATCAGAGTAGGAATATCCTGCTCCAGTCTTTCAGTGATCAGTGGGTACTGAAAATTCTCTTGTGTCGGTGCAGGTGAACGAGTCTACCCCTATACTGGGATATGCCAATTTATCTCTCTATTTTCTGCCACATCAGGATGGAGGACTTTACTTGCATCCGTAGGGAGCTAGCGCTACATATGTTGGATCCCACCATATCGAGTCGGTGGCTTTTGTTGGAAGGGATATGTGCCTGCATATTAATTGTCGCCACATCTGGATGGTGGGCTTTGTTGAACGCCACCGCATCAAGATGGTAGGCATCATGAGTATCTGCTTGGAGCTGGTCCTGTAGGCACTGGGTTTCCAACACATCTTGTTGGTGGGCTTCGTTACCCTGGGCAGGGAGAGGTGCCAGCCAGGTAGGTGCCGTCAAGTGGGAGCGACAGTCTTGATGGAGCTCGGAGGGGATGCATGCCTACTCGTATGATGCTGCCATGTATGGATGGCAAACTTTGGAGGAGCAGACAGGTGTATTTTCTTGCTCTCAACATGTCTCTGTGACTAGGCAACAGAGCTCCTCCTCAAGGACAAGGGTGATTACTGGTCCCTGGTTGTACGTTTTCCGCCCTCATCGGGCGGTCCAAGGGCCGGTGCATGGGGAGTGTGGGCCTAGATCCTCAGGGTGGCGACCTCCTTAGCGTGAGGATATTGAGTCACGACGTAACCGTGATGACGTCTTCCGACAGGGGGCCTTAGAACAAAACCCTTATTCGATAGGGATGAAGTCCTCGGTGTCGACCTCATCCACCTCCCTAAGATAAAGGATCTACACGTTGTCTCGTTCTGGGGAAAGACTCCCATAACAGTTTGAGACGGCAGTAGGAGCCGTCTAGATCTACTTTTTTGGCCGATGCTGGGCAGACGACCGACGGGTCTTGGCGGATTGGAGGGCTTGCATGGCTGCCTCCACCATCGGGAGAGTTCCATTCAAGTGGAACTCTCAGATCAATGCATCCGAGACCGAGCATTGAATACGCTGAGTAGGTGACGGGCTCCATTGTTGGTGAGGATGTCCGGTCATTGCATTGCATGAAGTAGGCGTCTGTGGGGTCCTCTATGACGCCATTGGATCGAAGGGAGTTTTGATTGGTACCTGTAAAATATTTTAACAAATTCAAACAACACACCTATCAAAGCAGCATTTCATGATCCCATGTGTAATTAATGACTTTTCCGGGACCTCCTTGTGAGTATAAGGGGGCACAGAGTGGGATTAGGTTAAATCCATCATTCTTGGTTAATGATTCATGTTGGGTTAACCATTTTTGTTTCAACTGAGGGGAAAACATGTTCTGCCCGATGGTTGATGAGAGAAGGTTGGGTTCTGCTTAATCACTCATATCAGGTGCACCGTTTTCATTTCAAAATGCCCAATGGTTCCGTATCCAACAATCCGTGGACCTGATTTCTAAAGGCAGTCGTTCGCTGGGTGATTCGGCCAGTGATGTTTAAGAATTCACATTGGTCGAGAGGATAGGAAGTCGGGATCATCGCACCATTTTGGGGGGAATTATTAGCTGTTCTGGGACTCTCTTATAGATTTAAGATATATTCATATGTTCAAGAATCATTAGTTTATACCCAAGAATATTATCCACAGATTACTCTTGGTTGGAAATGGTCAGCTAAACATAGGGATTCAGAATAATTTAGGCTTGAGGTTTACCATCCCTCATTGGATTAATGACTCTGAAGAGTTTGGACTCATTGAGACGACACTGGTTTAAAGCCTCGTAACTGGGCACTCTGAAGTTTATTTTCACCCAGGGGGACAGATAACAACTTGATCATTTGGATTGAACCCGTGATATGGGCTTCCTACGTAGCCTCATGAGAGGAATCAGAATCCACGTAGTTCGGTGCCACTTGGTGGGACACATCACCTTTTAAGGTCATGCAATAAAAACCCATCCATACAGTTTAACATCATGTTCCAAGGACCTCCAGGCGAGAGATGACCGGTCAATGTTGGTGTGGGAATTACTCTGAAGTGGCCCAGAAGACCCAAGGGAATTGATTTCTTGGGTGTAGATATCGTCCTACTGGGTTTAGGAGTTCATGGTCTGAAAGTGGAGGATGTGTATCAGACATAGATATCGAGCTTCCACCTCGGGGAGGTTTCCTATGTATTCCGGTTGGTTAGGGATCAAAGTCCACATAGTTCTGGGAGATTAGGGCTTACACGTGAGAGTTGCATGTTGTTGGGATTGAACCTCGGGGAGGCATCCTACTTACCATGTTTAGGAAACAAGGATCAAAACCCATGTAGTTCGTTTTGAGGGGCATGATTGGGACTTACACATGGTTAGTGGCCTGGATTGGGATTGAACCTCGGGGAGGCTTCCTACTTACCCTACTTAGGAGACAGGGATCAAAACACACGTAGTTCATTTTGAGGGACATGATTGGGACTTACACGTGATTAGTGGCCCGAATTGGGATTGAACCCCGAGGAGGCTTCTTACATACCCTGATTAAGAGACAGGGATCAAAAACCACGTAGTTTGTTTTGAGGGTCATCGTTGTGTGGATGCTGTGACCATCACATATCTCTAAGACCATGTGAGTCATGCTCAGTGTGAGAAACAATAAAATGCAACAGACATGGAAAGCCTTGCACTTTCTCCCTACTGAGGGAAGGGGAGGAAGATGAAGAGCAGAGGAGAAGGACAAGACCACTAGACTCTCATTCTCCTTGATGTTGTAGGAAGGTAGGAGTCGCGCAGCATAGCAATGAACCTTCCGTGATGAGAGGGGAAGGGCCATTAGCTTCCAGTGAGGATGGTGTGGGGCTTACTCCAGGAGGGATGCCCAGAATTTTATAGGAGTTTTAGGGGTGCTAAAGTTTAAAGTCATGTAGCTTGGATAAAGATATCAGGGTTTAATGTGGTGTTGCAGGGACTATTTATATATAGTTTAACATCATATGGATAAGGTGAGGGCCATATAGTTTAACATTATGTGGTCAATATGACTTGGTAGGAGATACCTAGAAATGGTTGGTGTGGGACTTATGCAAGGGAGGCCCTTTCTAGATGAACCTATAAAAAGGAGCTAGGTAATGGGGTTATAGGAGAGTCATGGGGAGTAGCTCAACTCATGGAATGTACAGGACAGATGTTGCGGTGGCATAAGGGTGGAATAGAAAATATTGTTGACCCGCCCTGAAAAGTTCGTGGTGTGACTCTCCATTTTTCATGGGGGTCAGTGAGGGTAGTGAAGGGACCGGCCCGGAGGGTCAGGGCCGCAGTCCGAAACTGATCAAAGTCGGGGTTCTGGGGCGTAGCCCTAGAGGTATGGACCAGCGAGTGCATGGGGTTTTCTGCATGGGGAAGGGTGTGTAGGAGCTAGCCACGGAGAGCTGGCCGTGAGGGACTAGCTGTGGTGGAGCTGGTCGTGTAGGGTGTCCGCGGAATAGTGAGCTGCGTAGGAGTTGGCCACATACGAGATGGCCGCAGAGGGTATCCGCGAAGGATCTGGCCGTGTAGGAGCAGCCATGGAGAGGCTGCCCGTGAAGGGTTTCCCTGGATGAGATGGCCGCAGAGGATGCAGTCCGTATAGAAGTTGGCCGCCTCAATTGTCCGCGAAGGAAATGGATGATAAGGGATGTCCGCGGAGGAGCAGGCCACATGTGGTTGACGGTTTGGTTTCTCAACTATGTGGAAGAGTGCATCTGCAGACGATATGGGGTCCTCAGATGTTCGCGGAACATTACCGCTAGGAGTGATTTCTCCAGCATCTCCCCATGGGGTTTCACCCTTCCTTTCATCCCCACATTTTTGACCCCCCTCGTGGACTATTTATAGAGTAATGAAGACGTTGTATCAACGGGGTACATGGTGATTTTTGAGGAATCCCATGAAGAAAACCTCACCCACATAAGACTCGGTCAACCTATATTTATGGAACTGATTTTTGTGGAATTTCTCTACGGTCGTGCACCACTTCGCCTCTATTTGGAAAATGATAAGGTTCGTTGTCGAATATGGCTTCTGCCTCCATTTCACGAACGATGGCGCGTACGACATCTGCCGGTTGGCACGGTTCACGGCAGTGGACCGGCATGGTTTCCATCCTACTTCGCGCCCATGGAGGGGTTCCCGCCTCCGTTTCGCAAACGACGCTTGTCCGCAAAGGGGGCAGCTCGCTGAACCAGCCGTGTACCATCAATGTTGGACCGGTACGTAGGCTGTTCGGTCCTTTGACAATTTTTGAGTATTATTCATGTTTTTCCCTGATCCTCTAAGGGAAATTGGGTAGAATCCTTTCTCAAATTAAGTGGAATTCCCATTCCTCTTTTCAGATTTTTTAGGACCCTACAATATTTCCAAATTCATATTCCTCATCTATCTTCATTTTAGCATGAATTTCAAGATTAAAATTATATTCAATTCAATACATTCAACCAATAGTTTGTTTCTTCTATTTAAACTTATATCACATTAACAATATTTTTTTAATTAAAACCACTTGGAATGTGGTACTTCATGATCACCATCAAGTAGATAATTGTTCTTTGTCTTGATTAACCAGCCCATTTCATTAAAATTTTCTCAAATCCTTTAATGTATTTAAAATTTTAATAAAAAAATTTAATTAAAATTCATTCAAGAATTTTTAGTTTTTATCCTCTATCTTCTTTTTATTAGAATATAACTATTTATGAGATTAATATTACTAATACATGTTTTTTCCATTTATGCACTATCACTACATTCTCCTTAAGACATCCTCCACTCAACTAAGAGATAATTATTCCTCTTTTTTTACTTTATTTATTTATAGTGGAATTCTTGAATCCACCTAGACATGTTTCATGCTTTTATTCATTGAAATGAATTAATTATACCAAAAATTTCTTTGTCTTTAGGAAGTCTTCATTAAATCATTAATCTCCATTTTTTTATTTTGGTATAAATTTCCCATTTATAATCTATATTTTTTTCTTTTAATATCATGACTGTTGTGGTAATTAATCAGCCATTGGTTCTTAGTTCATGTTTTTTCCCTTAAACCATTAATTTTATTCAATTCCATGAATCTATTTTTGAATGTAACAGATTTTTATTCTTTATATACTTGCATCCCATTTGACATGGGACTAACATCTTTCCTCACAAAACCTTCATCACATATCATGAAATAATACCTTTCTATAATAATTGGGTTAGTATAAATAAACCATATTGAGAATAAATCATACACCTTATTATTTTTAACTGGATGAGTTTTTATAGAGGGATTTATTCCCTTCCCAAACTCTATGGAATTTATAAACACATCCATAGTGTCCCCCAATACTCCAAAGTAGTACCACCTATTTTCCAATACTCTTTTAAAAAAAATTCTCCAGATTTATTAAAAAAAAGTATTCACTAACTCTATATTCTTTCTTTTTCAATTATCACTTATTGAGGCCAAATTGTGAGGAATTTCATGTTTCCTCTTCTACTTTTGAGTATTTCAAATTCCTTTCAGTATCCTTGACGTTTATTTTCATTACTCAATTTGATTTACATTGAATTCAATTAGGAATTTCATTCTTCACCATATTTCATTCTATATTTTTACTATTTATTGAGATAAATTAGGTTTACATTAAACAACTTCTCCTCAGTCATTTGATCCTCCACATCATCTAAAAATTCTCTTAGAAATATTTTTACTACTTTATTTGTTCACTCGTCTATCTAACATAACCATTTAAGGCCAATATTCATGATTTAACAACTTAATTTCCAAACTCAAAACTACTATGAATATAGAATCCACTATTTAATTTTAAAATGATCACCTTTTGTTAAAAAGATTTGGTATCCTTTTTATTTCTATAATAATACTATTTTGATACCCTTCCACTGGTATGCCTCCTAGGCCAGTAGTGATGAGAGGGAGTGACCCCTAATACCCACCTCTATTAGGTCATACATTAGAGACTATCATTGAAGGTATAAAATTCATACAAAGTGGATGAATTTCACTATTTATAAAATTTATGGACAATTGATTATAATTAATCCACTAAAAACACCATCACATAGATAAATAAACCATATCAATACATGATAGTAATGTCTCCAGAAAAAAAACTAAAAGTAGTAATAAAAATCCTAGGCATGGACAAGGAAACTCCAAATGCTCTTTAAAAACTCCACAAGCTAGTAATGCTCAAATCAATCACGAACCATCTCCCAAAAATCAAAAAAATATATATTATATATAACTTTGTTGACAATACATTTATACTTAGTGTGATATGCCCTGGAAACTCTTATGAAAATGTCATTGAAGCATAATAAATCCCAGTGAATAAAAAAAATGAAAGAAACTCATTACCTAAACATGTAAAACTATATCTCATTATCACTAAGTATATCTCAGCAACTAATGAATATAAGTAAAATTAACCAAATCAAAACCATATACATAAAAAGGTAACTCACTTCCACTTTTATTCTGGGTTGTTTCTCTCACACCCATTGAAAAATTTCATATGCTCTCATACCCTCCAAAAATCATAATTCTTACCATGCATATACATTACATCTCATCCAACATCCCATACATCTCATCACAACCCTCGCATCCCCACCTCATCTATAACCAGGTAGTAAGTCTAAAAGCCAATAAAACTCATGTAACATTCATTACATATCTATTCATCACAACCCATATTAGTACACCAGTAGGAAATTGTATTCACTACATCAGGAATACATGTATATGTTATAACCGCAAACTGTTATATTCTACAGGGACATGTAAAGTAATGCTGAGATAAATAACATCCCATATAGATACATACACTATACCTTAATAAATTATATCCAAGATACACTCACACACCATACTACACTAAATGGTAGAAGAGAATAGGGAGACTTTAGGTATCTGTTTTTCACCAACTTGAATGTTAAGGAAAACACCTATACTTAAAACTTTTTGAATTTGACTCCCACTTGAATCGGGTGGTGGAGTATATTAATTCATAAAATATAAGAATATATATATCATAAAACCACACTTTTTGAAACTACATAGACTCAGACACTATTGTTTCCATTATCCCACATGACACCCAGTTGTCATCGCCATGGTCTTGGAAACAAGATCTAATAAAAGAACACAAGTATCAAGATTTGTTTTCATTAACCATTTTCACATAGTAATTATCAATTAATATTCATTAATTAAACCCTCTTACAAAACTATATATTAACCAGTCATTTTATTATAACACAACAAGTTTTCATTTTTTTATTATAAATTTCATATTTTCATCCCACGCTTCATGAATCATTCCTTCCAACATACCATGGATTTTATTTAATTTCTATTTCCAACATCAAAACCCATAACATGATTTAATTATTAATTATTTAACCATTTAATAAACTAGGTATTCTATGACTTGACTAGGAAACACCACAACTAAGATGCACTTACTCAATATAAGCCAACTATAATAGGGGGTTGAAACCCAAAATAAAAAAGTATTTAGAAAACATGAAATAAAAGAATGAATCAAAAAAGATTGTAAATTTAATATCTCAACTCATAACCAAGAAAACCATCAATAAAAATATCAAAAAATTTGTAAAATATTAAATTCCTGCTCCCAATATATTACATCTATTCCCATTGACCTCAACTCAATGATACGCAATAAGAAACCCTCACTCTCAAATTCTAATATCATCCCCTCAAACAACCAAAGCCCCAAAATATACAAAACAATATCTATAATAAATCATCCAAGAGCATATATGCATTTAAAAAAAATTATTTTCATGACACAAACTCATGGGGAAATTAAGGCCATAACACTAAGGCATACAAGCCTTTAGAAATAAAGAATGAGTCTGCTCAGCCAAAAAAAATAACTCCAGTCAACAAACTTTTTATTACTTTATTTAATTAGTCAATTAATTTTTAATAGGTTTTAAAAAAATAAACGGATCATCAATAGATAACTTATATAAAAAACTTCTTTAAAAAATCTTTAAGAATATCTGTTAGATTCAATTGATTTAAAAAATGGTAATTATGTTCCGATGCATCCTTCATTAACCACATAATCGTTACACGTATTATTTTGTTTATCCAATTTAAAGTACATAAACCACTCTATTAAACAAAAAAATCATATAATAAAAGAAATTATTCTATCGGGTATATATTAAGGGGCCTAAATAACATGGCGTCAACACATGCTATCAAAACATGGATATGATTCATTATTAATTATAGTTTCTACCATTAATTAGTATAATTAAATTTTTACCCAAATAAGAAATGAATTATATGTTTACCTTATCACAAAAAATATAAGGATATGTACTGAATCCCATACCTTGATATGTAACTTTCAACATTCTCTGAGAAAAAATGGAAGGATAATAATGAATATCCAACATCCTATCCTCTAATGAAATAATGATCCCTATGGTATCCCAAAATGGCTATTCTATTAAACAAATTAGAAATTATATGGAAAATAAAGAAAACTAATGGATAAATCTTATAATAATAAAATTAGAGAGACTAGAACCAAATAAAGTAGAAGAAACTCACCTCAAATTGCAAATAAACTATCTTTGGAAGTTGAGGGATAAATTTTATCAAGAGGGGAATTAAAGTATCTAAAATAATCCCACGAGTCTCCTAAGGGGTGAAAGAGATTATAAGAAATATGAGAAATATATAAGGGATCCAAAATTTCTATAGTTTGTAATTTCATAAAACTATGTATCTACCCCCTTTAATAGACTAAAAACCATAGGGATTTCTCTAAAACTACAACGTACAATACATGGTCATCACATAAATGTTCAAACATCTTATATCCATGTTGAAACCCCAAATATACCCCCCATATCCTAAAAACCCAAGGTAAAGTTTTAGTGTATCCTAAAACCCATGTCACAGTAATCCCTCATTTGGAAGAGACAAGAAATATTGGTCCTTAAGGTTTTATGGTATATCCTATTCAAATGTTGTAGTTAGACTTGGATTAAAAGATTTCAGAACTCATTATCCCAATCCTCTATACTATGATAAAAATACCATTCTATATTTTACACATCCAAATACACTATATCATAAGACAAAAGAACCATTATGTAAGACTCCCATCCAGTAAAAAACAAAACTCAAAACCACCTATACTCTTCAATACTCATCCCAGACACCTCTGATTTTCCAAAAACAAAAATGAAGAGCATGTGAAACACTAGACCCCTAAAAATAATCTCCATATTTATAACTAGATGAATTTATATATTCTTCATTAACAACCTTACAATCATATTCTATATGAAGAATTTGAAATCTCATATTTTTAAAACATATCCAAATTACTATTCATTTTGAATCTAACAAGAGAATAAAATACCATCATCTGGACTAGTGTTACCATATTTAAAAAAAATTATTATTCTTATTATTCTTTCCTTTTAACATTAGGAAGTTATCTCTATATTTATCCTTTAATAACAAATAATTATTAAATTCTCATTCAATACTCATATTGGGACTTATAATACCTAATTATTTAATGGTTTCTCTATATATTTCTTTTAATTTCTCCCATATCACAAAATTTATGGAACATTAAATAATTTTCTTAAATACATTTACTTTCATAGAGGAAAACAATATCTATTTTGAATTTTCATCATTAAATACTTCATTATTCATTCCCAAATCAAGAACAAGAAAACTTTTCTTCTAAATATTATTTTCATAGGCATATAGCTAACAATTAATATAATTCCAATAATACTCAAAGTTAATACCATTAAAAATAGGATCCATCATAGATGAATCCTTTTGTTTCATACATCTCAAAAATATATTTTATAAATTAAAAAAAGTTAAAACCTATATTAACTAATACGACTTGTTGGTACCACAAGATTATGATGGGAGATCCAAGGAAACATAAGAGGGGGTGAATTAGGTTGATTATCAATTATAATTTCTTCTATGACCTTGAATAATCATCGAATCATGTTCTTGTTATAGGGTGAATAGTGTCTCAATCTATAATACAATCAATGATGCTACGAATGTGTTGATTCAACAATTTCATTGATTTCTTTTTGGTTTTGAACCTAAAAAACAAAAAAAAATATACTAATAAATTTTATTTAAATAAATTTAAAGAACTTTTTATTCCGGGAAATTTTTATTCTAGAATCATATTTCATCCATTTATTCATGACTAATAGTAATTGAAGTATTAGGAATGTTTTTTAATGTATTATAGAAACATTTTTCATACCCTGTTATTGCATGCATAACCTATGGAATCAACCCTGTGTTTGGAATAGAACGTATGGATCATATACCCCACATTGTAAAAAAAGTATGGTTCAGTAACCCGACATTAGAAAAAAAACTACATTTGAGGAAACAAATTTATTGTACATAAACCATACTTTTGTAATCAACCCTATATTTTTAGCCATATGTATTGTGTTTTTTGTTACTTAAATGAACCCTATATTTGAATATTCAATGACAGAGTTTAAAATCTATGATATTATCCATGATTTAGGAAATGGTCTTAATAGACATAAAGATCTATTCAAATATCATTTATGACTGAATCAATGGATTATTATGATTGATTTTACAGATTGTTTTTTAACGGAGTAATTTTTTCCTATTCTTAGGGGAAGTTTCGACCTCTTTTATATGTTCTTGAATTCAAATATTCACGATTTATTGTGCAATATATTTATAGTCGGTTTAACATAGATTTTTTTGACCAAAGGTATAAATATCAAGATGATCATCATTGAAACAATATATGAATATATAGAAAAGTTGATATAAATATATATATATATATAACTATGTTGCATTGCTTTCAGAGCTACACTTTTGAGAGATACATTTTCTGATCTATCATCTCGTCATTACTATTTTTTTGTTCCTATTATTGTTTCTAAAGGAATTTATTTTTTTGTATTATTGTATAATATTGAATAAGAATTGATCAAATATACACTTTGAAGACAGACATGTTTCAACATCTATAGGGTGTCTTAATTGTTGGTATTTATAGAAATCTTATGTGACATTAATGTTCTTTTTTACTATGGTGATTTATTGAAGATCTGAATACATATGTCCGTTGTTACTGCAATTGTAATGTTTAGACTATATTATCAACAAAATTAATCGTTATTGATTTGGTATATTTTCATATACTCAGACTCAATCACGGATAAGTGTCATATTTTTTCACTAAGATGTGGAGTTATGGTTCTCTATAAAAGAACCAGAATACATTGTAATGGCTTGTTGTAAATATGTCAACATCCTACACTAATTTTTTGATTAATGGTATTATGATAAAAGGACCTAGTGAAAATCACCAAGCTCATGAATTTGAGAATTGTTAGAGGGGACTGTGGGATATTTGTGTCTTAAACCACTATACATCGCTCTATTCATTTTTGTTATTTATTTTCACTTCTCAATCGTCTTTGTGAGAAATGGAAAGAAACACTGCATAACAAAGATATGTGTTTTGAATCTATGATTGTTTTTAAAACCAAAATTCACCCCCACTCTTGTGTCTTTGTCTTCATTATTAGCATTCCAAACTGACAATTTGAATCAAAGTTAGGACTCTACTTATATATTTTCATATTTGAATTTTTCTATCTTATATC
This sequence comes from Viscum album, assembly GCA_963277665.1. Classification (NCBI taxonomy): domain Eukaryota; kingdom Viridiplantae; phylum Streptophyta; class Magnoliopsida; order Santalales; family Viscaceae; genus Viscum; species Viscum album. The sequence continues at coordinate 1,422,498,412 of OY728161.1, forward strand.
AACTATTGACTTCAAAGTAAGTTCGCTTCTTCTATATTTATTTTTAAGAAATTCATAAATATTTTTGGATCTATTTGATTCTAAAAAGTTCTATCAAAGGATAGAATTATTTTGGAATACTTTTTAACTATTTGCCATCAACAAGTGGTATCTACAAGTTCTTCTATATATTTACTTTCTTGAATAAGGCTGAGATAAAAATTTAGATGAAGACATCGTGAAATGGGTGATTATAGATTAAGTATGTTGATGACCCATGCCCTGTATTTTAATGGTGATAATTATGGAAGTTGGAAACCCCAAATGATTATTTATTTAAAAAATCTTAGAATAAGTGTATTGTGGAAGGCAGTTAAACTATATTTAATTCCAATTTAAGGTTTGGAATATTTTAATGATTAATAAGAAAGAGAATATGATCTAAATTCAAAAGCTATGAATGTTATTGTCTGTCGTTTAGGAATAGATAAATAAATAATGTATCTCAATTTTCTACTTCATATGACATGCGGACGACTATTTTTGTTTCTTATGATAGAAATGAAAATATTAGACAATTAAGCTACACTAGTGTGAAATTAATGTTTTCTACTTTCAAGATGTGCTTGTAACACCCATATGTTTTTAAAAAAAATACTTTCTTAAATAATTTTAATTCTTCAATAGCTTGCATTGCACCCAATCATGAGTTTAAATGAACTGTGAGACACCCTTAATATAACAATTAGCATTATAGCATACCTTTTAGGTTACTAGGAATAAATAACTAACTTATGAAAATGTTGGGTGAATTCTTTGGATACGAATTATTTATCAAAAATATAAACCAATTAAATGTAAAAATAATAATATTTATATTTTTTATTAACAAATTACAATTAGTAAATGAAATTATTGAAATATATATGTTACATATTTAATAAAATATTTTCTATATTCACCCAATAGATATTATAGTCATTGGGTATTAATAAACCATATTTTATGTATAAAAACCAATATTTTTCAAAAGGGTAATTTTACCACCTTTTAATGAAGATGATTTTTAAATTTAAATCTTGAAACATTAATAATTTTTATATAAAAATATAATCATATTATTTTGATGAGGGATATAAAAATTTAGTTTGGATGAATTTTTGATATTTTACTGATAACTCCCCTATTTTGATGAATTGTAAAAATATACTATATTTAAATTGAAAACAAAATTTTTCATTAAAATAATTTTTATTGTAAAATTATATTATTGAATGGTTTTAAAGTGTAAATATATTATATTTTTTTAAATAAATTTAATCTAGGTAATTTCAATTAATTTTACATTTAATCCAGTTGTAAAAATATTTCAATATTTTTCTATGTTTTAACTTTTGTAACATTTTTTCTCTTCCTGACAACGAGATGAATTTTTAATTAATTATTTAAACATTTTTTCTTTGAATTTTAAAAAAATTATTTCACATTTGGAATCAGTATTTCCAAATTATCTAAATATATTTGTTAATTTTTTGGACAATATGAATTGTAACTTGGGTAATTTTTATTAATACAGTAAAAGGGAAAATCATGTAATTAATGTTAAAAATAATGTTGTAAAATTACCCAAACACTTGAAAAACTATAATTAGATGAGTTATTTTAGACCTAAATCATCCTTGGGTTGAAATGGTATACCTTGGAATCCACTTGGATGATATTAGAACATTTAATTTATTTAATTCAAAGAAAAGATAATTTTTATATAAAAGTGGAGGTGAAAATTACCCTTATTATTAAAATACATAACCAACGTACAAATGAGGATTTAACAACCATACCAAAGACCCCAAAAAACAAGGAAAATTTCAGGCACCTTGAGAAAGAGTGTGCATGCTATAAAAAAGATGAATTTTCACCCCTACCATGAGGGTGACAACCCCTCCTTCCAGTGGGTACTAGCATCCATGACCCATATCCATCATCTAAAGGCCCAATATCAAAATCTTCTTGTATATCAACAGATTATGTCGTGAAATCACCATGTTTTCTCTCATCATCACAACCTGAAGATGAATTTAGTGCAAACACATTGTGTGTACTTACTTGCAGTTTGCTCTCTCCTTGATAGTTTGAGCTGGAACATGAGTCTTAAGAGAAAAACTTTTCACTTTACCATCCCCCATTCCTATAAGTGTTGGGGTGAAATGAATTGGAATAAATTCCCTTAGGATGGAAACCTTATCCCTCTTCTCAGAAGATTGAGCATCATTTGTAGTGTCCTACCTCAAACCGGGCTTTGTATACCTATTCAACATTACATTAAAAACCTCTATAGGGGGATGGATAGATGCCCCCACATGTAGATTAGATCCACCAGAATCCTAGGCTTGGATCACCTATTTAACATATTTTAAAAGCGGAGAAGAGTGATTTTGTAAATCATTACTAATAAAAATACTAGAATCATGTAGTGGTTTTGAAGGTAGGTTGTTCTCTAATAAATTCAATGGACTAGATCGAGAAGGAACCACATTTTAGTTATCCAATTCATGTATATCTTTGGCTTCACATCCTTCCTTTGTGGACATAACTTTTCCTTGTTGGGGATGATGTTATTTTGACAAAAGAAAAATGGATGGGCCACCATCATCCTTAATAATAATGGGTTCATTTGTCCTTGTGGGGAAGGAAGAAAGTGTCCTACGTCCATTAGAATAATTATTTATTTGGACCTCCTTTAAGTGAGCGTTTTTTTCATTATCTTCCTTGAGATTGCAACTTCAAAAATATTCTTTCCTTTTATGTAATTTGCTACATGATGTTCTTGCTTATATATATCATCGTCCTCTACTTGAGCACAGTATTATTTCTCCATATGGCTATCATCTGAATATGTCTCAGTATTACCTTCTTCAATTTTCTTAGTTAGCGCATCCTTAAAAGAAGGATGTACTTTAGTTGCATCTTCCTCATCTTCTAATTCAACCCACTTAGAATTATCCTTGGAATTCTGTTGAAGGGAGTTTTGGAATTCCTCTTTATTTAGTGATTGATGAGTAGGATCATGCCTGAGGTTTCTACTACAACCCCTAGTCTATTCATCATTTCCTTCCTCATTAGAAGAATAAATAACAGTCCCTTAAGAATCTTTATATCCTTCCTTCCTCCAACAATAAGTCTCATCAAGACCCTTCAACTTCATATAGAACAGTTTATTTTTTCACGGTAGTCGGACCTGGGGTTTCCAACAATATAGCGCATATAATAATATGAAGGTAATATTTTATATACAATTCTCAGGATGATTTCATCTTGAGGGGTGGCAAGAATCACCTTGTCAGATAGATTCAAAGCTAAATCAATTTCCACTAGGATTCCTTAAAATTTGCCAAAAGAAGTTTTTTCAGTAGCCAAATCCTTCCGGATTGGTTTGCCTATCACATATGCAATGTCATATATGATTTATGAATGTCACAATACCCATTTTAAACCCTAGACCTTAATCCATACTTGAGGAAAGGAATATTTAAAATCATAAAGACTAAGGTTCGGATTCCACTCATAAACTCTAAGTGTTCATGGATTTAGATTCATAGAACTAAAACCCCATGCATTGCTCTTTAAAAAAAAAGAGGGAAATAAAAGATAAAAGAAACCTATTCTGAGTGAAATGAATTTAAAAGTATTGAAACCACAAATAGAGGCTAATCACATGACAATATCAGATATTTTCCAAGGTTTCATACATTTAAATAGAGATTATGGAGATAAATGAGTTCTTGAAAAGCTTTAACCATTCAAGTATCACACCATCTGAGGCTAAGACATGTGTTGTAGTTCCTTTTCTAATAATGCATTGTGAAACATGATTCTCTGGAAAGAAAAAAGATCCATTGTGGTTCCTTGAGGAAGAGAAACCCTTTTATTCGAATTTTTGAACCTCTGTCGGAACCTTTGGAATCTAAGAAGGGTGCTGGTGATGAGAATCATATATGAAGATATTCACGCTTCTTGTATGAATGATGTTAACCTAACACCTATTGAGGGTCGAGAGTTTCTCCACTCCTTCCTCCATTCTTATATGTGTGAGTTTTCAAAGAGAAGTTAATTATATATTGCTCAAATTTTAATAACAATATCATTTTTAATATAAGGTTATACAGAATATAAACTCAACTATAAATACCCATTTGAAATATTAGATGCTTTTATTTATCATTTAAATTCATTATTAATTTTTGATAAATAAATAAATACATTAATAGATTATAGATTAATTATGCAAGAATTATTTAATTGACGTTCAATAAATAAAATATTTTTTATTAAAATGATATTAACCATTAAAAGGAAATAAAACTTTAAAACCACTTATTGGCCTAGTTTAAATCTACCATATTCAACCTAGGGTCATGTTACTCACCATTTGGAACCATATGAAAAAGATTTTGACACTTATAATATTTTATTTATGGTGATTGTAAAGTTGTCACATTCATGTTTTAGTAAACATAACATTTTTTATGTTGTATTTTTCAGAATATAAGTTTTACTATATGTATTATTATGAAATATAGAGGATTTTTCTTTTCCATAGTATTTTATTTTTATTTTTTATTCAAAAAATATGTATGTTAGATAATTACACAAAATTTATGTTCTAGTTGCCTTATTAATGGAGATAATAAATAAATGTTATTAAAAATATTAAAATAAATATAATTTATTATAATTAATATATAAATAATTTTATATATTACCTTCACCGCTTATGAATATAATAAAACATTTGGTTCAAAGTTAACTCTTTATCTTTATATTTTAAATAATCAATTAATTGTATAGTTTGAAAATTGACACTATTGATTATTTATCAAAATAATGTATTATTAAATTATTTAAAAATAATGAAAATTTTAAAATATATAATAATTATGAAATGTTCTAAAATGTTCTAAATTATTCATTTCTTATCTAGTTTACAACAAATAATTAAATATTTCACCCTATAAATAGTGAAATATTTGCTACCTTAGTGAAAATTAAATAGAATAAATAAGTGTAAAATGAAAATGATAAGGTTTAAATGGACATAATAAACATGTCTAAAAATTATTATATGATTATATTACAACCTTATATCATCTCATATTCTAAAGTAAGACAATTTTTAGGTTTTTGGATGTGGTTTTAATTTATTATACATTAATATTTTTGGAAATTCCAAAGGTTCCCCCAACCTCAACTATAAAATGGAACCTCCTACCTCATTTCTTCATAACTATTTAAGCTTTAGAGTTCATCATTACCCTACCCATTTCCCTTATCAACATTCCTAGTCATATTCTATATGTTTTTTCCTTCACAAAAGACTATCTTTAGTGCCTTTAAATGGTTATCTAGAGAGATATCACCAAAGAAGGGGAAATCTCTTTTACAAACTATCTAAAGATCATTTCTTCTTCTACATCCTATTCCTTTGATGTTTAAAAAATTATGTTATAACTCCAGTATAACCTATATACTGAGATTTCATTATGGTTATGGAATAACCTTATTCCACCTTTTATTCATCCTATGAAAAATGAAATCGCCACGTGTGTGTATATATGACTTACAATCTCCACACCATTGTGATATCTGTTTTTCACAACCACATTACTTGGATGAGTATACTGATAGAAATAATAACTATATATTATTATTATAATAATAATTTTCTTTTGTAACAATATATATACCATCCACTTTCAAAAACATTTTCATAATTAAAGAAATTAAAACATCGCTCGTCCGTAGGTACGACCCACCGTCTCTATGATGCGATGCAATTCATTCTACTGAATATCAATTAAAGCACAAATTTTTATAATGAATAAATATGATATATATTATTTTAATATCATTATGTTAATGATATAAATATACCTATGAAAAAGAATCAGAACAGATTTGACAATACATGCATAAGAAAATGAAGCCTTTTATACCCAGATAATAAGTAAAAATGAAATGCAATTAAACGATGATAATATGATCATATATGACATCATAAAAATGAATATGATTCAATAATACGTCAATGACATTATTTAAATCAATATTAAGGTGGTTCAGATACATACGAAGGATATCACACCCAAGGTATGGGATAATTTCACAATCTCATTATTATCTGAGATACGGAAGTATATACTCGGGTATATTTATCATGCATGTCCATGTTTACTAAATATGTATTCAAAAATATTATTTATATCATTATAAAAAAATTTAAATTCAATTCTACCGTATTTATGATTTTTTATTAAATGGTATGAATGTAATTGTTTTTTAATTTTTCGATATGAGGTACTTTTTGACTTATCTGACAAAAGTACAAGAAGAATATTTTCATTCAACTTATACGGCATGATAGGTTTTTACATTCTCATAACACTTTATTTACATAAATATTTATTTAAAATATTTCACAGTTATTTTCAAATAAATTATATTCTTTTAAAATTATGTGAGATTTTGAGAATAGAAAATGTTTTTGATGAAGAAATGATATTTTGCTCCAGAAATAATTTCAACTGTTCAATCAAAATTATTTTCCTTCTAAAATGGAATTATTTAATAGGTTTATGATTCAATTATAACTTCCCTATTATTATTATGGTTTTATTGTATTTACTTTTGGAATGATATTTATGTAATCCATTTGTTTTACATCGAATATATTTTGAGAGTTTTATTTTAGAAAGACATTTTATTCCTTGGGTTATGCTATGATGAATGATTTATATTTTTGTTGAATATATAAGAATTATTAAATTATGAGATGGGTGGGACCTATATCCCCCTATAATTCATTGGGTAATGATTTATATCTCATGATATAGATATGGTTGGAATAGAAAATGATCTCAGTTTAGTAATATAGGTATAGAATGAGGAGTGAGCTCACTTCAGTAATGGACATTGCCTCCTATGATGGTTGTGTCAATAATCCTTGACAATATGAAATGATTCTATATACTTATGTGTATGTGAAAAAATTTTCATGTCTTATGTTTTTACTTTTGGGGTTACATTCATTGATTATTATGAAATTTTATGATTTATCCCAAGGCATGATATCACGATCTTTCATATGCAAGATAAAATTTTCAAATGTTATGTTCTGATATGTTATGAATATGATATGATTGATATCTCCCTATTTACCCTTATGGAGAATCTAAGATCACACTTTCTTATGTTTATTTTCCCTTATTCATGATGAAGGTTATTAATTAAGATATTTCAAAGGTGGTCTAGTTATGAATAAACTAGAAGGAGACAATGTAGATGTATTAGGAACCAATTGTTTATGTTCCCTAGTTTCTAAATGCACTAAACCTATGTGGTCCTATTATGGTTTTTCAATTTTTTTGTAAATACTTTTCATCAATTTTGATGTAATATCTATGTATGTAAAGTATGAGTCATTAAACTAGGTATCACAGGAAAAGTATAGTTATCCTTTAGAAAATAGGATGAGAAGACCATATGAAGAACCCTAAGGATATACTGAAGTATAGGTTAAAATCATAGTGTTTTAGAAATGACCTTGAATAACCTAGGATAAAACCTAAAATTACCAAAATTGAACTTTTATTCTTTATTATGTTGTTCTACCATTATGATTAGTGTTTTTCATACTATGCTTCTTGGTTTTAGTAAAAGGTTGTAATTAATATAAACCACATTAATGCTGAATGTCATTGTAAATAAAATGATTATCTTCCTAAGAAACTAAATGATATAGGTGCTAGAAGGAAAAAACCTTGCTGTTATACTCATATATCATTCTCAAGATATTAATCATGTAGGACTTCCAATTGAAAAAAGTAGGGAACACCATTCTATTGATTCCTTTATGGGGAAGTATCCACCTTCTTTTAGTGGGTATTCTAATATACTAATGGCTGAACAATGTATCAGTGCCACTAAAAATATATTTTCTATTTTCCAACGTTCATAACATGATAAACTCATCTTGGAATTCTATTGTTTTGAAGGTGAAGCTGATCAATGGAAGAATCTTATTAAGAATATAAGGAAAAAAGATGAAATTGAATCCATGTAATGGGAAATTTCAAAAAGTTATTTTTCAATAATTAATTTCCTTTTACTATTCGAAAAAAGATAGAGAATTAGTTCCTTGAAAAAAAGAAAATGGATGATGAATTTGTTTGTACCTAAACTTTTCTTAAAAGACTTGCATAGTATGGTTATGGAATTATTATTCAACATGAGAGTAAAATTTAATGATTCTTTAGTGGCTTAAAAAAGTCTATAAAGAGAATTAGCCATAAGGTACTTCAATAACTATGAGGAAATCATTCAATGTGCTCTCAAGTTTGATATGTAGATTGAGTAACCGGTCTATCCTATGGGTTTGATAAGAAGTGAAAAATGGAATTAAATGGAAAATCTAAAGGCAACACAGAAAAGAAGACCAGTTTTCCCTTAAGCTCAACGTGTGGAAAGAAACATGGAGGAAATTTTCTTAAAGGGACTATAAAATATTGTAAGTGTGGGAGAGATGGTCATTGGGTAGTTGAATGTCGTAGTGGTGGAAAAAATATTTCTAATGATGTGGATAAGAAAAAGGCTGCATAAAATTAACCACCTACACTTTAATGCTACAAGTGAAAGGAAATGGGACATTATTCCAACTAGTTACCTAATCCATGTTTATCGATAATGATCGATGACAAAAAAATATTATCGCCAAAGACAAAGGAAAGTCACATGCGATCGCTATTAGTTTTGTAGAATATGACAATGATGTGTTGAAAGGTACACTTACCATCAACTCTAAGGTAGTAAATGTTTTATTGGATTTTGTATCCACCTACACATTTATTTCTAAAGAATTTTCTAAGGGTATCATCTTATTACCTCAATAAATAGATTTTCAATTAACTTTGACAACTCCAAATGGAAAAATAGGCACAACAAAAGATTATAATTCATATCCAATTGAAGTTTGTGAGAAATTACTTTCTACAAATATTTAGATCATTCCTTTAGAGGAATTTTATGTGATTATTAATATGGATTAGATTTATTAATATGGTTCTCAAATAAATTTCCTTGGAATGGAGGTCACATTTTATATTCCAGATCAATCTAGGGTCATCTATCTATGCAAGGATGAGTATAACCTTCCATTGAAAATTTCATCCATCTTTCGGGTCTTTATTCCTATAAATTATGATTATATATGTGAAATGGTTGGGAATAACCTCAAAATTAATAATTAACCCATTGTACGTGAGTTTGATGATGTATTTCTGGAAGAATTTCTATGTCTTCCACCAAATCGTGAAGTTGAGTTTTCAATAGAAACCATACCGGGTGTTATACATATTTCAAAGACACCTTATCGAATGGACCCAATTTAGTTACAAGAATTGAAGTAGTAACTCCAAGAGAATAATGAAAAGGGATTAATACACCCCATTTTATCACATTGGGGTGCTCCTATTATATTTTTAGGAATAAATATAGATCAATGAGACTCCACATTGATTATAGAAAACTTAAAAAGATTATTATAAATAAAAAAATCATATCCCTCGCATTGATGACTTATTCAACTAACTATGTGTATCTCAAAAAATTTCCATGATTTATCTTCATTTAGGATATCATCAATTAAGGGTCAAGGAAGAGGATATACCAAATATGACATTCTATACAAGGTATGGACACTACGAATTTATATTGATTCCTTTTGGTCTTACTAATGTTTCTACTATCTTCATTGATATAATGAATATAGTCTTTATAGAACATATTTTTCAATATGTGATAGTATTTATAGGCGATATTATGGTTTATTCGAAGAAGAATTAATTATATGAAGATCAATTAAGAATTGTACTAAAAAACTTAACAAAGGATATGATTTATGGAAAAATTTCCAAGTGTAAATTTTCACATTAGAAAGTTTCATTTTTGGGCCAAATGATCTCTAGAGAGGGGATATCTATGGATCCAACAAAAACAGATGTTATAGAGAGTTTTCCTAGGCATAAAATGGTAACTAAGATCTAAAATTTTCTTGATTTTTATGGATATTGTCGATGTTTTGTGAAATATTTTTCATGACTATCTAGACTATTCACCAAATTTATTTACAAAGGAGTTAAGTTCTTGTGTATAGAAGACTGTGAATATAATTTCAATGATCTAAAAAGAAGGTTATCCAGTGCACCTATACTCAATCTACCTTATAGTGGAGAAATGTTTGTGATCTACAGTGATGCATCTAAGAAGGGTTTGGGATGTATTCTCATGAGAAATTACATAGTGATAGCTTATGCCTCATGACAATTGAAAATCCATGAGAAATAATACCCAACTCATGATTTGGAGTTAGCTATAGTAATCTTTGAATTGAAGATATGGGGGAATTATCTTTATGGTGAAAGGTCTGATATTTATATTGATCATAATTGTTTTAAGTATATTTTCACAAAAAAGTAGTTTAATATTCACCAAAGAAGATGTTTGTAGTTGATTAAAAATTATGACTGCTCAATACATTACCACCCTAGGAAAGTGAACAAGGTGAAATATTCTTTGAGTTGAAAGGACTATGCGAGCCTCTCTATGATGAGGATCATAAAAGATATAAAATTTATGGATTTTAAAAGGATGGATCTTGAAATTTTAAAAGAAGGGTAGAAATATTATCTTTCTCAAATGAATGTTCAACCATTTATTCAAGTGAAGATTAAAGAGGTACAAAAGGAAGAAGTGAAGCTACAAAAGAAGGTGATAAATGTTCCTGAATTATAAATTGATTATAATGGAATAATAAGGATTATGAATCGTGTTTGTACTCTACCCATACTAGAATTGAATAATGATTTATTGGATGAGGCTCATAATTATTCATTCCATATTCATCCTGGTAACAAAAAGATATATAAGGACCTGAAAGAGTATTTCTGGTGGGTGGCCTAAAAATAGATTTTGCTAAATATGTCTCTCGGTGCTTGGTTTGTCAATATGTTAAGGCTAATAGAACAAAATCTAAAGGATTTTAAAACCATTACCGATACCAGAGTGGATATGGGAAAACATCACTATGGGATTTTTAATTGGGCTTACCAAAACATATAAAGGCCATAATGTTATATAGTTTATAGTTGATCACCTTAGGAAGTAAACACACTTCAAGTCTATTAGAGAGTATTTCTATCAAGATCAGATTTATATAATATATATATAATAATTTGTAAGATTGAATGGAGTACCACATTCCATTATATCTGATTAGGATCTTGGGATTACCACATAGTTTAAGAGAAGTCCTCATTAGGCTTTAGATACAGAGTTATGTTTCTACACTACTTATCATCCTCAGATAGATTGTCATTTTGAGAAGACAATTCCAACTCTAAAAGACATGTTGAGAGATTTCTCAATGGATCTCGAAGGTGGTTCGGACCAATACCTACCTTTGGTGGAATTTTGTTACAGGAATAGCATTCACTGTAGTATTCATATATATCTTTATGAATCCCTCTATGGAAGGAAGTGTAGAACCCCAACTTGTTGGAATGAAGTTGGGGAAAGAAATCTATTAGGACCAATTATTGTTGATGAAATAGAATATAAGGTTAGATCTATTCAACAACACATAAGAGAATCTCAGAGTCAAAAAAATAATTTATGCAAAAAACTGATGAAAATATATAGAGTTTGAAGTGGGAGATAATGTGTTTCTACTAATATCTCTCAGGAAGTGATTAATGTGATTTGGAATGAATAGAAATCCAAGACCTATGTGTATTAGTCATTTTGAAATTCTAAATCATGTTTAGATGGTAGTTTACCAATTGGAACTTCCATAAAATCTCTATCAAGTTCATGATGTGTATCACTAATCTATCCTGAGAAAGTACATACCTAATCCTTCACATGTACTACACTCATAAGTCAAACTTATAGAGCAAGATCATTCTTATGAAGAACAACCAATAGAAATTAATGATCATACAGAGAAAGTTTTTCGAAAATACTACTCACTTTGAATAATTTTTATGGAGGAACCACCAATTTGAGGAAGATATATGGGAACATGAGGATGTGATGATGAAAAGTTATCCACATCTGGTTGTATCCATGTGATGAATTTTGGGGGAGAAATTTAGTTTATGGGGGGTAGAATATAACACGTGGATGTTTTTATGAAATACTTTTTTGAATAAATTTATTTCAAAAATAGATTGAATTGCATTAAATCGTGATTTTAAATGAACCATGAGACACCAATGTTATAAAATTCCCATTATAACATATCCACTAGGTTAGCGGGAATAAATAACTAACTTATGAAAATGTAGTCTCAATTCATTGGCTACCAATTATTTATGAAACATATATACCAATACAATGTAAAGGAAATTTTTTTATTTTTGTGTTAATAAATTAAAATTAGTAAATGATATTAATGAAATATATATTTTATATATTTAATAAAATATATTTTATATTCACATAAGATATATATTAGTCATAGGGTATGAATAAACCAAATTTTATCTATAAAAACCACTATTTTTCAAAAGGCTAATTTTACAGTCTTTAAATGGAGAACCTGTTTTAAATTAAAATTTAGAAAAATTAATAATTTTTATAGGACATCATAAACTTATTCTTTGGAATTGGGATATAAAAATTTACATCAGATAATTTTTTGGTATTTTTCTGACAACATTCATGTTTTAATGAATAGTAAAAAATTACTAAATTTTATTTCAGAACTACGTTTTTCATCAAAATAGTTTTTATGTTTAAATTATGTTATTGAATGTTTTTAAATTATAAATTGATTATATTTTTATAAATTAATATAATTTAATTCATTTTCAATAATTTTACTTTGAATTTAGATGTAAAAAAATTAAATCGTTTGCAATGTTTTAAACATTAGAACGTGTTTTTCCTTGCCAACAACTAGATGAATTTTAATTATATTAATATAAATTTTCTGTTTTTCTTTTTTAAGAATGGATTCCATATTTGGAATTAATAGGTCCAAATTATGTAAAAATCTTTATTTTATTTTTGAGCATTATGAATAGTAATTTCGGTAATATTTATTATTAGAGTAAAAGAGTTGATTGTGTAATTAAGGGTAAAACTAATGTTATGAAATTACCCTAACACTTTAAATAATATAAATGGATGAGTTTTATTCAACCTACATTATCCTTGGGTTGAAATGGTATCTTTTTTAATCCACCTAGATGAGATTGTGACATTTAATTTTTTTTATTTAATGAAAAGTGAAATATGTGTTACTAAAATTTTAATAATTATATAATTTTTAATATAAGGTTATACAGAATATAAATTAGACTATAAATAATAATATTAAATCTATTATATTTTTATTTATCATGTAATTTTTTTTAGTTTTTGGGAAATAAATAATTACCTTAATAGCTTATACTTTAATGATGTTTAAATTATTTCATTGATGAGAAATCAATAAAATAAATTTTATTAAAATGATAATATCCCTTAAAAGACAATAAAACGTGAAAAAATATTATTGGTAGAGTATATCGCGACCATATTCATCCAGGAGTCGATTTATTGGCCATTTGGAACCAATATGGAAAATATTGTTACACTTATAATATTTTACTTAAAGTGATGGTAAAGTTGTCACATTCATGTTTTAATAAATATAAAAATTTTAATATAGAATTTTTTATAATATTTATTCAAATATAAATAGTATTTTTAGATATAAAGTATTTATATTCATCATAGTATTTTATTTTTAATTTTTATTCAACAAATAAGTATGTTGAATAATTACACAAAACTGATGTTGTAATTATTTTATAAATGTAGATAATAAACAAATGTTGTTAAAAATATTAAAATTAATATAATTTGGATGATTAATATTTACAAAAATATTTATAGATTAAAATGAACTATTATTAATATAATAAAACATTTTTAGAAGGTAACTTGTATTCTTTATATTTTTAATAATCAATTAATTGTATAGTATCAAAACTGATAGTGTTGATTGTTTATCAAAATAATGTATTATTAAATAATTTAAAAATAGTAGAACAATTTTTTTAATATATATATTATTTTTGAAATGGTTTAAAAAATTATCAATTTTTCATTTATGGTCTAATTGACATCAAATAAGTAAATATTTCACCCTTTTAATATTGAAATATTTGTTACCTTAGTTAAAATTAAATAGAATAACTAAGTGTTAAATGAAATTGATGAGATCTAAATTGAAATAAAAACATGTCTTAAAATTATTTTTTGATGATATTACTACCTTATATCATATTATATTATAATATAATACATTTTTTTATGTTTTTGGATGTGTTTTGAATTTATTATAAATTAATATTTTTGGAAATTCAAAACATGCCCCCCAACCTCCAATATTAAGGGGAACCTCCTCCCTCCTTTCTTCATAAATCCATGAGCCTTTAAGTTCGTCCATCCAATTAAAATTTACCTTATTATCTTACCTAGTCACATAATAGAGGTTCTAAAATTCTCAAAAGTCCTACTTTAGTGCCTTTAAAAGGAGATCTAAAGGGAGCTCGCTGAAGAAGAAGTAATCTCTTTTACCGAATCTCACAAGATAATTTATTCTTCCACATAAACTTTATTTTTTCCAATATTAATTAGTAACTACCATATCAAATATATACTGAGATGTAATTATGGTTATGTAATATGCTTATTTAACCTTCTATCCATTCTACAAAAAATGAAATCATAACGTCTGCGAACGTACAACTTGCCATCACCACACCGTTGTGTAATCTGTTTTTCACAACCAATTTTCATAGATGGGTATAATGATGGAAATAATAACTATATATGATTATTATAAAAATATATTTACTATTGAATAATATATATACCATCCACATTCATAACATTTCGTAATTAAAGGAATATTAACATCGCCCAAGCGTGCGTATGACCTACCGTCTCCACGATGCGATGTGATTCATTCTAAAGGATATCCATTAAAGATTAAATTTATAGATTGAATAAAGATGATATATAATATATTAATATAATTGAGGAAATTATATAACTATAACCTATGAAGAATAATCATAACTTATTTTAAAAAATATTCATAAGAAAATGATGTTGTTTATAACTAAATAAAGTGTTATTAAACATATGATAAGATAGTCATATATGATATCATAAAAGTAATATGATTCTAGAATAAGTTAAATAAATTATTTAAATCATTATACAAGAGTTTCATATACATACAAATAATATTAGACCTAAGGTAATGGATAATTTTGCAATCTCATTTTTATCTGAGATACGTAAGTATATACTGGGGTATATTTATCATCCATATCCATGTTTACTAAATATTTATTCCAAAATATTATTTATATCCTTCAAAAAAAATTAAATTCAATTTTACTGAATTTTTGAATTTTTATTAAATGGTATAAAAGGAATATAGTTTTTTTCGATATGAGGTACTTTTTGACTTTTCTGAAAAATGTATGAGTAGAATGTTTTCCATTGACTTATATGGCATGATAGGTTTTTACATTATCATAACATCATATTTCCATGAAGAATCCTTTATAATATTTCAAGGAAATTTTCAAAGAAATTGTTTTATTTCAAAATTTTATATCATTTTGAGGAAAGAAAATGTTTTCAAATAACAGAAGGATATTTTCCCTAAGAAATAATTTCAATTGTTCAATAAAAATAATTTTCTATCTAATATGGAATTATTTATTAGGTTTATTTTTTAAGTATATTTTAACTTCTATTTTTATGGTTTTAATTTTTTATTTATGGAATGAATTTATTAAATACATTTTTTTACATGGATTATCTTATGATGGAATGATGTTTAAGAAACCCATTTTATTCCTTAGGTTATTCTATGATGAATGATTTATGTTTTTGGGGAATAAATAAGAATGATTTAATTATGATATGGGTATGACCTATTTTCCCTCCAATTCATTGGGTAAAGATTTATACATCATGATATAGATAGGGATGAAATGGGAAATGGGAAATGATCTTAGATACAATGTTGGAACGAGGAGGGAGCTCGATTCAGTAATGGACTTTATACGCTATGATGGTATTGGAAATGATACTTGAATAATATGAAATGATTTTATATGCTTATGTGTATGACACAAAATTTCATATCATATGTTATGACTTCTGGGATTACATTCATTGATTCCTATAAAATTTTATGATTTATCTCATGGCATGATATCATGATATTTCATATGCAGTATTTGATTTTTAAATGTTATGGTCTTCTGTGTTATGATAATTATATGACTGATATCACCATGTTTACCCATACTGAGCATCTAAGATCACCTTTTCTTATGTTTCATTTCCATAGGTCTAGAAGAAGGGTATTAAGTAGGATATCTCAAAAGCGGTTTAGTTATGAAGAAATAAATGGGAGACGATGTAGATGTCTTATGAAATAGTTGTTTATATTTCACATTTTCAAAATACACTAAAACTAAATGGTTCTATTTTGATTTTTTATATTTTTTAATGAATACTATTCACTTTTGATGTAATATCGATGTATGTAATTTATGGTTCATTATAGTCTGAGGATGAAACTATCATTAAAATTAATAGAAGATTGATAGAGATTTTAAATAATGTTGCTGCTTTGGGAAGTCCAATTTCATAGTCAGAGAATGTTTTAAAAGTAATCATAATACTACACTATATTTGGAATTGAATATCTATAGCTATATATTAATCTATATCTATAAAAATTATAGTTATGGAGGATTTGATTGGAACTATAATGTTTTATGAATATAAGATGCGGAATGAGTGTGAAAATAATTTAAAACATGAATAGGTTTCTCTCAAAACTACTATGTATGAATCATCTCACTCAAATTGTCTATATTTAGACAATGATTTACTAGATGTATCTATGAATTTTTAAAATCTGTACCGAAATAAGAAAAACAGGACTAATGAAAATAAAGGTTGTGAATGCAAGAAAAAACGACATACATCAAAAAATATCCTTTACTAAAAGAACAATGGAGAGATAACTACTAAATAAAAGGAAAGAATGTTTTGAAGAGTTCATAAATTAATAATTCTAGTTTTCTTGATGAATATTCTGTATATTCTATTTCTAAGGCTAAAATGAAAATTGTATGTCTTATGGAATATACAAATTGTGAGGAACAATCTTCTTACTCTCAAAACTCTAGTTTTGAATATATTTTTATGATGAATTAAAAAAATATCATTTTATGCTATAATAAAAGTATGATTAATTTAATAAATATCATAAAAAACCTAATAAATATTATTTTATTTTTATTTTAGATAAATAAAATTTGTTAAAATATATTTTAGATTTAAAAACCGATTCTTATGAAAAATATTGTGACTTGTAGGATTCTAAAATTAAATAATTATGGGTTGAAGTCGATAACCTAAAATAAGAAAATTTTATGCTGATAAAAGGAGAAAAATAATCAAATAAAATCCATGGAAATAAATACCAAAGGAAACAATTTGGAATAAGAAGCAATGGTGAAAGACCAAAACTATATAATTATTATTATGTTGTTGGTTTAAATAGAAAATGCATGTCTACTATTCAATGTTTTCATTGTGGTATTAATGGTCACTATGAAAATGGTTTTTGTTTTTCAAAGCCTCAAATTTCATGTGTTAAAAGTGTTTATTTATCAAAACATTAACTGGAAAAGTATAATTCTAACTCAAAATAATCATGTTTGGTTACCAAAAAAATTAATAGATAACACCGTTGGACCCAAAAATATATGTGTATGAAATGGAACCTATATTTTATTATGATTATACAAATAAATTGTATTGTTAAATATTTAAGTGTTAAATTTATGGATATATGTTAAAGTATCTACAAAAGGAGTGAAAAACTCTAAATTAGTTCATTATCAAAAAAAACTCTAGTACTAAAGTCACTGATCCAGGAAATATATTGATTTTAATATTGGTACGTTAATTTTATTTATAGGAAAAGAATGTTATTTATCAATGTTTAATAAAGATCTTTATTTAATATTTAAATCAATAATAGCCTATTCCGATTATATAAATAACTCTTCAAAAATTCAAAGTTACTTTTTTTGAAAATATAGTATTTTTTATGAAATGTTTATATTTTAGTTTTTGAAATATTTTTTATTTCATGTTCTTACAGATTTTATTTATTTATAATAACTAGAATAAATTTCATTCATAATATACAATTATTGTCCTATATTTTTCATCTAAACAAAATAAAACATTGTATTCATGCTTTTAGAACATAAAGTATCATCTTATTATTAAAAATTTTAAGTTATGAAGTCATTCTCTTCAAGTTATCTTTCTCAAAAGTATATAGAAAACCAAACACAACTATATGAATCAACCAAGTTCTTCATGATCAGAAGAAAATATATCTTATAAAAGTATGAAAGTTAATCCTTCTAGTTTAACTTTTTTGTATGTTGTATATTTTTTAGAAAAATATTCTAAAATAAATAAAGAAGTTTAAATTCAGGAAGAATAGGATGTAACTTATTCTCAAATATCTTGTGAAAGGATTATATTCAAATTCAACTCTTTAAACAAAGAACATGTGATGCTAAAAGCTAATTTGGATGCATTTAATATGTCATATAAATATCTATAGAAATACTCTATATCAAAAATGTTTTTTTATTCATTACAAAAGGAGTATCATAATATAAAAAATATTTTAATATCGAAAGAATACTTTGAATATTTAAATGTAGAAATGATAATTCAAAGGGAGTTTCTCAGAAAAAGAAACCACCACCAATATAGAAAATAAAAAAATTGATGTTTCTTCTGGTTCAATAGTGTTTTTCTTCATCTTATAAAAGAAAAACATGTGTTCAAAATGGATTTGAAGAACAATATAGAATTTTAGCTTCTCTATGTAATAAAGTTTGATATTTGTAAAGTTCAAATGATTAGTCTACTTTATTTATTTATATTTTTATTCTGAATGTATTGTTTTAAAATATATTTTTTAGTAAAAAAGATATTAATAATTGCCTATATTTTAGTTCATAATTTTTTATTCATCTTACATAAGAATGTCTCGAATATTTAATTATCCCATAAAATTTTTAGTATTAATATTATTTTTATTTTTCTTATACAAAAGTGGTACTTGAGAGAAATTGGTCAAATTTTGTATATGCTACATTTTAGGGGATGTTTAAGAAAATAATCATTTTATTTTATTATGATCAATGATTTCTTATCTATTTTTTAGCATAAATATTGGGGGATTTTATTATAAATACTCTCTAATCTTATATTTTGATTTCACAAAAATGGGGATAAGTTTATATCAATGTTTTTAGTATACATATTCTTATACTTTGGTGGGAAAGTTTAATATTAATGTTTAAAGTTTCTAATATTATGGGGGAAATATTTATATAATTTTGTTTACAACTATAGTTTAAATCTTTGTTTTTCTATTCTTAATAATATTGACATGGAAAAAAAATTGAACCTTATAAAGGGAGAGATTTTTTTATAAAGGGATAATGGAGGATGAGTTTCCCTTTATAAATAAAATGTATATTATATAAATAAAAGAGGGAAAACATATTTTTTTTAATTTTTTTTTCAAAATTTTTTTTGACATGGGTTTTATGACCATCAAAAGGGGGAGATTGTTGACAATGTGTTGATTTAACAATTTCATTAATTTATTTTTGGTTATGAAACTCACAAATACCAACATTTTTGTTACTAATAAATATTCTTTTAAGTGAATTTCATGAAATCATTATTCATGGACATCTTTAGTTTGGATTCATATTCAAGCCATCAATCTATGAAGAATATTAATTGAAATATATGGAACACCTTTTAGTGTATTCTAGAAACGCTTTTCTTAACATACATGTGCAAGCGTAATGTATGGAATCAACCCTAAATTTGGAACAACATGTATAGATCATATACCCTACATTGTTAGGAATGTATGGTTCAAGAACCCTAAATTTAGAATCAACCCTAAATTTTAGGAAACAAATATATGATACATCAAACTTACTTTGGTAATCAACCCTACATTGTCAACCCTAAATTTGGGATTTTTTCATCACTTGAAGGAACCCTATGTTTAACTATTCAATGAAAGAATTTTAAATCTGTGATATTATATATGATTTATGAAATGGTATTGATGGAAAAAAATATCTATTAAAAGCTCATTTATGAATGAATCAACAGATCATTATGATGGATTTAAGGGCTCATATTAAATGGAATAATTTATTCATATTCTTATGGTAAGTTACAGCCTCTGTTAAATGTTCTTGAATTCAAATATTCACAATTTATTGTGTGATATCTATGGAGTCATTTTAACGTAGAGTTTTTCGACCAAATGTATAAATATCAAGACGCTCATTATCATAATGAGAGATGCATATACATAAATGGTGAAATACATATAGAAATATGTGTCATTTCATTCAGATCTATTCTTTGGAGACATACATGTTTTGATCATTCAAATCATTGTTACTATTGATGTGGTCATTTCTATTCTACTTTTCGATTACATATTATTCTCTAAGAACAACAAAGTAATTATTATATATACACTTGGGAGAGATACATGTTTAAGAATCTCTCTGGTGTTTTCTCTATTGGTATTTATAGAAACATTACACGATGTTGATGATCTATTTTGATGTTGTGATTTTTTGAAGATTTTAATACATCTATCAGTTGTAACTACAACTGTGAAGTTTAATATGTATTCTCAATAATATAAATCATTGTTAATTTGGTGTGTTTTCTCCATCTCAGACTCATAAGGGTTATGTTTCATCCCCTTTCACTAAACTGTGGAGTTACGGTTCTCTATAAAAGAGAAAAAATAATTTGTAAAGTCTTATTGTAAAGGTTTCAACTACTTGCACTAAATTATTGATTAAAGGTCTTCTAATAAGAGGACATAGTGAAAATCACATAGCTCATAGAGTTGAGGATTTTGGATTGGACTAAGGTATCATTGTTTCCTAAACCACTATACATCCTTGTGTTCAATTTCATTATTTATTTTCTCTAATCACTCATATTTCAGAGGAAATGAATAGATCACTACTTACCAAACATAGGTGTTTTGAATCTATGAATGTTTTGAAAACCAAAATTTACCCCCTACCCATGTATTTTTCTTCATTATTATCATACTAACTTAACAAATCCATATATAACAAATATAATTTTTTTTACAAAAATATAGTAAGCATGGTCAGGCCTATTTACATAGACCACAAACATTATTCTACATTTAAGTAGAAAACACACTGTCATGTGTTAATAAACCAAAAAATTTCTACAATGCACCATATTTGGTAATAGAATATTTTTATAAATTTCAATCTTCACCGAGGATCAATATCATTACATATTATTTAAGAATTTCAAACTATGTTCCAAGTGACACATCCTCTTCCACCTTCTCCATGCATTACTTCAATGTGACTCTTATATATTTTATATCCATGGGGGACTCCCTATGATCAGTATAACAACTAATATAAAATTAATAAATAAATAAATATGTGATATATCAATATTTTTCATGTGTTTTTCTTTTTCTATCAAAGATGAATGTGAAAAATCTATTTTTTAAGAGTTTTGATATGTTATTCTTCAAATAATCCACAAAATAAAATAAAATCACTTCAATAATAACTGAATTAGATCAATTACTTATTAAGGGAATTTTCTTTGACATTCCTAATATTATTCTCTTTTAATCTCCCATATATGATCAATATTTCTCTATGGATGATATCATCCTTTGTTACAAATGAGATCTCTCAAGTATGAACACTTAATTAGGATCTCTCTATTTCTTTATTTTCATATTCTATAATGGATGTAGAATATATAGATCCTTATCTATCTAAAATTAATTATTTTCACTGTAGGATTAATATGATTATTCATGATCCATTGTAATCATGAAATATTCTACACTCCTTAAAGTTTAATAAAAACATCATAACATTGAGTAAAATATTTATAATTTTATTCACAAGTTTAAATATTTTAATATATATTCAAATATTTGAATCTTGGATAGATCACATAAACCATAATATAGCACAACAAACCATTGAATGATTTTCTTGGTTAATGGTTTGACTCTGAAAATCACTGTTTCAAAATCTCTATCTTTTTTAAAATCAAACCGTGTCCATATCTTGAATTTATTATCTTACATAGATCATGATGTCATCTTAATTAACCTATAACATGTTTTTGTTCCAATAATTCTAAAAACTCCACCTAAATTATTTAAAAAATTAATTTTCCTATAGTTAGAAACATATTTACTTTTATCATTATTCATCAAAATAGACTCATACCGTATCCATATTGATTTCATACCTAATTTGAACCAGGTACGTTAAATAAATCTTGGATTGATATACAAAATGTTTTATCTAATATTCATGTTTTTTAAAATTATTCTTAAACCACAATAAATACTATTTCATGGTTTATCTATATAATCTATAATAAAATATTTAAGTTCAAATGTTTATTAGTCCAACTAAAACCATGATCTAATTTCTCATTTTTTTCCCAAACCATGAGAAGGTTTATTTATCCTATAGTGGAAAATAAACTCACAAATCTATATTCATTCAAATATTACGTATACCATGATGGTGATTTGGAAACTAGGACATGTTTTAGAGAAGTTCCACATGGTCTACTCCTCATGAAATCTAGTATATCTCGAATCCATGCACTAATCATTCATCCATAACCACAATATAAAAAAACTCAACCCAGGATATAGTTTATTAACATAGTTTAACTTAAAAATTCTCTAACAATTCTTATACATTACCCAAATCCTTAATAGTCTATAATTAATAACATATATTTCTCAAATAATCTATCAAATCTTGACCATGAATTGATATTTTTTCTTCTTCAAAACCTAAAGTCCATAAATACTAACCAATTGTTTCATTTTTAAAGCCTTCAAGGTCACTTTAGTGGATTTAATTCAAGCTCATTGAATCTTTATATTAAAATGCAAGTGTAATTTATCCCGTAGTCCAACCATATAACAACCCAATGTATCTCACTATTATCTTCTTTGACCATCACTTTCCAAGGTCATCATGAACCACCATGTTTCATCCATGAATATTGGATTTAAATACAAGACATATTTATAAAAAAAATATATTAATTACTAAAAGAAAACACATTGAAAAAACTTTGGTTTCCAAATGTATTTACTTAAGAATTTCAAAAAAAAAATTATTATTTGGTATTTATAAACTAGACTTGGTATAATGTAAAATATGTTATTATTTCATTAATTATATAATTATTATATATTTAAGTATCTAATAAATTCGAAAGTCATACATGGGTGGGAATGTATGCCTGTCTATTTATATTTTATATAATAAATCAAATAACCTAGGTTCTCAGGTTACATATTTGAATTACATTTATAAATTTTTATATTTTATAAATTTATTTTATCTAAATTTAGTCATTTTTTTAAATATTCTTAGAAGAACTTTTTGGAGGGTTAAGGGTCTGTTAAATATTGATAGTCCATAAAAGTAGACCCCTAAAACTCTAATGGAGCTCATTAAAAAATTTATTGGCCTCTTTTTTCCAATATATGTATGGTTAGAACAATTTGGGAATTTTTTAGGCTGTTAAAATCAATTATCTCAGGTTCTACTACTACCAAAATTTTGGTGGATGAAGAAAATACTGAAGTGAACACATGAATTTTGGTGTTGGATCATCTAATCTTTGGTGTCATACTCAAATATTATTTTTAAATTTGTAATTTTTTCATTTTTAGGTAAATAGATTTGATAAAGTCCCTTTGTATTTCATTTTCTAACTAAATTAATAGTGTATAGTCATTTTTACCTCTCTCCTCTTCAATTTTCAATCATCACTATACTTCTCATTTCTTTATAAAATGTTGATTCATTTCTAGTGTTGTAATTTTTAGATCAAGGATAAGGAATTAAATATGATTATTCTAGATATATATTCTATTTTTTATGTTTTTATCTGAGATGGTTCTTATTATCTCTATTTTAAAGGATTGATGAATTTTCTACTATATGGTTAAAATAGGTATTCTTTCATTATGAAAATATTTGATTAAGATTTGTATAGGTATCCTCAACAATTTTATATAATTTAATTAAATATTTATGATTAAATGAGTGTAGGATGATTTTCAATTTGATATAGGAATTATAAATGATTATTTATAGTATCCTAGTTTTAGTAAAATTAAATATATGAGTTATTAAGTCAAAAATATTCATTCTATATAGGGTAATATGATTTGGAAATTTTTCTATCGGTGAATTATTCGATGATACTTCAAAGTTTAATAAATTAATGTTTATATGGTAATAATTCAATAAAATTAATTTAAAAAAATCACATTTTTTACATGTGATTTATTTTAAGGAGATTAAATTCAAAAAATATGTGATATTGATTTTTTTCCAGTGATGTGTACTAATTATAATATGATTTATGTTTTGATTAAATTAAATCATTTCTTAAGATGAATTGTTATTTTTTTCTTTTAGTTTATATGTGATGATGAGTATAGGAAATTTATAGAGGATAAATTATTCTGTTGACACATTGGTTATTTCAAGGAGTTATGATATGCTATAGATAAAGGGTGATTCCACCAACTATGTTACACAACATATAAGATGCTATTCAATGGGATATGTTATTCCCTAGAATAGATATTCTCATCATCTATGTTACATATTGGGCATTATTTACTTATGTCATTATAATTATTATTAATAAATTAAGGAAAATTCATAATTATGTAATATTATGAATCTTGGATCATGGTTAACACACCATATCTTAGTGTACTTGTTATTTATATTTTAATTAATAAAAATATGTACTTATAAGATTTAATAATTATACATGTTACACATTACTTCATGAGATAAGGTTTGTATCAGTTGGTGTCATCCAACAAGGTTATAATAAACTTTTTACCTTCACATTTAACACCCCAAGTATTTACAATATATTTATTTTAGAATGAATTTAATAGCTTGTGATGCACACAACATAGGGTTTAAACAAAACATTGCTTCGTCGTGATTTTCACAATTAATTTAAAATTAAATTTTAACCTATCTAAAATTTTATTTGAAAAGATAACTTAATATTTTATGTGATCATATCAAAATTAGTATAGGATAAGTTTTGTGGTTTTTTTTTAAAAAAAATTATTTTTTGATGAATAATGAAAATACTATATTTTTTTCGAAAAGTGCCTCTTAATTTAAATAATTTATAAAGTAAAGATATATTTTTATTTAGTTTTAAATTATATTTAGTTTAATTTCTTATCAATTAATCATATTTATTCATTTTTTAATAATTCTCATATTGGGGTTTTATATAAAAAGTTTGTAAACTTTTGAACATTTTCTCTTTAAAAACATGATTTCTCATCACCTCTGTAAGATTAATTTTAAATTAAAATTTTCCAATTATATGAATTGAATTTGTTAAATTATATTATATGTTTTGAAACATCATAATTTATAATTTTTAATAAATTAAAATTAATTTTTTACCAAAATTAATACTGAATGAAATAAAAATAAATTATCATGGTTAAGGTGAAAACTAATTTACCGTGGTGTTAAACTTAATGGATATGGTTTTAAAATGACCTAAAAACTTTTAAAACCCCCATTTTATATAAATATTTAAAAATTTAATTTAATTTTATCTAGAACATTATTTAGGCCTGTGACATGATAAAAAATGTGTGTGGTAATGAATCTTTTCAAACAATTACAAGTGTGACACTCACCCCACTTATGATATTCCACCCCTTTCCTCTTTTATTAACACCATAAAAACACTTTAGTTTATACAATAAATAAAAAAATGACATAAAATATTCTATAATATCATCCTTGATTCCATTTTATAGGGATATACTCATCCTAGGAAGTCAATGGTGTAAACCAAAGTAGGATACCTGAAGAATAGGTAACATTCTTCAATGCACATTTTTTATTTTATTTCAGTCTACACCACCTTAAATTATAATTAAAACATGATTTTATAAAAACCTAATTATCATAAATACATTGGTATTTTGTTATAATAAGTTAATAACCTACAACCACCACCACTTTGATCAAATGGGTTATAAAATCGTCATTCATGTGTACGGTTGACTACCGCCTCCTAAGTTGAGATCATTCATTTTTTCATTAACACCTCTCATGATATGGTATTATGATGAAAATAAATAATATATATTAAATTTATAAAATAATTATACCTCTATAGTCATTATATCATGTACACATTTTTACCTTCCATTCTGTATGGGACACGGTAATGTTGCTTGTGTGTCCGGCGGACTACTGTCTTGCAAGGCGATGTGATTTGTCTTTCACTATCACATAACATCGAAGGTGATAGGGATCAAAATTTATTAATATATCTAATATAAATGAAATATTTATGATATTAATGACCTATTTAATTTTCTGAATATATAATATATCATTATATTTCATACACATAAAGATGATAACATCGTTCGTGTATGCGTGGAAAACCACATTCACGGAGCGATGAGACTCTCTTTTCATCATTAAAACCCATGGATGGTATATATATTAATATTTAAAGAATTAATATAAAATTTATAATATTATTATCATTATGAAAAGGAAAAAAATTACTTTCCTCCTTTACATAATGATCATTGAAATTTGGAAATGTTACTCATATGTACATACGGTTTACCGTCTCCATGATTGTAATGTAATTCATTTATCAAAACCATATTTCATGGTTAGTATTAAAAGTATAATTGATGTAAAATTATGATAATTATGTAACTACTATTATTGTTCATATGATGAAAATATATAATATATTCATGAACCATATCTTTCATGATTAAACACTCATGAGAAATTAGGGCAATTAACACCCAAAATAATGAAAACAATGAATGATTATATACAAACATGTGATAAGTTGTTATAAAAGTATTATAAATGATATAATAAATATTAATATAATTATAGAATAAGTTAATAACATTTTTAAATCCATATAATGGATGTTAAAATATTTTCAACCCAATATAGGCATGAGGTAAGGGATCTCATCTCAGTTTACAATCCATTGAGACTTATTTTTTATTATTACCCAATTAATTTTTATGGGGTGCATATACTACCAATATTATATGTAAAATCATGATTAATTAATTATTAAAGATATTTTAATTTTAAATTTTAATTATTTCTTGTAGGGGGATTTGACATGAAAATTACCTAGTGGTAAAAGTTATTCTATGATCTCACTTTCTTTTGTGAATGTTAACATTCTCTTTTAGAGAACACTTTATTTTAATCATTTTTCATTGAAAATTAAATTTATATTAATTATAAATATTATTGTGTTATGTATATTAATATTTCTTAAATCAAATACCATTTTTTTGTGTAGTGTTTACTTTGAGAGTTATTTGATTAGGTGGGGAAATATTGATAAATTCATCTCCTTTACTCTATAAGGATATTTATGATAAGGCACATTTTTTATTAATTAAATAGATTTTTAAATATATGGGTAATTATCTGGAAAGTACCACCATGGTTTGGGGACCATTTATAGAAATCTCTTTGATGCATCAGTATTCTCATGAGACAAATTAGTTGTCCAAATCCGATGTATTTTAACGTAATATTTTTTAAACTGTATTGTGGATTGATCTTGATGGTAAAGGTATCATGTTCCTAGGAAACATGAAATACATTAATTTAGAATTTCATTCATTTATAACTCAATTATTTTTATTTTCCAGGATATTTTCATAATGATACTATATCTATTATTATTTTATTCTTATATTATTGATTTAATGGCATGCGTATTCAATTATTTACCTTTCCATTTTGATTATGGGATATCTATTGATAGTTTCACATTATATAAATGGAATGTGTAATCAGTAATTTATATTTACAAGTTTATTATTAATTATTGATTCATTGTATCTTCTATTATACTTAACCCTTATTTAGAATTTGATCTCAACCTTATTTTGTTTACATTCCCCAATATATGAAGAAGATATCATTAAATACGTTTTGAGGAGGAAGTTAATTTTCTTTTGTTGTGTATTACATTTTATTTTCTTTACCCAATGTAAAATTGGTATGATATATGTATCTATTTATCCAAATAAAATAAATTTATAGGTTCTTTGGGATTCAAGTGATTATAATTATGCCAATGTAATAATGTATCGCAGCAGATCTGGGTTACTCAGATCAAGGTCATTAAAGTTGGTACCAGAGGATGTTTTGTTGAAACATTGGGAACTAGATTAAGGAAAACATATATTAGAGAACATAACCCTGTGATTCAATTTTAGGATCAGTATATTATAACACCCAAAAGTTTTGGTAAGGAAGATATTATGTTGGTTTTACTAGCTATACATCCTTATCTGGATACTACAGGGGCACGTGGTTCTAGAATACACATATCTAGGGGTAATACTTCTAAAAAGGGAACATTGGTATGAACCCAATCATCACCTAGTGAAAAAAGGTCCATACATCACACCTATTTAGACACACCTAGGGGATATGCTTAGGATAATTAACATTTTCTTTATAAATGATTATGAAGGTTTTAAAAATAATGATATCCCAAAAGACACCTAGTTTATAATTGTGATAATAAAAATTAATAAATTTTTATTTTATTTTTTGTGTAATGTAATATTTTAAATTATAAGTAATTATTTAAGCATCATAATTTTAGTATATAATCTGATATATCCAAATTTTTTAGAAATGAAACCTAAAAGGGAGTAGGATATAAATACTCATGGACAATGTAGATATTCTTTTACTGAGTAAATCAATATATCTAGTACTGGAATGGAGAAAATTACACCTATATTAGGGAATCATAATCAAGTTAAGAAGGATAACCTTTCCTAGATAGAGAAACCTATTATTCAGTAATATTCTCTTATGTTGGATCACTTTATGCAAAAAAGTACTGGAAAATCTGATGGGACTAATAATCCAATTGCAGTTTAGGAATGAATTATGTCACTAGATAAAATATTTATGGAATTGGGATGCATTGAAAAGTAAAATTTTACAGTTTAAGTGTATTTTTTCTAGGGCGGTGCTGATCAATAGTTATCATTGATCTAGAATACTTTGTAGGAAGAGGAAATAGAACTTATATAATTGAAATATTTTTAGAATACATACTTCAACGAATACTTCCTTCAAAATCAAAAAATTAAAATAAATAGAATGTTCCTTAGACAAAAGAAAAAGTAATAATAATGTGTTATTTAGTATGATGATACCTTTATAAGGTTATCTTGGTATGCCACAGATTATATATACAACGCAAAGTTTATGATTGGCCACTTCATTGAAGGGATTAAGAAAATTCTTCGAAGGGTGATGGTTTCATATAATTTTTCATCATATGATGAAATATTTTTATGTTCCATCAAATCTAAGATGGAATTATCAATATCATTCATATTCAAGGGAATTCAAGATAAGAATAGGTCATCCATATACCATGAAAATGGAATGTGTTAAAGAATAATAAGGGAATGAAGTAATTTACTCCTTCTGAGAAATATGAACAAAACTTACCCTAGAAATGCTTGATGGGATTGGGAGTTGTATATAAGAGTGGAGAAAATGGTCATTAGATTAAATAATGAAAGGTGAAGAAGGAAAACACCGTTATTCGGTGTTTAAAATATAGGTAGATGGGACAATAAACAAAAACATTCCCCAACCATCAAGCTAATCCAACAAAAAAGAGGCCAAGGGGAGAAGGCTAAGTTTATGCAATCATTATAGCTGAGTAGGAAGTACCCAATGATGTGGTTCAAAGTATTTAAATTCATTATCAAAATTTTTATAATTCTTTATTTGAATATAGATCCTCACACTATTTTATATCTATCCTGTTTTCTATGAAAATTTAACATTTACCATTTAATTTAAGAAGGCGATTATCAGTAAAAATTATTAAGGGAACTCTTAGTGCAATAATGATGTGTCAGTATGTCCCCATTAGGAGACATAGATGAACTATATTCATTGAACATATCATTGTACCTATATTGGAATTAAATATAATCCTTTTTATATTCTTAATTTTCAAATATTATGATAAAAAAATTTCGAAGACAGAAATTAAATTTTGTGAGGAAGATGTAGAATTTCCTATCTTTAGAATAGAGTCATCATCATTTGAGTCATATATAGATCCAACCCCAGTATCTATTTTAAATTATATTCTTGTTGAAGAAGAGAAAAAAGAATCTAGGGTGGGGAAGGTAATTTTCAAACTGAGTGTATACCTATTTTATAGGAATGCATTGATGTATTTCCCATGTAATTTTCTAGTCATCCCCAAGAGAGTGAAGTTAAGTTTTCCATTGACTTAATCCCTGATGGAAGACCAGTATAAAATAGTACCTATAGAATTGGAATTGTGGAATTAGTGAGTTTAATGAAATAATTGGATAATTGGATTGATAAGGGATTTATTTTCCCTAGTGTTTCATAGTGGGGAGACAAGTTTTCTTTATTAAGAAGAAATATGGATCCATGAGGGTGTGTATTGATTATAGGAAAATAAATTATATTTGAATAATGAACAAGTATCATATGAATCCTATTAATGGATTATCTGATAAACTTAATAAAGATCAATATTTTTCAATGATTGAGCTTCCCTCTAGGTGTCATTAATTTTGAGTAAAAAATAAGAACATTCTAAAGACATATTTTCAAAATGAGGTATGAAAATTATGATTTTAAATTAATGCTAATTTTACCTAACAATTCACCCACTTTTTATGGATTTAATGAATAGATTATTCAAGGAATATATTTCTAATTATTATGTGGTATTAATTGGAGATATTTCTGTGTATTCTAAAAGCTTTGAGGGCCGTGAGAATAACTTGTGGACATTTATTAAGACTCTTATAAGGAAAAGGTTATATGGTAGATTTAGTAAGTGTGATTTATGTCTTTAAAGTAGTTTATTTTCTTGTCCATATTGTCACTAGGGATGGAATATCAGTTGATTATACCATGAAAAAGGCAGTTTGAGAATGGAATACGCCAACAAAAATAATTGAGGTATGTAGTTTCATTGGATTTGAAATATACTTTCAGTGATTTTTTTATAATTTTTCATAATTGTCTAGAACATTAACTAAACATACACATAAAGGGTTTAATTTTTTTTGGACAAAGGAAGTTTTATAATGTTTTGATAAACTAAAGAGGTGATTGGCTAATGCTCCGATTTTGACTCTACCATCTAGAAGTGATGGGTTTGTGATATACAGTGTTGCAACGAAGAAGGGACTTTGTTGTGTCCTAATGATTAATTGTAAATTTATTACATATGAATCAATACAATTGATGAGTCATAAAATAAACTATCAATCCCACGATCTTGAGTTGGTAGATGTAATATTTTCTCTAAAGATATGGAGAAATTATCTATATGGTGAAGATTTGAAATATTCATGGATTATAAAAGGCTAAAATACATCTTTCCACACAAAGAGTTCAATATGAGACAAAGGAGAGGACTCAACAATTCAAGGACTATGATTTACCAATACACTGCCACCCTGGGAGAGTAAATAAGGTAGAATGTGAATTGAGTAGGAAAGATCATGGAGTTCTTAAGCAATTGAGGATTGAGAGGGATCCTGTAATCATGGATCTAGTAAATATGGATATGGGAGTAACTATGGAAGGGGATACATCAATAATTTTTAGAATGATTGAAACCCCATATTTATTAGATAAGGTAAATAATTTTCAATCTTATGATGAGAACTTTTAGAAGAGAATTAAAGCATTGAATGATGGGAAATGTGTAAGATTTTAGATATTGGAATGGTATGTTCTCGTTTAAGTTTTGGATTTAATCCCTTTTTTGTTTAATTAAGTTCTTACACAAGTCCTTGAGGATCCTCGATGGTGTTCTAAGGGGTCATAACATGAAAAATGGAGAAAAATGGTTTTCTTGGTCGGTCGTACAGTATGCGCGCGGTTAGTGCTAACTGTGCAGACAACCTAAAAAACTATGTAGAAGGTGGGACATTGGATAGTGGCCCCAACATGGTTTTAGAACAGTTTGGAAAACCATGTGGGTAAACCATGCAGCCCAGAAACATTTAAAAATTACAATTTTCCACTCAGGGACTTTAATACCCAACTCGGTATTTCCTACCATTTTACCCCTCTTCACCCTAGGGACGAACCAAATCTACCAAGAGCAGCAATATATCAATCTCCTTAATTTCTAAGGCGTTTTTGGTGCCATTTTTTTGTGTATCGAAGCTTCGGGTAAGCCTAATCTCATACTTGATTTTCTTTTTAGTTTAGGGTTTCTATCTTCTTCTTCTCTTTTTCCGAATCTCTAAAACCCAACTCTTTGGGGGAGATCTAGGTTGAAGCTTCATGGGTTTGTTGAAGTGGAATATAACAAAACTATTATGAGTGCATTCATCGATGGAATTGAGGTAGGTGATCTATATGTTGTATCCCATTGTTTATTGGAGGATTTTTGCATGTTTGGTTTTGTTCTTGGGTGTCTCTTGGTATGTTTTGATCACCCTTGACATGTTTAGGTAAAATGGTTATTAAAGAGGTAAATGTAGTCCCTCACGATCCCCATGGGATGAATAGAGGGTAATGAGACTAATATAGGGTTACCCATGGGGTGTTCCAACTCTCTCGGGCCTAGGGATTTCTGAACAACAAGCGAGATTATTGTGTAATCATATAGATCCATTGATAAACATATTGATGTGATTAATTGGGTTGGAATAGAAGATAGGTGATACACCTAGGCTTGATAATAACCTAAGGAATATTGGGTTAATATGTGTAAATGAGTAAAGACCATAATGGAAAGAATTGTGAGAAAGGTAATGAAGCCTAGTGAGTTATCCATAATGAACAATGCCTAGTGAGATAAGAACAATGAATGAATTCTTAGTGAGATATGTGTGATAAAAGGGAATTGGGCCAAATGGATAGGGGTTGTGAAATGGGTTAAATGTGTTAATGGTTTATGGCGTGGAGTTAACTCTCATGTTATTGTGATGGATTATGTTTTCCTTGGGAAATAGTTGTGATGTTTTGTGAATGGTTAATGGATACATATATGTATAGCTTGTGCACATAGCTTGGTAGTGTGTGGTATTGACTAGGGTTCCGCGCCCATGGGTCGAGTTGGACTGAGGCTATAAACTCTATCCCTAATGCACGGGGTAGGGATAGGACTGATGTTCTGTTTCCCTATCAGTTGTATCCACCCTAATTGAGTCTTTGAGGTGAGGAAATAGCTGACATGAGGAAGTTGGTCCTAGTGAGATAGGACAACAGGGTGTTTTTTCTCATATTTTGTGTTGTGTACATTAAGCCAGTGAATCTTTTTGTGTTGATGAACCAATGATAAATGTGTTGTAAATGTTAAGAAATTGGGAATGGGATGAAATGGTATGATATTGAAATGGTAATAAATGGTGGTAATGGACCTATACTAGATAAGAGCACCTAATCTTTTTCTTTTCATTTATTATTCATTTCCCTATTTCATGCTGAATTATTTATACCAGATTTTTTATAGACACCATTGGTGGTGGCCTACTGAGTTGTACTCACACCTTTCTCGGTCCACCATTGGGTACCCAAGTAGTCTTCATGTTTGTAGGTCAGGATAAGGTAAAAGGCCCTTGTTAGACATTTGGGTTGGCATGGGTGTGCATGGAGGAGGACCCAGATTTAGTGTTGGGACCATTTTGGAGATTTTTCAGTTTTTCTTCGTTTTGGGTTTTTTCACTTTTTCACTTGTAGCATGGAATCGAATATTTACTATTAGACATGTTTTTACCCCATTTGGGAATGGTTTTTTATGCATGATCCTGTATTATTGGTTATTATTCTGCTATTTTTTGTCTTATTCTATGGATTACTCTAATAAAAGCGGGGTATAGTCTCCCCAATTTACTATTTGAACCCCCACTACTAGTTGGAAACCTTTTACTTATGGGGAGGCGCACTTAAGTACATGTAACCATCCATCTCGGAGCACTTGTTTAGTGAATTCCAGGTTTGTGACGTTACAAAGTAGTATCAGAGTAGGTCTTTCTTCTCCTTCTATGGAATCTTGTTATTTGGGATGGTATATGGGAGTTAGGATGTGTTGGGGCTTGGTAATGAGCTCTTTCTTGGGAGTAGCTAACCCATGTACGAGGGAAAACCCAAGTCACACAAGGTGGGAATTATTGTTCTTGATTGTGGGATATTATATTTGATGATATTTTACCATTGGGTGATGCACATGTTGTTTGATGTGATTGTTTTATGATATTTCTTTCATGGACTCAATGGAATGAGGATATTCATTCATGCATCATTGTAGGCACCAAGAGAGATAGGTGGAATGCATCATGGTAAGCACACACTGGTTGGGTGTGTGAGGCATGAAAGATAGAATGCACCCCGCATCTTGATAATTGATAATGGAAAATTTTGTAATTGAAACAATGTAAAGGGGTGAAGATAAAATCATGAAAAGTGATGATTGATAAAAATATGTGTAATTATGGTTTTTTAATGAATTAAAATGTTGTTTGTAACCTGTTGTGTGATCCTTGTGTTTATGAATAGTTTTTTACCCTTTTGGACCATGGACTATTGTAGGGGTGGTCAGGGTGATGTTTTTTGGAATGTTAGTGATTTTTGTGGCTGGTGAAGAGCCTTCTTGTTATAATGTTGTGTAAGTTTTATGGTATGTCATCTAAACCTCATGTTTCTAAATGTTGAAAAATGACACCATGATGTTGAGCACTAGTTGGGAAACAATAGTATGTTGTTGAGAACACCCCTCTAGTAGAGGGACAAGAGAATGTGGTGATCCAGTAATTTGGGGAAGAGTATTTTTGAGAGAACATGGCTCATTTTATACAGATGATGGATCGGGACCCAGGGTGGGTCGCACCAAGTATGTTTGAGATTACCAGAGAGATTAAAGTGCATCACCCTCTGACCTTTACCGGAGAGGGTGGGCCATAGGTAGTAGAGTTCGGGACAGAGTCTGTCTAGATGATACTTGTTCATATAGAGACTCCTATTGGGAAGTGAGTAAAGTTGAAATTTTATATGTTGTGGGGACTGGAAAAACATTGGTGGGACATCCTAGATCAGAATAATCAAGCTAAGGGGATGTTGAAGATATAATTTTACGAAATCTTTCAGGAAACGTTTTACCCACAGACATTGAAGAAATAGAGGGCTGCAGAGTTCATGAGCCTCACTCAAGGATCAATATTTGTGATGGAATATAATGGCCTCTTCACGGACCTATGACACATTATTCCAGAAATGGCAGGGGATGAGGCAGCAGTTACGAGGCATTTCCAGGATGGGATGAGATGCGAGATTATATCTGAGGTGAATATCTTTCTCTTGAAGAGGTTTATAGAGGTAGTTGACCAAGATTTCATCTTAGAAGGGAACTTAAAGGGAGAATTAGGGAGTGGGCTTGTCTTGCCAGATGGTCCGACGTGTGGCAATGCTTATGAGGGTTGGAAGTATCATTTTGGAAGTTTTTAGTAGGGCAAAAGTGTTAAAGGTGTCTAGAAGAGACGTTCATCCTCTTTGGGTAGTGATCGGGTGTTATGATATAAGTACGAAAGGCCGAGGCACATGCGTGGCCAGTGTCCTCAACCTCCAATTGAGTGTCGATCATGTAGTAGATTGAGACACGTTCATAGGTTCTGTAATAAACCTAAATAGAACAGTATGAATTTTGGTGATAGGAAGATGTCGGGAGGAGGAAAGGGATCAGTTGATCCATATCCAGAAGATAGTTAGAGCTCCACTGGTCGTACAGGAAAGGGGAGGTGGACGTGGAACCCCGGGGAAGGATCTCCCACATCAGAAGGGCAGTACAGTGCAGGGAACACAGGTTGGAGCCCATGGTAGAGGGGTAGGTCATCTTCTTTCAGTTCAGTCTGCATCTAGTGTTGGCGAGGTTGGGTGATCAACTATCCGAGTTACGATCCTTGTAGATTCTACGCTTTCTAGTGTGTTGTTTGACACTGGTTCCACAAACTCTTTTATTTCTACTAAGTTTGTGGTAGCATTGAGTCTTTTCACTTGAGAGTGTGGGTGGAGTTATGTTGATTGAAACATCATTGGGGTGTGAAATGAAGACATCAGGCAGTGAAAGGGATGTACTCTGAAAGTTGGTGGGTATCGTTTCATGTGGGACTTCGTCATTCTAGAGATGTTGGGATTTTACATGATAATCAGTCTGGACTGGTTAGTATTGTATTGGGTGCACATAGATTGTTACCATCACATTGTATCATTCAGGTCACCTGGAGGTGATGCTTACATCCATCATGGAGAATGGGATGATCGAGCACATCGTGTGGGACCGTTTTATCAGTAGTTGGGTAAGCTCATAACCCATGTATCTTTCCATGTGCTTGATAATGAAAGAGGGGAATAGTATATCTTTCCTCTAGTAGTGGATCAGTTTCTGGATGTGTTCCCTGAAGATATCTCAGGGTTTCTACCCAAGAGGGATGTTGAGTTCACAATTGAGTTGGTTCCAGGAGTGCAGCTAGTTTCTATTCTGCCATACCGAATGGCACCCGCAGAACTCCATGAGTTAAAGTTTCATCTTGAAGAGTTATAGTAGAAGGGATTCATACGTCCTAGAAAATATCCTTGGGGATCTCTTGTACTTTTTACAAAGAATGATGACGGTCATTAAGGATGTGTGTTGATTTTAGGAAGCTAAATCAAATGATGGTGAAAAAATGGTACCCACTTCCTTGAATTGATGACCTGTTTGATTAGTTGAGGGGTGAATTTGTGTTTTATAATATTGATCTGAGAACATTTTATCACCATTTAAGGGTGAGGCCTTCTGATGTATTGATGAAATCATTGAGGAGTCGGTACAGGTTGTTTGAGTTTGTGGTGATGCCTTTCAGTCTGACCAATGCACCAGTGGTGTTTATGGATTTGGTGAACTGAATATTTAATCCTTCTCTAGATCAGTTTGTGATTGTCTTTTTTGATGACTTCTTGGTGTACTCCAAAACTCATGACAATCATGTCCAACATCTTGACATCATCTTGAGTACACTAAAAGAACATCAGCTTTACACCAAGCTGTCAAAGTCTCAGTTCTATATTGAAGAAGTGTATTTTCTGAGTCACATCATCTCTGAGGCAGGTGTGTTGGTGGATCCATAGAATGTGTAGGATTTTTTTCTTAGGAGAAGCCCAATACT
Source organism: Viscum album (assembly GCA_963277665.1). NCBI lineage: Eukaryota > Viridiplantae > Streptophyta > Magnoliopsida > Santalales > Viscaceae > Viscum > Viscum album. The sequence goes on from OY728161.1 coordinate 1,422,535,997, forward strand.
GTTTCAGATGTTCAGAGTTTTCTAGGTTTAGTTGGGTATAACCATAGGTTCATACAGCATTTCCCTCATTTGGCATCATCACTGTCCGGCTTGACCAAGCATAGAATCAGGTTTGAGTGGTTTGAGGCTTGTGATAATTCCTTTCAAGTGTTGAAAAAGTGATTGACGAGTACACCGATCTTGGTCTTACCTGAGAAAGGTAGGAAGTGTGTCCTATTTTTTGATGCGTATAACATTAGTCTTGGTGCTATGTTGATGCAAGATGAGAGGGGTGAGGCTTATGGGTTGAGGCAATTGAGACCCCATGAGAGGAATTACCCCACTCATTTTCTTGAGTTTGCTACAGTAGTGTATGCCTTAATGGGCTGTAGGAACTACTTGTTGGGGAACGGTTCACGGTGTATACCGATCACAAGAGTATAAAGTATATCTTTTCATAGCTGGATTTGAATCTTCGGCAGAAAAGATGGGTTGATTATCTAAAATCTTTTGACATTGAGATGGTATAAAAACTAGGAAAAGGGAACATTTTCTCTGATGCTTTGAGTTGGAAGGCTCAGAAGAAGGTGGTTCAAGAATCCAATATAAAGTGTAAGGTGATGTCTTCGCTTGCGAAGATGCACCTGGCGGTGTAGGAGGAAAACGATCAGGTGACACTTGCTTCTATGGAGGTTGATTCGATGCTTTTGGGTCGAGTTAGGGAAATTTAGCTCAACGATCCTGAATGTTTTTCCATAAAGGAAATACTTAAAGTGGCGATCCACCTTCTTGGTGGACCGCCAGTGTAGTCGGGGTTTTTTGTGTTCATGATCGTGTGGTTGTGCTCGTGGGAATGTTGGAAAAGTTGATGTGTGAGTTTCAAGAATCAAAATGGGTAGTGAATCCTAATTTGAAAAAGATGTAATGTGATCTCCATGGGGAGTTTTGGTGGATGGGAATAAAAAATGAAGTTATGGGATTTGTGGAATGGTGCCTTACATGACAGTATGTGAAGGCCATGCATGAACGTCCAGGTGGTTTGTTACATAGATTTCCCATTACAGAATGGAAATAGGATGACATGACAATGGATTTTGTGGTGGGTCTTCTAAGGAAGCCTCGGTATAATGATTCAATCTGGGTGGATGTGGATCAGTTAATGAAAATGGATCATTTCTTACTAATTCAGGATACTTACACAATTCACCAGTTGGGTGAGTTGTATGTTCGGAATATAGTATGGTTTCATGGTGTTTTGTGAACCATATCTTTGAATCATTATCCTCATTTCAAAATGTGCTTCTAGAAAGGTTTGAAGAAAGCACCTGGTACACATGTGCTTTTGAGTACGGCTTTCCACCTAAGTACGGATGGGAAGTCAGAGTGTACAATCCAAGTGTAAGAAGATATGTTGAGGGATTTTGTCTTGTAATTTTGGGGTTCCTGGGTGAAGCACATGTCTCTTGTTGAATTTTTCTATAAAAATATATTTCAGGATACATTTCAGATAGCACTGTTTGAGGTTCCCTATGGGAGACTGAGTAAATCTCTACTGTATTGGTTAGAGGCTGGAGAATCCAAGCTGTTGTGACTGAGACTCGTGCATGAGACTTCATAGATAGTTGAGTTGATTCAAAGACGGATGGAAATTGATCATTGTAGATAGAAGTTGAATGCATATTGGAGATGTAGACCTCTTGAGTTTATGGTGGGTGATAGTGTGTTCCATCAGGTGTAGCCATGGTTGGGTCAATGATGGATTCAAAAGCAGGGCAAGTTGGCACCCATGTATTTGGGGCCATTTGATATTGTAGAGAGGATCCGGCCAGTGGAATACCGATTAGCTCTTCCAAAATCATATAGCAGGATGCATTGTGTATTTCATGTGTCACAACTTCTGTGGTATCAACCTGACCCAACTCACATGGTGGATGTTGAGGATGTCAAGCTTGAGGTTGATGTGTCCTTTTAGAAGCATCTGGTCCATGTCATGGATCGTAGTTAGAAGGTCATTCAGGGAAAGGTTGTGCCATTTTTGTGAGTACTCTGGAAGCATGGGAATGTTCAGGAAGAAACATGTGAGCAGGAATCAGATATATGGGCTCAGTGGCCCGATCGCTTTTCCTTGGAAGTGCAATGATGCTTGGGAGATCAGCTCGAGGATGAGCCGTTATAAGGTGGAGAGGTTGTAAGATCCTGGAACATAGAAAGTTATGTTTTAATTTATGTTTTTTAATCCCTTGTTTTGGTTAATTATGTACTTACCCAAGTCCTTGAGGAGGCTTGCGGGTGTTCCGAGGGTTTGGGACACAAAAAATGGAGAAAAGGGGGTTTTCTGGGTAGGTCGAATGGTGTAGGCATGGTTAATGCTAACCATACAGACAACCCAGAAAACCATGTAGGTGGTGGGACATTGGAAAGTGGCCTCCACACTATTTTGGGATGGTTTATAAAATCATGTGGCCCATAAAAATTTAAAAAACATACAATTTTTCCACTCCGGGATTTTAATACCCAACTCGGGATTTTCTTCCATTTCACCCCTCTTCACCCTAGGGACAAACCAAATCTCCCAAGAGCTCCAGGCGATCAATATCCTATGTTTATAAGGAATTTTTGGTGTTGTTGGTTTTAGATCAATGCTTTGGGTAAGGCTAATCCCATCCTTTCATCACTTTTGAGTTTAGGGTTTCTATATACTTCTTCTCTCCTTCCGAATCTCTAAAACCCTACTCTTTATGTGAGATCTTGGTTGAAGATTAAAGGGTTGGTTGAAATGCAATTTAAGTGCATGATTAAGAGTGTGTTCATCTGTGGAATCTAGGTAGGTGGTTTACAAGTTATATCCCATTGTTTATTTTAGGATTTGTGCTGGTGTTGTTTTTTTTTCTTGGGTGTCTCTTGGTATGTTTTGATCACCCATGACATGTTTAGGTAAAATGGTTAATAAAGAGATGAATGGAGACCATGACGATCCCCATGGGATGTGTCGAGGGTGATGGGACTAATCTAGGGTACCAATGGGGTGTGCCAACTCTCATGAACCTGGGAATTTGTGATGAACAAGTGAGATTATTGTCTAATCATGTAGAGACCATGATAAAAATGTTGATGTTATTAATCATGTTGGGATAAAATCTTGGTGATGCACCTAGATTTGATAATAACCTAAGGGATATTGGGTTAATATGTAGAAATGGTTAAATACCATAATGGAATGAATTTTGAACATAGTAATAAATCCTAGTGAGTTAGAAATAATGAACAAATCCTAGTGATATAGGCACAATGAATGAATGCTTAGTGAGATAATCATGATAAAAGGGAATTAATCCAAATGTCTATGGGTTGTGAAATGGGTAAAATGTGTTAATGGTTTATGGAATGGTGTGTTAACTCTCATGTTATTTTTATGGTTTATGTTTTCCTTGGTCAATGGTTGTGATGTTGTGTGAATAGTTAATGGATACATATATGTATAGCATGTGCACATAGCTTGGTAGTGTGGGGTATTGACTGAGGTTCTAGGCCCATGGGTGGAGTTGGACGGAGGCTCTAAACGCCAACCCTAATTCATGGGGTAGGGATAGGATTGATTCTTTGTTTCCCTATTGGTTGCATTTACTCGTACTAAGGCTTTGAGGTGAGCATATGGTCGACATTAGAATGTTGTTCCTAGTGAGATAGGATAACTATGTGTTTTTCCTCATGTATGTGATTGTGTACTTTAAGCCTTTGAAATTTGTTCTGCTGATGAACCAATGATAAATGTGTTGGAAATGGTATGTAATGGGGAATGGGATGAAATGCAAAGATATGGAAACGGTAATAAATGTTGGTAATGGACCTAAACTGTCAATGAGAACTTAATCTTTTTCTTGTAATTTATTATTCATTTACGTTTTTAATGCACAATTGTTTCTACTGGATATTTTGTAGACACAGTTGGTGGTGACCTACTGAGTTGTACTCACACCCATCTCAGGACACCATTGGGTACCTGAGTAGACTTCATTTATTTTAGGTCTGGAGATGGGAAAAGGACCTTACTAGATAGTTGGGTTGGCACAAGTGTGTGTAGAGGTGGACCCAAAAATGGTGCTGGGACCATTTTGGGGATCTTGTAGTTTCTCTTCATTTTGGGTTTTGTTCACTTTTTCACTTGTAGCATGGCATGGAATATTTACTATTGGACATGGTTATACCCCATTTGGGAATGGTTTTTTATGGATTATCTTGTATTATTGGTTATTATTCTGCTATTTTTTATATTTAGATGTGTCTTACTCTGATAAAAAGGGGATATAGTCTCCCCAATTGACTATTTGGACCCATGCTTCTAATCGATAAACTTTGGCGTACGGGGAGGTGCACTTAAGGTCATGTAACCACCCGGCTCGGAGCACTGGTTTAGTGGCTTCTAGATCGGGGATGTTAAAAAATGAGTAGACTTTTTTGAAGATGGTATTCTAAAATTTGGAAAGATATTATGTTTTAAATACTTACCTAATCTAAAAAGGTAATTTTTTGAGGATGTTCATATCTCAAATTTCACTATAAATCCTGGTATCACATATATGTATCACTATTTGAATGATCGATTTTTGTGGGATATTATAAAGTGGAAAAATGGCGATTATGTGTCTAGATGTTTTCTTTATGAAAAAGTTAATGCTTTAAGACAACATCCTAGAGGATTTATGAAACCTCTTACATTTCATGTGTGGAAATATGATGACATTACTATGGAATATTTTATAGGAATACTAATGAATCCTAAAAAGAATGATGAAATGTAGGTTTTTATTGACCGAGTAACCAAATATGCACATTTAGTTATTATAAAAGAATATTTACCTCCTAAAAACCTCAAAAATATCTATGTTAATGAAATTTTAAGACTAAATGTGAACTTATATCAACTGTTTCTAATCATAATCATTTTTTACATCAAGATTCTAGAAAAGTCTTCAGAAGGATCATTATACATATCATCATTTGAGCACTTCCTACCATCCTCAAACTCTTGAGAATTATTAGAGGATGATTGAAAAAATTTAAGACATGTTGATATCATGTTCACATCTCTTTCAATGTATCATGGATGAGTATTTACCTTTGATATATTTTTCTTATAAAAATATCTTCCATACAAGTTTTAAAATGTAATCTTATAAAGCATTATATTGAAAGATATGGTGTACTCTAACTTGTGGGTTTGAGGTTGGTGAAAGTAATATTTTATACCCATAACATGTAGATGAGGAAAATTGTAAGGACTATTAAGGATCACATTAAATAATCTCAAAGTATGAAAAATAGTTATACTAGTAATTAGAGGAAGGATTTGGAATCCCAAGTGGGAGATCTTGTTTTCTGAAATTATCTCCATGGAAGGGTGTTATAAGGTTTAGTAAGTAAAGAAAACTAAGCCCCAGGTACATTATACCCTTTGAAATAATGGAATTAATTGGATTTGTTCATTTAGTAGTTCTTCCAATTCTCTCAAATGTATATGATATGTTCCATATATCATTGTTAAGGAAGTGCATGCCAGAATCAATGCATGTCCACATCTATAATGAAATATAATTGGATCCTGATTTATATTACAATGAAGAACCCATCTATATTTGTTGTACCATGGATTAAGTATTGAGTAATCAAATGAATCTTCTGGTAAATGTACTTTGGAGAAATGACAAATTTGAGAAAGAGACTATGGGACTAGATGGTATTATGAAATAGAGAACCCTAATTTGATTAAAAGTTAATATCCATGAAATTTCAAGGTTGAAGTTTTTTTAGGAGTTAATAATGTAACTCTCCGATACATTAAAATATATTTATTTTAGAATAAATTTAATAGATAACAATTCAAACAACACTGGGTTTAGACAAAACAATATTTAGGCTCACTTTTCACACTTAATTTAATATTAAATTTTGAAAATTTTAGAAAAATTATATGAAAAAATCTAATTATTTTATTAAATAATCATATAAAAATTATATTAGGGTTAATTTTTGGTATTTTTCTAAAGAGTATAATTTTTATGAATAGTTAAAAATACTAAATTTTAATTCAAAATTACCTTTTTGTTTAAATTATTTGAAATGTTCAATTATATTTTTAATCTATTTAAAATTAAAATTAGTTAAATTTTATATAGATTAATTCAATTATTTTCATTATTATAATTATATAATTAATTTTTATATATAAACATTGTAAACATTTGAACATTTTCTCTTTAAACACTCACTTTCTCATCGTATCAGCAAGATTAATTTAAAATTAAAAACTTCCAATTATGTAAATTGAATTTGAAAAAATGGATTCCATATTTTTAATCATAATAATTTGTAATTTATATTAATTTCAACATAATTTTTTATCAAAATTAATAGTGAAATCCATAAAAAGTAATTACTGTGATTAACATGAAAACTGATTTACTGAGGGATTGAACTAAGAGGATAAGTGTTAAAAATGACCTAAAAATATTTAAAAAACCTATTTTATAGAGATATTTAGACATTAAATCTTCTATTATTTAAAATGGTCCATTTTAATTCTTGTTTTGTGATAAAAATGTGGGTGAAATTGAATCCTTTCAGAAAATTACAACTATGCCGCTCACTACTCTTATAAAAGGCCACCCACTCTCCCCTCTTCTTTACATCTTAAAACCTATTTTGGTCATCCAAGACCTGAAAAAATAACTTCTCAAAATTCATCATATCATCTTATAATACTTATTTTCTGTATAAATCCAGCCTATAAAGGATTTGGCATAAACTAAATGAGGATACCCAAAGAAGAGGTAACATTCCTCAATGAGATTTTTTTTACACCACCATAAATTGTTATTAAAAAATGATGAAATAATAACATTAGTATATTATATATAATAATATAATTTTTATATTAAGTTAATAACCTAAAATATCCCCCACTTCCATAAAATGTGTCACTAAATCATCGGTCGTGTGTACGACGTACTACTACCTCGTTAACCGATGTCATTAATCTTTACATTAAAAACTCTCATGCTTGGATATGATGACATAACTAAAAAATATATAAGATATTTATAACAATATTAGAAATCGTGATTCTTTATATCATATAAACCTTTTTACCCACAATTCTGTATGGGACACGATAACATCGCTCATGTGTACGGTGGACTACCTCCTCATAAAGTGACGTGATTCATCTTTCACAAACACATAACATAAAAGGTGATAAGGATATATTTAAATTAATATATGTGATATACATGAAATTATTATGATACTTATGACATATTTATCATTATTAAAAAATAATATATCATTTTATTTCATACACTTAAAGATGATAACACCATTTGTATACGTGTGGACTGCCGCCATCACAAAGAAATGTGACTCCCTTTCCATCAGCACACCACATGGATGGTGTATATATATATATAATGGTATTTATAATATTATGATAATTCAAGAAATATACATTATTACTTACCTTATCTCTATAATTATCATTGAAAAAATGAAATGTTACTCATGCGTACATACGACGTACTATATCCATGATCATAACATACTTCATTTCTCAGAAAAATATTTAATTATAGATATTTAATGTTTAATTTATGTATAAATATGATAATTATGTCATGATTATTATTATAGATATGATAAAACTATATAATATATTCAAGAATCAGATATTTCATGGTAATATATGTACGAGAAAATAGAAAAATGAACACATGAAATAAATAAATTAAGGAAATATTATTATCAAAAGAGTGATAAGATGTTATAAATGTTACGACCTGAACTTTTGGAATGATAATTTTTTCCAAAAAAATTGATTTATAATAGTTTTCACACAAAAAACTATGTATCACTAATAATTAAGAGAGTATTAATTGAAATTCATCCATCATGTTTTGAACGTTACATGATTGTTGGAAACGATACTCTTGCTAATACTTTTAATGTTATAATTAGTATTTTTAATTAGAAATGAAAAAGGAAAATAAATGCATAAATGATAAATAATGGCCTCAACATGTGGATTCATTTCATATGAATCTCAATTATCATAATGTGGGAGGGAGGTAGCGTAACTGGCCTTCGATGAAGACTAATCCCAAGCCAAGTTTCAACAAGTTAAGGGTGAAAGAAATTTCTTACAATAGAAGTTCAAAGTATTGGAGATTATCCCTCAGTTGATGTTAGTTAGAGCACCCCACAATACTCCCGCCTTTGCACACCATAATCTTATGAATATGTATGTGTAATAATGGATTATGTTTTGATACCCAACTTATATAACAGTGTTATTTATTGTGTATAAATAATTTTTTTCTCATCAAATCTATATTAAGAATAGTTTTGCCTAATAAATTTAGATAGAATTTTATAGACTGGGTTTTCAGATAGAAATTAATATTTTTGAAAAAGATATAAATATTATAATAAATTAAGGTATTGTGATTAATACTTATTTTAATGAAATATTCTGGGGAAAACACTCTTATTTAAAAATAAATTCTAAAACATTTCTTTTTTAGGTGTCAGAAATTTTACTATGCATTTTTAATTCGCTGTTATTTTTAATAGATATGTACTTTTATTTTTAAAAGATATAATTATATTATTTAGATAATTATTATGAAAAAATAAATCTCATTTTTTAAATTATCACATCAAAATTATGTTCGGGTGAATTTATGATAATTTTCAATAAATATTTTGATTTCAGATGAATAGTAAAAAGACAGTTTGATTTTTTCGTTTAGTTTGATGAAATAATAATTATTTCCTATTGATATAATATATATTTAACCATGATACAAGACTAAAATTATGTTATTTTATTAATATAAATTATTTTAATATTTATAAATAAATTTTCAAATATATAATTTACTTTACAAATTTTAAAATGGAAACTTTAACTTAAAAATGATATTTTGTGGAAACATTACTTTTCCTTGAAACATAAGTAATATTAAAATTATGGTCATCTATTTTGGGATAAAATTACATAAAATAGATCCAATTTTCTAATAATATGATAAAATTACATGTTTAAGCTCATGGTTTTGCAATTACCACTACGTAGGTGATGAATGCCATTTTTTGGAAGTTAATAAACCAATAACCTTCCATTGCTATAAGTACCCACCCCTTTATCAATTTTATTTCCCTCCCATTTAATCCTCCATGAATCTATGATATTTTTACCTCTCAAATATTCCTCAAAAGGTGTCATCAATCCCCCAAGGTCCCAATCATTTGGTTTTAGGAGTTACCCTTCAATGTAACAGAAATATCAACTTCTCTTTTTTCCTTTCAAGTTCCCTTTTTTTTGTTGTATGTCATTGATATTTCCAAATTATGTTATTTTTTCATTCTATTGTTTCCATTTAATATATAAATAGTATTTTATGAATAGGATACCAATTACTTTTCTATTTTTACAATTTTCTAAAACCATGTTTCGTACCTGTTATGGTCCCAAATTTTCTTCTCAAAATTTCTATCTTTTTCTCAAGAAATTATCTTATGTTATTTTATAAATACAAAAACCTATTTTTTTAGTACTATTAAACTAGATTTAGAATGTTTCTATTTTATTCTTGTATTAAAATTACAAAAACTCACCTTCCTTTTTATTGGTTAATAATGACATAAGGATCTTGTCTTCAGGAACTTAAAAAAACACCATGATTTTCTTATGAAAACCATTTCTTTAATAATAAAAAAGTTATTTATGAAAAGTTGTACTATGATATGTGTTATTAAAATTAACTAACTAATTTTAATGGTACACCCTAATATAACTCTAATGAATTGGGTAAATAATTTATTCTTTATATATGCCAAGTTTTATGATACCTTGGTGAATAACCTTAGTAACTTTTATAACACCTCAGTGAAAAACACAAGTGATTTGTTTATGAATGTGTCATTTAAAAGATATATCCACATTTCCATGTTATAATTCATGTTATTATTATCATTATATTCCACATTCTTATTCTTTTATGATATTCCTTAAGTTCTTATTTATATTTCATGACATTACATCTAAACTACATCCCTTGCTTTCCCTTACCGGGCCTTATGACCTCCCTTTCTTTGATGTATGTAACACAGTTTTTATATTTAGTAAATATACCTAATATTAACCTATGATTAATACTTTCATGTTTATTATAAGATTTTTTTATGTTTTAATGTATTATGTAACTTTATTCCCTAAAAATAAACTTTAAACTATCCTCTGTTTGTACTATGTAAATGAAATGTTATGTAATAAAAAGGAATCATACCATCATTAGTATCGAAGGAAGATTTAGTTATTTTTAAAATTAGGATTTAAAACATTAGGAATAACCTTTGAAACAAGTTAAAATATATAAAAACATCCTGTTATTTTGGTAGAGTATTAATTAAAAGGTTTCCAAAAAAAGGAATCCATGTCTGGATATGAACAAGTGGACATGGTTCTTAAACAGATGTACCTATGCATAATAACTCCAACAAGGTGCATCGGGCCTGACTGGGTGTAAACTGGTACATGATAATGGCCCTCACTACACACCTAGTTTGACCATCTAATGGGATATGTTTGGTTACTCATAGGATTTTTATGAACCATTATAAAAGTTTTGTAGAAAATGTAATTTCTTGTTAATTAAAAACATATTTATGTTTTAAGATATAAAGTTCCTCATGAATTATAATATTATTAAAATAAAAATGTTTCTTACTATGTTTTTATTATTAATGATAATTGAAAGAAATAGTAGAAACCAAAAATATGAATAAGAGATGTTGGAACTAGATGAAAAAAATTAGTTAGAAGTACCCACAAGTTTTCCCAACAGAGGGAATGAGTTGAAATTTATGGGATAAAATTTCTTAAGGGGGGATATTGTAATGAACTAAACTTTCTAAATAATAATTTTTTACTAAAAATTTGTGTCATATTAGTTTTTATATAACAAAACTATATCTCATTAATAATTAAGAGAGTATAATTTAAAACATGTCTATTGGGTTTTGATTGTTATATGTCCATTAGTCAATTATGACAATTCGTCAATATGAGCATTGGAATCTATACTCTTGATAATAATTTTAAAGTTATAATTATTATTTATAAGTAGAAATGAAAAATGATAATCTATTTAAAAATGAGAAATTTTGGACTAAACCAGTAGATTTGTACTGTAAGAATCCCATTTATTAGAACTTGGGATGGAGGTAGCATCATGGGGATTTTATTTTTATCAAGACCAAGTTGGGTGTTAACAACTGAAGCTTGGAGAAAATCACCTATGTAATAATTTCAAACTGGTGGAGATTACCACTCATTCGATGTTAGCCGAGACACCCCACGAAACTATCATCATTGAAAACCATAGTCTAAGGGTGTTTGTGGGTGTTATAAGGGGTTTTGTATCGACTCCCTTGTTACATAAATGTGTAATTACTTTGCATAAATTATTTTTCATTAATTATATTTTAAGAATAGTTTTACTTAATAAATGTAGATGGAATTTGAAAAATTGGATTTTCAAATAGAAATTGTTATTTTATGAAATATGTAATTATTACAATAAACTAAGGTATTATAAATAATGCATATTTTAATGAAATAATGTATTTAAAACACTCTAATTTAAAAATAAATGGAAAAATATTTTATGCAGTTTACATCCGCTATTATTTTTGATAAATAAGAATTATTATATTTAAAAGTTATAATTTTCATATTTATATAATTATTATGATAAAATAAATATCGATTTTTAAATCATCACATCAAAATTAGGGTAGGTTTTATGATAATTTTCTAAAATATTTTTTCAGTGAATAGTAAAAATACATTTTTAGTTTTCCTGTAAGTTTAATGACATTATGATTATGTCATTTTGATATAATAATTAGTTTTCCATAATCCAAGACATAGATTATATTATTTTATTAATATTAATAATTTTAATATATTGTAATCAATTTCCAAATATAAAATTTACCTTCCAAATTCTAAAATGGAAACATTAACTTATAAAAAATGATATTTTGTTGAAAATTTACATTTAATTTCAAAATTAATTAATATAAAAATTATTGTCATCAATTTTGGGATAAAATTTTTCAAAATATAATCCATGCGTCCAATACTATTTGAAAATAACCTGGGAAATCACATGTATTTTCAATTACCATTACCTAGGTGTCTAATCCCTTTATTTCAAAATTAATAAACAAATCCCCCACTTTTTCTATAAATACCAACCCATTTATCCATTTTTATTCACTCCAATTTCCTCCTCCATTTATCTATGATATTTTTAACTCCCAAGGAGTCCTCAAGCCCCCAAGGCCTCAGTCTTCGAGTTTTAGCAATTACTCTACAAGGTAATGGAAATCGCAACCTCTTTTTTCCTTTCAAGTTACATTTTTTATGTGGAATGTATATAGAATTTCTAAAATATATTATTTTGTACATTTTATTCTATAAATTTATTGTATTATTATTATTTTATGAATGGTAGACCCATTTCCATTCTCTTTTTACCATTTTTCTAAAACTATGTTTCATACCTGTTATACTGCCGAATTTTCTCCTCAAATGTTCTCTCATTTTCCCAAGAAATTTTCTTGTTTTCTTTTTGGAATACCCAACCCAATTTATTTTTCTAGGATAATTAACCTAGATTTGAAAATTATATATTTTATTTTTATATTAACTTACATGAACTCATATTCCATTCATAGGTTCATAATTACATAATAATCATGTCTTTAATAACTTTTTTAAAATAACACCATGATTTTGTTATGAAACATGGTTCTTTTATTCACTATGTATTGTTTATAAAATGATTTATTATGATATATTTGTATCATTTTAATTAATTCATATGAATGTTTCACCCTTATGTCACTCATTGTGAATAGAATTTAATCTCTAGAGATGACAAGTTTTACGATACCTTGGTGAATAACGATGGTTATATTTACGATAACTACGTGACAAACCATAGTGATGCATTTATGAATATATCATTTAAATTTTGTATCTCCATTTAAAATTGTTGATTCATGTTATTATTATGATGAAATTCCTCTTGATCATTCTTTTATGATTTTCCACAAGATCTTTTTGACATATCTCAAGATCACAAGTAAATTGATTCCCTTTCTTTCCCTTACTAGGCCTTATGCTCACTCTTTCCTTTGATGTATGTACCTAGGCTATGAGATGTAGTAAATTTACTCAGTATGAACCTATGATTAGTCTTTTCAAGTGGATTATAATAATTATTTATTTTTTCATGTATTATGTTTCATTTTTTTCAAGAAAATAAACTTTAAATGATTATTTTTGTACCACGTAAATGAAAATTTATGTAATAAAAAGGCGGGATGACATAATAAAAGGATAATATATGTTATAATAAATGTTAATATTGTTCTATAATATGTTAATAACATGATCATAACACCTATAATGAATTCTAAATCATGTTCAACGGAAAAGAAGTGTGAGGTAAGGGATTTTGTCTTAATTTACATTCCATTAAGACTTATTAATTATTATGCACCAATTCCAATTTATGTGGTTTATATACTTCCAATTTGAATTGTAATATCATGATTCACCCATTAATCAATGAATTTTATCTTTCAATTTTAATTATTTCATCCAATAGTTTCTGAATTTAAAATTACCATGTTTTAAAAGTTATTGTACAATCTCACTTTCTTTTTGTGATGGATTTAGTTCTCTTGAGAAAATCACTTTATTATAATCATTTTTCATTTAAAAATAAATTTATATTAAATATCCATATTATTTTATGATGTATATGATTGTTTCATAAACCATATACCATTTTTACATACATTGTTTACTTTGAAAGTTATTTGATTAATCGGGGAAATATTGATAAATTTGAATCCATTACACAATACATATACTTTATGATAAGGAACATTGTTTATGAATTAATTAGATTAGTGTATATATGTGGAATAATTTCTACATGGATGACATTGGTTTTAAATTTTTATATAATTACCATCGATTCATTAGTGTTCTTATAAGAAAAATCAGTTGGAAAATTCAGAAAGGTTTTTACCCAGTATTTTTGAACTATATTGAGGATATATCTTAATGGTAATGGTATTATGTGTTTGGGGAACATGATGTAATGTAATTAGTAATTTCCTTTATTAATAATTAATTTATTATTATTATCCATGGATTTGCACAATTTTATTATATATGGATGTATTTCATTCTTATATTATTCATTTAATGGCATTTGTATTCACTTATTTACCATTCCATTTTGAGTAGGAATTAACTATTCATACAACCATGTTATTTAAATTTAATGTGTATCTAGTTATCTACCTTTCCATAGTGAATATTGATTATTTATTCATGATATATTATGTTGTATTTAACCCTTTTTGAGTATTTTAACTCACCCTTATTTTTTTCCTCTTCCCCAGTATATGAAGAATAGATATTTGAATAAGTTTCAAGGAGGTAGTTCATTTTTTTGATATGTTTTGTATATTTTTATTTACTAAATTTTAAATGGGTTTCATGTTTGTATCTAGTTCTCCAAATTTTCTAAATTGATCTGTCTTTTGTGATTCGACCCATTGTATATGTGCCAATGTAATAAACTAAGGCACCAACTCCAAGTTACAGGGGTCAGGCATTACAAACATATCATGTATCTAGGGGAATTATATATCATGATATTAGCGGAAGACTCATATGTTAATGGTTTGGTGTGATAAGATATACAGTCATTTAGAGACCAGGTAATGGGATAAATATAATATTTATTTTAGGAGATCTCATTTCATCATTTTATTTATTTATTTTAGTTTTATTTTATATTTTTTATCATTGATATATTTTTGATTTGGATGCATGAATTCTTGGAATTAAATGATTTTTTCGGATTTAATATATTCATCATCTATGATTAGTTTTATTTTATTTATAATATATATATTATTTATTATTTTTATTGATTAGTTTGCATCTCATCATATGGTAAATAACTTTTTAATGATTACAGTATACCCTACGTGCTTGTTTCTAGGCACTAGATATTAGGGAATGCATCTGCGACTTTGTATCTTTTATCTCAGTGATATGGTTATATTGAGGTAATATGTTAAAATGGCATGATATAATTATTTAAAATATTTATATAATTTTTGGGATATTGATAAAATATATATATTGATAAAACCTTGAGATAAAATTTCTATATGGTCTAACATTTTATTTTTAGTACAAGTTTGACATTCCATTAAGTGGTAGATATGAATTATTATTTTTATTATATTCCTATTTAGTTTATTTAAATTGGAATAATTTTCATGAGTTATGGGCTGCTTATTTTGTATTTGTCAGGGAAAAAATATAGTGTGTTCATGAAATAGCATCAATGAATTGTATTATGAAAAAAGTGATCAAGATTTTTATAAGAATGATTTGGGAATGAGTTTTGTAAATTAAAAAAGAAAAATAATTTATTTCATGATTTCTTAAATTAATTATTAGTTGTGAAATAAATAATTAGAACTTGTTATGTTATTTAAATTTATTTTTTTTCTTATCTACCTTGTGTGGTATGTTTGTTTATCTTCGAATGGGGATTAATTATTGGTTGTTACTAACCAGATGTTTAGTATTATAGAGTTATATTTTCTAAAGTGTTCGTTAAAGAGTGTTATAATAATGATAAAGATCATGATATTCCTATAAATATAATATAGATCTATATTATATAAGGCTCATGATGATCCTTATTATTTTATTTTAAATTATAGAGAGGGGTAATCCTAGGGGTGAATCCATATTTTCTAATATCACCCATTATTTCCAACCATAAAATTCTATAATTTTCATGGGAGATGTTGGATATTGATGTATGAAATAATTTATTGATAGGATATGTATAATTTTTTATTTTATATTAACTCCATTATTATTAAAAGACAAGTTAAAAGGTATTTATGTTATAATGGTTGGTGCGATGAGGGTGGAAAATATTGGTGAATACTAATAAAATTAATGGTTTTTCATGGGAAGGATTTTGGACTCTATATTATTATTATTATTTTTTAAATACACTAAATATGGATAAATCATATTATTTTATAGATATTATTCAAAGAGAGATTATTTTGATTAAATAAGTTGAAAATAATATTGATTTTATCTCTTGTGTATCATATTTATGTAGAGATAAAGTTATAAAGTCTCAAAGCTTCTAGATTAGTTTACACTAATCTTTACAGGATTAGTTGAGGCTTTTATATCAACTAGTCTATATTGAGTGGTGAATAAATTACTAATAAAAGAGATGAATTATGGGGTTTGGAAAAGAGTAGGATTTATTTTAGTAGTAGTGGGGATATTAGTGGTTCTTCATGAAAAAAAATATTAGGTTTGAAGATATATATTTGGATTAATAGAGATTATGATGATAGAAAATGATTTTTCCATTATATTTGCCTCAGGGAATAACTCCATTGATAATTTGTCACTATTGGTATGAATATATTATCCTTAAATTAGTGTGATGTACCCAATAAATTTTTTGAAGGAATGGGTTTATTTTCAACCATGTTTGAAGAATCATTGGAAACTAGTGAGATTTGTTAATAAGTGTTGAGAATATTTTTGTGTGGAATGGATATTGAAGGATTTAAATTTAAAATGTATTTCCAAGATTTTAAAGAAATATATAACTCTATTGTTAATTATTAAAAATGTAAAAGAAATGTCTCTGTAATAGTCATTCTCACTTTGTAAGAGATATTTTGTATAAGATCAGAAAAATCGACAAAGGCATGGTAATTTTATAAGGATCATTTAATTCTATA
Organism: Viscum album; assembly: GCA_963277665.1. Classification (NCBI taxonomy): domain Eukaryota; kingdom Viridiplantae; phylum Streptophyta; class Magnoliopsida; order Santalales; family Viscaceae; genus Viscum; species Viscum album. The sequence goes on from OY728161.1 coordinate 1,422,552,923, forward strand.
AGGATCATTGAAAGTTTCATAAGATTTATTATTACAATAGAATAAATATTTGATAAATTAAAAATTAATAAGAGTCATTAAGGACACTTTAATAGTTATATACCAACTTCTATAAGCATGATTTAGAATTATATAAGAATGCTAATAATTATGTTAGAGTTATCCACAATATTGGAAATTTCATAAGGGTTATCCAAACATTATAAAGAATATTTTTCATAGAAATTTCTACGATTTATTCGAATATTGTTATATATAATTTCAAGAAACAAAATGGAAGAATAATATATATTTATTGTACATCGAATGATTCATTTTACTTTGTAGATATATTACTTTCAATCTGAAAACATTGTTCAAGAATGGAACCATAGAGTATATCATAATTTTTTTTTCTCTTACATTGTGTACTTTCAATGATCCATGTACATTTCAAAACGTTTTTGTAAATTTTAGATTTTAAAATAATGCGATTTCTGTGAAATTCCAACATAAAGAGTATGATAAAATTTTAATTGGATGAAACAATGATGAACAAAAATCCATAAATCCTATTAAAGTCATTGTGTTTTGATTCAATGTAAGTTATTAGAATTTTTATTCATGATAAAATGTTTCATTGTAGCATCACTCCGTTTTAATAAATAAGTTTTCATTACATTTTACAAATAGAGGATCCTTAATGTCTAGTGTCTTGAAAATCAGGAAAAATAAAAATTGAAAACAACATAAAACATTCTTCTAATACACTTGTAAGGATTCATCATAAGATCATTCTAAGTAAAATAACTGCATCTCATAACTTGGATACATACATAAAAGTAAAGGGTGAGCATAAGGCTCAGTAAGGAAAACAAGTGACATAGTTGACATGTGGTCTTGAGCAATAATAATAAGAACATGATAAAAATCATAAAGACATGAGCAATGGTAGAATATGCATATCATGATAAAAATAAAATGAGTCATAACATGAATATTTGGCTACAAAATTTCATTTATACTATCATGAACATATCACCAAGGTTCATCCACAAGGTGTCATTAAAATTACCAAGGTTATTCATCAAGGTATCGTGAAACTTGTCATATCTAGAGATTAATTCTTTACCCAATGCATTAGAGTGCTATCAGGGAGCACCGTTAATATTTATTTATTTTCATATTCTCAACATAGATCATAATCAAACATTTCATAAATAATCCATAGTGAATAAAAGAAATGGGTTTCATTTCAAGATCGTCACATTTTAAAAGTTCTTAAAAATAAGATCATTATGTCATTTGTAACCCAAAGAAATGGAGTAAGGGTTATATGTATGTCAATTATAGAATAAAATATATAATATTTATATATTTATGAACACCCATAGAAACAAAATAGGTCTGGGTATTCACATAAATAAAACAAGAGAATTTTTCGAGAGAACGAGATAGTAATTATGAGGTGAAATTTATGCAACATAACAGCTATATAACATGGAATTAGAAAACATTGAAAAGAGAGGGAAAAAGGGTCACAGAATCATAAATAATTAATAAGACAGTATGGGTACACAATAAGATCATGGTATGGATATTTGAATGACATACCACATGAAAAAGAAACATGAAGGAAATAAGAAGATGCGATTTCTTTTACGAGAAATTCGGCACCCTAATAGTGTCACTTAAAAATTCAAAAAACAAGTTGATGAGAGCGGAAAGGGTATCTCAAAAATTATAAATGAAATGGTTAGTAATGATAACATATAAGAACATACCCTCAACATAAAAAGATGGAAACTAGAAGACAAAACATAAATGAAGTCATGGCTTAAAATAGGAGGGTGAAAGATTCCCTTACCTTGAAGAGTAACTTTAAGAGCTTGATGGTTGGGACCTTGAGAGGTTAGAGGGATCCTTGGGAGGACCCCTTGGGTGTTAAAGAGACCGGAACTTCATTGAGGAGGATTTATAAATGAAATGGATGAGATAATGGATTGGTATTTATAGGAGAAGTGAGGGAAGAAGTCATTAATTTCCAAGGGACACCTCATCGGTGGTATTGGAAAAACCACGGGCTTTACCATGGTATTTTCCCATGGTATTGGACACATGGTACACCTCATAGAATATCATAATATTCGTAAGTAGACCTAAATTATTACATAATTATTACATCCTTAATGATGTCATTAAACACTCGAAACTCAAAACTGTATTTTCACTATTCACCGAAAAATCAACTATTTTAGAAAAATAAAAAAATTCTCCTTAACCTAATATTGATGCTATGAAATAAAATTTGAACTCCATTTTATGAAAATAATTTTCTAATTATGATATATTTAATTTTTAAGTAAAACACTATTCACTGAAAATTCAACTATTTCAGAAAAATCGCCAAAATTAACCTTAACCTAATATCGATGATCAGAATTCAAAAATGAACTCCTTTTTATGAAAATAATTTTCTAATTATTTTAAATTTAATTTTTAAATAAAAAACTATTCACCCAAAAGAAAACTAATATATAATTAAAAATTTATGAAACTGTTATTTACGTATTTTATTGAATCACATTACCTAATCAAGGTGCCTAAATTTTATTAATACTTTTTTTAAGTGAGGTTACTAATCCATTTGGTTACATTACTAATCATAAGGGTAAAATTACTATTCATAATTTACTATTCACCATAAATTAAGTTGACCTTATTAGACTCTAAATTTCGTACTGAACACAACTATAGAAGACCATTTTTTGAAAATCATTACACATTATTAATTATTTATTGTTTACATAAATATTTTACAATATCCCTTTTTCCCAAAATTCATCAATAATATACATCCTATATTTATCCGGAAATTTTGAATTTACACAATTTACCATAAAAAGAAATAACAATTTTATTTATATCAAAGGATTACACAAAGTAGCTAAGGTCTCGTTACATATCACCTTATAATACCAACATAGTACCTAAGTGTAATGTGTGCTAAGGTGATAGAATCTTTAGGTGTTTCGGCCAACATTGCCTGAGTGGTGACCTCTATCAGCTTGAACTTATCCTGTAAGCGATTCCGTTCAAGCTCCAAATGATGAAGTTCGGCTTGGTCTAGGTCCAGATCAAATCCCAGTGGTGCTACCTCCTTCCCATGTTCCATCAGATGGGCTTCGAATGGATAGAGTCTACTAATTGAGACCATCTAATCTTCTTTCTATATTAATAAACCAATATCACTTGTTTTTATAAACAAAAATTGTAACGTTAAGAGTTTAGCTTCCAATGGTCATATTGACCAACATTCATATAACAGTAGAAACCCAATGGTGTCATTTAATTATACTCACTTCATTAATTAAAGAATATAGTTTTGTTCAGTATAAAATAAAAATACACACAAAATTAGGAAACAAATATTAATAAAATGTTTGGTTCATTACATTCTTCCCACCTTGAGAAATTTCATCCCTAAAATTTTAACTTGTATTCCCTAAGAAGAAAAGGTGTGGGTACTTCTACCTCATTGACTCCTCTGGTTCCCATGTGGATTCTTCGCATTTTTGGTACCTCCACAACACCTTAACAAGGTGGGTAGTCTTGTTGTGTAGAACCTTGTCTCTACGATCCAAGATCTCCACCAGCTGCTCCTAATAAGAGAGGTCATGTTCCAGTTGTACCACCTATGGATTTAGTACATGTGAAGGGTACGGTATGTACTTACTCAAGAGGGATATGTGGAAGACATCATGAAATTATGCTAGATTTGGAGGAAGTGCAAGCCAATAGGCCACTGATCCTACGCGATCAAGGATTTCGTAGGGGCCAATGTACCTAGGGCTGAGCTTCCCTTTCTTCCAAAACCTCATGAATCTTTTCTAAGGTGAAACTCTAAGAAATATCTTGTCACCATAAAAAAACTCAGTGTCCCTTCGACGGTTTTCGGCATACCTCTTTTTCCAACACTGGGTAGCCATAATGTGTTGTTGGATGGCATGGACTTTTTCTATCATCTCTTTCACAAGATCATGCCTAAGAAACTTTCTCCCACCAACTTCATCCCAACAAGTAGGTTTTATACATCGCTTTCCATACAGAGCTTCATATGGTGCCATTTGAATACTCGAGTGGAAGCTATTGTTGTAATAGAACTCAACTAAAGGGAGATGTTGATCCCATCCACCTTTAAATTCCATTTATCATGTTCTCAGTGTGTCCTCGAGTGTTTGAATAGTCCTTTCAGATTGGCCATCTATTTTGGGGTGATAGACAGTACTAAAATTCAATTATGTGCCCAGAGCATGTTGAAGAATTCATCAGAATTTTGATGTGAAACTTGTATCACGATTAGATAGGATTGAATGTGGAACTCCATGTAGCCTTTCCACTTCCTTTACATAAATCCCGAAATGATGATCAAGAGATAAATCTTCCTAAATGAATATAAAATGGGTTGTCTAGGTGAGACGGTCCACAATAACCCATATCACATTATTTCCTTTGGAAGTTGTCGGGAGACTGGTGACGAAGTCCATTGTGATATTGTCCCACTTCCATGCAGGTATGGGTAGTGGTTGCAATACCCTTTTAGAAATTCATCTATCTGCCTTCACTTGCTGACATACTAGGCACCTTGAAGTGTAGTCATCAATCCACCTTTTCATATTATCCCACCAATAATGATCACAAAGGTCCCTATAAATTTTTGTTTTTCTAGGGTGTATAGAGAAAGTAGACCTATGATATTCATCCATCAACTCCTTCTTTATTCCCAGAATAGATGGAACACGTATTCTTGTATGAAATTTCACTACACCTTCTTGATCAGTATTGATCATAGGAAACTTCCCATCCTTCATAAACTCAAACATCTTATGTAACAAGGGATCTTCTTTCTGAGATTTCTTGATATTCTCTAGTAATGACCATTGAGAAATCATTTGGGTAAGGTTTGATGATGTCCCTTCCTTTATAATTCCCGTGTCCAAATTTACTAATTCATTGATCAAAGGGTATCTTTGAATCCTCATCATGGAAAGAAAAACTGGGTCTTTCCTGGTTAATTCATCAGCAACTTTGTTTTCTCTTATAGGATGATAATGAATTGAACAATCATAGTCTTTAAGAAGTTCCAACCATCTTCTTTGTCTCATGTTCAATTCCTTTTGTGTGAAAATATACTTCAAACTTTTGTGTTCTATGTATATATCGCATTTCTCCCCATAAAGATAGTACCTCCATATATTCAGAGCAAAAATGACCGCAGCCAACTCCAAATCATGCGTAGGATAATTCTACTCATGATTCTTCAACTATCAAGATGCATAAGTAATGTCTTTGTCATTTTTCATAAGGACTCACCCAATCCCTCTTAGATATTAATCTCTAAAAATAAGAAATCATTCTCCACAAGAGAGTAGAGTTAACATGGGTCCAGTAACCAATCTCTTCTTCAATTCATGGAAACTTTCCTCACACTCTTTTGTCCAGATAAACTTGACCCCTTTTCGAGTTAACTAGGTTAATGGATTAGAAAGTCATGATAATTTTTTCACAAACTTACTATAATATCCTTCTAATCCAAGGAAACATCAAATCTCAGTTATTTTTGTAGGCTAAGGCCACTCCTCTACAACCTTTTTCTTTGCAGGGTCAACTGTGATTCCGTTATTGGTAACAATTTTCCCCAAGAAAACAACTTGTTGTAACCAGAATTCACATTTACTGATCTTTCCAAAAATACTCTCCTTCTGCAGAGTTTGAAAAATATCCCTTAGATGATCCTCATGCTCTTCAAAAATTTTGGAATATTTCATAATATCATCAATAAAAACTACCACAAAGTTATCAAGGTAGTCCTTAAAGACTCTATTCATCAAATCCATAAAAATAGTAGGTGCATTAGTCTGCCTGAAGGGCATTAAAACAAACTAATAATGACAATATCTTGATCGAAAGGCAGTTTTCATAATATCATCTTTCTTCACCCTTAAATAAAGATAACCATATCGAAGATCAATCTTAGAGAAGAATTGAGCCCCACAAAGTTGGTCAAATAAGTCATCAATTCTTGGAAGATGGTATTTTTTCTTCACTGTGATCCCATTCAGTTCTCAATAATTAATTCACAGACACATTGATCCATCCTTCTTCTTCACAAAGAGAATTGGTGCTCCCCAAGGAGACACACTCGGTCGAATAAACCCCTTCTCCAAATGATCTTAGATTTTTTTCTTTTATTCCTATAGCTCTACATTTTCCACCCAATATGGGGTCTTTGATATCGGATGAAATCCATGTACGAGTTCAATGGATAACTCTACCTCTCTTTATGGGGGAGGTCCGAGAAACTCCTTAGGAAATACATCAACATATTTCTGGATGATGGGATAGTTTCTATCCTTAAACTATCATCTCCTTCTTCTTCTTCACCGATAAACTCAATAATGAACGATATAGGGGGTTCCTCTAGACAAAGATCAGGTTGAGATATTTCTCCTTGGAAGATAATTGTAGGTTTACCATTCAAGACTACTTAGATTTCCTTGCTTCTATATTTGATCTTAGAATTATACTTTGAGAGCAATTCCATCCCTAGTATAATATCGAATTTTAGTGTGGGAATGAATACTAGATTTGCGATAATATTTTGCTCACTAATGTAAATACTAGAGTTTCTAAACACTGATGATGCTTGGATAATCCCACTAGGAGTCTTGACTGATAACTCTACTTTTAGAAAATCGGGGGTTGATTCTAAATTCTATGAAAACATGGAGGAAATAAAGGAATGAGTAGAACAAGAATCAAACAAAGTAAATTTGAGATGTTAGAGAACATCAAGAGTACCTAATACCACATCATTTGGAGCTTCAACATCATCTATCATGATATCAAAAGCATATCCTTTCATCCCTTGGCCTTTGGTGAGGATGATGGGGGGTCCCCTCTTCTTCCCTCAAATTTGGACCGTGATTGTCAAAGTGCCCAAGTAGTACACACTTAAAACACTGGACATTATGAAGGACCTGCACCATCTTCCCCTTGTAGTTTTTGTTAGAAAGTTGAGGTTTCACCTCACTACGACAATTCCTTGCACTATGGCCATCTCTTCCACACATGTAGCATTTCCCACTCCCGAGCAAGCAGTTCCCCAAATGATTCTTCCCACATTTATTAAACGTGGGATGTTTTACTTTCTTGTCTCATCTTCCCTGATCAATGTTACTCCCTATGTTGGTCTCTATCGATCTCTTCTTGTCGTTTGATTTATGAGACCACTACGTCTTACCAAACTCCAGCTCGACTTTCATCGTACTTCGCACGATCTCCTCGTAGCTATCATGGTGTCGGTTGGCTAGATTCTTCCGCAGATGAGGTCTTAGTCCACTAAAGAATCCATCAACCTTACCAATAGGATCCTTGATGAATCTTGATGTATAATGTGAAAGCCGGGTGAAGTTCATCTCATAGATTCCGACCGATTTGGTCTCCTTCTACTTCAGCTCGAGAAACTCCTTCTCCATTCTTGTTCCAAAGGAATGAGGGAAATAAATAATGAAAAAGATCCCTCTGAACTCTTCCCAATCCATACCTTCAACTTAAAAACTTTTCATTGTGTTTTAAATCAGTTCCCACCATTGATAAACTTCTCCTTCTAGGCGATAGACAACCAGAGTGACCTTCTCTTGCTCTGAATAGCATAGCATTAAAAAGATCTTCTCGATAGAGCTAATCCACTGATCAGTAATCAATGGTTCAGTAAATCCACTTAAGTTTGGTGGTCTTTGACACATAAAAGATTCAACATAATGTTATTACCTTCGTGGTGAGATCGGTCTCTCAGCTTGATTCACGTTTTTCCCATAACTTGTGTCATTTGGTTCATCGTTTGCAAGAATGTTTCCATTTCGGCTTCCATCGGAGGGCCATCAGCGCATGGTCCATTGGGGTCACCATTTGCACGGTTCCTTCTATTTCCATACATTTTCTAAAAGAGTAAAACCTTAGTGAGAAACTTGTTTCATTTACAAATCTTTTAACTATAAATAATTTTATGTCTTAAAACATCATGCCTAAACAATTACATTTCTCTACAATTCCATCTTAATGATTCATAAATATCTTGTGAGTAATCGAACATATCTCATGGGTGTGTCGTAACTAAGAGTGTAGAAAGGTCCTTTTTTGTGTACCAGTTCCCATTCGAGTCAAGCTCAAAGCGGTGTTTTTGGGTTATACCCATATGTACATCAATGCCAGATCCACCTTTACCTGCTCGTATCCAGACAAGGATGTATTTGTTTGATAAACAACTTACTCAATGCTCACCAAAATACTAGGAAATTTTCAAATTTTTAAATTTTTATATAGGGTTATTCCTGAAGTTTTCATATCATAATTTCGATAAATAAATAAACTATCCTTTGATACCAACTATAACATCACACCTTTTTAATACATATGTTTTCATTACATTTTACAAACAGAGGATCTTTAAAGTCTAGTGTCTTGGAAATCAGGAATAATAAAAATTTAAAACAATATAAAAAATTCTTCTAATCCACTTTTATGGCTTCATAATAATTTTATACTATTTAAAATTACTGAATCTCATAATATGGAGACATACATCAAAGGAAAGGGTGAGCAGAAGGCTCGGTAAGGACAACAAGTGAAACAGTTGACATGTGGTCTTGAGCAATAAAAATAAGAACATGATAAAAATTATAAAGACATGAGAAATGGAAGAATAGGAATATCATGATGAAAATAACATGAATCATAACTTTAATATTTGTCTACAACATTTCATTTAGACATTCATGAACATATCATCAAGGTTCATCCCCAAGGTGTCATAAAAATTACCAAGGATATTCACCAAGGTATTGTGAAACTTGTCATCTCTAGAGACTGATTCTTTACCCAATGAATTAGATAGCTATTAGGGTGAACCCTTAATATGTATTTATTTTCATGTGATCCACATAGATAATAATCAAACACTTCATAAATAACCCATGGAGAATAAATGAAATGGGTTTCATTTCAAGATCGTGATGTTTTAAAAGTTCTTAAAAATAAGATCCTTATATAATTTATAATTCATGGAAAGAGAGTGAGGGTTATATGTATGTCAACTACAGAATAAAATATATAATATTTATATATTTATGAACAACCATATAAACTAAATAGATCTAGGTATTTACATAAATAAAATAAGAGAATTTCTGGAGAGAAAGAGATAGTAATTTTGAGGCGAAATTTCTGCAGCCTAACGACTATATAACATGGTTTTAGAAAACATTGAAAAAAAGAGAGGAAAAGGGTCAAACACACATAAATAATTCATAATAAATTATGGGTATATAATAAGATCATGGTATGGATATATTAATGTCATATGACATGAAAGGAAACATAAAGTAAACGAGAAGATGCGATTTCTTTTACAAGAAATTTGGCAGCATAACGACGTCACATAAAAATTCAGTTTACAAATTAATGAGAGTAGAAAGGGTCTCTCAACAATTATACATGAAATGGAATATACTGAGAACATATAATAACATACCCTCAAATTAAATATATGGAAACTAGAAGACACAACATAAAGAATGTCATGGATTAAAAGAGGAGGGTGAATGATTCCCTTACCTTGAAGAGTAAATTTAAGAGCATGAACGTTGGGACCTTGGGAGGTTGGAGGGAACCTTGGGAGGTCTACATGGGAATTAAAGAGACCAAAAATTTGTTTTGGGGGATTTTGGAATGAAATGGATTTAGGAATGGCTTGGTATTTATAAAATAAGTGAGCGAACAAATCATTAATTTCCAAGGGATACCTCATTAGTGGTATTGGAAAAACCATGGGATTTCCCCTGGTATTTACCCATGGTATTGGCCACTTGGGACACCTCATAGAATATATTACTATTCATAAGTTGACCAGAATGATTACATAATTATTATATGCTTAATGATGTCATTAAACACTGGAAACTCAAAACTGTATTGTCACTATTCACCGAAAATTCAACTGTTTCAGAAAAATCCCAAAAATTCACCTTAACCTGATATTGATGATCTGAATTCAAAAATGAACTGCATTTTTAAGAAAATAATTATCTAATTATGAGATATTTAATTTTTCAGTAAAAACACTATTCACTGAAAATTCAACTGTTTCAGAAAAAATCATCAAAATTCACCATACCAAATATCGATGCTCTAAATTCAAAAATGAACTCCATTTTATGAAAATAATTTTCTAAATATTTTTAGTTTAATTTTTAAATAAAAACACTATTTACTCGAAAGAAAACTAATACATAATTAAAAATTTCTGAAACCATTATTTACTTATTGTAGTGAATCACAATACCTAATCAAGGTGTCTAAATTATATTAATACTTTCTTAAGTGAGGTTACTAATACATTTGGTCACATTACTAATCATAAGGGTAAAATTACAATTCATAATTTACTATTCACCAAAAATTATGTTGATCTTATTAGACTCTAAATTTCTTTCTAAACACAACTGGAGAAGACCATTTTTTGAAAATCATTACACATTATTAATTATTTAAGGTTTACATAAATATTTTAAAATATCCCATTTTCCCAAAATTCCTCAATAATATACATCCAATATTTATCTGGACATTTGAAATTTAGAAACTTTACCATAAAAAATAACAATTTTATTTATATCAAAGGATTACACAAAGTAGTTAAGGTCTCATTACATAGCCCCTTATAATACCAGCATAGAACCTATGTATAAGGTTTGCTAAGGTTATAGAATCTTGGGGCGGCTCGACCAACATTTCCCAAGTGGTGACCTCTATCAGCTTGAACTTCTCCCGTAGGTGATTCCGTTCAAGCTTCACATGATGATGTTTGGCTTGGGATTGGTCTAGAGAAAATTCTAGTGGTGAAACCTCCTTCCCAAGTTCCGTCAGACGGGCTTCGAACGACCCGAGTATACTGGATGAGGCCATCTATTCTTTATTCTATATTAATTATCTAAGATCACTTGTATTTATAAACAAAAATTGTAATGTTAATAATTTAACTTCCAACACTCATATTGACCAACGACCATATAACAGTCAAAACCCAACAGTCTCATTTAATTATACACAATTCATTAATTAAATAATATAGTATTGTTGAGTATAAAATAAAAAAATAAAAAATTTGGAAATAATTATTAATAAAAAGTTTGGGTCGTTACATTCTTTTCATGAATAAGGTTTACGATAATTCTAGTTGAATCTATTTTAGTGAAATATAGAGAAGATATCTCTATTGGAACTTTTTTTAACTATCAAATGCATTAATTTGTAAATTATTGTAAATTGGGATCAATGCTGAAGAAATACACATGTATTTTATTTATCTATAGATATTTAAAGGAGGGTATTAGTCTAATTTTGATAAAGATAGTTATTAAATGAAAAATAAATATTCTAAGATCATAGTAATATTCCTATGATGAAAAATAGATGATAAACTGCAAAGAAGATCATGTTTTACGTTTAAATTGAGGTAAATCTCTAGAACGTTAGCTAGTACTAATTATCATAATTAAATTTAATATTTTAACAATGAGGTATGTTTTATTAAGGGGATAAACGTAGAGATATACATTTAAATAGAGACTAATAAATATTAAGATTAAAATAGATGTGAAAACTAGGAATATATAATTGGAGAAAAACATTAGATTATAAGAATTTAATGAATCATCATTGAGAAGAAAATTGAGAAGTATAGAATCAACTAATTGTGCATGATGTGAAAAATTATGATTAATATGATTTAAAAAATGAATATTAGAGGTATTTTTTCTTTAATAAGTTATCACACTTTTATCACATTATCAAGAAGAATTAATGTGGTAGTTCATCTTCAATTGTTGAAGAAAACTGAATTCCCTTTTGATCTTAGTATCCCTTGAATAAGGAACATGCATGCTGGTGGTAGCCATCTTATTTCTAGTGGGAATTTTTTTGGTGTCTTGATGCACATGGGTAAATTATGATACCACCCAAACCACTTTTAATGTTTGATTGATTATTATTGGAAAAAATATATGACTCAGACACCACGATTAAAGAAAAGAGTATTTACCCACACTGAGACCAACCCTCATAAAAATAATGAATTGTGTTTCTCTTTTAGATTATTTTTTCATTTGGGTATGACTAAATTTTATAATTGAGTGAATCATATCCTAACATATCATAGAGTTTAATTTTAAGAGGAAGAAATTATGAATGAAAATAACCACTAATTCAACCCCCATACACCCTCTCAATGGTTCACCTATTATCATGGTTTATCAACTGGTATTGGAGCACTCCCCGGTTCCCTCTCTCAAATCCTTAAGGTTCCAAAATGTATAATTTAATTTATATTAATAGTAGTAGATTCCTTTATTTTTATGTAGATACTTATCATAGAAAAAATAATAGGATGCTATACTATATTATATCACTTGGTCAATAGGTTTTTGATATAGAAAATGTATGATTTAGATCAATTAAAATAATTCATCAAATGTATTTTACTGATAAAAAGAATTTGGAAACTAAAGGAAAATCCAAAAATGAGATTTTTATATCACTATCATAAAATGTTTAACTAAATTGATTGGAATTCAAACAAATAATAAATTATTAAAATATATAAATTAGATATAAAGGAAATTAGGAAGTTAAAGAATCTATGTTTTATATTTTAAGGATTGGATTATATGATATAAAAAAGATAAATAATAAACCATAAATTATTATTTTATAAGAATAAATAAAATATTCAACAACATCAGAGTCTATATAGAAAATATTGAAGATTTTATAAATTTCAAGAAGTTGATGAGAAAATTTATTGATAGGTTTGATCCAATTTTTTAGCATTATAAGATATATAGGATCTCTTCCTTGATAAACTACATAATATTCTCTTTTAATAAGAAATGGGAACATCTATAGTATATATAAATATATTAAAAAATAAAATGTATTTTGAATCCATGAGAAAACTCAAGATCAAAATGAAGAAATTAAATATTCCAATGTTTTTTATATGGAAGAAGAAAATTATGAATATAATAAGATAATTATGGCTCTTATCTCAAATAACCTTTAAAAGGGAAAGGTAATTTATAAGAGAACGACTTCAGAGTAAAATTCACATTGAGATGGGGGTGAACCAATGTTTGGAACTTTTTTCCAATTATAACTTTTATCCCATTCACCTATTAGAATTGTTAGGATCTTGAATATCTTATTTTCATTTCTTTTTCATATTCAAGTTTACAAAAAAATGTACTGATGGAACATGATATTTGGGAAAGGTTCACTACTCAAAAAGAGTATCAAGTCCATGCAATGGTTTGTAAATTATCCAATACAACACAACCACTATAAAAAAACTTTTAACGTGGTTATAAAAAGTAGGGAATATCCATTCACTTGTGTCACACAAAACACAATCAAAAATGGTTTTTGTATAACCCCAGGTTGGTTCTTCATATAGCCTCCAAAGATAGTCTTAACCTTATTTTTAAGATTCTTTATAACCCTAATAATCCTTCCACTAAATGAATCTTCTATTGGATGTCACAATGTTTCATTGTTCTTTTCTTCCTACTCCTTCACTTTTTATTGGCCTTATTGTGAGAAAAATATTTTTATTCTTTATAGAAGTGAATTGAAATATTCAATTTCCCCTTATTATTGTTATTTTTTTGCAAACAGGTATACACAATACTCTCTTCACTTATTCTTCCGTTCTTCTTAAATTCAAAATAGATTTAAATAGATGTAATTCTTCTCCTTATTTGGTTTATCATCATCACATTTACATATTTTTCTTTTTTAATTTCACAAACAACATTAAATATCAAATTGAAATGTTATATTTCTCATATTATTCCCAATAGTGTTCTCATGTACATTTATTACTTTTAATGGATTACTTATTGATGTAACCCATAGCTCATAAAATATTGATGTCATTATTATTTTATGTTTGTTTTAGGTTCTATCTCATGATAAATATCACAATATTACTTTACGTTTCCTTATATTCGTTATATTTGTTAAAAAAACAACCTGGTTATCTCAAGGCATGTTTATGTGATTGGTTATCAAATGCATGTACACCTCCGAAAATGTTTGTATATATTATCTTTTTTGTATGTGTGTTTCCTTTTTATGTAAACCTTGGTACCAAAAGTCTCTTCTTATTTCCTCTTCATGTACACTAAAATAGGTATGTGTAACTTATTCTTCACACAAAAATGAATGGTTGTGTTATACTTTTTCTTCCCCTTCATGTAAAAATGAGTGCATATCACCTCTGTTATCTTTTATATTTAGATATGTGTTGATAATATAGTCTTATCAATATCATTGTGAAACACAATGAGGTCGTGTTAAACTAACACTGGTTCATAGAACTTATAAACCATCATGCAGTTGTAAAGGCAAAAATATGGAATGAAATAATGGAACTCTTCTTCTTCATAAAAGAAGTGCATGACTCTTTTTAAAAAATATTTTTATATGTAACTACCCTTATTTATGTGGGATAGAGACTCACAGAACTATATAACTCTTCAAGAAAAATAATGTAGTAATACGCTTTGATTTTTTTAGAAAAAAAGGGGTCCCAAATAATAACATTAATGGAAGAAACATCTTCTCTACCTAGTTATTGGGTTTTTATAGGCATGTTTACACCACCTTTGTACCACCTCAAGATCAGATAAATTAGCCACATCATAGATGCATTTAAAGTTCAAAAAAATATACCATATAAACAAATTTTAAATCAACTAATTATCACTTTATATCTCAAATGTTCTTAAACCAAAAAACCTTGTGTCTTCATGATACTGGATTCTAATGTGATAATGGAATCACGTTCATGATCACCGTTCGAATGCTCAGACTTCTGCACATACTATGAATATGAAAAATAGTATCTTTAACTTAATTTTTATTCATCCAAGTCATGTTATTTTAAATCCTCTTATCATGAAAATCATAGCCTAAATGCATGAAGGTTCAAGCCTTAATTTTCTCAAAATGAAGATCTCAAAATGATCATAGCAGCATTCAGATATATAAATGGAGGATCGACCGTGAACTTCGAAAAATAGAACCACCATAGAGATTTAGTAATGGTATAAGATAAAGACACATAGATATCAAATGGATCATATCCCTTGGATCAAATGGATGATGAAAAATTCATATTTTTCTAATAAGAGCATTTATCTTCACTCTCATGTCCCACATCGACTTATCTCTTGGTTAAGGTGTGTTATATATTATAATCTATCCTATCAACACTTTGAGCCAAGGAACCAGGGTCGGAACATGGACACACATTCACCCACACCCTTTACGATCCATTCAAAAAAAAATATTCATGGTTTACCTGATCACCCATTTGCTCTATGAATGTGCTTTGTGGGTGTTATGCATAAACCCACGTGTGGTACCTCCATGCAATCCCTATGGGTGCTATGAACTCCTCACCTTCTAACATGAGATGGATAAGTCAACACCTTCTAACATAGTTAATCCCTGGGTTCCCACCTATTTGGTTGTCGTGGTCCATGGTTGTCTTTTGGTTGGCCCTATTTTTTAGTAAACTTGAAAAAAAAACTTATAAAAATCATCAACACAATTTTTATACAAACTAATCAATTATACTCATATATTCTTCATGTAATTAGTTGTCACAATGCATGTCTTTCTTTTCTTTATCACGGAAAATAATTTTTTTCATGAAATTATTAAATGTATTCTTTGTGAATATTAATATTTGAATGGTCTTCAAATAATCTCCTCTTACAATAAACCTTTACAGATTTTTTTTTAAATTCAAATTCTTCTATTCTTTTTGGAATATAATTAATAATGAAATTATTAAAAATAAAAGAATCTTATTCCTTCCCATCACTTTTAGTGTTATAGACAATGTTTTATTTCAAGGAACATAGTGACACATTTTTTAGATGGTGAGAATGGTTAGATGATCATCATGCTTATAAAATAAAAGGATTTAAAAGTAAAAAACATTATATAATAATATGCAAGTACTTTATTCTTCATCCATTAACCCATGCTATTTTCGCATTGTTTTTAATCATGGATATCTTGAATAATTAAGTAAATTCTTAATATATAAATTTTTTAATGTATTTAATTCAATGAAATATTTTTATTTCATTGAAGCCCTTTGAAAACAAATAACAACAATTGAAAAAAACTTATACACAAAGTGGACTCTTCAATTTACCCATTTTATTTGATTTCAAATACCTTCAATGATCTTTAGAAATGATTATGTCAATATGTGAATCTCTACCATTTACTTTTCAAAAAAATAATTTAACTATCTATCCCCATTATTGATAAGAAATAAAAAGTTCTTATGAAAATGGATTCCATATATACTTAAGAAATAATTTAATCATTATTTCACTCTATAAGTCTATATGATCCATGATTTGTATAGAAAATAATAGGAATTGATATAGATAGAAAATCTATTTTTCTAACTGACCATGATACCACATAAAACGAGAACAAATATTATTTTTGTCAATGTTTATCCACTTCTATTCCAGAATGGATATAATTAAATGAAATATTAATGTTTTATAAGAAATGATGACGTGAAATTATTTCACTTACTTCAACTAAAAGATCAAAAACACTCAACAAAAATAAGCAGGATTATATAACTTATATCACCTACATACTTCCCTATTTCTTACATATTTGACTAATTCAATTACTCTCCATTTATATTGTGTTTTTTACCTTTGTTAAATAATTTAGATAGATTTAAAAAAAATACTTTTTTACAATGACAGGATCTTTAGGAACATTCCACATTAATTATATTTGATACCAATTGAAATAATGATTCTGGTAGAAAATAGTCTTTCTCCATTTGTCTCCCTATATAGGGAAACACTCATCAACCTATTAATAATGTTGGATCTCTTAAATAAAACATTTCAGGATGTTCCAGTATAAATAATAGATAATAATGTGTATTATAATTATAGCTGTCCAGATTTTAGAACTTTCACAACTTCATCGAGAATGACCTTCTTCAATATAGGTTGTTCAGGATACCAAATATAATTTCAAACTAAGATGGTATATTTTTATCATTGTTTTATATGATATGATAGTAAATTATTCAACTTCATCATGGATGATCCTATATGTTATTTATATTTGAATTCAAATTAAGGAATCATTCATGTATAACGACATCCTTGCTGTTGAGAATTGATAGCACTCAGTACTTTTGAGATTCTCCCCCCGAGAACTTTCTTCCCCTTCAATTTCCTATATTATAAGTACAAATAGACTATAAAAAGATTAATGTAAAAAGGTGGATAGTTCCTTGATTCTAAATGTAAATAGAATTTTTCAAATAGATTTATCAGCCCAAAATTTCGATTTTCTTCACTCTTCATTCTTGCATATCTGAACTTCAATTCTAATTGAGTCTATGTGGATCTTATCACTCCTTCAATTTCATTACTCACAAACATTTTTATCCAAGAGATTTTAAATAACCTGTGTCACCTGGTGAAACATTAATCTTCTAAAAGAAATATTTTATGTTTTGAATTAATTGTAGAACAATTTAACACTATATCGGTATCCATGTTTCATCTCACATATAGAGATTATTTATCTTCATATAGAATCCTTTCTTTCGCTTCTGAACTATCCTTGGATTTTGCTTCTTAAATTTTCCACATTCTCTCCAAATATTCTATCTAGATTACTAACATAGAATTTGGAACATTGACCATAAGTTTGGATGTTCTTCATGTCTTCTTCATAGTGTTATTCTTAATATTATTTATTCTTTATGCAGAACCTTTCATTAACTTTATGGATTTAGAATCCAAGATCTTTTTAATTTTCTTACCTGAAATCGTATTAGGTGAATGTTTTTTTAAATAATTCATATTATTTATTCCCAAGGGTTATTGTTCATTATTATACAAATTATATGGGCTTATTTTCTCATAAACATTATATACATGTCAAGATAATAACACACCATTCTTTTGACATATAACTTTTAAAGCATCCAAGATATTTTCAAGTATTAAAAATCAGATTGAGGTATAGATATTTTTATTTACTTTTGTATGATGATTCTTTTGCTCTATATTTCTCCCCCATGACATCAGAATAATTTTTTATTTTTTATTTAAAACGTTATTCAAATAATATGATGA
This sequence comes from Viscum album, assembly GCA_963277665.1. Classification (NCBI taxonomy): domain Eukaryota; kingdom Viridiplantae; phylum Streptophyta; class Magnoliopsida; order Santalales; family Viscaceae; genus Viscum; species Viscum album. The sequence continues at coordinate 1,422,571,228 of OY728161.1, forward strand.
AAAATACATGAATTTTTTACAACACTAAAGTAGACCCACAATCCTTGATCTTATTATTTCTTATATAAGATGTTTTTGGGTTTCATTCATTACTTTTTAGAATATTCATAGGGATTGAACTTCAAAAATATTTTTAATATCAACCCTAGCCATGGTGGGGGGTTTATCATTACCCTTATACATCCATACATGTACATATTTCATTCAAAAATTCACTATTTATAAAAAATAGATATATTATCACATGATAGTACAGATAATATCATTCTCATCACAGTTCCATAAAATAGATCATTGAAAATTTCAATATCTTCTTATCATGTATTGGAAGTACTTAAACATTATAACCCTCTAGTGATAATTAATTAGAACTAGTTATTTTCTATTTATTTTATGAAGTGTCAATACATGTCTTCTAAATATTGACCAACTGATCTTCTAATTCTAAAAAAATTTATATTAAGAATGATTTCATGATATTCATCCATATCCATATTCTCTTATCAAGCCTTATTCATTATTTAAAATACTTCTTCATGTTGTTTAACTTTTTTCATCAAAGAGTAAATTTCCTTAATCATATTGAATTTTTCTTCCAATTGTAAATCTTTTTAATCAATGCTATTTATTTAATTTTTATTCAAGTTAATGGATCTTTTATTTTAGATCTTTCTTGAATCCCTATTTCTAATCAACATCCTTGAGTAATTTCAATGATATTATTTCAAGTTCCCTATATGTTTCTTAAAACTATCCAACCAATCAAGAAAACTTTAAACATTTATTTTTTATTATAATCCTTCATCTTGTTAACTATTTCTTCTTCTAGCTGGATTATTTCTTCGTACATACTTTCAAAGACTCCACAAATAATAGAGACTATTTATATAGTATTAAAATATATAATATGTCTTAATCTATTAATTGATGCATCTTGAGATGTTTTAGATCAATCAACATCATCACATATGATTGGATCTTATTTTTAGGGATAGTTAGTATAGTAATGAATTCATACCTCATGATCACTTAAAATTATTGATTCACATGATCAAAAAGTGCTATTGACCACATTTTTTGAAACTTGAGACACCTATTTTTCACTTTCCAGGCTACATATGTCTTTTTTGATAACATGGCTTGGATAAGGTAACACTTACTTCTCTTTATATAAGATGGAATTTTTCATCATCTTTATTTTTTATTCATTTCCCCAATTCATCGTGTTCATTGTAGATATAGACTTTTTCTAAGAGATAAATAAATCTCCACAAAAAATAAACTTCATTATTAACTTATCATAGAAAATCAAATCTTAAAAACAGAATAACTAAAATGTAGAGAATATTATAAAAATAAAAAATTTATCTAATTCTAATTGAGATTACCACTTAATGATATACTCAAATCTAAGAGGGGGATGAATTAGTATTTGTAAATATTTCACCAATTATAAATTTTATCCCTTTTACAACTTAGATTTATTATGATCTTATTTACGTATTTTCTTTTCTTCCTTGTTTTCATGTATATTAAAGTATGTAAATCTGGTATATCATATTTTGGTAGGTTTCACAACTCAAAAACTATATCTATTCCTTGAAATTGGTTTTCAATACTTCAATAATATATAACCACTATAAAATAATCATTTAACATGGTTACAAAAATCATGGAATAACCATTCACTTATGTCGCATTATAGTCAATCAAAATTATTTATTATATATGTCATATATGGTTCCTTATAGTACCACTAAAGATAGTATTCGCATTATTTTTAATGTAATTTGGGACCCAAATAAATTCTTCCACCATACGATAGTTCGGTTGGCTGTCCAAGTTCTATTTTGGTCTTCTATTATAATTCTTTGCTTGTTACATTCATAGCAGAGGTAAATAAACCTTCTTCCTTCATAGAGGAAAATGAAAATTTGTTCTTATTATTCATATTCTTATGAAAATATATTTTTATTGTTCTCTCTTAACTTATTCTTCCATTATTCTTTGGTGATAAATAAATTTCACCGTTTCTCCTTCTTTTTCTTGCTAGAATAACAATATTCAATCATGATTATTGAAACAATGAATTTTCATCTTAAAATCATCACATTTACAACTTATTATTTAGGTCTTTGAAAAAAAACACGAGATGTTAAATCCCAGGGTTGGATTACTCAAATTCTACCCAATAGTGTTCACATAAAATTGAACTACTTTTTATGGATTACTTAATTATTTAACCCTTAACTTATAACAATTTTTTTTCCTTGTTATTTTATGTGAATTTTTCGTTTTGTCTCATGAGCATGCTCACTTGTTGAATTCATGATACCATATATGTTTTATTTATATTTACATGAATATCCTAATTAACTCAATACATATAGATGTGATTGGTAATCACATACATAAACACCTTTCTGTAGGTATGTGTATATTGTATTCCCTATATTCATAGTTACATGATATGTAAAAAAGGATACCTGAAGTATCTTCCTCCCTCCCCTTCACATACACTAATATAGGTAAATGTAACTTCTTCTACGCATAACAATAAATGGTGTTGTGATACTTATTCATCATATTCATGTAACCAAAATTACATGCATCCTTTGTTCTCTTCATGCTACACATAAGTTTAAATGTTATACATGGAGAACTATCTCCACACAACATTATGATATAGTGTTAAACTAACACTGATTCATGGAACTTATAAACCATCAAGAAATCATGGATGCAGAAACATATCACAAAATCATGGAACTCTTCTTCTTCACATAAATAGTTCATGGTTCTCTTATTTGTGAAATTAAGTTTAGAGAACTCCCCTTGTTTGTTTATCCTAGAGTCTCATATAACTTTATTCCACATTAAATAAAATAATGTGGGGGTGATGATCTATTTTTTTAGAGAAAAAATGAGATTTAAAATAATAATGTGAATGGATGAAACCACATCTCATCTTGGTTCTTGGGTATTTATATGTGAGTTTACACCACCTTTTCACCACCTAAAACTCTAATAAATTAGTCACATCAAAGATATTATTAAATTCCTAAAAAATATTCAATGCGATAATAATATAAACAAATTGATTATAACTACCTATAGGAAAACTTATTACACTAAAAAACATATAATATTCATGATACTAACTTCTTCTATGAAAATGTAATCGCATTCAAGCACCTCATTTGAATGATTTTACTTTTATATGTATTGTGAATATGAAAAACCGCATCTGAAACATTGTTTTCATTTATCTAAAGAGTGTTCTTAAAACTCATATTTTCAGGAAAATTATATCATGAATTAATTAAGTTTCCTTAATTTATCATATCAAAATAAAAATCACTAAATAATCATAGAATTCTTGGGATCTATTGATGGAGGTTCGATCATGATGTCCAACAAAAAGAATAACCATCAAGTCTTTTTATAGGTAGAATACAAATTTATATGGTGATAAAATGGATTAAACCTCTTGGATAAAATAGAGGATGGCCTTTTAAATTTGTTTTTAATATAGAGGAATAGTTATCTACACTCCCATGTCCCATGTAAACTTATCCCTAAGTTGAGGAATACAATATATTAGAACAAAATCCATCAACACTTTGATCCAAGGTACTGGGGTCAGGGCCCAGGCACACATTCACTGATTCCCTACATGGTTCATGCCACACCATTGCTTGGTCCACTCAAGAAACCATGTGTTTTATGCATACACTCTACAAGATTTATTTGTCCACAAACTTTATGCACCTTCATGTGCTCTCTGTGAGTGTTATGCTCGCCTCTCCTACCTCCATGGGATGAATAGGGTGACTGCCTCTATAAGTTTGACCCTTAGGGTCTCACATATGTTGTTGAGGTGGTCCTTGGTCACCTTCTGGTTAGCCATATTTTTTTTGGAAAACTCTCACAAAGAATAGTTATCAAAATCATAAACACATATATTATACAAACATATCAATTATCCTCATCCATTCCTCAAGAAATTAATATTTATAATTCATGGACTACTTCTTATTTACCCTGAAAAATAATATTTTTCACGAAATATTTAATATCTTCTACAAGAAAATTAATATTTGAATGGTCTTAAAATAATTTCCTTGTGTAATAAATATTTTCAAGGATTTATAAAATTTCACTAAATCTACTCTTTTTTGTCTTTAAGATCCAAATAACTCTTCATAATGAAATTATATTTATTATTACCATCTTATTTAGTGTTTTAGACAATTTATTGTTTACACTAAATTATTGACACATGTTCTAGAAATTATTAATATTAAATCAATAATCACACTAATAATCTCAATTTCTTCTAAAGGATAGCCTTTAGATCATAAGACTAGACTAATTTCTTCTTCATCCATTCATCCAGTCAGCATTCACTTTTTTATTAATCATGGATATCTTTGATAACTTAAAAACATATTTTTTATCTTCTTCAACATATTCATATCAATGAAATCATTGTATTTCATTAACCACTATTGTGAAAAAATAAATCTCATTAAGAAAGTGGGATATTAAAGGTATTAAGGAAAACTCCCACTTAAGTTTCTAATGTTTGGTGGAATTGGAAACTGGGAAATTAATCATCCGAATAAAAAAATTGATGAGTATATAGATGATTATCATAATCTGAAGCCTCAAAAGAAGTAAATTTATAAAAAATTCAAATTAAGATTCGAAATATATTGAGAGTAAAAATAAATTTATTAGGAGAAAAAAACCCAATGAATAAAGATTAAGAATATTAATTCCCTATAATAATACAATAAAAAAATACTGTTTTTTATAGTTCAAAAAAATTATGTATCATAGTGAAAAGCATGATGAGTCATCAAGAGGTGAAGAAGAATTTGATATAACATTCATGGATTACATATTGAAATCTAAACATGAAGTTTCACTTGATTGGAATAAGAATTTATCGAGGTAAATAAGGATATTGAAGAAATAAAATACTAAGAATAATGAAATCAAAGAAGTTTATATCTAAAAGGAAGAATATTTCAATGATGAAATCAAAATATTTAAGAATAAATTCCCTGAGTAAGGGAAAATCATGAAAAATATAGATGATAAAAACACCTTTAAGGAAGAAGATATAGGAAAGATACAATTTTTATTTACTAAGGATGATAAATATCCGAAAAATATGAATTAATATTTTAATAATCTTTTTTAATTCAAGGATAAATTATCTCAATTTTCTAATAAAAAATCTCAAAAATAAAAATCAATTCCCTTCCAAATGAAATTAAAAGTATATCTATATTTAATAATTGTACAGGTTCAATTTTGAAAATTGGGTAAGTTTTGGCTATGAAAAATGATTATAAATATTCTATTTTAAGGTAACATAATAATTACTTAAGAAGAAACACCTCACCAAGGAAAAATAATCCTCAAAACATGAAAGGTAGGAAATATCAACTTTCTATACAAAATTGAAATTATCAATATGGTATATTATCCTTTAGAGGATATTACTAGTTTTTTTAGATTATTCATCATAAATAATTCCCATTCTGGTATATCATATCATTACCTTATAGTAGGCATGATTAAATGGGGGGTATTTTCTAATAAAAAATAATTAACTCTAAATGGTTGAAGAGTAAGAAAAATGTTACAATAAATTCAATACGTATAGAAACATGAAATATATTTTTTTTTGTGGAGGAAATATTAATATGGTGTGACCAATAGGGTAACTATGGTAAAGTGTATATGACCATCCTATTAGGTAACTCTATATATGGGGAAAATGTAAATTAAATTAAAAAAGTTAAAAAGGAAGAAAATTCAATCTTGTAGAAGTTTCTATGAAATCATGAAAGAAAGGAGAACAATTAATTCTTGAAATTAGATTCCCATCAAATATATATAGTAACACAAAAAATTTCATGATTATTGAAAACCATGATATAGGGGAAGGGACATTTGAAAATGATTGGTCCTTGAAAATTATGGGAGTTATAATTGGTAAGATAGAATCTCAAAGATTAAAATGAGAATATTTGTTCTATACTGAATGTATTAAAGAAAATATTTTATGTGTGATCCAATTATGTGATGATATAAATAAATTTTCTTTCAATAAAAATTAATGAAACATCAAGAGAAAAAGTTTGGAAGATTTATTTCAAATGGTGATATGAAAAGTGGTACCTTATTCCAAATATGTGAACCAACTTATTCGTGCTACTTGAGTGCCAATGAAGAGAAAAAAGTATGCAATAAATGGATTAGACACATTTTTCACATAAATATGAGTATCATCTAAAATCATTATGTGGAAAAATACCTTCCTTGACTAAAAAATTAAAGAGATGTTTTTATTCAACATGAAAAAATGGGAAAAAGTTCAAGGATCTCATAAAAAAGTGGAGATTTAGTACACTATGACACCAGTAATCATTCATTCTAATCTTTTTGACCCTATAATAATATAATATTCTGAAGTTAGTTTATATTTCATTACAATCCTTGGTGATTATAATTATATAACCAATGTAATTTTCTTGAGGAAAAATTCACAAGTTATTGAGATATTAAAAATCTTCCCAAGATATGTTAAAATAAAACTAGGAGTCTAAATAAAAAATTTTAGATCAAATAATTATAAATAATACACCTATAATCCTTTTTAAATATAACATTAAAATCATGGAACTAATAATAAATATAGTTCACCATACACTCCCTAGTAAAATGGTGTATTAGAAAGAAAGAACTGAGGTTTGGTTGAGATGGGTAAAACAATGCTAGTAGAATAGCTCTCTAAATTTTTCAATAGTGAAGTTATGCTTACTATTGTAAATATTAATAATAGGTGTCTACAAATACATGAAATATATTTTAAACCATTTAAAATGTGATATAAAGTGAGTCCAATAGTGAAATAATTTAATGTATTTTGTAGTACTTGTTTCACAAAAATTTAAAATTTTGATATGTGAAATTTTAAAGAGAAATATTTAGAATAGATATTCATTGGATATTTATCTCATGTAAGAGGCTATTAATTTGGGAAGAAGAGGGTTTAAAAGATATATTATTGTTTTTATGTGATTATTATTGAAATTAAATCTCAATCAGTTGTGATAGTTTATCAATATTTATAAATTTTATAAGTAAATGACAAGAATAATTCAAAAAACTAAAATTAATAAGTAGCATTAAATGAGAGTAATTTCGTAAAAATTGATTCTAAAAAAATCCTTTATAAAGATAAATCGTATGAAAATGAGAAAATAAGACATTAGATATTAAATAATAATGTTTATTCACAAAATATCATTGGAAATCAAGAATCTCCAATTAAAATAAGGAAATTGTTAAGGCTTTGATATAAAATTGCACTCATTCATATGATAACCTAAAAATAGTTTCTATAACATTCTACCCCATCTCATTGGCTTGAGAGGGAGACTGAATATTACTTGGCCTTAAGCGATGTTCCCAAGGTGCCAAAGGATGGAAATAAATTCCAAGGGCATTGAGAATAAATTGGGGAATGATTTTCCCGTAATACAAAGTTAACCAACCAGACAAACCACAACTATATGATGCTTATCAGCTAACCAACCAAACTCATACATTTCCAAAAGAAAACCAACTAATCCATAACAATTCCACATGCTGAGTACAATAAATCCATTGTTATAGTACTAGGAAGAATACTACAATAAGAATCAAACAGAACTTGGACACCAACCATAGCTCTACACCAAGCCCCGTGATTTAAGAACCACAACCCCACAAAAGCATCATGTCGAATTGCAAGAAAAATGAGATCCTTTACTCTTACATGTGTCCTAGAACACAACATCTACAAAATCACTAAAGTGCCAAGCAGGGGTGAGTAATAATACCCAGTAGGTTTTCCCCAAATGACTTCCCTACATAGTCCACTAGGACTAAAATGTTAGAACATTTATAAAAAATGGTTTATATAAAACATTCAATAGTTCGACAATTAACAATCACCCAAACACACCCTTACCAAGCCACATTTACCCAAACGATGCAACCCAAGGAAAATCCAAACAACTATGCCATAATCCATTTCACCATTTCAAATTAGCACAACAAATTCCATATTTCCAAGAAACAAACAAAAAAATAATCATTAAGGTGGGAGTTCTTCCCATCCCATTCACCCCATTTCCAACTAGAGGTACTTTCCAACCACTACCCATCATGGTGGTTCTTTCGACTACTATCCATCACCTTTTATAGTGTATTTCCCACCCACTTCCACAAAAAACACAAGCCATAACACTCAATCAACCAACAAACACAAATCACCAAGGCTGCACAATAAGCACACAACCATTTCCAGCACATGCCAATTCACTTCAACAAATCACCCATTTACTAAAAACAACCATTAACCAACATTCCATGCCCCAAAAATTTTCAATAAACAAAGTCTGTATTAAAAAAAAATCTTTTACAAAATCTTTTTCATAATCAACCACCAACGATTTTAAAATCAGCCTTTTAAAATCAGGCAACAAAGCCCCTTTTTTCAATAATAACCCATTTTCCGAAAATCCCCCAAATAATCACCAAATGGATTTCCACTAAGATTATCACATCATTATCACAATTAATTTCAATCATACCCAATTATTTTTAACCAATACCGCTAGTTCTAACCAAGTGGATTTGAGAGAGAAACCACCTACCGTTAGGGTTCTGGTGAATTCAACCCATAAGAAACCACACCCCAAATCCAGTGAACAAACCACTGAAACCATTATAGATCCCCTTATCTAACATCCAAAAGACATAAAATCAACACCCAAGCTAACTAAAACCCTTGATCTAATTGAAATAGATATAGATCTAGAAACCCAAGAAAGGGAGAAGAGCGGATCTAGAGGAAACTAAAGAGAAACCAAGAGGAGAGACAAAAACAGGAGAAACCACCTTAAAACTACCTTGAAACCCCTTTGAGTCACTTCCAAAATTTTTGGATGATCCCATAAAACCCCTGATAACTGATAATAACAAGTGATGCTTGAGTGGGAGAGATTTTGGAGTGAAATAGGTCAAGATCGGGGGAGCCCAGATTTAAAAACCCTTTTTTAAGTGGCCAAACGGTTAGCCCACACAGTTTGGAAAACTATGTGCTTTCTATATTCATGGCATTGTCTTGAGATAAGGGGTCCTCACAGTTGCATAACACGGTTTGGAAAACAGTGTGTAGGCTGTGTGAAACCTACTCTCTCCCCTTTCATGGTTTCCAGGAGAACCCTCACAATTTTCTTTAATCGTGCTCAAACCATGCTCCCTTAGGAAAGCCTCCAAACTTTTTAAAAATGATTCCAAACTCTCCCAACCACTTCCCAACTCATCCCAAGAACTTTAAACACATAAAAAGTCATAAAAAAGGTGCATACCATAAAATGGGGGTGCTATATTCTCCCCACCATTAGACTTTATTTCCTCGTAAAGTAAAGAAACATCACTTTATCGAAAGAGCTCGAGCCATGTCCTGACCATCTCTTTCTCCCATTCCCAATTTTCCTCTTGATTCATACCATGATACCATAGAACCCGAACTAAACCAATGCTTTTACCATGTTATAATTTCTCTTTCCTATCCCTAATCTACAATGGCATGCACAACAACGAAGCATCTGGATCTAGCTCAACATGATCCCAATGAATCACATTGTCATGATCCGGTTTATACTTTTTCTACTATGACACATGAAACACATTATACATCATACTAAACCATGTTGGAAAATACGAAAAATAATCCACCTCTCCAATCCACTCAAGTATTGTAAAAGGATTAATATTCCTTGGATATAACCTACCCTTATCCCCAAACCGAATATGTCTCAACCTAGGAGAGATTCTAAAAAACACATGATCACCCACCTCGAATGAGAACGGTCATCGAAAATGTTCCAAACATAATTTCTGTTGACTTTGAGCTGTCTCCATCCTCTTTCTGATTAAATTTATCTTTTCTATAGTCTCTTGGACAAGGCTCGGTCTGATCATTGAAGTCTTGCCCGTTTCTGCCCAACATAGTGGAGAATGACACAGATTCCCATAAAAAACCTCAAATGGAGCCATATATATTGAATCCTAATAATTGTTATTATTGGAGAACTCGATCAACGGTAAGTGACCCTCCCAAGAACCAAAAAAATCTATCATCCAAGACCTTAACATATCCTCCAAGGTTTGTATCTTCCTCTCAGATTGGCCATCTATATGAGGATGATACGCCATGCTCATCATCAAATGCGTCCCAAGAGCTTGCTGCAAGGATTTCCAAAATCGAGATGTGAATCTCGAATCTCTATCTGATACAATCGGAACTAGAACACCATGACTCTTTACCACATCCCAAATATAGGTTTTGGATATATCCTCCACTGTATGAGATTCACGAATCGGGATAAAATGGGCCAAATTTCTGAGCCGATCCACAATCACCAATATAGAATCAAGCTTCTAGACCGTTCTTGGGAGACCCATAAGAAAATACATTGTTATATTCTCTCATTTCCATAATAGGATAGGTAAATACTGCAACATACCTACTGGCCACTGATGCTCTACCTTGACTTTCTGACAAGTGAAGCATCTCGAGACAAACTCAACGACATTCCTTTTCATACCTGCGCACCAAAACTATGCTTTCAATGCCTTAAAAATTTTCAGAATTCCAGGATGGACATCCAACTTGGAATGATGATAATCCTTAATAAGTACCTCCCAACAAGCCACTAGTACCACCATCTGATTCTGAAAACACAAGACTGAATTCACATTCGGTTCTTAGTTCTCAATGGTCTCCCCACCGTTGAGTTTTGATGTCATCACCACACATTTGGAATTAAATTATTGTACCTATTAAAACAAACTATCCAAGTCAAAAACCAATAAAACAAAAAATAAGACCACTCTGTCCCCCCATTCCTCACATTCCAACTGAATTTTAGCTATGACTGACAACAACTACTGCTGGTCTGATGCATGTTTCACTATCTTAGCATATTATTTAATACTTAATGAATCTTCCACTGAATTTCCCTTACCCGGTGTATACATTAAGTCTAAACCAAACATCTAGAAATATTTCATATATTTCCTTTTCCTCAAGTTCAAATATATTTGTGATAAGATATTCTTTATTCTCTTACAATTGATAAACATTGTAGATTTTTCACCGAATAGATAATGACACCCCATTTTTAATGCATGAAATATTTTTTCCCACTCCAAATCATGTGTTGGGTAGTTTTTCTCTTGAAACCTCCATTATTGTTAGCCATATATAACCACATGATCCCCCTCTATGAGAACACACCCCAACACAGATCCTGATGTGTCACAATACACCTTATACCCTTTCCCTAGTTCTTGAAAAACCATGAATGGTGCTGATGTAAGGAGGCCCTTAAACTCTTTAAACAATTTATGACACTGCTCATCCCATTGAAATGGGATATACTTCATTTTCAAAGCTGTCATCGGCAAAGCCAATCATGAAAAATCATGAAAAAATTGTCATTAATACCTAGCTAGACCAAAGAATCTTCATATATTGAAAACATTATTTGACGGTTTCCATGAGATAAAATCCTCCCTCTTTTCTTGATCAACTCAAACACCTCTATCAGAAATAACATGTGCAAGGAGACAAACCTCTTATATCCAAATGTCACACTTTGTAAATTTGGAATAAAACTAATGGTCCCTCAAGATCCAAAACATGATCATCAAGTGCTACTCATGATCTACCCTTGTCCTTGAGTACACCAATATATCATCCACTAATACCACCACAAGAGAATCTAGATATCTAGGAAATATCTGATTCATCAATCCCATGAACACTGAAAGTTCATTAATTAGAACAAAGGGCATAACTACATACTCATAATGACCATATCTATTTCTGAAAGTTGTTTTCAGAATATTCTCTTGCCTCACCCACAATTGGTGATATATTGAACTCAACTCAATCTTGGAGAATCACTGAGCTCCCCTCACCTAGTCAATAAAATCATCATTGTATGAAAGTGGGTATTTGTTCTTTATCGTAACCTAATTAAGTCTATGATAATCAACACAGAGCCACAAGGTTCCCTCCACCTTTTTAACAAATAACTAATGCTTCCCATAGAGATATGCCTGGCCGGGTGAACCCCCTTGCTTTATAACTCTTCCAAATGCACCTCTAATTACCACAATTTTTCTGGTTCCATTCGGTAAGATAGAAGTGAGTTAGGATTGGTCCCTCAAAGGATATTAATAAGAAACTACACTTCTATTATGGGTGGAAACCCTGAGAATATTTTGGGAAAGACATCCCTAAACGGATCCACAACCGCTGGAAAAACACTTTTCTCAAATACTTCCACTGATGACAACAACAATGCCACTAACTAATAAAAGATCGTGCCAACAAATCTTTTGAACCCATATTTTCCTTCTTATCCCCTCTATAGAGATTTTCAACTCCATCCTCCATCGTAAAACTAATCGTTCTCGCATAGCAATTGATGTGGGCATAAACGTCACCAACCATTTCATTCCCAGGATTATATCATAAGTATACATCTCAATCACTGAGAAGTCTCACATCAGTTCAATGTTGTCCACAACTAAACAAAATTCTCAACATAAGAAGTACCAAAACTCTCTTTGACCCATAGGAGTTTTTAGGTTCAAAACAGAAGGCATAATGTCTACGTGTAAACCCAACAGATCAACAATACAAGAAGGCATCCATCAACGTGGAAATTCAAAGAATCATAACTTGCACTTTGGATGGTCCGAAATGATCATCCAACACTACTTTCTCAGCTACAGGAAGATTTGTAATTTCTATGCTCTACCCTATATTATCTTTCTTACACTCCCCTTTCTGAGGAGTGTCAAAAATACCCGACCTAAGAGCATTACGAAAATAGTGCTGAAGATGCCTCATCTTCTTGTAGTTATGAAATTCTAGAGGTTTTACCTTACATTCCGGCTTTATGTGGCTCGTAGAGCCACACTAAATACATCTCGGCTTAAACTTGGGTCTTGGAGGAAGTTTTAATGATCTTGTGGTCTGATTCTGATGTCCTTCATGTCGATAAGAAAAGGATTCTCTCTCACTCTTTATCTCAGTGTTAGGGTTCACACCTCCTCTCAAGAAGGAAATTGTACATCCATTAATTGGATTTCCAACCATGATAGATATTGTAACAAGTTTATTTGGTTACAGTCTTGAATGCACTATTTGAAATGATTGAAAAATGATCTGGGACAACTACTAGTTCACCAGGGGCTCCGCTGCAACCACATTTTTGGTAACTTCCTCTGATTGGTCTCTACAATGCCTACATGGTTCAATCTCTATCAAAATAAGAATCACCATAAGTCTGACTCCCTATAAACTAAAGTCTTAGAAATTGAATTTTAATTAAATAGAAACTATCACAACCAGGCTTTCCAAAATTTCCCATTTCCCACGTTGCACCATTTTTGAAAAATCCCCCATGTTTTGAAAAACAACCAATTTTCAAAATACCATGAATTTCCATGGTCAAACCCTTCCATTTTGAAACCCAGTTCATAATTTTCCAAAAATCCACACATTCATACCACACCATAAATCATTATACCCCAATGAAATATGAATTCTAATGGGAATTCATTTCTACCATGCATTCCATGCACATATCATTGGATACACCCATGACCATGAGATATCCAATGCCTATTAGTGTCTCCAAACGCTTATGTACCCAACTCCCTTGTAACGTGATGTTTAGAATAAAAGGGTTAGCTATATAATTTCATGCTATAAATTCCATGTTTCAACAATACAACACCTTTGTACCATCTCGTCTCATGTAATAGACCAAGAACAAATGTCAACACCAAGACCAACAAACAGCATAAAGGATCGAACAATTACTCTCACATGAAATCCCAAGACAGAACAACCTGATACCACTTGTAACATCCCACCACATTGCATTGGATTGAGAGGGTTGAAAAATGATACTTGTCCTTAAGAGGCATTCCCAAGGCACTAAAGGATGGAAATAAATGCTAAGGGATTTGAAAATAAGTTGTGGAACGATTTTCCCTTAAGATAAAGCTAACCAACCAAACAATCCACAATTATATGATACATGTCAACAAACCCACCAAACTCATACATTACCAAAATACAACCAAATAATCCAAAACGATCCCACATTCCATGTACAATAATTAAAAATTTAGAGTACCTAGAAGAAGACTACAATAAGACTCCAATAGAAATAGGAAACCAACCATAGATTTGTACCAAGATCCATGCTCCAAGAACCACAACATCACCAAAGAATTATGTCAAACCACTAGAGAAATGAGAAGCTTTACCCTTACCTGTGTCCCAGACCACATCATCTTCAAAAACACCAATGTTCCAAGGATTGAGTAATAATACTTAGAATCTTTTCTCAAAATGACTTCCCTACACATGCCACTAGGATGAAGCCGTTGGCACGTTTATATAAAAAAATTATATAAAACATTCTACTGTTCAAAATTTAACATTAATCCAAACACACCCTCACCAATCCACCTTTAACCAAACCATGAAACCCAAGGGAAATACAAACAACCATGCCATAAACCATTTCACCAGTTTACATTATCATAAAAAATTCCATCTTTTCAAGAAACACACAACAAATCAATCATTATGGTGGGAATTTCACCTATCCTGTCCTCCCCATTTCCAACTAGTGGTACTTCCCAACCACTACCCACCATAGTGGTTCTTCCGACCACTATCCATCACCTTTTATATTTAGACATCCCACCCACATCTATAATGGTGGTTCTTCCAACCATTATACATCACCTTTTATAGTGAGACTTCCCACCCACTTCCACAACCTACACAGTCCATTACACTCAATCATCCAATAAACCAAAGGCACCAAGACTGCACAATTAGAACACAACCGTTTCCAACAAGTGCTAATTCACTTCAATAAATCAACCATTTTTTTAAAATACCCTTTAACCAACTTTCCATGCCCAAACACATTTAAATAAAAAAAAATCTTTTTTGAAACCCATATTTTACAAAAAAAAATTATTAATCATCCACTATTGATTTTAAAATTATCATTTTAAAACCACACAATAAATCCCATTTTTGCAACAATAACCTGTTTTCCCAAAATCCCCCAAATCATCACCAAATGGATTTCCAACAATATTCACACATCATTATCATAATTAAATTCTAGAAAAACCAATTAATTGTATCCAATACCACTAGTTATAACCAAGTGGATTCGAGAGAGAAGCCACCTAACTTTTGGAATCCTGTGAATTTGACGCACAAGCAATTGCACCCCAAATCCGACAAATGAACCACCGAAAATGTTCGAGATCCTCTTCTCTAACATCCACAAGCCTTAAAATCAACACCCAGGGTAGCCACAACCCTAGATCTACATGAAATGGATGTAGATATAGATAATCAAGAAAGTGATAAGATTAGATCGAGAGGAAACCAAAGAAAAACCAAGAGAAGATACTTACCTGGGAGAAAACACCTTCAAACCACGTTGATACCCCTTTGAATCCCTTCCAAAATGAGTGGAAGATCCCCTAAAACCCCTATAAACCGAAAATCCTAAGCGAGACTCGAGTTGGAGAGATTTTTTAGTGAAATAGGTCATGCCCAATGGGGTCTAGATTTAGAAAAATATCATTTTAAGTGGTCACATGGTTATCCCAGACGATTTGGAAAACTGTGCGCTAACCGTGCACACGCCACTGTCTAGAGATAAGGGGTCTGCACGGTTGCCTTGAGATGTTTGGAAAACCGTTCATAGGCCAGTAAAAACCTACAATCTCTGCTTGCACGGTTTCCTAGAGAACCCACATGTTTTTCTCTAACCATGCTCAAACTGTGAACCCTTAGAAAATCCTCCAAACTTATTCAAAATAATTCTAAACTCTCTAAACCTCTTCCCAACTCATCCCTAGAACATTAAACACATAAAAAGGCATAAAAAGGATACATACCATAAACCGAGGGTGATACAGTTTCATAGATAGTAAGGTACAATGTGTGGATTAATATAAAAAATGAAGAAATAATGTACATTAAGAATAATCCTACTTGAGATCTTGCACCAAGTCCTAAAAGTTAAAATTTGATTGGTACCAAGTTGTTTTTCATCAAAACAATAAACGAAAAAGGTAAGTTATCTTGAAAAATTAAATATTGGTATGAAAGGGTTATTATCATATGGAAGGGATATACATTAAATATAGTTTTATATTAGTGAAAAGGGTAAAATATATAACTATTTTTCTTTCATTAGAATCACACATGTGCTATATGTTATTCTAGATGGTTATGAAGTCCACTTTACTAAATGGTAACATACAAAAAGATATTTACATTACTAAAACAGAATGGTTTATTATCCAAAAATATGGTATCATGGGGGGTAAATTTAATATGGCTTTATTTGGTCTATAATAGGTCCCGATTACATAATACTCTAATATATATGGTTTCCTGAGAATAATGGAATTTAATAAAGGGAAAGTTGAAAAAAAATTATGAAAAGGAGATATCCAAGGGTACTTTAATTGTCATAGTTAATATTGATGGTATAATATTTCTTTGTGACAATGTGACTATCTATGAGAAGTTTTTAGAGAATATGGGGTTATATTTTTAAATGTAAATACTAGGTGAGATGGTGTAATTTTTGGTATTACAAATTTAGAAAAAAGAAGATTTCTTCATCTTAAATCAACATTATTATTCAAGAGAATTTATAAATATGTTTTTAATGGGTAATTCTAAACAAACATCAACACATATGAAGTTTGGTACTATGATATAAAAAGATAAAGTTAGAAACAATTTGAATCAAAAAATATTTCCAAAGAATCATTGGGGGAATGATTTATCCAACAATATAAGGGCCAAATATAGTGTATTCCGTGGATCTTTAGGATTGATATAATATCAATCCTAAATATTATCACATGATGGTAGCTAAAAGAATTCTAAGGTATATAAAATGTATCCTGAAAAAGAAGTTCATAATTAAATATTCCAAGATTCACATATATATATTGGGATGATTATTACAATGGTATAAAAACTAATTTAGGTGGAACTTTCTTTTTAGTTGAATTTTCTATGATTTGGAACAGAAATAAGTGTAGTTTGGATTATTTATGTATAGATGAAGCAGAATATATTATAGAATCTCATGCTTATAAATAGATTTTGTGTACGTGATTTCATCTTGATGTTTTGAAAGATGAAGTTGAGAAGCCATTAAGGATTTATTATGATAATTAGAGTGTTATTAATATATCGAAGAACCTAGTTTAGGAATCAAGATTAAAGCATATTGATATCAGATTCTATTTGATTAAATATATTTTGGAAAATTTTGATTTCAAGATGGTATATTTTTTCACTAGGGGCCAGATTGGTGGTGTATTTAAAATTAAATTACAAGAGAGTGATTTGAATAATTAAGGATGAAACTAAATGTTCATCCATTACCACTCACTTGAGGTTATGTGAGAAGAACCCCCATAGTTATTTGGATTATGTTTTCAAAGGGGGATGAGTAGTGTACTCTAGTTTTTAAAAGGGGGTTGTATTATCTATTATGAATATGAAATTGTGGTTATTTCTTAAAGTGGAGATTAAAATTTAATGGGAGATAGAATTTAGGTGGAGAAAATCTATTTCACTTGGAAAAAAATTTCTTGTCCTTGAGAGATGAAATTCTCTTAAATATATTTCTATATGTTATAGTGTGGTGTCAAGATACATCTAATTTTAGAATGTATATTATTTAGTAGAGCTAACATGATTCAAAGTGGTTGATAGAAAAATTTGGATGGAGTGATTAATGTATCCAGTGGAATTAATAAATGATTTTGTTTATTTTCATCCTTATATGATGAATCATTAGATGTTGGTGAGATTGATGAATAAGTTTAGAGAATTATTTTAGTGGTTTGGAGATGGTCTAAGTTGAATTTTAAATTTTATATAATTATTTTATGAAATGTATAATTATGTTTTTGAAGCTAAAAAATTGGAAATTAATGAATCTATGATATTAATTCTCACATTTTAAGTGCCATTCCGGCTCAAATCAATAAAATTAGAAAAGGCATGGAAAATATTCATGGTTAATTGAAAATTTTAAAGATATTTAACATCTTTATAAGATTTTTTATTACTATAAACTGAAAATATTACAATGGAAGAAATCCATAAAATTTATTGAGGAATTTTTAGGAAACATTAGTGGACTTCTATAAGAGTGATCCATAATTCCATAAGGATGATCTGAATTCCATAAGATTTTCCCACCACATATGTATCATTAAAAACTCTATAAGGGTGATCTAAACACCATTAGAAACATTTTTTGGAAAATCTATATTAGTCACTATACTCTTATAATATATCATTTCATGAATAAATGGAAATGGAATTGATCTTAGTTTTACATCATAAGAAAAATTTTATTCTGATGATATACTATTTATTATCTAAATAATTTGGTAAAGGCATATAACTACAAAGTATGTCATAAGAATTTCATTACTCTTATGATATGTGCTTTCAAGTAGAATCATATGAGTTAGAAACTTTATAAAAAAATTTATTCTTGAAGAATGAATCATCATTGAAATTCTAAAATATATATTCTAAGAATATTTTAATGGGACTATGTGATGTTGATCATGAGTTCATAAATCACATGTAAATCATTATGTTGTGATTCATGTTTATTAATTATAATTTTACACAATGATGAAATGTGTCATGCTATGAATCAAATTAAAGTGATGTTAAATAAATTTGTGGCAACAAAATCTAGAGAGATGATCATGGATGGACCTTTTTGTAATTATTATATGCATTTATTTATGAATTATTTTAAATAGTGATTTCTAATGAATAAAAATGTAATTATATTATTTATCAACTAAAATGTTAAGGAGAGTATTATTGTAATTTCTTTGTAAAGTTTTATTAAATGATAATGGAGTATTCGAAGATCATTGGAGTAGACCCACGAGTATAACTCATTGAGGAAACACACAAATGCTCATGTTTTGTGATTTAGTTGTGATAATTATAATGAATGCGAATGGGGATTGATTATTATATTTAAATAATAAGAAATTATTGAGTAATATTATATTAATAGGGAATCTTGTATAGAGATAATAAATTTTAGACCAATAAATGTTAAGAGATAAGAAAAGAATGATACCAGACATCTAAAATTGTTAAAAAATAATTAGAGTTAGATAATTTACTGATTCAACATTGAGAAGTAGATCATCAACTGATTCTATATGAAGTGAGTAAGGTTGAAAAATATATTTTTAGTACTGAATATTATAAGATTAAGTTATTAAAGAAGTTATCACACTATTATCTGATTATCTTTAATTATCAATAAGGAAAATCATCATTAGTTTCTGAAGTAACCACGATTCTCTTGTGATCTTACTCACCTCAATATAATAAACATGCATATAGAGTTAATTTATTTTTAGTGGGATGATATATAATTTTTTAAAATACATAGTTAGAGTATGATAACTCAAAAAATACTTATAATTAGTTATTTATTAGTATGGGTAAAATGTATCTCTTAGAAACCCTAAACAAAACAAGGAGTGGGTACCCACACTGGGTATGAACTTTTTAAAGCTTTTATATTCCTTATGCCTTTTATATTTTTGTTTTCATTTTGTTAAAGATAAGTTTTAAACATTATTGTATCATATCTAAATGAATCACAGAGGTTAATTTGAATAGTAATAAATTTTAAAATAAATGCAACACCGATTCAACCCTACCCCCATGCTTCACCCATTTCTAGGGGATTTCATAGAAGAGAAGAATAATTAGACTGTTTTTTCTCTTTTTCCCTTTTTATAAACATTTTTCATGATGTATTTTAAAATTTTCCTACATAGTGGGATATTTAATTGGGGATTTATTTTTTTACTGGTACAAAACTGATATCAATTCCTCTCTATCATATTGAAACAAATAAGATTTAGGGATTTAAGGTTCAGCTGGAGATATCATAGGTGAAATCCATTATTAAACCATGAATTTCTCATTGAGATTATTCAGTTTTATTTTTCATAAAATTGTATGGAATCATGATTCCTTTCATGGATTATCATATGGTCTATTAATTAGTGATTAAAAAAAGATATTCACTTCCTATGATCAATCACATTTTTTATCAATTTTAGTGATCTTGCTGTCTCTCCAAGATTTATGTGTGGTTTTATTATTATTATTATTTAAGAGTGTAAGGATAAAGCTATTTATTCAAATAGAGTCAAGAAACCTCCATTGACGTGTTTTTACTAATATATAAATTGGATATTTTAAAATAACAAAAAATATATTAAAGATATGATATTCCAAAGACACTATTTAGGAGTAATTATTTTTCCTATGATTTTATTGTGATTTCATTCAAATTGATGATACTCTTATAGTATTTAAAGATCAAATAAATAAAAGTTTCCTTCCAAAAATTTATTAATTTTTTTTGCTTTTCATTGAAGGTATATTATTTTATTACCAGTCGTAGGATAAACATGAGAGATATTTGATAGTTTCTTTTACTTCTATGAACTCTCTTTTCATAGTTATTATGGTTTTCCACCAAACATATTTCTCTCTCATAAAGAATGTTCTTCTTTCCATCATAGCTTCTAATGGAACTTACATTGGACATGACTTCTCAACAAATTTAAGAATTTCTCTCATTATGTACTTTTTTTAATGTTCATTATTACGTTTATTTTGTTTCTCCTATGGGTTTTCATGTTTAT
Source organism: Viscum album (assembly GCA_963277665.1). Classification (NCBI taxonomy): domain Eukaryota; kingdom Viridiplantae; phylum Streptophyta; class Magnoliopsida; order Santalales; family Viscaceae; genus Viscum; species Viscum album. Next base: position 1,422,592,171 of record OY728161.1, read on the forward strand.
ATTCATTCATTTATATTTATTTATGGTGGAATATTTTAACACTATTAATCCTTTGGTTTCTCCATTTTGGGGTTTATTTTGTGTATTTTTGTGTTTTTATTTTATTTATGGTTTCAGGTTCACTCAATTTTTTTATTTTAGTTTTTTATGGTATTCTATTATAAAATTTTCAATCTTTATTCTTTTCAACTATTTCTACCTCTCCCATCATTATTGTCCTTTTTATGGTCAAGCATTATGGTTTTTTTGGAAGCTCAGGACTATGATAATGAAGTTCCACTTTGGTTTCTTCAATCAATCTAGTTTTAAGGATTTATTTATTATGGGTTTATATTCAACATCAACACTCTATGTCAAAGAAAAATATTTTTTATACCTATAATATTATTTCTTGGTCCATTATAAAATACAAAAATTTTATCTAAAATGATTTCTATAATTGGGGAATGGGACTATGTACATAGAGATATTTATGATGGACTCTATTAGAATGAGTGTGTTTGGACTTCCTATTTTGGTATAAAAATTTGTTTATGTGGTTTTTAGGTGTCATCTTTACCTCCTTATCTTGGTATTCCATATTTTAGATGATGATTTTTTCATATTTTTATCCCTCATGAAATTCCCCATCCATATTTCTCAATCTTCTTCCCTGGTAGATATTAAGTGAAATATTATATTCTTTCTTCTCCATTGGAGATTAAATGAACTCTCATGGTGGATAACTTCTATGGGAGATGATACTTCAAAATGATATATAGTTTTAGTGGTGAAAAATAATTTCTTTGAGATCATTCATGGGGTGTCCTAGATCTCCAAATGATATTATGGTTCTTCCCACTCTGTTGATGGTGTTTATTTAGTGTTGTGATCATTTTTATCTAGTGGTTTTTTTATTCTTATATTGTAAAAACTCTCTCTCTCTCTATCACAATGAATCCCTCCATAAAAGAAATGATCTGGTTGTGGTAGAGGATATTTTGTGAATGGTGGAACTTTAAGATAGCCTTAATGTCAATTCCTAAGGATATATAGATTAGGGAATGTGTGATATAATGAATAATCCCCATTTATCTCCATTTCTAATCTCCATATCTACTCAGTCTTGGTCTCATGACTCAATAGTGTGTTGGTGTTATTTTCGAAAATTTAAAAAAAATCTTTTGGATATTAAACTGTGGTTTTATGTTTATTATTTTATGTATTATTACAAGACAATAGTTAACCATAACAAAAAAATTTCTAATGAAAAAATATAGAGATATGTCATTTTATATCATAAGTTAACATTTTGGTTTATCCTAAGAATATTGTAGTGTTTATATCTTGGAGTACGTCAATTAATGTGTTCAACGTACGATGTTTCATTGGTTTCATGGTATATTATTAACACTTAATTCAGACCATATTTATCCTAGCGACTTCAATAAAAAATCTAACTAATAAGGCTATAATTTCATTATGGGATGAATGATGTAGAGTATCATTTTAGGAATTAATAAGATTACTACATCATTCTAAGTCTTTATCTTTCCTAAGATGGGTAATAATTATATTATATGTTTTGATGAATTAGGAATGAGTTTGGGATTTGTATTAAAAAATTAATACAAGTTATAGATTATGCTTCTTTATATCATAATCCCTATAAGAATAATTAACCTATGTATTAACTAATTTTTTTTGGTATTGTACCTGTTTAAATGTTGGAATCACTTGTTTTTTGGTGGGTGATTTATGGTTTATACTTATCATAAAATATTGAAGTAAATATTCTATCAATAGGATATAAATACCAAGAAGATAATATTGGTGATGTATCTTTGATATTTTTAGTTTTAAATGGTTTATATTCTAGAGAATGTGATCATAGTTATCAATATATTTAGGAGGAATAAAATTTCATAGGTAGTGCATGAATCAAGAAAACAAGTTAAAAATTACATGTATCTTCATGAAATATCATTTGGATATGGAAGAATAGAATGGTTGTCTGGTATTAAAATATTTGAGTATTTTTTTTATTCTTAGGTGGAATTAGTGATAGTTATTAAACATAAAGATCATGAGTAACATTTTATTATTGAGAGGCTTTATAATGACGAGTCGATACTTTCCTGAACTAAAGACGTGAGTTCTGTTTTATATTCTCCTGGATGATTATTTGTTCTAATGAACATGTGAGAAGAGGTTATATATGATTATCATGCACCATGATAGGCCATCTATCCTTGATTGACTAATATGTACTATAATATTATGAACCAATTTTTTGGTTGGGTAATAATATAGATATTACAAGGTTAATTTTATGATGTTTTATCTTCGAGTAGGTAAATACAAAGCATCAAAAACCTGATAGTATTTTATAATAACATTAAATTTAATTATGGAAATAGAATGAACACCTGATAAATTTAATGAATGTTTTTCAAATATTATCTAATAGATGAGATAATATATGTGTGTTTTATATCAATAGATAAATTTTATTCATTTAATTTTGATTAGAAATAAAAATTTATTAGATTATTCGGGTTTTTTTGTGAAATTTAGTGAATTTAATAATATTACAATGAGTATCAGGTGTAATAGGGATTTAATATTTACTTCTTGATTCTGGTAGAGACTTTAGTGTAAATTTATTATATGGTTTATGTTGAGTATATAATACTACCTATAAATAAATAGTCAATTCAAGAATAAAATCCTAATAATACAAGATATATTGTAAGAATATATTTTGTACATTGATTGAAATTTTGGAGGATTATTTGTATCTTTTATATATTTTTAAATAATAAATTTACCAAGATTCCATTTAGATATATTAATTTGAATAATTCCATTTTAGAGTGTACTAATCACCTCTGTGTTGGATCGAAGTAGGAGAGTCATCATTATTTGGGTCAGGTCATGTCTATGATAAAACAGGTTGGTTTTAGTTATTTAGGAAGGGAATTTATTCAAATAAAAGTGGGAATATGTTATATATAGATCATATAAATAAACCATTATATTTCATGGGTGGTGGTGATTGAGTATTACTATGAGTTTCACCTCATTTGGAACAGCTTTTATCGGGGAAATAGGGAATGTTGTAACCGTGTTTTGTGAGGAACTCTAAAGATTTAGAACATATTTGGGAGGTTTCTTATTAGGTTTTTTACCTCTTTAGTTTGGTACAGTGGATGATATATTTCATGTATCTATGTTACTAAAGTAAGTGTTAAATTATTCTCATATATATTTTTATAATTAGGTTTATCAATAGGTGGAAGAATATCTTTTTTAAAAAAATAGTATAGATTTTAATCCAGATTTAAAAAGACTATATTAAGAAAGATTGTACCTCTTGTTAAGGAATTTTGATATCATGGTTGGGTACATGGTAGATTTTAATATCCTATGATTTTTTATTATATTTTTCATTAAAATTAATCTGAAGTATATGATAGCTTGTGTTACATGAAAGACTGAGTTTCACCAAATAACAATGTATCATTAAAATAATTTTATTTAATATAATATGATATAACCTAGTTTTTATGTTAGTTTTTATGAATATTATTAAATAAATTATGAAAAATTAGTTTTTATATAAATATAAAATTAATTCATTGGTTACCAATGATAGAGAAACATAAATTAGAACCAATTGGATATAAAAAGAAATAATATTATTGTTATGATTCCAAATGAATTTTGTCACAATAAACACAATTAATTAAAAGTAGTGATATGTTTTAACGAAATATGTATTATATATATTCAAAGATATATTTTTTACATTCATTCATTTTGTTTTATATTCATAAGATAAGAACAAACTCTATTTTACACCTGAAAACCAATATTTATATAAAGGAAATTTTATCACCTTTTAATAGATAACCCATTTTAAATCTTAATTTTAACACATTAATTGATTTAATATGTCAAAATAAATTTAATATTTTAAATAGGGACATAAAAATTAGGTTATGTTGCATATCATATATTTTTCAGAAACATATCATTTTTAAATGTATAGTTAAAAATACTAAATTTTAGTTCAAAACTTCTTTTTTCTCTAATTTATTTATATGGAGAAATTATAAATTTAATTGATTTTAAATTAAATTAGATAATATCTTTATAAATTAATAAAATTTGAGTCATTATAATCAATTTCATCTTAAAAATTATAATAAAAACATAGCAACCTCTCGGACATTTTTACTTCAAAAACAGTGATTTTCATCCCGCATATAGGATGCATTTTAAATTAATTTATTCCCCTTCTATGATTTTAATTTATAAAAAAGGATTCCATATTTAAAATAATAATAATTTATAATTTTTAATAATATAAATTTTTTTTACCAAAAAAAATTATTTATAGTGATTAAAATTATTTATAATTATCATGGAAAAATTAAGCTTAACAAAGGACTAAACCTTGAACTTGCGGTCCCAAATGACCTATCAAATTGACCAAAACAAATTTTATGGAAACAATTTCTCCATTAACCATCCATTATTGATTTTTTGGGGTTTTTAAGACTTTTGTTTATCTAATAATTTGGTTACACCAAACATCTTTTTAAAAATACCAAGTGAGTCCTTTTCTTCCCTTATAAAAGGCCACCACCTCTCACAATTCCTCACATCTATCAAAACACTTAGGATAAGAAAATACTGTCCCATATAGTTTTCTAGCATCCTTTCCCTCTACCTTCAAAACTAATTTTTGGAATAAAGGCTTCCAAGGAAGCATTTTGTTACAAACCAAAAGTAGTTACCCGATTAAGAGGTAATGTCTTCTCTCAAGCTTTTTAATTTTATATCCAATATCCAACCAATCATCTATTATTATTATATTATATTATAAAAAACAAGAATAATAAATATACTATGAAGTTTTTATTCTATGTTTTAGACATGAAATTAAACACACTTCCATCTAATTGGTAATGAACAAACTGTTTCTGTGTACGGAAAACTACTCCCTCACGAAATGCTGCTTATTCATTTTTTCCTTTACTAACATTCAAAGATAGAAATTATGATGTAAATTATGTTTATATATGATATATATGATATTTATTGTTTATTTATAATTTTAAAATCCTTTTATTAATCATACCTATAATAAATTACATTTTGTGTTAATACGATAACATCATTTGAGGAAGTGTGGACTACCGCACCCTCAAATTAGTGTGATTCATTCACACAATGCATGGAATGTGTAAATGATTATTATAATTAAAAATAGGTGACATAAAAGACCTATATATTATATTCATGATATCATTACCTTTTTGAAGTATAATATATATATACCTGTTTAATTACTACCCTTTCACACACACTTAAAAAGTGACAATGTCGTTCATGGATGTGTGAACTACCACCTCCTCAAACTTATGTGATTACTTTTACATCATGAGAATTATATATATATATATATATATATATATGTATATATGTTATTTATTATATAATGATCATTATTAAAATATATAATTTTACTTACCTTCTTTCCATAATGATTATTGAAAAATGAGAACATTACTCATGCATACGTACGGCCTACCGTCTCCATGATTGTATTGTTGGTTAATTTTTCATAACCATATTTAATGATTGAATATAAAAGTATAATTAAGGTAAAAATATGATAATTATCTCATCATTATTTTTATTTAGATGTTATATAATTACTCATCTGACAATAGTTCACCTACCAAAGTAATATTTGACACATAAAATGAATTTGGTTAAAACACCAGACGTAAAAGTAATTGTTTAAGTAGTTGTATGCAACATAGTAAAAAGTGAAATAAAAGTAATTATGGGTTTATAATCAAGTATAGACTTAACATAAGTTTCTTATCCATTAATTTAAATGAATTTTACCAGAAATGAAACTCAAGGTAAGGGATTTCATCTCAATGTAAGGGATTTCATCTCATTTTACATTCCATTGAGACTTATTTGTTTCTATACACAAAGTTTCATTTATATGGTGTCTATACTTCCATTTTAAATGTTATATCATGGAATTAATTACTCTCATGATATTCTAAGTTTATTTTAATATTATTTCTTTATGGATATTATGACTCAAATGTTTCAAAGTTGTATGGGACACATTGTAATGTTTAAATATTATTATCCTCAAGAAGTGTTTTAATGATTATATTTGTAATCTCGCTTTTTTGTGATAGTTAAATCTCTCTTAAAACCATATATTTATTGTTGTGCATCTAATTTCTTATATATGGGGAAAATACATCAACTTTGTAATATAATATCATGATTTATTCATTATTCATGATACATTGTGTTTCAATTTGAATTATTTCGTCTAAGGGGATTTGAGTTAAATTTTACCAAGTGGAAAAGATATCTCATAACCCAATTTATATTCATTGGATTATATTACTTTCGCATTTTCATTAATATTTTATGATTATGTGTATAATTAATTTATATATATATTGATGTATTTCCTCTTCTATAAGTGGATTTATAGATGATACACATAATCTACTCATTGATTGATTCCCACTACCACATTATACTGTTTTAAAGAGTTTACTCTAAAATCCCATTATTTTGGTATTGATTACACTTAAATATATATCCTAGAAAATTATTGGATTATTATCTCATAAAACTTTTAATTTTTTTCTAATATGGTTTTTCATGACCTTTATTAAGTGATAGTACCATTTTTCAACTCTTTGGTGCTCAAAAAGTTTTCTAAAAAGTTTTTCATAAAACCTGACTTTATTTCTCTCTTTAGTCAGAGAACATATTTTCTTCTAAAAATAATTCTTTTGAAAAAAAATCAGCAAAAATAAAATTATTTGTTAAATATATTTATACCCTTTTTATTTTCAAAATATTTTCAGAAGAATATTATTATCACTTTCCGAACAAGTAATTTTTCTAACCATTAACCATGAAAAATGAATGTTCTTTTTACCTTGTACATGTTTTATGATTTTTAATGTCATTATTTAGTTGAATATTCCTTTTTATGTTTAATATATTCATTTTTAATGAAATTTTTTTAAAAGTTATTTTCAATGAAATTTTTTTTCTAATGGTTTTTCATAATAAAAGGATATTTTCCTCAAAATTGTTTTTAAAATATTGTTTTATATTATTTTTATTCATAAACAAAAACAACCCTTATATTTACTCCACATAGGATATGTTGTATTGATAACATCCTATTTATTCCTCTTTATGGTTTTTGATTTATTTTTTCAAGGATAGTATTAACATTCAATTCCTAGATTCATTTGTTAGTCCCCTTGAAATATTCAGTATCCTATGATTAGTTAATATTAAATTTCCCCTAAAATACACATTTCATGTATCATGGATATTACTATTTCCTAAACCATATACCTCTTTAAATACAATGTCTAATTTGATAGTTGTTTGATTTTTTGGGAAATATTATTAAAACTATATTATTTATTCAATATGGATACTTGATAAGGAATATTTTTTATTAATTATATTGATTACTTGATATAAAGAATGATTTGGACATGTAATGAAGGTTAGAGACCAGAATTTATATATATACTCAATGCATCGATTAGTTCTCATGAGACAAATAAGTTGAGAATATTTAATGGGTTTCTATCCAAATTTTTATACTATCTCAAGGATGGATCTTGAATGTATAGGTTTTCATATGCCTAAGACATGATGTCCAATAATTAATCATTGCCTTCATATTTGATTTATTATTTATTATACATGATATATTCACATGATAAAATCCATCGATGCATTTCATTCTCAATTTATTGATTAAATGGCATGTGTTTCTTAATTATTAACTTTCCATATTTATTTTTCCATATCTAGTTATTTCTATGGAATGTGTTTCTATTTATTACCTTCCATATTTATTTTGAATTACCTAGTTTTTTAATGACATATGTTTCCAGTTATTACATTTCCATATTGTTTACGCACATCAATTGAGTAAATTGATTAAATGTAATGTTTGTTAAGATATTTACCTCACCATATTAGCTATTCTCGTTAATTAATTATTTCTTCTACTAAACTTTACCCTTATTGAGAATTTGGGCCCCCCTTATAGGGTTTCTCTCCCCATTAATACAAGAAGCATACTATGAAATATGTGTAGGGATTTACTATATGGATTTGAGTTATCCTTGATTTTATTTATAAAGAAGAAAAAACTATTTTTAATTAGTGTATTATTTTGTAATAAAAGTCTAATGTATGTATTAGGTTTACCAAGACAACTAAAATATTCAGTCTTTCAGAGCTTTATTCCGTGTAATCATGCCAATATAATAGTAGAAAACACCATCTCATGGATATTTAGGTTCAGAGAACAAAAAATGATATTAGAGGAAGTTTAGTAGATATCTTGGGAACTAGATTTAGGAAAACATTGATTATATAACATAACCCTATGGTATAATTTTAGGATAAGTATTGAAGTACATAATATAATTTAGGTATGGTATATATTATTTGGGTCTTCCTAGAAATAAATCTCTATCTGGATACTGCATGTGGATGTGGTTTTCGAAAAGATGTACCTTGGAGTAATAACTCTAATAAGTTGTTTTGGGACTAACTTGGGGTAACCTCGTATATGACACTGGTCCTTACTACACACATAGTTTAACACTTCTGGGGGATATGATTAGGATAATTCACATTTTCTTTACAAACCAATAAGAAGGATTTTAACAATGAATATCCCTTGTTAAACCTAAGGTTTTTTAGATTCAATATAAGGTGTTATAATTTAAAAATCCTATAAATGATATTATGTGTAAACCATAGACCAAAGAAGGACCTATGTGGAAAATAAATGGATGAAGTATTTATGTATTGATGTTTTATTGAAAAACCTTTTTAAAATGATATTTATTGATAAAACATATTTCAAGGGTGTATATAATATTTATTTTTGAAATTTTATTATTTTTGTTTTAGAAAAAGATAAATAGTAATCTAGGTAGTAACCAATCAAATCTGGCAAGGCAATGGGTCTAGAACCCATGACCGAAGGAAGACAATGATTTCATTCCAAACACTAACCAATGCAATGTTATAGTTAATTTTTAATTATTTTTAGTAACACAATTTGATTAATAAATATTAATGATTAACCAGTGGTGTTTATATTTCATTTTAGAGATTAATTTATTAAACATTTTATTTTTACAAAATATTTAGAGAGAAATAGTTAGACTTGTAACTCTCTAATGGCATTATGATCCTTTAAATGTTTCTTTTAGTGCTTTAGGTATAAAAAAATTCATTGTTGGTAATTAATTTCTGGTAGTGAAGGAGTGAATTATAATTTTACCTAAGCATAACCAAAATTTAGTATTGATCATATACTATAAAAACCAACGAACTATGAATATTTCATTATAGTCTTATATAAAAAAATATTTACCCAAAATTAGGAAAATGACTTAGAAATGAAATGTTTTCTTAATACCATAATTTTTTTAACCAATAGTATACTAAATCATCATAAATTTAGGGCTTTGAGGCCATCAACTTTCAATTGATCAACCACTTGTTTTTTTATTGATGACCACAATAACTCCCTATAAATATTTATGATTTTCCTCTAAGTATGTATCCGTAATTTCCATTGTTCATCTCCTATATAGAGCCCTAGTAATATGTTATTCCTTGTGACCCATGTACTTCCCATTCTATGATTTCTAAAGGACGTTTTACTATCTCTTCCCATGATGTGGGATTTCAACATAAGAAAAATCATACAATCTATTACCAAGATTGAGTTTAAATTACAAGGACACAATTTATTTAAGTTTGGGAGAATTTAACACCCCAAAATTCAAAAGTACAATTTAGTATTCGATAATGTGTACGAAACGCATCACCAAGTACATAAGGGAATATAATATCTCAAGAGTATAATATGTATTTACTATTTTAAATATATAAAATATATAATTTATCTCATAATTCATGGAACACTGAGTTATATTTTATTACATGAAAGAGCGACCTTCCTTGATAGCTTGTGTCACATGCAAGAGAAACCTTCCTCAATGGCTTGTGTTACATGCAAGACTGAGTTTCACAAAATAAAAATGTATTATTGAAATATAAGTATTTTATATAATAAGATATAACCAACCTGTTATGTTAGAAGTTATGAATAATATTAACTAACATATATAAATTTATGGTTCATATAAACATAAAATGAAATCATTGGTTACTAATTACTATGAAATGAAAATAAGAAACAATTGGATATAAAATGAAATAATAATATTTTTATACTTCCAGAGGTTTTTTTTCTTAATAAAAAATTAAAATTATTGAATTATTTTAAGGAAATATATATTTTATATATTTGATAATATATTTTTTATATTCATCCATTATTTTTTATATGCATAAGATAAGAACAACCTCTATTTTATGCATGAAAACTTATATATTAATAAAGGAAACTTTACCGCCTTTTAATGGAGAACCCATTTTAAATATAAATTTTGACATATTAATTAATTTAATATGTAAAAATAAACATTATATTTTAAATATAAAAATAAAAAATATTTTTGGGTGAATATTTTATATTTTTCAGAAACATACCATTTTTAACGAATAATTAAAAAACAGAATTTTAGTTCAAAACATCTCCTTCAGTGAATTTATTTATTAGGATAATTTTTACTTTTAATTGGTTTAAAATTATAAAAAGATTATATTTTTATGAATTAATTAATTTTATTTCATTTTATTAAATTTCACTTTTAAATTGATTATAAAAACATAGAAAACATTAAGACGTTTTTACTTTAAAAACCTGCATTGTCATCTCACATGCAGGATGAATTTTAAATTAAATTCTGCCAATTATATGATTATAATTTAGAAAAATGGAATAAATATTTTTTAATAAACATAATTTCTAATTTCTAATAATAAAAAATTAGTTTTTTTATCAAAATTATTATTGAAATTGATTAAAATTAATTATAATTGTTAACACAAAATTTAGCTTAATAAACGACGAAACCTTTAACATTGGGGCCAAAATGACCTATCCATATGTAAAATACCCATTAGATGGATATAAATCATCCATTAACCTTCCATTATTGATTGTTTTTTATTTATGAATATTTTTTATTGGTAAAAACGTGGGTACAACTAACTTCTTTTCAAAAATACCAAGTGAGTCCTTTTTCTCCCATATAAAAGGCCACCAACTCTCCCCATTCCTCAAACCTCCCAAAAAACTTATGTTCGGAAAATATATTCAAATATAGTTTCCCAACATACCTTAACTATACCTTTAAGAATACATTTGGGAATAAAACCTTCCATGGAAGCCTTTTGGTACAAACCAATAGTTGTTACCCGATCAAGAGGTAATGTCTTCTCTCAAGCCTTTTAATTTTATTTCCATTATCCAACACCTTATATATTATTATTCTACTATTGTACAACAACAAAAGTATCATAAATATAAAATTATTCTTTTATGATATGATTTCTACCTTCACATACACAAACTTCCATCTAATGGGAAATGAAAATACTATTTTTGTCTACAGAGAACTATTGTCTCACGAATCAATGATTGTTCATTTTTCCTTTACCAAATTTTATGGTTGGAAATTATGAAAGAAATTATATTTATATATGATATTTATGATATTTATTATGTATTTATACTTATATAATCCTCTTTATAACACATATCTTCAATACTTTCCATTTTTCATTAGTACGGTAACATCGTTTGAGGAAGTATGGGCTACCCCACCTCAAAGTGATGTGATTTATTCACACAATCCATGAAATGTAAAAAGGATGATTATAATTAAACATATGGTACCTAAAAACCATATATATGATATTAATGACATAATTATATTTATTTAAATACACTATACATATACAATTTTAATTAATACCCTTTCACACACACTTAAAATGTGATAATGTCATTCTTGGACGTGTGGACTACTGCCTTCTCGAGATGATGTGATTACTTTTTCATCATGATAATTATATATATATATATATATAATTATATATGGTATTTATTATATAATTATTTTTATGGAAATATATAGTGTTAAATACCTTCTTTCCATAACACTCATTGAAAAATGAGAACGTTACACATGCGTACGTACAGCCTACCGTCTCCATGATTGTAAGATTAATTAATTTTTCATATCAATTTCTAATTATTTATTTTAAAATTATAATTAATTAAAAAATATTATAATTATTTAATGATTATTATTCTATAGATGTTATATAATGGCCCATTAGACCATAGTTGAGCTACGAGATCTATTTTTAACATATAAACTAAATTTCGTCAAAAAACCTGACATAAAAAAATTAAGTAGTTTTATACAACAGATTAAAAATTGAAATAAAATTAATTATAAACATGAAAAAGGAACTAGTAGAAAGATGGCCTACACCAGGATTTATTTCCCAACGGTTTGAAAAACCGTTGGGATAAAGAAGTTATACCAATAGTTCTACTAAACCGTTGGTATAAGAAATTTTATGTTAGGGTTTTCCCAATCATTTAACAAAACTGTTGGGAAATATAGATATTACCTTCCATTTTTAATAGTCGTTGGGAAAAAAGCCACCTGATTTAGGGTCCCTCTCGATTTTTCATCCTCACATGAACCCTCCCCTACCTCCTCTCATGACCCTCTCCTCCCCTCCCAGACCTCTAACTCCTCAACCTCCCATCCTCTACCTCCGCCTCCCAGACCCCAGCCCCTCTCGGAGCCCCCTCCTCTTGTGGCGTTCCCCCTTACCCTCTCATCTCCCTCTCTGATGACGATGTCCCCCTCCCCTCTCGGATCCCTCTTCTGGCGACATCCCCCCTCCCATCTCAGCTCCCTCTCCTCCTCAGACGTCCCCGACCCCCCTCTATTCACAAATGAGACCCCAATGGACGAACACCCCACACTGTGTCCCATTCTTTCAACTACCTCTCATCCCGCCATTTCTCCCAAATTTATTGATGGTTATTGATTAGTACTTCCAGGTATTAATTAGTATACTTTTTTAAAAAAATGCGGCAACATGAAATACACTGTTAGGTTCATAGTTAGGATAAACATTCACATTAATCGTGCATTTTCTAGAGTTTTGGGTAGTAACCAACTCATTGTGTGGTGAATTATTCAGTAAATTGTATTTTTTTTCAAAATAGAGTCATCCAGAAATTTAAGGTAAGATTCACTTATTGTAAACCATTCATTCAAACAATGCATTCAATAAAAAGTTCATGATTTTTTAAAAACCTCATATTTTCCTCTATAGACCCCTATTAGACATGATATTTTGTTGGATTATTTTTTAATCATGATATATATGTGATGAGGGTGTATCGTTATTAATATGTGCAATGATGTGGGTTAATTTGAGGTGAGTGATGCTATATAATATTTTATGGGTTATTGAGAGGAGTTTATTTCCATTTAATTGATTGGTTCATAAAACATAAGTTGGTTATGTATATATTATGTAATTAGAATTACTAAAGTAAAATGTTGGTCTCAGATTTATATGTTAGTTATTTGGATGGTATTATCTATCAAAATTGGGCATGTCTCTATTGACTATGGGTGTTTTTTCCAATTGACAAATGTATTTATTAAATTAACCTTGAAATACATATTTTTCAAAATACGGAAGCACCACATAAATAATAGATAACGACACCCATTAGAGACACCCCTTAACATATATACATAGTTAAGGGGCCATTAAATTATGAACTGAAGTCGATTAGCACTCAAGCCTTGATAAATTCCCATTATTGGTAGAAAAGATACCAACACATTTATTCTTAGTATATTATAATGAAATATTTTACACCCTCAGGACCAAGTAGACCATCTAGTTCATGGAGTGGTTCCTGACTGGGTTCAAGAGAAAAATAAACTACTAAACATTGATTGTGGTCCCTGTGAAGTTCATTCCAGGTTAATAGGGTTATGTGCACAATCGTCAACTCAAATAATGTAGCATAGGTGCATAGTCATTTGCTAAGTGTACTAGTATGGGTTTTCCAAAAAACTAATATGAAACTTGAACCAAAACAATTATATACCATTAATAGGAAGAGTAATTTTTAATTAATAGGAATGAACTATTTTATAGTATCATTTTGAAACATGGATATGTTTCCCCCTTGCTTGCAGGAACATGATTTGACCCATGGGGTGTTGTGGGTCTTATTTGTTGGGCGGTGACGTGTATAGTCATAGGAGACAGGTATGTTTTAGTTTAGTTTTTATTTTATTTTTTATGGCATTGGCCACTTAGGTCTTTTAATGCTTTCAATGGACAGATGGTAGTAATATTCTGCAAAGTGGGCCAGAAGGAGTTTAGATTGTTTCAGTCCATCGACTATGATCCGAGGTAAGATTCTATGGTTACTTCTTGTCTTGCACCTCATGTATTTGGGGATTTCAGTGTTTTTGACTCCATATTATGTTTTTGGTAGGGTTTTGGATCATTTCATGTTGGTTCGTGTGGATTTGGTTCTCCGCTACCAATCGAGGTATGGATTTAATGTCGTTGGTTGGTTTCTCACTTGTTATGTAGCGTCCTTTATGTGTTTTAAGGTTCCTAATATCCTTTGTCGAGTGCGTTGATACCTTCTTGTTGGTTTTGAGTCACCATGTCAAGGGAAAATTGCCTGCATGTACATGAGAAAGTAAGTATATGTATGTGGGTTCCCCCGTTACGTGTATAGTCAACCATTGAAGTGATTATTCATGTATGTAGCTAGGTGTGACCATTTATATATATATATATATATATATAAGTTCATACACAGGTGAGTGGGGACTGGTATATGCATATAAGAATATGGGCAAGGATCCCCTTGTACATGATCAGGGCCATGCAGTTGTGTGCATAGGGGTTAAGTGTCCTTACATGTGTGTGAAGGTGCATATATCCAGTGGGGGAGCAGCAGCTTTTAGTTATAAATCTCCAAGAGCCAAAGTGGAGGTCTTAGTCCTACCTTAAGGTACGATCCCTCTCCTAGCCTCTTTAATTAAAGAATGTTTAAAATTGAATTTATCTTCTTTCTTAATTATACTTAATTATATTGAATTTTATATCTTAAACAACTGTTCTTTAATATAATTGTTTTATTTGATAAATAAAGTCATGTTTTTATAATAAAACTCCTCCAACGAAGATGCGTTGTCTATGAAAACTCACAGTCATAGTTATGTTGATCTCATTTCTTAACTTATTGCATTTGATTTGTACTGAATGAGTTTTAGAATAAATGTTTAATATAATTAAATGAATTGTGTGATAAAGAAACTCCAAGATTTTATAATAAAACCCCTCCAATAGAGGTACGCTATCTTCTAAACCAAGGAGCAGTGATGGTTATTTTTATAATCTTTAGATTTGGTTTGATTTTCCGTATGTCTCTTATTGGTGTTTATTTTGTGTCTAGTTAGTTTTCATTTTTTTTGTATAATATAAACCGGCATATCGTACTTTTTTCGCTCAAATGACATTGTCTGATTTGGAATATTCCTTGACCATGATAGTTTACTTTTCACCCTTTGAATATTGTAAATAAAATTTCCATGTTTAGGGGAAGTGAATGAATTAGTAAATGGTTTGTCTAGGGTGTATGATTATTTTTGTCTGTTTTATGGCCCTTTAGACGTTTCGTCATTGTTCCGCTCATTAAAACCTTCTGGTGATCCCTTGTTATAGAATATTAAATAGTTGATTTGTTTTATCATGTCTGTTGTGACCTTATCTTTTGTATAAACCCATTTGGGGTGTTTTCCTAGCATCTTTTCCTCCCCATTGGGTGTTTACCTAAGCCCCTAAATCTAAAATCACTGATGGTGTCATTTTTTAACACCTATCACGCTTAGGGTCCTCCCCATCAAAAGCTTCATCTTACCACCACCAATTTATATGATTTAGTGCCTCATCCTTTGAATATTCATATTGAAACATTTCTCCCATGTTCTAATGAGAATAATTATAGTGGGGACACTCACTAAAGGCATTCTGGTCACAGTGGGAGACCTGTGTATAGCGATGTATAGAAAGATGATGGAGAGATCCCTATGTCATTTCCCAGAGCATTTTTGGAAAGCTGGGTGTTTTGGTGTATCAGGATTTTGTAGTTGAGAAAAAATGACCTACTGGTCATGGTGTCTGATATTTTGTAGGGAATATTTGATAAAAGAAGTTGTGTTTCATGCCTTGACGTTAACGTTAAAGGAATTTTGTTTGGAAACACGATTCAAAAATGAGTTTCTATGTCTTTAGGTTTAGGATTTTAAAAGGAATGTTTGAATGGTTTTTTATGCCATAGATTTCAGTTGGGGTTTAAAAGATTTCCAAAGTTATTAGAAATGTGGAGAATTAAAATGGAGGTATTATCATAAGATATTCAGATATTTTAAGTGGTGAATTTAAAATAGGATATCTGCATATTATGTGGATTGATAGTTAATAATTTTCAATGGATGATGATTGAAAACATGATGAAGTTATTAAAAAAGTGAAGTATAGGTAATCACTCAATATAGGTCATCACTCAACTCCCAACATCTACCATGCTAGTATAGGTAGTCTCATTCCACTATATATCAAATACCAACCTTCTCATTCAACAAATATCCATGTTAATACATTTTGATAAATGTAAATCCCTTTTCTAAAATAATACCATATTAACCATGGTGGGTCTAATATCATATTCCAAACGCTCCATTATCACTCATGTTTGGGTTCATCTAGAACCTTATCACTCAAGGTGAGGCCATTATCTTGAACACTACCTTATAAATCATGGTAGGGTTAAAAATTACGTTATAATATGATAACATTATTATCACTCAAGTAAGGATCTTTCCAACACCCTATCACTCAAGTTGTTGTCATTCCTTAAGATATTTCACCATAATTGTTAGAATTTTTTACCCAACGTGTGTATAAAATAACAACAAGGGAATTTGGTCCATATCATAGCTCACCAGATAGGTAGAAGGTTTTAGTCACTAGGGACCTATACCACCATCTCAAAAATGACTCACCATCTAAGTGCAAAATGTCAGTCCTCTTGGTATACATATATCTTACACTAGGGAATCCACTAGATTCATTGAGACTCAAATCAATATCAGACCCAAAAAAGAAATAATTAACTCATGATGACCACAAATAGTATATGATATTCTTGGAACATTCCTTGAATCCCAGTCTACCTATTCTTACAAGTCCTCACCACTACACTAACTTAGCTACTGTGTTATATTAGTATTAAAATGACTCTCAAGACCACTTGTTGATGGAAATACATCTTTGTCACAACATTTCTAGTCCTTCAGAAATAATTATACCTATTTCACACATCATATGTAATTCCAACATTAAAAGTGTTCTACCTTCCCCATATTAGAGGATACTTTCTATTTTTCTTCATGTGACTAGTTTTGTTATCATTCACTATATTTTCAAAGTGATTATTTCTAGAAACTCAGTGCATTGTGTATATTAACAAATCCACTATGATAAAAATTGTTCCTTGTGATCCTCATCATAACATGTAACTAACCAAAAACAGTTTTAATTCCTATAGTTTTAGGTTTCTTTTATTGAATGGGAAACATGCCACAATTATATGTTTTTAATTAAGAAAACACTTTTAAGGAAAAGTGAGAAACCAATAGAGTACACAGATAGACAGTCAATCAACATGATATGGAATAGCCTAATAAATGAGTTGTAATTTGAGCCTTTTATAGATCTTACCTCTAATGAGACTCCATTGGAGAATGGTATACTTCTTATACAAATCATCAATGAGGAGATTTTCAAAATTTAAAACCATATTATCCAAAGTTTTTATGATCTCTTCCACAATAATCTTATACTTGTTGAATCCATGTGCCATAATTCCATGTTGTTTTTGGACCCAGGCCCCCTTCTCTTTAGTAAGGTTACCCTGGAAACACCTCCCAACCTACCTGTTAAACTGCCTTTGTGTAGTGATGACCTCTAAGCCCTTGTCTGAGAATTCTTCATTACACTCAAGGATGGTTTCCCACTCATCACATTCCATCAATTATTTTCTGGTCTAGTGGATATCTGCTACAATCAAATTCTTTCTATCATTCTCCAAGATAGTGAAAAATGTTTTTCTTGCTAGTGTATCAAGCTTCTTTGTATAATTTGTCACCACCTTCTTAGGAACCTTCAGAGGGATCTTTTCTTTGCTTGATAATCTAGTGACAGGTTGTCTAGGTAAGGAGTAGCCTTTTTTCTACTACAACCTCCTAGAGTGCTTGATAAACCCCTTTGAGTCAATGATGGTGTCATTTCCTTTCTTTTAAGACACTCTGATATAATCCTCTGTAAGTTATACATCTCTGGGCTCGATAGGGGAATCTTAATCAGAATCCATATCCTCCTGAGAAACCACTAATATTCCTCTTTCCCATTCTAAATAATCTAATGATTACGGGTAAAATGAATTGATTGAAGATACATATTGGTAATATACCTAAATAGGGACATGAATGAAGCCAAATTGGTTACATGGGTCAGAATTACCATGGAATAAGAGTTTTTACATGGTTCATAAACCATTTTTATCATTTGGTGAATCATTGAAATTCAAATAATGTGATACTTCTATCCATATTCTAATATTTTTATATAAATAAAAAAGGGATGAGGTAGAAATATGTTCCCAAACTCCAATTACAAGAGTGATCTAAATGAGAATGAATTTGTAAATCATATTATACCTTGTCCTCACATGTATCCATGTTCCCTCTTCTCCTTCCTAATGGTGACCACCTCCTTCACCCTTGCAGTCAGTACTTGATATCCAAACCCATTGGAGTTGAGAGTTCTAAACATGTACAAGAAGTGGTCCAAATAGTCATTGAGCTCTTTAAAGGGCCCCTCTAAGATGATTCTTTATATCTCTCCCCACAAATTTCACCTAATTTTTTTATTGATGTGTAGAGTACTCTGAACCTTATCTTAGGCCTATTAAATGAAGATATATGTATTTTGGAATAAGGAGGTGAGTGACGGACTCGTGCTCTCTTCCCTTAGTGAGCATGGTGTATAGATGGCTTATATTGGAAGAGATGCAATGGCCAAAGGATCTGGGATATTTGATACTTGAGGATTCATTTCCATAATTAATCACATAAGTTATATTAGTCAATGTACATAAATAATGTTGTCAAATGAATAGAAATTATGTTCATTACTAAGGATTTACCATTTTCAGTTAATGTAGTAGCTTGTTCTTTCACCTCAAGGTTGACCCAAGGGATGATATAAATGTGTTCCAACCATGCATCATTGATGCACATATTATTCCCCTTCCACTAACAAAATATGTTCGAGGATAATTCTAGGGACACCATCACCCTAAAGTGGTGGAAGTATAAACAAAGGTCAGAAAATTTGACACAGATCTGATGGTATATTCAATTTCAGGATAAATACATACCATTTCCCAGGGATGCCTCCATCCTATATAAGTCTATCGGAGAATAGTTACCTATATCATGAGATTATAAGAGTGTTCACAATCATGTCAGATCAAAAGGTATGAGGAATATTTCTCCCACATCAAACATCAGGTTAAACCCTTCTTGGACCTCGGTCGTTTTATATTTTCCTTGGACCTTGTCCAAGCCTTGGGGCATGATGAAGGGATGGAAGGTGTATAATTATTGGATATATAATTTTTTCCCTCTAAGTAACATGAAGAGAACTGACATAGTTAAGAAGGTCAAGAAGAGATACTTAATAAATTTATCGATTAAAGTCAGAAAACATAGTACTTACTTGATGACTTTGGGTGATTTTTCATAGCAGACTACCTCACACATTTCCTCTTTTATATATTCTTTGAGGGAATTCCTTCCAAATAGTATGACATTTGATGTGTTGGAGGTTCCACCAGTAGAGGTATACATCAATTTCATGGTGAGACCACATATCGGATTCATATGAACAACATGCATAAAATATAGAGAGATGTTCAAGGATTTACTATATTATATAGTGTTATTATAGCCATCAATCTTGACCTACATAGATCATTAATATATAGACAACTCATTGAATATTATCTTGTAATATTTAATGATTGTTGGCTCTGTAACTACAAACACCAATGCCCGATATTCACCAAACATCAAAATAACTACTCATCAACGTAATTAATATTGAGATATCATGACATTACGCCCATCTATCCTAAGAAAAAATTTTATTATAAACCACTCATCCCCCTAACATATGGTGCTCCCCACCATAATACGTGGATCATATAGATCTATTCCAAAAAATGGTGGTCTGCATTATAGGAATCACCTATCGATAATGTATCCCCAACAGTCCATCAACTATCACAATATAGTTCCCACCTTACCACAAATATTATTATATAAAAACATTGATATGTCATCCTCTAGTTGAATTAACCTAGAAATGCTCAGTCCCACCCACAAACATGATATCATATCTCTCGATCATGTTTTTTAATTAATAGAAGGCATCAATAGATCATCTAAATTTCTACACTTACAATTAGTCTAATTCCATGGGTAGATCACCCACTTTCAATCAACCATCCTTATATTTAATCGATAAACTAGACCACCCCACTCAAATATTATGTCACATCTCGGAACATATAATGACATAATTATATGATGATTCGTATCATGTACAACAATAGATAAATGATTGGGTTAAGTATAATTCCACTAAGAAGTGATATGGGAAAACATCATATAGGTTATGGGTGACACAATGAGTTATTAGACTCTATCACACCCAAAAAAAGGGATTAATTACCAACATAACCAATTCTTGTATTAACCCACTACATCCCTTACATGGAGAGACTACGTAGTCATCATCAAGGAAAATCTCACCATATGATCCATAATTCCATTAATTAGATGTAATATTTATGGTTAAACTATGTATAAAATTTCCAATATTTTATATAGGAAAACACCATATTTTTTTAATTTAAATAGTTGATCCCTCATTGTCAGTGACATAAATCACACTAAAGCATTGAAATGTTAACTGAACCCTACATTCCAAGAATTATTCATGTGGACAGGCCCCATTCCAACATGATAAGATATAAAACCATAAATAATAATGGAAAATACATGCATTATATTTGAAAAAAAAATATCTCAACTGTAAACATAAAAACCAAGAATAATAAGACCATATCCCTTGTGACCTAGAATTCCCACTAGAAAAGGTATTCATGATTCACATTTATGAGATCCAAAAAATTCTAAAAATTTATGACATTTTAGGTTTACCCAACCACCTAAACTATAGTGACACATAAACTTCACAACCATGATAGATTATCATTGATGTCATTGCCTGAACACCCAATTAACTACACCATATTTTAACATCCCCTTCTTTTGAAAATTCCTAAAACACTACTACTTTATGTAAAACAATGGAATATTATAAATCCTACAAAACATAATTCTTGTAACCATGGTTCTTGATTATACCCCAAGATAATTACCTTGACTATAGAAGGAACTAAAACCCAGAATCACTAATCCCCTTTCTCTCTAAATATTCTCCCCCCCCCATTTCCCAAGAAATTCATATTACATCCACATTTAACTTCATACCATTATCGGGTGGCATCCTCTTTATCCATTTACCATAAATATCTTGATCACATTTCGTATTACTGAAAGTCCTTAGTAGTAACCTTAAAAACTATCAAGTGCACTCCCCTACATTAATTAGTGCACCAAGCTCCACCATAAGAGAATTATCTCACACCTAAAGGAGAAGGGGATATAAAGGAAGGGAGGACCTTGTATGTTGCTTACTGGAATTTCATAGGAGGGGAGGCTACTAGAATTACCGAGGGGCGGCCGATGGAATTGTAGAGGGGAGGTGGATGGAATTGAAGAGGGGAGGCTATTGTATGCCCGAGGGGAAGTTGTTGTATACTTGAGGGGAGTATGCTGGAATTGCATGGGAGGGGAGTCTGTTGTATTCTTTCTTGAATTGAACTAATATAGAGGGGAGGCCGCTTGAATTATAGTGGGGTGGTGCAGGTTTTATCCAGCATATGTTCTTTGAGGTGCAGGTTTACAGTGGGGGGAGTATAGGATATAGAAACGGTTCTATAAACTTTTGGTATATTGTATGCGGCACTACATATCCCGATGATTTCATTTAAACCATTGGAAAAAAATAGATTTGGCATGTATACCAACGGTTAAAAAACCGTTGGAATACATATATTCCAATGCGTTTTTTTAAACCGTTGATCATTTTAGATATTGGACAGTATGTGTACCAATGGTTGTTGAACCGTTGGCACACATATATACCAATGGCTCTCATTAAACAGCTGGTAATATATGCATTCAGACAACCTATATCAACAGTTTCTAATAAACTATTGGAATAGGGCTATTGCAATTCCTAACATACCAACGGTTCTTAAAACCATTGGGATAGCTTATCCCAACGGTTTCAGTCCCTATCCCAATGGATTCAAACCATTGGGATATGTAAAAATTTTAGTAGTGAGGTTCTTAAGAAAGTATAAAATTGACATATATTTATTATATAGTAATTTAAAAGATGTTCACCTAAAAGGAATCTAAAGGTAAGGGATTTCTACTCCATTTAAATTCCATTGATAATTATTTATTGTTATCCACCTAGTTTATTTTATATGGTGTTTATAATACCATTTGAAATGTTATATCCTTGAATTCTATATTCTGGTTATATTATAAGTTTCATTTAATATTATTCCTTTATGTATATTATCTCTCAATTGTTTCAAAGTGGTATGGAACACTTTGTAATGTTTAAAGATTATTTTCTCAGGAATATTTTTAATGATTTTCTTTGTAATCTCAATTCCTTTTGTGATTGTTAACTCTCTATTAAAACAATGAATTTATTTTTGTTCAACTGATTTCTTATATTTTTGGAACATACTACCACATTTTCATATAATATCATGATTAATTCATTCTTCATGATACTATGAGTTTCAATTTGTATTATTTCATCTAAGGGGATTTGAGTTAAAGTTACCAAGTCGAAAAGAGATTTCATAACCCAGTTTCTTTTCATTATGTTTTATTACATCCCCATTATCATTAATATTCTAGGATTATGTGTATAATTACATTGAATATATATTAATATATTTCTACTTCTATATGGGAATTTATAGTTGATAAACATAATCTACTCATTGATTGATTATCACTACAACATTATAATATTTTCAAGGGTTTGCTTTACAATCTCATTTTGTTCGGAATTGTTTACAAATCAATTTCCATCAGAGTATATTATTTTATAATTGTATAATAAAACCTTTAATTATATTCTCCTATAGTTATTCATGACCTTTATTAAGTGATTGTAACATTTTCCCACTCTTTGGTACTCAAAATGTTTTATAAAAAGTCTTTAAAAAACCTGACTGTATTTCTCTCTTTAGTTGAAGAATATATTTTATTCTAAAAAACGTGATTCATTAAAATATTTTCAAACACATTTTTAAAATAGTGTGTCAAAGACATTTTTACCCTTTTTATCTTTTACCAGTGTTTTAAATGGAATATTCTCATCTCTTTCCGAATATGGCATTTTTCTAACATTTAACCCAACAAAAGGAATATTCTTTTTACCTTGTATAGCTTGTAAGGATTTACCCACCATCATTTTTTAAGGATTCCTTTGTTTTTTTAAAGGATTATTAATGAAAATAATTTCAAAATGGATTTTCAAAGAAATGATTTTTCAAAATTCATTTCATAATAAAAGGATATTTTCCCCAAAAATATTTTTAAAATATCATTTTATAGTATTTATATTCATCAACAACAACAACCCATATTTTTACTCCATTTGGGATATATTATATTAATACCATCCAATTTCTTCCTATGGATGGTTTTTTATTTATTTGGACAAGTATATTATTATCATTCACTTCCTTTATTTATTTGTTAGTGCCCTTGAAATATTCAATCTTTGATGATCATTGAACATTATATTTTACCAAAATTATCCATTCTATTTATCATTGATATTATTATTTCCTAAACCATATAAATCTTTACATATAGTGTCTAATTTGAAATTTTTTTTATTATTTCCAGAAATATTGGTAAATATTCATTGTTTATTCAATACGGATATTTGATAAGGCATGTTTTTTATTAAACAAATTGATTAATCAATATAAATAATTTTTTGGACATGAAACAATGGGTGGAGCCTAGAATTTTTATATCTCCTAGAGGCACTAATAGGTTCTCATGAGACAAATAATTTGTGAAAATTAAATGGGTTTATATCTATAGTCTTAAACTGTCGGGAAGATGGATCTTGAGAGTATAGGTTTGTATGTGCCTGTGACATGACGGCTAAGAATTAAGCACTTCCTTAAATTTGATTCATTATTTATCATCCATGAGATTTTAACATGATAAAATCTAGAAATGTATTTCATTATAAATTTATTGAATAAATGTCATGTTTTTCAATTTCATACCATTCAATATTTATTTTTATTTATCTAGTTATTTAAATGGTATGTGTTTTCATTTATTACCTTTCCATATTGATTTTTCCCTAACTAGTTATTTGAATGGTATGTGTTTCTAATTATTAAATTTCCATAATGTTTATGCACTTCCATTAAGTTTACTGATTACATGGAATGTGTGTTCAGATATTTACCTTTCTATATTGACTATTTGCATTAATTCATTATTTCTTCGGTTATACATTACCTTCACTGTGAATTTGATCTCACCCGTAATATGTATCATTACCCAAGAATCCAAGAAGCGTACTATGAAATATATGTATGGATTTACTAGATGGATTATAGTTACCTTCATATTTATTTATTTAGAAAGAAGAATAATATTATGTTGTAATTAGTTTATTATTTTGTAATAAAAGTGGTATGTATGTATCTAGTTTAGAATAATACTACACTCATCAGTACTTCAGGGATTGATTCCTTGTAATCATGCCAATTTAATAGTATCAGACACTATATTTGGGCTTTCTAGGGTCAGGTTTCTATAATAGATGTTCTTTTTACACAAAATATCAACCCAAAAAATAAATAATGTTTAATCCAAATGAAGATACCTAAAGAAGATATAATTATCTTAACCGTGCACTTTCAAGTTTATTTCTTATTCCATATAATAAAAATATTCTATAGAAATATTAAAATAATTAAATCATTTTAATTAATATATTAAAAACATTATTGTAATGGTACAACTATTTTCTATATCATTTCAATCTAATGTGAAATGAAAACATCACGTATGCGTAAGTATGGACAATCGTCTCCATGAAGCAATATATTTTACTTTTCATCATTTCCTCTCACGATTGGTCATATATATATTTCATTAATATATTTTATATTTATGGTATGATATTATTTTTTTAATTATAATTTATTATTTAACTTCCTTCTTTCCACCCATTGAAAAATGAATGCATCACTTGTGTGTATGTGCAGACTACCACCTCCAAGAAGTGATGTACTTCATTATTTGTTACCAAATTATATGTCTGGTTATAAAATGTGAATATAAGGAATCCATATTATATTTATTACATTATTAATATTTTATATATTATTTATCCATGACCAAGTTAAAAATAACAGAATCCTCAAACCAAAAAAAGCATGATAAACAAAAAAGTAAACACCATAAATGATGATTTTAATGATGAATTTTTAATGGGTGGGTATTTGGAATTTTTATGGTAATTATATATAGTAAGATAATTATTAATATGGTTCTATAATATTATTATAATAACTCTAAATTTATTATAATGGAGGTTAAAGAGTGTACAAAGAAATTCATGACTTGAGGAAAGGGTTAATGTTGCATTCTAATTTTTAATTGTGGTTGTACATGTCTAAATTTTATTTGGGGAAATTTTATGATCCCTCACTCTTTATTAAACCTAATAAATTTTCTTATACTCTATAAATTTATCACGTTTACAATTATTACTACCATTTTCCCTCTCTTTGGTATAAAAAAAATATAAAAGTTTTTTATGAAAAGACGACCATATTATTTTTTATGTCAGGAAAAATTTTACACTATTTCTGTATTCATGAAATTAGTTTATGAAAATTTTCACCTATACAAAAGTTTTTGATAAATTATTTTAAACTACCTTTGAATTCATTAAAAAAATAATGTAAAATTACTTTTTTTATTGAAACAAATACAATCTTTTTTTATTCAGAGTAGAATAATATCATTACATGGACTTTGAAGGCCCAATGGGGAATTAAACCCCAGTAAAAGAGGCCCATAGACACAAACCTATATAGTTAATTCATTCTTATGTACAATATATTATCCTCACTCTTCATCACCACCTAGAAATATCATCATCACTTATGACTGATGCCATAGGAAATGTGTCCTCACATCATTGCCACTTGAAAAGGTTGGTCGATTAGCCCCCACCACCCGTTGTGACCACCCATCATTCATCTCAATGAACCGGTGTCATCCATATAACTCACTACCATATGAAGCCCTCCTGCCCTTAAATAATCACCTCTCATATGCCCCCCACATTTTGATTGTATCATCACGTGTTCTGCCAAAGCACCTACACAAAGTCTTGGACCTCCACTTCCTATCGAGGTGGGAACCACCCCCCCCCCCCCAAATTAGGGCTACCAGGATTTGGTCCTAATATTATATATTATTAAGGGTATTCCATAAAAACTAGGTCAATACCCTCAAAAAATTTTATACCTTTTAATTTAATTACAAAGAATAAAATGGAATCTACTCAAATGTCTTCTATATAACTCACTTTGGAATTTTTTTCAATTGGGAGAAGAATGTTTTCTCAGTAATGTATACAACATGAATGTATTTTCCCACTATAATATCCTTTATTTATAATTAATCTTTCTTTATAATTTCCTTTATTTTTTTATGAAAATAGTTTTCTAATTGTTTTTGGAATATTTAGTTTTCAAAAGTTGCTAAAAGAAAAGGATATTTTTACCAAATATTTCAAACATGTTTAAAATTATTTTATAAAAGTATTTTTCATTTATGTACACATAATTTAATGATTATTAATATTAAATGATGGTATTCTCTAATAATACATTACACATAATTTCTTTGTGTGTATTTTTAAGATTCATTGTGAAAATTTCTCATGAATCTTGTTTCTTTATTGGGGTTAATTAAGTGATGATGGAATCATGAATGTTATATTTTTATGACACACATATGTTTGGTTTGTATTTTTTTGATGGGTAGTTCTGTTATATCCCTCCAATGTATTGGATAAAGTTGTTATATCTTATGATATTACTAATAGATTCTAATAATAATGCATGACCAAATATACTATAGTATGATGGTAATAATGTCTGATCTAATTTACTAAGGGAATATAGTAATAATTCATTATCTAATATACTATAGGATACTGGTAATAAATAAAATTCTATTTTACTAATGGATTCTAGTGATGATTCCCATTATCATATGGGATGCTACTAATGATTCTTAATCCATTTTGTTTTGGTATTATTGAATTGCGGTATAATCTATAGAATTATGACTAACTGTGATTATGTTTATGTCACATTATTATTTTATAATACATGGTAATGTAATATTATTCATCATTCATTATAATGGTT
This sequence comes from Viscum album, assembly GCA_963277665.1. Classification (NCBI taxonomy): domain Eukaryota; kingdom Viridiplantae; phylum Streptophyta; class Magnoliopsida; order Santalales; family Viscaceae; genus Viscum; species Viscum album. The sequence goes on from OY728161.1 coordinate 1,422,620,027, forward strand.
TCATTTTGATGATTATGATTCTTGTTATGAAGAATGTTTTTCAATGGAACTATGTTCTGAATTAAGCTCATCTAGGTATGATTCTCTTATGTTATTGACTTTATTACACTCTTATGCTCGTATTCCCATATTACAATCATTTATGGTATTTGAGTTATATCTCTCATGTTTACCCTTATTGAGAATAAGTGCTCACTCATTCTTATATTTCTATTTCCTTAATTTAATGATGATACATTTTAAGTAGGATTTTTCATATAAAGGTATTATTTAAGAAGAAATTAGCGAGAGATGTTGAAAATCCTTCATGAAATAAGTTTATTATGAATCTAGTCTCCAAAAGACACTGAACCATTATAGTTCTCTAGTATTAATTATTAGGAAATTTATTAAATATAAATATAAAATAATGAAGTAGGTATCTATGTCATTATTATCTATCCTCAATTGGTATAAGAGTATGGATTATTTATTTTTTCAGAGATGTAATTATGAATAATATGAGAATCGAATGTAAAACAACCTATGTAGAACCAATTGTGGCATGGGATGAACCTAAAGATTTATAGATTGAAGTTAAGGTGTTATAATTTAGGGAATATCATGATTTATTTTATTATTTTATGACTGAACAATCCGATTATTGTTTCTTAACTTCATAGGTTGACTATTTTGAATTTATTCAGTGGGTCAAACCAGTTGTAATCATGATAGAAACAAATGTGAAGATAAATGAGATGAATAACCTCAGAAGAAGAAAAATAGAATGAGGGAGATAATTAAAATCCTTGCAGAAATACTTTCCCAACTATTAAAAGTAATGAATAATAAGGTGAACCATTTTGATCTTCCAAACAAACCAAGGAAGGACAAATATTCCATTAATTATTTTTTGAAGCAAATCTCACCTTATTTTTGTAAGTCCCATGATCAACTAATTACTAAAAATGGACCGATGTGATGGAAAATATATTTTTCATTCTCTATGGCTCAAACTAAGAGAATTTTGTTTTTGCCATCTATCACTTGTAAGGCAAGGATGATCAATAGCGTAATATTTTCATGAATATGGGGTGAGGGTAATAAATCAACTCTATGTAATGGGAGGAGTTTAAGAGGGTATTTCTCATTATGTATTTTCCTAAAACTCCTCATAGAAAAATTAGAGGTACTTTCTAGTGCTGAAGTGGATTTATGATGAATCCATTAATTCATATAAAGAAAAATTTACATGTATTGGAATGTAAACTTATATTTTTAGAACAAACGCTAAAATAATAATAGATCATCTATTTGGTGGCTAAAAATCAAGTCTATGAAAAGTGTTGTCCATAAGAGACTGTAGTAGCTATGAAGAAATCATTTCATTTTCTCTCAAGGTAGAAATGGAAGTTGGAAACTCTCAATATTTTAATTAATTTCATAATAAGGAAAGTAATATATAGTTTCAAGGAAACTCAAATAGTGAATAACATAAAGGAAATAAAACTCTACTATCAACATCCCATAACTGGGGAAAGAATCACTTTATTAAATGTCTCAATGTATAAGGATAATGATTTACATGTGGGATATCCAACCATTGATCACACAATTATTAAAGAAATATGAAAAGGCAAAATAAAACAATAAAGGAGAATATTGTTCCATCTAATGAAATTATATATTTCAAATGAAAGTATTTTGGGAATTATGTAAATCAATTCTATAATCTATTGTCTAATGAGTATAACAAGCCTTCAAAACCTCATGAGCTAAATGATAAAGTAAAATATTATTCAATCACATCCTTTAAAGTGGTTTAAGAAAATATTTTTTGAAAGGTACACTTACCATTCACTCTAGAACCTAAAATGTTGTATTTTATTCTTGCTCAACCCACTGTTTTATATCAGATAATTATATAAGGATATTTAATTACCACATCCATTATTAGATATTTGTTTATTGGTAAAAATTTATAATGTTGTAATAATATATTCTCAAATCTGTAACTTCTCTATAATAGAATTTTATGGAAATGTACTTTTTGAAAATTTAATTATTCTCCATGTAGTCGAATTTGATGTGGTTTTAGGAATAGAGTGCCTCTATCATCATATTTCTATAAAAAAAATTTATGGAAGGGTAGTCACATTTTATATTCTGAATCAATATATGATAGTCTATTGACGCGATGAATAAAATGAACTTCCAATAGAAAATAAATCCATTATATGGGTCTTACTACCTATAAATGAGGGATATCTGTCATAAATGGATAAGTATAAAGTAAAAAATTATGATATACATATTATTCAAGAATATGAAAATGATTTTTTGGAATAGTTTTGTAGACATCCCCTAAATCATGAAGTTGAGTTTTCAATAGAACTCATATCTATTTCTATGCCAATTTCAAAGGATCCTTATATAATTCACCCAGTTGAGTTATTGGAAATTAAATAAGAAACTCTATGAGAATATTGATAAGGGAGTTATACACCTTATTTATTCATCATTAGGTGCACTAATTCATTTTATTAATACGAAATATGGTTAAATGCATCTTTTCATTGATTTTAGGGAAATTTACAAGATTATGATAAATAATAAGTATCATATATCCCATATTGATGAATTGTTTAATCAATTTTGTGGAGATTAATACTTTCCAAAAAATTTGCTTTATTCTGAATATCATTAATTGAGGGTTAAAATAGATAACATACACAATATAGACATCCATATGTGGTATTAACACTATTAATTTATAGTGATGTCATTGAAAATTAAAAATGTTGTGTTATCTTCATGGATTTAGTTGTTTTATTATTTAGAAATTACCTTGATCAATTTTTTATAGTCTTTATAGATGATATTAATATATATTCCACTATAGAGGAAGATAAAAAATATCATTTATAGATTGTGTTGAAGGTGTCGAGGAAGGATAAAATGTATGAAAATTTTATCAAATATTAATTTTGGATACATAAATTATCATTCCTGGGTCATGTTATTACTAAAGAGGGTATATCAATAGATCTATTCATGTGGAAGTTATTGAGAAAAGGGTCAGACCAACCACTATGACTGGTATCCCGAGTTTTCTTGGATTGGATATATATTATCAATTCTTTTTGAGATATAGCTCATGGCTATCAAATTAATTAACAAAGTTTACTTTTAAGAGATTCAAGTTTCCATGGATGGATGGATGTGAATAAAACTTCAAGGAGTCTAAGAGAAGGAAGGTAAGTGCACAGGATCTTGCACTACCCTATAGTGGAGAAGGGTCTGTGTAAAATGTGTTTCATTTAATAAGGGAATGGGATGTGTACAAAATTATAATTAATGGTAGTTTTTTATTCCTCATGCCAATTTAAGATTAATGAGAAAAATTACTTGTCTTGTGAATTGGATTCAAAAGCAGTTAATTTTTTCATTGAAAAAATATAGGCCTTATCTAGACGGTGAAAGGTATGATATATATAGTAATCATAAAATATTGAAGTATATATTCACATAGAATGATTTGAATAATAACGAATAGAGATGGTTAGAGTTGAATAATGATTATGACAGATCAATTCATTGCCACCCTTAAAAGGCCAACAAGGAAGATAATGCTCTGAGTCAAAAAGAATATTCTATTTTACCCATATTTAAGATTTAAATTTTTCCAGTACAAATATTTTTCAGAATATAGATCTTGAAATCATAATTAAAGGGAAAATATCATATATTTATTAGATTAATTTTCATTTGTCCATCCATTTGAATATTAAATATGTGCATATGAAGGATTTGGAACTGAAAAAAAGTGAGGATTTCTCAATAGAACTTCCTTGACCATGATAAAAATATAAGATTTATGAACCAGGTATGTTTCCTATCAATATCAAAATTGAATATGGATTTGTTTAATTATTAACATAACTTATCATTCTATATTATTCATAGAATCCTAAAGTTGTATGCAGATCTAAGAGAGAAATTTTTTTGTTGCATAATATTAAAATGGGTATTGCAAACTATATATCTCATTTCTTAGTATTTAACTAAGTTTAAGTAGAGTGATAGAATTATAAAGGGATTATTCATCCATTACATATACTATAACTAAAATGAAAAAAACCACTATGGATATCATCATTGTACTGCTAAATACATTTAATAATCATAACTTGGTTTAGGTTTTAGTCAATTATCTTATAAATCCAACTCAATTAATATCTATTAGAGAATATTTCTCACTTTATCAAACATATAGGATATATATTAAGGTATTTGTAAGTATAAATGGATTTCCACTATCAAGTGTATCTTATTGGGATATAAGGAATAAATTTAGGTTCTGGAGAAATCTCTAGTAGGTGTTGAATATGATATTTATCTTTATCACTATGGATTGTCCTTAAATAGATGTTCAGTTTGAGATAACCATTCAATCCATAGATGATATTTTGAGATCTTATTCTATAGATTTCAAAGAGGTTCGAATCAACACCTTACAATAGTGGAACATAGAGTGATTTAGGTTGAACCTAAAGCTAATGTGATGGTTTTAAAACTTATTACATTTTGAGGTTTATTTTTTCATGATATTATTTAGGATAATTCTCTGATTATTTCAAATGAACATCACTCATGTTAACCACTTTTGGTTTTTAGAATTGATGAATCCCAAAGAAACCAAGTTAATGATGGGATCTATAAATAATGTGGAGATTTTCATAATGAGAAACCTAAAATAATAGGATTTAGAGTAAGAAATAATATTGTTATACATTATCTTATATCATGAATTATTACAATTAATGTGATATTTGATGATTTTTCAAATACCCTGAAGAAGAGAAGGATTGAATCTCATGGAAGTCTGGTAGATGAAGATAAATAAGGAAAGAATATTTAATTTCCTTCATTTGAAAATTGATAGAATAAGAATTTGTTTTAATGTATCAAAGAAATTGGAAGATATTTTATATGTGGTAAAATTGGTAATTGAGTAATAAACTCCCAAGGAAAAAATAAAAATTTCATATGTTTGTAAGGTTGATATCTCTCTGGGAATTATATCCTAAGTCATTTCAATATTTTAGATACCCTAGGCTAATTTCATTAGTGATTGATTATTAAAATTATGATTATGTAATTTATTTAATAGGGAGAATATATCACCATTATTTTTTAAATTATATTTTCCTTTATAAAACCAAATGTGTTCAATAACATGCTTCAAAGTCAACACCAAACCCAAATGAACCATGAAACATTATATAACCATTAAAATGTATCTGTTTAAATATAGGTTAAAAATAGACATAAAATCATTATTAAATACATGTTTAAATAAAATAAAGTAAACTTTTAACACTAATTTAGTTATAAAATTAAATTAATGTGGCTAAATAACTAATAATATTATTTAACAATAGAAATATATTTTATTTTAAAACTAGATTATTATGAACATTATTTTAATAAAATGAATGAATTATATATAAAATAAATTATTTATATGAATAATATCTTAACACCAATCTGATTATTATTTTATCGGAAGTAATAATAATAATAGTTAAATTTTTTAAAAGGATATTTTCCTATGAAAGCAGATTTCATTATATTTTTATATTTTTATTTAAAAGTTAAATTATAAAAATATTTAAATTTAATTTCAAAATATTAACTAAATTTCAGAATATATAATAACAAAATTATCTATGGATAATTTTTTAGGAATTTTTTAAAGTAATTTATTTTTATGTGAATTGTAAAAAATTAGTTTTTACTAAAATCATAGCATTTTTGACTATTTCAAGAAGTCTAAATTAAATACCTATAAATTATTTTTCATAAATAAATTATTTAGGAATTTAAATGATTCATTTAAAAAAACTAGTTTTAAATTATAAAATAATTGTTTAACATTATGAAAATTAAGTAGTACTTTTATAATAAAAATAATTTTTTGTCTTTTTCTTTTAATTAATTTTTCAATTTGTTAAATTAGGTTTTTAAAGTCATCGAAATACTAATAACCCTAAGTTAGTTAATAATAAAATAATTAATTTCATTAAAATCAACAACCTTGATATTTCTTTCCTAAACATAACATTTATACATAACAATATACTTTATCTATAAATAGAGTTTGATACATTAAATGTGCTAATGATAAAATTACTTTTTCTCACTAACAAAAATTTTATTTAAAAAAAATAGATTTCATATTTTGAATAATTAGATCCAAAATTATTTAATAAAACCATTTTTATTTTTAATTATTAAAATAAATTACAGATGTAAAAATTAGTTATCACTATAAAGGTAAATTGAGTTTAAAAGGGTTTACCCAAAGGTAAGAAACCTAAAAAAATTAAAAAAATATGTATTTGAATGATTTTATAATTGGATTATCAACATTAATTCATTATTTATCCATTATTTTCTCTAATTAGTTCATTTTGACCCTTGAATAGTGACTTTTCTTTCACATTTTTTTAATATTATCACTCCTCTCACTTATAAATACCACCCTTCACTCCACTCATAGTAAATATTTAGCTCAACCCAAAACCTACCCAATTATATCATCAACTCCACATTCATTTACTATATTCATTTTTCTTACCAAAATACTAAGCTAGGGAGCCTTAAGGTGTTACCCAATGAACATCTAAAGGGGGAGCTAATTTTCTCAACCGAACTCTCTTAATTTGTTTCTTATTTTAGCCTATAAAATATTTAATATCCTAAAAAGTATGATAATATAATAATTTTTTATATTTTTAAAATTTATTATTATAGTTTTATATAATTTTTCTACCTTCCTCGAAAACCATTTTAAATAAATCAAAATGATGTCATGCGTATGCGCTGATTATAACCACTAAGAACAATATTTTCTACTTTTAATAAAATTATTAATTGGATGCTTACAAATAATATTTTTAAAAATATATATAATATTAATAACAAGTATAATATTATTAAATTATAATTTATTTTATTTTATACCTCCCCCTCATTCTATGAAAAATGTGAGTGTCGTCCATGTGTACGACTACTGCCTCCATGAAATAACATTTTTCATTTTTCATTATCGTCTAACATAGAAGACATTAAAATTTTATTTAATTTATAATAATATATTTATGAAACTATTAATATTTTTTTAAGATGATATTATACATTCTATATAGGATATTATAAATAAATATTCATCGTAAATTTAACTGCATTAAAAGAACATATCGAGGAAACTTTCTTAATTCGAGTCCATTTTGGGAAAACCTATGGAACTATATAAATTTTATTCTAATGAAATAATAAAATAAATACAGCTATTAAATTTAAGATATTGTGAATCTATTTTATAACACATTTAATCATGATCAATATATCAAGAAATATTCAGAGAAATTAACTGATCCACCTTAAGAAATTGACATAAGAGAAAACTATTTAATAAATGAATAAAACGTGACAATAAATAGACCTTAGAAAATTAAATATAGATTAAAACACATCTTAATAATGTTTTTAATAAAGTTTATTTTATTTTTCAATATGTTAGGTTCATGTGTAGATATAATCAAGAACTAAGGTGGGGGATTATGCATCTCAATTTTGCAACATTGAGATTTAATTGGTATTTACCTGTTTCTATCATTTTTATGATGTAGATATTCGAATTGGAAGTATTTTTACCATTATATACTTCAGGTATAATGAATATAAAAATACATCTCATGTTCTCCTTCTATGTTTTTTTGATTGATGTGATTTTAAATTCATAAGAGATTTTGTAACACAAAATTCATTTCTTTGAGTTATAATATTTCAACTTAAATTTCATAATTATTTGGTTTCATTCTTACATTCTAAAAATTTATATTCAAAGTTATATTTCTATCTAGTGAAAATACAACTTTTGATTAAAATATTATTCCTTGATGAATTTTATCCCCAAAAAAGTATAACATTGTTAAGATTAATTCTCATCCTTCCCATGTAAGCCATTTTTCATCCATATCCATTTTTTCTTTTCCTAAAAATATTCTAATTTATACTGTGAAACATAGTCATGTGATATCTCATGATATTTTTATATTTTTCTTTTTCCAATTTTCAAATTGATGTTTGATTATTATTTTTTATGATGTTTGATTCAGTTAATGTTTTTTTTAGAAATATTAAAAATATTATTACTTTCATGGTTGTGTGGTGTTTTTTTCGACCCCACCTCATTACATTTGGGTTATGAATTATCTTTATTTTTCTTCATTTTACTCAATATTTTTCTCATTTAATTCTTCCATATTCCATATATATGTTCCATACATATAAAACTAGTTTACTTTTCCTTCCACTATTTGGGGTAATAAATTTTTTATGTACCATTCACAATTCTCTCTTTTAAGTTAAAATTATTTAAAGAAACTTCTTTATTTTTTATTTTACAATAAGTAACATCCCCATAAAATATTTTCAACCATGAATAGATTTTAGAAACCTAAATTAATTTATTGAAACCATCCTGGTTAAACTTTTTTCTGAATAAAAAATAATAATTTCCTTTTTTAAAAGGCCATTTACTCATTTCATAAAGCATCACCTAAGTGGCTTTTTTTTACACTTTCTTCTACAATATTACTCTTAATGTTTACATATTTTAAATAAATTTTGAAGAAAAATGTTTAGTTTTAAAATATTAATTTCAAAAATAATCAAATTTCTTCTTTTATTTTGAATCTTTATGATATATAATTCTATTATTCCTTAAGACTATATTATGAAACCCTCTTCCTTTTTAGGGGTTTTATCATGCTAAAAATTTATTTATGGTTTCTTTTCCTCTTGTGGCACACAAATGATTATAAATTTTATTTATATTAATAGTGAGGCCCAATATATCTTTAATTCATTTGGTAATTTTTTCATCTCATGAGATATCATGTATGGGGAACGATAGATTCACCTAGGTTTAGTATGTTATGGTGCCTTGGCATTGAACTTTGGATTATTCTTATGATTTCATGTTTTGCATGGATTCTACATATTTTTGATTATATAAACTTTTTATATAATGAACTTATTCCATATTTTCATGCTTATCTCACGCGCTTATTTATTTGGTAAATGTTTGTTCATTTGATATTACATGTTCTATTATCTTGGATTATGGAAAACTATTATTGCCCCGTGTTATTTTTTTAAAAAATATATTTCACTTCTGCCCAGGTATTCTCATATACTTATGATCTAACCCATGTTGAAAAGTTCAAAACTTTTCCCTTGCTGAGTGTTTAAGATCTCCCCTTTCTAATGTTTCCATTCCCAAGGTCAAGAAGATGAGTATAACATATGAGTATTTTAGAAGGGGGTCTATTGTGGTTCGATTATGGATGAAGTTTCAAAAAAAACATTAAATGAGTTTCTTATATATGTAGTCCCCAAATAAACTATACCATCTTTTCTTAGTATTTTTTATTTATTATTATATATAATGATTAAATTATGGAAATGAAATAAAATAACAATATGTTTGGTATGGATAATATCAGTTGGTTTCAAAGAAACTATTTAAATAATACATTTTTAGCACCCAACCTAGGAGTGTGGGTCTAGGGTATCTTAGTTAGTATTTGAGAATATTTCAGATATATTTTGTTATTATTTTAGTTATTTTGGGGGATTAAGATGAGAGATATTTAGTGAAAAAAATGGATAATTCTGAATGATAAGTCAAAGTATAGGATGAATTCCGAAAATTTTTGTGATGCTTTTAGTATTTGATTTCAAAATTAATTTCATCCCTTTCTGGATACTGGATTGTGCATGTGGTTGTGGAATAGATACACATAGGGGTAATCACCTTGAAAAATGATGGTTGAGTACTAAATTTATCTTTAGTAGATGCACGTTGAGTAGTCCTAAAACTTTTCATCGAGATAAAAACTCTTGGTGGATATGATTTGGTCAATTATATCCTATTTACAATGTATTAAGAAAGATTTATTATATTAAGTAATTAGGTTATGGAGTCTGAGAGAAAAAACTGAAGGAAACATAGATTGAATTGAGATTAATTTTGGTTGAACTAAAAGATAATGTAATTTTTTAAAAGATTAAGAAATCTCTAGGATTAGTTTATAATTATATTATTTATGGAAATTATTTTATGATATCAATTGTTCATCACTCGTATTAATGCCTTTTGGTTTTAGTAATTGTTGAATCCTAGAGGATCCAAGTCAATAATGAGTTCCATAGATAATGTAAATATTGTAAAAATGATAAACCTAATGGGATAAGAACTATAATAAGAAATATTATGGTAATTCCAAATCATTTTTCATTAATTATGATTAAAAATATTAACTTATTTGAGTTTCCCAATGCACTAACGAAGAGAATGGGTGAGTCTTAGGTAATTTAATGTGATGATGATTATGAATGAAAGATGAATTAATTTTATTCATGTGAAAAAATGTGGGAAGGTTCACCCGCATGAATTTCTCAAATGAATTGGAAGGAGGTTTATATGTGCTAAAAGAGGTACTTATTCAAAAAAAATAAGGAAAAAAACAATTCGAAGTTTGAAATGTGGATATTTATCTAAGAAATATATCCTGAATTGTATATATATTTTATATTCCCTAGACTATTTATTTTAATGATTGATAATTAAAATTTTAAGGAATGAATTTATTTAATTAGGGATAATGTAACACCATGATATTTTAGATTATATTTTCCTTTAAAACCTAATCTTTTTAATAGCTTCCTTCACACGTAACATCCAACCAAAATGAACAGTAGAGCATTATAAAACCATTAAAATGTATACATTGAATTAGAGGGTCTAAATATAGGTAAATCATTATTAAATACATATATAAATAAAATAAATTTTATTTTGAATACAAATACATTGGTATAATTCAGTTAATGTTCTTAAATAACTAATAAGATAATTTAAGATAGAATACAATTTTCTTTTAAAATTGGATTTTTATGAACATTATTTAAAAAAATAAATATATTATATATAAAATAATGTTTTAACATGAAAAATATTTTATCACCCATAGAATTAGTAATTTAAATGAAATAAAATTAAGAACATTTAATGTTTTTAAAAGGATATTTTCGTATTAAGATAGTTTTCATTATATTTTTACGTGTTTATTTAATCCTTCAATATTAAATCTTTGGAATTTTAATTTTAAAAAAATAAATTCATCTTAGAAGATATTTTAAAAATATTATCTTAGGATAAATTTTTTTTAATTTTTTAAAATACATTATTTTTAAGAGAATAGTGAAAAATACAGTTTTTCTAAAATCGTAGAATTTATGACTATATCAAGAAGTATAAAATAAAAACACAAAAAAATAAAAAACATTTTTCATGAGAAAAATTATATTTATAAAGTGAAATTATGAATTTAAAAATAATATGTCGAATTTAGAAAACCCATGTTGAACAATTTGAAAAATAAGAAATATTTTTCTAATAAAATCTATTCTTTCTCTTTCACATTTAATTATGTTTCTTCTAGGTTAAATTATGTTTTTTATTTTTTTTAAAGTCACATAAATAAAATTTAATTAATAATAAACTAATATATTCCATCAAAATCAATGAAATTTATAATTGTTTCTTAAATATAACATATTTTCTTTAAAATACACTTTGTCCAAAAAAATGGGTTTTTACAGGTTGCATGTGCTAATATTAAAGAAACCTTTTCTAAAATTTATAAATTGTATTAAAATAATTAGATATTATATTTAGAATAATTAGGTCCAAAACAATTTAATATGTTTTATTTTATTTTTCATTATTAAAATTAAATTACTTATGTAAAAATTAGTTGCGTTAATAAAGAAAAATTAAGTTAAAAATGGTATAACTAAAAGTAAAACCACTAAAAATTTTTAATGACATGAATTAAAAAGACCAGATGTTATTTGGATCAACCATACCTCATAACATATCTTTTATTTTCCATTATTTTATCATTTTGACACATAAATAGTGACTTTTCCATTATATTATTACAAAAATGTCACTCCTCTCACTTATAAATACCCCCTTCCTAACCCCATTTTTTCAATCATCATAAATATCTATCTCAATAAAAAAATCTTTCCAATTATCTCCTCAACTATATAACCATGTAATAGATTCATTTTTCTTAAAAAACATCTTGTTAAGTATCCTTAGGGTCTTACCCAAGGGAAAACATCCAAAGCGAGATGCATTATTCTGATCCAAACACTCTTAATTCAATTTTTCTTATACCCCATATAATATTTTAAATCCTTGTAAGTATGATAAAATAAGAATTATTAATATGATTGATTTTTATTCTAATAATGGAATATAATTTTTCAACCTTCCTCTAAAACCATTTGATAAAAAATGATGATGTTTGCGTATATACGTGTGGTCCACCACCTCGATATAATATGTTTTCTATTTATCATAACCTCCATACATGGATGGTTGGAAAGAGTTATTTAATAAAAAATATAATATTTATGAAATATAAAAAGTTAAATATAAATTTTTTTTATTTTCTACCTCCATATGATTCTATAAATAATGATATTTTCGTCTATGTGTACTTGTAGACTACCACCTCCACAGAAAAATGTATTTTGTTTTTCATTACCTACTAACATGGATGAATTTAAAAAATCAATTAATATTTAAAAATTATATCTATGAAAAAATTATTATTATTTAATTACAATATTGTACATTCAATAATTTTTATTATGAATAATGGATTATAGTAATCTTAACCACCTTAAATGAACATGTTGAGGCACCATTCTTAATTTGAGTCCATTTTTGAAACAATAATGGAACTGTATAAATTTTTTTACAATGAAAAAAATAAAATTCATGAAACTCTAAAATTCTAGATATTATGAATCTATTTTATGAATAATTTTACCACTATAAATATACCAAGTAAATGATAATAAATATACCTCAAAAAATGAAATATTTATGGGAAAATTTATTAATAATTATTTCAATAATCTTAATCAAATTGTTATAAATTTAGAGGTATGTAGAAAAATATATAGATATATCTAAGGTAAGGGTTTTAATATCTCAAATATTCATAATTGAGATATGATTTGTATTCCAAATTTAAACAATTTTGTGACATAAATAGGATAATTGGATATATTATTACTATAAATTTATTGAAACATAATGGATTTATAAGTCCATCTCAGGTTTTATTTCCAAGGGGTTTTATTCAAGTTTTTTTAAATTCGTATGATATTTCAGTAACTCAAACTTTTTTTTTATGTTATAATGTTTCATCATGAACTTATTACTTATATACTTGGTTTATTCCACCCTAATATTTTATATTTAACATCTATTTCAATCTAGGTAATATAACACTTATGATGCTTCCCAAGTAAGCACTTTTTATTCCATATCCATGTTTTATATTCCCTTCATTTTCCACCTTTATATTCTAAAACATAACATTGTTTTATCACATAAGATCATCATATTACCATTTTACTATATTATAAAGGAATTTATATTATTACTTTTTATGTTTTGGGTTTTAATAAATGTATTTTTTTAATATTAATAATTCTTTTACTTTCATGGTCATATATTTTTTATTCTAACCCCCACATTTTTACTTTTGGGTTATGAATTCTTATTAATTTTTACCCTTTAACTCTATATTATTCTCATATAATTTATATATATAATTCATATATTTTAATTAAATATATACCTAGTTTAATTTACCTTTTTTATAATAATACATGTTTTTAATTCCCTTTATAATTCTCTCTTTTAATTATACCTAATTTAATGAAACTTCCCTATTTCTAATTTCACATCAAGTACCACTCCTGTAAATTTTTTGGACCATAAATATAATTTTAAAACCATCATTATTTTTTGTAAAATCCTTCTAGATAAATTCTAATCTAATGTAAAATAGTAATCTCTTTTATTATTTAAAATATCATTTACTCGTTTCATAAACTACACCTGAGTGGCTCATTTTTATTATTAATTTTCCAATATTTCTCATGAATGTTTATACATTAGAACTCGATGTTAAATGGATTCGTTTCTCTTTCAAATTTTAACATCCAAAATAATTTTATTCCTTATTCTATTAGTAATTCTTATGATAAAGACATTGGTTATGTCTTGAGATAAGATTATGAAACCTACTTCATTTTTGTGGGTTTTATCAAGATCATGATTTATATATGGTTTATTTTTCTCTTATGGAAAACGTATTCTTGTAAATTTTTTGAATATGAAGAGATTTAACTGATAGAACTCCAATTCATTGGGTAGTGTTTTCATCTCATGAGATTTATTTATGGTGAATGGGCGGTCATCCTAAACACACTATGTTATTTTTTTCTAGAAATGATATTTGAATTATGTTTTTAAAGTCTTGTTTTATATTATTTCCACATATTAATTATTATATAAACTGATGATATCATTCCTTTATTCCATGTTTCCATGCTTATTTCATGCTATTATACCATGTTATAAGTTTCTTCAGTTGAGATTTCATGTTCCACTATAATGACTTATGAACAACTCTTATTTTCCCATTTTCTTGTTCATAAGACTTTACCACTTATCATGTTTTATTATAATATTGCGATATAACCCTTTATGAAATGTTGATAAATTTTACCTTATGAGTCATTTTATTACACCCCTTTCTTTGTTTTAATTCACCAAGCCATGAAGATGAGTATAATTTATGAGGAGCCCGGAAGTGTTCCAAGTTTGGTTCGCTTATAGAGAAATTTTCACAAATATAATTAAATATGTTCTTCATAAAACTACTCCTCAATTATACCTAACCATTTTTTCGTAATATTTTATGTTTACTGTGATATTTAATGTTTAACTTATGTAAATGATGTAAAAAATATATATTTATCTGGGATCACCTCACATGGTATCAAAACCACTTTTTAAATAGTGTGTTTTTAGCACCAAACCAAAGAGTGTGGGTATCGTGCGCCACATTTATCATTGTTTTTTCATTATAGTAACTAAATATCAAGGGTGAAATTAATTTTAAGAGGGTTATAATGTAATAGCCCAAGATTTTGGAATATATTATCCGTTATAATAAATTTGAAGTATCTAGTAGGATTGTTAACATGAAACACCAATATTATACAAATCGTCATGTATTTTATAATTAAAAGTGAAAATTATAAAATATATATTTATTTATTTTTATGAATTCGAGTAACTACATTAAAAAATATGTGTATGACAGTGTTTTAATTCAAATTCATTGATTAATTCTTCGGAAAAGGTACTCACAGAAGTGTATTTTCTATATATTATATATTTTTAACTAAATAAAATATATTTACCACTTATAATTAATAATAAAATATATTTTTAATTTATATAAACAATAGAATAATCATTTATAGATTTATTATTAATTGGTAATAAATTTCGATCTAGTAATTTGAAGGTATAAAAATACATTTTTCAAAAAACTATTGCTATTTTGCGTAATGTATTTTGTCATAACAAATTGAATTAATCACCACTTATGAATGATTTTAACGTAATGTTTAGATAATATATTTTTATTTTATAAATCTCTTACTATCTAATTAATGGGGATAAAATAACGTTTGTGCTGAAAATATATATTTTTCTAAAAACAATTTTTACATGTTTTGTGTGGGGATATAAGAATTAATTTCTTCCACCTTGGGAAATTTAATATAATAAAACGTATTATATATTTTGAATCATAATTTCCTATAAAAATTATAATTTAAAATTTTCTTATTCATAATGAATAATTACCATAAAAAATTAAGTCATCATGTTAAATGTTAAATGGTTTTAAAGGGAGATAAATTAATGGGAAAAGGCTCCCAATATCATAAAAAAATTATATGTATCTGATTGGATGAGTGTATTTCAACCTAACATCACCATATCTTCAAAAAAATTATTTTTCTTCACTTTACCTTGAAAATGACATTTATTATATTTAAATGTTCTTAAAATTTACAAGGGTGACACTCTAATCACATATAAAAAGGCGCTTTCTCTCCTCACATATTCAAATACATAAATTATCTTAACTAAACTAATATAAAACAAAATTACTTCCCAACACTTATTCCCATGTTCTAGAATTATTGGTCTCACAAAATCATTTACCCAATATAGCTTAAAGTCTAAACCAAAGGAAGATACCTGAGGAAGAGGTAATCGTCTTAACTAAGATCTTTCAAGTTTATTTCCTCTTTTATATCCTCCAAATATTCTATTATGATATTAAAAAATTTAAACAAGTAACTTATATATTCTAATATATTTTTATTTTAATTTTATAACTATATTCTATCTCTTTTATATCTAATAAAATAATGTAAACGTCATTCATGTGTATGTACAGAATATTGTCTTCATGAAGCGATGTATTTTATTATTTATATCCTCCTCTAAAGGATGGTTATATATATATATATATATCATTAAATAATTTATATATGAAATTTATGAAATTATTATTATTATTTAAAGATAAATTATTTCTTACCTTCCTTTATTTACATCCAATTGAAAACTTAAAACATCACTTCTGTGTATGTGTGGACTACCGCCTCCATGAAGTGATGTACTTCATTTTTCATCACCAAATTATATGATTAGTTATAAAGATTTTTTATAATGAATAAATATAATATTTAAAAAAATTATTAAGACACTTTAGATTATGAAACTATGACGAAGGTGTAAGTACATGAATCACCAAACCGAAACATGCATGGGAAACAGAACATTTACACCCTAAATGATTATCTTAATGAAGAATTGTTAATGGATGGGTATTTTGAAATTATAAGGGAATTAAATATAGTAATATAATTATTTTTATATTTATTTATATATTTTATAAAATCTATATTTAATATATATGAGGATTTAGTTCATATGAATCATATCAGGACTTAAGGTAATGGTTTATATTACAATTTCATTTTTAATCAAAATTGTTTATGTTTAAATTTAATTTGTGTAAATCCTAAAATCTATATATATTTAAAAAATAAGTTTCTTTATTTAATTATTTATATGGTTTTAATTTATTAGTAACATTTTTTCTCTCTATGGTACCCAAAAATACCGAATGATTTTTTATGAAAAACTGACCTTGTTTCTCTTTTTAGGTTGGAAATATTTTTCATCAATGTCTATGTTCTTCAAATTATTTGATGAAAGTTTTAACTAAAATTAATGTTTTTATAAATTTAATTTATACTAAATTTTACATTATTTTCAAATTATTAAATAGAATATTTTCAAAATCATTATATTAAACTCACTTTTAACATTTTACCAAAGTGTAAAAATAATATTTTCTTTTAAATGTATACAACATGATTGGATTTTCCGGTTGTCATGTCATTTCTTAAACATGAATATTACCTTAAAATTTTCATTGTTTTTTAAATAAAATATTATTCCCATTTATCTAGGAATTTTTAGTTTTAGAATGTCACAAAAATAAAAGGATATTTTTCATTGTTTTTCAAAGAGTACATAAAATGATTTTTTAAAAGTATTTATCATTTATGTTGACATCCATTATAGATAATAATAATTAATAGATGATATTATCCAATGATATAATCCAAATTCTTTCTTTATATGGCTTGTGAGGATTCATCACAAAGTTTCTCATGAAACTTGTTTCTTTCCGTGAGTTAATTAAGTGATGATATAATTATTAATGTTTTGATATTATAAAGCACATATGTTGGGTTTATCATTTTTTGATGTGTGATAATATTATATCCATTAAATTCATTGGTTAATGGTGTTATATCTCATCATATTATTAAGAGATTCTAGTAAAAATTCTTTATCCAATATACTATGGGATGATAGTAATAATGTCTGATCCATTATTATCATGAACCGTCCTAGAGGGGCATGTATTGTGACAACCCCAAACCCATCTCCAATAGGCTAGGGTTTGGTGACTAGAAATGAGTAGGCATATACCAATAATGGGTGCCATTTTCCTAAATTACTTTTACACATGAACACATCTCCAAGACATGAAATTTTGAAATATGAAACAACTGATAGAATGCATGCATACAACTAAGATCCCACAAACAGAGTATGAAAGAAAGTATAGGAAAAGTAAATAGGTCCAAATACAAGTCCATAAAAAAGATTATATAACACATGTCTAACTAAAATTGTAGAATTCCAACATACTCCAAGGGTGAGGACTAAGTCAAAGGTACACTCCCTATAAACAACTCAGTCACCCCTTCTCTATCTATACTCCACCCACTTTTTATCCTCATAAGACACCATCAAAAGGGACACCGTCTACATAAAACATGACACGTGTGGGAAAAGCCTGTGTAAGGGTGAGTATAAAAATATTCAGTAGGATACCTAAAAAACACCAAACATGAAGAACCAAGTATATTCATCTCATTAAAAGATGCAATAATGTATAATAGATTCAAGAATAACAATAAACCTAGATATACTCACGTGAGACACCACACCAGCAGGCGGTGATAACCAACTACTAGCCATCTGATTCTATTCGAAGAAAACTCATTCCTATAGAACTAACTCCTAGATTTATGATATCATTGGAGACACTCAACGAATAGGTCTTTCTCATTTGGTCCCCACCCAAATGAGATTGCATTTTTCAAAGTATACTATGACACATAGAGAGGGGGTCACACAAAAATCTTCTAGGGGACACCATAAACCCAATATGGATAAACCCACTATGTAGGGGGCCACATGCCAATGATTCCACAAACCCTACTGATCTGGACTGATAGATGGATGATAAATTTCCTACATAAGTAGGCCAAACTGATTCCACAAACTCCAACAATGTATGATAGAGGATAACTCTCCAGTCTCAAAAAGGAACACCACAACTATATCTAAGACTCAAACTATAGAGGGGATCGCAATCTACTTATGTGAATGCAATACCACACTATACCCTTGAGGAAAAGGACCAAGGTAATACACTCAAAATGTACTGGTCCAAACTAGGAAACTAAAGATCCTCAATAACTCTTGATGTGAGTACACGGGGTGAACCATGTGGTGCACAACGTGTCCCATGGGGTTACACGGTGTTTCCAGATATCCCAAGCCTTTCCATGTGGAATAACCTCACATGGTATGTAGTCTTCATATACATGTCCTGCAGTATTATTACACAACATTTATTATGAGTACACAACGTGTAGTATGAGTACACATCTTGTAGAGACACTTGGTTCCTTGCCTGTATCTCGTGGTATTTTTCATGTGTTGGATCCATGTCTATGTACTTGATTGTGTATGCCAAGTCGTGTCTGTGTCTAAGTACAAGACGTGCCATCTAGCCATGTATTATTACCTATTTTCATGTAATATGTTTAGTAAAAGCTGAGTCAACCCGTGAGGGTCACACTATATGGGACAGGGTTCACATTCTTTGTGATCCTTAACACCATCCAAACCCTAGCCCCATAGTTATGGGGTCCAACACGACGTGTAATCCCGGATTAGACGTCATGTTCTGTAGGATTTTTCAGAATCCCATAATCTTCCTACCACACCTTGGATGACTTCTTGACCATTGATATAGTAGTCTCCTTACCAAGATATTGAAGATCCAAGTTCATCTTTCCAAGCCATTACTGAATCAAAATGTTTTGTCACAATATCTTCTCGCAAAACAGTTCAAGATAAATGTTATTTCTTTTATGCTGAAGAATGCCAAATAGTAAAAAATATGGAATCATCCATCATATGATTCATCTTTACAACCACCATCACACCTCTGACACATTGTTTCAATCCCATATATGCGATATTGGATCATTGCGACAAGAAATGGGAGCGCAACGATCAATTGATCGGGAGGTGTCGAAACCCAGGTCAATGAAGAAAAACCATGGTGAAATAAAGAATTAGGGGACAAAATAACAATAAATCAAGAGGAAATAACCTTGATGTATTTTTATATAGATCTTGGTTTGTTTCAGTTATAATTATATTCAAATCCATCAACAATTTAGTCAAATTAACTTCCCCCATTAAATCCCCAAAAAAAATCCAATCCCATTAGGTGATCAATAGAAAAATAAATTTTTTCATCGATTGATTTTAATTCATCATAGAAATGAAGAAAAAGGAATAATCTGAAGAAAAAAAATAAACATCCTACATAGATTTTGGATTGATAATTTATGAAGAACGATTGCATTGTTTCCATTGATGAGATCCTCCAACTCCACTGGCGTGATGATCCATGATCTGATATAGCTCTATTGTCGTCCTCCAAGAATGTTTTCCTAGAACATGGAATAGGTATCTAGGTTTTAGTTCAAAACCCTATAAATAAGGCCCTGGCTATGAACTTATTAGGGATAAATTCTTTATATTGAACAAAAAAAGATAAATATTTCTTCTAATTTATTTTATTAATTTAACACCATTGAATTTTTTTTCAAAAACGAACTTCACCAACCAATGTTAAGTTGTCACTATATTAGTACTATCATTCTGCACTCAATGGTGTCCTAAAATTTCTAAAATGGGGACCCATTTAAAATTTATTCCACTTGTTCAGGAAAACTGTGTGCGTAATATTTTTTATATTTAATATATTTTGAACATTTATTCCAGGAAAACCGGGCCATAGAATCTCACGATGTATCAACACCAGATATCTAAAATAATACATATAATATTTATAAATAATACAAAAAAAATTCAAGACATTAAATTATCCCCACCTTGGGTCTTTACATCTGTAAAAAGTCAAAAAAATGGATACTCAGAAAGATGAGTGTATTGAGCACAAATCTGAGCCTCTTGCTCCCATGTTCACTCATTGAGATTCACATGCTTCCATTGAACATGAACTAAAGGAATCTATCTCCCATGAAGGATCCTATACTACCAATCCTCAATCTCCCCTAGTTACTCTGCAATAGTCACTCCATCCTCGATGTCTAGCTCTCCCCAGTCGATGACATGTGATGGGTCATGCACGTAATTCCTTAGCTGAGACACAAGGAAGAAACCATGTAACTGGCCTAACAATGGGGATATATCCAAGTGGTATACCTCATTTCCAACTATATGTAGTACCTATAAAGGGATTATGAACCTCAAAGATAACTTTCTTCCCCATCCAATTCTCTATAATCTCCATTGAGGTGAAAAGTGAGGGAACACATGGTATCCTTGCTATAACTCCAAAGTCCTATATCTCCTATCAGAATAAGACTTATGATAGATGTTTTTAGTCTTCATCCACTCCTAGATGACCTCCACCTTCTTTGCAATAGCTCGCACCAACTTCGGGCCCATGAGTGCGGACTCTCCTGCGTCAATCCAGAAAAGTGGTGACCCATAGGGTTAGCTGTAAAAAACCTCAAATGGTGTCATACCAATGGTGGAATGATAGATATTTTTTTTGAAAACTACACTAGTGGTAGGTGATCCTCTATATGGTAACCCCCCATTTTTATTACATTATGTTAAGTATAAATTTACAAACAGAATAACTTTAAAGGCTTAGTGTCTTTGAAAAAAGGTACATAAAACATGAAAAAATAAAACATTATTATATTAAACTGGAATGGATTATTCAAGTTTCATATTAAGTTAATTTATTTTCTCTCATAACCTAGGGACATACATCAAAGTAAAGGCTAAACAGAAGGCCTCGTAATGGAAAACAAGTGAAACAGTTTACATGTGATATTGATAAGAACATGAAGAATATAAATATAGCATGAAAAATAGAACATGAATCATGTCATAAATAAAATAACATGAATAATAACTTTTAAATTTTTCTAAAATATTTAATTGAGTAATTAATAACAATATCACCAAGTTTTATTACTGAGGTGTCATAAAAATTTCCAAATTTATTCAACAAGGTATCGTAAAACTTGTCATCTATAGAGATTAAATTATTTACCGAATGAATTAGATAAATATCAAGTAAAATCCTTAGTATGTATTCATTAATTTTATGAACATATATAATAATATAAAATCTCATTAATAACCCATGGAGAATAATAGAAACGAGTTTCATTTCAAAATCATGGTGTTTTGAAAGTGCTTAGAAACAAGATCCTTTTGTCATTTTAAAAAAAATAAAAAAAGGAGGTAAGTTTAATGTATATTAATACCATAATTAAAATAGTTTATTTTGAAATATATTGGAATACCCCTATATAAGATATAGTTTTGGGTATTCACAAAATAAAATAAAATAATTTCTTGATAAAAAGAGATAAATTTTTAGACCAAAATATGGATGCTTAACGGGTTTGAAACATGGTTTCAGAAAACATTAAAAAGAGAGCGAAAATGGCTCTAACATTAATAAATTAATATTAATATGTAAAAGGGATATAATAAAATGCTTATAATAACATGATATGCAAATTTTAAATAAAAACCACATAAAAGAGAACTTGAAAGGAAAAGAGAAGTTTGAGATTTCCCTTAACTTGAAGAGTGACTCCTAAAACATGATGATAGGAAACTTGAGAGATTAAGAAAACCTTTTGAGGAATAATTGGGAGGTATAAATAGTATAAATTAGTGGATTATGAACTATTAATTAATAGTATCTATGGAATGGGTAGCTATTTATAGCCAAAGTGAGGGATTTTTTTATTAATTTTCAAGGACACCTGAGTAGTTGTATTTGAAAAACCATGGGATGGCCCATGTTATTGGCAACATGGGACACATATTATCATATTTTAATCCTCAAGAGTCTCATATAATTATTAAATCATTATTACATCATTAATGATGTCATTAAACATACAGAAAAACTCAAAATGTATTTTTACTATTCATAAATAACTAAAGTATTTGATAAAATCCTTAAAAAATCACCCTAACATAATATAATTATTATGAATTCAAAAATTAAATTTATTATATCATAATAATTAACTAAATATGATAAATTTAACTTTTAACCATAAATATACTTAATTGATAATAATAATAGTAGATAAAAATGCATTTTAAAATGCATAGTAAAATATTTGACACATGAAAAAAATAAAATTATTTTATCATCTATAATTAAAATGGAGTGTTTTTCGAGAAATATTTCATTATAATAATTTTTTTTAATAGAACCCTAGTTTAATATAATAATTTATATGTTTTAAAGAAAGTGAATTTTTAACCAAAAAACAATTTATCAAATTCCATCTCAATGTTTAGGGAAAACAATTCTTAAAACAAAAATGATGAAATAAAAATTTTATTAAAACAAAGGATTAAAATTTATGTTACTAAGTGCTTGACACATTACCCATTATAACACCCTCAAATCACCTACGATTAAGGTGTGTGATGATGATAGATTCTTGGGGTGGCTCAAATAACATCACCCGAGTGGTAATCTCCACTAACGTAAACTTCTTTTATAGGAAATTTTTTTCATGTTTAGCATCTTTATGATTTGCATGGGCTTGGTTAAGATTGAATCCCAAGGATTCTACCTCCCTCCCAAGTTCTGAAAAATGTGCTTCATACGGCACGAATCTACTAGATGAGTCCATCGACTCTTCTTTATGCATTAGTTAACCATTATCATTTCTATTTATAATACCAATTATAATGCTAAAAGCATTTTTTCCAATGGTAATATTGATAAATGGTCATCATTGACCAAATTTCATATTACGGTCAAATCCCAAAAGTCACATTTCAATTATTCTCACTTCTTTATTAAGGGTATATAGTTCTGTTATGTAAAAAAATAATATAACATACATTTTTAGGAAAAATTTTCACTCAAAAAGTATAGGTAGTTACATTATTCCCCAATAAGAAATTTCAGCCCCAAAATTTCTTCTCATTCCCTCATTTGTGAATAGGTGAGGGTATCTTTGCCTCTTTGTTTCCTCCAATTTCCACATCACTTCTTCATATTTTTGGTTCCTCTATAACAGTTTAACAGGGTGGGTATTCTTATTGCATATAACCTTGTCTTTTTTGTCCAAGATCTCCACTAGCTTCTCCTCATAAGAGAGGTCATGTTCTAGTTGTACCACCTCAGAATTCATTACAAGTAAAGGGTCAGGTATGTTCTTCCTCAAGAGAGATATGTGGAAAACATCATGAAAGTGTGCTAGATTTGGAGGAAGGTAAAGCTGGTAGGCCACTGCTCATATACGATAAAGAATTTTATAGGTACCATTGTACGTTTGGTTGAGCTTCCCTTTATTCCCAAACCTCATGACTCTCTTCCAAGGTAAAATTTTAAGGAATACTTTTTCACCCACATCAATCTCCAAGTCCCATCGACGGTTTTTAGCAAAAATCTTCTTCCAAATCTGAGCAACCTTTATGTTTTATTGGATGGATTGAACCTTTTATGTCACCTACTACACAAGATCAAAGCAAAAAATCATTCTCTAAAAAACTTAATCCTAGAAAGTATTATTTATAAATCACTTTCCATATATATATTCATAGGGTTCCATTTGAATACTCGAATGGATGATGTTGTTGTACGAGATTTCAACTGATGGGAGATGTTGATCCCACAACCATTAAATTTCATTGATAATTTTCATAGCATTTCTTCAACTGTTTCAATTGTACATTCATATTTTTTACCAGTTTAAGGGTGACAGGAGACACTAAATTTTAATTCATTATTCAGATAATCTTTAAGACTTTTCTAGAATATTGATGTGAACCTTGGATCATGATCATATATGACATAAAGTGGTACTCCATGTATCCTTACCACTTCTTTCACATAAATCTTGGTGAGTTGGTCAGGAGAGAAATCTTCCCAAATAAAGATAAAATGGGCAATCTTTGTCAGAAAATCCACTATAATCTATATCGTATTCCTCCCTTTGGAAGTTCTCAGGATACCAGTGTCAACGTCTATAGTGATGGTATCCCACTTCCATGATGGTATGGGTAGTGGTTGTAATAACCATTTAGGAAGTTGTTTCTCTTCCTTCACTTGTTGACACACCAAGAACCTAGTAGAATAGTAAAAAATCTTCCATTTCATATTATCCCACCAATAATGATCAGGAAGTTCCCTATACATTTTCCTACTTGTAGGTTATATAGATTAAGTAGAGCTATGATATTAATCCATTAGATCCTTATTTATTTTCAAAATAGATGAAACACATAGTCTTGTATGAAATTTATGTACACCTTCTTGATCAATATTGAACTCCAGAAACCTTCCATTCCTCGCAGCCTCAAACTTCTTCAATAAAAAATAATTACCTCATTGTGATTTCTTGATCTTCTCAAGTAATAATGATTGAGAAATCATTTGGGATAGGTTTGATAATGTCCCTTCCCTTATAATTCACATGACTAGTTTTACTAGGAATTTGATCAGAGGATATCCTTGAATCCTCATCACTTACAGAACAATAGGATCCTTCCAACATAATGCATCAATGACTTTGTTTTCTCTTCCAGGATGATAATTAATTGAACAATCATATTATTTAATAAGTTCCAACCATCTCCTTTGTCTCAAGTTCAATTCTTATTGTGTGAAAATATACATCAAACGTTGGTGTTCTATGTATATATCACATTTATCCCCGTAAAGATAGTGCATCTTTATCTTTAGAGAGAAAAGACCATATTTAGCTTCTAGTCATGCATAGGATAGTTTTGATCATGGGGATTCAACTACGAGCTGCGTAGGCAATCGCCTTACCATTTTTCATGAGGATTCACCCAAGGTCGTTAAGAGATGTATCGCTAAAAATAACAAATCCTTATCTGATAGTGGGTAGAGTTAACATGGGTGCAGCAACCAATCTCTTCTTCAGCTCTTGGAACCTTTCCTCTCACTCCTTTGTCTAGATGAACTTAACTCCTTTTCGAGTTAACTGGGTTAGTGAATTAGAAATTCTTGAATTTTTTGACAAACCTCATATAATAGCCTTCTAAACCAAGGAAACTAAAAATTTCATTTACTATTGTAGGATGAGGCCACTCCTCTAAAACCCATTTATCTATAGGGTTATTGATATTACTTAATTGGATATGATTTTCCCCAAGAAAGAAACTTTTTATAACCAAAATTCAAATTTTTTGAACATTAAAAAATACTCTCCTTCCTCAAATATTGAAAAATTACCCTTAAATCATCCTCGTTCTACTCAAATCATTCTGAATATATTAAAATATCATCAATAAAAACTTCCAAAAAGTTATCAAGATAGACCTTAAAGACTCTATTCATGAAATACTTAAAAATAAAAAGAGCATTAGTCAAGTAGAAGGGAATTAAAAAAATCTCATAATTCCCATATCTTGATTGGAATGAGGTATTTGAAATGTATTCTTTATTCACCCTCAATTGTTGATAAATAGATCGAATATCAATAATGGAAAAGAATTGAGCCCCACAAAGCTGGTCAATTAAATCATCATTTCATGGAATATGGTACTTGTTATTCAATATTATCCTATTAAGTTTTCTATAATAAATGCATATCCACATTGATATATCCTTATTTGTATTAAATCACCAATTATCATTGTCTTGGGAGTAAAACGAGTCATTACTAGGCCTTAAGAGACTTCCACAAGAATCCAAAGGCTGGAAATAAATGCTGAAGGGTTTCAAATACAAGTGGGGAACAATTTACCCTTTAGGAAATAAACCAATAAAACTAACAACCATAATCAAAATTCACTATAAAATGCATGAACAAATAAAAGACAACTCAACAACTTCATGTATCTCAAAACCACATCAAAGTAAGAAACAACTGAAGAATAACCAAGTATCAAAGTACAAGGCGGAAAAACTACACAAGACTCTCTCAAGAATCCATGCTCCACATGCTCCAAGATCAAAATCTATATACCTCCCAAACATCACTAGGTAGTGCTTAAAACGTGTGAAACATTACTTTTTCCCTTTTCCTAGATGATAACATCAGCAAAATCAACAAAGTGCCAAAGAAAAGGTGATTATAAAACTCAGTAGGTTTTCCCCCAATGACTTTTCTACTCATGCCACTAGGATAGAGGAGTTAGAAACAATTATGTAAAACAATTTTTGTAAAAAAATACTCAAAAATAGTATACAACTAAATATAAACAAGTTTCCAAAACCATTCATTACAAATGCATACAAGTGAAATTGAAACCAATTTTTCCATTCAATATATTTTTCTAGAAAAATAACTAAACAATCTTTACAACCATTCCAAAATATCAATTTATTTCCATACCCAACATTTACTCAAACCCATGAAACCAACCATTCATGCTACAATATGAATGATCCATACTCATGAGTAGTTTCGCGTTGATCTATCAAGTCATCGCAAGGTAATTGTTTCTAATGTGCAATTAACCCTTTGGCACTGAGAACAAGGTTATATTTCAACCAAGCCCCGTGTATAAAATTCTAATGTGACAATAAGCGTTTGGCACCAAAAGAAATGTCATATTTCTACCAAGCCCCATATATGAAACACGAACACACACCACATATTCCCAACAATCATTCCAAAACAACCCATTCAATAAATACACTTTTTTACTGAAAACCATTTCCGTCAAACCCATTTCAATTCCAAACCATTTCAATTCCAAAACATTTCAATAAAACCCCATTTTGTATTGAGAACCTTTTCTATTGAAAATATCTTTTCCATTAACCGTTTAGCAATTCCGGAAAATGCATAATTTTAAATCATAATTTTAAATTCATGAAACTAAACCCCCTTTTGCTCAACTGTTCACCAGGATCACGCATATTCACCAAAAACATAAATCCTCACAAATGAAGATTTTTTCATGAATTTCAAAATGAATAAACCAATTTTAATAGAATACAAACAATTATATCAAGAGGAGTTGAGAGATAAGCCACCAACCTCAAAAGTTTTGATGAAACTTTGACAACAAATGAAAATGCACAAGAATGCCTCTCAATTCTCCAAGAACTGCCTTAGTTATCTTATCCTAGAAAGATAATGAATCAACATTGAATTATTTGGCATAAAAAAATGTAGATCTAGACACTATGGGTTCAGATCTGAGAAAGAATGGAGATCAGAGAAGTAGATCTAATAAGATCTAAGAAAACATGACAAATCCGGAAAGAATGGCGACAACCCTAAATAATAAAACTCAAAATCACCAAGGGAAGGATCTGGGTTGGTTCCCACTCATGTGGGGGGGTTATCCACCATTATAGGGAGAGTAATTTTGAAATAGGGTCCTTTTTAATCCAAACCAAAATATATAGATCAAAAACGACTAAGCTCCTAGAAAATTTGATCTAGATTTTACCTCACACAAGGTTTTACCACACGGTTTGGGCCAACCGTGTATGGATCGTGTGACCTTCCTTTTGGTACCTAAACTTTTTATAAAACTCCCAAACTCTCCCATTCTTCACCTCTGCCATTTTTATGGAAACACATTTTTTATGGAAACATCCCACATTATGGAAACTACCCACTTTATAGAAACACCCCACTTTATAGAAACAATCCACTTTATGGAAGCACCCCAATTTATAGAAACAACCCACTTTATGGAAAATATCTATTTTATGGAAACTCTATATTTTATGAAAACTATCTATTTTATGGAAATTCAATTAAGGAAACATCAATTAATAGAACATGAGGAAAGGGGTTATGTGCCCAAAACTGAGGGTACTACATTCTCCCTACCATTGGTCTTTCTGTCCTCAGAAAGTAGAAAACCCTCACTGGCCAAAAAGATTTCTGGTCACTTATATTTCATTTCCTTCTCACATTCTCGGGTCTCTTCTTGAATATAACCATGTAGCCATAAAACCCACACTAGGCCGATGCATTTCCCATGAAATACTTTATATTATCTAACCATGATCTGAACTGGGATATGTACTAGTGATGCATCTGGTTCTAGATCAACGTGATCCCATCTGATTACATGGTCAGGATCAAGGTGATACATTTTCAACTGGGATACATGGAACACATTATGCACCAAACTAAACTATGGTGGTAATTCCAACTGATATGCCTCCTCTACAACCCATTACAATATCTCAAAAGGGCAAATGTATCTAGGAGATAACTTACCCTGCTTCCCGAAGTGATGATGTACAAGCGTTGGAGAGATCCTCAAGAAGACATGATCACCCACAACGAATGACAATGGTCTTTGATGGTGATCTGCATAAAATTTCTAAAGACTCTGAGCCATCTCCATCCTCTTTCTAATAAACTGGATCTTCTCTGTTGTTTCTTGGACAAGGCTTGGCCTGACTAGAGATGTTTCACCTATTTCCAACCAGCATAGTGGAGAATGAAAAGGATGCCCATACAATGCTTCAAATGGAGCCATTTATATCGAGGCTTGATAGCTGTTATTTTATATGAACTCCACTAAGGTTATATGCTCCTCCCATGATCCACCAAAATCCATTAAACAATCCCGCAACATGTCTTCCAATGATTTTATCATCCATTATGATTGCCCATCTGTCTGAGGATGATACGCCATGCTCATAGTCAACCGAGTCCCTAGGTCTTACTGTAATGATTTCCAGAAATGACACATGAACCTTGGATATCTATCGGAGACTATTGAAATTGGTACACCATGCCTCTTTACTACTTCTCGGATATATATTTTTGAAAGATACCCTACCATATGAGTTTCACGAATAGGGATGAAATGGTCTGACTTGGTTAGAAGATCCACTATCACCCAAATGGAATCCTATTTCTGGACCATTCTTGGAAGACCTTAACAAAATCCATTACTATCTGATCCCATTTCTACATTGGGATGGAAAAATATTGTAACATACCAGCTATTCTTTGATGATCTGATTTAACCCAATGACATGTTAAGAGCCACGGGATGAACTCGTCCACCTTCCATTTCATGCCGCTCCACCAAAACTGCTCCTTCAAAACCTTATACATCTTCTATGTACCTGGATGTACAACCCATTTCGAATGGTGGTAAGCATGAAGGAGTTTTTCATGAAAACCCATAGGTACAAACATCCGATCTCTGAAACACAAAACTGAACCCCCATCAAGTTTCTAGCCCTCAATGGTCTCCCCACCATTGAGTTTCGAACATAAAACCAGAAATTATACATCATATGTTTGTGCCTCATTAATCATTTTTACAAAATCTAGAATAAGCGTAGCTAAAAATAAAACTGCAACATCACCTCGGTCTTCACATTCTACATGCATGTCAGCTAAGACAGACATCTACTGCCATTCATCTGAATCTTTTTTCACCAACTACACATATGAATTTCTAATCAATAAATCTTCCACCGAATTTCATTTCCCCGGTGTGTACATCAATTCAAAGTTAAAAATTTGGAGATACTCCATCCATATCCTTTTCCTCAGATTCATCTCTTGCTGTGAGAAAATGTGTTTCAAGATTTTGTGATCCGTAAACACAGAAAATTTCTCACCAAATAGATAATGTCTCCATGTTTTCAAATCATGGATGACTACAGATAACTCCAAATAATTTGTTGGGTAATTCTTCTTATGAACCCTTAACTGCCTTGAAACATAAGAAACAACATGATCTTTTTGCATGAGAACACAACCCAACCCTAACCCCAAATCACAACAATACACCAAATACCCCTATCATGATTATGGAAAGATCAAGATAGGTTCTTATGTAAGAAAAAAAATTAGTTCCTAGAAAGACCATTAGTATTCCTCTATCCATTGACATGGAGCATTCTTTTTTGTCAAAGCTGTCATTGGGGAAGCTGGTCGTGAGAAATCACGCACAAAACGTCGGTAGTAACTAGCTCAATAGAGAAAACATCATATCTTGAAAACATTCTTCGATAGTTTCCAAGAGATAACAGCTTCTATCTTTTCAGGATCAACAGAAAAACCTTTCTCAGAAATTACATGGCCATGAAAACATACTTCCTGTAACCAAAAATCACACTTTGAAAATTTGGCATACAAACAATGATCTCTCAATACTTGTAACACTGTTTCTAGGTGCACCTCATGATCAAAATTTGTCTTTGAATAGACCAAAATTTCATCCACAAACACCACAAAAAAATAATCCAGATATTTTTGAAATATCTGATTCACTAATTTTATAAAGGTCGTTGGTTCATTTTTTAGACTGAAAGGCATTACTCTATATTCATGGTGGCCATATCTACTTCTGAAAATTGTCTTTGGAATATCCTATATCTGAACTCTCAATTGGTGATATCTTGATCACAAGTCAATCTTAGAGAACCACTGATCTCTCCTTAATTGATAGAACAGATCATCAATGCATTGAAGTGGATAGCTATTCTTTATCGTAACTAGGTTAGGCTTACGATAATCAACACACAGCTGAAGAGTTCCATATGCCTTCTTCACGAACAAAACAGGTGATACCCATGGAGACGTATTTAGTATAATGAAACCCTTGCTATATAGATCCTCTAACTACACTTTCAATTCCCGTAATTCTATTGTTTCCATCCTATAAGACGGAAGGGAAACATGATTGGTCCCCGAAATGAGATTATTTGTAAACTCCACTTCCCTTAGAGGAGGTAACCCTAAGAAGTTCTTGGGAATTACATCTGAAAATTGATCCCTAATAGGAGGAAAACTCATTTCCTCAATCTCTTCCATTTATTCGAAATTCAACGCTACCAATTGGTAAGAGATCATTCCCAATATTTGTTCCAACAAGCTCTTTTCACCCTTCTTTAAAATCTAATCTCCTCTAAAGTGATGCTTGATGCCATCCTTAGTATGAAACTAATTTTTCTCCTATAACAGTCTATTTGAGCCGTGAACATTTTCATCCAATCCATACCTAGGATTACGTCATAGATATCCATATCCAACATTGAGAATTCCCATTTTAGCACTACTCCATCAACAGTTATAACACAGGCTCTACACATAAAGGCGTGACATTCTATTTCACTGAGAAGTGTTATCATTCATAGAAATCATCATTTTAGGTTTTAAACATAGCTAATAGGTTCCCACTTCCTCTTCATCTTAGTGACAGAGTTCTCAGCCCCTCTAGTGAAGACAACTGTACTTCCTCCACTTGGATTTTCAACAGTGATAGATATCGTTAATGGAGTATCTGGATACAATCCCAACTCAATAGTTTGAGAATCCTGAGTGATGCTTTTGACCAACTATGGGATCACCTGTGGCTTGGGTGCAACCAAATTCTCAACAACCTCTTCTGACTAGTTCTTATGATGCATATCAGGTTCCATTTTCTAAACCAATAATAAACTCCATAAATCTCACTCTCTAGAAACTGATTTCTTATCATTTGAAATTCTATCAAAATAATTATCACAACATCGTTTTCCAAAACAACTTTTTCCCCATGTTCAACTATTTTTCAATACACTTCATATGATTTTGAAAATTAAACCATTTTCATAATACGATAATAATTTTCTATTTCATAATATTTCATTTGAGAACTAATTCCATTATTTTTCAAAAAAGTAACACTTTTTTTACAACATGAATCATTCCTCAAAATGATGTATGTGTAGGTTCCGGGCGTAGTGGAAGCATGTTGGTAGGAGTTCCCAACTTTAATTTTAGCATTAAAAGCGATCAATCCGAGATCTGTCACGATGTAAAACGTAGGATCTTCGGAAAATAATGATGAAAGAAAAACAAAATGGGGAGTACTGGAACCATAGAGATAGGATCATCGTATGTTGGTTATAATTAATTTAATTAATTGACAGGAATTACCTTGATCGAATTCATTCTTTGTTGATGTCTCTGGTCACGATCTGGTGTGATCTGTCATTGCATCATAAAATCCAAGTGTAGTGTTCCTCAAGCAGTGATCCACACGTGCTCCATGTATCTCTGGACATCGCCAAAGGGATCTCTGGGTGCCAGTGCGGATGAACCTTTGCTTGAGATGTCTGCCTTCGATCATCTTGATCCGGTGGTGGTGGATCTCTCCCGGTCTTGAGAGCGTTCTTGGAGGAAGGAGTTCTTTTGGCCTTGAGGGAACTCTCTAGAATTTTTGTGCACAACGATTGGGGAAATTTGTTGGGGTTGTAAGGATATTTATAATTGGGTTTGAGTTTATAGAGTAATGACAATAAATAAACACATTAAGCATTTTATTTATTTCATTAACTCTTATTGAAAATCCCCCATGTTGAATGATTAATTCATTGACATGCACCCACGCTGATTATAATAAATATCATTTAATAAAACAATATTATTTCCTCAAAATCCCAACTAGAAAAACTACACATTTTGTAATAATTAATACCTGGTGTGTAATCATTTTCTATAAAACTACATGGAATGTATATTCAATATACACGGTGTATACTTTTATTTTCCATTTTTCTTTATTTCCTCCACCACATTTATTAGTACTTGAGTAATGGATATTAATTTCTTAAACAAATGTAACTGCATTACTATAAGGCCCCAGCCTTAAACCTTACTTAATATTGAATTAAATAAATAATTCACATTTAGGATCTTTTTAGGTTTAGAGTTTTAGAGAATTAGATCATAAATCATGAATTACATTGCACATTTAAACAATGTTGTTACATAAAAGATAGTATTCGTTTTTTCCCATCAAAGGAAACATATTTAAAATAAAACATGGATTCATTCTTTCCACTTCCTTGACACTATCAACATATCATGCACCTTTCCCTTGACCTGTGAAAAACATTTCAAAAACTTGGGATGAGCATAAAAAGCTTAGTAAGGGATATAAAAATACGGAAAGGAAGCATGAGTACATGTATACATAAGAATCAATGAAATCATACATTACTCATAAAACATAAGCACTTTAACGTACCTCATCAAATCATGAGTAAAACATAGAAATAAAAAGGAATAAAGGTAACTTGAGACATTCATAACATTCTTATGTAGGGAGTAACCCTCTTGGTTATGTTTGGAATACCCATCACAATATATTCCCTAAATCTCTTAGGAGAAACCTTAACATTTAACTCCTTCGCGTTACCTAATGCATTGGAGAGCTATATCAGGATCACTCGCCATTAGTTTATCACGGAACCACCCATCTTCATAACAATTCCCAAGAACCATAACATAATCATAGCACATAAATTAAGCATAAAGGAAAGATAAAATTCTGACGTTGCAATAACAATATAACATTTTAAGATATTGAAATAATGAATCCATTCTAAAAACCATTTTCAAAACCATTTAAAAAATTTAATAAAGAGATTTTTAAATCAAAGTATCCCATACCAAATTGAAGATTTTAACATTTTAAACCATTAATATATATATAAATAAATATTTAAAACCATTTTGAAAACATGGATATTAAGGAGAAATATTTATAAGATTAAAACATTTAAAATGATATTTTTGTTAAAGGGTTTTTAACAAAATGAGAGACACTTGAATACAATAATTGAGGAATAACATTTAACCAAAACATTATAATATCATGAGAATAAAGGGATTAATGATATAATATTCCAAAGGACAGTATATACACCATATAAGAGTGAATTTGTGCATAACAACAATGAAGTCTCAATGGAAATCTAAATTGAGATGAAATCCATTATAAAGATGGTTTCCTTAAATCAAGGATAAATCAATATCATAATTATGTGCGACAAATATAAATACACCCAATATAAGTGGATATTAAGTGTAAAATAATCAAAGTTCATTCACACATATTCAAAGGATTACATATTCAATAACTACAAGTTGAACCCAATGAAATCAAAATTGGGTTAAGAAGTTCCCTTGACAGCCTAATGGCATCACATCAAATTTTAGAAAAAGAGTTGATGAGAGAGATAAAGGGTATCTCATCTCTTGGACATAAAATTTACGGTAATAAGGATATATAAGAACATATCCCCACATAATAATATGAAAGTTAAAATACATAACAAAAGAAGTCTTTTAAAAAGAGGAGGGTGAAAGGTCACCTTACCGAGTTGCGTAACTTTCGAAACGTACACCCCATAAAACAAGGGTCATACAATGAAGATGTAAATACCCATAAATGAAATTATAAAACACAAAGTTTATAATAATGGGCAGTACATACACCACTCAAAGGAAATAGTGGCAAACGTAGCATAAATGTCATGGGAATAAAAGTGAGATGAAAAATCCCTTACAAAAACTCGGCAGCCTAACGGCGCCACATAAAACTTCCAAAAATGGATTTATGAGATCAAATAGGGTCTCTCATAATATGAAAATAAAAATTAAAGTATGAGTAATATAAAAGAACATCCCCGAACATAAGAAAGATGAGCTTAAAAGAAATGACATAAAATAGAGTACTTAAAAAGAAAGAGAGAGGTTGGATCCCTTACGAAAAATCAACAGCCTAACGGCACCACTCAAAGCATAAAAAATTGATTGATGAGAGAAAATAGGGTCTCTCATCATATTAACATAAAACGTATAGTAATAGTAATATAAAAGAACATCCCAATCATAAGAAAGATGAGCTTAAAAGGAATGACATAAAAGAGTGTACTTAAAAAGAAAGAGAGAGGTAGGATCCCTTACCTCGGTTCCGACTTGACTCAATCATTCTTCAACCTCCTGAATAATAAAATTTGTTCAATTTATAATTTCATAAGGACCTAATTTAAAGATTATTATTCAGTTCATATCACATATTATAATGTTATAATAATTGGATAATAAAGTGAGTTCATATCAGATGTTTTTGTCGATGTTCGGTACATGAGTAAAAATTGAACTTATTGGAAAAGAAATTTCCATGTAGTTATAGGCACATAATATCCAGAATAGTATTGATGTTTTAAATTTCATATATATCTCGTATATATTCATTTTATACAATTACATAACATTTGGAGATAAAAAAATTAAAAGCACCATTCATGGAGACGGTAGGCCGTACGTACGCATGAACACTACTTTCTTTTTTTGTCATATTAATGGAATTAAAACAAAATGAGAGATATATATATTATAATTCCAGAATGATATCCATAATTTTTATGTACTATATTACATATATATCCATTATATATATATGTACTTATAATAGTACATAACATTTGGAGATAAGAAATGAAATGTACCGTTCATGGAGACGGTAAGCTGTACGTACGCATGAACACTAATTTCATTTTTTTTTGTATTAAATGGAATTAAATAATAATGATAT
Source organism: Viscum album (assembly GCA_963277665.1). Lineage (NCBI taxonomy): Eukaryota > Viridiplantae > Streptophyta > Magnoliopsida > Santalales > Viscaceae > Viscum > Viscum album. The sequence goes on from OY728161.1 coordinate 1,422,656,358, forward strand.
AAAGGTATATTATAATTACAGTAGGATATAATATGTAATACCATTAATTCCATCCTTTATACGTCCCACATATGGCATTAACGAATCAAATCACTTTGAGGGGGCGGTAGTCCGCACTTCCTAAAATGAAGATATCGCGTTTACCCATAATGGAAACCATAAAGGTATGCCATAAATGAAAAATACAGAAGCTTAAGGAAACAATAAACATATTATATATCATATATAAATACAGTGACATCTTAATGTCCACCTTTTAAGGTGTTAAAATAATATTGAACAATCATCGTTTCGTGAGGCAGTAATTCTCCATCCACAGAAACAATATGATCTTTAACCATTAGACGGAGGTGTGTGAAAGTATAGCTTGAATACTTATTATAACAACATCCTAGTATATTTAAGATACTGGTTTTGTTACAAAAAAAGGTAATAAAAATATTTTAGGTGGTTGAAGAAGAAAAATAAAACAAAAGAACACAAGGGAAGACATTACCTTTAAATTGGGTAACTCTCTTTGATTTGAGCTCAAATGCTTCCTTGGAAAGAATTATGCCAAAAGTGGGGCTTCAATGATGAAGAGAGGGATTTGGAGAGATTAAATGGGTAGGGGTTGGCGGAGTCAAAGGCTTGAGAGGTGTGGGTAAGGTGGTAGAGGTGGGGGCCTTTTATAAGAGGAGAGGAGGGGCACTCTTGGAAAGTTATAAAAGGTTACTTTATTATAAAATTCTTTTCGGATTTTAAAGGACCCAAAATTATATATTTCGAGGATAAGGTGATAAGAGTTCAAAATACACCCATCCAATAGATTTTTTACATGTTTAGGTCTTATATTTTTCATTATCTTTTCATTTTATTTAAATCATTAAATAATGAGGTAATCGCTGCATCATCATGGTGTCATAAATAAATTAATTTATTTAATGTCTAAAAATTATAGAAAAAAATATCATGATGTAGGAAATATTTTTATCTTTCTAATGAATATTTATAGTCAAACATATGACTTGTATAACCCCATTTAAAAATTGTTTTAGTAAAAAAAACTCATGTTTGTGACATTTTTATTTTAACTTTAAATAAAAAGTTATTTATGTCATTTTCCAAACAATGTGGCTCCATGGGATCCCCAAGTTGACGCATGGACTTTTTGGGTCATACATGACACATCCAATGAGGGTAGGACTTGTTTCTGGGTCATTTCATATTATTAAAACATTATTTTTACCTTAAAATACACTAATTATCTCAAATCACGATTAAAAACTTAAAAGTTACTATTCACCAAAAAAATTATTTTAATCCCATTGAACCAAATTTTACTTATTAATGGAAACCATGTATGTCAGATTTTTTAAATTCAAAATACAGAGGGGGTTAAATTTCATTTAAATGAAAAATCCGTTTTTTTAAGTACCACTTAGTGGTTTCACTATTCATCAAAAATAGAAGTTTTTCAGAAAAATACCAAAACCTCACCCTAAGCTATATTTGATATTCTAAATTCAAAAATGATTTCTATTTTACAAAATTCAAAACATGTAAGTTACATTAATTAATTTAATAATTAATTCCCGCTGTCAAAACAAATAGTGTGTTTTTAAGAAACAATATCTATTAAAAGATTGACACTAGTTTAAGTCCAATTTCAAAGTGAAATTAATTCCAATGACCACTATTGGATTAAATTGTAAAAATATATTCTAATTTCACTTTTAAAACAATTAAAAATATAATCTAATCATATAAATAAATTAGATAAAAAAGTGGTTTTGAATTAAAATACATCATTTTTCACTATTCATTAAAAAATGAACTTTATCGGAAAAAAACAAAAAGTTTACACACAGTAAATTTTGATGTCCCGATTCTAAAGAAGAATTTTATTTTGTCATATATAACACATAAAATTTTCAAAAAGTGGATTTTAAATAGGTTCTCCATAAAAATGCGGTTAATCAACCTTTTATAGAATATTAGAATGTTTACGCTTGAAATTGGATTCATTCGCATTTTTAATCCTCTAACATTTATTTTTAAAAGTAAAAATATTTGACAAAAATATATAATAATTTTGCAGTTAGTTCTGTTCATTCCCTCCATTACAACGGCTAGTCGTTAACTACCATTTAAAATAATATTATTTTATTATTAGAGTGCAACGTAAGATTCCTAAGAAACTCGTTTTTGTGTATTGGGTACGCCATCGAGCATAGCGTCCCCTTTAAAGTTATATTAATATTTTATTCACAAAATGAATAAATGTGAAAATTTCATATTCTTTATTTACCTGGGGTGTTACATCCTTCCCCCCTTTTGAGAATTGTGTTCTCACAATTTTAAAATTGGGCTTGGAAACTTCATTGAAAATCCCACATCGGAACAAGAGTCAATAAAAAATCACTTCAAAATAAAGAAAGAGAAGTACAAAGGCCACCCGAGTTAACCCATACTAGGATTCCATGTAGGAAAACATGGATGTGGAGGAAAAAAAAAGGGTCATGTTCTGAGGGAGAGTGATAGTAAACATGTCTATGAGAAATTTAACCATAATAAAATCACAAACTTGTGATGGGTTAAACGGTATTTGATTCCCCAGTAGGAAAAGTTAACAGAAAACATTTTTGTTTTTAGTTATTCTTCATTGAGGAATTTATTTTTGAGCTTAACAAAATCATAATGAAACATACTTACTTGTCACGTATACTTTCAACTTTTACTAGATTCCTTAATCAAACTCATATTTTCTCCATAAGACGAGTTTTTAGGTAGACTTGTTCGCATTAAGAGTACTATAATCAACTTCTTGAGAATCACCTAATACACAAAAGAGAACTATATATTTCCCATGTATTTAGACAAAATCCAAAACCAAAATTGTTAGTATGAGATCAGATAATCCACAAAAAGGATAATCCTTTATAAAAAAAATTCTATTCTTAATCTCCAAAAATTTTCAAACAAAACCCAAAGTTCAACAAAGAACATTCAATAAACATCTATCCATAAAATTCTACAAAGTAAACCAAACTATGATTGAATCCCAATTCTCTGAAGGATTTAATCACATAGTCTCCTAAGATAAATTTTAACATTTTTCTCCAAAATAACATCAGTTACTCTTACAATCTCATACTGAAAAGTAAATAACCTAATCACATATCCTCCATTATAGGATAATAATTTCAATTGATAGCCAAAAATCAACTTACTCATAATTCATAAAATCATCTAACTAAAAAAGAATCATTTAAACTAACCAGGGAATTCACGTAGTCCAGTGGTAGGCGATAAATACCAGTTGCACTTTGGTTGTGGGTTCGATTCTCACAGCTTCGTCTAACGCGACGGGTTATCACACGATCTGCGTGTTGTCCCTTTACAAAAACTATATAATTTTATAACATTCCTCAAAAAGAGATAAATTCATCAAAAATAACCATAATATATTTTAACCCCAAAGGTTATCTGATAACTTCCATTTTTCAACCCAAAATGTATTAACTAGTAATTGCCTCAAATTCAAGGATCATATAAACCCAAATGGTTCTTTATAACTATATCCACAAAAGAAAGGATAATTATTCCTTGAATAAAATTTCTGTATATCAAACATCCGGGTTACTATAAAAAGTCTTCTAATGTAACCCCGTCATCAAAAGATACTTAATACATCTAAGAATTTCACCATCCTAAAATCTACCATAACTCTTGAATCCCTTATATGATGAATTCTTACTCATTCCAAATTCTTCATGATCCATTATCCATTCCTTTTCAACTTATTCTGAAATACTTCTTTCCTACAAACAAAATCATGAATCATATCCTAAGAATCCAATAATAGGAAAACATATGTTAAGAAATAACCATACCTTTCATTCTTCATTGACAGTTTCTTCATCCTCAATCAGAATGGAATTAGGTATTGGTAAATGAATATTTGTATGATCTTGGTGACCCCATTCCTGAAACTTCATCGTAGGACATCTGTTTTCATAATGAACATGCACACCACATTTAAAAAAATCAATTGATCCTTAAGAAATAACTTCTTTCCCTTTTCTAGAGTCAACTAGATGCTTCCTTTTTCCATGGTAGGTTCTTGCTTTATGACCTTCATTTCCACATATATAGCATTTTTCTGTCCCTTTGAAACATTTTCCTATGTGTTTATTTCCACATATTTGACACATAGGTTTTTGAACATACTTACCTTTATGATTATTACCTGAACTTCCGTTGGGATTTTTTTCACGCATATACGATCCCTTATAAAAATCACTAACGTTCAGGGGGTCAATCATGACTCCAGATAGTTGGTTGAGGATAACCACAAGAGTTCTCATTGCAGCTCCCATATCATTCAGTTGTTCTTTCATAAAACCATCACAGTTTTCTTAAAATCCACTGTAACTTTGGTGCCTGCTAGATCCAGCCATTTACTAAAACCAAAAATGTCAGTGTGAGTATATCAGAAAAATCATCAAATAAAAAATAAGAGGATAAACACCAAGATATACTTATCCAAGTTATCTCAAACTCATTCTAACATTCAAAAAAACGATGACTCCATCTAATATACTAACCATTGTGGTTATACACAACTTTTCACATTTTCTTAGACAACATTCTAACCTCTAAAGTTATCTAAACTGACCTCTGATACCAACTATAAGGCTCTGGCCTTAAACCTTACTTAATATTGAATTAAATGAATAATTCACATTGGGCATCTTTTCAGGTTTAGAGTTTTAGAGAATTAGATCATAAATCATGAATTACATTCCACATTTAAACAAAGTTGTTAAATAAAAGATAGTATTCGTTTTTCCCGATCAACGGAAACATATTTAAAATAAAACATGGATTCTTTCTTGACACTTCCTTGACACTATCAACATATCATGCACCTTTCCCTTGACCTGTGAAAAACATTTCAAAAACTTGGGATGAGCATAAAAAGCTCAGTAAGGGATAAAAAAATACGGAAAGGAAACATGAGTACATGTATACATAAGAATCAATGAAATCATAATTTACTCATAAAACATAAGCACTTTAACGTACCTCATCAAATCATGAATAAAACATAGAAATCAAAAGGCATAAAGGTAACTTGAGGCATTCATAACATTCTTACGTAGGGAGTAACCCTCTTGGTTGTGTTTGGAATACCCATCATAGTATATTCCCTAAATCTCTTTGGAGAAACATTAACGTTTAACTCCTTCATGTTACCCAATGCAATGGAGAGCTATATCGGGCTCACCCGCCCTTAGTTTATCATGGAACCACCCGTCTTCATAACAATGCCCAATAACCATAACATAATCATAGCACATAACATAAGCATAAAGGAAATATAGTATTCCCACATTGCAATAACAATATAACATTTTGAGATTTTGAAAAAATGAATCCATTCTAAAAACCATTTTCAAAACCATTTAAAACATTTAATAAAGAGATTTTTAAATCAAAGCGTCCCATACCAAATTAGAGATTTTAACATTTTAAACCATTAATATCCATATAAAGAAATCCTTAAAACCATTTTGAAAACATGAATATTAATGAGAAATATTTATAAGATTAAAACATTTAAAAGGATCTTTTTGTTAAAGGGTTTTTAACAAAATGAGAGACACTTGAATACAATAATTGAGGAATAACATTTAATCAAAACATTATAATATCACGAGAATAATGGGATTCATGATATAATATTCCAAAGGACAGTATATACACCATATAAGAGTGAATTGGTGCATAACAACAATGAAGTCTCAATGGAAATGCAAATTGAGATGAAATCCATTATAATGACGGTATCCTTAAATTAAGGATAAATCAATCTCATAATTATGTGGGAAAAATATAAATACAACCAATATAAGTGGATATTAAGTGTAAAATAATCAAAGGTCATTCACAAATATTCAAAGGATGACATATTCAATAACTATATGTTCAACCCAATGAAATTGAAATTGGGTTAAGAAGTTCCCTTGACAGCCTAACGACGTCACATCAAATTTTAGAATAAGAGTTGATGAGAGAGATAAAGGGTATCTCATCTCATGGAAATAAAATTTACGGCAATAAGTATATATAAGAACATATCCCCACATAATAAGATGAAAATTAAATGACATAACAAAAGAAGTCTTTTAAAAAGAGGAGGGTGAAAGGTCACCTTACCGAGTTGCGTAAATTTCGAAACGTACACCCCATAGAAGAAGGGTCATAAAATGAAGATGTGAATACCCATAAATGAAATTATACTACAAAAAGTGTATAATAATGGTAATTACATACACCACTCAAAGGAAATAGTGGCAAACGTAGCATAAGTGTCACGGGAATAAAAGTGAGATGAAAAATCCCTTACGAAAACTCGGCAGCCTAACGACGCCACTTAAAACTTCCAAAAATGGATTATGAGATAAAATAGGGTCTCTCATAATATGAACATAAAAATTACAGTATGATTAATATAAAATAACATCCCCAAACATAAGAAATATGTGCTTAAAAGAAATTACATAAAAGAGAGTACTTAAAAAGAAAGAGAGAGGTTGGATCCCTTACGAAAATTCGGCAGCCTAACGGCGCCACTCAAAACTTCCAAAATGGATTGATGAGGGAAAATAGGGACTCTCATCATATTAACATAAAACTTACAGTAATAGTAATATAAAATAACATCCCAATCATAAGAAAGATGAGCTTAAAAGGAATGACATAAAAGAGTGCACTTAAAAAGAAAGAGAGAGGTAGGATCCCTTACCTCAGGTCCGACTTGACTCGATCGTTCTTTAACCTCCTGAATAATAAAATTTGGTCAATTTAGAATTTCTTAAGGACCTCCTTTAAATATTATTATTCAGTTCATATGACATATTATAATGTTATAAAAATTGAATAATAAAGTGAGTTCATATCAGATGTTTTTGTCGATGTTCGGTACATGAGTAAAAATTGAACTTGTTGGAAAAGAATTTTCCATGTAGTTATAGGTACATCATATACAGAATAGTATTTATGTTTTAAATGTCATATATATTCATTTAATACTATTCCATAACATTTGGAGAAAAAAAATTAAAAGTGTCGTTCATGGAGACGGTAGGTCGTACATACGCATGAATGCTACATTCTTTTTTTGTCATATTAATGGAATTAAAACAAAATGATAAATATATATATTATAATTCCAGAATGATATTCATAATTTATATGTAATATATTACATATATATCCATTATATATATGTACTTATAATAGTACATAACATTTGGAGATAAGAAATGAAATGTAATGTTCATAGAGACGGTAAGTCGTACGTACGCATGAACGCTACTTTCATTTCTTTTTTTTTGTATTCAATGGAATTAAATAATAATTATATAAAGGTATATTATATTTCTAGTATGATATCATATGTAATACCATTAATTCCATCCTTTATACGTCCCACATATGTCATTAACGAATCAAATCACTTTGAGGGGGCGGTAGTCCGCACTTCCTAAAATGAAGTTATCGCGTTTAACTATAATGGAAACCATGAAGGTATGCCATAAATGAAAAATACAGAAGCTTAAGGAAAAAATAAACATATTATATATCATATATAAATATAGTGACATCTTAATGGACACCTTTCAAGGTGTTAAAATAATATTGAACAATCATCGTTTCGTGAGGCAGTAATTCGCCATCCACAGAAACAGTATGTTATTTAACCATTATATGGAGGTGTGTGAAATTATAGCTTGAATAATTCTTATAAAATAATATTAGTATATTTAAGATACTGGTTTTGTTACAAAAAAAATGTAATAAAAAGAGTTTAGGGGGTTGGAGAAGAAAGATAAAACAAAAGAACACAAGGGAAGACATTACCTTTAAATCGGGTAACTCTCTTTGATTTGATCTAAAATGCTTCCTTGGAAAGGATTATTCCCAATTTGATTCTTCAATAATGAATAAAGGGGTTTTTAGAGATGAAATGGGCAGGTTTTTTCTGAGCCAAAGTCTTGAGAGGTGTGGGTAAGGTGGTAGAGGTGGGGGCCTTTTATAAGAGGAGAGGAGGGGCACTCTTGGAATGTTATAAAAGGTTACTTTATTATAAAATTCTTTTCAAATTTTAAAGGTACCAAAATTATATATTTCAAGGATAAGGTGATTATATTTCTAAATCCACCCATCCAATATATTTTTGACATGTTTAGGTCTTAGATTTTACATTATCTTTTCATTTTATTTAAATCGTTAAATAATGAGGTAATCGCTGCATCATCATGGTGTCATAAATAAATTCATTTATTTAATGTCTAAAAATTATAAAAAAAATATCATGATGTAGGAAATATTTTTATCTTTCTAATTAATATTTATAGTCAAACATATGACTTTTATAACCCCATTTAAAAATTGTTTTAGTAAAAACAACTCATGTTTGTGACATTTTTATTTTAACTTTAAATAAAAAGTTATTTATGTCATTTTCCAACCAAAGTGGCTCCATGGGGTCCCCAAGTTGACACATGGATTTTTTTGGTCGTACATTACACATAAAATTAGGGTAGTACATGTTTCTAGGTCATTTCATATTATTAAAACATTATTTTTACCATAAATTACACTAATTACCTCTAATCGCGATTAAAAACTTAAAAGTTATTATTCACCAAAAAATTATTTTAATCCCATTGAACCACATTTTACTTATTAATGGAAACCATGTATGTTGGATTTTTTAAATTCAGAACATAGAGGTGGTAAAATTTCATTTAAACAAAAAATCAGTTTTTTTAAGTACCACTTAGTGGTTTCACTATTCATCAAAAATTGAAGTTTTTCAGAAAAATACCAAAACTTCACCCTAAGATATATTTGATATTATGAATTCAAAAATGATGTCTATTTTACAAAATTCAAAACATGTAAGTTATATTAATTAATTTAATAATTAATTCCCGCTGTCAAAACAAATAGCGTGTTTTTAAGAAACAATATCTATTAAAAGATTGACACTAGTTTAAGTCCAATTTCAAAGTGAAATTAATTCCAATGACCACTATTAGATTAAATGGTAAAAATATATTCTAATTTCAATTTAAAACAAATTCAAAAGATAATCTAATAATGTAAATAATTTAGATTAAAAAGAGGTATTGAATTAAAATACAACATTTTTCACTATTCACAAAAAAATGAACTTTATCGGAAAAATACCAAAAATTTACACAAAGTAAATTTTGATGTCCCGATTCTAAAGGATAATTTTATTTTGTCAAATATAACACATAAAATTGTCAAAAAGTGGATTTAAAATTGGTTCTCCATCAAAAGGCGGTAAATCGACCTTTTAAAGAATATTAGAATGTTTACGTTTAAAATTGGATTCATTCGCATTTTTAATCCTATAACATTTATTGTAAAAAGTAAAAATATTTGACAAACATATATAATCATATTTTAGTTAGTTCTGTTCATTACCTCTATTAAAACGTCTAGGCGTTAACTACCATTTAAAATAATATTATTTTATTATTAGAGTGCTACGTAAGATTCCCAAGAAACTCGTTGTGTATTGGGTACGCCATCGAGCATAGCGTCCCCTTTAAAGTTATATTAATATTTTATTCACAAATATGGATAAATGTGAAAATTTCATATTCTTTATTTACCTGAGGTGTTACAATTACTCGCTAATAAATATATATTATTTCACCCATAATATATTCTCTCCAATAACTAGTGTCGAAATAATTGAGATCAGGCATCCTTAAATAATTATTAAACCACAGTCAGGAATAATATGTATTTAACTTGTTGAATTAATATTTAACTAAGATACATGGAAAAACATTGTGTGTGACCCTCTAGGCCTCCTTCTCGTTGGCATTAGGCGGGCTTTCCTAAAGTCCAAGATTACTATCTAGCAACGGGTCAAGGCACCCAAGATAAATAAGTTGACACCAAATTGACATGTCATCTCATACGAACACTTACCTTGTAATATAATCCCTTTGTCACAATATCTCGAATCAAGTGGGTTTCATGCTAGTTCCATCAACCCATGTGATTGTTTATTCTTTCTTTCACTTTTCGGAATTGTACTCGCCAATACCTTTCCATGGACATGGATTTATTTAGGCTATATCAATTCCTTCAAAGGGCCTGAGATATCTACTTTTGTTATGGAATAGAAGGGACAGATCCTTTCTCTCAATATCTATTAATGCAGTATTACTCGTGATGCACCCAATGTATCCTACCTCACTACGAATAGTGTGTCGTCCTAGTTTTCATCAATACATCTAAGTGCGCGAGTTTTAATACCCATTAATAATAATCTTAAAGTCTAAAGACCAATACACACGTCCATAGATAGGAACATCCAATGACACTATGAAATGTGTATTTCCTACTGGCGGGTCTCGTTCTCATAATATCCTTCGGGATATTACCAAGGGCGCACACCTTAAGAAGGTTCCTAAAAGATTTAGGAGTCCTCACACCTAATGGACTATATTATTTGTGTCCCTCAAATAATATCATCCGGCCATAGAACATATATTCAAGAACAGTGCTATGGAACTTCCGGGTTCTCATCATAGCAGGGATCCGCTATGACCCTTTAATGTAACAGTTGTCCTTAGGACATTATCACATGAATTTTCACGCAGAAGAATAATCAAGATTTGATAAGGTATTTATTAATGAATAAATTACAAAGTAGTTGGTTCTAGGCCACCAACTCCAACATTATAGACTCTTGGTGGGAATTCATTCCTCTACAATGCATATCATGCTCGACTAATTGGACAAACCCATGGAAATGAGATTTCAAAATTCTGGAAGTGTCTCTAAAAACTTATTTACCCAACTCCCTGGTAACATGAAGTTCATCATGAAAGGGGTAGCTACGTCCATTTATGTTATACATTTCATGTTATGACAATCCTGCCCCTTTCTAAGATTCCCACCCAAGGAATAGATAATAACAGATTTCATCACCAAAAATAGGAACATCGATGACTACTTGTTAGGAAAGGACCGAACAAGATGAAACCATTTGTAATGACCCACCATTTATCATTGCCTTGAGATTACAACGATCCATTACTAGGCCTTAAGCTACATCCCCAAGATTCCAAAGGCTGGCAATAAATGCCGAAGGGTTTCAAATACAAGTTGGGTATGATTTACCCTTTAGGAAATAGACCAATAAACCTACCAACCATAACCAACATTCACTATATAATGCATGGACAAATGAAAGACAACTCAACAACTTCATGAACTCAAAACCACATCAAAGTAAGAAACAGTGGAATAATAACCAATAATCAAAGTACACAGTGGAAAAACTACACAAGACTCTCTCAAGACTCCATGATCTATAAGCTCCAAGATCCAAAATTTTTGAATAGCCCAAGCATCACAAGGTAGTTCTAAACACGTGTGAAACATTACCTTTTCCCTTGTCCCAGAAGATAGCATCTGCAAAAGCACCAAAGTTCCAAAGCATGGGTGAGTATAAAACTCAGAAGGCTTTCTCCAATGACTTCCCTACTCACGCCACTAGGATAGAAGAGTTAGCAACAATTATATAATATATTTTATATAAAAAAATTCCTCAAACTAGTTTATAGCTAAATATAAACAATTTTCCAAAACAATTCCTTGCCAATGCATATAAGTGCAATTGAAACCAATTTTTCCCCTCAAGATATTTTTCTAGAAAAATAAATAAACAATATTTACAACCATTCCAAAAATTCCCTTTATTGGCATACCCAACCTTCCCTCGACCCCATGCAACCAACCATGCATGCGACATTATGACAGTTTCATACTCATGAGCGGTTTCTCATCGATCTACCAAATTCGCCATAGGGTAATTGTTTCCCATGTGCCATTAACCCTTTGGCACCAAGCACAAGGTCATATTTCAACCAAGCCCTATGTATGAAATTCCCATGTTACATTAATCCTTTTGCACCAAGAACAAGGTCATATTTTAACCAAGCCCCTTATATGCAACGTGAACACATAGCACATATTCCCAAAAATCATGCCAAAAAAACCCTTTCAATAAAAACACCTTTTTATTGAAAACCATTTCTGTCAAAACCAATTAAATGCCAAACCATTTCAATTCAAACCATTTCAATAAAACCCCATTTTTTTATTGAAAATCATTTATATTGAAAATATATTTTTCATTAACCGTTTAGAAATTATAGAAAATCCATAATTTAAAATCATCATTTTATATTCATGAAACTAAACCCCCTTTTGCACAACTATTCTCTAAGCTTATGTAATTTTACAAAAACAATAAATCATCAAAAATGGAGATTGTTCCATGAATTTAATGATCAATAAACCAAAATGAGTCTAAGACAAACAATAATATCAAGAGTATTTGAGAGAGAAGCCACCTACCTCGAAGGTTTTGACAAAACATTGACAACAAAAAAAACGCACAAGAAAGAGGATCAATTCTCCAAGAACGGCCTTAGTTATCTTATCCTAGAAAGATCACGATTCAACATTGAATTATTTTCATCCAAAAAAGTAGATCTACTCACTATAGGTTCATATATGAAAAAGAATGGAGATCATAGAAGTAAATATATGCAGATCTAAGAAAACATGACATATCTGGAAATAATGGTGACATACCTCCAGAATCAGGCTCAAAATCACCAATGGAAGGCTCTGGGTTGGCTCCAACTCGTGTGGTGAGAGTTCTCCAGCCTTCTAGGGAGATTAATCTCAAAATAGGGTTGTTTTGAAGCCAAACCAAAATATATAGATCAAAAACGAGTAAGCTCCTTGAAAATAGGATCTAGATTTGACCTCTGTGCAATGTTTGACCACACTGTTTGGGCCAACTGTGTATGGATCGTGCCACCTTCCTTTTGATCCCACAACTCCTTATAAAAACTCCAAAATCTCTCATCCTTCGCCTTTACCCTTTTTATGGAGACACATTTTTTATGGAAACATCCCACTTTATGTAAACAACCCACTTTATGGAAACACCCCACTTTATGGAAACATCCCACATTATGGAAACACCCCAATTTATGGAAACAACCAAATTTATGGAAACACTCTATTTTATGGAAACTCTCTATTTTATGGAAACCCAATTAAAGACACACAAATTAAAAAACATGAGGAAAGCGGTTATGTACCTGAAACTGGGGGTACTACATTATTCTTCTTCATAAAGATAACATGTGTTCCCTAAGGAGACACTCTTTTCTAGATAAACCACTTCTCTAAAAGATATTTGAGTTGATTTATTAATTTCTCCAACTCCATATTTTACATGTTATATAGGGTTTATGATGTCATCTTAGAACCAGGAATGAGTTCAATGGAGAAATCAACCTCTCTTTCTAAGGGAGGTCCAGGAAACCCTTTAGGAAATACCTCAATGTATTCATAAATGATGGGAACATTTTCTATTTTTATACTTTCTCCCCCTTCTTCACCTTCACCGATAAAATCCATAAATAAGGCTATAGGTGGTGATTCTAGAAAACGCTCAGGTTGAGATATATCTCTATTAAATATAGTTATTGGTTTTCTATTGTTGACTCTAATATTTACTTGATTCTACATTTGATCTTATCATTATACTTTGTGATCCAGTCTATCCCTAGTATAATGCCAGTTTCATGCATGGGAATGACTAATAGATTTTTCATAAGATTGTTCTCACTAAAGTAAATAATAGAGTTTCTAAACACTTTTTATTCTTGTATAATCCCACTAGGATTTTGTGCTGATAACTCTACTTTTATAAATTTTAGGTTTGATTCTAAATTATATTCAAACTTGGAAGAAATAAAGGAATGCATAGAACTAGAATAAAAAAAAGTACTCAATAGATTTGAGAGAAAAAAAAGAGTACCTTCCATAACATCATTTGGTTATTTATCTTTATCAATCATGATTATAAAAGCACAACCTTTCTCCCTTAGCCTATGTTGAGGGTGATGGTGATTACCCTCCACTGCCCTCAGATTTGGACAATGATTGGTAAAGTTCTTGAACTGTCCACACGTGAAGAATTGGACTTTAGGTAGGGATTAAACCATCTTCCCTTCTTAATTGGTGATGAGATGTTGAGGCTTTACTTCACTATGATAGTTCTGAGAGATATGGACTTCTCTTCCAAACTTTTAAAACATCCCACTCTTAAGTAGGAAATTTCTAGATTGCTTCTTCCCACATTTATTACATGTGGAAAGATGAACTTTCTTTTCACCTCTTCCTTGATCAAATCTCCTCCCCATGTTTGTATCTAGATATCACTTCTTCTCATTCGATTTTTGAGACAACTACATCTCACCGAACTCCATTTCAACCTTCATTTCACTCCATATTATTTCCTCATAGATTTCATAGTCTCTATTGGATAAATTCTTCCATACATGAGGTCTTAATCCACCAATTAATCTGTCAACCATGCTGTTAGGATTCCTGAAAAAGTTAATGGTATAATGGGAAACTCATATGAAGTTCATCTCATAACAACCAACAGATTCATTCTACTTATTTTTTAGTTCATGGAACTCCTTCTCCATTCTCATTCTCATCGAATAAGGGAAATACTTATTAAATAATATTTCCCTAAACTCTTCTCACTCCAAATATTCAATCTCCTCTCTTGGCCACATGTTTTTAATTAGTTCCCACCATTTATCAGCTTCTCTCTCTAAACGGTATATAAACAGAGTGACTTTCTCATGTTCTGAAAAATGAAGTACTGATAAGATCTTTTATATATAGCTTATCCACTATTCCTTAATCATTGGGTCAGTAGATTCATTGAACAATAGTGGTCATTGAAGCATAAATGACTCAATGGAATGTGGGTCCCTTCATGATGAAACTGGTCTCACATCATGATTCAATTTATTTCCCATACCTTGAGTTAGTTGATTTATCATTCTCATGAAGGCTTCCATTTTGGCTTCTAATGGAGGGTTGTCATCACATGGTCTATTGCACTCAATATTTACACGGTTCCTCATATTTACCAGCATTTTCTAAAAGAAGAAAAACTTAGTGAGAAACCTGTATCTTTTAGATATCATATAACTCTAAAATAATTTTATGTCATAAAACATCATGCTTAAAATTTTTATTAATTTACAAGAATTACAATTTCGATAAATCAATCATATAATTTCATAAAAAAAATTATTAACAAAAAATATCCTTCGAGAGTGTCAACCTAGAAGATAAACAAGTCTCTTTATCATACATCGTTTCTCGTTCTAGTCTATCTCAAAGTGTTGTTTTCTGGTTTTACCCATAGATACATATGTGCTGGATCCACATCCACTTGTTTGTATCCAGATAGATGTTAATTTTTTGTGGAAATCACTTACATAATATTTCACCAAAAACCAAGATTTTTTCCTATATTTAAACTTTTCTATAGGTTTCGTCCTAATGTTTTAAAATGCTAATTTCAGAAAATAGCTAAACCTTCCTTTGATACCAACTATGGAAACGTTCCTTTTTGTTACATTACTTTACATAGAATTTTTCAAACAGAGAATATTTTAAGGCTTAGTGTCTTGAAAAAAGGTATATAAAAAATTAAAACATTAAAACATTATTTTATTCCACTTGAAAATATTCTTCAAGGTCTCTCATAATTATATTTATTTCATCTCATAACCTGGGTACATACATCAAAGGAAAGGGTGAGCAGAAGGCATAGTAAGTAAAAACAACTGAAACAGTTTACATTTGATATTGATAAGAACTTGAAGAATATAAATACAACATGAGAAATAGTAAATTAAGCATATCATAAATAAAAAATACAAGAATTTTAACTTTTATATTTGAATAAAACATTTAAATGAGTCATTCATACGAATATCACTAAAGTTTATTACCATGGTGTCATAAAAATTACCAAGGTTATTCACTAAGGCATCGTCAAACTTATCATGTCTAGAGATTAAATTATTTGCCCAATGTGTTGGAGTGCTATCAAGTTGCAACCTTCATATTTATTAATTAATGTGGTCCACATATATCATAATAGAACATCTCATAAATAACTGGTGGAGAATAAACGAAATGGGTTTCATTTCAAAATCATGGTGTTTTAGAAGGTGCTTAAAAACAAGATCATTTTTGTCATTTTAAACCCATGAAAAAGGACATAATATTTCAAGCATGTAAATCCAAGAATTAAAATAGATCATTTTGAAATATATTTGAATAAACCTGAAGAATATATTGGTTTGGGTATTCACAAAAGAAAATAAAATAATTTCCTGATAAAAAGGAGAGAAATTTTGAGATGAAAATCCAGCAGCATAACGGATATAAAACATGATTTTAGAAAACATTAAAAAGTGAGGTTAAAAGGGTCTCCCATTCATAACTGACTATTAATATAGTAAAGGAATATAATAAAATGGATATACAAACATGATATGGAGATTTTAAATACATTCCACATAAAATATAACTTGAAAGGAAAAGAGAAGTTTGAGATTTCCCTTACCTTGAAGAGTGACTACTAAAAATTGATTATCGGGGCCTTGGGGGCTTGAGGAAACCTTGGTAAGACTTATTGGGAGGTAGAAATATCATAACTTAGTGGAGGATAAATTTTTAATGAAGATAAACAAAGGAATTTGGGGCTTTTTATAGTAAAAGTGAGGGAGTATTTAATTTTTTTTTACAAAACCTCAGTAGTAGTATTTACAAAACCATGGGCTTTCCCATGGTATTGTCCACTTTGGAAACCTATTATCACATTTTAATCCTTATGATTTCACCAAGATTATTACATAATTATTACATCATTAATGATGTCATTAAACATACTAAAAACTCAAATTGTATTTTTACTATTCATGAAAAACTAATGTATTTGATAAAATCCTCATAAATTCACTCTAATCTAGCATCAATATTCTGAATTCAAAAATCAAATTTATTTCATCATAATAATTCTCAAAATATGATAAATTTCATTTTTAACAATAAAAATACTTAACTATTAAAAATAATAGCGGACAGAAAATGCATAGTAAAATTTTCGACACTTGAAAAATACAAAATTATTTTATCATTTGTATTTAAAAGGGACTATTTTTATAGAACTATTTCATTATAATAAAAATTATTAATAAAACAACAGTTTAATATAATAATTTATATCTTTTTGAAAAAGTATAATTTTTACCCAAACAATTAATCTATCAAATTATATCCGAATTTTTTTAGTACAACTATTGTTAAAATGAAATCTATGGAATAATTTTTTTTAACAAAACGATTACAATTTAAGTGACTAATTTCTTGATGCATAACCCCTTATAACACCCTCATATGACCTAAGGGTAAGGTGAACGATGGTAATAGATTCATTGAGAATCTCAGATAACATCACCCGAGAGGTAATCTCTACTAACTTGAGCTTCCCCCATAGAAAATTTCATTCAAGCTTAACATGTTGAAGCTCATCATGGAACTGGTCCCGAGAAAAGCCAACATACCTGACCTCCCACCCAAGTTTGGACTCATGGGCTTCGTATGGAATGACTCTACGGGATGAGGTCTTCGAATATTTTTTTGTTTGCATTATTTAACCCTTATAATTTCTATTTATAATACCAGTTACAATGTTAAATGTATTGTTTTCAATGTATATATTGACCAACAGTCATAATTGAAAAATGGACATAATTAACCAACGGTCGTATAATGGTCACAACCCAAAGGTCACATTTCAATTATACTCACTTCATTATTAATGGTATATAGTTCTTTTGTGTAAAAAAATAATGTAACACACATTTTGAGGAAATGTTTATCATTAAAAAAGTTTGGGTCCTAACACTCCCAACTAACGTCAAAGTCTAACATGTAATCTCATAGAATGTCCTCCATAACTAGAATGGTCAACTTTTTCTGGCCATCCATTTGTGGGTGAAATGTTGTGCTCAAGCATAACTGGGTCCCAAACGCCTCATGTAATCCCTTCCATAACTGGATTGTAAAGATAGCATCACGATAAAAAACAATCGTTGGTAGAACTCTATGGATTCAAACTATCTCATAAACGTAGAGGCATCCCAAGCTCTCTATTGAGCTATTCTCTTACATAGCTAGGAAGTTGGCCAAATTGGTGAGTCGTTCAATGATCACCCAAATGGAATCATGTCACTGGGATGTTTGTGGAAAACCCATCTTGAAGTCCATCAATATTCTGTCCCATTTCCATTCTGAAACCTCAATGGGTTGGGCTAAACCTACTAGAACATGGTGATTAGCCTTTATTTAATGATAAGTAAGGCATTTAGGGAAAAACTCTACAACTTCTTTCTTCATCCCTAGCAACCGAAATTAATATTGGAGGTCCTCATAAATATTCTCCATGCCTATATGTATAGACAAAGTGAACGTATGAAACTCCATTAGAACCTCCTCCTGCAATGCTAGTGGTACTTTTGTGCATCCTCTAAAAATAATGATGTTCTCACCACCTTTAGAAAATCTATCTAGATAATGCCTTATAGGTATCGATGAACATACGGTTTCACAGTCGATACTCCCAAGTTATGCCTCGCTAACTCGAAGAAAGAGGGGATGGGTGAAAACCATCGAATAAAGGTAAGATTATCTATCTACATCCATAAAGGATAACTGAAATGGGGAAAACCGCCCTGATGCCTCATTCAGCAACTAGAAACTTAATCTCCTACTGAGAGAATATGCTACCACATTCCCATTCCCAAGAGTATAGACAATATCAATGTCATAGTCCTGGAAGAACTCTAGCTATTACCTCTGTCTCAAGTTCAGATCCTTCTAAGGGAAGTATACATGAGACTCTTGGGGTCAGAGTAGATGATACACCACTCACCCATATAGTAGTGTCACTGCATCTTTAAAGACAAAACTACCACTTCTTACTCAATATAATGAGTCATATAATTCTTCTCATGCAGTCTCTACTGGTGAAACCCATAGGTAATCATTATATGCCTCTGAATCCAGACACAACCAAGTCTGGTTCCAGATGGGTCATAGAATAGAACATACTCAAAACCTTCCTTAGGTCACCTCAATGTGGGAGCGCTCGTCAACATTCACCTCAGCTCCTTGAAGCATTATTTGAACTTTTTCATCCACACAAAACGATTGCCTTTCTCGTTCAAGGATTTCAAGGGTGTTGCCACTCCAGAGAAGTTAGATACAAACTTTTGATAGTACCCTTCTAATCTAAGGAAACATCACACCTTGGTAACACTATTGGGTGTCAACTAATACGGCACTGCCTCAACCTTTTCTCGATCTACTGATGCTCCAGCAACTGAGATAATGTGTCCCAGAAAATGGTCCTCTCAAATCCATAATTGGAACTTTGAGATATTCTTGTAATGTTGGTTCTCTCAGAGTGTGTCGAGTACCATCCCCATGTGTCTCTAGTTCTCCTCTTTAGACACAGAATACAATCGGATTTCATTGATTAAGACTAGAATAAACCAATCTAATAATGTTTGAAATATATGGTTCATTATTCCCATGAACACTGATAGAGAATCTATCACACCCAATGGAATTACCAATTAAACTTAGTGAATGTAAGAACATATAAAGGTTTTCTTTGTTATATACTTGTCTTGTACTCACAATTGGTGATATCTTGATCTATGGTCAATCTTTGAGAACCATTTTTCCCCATTAAACTGATCAAAGATGTCATAGATTCATTATAGTGGATAATATTTCTTCACAGTCACCTAGTTTAAGAACCAGTAATCCAAACATAACCTCAATCTCCCATATGCCTTCTTAGAAAACAACATTGGGGATGCCCATGGTGAAACACTGGGTCTCACAAATCCCTTCCTTTATAAATCCTCCAACTATATCCTTAGCTCATGATGCTCTATAGGATCCATATGATATGCAAGTGTATATATTGGTGTAATCTTAGGGTGTAGATAGTAACAGAATTCTATCCCTATGTGGCGATGTAAACCTAGAACATCTTCCGGAAAGACATCCGCATACTCTTCCACCAATACAGGAAACTGAGGAATCATAACTTCCACCGCATAAATAGTCATGCTAGCCAATGGATAATTAATTAGCGACGCCCTCTTATACACGATCCCATAATTTGATACCTGAATTTCATTTTAACCAACAAAGGAAAACACGGTCCCATCACTATAAACACACCAGACTCTTCATCTAAAACAGTCAATCTGAGCATAAACTACGGATAACCAGACCATACTAAGAATGGAATCATAAGGCATAGGGGACGCTACTTAGAGATCCTAACTAAAAATATCGTGTCAAAGAGTCAGCTCAAACTACTAGTTCCACTTTGTGATCATCAAGTATTCTTTAGTAGAATTATACCAGCATAAGGGTTGAGTCAATGGTTCAATTGGAATATCTAAGTCTCAAACATGATTCATGGGAAAAAAATAATGACTAGAACCTATTTCTATCAAAACTATATCTAAGGTAGAAAAGACGCATATTTTACCTCATATCATATCTAGAGACTCGTGTTCATAGGCTTCTATAGATTTCAGTTTGCCTCATCTCTGCTCGCTATCTCCCTAAGCCTGACATGGACCACCTAGGGGTGGTGGTGGTAATAGGTCGAACCTCCGAACACCTCCTCCTATCCTTCCCACCCCTCTTTTATGTAATCATATATAAGGACCACTATGTTCCTATATCGATCAATTTATCTATGGTCCCCAGACCATCTTCCGATAAGATGTGTGGAGGGTTGGGAAATCCCCTGCCAGATGTCCCCGACCATCACAAGAGAAAAAACATCAATCCCTTGGCCGGTTTGAGACACCCTAAGAGACCTACACCACTGACCCTAAGTCTTAGGATCTCCTCCTAAAGAGCTTTATCCACTTGAATCCCGGTCATTACTACCGGCTACCCGTTGTTGAGGTCTCAGCTACTGGGTGTCCACTGTTATCTCCCATGACTAGTTTCCACTCTTCCAAAATATATTCTACCAATAAGGCTCACTAAAGTACCTCAGCATAGTTAGAAATAATATGATATACCATTGATTCTCCGATTTCCCAGCGCGACCCCTTCTCGAAGGTCTATAACCTAACGAACTGGTCTTGTACCATATCCAAATAGTAGTGTGAGTGATCTGTAAACTTCATTGAATACTATACCACATTCTTATTATCCTACTATAGATAAAGGAGCTCATGTATGTGTACTGATCACAATGTGGATGGACAGAACTCCTCCCTGAAGAGATGCATTAAGTATGATCAAAAGAGAGTTATATCATCATGTGAATGAGTCACCAAGTTCCACCATCACACCAAAAATCCATAAAAAAAACTTGCGGTAGGGACTTCCATCAGTTCGGTAGGAATCATCATGAGGTGAAAAAATTGGTGATTTACTCTATCAAATCATTGACCATCTTGAAGACTATCTCACCCCAAATCCTCGGATTTCTCTACCTTTGAAACACATTCAATTCACTCAGCATGAGTACATCCTTAGCTGGTAGAGCTGGTAGCAACTACTGCTCAACGAGTGGTGTTATAGCTGGTAAACCACCCAAAGGTTTTATCTATGGTATAGGCCCATGTACCAATGACTCCTCACTAGGTGGATCATCCCCAAGATCATGCAGTGGAATTTGGGTTGGCTGTCTACGTGGAGGCATCCTGAAATAAAACAAGATGCACCATGGTAAATAGAGCATATATGGGGAGATAAATCAAGAAAGGCATGGATTACACAACTGTTCCTATATAATGTATGCACCATTTTTTCCTGCAACCAGTTTTCTCATGTACCAATTTGAAAAGTAATTGATCAAAGTCCCGGTGTATGGATACATCGAATAGTGAACCAACACCGAAGTCCCTGGCCTGAAAAAAGAACTCAAAACACTTAATAATATTTCCACAAACCAACCTCATAGACCCTTGGTCATAATGTATAATTGACCCCTCTGATTACACTCTTTCATGACTCATCCCAAATGGACCCATTCCTTGACTACCCCAAGCCCACCTCTAATAGGTCTGGGGCTAGTGACTAGCACCGAGTAGACATATCCCATTAATGGGAGGAATTATCCTAAATTACATGTACACACACACAAATCTCCAAGAGACACAATGGTCAACTGTAAAAAAACTAATAGATTGTATGCATAAAACTAAGATCCCACAACCAGTGTATGGAAAAAGTAAAGGAAAAGTAAACAAGGCTAAATACAAGCCCACCAAAAAGAGTCTACAACACAAGTATAACTGAAAGTGCAGAAGTCTAACATACTCCAAGGTTGAGGACTAAGTTAAAGGTATGCACTCAGTAAACACATTAGTTTTTGAATCTCTAGTCATGCTCCACCCACTCTCTATCCTCCTAGGACTCCTTTAAAAGGGTTGTATTCTACACCATACACGACACGTGCAAGCAAATCTAGAGTAGAAGTGACTATATCAACACTCTGTAGGATACCCAAAAAACTCCAAACATGAACCACCAAGTATATTCATCTCAATACAATATGTTAAAATGTGTAAAAAATATAATAAGAATATGAAACCTAGATATACTCAGGAGAGATAGCATGCCATCGGGCGGTCATAACCAACTTCCAACTGTAGTATTTTTCCCAAAGAACGGTCGTTCTATGATAACTCACTCCTCGAGACATGATATCAACATAGAAACTTGATGAATAGGTCTATCTCATTTGGTACCTATACAAATGATACCGCATTGGTCAAATAAGACTATGACACACAGTGAGGGGGTCATGCCTAGAACCACTGGGGGACAACACAAACCCAATATGGATCAACCCACTATATAAGGGAACCCATGACAATGATTCCACAAACCCTAAAGATGCAGACTGCTAGATGGAGGATCAATACCCTACTCAGGGAGGTCACACTGATTCCACAAACTCTAACTATGGATGATAGAGGATCACCCACCATTCTCATGGAGGGACACCACAAATATATCTAAGACTTATCCTCTAGAAGGGATCAAGATCTAGTGCTGTGGATGTAATGATGCACTATACCATCAACAAACAGACAAAGGGTAGACAATCAACCTATACTGGTCCATACTAGGAAAAAAATTATCCTCAATCACTCTTCATGGTAGTACACAGTGTGTCCCAGTGGGTACACTATGTGTCTAGCTATCTGAAGTATTTCTCTTATGGAAGAACCTCACACAGAATGTAGTATCAATATACACAATGTGTAGTTTGAGTACACGGTGTGTAGAGACATATGATTCCCTGCCAGTGTCACCTGGACATGTCTATGTACTAGATATATTTCCATGTACTAGTCCATGTATTCCATGTTGTGTCCGTGTATAAGTACATGACATGCCATCTAGTCATGTACTGTTACCCATGTCTGTGTACTCTCTCGAGTACATGCCAATTCAACAAGGGAGGATCAAATACCATGTGGAATGGGTCATACACCGTGTGATGCTTAACTCTATCCAAACCCTATCAATACATCCAGGGGATCCACATTCCATGTAATCTTGGATTACATGGCATGTTCTGTGTGATTTAATAGAATCCAAGATTCTTCCATCCGCATCAACATGTTTTGTCACCTGATCTGCTCGTAAAATGGATTAAAATAAATGTTCTTGGTTCCATAGAGAATAATGTCAAAGAACATGAAATTGATAATCATCCTTCATATGATTCATTTTTTCAAACATCGTTTCAACTCTGTCACATTATGTTGAACCCAGATCTATGATATCGGATCATTATGCAAAGAAGCCTATGTGCAACGATCGATTGATCGGGAGTTTTCAAACCCAAGACTTTCCCATGTGGAAGAACCTTATATGGCATGTTGTCTCATATACTCAACATGTAGTATGAGTACATGGAATGTAGATATACATGGTTCCATTCCCATGTCGTTTTTCTATGTCCGTGTACTAAAGTCATGTCCTTGTACTGGTTAGTGTATGCCAATTTGGTTCTGTGTCTAAGTACACATTGTTCTATTTGGCCATGTACTATTACATGTGTCCTTGTACTCTCCATAGTACACAATGAGTCATCTAGGGAGGGTCACATTCTATGTGATAGAGTTCACCCTCTATATGATCCTTAACTCTAACCAAACCCTAGTGCCATTGCCAGGGGGCCCCACACATCGTGTAATCCTAGATTACATGTCATGTTTTATGAGATTTTATAGAATCCCATATTCTTTCTCCCACACCTCGGCCAATTGTCTGACCCTCGATCTGGCAATATTCATGCCATGAAACTAAAGATCCAAGGTTTTCTTCCAATTACATCACCGAATCAACTTGTTTTGTCGGAAGATCTGTTCGCAAAATAGATCAAAATCAATGTTCATGTTTCCATGCCAAAGAACACCAAATAGCACAAAATCAAGAATCATACATCATCTAATTCATTAATACAACTACTATCAAACCTCAATAACAAATTTCCTATCTGATATCATCAACATCAGATTTTTTCACTATGAAATGGGTTTGCAATGGTCAATAGATTGGGGGGTGTTGATCCTAAGGCAAACAAAGAACACCCATCGTGAAATGAAGAATTTGGGGAGAAAAACACAATAAATCAATAGAAATGATTCTAAATCAATGTTAATGGTTGTTATAAAGATAATTGAATCCATCAATAATTTTAATTAAAGGATATTCCCCCATTAAATGCCCCAAAAGAAATTTCATCCCACAAGGTGATCGATACATAAATCAATATATTCATCAATTTATTTTTGTTCACTGCATAAATTAAGAATAGAGAATAATCCACATAAATTAAATTTCCTACTTGGAGTTTTGATCAAAAGTTGATGAAGATTGGTTCTGTTTCTACCATTGACAAGATCCTCTAACTCCACTGGCGTGATGATCCATAATCAGATCATGCTCTATTATCGTCCTCCAAGAACGTTCTCCTTGAATGGTGCCTATGTCTCCGAGAATTATTTTACAATCCTCAGAAAATGGCCTTAGCTATGAAATTATAGGGGATCAAGTCTCTACATCAAAAAATATTTCTTTTAATATATTTTATTAATTTCTCACCCCAATAAATTTTTCACAAACAACCCATGCTGAGCAATTTTAAGTCACACCTAGGGTACAACTGCCATTCTAAACTCAACGGTATCTTCAAATTTCTAATCCAAGAACCCATTTAGTAGTTATTCCACTTTTTCAAGAAAATTGTACACATTTTCTTTTTAATATATTTAATATATTTCTAACAATTATTCCAAGAACACTGGGGCTCAGAACTGCACATCAGCTTAGTTCCTGGTCTCGAAAATAATCCATATTATATTTATAAATAATATATGGAAAATCTGAGATGTTTCCAATATAATAAGGGATGTTGGTAATAATTTGTGATCTAATATATTAAGAGATTTTAGTAATAATTATTTGTCCATTATATTAAGTAATTCATGTGAATATTCTAGATCCATTAGAATATGGGATGCTAGTGATAATTCCTGATCCATAATGTCATGTGGTTTTGGAAGGGATTCCTCATCCCTAATTTTTTTCTTTACTATGATTATATTTATGCTAATGATTTATTTTCCATACATAATCGTCATGTTATGAAGATGGTTATTCCATGAACATTAATATTTTATCTATATTCCTCTATGGATGATTCCATTATGTTATTCACTTGATTACATTCATATAAAATTATGCCAATACTTTTTCAATTCATGATATTTAAGTAATATCTTCCATATTTACCTTTATTGAGAACCTGAGATATCATTTTATTTTTTTTCCATTTACATGGGTTATAAATAAAGGTTTGTAGTAGAAAATGTATAATAATGGAATTATGTGAGAATTTATTTTGGAAGATATTGAATATATTTCATGAAATGCGTTGATTATGTATTTGGTCTCCATAAAATATAAAATTTTATGGTTCTAAAGTGTGTATTATTGTGAAAAATATTGAATATTAATAAAAAAAATGATGCAATAATTATTTTTTTATACTCAAGTCAAGTTATATATTAAGAAATTAAAAGAAAAAAACTAGGTCTTGATGGACTCACTTATTTATTAAAGATGATTTATGATGCTTATAAAGTATATGAAATATTATTATAGGTTTTTTTAATGATACAAGTACTATGGTAAATAAAATTGATATATTTTTTTAAAATTTTATTAAAAGGTTTTACAAAAATCTATACTGAATAATGTGTTCATATAATTTTAAAAGAATATTTTATTGGGTTAAGAAACAGTTTAGTCTTGATGGCCCATAGTAGTGGACCATCAAAACAATGGTTGATCTCAATGGGAATCTATAGGGAAGCCACTAGGACTTTTATTATATAGTTAGTGTTGCTATATTGTTTTGAATAACATTGAGAGTCCAGTGGTAGCTATTAAGACTCTGATGAACACTATAATTCTAGTTGAGATCCATCAAAACATTGGTTGTGTTTCAGAATATTTTTTTCAGCAGGGAATTATTCATTTATAGGTCTTGGTTTTTATTGATATATTATATTATTTCATTTTCTGGTTGTATGAACTATGAAAATAATTTATTTTCTCTCCTTCCACTTCAATATTTAATTGTATATACACTTAAATAAATTTGATATAATTTTGATGCATCTATGAAAATGAAATTTTAAATTCAAATAAAAGATAATAATTATGGTTTTCAATTATATTAATTATATTTTGGTAATTCTTATCTTGTATGAAAATCATTTCCTTTATTTTTAAGGATTGATTTTGTTTCAACTATTCATAAACAAAATTGGTGTTCTTTCTTTGAGAAAAGATTCAATTGATCTTTCTCTCGGTGACCCCAAAACTCTCCTGTGATTTCATTAAAATTTTATTTGTTAATTTGTGTGTGGTTATTTTTAATTTTAAATAATAAATATAAATGATTATATATTGTGTTCAAAATTTAAAAATAAAATAAAATATGATTCATTGAGTCTAAAATAGTAATTTTTCATAGGGTACTATGATTTTAGAATATGTCACTGAATGAAGTTCTTAAGAAGGATTAAAAATTATATAATTAAATATATATATATATATAGTAAAATGTAAATTAACCTAGTAGAATAAAATATTATTTTATCAATTATTCTGAATTTGATTGATTTTGAGGTGATTAAATATACAAAATATATAACTCTAGTTATCTCTCATTGTGTATGTTGATTATTAAATGTGCTAGGTTTTGATTAAATGTAATAATTGGATGAAATGAATTTTTATCTATTAATACTAAGATAAAATATGATATTGAGGTGATAAAATATAGTAAATATATAATTTTAGTTCTTCCTTATACACCTATGTTTCACACACATCATGATCTCACATTGTGGATAAATTATTGAGATTTGATCCTATGACATTCCAATTGTTGACACTAATTTTGGGTTGAAACAACGGGATAATAACTCATACCGAAGGATATAACTATCTATTGAAATAACCAACATATAATTAGACCAAAAAAATCGATCATGTGAATGAAATAGTATAACTATATTTGGAAAAGAATAATTTCTATATAAATTCTATTTAAACTAACCATTAACTTAAAATCATGATAAATCTACATCAACCTCAAATAGATTTCACCTGATATTAACAACTCCAATGAACCATTAAACATATTTATGAGATGATTTAAAACAAAATCTATAAAGTGAGTGAAAAAATAGTTTGGTGATGTCATTCCTTCAAATTAGAAAATAGGAGTAGAGTAAATATAAATTATTCATTACACCATCGCTAGTCTATCCACATCAGATACCTCAAACATTCAGAGTTATCATCAACTAAATCCTTCCCCTCTACAACACTGGTGTATGCCCCTCCATAACAATGATAAGGATGAGGTACTATAAAACCCCTAAATAGATATAGGAAATAACTCAATTCACCATGAATAGTATTTTAGAAGGGATTAAAATCATGTTGTTGTGACCATTGGAATTTCTTAAACAATTGATGCTAAGGAGGAAAAAAATTTCTAGAAAGGACTTCACAGGTAGAATTACTATAGAGGTCTATGAAACTAATGTGGAATCCATATACAACAACACTATAATATCAAATCTACCCAACCACTATGTAACCCTTTTATAAAGTAAATTGATCATGATGATCAAGCACTTGACTATCTCTTCTCATTCCAATATCTTAGCATAGGATCTTGGCTTCATCATCCCAATGTATCAATAAATCTATGTTCATAACTCCTTTTCTGAGTATAATACATTAATATCCTCATCTTATGGTATGTATAATGAATAATGTATTAAAAAATTAGTCACTTCCCAGATGCATGGATTCTAGTACCCCTTGATGAATAGTCAATAACTCCATCTTACAAAAATACCTCGTGATATATGAGAGATACTCTCCCATAATCTATTGCCTAAATTGATCCCAAGAAATTATAGTCTCATACTGATCTCCATGATAAAACTTTCACCTCAATAATGTTTCCCCCATATTAGGATAACTACCAATGTTACCGTGTAAACAACTAGCATCGGAACTAATCAGAATTTTGTATATACTGACTTGATCCAGTACTCAATCTCTTGATAAAATATAAAACCCTCAAATTTATGTAAGCTCTGTCACTAAAAACACATTAATATGGCACCTCATTCTTGATCTTCAACCATAATTTCAACATAAAATCATTGTTTCATAACCACATCATCATATCTAGGGTGACAGATAGATTGCAAATATATCAGAATGATAATAAGAATTTGATTAACCTAAGATAATGGATATAAATGGAGATCAAATAGTAATTCATATTACATATACTCTCTTTGAGTGAACTATTAATACATGCTTAGTATGAATGATCATAATTAAAACATAAAACTACATAATTTATGATCTCATACTTATAATGTATGCCACAAAATTATTATTGTCGCATTGGGATTTTCAATAGATCATTAGGATATGTGTATAGGAGTGTGTCCCCTTCCCAAATCATTATCTAGGTTTATTAGCATTATTACTATCCTAAGATCAAATTTACTACTACCTCACCAGCCTAACACAAAACTCACCAAAGACAACTCCAAACTCTAGCCTAAAACTAAAAGCTCTAATACCACTCTATCATAGCCTATCCTCCCTAATAACCCTCCGCACAAATAAATAATGAGGATGTGAGTGACCCCTAAAGACTATCTCTAATGTACACACGTTGGTTCCAATAAATTATTTCATATACCTCATAAATGATATGAATTTTCCCTTAAATAACATAGAAAAATAATATAAAAATATGAAAACTCAAAACCATTAATAATAACAAAACAACATGATCAAAAAGTACTATAGTTAATTTAAATTCATTAATGTTAGTAAACGTAAAAAAATGAATTAATATATATATATATATTCTACCTATGGAAATGAAAATTGTAACCCATAAATTTGGAAAACCCAATCCCAATATAGAGCGGTAAGATATAGAGGTAGATATAAACACTGGTCTCAAACTAACAATTATGAGTTGGAGAAATGTTACTCAACACCACCACCAAGTCAATCCCAAAATTATATATGTAAAATAATGGGTGAATATATCCAAATAATTATTAGGACATCCCTAGAAGGACATAACAACAACATCAATATCAGGTATACATAATAATTAATGTAGTACAATTATATTTTTTAGTTGATATATCACAATTAAGTTCTACCTATTGAAAAACTATGAAACTCTTAACTAGAAAACAACCCATCTTAAAAGCCTATAAAATACTATCAAACACCTAAACCTTGTGTGAATCAAAGAAAAAATGTCATCAGTAATTAGAATCCATAAATAACATGTAAATATATGGTATGACACAAACCACTAAAATATATAATTTCCCCACAAACAAACTCCAATGAACTAGTAACCATATTTGTAATATCCAATTCCCTATCACAACCATTATCATAATCATGTCAAACCTATTTTCTAGGTGAATTAGGGAATATTTTTAGTATCTAAATTAATAAAATATAATATCCTTCCATGCCCATACTAATAAATAGGGTTAATGAGGGAACATTATCAGTATCCACATCAATAGAATCTGGCATTGTAACACACCCATACCAATTATTAAGATGAAATAGGGTATATTAATCTAAAAAAATATTTTTTTCTCACTGAATATATATTAGGTAACAACATATAAAATCATCATTGGATGTTGTTTTTATAGATAATATTACTCTCATCATTGAAATAACATTAAAATACAATAAAAAATAGTCACATAAATCACATATTGTTCTTAACCTTGTACCATAAACATCATCCATCTCTACTAAGTCATCATTAAACAACCCATCATGCTTTCAAGATAATTTCACTTTCACCAACAATGTCTCATAAGTGAGAATTGGGCCAACTAGTCCACATTCCTATAAAGAAATCTAGACACTTCAATACCTTTTACCTAAGAAGACAACTCTAAAAATATTACATCCACATAACATATCCATAAAATGTAAAATGATATATAAAGTATTCTAAAACATAATATATTATACTTTGAGGGTTATGAGTTCCAAATCCTAAAATGGAAAATATCACAGGAACATGTCAAAAAGTTCTTTGTGTGGGTGTCTCAAAAAAATGAGAATAAAAAGAATAGAAACACTCCTCCTCCTCCTCTTCTTACTACTCCTCCTATTACTCCTATTATTGTTGTTGTTGTTGTTTTAATTATTATTGTTGTTATTGTATTTGTTGTTGCTGCTGCTGCTACAATATATCTTATAGTTAAGTGTCTCAAGATGTTTATATTCCTTAAATTGGTATAGGGTTCAAACCCAAGATAAATATTATTTATAGAGTATTTTTATATGACTTTATGGGTCATAGAGATCGGTGGTGGGTGGCTCAAGTAATTTAGGGATATAGGGTCATGAAATATTTAGTTTTTTGATGTGTCTCTACATAAAAATTAGGTTTTTTATCTTTGGGTGACATTTTTTCTATATTATTAATATAAATGTTTGGGGAATGATTATTTGTATGCATGAAATAGGGATATAATTTAGTGTTTCTTCTTACAATTTATTAGAAAAGACATGGTGGTGTGACTTTATCATTTCCTATAAGAAAGAATCAATGTATATGTAATGTTGGGAGGCTCTTTATGCGGTGTGAAATGTGGTCATGTGGACCACATGTATTCAACTTCAAAAATTAGTATGTCAACACCTTATTTTAAGGGCCTCCAAAAGAATTCCATTATGATTGGGATCCATTTGGATAAAAATAAATGTCCCAACATGGTTAATTAAAAATTGTAATAAAGGGACAAGTGATGATGGATATGGTCTTATGAGTTGATGAGGGTCCAATCCATGTTGTCCCAAGGATGAAAATGATAATTATGATGATTATAATTATAATTATAATTATTATAATTATTATAATTATTATTATTATTATTGTTATTAGTATTGTTATGGATATGGTTATAACTATAATTATGATTATATTATTCTTATTATAATGGTTATAGTTATGGTTAGATTATGGTTATTGTTATTAATAATAATAAGATCCCTACCTAGAGAGAAATATATGGCCCAAAAATAATATAAAAATTATAAGGAAGGTGATTTATGAATATCAAGAAACATGATATCCTAAATAGACTACAGAAAACCCCATAACCAATAATTAACCCCTGGCCTTACCTCTAGGTTGAAAAAGTGGTTTGAAAATTTATTACCATCTCTAGAAATATGATTCCAAAAAAATAAATTTTCTTGTATAACTCCATACAATCCTCTCATTCCACCAACATCCTCCAAGATGGAGAGGAGATATTAATCATGATGGAATGGATTATAAAGTCAGAGTCTAGAAAGAAAATGTTTCTATAATTTTTTAACCTTGTGAAATAAATCACTAGAATGGATCCTTGCATCATGGCCTTATAAGAAATAGATTTTACACAATCCTTATAGAGTAAATAAATTGATCCACTATTATAATTCATGAATATGACACCACAACCTGCATGTCCCATATTTCCCTTGATGCACCATTCCTGTTGATCTATATCCAACATTATACAAGGGGTTTATAGAAAACATATACAAATCCATTATATTTCATAAAATTTCCATTTATACCCATACTATTAAAAATATAAAGCTCCGAGATGGAATTCCAAAATGTTATAGTCTCTATATTTTTAGTCATTTTATAGAGGACATGATACTCTTTATAGATATATGGATTCTAATACCATTACCCCCATACCTATTAGTAATTATATTCCACAAATTATATACCAAGATTCAACCACAGTAAGCCTAAATATGTTCCTAAACTAGACTGAACAATCCAAGCAACTACAACGATTAATGAGGGTTGTGATACATTTTCATTAAATGGATCAACAATGAATATGTTATACATAATAAAAAATATGGACTTATCATAATGAAATTAAAATAATTTTTTGTCAAAATAATCAAAACCAACTTTACATATTCTATATATTGAGCACAGAGACAATCCAAGTTTCATTATAACTTCATCAATAGTCCATTATTGTATGTTTATCTATAAATTAGGACATTCATGGAATGATTAATCTCAACCCTATTAAAAAATCATAGGCTATTTTAAATATTTGGACTATCAATAAAGGAGTTATAGAATAGTTTATAGGTAAGGAACCCATTCCTCACCAACTCTTAGACTAATGTAAACATTTTTGAAATTAAATATTAATAAAAATGACCTCTTTAAGGTAAATAGTTAAGTGATAAAAAAGGAGTGATGGTTTTTTCCATGATCCTCACTTGAGAGTCCTGAATTTGGTCAGGATAGTGTTCACACAAGGGGGAAATAGTCAAATTATAAAACCATAATCTCATAATTCAATTTAAATAATCCAAGCATATACTATTATTCATAATCAAAGAATAAATCCTCTTGAAATAAGTCCACATGGATTATAATATGTATTTCTTATTCATATATTGAATCCTATTAAAAAATATATTCCTTAAGCATAGACTATTCTTTGAAATTTAATTCAAGAGTTTATAAAAATTGGGCCTGTAATTCATCATTAAATAGATCCACATTTTTGATTTGAATGCCTCCCTCCTTTATTGGTTTATATCATGTGTTCTAACCAATAGTAACAGATTTCATCTAAAAAATACTTATACTCTATAAGAAGTTTACAATTCACTGATTCAAACTTTTAACCAAGGAAATAGTGCGTTTTTAAGTTATAAAAGTGTAAAAAAAATTAGATATGAATATTTCATTAATAAGGGAAATTATTTGGGAAATAAAAAGGGACTACGATTTCTAATAAATGAGTTGTAATTTTATTTCATTTTATATATACTTGGATTATACTACCGTGGGTATACCCCTAGAATAAATAATCACACAAATAATTGAATGGAAATATACCCCCTGATGGTCAATATTATTTTGGCATACAACCTTCTTTTATAGTTGAAGTTATCACTAAAAAATATAGATGACCTATTCCAATTTATATACTAATTAACAACCA
The DNA here is from genome assembly GCA_963277665.1 of Viscum album. NCBI lineage: Eukaryota > Viridiplantae > Streptophyta > Magnoliopsida > Santalales > Viscaceae > Viscum > Viscum album. The sequence continues at coordinate 1,422,690,089 of OY728161.1, forward strand.
AGATATAATGGTCTAGGATATCTTTGATTTATTTAATATTCTATTGACCACCCTAAGAAAAAAATTGGTAATCAACATAAAATAGGTAAGATAGAACCTTAACATTTCTCCCATCATGAATGAGATTTATCTTTCCTTTTTTGACCAACTCAGAAATACACTTACTCAAGTAATCATCAGAAACATTAAAAAACACGAAAAATAAAGAATCACCATGTAGAACACATTAATATAAATAGAAAAAACATTTAGGAGTTTCATTGAATAGGACTAAAAATTTAACAGAGTTGAAGAACAAAAAAATCATATCTATGAAAAGGTTATTAAAGAAAAATATGTACAAGACCTCTATTATAAACATCCAATTCCGGGTATCAAAGTCATTAATAACATATAATTTAAGGTTTATAATCCCATAACTTCTAAATTTCCATAATATATAAATATAATTAGAGTTATTTTAAAAGAAGTATTGTATTCTTATTCCATGAAAAAATCCATAATGATTTATAGACACCACCTTGCTGATGATATTTTAGAGCCTTATACCAAAAAATTAATTCATAAACATAACTTTTTTATATATAGCCATATTTATAAACATACAATGTGAATATTAAACCTCATAATTTAATAGGTGAACTATAAATTAATAGTTCATGATATTTTGGAAATACCATTCCTTAAAAAATGTAGTGATTGTCTTCATCAAGTCACCCTAAAAATGTAATATAATTCATGAAGGAAAAGATTTATGAATCCAACTAGTTTAGGATCACTCCCATGAATGAGGGTGAATACATCATTCCTAACCACCACCAGGTTTGATGTCCTTGTGAACATCACATTTCCTGAACAATCCATAATATAGGAAAATAAATTATCCATTACTCTGACATTAGCATTTGATTCAATATTTAATAACTCTTAAAATTAACCAATAAAGTTCTCCCTAATATCATTTTTACCAGAGATGAATTCACATCCATTTTTAGGATAGGTAATGGGATTCAAATCTTTCCAAAACTATATTAATTTATTAAATATATTATTTTTCATGTCTCCCCACTTAATAAATTTAGCCCTGAGGTTTTATTTCAAGATGGATTATTTCAAGTTAATGTTTTCAATAAGATTAGTAGATAACTAAACCTCCCTATTTAAAAGAGATACATAAAAGTACTCTTAATGTATATTTTGATTCTATTCAGTATATCATTCAATTCTAAGAATTTATATATTCATTCTTGAGAATACTTCCTTACTCCATGATATTAATATAGATTTTAAATTCCAGAACTTTAAAACATATTCATGAATATCATCATTACATTTAATATTGGACCAAACCTATTGTATAATTATCTTACAATCTAAATTACTAACCCAAAAATTATTGAATATAACTGAAAAAATACACCTTATATTCTTTATTATTAAATAAGTGATGATGGGGTGGTTTTTTTAGTTTACATTCATGAAGGTTCTTAATTGAACCTCCTCTTATTAATCTAGGGTACATAAATTGACAAATATCTTATCTAGTTTTATAGAAATATTTGTGTTTATAGATTTTATATACAAAGTTTATCTCTCTCCATTGAGTAATACTTATACAAGTTCATTATAATCAAAAGATTCCTTGAATTCCTTACTAGAAATGGAAAGAGTGTGTTCTCCTCCTTGTCCATTCATTCCAATATTGATATTAAAATACTTAGTAATTAACTTGCGACCCTATATATTCGGGTTGATATTTTCAATGTCATCCCGTAAAGTCATTCCAACTTGGTAACTATTAAGAAGATATATAAAGGAATATCATAGAGGGATATCATTGAAGGTAACCATATTGGAAATCATCTATTGTTATTATGCACCATACAGAAATAGGTATCTAAATTAGACATAAATACCTAAAGGGTTTCAACCATAGTTGAGTGCCGATTAAGACTAACAAAATAATAACCTAGGGAACTAAAATTAATACCCTTAAAGGTTCCAAAATTCACTTTAGGATTATAAATTTCAATCATAAAAGGATGATTATTTAAGATAAAATTATTAAGAGTTTTGTTTGTTGTAGAATTTACCAACCCCTTAAAATTCTAGAATATGATATTCATTTCATATAAAATTTTGATTTTTATTTCATTCCACAAGAAAGTGACTTTTTCCTTCCCATTAAGCCCTTATTTTTACATTTAGTTGTAGCCTACCTATTTTCTATAGAGTAATCCAATTCCATAGAATATAATTTGGTATGATTTCTTGAAATAGAAAAGTATTTAGAAGGATCCTCCTCATATTATTTGGGGTGATCAGAAGTCTACCCTGGATGGATATAACTAGAAATAGAAACATATCGGTGCTTATAAGGAGGGTCTTATATAGTTTCTTTGATCTCGTCCTCCTTAACCAAAATAACCGGCTTCATTCTAACTCTAGATTCATCTCTTATAAGGAGGTCCACATTATTAATAGGTGATTTCACAAAATAAAACACCTCTATTACTCCCTTATCCTTATCTTGAGAATCAGTTCATTCAATGAGATCCTAAGGAAACCTATATAGCTAAATCTCTTCACTAGAAACTTTTAATATATTAATACTTCTAATATCTCTTACATTTCAAAAGGTTTCTTCATGAGCCTTTATGTTCTTATCTAAGGTATCATGAGGCTTTAATGATGTGTCATCCCCCTCCATGATAAGAATCCTCAAATATTATATACCTACATCTTTGGAATTAACTAGTTTCTTAATTTTATGTTTTTGTACAGGTCTATAATTAGCAACCTCATATCCTAATAGCTTGAAATAGTATTAAAAAACGTGTATAAACTTATATTCAACTTTATTTTCAATTTTCCCCCATTCAAAACTAGAGTAAACTTGTTAGACTGAGGATTCATGAGATCCACACCCACCAAATCATTTTCATAGTATCCAAACATACAATAGATAGTGATTTTATCCAACTTGAGTGGAACTATAATTTATAATACAATATCCTTAAAGAAATGATTATTCTTGAACACCCAACTATAACCATGAAACCTAACCCAAAATTGAGTGTTGGTGTGCTTCTGATAAAGAGGGTTAAAATTAATAACCCTTTTAGAGATCCTAAAAATACTTGAGTTTATATTATAGATGTTTCTTCCCTCAGTTGTGGATATTTTCATTCTCAATTGAAATACTAAGTGAAAATATCCCTTTAAAATGGGGATAATCTTATAATTTCAAATCCCTGTATCTAATTTATATTCATCTTCAGCACTTCCTCATTTGAGTGTTTATCACCCTTCAAAATAATTAGTATTCCAATTAGGGAATACTTGAAAAAAATATTATCTATCCTTGAGGGACCCTTGATTAATAATAATTGATAATTTCCTATATTTAAATATAAGTATGCACAACTAATGATTAACCAAAGATGTAGACCCCCCCCCCCCCTTGAGAGGTATTCTTGTTCGATTCCTCTATGAAGAATAATAATTTAATAAAGGACATAAATTTAATATTATTAATAGTGTCTTTAGTTTTACTATTATTATTTTTACTATTATTGTTATTATTATTATTATTAATCCAATTTCATGGCCTAGTTAAGGAACCTCGTTAGACTTCATATCATTGAGAGTTCAACTCTCATCTACTGGAATATTCTCTATCCTATTATTAGGATTAAGAATGGTAATATATATGTGACATATAGTGGAATAAAATGTGTATTCATGTGGAGATGGTGGGGCTTTGTTAACAAAGGAGGTTATTTTCATTCGATATGTTCAATTTAAGTGTGGACTTTCCACATGATTGCAATGGGGTTATTGGAATGGAATTTTATCCACATTTTCCTAGGTGGAACATAGAAAATAGTGACTTTAGGAATCCTATGTAAGTTATTTATGTGGATATAATGGGTTTGGAATATGAATCAACTCATAGAGGAGTGATATTTGTATAATTTTCATAAAAAATAATGGATTAATGTGGTTAAATGCATAAATGAGTGATTCTATGTAATTTTTAACAAACAATAATGGGGTATTTAACATGTTTTCAATTTGATTTCATGGATATAGGTCTATTGATGATTCTATTATATGGATGGTGCATCAAAAAATAATTGAGGGTGGGTGGGTAATATACTAGATAAAAATTGTAGATTCAAATGGCTTGTAAAACAAGGCCTCCTTCGAGCTAAAAATTAAGGGACATGCATGATCGTTTATAATTGTAATAAGAGACATGTGTTTTGTGGATCTTATCTTATGGGGGATAATGATCTATTCTATTTTGGATCATTGGGTGTGTGTATTCATGAATTTTTTCTTTGTAACACATCTTCCTGCTATAGATTATTATTATTATTATTATTATTATCATATTCATAAAGATATTAATATATATTTGAAGATTATAAATGGTAAAATAAATAACTATATAGAGGATCTTATTATATTTTTTCTTCTTTTCATCAAAGGGATCCCTATATGGCTCGCCACTTTCAAATACACAATATGGATCCCACCTTTTCTATCATGGCATAAATTTAACATCGACGATGTTGTGGTTAGAAGTTTGGGTAGATCTGGTTGTGGTGGTAACTTCTACACATACATAGGTTTCATCAAGGGATCATTCTATTATTTTCATAGAAATATCTCATCAGTTAAATATGATCCATTTTTTGTTATCTATTCCATGATGTGTGCCAAAATAATTGGGTGGTATATAATTTTGGATTGAAAGTGACTCATACCTTGCTGTCTATACTATTAATCAATGATCTATGGATCTTTTATAGAAAAATTATAGTTAAGTGGACAATATTATTTTCAATGATAGTAATCACATCTGGGTTTCACTTATTCTTATGAATGATTCCAAGTGGATGATTAACTCTCCAAAAGGGAAACTAAGTAAAGGGAGATAGGATGGGATTTTGGTTAACATTTCAGTCTTATTAAACTAATCTTTTCAAAATGTTACTAGATATTCATATACCCATGTTTTTAATGTTATCTTATAAACTCCATCTTTATTTCTTATTTATAAAGTTTCTAGGTGTGGGCCTATGGATCACATTTAGACATTTCATGATGAGGATTATTGTTACTATTATTATTGTTAGTGTTATTATTATTATTATTATTATTATTATTATTATTATAGTTGGGCATTGTGAAGTTGAAACAGTGAGCACTGTAGTTGGGAACAGTAGTGTTACTATTATGGAAACCATAGTAGGTGCATTGTAGCTCCTAATTTAGAAGGAATTCTATAGAAGTATTGTTGTAGTGTTTTCAAACCAAGGTGTCCCGAATATTGGAACTAATAGGATCTGATTTGGATATTTTATTATTATTCTTGTTTCAAATCCAATTCTAGGATGATCAAGGTGTTAGTATTCTATGGGATATATATTATAGGAAGGAGAAAGAAAAATGGGTAATTGAACAATGTTAGATAAAAATATAGGTATCTATAAGAGGTATGTGACATGATATTCCAAGAATAAGTTCATGAAATGTATATACGGTAGCTAGATTATGAAGGATTTATGTGAATTTTGTAACTATTTGATCTGTATTGGTAGTTTGTAAAATCCATGGTTATTTGAAATGAAGTGGTGGAGATTTGTTACATGTCATGTAATAATTATACAGGGTATGGTTCATGATGGAAGATCATGATAGATAGTTTTTGAAGTAACACAAAAGGGTTTAATGAGATTTTTTTATTATTGAGTTTTTTAAATATAGTTTTGTATAAATACTTTGATGATCCATTCATTGAGGATCAACGATAGGTTGAATAAGATATAATTATTAATTGAAACAATAAATATTATAGGATGTTTTTATAGTTATGATACTTCTCTAAACAGACTAGTTTGTGAAGAAAATGGATTTTTAAAAGGAAGTTTGTAAAATAGTTTATGAAAAGTTAGTTCATGGTATGAAATATTTGATGATTTTTGTTGATGTAGATAATAGAGAAAACCATATGAAGTATTTTATGAGGTATCATACCATAAAACATAAAGTAGATAACTTATTTCACATGGTACTTCAAGAAGAAAATGCATGGTGAATAGTGTTCTAGATAGAACTAATGTGAAAGTAAGTTTTAAGAAATAATTTTTATGTTTCATTTTCTGGTAGGTATTTTATAGACTGAGGAGAAAGTTTTAGCATCATATTCAATATTTCATGATGCAAATCAAAGTATATTTTCTTAAAAATGTGTAAGTAACCTATAAATCAGTAAACTATGGAAACCTCCATATGAAGAAGCACATAGAGGAGGATATGATGGAAGTGTTCTAGGGGAGGTAGTGTGTTATTCCATGAATTCAATTATAGTGGAAATGTACATGGCCTATAGTGACCATGACTAAACAACTATAATCCATAAAACTAGTGAATCGTAGTGTATTTTGGTATGACTCACAAATCATCAACGTATACTCCTTGGATTATCCCTTAGTGGTGATCCATTTAAAATCATGGTGTCTTATGTTAATTTAATTATTGGTTATTATGGTGAATTGGAAACTAACAATGATATTTCTAACAAGTTCCTACCAACATGAGATAAATATAAAGTGAATAAAAAGAGAAATTTGGCACCCTGATTCACCCCTCCTTATCAAGGTGTCTTGGGTTGTAATAAGTGGTTTCAGATAAATGAGGTGCATGCGTTAAATCTAACATGAAGAATTATTCGATGTGGAGAATTCAAAAGTTACTAAAGTTGCTCCTCTATTTTAGGTAAGAAACTAACAGATTTGGAAGAATGTAATGACATCAAATCTATGTTATCTTGATATACACATTTTATCCACTAATATAAATGGGATACATGTTAGTGATGAATCATAATTTTCTATGAGAAATAAGATAACAAGTTGTTCAATAAGGATATTAAAGATCAAAATTTTCTCTTATAAGGTTCATAAAAGTTGATATATATATATATATATTTATAAAGGAGATAAGGTGAATGACTTCCAAATCCGTGTGGGACAAATTTTCTAACATATATGAAGGTAATAGTGATGTGAAGGAGGATAAGCTGTAATTTCCATTTAATATATTGAAAGATTTGAAAATGATTATAGATTAAAATATTGATGTTTTATTTAACTAAATTGATGAATTTTTTAGAACTACCTGAGTAATTTTTGAGTTGATAAAGGATATATATATATATATATCTTATGAAATTAAAGTTAAGATATATGGATAAACAAGTCACTCAATTAAATATAATGATTTGAAATATATAGAAAAACATTTAATCACTAAAGGTGGAAATTATAAAGAGGATGTGGATGATGAATTATTATCTCCACTGGAAATGAATTTTAATAGATGAAAAGATTGATTTGATGGAAATATACCCTTAGAATTATTTGGATGTGTATAATTTGTTCACATTTCAATTAGGTGTTTGATAATATTTGATGATGAATTAAGTGAAGCATAATATATACATATGTTATGAATAAGATTCCATATTAGAAGAGACTCAAAAATTGAGACTTCATCTGGAAAAAAGTTCTTGGGGAATAATTTTTTGTGAAAATAAGAAGATAAAAATAGGTATTTTTAGGTAGAATAAGAAACAAAATACAATTCTAATTTATAAGATGATATGATGGAATTTATTGAATTGGAATTCTATGAAAAATAATATGACAAAAAACTTGATGGTTTTGTAGATCTCAAGATAGACCTTGAGGGGATCATTAAGAACTTTATAGAAAAACATATAAAAATAAAAATATTGGGGTTTTTTGGAAGAATATAATAGATATGTGGATCCGATTGTGGCTTAAATTTACTAAATAAAAGATGGGTATAATAAATATTCATTTAATCATTAATGTTCTAGAGAGGATCTGGAATATGAACTTGAGGTTGAGTAAAAGGAAAAGGTTGTTGATAACCTTAATTCTTGTTTAGAGGTGAGTTAAAAGAAGCAATAATATCTTAGATAGGAAATAATTACCCATAAGTGGGGAATATAAATCTAAAATGAAATTAGGATATTTAAAGAAGAAGAAACACATTTAGAGGTTTATATATAGAGAGCTATTAGAAATGGATAAGGATCATAATGTTTTAAGAGAATTATTAATGAACAAATACCCATATTTTTTGGTAATAATAGAAAAAAATATGATGTTAAGACATCAATGGTGTAAAAAAATATAGAACAGGTCAAAGGGTAGAGAAAGGTTAGTGATTGTGGAAATAAAACCAAGACATAAAAACCATGAAAAATGATTTCTCTATGAAAATAAAAACAAATGTCTAAAAAACATAAATATTTAAATATGTTAAAAAACCTTGAAGAAACTCAAAGGCTAGATAAATTTCGAGGTACAAATGAGAGAAGATATTTCCTCTTATGAAGTTTTAGTTTTGTGTATATCTTGGCCACACTATGGAATACTATGAAGAGATGATAAATTATTTAATTGAGGTAAGTATTGAAATTTAGAAAAATAGAATGACTAATAACCTTCATCACGTAGAAGAATTTTTTTTATAGATATTAATTTCATTTTTCTAACTTTGTACATAAATCCATTGACTGCAGATATAGAGGAAGTGGAAATAGTACTATAGAGATTAGAGACAAATGAATATAGGTCAATAAAGAAATATTCCTTTGAAAAATAGATAATATCTATTTTATGAAGAAGATAAGTATGATTTCACTATATATAGTGAGGAGAAATTTGAGAGGCTTCCTTATGCCACTACTCAACCAGGTATCTCATGGAAAGAAAATAAGAAACATGACAAGGAGAACTTGGTAATGATCACTCTCAATGCTAAAAAACAAAAAAACCTATATCATAGATAGTGGGTGATTATATAATATGAATATAAATATGAATCTATAAAAAACATTAATAGTTTATTTCAATATATAGTGAATTTTAGAAACAATAGCGCTTCAAGGATAAATGGTAGTGAAAATAAATATTTATCAAGTGATGATTTAAATAAGAAATATGTGCTTTATGGGGATGGATTGAAACACAACCTAATTAGGGAAATTCAACTATATAACTTGGGACTAGAGTTCACATTTAATTATAAGGGATGTATAATAAAAAAAAAGGTTGAGAACTCACTAATGAGAGGAAAAAGGAAAAAATGGAAAATCTATACTAACTAGATAGAAAATAAAAAACGTGTCTCCTATTAGTTAAAGGGGAGAAAAAATATGGAATTAGAGGCTTGGAAATATTCACCAAGGAGGGGAACCACTTATTTGATAGTTATTAGGATTGATGGGAATGGTAGGAATTCGAATCCTTCTGAGGTTGGAATGATCAAGGAGGGGTTCTTGAGAATTTTCTCAGCCAGTGGATAAATGGTGTCGGCGATCATAATATCGAGAGTAAAGGTAGGGTTTTCATCCCCATGGTTGGATTCTGGACTATCTAGAATGCTTGGAATGATGCTCTCCATAAGAACGTAATCAACTCTAAAACCAGCATCAACTTTAAAATGAAGTATATCTTATTAAACTTTGTCAGTTTTTGCATAGAATTCCAAGTTAGTCCCTCTATAAGACCTTTCATCCTGAATAAAATTTTTTCTAACAAGGTTAGTAGGATAAGACAGGGTAATTGGGTCTATTGGAATCCTCTCAGATGTGGGATCAAACTCAAAACGGGTGGGTCCCTTCTCAGGGGGGATATGTGAGGTGTAAGAGTTATTAGGGATCAGGGGGTCCATCTTAGTAGTCTTCTCAGCCTTTTATGGTAGGGGAGATTCTTTATACGATTATGCCAAGGATATTTCCAAAGGGTTTGAATTATGCAAGAAATGAAACGTCATTATGAAGGTGGTGGAGAAATCTTTCGTGATCCTCTACAAAGAACTATAAAGTGTTGGAAATTATCCCTATAACATTGCATGCATTATCCAAAAGTATAAACACTCATGGGCACCCACATGGATATCACTCACACTTGGAGATAGGGTAATAAGGTAGCAGAATTCTTGGAATCCCAGGAATCCCCAAACTAAATAATTTCGGACTTAACATAGGTTCTTTTCCACCTGAGGGAATCAAATTTTTTGTTAATTATGATTTGTCCCTTCACTACTTTAGACCTCTATGATGTATCCTCTATAGCCTATGTTTTAAAAATATCAATAAAAATGTTAGTGATCAAGGTTAGTTTAAGGATGTGATAGATATTCTAAATATGAAATAATATAAAGAGAAACTTATGATCCTTGTATATGGGGAAAATTTATTCAAAATCCATAACCATTTAAAAATAAAATGGAATCCAATCCTAGTGACCTGATGCATACTAAATTTTGTGGCATGAGGAATATATCAAGCATATATGGGGAAATTTATCTAATTATTTTTTTTAATTATTATAGTAGAATTAATTACATTATGTTTATACAGAGTAAGATATAGTTGATGGGATACATAAAGAGGTAGATGAGAAGAGTAAAGAATGAAACTGACCACACAATAAAAATATTACAATCTAATAATGGAAGGGAGTACGCATCTATTAAGTTAAAAAAAATTCTTTAAAAACATGGCATCAAACATAAAGAATCCTGAGTTGTAACTATATAATAAAATATAGTTATTGAATGAGGAAATTTACTGGTGAATAACATGTCAAATAAATTCTAATTGAAAGTGGAATATCATATAACTATTTGAGGAAATATGTTCAAGTGTTTATGTATACTTAGAACTGCAGATATATGAGCCCTAGGAAAAGGATAACACTCTATCGAGTATGGAATAAAAGTAATAACACACTAAAAAATTATTATTCCTTTGGATGAAAATTATTCCTTTTAAACAAAGAAGTAAATCTAGGTTAGTATAGAAATATGGTAGATGAAGAAATATTTAATGGATACTTAATATAGATTAAGGCCTATAAATCCATCAATCAGAGTCTAAATAATTTTTTTGAAAGTAATGATTTCAAAGTCATTGAAGAAAAAGGTTGGAATTATTTGGGGAGTTAAAATTGTTATGAAGTGTATGAAAAAGTGGATTAAGTTGATACCACTCATGTTGTTGCACAAAGCAACCCAAATGATGAATATTATGATTACAAATTGGAAGAATAGATGATTTATGAATTAATTCATCTAGTTATTCAATGGAGAAATATGTGAAATGAAGTTGAACCATCTAGTATCATCGATGAAAAAACAACTCCGACACATACTCCAATGATGTGAAACGTTGATCATGGTTCCCTGTTATAAATGGTGGTACCAGCATCATTGGATTAATTTGAAAAGGAATGATCATAGTTTATATCCATGAATGAAGAACTAGCTCAAATAGATAAAAATAAAAATTGAGAACTAGTAAATAATCCAAAATATTAAAAATATGATTGGAATGATGTCGATATTCATGAATAAATTTAATGAGCATGGAAACATGATTTTAAATAATGTATTTCTAGACTATAAAGTAAAGGTATATATTAAATTTATTTATATTTAATAAATATTTTCACTAGTGGCTTGATATGAGTTGATCAAGCTCATATTGACAATGGTGGTTTGAAGAGGTTAGTATTTATCATATGGATGACAAAATAGAATTATTGAATGGGGTAATTCAATAATAGGTTTATATTTTATAACCATTGGTATTCCTGATTATTGATAATGAAACTAAGGCATGGATAATGAATAAGTACTTGTACGGTCTAAATCTAGCACCATAATAATTTTATGCTCAACATGACTCATATACAAAAAATATAGAATTCAAAAGGATAAGTGTTAACCATTATCACTATATGAAATATCTAATAAATAATGGTTATGGTGGTTGGGCATCTGAATAATATAATCTTTATAATAATAAATCATATTTCTAAGGAAAATATTTTTAATCTCATGAGTTTTTAATATTAAATTTCCATGATAGGTGAGCCCACATATTTTTGGGGGCTATATGTGATACTAAAAGAGGGATATACTTTCATCTCTCAGGCTATGTATAGAAGAGATATATTGAATAATTTAGATATCCACAATTCCAAACCAATTTTAACTACGATCTAAATTGAAACCTGTATTACAAAGCATGATAATTGGAAATGTTTTGACCCTACCTTGTATAGGATAATAATTAGAAGTTTTTGAAATATGAAAGAGACTTGGTCAGATATTTTTTATGCACCAAATTTCTTTGCATGGTTCCAAATTAATATAAAGGAAAAGAACCTTACAGTTGTGAAATGAATTATTAGATATATCTATGGTACTCTCAATTTTGTCCTGATTTACATTTTGTTAAAGGGTCATTAATCATGAAAGTACTCAAATGTAATCTATGTTGGTAATGTGGAGACCTATAATCCCACAAGTTGTGGTTCATTCTTTGTTGGTGATAAATGTATTAGTTGGTTAAGTATGAATTAGTAAATAAATTAATTGAGCACAAAAGAGATATGTTATCATGCAGTGACTATAAAAACTACATAGGATGTTCAAGAAATCTATGGTATTTTTTAATAAAGAGTTGAATATTTGTTACTTACCGTATAAGAAGTACAAGAGGGTTATTTCATGAAGTAATCTTATGGTGGATAGTTCAAAAAGAAAAATCAAGGGGATTGATGTAATTTCTAGGATTATTATGTTTTAGGATGTATTATCCAATAAATACCCCACTAATCCATTCATTATGTTTTGTTGAAAATTAAAATAAATCCATGCTATTAATCAAAAAAATGTAGAATCTGGGAAATTTTCATAACATGGATAGTTTGTGAAGAAAACTTGTTCAAAAATAAAATGTATTTCACGGTGGGATTTCACAAAGGATGTTACATGAATTTATTTCAAAAATATAATCACATTAAGGAAGTATAAAAATGATGTCTCTTGGAGATGTTCATGAAAATAGGTACATTAAGTTCACAAAGGAAGTATGTGAGGGGGTTATGTGAAGAATTTTACAAATTAGAACTCCATGAATATGTTTTAAAGAATCTTATCATGAATAGTGAAGTAATCGATGAAGAAGAAAGTGTGGTTTGTGAATATTGTATATAGTGAATGGTTTTTCACATAGAACATACTTATAAGATATTTTTATTCATGTGTTTTCATATGTCAATTTTTTGGGAATTTTTGAGGTCAAGGATCACATTTAAGAATCATATTTAGGATGTCATATTTAAAATAAAATAATATTTTTTTTGAAATTATAGAAGAAACCTACACATCAATAAACTAAGGATACATATTTCTGGACTAATGCATAGAAGAGGAAAGGACGGAAATGTTCTGAGGGAGGCAGTGTGATATTCCATGAATTCAATTATAAATGATATCATCTTTGTTTTAAGTGATCATGTCAAAATAATTATAATCCACAAAATTAGTGAATCCTATAAGATTATTGTATCAATGACATATCATCGGTGTATACTCCTTGTATTAGCCCTTAGTGGGGAACTAAGTAAAATATTGGTACCTTGTGTTAATTTATTCATTTATTATTGTTGTGAATGTGAAACTAATAATTACAGGTTTAAAATGTTCCTACCAATACAAGAACAAGATCATTAAAATGAGAAGTAAAAGTTGAAATTCTAATTCACACCCTCTCAGGGTATTATAGGTTTCAAAAAAGATTATTGTAGAAGTACTATGATAAGGAACAATAGTGGTGTACTATGAAGTCTTATGGAGGTAGGTTTAGAGAAGATTTAATAATCAAGATTTGTGTTACGGGCTAATGGATTGCTCTATAATGATACAAGCAAGGAAATTTGGGGGAGATGATGAAATAGTTAGATTGTAGTTAGTGGGTAAATTGTTTATTTTGTGTGTGTTTATCTCTTGTATACCATATCCCAAGATGGTCTATCTTATTTGGTTGTAGCATGGGATATGGGTGAATCTTGTTTATTTCCTCCCCCTCCATGATTCCTAATAAGACGATTCTTGATATTTTACACCACTCAATCAAGAGGAAAGGGTCCTTCCCTAATAATATCCCTTTAATCAAATGGCCTCTTTGATCCAGTAGACTTTTGTTCATCTTCCTTCCATGGACTTTTTTTCCCATATAATATTGGTCACATGAATTATTCAACCACCATACATCCAGATACCACATGCTTCTCACCATAAGCCTCCCCATCAAGTCGTCTTCTCTCATCTTATCATGTTGAGTATTAATTATTTTATTGATTTATAAAACATCTCATCCTCACGTGGATCCAAACACCAAGATTTCTAGGTCCACCCCCTTCATTGGATTACCTTCCTACTTCCACCTCTTCTTATTTACCATTATCCCTATATCTCTACAAATATATTTCCCCACCTCTTTATTACTAAATAAATCTAGGGTTGATCTGGTTATAATCTGTCTATAATCTCATAGGGGTATAATTTGACCTCAATATATGGTAAATGGAGAACAACCTATAACTTTGAAAAAAATTCTACGGATATGACCCATGGATTTTATGTTTATAAATATTATTGGTTTCTGCAACTGATAAAGGTCACAATGGTTCCCATAACTTTCAGCCTATAGCTATTCATAAGTGAACTGGTAGTAGATCATTATTTTAAAACCAACATTATTCATCAGAGATAAATAGTGAAAAAATTTATAATAATAATAAATTAATTTAAATGATTAAGAATTAATTTATTTGAATTTAATTAGAGGCGCGAATAGAAATTGGCCATGATGATCAAATTTTCCTATATAAGATGGGACCACTTTCTCTCTAAGGATTTGGTAAATTCCACTCATTAGTTTGGACACAAAAAACATGAGAATGAGGGTTTATTAAAATTAATTAACAATTTAAAGACAAAAATTAGTTTTGGTTCAGACTAAAATCCCAACATCAAATTATGTCGGTGTAAAATGAAACACTACATACTGATTAATACTATGTTGGTTGACAATCCAAGCTGTTATTTTCAATATATCATAATTTCTCTTCAAAACTAAAAAATAGAAAACCAAGAATTTAATAAATCAAAAAATTAATTTAACAAACACACTAAAAATTGAAACTAATTTTATAAATGAAAAAAAATCACCCAAAAAATAGTATATTTTAAGATCAATTAAATTTTTTGAAAAAAAATTTGGAGTTATTTACTATGTTAAAATTTTATTTCCCATTAGAAATGAAATTAGAAAAATTCAATTAGAAATCCAAAAAAAAAACTTGAATTTATGGACCATTATGATAAATACACCTTTTAAAATTTTCATCCTAAAAATACAAAATGATCACACGATATCAAGACTTATGAAAGATGAAATCTTATTAAGTTTAGCATAAAATTAATTATCAAAAAAATGAATCTTCAAAAAGTGTGATCCATAATTTAAGAAGACAACAACCAAACACCTAAAAAATCACAATATCTAGTCTATATAATAATCCAAAACACCACCTCAACCGCATATCCTATTATGATGAAAATTATAAGAATATAAAAACTATGGTATTATACCATCATTCGGGACTTTGACTCTCATGTGTTTTGCTATCACCTCGTTTTTGATATCATATTTAGATCAAAGGGAACATTTTACCCTTATATAACATGTGGGTTATAAGACCATATGCTTCTACCACATCACAATCGAACCTGATTCAAAATCTTAAAGGTTCCTATAAGCTAGATGATAACTTAACATTGCAATTAAACCAATATATAAGGATCAATAAGGATATGTATTTGATACTTTGAATAGATAACATGCATTCAAGAAAATGTTATAAAATAACTTAAGTTCATATGAAGATAATTAAAATAATAATAATAAATTGTTACTTCAATTGTTCTATAATTACCTCTTTACATCATTAAGATGAACTACTTATCACATGTCTTATCATGAAAGATATTACTAAGAGTCTGTTAAATATTTTCCTAGTCATCAACATTGTCACTAGATTTTTAGGTATAAACACATAACTCAAAACCACCAAGGTGCATAATCGTTATTTAATTTCACCTTATACTAATATTTTTCTACTCAAACATCCTTATAAATTATATATCAAGCTGTAGAATCATTTAAAGTATATAATATTTGAATCTCACCACACTTTCCTTATAATCCACCATTTAATAGTAACACCATCCACTTTCCCATCTTGACTAAACCATGAATTCTCATTATTTCACCCAATTCACTATAGTCTTATAACATATCATTGATAACATTAGTCTCTTACTCATAAATCATAAGTCTTGAATAAACCGTGGATTAATAATTGTCTTTTTCTCATAGAAGTGGCCTCAAAGAAAAAGTAAAAAAATGATAAGGAGTGGTATTCACCATTTTTTCCCACAAAATTGTGAAATATATTTCAACATTTAGATTATTGGGGTTGTATAAAACAGTAATAAAAAGTGAAAAACTTCATTTTCTAATGAATAAACTCAACTATCTACCTCAAAACCCAAGATAATATTTGACTCAAAAATAAATTGTGACTAAAATTGAAACAATTACCTCTAGATTCTATTCCTTCTAATGTAAAAAAATCAAAAAATTTATCAATATAAAAATTTATCTAAATACACTAATGAAAATAAGATACTCATTCCCATCTATCATGATCAATCATAATTACATAATAATGGTTTGACCTAGTAATGTTTAAATATTATGTAAATTAATTTTATATATGGTATGTTTAAAATTTTCAACATAACTACCCCATGGTGATGAAACTAATATAATAAATAACCTTTCTCAACAAATTATGGTTCTAGATCCTCATCTCATAGATCCAATAGTGGGTACAATCAAATATAATTCTAAAAATATTAGTTTAGTGTTTTGATGTGATTGTATTATGAACCTCACCTCATACTGAGGAGGTTAACTCACTACTACTCTAGGAGAAACACTGGTTAACTCTATAATATCATGTAAAAGTTCTTCTAGCTATACATCCACCACACAAAAATATTAATTTCACCCTATTAGGATAAAAAACCAAGTATATGTCCTCTAATATTTCAACTTTGGACCTAGTTTTTAATGAATATAATGAAATAACCAATCAAACGAAACGATATCACTACTCATCAATAAAGCCAATGTAAATTTTTAATATAACAACTAATAAATTCCAGAAATAAAATATTATAACTATATTTATTATGGGATAAATTCTTAAGACATCATATATCTCCAAAAATTTTATTTAAAAGCATGCTAGATCTCTAGAAACCTATAATATTCTTCAGCTGACATCGATAACTTCAATGATATGTGAAACATCTCAATGATAATAATTAACACCCAAAAGAGATAGGGATTTATTAAATATTATGATTTTATTATGTCTAAGAATAATTCAAAAATTATCAAGTAAATATAAATCATACCATGCACCACCTCTAGAATGTACACCTTGGATAACTCTACCGCTCAGAGCTATCCTCAACCATATCCCCACTATCTACTACCCTAATGTCCACCTCATTCCAAAAGATGGGGAGTAATAAGCTCTAGATGATACCCAAAATATTTTTTTACAAACTAGATCTACCACTCATCATATATTCAGAGGGATACATATATGGATTCTGCTACTGCTGAAATTAATGGAATTTTTTATGTTGATGAGGTAGTGGTAGTCTTAGTAGTGTCCATAGATCAAGGAAACTAATGAGTTAAACCATCCATTTTCACAAATGTATTTGTTATTTTTCACTCACTCAAAATGGATCAGAGAAACCTAGAGTTATTTTCCCTAAAACAACATTATAACAAATCAAGACCCACTACCCATAAAATGTCCACGAACTTCCTAATCTAAACCATTGAGACTGTAGAGAGAACTAATTTATGTGGTCAGCATCAAGAATATGATTACCATATTGAAACAAAACTATGGACCCCAATATTAACTCTACCTAATCTCTATAGAATCCACTCATGAAGGGATTTGATCATAGATATCAATCTCTAATTTATCCTTTCATTCTCTTACACCTCAACATAGGTCCCCAACTTTAGTGTCTCAATAAGATATTTAATCTCCAATTAAAATTCCTCCTAAAAGTGTAATGATATCATCTTATAATCTAATATCAGGTATATAGAATAAAAAATCTAAATCATTATTCTCACTCTGAATTTATAGAATCTAGAAATACCTTGTTAAATATTTAGTGACTCAGGTTGAAACTCAATCCTCAAGGAAGATTAGATAAACTCTCCTCATAATTTCACCCAGGACTATTCCTATAAATTCATTGTATCATCCTAGTATCCATGATTAATATCCCACCACTACATATTTATCACCCCTATAAATTTACTTTCCAATGGTACTCGATACGTAGCTAGCCTCTAAACTAGTCAGAACATGATTTATACCTTCTTGATCCAACACATGGAATCTAGATCGGATATGGATCTTACATATCTAGGTAATAATTTTCACTAAAAACCAGTCAACAAGATAATATAAATGTGGTCCTCAACAAAAATCACTACATCAAACTTTTTCTGTACAATCTATTAATTTTTTACCTCGTTATAATGTCAAAGGAGACATCTCAGTGAAAAATATAGAGGAAGGAAAATAAATATTTGACCATCCTAAGACCATGGATATAAATATATATCAAAACAAAATTCATATTCCTTTTTCTAACCCCATATAAAATGGCATTATCTACTCAGAATGTGCAGTCATAATTAACTAATGAGACAACATTATACAAGATCTCATGCCTGAAATGTAACCTTAAGTAGTATTCACATTTTCTAGTCATGGTCAATAGATAATAAAGGTTCATTAATAAGATTGTGTCAAACACCTACATCTATAGTTGGGTTATTTGGTATAATTTTTATCCTATGATTAGAATTACAATTTTATTATAACCCAACACAAATCCAACCGATTTCTATTCTAAAATAAAACATTGAACTCAAAAAAATACTCAGATACCACCCTTTCATGAAACATCCATATCAACACCCCCCCAATTAATTTATGAGAATGAGAGTGACACCCCAGTACCACATCAACTAGGAAACAAGTTGGAGACTATCATCAAGAGTACATATCTTAGAAATGGTAGGAATTTTTCTTCTAGATAACGTAACGAAATATTGTAAGGAAATATAAAAAATACAAACAATGAAAATTAACAATAAACCATGATAAAAAATATCCTAAAAAGGTAAAATACATGAATTTAAAGTAATAGGAGAGAAAACCATTTATCAAGTCTACTCATAGAAAAAATAATCCAAACGCAAAAAATGTAGAAAATCCAATATTCCTAAGTAGTATATGGTAGAATATGAAAACATTGAGTTCTAATAAAAACCCATGAGCTGGACTAACAAATGTAATCATCATAGCCAACTTGATTCAAAAAACCATTATATAAAAGTAAAGTCAAGTATATTCACACACTTAGTAGGTTATCCCAATAAAGTATTAATAAAAGAATCACAATCGTCCATGCATAATAAACTAAATAATGAAATTATAGTTCATAGTTGAGATATCACAATTTATGTCTACCTATCAGTGTACTATATAACAAGAAACGAGACAAAAACTCATCCTTATAATCCATAAAACACAATATAGTACCTAAATCATCTAAAAATAAAATAACCAACCTCATTAGAAATCAATCTCCCCTAAAAAAGTATGTATGTAGTATATTGAAAGATAATAGAATATAAAAGTCCCACAAACTAGTATACACATCTATAATGTCAATTGTCCTACCATAATCACTATCATACTCAAGTCAAGCCCATTGGTGGGGTAAAAGAGGGAATTCTACTGGTATCTAGATCATTTACTAACACACACACACTAATCAATGGGGTAAAAGAGGGTGTACTGCTAGTTCCCCCATCAATAAAATATAAAGTGATTGCACACTTAAACCAATTATTAGGTTAAATATGGAATAATAAGCTAGTGCATAGGTTTTTTCCTTATTAATTTGATGTTGGGTCACACTTAGGAAAAACATCCTCAGGTGGTGGTCACATATTGAATGGTACTTTCATCCCTAAAATAACATTAAAAATACAATAAGGAATAATCTGAAAAATTACAGAACTAAATCTTATAAAACTATCACTAACTACTAAGATATCATTTTATAACCCATCATACTCACCAGATAATGTAACTCACACTAACAAGGTATCAAAAGAGACATTTGTTGAATAATGACATGTTGGAAGGAGTTTAGAGTAACAAATTATGTTAATTAGAATAATATTGAAGTTCTAAAACATGATTTATTATATATTGATTTGTTAAAATTTCAAGAGGATTGTGTAAAACCCTTGAATCTTGTATGTTAGTGGTTTTAATTATTCATATGAAAAAGGAATATGTTTCTATTGGATTATTTTATATCAATTAATATATGGAAAAGGGATCAAATTTCTTCCAATGATGAATATAGTGTTATTTTTTACAAATTATTGGAAAATATATTAGATTAGGAAGCTACTTATTGAAGTTTCATGTGAAGAATTGGTTTAAGAAAATTTGAATAAGTTGATGTGGTTAGAAGAATTATGTCATGTGTGGTCATTTTTTCACATTATATATCTATGAAGAAACTAATAATATGGATAAAATTAGAGTAAAATAACATTTTAATAGTACTATATAAAGTTATACACTACAAATTATCATATGGTGAAGAAATAAGTTACATCAAGAAGATATATGAATGATGTTTGAAGTAGTTTTAAATATGGTTGAGGTAATATATGGTCCATTGAAATACTGTAAGGATTATTTATATACTGCATAAACTTTTTAATTATTCTCATCATGATGGGATATTATTTAAAGTAATTAAAAATTAATTTTATGTGTTTGATATATATTGAATAAGTTTAGATAAGGATGGATAATTTTAAATTTACAGGTTGTTGAAAATTTTACAAGCTCCCCCATATGTAAAATTAACTCTAAAATGATAAAGGTAACATTGTATTATTTCTTTATTATTTATATCAAGAAATATAAAAAGAATTATACTTAATGGTTCTCTAGTATATATATATGGGTTCCCCAATGTATTTATAAATGTTGATACATAAGTGTACTCAGAATGAATATTGATAACTATGAAAAGTATAGAGCTACCATGTGATGCAAAATGGTTCAGAAGCTCATACATAAGAGTACACAACACCATACATAAGGGTACTTAGATGTTAGATTGATAATTATAAAAACTATTGAATCTATAATGAAATATGTAATCATTATTCAATTCTTATGTAAGATTTTATAGAATTGATGAATTATAAAAGTAGTGTAGAAGTATCCTTGTGATATGTAATATCATATAGAAATCTAAAAAGTGGAAAAAGAAAAACCATATGATGATATAAAATATATTTTAAGAGCACAATAGGATGATATCTGAGATTCTTTCGAAGTAAAAATATTAAAAAATAACAAATCTATCCAATATAATACATAAGATATTTATTTATTATATAAGATGATATAGTTTTTTAAAAAAATATTTATGAAAATTAAATGGATAGTATTAAAAGAACATAAATAGAGATTCGAATAAAAATATTAGGAAATAACTATAACAATGATGTAATGTTATTTGAGTAATAAACATTATGATGCAAAAAAAAATATTCCATGATTCAAGCAATCAGTTTCATTATTGGAGAATGAGGAAGATGAATTATTTATTCACTATAGATAATAATATCATTTCATGATGTAGTATAAGGATATTAAATAAGTCAAATAAGGTTCTATAAGCTAAGATTCAATCAAACCATAAGTAAAAGACAATGTTTTATGGTGTTATGATGAAATTTTTGTGTGAAAGATTCACTTCACATCATTCTGTCGTGATTAAATCATAGATTAATTTGTTGTTATCTAGAATTTGTTTACATCATGAAAATATCCTTCACACTATGGATGTTTATTTACTATGTTTTTTTTAGAAAATTGAGCACAGGGGCTCTTAAATTGAGAAAGTTAAAACATTATACAAGTCGGAATAAATGCATTTTACATTTGTCTCTAGTGAGAAGAGGATCCATTTCAGTAGGAAGGGTGTTGCTGTGTATGCTCCCTTCTTCCAACACCCCTTTGTTTGAAAGTCCATCTGAAATGTGATTCACCTCCCAGAATGTGTGTATGATAATGTAGTTCAGAGTAGAGATCTGGTCAATACAATTTATCCACTTTCCTGTCAGTTTCCATGATAGTCTTATTTGTCCCGTCCTTGTTGCATGAACCACCGTTGTCGAGTCACATTCAAACCAAATGTTATTCCAACGTTGTTGAAAAGTGATGTACACCATTATTATGAGCTCCATCATTTCAGCTTTCAAAGTTGTAGCATGTCCACAAGGACCATAACTACACATCATAACCTCCCCATATTGATCTCTGAAAATAACCCTGAAACCTGCGTGTCCTGGGTTTCCTTTGGAAGCTCCATCTGTGTTTCATTTTAACTATCCAGTGAAGGCGGTAGTCCAAATCACCTCCATCATGGCTCTTGGATTGGGATAGTAACCTGCAACCTTTAAGCACCTGAGAATCATAAACTCCCTGACCGACTTGTTGCAATTCTCATTAATCAGTGAGTTAGCGTTTTGAATAGCCATAATAATACTGCTGATTGCAGTGGATTCATGGAATCTCTCATGACTATGAACATAATTGTTGTGAGCCCTCCAGACAGCATGTAAGAGTTCTGTACAGGCGACCTGCAACAGGGCAGGAACTTGTTTGGATTGCTGGAAATCCAGTAGCTGCTGTATAAACTGTATAATAGATTGAGTATTGTGGGGTTCAAGCTCAAGTATATTTAAAACCATGTTCCACAGGGATGATTCCGTGTTGCAAGACAAAAAAAGGTGATCGAAATCTTCCATATTCTGTCCACATAGAGTGCATCTCGAGCATAAAGGGATTCTGAGCCTCTGAATGTTCACCTCCACTGGAATTTTATTGTGAAAAAAGTCTCTAGATTAGTGAAAATCTAGAGGTAAGCATCCAATTTTTGTCTAGTACACCAATCCAACATGTCTCCGCCTATATCATGTGTCTATAAAGGTTTTTATAATTCAGCATTCCATCCTGGGATCCTTACCATAGCAGCAAGTCCTCATGATTTATAAAGTCGTATTTATCAATAATGGAGGCAATGTCTTCTGGAATTTCACCCCTGTGTTGGATCTGATCTTTGATGGATCTGTTGTTGTCAATGATATATTCCTCATTGTTAAATCTATAAATAAGTGTTGTGCCAGTCCAGTTGGTGGTCCAGAATTTCAGACTTGATTCTGCATTGACCACCCATCATGAGTGCTTCATGATTGAGATGACCACCATTCTTAGGCCGGGCCAGATTGAAGAGTCCATGTGTTCATGCTTCCCATCAATTAGCCATTCAAGAATTCTTCTCTTCAGGAAATAGAGAGAGGTAGAGCTACTGTGAATAAGATTCCAAATGAATTTGGCTTGTAATGCCTGATTGAAGCAGTTTAGGTTCTTAATTTCTAGCCCTCCCTTCTTGATAGGAAGGCAGCATGTACTCCATTTAGCAGTGATGAGTTTATTGTCTAACACATTTCCACTCCATACAAAGTTTTTCATCATGGAATTGATATTTTTTTAATAGAGGTAGGCCACATATAAACCATGAGAGAGTAAACCAGTTTTCAGATTACCACATGCCTGAAAAGACATATTCATCCTGCCATTTATAGAGAATTTCCCTTCCAAGATGCAAGATTTCCCCTTATCTTCGATAAAGCCCATGCAAAGTGAGAGTCCCGAGGTTTTCCCCAAAATATAGGAACACCAAGATACATTAAAGGTATATCTCCCCCTCTAATACCAAGGTGATTAATTATAAGGGTCTTCCTTGTTACTGTGATATTTTTTCCAAAGTAAATAAAGTATTTTCTCCAGTTTATTTCTTGCCCAGACACCTTCTCATAATGCAAGAGTGCTTATCTCTGATGATTGATGTTATTTTTATCCCCCTGCGTAAACATTACAATATCATCAGCAGAAAAATAAATGAGAGGGAGCAGAGAGACCTCTAGCATCTTTGGTGGTTGCAAGTTTCCCATTTTCTACCATGTTGATAATGATTCTGCTTAGGTAATCCTCAGCGATTGCAAAGATAATTACAGAGTGGATCCCCCTATCTCACCCCCCTTGAACAAGTGAAATATCATGTCGATGTCTTATTAACCAGAATAGAGATGTGGGCAGATTCCATCAAACTTGTAGTCCAGTGAATAAAAACCTCACTGAAACCAAATCCGTGGAGAATCTTTTAATAAATCCCCAATACATTGTCTGAAAAGCCTTTTTTATGTCAATATTCAAGGCCACATTCCCACCCTGCGTTGTCTGACTCATAAGATTAAATAATTCTGAGGCCATGAGAAGGTAGACCTGTTTATTCCTGCCTTTAACGAAACCAAACTGGTTCTAGGAAATAATTTTTTCAGTCACCCGAGAAAGTCTATTATCCAATAGCTTTGCAATGATTTTGTGCATGGTATTCATGAGGGCTACTGGTCTGAATTGTCCGATTTCAATGGCATTTTCCAGATTGGTAATAAGGCCAATAAATTGGGCATTGAAACCTGGTGTGAAGGTCTCTCCATTGAAGACGTGTTTGACAAGAAGGCATACCTCATTCTGTATGATATCCCAGTATCTTTGGAAGAAGAAGTTGCTAAATCCATCAGGGCTAGGAGAGCTCTCTTTTTTGAGACCAAACACTGCATCCTTGATTTCACACTCCATCGGAAGCACTGTAAGAAGGAGGTTGTCTTATTTAGTGACTAATTTAGGAATGATTTTTTCTCTTATAGGTTCATATTTAGGCCACCCATTGAAAAGATTCTTGTATATTGAGACAATATGATCAACAAGCTCATGTTTACCTTCTAGTATTCTATCTCCATCCTTTTCAGGGAAAGGGGTCTATTCGCTCTATAGACCCTTTGTAGGGCATTGAATAACTTTGTGTTTCTATCCCCTTCTTGAAGCCATCTGACATTGAAAGAATCCTTTTTGATGTTGTCACTAACCTTAATTAGCTTATTCAGTTCTATGGAAAGATCAATCTTCTGTTGCATGTCCCCTGGGAAGTTGTCTCTAGTGGCCTTAGCATGTATGTCATGCAGGGAGTTCTCTAATCCCTCAGTTTCAGCATCCATCAGTCTAAACCTTTCTTTGATCCAATCCCTAAGATTAATCTTAAGCATTTTAAGTTTGGAAATACATTTCAAATGCTTTCCATTGCACAGAATTGAACCCCGCGTTTCTTGAACAATTCTTAATCATTCCGGGAGGGAGTCCCATGCATTACTGAAGGGTTTTAATATTCAATTTATTACATAATATAAAGGTGAGATACTGGTTATATAAGAATAAAATAAAGAGAAGGAGTGTTTCTGAAAAATAGAGATTCATGATTTTTCTACTATCCTTTATATTTTTTTAGTTAAATAAGGATAGATAGACCCAATGATATTGTGAGGGTCTATCCCTATGCATTGAAAAAGTAGAATAGGAAGAGATAGGCTAGTTTTATTCTATTGAAAATATTATTGGACAAATAAGAGGATTTATGATGAGCCTATGAATCCCTATACTGTAATACTAAATATAAAGAAGAGAGGTGGCCTTTTCAATTATTGTATGACTTGGAAGTAGATCAAATCCAAACTATCGAAAATATACATGAGTTGATATTGTTAGTCAAAATTTAATAGAAGTAGGTTTAATCCTGGAATTTAGGAGTAAACTAGGGTTGGTTCTTTATACTAAGACCAGAAGTTTACTGCTTACATGTAAACCATTTGGTTCCATATGTATCGGTTTAAGGATATACCCTTTACTAAAATTCTTCTTGATAATTAAAGTGGAGTTGTGTGGGGATAAAAACCACTATACATCGGTGATTTAGTCATCCACACTATAGGTGAACCCCATTATCAAATCCCTATATTCCTTGTTGTTTTATTTTTGTCTTATATTACTTGTATGTAAATTGAATTTGTGTAGAGAGATATATTTATCCACTGAAAAGGTACTGATATAAAAGAGAGGGGAGAATGGTTTTAATTTGTAATAAGTTGACCACAATAATTGCACAACCCCACCCCCTCATTATGGTTTCACTAATTCTTGTGGAATAATAATTGGTATTAATGTTTTGGTTACACATTATATTGAATGATTCATAATTTGAAGAATTAAATATATTGATTTACTGTTTAAAAGTAATCATTAAGTAAATAAATAGAGAATAAGTATCAACTACATATATGAGTATAATCTCTAATAAAACTATGAGGATCAAGAATTCAAAAGAACTGATAAACATAAATAATAAGTCCCTCTTATGAGATTAGAAGAAAATCTATCTTTGAACATGTTTCAATATGATGAAAAAATATGTGGCATGAAATAAAAATAATTAATGGTTAAAACAAATACCAAGAATGTGGATAGTAATATTTACGTAGAATGTTCTAGGAATTCATGTGATAAAGGTATAGATAAAATCACATTCCAAAATTTGCTTTTAGAAGAACCAACTATTAGGGTGGAATGTCATATCTTAAAGGAATTGAAAAATGATTCATATGTTATTTTGAGGAAGTACGTGCAGAATATTCTTGATGTAATATTTATTTAAGTTTATCCATACAATTTTGATAATGTTTATTAAAATATAAAAGTGTACCAAGGCCTGAAATAGGTCAATGTGGACTAAAGTAGTGCAAACATAAGGCATTAGCGTGAACCAGAATAATGCAATCAGGGTGGGGGAGGAAGTTAGTAATACTAAAAACAATACAAGGATTTACAGGTGAATTCCATTATGCCATGAAGTATGTGACTTTATTAACCTATATCCACATGTGATTACGATTAATAATATCAGGAAAAAGTCTCATATAGTTTTGAGTTAAATAAGTTATATCCCAAGGAGTACTATACACACCTTGAATTGACCAGAGAAGAACCATGGAGTTGGTTTCAACATGATAGAGAGAGAGACCATGGGAGAGACACAATGCCAATCCCTTGAGCATCATATAAGACTAATCAAGGATGGATTCACCCAGCCTTAACAAAAAGATGGATGAAAAAATCACTGAACACTGCTAATCATGGATAGTTCCTCCTCCCCTCATGAAACCATTCAAACAGGAACCATTGACATTAAATTTAAATCCTAATGTAAGGGAATTTCAGTGAACCCAATTTCATTGAGACAGAACACTTAAATATTCTTGGGAGAGTCCATTTTTAGACATATGTCTCCACATGGAGGGAGAAAGATCACCCCATTTCAGCAGCGGTGTGAGATCCATTTCTAATGACCTCTCCCTAACCATTAAATACATGATGGAGTTAGAGAGTCCCTCATACCTGGATTTACTATCAATGTTCCACAAGATCATATATCGTGACATGAGTATCATATTTCATGCCTTAAACTCATGCACATTGTTCATCGACTTGAAGAACCCAGAATGGATAATTATTCCCACATAAATACCATTCACCTCTCACCCTAGTAAATTGTTTATGATGTTCCAGGTAAATCCATCCCAACTACTCTTGAAGAAAAGATGAGAGGATGAATCTTTATTAGTTCCATGATAGAAGTA
Organism: Viscum album; assembly: GCA_963277665.1. Lineage (NCBI taxonomy): Eukaryota > Viridiplantae > Streptophyta > Magnoliopsida > Santalales > Viscaceae > Viscum > Viscum album. The sequence continues at coordinate 1,422,717,867 of OY728161.1, forward strand.
GTGTTTTGAGGCAGTAGAAACCCCTCTTATGTACCTCTTCATCTGTCGAGAGATCATTATTTCCAAGGCACCTGATAAGGAAATTTAGTTTTTTTAGGAATTAATTGCACCAAAGAGCCCCTCTCTATGAATTTTGAATATCATTAGCCTCTGAAACTCCATGATAGTCATTTTCTGAGAAGGAGATTAATTGAGAGCTTTTTAACACCAATATATCTAATTCATTAGTAATAATAATACTATTAAATAAACCCATAATATGAGGGTTCAAAACTTCTTGGGTGAAGTTAGGGAATGAGGTGGCCTATAAGAAATAAAAACATGGTAATGGGAAACCTAGAAAACCAATGACACACATAGACCAATTTTCACCCCCAAAATTGATTAATCCATCTCCTACAATTCACCTTGAATTTTGTTATATATTAGTAATATGATGGTGAGTAACATCCCAATTATTGGAACATCTACCACCAAAGACATAAAAATAAAATGCATATTTTTTATATGGATTACATTTCCCATAAATACTTCCCCTCCAAATCATCATGAGATAGCTATTCCTATAGTTAGAACTTGGATTCTTTGACACTTCTGAGGAGGAGATAAACCACCTTGAAGAAGAATCTGGGAAGAGGGTAACAACACTCTCACTAAAGGTATTAATAAACATATGCCTCACTAAGAAATTTAAATCCAAGAGTTTAAGAATAATTGATCTTGAAAAAAATGATCCAAAATTAGAAAATATTATTTTGATGAAATTTTGAAGAAGGTGAATCCACATAAAAACTTGAATAAATTTCCTTATATTTGATGGAAAATAATTATTTTATTGATGTCAACAATTCATAAATAGAGGTCAAATACAATAAGATAAAGTAGCTTGAAAATTAATTTCAATAAAAGAAAAAAATGAACGAGGGTAAATTAATAAGATAATGAAGGAGTGTGAAGATATAATAAAGTTAGTGGGTAATGAAAAAAACCTCCTTAATATGAAATTACTTGATATTTAAATTAAATTGTAAAATTTGGAGTTGTCTCAAGCTGAATATTCACAAGGACCTAAGAAAATATCTGTTTCCATCAATAATCCTAATCAGTGTCTTTATTAAAAAAGACATTTATCAATTAGAAAGAATAGATTGAGGATATATTATGTTAAACCTATTGAATCTCAAAGTGAAAGGTAACCTTGTTTCTAAAACACATTATTTCCACTAATTTGTATAGGAATAATTTAGGTCATAAAAGAATATATAGGTAAAGATGGATTGAGAAAAATGGTGGGGAACCCTACCCTATATTTTTGGTGGACGGAATAAATAGTAAAATTATTTTTTACAAAAAATAATCCCAAATAGATGATAAAATTGGAAAAAAATTAATTTAATGAAATATAGTGGGATTTTTTTTCAAATAAGAACAATATTTGTTAGCTATTGTTGGTTTTGGGAAATTTTCATACACATGAATCTAAATTATTATCATAATATGCCATCCTTTAGAAGGAAAAATAATCCTATGTCAGGGAGGATACTGAGATGAAGTAAAGTACAATGAGAAAGAGGAAAAAATTGTTCATATATGACATATTTTGAAGATTATAAAATATCTATATAAATTTCAACAAGATTAGTCGCAAAGAAGAATTATTTTTGTGAATGTAGAAAAAAATATGCCCAAAGCATTGGATAGATGAAGATCATAGAATCAAAAGTTAAAGATAAATTATGGTGAGTTTCCCTTGGGTTATATGTAAAATATTAATGTCATTCAAATAAAATGTTTTGAATTCCAAGAAGGATGCTTCACCAATAATAATTAAAAGCTACTTCTATTATGGAAGAAGATATCCCACAAATGAACATTAGAAATAGACCATGGAAATTAGTGTTGATGGAGGAAAGATAAAGAAAAAAATAAAAATAATTCCAAGAGAGAAATAGGAAGACTGGTTTGTTGTAATAGATCACTAAAATTAATGAATAACTCATAATTTTTAAATGGATGTCAAAATGTGACAACCCAAGGGTTATTGAGAGGTTTTGTGGGAGGTGCAAATAATTTGGTTGTCATGCCACATCAAAGATTTCATGAACGAAACTTGAGTGAGGGTTAACACATGGTGTTAGGTATGACTCCCTATATTCTAGATGATACCAATTAGCAGTGAGGGCCTAACATAGTTTTTGGGTGACTATTCCCTCTAAAATAAATCCCAAGCATCCTTAATGAATCTACTAAAAATTTCGAATGAACTGTTCATATAATAGACGTCCCAAAAACCTTTAGACATAAGACTAGGATCCATAGAACCATCAAAATTAAAAATATAATGTATTGATATATTATATATGATGCTAAAAAATTTACCTAAGTGGTAGTAGAAAACATGGCATAATATAAATAAAATATATTATTATCCATTATACAAGCTAAAGAGTAACTAAAAAATAGGAATCCATCATAACTCACATTTTCATCTTATCAAATTTTCAACCTTAATGACCCGCTAACTAAACCACATGCCCAAATACAAACATTACATATATCCCAAGAAATAATAGGCTGATCTACCTATGTACATTGAAACTCGAGTCATATACGTATGTAAGGATTGAGTTTAATGACTGGGTAGGGATCTCTAGTGACTCAACAGTACTGAGTGTTACTGTGATCATGTGGATGTCTATCAGATATATATATTGAAGGTGAAATCCTGATTTTACAACAAACCCACCTAGAGAACATAACATATAATGCAACAAAATTGTACATGTTAGGTAATAAAGGTAAACAAGGCAAGTAGAACCCCAATCATACCTTCATTGACCAGTGTCAGATATCTCTAAATATACTAAACCAACTAGACAAGGGAGATATATGTCCTACCTCAGAACATGTTGCTAGAAAATATACCTTCTTTTTCTAGTTCTAGATGTCTCTTACCACACAACATCATAATTTCAAATAGTATTAGGCTCATCACCAGAATCTAATGAGGTTATTTGGGGACAAAAATAGTATTAGTCCCCAAATCTTATTCCGATTCATCCTAGGAAATACAGTAGTAGTAGGTTCCATGGATTATTCATATGTTTCCTTGAAAATACAATCATATCATCAAGTATACAACTGAGTCCTAGGGGGTGACACTAGAAAATACATATAGACCTCAAAGGATAGATCATATTTTCCTAGGAATACCATATAATCATAAACTGAATCCATGCAGATTACCCATGGAATTCTAAATTTGTAGTCATCACACCCAAATCCATGGGTAATATCTAATGAATTTTAAACATGATTTCATATAACCAAATCCTAGTAGGTAATCCTAGTCCTTCCATATAACATAAAAATTAAAATCCATATTCTAGTCTCTAGAGATATCCCATACATGAATTTTTTTTATGTATCATATAGGTAAAACCCTCCCATGATATCTCATCTCATTATTGAATTAGGTTCAAAGGTGAAACCTGTAATCATCACTACCCATTACATAATTCCCCCTCTTAGGGTAAATACTACAAAGAGACACCCACTAGGGTCCCCTAGGTCTCACTATAATCACATTACTATCTTACTACTAATACATTGAATTAAAGACACCATAATTGGGTTCCTCAACAACATTTTCATCTCTCAGCCCTGGCCTTTCACCCTAGTCATAACAGCCCTCGTCATTTATTAGGACCCTTCAGGTATTCTTATACCCTCTAAGGGGGAAATCATAACATCCCAACTCAACCTAGGATTTGATACCAATGTCCCACATTTTTAATATAAACATGAAATCATGAGTCAATATACAAGAAGAGTAGCGTGGCTTCATTAAGGGTAGATAAATCTTGTGGTCATTGATTTGGATGAGGAGTAGATCAATGATTATCATAAATAAAACTGGTTCCAATGTTTTCATCAAGTTGGATATGGGTATGGATTAAATTATACATGAATAGAGCTTGGTCTTGATTGTTCTTAGAAAAATGGGCTTCTCTCTATGGGAAATAGATCTTATTTTTAGGTTCTTTAATTTAGCCTTGTTATATATCTCCTTCATTGGAAAAAAATTTGTATTTTTCAAAATAGTGTGCAAGATTAGACAAGAAGATCATTTTTTCTAAGCTTATTCATCATCATCCAAGATAACCTCATTCTATTCATCAATAAAAACCCCATAAATGGAATAATACTCCCTTACATATGTAGATATCAATAACAAGGAAATTCTCATCTTATGTATGTGGATGGTATGGTTATTTTCTTTAATGTTAGAAAGATATCTATTTTTGGTATCAACGAAATTGTGGAAGAATATTTTCATTGCAGTGGGAAAGTGGTGAATCACAAGAAAAAAATATTTCTCATCTCTAAGAGGTGTTCAAATAGAATAAATTCATGACTAGATAGAAATGTGGGAATATAGAGACATTCTTTCCTGATGGACTACCTTGGGGCTCAAATTTCTCTAGAAAATCCATGTATACCCAATTTTAACAAGGTGGTTTACAATATGATTAAACACACTAGCAATTGGAAGAATATTTTTTTTCTTTAGTGGGAGAATCAACCTCATTAATAGTGTTCTCACTTCCATTCCAATGCATATTTTATCTAACCTCTTGTTGCCTAAAGAGATGATAACCAATATTGAGAAAGTATTTACCTATTTTATTTTAGATTCTTATTTAGATGGGTTAAATCAATGGGCATCATGGGATTAGAGGTAAAAAAATGGATTAGGAAGGTGGAATCAATGTGCAGAGCGTATCAAGTGAAATGCATGGTTTTCATGCTAAGTTGGATTGGTATGTTTTCAATGACTAGTCTATATGGGGGCATCTCATGGTGAAGAATATGGGAAGGTCCTCGGCTCATGTAGTAGGGCCTCATACTTCTTTAGGAACATTATTCAACCACATATATAGGTTCTCCAAGGTCCCTCCTATAAGATTTTGGTAAAATGAGAGATTAGTTTTTATCAAGAAGATTGGGCTAGAACCCACCTCAGATTTTTGAGCTATCATGTGATGTCAATGACCTTCATACAAGCTAAAGATTTCCCACACTTAAAAAATAATTTTTTGATCGATGTTAAAAATTATTTATTTTAGCTTATTGAGCTATCTTTAGATCCTAACATGTGTGTGTTTACATACTAAGCATTTGGGATTTTTCTGGTAGGGACTACAATCATTTGGTGGAAAATACCTCTGAGCATATACATGGGGGGGATTTACAATGGTGAATGGATCTTCCTCTAAAACTCAATTTCCTTATATGGTGAATTAATAAAAATGATATATCCACAGATGACCAGGTGTAGTGGTTAGGAATTATACTAGATTTTAGGTGTTTCTACTATGACAATACCATGGGAAAATCATCCAATCACTTGTTTTTAGAGGGAAATTAGGTGAAGATAGTATGGAATTACTTTGAAGAGTTCACCAGTCTCTAATGTCCGATGTCCTTGGGAAGATATTTCATTAATATCTCGTTCAAATGGGTGAAGAGAAGCATCCAGAAACAGAAAGAGAGGATATTTATCTTAGCGGCAGGCTATTGGTTCATCTGGTAGGTGAGGAACAAATTTCTTTATGGGGGGATAAAGAGCTCAAAGTTTGGACTAATCCCTAAAACAAAAAGTTCTCTCCTTGATCTATCTCAGTTATCCAAGGATTGGTCTAAATACCCATCTTTTTGGTCTCTGGGGAATATCATACCTTCCTCTAGTACCTCCATTAGGGACTTTCATTGGTGTTGGATCACCTGGAACTCTCGTAGCTCGATGATAAAACTCAATATATATGGTCATACAATGAACGTATCATGCGGGGAGAGGGCATTGTTCATGAATATAACATATTAGTAATTTTTTCATTGATTCTCTTTTTGGTGGTGTGGAATCTCTTCAGGATGGGGAAAGGGAAATGTTGATAGGCCTCACCCAGTTCAGGAAAAACAATATCGATCTCACTATGGTTGAAATGGAATCCAAAATTATTTATAATTCCTTATGAGGGCTCACTTAAATTCTTTGGTCGGTCTCTTATCTCATTCATAAGTGAAATTACTAGTGAAAAAATGGCATGAAATTCCTTCACACAAGTTGAGAGGGGGGGAATTATCAGATTTCTTTGCTTCTATTGTAATGCACTACAAGTTTCTCACAAGTTTCTCCTCTTTGGACTCCCTTCCCCCTGAAGGTGTGGTTTTAGTTCGTGGTGACACTCTCGGGCTTCACTACTTTAGACCCCATTGTTTTTCTTTTTTTTATGGGGATTACCACTCTTTTTAAATTAAATGAAAAATATTATGATGATTTTATACAATAGGCAACACAAAATTAGATCATAGCATGGGTCACATTAAAAATTACTCATGATTCAGAAAAAAAATGTATCACCATCATTAGGTCAAATGGATCAAAATAACTCAACTATGTGCTTCTAGATTTAATTTGGAAATTAAATAAATATCCCCTTTTTAAAACCATTTAAAAATTGAATAACATACAATATTTCTAACATTATTCCCTTGGAAAAAATTTATCAAAACATTCATTAGAAACACACGTCGATTTTGAAGTACCATTCAAAACCCATTTTCTGAATCACTAGCCTTCTGTGAAGTTTTATTTATGTAAACCGATTTTGAAAAAAAAAATTAAAAAAGGAAACATTATCCTCACTAAAATCGATCACATTCCACTAATAAAAACATAAATAGGGACACTAAAACCCTTTTATTCAAGGAACTTCCATCTAACCATTTAGTAGGATATGTTGACCATGTTGACTATTAGAGAGATATGAGTTCATCCCAATTTATGGTTGAGATAAAATATGTCATAAAATGTGTATATAGATATAAAAAATATGTAACATGAACTTAAAATCATCAATAAAATAATAGAATCAAATAAATTAATCAAAACCTCCTTTACATGGAATTATTCCCTTTGAAACCAAGCCCGACCATCACTATATAGGCTCGTCCAAGAATCACCTCAAATCTCAAGAACATATTTCAGACTATGAAATCTAGTGATTAATTATAAAAAATTTATAATTAAAAATTTGATTTATTTGAAATAATTTTAATTCTACTTAAAATTTAATCGAATTAATTACAATGGGAATAAAGGAATAAATCTCACTGAGTCATCCCAATGCACAAAAAATGAACAACCTCACTCAAGAGGTCCATGACTTACTCCAGATATCATTCTAAACAAAATCCCTAACACATGACATCCAAAAAATAATAAAAATAATTAAAAAAACCTTGAATAAATACTCCCACCAATATACCATGAATATATTGGATGATATCTACATTGTCATGGAAGAAATCATAACCAAAACCTAGCCTGTTCAAAAAAACAGTGATGGTAAATGGAAATAAAAAAAATAACAATGAAGAGATAACATACCATAAACCACCACAAGACTGCATCCATGGAACCCCAAATCAAGGAGGAATCATTAATGGAAGGGGAGTGGGAGAGCCAACTAATAATGGACTCTCTCCATGTGAAATCGACACAAAAATGAAAGGGGTTCAACTTATAAAAAGATAGAACTACCTCTATTTAAAAAAAGGAAGGGTCTCACCATGTAATGGAAAATCTTCCATGGAATGTTTCCTTATTCATAGGTCATCTAAAATAGGGATGGAAGATTCATCACATCATTGTGAAACCTTGATATTTTTTGACGTAGAGGTCATTCAAGGTGAAACGGATGTCAAGGCTAGACAACAACATGGTGCAACCTAGATATTTTGGATAGAGGTCACACCAAAACAACTTAGGGAGATCCATAGTGTGAGGCTCAAAAAGATCTAGAAAAAAGGAACAAATACATTCTAGGGAGAAACATCACAAGGTGATCTCTTGATGTGACTTCTCCCACTTTAATAGGTCATACACCTTGGTGTGGTTCTCCCCATGGTCCCTAAAAATGGGCAATATAGATCCACTAGGGTTTGGTTTCCCAGAAATTTCCAATTAAGAAAATACCTAGGCTACACTTTCTCAACCTAGGAATAACACCCTCCGATTTGGGTGTTTTACCGTCCAGCATGAGGTCCACTATGATGTAGTCCTCCCTATAGTAGTGAACCTTCAATAAATTTAGTTATATATCCACCTATCTTCACTGAACCACCCACTCAAGAACCAAAATCACATTCTATACCTTGATCCGCATATAAAAACATCTCATCAATAATTCCCAACACTCTAAATTGTTTTCGAAACACAATTTCACAAAATGAACCCCTCACTGACATTAAAAATTAAAATCCACTCTGAATTTCTCAACCAAGAAAAATATGGGTCTTTACAACCTCCCCCACCATATAAATTACCATTATTAAGAAATCATTATGGCCCTTAGATATAAATCTAATCATATCAAAATTTTCAATTAATTATCTAACAACCATGTTCCATTTCTGAATATTGAGTTCACTTTAATATAATAATTTGAAACACCAATTCTGGATACACTAACTTTTCCTCCAAAATATTTAGTTGATCCTAGAACTACCTCAATCACTCCCCAAACAATACTCCCAATGTGGTTTCCATATCACTACATCTTTTTTTACAATATCATCATTCAAACCACTTCAGGTCATATTTTCTTCAAAAACAATCAACCTCTTCATTTTATGCATCACTATTTCAACTAATCTGATTATGATGTATTAACTCTCAAAGGCATCACTAAACAACCCAAATTCCAAATTAAAGTTTAAACCTAACTACTAATGTAATTTCACAGTTTGATCATCAATTGACCCATCCAACAGTTACAATGTACCCATGAGCACCAACATATCTATGATCTAACTCACTTTCAAATCACACCACCACCACCTCAATCTCATTACCAACAAATTAACTTTATCCATTATCATACATAGATTCTCAACTAGTTATATATACTCACTAGAACATGGTTATCATCTCAACTCTCCATGAACATACTTCACTACACCCATGACCATTCTGGTATGAGGTTCATACACTGGTGACTAATTTAATTCCCCCTCCCCCACAGGAAAATCCTTATCATCACCCATCAAATTAAATACCCAAACTTTATGGTCTATGTTCTATCCATTATAGTTTGAAATGAATGGATATGACCTCCTTGCTCTTACCTAAGTGACAACCCACAACACTGATCACAAAACACCATAGTGGTGATCGACCACCAAAATTGATCCCAAAATATTGAATAATTAATGATCAATTTTCCACTAAACATATAGTGATCTCTACTATAAAACTACACTAAATGAAACTGATTCCCCCCAATGGTCCCCCCACCATTGAAAAATCCTGTGGAAAACACATACCAATGGTCCAATCCACAAATAATCACAAAGTATGTCAAGTGTTCCAATCCATGAACCCACCAACTCATATATGAATAATCAATCCCAATATCATAAATCCATCTAACAATACAACCACAAGAGAATATCCTAAAACATCCAAGGAATATCTTTCAGATACACAAATCAATAACCTGGTTTACACATAGTCCACAACAGAAAATATAGTAAATCAGCTTACAGAAACACCAGATTCTATCTAATCACCACACCAACTAAACCATACATACTTGAAAAAATCAGTTGGTACTTTCAAGAAAACATGGAACACAATCCAAACACATAATTCAAGTATCCAAGTTACCCTTATCCAAAGTAAAAAAACAAGTAACAGAGATTAAATAGTTACAAATTAATTATTTTAAAAACTTTTTTAGATCATTTGACACATAAAAAATCAAGGATTTTTAACAAAACTCATTGGAATACAAGTTTTCTCACTAATAATCCCTAGAATAACCATTTTCCTTAATAAAAATTGTTCTTTTTTCCAAAATTCATTTTGATGTCCAATTCCAAAAACCATTTTACCTCTATTTCCTCAAAAATATGAAAACCCAATTCATTTAAAAATTTATAACTCCATGAGAAATTTCAAGTAAAACCAACTTATAAAACTCATTTCTCATACACCATATTCCACCACATGAGTTTTTATTTCAAAGGTGGGTTTTTTTTCTCAAATGTTCACACATCCCAAAAACAATTTTCTTGTGGTTGCCAAAAAAACACATCATAATCACAATAAATAATTCAAAAAACCTTAAATATATATAAATTAAATCCCCCTTATAAATTAATTGTGAATAAATTTATTATATAATAATTTTATTCAATTAATAATGTTTTATGATGGTGCAACATTCTGTACAACACCACTTATAGGTGAGTGTATTATGATCTAATAATTCCACTATCATGATGCATGAACAACTCACGGGGTCCCAATTGAAGAATATGACACTTAATGAGTCCCATCCATCTGATATTGTTATTATCAATCCAAACCATCACCTCACTCATCCTAGTGTTCCTAGTATCCATACTAAAAATCCCATGGAAAATTCAGTCTGAAAAGAGGTCATATTGTCCAGAAATGCACTAAATCTACCATGTAAGCCTATAAAACCTATCTAAACCTCTATATAACATTTTTCATTCCCAATAAATTATCTAATTACACTTTTTAATGCCTCGTGTAAGGTATCTTGAATGAAACTTGAGCGGAGGCCACCACATGTCCTCACGCACACATCCTAGTACACTAGAGGATAACAACAGGTATTGAGAGCCTAACACAGTGATGTGGAGTCTATTCCCTCAAAAATAAATCATAAGGTTCTTATAAAAATATATCATAAAATTCATGATTCATCTGTATAACAGGAAATCCGAAAACCTAAAAATATAAAATAGGGATCCAATGGGCCCCTATATTCTAGAATAAAAATGTAGTAAAACAGTCATTATGATGAAATAAACCATGGGAGAGTAGAAGTAGACATATATGGAATAACATATATAAAATGTAACATTTTCCAGTACATAAGATAAACAATAACTAAAATAAAACAGGCCTTTATCCCAACTTACATAATCACCCTACTAAATATTCAACCTCCATGAACCACAAAGTGAATAATGTTTCCAACTTCAAGTAGTACCTATGTACTAGGATAAAAAATAAATATCAACCAATTTACATCAAACCCCATGTCTAGCCTGTGGGTAGGGAGTAAGTCTAATGACCAAATCACTATTATAAAAAGTATATGAGGATTTAGATTTTTATATTCAATTATTCAAAACAAACTTTGAAACCCACATTGGATGAATTTTAACATCATTATTGGATAAAACCAATGTCAAAGGATTATTGAAAAATGTTTTAATATTGGTTCTCAATGAACCAATGTTAACGTTATATTTTAACATAGGTTACTAAAAAATGATGTTAAAAGTTGTATTCTAATTTCATTTCAATGATAATGAATGCTAAAAGTTTATTTTTAACACTGGTTCATTGAGAACCAATTTAAAAACTATTAAATTTTTTCCTCTTAGGTTATCTATGATTTCATTTTTTACGACTGATTTCCAAAAATCATAGGCTGGTGACTCCCAACCACCCTTTATCTTCATCATTTGAGCATTTCTCCCTTCGATTTTTTCATCTTTTATCCATTTTATTTTATATTTATTCTATATTTAGAGTTTTCTAGCACCCTCGGATATTTTACACATTATTACTGGTCACACCCAACTATTTGGACTTCCACCCTCATCTACTTTCACTATCTATTTTTATCTGCACTTATACTTCATTAGTTACAATCAGAAGTTCATCAATCATTATTTTTGGTCACTTTATCAAAGATCATATATATTAATCACCATATTTTTTAATTTAACATTTTTTAGTATTAATTAATTTATTTTTAATTTTTAATTGCATTAATTTAATTATTTTTATATAATTATATCTTTTTTAGTTGTAAATTGTTGTGGTTATAATTAATGTGTGGTAATAAGTTATTTATAAATCTAATTTGTGCATGTCAGTAACTTTTAGTTATAATTTGATTATAGTTATAATTATTTGTATTTATAATATTTTATTTTTATCATTTTTTCGATTATAATCGGTTTCTGGCTAAAATTGTTTCTGGGTATAAAATTCTTGTGAATTATAATTTGTTTTTTATAATTTGGATATTTTTTTTAAAAAATTATCCATTTTTTGACGAAGGTTTTTTTTTATTTTCATCTTTATAAAAAATAAATTTTATCTATGTTAAATTTTTAATTATTTATTTGTTTAAAATAATTATATTAAAAGCATTTTTTGTATGTATTTTTTATTTTTTATTTTCTTATATATAATTTTGATCTCTATATTTAAAATCTATATGTTTTTATATATTTATATGTTATAAATTTATCTATTTCTATATATGTATAAATATTTAATTTTTTTAAATATATATTTTATATTTATTTTTATTTTAGGTAAGTAATGGATCATAATTTTATAAATTCATGAAGAACTGGAGATGAATATGAGGAAGGCTTTGATAATTTCTTGTAATTTTCTAAAAACAATATTAAAAAAAGGTCTAATTTTACATCCATGCATGAAGTGTTTAAATATAAGAAAATTAAGGTATATACATATCAAGGACAATATGATTTTATAGGTATTAATCATAATTATACACATTGGATCTGGCATGGTGAAATGATAATGTCAATATCTAAGGATGAAGAATATTTCCATCATGACACAAATGATTGTCTTGAATAATTAATTCCTAATGTTGGTATTAAAACCATTGATAAAAACAAGTGTCAAACAATTTTAATGAGATACAAAGAAACCATTATTCCAAGGTTACACTAAATTTATAGTGTTGTCAGTAGTGATGAGATTAGTTAAATTGAAAATACGAAATTGTTCAAATGATAAAATTTTCAATGATTTTATTAAACATTTAAAGTCCTTACTAATAGAAGGAAAATGGTCCCCATATTCTAATTATGAGGGGAAAAATATTATGCCAAATGGTATTGAGGAATAAAAAGATACATGTTTTCCCCCAATGACTATTTTCTATATAGGAAGGAATATGAAAGATTATTAGACTGACCTAAATGTGGTACATCATAATATAAAATGGATGAAAAATCTAACTATGATTCATTCTAATGAATATTTACTAAACCTCATGATAAATAAATATCATAACTTCTAATAATTCTATATTTCATGTTTCTATTTTCAAATTCAAATGACCCAAAAAGACTATTATTTTCATATAGATGATCACATGTCTAATAGAAACCTATATCACCCTACTAACTCGCCATAATGTAAGAAATTTGATAAAAAATAATAATTTTATAAATGAAGTTTGAAATTATATAATAGAAATATTCACAAATAGAATAAAGCCATATTGGAGTCTTAGTATCCTGTATAGTTTTTTTCCTATTATATTGGTTGTTTACAACTTTTCCCCATATTTATGTATGAATAAAAAATATGTTATGATGATATTGATCATTTATAGACCAAAATAGCCAATAAATGATATTGATGTTTATCTATCACCTTTGATTGGTGATTGGAATTTTCTATAGGTGAAAGGTGTTACACTTTTTATGAATATAATAAAGAGTATTTTCATTTATTTATTATGATAATGTTCACTATAAATTAATTTTTCTTATGGAATCTTATTTGGATACAATGTAAAGGTTTATAAATCCTATCCAATTTTCAAAGAAGTGACTCGATATCATCAATTTTATAAAGGAAGAAAGATAATGTACATGGGACATCAAATATTATTAATGGATAATATTTATCAAAGATTAAAAAGGCATTTAATGGTTCACAATAGTATGAATTTTCCCCAGAACCATTTTCATATTAAGAATATTACAATAAGGGGAAAACGTCATTTTCATATTTACAATGAAAGGAATTTATGGTTATTAAACAAATACATGTAAGAAATGGACCATATTATTTGAGATACCTTTTTAGTGATTTTTATATGTAAAACAAAACATTGATGTTATACATGTTGAGAAAAATATCTATAATGGTTTTATTGGAATTATTTTAGACATAAAATGAATGAAAAATATAGATTACTTGAAAAATAGATTTAATATAAATGGGAATATGTTTTCAGTAAGATCGCACCATCAATAGAAATATAAAATATATACCTTCATCTTATCACGCATTAAGAAATATTGAGAAGATAATTTTTTTTCAATGTTTTCTTGGTGTTAAAGTACCAAAGGGGTTCATTCAAAGTTAAAAATTCTGGTATTATTTAAAAATTTATATTTAATAGGTATGAAATCCCATAGATTCTATGTGTTTATAAAAAGGAAATTACTAAATGTATTTCATGTAATATTGTAGCCACTTATCAAAAAGTGTATCATAAGGTTGTCTTACATTTTCAATATCATTTTTAGCAAATTCAAAGACCCAAATTTGTTATATTTGTTGGAGAATGAATTTTTCTTCATAAATTTTCAACTAGAAATGTATTTTCTACATTCATTTTTTAGTATAATGGTTCATCTGATGATTCATTTTTCATAATATATAATAATATATATGCCTACTTATTTACAATGGTTTTATTATTTAGAAAGATATATGAATATAATAAAGGGATATGTTAAAAATATGTACCAACCAGGGGCCTCTATTATTCAAAAAAATATTTTTAAGGAAGTAATAAAGTTATTTAATAATTATTTATATAAAGTATAGCACATTTGTCTCCATATATCTCAAAATTTTATATTTTATAGTGAAGGTAAATGGATTAATTGAATAAAGGTAAACTTAATTCCACATAATGAAGTGATATAGGCACATCTATACATTTTGAACAATATTGTTTCATTATAACCCAATATATCAATACATATTACTGGATTGAAGGTGATATATCCAAAAATAAATGAAAATTGGTTGATGAAAAAACGTAAGAAAATTTCTTCCACGGTTTAAGGAGAAAATAAAAACTAATTTATCTATATAAAAACATTGAAATTTTTAGTAGGGGGACTAAGTGTTAATTTAATCATATGTTCTGTTTTTGATAATAAAGGTTACATATTTTACAAAAAAGGGATGACAAGAGTACCATTAAAAATAGTGGAGTAATGGTCATCACAGAAGCACTAAAATTTTCAATTTATGAAGATAAAAACTTAATTTATACATCAAATGCATATTTTAGAGTTGATGAGCTTATAAGGGAGATTTATTAAACTAAATTTCAAGTATCGGTGATTAAGTGTAACTGTGTTTATAGTAAAAGTGGACTTGAACATAATTATTTTAGATTTACTCTCATCTATTTTAAAATATTTTGTTTCAAAGTGGAACCATTTATCATGGTAATACATGCAAAGAAGATATTTTTTATTACTGACTAATCAAATGTGAAGTGATCTATCATTCTTCAATTGAAAAAGTAATTTTGGTGATGAGAATGTGGATGAAGATATGGACTTCTGTGTGGTTTCTTAATTGATTACATAATTATCTTGATGGAATTTTTTTTTATTTAGACATAGTCCTTGATATAAGAAAACATCACATTGGGGTAATATGAAAAAAAACATGTTTTCTTTCCAAATTATTCAGGTAAATTTATAATTTCTTTTTTTATAAAATTACAAATCAAAAAAACTCTATTTTTATCTGAAATTTTTAAATCTATTGATATTTATCGTTTCTATATTTTTTATTAAATTATATATTCATCAGTTTTAATTAAACATTTTTTATTGAAAAATCATGACATAATTAATATTTTATGAAAAATACACATGAAAAAATACATTTTAACTAATCTAAAAATATAACCATAAATATTAATAAAAACCATCTTTGACCCTAATTTTGTTTAGAATTCCACTCCAAAAAACACAAAAAAACTATAGGCCTGCATTTAAAATCACCAAAAAAATTAAAGTCAAAAATTTTAAAATTTCTGTAATATATATTAGCCTTTTAAAGATTCCAAAAATCATTCAAAAATAATCTAAAATGATATATTTCAATAATAATAACCTAAATGACATATTTAAATAAAATTTTAAAATCTGATTCCTTAAAAGGATCAAAATTATCATAGCTGAACCAATATCTGACTCAAATTACTATTTTAAAATACTCAAGACTTTACAAGGATAATAATTTCTACCATTTCTAAATTTATTTTTATATTTATTTTTTTAGTTAAACATTTCTTTAATAATATAGACATCATTAAATTTTTTTGACACTTAAACTTGTAATAACACTATTTTTTAAATGGAATTTTTTGAATTGTTTTTAGATATTAAATTTTCATCAACATTATTATTTAATAAAATCGATATGATTTTGTTAATATTATTAAAAATAAAAAAAGTTATGACAATAATGTTATTCTAATAATATACATTTACATAAAATTTTACTACATTCATCTATTTAAATTGAAAACAGATGAAGAAGATCATTTACAAATTTATATGTAAATGTTTTATATTAATATATCATAAATAAATAAATTATTTTAAAAAATTAATCTTTTTTTCAAAAAAAAAATTATAGCACTACTGGTGATCCTCCTAGGGAAGAGTCTTCTACTTCGTCTTCTCTAGAGAAGATGGTATATAGAGTTGGTATATATGGGATTACATTTTTACCAAAACATACACTACTAATAGGCATAAGAGGATATGAATTGAATTTTATGATAATGATAACCCATATGGAAACAATTTTAAGAGTTACATGGTTATACATGGCCACTACTAGATTAATATGTTATACCCTAATTGGAATAGTGTTAACAAGACATGGAAAGATTAGATGTGGGTGGATAAAACACCTCAATTGATTTATTTTTTTATCCACTGATTCAAATATTATATATTTACATGACTAATATTTAATATATGAAATTAAATATGACATTCAATTATCGAAAAACAATAAATAAATAAATAAATGTGTTTATATTTTACGTCAATTAGATGGAGTGATTTTAAAACAAAGTTGAATGATGTTTATGTTTTGGGGTTAGATAGAATGAAAACCCATGCCTCATGTATGTGTTTTTTTAAGTATATATATGTGATAAATTTATTTTTAGTTGGAAGGATGAATCATTTCATATATGATTATTATTGTATGTAAAATCAATTTGTAATATTAACTCTTAATTACATGATGATTTATTCATTTATTGTTATGTAATAGGCCTCTCATAGATCCCCCTAATAGATATAATTGTAGAATATATACTCTTATACTTTACACATAGAGGGTATCAATTACTGAAGGAGAAAATCATTATAGAAAATTTTGATACATTAAGAGATAAATCATTTAGTGGCTTTTAGGAGGTTTAGTCTGTCCCTCCATCTCTCCCTACTAACCATTAAATTTTGAAAAGGTTCTGGATAACAAAAAAGGACATGTTTTTTTACAGATCCATCAGCATAAGTTGTTAATAAAATTCCTGGAATTTAATTATAATTTTTATAGAATATTAGTATTTTTAAAATTCATTTTACTAACATATCATTTTAATATATCATTTTAGGACTCCCTTCAGGGGAAATATATATAGGGGGATTTATCCCTATGGGTAGGATGGACATTTGGGATACTTCCTTAGGAAATAAAAAATGTTAGAGCCACGTGAGAATATATCATGTAGGTTTTGGTATTATAAATTTATTTGGTCAACTGCGTACTACATCAAGGGAGGAAGAATACAAGGGATAAATTTCTTCCTTAAAGGTTTATCTATGATGGATAAATCAGTCTATAGATAATAAAGTTAAATCATCTATACAAGCTATGTTTATATATTATTTGAGATAAATGTTTCCTCTAGAGCCTACATGACTATATCGTATAACTTCTCATTCATACTTTTACTTATACTATGAGTTTCATACTAGGGATCCCCTGTTACGTATTATATTATACGAAATATTACATAATTTAGGTGATTAAGTATGTCACCATTTTATGAAATTAGGTTTGATGAGAGTGTAGGTACATGATCTTATTGATTCTACTACTACAATGTTGATTCTTGTAGAGGAGGTGGCCAAAGTTAGAGGTAGTATATATCATTTTTTACCTTTTCCATTTATCCTTCTCCATCATCTAACATATTATGTATGTGTTATTTTTAAATATTAAAATAATTTTTATTTATAATTACATGTAATTTTTTTCTTACTTTTACCTTATATAAGATTATCTAAAATTAAAGGAATTAGGGAAAAGGAAATAAAATCTTCAAGAATCATCACATTCAGATACATTTGAGGTTATTTATGAGATGGAAAAATTAACCCAAAAATATTCTACATTTGATCTGTTTTATGAGTTTTTATCACCAATGATATATGTGGGAGATATTACTCATTATAAATATATCATAAATCTTTTTAATTGTGAGGATCTCTCTGTACTCACCTTGAACTTGTATTCCAAGAATGTAGATTTCTATTTCGATTTCTATTTCATTAAATTAATATAACATAATGTGAATTAATTTATTAAATTTTTAATTAGGCATCTCTATGATATTTTCATTTAAAATAAGGGAACTTTTGTTTATGGTGTTATAGATCCATAATACATTTCAAAAGGTATGAAATATCTAAGTGATGTTATTTTAGATAATTATATATATGAAATATTAGAAAATATAGAGATTGGGTATTGGTTTCTTGCATTCCTTGATATGTAAGGAGACTTTAATATTATTATTAAATACTATTAATTTTAGTTTCATTAATGTTGAAATTTTTTTATTTTAATGGTCATTGAATGTTATGTGTATTCTGGCTACGTGAATACATGGCATATTGCATATGATCTTTATAGGGATGAGTTCATAAAAGTATTAAAATATTACTGATTTCATATGTTTAATTATATTATATCAATTCATTAATATTAATTATTTCTTGATATACATGTATTTTTAATTAATATATGAAATTACATATCATGTAAAAGGTTTATAAATGTTTACTTATCGATAGAGAATCTAAATAAAATTAAATATGTAAAAGTGCAAGTATATATCTTTTGTATTAATTAATAATTTCTTATCTTATATATATAATGATTATAATTTTCTAAATATTTATTCATAATCATAATTCCATTTTCAAAAAGGAGGATTTTCATGTGGTTATTATGTTTTAGGATTAATTTATGAGATTATCATGATTAGAATGATATTATATTTTAATAATATTAGTTTCATTACAACTCTAATGTTTTATACCAGTATGTTCTATTATTAATTATTTAACAATCACAATTTTATATTTTTTGTTTATGTTACAAAATATAAAAATTAAGAATAAAACAAACTTGGAATATTATCTGCAAACTATTTTTTATGTATCATAAGTTTTTAGATTTACATTTAAAATTTTGGTGTATCATTATTTATCATGTGGTTAAAGTTTAAACAAATAGTAATTTATTTCTTGTTTTCTTGTTGTTTTCTGTTATATTTTACTATTTTTTGTTGTTTTTTGTAATGAATTTCATGTTAATGATATTTGGATTTATTTATATTATAACATTTTAAAAAAATTACAAGGATTAAATTTCATTTTTTCTTAAAAATAATGTTGAATCCAACTTTCAATGCATGTTTTAAGAAACACATATGTTTAGATTCTTGAAATTTTGTTTTTCTATTTTCAATTTCTCTTTTAGGAAAAACCCACATTAAAACTAAGTAATAATTGATTTTTTAAAATTTTCAATATCGATTTGTACATAAACTGATGTTGAAAGTACATTTAAAAATTATTTAAATAACTATTGTAGAGACTATAATTTTTAATGATAGATGAATTGACGTATATTTTTAACCTACATCAAAAATAAAAAAAATACTATTAAACCCCTTATTTACAATAGTTAGTATGAATCCCCAGTTCCTTTTCTATTTTGAGTGATGTTTTGATCAATTTCATTTGTATATGATATATTAAAAAGGCTAAATCGTGTTCGTGAAATACACCCACTCAGAAAATATAATACATAATAAACAAAAACCATATACATCTAGTCCCTAGGTGCCAATTCCCCTCCTAGAACCCAAACTATACCTAATTTGGTCAATGTCAAATGCCTTTGAAGATTCCAAACAACCACCCAATGGGGATAATCCCTTCCATAGAACTAATAGTTAAACATCATACCTACTTAAACCAGTGTTGGATGTATCTCAATACATAACATCATCATGAAAAATAGTATTAGACTCATAATCATATTCTGGGTAGGTGATCCTAATCCATTAATTATATTATACCCCAAGCTCAATTCCTAGTAATCATGGGAAATCCCATTGTACTAGGTTCTCTGGTTGATTCTCAAGAGTCCGGATCAATATAGTAATATCATAAGGCATAAAACTGATTCCTAGGGGGATAAGCCTATGAAATGTATATGAACTCAAAGGATTGATCATATCATCATAGGAATCTTATATAGGAATAATCTGAATATAAGGGTATTTCCCAAGGCATTTAAAATTACTAGTTATCATAACTAAATCCAAGGGGATTTCTCAAGGAATTCTAAACAAAAGTCATATTTCCAAATCCTAGGAGGTGATCCAAGGAATTCTATATAACATCGGGCTTATAATCTATATCATAGGAACCCTAATCAACCATTACATGCATTTATATATATATAACTATAAGGTAAAATCTTGTCCCATGATATATCATATCATTGATGATTCATGTTCTAAGGTGACACCCACAATCATCACTACCCATTCTTGCAATCACTCTCTCAGTATCAGAACAATACAGGTCACCAACTAGGGTCCCCTAGTTCTCATCATAATCACATTATGACCTCACTAGAGTCGCATCAAAGAACATACACCCTACATGGGTTCCTCAACCACATTTCCATATCATGACCCCATCCTATTACCCTAGTCATAACATCACTCAACATATATTAGGGTCCTTTAAGCCCATATATACCCTCTAAGGGGAAATCATAAAATCCCAAACCAACCTAGGCGTTGATACCAATATACCATATCATCATCATGAATAATTATTCATAAATAAATCTATAAAATTTATCATACAAGGAAGACACTCATGGTTTAAAAAATAGGGTATCTCCTTCATGTGGTCAAAAGGACCAAAATAACACAACTAATCCCTTCTAACATTCTATTGGAAACCAAATCAAAACACCCATTTTAAAACCATTTAGAAATGATATCATACCCATATTTCTCACACTATTCAATTTCCAAAATCTATTAAAACATCCATTAGAAGCCACTTAAATTTCAAAATACAATTTGAACCCCATTTCCCAAATTAACATCCTCCATTAAAATTCCATTTAATTCAAGACCCTTTTTAAAATGATTTTTAAAATGGAAACCTCTTGTTCTTTAAAATAGAACTCATGCCACTAAGAAATAAATAAATGCGACTATTTTCACTCATTCGTCCAAGGAACCACCATCGAACCATTTAAAAATGTATACTATCTATGTGGGTTATTAGGTCAATATGAGTCTGTCTAAATTTTTTGTTGACATAATAGAAGTAATGAAACTTGTAGATAGATAAAATAATGATGACACATGAACATAAAATCACCAATCGAACAAGAGACATGAATACATTCAAGGCCACCAACCTCACACAGAGTTATTCCCTTAGAAACCAAGTTCAACCATCACTACCATGGATTATCTTAGCATTTCATCGATGCTTGAGAACCTATCTCAAACCAAGACATCAAATAATTAATTATAAATAATTTTTTATTAATTATTTGATTAATTTTTATTCATTTTTAGTCAATTTATAATTTAATTAAATTAATTCCAATAGGAATAAATTTTTAAAATCTGATTGAGTCATTCTGGTCCACCTAAACCATGAATAATCATATTTGGAAGGTCTATGAAATAATTAAAACACCATTTTGGGAAAAATAATTAACATGTGACACACTATCAATACCCTATTTAATTTAATTTAAACAAAAACCTTGAATAAATCATTATAGTGATGAAAATTCAACAAAACCGCACGTAATGATGTGTGAACATCCTCCTGTTACATCCCCTAACAACTCCAAGAAATGTCCCCATTATATCAAATGATTCTTGTGATGATTCAGTTGAAATAACTTCCCAAACGTATCTAGTTTTCACCAAAATTATAGATAGGAAATGGTAACCAAATATCAGAGGGATAGAATAAAATAACTCAACATAATAATGAATCCATGAACACCCCAGATCGAAGGGGGGTTCAAGATTGGAAGGGGATAGGGAGAGATATCCAACAATGGATTATCCATTCATGATCTTGACACAAAAAATAAGGGAGTAAACTTGTAAAAATATAGTCCAACCCATATTTCTAAAAAAAATAAATAGGCAAAGGTCTCACCATAGTGTGGTCAACCATTTCCATGATATGGTTTCCTCATTTCAGGCCAAAAAAAATGGTGACCAAGGTCACACCATAATGTGTTGGGTCCTGGATATTTCATATAGGGGGTTAGGCTAAGGAAAATGGAAGTTATGGTCTCACCATGTATAGTGTGGCATGGGCGTTTTTAGGAAAGGGGTCACTCCAACACACCCTGGGTATATCTGCATTTTATAGATCCCTGTGGTTTATACAAAAATAGATAACTACATTGTAGGGAGTAGAATAGTGAGTTTATCCCTATTCCTAACTTCCCCCTCCTCATTGTGTCTTGCAACATAACATGGTTCTCCCTATAGTCCCATAAAATGTGCACTATTTTGCCACAACAATGTGGTCTCCAAATATTTTTTGGTTGGGATAAGCCCTGATTCCACACACTCCACCTAGGAACCATGCCCTCTGAGCTCAGTGTTTTATCCCCAACCATGGGATCCACCACATTTTTTTCCCCTAATGAGGATCACCTTTTGTGAAATTAAGTCATAGGTCCACCTAACATCAACCCATAATCCATTTGAGAACCTGAATCACCTATCAATACACAATTCACAAGTATAAAAATATCCACAAGATTTTTAGGTTCTTAAAATTAAAATATAAACCCCAGTTCACAAAAAAATCCCCTCTCAACATTAAAAATTAAAATTCCTTTAAAAATTTTAACCTAGAAAAACATTAGTCTTTACATTGGTCATGTGTTAAATCATTTTATGATTATCCTATTATCTCAACAATAGGTGATAAATAAAATTAATCTAGTACAAAGAGATACATGTGTCTTGATGGATGATGTGTAGAATAAGGTTCCACACAATGAAATTTCTTAAAGTATCAAAGAGACCATGCTACCAAAGAGAAATGAAATATGGAAAAGAAGAAGTGAAAGAATATAGAGTTTACCCAAACATAGAGATAAAAATAAAGGAGTATCATGGTATAGAAATAAATATAATACTTTTTTATCTCACTAAGGAGAATGTCAGTTCAACCTTATTCTTGTATGTAGTGTTTTTGTTCGTTATATGTAGGTAATTAAAGTTGATGCTTGATTTAAGGGGATAACTGAAATTATTTTAGAAAACTAGAATAACTTTTCAGTACAAGATAGAATTCACCATCTTGTAGTGATTTTAACATTTGTATCTTCACGAATATTTGATTAAGGTATCAATTGTGATTAAGTGAAGATGGACTTTATCCCTTGAGGGGGATAAGTTTGAAAATAAACTAGAATTATGATATCATGTGAATCAAGAATTTTTAGAAAGTGATTTATATGATTTCATTTAGATGGTTTGTTTTCATATTCTATCATCTATGTTTTTTAAGACCCAATTATTAAGTTGTGGGGGGAATTTGAATTTATTAATGACATGAAAATGAGAAAATAAAGTGTTGTTTTTTAAAACATGACTTTCTAGATATTTGGAATGTATTAAACCCATGTGTAAGATGACTACAAGAATCAAAATTTGTAATATCATTAAAAAATATTCATCAATTGATATCGTCCTAAAAATATTTTGACATCCACTCAGAAAATAATATTGAGTTTCTATCATATTCTAGTTTGATTATGGATATATTTATAAAAATTATCCATTATTGTTTTCAACATTGATCATTTCCCACAAATACTTTCAGTGGGATAATTTATGGAACATTAATTTAATTAAATTGATACTACCTCTCTCAATATTGTTTGTATTTATTATAAATAATGGATAGACAAAGAATAAAATGAAAAGTACATATTGTCATGAATTTTATATACTAGTATTGACATCAAATATCAAGGGGGAATTTTTGGACCCACTTGGTATTGAGTTTTATTTTTTACCAGTAATAATAAATTAAATAATATTTATTTTCAAATATGTTAATAAAGAATAACTTGGAATGAGTTTGGAGTACCCAATAATGTTTATGAGAAGAAGGATGAAGTTCCCAATAAAGGTGTCAATATATGTTTATTTGTGAATATTTCATGTGGATTAGATAAAAACCTTGAAGATTGGAAGTGATTGAATTTTATTATTCATATAACAACATAATTTGATTCCATTAGATTATTTGAGATAAATTTTAATATGGAAATAGGATTGAGTTACTATTAGTTGAATGAAGAGTAATGTTTTACTAAATATTAGTTAATATGGTTGATGAGAAATGTTTTTCTTTAAGGTTCATGTGAATAATAGTTTAAAGTTGATATGAACAAGTTTATGTGATGAGAAGATTCCATATAATATAGTGATTTTTTCACATTATATCTTTGTGAATAATGTTCTAAGATAGCTAAATTTAGAGTAGATTAATTGTTGTCTATTACTCTATGAATTTACATCCTATGTATTATCATATGGTAAAAATAGGTGTTAAATACTAATGAAACTTGGATGATGTTTGATGAAGTGTTAAATATGGATGAGGAAGTATAAGATAAATTGAAATAAATTAACTGTATTTATATACTACATAATATTTGGAATTATTTTGGAAATGATTGAATATGATTTGAAGTTATTCCAAACTAATCTGAATCATTTGCGATGTGTTGAAGAAGTTTGGGGATGGTATGAAAATTTTAAATTTAAAGGATATTAAAAATTTAAAAGACTCCAACATACATTATAGAATATAAAAAAATGAAAAAGGAAAACTAAGAGTCATTATGTGTTGGATATTTCTCAAAAATGTAAAATTATTTACACATAATTTTTCTCTAATGTATACAAAAAGGTTCTATAGTGCATGTATAAAGGTTGATACGTAAGGGGAATCAGAATAGATATTGAGAGTTTGGAAAATTATGCATTTTTCTTGTGATATATAATGGTTATACATCTCATATATAATAGTATACAATATCAATTTTAAGGGTACCCAAAAGGGAAATATATAATTTGGTAAATTATTGAATCTATACTAAGATATGTAAGGGTTCTCGCATTCATACGTAAGAGTTTCTAGAATTTAATAATTAGAAAAGTGCTAGAAAAGTTGCCTTTTGAGATATAATATCTTCTTGAATTTAGAAAAAGATAATTATAAAATCCTTATGATGATATGTAATATATTTTTAGAGAATCATGTGATGATATATAATATTCCTATGAAGTAAAAAATTTAATATGTAAGTTAGTTATTTCTTACATATTTTGAAACAATTTTAGTGAATGTGAGAATTATGAAAATTTAAAGGATGATATTACAGAAACGTAATTTGAGATTTAAAAAAATATATTTGGAAACCACTGTGATAATTTTGACTTGTTATTCAAGTCATAAAAATCATGATATTGAAATATTAATCCATGATTGTAGTAACTAGTTTGGGTGATGATTGATATGTAAAATGAATTATCTATATATTGTAAAGTAGATGATCATGCCATGAAGTAGTCTAAGAATAAAAACATGAAAAACCAGATTTTGTAATGCAAAATATTATCACATCTCAAAGAGAAGACTAATATATAATGCATGATGAAGAAAGTGTTGCAGGAAAGAATAGTGTTTGATATTATGGATTAATTCATGAAGAAATAAGTTTATTGATATAGAAAATGTGCTTACACCAAGAGAATATTGTTCACACCAAAATATTTTTCATGTGTTCATACACACATGGAGAGAATAATGTGAGTATTTGTCGAAGGAGAACATTGTGATGGATGTGACATGGAAATTAAAGAAAAAGATTAATTAAAATATTATATGTGATTAATTTATATGATTTTTTAAGACCAATAATAATGGGGAATTTAAGTATAAATATTGAATTATTTTCACATTCAATGTTTTTAAATAATATCTAGGTGAGATGTTGAGTATATAATAGCATAAGAAGAAGAAAAATAAAAATTGTATCGAAATATAGAGACCCAATGTTTTTATTATCCAATATATTATAGTATTCGATAAAAGATAGATAGATCCAATGCTGATGTGAATTTTTATCCATGTTTGTTGAAGAAGAAGGTCAAGTGAGAGTGATATTGGCCTATTTCTTCTAAAGATCATATAGGACAAAAAATAGGACTTGAGAATACTATCCTATGATTCCCTATATCTTAATTATGAACAAGAATAATAATATGATGATGATGATGATAGGAACCCTTTGTGATTATGAAATAATGAGGACAGATATTATATCCACACTATCTAGGAGATACACGAGTTGATAATTATGATCAAACTTTATGAGGATTAGGTCTAATATTATATTTAAATAAGAATTCATAGTTGGTTAGAAAGCCATAGAAATGTAATTTCGTGCTTCTATGAAACTTGGTAGGTTTTGGGAGTATGGTTTCAAGTATATACCATTTCATGATCTTCATTTTGAGAATAAAAGTGGAGTTTTATATGCAGAAATAACAACCACCGTACACCGAGTATATAGTCTTCCAAATATGAGGTGAACCTCATTTTCAAATCCATGCGTGCCTTGTTTTTTTAATTTCCAAATTATATTACTTTAATGGAAACTGAAGGAGGCAAGAGATAGATATATTTAAAATCATAGAATAGGTGCAGAGGTAATAGATAGGGTATAAAATTTTAATTAGTAATAAGTAGACTACATTGATTCACCCCCTCAACCCATCAAATCATTGTGTTTAAACTAAAACTAGCGAAACAAAAAACATTTGGTCAACTAGCCTGCATGCCTATCCAGATATCTAGGAACAACACTACCCTTCACCTAGGTGGAAACCTTTATAAATAATCCACTATATTGAATTTCTTGAATAGTTAAACTAATAGAAAAAATATTAGATCATAATAGATTGCATGTTAAGGGTAAAAAAATAAAAACTATTAAGAAAAATTTTATAGGAACATGTCATCAAGTAACCTTAGAAACTTTTCTCATCAATTACATAATATCCTCCACCAATGGACCAAAGGCCTTCATTTTTTTTATTGATTTTGATAATCCACCTTTCAAGGGGTGAGGTGGAACCCTTACAAGGTATGTAGTCATAAGTATTACATGGCATATAGGCTATAGAGGAATTCATTACCCGTAGGCTTCAAACATTACATCCATCCCAGACTAACTACTTGGAACTACTCCTCCCCAGCATCTTCTTCATGAAATAATTTCTCTATATTCGCATGTATCAATTAAATAATATCATTGAATGTTTTTTCCCATATCATGGTTTCCATCAGGGTACTCCCCATTCATCAAAGTAATTACAATAATTTTCTACACACGCAGAAATGTATACATGCTCATCCAATTATAATTTTAACAATTTTAACATCACAAGAGATATAAAACTCTTAACATAAGGAATCATTGTATTCTACTAATGAAAAACGAAAAAATGATTCCATTAATTTTTTATTGGACAAAATTTTCCTCAAACTCATTGTATGATGGTTTATGATGAAAAAATTGATTAATCATTTATTAAATTTAGACACCTAACTGAAAAATGTCTATTTTCTCACTTATATATATATATATATGTGTGTGTGTGTGTGTGTGTGTGAATACACATACACATATTATTATTATTAATTTCAATACAATATAATATATTATTTAGAATATTTTATTAGATTAATTTTTCTTTATACTCATTTCCTTATTGTTCATGAGTGCACATCCATGCCTTGAGAAACATGATAATTTGACAAACTAATCAAATAAAATTTAATTATTATTATGAATATTAATGTAAATGATGATAAAATATATTTTTAACAATATTTTATTTGATTAATTTCTAGGATTATCATTTATCTCAAGATATATATATGTGTACATGTATACATGTATGTATGTATGTATTGAGGAAAATGAGAAACGAGTGAATTAATCAAATAAAATATTCTGAAAAATGTGTTACATTAGAATTGATATTGATAGAAATATTATTATATATATATAATGAAGGATGGGTGTCTTTTATACACCATTGGATCGAAGGGGTTTTCATGTTCGGTTATACCATGAGCCATGGATGTTTCCCACTAATTTCCTCCCCCGCCATTTAATTTAGTGGAATGGATTTAATCAGAGGGGCTCCCTGGTACACAAAACCATTAGTCATTTTCCTTCCCTAGCTTCCACCCCCTAAAAATTTAACCACAACAACTCACCAATTTTAATACATCCAAATTTTATATTCATTCATTATCTGCCTCCACCTCGAGCCATATTCACTCATCTCATCATGGGGAGTCCTGATAATGGTGTCAATTTGAATACCCCCTATGAAAATTCTAAATCCAAGCTTCCCATTATCAACACCATTAATAAAATTACCTTTCCACTAATTCTTACTTGTACCACTTGTAATGTCCTGGAATTTCTGTGTAATTTTTTTTAAATTATTTGGAATTATTTTGAGACCAGGTGGTGAGATGGAATGTGATTTAAAGGCCTGGGGTTCCTGGAATGAAATTTCTAACTTATTTTAATTTAACTTAAGTGAACGTGTGAGTGGTTTTTCCTATCTTTTAAACCCCTGCTCAGATTAAAAATTTGAGGGCACAATTGGACTCACAATATCAAGATTTTCTTAGGAGGGCCCTAATATCAACCAGTTTGGGTCAACCAGAAATGTTAATTTTTCAGACGTAAAGAAGAAAAATAATAAATATAATATTATTATTATTTTATCTTATTTCCGTTGAGTAAAGATTCTTCAATGTTGTGATGCAGTGATTAGGTGACACTATATTTATTAATGACACTCATTAATGGAACAGTGTGGTTATGCTAAAACACTCAACTTGTTTTCTTTATTAGTTAATCAAGGATTTAGGGTTGAAAAAGAACCCTGGAATTTCTCCGGTTAAATGCCAATGGAAACATCCACCATCGACGAACAAAGGAGATTACAACCACATCGACCACACACCTGGAGAAAGGATCGGATCCAATGACCGATGAAAAAAGATGAATGCCAGTGATTCACGGATCGATGATGATGATGCAGATCTCATCCATCATTAGCAAGGGATCCAATAATCCAGCTAGGGTTTTATGCTTTCTTTGTGATTTCTCTTTCTTTTCACGTTCTTGAGGTTAATGATGAATGCATAACAACCCACAAATTGGTTGATCTATGATATGACCATTCTTATGGGAGTTTTATAATGCATGATTGGGAATGAAGATTTAATATGCGGTGTGGTTATTATTATTTTCCCCATTTTTTAAACTCTAATGTAGAGGGAGTGGGCTGACACGAAAAAATCTCGGGTCCCCCACTGTAGATGTTTCTTGTGCGTTCTTCATGGTAGAATGACCAGGTTAGTATAAATGTGATTTTGAGGGCTTCCCAGTAATGTTAAAACCCTACAGAGCCTATAGACGTAGTTGGATCAAGAAATAGACTACTTGAGAAACTCTGGTGTCCCGTAAAAGAAATCACCAGTGCACCGTTGGTGGCAGTCGGATGTGGCCCGCGGTGGTAGCCACGGGTAGAGGGAGGTGGCGGCTAGTAGTGTCCCATGGCGGTAGCCATAGCCAGAGGGAGGTAGCATGTGTAGTGGTGAAAAAGTTCCACGGATAGCTAGAAGAAGTGGCTTGGAGGTGTGGCGCTGATTGGCGCCACATGGAGGAGGCGGCCCTCATCTGGGCCGCTCAGATGAGATAGAGGCACACGGTCCATCGACCGCGTGTGGGAGGACAGGTTGTCCATTTTTCTGGATGCACTAGATGGAATAAATTTTGTAGAGACGCATCTTTCTGGACCGATCTGGTCCACTACACAGACCGATCACAGGGGGAGGCGACACCTGCTGGTGTTGTCGGGTGATGAACTGGACGCAGCTAAGCCGCGTCTAGGCTAGAGAAGTCAGCCCAAATTAGCCTTCCAAGTTTCTAATGGTGGTTCATGTCACACCAAGTGGTCTGGGCCAACCACGGTCCAGGCTGGACCTAGTCAGGTTAGGCCCTAGTCGTATCGAGCCCGGACCCAATCAGCCACCATTTCACAGAAATGTTTGTAACTAAAATATCAGATTTCCAATTTATGTGCCATCTATGGTACAAGAACCCTTAAAACAAGAAATTCCTTCTGAGATACTCTATTTGAGTTTTGGTGGAAGTTGGAATATATCTGGGTAGGATCAAACTCGAATCCAACCGGGCCCTTTTTACAAAAGTGCACATATCTTACAGACCGGGTGTCCGTTCGACGCACCATCTATTGCATTGGGACCCATACGATGATACAATCCTTTGGGTTACACTATGTGGGACTTCATGGAAACTTAGGTATGACTGATGTCTTGAGGAGTAGATCCTCTCAAAATTAGGCATGCTATATGCGGGAATGTAGTGGTTGGTTGAGACATGAAGAGTGAAGAGTGACCTTTCGTGGATCAGCAATGGAGCAACCCTTTTTTGATCATAAATGAAGTGACCCATTGTGAATCAGCATGAGGGTGACCCTCCATAAATTAGAATGAGGGTGAACATTCATGGAATAGTAGGAGTGAAGTCGGTCGTCGATCAGCCGCAGTGCGACCCATCGTGCATCAGCAGAAGAGCGGCCCTTTGTGAATCAGCAGCAGAGAGACCCTTCATGGATCATCAGCAGATCCTCAAAATAAAATAAGATGATCCAGCTTTATGACGAATCATATTTACTTACATAGATAATTTATACCTATTGTGAGATGTTATTTACTTTGTGCTATGTATTTGAGATCTTTCTTGGTGGTATTTCCTTCATGGTATTTCTTTGGTGGTATTTTCCCTTCTTGATTTCTAACAGACCTTCGGTGGTTTTGGGGACCCTACTAAGTTGTTATACTCACCCCTACATGGGCTTTACCCACACGTGTTGTGTCTTTCGTAGATGATGAAGACCGATGCTAAAATGTTGACCTTGGTGGTCTAGGACACAGTGGAGCTCAGTGAGGTAGGAGCGGACGGGGCATATTCCACAGCTTCATGATTTACTACCACTACCCTATAGGTAGAGACTTTAGAGCAGACATCGATAGTAATTTTTATATTGTGGGTTCTTGGGCTTGTATTCTGGCCCATTTACTTTCAATTTACACATTTTTTTCTCAGTGTTATTACTTTTGGTTGTT
The DNA here is from genome assembly GCA_963277665.1 of Viscum album. NCBI lineage: Eukaryota > Viridiplantae > Streptophyta > Magnoliopsida > Santalales > Viscaceae > Viscum > Viscum album. Next base: position 1,422,749,454 of record OY728161.1, read on the forward strand.
GTATTTTTTTCCCTTTATTGTTTTCTTTGTGTAGTGTGTCATGTCTATGTGTGTACAGGTTTAAAGACAATGCCTTTCCTTTTTGGGATATACCTTTCTCGTTCTATTCACTTGACCCTGACCTATAAAAGGTGGGATTGGGGTAGTCACTACTAGGGCCCTGGGAGACAGGTTGTAACAAATTGGTATCATAGGGAGGTAGGTTATAATAGAATATCTAAGAGTCTATATTTTCGATGGGGGAAATAGTATTAAGTGTCTTGAGTTCGGATTTCAGTCCAGGGAGTCCAGTGTTGGTGTTGCGGCCGACAAATCTATACACCAGGTCCCTGAATTATGTTTTCCAACTAAGTATATGAAAACACGAGTTGAATGTGTTTTGGAGATTTTTATCTCTTGATCTCTTTTGAGTCAACTCACCATGTAAAACTTATTTAAAGTGGCACATCTGTTTCACTAAAGGATTCCTCCAAAAAGATAATCAGCTAGGATTATAGTGAAGGGTCACAACGATGGCCCACGAGTGATGAGGCGTTGGTGTAGTGACCACTTATAGCGATAGAACCTTCGGGTGGTGTACCAGCAGCACTGCCACCCATAGAGCTGCAGTTTCTTCCAGCCCCACCAGCAGACAGTGCACGCCGACTGAGCGTGCTGCACGAGTTCAAGAGATAGAGGCCTCTAAGGTTTTGAGGCTAGATAGATCCTTATTCAACTGAGGATTGTCTAGAGGTAGTTACGTGGGTTTTTTCACTTAGTAGAGACACCTACAAACCAGATAGTGGTTCAAGATGGAAGCCTTTTTTAGAGAATAGAAGAGATATGATGGACCTTGATTCTCTAGACACGCAAGGAGGTGACCCTTTCTTGGTTAGACTTTGAGAGACTCTTTAGGATAGATTTAATACCAGAAATAATATGCTCAGTGCTTATTTGGGAGCTACTGCACCAACAACAGGGTAGCCTGGCTATGGCCTAGTACTCCACAAGGTTTACCGACCTCTCCTGCTACTCCACCAACATGGTATGAGACCCTTTCATTGGGTCCCAGAACATTGAGAAGGGACCTGGACAGGATATCAGGGCATTGATGATTTCACTCAGCATCTTGACACAGGCTGGAATGCTAGAGTGAGCTCTAATGGTGGGAAGATTCATAGCCGAGCAGGCACAGATGGTGAGAGCCACCACCAGATGATTGGTGGATGATTCATCTACAACAGGCAGTAGGCAGACGATGTAGAGGCCCAAATAGGTTAGACCGTCTGTAGGAAGACCCTAGGAAGTAGGGTCGGAGGTGAAGAGTTCGTGAGGTAGAGGATGTCATATGAGGAATAGATTTTTCTACTCCTGCGGTGGATAGGGTCACAAAGATCGAGAAATCCCAACCCACTATACAGAAAATTAGAAAGTAGTCGATGGACCACCAAGGTAGAGGCAGAGAGTTGAACAGGGCAGTCCACAGAGAGGCGAACATGGTAGGGGAGTAGGCAGAGTGGAATACAGTGGGAGGAGATATGAGGTGCTACCACCACCACCCCCAAGTGATCCACCACAAGCTCTGGGGGAAGGTGGATAGAGGCAGGGCCAACTTTAGGAAATGGAGGCCTATAACCATGGTGATCCAGAGATGATTATAGGTATGGTAAGTGTCTACTACACATTAGATATAGTTATTATAGACGCAGGTTCGAGTCACTCTTTCCTTGCCACAGACCTTGTTCAAGGCTCGAAGATTTTGGTGGATCTGTTAGCTAGATTTTTATAATTAGAGACTCTTACTGGAAGGGATTAAACGATTACACACTGGTGTCGGTAGTGTGAGCTTACTCTTGGGGGAAAGTGCTTCGGTTGGTATCTTCTAGTAGTATCATCAAGGCATTATGACATCATATTGGGTATGGATTGGTTATCCACAGTCTATACTTAGATCAACTGTTTTAGGTGCAATGTGTGGTGTGTCTGTGAGGATGGGACTAGGTTTTCCTTCACCGGTGAGAAGGGAAATTTGGCAGCATAGGATGGACTTTCTTAGAGGATGGTGCATCCTATCACTCACCAGTTGTCTAGCCTCACCCTCGGTATGGTGGATGAGAGGAGTCTGAGATTTCAAGTAGTGGTGGATGAGTGTGAGTATTTCTTTCTTGAGGATGTTTTGGGACTACCTCCTCGCATGGAGGTAGACTTCGACATCGATCTATACAAGGGGACAACACCTATATCTACAACAGCATATCATATGGATCCCATAGAACTTCTTGAGTTGACGTTATAGCTAGAGGACTTACAGGAGAAGGGATTCATGAGACCCAGTGTTTCACCATGGGTAGCCCCGGTGTTGTTTTCCAAGAATGTAGACGAGATCTTGAGGCTATACGTATACTTCTAGAGAGAGAAATAGGTGACCATGAAGAAATAGTATCCACTGATGAGGATTGATGACCTCTTTGATTAGCTGGAGGGATAGAGGTGGTTCTCGAAGATAGACCTCAGATCAGTTTATCATCAGCATTAGGTACGAGATGGGAAAATGCTGAAGACATCCCTCAGGTGTCGTTATGGTCACTATGAGTTCTTGTTAATTTCCTTAGGCATGACCAATGCCCACAAAGTGTTCATGGGACTCATGAATAGGATATTTCAGTGGTACCTAAATAGTTTCATGTTGGTCTTCATTGATGATATTATGGTGTACTCGGTGTTGGAGGAGGAGAATACTACACACCTGTGGGTAGTTCTATATACACTTCGTGAGAACCAGCTTTATGGTAAGCTCTCAAAGTTCCAATTCTAGATTTGGGAGGTCCACTTTCTAGGACACTTCATATCAAAGGCTAGAGTTGCAGTGGATCCGGAAAAGATAGAGGCAATGCTTTCTTGGGAGCCACCCAGGAGACTGATTGAGGTGTAGAGTTTCCTGGGGTTTGTTATATCATATTTAAGGTCCGTATCTGACTTTTTTAGAATATCATCACCCTTTTAATCCTTGAAAAGGAAGGAAAAAACCTTTTTATTGATGGAGAGGTGATATCATAGTTTCCAGGAGAGGAGGCAGACACAGATGAGTGCCCCCATCTTGAGACTACCAAAAGTGGGCATTGGGTATGTAGTCTTCTGCAATGCATCAGGGACTGGACTGGGTTGTTTAGTGATGTAGGAGAAAGTAGTGACTTCCTACGGCTCATGGAAGTATAGGCAGCTTGAGCAAAACTACATGACCCATGACCTGGAGTTAGTAGTAGTGGTGTTTTCCTTGATGATGTGGTGGAACTACTTGATGGGTGAACGGTTTACTGTCTAATCCAACCACAAGTGTATCAGGTGTATCTTCTCATAGAAGGACCTTAACATGAGATAGTGGAAGGGGCTAGAATTCCCCTAGTACTATGACTTTGAGAAGCTATTTACTGTTGGGAAGGGGAATGTGGTGGCAGATACACTCAGTAGGAGGTCTGGTTTGTAGCTTCTCAGTGAGGTGAGAGAGCAGATAGTTGTGATGTAGATATCCTTCATGGATAGTGATGAAGCAGCTTACCTTCAGTTGATGACTGTCACTCCTCCACTCTTATAGATAGTTAGGGAGGCACAACATGGTGTGTTAACTGCAAGGATCGACGTGCTCTGTTATCTGTAGGACAACCTCCTAATGGATTTTTGATCGATGGGGAGCATGTCATCCTTTTTAGAAGATTCACTATAGTACTAGTGACTTTATGGGAGGATATTTTTGAGGGACTTCTATACATCCCTTTTGGAGTTACATCCTGGTGTGGTGAAGATGTAACAATACCTCTAATGTCAGTATTGGTGGTAAAGGATGAAGAATGTGGTGGAAGAGTTCGTTTCATGATGCCTCACTTATCAGCAAGTGAACGCTGAGCATTATGTCCCAGCAGTCTTGGCACAACTACTTGAGGTACTGTAATGGAAGTGGGATGATATCTCCATGGACATCGTGATAGGATTACCACTCACATCCAGGGGCCATGATTCTATCCAGTTGATCATTAACTGACTCTCTAATTTGGCCCACTACCTACCCATCTAGGAGTAGGGATCGGTATAGGGATTACGATGCCTCTACATCCAGAAGATAGTGTGGGTTTATAGGGTGACTTTGAGAATCATCTCGGATCATGATGCTGGTTTTACATCCCAGTTGTGGAAGGGATTGTGGGAGGCGTTCGGGACTCAGTAGTGATTGAACACTACCTTTCACCCTCATACAGATGTTTAGATGGAGTGGACCGTACAGACCCTGGAGTACATGCTTCATACTTGAATCCTTGATTTTGGTCACAGCTAAGGAGGTAAATGCATGAATCTTCTCACGTCATCGACTGGGGTGAGCTATAAATTGATGATAGGGTGACGTTTACAGAGTTCCTGGTAGAGATAGAGGATCTACAGGAGTGGGTCCTTCGTGGATGGTCGATTCCTCTTGTGTGTGTTCGGTGTCAGCACAATAACCTCTATGAGAGAACTGGGATTAGGAGGCTCAGATTCGTGATGACTACCCCCATTTTTTTATTATCCATTTTTTTGGATTTGGGTGGCATAAATCCATAAGGTGGGGAAAATGTAATGTCCTAGAATTTTTGTTTATTTTTTTAAAATTATATGGAATTATTTTGAGACCAGGTGCTGAGAAGGAATGTGATTCTGAGGCCTCGGGTTCCCAAAATGTAATTTTGAAAGATCCCTTAAGTGAATGTGTGAGCGGTTTTTCCTATCTTTTGAACTGGTGCTCAGATCAAAAATCTAAGGGCATAATTGGATTTGAAACTTTGAGATTCTCCAAAGAGGGACCTAACATAGACCGATGCGGGTCGACTAGAAAAGTTTATTTTTTAGAGCTAAAGAAGCAAAATAATAATCTTAATAATAATATTATTATTTATTTTCTTTCTATTAGGTGATGATTCATCAATGATGTGATGCAACAACGATGTGACATTGCATTCATTAATGACACTCATTAATGGAACAATGTGGCAATGCTAAAACACTCAACACATTTTCTTTATTAGTTAATCAAGTATTTAACGATGACAAACAACCCTAGAATTTCTCTGATTAAATTATGAAGGAAATATCTTCCATCATCGAATGATGGAGATTACAAGCACGATGATGAAACACCTGGAGAAAGAATCGTATATAATGACCAACGAATAGTGATGAATGCCAATGATTCTCGTATCGATGATAATGATGTGGATCTCATCCATCGTCAGCAGCAGATCCAACAATCTAGGTTGGGATTTGTGCTTTCATTGTGATTGATGTTTCTTTCCCCATTCATGAGGCTAACAAAAAACACGAACCAACCCACAAACGGGATGATCCATGATCCGATCATTCTTGCAGGAGGGTTATAATGCGGGATTGAAAATGGGGATTTGATATGCTGTGTGGTTATTAATATCCCCCCCCCCAATGTTGAAACTCTAATGTGGAGGGCACGGGCTGACAAGAACAAGGCATGTGTCTCTCCGTCATAGATTTTTCTCGTGCATTCTTCATGGTTGAATGATCTATTAAGTGGAAATGAGATTTTAAGGGCATCGAGGTAATGATGAAGCCCTATGGAGCCTATAAGTGCTTGTAGTTTTCGAAACAGACCACCGGAGAAACATTGGTAGCCCACAGAAGAAATTGTTAGCGTGCTGCAACAGTAAATGGTCATGAATAGCTGGCCAGAGTTGTGTGGAGGTGTGGCACTAATCAGTGCCGCATGGAGGTGGTTGCCCGCATCTAGGCCACTCGAACGAGCTGCAGGCACGAGGTCTATCGACTGCGTGTGGGAGGATTGGTCAGTCGTACTAGATGAAACGGATGCAGCACAGCCACATCCTGCTGGACTGAGCTGGTCCACTATGCGGACCGGTCACATCTTGAGGTGGTGCCTCGTGGGGCCGCCGAGTGATGAACCGAACGCGGTTAAGTCCGTTCCGGGCTGGAGAAGCCAGCCCGCCCTATCGGGTCGAGTTGTTGTGGGTGGGTCGCATCTCTCCATGAGGGCTAGGTCAACTGCTTGCCAGACCTACGGCCCAGTGGACTGTGCCGGACCCAGTCGGGTGAGGCCTAGCTCAGAACGGGCCCAGATCCAACCGGCCCCTATTTCACTAAAACACTTGTAACTAACAGACCCAGAGTCTGATTGATGCGCCGTCTACGACACGATGACCCTTGCGACAAGGCGTTCATTCTGAGATACTCTACATGAGTTTTGGTGGAGGTTGGCATATGGATCGTTGGATCGGTCTCGAATCCAACTAGCCCCTTTTTACAAAAATGACCATATCTTACAGACCAAGAGTTCATTCGATGCATCATATGTTGAGTTGGGACCCATACAACAAGATGGTAATTTTTCTTTACTCTATGTGGGACTTCTTGGAGGCTGAGGTAAGACCGATGGATTGAGGATCCGATTCCCTCGGAATCAAGCGTGATAAGTGAGGGAATCCAATGGCTAGCTATGACCTGATGAATGAAGGGAAACCCTTTGTGGATTAGAAACCGAGTGACCCTTCATATATCATCAATGGAGAAACCCTCCATGGATCAGCATGAGAAAGAACCTATGTGGATTTGCATGATAGTGAACCTTCATGGATCAACAGTAGCACGACTAGTCATGGATCAGTTGTAGAGAGACCCATCATGGATCAGTAGCAGAGCGACCCTTCATGGATCAGTAGCAGAGTGACCCTTCATGGATTATCAGTTGAGCCTCTCGACGAAATAAGATGATCTAGCTTTACGACTAATCATCTTTACTTCTGTACTTAATTTATACCTACTGTGAGTTTTCATTTACTTTTTTCTAATTATTTGAGATCTTTCTTGGTGGTATTTCCTTCATTATATTTCCTTTTTGGTATTTTACCTTTTTATTTTTGAGAGACCTTTGGGGGCCTCAGGATCCCTTCTGAGTTGTTACACTCACCCACGCACAGGCTTCACCTGCATGTGTTGTGTCTTCTGCAGATGATTGATGCTGTGATGTAGTCCTTGGTGGTTCGAGACTCGATGGAGCTCAGTGAGGCAAGAGTGTACGGGACATACTTCTACAACTTCAAGCTTTAATTCCACTACCCTACTGGTAGAGACTTTAGGTTGGTTACTTTCTTGGTTCTTGGGCTTGTATTCTAGCCCCCTCAGTTTTAGTTTACACCTTTTTCTATCAATGTTTGAACTGGTGGTGGTTATACTTTTTTTCATTTCTGGTTTTCTTTCTGCAGTATGCCATGTCTATGTGTGCACAAGTTTAAAGGCAATACCTTCCCTTTTTGGGATATACCTTTCTGGTGCTAGTCACCATCCCCTAGCCTATGTAAGGTGGGCTTTGGTAGTCACGGAACAGGCCCCAAGGGACGGTTCATGACACAAATCATCATGAAGCTTTCAAAATCTATTGCCCCTCGCCTATGTTACTAGATAAAAAAGGGGTCAACATGGACATACTTCATCCAGGCCAGGTTTAGGGTATAACATTCCCTTGAGCCAAGATTAAGGGAAAAATATTTGTGTAATTAAACTGTTGGCGTGGAGAAAGAACCTAAAGCTTCTCAAGACATGATAGTTGTTGGTGGCAAGGACTAGAAAGGTTCATTGTTGTTTTTATGGTGGTTGACTCATAGATGGTCAAAAGTGGAGTGGTGGTTGAAAATGATTGGGTAATAAGTAATTTTCTTCATAAATGAAAAAATAGAATGAAATTCTATGAAAAAAGAGGCCTTTTATTTAGTTTAGAACCCAAAATTAATAAAATATCAACATAGGACATTCAATATTTACATATTGTAAGAAAATAAATGTCATACCCTCCATAGATCCCTAAAAAATGATTACCAAATCCTCTCGTTCACTTACCATCATTTCTCTCCTATCCCATGGTCTTCCCACCATCATCATCATCTCACTCGCATATCTCTCCATTTCCCTACTCTATAGGGACCTATCTCCACTCTTATAATCATATAATTCTCCTTCAGTCAAATTTCTCATCACAAAATCAACTACCTCTTGGGATCTCTTTCTTCTCATGTCATTTCCCTCCTCTCCAATAGTTATCCTTGAATTCCCTATGTTAGCTTCTTCATAGGATTTCTATCCTCCCATTATTTCCCCCCCTCCCACCAACAACATATCTCCCTCACCACTCTCCCAACACCTCCTTATCCAACATGCACAATGGACTTATTATACCATAGAGAGATGTTTTTCTAAAATCACTCCCTTTACTACCCTATCTATATTTAAGACTATTTTTTCTATAAATTTTATTTCCCCTAATATTTTTCATTTAGTTCAACGATTGATGTGAATATGAACTAATAATTAGTCTAAATTCTTTTATATTCATTAGTATAATAGGTTGATTGATATTAGTTGATGGAAAAATACTTTGAAAAATAAATGTTTTGTTATTTTTATGTTAAAGGAGTAAATTTCTATGATTCACAACGAAAACTGCATTATGAAGGTCGGATATCGCTTTGTAGGGTTCTAAAGAAGGAATTTCATTTGATCGAATATCAAGATTTTCATAGTCAATTATAAAGTGTGTTCGGTAATTATTAGAGTATAAATACTCATTAAACACTGAAAATTGTATATTTTTAGACCTTAAAGACAATGGGGGTGTTGAGTAATTAATCACATTCAATTAAATTATTTCTCATGTATATATTATTTTGAGTTTGGATGAATGATTGTAGTCTGTAACTCCCGTGGAAAAGTGATACTTAATAGACTAAATGTTACTACTCATTTCAACATGGTGCACCTTTTTTTGGATCTCGCCTGATTAGAAATCGAGAATTAATCATTCAGGTCCTATAGTAGTGGTTGGGATGGGTGGCCTCCTCAGAAGTTTCTCAAGGTGTGTGTGAGTGAGGGAAAAGAAAATTTGTCAGCCTGTGAGAATAAGCATTATTAAGATGAGTGACCCATTGTATAATAGCATATGGTGTGCTAGGAAGGAAATAATATTATTAGAGGAGCTCCATGGGGTTATCTGACCTAGTTTATGGCCCGAGGAAAGTTGGTTCATGAGAAATGGTATCAAAACTAATACTCAGCTAAAAGTGTAGTGAAACCTCCTAGGTTTGAGGTGTGGGTTCAAAATAAAGACATTGTGCTTTAAAGGGGTATTAATCATAATACCCATGGAAAAGTGAGACTTAATGGAATAAATTTTATTACTCAATTTAATTAGGTGTACCTATCTTTTCAGGTGTCTACCTAATTAGAAAATCATCGTTAAGCATTCTTAGCCTAGACTAGTGGTCAGGATTGTTGTCCTCTTGGGATGTTTTATAAAAACACGACAAATTATTACATTAAATATTTTTTATTATTTATAAATATTCATTATTTAGATATTATAGAGTGATATTCATTATAAAAATGTTATGAAATTTTTAAATCATAAAGGAAATAGTTTTATTAAACTCTTCTCTTATAATGTTTTATTTAAAAAATATTTTTAAATTTTTAAATTTTTTATTTTTTAATCCATCATTTAAAAACTATATTATGATAATTTTTTGATAATTTTTTTGAAAAAAAAAATTATTTTTTAGTTAATAATGAATTTTTTTGATTTTTTTATTAAAAATTATATTCCTTTTCAAGTATTTACAATGTAAAAATTAATTTTTCATGAGTTTTACAATTATATTAGTTCTGTAGGATTTAAATTAATCCAATTAATGTTTTTATATTTAATTTTATACTTTAATTTAGTATAAAAACCTTTTTACACTAAAAAAAATTTCAAAAAAAACTATTTTTCATCTCATTTTGTGATTTATTATTAAAATAAATAATTCCACTTTTGTGTTTTTAATATTTAAAATTTGGTTCCATATTTTCAGTTAATGGGTCCAAATTTAGTAAATATGTCCCTTTTATTTTACATTAACATGAATATTAACCTTAGTAATTTTGTTTACCATGGTAAAGGGTAAATCGGGTGATTAGAGTTTAAAATAAATTGATAAGGATTATAAAATGGCCCTGAAACATACCTTAATTTTATTATATGATTCCATTTCATCCATACTTATAAAATATTCAAATATAAATATGTTTTTTTTATTTTTATGTGATTAAAACCTTTATAATATTTTCTTTAATAAAAAATCAAAAATGTCACACTACTCTTTTTAATAACTATAATATTTTCTAACATCATAATAAACAAAGGATATTTACATTTAAAAATAATATATAGAAATATAAATGATTTATATATATTGTGTATTTTTTTTAATTTTTATTAATGTAATAATTACCTAAAATATTTACTCAACGTTGATTTAGTAATTATTCATTCAATGAGAAAATAAAATAAATGATATAAAAAATTATAAAATAAAATACTTTCTATAATTAATGTGATCCAGTAATTTTATATAATAACATGGGACATTAGGTTTGTATTAAAATATTTATTTCTAATTTTACTTGTTGTATTGATGTTATTAGAATCAAGGTAATGAATAGTTCTAGAAATTGACATTATTGATGTATTATAATAAATAATATTTTATAAAATGATATAAAATTCATAAAAATATCATATTAGTGCAATGGATTATTATATAATTTATAATATCATCTATAGTCCATTTACAGTTATTTTTTTCATTTATAGTTACTGTATTCACCCTCAAAGACTAAAAATCCTTATTGTCATGCTAAGTGCTAAAGGGGTTAAGTGGGGGTTAAAACAAAATGATAAGTGTAAAAATATGGTAAAGATTGTTTAATTTTTATATAATGAGATTATTTAAAACCTAAATGATCCTATATTATAAATAAATCATTTTTTATCCATTTGGATTTGAAAATTAATTTATATTAATTTAATATATTTTTAAATTCCAAGAGTGGCCCTCCCCTATTATAAAAGGGAATGTGTTATCCCCTTTACATCACACTCAAAACCCAATTTGGTTTGGCCAATATATCCCCAAATCACTTTATAAAATTCATCTCCATATTTTATAGTCCTTGTTGAGGGATTAATACAAACCTTAGTGTTCTTAAGGTGTTAATCAAAGAAGGTTGTCTGAATAAGATGAATCATTTTAAACCAATAATTTTTATTTTATTTATTCTTCCACCTACTTAAAATATTTCCTAAACATGATTATATAATAAAAAAATTATAAAATATATACTCAGGTGTTATTATGTTAATGTAACAACCTATATCCATCTCCTCTTAAATCTAATAGGAAACAAAATAGTCATTCTTGTGTGTGGCGAATTACAACCTCGTGAACCGATGTAATTAATTTTCCATCACCATATATCATTGATGGATTATAATGATGAAATTCATTAATATATATTATATTAATGAAATATTTATCATTATTAAAATATTATATATCATTTACCTCTATACATCTCAATTCACTAAAAAATGTTAATATCGTTTGTGCGTACGTGTGGACTACAACCCCCATGAAGCGATATGATTCAATTTTCATCACCACACCACATGGACATTATATATATATATATATAAGTAAATTTAGAGATTAAATATTAAATTTATGATATTATGGTAATCATGTAAATATTAAATAATACTTACCTTATTTCCATAATAATCGTTGAAAAATGGAAACATTACACATGCGTATGTCTAAATAACTGTATCCATGATTATAACATAGTTCATTATTCATTACCATATTTAAAGGTTAGATTTAAAAGTATATTTATTATATAAAAATTATAATTATGCCAATATTAGTATTCTATATATTATGTAATAGTGAATTTATTAACCATTGTCAATCTACTGAAGTCATTTATGACATATGAGTCAAATATCATCAAAATTCCTAACATGAATTTGATTAATTATATAATTTTATATAACATGGTATTAAATGAAATAAATTAATAATTTACTTTAAAAAAGTTCTTAATAAAATAAAAAATAAACATAAGTTTTTTATTCAAAAATATAATGAATGTACGCGATGATTTGGACTCAAGGTAAGAGACTTGCTTTTAAATCCTCTTTTAATGTTTCCATTAAAAAACTATTTTTATTTAATATCAATTTTAAAAAGTTATTTTATTGATTTTTTTATATAAAAATAAAATATTTATAAAGGGAAATTTATATCTCTTTTTACTTCCTTTCAAATGCTTTTGAAAGGCATCTTTTTATAGAATGGTTGACTATCATTACAAAAAGACAAAAATGAATGTTCTATTTTAACATATAAAATGAAAATGAATTTTTACACCAAGATAAATCTTATATATAGATTGGATTCATCTATAATATTTAATTTTTTAATCAATAAAAATCCCAATTTTATTTTTTTAGGGTATTTTTTGTATTGAAAATGGGTTTTTAAAAAGAATGAGTATTTTGATTTCAGAAATGTTTTGCACATGGGTTTAAAATATTTTTTAAAGGGTTTTATTCATGATATGGTAATTAGAAATTGATTATAAAGGTTTGAAACCCATTATAGCTCTTGGGTGATCCCGATATACCTTATGTAATGGGTACGCTTAGATTATGCTCTAATGCATTCAGTAATGATTATATTCTTTGGAGAATAATATTGGAAGTGGTCCAAGTGGTTATTATTATTTATATGGGTTATATAATTGTTTCATAATGGTTCTATGATGATTATGTCCCAAGAAAACTACGTGACTTTTCTGTGCTTGATAATGAGTTTTATGGAAATATTTTTATTTCAAAAGCTGGGAATATAATTATTTTAAAGGAAAAATAATTCTCTTTTCCGATAGAAAGGTATGGTTATAAGAAAATGTTTTACATGGGTTTTTAGGTTTTTCACTATTGTAACAGATTTCTTCTTATTATGTACCTTACTAAGTGTTTTTTTCACATCCCATCTTTTCAAATGTTTTTCACACGGCTAAAGATGGGTAATAGAAATGAAGAAGTCAGGTTGAATGTCGTGAATAATTTTCCAGAAAATAAATCATGTCTCTTTTTAAAAAATTATATTTCATGAAAAATGTATAATAAATATAATTTACCACTTTGTAAATGTATGAGTTTGTTATGTGATAGGTATTAAATAAATATCTAAAAATATAAATCTAAAATATCATTGGGAATGCGAGAAAGTGAATTCTAGTTTAAATTTACTAGAAGGTGTATTGTTTAAGGATGAAACCTTAAAATTGGTATTAAAGAATGTTTTAGATAAATTTAACATTTAAGATAATGGTAATATATTACCCTTAAAATAATTCAAATAATTTTTAAGATGAAATGATATATTATTTGAATATTACCGCATTTCTTCGAAAAATATATTTTTTTTCGGCATGGTTTTCCATATATGAAATAGATTGGTTATTGTATGAAGGAACAAAGAGGGTGATATCCTTCCAAATAAGCAACCTGGAGTTGTCAAAATTGGAACAGAGTAGTTTTTAATTTTGATGGATCAATTAACATAGGCTATAAATAATGGTGGAATCCATGATAGAAAGAAGACATATCTACCATAGTGGAATTTGATGATAGTAGAGCATTTTGAGAGACAACATCCTCCATCATTCAATGGATCTTCTAAGATAATGGTATCTGAAGGATGGATCAATTCCCTAAAAAAAATATTTGAATCCATGGGGTGTTTGGAACATCAAAATGTAACCCTTTACATTTATCTTTTGAAGGTGAATTTTATTTATGGTGATATTTGGTTAAGAATAAAAAAAGATATAATATTGATTCCATGTAATGGGACATAAATTCCATGAGAAATATTAATATAAGGTTTTTTGAATCATGATAGAGAAAAAATTATTCTAATTGAGGAAAAATGATGAAGGTTTTATAGAAAATTATAAATAAAATTTCATAATATTGGATAGGTATGTTCTCTATTTTATCGAAAATATTGAGAGTAATATTAATCAGTTTTACTCATAGTTGATATTAATATATAGATGGGAATTAGCATCCCACAAATTCAAACGTTATGAGAAACTTGTTTGGTGTATCAATAAGGTAGAAATGGAGTTCGTCGATAGTCATGTATTTCATGAAAATAAGAATAAAAAAGGATAGGATGGTAGGAAATAGTGAATAATTCGTCAATGAAATATGGGAGTAATAAAATAAAGTTCTCAACTTGTGATAAGTGTGGTAAAAAGCTTCTTTGGGAATTTATGATAAATTCTAGGATGGTTTATCAGTGTGGTATGTTTTTTCATAGGGCTCATGACTATAATGAAAAGAGTCATGAATAATAAAATAATGGGGTAAATGATACTCATTCATTAGTGATATGTTTTTGTTTCATTGAGTTGGTTCATTATGCAAGAATGTGTCCAAAATTTGTTACTCATGATGGAAGTCATCAAGAACAAAAATTTAAAGGTGTATAAAAATATTTTACTCCTACTATAGTTTGTGAAGGTCCATATAATGAAGTGGTGATAGTTATGTTTCTTGTTTATTAGAATTATGAAAATTCATTGTTTTACTTTATATCATCACATTCCTTTAGTTTTGAAATTTTTTCTAGAATACTATGAATATCACATCATGGAAGTATGATACAAATTTTTGTGAAAAATCTGGGTGGAAATATTAAAGAAACAATGATTTATATGAATCTTCCTATTTTCATTCGTGGAATGTTATTGCATCTGAATCATATGGAACATCCCATGGTATAGTTTGATATTATTTTATGTATTGATTAGATTTTATTTTATCATTCTAAGATAGATTAAATATCCAAGAAAGTTTCTTCAATGATTTTATGCCTTTGATAACCTACTAAGAATCATGTAAATTGATTAGAAATGGAAAATAAAAGTTACATAACATATGTTATTGAAAATAAATAAATTATATAGATTCATCATGTCCCAATAGTGAATAAACATATAGATATTTTTCCAAATTATTTATCATATGTTTCTCCTGATTGGGAGGTTGAGATTACAATTGACGTAATACTAAATGTCAATCCAATTTCAAAACCCCCTTATCAAATTAATTACGTATAAATATTTTAATAAAAAAAGAAATTATATAATTTTATAGATTAAGATTTCATTTATCTAATTACTTTACATTGGTATGATCCTATTTTGTTTGTTAAAAATAATGATGGTTCCATGAGGCTTTTCCTTGATTATAGAACTTTGAAAAACATCACTATTATGAAGAAGTATAATTTTCCTCAAATAGATGATTTATTTGATTAGATATAGGGAGTGAATTATTTTTCAAAGATTTATCTCAGGTTAGGGCACCATCATTTGAAGGAAAATGATGTAGATATTCTGAAGATTTAATTTCAAACTAGATATAGGCACTATGAGTTTTTAGTTATTCCCTTTGGGTTGTCTAATGTACCATTTGTATTTATGTTTTTTATGAGTAGATTCTTCCATGAATATTTCCATAAGTTTGTGGTTGTCTTTATTAATGAAATATTGGTGTATTATAAAAATCATGTGGATATTGAAGGACACCTAAGTATTTTTTTACAATCCTTAAAATAAAATAAACTATTTGGAAAATTTAGTAAGTTTAAATTATGGTTATAATTTTTTTTCCATTTGACATATTGTTTTTAAATATGGGAAAACTATTGACCCATATAAAACTAAATTTGTTAAAGTGTGTCCCAAAAACCAATATCACAAAGATTTAAAGTTTTCTTGGTTTAACATGTTACTACTGGTAGTTTTTTGAAAAAAATTCACAATTATCTAGTACACTAACTAACATAACTTGAAAACAATTTAACTTTATATGGATAAAACAATGTGATGGTTTTTTAGGATCTAAAAATAAGATTGGTTAATGCTCAAATTATTCCCCTTCCCTCTGGATATGGTCAATTTTCCACCTATAGTGATTCTTTGTTGAATGGACTTGGTTAAGTTCATATGCACAATGATTAGGTAATTTCTTATAGTTTATGGAAACTAAAACCATATGAGTTAAATTATGCCACATTTGATCTAGAATTAGATGTTGTGGTTTTATTTAAAATATTAGGGGTGTCATATATACAGATAAAAGTGTGAAATATATACTAATCATAAAATATTTAAGTATATATTCACTCGAAAAGATTTGAACATGTTATGGGGAAAACTGCTAGAACTTATTAAGGAATATGACTTTATGATTCTTTATCGTATTTTAAAAGATAACAAAGTAACTAATGATTTGATTCAGAAAAATAATACTATGTTAACCATGATTTATTTGGAACAAAACCCTTTAGTCAAATATTTCATTAATTTGGCCTAAAATTTAAGGATGCGGGAACTTCTTTTTTCATGTTTCAGGTTTCAATGTAGTCAACTTTCACAGAAAGAATTGTGTGAGCTTATAAGGAAGGATTTTGGTCATAAGAGAAGGTGTAATTTGTTAATAAGGGTAATGTTCCTAAAGTGAAACTCATAGTTCCTCATTTTTCATTCATCCTAGAGGTACTAAGATATATAGATACCTTCGAGAGAATTTCTTAAGGGACGACATAAAGATGTATATTTTTGATATTACCATGAAATGATTTAATTTTCTATAGGTTAAAGAATACTGAGAATTACTAAAGGGGATGCTTCAGCACCATGAAATTTTAATAAAGAAATAGAAACACCACCCCATAACCCAAGGATAGGGAAATACCAAATCAGGGGTTCCTATAGTAGTGAATCCCAAGATCTCCATTAGTGAAAAAGATAATTCCTTCCTGAGTAATGGATCACATACAAGAGAAAAGAGAAAAGTAGTCAAAAGGTGAATCCCTATAGGCTAGATAATCGTTCACTTTTTCCCCTCCCACCAAGTGTGGTTAATGATCATTACTCAATTAATTAATCTATTTCAACTATTGATATGGTAAATAATTAACCATGTAGTAGAGATATGACCAGGAAATGGGTTGAAAAATTTTGAAGGAATGTTCCTCTAATGTAGCAACACTAATGTGCTTCTCCTTACATAGGTCAATTCCAGCAAGCACCGCATTGCATTCATCCTGGAGAGAATCTCCATGACCGAAGGAGGCCGTGAAAGAAATACTAATGGATCCATTTCCATCATTCATAAGGCCTCTACCCATATCACATCCAAAATTAATGATCTATCTATGATGAGCATCAACCCCAAGCAATGAGGAAATCAACGTAACCATTTCCCTAGTGGGGGATTTTGGGAAGAAACACCGAGTGTATAAGGAAACTTAAGCTATCTAAGGGTATACTTCATCCATTACCAAAAACTGAGTGTAAATATGAAAATATATCAATGCATTCTATAGTGGGATTTCCAAAGACAACTCAAGTTAATAATATGATTTGGGTTATTGTTCACTGATTAATTAAATCTATGCATTTCCATCCCATTAAAGATATTATACCTGTGGTTAAACTTTCTTGATTATATCTCAAGGAGATACTTAAGTTACATGGAGTTCCCCTCTCTATCATATATGACCATGATACTGGGTTTACCTCAATTTTTTTGAAAGGACATAAAAATTCTTTGGGAACTGAATTAAATTTCAATACATATTTTCTTCATCAATATGATGGATAGTCCAAATGAAAAATTCAGACCTCATAAGCCATATTTCATAATTTTTTAGTAGATTAATAGGGAAGTTGGGATTAGAATAATTCTTTATTTTATTATTTTAATAATAATAGTTTCCATTATAGTATATAGATATCACCTTTTAAGGATTTATTTAGAAAGTGGTGTCAGACTCCAACATTTTTATACGAAGTATGAGAAAAGATGATGATAGGGACATATTTGGTTTATTAAATGGTTTATTAGGTGAAGTTAATATTGTAATATTTTTTTAAATATTATAGCAGTAAAAAATGATATGTGGATAACTAGAGGGAATATCTTTCTTTGAAGGTATATGATCATGTTTTTTAAAGTATATCCATGGAAAAGTGTCATAAATTTTGGAAAAAAGGGGGAAGTTAAGCCCATGGTTCATTAGAACATATAAAATCATAGATAAATTTGGATCATTTGCCTATCTATTTGATTTTCATATTATTTTATACCAGGTAAAAATTGTTTTTCATTTTTTTATGTTATGAAATTATGTGCCAGATTCATCTCATGTTTTGAGACATGATGTACTTAAGTTGGAAGAAATTCATTCATATGAGAAATATAATATTTAGATTCTTGACTATATAGAGAATTAATTTCCAGAAAAGTTAATTCTCTAGGTTAATTATTTTTTGGAAAAACTATATGGTTGAATAATTTACATGAGAGTATGAAAATTCTATGAGTGAAAGGTATCCCCACTTCTTTAATAAATAAATAAAATTCTAAGGACACAATTTCAAAAAGGGTTTAAGAATGAAACAGTCTATTTAATTTTAGAATAAATATTTTTCATGAATTATAAATATTCATTATTTATATATTATATAGTTATATTTATTATAAAAAAATTAAGAATTTTTTCTATCAAAATTGAAATAGTTTGATTAAACTCTTTTCATGTGAGGATTTATTTATAAATTAAAATTAAAAAATTATAGATTTTATAATTTTATAAAATTAATTTTATATTAGAATGAATCATATCAAAATTATCTTGTGATTAATTTTTTGTATGTTTTTCAAAATATTGGTTTTTTGGTGAATGGTGAAAATTTTGGATTTCATTATTAAAAAATGTATTGCCTTTCGGGTATATTGAAAGTAAAATTCTATTTTTGATGAGTCATAAAATTTTATTAATTTATTATTATTTAAAATAATCCTATTAAATTTTTCTAAAATTATTTTTATACTTAAAGTTAGTATAAAAACTTTTTTACATTTGAAATTTCATTTTTCTAAAAAATTAGTTTTCACTGCTTTTTTCAGATTAATTGTAAATTAAATTTTTTCACCTTTTTGTTTTTGATATTTAAAAATGGATTCCATATTTAGAATTTCTAGGTCCAAATTTTGTAAATATTTTTCTGTTACTTTTGGTAAAAATGAATAGTAACATTACTAATTTTGGTTACAACTGTAAAGGGTAAATCAGGAAATTAATGTAAAAAATAAAAGGATAAGGATTAAATAATGGTCCTTAAACTTTACTTAATTTTATTTTATGAGTCCATTTCATTCTTACTCGTCCAATATTCAGTTATATATTCTTTTTTCCCATTTGGATGTGATTATAACCTTTATAATATTTTATTTAAAGAAATGTGAAAAATATCACACTCTTGTTTTTAATAACTATAATATTTTTAACATAGGATTATCTGAAGGATATATTTTGTTCAAAATATTATTCTGAAATATAAGTGATTTATATTCATCATGTCAGCTTATTTTTAATTTTTTATAAATAAATAATTACCTTAAATATGTACACAACGTTGACACAGTAACTATTGAACTAATGGAAAATTAAAATAATTTATATTAAAACATTAAATGTAATATAATTTAATATAATTAATATGATAAAAAATTATATTTTAATTTGAAATTTTATGTATGTATTAAAATATTTGGTAATTTGTTTATTGATGTTATTAAAATAAAATGAATAAATATTTCTAAAAATTGATATTAATGATATATTATAATAAATAATATTTTGTTAAATGATATAAAATTAATAAAAATATTATATTCAGAAAAGATATTAGGATAGGGTAGATAATATCAATCATGGTATATTTATGGTCTGTTTCTTCATTTATTGTAACTATATTTATCCTCCAAGAGTAAAAACTCTTGTAGTCACAGTAAGTGTGAAAGGGGTTAACGAGAGGTTAAAAAAAATAGATGGGTAAAAATGTGATAAAATTATATAATTTTTATTTTATGATATTATTTCAATAATTAATGACACTAAATTCTAAATAAATCACTTTTGATCCATTTTTAATCGAAAATTAATTTATATTAATTTTATATTTTGATAAATCTTAAGAGTTCCCACCCCCTCCATTATAAAATGGAATCTCTTATTCCCTTCACTTCAGTCACCAAAACCCATTTTATTTTGAAAATATTTTCCCAAATAACTTCTAGAAATTCCTAACCACCTTTTATTTTCTTTATTTAGGGAATAATACAAACCTCAGTGGTCATGGGATGTTAAAAGAAGGAGGTTGTCTGAAGAAGTGGTATTTTTTTGATCAAGAGTTTCTATTTTATATCTTTTTACGCCTATTTTAAATATTCATTATACATAATGATATTGTAACATAAATATATTATATATGCTATGGTTTTTTATTTTAATTTCAAAACCTATATCCATCTCCTCTTATATCAAATTGGAAATGAAACAATTTTTTGGGTGAATGGAGGGCTACCATCTCACGAATCGATGTAATTCATTTTCCATAACCATCTCTCATGGATTGATTATAATGCTGGAATTAATGTTTATTTATGATATTCATGAAATATATATCATTATTAAAATAAAATATATCTTTTAAAATCTTATATTTCCATTCACTACAAAATGATAGTGTCATTAATGTGTACGTGTGGACTACCACCTCTACAAAGTGATGTGATTCCTTTTTCATAACAAAATCACATGGATGATATATATATAAGTAAATTTTATGAAGTTATATTATATTTATGATATTATAATAATTTTATTAATATAATATAATACTTATCTTCTTCTTATAATGATCATTGAAAAAATGGAAACATTTTTCATGTATACGTCTGACCTACCCTCTCTGTGATTGTAACATAGCTCATTTTGTATAACCATATTTAACTGTTGGATTAAAAAGTTTAATTTATGTATAAAAATTATTATTATTCATGATTATTATTTTATTTATGATGAAATAATGACCTTATTGACCACATTCAATCTACCGAATTCATTTTTTGACATATGAGACGGATAACATCAAAATGTCCGATGTGAATTTAATTGATTAAGCAATTGTATATAAAATTGTATTAAATTAAATAAATGAATAATGAAATTCAAAAAATTTCTTAATAAATTATAAATTTAATATTATTTTATTATTCATGAAGAAAAATAATGTATGTGAGGAGTCTAACTAAATGTAAGGAAATTTATTTCTAAAATCCTTTTTTAATGTTTCCTTTAAAACTCTCTTTTTATTCCATGTCCATATTTTCTAATGTTATTTTATGTATGTTTTTATATAGAAATAAAATATTTTTAAAGGAAATTTTATGTCGCTTTTGAGTTTATTTGAATGGTTTTCAAAATTAATATTTTTATATAATGTTTTACTTTATTTACAAAAAGAAAAAAAATTAATGTTCTATTTTAACATATACGGTTACAAACAATTTTCTATCCACCATAACCATTATTTAATGTTTTTATTTATCTAATGTTTTTTATTTTTTCTTCAATGAAAAACCCTCTTTCCCTTTTTTTGGTATTTTAGTATTGAAAATGGGTTCTTGAGAAGAAATGGTATTTTAATAACATAAATGTTTTGCACACGAGTTTATTAGAGTTTTTCAGGTGTTTTATTCATGATATGGTCCTTATAAATTGTTTAAAAAGGGTTGAGACCCATTATATCTCATGGGTGAGCCTGATATATTTTATGTGATGGTTTAACATAGATAGAGCTCCAATACATTAGGTAATTATTTTGTTCTAAAGAGAATTATATTGGAAGTAGGTCATATGTTTATTCCAATTTGTAAGGATTCAGTAATTTTTCTATAAGGATTATACGACTATGATGTCCCATGTCTCTTACATGGAATTTATATGCTTTTTAATGAGTTTTCATGGAAATTTTCTGATTTAAAAAGGTAAGATAATTATATATATGATGGAAAAAATAATTATATTTTCGGATGCATTTAATAAAATGTTTTTAATGGGTTTTCATGTTTTTTATTGGACTAATTGATTTATTATTTTTTTGTACCTTACTGATATTTATTTTATCCCACATTTAAAAAAATTTATAGGGGATAAGTATGGCTATGGTAAAGGAATAAGTCATGTTGAAATTTGTGAAAAATTTTCATGAAAAGAAATCAGGTATTATTTTAAATGTTTCGTATTGTGGGAAAAATAGATACTGAATAGAACTATCCTCTTTGTATATATATAGGTTTATTATGTAGGACTTATCACCTAACAATACAAAAATTTAAACCTAAAATATCTTTGGGAATGTAATAAATTAAATTCTAGATTAAAGTCTCTAAAATATATATTTTTTATGGTCAGGTCCTTAAAGGTTTCTTGAGGTGTGTGTTAGTGAGGATAAAGCACACTAAAATAAAATGTTTCATCCTATGCATACATTCATTGATTGGAAAAGTGACCTCGATGATTAATATCCTATGGTGTTCTAGGATGTCAACAAAGTTATTACAGGAGCCCTATGGGGCCATTCGACCAAGTTCATGGATCGGGGAGGCTTGGGTCATGACATAGTCAACAGTGGATGTAGTTTAAAGGTAATGACATGTAAAAATTATTTATATAAATATACTTTTTCACATGTTCTTGCTTCGTTTAAATTTTATATTGGAATTATATATTTTAAGTGGTTGATCATAATTCATACTAAATTTTATCATGTGATGGTGATGTTCAAATATTACCTTATTTAATTAGTATTTTTCCTTGTTCAATGCCAGTGTTAAATACTATGAAGAGGAATGAATTGTTAGTCTATGTTGGCCAAATATTACCCTCAACCAAATCATTTATGGACAAAATATTTAGGTATATAATTTCTTAAAGGTTTTAATATGAATTTTTAAGTAATAATTCTAAAATTAATATTTTGAAATGAAAATTTTAGAGTTTCATGTGGAAGTTGATAGTATATGTATTAGGGAATTCAAATACATTTCTTTGTCTGAAAACTTTTCAAAATAATCACATGAAATCATCTAAAAATATGAAAATAGTTTCTAAAAAAGGGAATTGTTAATATAATATATCATTGTAATGGGTTGAATTCTAATATAGAAAAATTTACTAAAAATATTAAATTTGAGTTATTCAAAGAATATGGTGCATTTCTTACATACTGTCAAGAGCTAAGATCCATGGAAAATGTATTTGTTGAAATATATGGGATTATTTTGTTGTAATATATATTCATTACTTGGATATGAAATCAACTAATGGAATTATATTTATAAACAATATTATAGTCTGTAGCTTCATAAAATTGATTATTTGAATGATTATTCATTTCATATGGTTGTTTTATCAATGGTTACTTATTATGTGTTTGACATATGTTGTTTTTGGTTGGCTGTCGCCTTAGTTGTCCTTATAAATGTATGTTGTTAGTTTCATCAGTATATAATGTAGATAAAAACCTATTCCCATTTTCATATTCAATTGTTAGGGGTGAAGCATATGATGATTAGACAAAGATTGTAAACTACATAAAAGAAATTGTAGGTTCTATTCAACTAGTTATCGTATCACTTAACACAACGTGATTGCACATGGTGTTAGAATAATACTTGGGGGAGATATAAATACATGTTTTTACCATCATGTGAGATATAATTTTAACTATGTAATTAATAAAATATGTTGTTCAATGGGAAAATTTTTTATGGAAAGGGAATTGAAATTATTGGATTCCATATCTTATTCTTAGTTGGACTATGATTTTAATGTTTCTAGGAAGTATTTGAGAATATTTTGTCCAAAATTGGAAATATAGTGTTTAAATTATAGTGATGTTGATAGGTGGTAGTTTTAATGATTTATAAACTGTATGTGGGAGAATATCATGACAAATTTAGTTAAAAAGCATAGATTCTCAAGGAGAGGACACACAATATTTGTGTAATGATTAAATAAAATCATGAAAATTTGAATATGGAATTTTTTTACACTAAAGAAGACATAAAAAGGTGGAGAAATGGAGTTGTTCCCCATGTTGAGGAAAAATTAATGGAGAATGTGTGAAGGGATAAAACTATGATAACATATAAATATCAACATAATATGATCTTATTTTGGACTATTGATATAGATATGAATGTATAACTAAGTACTTAGAAATGAAATTTTCAACCATGTAGAATGAGTGGAATCTCACATGCTCATTCATGTGTATAAGTAAGAAAATTAATTGGTAAATTTTATAATTTTACATAAAACTATTACCTTCTTAGCACCAAATGAAATATTTATCTTGGAATTAGTCATTTGGTTGAAACCCATGATATTTCACTGTTTATTGCATTGATATATAATGATTATATGAATAAAAAAATTTTGAATTCATTAAGGTATTCTCATATCTATAGTATACCATCTTGGAATCATAATGAGTATCAATTTAAAAATAATTTTTTTTATTATTTCTCTTACTATAAACAAGTAGGGAACACATGAAAAAGAAGCAAATATCCTGATCCATGTTGATGTACTAACTAGGATAGTTTAATATTTTTTGTTTTCGGTCATTAAAATGTGGGATATTATTATTAAAATACTATTATTTTTACATTTTAGTGGTTTTTTGTTAATTAGGATGTTGTTCATGTATAAGTAATTATTATTTGTCCTAAACAATTATTTTAGGTGATGTATTTAATTGGGGCGTACTAATTTTTTTATAAAACTCATTTTTGTTTAAGGTAATTTTATCAATGTATTTGATGAAAATTTGGAGAAAATAAAATCTATTAATATGGGAGAAGGTTATTTATTTTATTTTTGTCGAAAAAATGTGGTATTTTTTCATTTAAATTTTTTTAGTTTTTGTTTCTTATGGTTTTCTTTAAATTACAATGAAGATGAGGTATGATCAATTATTATTATTTATAAATTCATTGATTCAATAAAGCATAGGGATTTATTCTAACATTTAAACCAAGTCATTAATTTCTTATGAATTAATTTATAGTTTTTGACTCTAATCTTATATATTTTAAAACAAATCATCTTCATTTGAATATTTTTGTCCCCAATTTTACCACTGAGAATTGATGCAGAAATATTTAAAGTTATTGGATTTGAAGAATTAATTCTTATAAATATTGTTGTTTTTTTATCCTTAGTTTCATGGGATTCATTTAAATAATCATTATAATTAGAATACTATTTATAAAAAGTTAAATTTATAATAATCATTAATAAATTATAGAAGTCTTCTTTTAAAATCCAAAAACTCTCAATTTAGTTATATTGTGGAAATTTTGAAATAAAATGATAAAAAATATCATGACTTGTAGTTTTTTAATGTGTGATCTCGTTTTATTCTTACAATCTTTATTATGGTGGTTTTTAATTAATTAACATGATGTTCAGGTCTCAATAATTATTTTTACCTTAAATTTGTTGTTAAGTAATGGCTTCAATATAGCCCATGAAAATTATTTTCTAAATATTATTTCTAAGGAAAGTAATATTAGAGTAGGCTTTTATGGAAATATGAAAAAATAAAAAACTATTTTTATTAGAGAATGAATCTTTTTTTAGATTGGCTGAAATGTGGGATTTTTCTTTTAAAACACTATATAATTTAGTTTCTTATGGTTTTGAATTAATTACATTAATGATCAGGTGTCATTAACATCTAGTATATATAAATTAATTCGTTCATTCAGAAGGATGAACGATATTCTAACATTTAAACTGGTTCATTAATTTCTAATGACATAATATATAATTTTTTACAATGATCTTCTATATTTTAAAATAGATCATCCACATTTAGATATTATTATTCTGATTTCAGATTCATATAGATTTTCCAATTTGAAATAAAGGTGTTAAAATTTCAAATAATTTCCCAATGTTATTGTACTGTGGGTTAGAATAAATATATCCAAAAATATTTTGAATAAACATTATATAATTAATTATATATAACCAATCACCCGACAAAGAAAAATACACTTGTTCAATATTGATGTTAAAATTAGACTGGTTTCACTTTGTTGTCAAATAAAAATTTTGAAAGAAATTTATCCTAAAACTCATGTATTTTATACTATGAAAGGGTATTCATGTTTTATTAACAAAATTAAAATAAAATCATTAATATATTTGGAATAATATTAATTTTTCATTCCATGTTTCTACTTAAATATATTAACCAGGTTTTCTGATACAACCACGTGCCCAAACGACTGCCCAAAAACTGTTAAATTTATAGTTTTCAATTTTAAATTATGGAAGACTAGTTCTAAAATTATTATACTTTTAGATTGAAAAATATATTGCATGAATCTATAAATAATGTTTTAAGAAACAACCATTTTCCCAATAAATATTTATAACCATAAACCCACCAAACTAGTCTCAATTTTCACCTATAAAAAACAGTTTCATTACACCAAGAAAATCTTGCCTTTAAGTGGATAACACCTCAAAAAAGTATGATCTCCTCACATTATTTTAAGGGTTCACCAACCACCATAGTAAGTATACTCTGTTCCATTGAAGTTGATTCTAAAAAATATATTAATTAAATTATAAATAATAGTTATAAAACCATATATATAAAGAAGAATAAGATACATACATTCATATAAACTATCATTTCCCTCATGTTGTTCCATTATTCAAGGTATCTGGTCAAGTGAACTCCATAATCATTACTAAAAAAAAGAAAAAATAGCCATATTAGGTAATAGTAATGGACTTCAAAAATATATTAATTGGTAACTTATTTTACCAATTAGATTTTAGTTGGCCAGATTCATGCACAACATTAAATTTTAATGGGAATGATTGAAAATTTTGTGTAATATGTCATAAAAAAATCAAGCTACATGAAAGTCAATAAAGAAAATTAATTACAACTATGTATAACAAAAATTATTTTTATTAACCAAAAAACAAATAAAGAGTATGGTCAGTGGAAATTCAATTAAGGATGATATTTTTTATTTTCAATATTAGTGGATTTTGTACTATTATAATAAAAAACATTTAATTTTTTTATAAATGAGTCCACACTGTATAAAAACTAGTTACCATTCAGAGTCATAAGGAAAAATGTATTAATAATATTATATGTTTTACCCAACAATGTAAGTCATGACATATAAAAAACATTAGTAAATTTCCATTTCTATTTATAGAATATAATTTTATCATGTGAAAATATATAATAACAATATATTAGAGTTAATATAAAATAATTTTACATTAAAATATATCGAAAATTAGTACTATGAATAATGGATCAAATATGTTTTTGACTACATTTCCAACAAACTTATTATCATTTACCAGTTTTCTTGTAATCATGGACACCATCTAAAAATGAAATATTGTGATTCATATGTTAAAAATTATATTTATAATAAAATAGTTTTTTAAAAAGTACAAAAATATAAGCCTTATTGTTGACCCATTATCTAAGACCGAGGAAACAACATTCTACCTCAATTATATGGAAGTTAAGCATTTCAACAGCAGGTGTGCAAAAAAATGAAATTTCATAACTATACCAGAAATGTTCGAGTAAACTATCATTATTTAATAAGTTTTAATATGGTAAGATCCTAATTCTCTTTATTTTCATGATGTCATCCCAAGGTGCACAAGTCATAAACCTTTTTTTATGGTCCCTTCGGCCTCTGATAGGATGTTGAATATTAAGTGATAATTATTTCCCATATTCTATTTTATGACTTCATTATAGTCATTCCCTCATATAACTCTCCCAATATTGGTTTAAAATTATCTTTATTCACATCCTCGTGAGCTTTTTAATTCACTTACACTGATTCCCCCTCTTTCTAATCGGCTTCCTCACTCGCATCCACCCCTTTTTCCTCTTATTTGACTTCCTCCATATATTCCTCCACCTCCTTGACTTCCATTAACTCATTAAATTCCTTATAAATATTCCCTGACTTATCCTCATATCCTCTTTATACCTTTACTTATTTCTATTCAATGTCATAAATTATGTTTTTTTCAATATTAGATAGTTCCTATAATGAATTACCTTGAACTTTACGAAGTTCATGTAGGTTCTCATTGAAACCTTTCATATGTTTGTCATAAATTACCATGATACCCTTTAATAAATAATTTTTGATAATATATAAACAACATGATCCTATATTTTGATAACCAAATTCCATAATTTGAGGAAATGATTCCATATTTTAATAATAATATTCAAATTTTAGAAATAAAAATAAAAAATTTAATATGAATATTTTAAAATGAATATTTCAAAACAAATTACCTTAAGATTCCAAATTTTAACATTAAAATTGTAGATTTCACCATTGAGAATCCATATTTCAACACTGGGCATCAATATTTCAATACTAAAATTATTGATTTTAACACAGACATTATAGATTGTAACATTAATCTTTTAAAACCAAAAATCCACAATATAACACCAAAATTACATATTTTAACACTAAAATATCATATTTTAATAGTATGATTATATATTATAACACTAAGAATCCTTATTTTGTCCCTATAATTCAAGATTTTAACAGTTTCTTTGAATAATGGTGCTAAAAATGTCAAACTTATTTACTCAGTGTATTAAAAAGGAAAACCTTAAGATAATAATATGTTATTAAATTCTTATTCATCCATTCATCCAAGATAAATTCACCTTTTTATTAAGACTGGATACCTTAGATAATTAATTATCTTATTTCTTTATAAATCCTTACAAAAATTGACATTAATGAAATATTTTTATTTCATTTACCACCATATAAATCCAATAACAACCATTGATAGAAATTAAAACTTATACACAAAGTGGGATATTTAATATCCCCTTTTTTATTTTTTGGAAATACCTTCAAATTTATTTTCAAGTACCTTTCAATATGTGAATCTTTACCCTTCACATTTCAAAAATTTCATTTCAATTTCTCTCCCCTATTGAAATGAAATAATAATTTCTTGGAAAAAGGGTATCATTCTATACTTAAGAAATGATTTATTTATCATTTAACTCTAAATCTACATAATCCATGCTCAGTGTAGAAAAAAAAGAACATTTGACATAATAAACAAATATGTCTTTTAACAAATGATAATGATACCACATAAAATGAGATCACATAAACTTGTCTTCAATGGTTATCCAATATTATTCTAGGATGAATATAATTAATTGGGATATTAAAAATTTATAAAAAAGACAAAACTAAAAATCTTTTACTTACTTTAACAAGAAGATAAAAATAATTCAAGTGCACTAAGGAAGATAAGTGGCCTTTTAGCACTTAAAAACTTCCACATTTATTATTTCTTTGATTAATTTAATTACTCCCTATTTATAATAAGTTTATTATTTTTCTTAAAAATTGGTGAGTGATTAAAAAATAACATTAAAAATTATATGATCTTCAGGCACATACTAGAATAATTAGATTTTATACTAATTTAAATAATGATTTTGGAATCAAATTCATCTTTCTCAATTTTCCTCCCCTGAAATTTAAACACTCCCTAAAAAATTAATAATGGTGGATCTCTTCAAGATAATATTTTAAGATGTTATAATATGAATAATACACCATAATGGGTCTTCTCCTTGTGACTGTCCAGATTTGAGAACTTCCAAAACTTCACCAGTAATGATCTTCTTTAATACTTGTTCTTCAGGATACCAAATATAAGATCAACCCAAGATAGTATATTTTTATCATTGTTGTCTAGGATATGAAAGAAAATTCTTCACAATTGTCAAGGATGATCCTATATTATTTTTATACTTGAATTTTAATATATGAATCATTCAAGGATGATGAATTATTCAGATTTTCTATCAGGAATTGATATCACTCAATGCTTCTAAAGTTACCCCTATAATAACTTGAAACCTATTAAATTCCCTTCATTATAAGAAAAAATAAAATACATAATGATTAATGGAATAAGGTGGATCTTTCCTTTATTATCAATGTAAATTGAAAGTTCGCGATTGTTTTATCAACCAATTTATTCCATTTTAGGAACATCAATTATGATTAAGGATGTGTGGATCTTATCACTTCTTCAATTTGTTTTTGTGTCAGACATATTTTTTCAAGATATTTTATAGAACATAAATCACCTAGTGTAAATTCTTTATTATTAAAAAATTAATCTTATGATGTAATAATTTTAGAAAAATTTCACACAGTACGACTATCTATATTTCACCACACATAGAGAGCTTCTTTTCCATCATGTGGAATCTTTTCTTCACCATTTATGATAGCCTTGGATTTTTCTCCTTCCATTTTCCTCATTATTTACAAATATTATAGCTAGATTAATAACATATCATTAGGAACATTGGTAATATGTATTTATGTTCCACATGGGTCCTTATGAGTGAAAACCTACATATTAGTTATTTTGGATGCATCACCTTTCCTTAACTTCTTGGATTTAGAATCCAAGGGCTTCTTTACATTCTTACATGAAATACTATGTGGGGAATTATTTTTACAATGTTTATATAATTTATTCCCAAGGATTATTCTTAATTATTAACTAAATTCTGTGTTATTATTTTCTCATAAACTTTAGATACATTTTGGGATAATCATACACCATTCTTGTAACCACTACCATTGCATGCATCACAAATATTTTCAATTATTAAAAATCTATTTGAAGTATATAGTTTTTTCGTAACCTATGGATGATGATTCCTATTCTCTAGGTTCCCCCACCCCCTTGAAATTGGAATAGTTTTTTTATTTTTTATTTAAATTATTATACCAACAATATAATTTAAAAATCCTTAATCTGTTACAACACCAATAATGAACCACTAACCCTGATCTTATTATTTCATTTTTAAGATATTTTGGGGTTTTATTTATAACATTTTTGGATATTCATAGGGAACCAACTTCCAAATAATTATTACTATCAACCCCAGTCATATTTGTAGGATTTTAATCACCTTTATTCATACAAGTATATATTTTCCTTTTAAATATGCAGTATTTATAAAAATAAATTTAGGAATATTATTACAATCTAGTATGGGTGGTACCTATTTATTCACAACTACTTGAGATAGATCATTGAAAAAATTCATGTTATTCTTATCACATTTTGGAGTTATTTTAACCTTACAATCCTCCAGTGAAAATTGAATAGTAGCATCAACTGTCTCCTTATTTTAAGAAGTCTCAATATGTGTCTTCTCAATATTGGTCAACTGATCTTCCAATTTAGATATTTTATATTCAGGATGATTTTCTAATATTAAATAATAATTTTATTCTCTTAAAAATAATTCTTCATTTTCTGAACTTATTATTCATTTATTTTAGCTTTATTTTAAATAAATATTCAATTTCTGTGATCTTGTTAAATTTTTCTACCAATTATAACTCCTTGAAATCTGTGCTGTTTTTTTAAATTTTCTTTAAGGGAATGTATTTTTTTATTTCATATCCTTTTTCACACCCTCTTTCTCATAAACTTCCTTTATCCATTTTTACGAACTTATTTCAATATAACTATTTGTTTCTTCCAAAGGATCCAACCTCTCAAGATAGATTTAAAGATTCTAGATTTTTTCTTATAAATCCTTCTACATGTTATTAGCATCTTCTTCTAGCTGGGTGATTTCTTACTGTATACTCACAAATAAGAGATATTATTTCTATGTGAATGCAATACATAATATATATTAATCTATTAGCTGATACATCTTGGGATGTTTTAGATCGATTATCATCATCACTTATTCTAGGATACACTTTTGGAGGATAATTTTTACAAGAATCATCTCATACCTCATGATCACTTACTATTGTTGATTCACTTGAGATACAAATACTATTCACATCCTTAGTGGAATCTTGATCCACCTCTTATTCACTTAAAAATCTTGATATTTATTCATTGTTAACATGGCGTGGAGAAACTGATACATACACTTTTTTAGATAAGAGGGAATTTTTCTCTAGATTTCTTTTCTATTTGTTTCTCTTATTCATCGTGGTCTTGGTAGATATAGAATTATTCTCAGAGATAACTGAATCTTCACCAAAATGGCATATCATGGTGAACATATAAAATAAAATAAAATCTTCAAAAAATAATAATTAAAATGTAGATAATATTATAAAAATAAACACTAGATATAATTCTAATTAAAAGTAACACTTTGGGATATACTCAACACAGAGATGGAGGTGAATTAGTGTTTGGAAATTTTTCACCAATTATAACTTTTATCTCTTTTACATCTTAGACCTATTAGGATACATATTCTCTTATTCTATTTTATTTTTCATACAAAAGTATATTAATTTACTTAATGAAATAATATGACATTTTTATAAGGTTCACTAATAAAAAATAGTATCCATTCCTTGGCATGATTTGGAAATTATTAAATAACACACACCCACTAGAAAATATTCTTTTAACATGGTCACAACTATCATAGAATTACCATTAACTTGCATCTCACTATAGTCAATCAATATTTCATGTTTTATAGCTTATATATGGTTCATTAAAAATCCTATAAAGTTATTATTTACCTTATTAATTAATTTACATTATGACACCAATAAATTCTTCCACAAGATGAGGCTCTTACTAGATGTCATATTGCTTCTTTATTCTTCTCTCCGTACTTATCCACTTGTTACTTGAACACTAGTAGTAAATCAACCATACTTCTTCAAATTATAAAACTAAAAAAAAATTCTATCTTCTTCTTATTATTGTGAATAAAGATATTCATAATACTATATTCACTTCTTATTCCATTCTTCTTTAGTGATAAACATATTTCACCAGATCTCCTTTTTCTTGTTTGAATCACAATCTTCCTTATTGAATATTGAAATAATTAATGTTTAGCTAAAAATCCTCACATTTAATTCTTATTCTTTTGGTCTTTGAAAAAACAACATGATATATTAAATTGTAGTGTTGGATTTCGAAAATTCTTCCCAATTGATTTCTCATGGAAGTGTTCTACTTTCCATGGATTACTTGATGATGTAACCCTTATCTCATAATAATTTTTTGTCCTTATTTTTTTTCATTTTAGGTTTTGTCTCATGATCATGTTTACTATCTAAATTTAGGATGCTTTATATGTTTTAGTTGTGTTTACACAAATATTCTGATTATCTTAATGCATGTTCATGTGATTGATAATCACATACATTCACACCATTTAGAAGGTATGTATATATTGTATTTACTGTATGAATAGTTCCATGATATATAAACAAGGATATATGAAGTATCATTCTCCTTCCACTTCACGTACACTAAAATAGGTACATGTAGCTTCTTTTTTACATAACAATTAACAGTTTTGTGATACTTATTCTTCATCTTCATGTAACAAAGAGTACACACAACCTCTATTATTTTATTTCTTCATGTAAGTGCATATATTATACATGGAGTGTTGTCTTCATAAAACACTATGAGATAGTGTTAAATTAACACCAGTTTATAGAACTTATAAAATATCATGAAGTCTTATATCCAGAAACATAACATAAAATTATGAAACACTTTTTCTTCATGTTAATAATTCATGGGTGTTCTTCCTTATGCAAATCAATGTGTTGAAATACCCTTGTTCATATATCCTTGAGGCACATAGAACCCTATGCCACTTCACATGAAATAATTTAGGGATATGATCTATTTTTTATTAAATAAAGATATATCAAATAATAACATGAGTGGAAGAAACCTCATCTCAACATGGTGCTTGGGTATTTATATGTGAATTGTTACCACCTTTGCACCACATCAAACTCTGATAAATAATTCACATCAATGATATCATTAAAGTCCTATAAAATATTTTTTGTAAGAATATTTTAAATAAACGTATTATAACTACATGTCTCAAATATCATTATATTGAAAAACCTAGAATAATCATGATACTAACTTATTCTGTGGTAATGGAATCACGTGAATACTTCTACATTTAATTGTCGAACATGTGCATGTAATATGAATATAAAAAATATCATTTGAAACATCATTTCCATTTAGATAAATATTGTTCTTCAAAATAATATTTTCATTCAAATAATATCATGCATGAATGAAGATTCATACCTTTATCTTATCAAAATGACAATCTCAAAATGATCCTAGCAGCTTTTGGATCGTTCAACGGAGGTTCGGTCATGAACTCTAGTGAACAAATGAAATTTTGGCCATTATTAAAGTTAGATGACAAGTTTCTTTTCCAATATAATGGCTTAGATATCTAGGATCGAATGGAGGATGAAATTTATGTTTGTTTTTAATATGGAGGAATAGTTCTCCACACTCTCATGACCCCCATCGACTTAGCGCTCATTTGAGGAACACTATATATTATCATCCATTCCATCAACACTACAATCCTGGGAAATATGGTCAAAACCAAGACACACATTTACACATTACCTTCATGGTACACTCCACACCATTGTTTGGACCACCTAAGAACCCATGTGTTCCATTCGTGCACTCTAGAGGAGTTATATTTCCACCATCTTGCGCTACCTCCATGAAATCCCTATGAGTGTTATGCTCAACTCACCAAACTCCTTGGTCTAGGCAGGTTGACTTCCTCCCATATTACTAACACCTATTACCCCATATATGTTTTTGAGGTGGTCTTTGTTTGGATTTTGTTTGGCCATATTTTTTGGTAAACTCTGACAAAAAGGAGTTTTTCAAATCTTCATAAAAAATGTTATACCTACTTATCAATTATTCTCATCTATTCCTAAAGAAGTTAATATTTATATTTCATAGAATTATTCTTCTTTATCACGGAAAATAATATTTTTCATGAAATATTTAAGGTATTTTTCTTGAAAATAAATATTTTAATGGTCTTCAAATAAAATCATTGTGAAATAAATATTTTCATTTGTTTCTTTAATTCCTCCTCTTATACTCTTTTTGGTATATAAATTCAAAAATAAATATTCAATATTAAATCATATTAATTCCTCTAATATCTTTAATTTTTGTTGATAATGTGTCATTTTAAATCACTTAGTGACATATTTTATAAAAATTAATTATAGTGAAACAATCATCACACTTATAAACTCAAAGTCTTCAAAAGGCCTTACTTAAGATAATAAGACTTGAGTAATTTCTTCTTTATCCATTCATCAAAACTGCATTCAATCATTCATTAGGATTATATATCTTATAATATTGAACAAAATATTTTTTTCTAAATTCATAAACATATTAATATCAATGAAATATTTTTATTTCATTAACCAATATTGATAAAAAACAATTACTACAGAAAGTGGGATATTTAAAGTGTAAAAGAAAACAAAAACTCAGTATTTTCTTGTGTGGTTAAATTTTTCACTATGATATTAATCATCCAAAGAAGAAAATTGATGATTTTGAAGCTAATTATCTGAATCATAGGCCTCAAAAGAAGAAATTTTATAAAAACAAGAAGTAATTTTCTAATATGTTGAGAGATAAAATAAATTTTGAAAGAGAAAAAGGAAAAATACAATGAATAAATATTAATAATATTACTAAATAATCTAACCAAAATAAGGTGTTTATAATTTCAAAATATTTATGGATCATGCTGAAAAAATATTAAGAATTATCATGTAGTGAAGAAGAAAATTAATTTGATATAGAATACATGAAACACATATTGAAATATGAATGTGAAGTATTCCTTGATTATAATAAAAAACTCAAGAAGAAGATTATGATATTTAAGAAATAAAACTCAAATAATAAAGAAGTAAAGTAATAGTATATTAAAATGTAAGTAACTGACAAATATGAAATAAAAATCATTAAGATTAAATTTACTGATAAATGTAAAATCATGAAAAATAAATATGAGAAACTACCATTGAAGGAAGAAGAGATAATAAATATAAAATTTAGGTATCTTGAAGATGTGAAATATCTGAAAAATATTAATGAATAATTTATTATGGTTTTGGTATATAAGGATAAATCATCTCAAGTTTCTAAGAAACTAATCACAAAACAAAAAATCAAATCTATTCTTACTGAAATTAAAAGTAAATCTATATTTACTAATATTAATGGTTCATATTCTAAAATTGGAAAAGTTTGGGCTAAAAAAAATATTATAAATATTATTTATTAATGTAAGATAAGAACATATCCAGAAGAAATACCCCACCAAGACAAAATAATTCTCAAAACATGGTAGGTAATAAATATCAATTTTTAAAATAAAATTAATATTATCAATATCATATATTACACTTTATATGATATTATTGGTTTTGTGATTTTTATGGTCATAAATCACACCCATGCTGGTATAATTTTTCATTTCCTTAGAGTAGGCATCAATAAAGGGGGGGTCTTTTATAACAAGAAAATAATTAACTCTAAGAAGATGAAGAGTAAAAAAATTGTGGAAAGAATTTCAATAAATTTGG
Organism: Viscum album; assembly: GCA_963277665.1. Classification (NCBI taxonomy): domain Eukaryota; kingdom Viridiplantae; phylum Streptophyta; class Magnoliopsida; order Santalales; family Viscaceae; genus Viscum; species Viscum album. The sequence continues at coordinate 1,422,785,890 of OY728161.1, forward strand.
TAATTAAAAATAAATTTTTTATCTAGAAGGAATATATATATGGTGTGGCTAATTGGGTCCCTAAGTCAATTAATGAAAAATCACTCTTCGAGGTAATTCGATTTCTGATGAAAATGGAATTTCAATTTAAAATGTAAAGAAGGAAGAAAAGCCACTCTTTGTAGAAGTTTCTGTGAAATCATGAAATAAAGGTAAACCACAGATTCTTGAAAATATGTTCTAATCCCATATGTCTAGTAACATAAAAAATTTCAAGAATATTGAAATCCATAATGGAGTGGTAGAGACATTTGGAAATGATCGATCCTTGAAAATTATGGGAGTTGAAACTGATAATATAGAAGCTCAAAGATTAAAATAAAAAATATGTAATCTATGTTGAAGGGATTAAACACAATATTTTAAGTTTTATTTAATTATGTGATAATGGAAGTGAAGTCTTTTTCAAGAAAAAAATCATGTAACATCAAGATTTAAAATGATGGAAGTGTTGTTACAAAAGGTGAGAGAGAAAGTGGTAAACTTTTCCAAATAGGTTACCCAACTTATTCTTTCTACATGAGTGCCAAAGGTGAGAAAAAACTACAGAATAAAAGGATTTAACACCTTTTTAAAAGAAATTTGATTAAGATATCAAATAATTATGTAGTGAAATACCTTCCCCAGCTCAAAATTGAAAGAGATGTTGTTTGTTCTACATGTAGTTTCATGGAAAGAGTTTTAGAAGACCAATGATTGATTATGGTAGATTGAATGTGTTTCAAAATTATTTACACTAGGTTTACCATTTTTTATTTAATATAAATTCTAAATGGTTCCTATATACATTACAAGGTATATACCTTCTTTCTAGTGGGAGGTGGTCAATCGGGGTTTTAGACCCAATGGAACATAGAATCTCACATTGGTTGAGAGGATGGGAGGTTTGGCTCATCACAACCTATTGAGGGGAATTTTTCCTACTCATATGATCTCTTATAGTTTTAAGATATTATCATGAATATCTTCCCAATCTTGATATGGAACTGGTTACCCTAACATAAACCATAAAGCATTGAATCTTTCCATGCTTAAAGAGGGGTATATTAATGAGTCCATATTTATTAATACTATGTTCCTCATCCATTTTTCATTAATGGGTAGATGCTTATATTTTGATTCTAAATAAATAGTCACTATGGAGTTTACTACCATCTTGAGAGGAAATTAATACCTCTATAATATGATTAAACCTTTATAAAGTGTCATGTGTATCCAATTTATAATAGGAATAAAAACCCACATAGTTTGATGAAACTGTGCAATTTAATGTCATGTGGAAAAGAAATGTATGAGGGAACATAGTCACTAGTTATTGAGTTCAATCCCTAGCAAGGTATCCTACATATCCTTCTTGTGGACGGAATCAAAGTCATTTTAATTTGATCACTCCCCCAGAACTAACCTTAAGGTGGGTTCCCTTGTATAGGGGAAGTCATATCATGACATTGAATGGGGATTAAACATTGAGGTTTACCTAACTATGATAGATTCATGATGCCAACGATACTATCATTATAAGTCTCTAAGCCCTTATGATCCATGTTCAGTATGAGAAATATGGGATAGAAATTTATCGGTCTCATTACATATGGTGTTAGGACTTGTGCAATGAGGTATCCCTGATGGGGTATTCCATATGGAGCTTGAGATTTGGAGAGGTTTCATAAATTTCTTGTTTATATCATGAATTAGGGTCTTCATAGTTTAGTCTAATTCCTAATCTACTAAGGTAAGAAGAAGAATGATAAACCCATAGGATAGATTGGGTCTCAAGGGTTAGGATGTTGATATATGGGAAGACATACACTGAGGTAGCTACCTATTTGAGGTCAGGCATTAGGAAAGTGTCCTCAATATCCTATTTGGTTGGGAATTAGAGTTATCATAGTTTAATTGGGGTTATTATCAAATATATCCACTAGAAAAGGTTATCATGTCCTGGGATGTCTGCCTCACATGTTTTTATTGCCGGATTTATGCATCTTGATTGTCTACATGACATGTATGGGGTGTCGATATGACATATTTGCAGATGTCTAGACATGTCCTGGTTACCTAATAGATATTTCCAAAGACAATCACATGATCTATCTGGCTTCTTTAGTGGAAATTTCATAATATGAATGGAATGTACGGAGGAAATCACATGATCAAGAATTAAATTGTTGAAGGGTGTCATGTGACCTAGATAACATGTATAGAGGGTGCCACATAACCCATATGACATGTATATATGGTTTCACATGATCTGGATGACATGATCAGTGGTATTATAAATAATTTATTGGCATTTTTTTGGGGTGTTGCATCACCATGCTGACTTGTCTCGAGGCCATCGCATGATCTAGATGATTTATATTGAGTTCATCGTGATATTTAGCTTACTTTTCTGGAGGTCATCGTGAGACCTAGGTAAAATGTCCTGAGGTCACCAAGAGATGTGTCTGACATGTCCTGGTTCCACTACATAACATGGGAAATATATCTAGAGAATATCACAATATTTAGATGGTAATCTTGGAGGACTTCACAAGACTTGGGTGTTATGCTTGGAGGGCATCGCAAGACATCCCTGACAAGTACAAGGAACATTATATATCTCAAATATCCTGTCAAGAGTGTTTTTCATGACTTGGGAAATATTTCCTAGTACTTTAAAATTATATGGGTAGGACATAAAAATCTCATGAATATTAGAATATTCATCTGTACATAATTCCCCAGTCTTTTTAAGTTTTTTTCCAACCTTTATTGCATATGTACCTCAAGGTTTGTCTAGTGTTATCTTTTTTAGGTTTTGTGTGATCTATTCAACCTGAAAAACCTCCTTCGCATAATCTGGATGAAATACTGGAAGACCATCACATGATCTATAGGGAAATAATGTAAAGAATATATTCATACCTCATGATCCCTTAGGCCATTCCCTAGGTTTTACCTGGTGGAATACTTTTGCGATTAGATGAATGTACTCTCAAAAAATCCCCCTATAGAGATCCCATGTAACATTCACCCATCATGTGTATGTTTTTGTGTTGAAGGGGAGATATTTATAGGATTCACTTCTCTAGTTATATTCCATGTTTCATGGTGCATATCTCCCAAATATTAGCAACAGTTGGTGGAGGTATTTTGGTATCACAAGCATCACATGATCCAACCATGGGTTATCCATGGACCACATGATGATCAGAAAGAGTGAGAATGTTCAGCTATCTCCGTGTTTATTGGGCCTCAACTAATCAATGGGATCTCACATAACCATGTTAATATGTCAAATATATTTCATAAGGTCTGTTTTACATGTCTATGAGTATTCACAAGATTAGGACACCCATAAAAGGCCTTTACATGATCGAATATGAATTTTCTAGGGGATTTCACGAGACAGGGGTAGATTGTTAAGGGGGGCCTCCTGGTATTATGATGACATGTCGATGGGTTTCTATGTGATAAATGTTGATCATCTAGGGTGCATATCCCCTTTCATGTGAAGATCACCAAGTATTCCCTTAGCAAGAAGCTTCTTCCTTTCCCATTTTTTTTATTTCCATGATTATTTTACAAGAAAAATGGGTCTCATTATGTTGTTTAAGTACTTTCAAGGAGAATCACTCTCCTTATCTACGATGCATCGCATGATCAACAATGGATATCATGTTGATGCATGAGAATTATCCTGGACAATCCCTATGATATTCTATAGATCCATAGGGGTATCTTATGCTTGGTCAAATGTATCTAAGGTCCTTCTCATGATGAAGGTGACACACCAACATGCTTTTACATGAAAAGGTTAACATATTGTTAGGGGAGTCATTAGGTCTTTCAGATCACATGAACATGTTCCATAAAGATTAACATAACTCTCCTTCAAATGAGGCTTCCACCGTTTTCCTCATTTATTTTATAAAGGAAATTTTGAGGATTATCAAGCTTTTTCTGGATGATAAGTCACATGATTTAGGGGATATCATATGGAATCCCCCACATTGATCTGTTCTTGTCCATATTCCCTTACAAGAATAGGTGGACTTTTCAAATGGGATTCATGTCATCATTATATGATCATGTACCACACATGATCTATTCACATTACCTTATGAAGTTCACATGATCGCATGTACATATAGGGTTTACACAATCTACATAATTAGGTTGCCTCTCCTTCCTTTTTTGTATGGAAAATAATACCCATTATTTGGATATTTATTCCTTTCTAGATTTTCTGATGCTCATTTAGTGAGTTTCAACAAATCCCCCCCCCCTCAAGAGAGATGTTTTTAGGGTCAAGGACTCAGTTTTTTGGAAAGTAAATGTCCACATGAGTCTTTGGGGATACCACCAATGAGTTTATTAGGAAATGTATGGTCTCTCGGCGACCTTTGGTATTCCATGGAGTTACCTCAAAATAGGAAGGTGAGGGGAGGATCATTTCACTAGTGACCTCAACTCCCAAATATCTTATTACTTCTTCAATCATGTGATTTCTTTACAAGACCTAATCATAATATCAGGTTATGATACCTATTCCTCCAGACTAACTACATCACTATTTTGAAAGAATAGTTTTCCAAGATCCTATTTCGTACTCATGCTAAATGGATTCTTTTTTCCAATTCTTGTTCAAACCAATCATGAATCAATTCTCAATTGTTTCTTTAACCTTGAATCAATTCCTTATTAGTATGGATATCTTAGTAGCTTTTCATGATATTGTTGTCTGGTCATGTGATCACTGGATCATCATGTAGCTCACATAACCACTTCATGTTCAAGAAATCATGTGTCTTATGGCTGGTTATTTAGTGGATAGATACCCCATGGGTCATGTGATCTATGAGATCTAAATGGGTCATGTGGTTTGTGAGACCTATTTCAGTTCATGTAGACATGAATACCTTCATGGTTCATGTGATTTTCATGATGCTTCCAGACTTATTCATCTCTTTTAACAATATTTTTTCACTTGTGTTATATATATTTATGAATTTTATATAGATGTATTCCAGTTCTTGTACATCTTCCATCATAGCTAACTAGAGGTCCATAATTACTGGGAATCATAATTCTAGCCCTTAGTATCTTGTGTATTATGACAATGAGGTTTTGTATAGGTTTCTCCCATATGAACAACATAGCTACCCCTTATCACACTATCTTCATTTATATTGATTCTCTCTATTAGATGATGTCATCATTCCCTCACCTAACTATAACCTTCTATCTTACTAGTTGTTATCTTCCCTAGATTATGTTCAAAAAAAATTAAAATGGGACCTCTGACCTAGTGTAATTATTCTGATGAATGGACATGGACGTTTTGGGTTAGATTGACCTACCCATAATTTCTTGATTAGATACATTATATTCACCTTTATAAGGATATATGGATTTCTCAGTTCAACATCTATCATCAGTAAGATCTTCTTAAATAACTCATTATCCATTTTTTCCCTCAAACTAATTCATTCCATCTATCCAATGGTGAAGTAAGAATTTGTCTTTGTGGTATATACTAACTGGGCAGGATATCTCTACATAGAGAGATGTGTGATGAGTTCTTTACTATTACGGATGTCAAGGATGACCCTGTACAAACTATAGATATGAAAAGGAATATGATTAAAAAATTTAAATTTTATTTAAGGATAGAGATAAATATGTGATCACTTATCTCCTTTAAGGATTGAATCAACAACTTTCTCTACCACAACAATGCTCAGCTGACCAATATATTCCCTCTATGGTGACCTTCCTCATATGTAGTGATATAATAGGATCATATTAGGAAATCATAGAGGTGGGGGAGTATTCTACATGGGGTTACTAGGTAAGACTGGAGATATCCTTAAGCCTTTGGATGGTGGGTTTCTTAGACGTGTTTCTGAACAGGTGGATTTTCTCTACCATGGACACTCACTTATAAATTTCTAGTGATCACACTGGTGATGGAAGCTTGAATAGAAGAGGAAAGACCCTTAATATATCCATACTGACTATCACTCACCTATATAAAATCCTTGTATATATTAAATAAAGAAACATTCCATATAGGATTGGTAGTCATTTCCAGTTCTTATTTGGTCGGATCAGCGATTATTTTTACTATTTTAAATACCACAACACTCTTTATTTCACAGATGCCTCATTATTCCCTAGGATACAAAACATTTTTAGGGATGAGGCAATGTTATTAGGCACTAGTAATACTACAATCATGATGGTACGGTTTAATAATTCCATAATTATGCCATACCCTACACCGATGGGGCCAATTATTTGATAATAGTGGTGACTCTCTCACTGAATGGTTATAAGAAATTTCTCGTCATGATGGAGTTATCATGGCCCTTGTGGATTATTTGGTCATATGAAAACCATATACCCCCTATCGTCTCTCTGACCAGTTTTGGCTGAATTAAAAAGGTTTCTCCTCTCCTATCTTCTAGAGTGTGAGGAGAGTGATATCCGGTGATTATCCACCAATTTTGGATGATATTGGCATGTGAGGAAACAAATACAGAGATCAAAATTCCACCTATTGGAAACCATGTCTTCCTAGCTTATGATTATGACTAGGCTTTGTTGGAAGCCTATCCAGGTGGTGTGCTGAATAGATCGGTCTATCATGTTGAAAAACGATGTGCTTCACTGAACCCCTTATCTATAGCAACAATAGAGTTGATCCAATACATTGGAGAGACTTTGAGTAAGAATCCTCATCTTAGTAATGATCATCCCATTAGTGGGGAAGATTTTTTTTGTGGAATTTAGTCCTTCAATATGAGAAATGTATGATGCATCATTTGAGAGAAGAGCACATAGAACTTCCTCTATTTATTCTTCATTATCTAATCCTATCATTTCCCCTTTTGACATACCTACCCCAATAGTTTTAGAGGACCAAGAATGATGAATGCTAATTTTGTAGCAGATCCACACCTTGATCAATGAGACTTCTGTAGAAACATTTCTTGACTAAGGAGAATTCCTTATTTAGATCTTTCAGAATTTGGTGTTAGGAAGCTTTAACCACCGTCCATTATATAATATCATGCTTCAAATCATTCGGACCCGACAACAACTATTTAGTAAAGATAAGGGAAAGAAGAAATGATGAAGGATCTCTATCCAGACACTAAGGGAAGCATCAGATACGTTTAATTAGATACATCACACAACCTCTGAATTACATGCTCAAATAGACATATTGACTGAAGATATATCAGAATATTAAGTGTGCCCAGTGCCACCAGATACCATGTTTTGGAATCATCATCTTTATTAGAGACTAGTCCGAAATTATTAGAAGAGTAATATTATTTTATTTAGAATCTTCACCCTAATGCGGTGGTGGAGGAGGGCGAGAAAAAGGTTCTTTATAATTTTATTGATAGTTCCCACAAGGATTTGGCAGATTAGGTGAATTCATCTGATCAAGACTTTTTTTAATATGATCACCAATGTTTTTGTTTTGATGAAATCCTTTGAGAGTCCCTAAAATGTGAATATTTATCAATTTTTGTCACCTTTTCAAGGAATTAATATTTTGATCCTTACATATCATTAGCCATATTTCATTCATTCATGGCATGCATTTCATTTAATTAATCTAATATTGCATATATTTTCAATGATACCCATCCTTTTTATAGCATCAAGTGAACCTAAATTATTGGATCTGAATGTTTAAATCAAAATATATTTCTCTTGAGAAACACCCATTAATTCCCCCCCAACATTATATTCCTCGTTAATATAACTGCTCCATTTTTCTTGAGATTACTGAATTCAAAAGGAAAATTTGGGTAAAATATATGTCCTGAGGGGAGAATTCCATAACTTTTCTGAAGTTAGTGCACTCAACAAGGGTAGATTTATTTCTTATAGGGAAAAATGATGATCTATAGAAGATTTAGATATTTTTAATCATATTATCCTAATTATCTAACAACCCTTATATAAGGTAAGGCTTAGTGAGCATGGATTCATCATTTTCTTATACCTCTCTCTTATAAGTTTTCAACCTAAGAAGTTTTATGCCTTTTCCATTTCATGAGCACTCAATATTTCCTAGATCACAAAAAGTTCGTGTCTAGTGAGTAGAGACTCAACTTATTCCTAGGATTCATTTTTCATTTTTTTCAAACAGGTGAGAATTTTGTCTCTTTCGATTGGTTTTTTTAAGGTCTTGAAAACTAGACCATCATTGTTCTATATTTTAGGGTCTTTCAACCTAGAACTTCTATTTAAGTTTATTGATAGTTTCCAATATTAGAATTTATACTATTATTAATATACCATTCTGAATGTAATGTTCATTGTGCATTTTAAAATCATGTGGTAAGGTCATATTCCCTACATTTTAACAGCATGTGGTAAAAACATCTACCGTGTAGTTTAATGTCATGTGGTAAGGACATCTGCTGAGAATTTTGACATTATGTTGTATGAACATTAATATGTTATGTAGTTTAAAGTAATGATGCAAGGAAATTATTAAGGAATATATAGTATGGATCATACATTCCATGTATGAACCAAAATTCCTTAAGGTGTTGAGTTTGGTCATGGTGTTTCCATGACTCATAAAGATTCGAGTTCCTTTATTACAACAAAGAGATGCCTCTGATTGCTAGGCCAAATCACTTAGGCATCGCTAGTATGGTCAAAAAGAGGCTTCCCCATTATTTTAAAATGTCCATGAAAGATTTTCTATATATTATTGGTGATGATGAAGTATTATATAATCTGATTCTACCTTGATATTTGTAGTTTGGGTTGAGTAAGTCACAACCCAGAAGTTTGATTCAATGAATATGGATTAGGGAAGATGTGTTGGGGATGACCCATAATAGCCAAACATGTATAGTTCCATCATGGTATTACGAGGTCTCATGAGGATCATATTTCCTTACCTATGAGGATGAGATGCCTCTAATTGGTAGGTATAAGCTCTTATGCGTGCGTCTGTAGGGATTACATACATAGTCAAGTAAAGGGGATCCCCATAAATTTTCTAGGGCCATAAAATATTTATAAAGAATAAAAATCTAGAAAATTATGTTTTAAGTGGATTTAATGATATCTAAGAAGGGTTTTGGAACCCTATGGCAGTTTATCTTTTAGTTGGGAAGCACATCCCCTATATCTTGTGTATTTGAGTCATAGGGTGTGGGCCATCAAATGGTTCTGGAATAGAGTGTCTCATGGGTATGAAACATGATGAAAAAACATTGAGGATGTTGAATCCTATTGAATAGTCTAGTTATTTGGATTTTAAATCCTTGTAAAAATATCTCAGGTCATAAGGATGATATGGTAAAATCATGTCTGGGATGACCCAAAACACCCTGAGGTGTTTCATTCCACCACAGTGATGTCAAGGCTAATAAGGATCTGAAATCCCTTTTTCTAAGATAGTGATTGATTTGGTTTATGTTCAGGATCTCATATACAGGATCCATACACCTATATTAATAGTCAAACAAAGGGTCTCTTGAAGATGGGTAACCTCTTATAAGGGCCATATAAGGTTTTCAGCAATATGTGCACTCAAATAATGAAGTGTGATTTATGGAAAATGTAATATTCAAGTGGGTATTGATCACCCTAAAAGTTGTGATGTCACCTAGTGAACAAATTTTCATGACAAGGAGATTTGAAAAATCGTTACTCTAAAAAAAATTACAATGCATCCAAGTAAATAAAACTAGTCGTGGAATCAACACCGCGACCACCACCCTAAACCCAAAATCCCCTTCCACCATAGTTGTCTATATGGGGCACTGAAAAATCATTTCTCTAATATTTTTCTTAGACCAAGGGATCTAGTTATAATTGATAGGATTTTAATATGGACATAATGTGGGACCTATGATCTTTGTGCTTCATTTATATATTCTCTAACTTTTTCCTATACCCTAGAGATAAACCTTTTAGTGAGCAAAGACTTGACTTCTACATAGGACACCCTTTGAGGGCTTTCAACATGACATGTTTTATACCTATTTTACTAGAAGTTTTAGGGTCTTGTTATTTGGACCATCAAAGGATAAATTTTAAGGTCACAAAATTTTGAATGGAGTGCACATAGATTAAGTTCATGATGCACATAGACCTGGTATGGGAATGTTTAAAATAGCCTGATTTGGATACCTAGGGTCAAGATTACTCCAACAACCTTATGAGTGGGAGATTAAAATGTTGTAAATCATAGAATGAGGTTCTCAAGTCAGCATTATTGATATGGTAAAATCATGCTAGGGATGTCCCAAAACACACTAAGGTGAAGAGTTATGTCACTGTGATCTTAGGGATTACAAGGATCATAATGACCTTTTTGAAAGTTATAAATCATTTTGTTGATAGCCAGAGGATTATATGTAGGAACCAGGGAAAAAATGAAAAGTAAAATAATGGGTCCCATGAAATTGGTTGTCCTTTTCCCAAGGTAATGAATGTTTGGTAGAAACATGAGGTGGTCAAGACATTAATTTTGAGTTTTGAGTTTACGTTCTTAAAAATATTCTGGAATCACTTCATTCTATGGTTGATTGAAGTATGGCTCTTATGATCTTTTTGGTGCTGAAATCTTGTATAAGGCCCCACACTGTTATTTTTTGGAAAATCAATATTGAATATCACCCCAAAGGACCATTCTAGTATCTATGATTAGGGTTCGTGAAAGATTCCACACATATATGAAAGATTCCACACCTACATGCAGGAACACCATTCCATTTTCAAACCTATTTTTCACCAAAGGTGATGGTATTTTTCATATTTTCAATAAAATCCAATAGGATTTTCAAGTAAATCGCATAAAAGTTAGATACATTGTGCGTAATATATAAATGATGAGTGAAACATGTACTCTAGAATGCCAAAGGAAATATCAAACAAGAATTGATTGCATGGCTGGGATCCAACAAAAAATGATGCAACAATATGTAAATTCTTTTCTTTCTCAAAATCTAGTATTCCCACCAACAAACATTTCAGTTATAAATAGAAGCACCCCCCCCCCCCCCCCCCGCCGCCCCCTAGAGAGGATCTCTAGAAGTTGAGTCATTTCCCTACAGTGTGTAAAACAGATCTTCTATGACAGTGTGCAACATAGATCACCCAAGGTAGATAATCTTGCATGATAGACCTCTTGTGGTACAAAATATAACTTGGTCCACAGTTGAGTAATCCTTTACCAAATCCTCTTAATATAATTTATGTGTGCACAAAGGTCCTACATTTCCATAACCCTGTCCTTGTATGAAACCAACAATCCAGTACACACCTGCAACCTTTACCTATATGTGGTTAACTTGTGCAAGAGAACCATCCTCACGCAACTGTTTCATGAAAATTCAAAACCTTGCACACCTCTCTTAGGCACAACACACTAAACTTGCATACATCTACTTTTGGGTCCCCCACCCGATGTCTCTTATACCTCAGTGTACCTATTAGTCTACCTTCTTGTTCTGAGTGTGGTTACTCTAACCACAGTTGCTTCTGATCATGAGCACTATAACATGGACCTCGTGATTGGAAACTCCTCCCATAATCAAACATGGGAAGTTCCAAAGACAATACTCACCCAAAGGTGCATGATCTATGGTCATGTAAGTCCATAGGGGAAGAAGTGAGTCCTCAAACATCATAGATATGTGATGTAAAAATACCTAGCTCCACATCCTAGTCATATGATGTTAAACTACATGATAAATTCCTCATAAGATGAAGTAAAATAGTTGCATTACTCTATGAATAAACAATAGGATGCCTCATGTATGATTAACATGGGATTACCCCACCTCCTACCGTATACGTCAAGCATGGGATGCCCCATGTATAATCATCATGGGATTCCAGTGTCTCTCCCACTATGGTATACAAACCTTTTATACTAGGTAGATAATTGGTTTAATACCTACCTATTTCCCTAAAGATTGATCCTCTTTCTAAGGGAATCACCCATGTGTAAGCCCCATCCACATCATCACTGCTCATAGCAACACTTGGGCAGCTCAATGTGTAATCCATACACTTCTTCCACCAATAGAAATCCTTTTGTGAAGCGAAACATCAATGTGTAAGACTAATACCAAACCTCATAAATTCTCCTTTAATGACATGATAATAAATACTGCATGATGTTAAATTGTATGAATCGGTCCTATCACATGACCTTAAAATGTGGCATTGAACAATGTGGGTTTTGATCCCTTTCCTCTAAACAGGGTACGTAGGAAGCCTTCATCAGGTTAAATCCTGACCATGATAAACTCATGGTGTTCCATCCTAGGGATGCACCAAATTGGGTCTTTATAAAGATATTTTCTAATCCATCCATCTTAGGTCCACCTTCACCTGGTGTCTTGATCGATCAATAAACCCTATTCAGGTGTGACATCATCCCTCTTAGAGACACACCTCCTTAATCAGCCTCAAGGGGAATTTTGATAAACCACTATAGGTCTATATAAAGGGATGTTATGATCCATATATCCCAGGTCCACCTCTATGGGGTGTCCTAATCCCTTGGTAAACCTTTTAGGTGTGACAACATTCCTCCTAAGAACACACCTCCTTGATCTACCTCAAGGGGTGTTCTAATCAACAATCCTGGGTCCATATGAAGGGACGTTCTGATCCAACCATCATTTCCCCACAATACATTAATACACTAAACATTATTTCCCCACAATACAATAAAAAAACTCTAATAATATCCCTATAATACATTAAACCTAGACCCATCATGTCCCTAAAAGATTCTAAACCTACTCCCATCATGTCCCAATAAAAAAATTAACCCTATGCATGTTTACAGAAGATGTTAAATGTATAAAAATAAAGTATTAACAACCATGTATATTACATAATTTATATGAATATTTAGCACATTAAAAAATAAATTCTTTGGGACCATAATATTTTAGAGTATTTTGAAACATGGAAAAAAATATTTTAACTCATTGAAAGATCTTCAATGTTTCTCAGAAAGATCATCCACTTTATTACTTCTATTTAAAACTGTTATTCATTACATGGGGAAAGAAAACATACTAAATAGGTGATATTTAATTCCCAGTAAGGATAAATAATGGAAATACATATATATATGATGAACATAAGGGTTTGAGTGCATGACCATAACATTTGAAGATAATACCCTGTATAAAAATATCATAATCATGAGACATGGAATAAATATTGAAAATTCATAAGACATGAATCATTATATAATAAAGAAAATGAACCATGTGAGAATATCAAATGCATATGAAATAATTTTTTTAGAAGATAGATAAACATGTAACATAATTCCCTATAATTCAAGTATTATTTCCAAAATATTATTAGGGAACTTCATGGGGACTACACCTATTGGGAGGGGCACACAACCATTCTCGATCACATTCCTCTCCTAATAAAGGATCAAATTTACCTATCTTCTCATAGTGTATTAGGTTTCCCCATTTTCCCATAGTGGGCCGGGTTTACCCATATTCCATAGTGTATCAAGCCCATCAACTTGAATCTCATCATTTTCTCATGAGATATAAATATTTACCCAATGCATTATAGGGATATATAGGTCCCAGCCATCTCATAATTAAATCATACATACATGTGCCAAAATTTCATAAATAATCATATCATTACCTAATAAATGAAATGGGTGTCATAAATATGTAATCATATCTTAACCTATGTAAAAACAAATTTTTCATAATCATTTCATCCATAAGCCGTGAAAAGAAGAAAATTTTATAATCATATAACCCCTGAAATAGAATTGAGTCACATAAAAATCATCCCATAAAAAAATAAACCATTTAAATAATTAACATTAATGGTTTCCTTGGATCATATCCCTAGTAAATCCTAAGCTATAACCAAGTATTTCATAGAGATGGATTTTTAAATATAACTTGGAACATAACTTTTAAAAACATATAGCAGTTTAAAAATCTTTTTCATTGAAACCACTTTGAAAACATATAAATGAATCACAAAAATTCATTTAAAAACATTTATTGAGGGAAATATGTTTTCTTCTTTGAAGAAACTATCTTTAAAACATAAATAATTTTGAAAACCTTTTTATTTTAAAATATCATTGAAAACACATAATTGAATATTTAAAACAACTTGAAAAAACAATTCTTTGAAAACTTATAAAATATGAATGATAACATTTTAAAACACTTTTTAAAACATAAAACCTTTTTTAAAACATTCTTCTTTGAAAATTGATTTTAAAAAATTTTATGGAATCTTTGAAAATCATTTCAAACTTTTCTTGAACATAATTTTTTTTAAAACCTCTTTATTTAAAACCAACTTTAAAAACAATGAATGTCTAGATTATTAAAAGAAACATGTTTCTTAAAAAAATAATCTTGTAAAATTTAAAATTAATCTTAAACTAATTATGATCATGATGGTAGATAAATATGTGCATACCAAACATTCCTTTTGCACTATAAAAAGTTTAGAAAAGTTCCCCAATTGAAAAGAAACTAGAAGAATCATTTTTAAAACCCATTTTTAAAAAAAGTTAAAACATAAGTGAAATTTTATTCTATATATTATAGGATAATATTATAAAATTTATAAAAATATTTATAAAAAACTTGGTATTGAGAGAACACAGATTTCCGAATGAAAGGAAAAATAAAGTCGTATTTTCATAAAAACAGTTTTCTTAATTATATTATGTACCAAAGAGTGGAAAATTGAAAAAATACATGAATATATCATGGATAAACAGAGGATAATAAAATTCATGACTTTTATTGAGCTATTTATCATAAAATTTCATCAATGGAAGCATAATCGTAAACAATACTGATAAAAAATGAGATTGTAGCAATAAATAGTTACCACTTTGGGAACTTTGAATCATAATTACCATGACAGAATAAAATTTCATGAATCTAAAAATATCTTGAAAATAATTATATTAATGGTAGAAAATTTAAATGGGTATTACATACACCCCATATAAAAATATAGGTGCATAACATGGAATGTATCTCAAAGAAGGCGAATTGTGAAAAAAAAAATTACCTTACTGATTTGGTAAATTTTTATCCACAAACCCCATGAAAGAGATATAATCAAATGGAAATGTAAATAACTATAAATATAATTATAAGAATCATATAATAAATTATTGGTCAGTATATACACTACACAAAAGAAATGAATGGTGAATAAGGTATAAGTCTCACACAAATAAAAGTGAGCTGATAAAACCCTTACTACTTGAGTAAATTTAGAATCATGATACCCATGAAATAATAAAATATATTAAATATGTTAATATCATTTAATAAATTAAATTAATTATATAACATTTCATAGGGTAGTATATACACCACACAAAATAATCTAGTGTCTAATATGGAATATATCTTACAGAAATAAAAAATGAGATGAAATTCCCTTATCTTAAGTCTTGACTTTCTTCGTACACATTCATAAATACTAAATAATAAATTTAATTTCATTATATATATACCAAATAAAAATAATATTATATCTAAAACCATATATTATTTTATTATTACATTATTTTACCTATTTATTAACAATTCCATTTTAACGTTACGTTTCAAGTAATATTTGTGTTGTTTTCCATATATGTTTTGACTTGTTATTTTTTATCCTATTTCTTAGATAATTATTTACTTATTTAAGTAATTTAAAACATTATTTATATATCATACATATTCATTATATATATATATAAATGATGGATATATGAAATCTAATTACACCATCCATGGATACGGTAGGTCGTATGTACGGATGAACATTGTCTCTGTTTTCCTATTGTATTGAATGAAAGTAAGCAATTAACATATCTATATATATGTATATATATAAAATAATTACATAATAATAATTATTTCATATATATATATATATCATATAATTTTACTAAACCCATCTTCAGTACATACCATGTAAATTGTTAGCTAATCACATTGCTTTGGAGAGTAAGTAGTTCACAAATCCAAAAACAAAATTATCATATTTACATAAATGTAAAGCATAAAGTTATGCTCTATATAATGATTAAAGAAGAATAAATACATAATAAATATCGTATATATAATATAAAAATATAGTTACATCATAATTCCCAACCATGATAGGTGGTAATGTAAAACCAAACAACATTGTTTCGTGAGGCGGTAGTTCACCGTACACAAGAATGGTAAGTTCATTACCCATTAGATGACAGTGTGTGTAAGTGTAAGTATAAAATTTATAAAAAAAGTATATAAGTATATTTAGGATACCAAGGTTATTATATAATCATGGAATAATATTATTTTATGGGCGGAGAATGAAAATAAAACAAA
Source organism: Viscum album (assembly GCA_963277665.1). Lineage (NCBI taxonomy): Eukaryota > Viridiplantae > Streptophyta > Magnoliopsida > Santalales > Viscaceae > Viscum > Viscum album. The sequence continues at coordinate 1,422,802,317 of OY728161.1, forward strand.
GGATTTTTTAGGAAAGATGTTATATATTCTTTTTGTAACTCCTCTTGGATTGCATCAAAGGGATTACTTGGTTGAATTTATACCAAATGTGAGGATTATAATATGAAGGGATGGATTTTTTTATATAATTTTAGCATTTTTTGGGTGAGATAAATGGATCTATAGGTTTGAATAAGTGGGTGTAGTGAGTGCATTTTTATAGTGGAGGAGGAGTGGCATTCATGTAACAACCCTTTAAAAGGGAATTACATCCATGTTTTTCCCATGACAAGTGGATCCAATAATGGTCCAAAATTAATAAAATGTAGTATAGGGTTGAATTATGAATATACAATATTTGTTTTTCAAGATTATAGGCCATTTGTTCCTTAAGTTTAATGGTTAGTCTATTCTTAACCTAATTTTTCTTGTAATCGCTGTAATTAATTTCAATCACTTTCTATAATATTTCTGGTCAAAACTACTTTGAACTTATTAAATTTTATAAATTATGATGATTACAAATATTAAATCCAATTTTAAGAAGTTAAATCAAATAATGGGAAGAAATTAATTTAACATTCATCCCGTAGACATGCCACGAAAGCGGGATTTTATGCAAAAAGGTTCAAATGTTTGAAATTTTTTTATATCAAAATTGAATGTGAAATTGGTTCCAATGAAATAAATTAGATTAATTTATGTAAAATTTATCTAATTAAAGTTTAAAACCAAAATAAAATATAATTTAACTATATAAATATATTATATGAAAAATTAGATTTGAATTAAAATTAGTTTTGAATTAAAATTCAGTGTTTTCATTATTCACAAAAAAAATGAAACTTCTCAAAAAAATACCAAAAAACCACCCAAAGTATATTTTTATATTCCAATAAAAACATATTTTTTTCAAAAAAATTATATAGGATTCAAAAAACTTATTTAAAATAGCTTCTCAATTAAAAGGTGGGAAAATACCTTTTAAAAAGATACATCTTTTTATTCTGAAAATTGGATTTATTCTTGTCTTATACATATCAAACATATTGGATGAGTATAAAAAATATTGATTGAATATATAACATATAAATTTTATTAAAAAAATTAATCAAATGTGGTTTGTTTAATTTATTGAAATAAAATTGTGTTTGTACATAGAAAAATAGTTTTCCTAGAAAAGTAATTTCTTTATTTTTAAACAGTTCTTACATTCACTTATAATAATTTATAAACAAATGATTCATTTTATATAATGTTTTAAATCATATTTTTAAATTTTAGTTAATCTTATTCATAATTTCCATTCCAACAGCTAAGTGGTAACGATAATAATATTTTAAAAATAATATTAATATTATCTTATAGCTCAAAAAAAACTCAACCTTACATGTAATGAAATCTATCTACGTGACTCGGTATTGTGATTAATACAATGAAAACATAGTTTTGTGTGTAAAAAAATCTAATCTGAATGTTGTGTGTAGCACAAGAATGACTTGGTATGGCATATAATGCAAGATGAAGTTAGTTCTTTCATATAAAAAGTCTATATTCAGTTTAGTGTGAAATGAAAAATATCAAAAAGATAAAATAAATTTGAAATAATATTTTACAAAATATCACGGTGTTACAAAACTCATCCACTGGTCCATCTAAATGGATAATCTGATCATGGTATGCCATTTTCCCTCCTAGGTAAACCATCTTAATCCAACTTTGTGGGTCATTCTGATCAAACTTTTGTCATCCCTACAAGACATTAAACTCATGACCTGACCCCAAATACACACCTCATTCAAAACATGATATGCCTAAGGTTTAAGCCCTGGAAGAATTATAACCATTGAATTACATACCTCTTAAAAAACATGAGATTACTTAGCTGAAATACTTATAAGATATATGCCCACAGTGTCAGTTACCTCATGAAAAACATGAGATTCCTGAGGTGAAAGCCTTGGAAGGTATATTTCCACAGTGTCATCTACCTCATGAAAAACGTGGGATACCTAAGGTAAAATGCTTTGGATGATTCATGCCACTAGAACCATTACCTTGTGATATACACTGAATTACTTGGGTTTTATACATAAGATTCCTCAATGAGATTCCCTCCTATAAGGAAAAATAAAATTGACCAATGCACCCAATATCCAGACATGCCCAGTGATACCAAATATGATTACTCTCCTGGAAGAAGGTTGATTCCCTGTCAAGATGAAATAAGAATATCCAAACAGAATTAGTATAATTAAGTGGTGTCCACAAAGAGATGTAATTGTGAATGAGTTCCACAAACATTACTTAACTCTATGAGGGATACCCATACTAGGAAATGAGTTCCCAGGAGGAATCCATGGAAGGGGAAACTAACATCCCATTATCCAATTTTCATCAAGGGTAATGCGTCACCGTTGAATGTGATGCAAGTCTCCCACCTTTAGAAATTATTAATGTGGGGAAACAGAGATGATCATCATACTCAGGCACCAGTGAAAGCGTCGGAAATAGAAATGGAGAACCCAATGTGAATCTCTTCTCCTCAACATGGAGACTTGTAGTGTTAGAGACAACATCATATTATCATGCCACTGGATCTAGAAATATGGAGTTAGTTCCCACTAAACAAATGGTGTACCCATCATGGAACTCACCAGAGATTGGCGTAGTTTATATGCAGGCATCATTATTTTGCAGCATTGTCAACATAGATCTCTCTCTGTATTAAGAATATTAGATGACACTTGGGGATTGGTCTTTATTTTCCTTATACGTATACTAGTGGTTGAATCCAAATTACTTATAGGACTTACATGGAATGTAATCAACAACCCAATGCTTTTAGGTTCTAGGGAAAGAGAAATACGGATGTAGAAATACCGCACGACCCTAACCCCTCCATGAATTCATCCATGACTACGACTACTGGGTACCCATTCCCCATCTCATCCTTATAATTATCTAATGGAGGGTGACCAACACCATCATATGTTGGTATGAGTAGGGTGGTTTCATTACCATAATGTATATGGCCTTCCCATACCTAGAATCATTAGATCCTCACTGATACTTCCACCCACAAGGGTCATGCAGGGAGATACCACTCACCATTCCAACATCAAACTGATTTGGCAGCCTTTACCCAAAGTGATACTTTGACTCACTCCCCTGTGTCAAGGAGGTGGGGGATTTCTGAGCCATCCAGGCTATGACTAATTTCTAGGAGCTACTAAGGATGTCTCCCACAGATCCCCATTAGTGCCAGCAATGATTCATCCCTTATGTTAGGGAGTAGGAATAATTTACCACTTCTCTACCGGCCCCATTCTGAACCTCCTAACGCAAACATTGGGGGTAGGCTCAAGAAAATTTCTGAAAAGGGGATTCATTTTCTATAACTATAGTTTCCCCTACCAATATTTTTACATTATTCTAGATCCCTTACACTAATGAAAGTGGATCTATTTTCACCTGATTGGGAGAAAGACCCCAGTCACCTCATAGGTAGGTCTGGATGCTCCTTCCATTCATCGGCACCACCAGAAGCCATTACGGTCCATCCTTTGATGATTATATGCAGTATAGAGGTCCTCCCTACACCATCTCCAACCCAATAAAAGGCCCAAACCTCCCTTCTAACACCCAATATAGAGGTATTCTCTTTACTCTTGTTCCCCAACATGGAGGTCCTTCTTATTATTATTTTTAATAGCATGAAGGCCCTCATCATACTCTAACAAATCAAAGTGGAGGTCCTCCCCACATCACCACTAATTATCATGGATGTCCTACCTATTTTGAATAGGTAACCTACCCCAAATAACCACCCTGAGGAAGAAGGGTGAACAAGTACCTCCAAAGACGGAATATTGGGAAGAACCATTTTTTCTTCAACCTCATAGATCATTTAGACTCTGAGGACACATATGACTCGATGATGGAATCACCACCCCTAATGCCAATGTTTGGGGAAGGATCCCACCAAATTAATTTTACCATCTTGGAAGGTGAAATCTATAGGGTTCCTAGATCCCTCTATAGATACATGAAGGTGGAGGAAGTTTTGGCGCCCTTCATAGGGCTCGTGATGTATCCATCCCCATTGTCGCCAGTCTCACTCCCTACCACTACTCAAGATAATATAGATTTTTTATGTAATGGGTTGAATTATTTAGATGGTGAGGTACCTGAAGAGCCATGGATGATCATTTATACCTTTGTGCAAGAGGAAGTGGAAAGAACCAAGTCTTATAAGGAAACAATGATATGGCCGGTACCACCCCCAAGAGATGATCGAACATGCAATGAATATATGACTGACGTAGTGGATCCTATACTGATCAAATAGCTGCTGAACCAATCCACATCATTGCTTCCACCAATCTCTTGGATAGTGTTAATAAAATTTTTGGTCGTCCAAGAACAAGCCCCTTCCTCTGAATAAGAGAGAATGTGGGAGACTTTATCCACTGACCAGCTATCTGTGATGTTCTTGTCACTGGAAACTCCTAAATTTTACATCCATGAGTTCCTCATTGAGGTCCATGCCACGTGTTTCCTCCAAACCATAGGGGCAGAATTTCACCACCCTTGTGGTCATCAGTTTTCCTACCCAATAATCTAGGGTAACCTCTAAGATATTATTCAGTGGTGTCAATAGGTTGATTTGGAAGCACTCCCAATATATGAGAACCCTGGATCTCCCATCTATTATAGGATCCTCTAAAATATATGTGTCAAGAGCCTCAAAGTTCTATAAAAAAATATATAAGAGGAATATCTTCATGTTTAAATTAAGGGATAGGGATAATACACTACTCTTCAATTTATGCTTATCATGTGATAGGCTGACTTACTCATCGATGAATACAATTATCCACTAGTTATTACTATGGTAAAAATGGTCTTCCCTGCCCTGCCAAAGGATAAAGTAAATTGGGGAAACGATGAAGAGTATGATGGGAAAAACTATCCCCAGGGGTAAAATAGTACCATGTAGACCCTCATACAGGTGTCTGAACCCACCAACTGAGGTAGTTTCTCGGCCATGAAGATTCTTATAAGACATTAATAACCTGTCATAACTTTTATAATGGTAATAATAATGTTTTTACATTTAATAATTATGATTTTTATCCAAAAAACATTGGTTTATTCCATTATGGTCATCTTGATCCAGTAGGTCGCAAGGAAGAAAAGTATCATTGGTGAGAACATTACTAATCAATTCTTGAATCATGATTCTACCCAGCTAGATCCCATTTTTCCTCCAATGGGGTGACAAGTAATCCTTGATCATTTTCCAATGATCTATCATGGTAAACTTATGAATCCATATAGAAAAGTACAAGTTTTTATGAAAATTGTACAAGATATGAGCCTCTGAATTTCCCTGAGCAGTGTGATTATCCTCCACAAGTTCCAGGTCATGTCACTCCCAATCCACTAATACCTCTTACTGAGTCTATAATCTTTTCAATTAATTGGAGGCCATAAAGCCTCATCTACATAGGTAACCTCACCAATTTAATTTTTTATCTTATACGACCACTCTCCTTGAGGCCCTGGAGAGGTGATAGGTGGAGATGCTACCTGAAAGATAAAGATACCCAGCATGTGTGGATGATATGTGATCATCTCCAAAGTTTTTAAATACTATATTTTCACCCTTAAATAGGATTGGTTACCCAATAAATCATTTTTACCACTTTATCTTGAGTTGTAGACCCATTTTAGGAACCCCAGAGAAGTAGGAGGCTGCCAAGCTCTGGTGTTTTGTCTACAGGTTTGAAGGGCATGTGTTTTTCTAGTACATCCAGCTACCCATTGGGTCCATCACTAGTTGGAAAGAAATTTGAAGATATTTTATCTACCATTAAAACTCCACCACATTCAGGATAATCATTAGATAATTCATTAAGTGAAATAAAAATCCAGATTAGCAAGTTGCAGATTTTTGTCATCGGGTGGAATGGTCTAACATATTCACATAACATGTTGCTGACTCAAGAGAAGCAGATAGCGATGTGTGGGGGGAATGTCAAGACTGATATAGTCCCTAAACTTACCACCTATAACATCCCAAAAAGGTTTTGTTATTTTTTTAATAAGTCCAAGTCTTTGGAGGAATCCTTATAGCATGCTAAGAAAGCACATCGATTTCCTCTTCCAACTCCTTCAATAAGAGAGGCTGAAGCATATATTTCCATCGTGGTATCAGTATAGGCCCCCCTAAAATTCTATATTTTTGTATTCTCTTATTAAATAACCTATCAGAGTGAATCATCCATATCAACCTCAACCTCATTCAGTGTAGAACTGCTAGCCCCCCCCCCCCCCTTTGTAGAGCGCAGAAGCTATCTAGATAAGAGAATATGGATTCAGCCCCTCATCTGGATCTGGACCCTCATTGGGGACAAGATACTAGATAAAACTTTCTATACATGAGGAACCATACCTATTCTTTTATGGATTCATAGTTTCTTAGTTATTTCCTCACTTCCCTAGATTAGGGGATTCTAAATCTGTGAGACTGCAGGATCCCCCAGAAAGTCAGACGTACTAATCATCCCAAATTTTTAACTTACCATAATATCCTTGGACATAACATTAAGGAGTTTTATGTATTAAAGGATTGTATCTAAGAATAATTGTATATTATTTTGTTCAAGTTGTAAAACATCCCAATACAGGTCATATATATTTCCACCAAGATCAACGATGACAGTGAGTGCTAAGGAAAATGAAAACAGGTTTCCAACCATGGGAATATAATGTATGATGATCGGTAGGATTTTATAGTAGTTTCTCATTACCATGTGATCATTTATCCCTATTAAGGAAATCCCAAATATACTGAAGATGTTGTTCCTTCTTTGGCTGACTCCACTACTTCTACTGCATAGCTTCCTGAATCTTATAAAAGTATGTGCTTATAATGCAAGGGAATAAAGAGTTCCCCACTCATGCCAAATCTATATCCAATTCTTGTTGAATTCCTGAATTTAGATATGAAAATAATCCCTAGGATCTACCAATAATTGGAAAACCCTTATGATGATGAGAAGTAGTATGCCTCTATGAACATCTTTGAGTTGGTAGACCACTTAACACTTCTCAATGATGAGGAATGTCAGCAAAATAATCTGAATACCTTTGTTTGGCACCATAAAAGAAGAGGTTAAGGAAATGAGAACCCCTAGAATGGTCAAATTGAGTATTCTATTGAAACTAGGTTGTAGGTGGTACATAAAGCTCATCAGGAACAATCCTCCCAGCCTGCTTTATTAGACATGCCATCGTAGCTGACCACATTAAATGACAGGGTGGACCAGCCACAACAACACCATAGTCTTCCATGTTTATCCATAACTAAGACTCATTTAGCCAAAAATATATCCAAAGTGTTATTGTTCTAGTTACCTAGCCAACAGTGGGATATTTATAGTATAATCCTAAACCCATAAGTACAACTAGTTTCACCTGTTGGGCCCCCAACCAAGGTGTGACCCCCTGAAGATAGAAGCATGACTTTGACATGGAAGTATGATGTGATAAAGAAACTCTCCATCATACCTGTAAAGTTCACGATCATTGAGGCCCTTAACCTTTAAAAATATATGCATTAGGCCCTCAAATATTCCTTTAAGATCCCCTCAAATAGGCCTTTAAGAGCCCCCTATAGTTCAAAGTATAGGTAGAGGTTTCAGAGACCTACTATGAAGAGAAGGTTGAGTGAGGGGAATTTTAGGCCATTGTCTCATTCTCTGGGGAAGATTATAGATCTCTCATGAAGGTTCACATCCATCCATTGTACATCATATGTCAGTTCAATAGTTTGGAGGTTCATCGCTAACTAGTCGATATAGGTTCTAGGATCAACCTCAACCCAACCCGGACACTCCACAAATTGGGACTGACCAAAAAAGATTTTATTCCCTATAACCTAAAGATTCAGGGTTATGAAAGGACAAAAAAGAAACCATGTGGAAGGATTCAGATGAATATTAAGTTAATAGGCTTCATATAAAGCACTTAATTCATTGTAGTCTCATAGTATACCACATAAAACACATTTATGGGTAGGCCCTAGATTCATCTGCATATGTCAGTTCCCTCTACATTCACTAGTTCCTTAAATATTTTCTCAACAGTGAAGTAGGGGTACTCCATGGAAATGCATCACCCTTAGACCTTATTTAATATATTTATCTGGACTCCAGTAATTAAAATATAGAGGGGAAGTAATTTCAGACCAATGAGGCTGAATGCACAACCATCACAGCTAGCCCATGGGAAGATTTGGATGACAACTTCATTCTCATGATTCATCAGTTGGAGGCCATGATGCTATACTCGAGAAGTTTATTTTTTCTTTTTGAGGAAAAGGTGTGTTTCATCCAAAGATAGAAGGATTTCCCATAGATTACCTCATACTTCTACACAGGATGGGCCTGGGTGATACTAGAAGCCCCAAACCTTGTTAAGTATAAAGAGTCTCGCCTTATGGCCACTATTCTATGAAATTATCTCATATTCTAGAAAGCTGGTTTAAATCCCTATAAGTTGAACTACCACCATTTATTTGATGTCAATAACGGGCCTCCTGATAGAAGGATTAATGGAATTCCATTGACAGCCTCTGATTCCATAGTTTCAACAGATCCTGAATTCCCTATTGAGGATTATGTGTCATCCAAAGAAGGAAACATTAGTCCCTCTAAGTTAGTTGTCCAAGATAAACTCTCTCATCCTAATGATTCTCATACCTCAGGTGATGAACAGGATTCAGAAGATGCTTCTCCTATATTCGAAGAGGGTGTATCCACCACCACTGAGGAATTTTTTCAGGTGAACCTTGGTACAAAAAAGGATCCAAGGAAAATTTTGACCAATACAGCCATTCCTCCAGAAGAAAATTAGTATTATTTGGTTTTCCTAATGTATAATTGTTATGTATTAATCTAGAGTTACAATGATATTTTAGGACTAGACTTCTAGGTCATTTTCTACCATATTGTCCTCCTAGTGATTCGTCACAAGTTTAATCATCCTCCAATGATAATGAACCCCCATCGTGGTTCCATGGTTGAGGCCAAGGTTGATGATATTATCAAATCTAACGTTTTCATGGAAGTCCAGTACCCCAAGTGGCCGGCCAACATCATCCCACTGAGGAATAATAATGGTAATATCATATTTTGGGACCTTAACTGCCATTGTATGAATGATGATTTTACCCTTCTTATGATATATTTGTTGATCGATGCTACATCTAGGTTCTAGAATATCTTCTTTATGGAAGGATATTACAAGTATAACCAAATTTGGATGGCCCTGAGTATGAGGATCCTACAACCTTTAGGGCACCCCAAGGAAACTTCTTCTATCAAGTGATTCCATTTAGTATAAATAATTTAGGATCCACCTATCATCATTCCATGAACCATATATTAAAATTAATCCTAAGATAATTAGTGGAATTATATGTGGATGACTTGGTTTTCAAGTCCCACTGACATCGGGGCCATATCAGAGATTATAATAAAGTTTTTGGACTCCTTCACTCCTATAATTTGAAGATGAACCCATTGAAGTGTGCCTTCGGGTCACCTCTAGAATGCTTCTCGACTTCATATTTATATAATGAGGAATTGGGATCAACCTTGAAAATATCAAATCCATCATCCATATTCCTCCTCTGAGCATCATTCGGAAGCTCCAAAGCCTCCAAGGACACTTGGCCTACATACATTGTTTCATCACGAATATGGAAGTAAAGTGTAATCCCTTTTCCAGGATCATGAAAAGGGTATTTTTTACTAGTGGTATGAGGAGTACTAGACTTCATTTGAGGAAATAAAGAAACATTTACAACAACCATTGATTATTATGCCACCCATCTCTGGGAAGACTATAATTCTATATGTGACCACCCTAGAAGGTTACATAAGCACCCTTATCAAACAAAATAACACTTAGGTCATAAGAAATGGTTTATACTATCTCAACATCATTCTCATTGACATTGATTCCAGATACTCTCTTATTAATAAGAGTTTCCCCACACTGGTTTTTTCAGTGTAAAAGTTGTGACATAATTTGTATTTGGTGTCCCATGTGTATCTGCTAAAGTATATCCTTAATCTCCCCATGTTAATAGGGTATTTAGAACATTGTTTAGTGATCCTTCTCTATTTAGACATCAGGTTAGAACTAGATAAATCCATCAAGGGTTGGGCATTGGTATATTTCATTACCACCCATCCGGCCCCTGTAGAACTACACCAAGATGTCACCATCCTAGATGAGGATATCTTAGCAGTTGATCATTCCATTCCAAGTTCGAAGATGAATTTATATGGTGCCTATTGGTTCCCAACTGGTATAAATATCACCAATCCCAACCTTAAAAGAGTGGGCCTATGTATTGTTTGCATCACCCCAATACATGTTATCTTATCGTACCCATTCCTACTATTAGAAGGTTGCACCAATAACAAGGAAGAGTGTCAAGAACATATCACTGGTCTTGATCTAACTCTCGATATTGATGTTCCCTAATAGAAAGTTAAGGGATACTTTGAGTTAGACATCAAATAGATCAATGGTGGCTACATTGTTAGGAATACAGATATCATGCCCCTATGGTAGTACACTCACTTGATGATGACCCAGTTCCCTTATTAACAAGAAGTGGCTCATGTTCCTCGGTTGTAGAATAGTGAATTTAACACCTTGGCTTGTTTAGTTTTATCTCTTATAGAGCCTGACCAAGATGATTTCTTCATTCGTGTGGCACATCTAAGGGTCATCACTCCTATAATCCTAGATGATGATGACAACCAATGGGTAAACCAACTAACTACTAGTGCATCCATATCAAGACCCCCAGGTTCCCCCATATAATAGGAAAAATCTAATTAGAAAAATCCTTTCATTGAGTATAACTAGCGTGTCACTCTCCCACCAGATCAATCCTATAATGATCAAATATTTTTGCATGCAGCACAGTTTACCCTCCAAAAGAGGGCCTAACCTTGAATCATCCCTCTAAAGATACTGGTTTTAAGGAATTCTCTTCTATTGTATCAAATTAGATGATATTCCCCATGTTATGCAAGAAGTTCATGATGTGTCTTGTGGTTCACATCAAGCGGGATTGAATCTCTCCCACCAGATTCAAAGGCCCTGATACTTCTATCCCACCATGTTCTATGATGACATCATGTATTCCAAGAGGTTTCACACATGTATGATCCATGAAAATGTTGTGCATCAACCATAGGAGCTTCTCAACATCACTAAATATTCTTGTCCATTCACAGTGTGAGGACTCGATGTTATGGTCTTGTATCTTCCAGTAACATCTCACTACTGAAGGTTTATTTTGATCATGATGGATTTATTCTCTTATTGGATAGAATAGATTTCCCTCAAGGAATTAAAATCCCAATAAATGATCAAATTAATGATCTCCCATATCATCCATCATTTTAGAATCCCTCACTCTATTCTCACCAAAAATGGCACTAAAATTCAGGCCACTATGCTATATAGATTGTATTCCAAGTACAGCATTTGGTCCAACTATACTTCTCACTACCACGCACAAGAAAATTTATAGATTGAGGATCTCAACAAAACCATCTCTAAAATTTTTCAGAAAATGGTGGTCCATAACAATAAAGGTTGGTTGTATGTGCTCTCCAACATCCTCTGGGCTTATTGGATGATAACTCATAATTCCACCCAGGTGAATCCATATTCCCTAATGTATGGAATAGAGGTAGTATTTCCCATCCAGGTTCAATCTCCATCACATCAAATATTTTTCTATGACCAATAGACACTAGAAAAAATTGTATAAGTCCATATATCTGAGCTGGAATTACTCAAATAAAACAGGCATCATGCCATGCACAATCTAGAGCGGCACCAAAACAGGATATCCAGATCATTACATAAGAAGGTTCAATTCCTCTCCTTTCTCCATGGTGATATGGTGTTGGATCTCAGAACATTGATGATACTCTGTAAGAATCCAACAAAGTTTCATCCCAAGTGGGAAGGACCTTACATTATTTATAGGTTCTGTTCTAATGGAGTATACTATTTGATCACTATGGATAGAGAGCATGTCACTCCTCTTACCAATTCCAAGTTTCTCAAGAAGTACTTCTCATGGAGTGCCCACTTCTTAGACATAAGATGTCAAACTACATGCCGGGTTTGAACTCAACGATCTTAAACATGGATCCCAAGTCTAATCATCATGAATTTAAAATGTATATGAGTCCACCTTGGGAATGTATTGTGCAGCATGGGTCTTATTTTTCCTCATTCATGTGGGTATGTTCCTATCGCATCACACATATCCCTTCTGGTTGAAATCCACTTCCCAAGGTCCAAACTCTATGACCTTAAACTAGGATATCATGTCCAAGTATCAGGACTTTAAATTATATTTGATCCTTCTTGGGAAAGTGTAGTGTGTCACGGGGCCTCGTTGGACCTAATTCACATCGAGTTTGTCACTCCTTCACACCACATATAACCATTTCATAAAGCCTCCTCCCCAATTTTCAAACCCTTTGACCTTAAAATAGAATCCTAATTAAAATAATCATGACTTTAAATAATGTTCAGTCCTTCATGGGAAAGTGTGTCATGGAACAGGACCCTCTTGGCCCCTAATCACATTGGGTTTGTAACTCTTCAATGTCGAATATACCTATTTTGAGAAACCTACTTCCTAATTCCTAAAATATAAAACCTTAAACTAGGATACCAAGTCCAAGCATTACAAACTTAAACTATGTTAAATACATCTTATGAATATTTTTGGTGATTTTGGGTCTCGATGTCTCTCATTCACATCAAGGTTTATCATATCACCACACTACATGTCTCTATTTGAAAAACCCATTTTCCTTGGTCCAAGATTTATAACCATAAGCTAACATTTATCCTATAGTCCAAGAATTATGGCCTTAAACTCTTTTTAGTGTGGTTTAGGTTATAATACTCTAAAGAAAAAAGACTAATTTCCTCAGTACATGATGTTAAAATGTGACTATACCCTGTACTATATCTGAATGCCTCTTAAAAGTGATGATTTTTTACCCCTCTTGATACCAGGATTCCACTAAATATGGGATGATCTTTACCACCATAACCCAAGCATGATATTCCCCATGATAATTGTAGGATGCCTAAATTCCCTCTTTATTGAGGATCTCCCCAACTCATGTAGGTTTTTTATTGCATCATAATCCATAACTATGTGTGGATTGATTCCCATCATCATGGGATGTGTAAAGATTCCCAGGATTCTTTTTTCTAATACATGCCAAAAATTCATCATCCCCTCGGCCTTGTAGCCCCATTTTTTGGCATGTGATCCTCCCTTGGATCCAATCACATTGGTTACTTATTCTATTCATTCTAAATAGGGGCCCATGCGGCTAGTATCTTCCCAGTCCAAGCATCATGATGTTAACCAATTTGTTACCATTTCACCTAGCCCAAGCCATATGACCCTAAACTATGTGATGCTTATCTATTTATAGTTTTGTGGTGTAGGGTCCTCTCAGTGCTCATTCATTTTAGGTTTTACCTCTTTCATTCCACACAAGCATCCTTAAAAAATACACATTTTACATTCCACACTTCGTGAATTTAAACTGATCACCCCTTTGGTCTAAGAAACCTGTTTTTAATATGGTTTCCATGGTCCATGTTGTATGACCTTAAACTATGTTAAAATGGCTTTAGGATCTCTTCATGTGATGTTATATTCCATGTGGTATAATTAATTCCTACAGTGTTACCAAATTTAGAAATTTATATACAAGAAACAAATAAACCACTAAACTATATAGTAGTATAGGAATCATAAGTCTGATGTCGAACCCATAGAGTCAGGATCAAATAAAATATTAATAAAATAAAATAAAACAAATCTAATTAAAATTTAAATAAATTAAATCTAAACTATTGAGCATGTGATTGGTGGATAAATTGGGAGAATAAAATATAAAATGTGTGTTGTAAAGTAATGAATCCAGGTTCATGGGTTAACAAGTTATAAGATAATCAATTAAAAATCATGATCACATTATAATCAGGTCCTAGAATGTCCAATGGTCATGTTAAATTATCTCCATCCAAAACTATCATTTTCTCATGGTTAAATAATTCATATAAAAAAGGATGGGTAACCTAAAACCTAATTTAATCATAGGTAAGAGACAAACTCAATGGTCATGGAGTGAATTTAAATCCTATATCTCACATTTGAATAAAAATATTCAATCAAATAATTCAATGTTCATGTAAAAAAGTATCAATAAATAGAAATAAATAACGGAAAAACATGAAATTCTAACCTAAATTACAATCAACAATAAAATACCTCATACATTCAATCACTATTCATCATGAATTATGTGGTAAAAATAAGTCACCCCCTAATGTTATCCAAGAGAGGGTGTATAAAAGAATAAATAAAATCTATATAAAAAAGGTAGCAGGAGGGCTCTATGGTGGTGCGTCCTGGTCCCAACTAGTATTTGAGTTGATCCTCCCTTTGGAATGATCCAAAATAAGTAATAGATGGTTATATATATAGGATGTCATGCCAAGCCCTCAGTGAATTCACATTTAATTTATTTTTCATCAAAACATATATGATGTTTAAATCTAACACATCATGTAATATTTTGATTTTCACTTCGGGATATGGCGTCCTGAGTTTTTTCGTATCTCTTCCAAAAATAACTTCTTTGATAAAACTCATGTCATGTAATGTATTGCATTATTTTTAAATGTTCTTCTCCCATTTTCCATCATGATTCTCCTTCAAAAATCTAGTTTCATTCTACGAGCAAAGATATGTGGCACGAAGTGTCCTTAAGCTCATATTTTTGTCTCTTTTTCTCCTTTTTCAAGATTCAATGTATCCTACCATAACACATAAAACAATTAAAGCCTTTAAAAATTATAAATATTATTAATTTAAATAAAAAAAATATTTTATTAAAATATCCTAAATTACCTACACAAAAAACATATATCATGGTTTAGGGACTCTTTGGCTCATTCAAATCGGGTTTTAACTCTCACACCCCATAAACATCCTTGAATTCCCCTTTTATCCATGCTCTGGACTGTATGACCTTAAATTGTGTACATACAACTTCAAAAATATGTATGGATTTATTTTTATCCCCATGAAATGCATAGTGACTCCTATGCTTTCTATCTCTGGGCTTAGCTACAGATTCACCATAAACCCATCTATTATCTATGGCACAATCCCCCCAAAAGTCCCATGGGGCTCCTTTCTAGTATAAACCCCCTTTAGTTACCTTGACCCATCAGTGGGAATGGATTACCTCATAACTTTATATAAGGAAGGAACATCCTCATTTCATGACATTAAACTAATATCTTACCCTAGATAGGTTTGAGATGCCTCTGAATAAGGGATGATTCTACCCTCTATCAAACTAAGATGCTCTGTATAATAAATATGGGATGAAAAAACACAATTGTCCTCTGATCATGATGTTAAATTATAGACCTACCCTGTGAAATTTTGAGATGCCTCATCTCCATGTATGAGAAGATTCATTACCCTCATCTGAGGGGGTATCCCCCTACCAGTGTCAGTCTTCTACCACACTATGTTCTGGATCTACATGGGGATTGATTCCCATCCTCATGGGATATATAGAGACACCTCAGATATTTTATCTTGGGTTCATCCCATCCATCAACTAGTTATGTGATCCTCTCTTTCCCAAATCATGATTTTGACATGGGACACAATTTTTCAAGATTTGTGTGGCAGAGTGACGTTGCATCCCTCATTCATGTCAGTTTATAACTATTTTCATGCCACAAATGCCTCTATGGGTTACCCTCGAACCCCTTTAGTTTGATTTATTTGACTTATAACTATAAATAGTAATAGTCTGAGTTTCATGACTTTAAAATACCAAGATAATCTTCCCCAATGCACTATGTTAAACTGTAGTCTTACCTTGAATCAAATCAGGATGCATTGTATGAAACATATGAGATGAATACATTACCCTATAAGAAAACGTAGATTCATCCTAATGTGAGATGATCTAATTTCCTTATCCTTGAGAGTGGGTTTGATCCTACTTTATGATACTCCCGAGTGACATGATCAAATTCCTTTTGTTTTTAAACATAGAATATTAAATCCCACAAGGTAATTCCCGCAATCCATCTCCACACTTAGAATCCTTCTCAGTTTGAGTTTCCATCATCCTTAAATTCAAAATGGTCACCCATAATGGAAATAGTGTATGAATAAGAATCACCTATGATACTAGACCAATTACTTGATCTATTTCTAGAGAAAAAATAGAATATCTTGTATTTCAAATTTAGTCAGTGATCTATTCTACATTTTCTCACTCCATTCTTGAATGGTGCGGTTGTGGACCATCTGTTTCGAACATGGTCAACAGTTGATCAATGCCTATTGGTTACCCCTTATCTATCCCTTGTAAGTTTCTACTTACCTCATTTTCACCTACCTATTTCTTGGTATAATTCCAACACCCTTGGTGTTACCCCTTGGTGCATTTGTGTGCAACAAGAGAGATGTCAGTCCTTGGGACATTCTCAACCTGACTAATTTCTACACCTGCAATTCAATTCCATTTATCTATGAATTTCTGTCATCACTTATTATTTCTCACATTGATCATGGATCACATGGGCTTAACAATATTGGTAGTAAGTGTGCCATTGTGGTCAATCTACATGGTATCCATGTCCAAGAATCATGATTTTAAACTATATGTGGGGTTTTCCCCTAGGGATATATTGTGTAGAATTATACCTCCCTGTCCCTCATTCACATCAGGTTTTTCACTCAGTCTCACTACACATGTCCATTCTGGGTATTGATCCCATAGTCCAAGATCTATGAACTTAAAATTAGAGTAATAACTAAGTCAATAAAGGTGTTTTATGTGACATCAGGTCATCTACTTGGACCCCATTCATGTTGGGTAATCTTCCTTTAGAGTCATGTACATCCCATTAAGACACTTCCAATTTAGACCATGTAAAATGACATTAAACTATTGTCTACGGTCCAGGACACATGACCTTAAACTGTGTATAGATTCCTAGTCACATGATGCTAGACTATGAGATGTGTCCTCATCACATGATGTTAAATTGTGAAATTCACCATACTCACCATATGACATATAACTACAAGTATATCATCCTCATTGAATGACATAAAACTGTTAGGAACCTTATGACATTTCTTGATAATCCCTTCATTCAGTGTTGGTTACCTACCACATCATATATGATCTTTGGTTGTCACTCGACATCCATGATGATACTTCCCTAGAAAGAGATATCGACTTTCATTCAGACTGATACGACCAACCCAAAATGCTCTACGCCATGATAGAGTAATACTAGGATTTCTAGAATCCATCCAAACATTCCATCACTTCATTCCCAGGATTTTTAAGCCCCTTATTTGGATCCTCATCCTCCTCCACGTTTGAAGGGACCCCCCCCCAATGGAATTGTGTCTAGATAAGGCTCACCTACTATCCTTGTTACATGCCCTAGAATTCTTTGATGACATTCTGAGACATGTTTCACTTTTCAAACATGGTTTACGGTCAACTCTTATTTTCCTAACTCTATTCCTAGGCTAAGTGGTATGGATGTTCAGTTTCAAACATGGTCAGTAGTTATTTTATAGTGTGACATCACTCCAAATGTGTTACAAATTTTGGACATCATGATTAAAACTTTTCATTCACCCTTGTTTGGGTAGAATTAAATGACCCTGTAATTACCTCATTCGTGCACAATCATGCATTACAAAAGAATGTCAAATATCCTGAGAGCCTTGTTCTCCATCAGTAGCCTCTCATAGCCCGAACACTCTTGGTGGTTTGTAAACAAAAGTAGACCTCACATTTTCAATGGTTATATGACATCACATACAAATGGGCAGTCATATGCTCATCCCTTGTTTCTCACACTAATCATGACTCATGTGGGCCTAGGGATTGAACGTTGGTTGTCTTTGAAATATAATCAATGTGGAATAATTAAGTTAAGTAAAATAAATATTCCCATTCCCATGAAATGGTTTCAAAAAAACAATCAACCAACTATATAATTTGGATAGGTTAATCCACATTTTGGAGCCTCTATCGATTCCTAGAAGTAAACCTTATAGCTATTCTCTAGTAGTTGACCATAGAAGTTCCACCAACAATTTACTTGCGGCATCGAGAACCTATTGCCTCATCCCGAACTATGCTTCCTCTTCATCTTTTATAGGATGAATATCATAGTCCCTAATCCTTTCTCGGTCCCACTCATCTAGAATCCCAACTATTTGAGATTTTTTCTAACTCGTATGCTTTTCAGCCTCCTCTAGATGAACCCTCAGTTAGATTAAAACCTTTGATTGAGCATTGAGAAAGGCAGCATGATCATTAGTTTTCACCTCTAGATGATAGAATTCCTAATTGACTTCATAGAGAATATGGATTCTATCAAACCTCATCAAGTTCCAATAAACATTAAATATTGGCCCCCTTCATTCACCCTCTTAATAAGGATGTCATGGACCAGCATGTGGGGACCATAATAATCCACCCCTCAAATGCTCAATTTATAAATCTAGTGGTGGAGGGACTTCATATGACTCACCAGGTCAAGTTCATGGGTTTGGGTGATGAAATGTTGTATGTTCTTAAATTCCCTTCACCAGACTGTGATTTTCTTTAGCAGTATCATACCCAGAATCCACCTGTTCCTCAGGCGATTCATTCTCATACTTGGTTAAAGCTATAAGAATAGCTATAGTAGGGTCCTCATATAGTATCCTATTATATGGGATTGGATTTATATCATGAGTCTGTTCATCCTAACTCAACTTTTCCTTATTAGCTTCACCCCTACTTGACTCGGGATCTTCCCCACTAGTGGCTTTACTCACTGGTGGGGAAGCAACTAATGGTTTCATCCCATCAACATGTTTATTTTTTAGATGGGATTGGATTTATATCATGAGGTTGTTCATCCTAACTCAACTTTTCTATATTAGCTTCACCCCCACTAGAATTAAGCTCTTCCCCACTAATGGCTATACTCACAGTCACAAAATAATATTCCCCCAGGACTAAGTTAAGATCCTCTTAAATGACCAGATCCTTAAGTACTAACATGGATATCATAATAGGGCCTCAATATTTCCTAACCTCAACCTCTTTTGGGGAACACAACCTTTTAGGAACTTCCTGGAATGAGAGCATGTCAATCAACTTGATCAAAAAATGGCCAGTTTGACTCACATGAGAGGGGGAAACTTACGAGAGTTAAACATCGACAAATTAATTCCCAAAAACTCAATAGGGACTTCCACTACAAGATATCCTTCGACATCAGTCAGTACCTCAACATCCAACATCGGCTCCTCATGTGTTGATTGAGTGGGATTTGCATCAAACAAATAAAAACGTTGATGTAAAGGCTCCTTAAATTTTTTATAGGGATCAAGTGAATTGAGATTCACTCTTACCTTAGAGAAGAGGGATTTCAATGATGATATTCCCTAGGTGTGAAGATTCCTTAGTAGTGGGTTCTGTTATTGGAATTCCAAAACATGTTCCCCCAAAGATAACTGGGAGGACCTGGGCTTTTGAGGTTGTCACCCTAATTTTATCAACTGGCCTTCCAACTACTTTAGCCTCATGTGTATGCTCTAGATCATTCTTTTTATCACACGGTGGTGCACCTTCACAACCTCCAATAGGGACCACATTCCCATATCTAAGATTCTCCTATAAAAAATAAACTTTAGTTAGAGATTATGGATAATTAAGGGGACAGATCAAGGGAGGAAAATAAGATAAGAATTACCTCAAGAAAATCAATCAAGTCTTCTTTGGGGGTCATGATTTCACCACTTTCTTGGGGAATCCCTTGATGGGAAGATGATGTGTGTGGTTCTTTGTCATTGGAGCTCTACGCTTCCTCTTTGGTCAATTCCTCCTCATATGAATTGTCGATAGGTGGGGTCTCATCCCACCCTGAATCATCACCAAGAATCACCTACACTGGGGTGGGAGGTCCATACTCCCCTTGCTGGAATTTGTAGGTGTCCATGTCAATTAGATATATGTTTCTATGTTGTAATATCACCATATATGCGTTCCTAAATGGATTGAACTCTAGAAACTTGATCCCATATCATATCATCTTTATCCATAGGTCCTCCAAGATTCCCAGAGATATAGGAATACAAAATCAGCAACTAGATATAGAAAATACCTCAACTTCTTCCTAGGAACCTCCCTATCTTGACTTTTCTCAACTTAAGAGCCCCCAAAATTCCCGCAAGATCTATTTGAGTACCCTCCCCTCCATGGGGAGGGGGTGAATAACCACCTTGTTCTGTCCATGAGTATCTCCAACTCGAGCTACCATAGATTCTCATATCACTCCTCCGAAGAGTATCCTTGCCACCAACTTGTTGATTTAACACCACACTCACTTGCTCGATCACCTGAATGTTCTTGATTAATATTTCCTATGGATATGCCTCGACCTAGTTTTTGGCATAATCTATCGATAGGCCAGTATCAACGTTGGTCAGTGATAGCGTAATGGTTTCCCCTAAATCTGAATGCATCAGAATCCACAAAATATGATGAAGGACACTAGGATTATTCTCCTCAAGGACCCCCATGTAAACTCTCTTCTCCACCCGTTGGAGACACCAAAACTGCCTGGAAAATCATAAAAATATATATAGATTTCAGTAGACATGGTTTTAAATATTGGTCACCATTACTCCACCCCTGAAGCTTTGGTTTTACTCTTTTTATTCCCATTTTCCTTGTAGGTTTTCCTCTATCGGACCAATCAAGGTTAAGAAGTTAGGGAATTTGAAGTTAGCAAGGTTTCCAATCTGAATTGTGAACCCAACCTCATTGAGAATCAATGGTAGACCCCAATGATATTCATCATAGATGTTCTTAGTCTATAATTTGGTAGGGTAATGTCATTCATGAACTCATAACCCCTAAAGTATTCCATGATACAATCATCCAAGAACTGGAATGGGTCACAGATAAACTTCGGCATGCTTCCCCTTGCCACAAATCCCACAAGGCTGTAGATCTAGGCCAACATAGGTTCCCCCAGGTTAAATCTACTATCGACCGCCAAAATTTTCATCATCCCCAACTTCATTGGGTGCAGTCCCATATACGTGCCCCTAATTGGAAGTATCCTACTGCTCAAAAACATGTAGAGAAACATGGTGTAACTGACTATAAATTCCTTTCCTACCAACATGATATATTCCCATCACTCAAACTTCCCCTCTTTCAGGATCAACCAATATGATCATGACCTTCTCATCTACAGAACAATTGGGAACTGATTTCCCCACTCTAATATTCTCATGGTCGGATCCTTCTTCAAAAACATGAAAAACCATTCCTTGAACATGATATCCCAATATAATATAGGGGCATGTTTTACCTTTTTATTTTTCACCTCCAGAATATTTTTCATTACGACAGGCATGTGGGGGATGTTATCCCATGTGTTATTTTATAGAACGAACTCATCATACTGGAATCTATATATTGGGATGATTCCAATGCAGTGAGAATTCCTCAAGCTTATGTTCACTTACCCATGATGAAGATGGGAGATTTTTTTATTATGGGACCATCAACTGAGGAGCTCTCGCAATAGCTCTTGTTGATGGTAGAAGTGGAATTGTGGTGTCCACACCACCTTGTATAGTCTGATATGGTGCATCTTTGTCTCGTAATCCAAGAAATTATAACATACCCAGCATGCCCAGTCCTAATAATTAGTGAAATTACCAACTAATCACATGCCACATTCATTGTGAAAACACAATATATTATCCCACATGTTTCTTTAAAATATGATGGAATAACGGGTAAAAAATTCGTTATCCTTCAATCCTGCACTATGACCATCCTAGTCTACCCATTTAGTGTGTGGAAAACCATTTCCATAGGCTCCCTAGAAGGTTAGAAATGAATATAGATACTCCAATGGTTAATCTCATCCTCGTGAGTGACACACAATAGTGGTATGTCTGCTTCCAAGCCTAATACTTTCACCTCATTTGTTATCCCAAAGTTACATAGGGGAAGGTAATTTTTTTGTGGATAATCCTTATGTCCCAATCTCAATATATCCATGAGAAGTATATTGTCTAAAACTAGCCTCATAAATTGAGGTAATTGAGGATTTCTCTCCAATTATTCTCTTTATGTAGAATTTATATCTTCAACTATAGCTAAGTATTGTTTTTTATCCATTGTAGATAGTTTTGGAAAGTCTAAAGGAGGTTCATGATAGAAGAAGGGTACAATGCAAAAAATGAAATTTCTTGCACAAAATTAGCGGAAAACATGAAAACAAGTTTTGGGTACATAAGAAGGTGTGAGAAAGAAGGTTTGTCGATCAAAAAATGTGGTTGAATCTTGGATGTTTCACGCAGAAGGAAATATTATGTGCATGAGAGCAACAACCCATCGCATAGAAATTTCAGGTGTCATACTGAGGGCCCCATCCTCGTATTTAGGCTTGGTCTAGAGTCTTTCACACAAATGCAATCCTCTTGCATGACCAGACTTCAAATTTTCACGCAACCATGTAAATGCACCATTCTATTCATTACTTCCCTCAGAATTTGACCTTCTACACCCCTTTCAGCTCAGATTCGAAGGGGAGAATTTGTTGGAATTAAAATCTCATTTGAGGACATAAATGGTAATTTTTTGGTAAAATTCGGCACATATCTCGCCCTAAAAGACCATTCTGTGATTTATTAGTAGGGTGAACACAAGATTCCACACCTGTGCGCAATATTCCACACCCATGCACAAAAACCCAATTTTGTGCAAAAAACCTCTTACTCGCTAAAGGAGATGGGATTTTTTATGTATTGTGTATAATATAATAGTATTTATGATAAAATATTGTGAAATATATAATATTTTTACATAATATATGATTGATGCATAAAATAGGTCCTCTTACGCATCAAAGGTGACTTTATACTAGATGACTTATTCAGTAGAGCTCCAACAACAAAGGATGCATCCATAGGTAATGTCCATACACAATCAGAATATTGTGCCACCACCAATGAAATTTTTGGAAATAAATATAATCTCACCCACCCCCCTCCCCCCACCACAAACTCTAGGAGGCTCTTCAATAGATGAATTGTCACTTCGCTGCGCGTAAAAAAAATCTTTCATGATAACGCACAACATGGATCTCCCAAGGTAGAGAATCTTAAATGATAGACATTCTATGTGCCCAAACATTACTTGGACCACAGTTGGGTAATCCTCTCCCAACTCCTATTAATGACATTCATCTGTGTGTAAAGTTCCTACTTGCATGCAACCAAAACCTTGTGAATAACCCCTAATCTTGCAAGAACCTTCTCACTTTGCCTCGATGGCCTGCCCTTATGCTAGAGAACCATGATCTCACAAATCTTTCACACAAATCCCAAACCTTTAACACACCTATTTCATGCAACAATCCAAACATACAAGCAAAAACTTCTATTTCCCCTACCTAATGTCCCTTATTCCTCTAGTGTGCCTGTTATTCTACCTTCTTGCTTCTGAGCATGGGTACTCTACACCTGATTGATTCTTAACATGGGCACTCTAACATCAACCTCGTGATTGGAAACTTCTTCAGTCATCAAAACATGGTATTTCCAAATCCATTCCCCACCCAAAGGTTCATGAGCTATGGTCATGTAAGCCCATGGGGAAGGATTGAGTCCTCCAACATCCAGGATGCATGATGTAAAATTTCCTAGCTCCACATATTAGTCATACAATGTTAAACTACACGAAAAATTCATTAGAATATGATGTAAAATTATAGTCTCAACCTATTCATTAATAAAAATATGCCCCATATATGATTTACCAGGGATGAACCCACCTCCAACCTCATGTAATAAGAACATGATTTCCAATGTATGATCATTAATGGATGCCACCCACTCTCCCACTGTAGTACAATGACCTTCGAGGTTAAGAATATAACATATGTAAGCTCCAAAACCTTATATAAAGTGAAATCCTATTGTGAAGGGAAACTCCCATGTGTAATTCCAATCCACATCATCACTACTCTTTGAAGCACCTGAGAAACACAATGTGTAATCCCCACATTGCTTTAAATAAGATATATCCTTTTGCAAAGGGAATAATAAATTTGTAAGCATCATACCAACCTTCTTTTAAACTCTTTTCACAACATGATTGTCCTTACCTCATGATGTTAAACTTGATGGATCGGTCTTATCACATAAAATTAAACTTTGGCATCGAACTGCATTGGTGTTGTTCTCTATCCTTTAAACAAGCTACATAGGAAGCCTCCTTGAGGTTCAATTTCGGCCATGGTAAAATCATAATGTACCCTCCTATGGATGCACTATCCAAGGTCTATCTAAAGGGATGTTATGATCTATAAATCTTAGTTTTTATTCCTTTTGTTGTATTGATCCATCAGTAAATCATTTTTAGGTGTGAAATCCTCCCTCTTAGGACACACCTCCCTGATCTTCCTCAAGGGGAGTTCTGATCAACCACCATGGGTCTATCTTAAGGGACATTCTGATATATCCATCTCATGTCTACTTACACATGGTGTCTTGATCCATTGGTAAATCTTTAAGGTTTTACACCATCCCTCCTAGGGACACACCTCCTTGATCTACCTCAAGGGATGATTTGATTAACCATCATGGGTTCATCTCGAGGGATATTCTGATCCACCCATAATGTCCCTACAAGACATTAAACATGTTCACATCATGTCCCTAAAAGACCTTAAACTTACATACATAATGTTCATAAAAAATATTAAACCTCTTCCCATCATGTCCTTGCAAGATGTTAAACCTATGCCCATCATGTCCCCACAAGACATTATCCATGCACTTGTCTCCAGAAGATGTTAAACAAATTCCCCAATCCATCTTAAAAAATGTTTTGATCATGATATGGAATTTTACCTCCTAGGTGAACCTTCTTAATCTACCTCCACAGGGTGTTCTTATTGGTCCTTTATCATCCCCAAAATACTTTAAAATTTTAGTATTACCCCAAATACATACCTCATGAAAAATAAGAGATGTATGTGGTGAAATACTTTGAATATATATGCCCATGGAGCCAGCTACCTCATGAAAAACATGATATGACTAAGGAGAAATCCATGGAAGATATGTGACCATGTCATCAGCTACCCCATTCAAAACATGAGATGCTTGAGGTGAAAGCCTTAGAAGATATACACCCACAACATCAACTATGTCATGAAAAATATGGGATGCCTGAGGTAAAAAAGACTTAGATGATTTACACCCCTAGAATCATTGTCTCAAGACCGACATGGGATTTCTTGGATTCCCTTCCTAATATGCCTTAATGAAATTCCCTCCTAAGAAGAAGAATACCACTGAGAAATGCACTTAGTATACATACATGATCAGCGATTCCCAACGTGACTACTCTTCTGACCGAAGGTTGCTGCCCTATCAAGACAAACTCATAATTTTCAGAAAGAAACAATGTAATTAACTGGTGTCTAGAAAGATATGTCACTGGGAATGAGTTCCATGAACATGAATTAACTCAGTGAGGGATTCCTGGACAATGAAACAATTTAAAAGGTGGAATACATGAAATGAGAAACTAATATCACATCATTCTATTTTCATCAAGGAGGAGACATCACCATTCAAAGTTATGAAAGTCACCCACCTTTGGAAAGTTGGAATGTGTGGAAAATGAGATGCATGTTACGCGTAGTCCCAAGTGAAAGAATATAAAAAATCATTTGTTAAGGAATGATAATTGGTGATGGTATTACCCTTTTAACTTCATGCAGTGTGAATTTATTTGTTGTGCATTTTTAAGGTCATGTCCGTTGCACCATGATTCACTATTTCA
The DNA here is from genome assembly GCA_963277665.1 of Viscum album. Taxonomy (NCBI): domain Eukaryota; kingdom Viridiplantae; phylum Streptophyta; class Magnoliopsida; order Santalales; family Viscaceae; genus Viscum; species Viscum album. Next base: position 1,422,828,383 of record OY728161.1, read on the forward strand.
TTTTCACCCTTACATCACTGTGTTAAACTAGTTTTGTATTGAAAATTATAAAAATAACAAAAAAATTAACTTCATGTTTGATTAAATTTTTTTATCATTTTTAAAATTTTAAATGTTACTTATTTTTATTATTACATTGTAGGTGAAGTTTATTTGGAGGGCTCATGATGAAGTTCAAGAAAAATGGGTCAAACTATGCAATATCCAAGATTACCAGTGGACTCAACCACAAACTACTACTAAAATGTGCATACAAATGGGAGTAGATTTTGTGGTCTAGTCTAAAATGATATTATATGCATTTCACATGAAGAAACCCAAGACTCATTCTTCCATTAACAGGCCATCTGAACTGATATATCTAGGGGTTGAATATGCACTAATTCAAAACGTATGTTTGGTATTTCATCCATATCTCTGGATTTGATTGTAAAAATAGAGAAAACATTTCAGTGGATATATTAAGGTTGTGTGGCTACAACTTTTTAGTTTTTAAAAAATTGATATAAGACTTTCTGGATATTGAAAAACATGGTCCAAGTGGTTTCTCAAAATCAGGATTCCCGAAACCACCTTCCACATTTCTTATAAATTGGCACCTTGGGATCCCCATTCGAAGTTAAACCATGGAGTGAAGTGATTCTAATATGGGGTTCTATAGAATCCCTATCCTCATCCTATTATTTCAAGAGGCCCTTATCCTCATAAGAGGTTCAAGGATGAAGAAGAAGATCCACCCAAGCTTCCTCCTCCTCTTGATGTCAAGTCAAAATGTGGGCGTTCATTGTGAGGGAGATAAACACATGTCAAGGGTGTTTTGATGATTTTATAATCTATTATATTGAATTAATTTTGGTGTTAAAACATTTCATTCCATGTATCTTACATTATTTCATATTTTAATGCTTTTTTGATGTATGTGATTGATTTTCGCTTAATTTCTAACTGATCGGTCTAAGGTTTTGAGTACATGAATTGTGTTGTTATGATTGGAAAAAATAAGAACTCTTTTATTACCCAAATTTTTGAGATTTCAATAATCTTTGGAAGATATTATTCCATTAATGAGTTTTGTAACTTGTCAATGTGATTTTTATGTCAAGGTTTTGTTCTTTAATCATTGAAATAAAAGTAAAGAATTTATCAGGATTCCAATTAATTTAAAGAAAATAATTAATTTAAACCTGAATGAATCACCAAGAGAATAGAAATTAAAATATGGTTATTGAAATCACAACAACACATTTGTCTCATATGTTTCAAAATTCACATGGTTTTCAACTATTAAACTCTTTAAATTAAGTTATTTTTTAAAAACTGATTTCAAAACCACCCCCCTCTTTTAGTAGTTATTATTAAAAATAAACACTCTAAACGAATCAATTCTCCTTGATAGATAAACTATAGTCTATCCTATACTACATATAAAACATAAAAACATAATCAATATGACATGACACAACAATATGTTCACATGTGACTAGTACATTTTCATTACAGTTTAGCATCATGTGCTGAGGATGTTTTATTATTTCCATGAAGTTTATAATCATTTAGTAAGTATTTGAAAAGTTACATACAAAGGTCTAACTCATAAATAGGGAGATGGTACATTTTTATGTTGTGTTTTGACCTATGATTGGAGATCGTGGAAACACTATATATCCTATGATGACTGGAATCAAGCCACACATAGTTCTTGAATGGGAAACTCTCCACATAGGTCTAACCCATACGTATATAGGAGAAGTTTTCACATTGATTGTTGCATATGGACCCATTATTGGAGATGTTACTGTGAGTACATATCTTGTGATGATAGGAATCAATCCATAAGTAGTTGTTGAATGGGAAACTCTCTACACGGGTCTGACCTATACGCAGAAGGAGGCATTGTTAATACTAATTGTCATATCTTGACCCAGTATTTGATGTCCACGAATTACAATATATCCTTTTATGAAAAGAATTAATCCACCTATAGTTATTGAATATGAAACTCTCCACATAGTTCTGAACTATATGCAAATGTCATAGTTATTCCTGTTGATTATTGCATCTGGACCCCGAATTGGAGATTTGGCCATCACTACATACCCTATGATGGTAGGAATCAAGAAAAAAGTAGTTCTTGAATGGTAAATTCTCTGTGCAGTTTTGACTCACACACAGAGTGTGGGGGAATTTTTTTTTTGATTGTTGTATCTAGACCAAGTATTGGTGATTTGGGCAACACTATGTATCCTATGATTATAGAAATCAAGAAAATAGTAGTTATTAAATGGGAAACACTCTCCACATATGTCATACTCATACCTAGAGGGGGACATTATTCCCTTTTATTATTGTATTTGGACCCAAGATTGGAGATTTGGTCATCACTACATATCATGTGATGATAGGAATCAAGCCACACATAGTTATTGAATGAGAAACTCTTCACATAGTTCTGAACCATAAATAGAGGGGGGTAATTTTTCATGTTGATTGTTATAGTTAGACCCAGTATTGGAGATCAAGGTGTCACTTTGTGTACTATAATGACAGAAATCAATCCACAATCATTTATTGAATGGAAAACTCTCTAGGCTAGTATACCAATTACACATAGGGTTGAATTATTCCTATTGATTATTTTAGCTTGACCCATGTTAGGAAATCTTGGAATCACTATGTATCATGTAATGACAGGAATTGAGCCACACATAGTTCTTGAGAAATCCAGCAGTTTAACATCATTCATCAAGGATGTAGGTTCCCCGATGTGAAAATGAAATATTATGGTTAAAGCCAAGAATAGAGATATGTATGCACTATGCATCCTATAATGGTAGGAATCAAGCCACACGTAGTTCTTGAATGAAGGTGTTTTGGGAGACAAATGACAAGGATAATAGTCTTCTCATGGGAGGTCCATAGTAATATGCATTTTTAAGTCATGCGAGGGACATAAACCATGTAGTTTAACATCATGTGTAAATGAATCATGGTGTTTCATTTAAGGTCTTACATCAAATAGCATGTTAACCCTGTTGTGACCTGATATGTCTTCATCATGTGGGGAATCCTTTACTAGAGTTCCTAATCCCACATGAGCTATGATTGGTTTCAGAAATAAGGAATGGTAAAGGTTTCATTCATCACACACAAGAGATTAAAAAATTGGAAAATTCCATTTTGTATCATGTAGCAGTTATGTAAATATATAAGATCTAGGAATCCTTGTGTATCTCATTAAAATGATAGTCATGTCATATGTAGTTCTATAAAATTGTGTAGTTAAGTGCCAGGTGGTGAGGACATTAGTTGTGTTGTTCAACATCATATGGTAAGGAAGAAGGTTCCTTAATGTGAAAAAAAGTATTGAAAATGGACCCAAGAATAGATATATAGGTATCACTATGTATCTCATTGGAATGAGAATCAAGTCATATGTTGTTCTTGAAAACTCATGTAGTTTAATTTCATGATTTCTGGATTTCAGTTGTGTAGTTTAATGTCTTGTGGTAAGGAAGAAGGTTACTCACCATGAAAAATAATGCTTAAATGTTTTAAAACAGTTTGATTCCCTATGACTGAGATAGATATATTCTGGTTGGACCCAAGATAAGAGATCTGGGTGTGACTATGTATCCTGTAATGAAAGGAATCAATCCATACTTAGTTATCGATGGAGGGATTCTCTATATGGATCTTACTCTTGCACATGGATGAGGGAACTTTTTTTTCACAGACCTGGATCATGTGTGATGAATCATTAGTGAGTTGAAACTTCTCATGATGTTTAAAGTCATGTGGTAAGGTCATATCTTGTATTTTTAACATCATGTGACCAAGATGGGAGATGATGTGTAGTTTAAAGCCTTACTTCCAGGACCTCTTCTATACAGTTTAACATCATGTGTTCAAAATGAATTTTTTTGTTTAACATCATGTGACTAGGAAGTCTTCAATACAATTTAACATCATGTGGTCTGATGACAGTTGTTGTTCAATTCAACATCTTATTTCCAAACCTCTTTCTTACAATTTAACATCATGTGGTCAGGATGATAGCTTCTATACATTTTAATGTTTTTCTACTAGGTCCTCTTCTATATAGTTTAACTTCATCTGGTCAGGATGACATCCATTGTGTATTTTAACTTTTTTCTTCCATGGCCTCATTAGAACAGTAGCTTGTGTTTAATTTAGTATTTTTCTTTCAAGATCTCTACCATATAGTTTAACATCATGTGGTTTGGATGACAGCCACTATGTTGTTCAATGTTTTAATTATTATAAATCTTCTATATAGTTTAATTTCATTTGTTCTGGAGATATATATTGTGAAGTATGACATTTTTCTACCAGTACCTCTTCTGTATAGGTTATATTCATGTTGTAATGACGAAAGTTGTTATGCAGTTTATCATTTTGCCTCCAGGACCTCTTCTGTATAGTTTAATATCATTTGGTCAGGAAAATAGGTGTTCTGTAGTTTAACATTTTCATTATAGGGCCTATTTCATATAGTTTAATTTCATTTGTTCAGGACAACACCAAATCTTGATGGCAGTTATTCAAAGTATTTCCTAATAAACCTTGCATTAGTGGGGGCGTGACATATTCCTTTTCCATTATGGCTAGTGAGTAAGCTCCATTATGATAGACCTTATACATGATATAAGGCCCTTCCCATTTAGGTTACATATTTGGATGTTTATTTCCTTTTATCATTGGGGTTTTAAGAGCCAATATCAGTTCTCCTTGAAGGAATGAACATAGGTGATCCTTTTTATTGAATGCTTGTGCGATCCAATTCTAATGCACACAAAAGTTTCATTGTGTATGAAACCTTTTCTCATTGAGTTTTTCCAATTCATCCAACTTTTTTTTAATTCTCATAATCTAAAAGTTTCTCATGTATGTATATTCAATGTAAGGGAAATTATACTTCTATGGGAAACACTTCCTCGGTTCCACACACCAATGAATATGGAGTTCCTTGTGTAATAGTACGTGTGGTGGTATGGTAGTCCCATAAAGAAAAGATAAACTTATCTAACTGGCATTTATTATCATTATTCCCTATCATCTATATTATTTTTGATAGAGTCTTATTAAATTCCTCAATTTTTTCATTTTACACTACAAGGTATATGGATGAATTGTTGGACTCAATGTTGTACTCCTGGTACAATTTCTTCAACTCAGTAGAACTTAATTTGGTGTTGTTTTCTATAAATATTGTTTGAGGGAATCTGAATACGGTTATGATATTTTACTTCATTAATTTTATGATATTATTCATCCTTACATCCTTAAGGTGGATTTCCTCTACCAAGTTGGAAAAGAAGTTGGGGACAGTAAAGATGTTCTTAAAGTACATAGTTGTGGCTGGGGGATATGGCCCCATAACATCTATTCCCTATATGAAAAAAAATTAGGAATACTTATCTATATGTATCAATAATGGGAGTTGATATATGAAGTTTTCATGAATATATCATGCATGAAATTTTATACTAAATTCCACACAGTCTTGTATTATTGTTTTCCAGTAGTATCTAAGCTTCCTAATTTGGTGCGAGATCCTAATCCCAAACTAATGAGTGTCGCATGATCCTACATGTATTTCTTCCATTGTATAGGGAATCTATATTTATACAATTCATATGATGATGATTCCATCAAAGCTTCTCTTGTAGATGGATTCTTTCTCATTTGGACCATCTCGAAGGGTGAATTTCATTGCTCGGTGTAGAATCTATTCCCTTTCAGTTTCATTTTTCAGTATAGTCTCATTTTGGAGGTAATAAATTATGGTACACATCCACTAGAGGTGGATATTATTTTATCATGTACTAGGGTGGTGTTTATTTGATTGATCTCCTTCATTTCATAGACACTGACCGATGGGACCATCCTTCAATGAGTGATAAGGAAGAATACTTTGTATTGATCACAGTCATCTAGAATTATATTTTTATTATCCAATGTGTTGGAATGGGAATTCTAGGATTTGGATATGTGATTCAATATGGGTTTAAAAGGTAAATCTTCTATTAGTCCTCTGAAATATCCAATTATAGGTTCCAATTATTTCTTTTTGATGACATGCCATTAATTTTCATTATCACTATCTTAAAATCCCCTTTGATGTTTAGGTAGGCTATTGGTAGTTTTAAGGATAGTTCTAATCTATTGATGTGGTATTGGTATTCAACCTCATTATTCATGAAGCATTTGGATTGTTAGAAAGAGTAGGGTAGAATTTATTTGTCCTGAGAAACAAATACAATCCCTAAACCAACCAAGTTGAGCTTCAGGTTTTCCATTCTATTATCTATATGACTTTATAAGGTTCCATCAAAATACATATCCCATGTCTAGTGAGTGTCATGGGTATAGAAAACCTCCTCATATAGAATTTTGGTGTCAAATGGTGTACTTTATGGGATGGGATTTTCCTTGAAGAAATCAGCAAGGGCCTACCCTTTCACTGCCATTTGTGATACAAATTGGATGTCATATTATGGCTGATTAACATCCTATCAAAAAAATGCCCGATCAACATAGGGCAGACATATATGTACATAAGTGGGTCAATACAAGAGAGAAAGTAGACTTTTAGTGTTGTAATTAATGCCTTAAATTTTTCACTACAAATATGAGCAGGAGGCGGTTCTTTTCGACATCATAATATCGGGTCTTAGTTCCTATAATTGTTTATCTAAGGTAATAGAGGCTATTCTCATTCCCCACAACATTTTTCTATGTAAGAAGGGTTCAAAGTGATCATTTCATGGAATCAACATATAAGATGAGTGGTTTTCCTTCCACTAGTTGTATCAAGACCATTGGGTGCATCAAGTACTACTTCAAACTCTCAAAGGCATCTTGTAAATCCTCATCCCATTGGTAGGTTATTCCCTTATTCATTTACTTGGAAAAGGGGAGAGATTTTCTATATAGGTTGGCAATGAAAAAATTAATGTAAGTGTGGTTCACCTATATCTCTCTCATTTATTTAAGATTTTAGGGGGTGAAATTTCTATGATTACAATAGCCTTTTCTAAGTCTACCGTAATGTCATGGTGGTGTACCACAATTCCAAGGAATTTCCCAAATGTTACCCCAAAGGTCCACTTTAGAAGATTCATATTAAAAATATATTATCAAAACTTATCGAAGATTGTTTAAGGATTTGTGAAGTGATCACATAATTATCAAGATTTGAATTCCAGGTCATCTACATAACATTCTACTACTCTCCCAAAAAAGGTTTAAAGATATGATGCATGGTGTTTTGATAGGAATCGTCAACAATATTTTATCCAAAGGGAATAAACTAATAGAAAAAGATCCCTACAGGTTCTCTTAAGGTGATGGATTTTCCATATTTAGGGAACATCTTTATTTGATTTTACCCCAAATACCCATCCATGAAAGAAAGGCATTGGAATCTAGTAGTTTCATCGATCAAGAGTTCTATAATCTGCAATGGGATTTTTTTCCTTTCGGTAGTGTCGATTAAGTTCTCTATAATCAATGTAGGCCCTAATCTTTCCATTATTTTTCTTGATAGTGACTATGTTGGTCAGCCATCTTTAGTATTTCACCTCCTTAAAAAATTAGATTTGATATATTTTTCAACTTTGAACTATTCATTAGTAGAGTGAAAGGGGCGAATCCTCATATCCCCCTTTTGGAACCTCAATGGTAATCATGTAAACCTAGATGGTTTGTATAAAAATTGGGGTTCAACCTAGGAATTTATTTTTAATTACAAGAGAACACATATCGATGTTTGTTTAGAAATTAAATGCACATCTATTTCTCCAAGTGATGCATGGAGGCACTAATAAATGTAGGTCATGGGACTTTTTATGTTCCCATATTTACCTTCCCAAGATCATCGATGGTGGTGTATGTTCCTTCCTCAAATGAATGAGGGGCATTCCTAGAGTCATCCTCCTCTTCTTCCACCTCTGATTCTATGGAGGAATTTTTAGGTGATGAACAAAATTTAAACGAATCCCAGTTATTGGGAGGATGATATAGGCCATGAAAAGATAAATTTTCAACCCTCACTACAATATCCATTGCAGAGATATTTTAGAGATGGTTATTTCCTTTTACACTATCTTTGAGGGTAAGTTGATCTTGGACATCTTGGATTAATTATACTACCTCAATCAAATTTATGGGTATCAGAAAATCACTATCGAGTATACTCCAAGTATTTGTGGGGGTGGTCCCCAAGACATTAGGGGCTCCAACCTATATATTTTCATCAACCATTATTTTTTACCTTCCCATTTATAGAAAACTACTTCTATATATGTGGCATTACAAGACTGAAAGGGTCATTGTCACAATGTAGTAAGCTGAACTTCCCATTGATTTGGAATTTTAAGCATTGGTGAAATATTGAAGGTACCACCACGTGGCTGTGAATATATGTACTTCTATATAGGATTTTATATGTAATTTCATTTTAAATAATCATGAAGTCAGTATTAGATATAATATCCCTATACTGAGCCTTGATCTTGATCATCCTAAGAGGTATTTTCTCACTTTTATTATTCCCTTTAATGGTCATATTTGTAGGTGATAAATCTCCCTCACTATATACCAAACATTGAAGGATCTAAATAATTATGAGGTTGATCCTATAACTATTGTAAATTAGAGCAGTTCAAATGTTGACATTGTTTATTTTACCCAAAATGTATATGGATATAATGTTTCTATGGATGTCCTCTTCCTAATCCAGCTCTGTGAACGACATGATGACATGGAATTTAGATAGAATAGTATCCACTCAAAAAACCTCATCTAAAGTATTTTCTATATCAAATTCTAGTGGAATCTAGAGTCCTTTGAAGATTTCATCTCTAGGTTATTTTGAAATATGGATATCATCCAAGATTGAGGGATTGTCTAGGACAACCACCAACTATTTTATAATATAATATTTTTTAGTTAGAGGTTAGTACTTCCAAAAGTGTTTCTGTTCCTTATTATGTGGTTTATATGCTAAGTAATTTTATATAGACATTACTAGTGGATGGATAGATGTTGAGGGATCATATTCTTCTAGTGGCATAGGTCGCACTGACCTTCCCCTTAATCTGAGTTGATCATACATTCAAATCCATACCAGAAGGTTGTGAAATATGAATGGGATGGGGTGACCACTAGAGGGCTCTGAGTAACCTCTATGCTTCTATTGAGCTCACTGGTGTTCTTTCCCATGGGTATCAATTTCATTTATTCCCTCTATGAAGATATTATTGAGATATTTTCTCTGAAAATTCTCGCACTATCCCATGTACCCTCAACTCTTATGCTTGCAGCATCTGGCTCCCCAATTAGGTATGTGGAACTCATACTCATAGGAATATTCATCCTAAAATAATGGTTATTATAAGTGTATTATGATAACAAAATCAAATATTATCTCCAAATTATATGAGGGTTCCATTTTTTTGGGTGGGTCCAATTCTTCATATGTTGTAGGAATGAATTTTTTAAGATCCAGAGCTCATGTAGGAGCTGAATATTACTATTCCTATTCTAACTCATCTAGTGACAAATTTTTACATCCACCTTAGGGAGGTGTATTCAATGTAACATATCAAGGTGATGGGATCGTTCTGGGTTTTCAAAGATATTCTCTCAGGATGGCATGATCTCAATCAACTATCTTTTGAGACATATGTCTGTTAAACATCTACACACCTTTGTTCAAAACTTTTTTTCAATAACCTTATTCTCATAACTGAGAAATAGTTACATAGGTCACCTGTTTTGGCGAATTTTCGATCATCACCTCTCCACAGTCAACCAAACTTTAGAGTTGATATTTTAATATGAATCAATCATGCATGTTTTGACATAGCCTCCTATAGAAAGAGAAGTAGTTAGGGAGATTAGTTAGGTAAACCTTATTAGGTTTCCTGGTATTTGATAGCTTTAGTATGTTATTTTCCATGGTTGTAAAGAAATAATTAGGGGAATACTAATTTTGGAGGGAGTGTTCATTATTCATCAATTCCTATAATCCTGGGTGGCCTTGATCTCTTTTTTTTTGTTTTGGTCGAGGGAAATTTTGTTGTTGCTACAGCTCAGCATGAGGCACCGAGTGGTTCATGACCTGCCTAGGTGCTTTAATGGGCACTGCTACTAGTTTTAAGGTAAAAAAATTTGTATCTTCCTTTATAAGCCTTTTCCCATATTCTAAGGTAATGAGTTGAGACATAACACAGGTTTTCTAGATGGAGTCTTCTAGGAATTGCACCATTTCTAAAAACTCATGAAATGTACCTGGATATTTCATTGGGATCAAGGGTGTCTAAAACTCATCCCAAATATTTTCATCATAGAGTTATAAAAATTACTCCTACAAGAGAGGGGTGTTGAGTGAATAGGTTATAACTTTCCATTAAGCTATGAAGTCACACACCCTCTCATTTTTGAGTTTCTTGAAATTTTTCAAGACAACAATTATTGTTTTACTTAGAGTATAGTTGAACTGATAAAGGAATTAATGAATAAGGTATTATCATCCTACAATGGATCCTTTTGGTTGATTTTATACCCAAAAAATTTTTTCCCTATTAGATTCTATAAAAAAACCTTTGTTTGGTCGCCTCCTTTTGATCTCAAGGGCCCATCATTGGACTGTATTATGAAATGAAGTGAGTGTGTTTATATTTTATATCACTCATAGAATCAAAGGCGGTGAAATTAATATTTTTGAAATTGTGTGTAGGTAAAGTTTCATACACCCATTCAGGATATGGACTCTTCTCGGGATACACAAGTGCACATCATCCTTACATGGATTCTATTTGAGCAGCCAGGGAATTAATGGTATTGATTAGTTCTGGAAGTATTGTTGTCTGAGTCACATCTTGTCTATAGGTAGAGGCTAGGGGTTGATGAGGCAGCCCTATTTTCATCTCCCACTGATTATTGATCCATTCTAAGACTGAATGATCACCCTGATGGGGGATAGGTTGTTGTCGGAATGTAGGAAAGTCACAATCATCATTAAATTCCTCATTTATGTAGACCATCTACCTAGACCCAATGTTTGTTTAATGGTATGATACTACTCTTGCAATAAGATCATCTCTTTTATGATGTATTATATGAGGGATATTCATATCATCCTGAAGATTTTACCCATTGGGAATGTTTCTCATGAGTATCTCCTCATTGAATTGTTTAAGACTTTGTATTTAATTCTTATATTGAGGAAACTGCTCCTTCATGGAAGGATAATAATCTCTTCTAGGTGATGAGTAGGATATGAAAACTTATTTCCCTTTATCCTTGGTAGTGTTCCACCTTAGAGGTTGAAACTCAACATTTAGAGGTGCCAGGTTTCTGATTCTCCCCTAGTTCTGTGTGCATGCAGTCTAAGTTGGTGTATCCATACCACCCTCCACTCAGTGTATATTTTCTATATTATGTCCCTATGAATTTTCATGTTGGTCAACATTATCTATTATGTGGATGCTTATTAAATTCATAGAGTTATATTGAAAAATTGTAATTGTCTCATTATTCTCATCACAATAGGTAGATTCTACACTGCTTGCATTAGGGTCATTTTTCGAACCCTTGGCCACATTGGAACATTTTTTCTTGCTCACCCTATGGGGTTTTATTTCCTTTGTTTTATGTTCCTCCCATCCCAACCTATGAGTAGTGACCCTGAAGGAATTTTCAGCTATGTTTTCCAAAAGGGAATTTAATATTAGAGGTTCATCTTGTAGTGGGAGGAATGGATGGGATATCGACCATCAATATTTTCCTTTCATCTGAGAGAAGACTAATTCTCTATGTGGTGATAATGATGATGATGATGATGATGAAAATTCCCCCATCCATCTAGGATGGGGTCTATTCAGGGCCTCCATTGGCATTTTATGATCCTATTGTTCAGGATTATATGATTTTCGTCAAGTATTTTATGACTCATGGGACCGTATTGAGATATAAATACTCTCATCTCTATAGGCCTGGGTTGATCTACAACTTTCACTTATTTTTCTAGGACCCTATTAGGGTGTAATGAACTTTGTGATGGATATTGAGAAAAAAATACCCCTAGTCTTGTGGGGTAGGTTTGATTTGCAGTTGCATCCAATATATCTTGAATCCTCTCAAGGATTGCAGATCTGAGGGGTGGAGTTGGTGGTTAATATCACACCATCCCAATGGGATGGGTTCTCTTTGGATAGAAGCTATGTAGCTTATATTACAACCCACTTGATTTGGCACAGTTATGATCGTTTATGGGATGGATGTAATGGAAAACCCTGATGAGAGTCATTCTTTATGGGAATTATTTAGGTTGACCATAACTTCAACTTTTGTGTCTGAAATCTGCTCTCATTTGTTTGAGGGGACCAGTTAAAATATCTGTTAGCATCCATCTTCCTCTTTTTTTGATATCTTGGCATTTTTAAAGTGGGGTAATACTATTGTAGTGGCCAACTAGATCACACATTACCAGATGCCTTGATTTTTTAGAGGTTATGGCATTACAAGACACAGCATTTGGAGAGTGTTGTTCTACTTTGGGTGTGGTGAAGTGAAATTTTACCTAATTTCCCCATCCCCAGATATGAATACATGAAGAGTCTTCAGAGATCAATTTTTTAATAGCTCTCATATAATGGAAGAAATAATGTTATAGATTTTCATTGTTCTTTTCTAGTTTTGGGTCCCAGTCCAAGGAGATAGTATCAAGATCTACCAAAAAACTGAGTATATTGATGGTTTAAAGGTAACCCTCATATCATGGATAAGTAAGGTGTCTATTATTCAATTTTTTATGAGTTACCCACATATTATGGAGTAAGTAAGTCATGAACCCCATATCTATCTCATCTTTGATCTCATAGAATGAAGTTTTGAGGGGACAGAATATGTTTTAGAGGTTATTTTCAGCTAAATATCTCTATATTTCAATGTCTACTTCCTCATAAACAAACATACATGCCTTCATCTTGTTAGACTAAAGAGGTCTATTTTTTAGGTCACTAGCTGGCCGTGGTGAAGGTTTATTTGTGAATTATATATGGTTGAACCTGTTGTTTCAATCACCTCTCTATATGATGGATTCTATGTTTGGAGAACCTCTTTATATAAATAAGTCTGGGAAATGGGAGTATTTCACTTTCTAAGGGAGATATCACTATAGGGAGGCTAACTAAAGTTGATTTTAGAGTAAAGTCCCTACAATCCATCTCCATAATACAATTAGGAGTACTATCATTGTAATTATCACCTTACACATTGGTGGAGGAGTATATTAACCCATGATTTATTATTGATATGTGTCAAATATCCTTAAGGACACTGGAATTGAGTAGGTCTAGGATATGAGTCTTATTTTTCACCGTAGTCGAAATATGGTGAGATGCCTTTTGGGGTTTTGAAGGGGTATGAGATTGTTGTATGACTACTACCCAAATAAGTTGATAACCATTTGATATTGTGAGAATATGATCCTACTATTGAGAAGCTATAAGATTTTTTTGATGAGATTCTTCATTATTGGCAGGAATATGTGTCTACGTTTGGGTAGTTTTGGGAATATAAAGGTCATCCTTGGATAAATCGGAGATATTATACCAATTTGAATATTCCTTACCTATTGAAATATGCTGATAGACTTCTGAAATGTGAGAAGGGATATGATCCTCCTAATTCATACACTCTGAAGTATTTTGGTGCATTTGTTCATCAGTGAAAGTATGGGCATGAGCATGGCTTCCATGTGATACTAAAATATTCCAAATTTTGTCACTGATAGGGATATGAACATGTACTAAGGTGTGTGTCACTCTCACCTAGTAGGCACCAATTGTAATGAGAATATTAGACCGGTCTATTGCATTTGAAATATTTCACTGGTCATTTTCAATAGGGATAAGAGCCTATCCTGAGGAATGTGTCGCTCTTACATGGTTAGCTCTGGTAGGAATGGTAATATGAGCCCAGTCTGGTCCCTTTATAGTATGTCATTAGTCTTTTTTGACAGGAATGTGTGCCTATCTCAAGGCATGTGCCTCTCTCACTTGGTGATCCCTAGTTGGAATGATAATATGAGCCCAGTCTGGTACCTTTATAGTATTGCAGTGATATTTTTTGATAGGAATGTGCACCTATCCCAAGGAATGTTCCGTACTCACTTGGTGGGCCTCTATTGGAATGGTAATATGAGACTAATATAGTTCTTGAACCTTTTTTGGAATATACCAATAATCCTCCCATATGGGAGAGGGAATGTGAAATGACTCTGGAGTTGCAACTTGTTCATGTTGAAAAGAGTGTTGTGTTACCCAGGCTATAGGGATAAGAATATGCATGTGCCCCTATATTTGTACCAGAGCCAAAATATGTTGACAGAGTTATTCAGTTATTTCTAGAATGTGGTGACATTTTAGAAAAGTGTGAAAAAGAATATAGGCCTATATATTTTTTCTATAATATGTACTGGTGTATATATTCTATTGAAGTGTGGGATATAATCCCACTTCTATCCTCCTTGTTTCATCAGAATATGCTAACAGTATTCATGTTTCGGTGGGGAAATATGAACCCCCCATGCAATCTATATAAATATGACCAAATACATGCTTTGAGTGAGAAAGAATATAGTCCTACTCAATGGATATCAACAGAATATACCAATGGTATTCGTTAGTGGAAGATGGTATATGATCCCACTCTTAGTTATCCAAAGCTCTTCATTCCCAATGAGACTTACTTAGTTCATATGCATGAGCATCATATGATTCAATATGTTGGGTAGTTCCCGCAATAAGTGACAAAGGGTAACTGGTGTGATGGAGAAATTAGTGGTGGTTCACTAGATCACTCCTCCTTATCCCTTGAACTAGAATGGATCCATAGTTGACTCCTTGATACACCTTCATCATATAATTAAGGTGGTGATTATTGTGATCTCGGGATAATATTACAAAGTGATTGGCAGTGGAAATGATCTCCACTGGTTTCACCATAAATTGTATTGAATGATGTGGACTCATTAGTTTCACCATTTAGAGACTCTGGTAGGTATCCTCTAGGGTTGGGATTGTACTGTGTTGGTGGAATTCCAAGAACATTTCATTAACCACCCAACGTTGAAGATTTCAGTCAGGTAAGGTGGTTTTGTGACCTTTAGAGGTTGCAACCATAATTGATTTTCCATAATAGTCATTGGATGAAGACATGACCTCAGGTCAGGTATTTTTTGTGAGATAAATATTTTTTTTCATGAAGACAATAAGGAACATGGTCATCAATTAGTGCATCGTCCCAAGTGTGATACATGATCAATCAGATATGCACTGGTAACAAAATTTTCCTTTTTTATTTGAGGTTCATCCATTTCACTCGTATTAACTTTTCACAGTGAGGATGGACTTATTTTATGTGAACCAAGAGATTATTTTTTCAACTGATAATTTTTTTCATTTGAGAGATTCATGTCAAGTTCAAAATTTTTGTTTTGTTGAAATATTTTCTGGAGCCTGACGATTGATTGTGGGTGGTTGAATGTGTTTCACAAATCTTTATATCAGGTTTACCATTTCTTTCTTTCATAGAAACACTCAACATATCCTACATCCATATGTAGGTATAGACCTTTATTTCAAAGGTAGGTGGTCAATTAAGGTTTTCGACCCAATGACACTAAGGAACTCACATTATTCGATAGGAGGGGAGTTCGGGCTCATCACACCATTTAGGGGGGAATTGTTTCCTACTATGTGAATATATTATAGTATTAAGATATGTTTTTTAATATCTTCCTAATCCTTATATGGTACCAGTTACCCTAACAAAAATATTGAAGTGTTGAATCTTCCCATGCATAAACATGGGTTTATTAATGATTCCATCTATATGATTTAGATCTTCTTCATTTATTTCTTATAAATGGGTAGTTTCTTATATATTAAATCCATATAACAAAGAAATCTAGAGTTTACTTCCATCCTAGAAGGTGATTAATATCTCAATGATGGGATTGAACCTTTATAAGGCTTCTTATGTATCCTATTTATAACAGGAATCAAAATCAATGTTGTTCATTGAAACTATGAAATTTAACATCATTTATAAAGGAAATATATGAGGGAAATTAGGAACCGGGTATTGATCTAGAGATGCAGGAAGGTGTCCTACATATCCTGCTTATGGTTGGAATCATATTCATCGTAATATGATCACCCCCCCCCCCAAGACATACCTAGAGGTCGATTCCCTTATATGGGGGCAGTCATATCATTCCATTGAATAGGGCTTACACATTGAGGTTATTCTACATGAGAGAGAATCAGGATTCCAGTGATATGATTATTTCTTGTTTTTAAGCCCACGTGAGACATTATCAGTGTGAGAAACGGGATAGAATGTTATCGGTCTCATTACATATGAGTTGGGACTTGTGCACTGAGGATGCTCTGATAAAGTATTTTATGTTGAGAATAGACCATAAGAATCCACCCTACATATCCTGGTTATTGTATGGATTATATACTTCATAGTTCATTTGACTTCTAGATTCACTGAGGGATAAGGAATAATGGTAAACCCATGGGAGAGATTGGTTATCAAGGGTTAAGATGTTTGAAATTTTGGAGTACTTTCCCTAAGGTAGATGACTGTTTTATCTTAGACCTTAAGAAGGAATATTATGTTTCATGTATGAATAATAATCAGATATCTCATAGTTCTATTGGGTGTATTCCCAAATATATCAATTGGAGAAGGTTATCATGTCTCAGGACATCTTCCTGACATGTCCTGATTTCCTTCTTCACACATCTTTATTTTATGCCTTATAGGTATGGGGTGTCTTTATGACATATCTAAGGATGTTTGGAAATATCTTGGTTTCAAAACATACATGTCCAAACACAATCACATGATTTAGTTGGCTTGTCAGAAGGACTTCACAAAATCTGAATGGTATGTCTGGAGGAAATCACATGATCTAGGATGACATGCTTAAAGGGTTTCACATAACCTATATAACATGTATATAGGTTGTTGAGTGACTAGGGTGACTTGTTTGGAGGTTATTAGATGATCTGGATGACAAGCCCAGAGGGATTCAAAAGACATGAGTGACATGTTTTTAGGGTGTCGCATAGACAGAATGACTTGCTCAAAGGTCATCACATTATCTTGATGACTTTTTCAGAGTTCATTAGGATACCTGGATAACTTGTCTGGAAGTCATCATGAGGCCTATAATACATTCCATGAGGTCATTGTGATACTTGGATAATATGTCCTAGTGCCACCAGATAATTTCAGTGACATGTTTGGAGGATGTCACAAGATTTGGATGGCAATCCCAGAGGACTTTACAAGACATGGTTGAAATGCCCGAAGGGAATCGAATGACTTTCCTAACATGTACAAGGCGTATCTCATAATCCAAATGGAATTTTGAGAGATTGTCGCATGACATGGGTGACATGTCCTAGTGTTGTTGAAATATCTAGTTCGGTCATGAGAATCACATAAAGATAATTATATTCATATTTTTATAATTCTCCCATATTTTTCATTATTTATTCCAACCTTATTTTCATATGTTCCTTAAGGTTCTTCTAGTGTTTTCTTTTTTAGGTTTCGCGTGTCCTAGTCGAAATATAGAACCTCATTCATATAATATGGAAAACATGTCTAAAGTACGTCATGTGATACATATATAGTTGTCACGTGAACCACACATTCATGTTGAGTGATCCCTTAGGTCATTCCCCAGATTTTTCATAGTGGAATACCTTTGTGATCATGTGATTGGATGCTCTGATAATTCCTCTCTTGTGCCCCTATGTAGTTGTATCCTGTTATGTGTCTATTTTTTTAGGGGGGATTTAAAGGCCTCACCACCCTTATTATACACCACCTTGTGAGGCACGTGTCTAGAAAATATGATCTGGATTCAGTGTATTGATTTCAATATCACACACATCACATGATCATATCATGGGATATCCATGGTACAGCATGATAATCAGTAACCACAAGAAAGCTCCAACATCACCTTGTTTATTGGAACTTGACTAATCAATTGGATTTCACCTAACCATGTTGACATGTCAAATATATTTTCCACAGTTTTTTCGATATGTCTAGGAGTATTTATGGGATCTATACACCTATGGAAATTCTTTTTCATGATTGAAGATGACTTGTCTGAGGTCCTTCGTAAGGCAAGGGTGTCTTGTCAAGCAGGGCTCCATGGGATTAGGAAGAAATTTTTTAGGGGTATAAACATGATCAATAGTGATTTACTAGGACATATAACCCCTTTAGGGTGAATATTAGTGTAAATTTTCTTCATGAGAAGCTTCAACATTTTCCCTTTTATTTATTTCCATTCTTATTTTACAATGATAGGTGATATTGTGATGTCATATAATCATTATTGGGGACAATCACTCTTCTTATCTATGATGTGTCATGTTATCAATGATGGATCTTACAGTGATATGCGGAAATTACAATGACAATCCTGTTACTTGTCTATGGAGCTTTCGGATCATTTTATTCTTGATTGAATGTGTTTGAGGTCCTTTGCGTGACCAAAGTAACACATCGGCATGATTTTTCGTGACAAGGCTGACATATCTTTAGAGTATTTATGAGTTCTTGTTGATCACATGAACACGTCACATGAATATTAACATAACTATCCATTAGATAAGGATTCCTTCTTTCTCCATCTTTTTTATATGGGTATTTTGGATGATTATCAAGATTATATTAGTTGAAAAGTCACATAATTCAGAGGAACTCATCTTGAAGCCTCTATATAGATCAAAGATTTTCAAGATTCCCTCATAATAATATAAGGACTTGTCAAGGGGGACTCACATGATCATTATTACATCACATTCTACACATTATCTACTCACATAACCTTCTGAAGTTCATGCGATCGTGTGTCATTATGGGTTTTATGTGACTAGTGTAATTTGGATTCCACCCCTTCCTTTTTTATGGGTAAAATATTACCCATGATTTTTGTATTTTTTTACTTTCTAGATTTTTCTTATTCTCATTTGGTAGGTGTCAAGACATGTTGAAAAGGGAAAATGTTTAAAGGTACCCGTAAAATAGTGGAGATTTAGCCCACTGGGACACTAGTACTCATTCATTCTAATCTTTTTTATCCAATGAGAAAATAATCTTCCAAATTTTATTTGTATTTAATTACTTTCATTTATGATTATACATAGATGAATAGTGTCATGTTCATGAGGTACAAGTCATAATCTATTGAGATGTTAAAAATATTCCCATGATAGTTTAAAAGAAAACTATGAGTCTACATCAAAAGGATGATATTAGATAATTTCAAAGTGTAAACCTATAATTATTTTTAAATATACCTCGAAAATCATGGAACTAAGAATCAATATAGTAGACCATACAATCCCTAGAAAAATAGTGTAGCAAAAATAAAGAATTGAAGTTTGGTTGAGATGGGTAGAACAGTGCTAGTTGAACACGTGCTCTCTAAATTTTTTTGTAGGTAAGTTATATGTATTTGTGATCACATATAGAGTAGGTGTCCAATGAGAGATGAAACATACATGACACCATATGAAATGTGATATAGAGTGAGTCAAATAGTGAAATACATTAATTTATTCAGTAGTAATTATTTCATGAAAATCGAAAATGAAAATCTTGGAAAAAATTAAAGAGAAATTTGAAAAAGTGAAATTCATGGGATATTTATCTAATGGAAGAGGATATAAATGTAAAAAAAAAAAATTTTAAAGTTATTTTAATGTTTTAATGTTAATATTATTGAAATTAAATCTAAATTAGATGTTATGGATGAAGAATATTTATAAAATTCAAAAGAATAAAATATGAATATTTGAGAAAACTAAAATTAAGAAGAAATTCTAAGTGAGAAGAATTTTGTTATAATTAATTCTGACCAAATAATTGATAAGGTTAAATCATATAAAAATGATAAACTAGGACATCAGAGATTAAATAATCATGTTTATTGAGAAAATATTATTGGTAATAAAAAAGATCCAATGTAAACAAGAAGAAGTTTAAGGCTTAGAAATCAAACAACACTCATTCATAGGATAACCCTAAAATAGTTACATAGGTAGTCCAGAACAATGAGTGGATTAATGTAATGAATAAAGAAATAAATCATATTCAGAATAACTCTACTTGAGATCTTATACCAAGTCATAAAAATTAAAAAAATTATTTTTCCAAGTGGGTCTTCATTAATAAATTAAATTAAAATGGTAAGGTTTCTAGAAACAAATAAAGACTGGTATGAAAAGGATATTATCAAATTTAAGGGATATAGATTAAAGATACTTTTACATTAGTGGAATGGTTGGAAACTATCAAGGTTTTTCTTTTATTAGAAGCACATGAGTTCTATAAGGTATTCTAGATGGATATGAAGTCCGCATTCATAAATGGTGACCTAGAAAAGTGGTTTTCACTGAGAAACTTAAAGGGTTTATTTTTCACATATATGGTATCATGGTGCATAAATTGAATAAGGCTTTGTATGGTCTAAAATATTCCTATATAGCCTAATATTCTTAGATATATGGTTACTAGAGACAAATATAATTTACAAAATGGAATTTAGAAAGAAAAAAATATGTAAATGAGTTATCCATGGGTACTCAAATTATCATAGTTTATATTGATGATATAATATTTCTTAGGGATAATGATCCTATCAATGAGAATTTTTTGAGCATAAGGAGTTACAATTTGAAATTTCAAGAGAAATTTGTCGAATAAATGTTGAATAATTTTGGAAGGGTGGATCCTAAATAAAATTAAAAACCTATATAATTTGGTACTAAGATAATAAAATATAAGGTTACAAATAATGTGAACCAAAAATATTTGAAAATAATCATCAGGAGTATGATTTATCCAACAAAATTTGAGAAACAATAGTGTATGTGGTGACTATTTGTGTTAGATATCATAGAGATCCTAAATATTAACACATGTTGGTAGCTAAAATTATTATAAGGTATGTCAAATGAATAATAAATCATGATATTATATAAAGAAGAATTGGAAAATTGGATCTTATGAGTTTCACAGACATAGAATGGGATCATTATTACACTAATAAGAAATATAATTTAGGTAGAACATTCTTTTTAGGTGAATGTTTTGTTAGTTTTCATAGCTTGAAGTGTTGTTCAGTTTCTTTAAATATAGAATAAGAATAATATATTACAGCAACTCATGCTTATACATAGATTTTATGGATGAGATTTCATATGTAATTTTTGAAAATTAAAGTTTAGAATCCATTTAGGATTCCCTATAATAATCAGAGTGTTATTGATCTATCAAATAACCGAATGAAAAACTCAAGATTAAATAATATTTATATCATATTTTATTTCAACAAATATAATGTGGAAAAATTTTATTTCAAGATGTAATATTTATTTAAAAAGGAAAACATTTTTGATGTATTTTAAAAATAAATTCTAAGAGATATATTGGAATAATTGAGGCTGAAAATAAATTTTTATCCTTTTTCACTCACTTGAGGATGTGCGAAAAGGACCCCCACAATGATTAGGACTATTTTTTCAAAGGGGGATCGATAGTGTGCTCTTTTTCAATGTGCAAGTAGTATTATCTAATGTGAATATTAATTTTTGGTTATTTATTAAAGGTGGAGAAAAATTTATTGAGTGAAATAATTTTAGGGATAAAATCTAATTCACCTGTATAGACATTTCTTATCACCAAGATATATGATTATCTTAAAAAAAATTCAATGTCTGATTGTGTGGTTTGAATACACTTCTCATTTTATAAATCCTATTCTTTAATGATTCTGGAGTGACTTTTTATGTTCCTGTAATTATTTCAATAGATTTACCATATTTCAATGAGGTTTACATCAAATATAGAGGGGGATATTAAAGTATTCAATGGAATTATTAAAGTATTTTATTTATTTTTATAAGTATATGATGAATTATTTTAAGATAGTGAGATTGTTTAATAAATGAAGATAATGTTTTTGAGTGGTATAGAGATGGTATGAGGTGAATTTAAAATGTTTTTTAATGATTTAAATTAATATATAATTTTATTGTTGAAGTTGAAGAATGGAACATTGATGACTTTGTAAGAATAATTCTCACATTATAAGAGTAATTAGAGCTCAAATATGTAAAATTATAAAATGCATGGTAAATTTTTAAGGGACATTTAATTTTGTAAAGATCATTAATATTTCCAAAAGACCTATTATGACTAAAAACATAAAATGTGATAAAGTAAGAACTAAATAATATTCATTGAGGAATTTTTAAGAATATCAATAGACATTCGTAAGAGTGACCCATAATTCTGTAAGGATAAAAATAATTCCATAATATTTCTCTACAACATAATTTTAATTTTAAATTTCACAAGTGTTAGGAAAAATCTATAATAATCATTAGTTATTAACTTTATAAGAGTCATTATACTCTTATGATATATCATTTCAATAAAAAAAATATGGCAAAGTAAAGGTTCTTTAGTGTACACCATATGATTAATTTTACTCTTATGATACAAAACTTATTATTTGGAAATTTTGATAAAGTTATAGAAAAATATATTATATCATAAGAATCACTTTACTCTTATGAAATGTACTTTCAAGAATAATCATATGAGTCAACTAAATTACGAAATTTTTTGATTTTTTAATAATGAAATATATTTTAAATTCCAAAATAAATATTCTGAGAAAATTTTAATGGGACTATGTGATTTTGATCATCATTTTATTAATCACATGGAAATAATTATGTTGTAATTGAATTTGAGTAATTATAATGTTACACTATGATGAAATGTGTCATTCCTTGAAGAAAATTAAAGATAATGTTAACTAAATATGTTTTAGTTAAATGTAGAGAAATGATCACAGATGGAACTTTTTGGAATTCTCAAATTCATTTATTTATGAATTATTTTAAATGGTGATTTTTATTAAAAAGTGCCTAATTATTTTTATTAACAACTAAAAATTGAAAGATGGTTTAATTGTAATTTCATTATAGATAATGGTTTGATGCAAAGGGGTTATTCTAAGATCATGAGAGCATACCCATGAGGAAAAATAATTAAGGAAACACAAAAATTGTTGTGTTTTATGATTCAATTGTGAAAACTATATAGAATGTGAGATTGAATTGATTCTTAAAGATAAATAATTCTAAAATATTGAAGAATTTTTTATTAATGTGGAATCTTGGAGAGAGAAAATAAACATAATACCAAGAAATATTAAGAGAAAATAATATACTAAAACTAGGAATCCTTAAATGTAAAAATAAATCATTATATTCGATCGTTATTAATTCAACATTGAGAATTATATCATCTACTTATTCTGTATGAAGTGAGTAAGGCAGAAAAATCATTGTTCAACAGTGAATATTAGATGTTTATGTTTTTAAATAAGTAATAAAACTAAGATCTAATTATCTTGAATTATCAAAAAGGTTGATCATCATTGGTTTATTAAGTAACATTAATTATCATTTGACCTTACTCACCTTGATATAAATAACTTTTATATGGAGTTACTTTATTTCTAGTGGGATGTTGTATAATTTTGAAAAACACATTGGTAGAGGATGATACCTCCCAAAAAACATGTAATAGGTGATTTATTAGTAGTATAAAAATCTATAACATGTAAACGCTAAATATGAAAAAAAAAGTGGGTACCCATGTTGGGTATGAACTTTGTAAAAATTGTATGTTCCTTGTACCATTTATATTTTTCTCATTTGGTTAATTATAAGTTTCACACTTGACTGTATCATTTACTAATAGATCATATTGGTTGATTTTAGAAGGGACCAATTGAAAAATAAATACACCACTGATAAATGCACTTAGTATCCATACATGATCAGTGATTCCCAACGTGACTACTCTTCTGACCGAAGGTTGATGCCCTATCAAGACAAACTCATAATGTTCAGAAAGAAACAATGTAATTAACTGGTGTCTAGAAAGAGATGTCATTGGGAATGAGTTCCATGAACATGAATTAACTCAGTGAGGGATACCTGGAAAATGAAACAATTTAAAAGGTGGAATACATGAAATGAGAAACTAATATCTCATCATTCTATTTTGATCAAGGAGGAGACATCACCATTCAAAGTTATGAAAGTCACCCACCTTTGGAAAGTTGGAATGTGTGGAAAATGAGATGCATGTTACGCGTAGTCCCAAGTGAAAGAATATAAAAAATCATTTTTTAAGGAATGATAATTGGTGATGGTATTACCCTTTTAACTTCATGTAGTGTGAATTTATTTGTTGTGCATTTTTAAGGTCATGTTCGTTGCACCATGATTCACTATTTCATTTTCACTCTTACATCACTATGTTAAACTAGTTTTGTATTGAAAATTATAAAAATAATAACAAATTTAACTTCATGTTTGATTAAATTTTTTTATCATTTTTAAAATTTTAAATGTTACTTATTTTTATTATTACATTGTAGGTGAAGTTGATTTGGAGGGCTCATGATGAAGTTCAAGAAAAATGGGTCAAACTGTGTGATATCCAAGAATACCAGTGGACTCAACCACAAACTACTACAAAAATGTGCATACAAATGGGAGTAGATTTTGTGGTCTAGTCTAAAATGATATTATCTGCATTTCACATGAAGAAGCCCAAGCCTCATTCTTCTATTAATAGGCCATCTGAACTGATATATCTAGGGGTTGAATATGCACTAAGTCAAAAAGTGTGTTTGGTATTTCATTCATATCTCTGGATTTGATTGTAAAAATAGAGAAAACATTTCAGTGGATATATTAAGGTTGTGTGGCTACAAATTTTTAGTTTTTAAAAAGTTGAGATAAGACTTTCTGGATATTGAAAAACATGGGCCAAGTGGTTTCTCAAAATCAGGATTCCCGAAACCACCTTCCACATTTCTTATAAATTGGCACCTTGGGATCCCCATTCGAAGTTAAACCATGGAGTGAAGTGATTCTAATTTGGGGTTCTATTGAAGTCTTATCCTCATCCTATAATTTCAAGAGGCCCTTATCCTCATAAGAGGTTCAAGGATGAAGAAGAAGATCCACCCAAGCTTCCTCCACTTCTTGATGTCAAGTCAAAATGTGGGCGTTCATTGTGAGGGAGATAAACACATGTCAAGGGTGTTTTGATGATTTTATTATCTATTATATTGAATTAATTTTGGTGTTAAAACATTTTATTCCATGTATCTTACATTATTTCATATTTTAATGTTTTTTTGATGTATGTGATTGATTTTCACTTAATTTCTAACTAATCGGTCTGAGGTTTTGAGTACATGAATTGTGTTGTTATGATTGGAAAAAATAAGAACTCTTTTCTTACCCAAATTTTTGAGATTTCAATATTCTTTGGAAGATATTATTCCATTAATGAGTTTTGTTACTTGTCAATATGATTTTTATGTCAAGGTTTTGTTCTTTAATCGTTGAAATAAAAGTAAAGAATTCATCAGGATTCCAATTAATTTAAAGAAAATAATTAATTTAAACCTGAATGAATCACCAAGAAAATAGAAATTAAAATATGTTTATTGAAATCACAACAACACCTTTGTCTCATATGTTTCAAAATTCACATGGTTTTCAATTATTAAACTCTTTAAATTAAGTTATTTTTTAAAAACTGATTTCAAAACCACCCCCCTCTTTTAGTAGTTATTATTAAAAATAAAAACTCTAAACGAATCAATTATCCTTGATAGATAAACTATAGTTTATCCTATACTAAATATAAAACTTAAAAACATAATCAATTTGACATGACACAACAATATGTTCACATGTCACTAGTACATTTTCATTACAGTTTAACATCATGTGCTGAGGATGTTTTATTATTTCCATGAAGTTTATAATCATTTAGTAAGTATTTGAAAAGTTACATACATAGGTCTAACTCATAAATAGGGAGAGGGTACATTTTTATTTTGTGGTTTGACCTATGATTGGGGATCGTGGAAACACTATATATCCTATGATGACTGGAATCAAGCCACACATAGTTCTTGAATGGGAAACTCTCCACATAGGTCTAACCCATACGTATATAGGGGAAGTTTACACATTGATTGTTTCATATGGACCCATGATTGGAGATGTTACTGTGAGTACATATCTTGTGATGATAGGAATCAATCCATATGTAGTTATTGAATGGGAAACTCTCTACACGGGTCTGACCCATACGCAGATGGGGGCATTGTTAAGACTAATTTTCATATCTGGACCCAGTTTTTGATATCCATGAATTACAATATATCCTTTTATGAAAAGAATTAATCCACCTATAGTTATTGAATATGAAACTCTCCACATAGTTTTGAACCGAATGCAAATGGCATAGTTATTCCTGTTGATTATTGCATCTGGACCCCGAATTGGAGATCTGGCCATCACTACATACCCTATGATGGTAGGAATCAAGACAAAAGTAGTTCTTGAATGGTAAATTCTCTGTGCAGTTCTGACTCACACATAGAGTATGGGGGATTTTTTTTTTGATTGTTGTAGCTAGACCAAGTATTGGTGATTTGGGCAAAACTATGTATCCTATGATGATAGAAATCAAGAAAATAGTAGTTATTAAATGGGAAACACTCTCCACATATGTCATACCCATACCTAGAGGGGGACATTATTCCCTTTTATTATTGTATTTGGACCCAAGATTGGAGATTTGGTCATCACTATATATCCTGTGATGATAGGAATCAAGCCACACATAGTTATTTAATGGGAAACTCTTCACATAGTTCTGACCCATAAATAGAGGGGGGTAATTTTTCATGATGATTGTTATAGTTAGACCTAGTATTGGAGATATAGGTGTCACTTTGTGTACTATAATGACAGAAATCAATCCACAATCATTTATTGAATGGAAAACTCTCTAGGCTAGTATAAAAATACACATAGGGGTGAATTATTCCTATTGATTATTTTAGCTAGACCCATGTTAGGAAATCTTGGCATCACTATGTATCATGTAATGACAGGAATTGAGCCACACATAGTTCTTGAGAAATCAAGAAGTTTAACATCATTCATCAAGGACGTAGGTTCCCCGATGTGAAAATGAAATATTATGGCTAAAACCAAGAATAGAGATATGTATGTCACTATGCATCCTATAATGGTAGGAATCAAGCCACACGTAGTTCTTTAATGAAGGTGTTTTGGGAGACAAATGACAAGGATAATAGTCCTCTCATGGGAGGTCCATAGTAATACGCATTTTTAAGTCAAGCAAGGGACATAAACCATGTAGTTTAACATCATGTGTAAATGAATCATGGTGTTTCATTTAAGGTCATACATCAAACAACATGTTAACCCTGTTGTGACCTGATATGTCTTCATCATGTGGGGAATCCTTTACTAGAGTTCCTAATCCCACATGAGCTATGATTGGTTTGAGAAATAAGGAATGGTAAAGGTTTCATTCATCACACACAAGAGATTAAAAAATTAGAAAATTCCATTTTGTATCATGTAGCAGTTATTTAAATATATAAGATCTAGGAATCCCTGTGTATCTCATTAAAATGATTGTCATGTCATATGTAGTTCTATAAAATTTTGTAGTTATGTGCCAGGTGGTGAGGACATTAGTTGTGTTGTTCAACATCATATGGTAAGGAAGAAGGTTCCTTAATGTGAAAAAAAGTATTGAAAATGGACCCAAGAATAGATATATAGGTATCACTATGTATCTCATTGGAATGAGAATCAAGTCATATATTGTTCATGAAAACTCATGTAGTTTAATTTCATGATTTGTGGATATCAGTTGTGTAGTTTAATGTCATGTGGTATGGAAGAAGGTTACTCACCATGAAAAATAAGGCTTAAATGTTGTCAAACAGTTTGATTCCCTATGACTGAGATAGATATATTCTGGTTGGACCCAGGATAAGATATCTGGGTGTGACTATGTATCCTTTAATGAAAGGAATCAATCCATACTTAGTTATTGAATGGAGGGATTCTCTATATGGATCTTACTCTTGCACATGGATGAGGGAACTTTATTTTTCTTTTTCACAGACCTAGATCATGTGTGATAAATCATTAGTGAGTTGAAACTTCTCATGAAGTTTAAAGTCATGTGGTAAGGTCATATCTTGTATTTTTAACATCATGTGACCAAGATGGGAGATGATGTGTAGTTTAAAGACTTACATCCAGGACCTCTTCTATACAGTTTAACATCATGTGTTCAAAATGAATTTTTTTGTTTAACATCATGTGACTAGGAAGTCTTCAATACAATTTAACATCATGTGGTCTGATGACAGTTGTTGTTCAATTCAACATCTTATTTCCAAACCTCTTTCCTACAATTTAACATCATGTGGTTAGGATGATAGCCTCTATACATTTTAATTTTTTTCTACTAGGTCCTCTTATATATAGTTTAACTTCATGTGGTCAGGATGACATCCATTGTGTATTTTAACTTTTTTCTTCCATGACCTCATTAGAACAGTAGCTTATGTTTAATTTAGTATTTTTCTTTCAAGATCTCTACCATATAGTTTAACATCATGTGGTTGGGATGACAGACACTATGTTGTTTAATGTTTAAATTATAATAACTCTTCTATATAGTTTAATTTCATTTGTTCTGGAGATATATGTTGTGAAGTTTGACATTTTTCTACCAGTACCTCTTCTGCATAGGTTATATTCATGTTTTAATGACGATAGTTGTTATGCAGTTTAGCATTTTTCCTCCAGGACCTCTTCTATATAGTTTAATATCATTTGGTCAGGAAAATAGTTGTTCTGTAGTTTAACATTTTCATTATAGGGCCTATTTCATATAGTTTAATTTCATTTGTTCAGGACAACACCAAATCTTGATGGCAGTTATTCAATGCATTTCCTAATAAACCTCGCATTAGTGGGGGCGTGACATATTCCTTTTCCATTATGGCTAGTGAGTAAGCTCCATTATGATAGACCTTATACATGATATAAGGCCCTTCCCATTTAGGTTCCATATTTGGATGTTTATTTCCTTGTATAATTACGGTTCTGAGAGCCAATATCAGTTCTCCTTGAAGGAATGAACATAGGTGATCATTTTTATTTAATGCTTGTGCGATCCAATTTTAATGCACATAAAAGTTTGATTGTGTATGAAACCTTTTCTCATTGAGTTTTTCCAATTCATCCAACTTTTTTTTAATTCTCATAATCTAAAAGTTTCTCATGTATGGATATTCAATGCAAGGGAAATTATACTTCTATGGGAAACACTTCCTCGGTTCCACACACCAATGAATATGGAGTTACTTGTGTAGTAGTACGTGTGGTGGTTTATTAGTCCCATAAAGAAAAGATAAACTTATCTAACTGGCATTTATTATCATTATTCACTATCATCTATATTATTTTTGATAGAGTCTTATTAAATTCCTCAATTTTTTCATTTTACACTAAAAGTTATATGGATGAATGGTTGGACTCGATGTTGTACTCCTAGTACAATTTCTTCAACTCAGTAGAACTTAATTTGGTGTTGTTTTCTATAAATATTGTTTGAGGGAATCTGAATACAGTTATGATATATTACTTCATTAATTTTAAGATATTATTCATCCTTACATCCTTGATGTGGATTTCCTCTACCAAGTTGGAAAAGAAGTTGGGGACAGTAAAAATGTTCTTAAAGTACATAGTTGTGGCTGCGGGATATGGCCCCATAACATCTATTCCCTATATGAAAAAAAAATTAGGAATATTTATCTATATGTATCAATAATGGGATTTGATAGATGAAGTTTTCATGAATCTATCATGCATGAAATTTTATACTAAATTCCACACAGTCTTGTATTATTGTTTTCCAGTAGTAGCCAAGCTTCCTAATTTGGTGCGAGAACGTAATCCAAAACTAATAAGTGTCACATGATCCTACATGTATTTCTTCCATGATATAGGGAATCTCTATTTATACAATTCATATGATGATGATTCCATCAAAGCTTCTCTTGTAGAGGGATTCTTTCTCATTTGGACCATCTCAAAGGTTGAATTTCATTACTTGGTGTAGAATCTATTCCCATTCAGTTTCATTTTTCAGTATAGTCCCATTTTGGAGGTAATAAATTATGGGACACATCCACTAGGGGTGGATATTATTTTATCATGTACTAGGGTGGTGTTTATTTGATTGATCTCCTTCATTTCATAGACACTGACCGATGAGACCATCCTTCAATGAGTGATAAGGAAGAATACTTTGTATTGATCACAGTCATCTAGAATTATATTTTTTTATCCAATGTGTTGGAATGAGAATTCTAGGATTTGGATATGTGATTCAATATGGGTTGAAAAGGTAAATCTTCCACTAGTCCTCTGAAATATCCAATTATAGGTTCCAATTCTTTCTTTTTGATGACATGCCATTAATTTTCATTATCACTATCTTAAAACCCCCTTTGATGTTTAGGTAGGATGTTGGTAGTTGTAAGGATAGTTCTAATCTATTGATGAGGTATTGGTATTCAACCTCATTATTCATGAAGCATTTGGATTGTTAGAAATAGTAGGGTAGAATTTCTTTGTCCTGAGAAACAAATACAATCCCTAAACCAACCAAGTTGAGTTTCAGGTTTTCCATTCTATTATATATATGACTTTATGAGGTGCCATCAAAATACATATCCCATGTATAGTGAGTGTCATGGGTATAGAAAACCTCTTTATATAGAATTTTGGTGTCAAATGGTGTACTTTATGGGGTGGGATTTTCCTTGAAGAAATCAGCAAGGGCCTACCCTTTCACAGCCATTTGTGATACAGATTGGATGTCATATTATGGATGATTAACATCCTATCAAAAAAATGACCAATCAACATAGGGCGGACATATATGTACATAAGTGGGTCAATACAAGAGAGAAATTAGAATTTTTGGTGTTGTAATTAATGCCTTAAATTTTTCACTACAAATTTGAGCAGGATGCGGTTCTTTTCGACATCATAATATCGGGTCTTAGTTCCTATAATTGTTTATCAAAGGTAATAGAGACTGTTCTCATTCCCCACAACATTTTTCTATGTAAGAAGAGTTCAAAGTGATCATTTCATGGAATCAACATATATGATGAGTGGTTTTCCTTCCACTAGTTTCATCAAGACCATTGGGTGCATCAAGTACTACTTCAAACTCTCAAAGGCATCTTGTAAATCCTCATCCCATTGGTAGGTGATTCCCTTATTCATTTACTTGGTAAAGGGGAGAGATTTTCTATATAGGTTGGCAATGAAAAAATTAATGTAAGTGTGGTTAACTTGTATCCCTCTCATTTATTTAAGATTTTAGGGGGTGGAATATCTATGATTACAATAGCCTTTTCTAAGTCTACCGTAATGTCATGGTGGTGTACCACAAATCCAAGGAATTTCCCAAATGTTACCCCAAAGGTCCACTTTAGCAGATTCATATTAAAAATATATTATCAAAACTTATCGAAGATTGTTTAAGAATTTGTGAAGTGATCACATAATTATCAAGATCTGAATTCCAGGTTATCTACATAACATTCTACTACTCTCCCAAAAAAGGTTTAAAGATATGATTCATGGTGTTTTGATAGGAATCGTCAACAATATTTTATCCAAAGGGAATAAACTAATAGAAAAAGATCCCTACGGGTTCTCTGGAGCTGATGGATTCCCCAAATTTAGGGAACATCTTTATTTGATTTTACCCCAAATACCCATCCATGAAAGAAAGGCATTGGAATCTAGTAGTTGCATCGATCAAGAGTTCTATGATCTGCAATGGGATTTTTTTCCTTTAGGTAGTGTCGATTAAGTTCTCTACAATCAATGTAGGCCCTAATCTTTCCATTCTTTTTCTTGATAGTGACTATGTTGGTCAGCCATCTTCATTATTTCACCTCCTTAAAAAATTAGATTTGATATATTTTTCAACTTTGAACTATTCATTAGTAGCGTGAAAGGGGTGAATCCTCCTATCCCCCTTCTGGAACCTCAATGGTAGTCATGTAAACCTATATGGTTTGTATACACATTGGGGTTCAACCTAGGAATTTCTCTTTAATTACAAGAAAACACATATCGATGTTTCTTTAGAAATTAAATGCACATCTATTTCTCAAAGAGATGCATGGAGGCACTAATAAATGTAGGTCATGGGACTTTTTATGTTCCCATATTTACCTTCTCAAGATCATCGATGGTGGTGTATATTCCTTCCTCAAATGAATGAGGGGAATTCCTAGTGTCATCCTCCTCTTCTTCCACCTCTGATTCTATGGAGGAATTTTTAGGTGATGAACGAAATTTAAAGGAATCTCAGTTATTGGGAGGATGATATAGGCCATGAGAAGATAAATTTTCAACCCTCACTACCATATCCATTGTAGAGATATTTTAGAGATGGTTATTTCCTTTTACACTGTCATTGGGGGTAGGTGGATCTTGGACATCTAGGATTAATTATACTACCTCAATCAAATTTATGGGTATCAGACAATCACTATCAAGTATACTCCAAGTATTTGTGGGGGTGGTCCCCAAGACATTAGGGGCTGAAACCTATATATTTTCATCAACCATTATTTTTTACCTTCCCATTTATAGAAAACTACTTCTATATATGTGACATTACAAGACTGAAAGGGTCATTGTCACAATGTAGTAAGCTGAACTTCCCATTGATTTGGAATTTTAAGCATTGGTGAAATATTGAAGGTACCACCATGTGGCTGTGAATCTATGTACTTATATGTAGGATTTTATATGTAATTTCATTTTAAATAACCATGAAGTCAGTATTATATATAATATCCCTATACTGAGCCTTGATCTTGATCATCCTAAGATGTATTTTCTCACTTTTATTATTCCCTTTAATGGTCATATTTGTAGGTGATAAATCTCCCTGACTATATCCCAAACATTGAAGGATCTAAATGATTATGAGGTTGATCCTATAACTGTTGTAAATTAGAGCCGTTCAAATGTTGACATTGTTTATTTTACCCAAAATGTATAGGGATATAATGTTTCTATGGATGGCCTCTTCCTAATCCAGCTCTGTGAACGATATGATGACATGGAATTCAGATAGAATAGTATCCACTCAAAAAACCTCATCTAAAGTAACTTCTATATCAAATTCTAGTGGAATCTATAGTCCTTTGAAGAGTTCATCACTAGGTTATTTTGAAATATGGATATCATCCAAGATTGAGGGATTGTCTAGGACAACCACCAATTATTTTATAATTTAATATTTTTTTGTTAGAGGTTAGTACTTCCAAAAGTGTTGTTGTTCCTTATTATGTGGTTTATATGCTAAGGAATTTTATATAGACATTACTAGTGGATGGATAGAGGTTTAGGGATCATCTTCTTCTAGTGTCATAGGTCACACTGACCTTCCCCTTTATCTGAGTTGATCATACATTCAAATACATACCAGAAGGTTGTGCAATATGAATGGGATGGGGTGACCACTAGAGGGCTCTGAGTAACCTCTATGCTTCTATTGAGCTCACTGGAGTTCTTTCCCATGGGTATCAATTTCATTTATTCCCTCTATGAGGATATGATTGTGATATTTTCTCTGAAAATGCTCTAACTATCCCATGTACCCGCAACTCTTATGCTTGCAGCATCTGGCTCCCCAATTAGGTATGTGGAACTCATACTCGTAGGAATATTCATCCTAAAATAATGGTTATTATAAGTGTATTATGATAAAAAAATCAAATATTATCTCCAAATTAGATGAGGGTTCCATTTTTTTGGGTGGTTCAAATTCTTCATATGTTGTAGGAATGAATTTTTTAAGATTCAGAGCTCAGGTAGGAGCTGAATATTACTCTTCCTAATATAACTCATCTAGTGTCAAATTTTTACATCCACCTTAGGGAGGTGTATTCAATGTAACATATCAAGGTGATGGGATCGTTCTGGATTTTCAAAGCTATTCTCTCTGGATGGCATGATCTCAATCAACAATATTTTGAGACATATGGCCGTTAAACATCTACACACCTTTGTTCAAAACTTTTTTTCAATAAACTTATTCTCATAACTGAGAAATGGTTACATAGGTCACCTGTTTTGGCGAATTTTTGATCATCACCTCTCCACAGTCAACCAAACTTTAGAGTTTATATTTTAATATGAATCAACCATGCATGTTTTGACATAGCCTCCTATAGGAAGAGAAGTAGTCAGGGAGATTAGTTAGGTAAACCTTATTAGGTTTCCTGGGCTTTGATAGCTTGAGTATGTTATTTTCCATGGTTGTAAAGAAATAATTAGGGGAATACTAGTTTTGGAGGGAGTGTTCATTATTCATCAATTCCTATAATTGTGGGTGGCCTTGATCTCTTTTTTTTTTGGTCGAGGGAAAGTATGTTGTTGCTACAGCTCAACATGAGGCACCGAGTGGTTCAGGACCTGCCTAGGTGCTTTAATGGGAACTGCTACTAGTTTTAAGATAAAAAAAGTTGTATCTTCCTTTATAAGCCTTTTCCCATTTTCTAAGGTAATGAGTTGAGACATAACACAGGTTTTCTAGATGGAGTCTTCTAGGAATTGCACCATTTCTAATAACTCATGAAATGTACCTGGATATTTCATTGCGATCAAGGGTGTCTAAAACTCATCCCAAATATTTTCATCATAGAGTTATAGAAATTACTCCTACAAGAGAGGGGTGTTGAGTGAATAGTTTAAAACTTTCCATTAAGCTATGAAGTCACACACCCTCTCATTTTTGAGTTTCTTGAAATTTTTCAAGACAACAATTATTGTTTTACTTAGAGTATAGTTGAACTGATAAAGGAATTAATGACTATAGTATTACCATCCTATAATGGATCCTTTTGGTGGATTTTATACCCAAAAAAGTTTTTCCCTATTAGATTCTAGAAAAAACCTTTGTTTGGTCGCCTCCTTTTGATCTCAAGGGCCCATCATTGGACCGTATTAGGAAATGAAGTGAGTGAGTTTATATTTTATATCACCCATAGAATCAACGGTGGTAAAATTAAGATATTTTAAATTGTGTGTAGGTAAAGTTTCATACACCCATTCAGGATATGGACTCTTCTCGGGATACACAAGTGCACATCATCCTTACATGGATTCTATTTGAGCAGCCAGGGAATTAATGGTATTGACTAGTTCTGGAAGTACTGTTGTCTGAGTCACATCTTGACTATAGGTAGAGGCTAGGGGTTGATGAGGCAGACCTATTTTCATCTCCCACTGATTATTGATCCATTCTAAGACTGAATGATCACCCTGATGGGGGATAGGTTGTTTTCGGAATGTAGGGAAGTCACAATCATCATTAAATTCCTCATTTATGTAGACCATCTACCTAGACCCAATGTTTGTTTAATGGTCCGATACTACTCTTTCAATAAGATCATCTCTTTCATGATGTATTAAATGAGGGATATTCATATCATCCTGAATATGTTACCCATTGGGAATGTTTCTCCTAAGTATCTCCTCATTGAATTTTTTAAGACTTTGTATTTAATTCTTATATTGTGGAAACTGATCCTTCATGGAAGGATATTAATCTCTTCTAGGTGATGAGTAGGATATGAAAAGTTTTTTCTCTTTATCCTTGGCAGTGTTCCACCTTAGAGGTTGAAACTCAACATTTAGAGGTGGCAGGTTTCTAATTCTCCTCTAGTTTTGTGTGCATTCAGCCTAAGTTGGTGTATCCATACCACCCTCCTCTCGGTGTATATTTTCTATATTGTGTCCATATGTATTTTCATCTTGGTCAACATTATCTATTATGTCGATGCTTACTAAATTCATAGAGTTATATAGAGAAATTGTAATTGTCTCATTATTCTCATCACAATAGGTAGATTCTACACTACTTGCATCAAGGTCATTTTTCAAACCCTTGGCCACATTGGAACATTTTTTCTTACTCACCCTATGGGGTTTTATTTCCTTTGTTTTATGTTCCTCCCATCCCAACCTATGAGTAGTGACCCTGAAGGAATTTTCATCTATGTTTTCCAAAAGGGAATTTAATAGTAGAGGTTCATCTTGTAGTGGGAGGAATGGATGGGATATCGACCATTAATAGTTTCCTTTCATCTGAGAGAAGACTAATTCTCTATGTGGTGATGATGATGATGATGATGATGATGAAAATTCCCCCATCCATCTAGGATGGGGTCTATTCAGGGCCTCCATTGGCATTTTATGATCATATTGTTCAGGATTATATGATTTTCGTCAAGTATTTTATAACTCATGGGACCGTATTGAGATATAAATACTCCCATCTCTGTAGGCTTGGGTTGATCTATAACTTTCACTTATTTTTCTAGGACCCTATTAGGGTGTAATGAACTTTGTGATGGATATTGAGAAAAAAATACCACTAGTCTTGTGGGGTAGGTTTGATTTGCAGTTGCATCCAATATATCTTGAATCCTCTCAAGGATTGCAGATCTGAGGGGTGGAGGTGGTGGTTAATATCACACCATCTCAATGGGATGGGTTCTCTTTAGATAGAAGATATGTAGCTTATATTACAACCCACTTGATTTGGCACAGTTATGATCGTTTATGGGATGGGTGTAATGGAAACCCATGATGAGAGTCATTCTTTATGGGAATTATTTAGGTTGACCATAACTTCAACTTTTTTGTCTGAAATCTGCTCTCATTTGTTTGAGGGGACCAGTTAAAATATCTGTTAGCATCCATCTTCCTCTTTTTTTGATATCTTGGCATTGTTAAAGTGTGGTAATACTATTGTAGTGGCCAACTAGATCACACATTACTAGATGCCCTAATTTTTATGGAGGTTATGGAATTACAAGTCACAGCATTTGGAGAGTTTTGTTCTACTAGGGGTGTGGTGGAGTGAAATTTTACCTAATTTCCCCATCCCCAGATATGGATACATGAAGAGTCTTCAGAGATCAATTTTTGAATAGCTCTCATATAATGGAAGAAATAATGTTATAGATTTTCATTGTGCTTTTCTAGTTTGGGGTCCCAGTCCAAGGAGATAGTATCAAGATCTACCTGACAACCGAGTATATTGATGGTTTAAAGGTGACCCTCATATCATAGATAAGTAAGGTGTCTAGTATTTAATTTTTGATGTGTTACCCACATATTATGGAGTAAGTATGTCATGAACCCCATATCTATCTCATCTTTGATCCCATAGAATGAAGTTGTGAGGGGCCAGAATATGTTTTAGAGGTTATTTTCAGCTAAATATCTCTATATTTCAATGTCTACTTCCTTATAAACAAACATACATGCCTTCATCTTGTTAGACTAAAGAGTTTTATTTTTTAGGTCACTTGCTGGCCGTGGTGAAGGTTTATTTGTGAATTGTATATGGTTGAACATGTTGTTTCGATCACCTCTCTATATGAAGGATTCTATGTTTGGAGAACCTCTTTATATAAATATGTTTGGGAAATGAGAGTATTTACCTTTCCAAGGGAGATATCACTATAGGGAGGCTAACTATATTTGATTTTAGAGTAAAGTCCCTACAATCCATCTCCATAATACAATGAGGAGTACTATTATTGTAATTATCACCTTATACATTGGTGGAGGAGTATATTAACCCATGATTTATTATTGATATGTGTCAAATATCCTTAAGGACACTGGAATTGAGTAGGTCAAGGATATGAGTCTTATTTTTCACCGTAGTCGAAATATGGCGAGATGCCTTTTGGGGTTTTGAAGGGGTATGAGATTGTTGTATGACTACTACCCAAATATGTTGATAACCATTTGATATTGTAGGAATATTATCCTACTATTGAAAAGCTATAAGATTTTGTTGATGAGATTCTTCATTATTGGCAGGAATATGTGTCTACATTTGGGTGGTTTTGGGAATATAAAGGTCATCCTTGGATGAATCGGGGATATTATACCAATCTGAATATTCCTTACCTATTGAAATATGCTGATGGACTTCTGAAATGTGATAAGGGATATGATCCTCCTAATTCATACACTCTGAATGATTTTGGTGCATTTGTTCATCAGTGAAAGTATGGGCATGAGCATGGCTTCCATGTGATACTAAAATATTCCAAATTTCGTCACCGATGGGGATATGAACATGTACTGAGGTGTGTGTCACTCTCACCTAGTAGGAACCAATTGTAATGAGAATATATGACCGGTCTATTGCATTTTTAATATTTCGCTGGTCATTTTCAGTAGGGATAAGAGCATATCCTGAGGAATGTGTCGCTCTAACATGGTTAGCTCTGGTAGGAATGGTAATATGAGCCCAGTCTGGTCCCTTTAGAGTATGTCATTGGTCTTTTTTGATAGGAATGTGTGCATATCTCAAGGCATGTGCCTCTATCACTTGGTGAGCCCTAGTTGGAATGATAATATGAGCCTAGTCTGGTACCTTTATAGTATTCCAATGATATTTTTTGATAGGAATGTGCACCTATCCCAAGGCATGTTCCATACTCACTTGGTGGGCCTCTATTGGAATGGTAATAGGAGACTAATATAGTTCTTTAACCTTTTTGGAATATACCAATAATCCTCCCAGATGGGAGAGGGAATGTGAAATGACTCTGGAGTTGCAACTTGTTCATGTTGAAAAGAGTGTTGTGTTACCCTGGCTATAGGGATAAGAATATGCATGTGCCCCTATATTTGTACCAGAGCCAAAATATGTTGACAGAGTTATTCATCTATTTCTTGAATGTGGTGACATTTTAGAATAGTGTGAAAAGGAATATAGGCCTATATATTTTTTCTATAATATGTACTGGTGTATATATTCTATTGAAGTGTGGGATATAATCCCACTTCTATCCTCCTTGTTTCATCGGAATATGCTAACAGTATTCATGTTTCGGTGGGGAAATATGAACCCCCCATGCAATCTATATAAATATGACCACATACATGCTTTGAGTGAGAAAGAATATAGTCCTACTCAATGGATATCACTAGAATATACCAATGGTATTCGTTAGTGGAAGATGGTATATGATCCCACTCTTAGTTATCCAAAGCTCTTCATTCCCAATGAGACTTAATTAGTTCCCATGAATGAGCATCATAGCATTCAATATGTTGGGTAGTTCCCGCAATAAGTGACAAAGGGTAACTGGTGTGATGGAGAAATTAGTGGTGGTTCACTAGATCACTCCTCATTATCCCTTGAACTATAATGGATCCATAGTTGACTCCTTGATACACCTTCATTATATAATTAAGGTGGTGATTATTGTGGTCTTGGGATAATATTACAAAGTGATTGGTAGTGGAAATGATCTCCACTGGTTTCACCATAAATTGTATTGAATGATGTGGACTCATTAGTTTCACCATTTAGAGACTCTGGTAGGTATCCTCTAGGGTTGGGATTGTACTTTGTTGGTGGTATTCCAAGAACATTTCATTCACCACCCAACGTTGAAGATTTCAGTCAGGTAAGGTCATTTTGTGACCTGTAGAGGTTGCAACCATAATTGATTTTCCATAATAGTCATTGGATGAAGACATGACCTCAGGTCAGGTATTTTTTGTGAGATAAATATTTGTTTTCATGAAGACAACAAGGAACATGGTCATCAATTAGTGCATCATCCCAAGTGTGATACATGATCAATCAGATATGAACTGGTAACAAAATTTTCCTTATTTATTTGAGGTTCATCCATTTCACTCGTATTAACTTTTCACAGTGAGGATGGAATTATTTTATGTGAACCAAGAGATTATTTTTTCAACTGATAAATTTTTTCATTTGAGAGATTCATGTCAAGTTCAAAAATTTTTTTTTATTGAAATATTTTTGGGAGCCTGACGATTGATTGTGGGTGGTTGAATGTGTTTCACAATTCTCTATATCGGGTTTACCATTTTTTTCTTTCATAGAAACACTCAGCATATCCTACATCCATAACTAGGTATAGACCCTCTTTTCAAAGGTAGGTGGTCAATTAGGGTTTTAGACCCAATGACACTTAGGAACTCACATTATTCGATAGGAGGGGAGTTCGGGCTCATCACACCATTTAGGGGGGAATTGTTTCCTACTATGTGAATATATTATAGTATTAAGATATGTTTTTTAATATCTTCCTAATCCTTATATGTTACCGGTTACCCTAACAAAAATATTGAAGTGTTGAATCTTCCCATGCATAAACATGGGTTTATTAATGATTCCATCTATATGATTTAGATATTCTTCATTTATTTAT
Source organism: Viscum album (assembly GCA_963277665.1). Taxonomy (NCBI): domain Eukaryota; kingdom Viridiplantae; phylum Streptophyta; class Magnoliopsida; order Santalales; family Viscaceae; genus Viscum; species Viscum album. The sequence goes on from OY728161.1 coordinate 1,422,868,803, forward strand.
TATAAATGGGTAGATTTTTATATATTCAATCCATATAACAAAGAACTCTAGAGTTTACTTCCATCCTAGAAGGTGATTAATATCTCAATGATGGGATTGAAACTTTATAAGGCTTCTTATGTATCCTATTTATAACAGGAATCAAAATCAATGTAGTTCATTGAAACTATGCAATTTAACATCATGTGGAAAGGAAATATATAAGGGAAATTAGGAACCAGGTATTGATCTAGAGATGCAGGAAGGAGTCCTACGTATCCTGCTTATGGTTGGAATCATATTCATCATAATCTGATCACCCCCCCCCCAAGACATACCTAGAGGTCGATTCCCTTATATGGGGGCAGTCATATCATGCCATTGAATAGGGCTTACACATTGAGGTTATTCTAGATGAGAGAGAATCAGGATTCCAGTGATATGATTATTTCTTGTTTTTAAGACCACGTGAGACATTATCAGTGTGAGAAACGGGATAGAATGTTATCGGTCTCATTACATATGAGTTGGGACTAGTGCACTGAGGATGCTCTGATAAAGTATTTTATGTTGAGAATAGACCATAAGAATGCACCCTACATATCCTGTTTATTATATGGATTATATACTTCATATTTAATTTGACTTCTAGATTCACTGAGGGATAAGGAATAATGGTAAACCCATGGGAGAGATTGGGTATCAAGGGTTAATATGTTTGAAATATTGGAGTACTTTCCCTAAGGTAGATGACTGTTTTATCTTAGACCTTAAGAAGGAATCCTATGTTTTATGTATGAGTAATAATCAGAGATCTCATAGTTATATTGGGTGTATTCCCAAATATATCAATTGGAGAAGGTTATCATGTCTTAGGACATATTCCTGACATGTCCTGATTTCCTTCTTCATGCATCTTGATTTTATTCCTTATAGGTATGGGGTGTCTTTATGACATATCTAAGGATGTATGGAAATATCTTGGTTTCAAAACATACATGTCCAAACACAATCACATGATTTAGTTGGCTTGTCATAAGGACTTCACAAAATCTGAATGGTATGTATGGAGGAAATCACATGATCTAGGATGACATGCTTAAAGGGTTTCACATAACCTATATAACATGTCTATAGGTTGTTGAGTGACTAGGTTGACTTGTTTGGAGGTCATCAGATGATCTGGATGACAAGCCCAGAGGGATTCAAAAGACATGAGTGACATGTTTGTAGGGTGTCACATGGCCAGAATGACTTGCTCAAAGGTCAACACATTATCTTGACGACTTTTTCAGAGTTCATTAGGATACCTGGATAACTTGTCTGGAAGTCATCATGAGACCTATAATAGATTTCATGAGGTCATTGTGATACTTGGATAATATGTACTAGTGCCACCAGATAATTTTAGTGACATGTTTGGAGGATGTCACAAGATTTGGATGGTAATCCCAGAGGACTTCACAAGACATGGTTTAAATGCCCGAAGGGAATCGAATGACTTTCCTGACATGTACAAGGTGTATCTCATAATCCAAATGGAATTTTGAGAGAGTGTCGCATGACATGGGTGACATGTCCTAGTGTTGTTGAAATATCTAGTTCGGTCATGATAATCACATAAAGATAATTATATTCATATTTCTATAATTCTCCCATATTTTTCATTATTTATTCCAACCTTATTTTCATATGTTCCCTAAGGTTCTTCTGGTGTTTTCTTTTTAAGTTTTCGTGTGTCCTAGTCGAAATATAGAACCTCTTTCACATAATATGGAAAACTTGTCTAAATTACGTCATGTGATACATATATAGTTGTCACGTGAACCACGCATTCATGTTGAGTGATCCCTTAGGTCATTCACCATATTTTTCTTAGTGGCATACCTTTGTGATCATGTGATTGGATGCTCTGATAATTCCTCTCTTGTGCTCATATGTAGTTGTATCCTATTATGTGTCTATTTTTTAGGGGGGATTTATAGGCCTCACCACCCTTATTATACACCACCTTGTGAGGAATGTGTCTAGAAAATATGATCTGGATTCAGTTTAGTGATTTTAGTATCACACACATCACATGATCATATCATGGGATATCCATGGTACCGCATGATAATCAGCAACCACAAGAAAGCTCCAACATCACCTTGTTTATTGGAACTTGACTAATCAATTGGATTTCACCTAACCATGTTGACATGTCAAATATATTTTCCATGGTTTTTTCGATATGTCTAGGAGTCTTTATGGGATCTAGACACCTATGGAAATTCTTTTTCATGATCGAAGATGACTTGTTTGAGGTCCTTCGTAAGGCAAGGGTGGCTTGTCAAGGGGGGCTCCATGGGATTAGGCTGAAATGTTTTAGGGGCATCAACATGATCAATAGTGATTTACTAGGACATATAACCCCTTTAGGGTGAATATTAGTGTAAATTTTCTTCACGAGAAGCTTCAACATTTTCCATTTTATTTATTTCCGTTCTTATTTTACAATGATAGGTGATATTGTGATGTCATATAATCATTATTGGGGACAATCACTCTTCTTATCTATGATGTTTCATGTTATCCATGATGGATCTTACAGTGATATACGGAAATTAAAATAGACAATCCTGTTACTTGTCTATGGATCTTTCGGGTCATTTTATTCTTGATTGAATGTGTTTGAAGTCCTTTGCGTGACCAAAGTAACACACCGACATGATTTTGCGTTACAAGGCTGACATATCTTTAGAGGATTTATGAGGTCTTGTTGATCACATGAACACATCACATGAATATTAACATAACTATCCTTTAGATAAGGCTTCCTTCTTTCTCCACCTTTTTTATATGGGTATTTTGGATGATTATCAAGATTATATTAGTTGAAAAGTCGCATAATTCAGAGGAACTCATCTTGAAGCCTCTATATAGATCAAATATTTTCAAGATTCCCTCGTAATAATATAAGGACTTGTCAAGGGGGATTCACATGATCATTATTACATCACATTCTACACATTATCTACTCACATAACCTTCTGAAGGTCATGCGATCGTGTGTCATTATGGGTTTTATGTGACTAGTGTAATTTGGCTGCCACCCCTTCCTTTTTTATGGGTAAAGTATTACCCATGATTTGTGTATATTTTTACTTTCTAGATTTTTCTTATTCTCATTCGGTAGGTGTCAAGACATGTTAAAAAGGGAAAATGTTTAAAGGTACCCGTAAAATAGTGGAGATTCAGCCCACTGGGACACTAGTACTCATTCATTCTAATCTTTTTTATCCAATGAGAAAATAATCTTCCAAATTTTATTTGTATTTAATAAATTTCATTTATGATTATACTTCGATGAATAGTGTCATGTTCATGAGGTACAAGTCATAATGTATTGAGATGTTAAAAATCTTCCCATGATAGTTTAAAAGAAAACTATGAGTCTACATCAAAAGGATGAGATTAGATAATTTCAAAGTGTAAACCTATAATTATTTTTAAATATACCTCGAAAATCATGGAACTAAGCATCAATATAGTACACCATACAATCCCTAGGAAAATAGTGTAGCAAAAATAAAGAATTGAAGTTTGGTTGAGATGGGTAGAACAGTGCTAGTTGAACATGTGCTCTCTAAAATTTTTTTGTAGGTAAGTTATATGTATTTGTGATCACATATAGAGTAGGTGTCAAATGAGAGATGAAACATACATGACACCATATGAAATGTGATATAGAGTGAGTCCAATAGTGAAATAATTTAATTTATTCAGTAGTACTTATTTCATGAAAATCGAAAATGAAAATCTTGGAAAATATTAAAGAGAAATATGAAGAAGTGAAATTCATGGGATATTTATCTAATGGAAGAGGATATAAATGTCAAAAAAAATAATTTTTAAAGTTTTTTTAATGTTTTAATGTTAATATTATTGAAATTAAATCTAAATTAGATGTTATGGATGAAGAATATTTATAAAATTTAAAAGAATAAAATATGAATATTTGAGAAAAATAAAATTAAGAAGAAATTATAAGTGAGAAGAATTTTGTTATAATTAATTCTGACCAAATAATTGATAATGTTAAAGCATATGAAAATGAGAAACTAGGACATCAGAGATTAAATAATCATGTTTATTGAGAAAATATTATTGGTAATAAAAAAGATCCAATGTAAACAAGAAGATGTTTAAGGCTTAGAAATCAAACAACACTCATTCATAGGATAACCCTAAAATAGTTACATAGGTAGTCCGGAACAATGAGTGGATTAATGTAATGAATAAAGAAATAAATCATATTCAGAATAACTCTACTTGAGATATTATACCAAGTCATAAAAATTAAAAAAATTATTTTTCCAAGTGGGTCTTCATCAATAAATTAAATGAAAATGGTAAGGTTTCTAGAAACAAATAAAGACTGGTATGAAAAGGATATTATCAAATATAAGGGATACAGATTAAAGATACTTTTACATTAGTGGAAAGGTTGGAAACTATCAAGGTGTTTATTTTATTAGAAGCACATGAGTTCTATAAGGTATTCCAGATAGATATGAAGTCCACATTCATAAATGGTGACCTAGAAGAAGTGGTTTTCACTGAGAAACTTAAAGGGTTTATTTTTCACATATATGGTATCACGGTGCATAAATTGAATAAGGCTTTGTATGGTCTAAAATATTCCTATATAGCCTAATATTCTTAGATATATGGTTACTAGAGACCAATATAATTTACAAAATGGAAATTAAAAAAAAAATATGTAAATGAGTTATCCATGGGTACTCAAATTATAATAGTTTATATTGATGATATAATATTTCCTAGTGATAATGATACTATCAATGAGAATTTTTTGAGCATAAGGAGTAACAATTTGAAATTTAAAGAGAAATTTGTCGAATAAATGTTGAATAATTTTGGCATGGTGGATCCTAAATAAAATTAAACACCTATATAATTTGGTACTAAGATAATAAAATATAAGGTTACAAATAATGCGAACCAAAAATATTTGAAAATAATCATCAGGAGTATGATTTATCCAACAAAATTTGAGAAAAAATAGTGTATGTGGTGACTATTTATGTTAGATATCATAGAGATCCTAAATATTAACACATGTTGGTAGCTAAAATTATTATAAGGTATCTCAGATAAATAATAAATCATGATATTATATAAAGAAGAATTGGACAATTGGATCTTATGAGTTTCACAGACATAGAATGGGATCATTATTACACTAATAAGAAATATAATTTATGTAGAACATTATTTTTAGGTGAATGTTTTGTTAGTTTTCATAGCTTGAAGTGTTGTTCAGTTTCTTTAAATATAGAATAAGAATAATATATTACAACAACTCATGCTTATACATAGATTTTATGGATGAGATTTCATATGTAATTTTTGAAAATTAAAGTTTAGAATCCATTTAGGATTCCCTATGATAATCAGAGTGTTATTGATCTATCAAATAACCGAATGAAAAACTCAAGATTAAATAATATTTATATCATATTTTATTTCAACAAATATAATGTGGAAAAATTTTATTTCAAGATGTAATATTTATTTAAAAAGGAGAAGATTGTTGATGTATTTTAATAATAAATTCTAAGAGATTTTTTGGAATAATTGAGGATGAAAATAAATTTTTATCCTTTTTTACTCACTTGAGGATGTGCGAAAAGGACCCCCACAATGATTAGGATTATTTTTTCAAAGGGGGATCGATAGCGTGCTCCTTTTTCAATGTGCAAGTAGTATTATCTAATGTGAATATTAATTTTTGGTTATTTATTAAAGGTGGAGAAAATTTTATTGAGTGAAATAATTTGAGGCATAAAATCTAATTCACCTGTATAGACATTTCTTATCACCAAGATATATGATTATCTTAAAAACAATCAATGTCTGATTGTGTGGTTTGAATACACTTCTCATTTTATAAATCATATTCTTTAATGATTCTGGAGTGACTTTTTATGTTCTTGTAATTATTTAAATAGAGTTACCATATTTCAATGAGGTTTACATCAAATATAGAGGGGGATATTAAAGTATTCAATGGAATTATTGATGTATTTTATTTATTTTCAGAAGTATATGATGAATTATTTTAAGATAGTGAGATTGTTTAATAAATGAAGAGAATGTTTTTGAGTGGTTTAGAGATGGTATGAGGTGAATTTCAAATGTTTTTTAATGATTTAAATTAATATATAATTTTATTGTTGAAGTTGAAGAATGGAACATTGATGACTTTGTAATAATCATTATCACATTATAAGAGTAATTAGAGCTCAAATATATAAAATTATAAAATGCATGGTAAATTTTTAAGGGTCATTTAATTTTGTAAAGATCATTAATATTTCCAAAAGACCTATTATGACTGAAAACATAAAACGTGATAATGTAAGAACTCAATAATATTCATTGAGGAATTTTTAAGAATATCAATGGACATTCGTAAGAGTGACCCATAATTCTGTAAGGATAAAAATAATTCCATAATATTTCTCTACAGCATAATTTTAATTTTAAATTTCATAAGTGTTAGGAAAAATCTATAATAATCATTAGTTATGAACTTTATAAGAGTCATTGTACTCTTATGATATATCATTTCAATAAAAAAGTATGGCAAAGTAAAGGTTCTTTAGTGTACACCATATGATTACTCTTTTGATTCAAAACATATTATTTGGGGATTTTGATAAAGTTATAGAACAATATATTATATCGTAGGAATCACATTACTCTTATGAAATGTACTTTCAAGAATCATCGTATGAGTCAACTAAATTACGAAATTTTTTGATTTTTTAATAATGAAATATATTTGAAATTATAAAATAAATATTCTGAGAAAATTTTCATGGGACTATGTGATTTTGATCATCATTTTATTAATCACATGGAAATAATTATGTTGTAATTGAATTTGAGTAATTATAATGTTACACTATGATGAAATGTGTCATTCCTTGAAGAAAATTAAAGATAATGTTAACTAAATATGTTTTAGTTAAATGTAGAGAAAAGATCACAGATGGAACTTTTTGGAATTCTCAAATTCATTTATTTATGAATTATTTTAAATGTTGATTTTTATTAAAAAAGTGCCTAATTATTTTGTTTAACAACTAAAAATTGAAATATGGTTTAATTGTAATTTCATTATAGATAATGGTTTGATGCAAAGGGGTTATTCTAAGACCATGAGAGCATACCCATGAGGAAAAATAATTAAGGAAACACAAAAATTGTTGTGTTTTATGATTCAATTGTGAAACCTATATAGAATGTGAGATGGAATTGATTCTTAAAGTTAAATAATTCTAAAATATTGAAGAATTATTTATTAATGGGGAATCTTGGAGAGAGAAAATAAACATAAGACCAGGAAATATTAAGAGAAAATAATATAATAAAACTAGGAATCCTTAAATGTAAAAATAAATCATTATATTCGATCGTTATTAATTCAACATTGAGAATTATATCATCTACTTATTCTGTATGAAGTGAGTAAGGCAGAAAAATCATTGTTCAACAGTGAATATTAGATGTTTATGTTTGTAAATAAGTAATAAAACTAAGATCTAATTATCTTGAATTATCAAATAGGATGATCATCATTGGTTTATTAAGTAACATTGATTCTCTTTTGACCTTACTCACCCTGATATAAATAACTTTTATATGGAGTTACTTTATTTCTAGTGGGATGTTGTATAATTTTGAAAAACACAGAGGTAGAGGATTATAGCTCCCAAAAAACATGTAATAGGTGATTTATTAGTAGTGTCAAAATCTATAACATGTAAACCCTAAATATGAAAAAAAAAGTGGGTACCCATATTGGGTATGAACTTTGTAAAAATTGTATGTTCCTTGTACCATTTATATTTTTCTCATTTAGTTAATTATAAGTTCCACACTTGACTGTATCATTTACTAATAGATCATAGTGGTTGATTTTAAAAGGGACCAATTGAAAAATAAATACACCACTGATTAAACCCCACCCCCTCCCTAAATGTTTCTCCAATTATTAGGGGATGTCACAATATAGAAGAATAATCAGACTATTTTTACTTTGTTTTTTCCTTTTTCCAAACTTGTTTCTTGAAGTATTTTCAAATTTTCTTCCATAAATAGGTATTGAATTGGTGATTGATTTTTTACCAGTACAAAACTAATATAAATTCCTCTATATCATATATAACCTACTAATATTTTGGGATATAAGGTCTGTCTAGAGGGATTATAGGTGAAATATTTCATTAAACCATTCATTTTTCTATAGGGGTTATCTAGAGTTATTTTACAAGAAAGTGGATATGATATTAATTATTTGTATATATTATCATAATGTGAATAGAGTGGTGATGAAAAATAGATATTAACTTCCTAATATTGATGATATTTTTTGTCAATTTAATTGAGCTTGATGGATCTCTAATATTGATGTGTGGTTTGGTTATTATTAGATTAGAGTGTAAGGATAAACACATTGATGCAACAGAACTTGAGTGTCATACATTGATGTGTTCTGACCCTTTATGGGTCCCCCTAACACATCAATGTGTTCTTTTGGGCCATCTAGGTGGCCTATTTGTAGTTTTATTGTATGTTTATTGGATTGACATAGATATCATTTTTTAATTTTTTCCAACTCAACTGTAAATTGGATATTGAAAAAACTAAAAAAATAGAGAGAGGATATTCCAAAGTAAATTTTCAAGAGTCATTATACTCACTGTGATTTTCTTGTGATGTCATTATAATTAATGAAAACTCTTATAGTATTTATAGGTTAAATAAATTAATAATTTCTTCCTTAAATTTATTAAAGTTTTTTCAGTTTTCATTAAATATATATTAGTGTATTATCAATCATAGGAGACACATGAAGACCATTTCATAGTTGCTTTCTATCCTAGTCACTATATATTCAAAGTGATTAGGTTATTCCACCTAATTAATTTATCTCTCATGAATAATCTTCTCCATGCCCTCCTAGCTTGTGATGGAAATTACATCAGTCTTACCTCCCCATGAAATTTAAGCATTAGGCTCATCCTTTCCTTTTTTAATTTTTTTCTTTATCATCCTTAGGAATCACCTTTAGGTTTTCATGTTCATAGGTATTATTACATTTCAATCATTTACATTTATTTATTGTGGTATCATTTAACATTATTCATCCTTTTATACCTTTATTTTGGGGTTTGTTTTTGGTTTTTTGGTTTTTTATTTTCTTTATGGTTTCATGTTCCTTCAACTTTTTTCCTTTAGTTTTGTTTGGTGATCAATTATAAAATTTACAATATTCCTTCTTGTATTCTATTTATTCCTCTACCATCATTATTGACCCATTATTCTCAAACATGGTGGTTTCTTTAAATCTTGGGACTATGATAGTGTAGTGTTTACTTGGGTTCTTTGATCACTCTAGTTTTAGAGATTCTGTTTTTATGGGCTTAAATTCACCATCAACACTCATAGTCAAGGACCATTATTATTTATAACAATAATATTATTTTATTTTACATTACAAAATACCAAAATTTGATCTGAAATTACATGTCTCGTGAGGGGATGATATTAGGTACATAGAGAGAATAATGGTGGACCCTATGAGCATGAGCGTGTTTGGTCTTCCTTTTTTGGTCTTGAATTTTGTGGATCTAGTTCTAATGTCTCATTTGGAAATACTTATTTTGGTATTCCATCATTACAATGTTGGTTGTTTCATATTTTTATCCCTAATGAAATTACCCATCTATATTTCCCAATCTTATTCCATGGCAGATATTAAGTGGAATGTTAGATGTTGTCTTCTCTAGTGAAGAAGTTAGAAGTGTCATAGTGGAAGCCTTCTAAGTGTGATGATACTTCACAATGGTATACAATTTTAGTGGCCAAGAATCATTTGTTTTTTATTATTACTAGGGTGGTCTATATCTCGACATGATATTATGGTTCTTCTCACTTTGGTGAAGGGGTTTCTCGAGTGTTGTGTTAATTTTTATTTAGTGGTTTTATTCTTCTACTATGCTAGAATCTCTCTCATTGAATCACCAATAAAAGCTACGATCTGGTAGTGATGCGAGATCTTTGCTGAATGGTGGAACTTTTAGATATCCTTGATGTGGAGTCCTAAGGATAAGGGTATTAGGGAATGTGAGATGCAATGACTAACCCCCCTTGTGCTCCATTCCTGATCTTGATATCTTTTTGGTCTTGGTCTCCCAAATCAACTATGTGTTAGTGTTATTTTTGGAAATTGTACAATGGTTTTATGTTTATTATTTTTTGGATTATCACATGAAAAAACTTGTCCCTAAAAGAACCTTTTTTAAAGAAAAAAAATACAAAGAGATGTCATGTCATATCAGAAGCTAAAATTTTGGTTCACCCTGAGAAGTTTTTAGTGATTATATCATGGATTGTGTTAGTGGAAGTGTTCAAGGTATGATGTTTTCTTGGTTTCATGGGATATTAATGATGCTTTATTCAGAACATATCTTACTTAGATACATCAATAAATAATCAAACTAATAAAGGTCTAATATTCTTATAGGAAGAATGATGTGGAGTGTCATTTTAGGAATTTGATAATAGGCCTACACCATCACTAATTATTATCTTATAGAAGATGGGTAATAAGTATATTATCTATTTTGACACATTAGGAATGAGTTTGGGATGTTTTTTCATGAAATAATTCTAGTTATATATTATTCTTCTTGATAACTTAATCCTTATGAGAATAACTAACCTAGGTAAGACCTCAAATTCTTTGTGGTGGTGTATTTTCTCAAATGTTGACATTACTATTTGTTTGGTGATTGATTTATAGTATATACTAATCATAAAATATTAAAGTACATATTATATTAAAGGGATATTAATATTAGGAAGATATTATTGGTGAAGTATCCTTTATATTTTTATTTTTAGATGGTTTGTATTTTATATAATGTAACCACCATTGTGAATGTATTATTGAGGAAGTCACAATCATAGTAAGTGCTTCAATAAAAAAAGAAGTTGAAAATTATATATATCTTTAGGAAATCTCATTTGGATATAGAATAATAGTATGGTTGTTTAGTGTTAAAATATTTGAGTATTTTTTCCTCTTAGGTGGATTTAGTGAAAGGTAGTAAACGTAATGATCATAATTACTGAGTTATTATTGAAATTATTTATGATGGGGAGTAGATAATTTACTATGATAAAGATGTGAATTATATTTTATATGTTCATGGATGATTATTTGTTCTAATGAACATATGATAAGAGGTTATACATGATTTTAATGATTCATTATAGGTCATCCATCCTTGATTTACTAATATGTACCGAAATATTCAGAACCAATTTTAATGGTTAGGTAATGATATGGATATTATAGGGTTAATCTTATGATGTTTTATTTTTCAGTAAGTAAAAAAAAGCATCATAAACTTGATTCTATGTTATAATAATTTTTTATTTCATTTTGGAAATGGTATGAACTTGTGATGGGTTCCATGATAGGTCTTATGAGATTATCTATGGTAGGAGATATTATATGTGTTGTTTTAGATAAAATAATAATGGTGGATAATTTCATTCTAACTAGAAAGACACATTTAGTAGATGATTTGGGTTTTTTTTTGTCTGAGAATCAGTGAATTTTCATAATGTAATGGTGAATATCATGTCTAATAAGGATTTAAGATTTACTTATTTATTATGGTAAAGAAATTTAGTGTGAATGTATTTTATGGGATAAGTTGAATACTTAATAATATATTTAAATCGATGTTCAATTTGAGAATGAAATCCATATACTAAAAGATATATTACAAGAATATATTTTGGAATTTTATGTAACTTGGGAGGATTATTTGGATCTTATAGAGTTTTTATAAAATAAAATTTTCCAATATTATATTTAGATATATTCACTTGAATCATTTCAGTTTAGAGTGTACTAATCACCTATGTGTCGGATCTAAGTGAAAGGGCCATCATTTTTTGTGTCAAGACATGTGTAAGATAAAAATGAGTGGTTACATTTGATTTGGAAGTTGATGTATACAAATAAAAGTGAGAAATAGTTATATGTATATCATAGAAATAAAACATAAGAGTTATTGGGTTGGGGTGATTGATTACTTCTATGACATTCACATCATTTATAACACCATTTATTAGGGAGACTCGGAAAGTTATAACCATGATTTGTGGGGGTATCTATGGTTTTAGAGCATATTGGGGAGGTTTCTTATCAATTGATTTTACATCCTCATTTCGATATAATGAATGATATGTTTTTGTGTCTCGGTTTATAAATTATGAGTTAAATTCTTCTCTTGTGTTTATTTTTGATTAAGTTGATTAATAGGTGGATGATTCATTTGTGAAATAAATAGTATGATCTTAAACCATATTAAAAAAGACTATGTTAGGAAATATTGTACCTATATTTGGGGAATTTTGGTATCATGTTTAGGTAAAGTTAGAATATAATATCTTGTGATTTTGGAATATATTTCTCATTAAAATAAATTTGAATTATCCAATAGCTTGCTTTATAAGGAACATTGAGATTATATGAAATGTGATATATTTTGTTATTGAAAGTGATCATTATAACCAAAACATTAAATTAGTGAGTTTGAATAGTATTAAACTCATTTATAAAATATATGTATGAGGGTTTTACTTGATAGAAATGTATTGATTAATTATTAGTAAATATTACCCAATGAATAAAATCATATAAGACCAATTTTTTGAGGAGTTGTATTTTCTAATTATTATTTATTTTTTACTAAATCAAATATATTTAAAAATACTAATAAATTATCAAATCAATTGATAATGTATATAAATAATATAATAATAATTTATATATTTATTATTAAACTGTTATTAATGATATTAAATCATTTTAAGGTAAAAAGATATATTTTTTTAGAAAACAAAAAATTATTGTGAAAATTGTGTTTTATCTCAAAAAAATAATTAATAACTATTTATTAATGATATTAATGAAATTATTAACATATATATTCAATAATATATATTAACATTCAAATAGTGGTTTTACTAGGAAAATAATTAGAATAAAATCATTTTTCTGCTAAGAAATACATTTTTTCAAAAAAATAATTACACACTTTTTATGAGAATATTAGAAATAATTTCCATTGAAATTAAAAATTGAATCTAATATAATATGTTCAATATTTTTAATTATAATGTCCTAATTTTTTTAAGGTTAATTTTATTTTTAGACAAATTGAATAGTTACCATGGTAAAAATTAAGTCATCATGGTAAAAGTTAAAATGGGTTAAAATTGGTTAAACTAAGTGATAAGGCTTTGTTTATCACAAAAACCTTTTATTTATATGATTAATTTAGTGTATTTTTACCAAAACTCACATCATCTTATTTATTTTTCAAGATGGTTCAACTTTCCCTTGATGATGACATTTTTTATATTTAAACGTTCTTGATATTTATAAGGGTAACACTCCCCTAAAGAGAACCACCCATGCCCCCTTATTTACACAATTTGGAAATATTATCTAAACCAATATTTACCAAAATCACTTACCAACACTCCTCATCACATCCTATATCAACCCAAGAAGGATTAATGTGTAATCCAAATAAAGATACCTGAGGAAGATGTAATTATTTTAACCGAGCTCTTTCAAGTGAATTTATTATTCTATATCCTCCAAATATTATATAACGATATAAAAATAATTAAATAATTATATTAACTATATTAAAAAATTTATTTTAATTGTAAAACCATTTTCTATCTCCTTTCCATCTAACGTAAAATGAAAATATCACTCATGCGTAATTATGGACCACCGTCTCCCTGAAGCAATGTATTTTATTTTTCATCATCTTCGATCATGGTTAGTTATATAGATGGATTACATGAATATATATTATATTTTTTATATAATTATGATTATTTAAATATAATTTATTATTTAAATTCCTTTCTTTCCATCCAATAAAAAATAAAAACATCACTCGTGCATACATGCAGACAAGCACCTCCATGAAGTGATGTAATTCATTTTTCATCACCAACTTATATGCATACTTATAAAAAGTGTATATAATGAATAAATATTATATTTGTTACTTGATTAATATTTTTTATAGTATTAATCCATGACTAGGTTTCAAATACTTGAATCATCAAACTGAAATAAGCGTAGGAAACGAAACAACAAACACGTTGAATGGTGATTTTAATAAATAATTTTTAATGGGTAGGTAATTGGAGATTATTAGTGAATTATATATAGTAATATAAGTATAAATATGGTTCTGATATATATTTATAATAAATATAAATTTATTATATGTTATTTTAGAGTGTCTATAAAGGAATTCATGACCAGAGGTAAGAGTTGTTGTTGTAATATTATTTTTAATCAGGGTTGTTCGTGTTTAAATTTACTTTTGGGAAATAATATGACCTATATGTCTCTCTTAAACCTCATCCATTTTATTATCCTATATTAATTTATGGTTTTTTCATTTATTAGTTCTATTTTACCTCTCTTTGGTTTCAAAAAATACTGATTTAATATTTTTAAGAAAAGATGACGTTGTTTATCTTTTTATGTTTGGAATCCTTTTCCACTGTGTATGTGTTATTAAAATTGTTTTATGAATATTTAAACTATAATTAAATGATTTGTGAAGGTATTTTATACAACCTTGGAATTTTTGTTAACAAATAGGGTGTAGTTCCTCCCTTTTTATTGAAACAAAGGCATACTTTTGTTATTCTTAGTAGACGAATCTCATTACATGGCCTTTAAAGGACCAGTGGGGAATTAAAACCCAGTACAAGAGGCCAATAAGACCAAACCTATGTAGTTCATTCATTAATATTTATAGAATCCCATATTCACCATGCCTGTACGTGAACTATTCACCCTTTCCACCCCCACCCAATAATGTTGTCATCTCTAATGATTGTCACCATAAGAAATGTGGCCTCCAGTCATCCCGCCTATAAAGTTGGGCCCCTTCCTCATTTCATGCTCACCCACCATCAATATATATGAATGGGTATTTTTCACCTCACTCACAATTGGCTTATACCTTCCCTCACCACAATTCTTTCCACTGTCATGGCCCCATGATGTTGTCATTGTTTCATCATACGTACCACCAAAGAACCTACATGAAGATGTGTCCCACCACTTCCAATCATGGTGGAGACCAATAAATCCCTCTAAATTTAGGGTTACTAAGATTTGATCCTAATAGCATGTATTATTATGTGGATTCCCTAACCACTAGGTCAATACCCTAACTATTATACTACATTTTAATTTATTTAAAAAGTATTAAATGGAATATTCTCAATTTTTTTTGTACAAATCACTTTTTAATTTTTAAAAATCTGTGAAAATAATATTTTCTTTATAATGTATAAAACATGAATCTATTTTATCGTTTTATTTTCCTTTTTTATCATTAATATTTATTTACAAGTTTCTTTGGTTTTTCAAAGAAAATTTTTTTCCAGTAGTTCTGGGAATTTTTATTTTTTCAAAGTTACTAAAAAAATATTTTTAAAAATATTTTTTTAATATTTAAAATGATTTCATAAAAAGTATTTTTCATCTATTTCAACATACATTAAGTATTATTATGATTCAATGGGGATATTCTCTAATAATACAATCCTCTTAATTTCTTTGGATGGCTTGTGATGATGCATTATGAAAGATCTCATGAAGATTATTTATTTCCATTGGTTAATTAAGTGATGATGTAATCATGAATGTTCTGTTCTTATGGAACACATATGTATGTATTATCATTATGTAATTACTGGGTCTATTATATCCCTCCAATTAATTAGACAATGTTATTATATCTTATGAGATTACTATGGGAATTTGGTAATAATGCATGAAAAAGGGATGCTAGTACTAGTTCCAGATTGAATATACTAAGAGATGCTGGAAATAATGTATGATTTAATATACTAAGGGTTGCTAGTAATAATTCCTAATCTATTATACTGAGGTATTTTAGTGAATATGCCTATCCCTTTATGATATGGGATGCTGGTGATGATTCTTAATTCATTTTGTTATGGTATCATGGTAATGATGCATAATCTGTAGTGTTATGACTTCTTATGCTTATGTTTATGTCATATTCTTAGGTTATACCACATGGTTGTGATATATTTTTCATGTTTCATTGTAATAGTTTTGTTTTGATACCCATTATTCATGTTATGAATAAGTTTATTTCATCGACCTTAAGTTGTGATCTATGTTCCTATGGGTATGATTCTCATATATTATTCAATTGATTATATTCTCATACCCTTATGATCATCTTATGCTCATTTGTGATCTTTGAGTAATATATTTCAGGTATACACTTACTAATAATTTGTGCTCACTCTTTTTTTTAATTCCCCACATTATTAAGAAACTTTTTATTTATGATGTGTCTTATAAATTAATTATTTAATATAAAGTTTTTAAGAGATGTTGAAAAACTATCATGAAATAAGTTTATTATGTATCTTGACTCCAAAATACACTGAACCTTTATAGTTATTGGTAATGTATTATTGTCAAATGTATTGAATATACATCTAAAGTAATTGAATAAGTATTTATATTATTCTCAGGTCTCCAAAATTTTTATAAGAGTAGGGTTTATTTATTTTTGAATATTAGGTTACGAAGAATATAAAGATACAACCAACAACAACCTCTGTTGAACCAAAAGTTTCATTGGATGAACCTAAAGTGTCATTGATATAAGTTAAGGTGCTATAATTTAGGAAATTTCATGATTGATTTTCTTATTATATGATTGGTCACTCTGATTTTTGTTTTTTAAGTATGTATTTTAACTATTTAGGTTTTATTAATGGATGGAACCAGGAGTAATCATGTTAGAAACAAATGTGAAGATAAATGTAATGACTACCCTCATGTGAAACCAAATGGAATGAGAGCTAAAATGAAAAACTATATGGAAATACTTTCCCAACTCTCATAAGTAATGAATAATAATATGAACCATATTGATATTTCAAACACACTAAGGAAGAAGAAACATGACATTGAGTATTTTATGTGGAAATGACCATCTTATTTTTGTAGGTCCCCTGATCCAATAATTAATAAAATATATATAAATTTGATGGAAAATATATTTTTCATTATCTAATGCTCAAACTAGGAAAATGTTGTTTTATCCATCTATCACTTGGAATGTGAGGCTGATAAATGGTGTACTATTATCCTAAATATAAGGTATGAGGAAGAAATAAACTCCAGGGATTGGGAGGAGTTTAATAGGGAATTTCTCAAAAATTATTTTCCACAAACTCCTTATAAAAAATGTAAAGCGTATTTTCATAGCTGAATTGGATGGGTGATGAATACATTAAGTCATATAAAGAAAAATCTAAAAGCCTTGAAATATAAACTTCTAGTTTTATAATCAAACCTAAAAGAAAAATATATTAGTTTTTTAGTGGAAAAAAATCTAGTCTTTGAAAAGATTTTTCGATAAGATACTTTAGTAACTAAGAATAATTCATTTGATGTGCTCTCAAGGAAGAAATGGAAGTTGGAAAATCTCAATATTCTCATTAATTTAAGGATAGGAAAAGTAATATGGAGTTACAAGGAAACTAAAACAATAGATCATGTGAAAGAAAGAAAACTCAACTATCTACATGCCAAAACTGGGGAAAGAATCACTTTAGGAAATGTCTCAAATGGGAAGGATAATGATTTACATGTGATATATCTAACTATCAAGCACTCAATTAAAATAAGGTTACAACTAATGGTATTTTATGGTTCAAATGAAAGTATTTTAGGAATTATGTGAGTCAATTACCTAATATAAGAGATAATAAGGATAATAAGCCTCAGAAACCTCCTAATCTAAATGATAAAGTAAAATCCTATTCAATCACATATGCTAAAGTGGTTTAGGAAAATGATGTATTTAAAGGTACACTTATCAAACACTCTAGAACTAAAAATATCCTATTTTATTCAAGCTTTACCCACCCTTTTTATCATATAATTTTTTGAGGGTATTAAATCCCCACCTCAATAGTTAGATATTGATTTATTAAAGAAAACATATAATGTTATAATAATTTAATCTCATGTATATAACCTCTATAGGATATAAGTTTAAAGGAATTTAATTCTTGAAAATCTTATTATTCTCCCTCTATTATAATTTTATGTCATTCTAGGCATGGAATCCCTCTCTCTACATATATTTCATATAAATTCATGAGGAAGGGAAGACACATTTGATATTGTAAATCAATCTATGATAGTTTATTGATGTGATGATGAACATGAACTTCCAATAAAAAATAATTCCATTATGTGGGTCTTACTACCAATACATGAGGGATATATATCCCAAATGGTTAGAGATAAGTAAATATTTAAGATATTCCTATTATTTGAGAATATGAAGAAAAAAAATTGTAAAATTTTCCTAGAATTCTCCTAAATCATGAAGTTGAGATTTCAATAGAACTCATACATATTGCTATGTCAATTTCAATTATTCCTTATCGATTGAACCCAATTGAGTTATAGGAATTAAAGAACAAAATACAGGAGAATCATGATAAGGTATTCATACACCCTAGTTATTCACCATTAGGTTCACCAATTATTTTTGTTAAAAATAAATATGGTTCAATGCATTTTTTCATTGATTGTCAATAAATTACCAATATTATGATCAAGAATAAGTATCATATAACCCGTATTGATGGTTTTTTATCAATTTTTTAGATATTAATACTTTTAAAAGATTTAAATTCATTATTAATATCATTAATTGATGTTCAAAAGTGATAACAAACAAAATAAATACTTTCATATATTGTATTAACAATATGAATTTATAGTGATGTCATTCAGAATTACAAATTCCCCAGTTATCTTCCAAGATTTAGTGAATATATTCTTTAGATATTACCCTGATAAGTTTTTTTGTAGTATTTATAGATGACATTAATATATATTTTATGGTAAATAAATATCATCGATATCATTTACATATAGTGTTTAAGGCCTTGGGGAAGGATGTACTATTTGAAAAATTTAGCAAATGCAAATTTTTGGATACATAAGGTATCATTCATGGGTCATGTAATTACAAGAGAGGGTATATCAATAGATCCTTTCAGATTAAATTTATTTATCAGTGGATCAGATTAACCACTATTATTGAGATTTATAGTTTTCCTGGATTTGTTGGATATTATCAATTATTTGTGAGAATATTCTCATGGTTATGAAATCCATTAACCAAGTTTACTTATAAGGGAGTCAATTTATTTTGGATATATGTATAGAGAAAATTTAAATGATCTTAATAGAAGGAAATTTAGTTCACCTATTCTTATACTACCCTATTGTATAGAATGATTTATAATATAAATTGATGCATTAAATAAGTTAGTGGGATGTGTTCTAAAGTATAATGACATGTTATTAGTGTATTCCTTGTTCCAATTTATGATTCATAAGAATAATTACTTGGAACATAATTTGTATCCTGAAGTGGTAATTTTTTAATTAGAAATATGTATTAATTGTCTAAATGGTGAAAATATTTATGTATATACTGATCATAAATTATTAAAGTATATATTCACAGAGAATGAGTTGAATACACACCAATTGAGATGGTTGGATCTGAATAAGGATTACGATAACTTAATACATTACCACCCTTGGATGGTGTAAAATGTGGCTAATGCTCTGAGTTTAATGAACAAATCTAGTTTACCTATATTTAGGATTTAAATAGTTTCAATACTTGAAAATTTATGTAATATGGACCTTGTTTTAGTACCAATTTGGATAGGAATTGTTTTGAATGCTGAAAGAAGTTTCTAAAAAAAATTATGTCTTTTATTGTCAAGAAAATAAATCACCTTACTTTTTAAGTCTTGGTGATCAGATATAGGAGCACTGGACTCAAAATATTGGACACAAAATTCTTAATAAATTCCATTTGTTTTTGAAGATTTTTTATGGATGAATTTTTTTTTCAGACTCAACCTGGGTCTAGAAAGAAAGCTTCGATCAGTATTAGAATGTATTAGATTCTAAATGTCTCCAAACAAAATACGTTGATAGATTTTTTATTTTTATGTTTTTATCATGAGCTATCTATAAACTTATTTGTACAATATTTTTGAAGGAATATGAGAAAAGATTTCAAAGTTCTGATAAGTGGTTTGAGTTTCTGATTGAAAGATGGATAATGTTGGAAGGAAAGGAAGTCCTTGAAATTTTCAATGAAAGTCATATGAGGTTATACCATTACTTATATTCCCAAAGTCATGAATAAGTCATGACACAAGCATAAGTTTTTGATGTAATAAATATTGTAGAGTCATGAAGTTGATGAATTTAAAGAACTGACACTGATCCATCAAACTCTCGATTCACTAAAAGAAAAAATCAAAAGGTTCAATCGAAGGTTTTAGAAATATATAAGAATTAATCCACTATTGAAACCATTCCATTAGACATTGTGTGCCCCCAATCCATCAAACATGGGGTACCACTGATCTATTAGTGGTAGAACAAAACTAATTTGTAGAAACAGATCAGTAAGTAAATACTGTTGGGACTCATAAATAAGAAAACTGGGATTTTTTGGGACTAATGAATAATGGGATCATAAATCAATAAATAATATATTAAACCATTTTAATAAAACAAAATAATTCATGGCTTGTTTTTTTTCAAATTGGGTCAAGAGAAAAAATAACTCTGATTTGTTTTCTTAGTGGGTCATGTGACATCGGAAAATTATGGACATCAATCCATTGGAGTGAAAAATAGAACGACTCATCATACATGGGATA
Source organism: Viscum album (assembly GCA_963277665.1). Classification (NCBI taxonomy): domain Eukaryota; kingdom Viridiplantae; phylum Streptophyta; class Magnoliopsida; order Santalales; family Viscaceae; genus Viscum; species Viscum album. Next base: position 1,422,889,755 of record OY728161.1, read on the forward strand.
ACAATAAAAAATAAATTGGATGTTAGACATCACTGGACACAGTCTAGGGAATATTGGAAAAATTTAAGAAAAGTATAAATACTTATAATATATTTTAGATTTATTCTCAAAGAGATTCTTACTGCCAAAATTTTATCAAAGGCGGTTGTTGAATGCTATTGAAGTTTCAATGATGTTTATTGTATAATAATTTCAAAGTATCATGAAACATAGTTGGTATAGAGAATCTAAATGAGTAGTATCGTTTCTCAGTTGGTATTGAGCATCCAAATGAAAGGAATTCAGTTCTGATGTGTTTTTCAAATGTGTCAATATTATAATAGTGACCATCTATTTTTATCATAATAAGAATATCATCAGGATGAATTATGTGTTGAACTGAAGGATGGTTATAAAGCCTTATTCTAGATAAGGTTTTGTGAAGATATGATAATCTTCAAGGATAATTGATAATAGTTTAAGAATTCAATTATAGAGCTAAAATTAAGGGTATAAAAAGTTTAGCGAAATATATTTTAGAGGGAAAAATTTTCAGATTCCCACCCAAACCACTTTTGGCATACCTATAAATAGTAGTAAGTAGATTTTACTTTTTTATTGACACTTTTAATATTAATGTGTGGAGGAAGGGTAGATGGTGAATAAGAGAGAAGAAGTTTCTAGATATAGTTTCCTGAGGAATTTTACCAGATATAAGTAGAATAAGAACGAATAGTGACCAGAGTTATTGAATCAGATTGATTCATCAAATGAATTTTTCTAGGGAAATTTTAAAGTTGTTCAGAATTGTTTTCAAGGAATCTTTTCTTATATTTTTTTCAAAATGAATTATTGGATTGAGGAATTGTACTAAGCCATCAGGCTGAGTTTTTTATGAACTCCAAAAATTTTATTCTAACCTTATGCTAGGTATAAAAGTAAAGAATTGTTTTTTGATGGAATATAGAAGTGGAATTTGATAAGGAAACCAAGTAACATTTTTTAAACCAACTGTTGAAGTTTTATTAACTGGTTGCACAATATTTTTATAGTATAAGTGTCACATGAACTGTTGTGTTGATCACAGTGATACACAAGTGTAAGGGTGTATCCTACCTGTTGTATCCACAAAGAAATATTATTTTCTAGTGTATTTTGTGGTATTATATTATATCCAAACCATGTCAATGAAATAGATACTCCAATTGAGTAATGACCCTTGTAATTACTTTTGTTCCAAGGGATGTGTGATTGTTTTTATTTTAGAAAATTGATTTTTCTTTAATAGCAGGTGACTGATGTATTAAAGGAAATATGAAATAAATTAAAATGGTATCACTAATTCACCCCATCCCCCTATCATTGATATATTGACCCTGGTTGGGCCTTTTCAAGTGGTATCAAAGGGAATGCTCCCTTCATTTAATCTTTGTTGATGTTTTTAAAGAGAAGTTATTATGAGGAATCTGAACTGTGTGAGCTGTAAATGGATTCCAGTATTAGATTGAAAGAACTAACATATCTAGAATGATAGAATGTTCCCTTATCATAGGTCTCTTGGGTATTATTTTTTGGAAGAAGATACATATGTATTTCCTCCTATTGTTGAAAAAATTGCTCTCGAATTTTTTGTATAAGAAGAATCTTGAGAATGAAGAAAGAGATAAAAATGATTTAATATCATCACTTTTTTAAAGTGAGTATCTAATAGTGAAGGGAGTTTATACTACAAAAGGTATCTAGGAAAAGATAATGAAAATTTACTAAGGCAATAAAAAGTTAAAGAAGGAAAAAAAGTAAAAAACTGGATGCTGAAGTATGAAGATCTGAAAATGGGTGAGCATGAATATATTGGTGACTTCTCTACAAGGGTGAATGATATTATTAGCACCATAATATTTCTTGGTGAGAAGTTATAATACTAAACTATTATTTAAAATATCTTGATAATTCTTCCTGAAAATTTTGAATCCAATATTTCATTTTTAGAATATAGAGATCCTAAAACTATATCTCTAGATGACCTTCGCAATACTCTGATTACTTGTGAAATGAGAAGGTATAATGTTATCAAAGTTAAAACAAAAGTTGATCGAGAAATTTCCTTCAAGTCTACCAAGAAATCAAAGTCTAAGAAGATTTTTAAATAAGAATAAGTTAGTAACTCTGAATCAAAAAATTAGGAATGTAACAATCTTAATGAATTTCTATCCTTATTTTTGAAAAATGTGAAAATGGGTACAAGAAAGTATAGAGTGAAACATTCCTTGAATTTTTTTGAATGTGGATTCATTGGTCACTTTGCTGGTAATTTTCCTCAAATAAATAATAAATAATATATTAATTAAGATAATAGAAGGCAAAGAAGTACTTGGTAAAAATAGGTTGATAATTCAAAATACTTTTCAAAGGGAAATGATAAAAATTTCTCCAAATCTGAAGGGAGAACATTTTTTTCTAAAGATCATGAGGATGAAGATAGTGAATTTGAGGCTAACAAGTTTAATGATATTGTTGGAGAAAAATATTTCATTGAAAAATTTAACAATGAAGAGTTTGGATTTTTTAGTTTTAAATAAGAAGATATTGAGCCTAAATTTCATTTGAAAAATGAATTGAAAAAATAATTGGGAAATATTGTAATACCTTGAAGAGAGATTAAGAATTTGAAGGAGGAAAGTTTTGTAGAAAACAAGAAAGAAAGTTTTCTTCAGGATAAAAAAAAGTTACTTTATTAAATTGATTAACTAATGAAGTATCTTAAAATGGAATATAATCAAAATAAAAATCATTAAGTAAATTTTAAGGAAAAATGAAGAAGAATTGGAACTTGTTTAACAGAAGCTTTTTAAAACTGAGAAAAAATTTATAGGATTCAGGAACACTATTTATGATGTTGGTGAATGTTCTGGAAAGGATGAACCTGAGTAGGATTTAAAAAATTTTCCTTCAAAGATTGAATATAAAGTTAATGTTGTTCTTGAGAAAAATATATTTTTAAAAATTATGTATATGTTCAAAATTAACAATTTTGAGAATTAATATATTTCTATAAATTCTGATTCTGAAACAATTTTTTTCACTACTTATGGTTCTGATAAATTTTGGAAGAAAGTTGAATTGAAGAAGAATACTTTGGGTGATAATAGAAGGTTTTGGGGTCAATTTTTTTATTTTAATTCTAATAAATTTTCCAAGAAACAAATTCACAATTTTAGAAAGTACGGAAGTTTTATAAGAAATTATTCTTTCAATGTGTACTATTGGTATTGTGTTGTATTTGGACATACAGAAAATATGTGTTGTTTTAATCAACAACATTACAATTATCCCATGAATAACAGAAGTCAAAGTTTGATAGGGAGTCAAACCTTTATAATTAATAAATATTATAAGGATATTATGAAATTTGAAAATAGATTCCAACCTTTGAAAACAATTTGGGAAATATGTGAACATCCTGGAGACCCTGCAAAAGGATGTCATATTTTGTTACCATAATAATAAAAGGTTTATAACAGTTCACAGAATACAAATGTGAAGGAAGATAAAGGAAAATAAAAATATCTTATTATAACAATTGATTTCAACGCTACAAAAGGAGAATGAACCTGGATCTTGGATAGTCTATGTTCTTCCCATATGATAGGAAACATTGAATTTTTAAATAATGTGAAATACTTAAAAGAATGAACTGTGATTTTTGGAAATGATGAATCCCTCATAATAAAATGAGTTGGATCCACTGTTATTAGGGAATAAAAGTTTATATCCAAGATATTCTTGTTTTTTGATGGTCTAAAACACAACTTATTAAGTGTTTTACAACTTTTTGATGAAGTTAATAAAGTTTTTTTAGGAAAGATTGTATTTTTGTGAAAATTTAGGAAGATGGAAAAGTTGTTACCAAATGATAATGTACAAAATAAAACTTCTTTCAAGTTATGGAATTTCAGAATTAATGTTACTTAAGCTTAATGGAATAAAATCAATTGTGGTATGAAAGGTTGAGAAATATTCTTCAGAGAAACATGATCAAGTTATTAAAATGAGACTATGTCCATGGTATTCTTGATATGTAGAGAATTAGTGAATTGTGTTTCATGATTTTTCACAAAGGGAATATTATAAACTTTGTGTATAAGAATGTTGATATTTTTTTAACTCAGCCCATAGATAATATTTATTCTAATATTTGTGGGACAATGAGAAAATAATAAACTTTTGAAGATAAGTACTATATTTGTTTCATTTTTTATTTTACTCACCTTAATTGTGTTATATATTTAAAAAATAAGTTAGGTGATGTGAACATGTTTAAAATGTTTAGGATAAGAGCTGAGGAGTAATTTTGGTGTTCTAAGAAGAAGTTGAGGATGTACAATGGTGGTAAATACAATAATTAAGAGTTCTGAAGTTTTCTCGAAAAACATGGAATTCGGCATGAGTTCAACACACTATACACACTATAACAAAATGGTGTCTCTGAAATAGATAATAGAATTTTTCTTGAATTGGGGAGTACTATGTTACTTGAATATGGACTTTCTCATTTCTTTTGGAGACAATCTATGAGCAAAAATGTTTATATTCAAAATAGTTGTTTCTATAGGCCTAGTCCTGATCTGAATCCTTAAGAAATGTTTTATGAAAAAACACCATGTTTGAAACACTTAAGAGTTTTTAGGATTCCCTACATCATAAAGAACAAAGGTGGAAACCTTGGAAAGTTTGATTAGAGGGGTGAAGATAGAATCTTTCTTGGATATACTATATATGGAATAGGATATATATGTTTCCGTAAAGAGATATAAATATTAATTGATTCATGTAAAAGTTCTTAAAAAGGATGAGTAAGATCCTAAAAGAGCTATGAAAATAAGGAAGATGAATTTTATGAAATGATTTTTTTATGAGATCTGATATGGATGAAAACAATTTTAAACTTATATAAGAAGTTGAATCAGACTCATTTGTTTCTAGTGACGAGGATGAATATTAAACATCTCATCCTAGGATGAGGAGGAAAGTGGTAGATCAAAACATAATCGATGATCAATATAAAAAATTTCAATCAAGAAGAACCTCAAAACTTATTATGCATACTTTTTCCTATTCAAAAGTTGAGCCGAAATATGTTATATAAAACATTGATCGTGTAAAATAAATTTAGGATAGGAATTAAGAGTTAGGTGAGACTGAGAAGAATGATACTTGGGAACTCATACCTAAACCAAATTAAAAAAAATGTTATTTGTACAAAAATGGGTGTTCTGGAACAAGTTTAATGAAAATGGTGAAGTGAAAAAAATACAAAGAAAGGTTAGTGTGAAAATTTTACTGAAAGATTGAAATCATTTAATTTTATGAAACTTTTTATCCAGTGGAAAGGTTAGGAATAATTATAATATTTCTTTCTATTATTTCAAAATGAAGTTACAAATTTTTTCAAATGGATTTGAATTCAGCCTTTTCTAAATGGAGAACTTGATGAAGACGTTTATATTGAACAACTGAGTGGATTTGTTTTTGGGAAGGATAAAAGTTGTGGGTAAAAGTTGAAGAAACTCTTTTATGGGATGAAGTAATCTCCAAGGGAATTGTATTCCAAACATGATACTTGATTAAGTAAGTTAAACTCCATTAAAGGAAGGGATTATATTAATCTATACATCAAATAAAGTCAACATATTTCCCTTATTGTAATTCTTTATATTGATGAAATTACCATTGCTAGGAATGATGCAAGAACTTTTGAAAGACTTATTGATGAAATTAAAAGGTTGTTTTAAATGTTCATGCTTAGAGAAATGAAATACTTTTGTGGGTTACATATCTCAAAAAATAAGACACAATATTTTTTTTCTCAAGAAAAGTATGATAAGGAACTTATTAAGAAGTTTGTAATGGATAATTATAAACCTGTTTCCACAAATATTTCAGTGGCTACCAAGTTTATTAAAGATGGAGAAGGTAAGGAAGTTGACTCTAAAGATTTTTGGAAGCTTATAGGATGTTCATTGTATCTGACTTCCATAAGAACAAACATTATTTATGTTATTACCTTAGGTGCAATATTTCAAAATTACTTCAAAATAATCACATATATTGGTTTGAAAATTAATTCTTAGATATATCAATGGAACAATAGAATTCGGGATCATGTATGATATATCAGAATCAATTGAATTTTTTGCTTATATAAAAGTTGGCTGGGAAGGAAATTATTGATGATAGAAGATCCACATCTGATGGAGTTTTCATTCGGGGTAAATTTTTTTAAGTTTTAATACCAAGAAAAAAATAGAAACTCTTATCATGAATAAAGATTAGTATGTTTCTACCACTCAAGTTGTTACCCAACTTATGTGGATAAAGACTCAGTTGGAATACTTTCTTGTTGAAGTGAAGTTACACTTTCTCTTAGGTTGTTATAAGCAGAGTTCCATCAACTTTACAAGAAAACAATTACAACATTATTTTTCAAAAAATATTGATATTAAATATCATTTCATAAAATAGAATGTTTATAATAATGGAATCAAGATGAATTATGTTCCAACATCAGAAAAAGTTGCCGACATATTCACAAAACCATTACCAAAGGAATCATTTTTAAATTGAGGTTGAAAATGGGAATCCAATATATTTCTCCCTAAGGTTGAGGTATGTGTTTATGTCCCCTCTCTCATATTGTCTTTGTATATTATTTTCAAATTGGTATAAAAATAATGTTTTAAAAATCTATCCATGGGTATGTGCTAAATCTTTTTTAGAAGCATGTATGTAGAAAGAGTTGTGGATAAGCTGTGAACTCAGTATATAAGTCTATGAACTATTATAATAGTTCATTTAAGTGTGTAGGAAACTTTTCTATACAGTAAATGTGAAATAAAATGATGTTTTTAATGATAAAATATGAAATTTGAAAGTTGAAGATGTTTTGTAAGTCACTACTTTTGGGATGCAATATTTTTTCTGTCAATTATTCATATTTCCTATAATCATTTAGCTCACGTAGGATTAGAATTTTCCATAGGTTATCCATTTCTTGATATTACAAAGTTTAGTGTTTTATGAACCTTGGTAGACAAAAACCCCAATGGGGGTGATTGTTGGGACCAATTTGGATAGAATTTATTTTTGGATGGTGAAAGAAGTTTGTGCTAAAATTTGTGAAATTTTTCTCAAGAAAACAAATCACCATAATTGTTCATTCTTGGTGATAGAATGAAGAATTTATAGACTGAAAATTTTTACAAAAAATCCTAATAAATTACATTGGTTTCTGATGAATTTTTCTTGTTGAAGTTTTTTTTTTGGACTCATATTGGGTCCAAAAGAAAGTTTAGATTGGTATGAGAATGTATCAGGGTCTGAATGTCTCCAAAAAAATATAATAATGATTTGATGATTTAAAAAATTTCAACATTTTGAGTTATCTATAAACTTTTTATCCAAGATTTGTGAAAGAAATAGAGTAAAGGTTTTAGATTTTTGATAATTGGTTGGAATTTTTGATTGAAATATAAAATATGTTGGAAGGATGAGAAGTTATAGAACTTCTAATGCAAGTCAGATAATGATATGTAATTATTTATGTTCTAAAATTAATGAATAAGTCATGATATGGGAAGAAGTTTATAAAGGATGAACTTTTGGAGAGTCATGAAGTTTTTGAAGTTTGAGCACTGATATTGATCCATCAGATTGTTCGATCCATTGGACTATTCAATTCATCGGATGAACAACTCATAAGGATAAATAAATAGTTATAGAGAATCTAGAAGAAGGAATTCACTAGTGAAATTGGTCCATCAAACATGGTGTTCCACTGATCTATCAGATATACGGTTCCATTGATCCATCAAAGGTAGAACGATACTTATTTGTTGAAATAAATCAATAATCGGAGATTTTTGGGACTAATAAATAAGAAGAATGGGATTTTTTGGGACAATTTAAAAAATGGATCAGAAATAAATCAAAAATATAGTAAACTATTTTCATATCAAAAATGAATCCATGAATTGTTTTCTTTCAAATTTTGTCAAGAGAAAATAAACTTTGATTTTTTTTCTTAATGGCCAAGTGAAATCAGACAATGCTTGATGCCAATCCATCAGAGTGAAGAAGAGACAGACTCATCATATATGAGATTCCGCTGATAAATAAATTAGACATTGGACTTTATCGGATGTGGTGTAAATAATATTATAATTGTTATAGAAAATTATAAATACTGATAAGAAATTTTAGATATGTTTTCATAGGGGAGTTTCTAGGCAATGTTTTGTCAAAGGGGGTTGTTGAATTCTACAAAATTTGCAATGATGTTTATGGAAGAATGATTTAAATGTCTTAGGAATCTTAGTTTTTACATATCATTGGAATGATTAGTTTTTTTTCTAAGTTGATACGGGTCACCATAATGATAATCATTATGTTCTGATGTGTTTTTGAAATGGGTCAAGAGAATCAAAGTGACCGTATTTTTTTATCATAATAATAACAACATTAGAATTACATATGTATTTCACTAAATAATGGTTATAAATCCTAACTCCGGATGAAGTATTGTAAATATTAGAGAATTTTTTTAGTAGAATTGGGAAGAGTTAATGAAATAAAAGATGGAGCTGAAATAAAGGGTAAATTCTTATTTTGGGAAATTTGGTTGAGTGGGGAAACTTTTCATATTCTTTCCCAAACCACTTTTGGCACACCTAAGAATAGTTGGAAGTAAATTTTACTTTTGAATTACACTTTTACTTTTCATGTATAAAGAGAGAGAATACATTGAAGAAGATATAATATGTTTCTAGATAGAGTTTCTAGAAGAAGTTTATCGGATAAAAGAGGTGTAAGAAAGAATAGTATCCAGAGTAACTGTATCGGACAGAGTCATCAAACACAGTTTTTTGGGTAAAGTTTGAAGTGGTTCAGAATTTTTTCCAAGGTATCATTTCTTATTTATTTTCTCGAATAAATTATCGGATTGAGGAATTAGACTGATCCATCAGACTAAGTTTTTTATGAAGTCTAAAAGTGAATCTCTTTCCTGTTTCTGGGTAAGAAAGTGAAGAATTATGTTTTGAAGAAATACATAAGTGGATGTTGATAAGGAAGTATAGTAACATGTTTTGAACCAACTATTGAAGTTTTATTAACTTGTTAAAAAACATGTTTTACATCATTTGTTATAGAAGAATAAAATATAGTAGTGTATTGATTATAGTTCTAAACAAGTGTAAGGGTATATACTACTTGTTTTATCCTAATAAAATGATTGTTTTCCTGTAGATTGTGGGGTATTGGATTATTTACAAACCATTATAAGGACATAGCTAATCGTATTGTGTAGTGAACCTTGTAAATACTTGTGTTCATGTAGATGTGTGATTTTTTTTTCACAAAATTGATAGATCTTTAATAGGAGGTGAAGGTCGTCCCATTAAAGAAAAAGACACCATTGATTCATCGCCTTCCACTCTCAGGGATACATTGATCCTTGTTGGGTTTTATCACTATGAAATCATAAGGAAAAGGGTAAGGATCTTATCATTCTTATATTAATTTTCATTCATCTATCCATTTAAAGATTAAACATGTGTGTATAAAGGATTTGGAACTGAAGAATAATGTAGGGATTTTTTCAATGATCAACCTTGACCATGATAAAATGATAAGATTTATGAATTGGTTATATTTTATATAAATACCATAATTTAAGAAGGAGTTGTTGAATAATTCACATAAATAATAATTCTATATTAATCATGAAATAATAAATATGTAATAATTTTTAAGAGAGAAATTATTTTTTGGAATAATATTAAAATAGATATTACAAAGTTTATGTCTCATTAATTAGTATGTAAGAAAGTTAAGGTAGATAAATAGAAGTATAAATGGAGGATTAAATCATTTCCTATAATAAAATTTAAATGGGATAACAACACCACAAATTTCATCATCAGAATCCTTAAGACATTTAAATTTCATATCTTTATTTAGGTTCTAGTCAATTATCTTATAAAGTTAACCCAATTAATTGCTATTAGAGAATATTTATCACTTGATCAAAATTCCAATATATATATTCAAGATGTTTTAAGGCTATATAGAGTACCAATTTCAATTGTATCTGATTAGGATCTAAGGATTAACTTGAAGTTCTAGATAAATCTTCAGCATGTGTTTAATATGAAGTTGATATTTAGCACTGCATATCATCCTCAAATAGATTGACAGTCTGAGAGAATGATTAAAACCATAAAGGATATTTTGATATCTTATTCTATATATTTCAAAGGATGTTGGGATCAACACCTTCCTCTAGTTTAACTGATAGTGGATTATGTTGAACTAAAATTTAATTTGATGATTTTAAAAATTAATACATTTCAAGGTTGAGTTTTTAATTATATTATTTATGATAATTATCCATTGATTTAAATTTTTCATCACTCATGTTATCCCCTTTTGGTTTTATAAATTGATTAATCCTAAAGAAAACAATTTAAAAATGGTAACCATAGATAATTTAGAGATTTTACCAGTGAGAAACCTAATGGAATATGAGGTAGATTAATAACTCTTATGGTTTTTACTTATTATATATCATGAATTATGATTAACAACATGATCTTATTTTAGTATTCAAACACACTAATGAAGATAAGGATGGGATCTCATGAAAGATCATGTGATGAAGATGATAAATGAAAGAAGTTATGACTCCCTTCATGTGAAAAATGGTAAAATAATAATTTAGGTAAATGTCTCAAAGTAATTAGAAGATGTTTTATCTATGGTAAAGTAGAGAATCGGGCAAAAAACTATTGAGGGAAAAGAAAAATTTCCTAGGTTAGTAAGTTTGATATCTCTCTATGAATTATATCATGAGTCATTAAAATATTTTAGATACCCAAGGATTTTTCCATTGGTGAGTGATAATTAAAATTGTGATAATTTAATCTATTTAATGGGGAGAATGTAACACCCTTAGTGTTTAAATTATATTTTTCTTTAAAAACTAAGGCATTCAATAACATTTATCACACTCAAAACTAAACCAAAATAAATCATAACAAATTACATAAACATTAAAATGAATCAATTGAATTGGAGGGTAGAAATAGAGGTAAAATCGTTATGAAATAAAATTATAAGTAAAATGAATTCATATTTAATACTAATGTATTGATAAAATTTAATTAATGTGGATAAATAACTAATAAGATCATTTTATTCTAGAAATTTATTTTATTTAAAAGTAAATTATTATTAACTTTATTTTAATAAAATAAATTTATTATATATAAAATAAGTTATTGATATGAATAATATGTTAACACCAATCTAATTAGAAATTTCTAGGAAATAAGAATAGTAACAGTTAAATTTTTTAAAAGGATATTTTCTTATGAAAACAATTTTCATTATATTTTTATATTTTTATTTAAAATTAAAATTATAAAAAAACTTTAATTTTAATTTTTTAAAATGAAATTAATTTTTTGACATTTAATAACCATATTATCTAAAAAAAATTTGGTAATTTTATAGAATAATTTATTTTTAACTGAATAGTGAAAAATACAATTTTTAGTAAAACATTATAGTTTAGGACTATATAATAAAGTTAAACTTAAAATATTATAAAACAAATCATAATAAAATATTTATTTATTAAAATAAATGATTCATTTAGAAACTATGTTTAATTTATAAAACAATTATTTAACATTTTCAAAATAAAATAATATTTTTCTAATAAAAACTATACCTAGTATTTATCTTTTAATTAAGTTTTCACTAGGTGAAAATAGTATTTAAGTTTATTTTAAAGAAAAATAACTCTACTTTAATTAATAATAAACTAATTAATTTCATTAAAATCAACAATATTGATGGTTTCTTCCTAAACATAACATTTATTCTTAATAATATACTTCATTAAAAAAAATTTACGTGTTAAATGTGCTAATGTTAAAATTAGTTTTTCTCACACTCAATAAATTTATTTGAAAACATTTATTTTATATTTGGAACAATAAGGTACAAAATTATTTAATAAGGCCAATTTTATTTTTAATCCTTAAAACTAATTACTTAGGTAAAAATTAGTTATTGTGATAAAGGTAAATTAAGTTTAAAAGGATTTAATAAATGATAAGAAACCTCAAAAATATTAAAAAATGTATTTGAATGATAATATAAGATAAGTTTCTATATAAATTTATTTAATCTCTATTATTGTCCCTTATTGGATCCTTTTGACACTTGAAGAGGGACTTTTCATTTATATTATTACAAAAATGTCACTCCACTCACTTATAAATACCATTCTTCACTCCACTCATCCTAAATATTAATCCCAACAAAACTCTACCCTAGTATCTCAATAACTCTTTTTCCATGTACTATAATCCTTTTTCTTACCAAAATACCAAGCTAATGAGCCTTAAGGTGTTACCTAAGGGCTAACATCTGAAGGAGGGTATTAATCTCAACCAATGTCACTTAATTTTTTTATTACTATAACCCATAAAATATTTTATATTCATTAAATTATGATAAAATAATAATTATTTACATTTTTAAATGTTAGTATGCTAATGTAATATCAATTTTATACCTTCTTCCAAAACCTTTTGAAAAATAAAATAACATGTCATCATGCATACATATGGACTACTAACTCTTTAAACGAGTATGTTCTATTTCTAATAACCTCCTTAATTGGAGGGTTAAAAAGAGTTATTTGATAAAAAATATAATATTAAGAACAAGATAAATATTATGAAATGATAATTTATTTTATTTTCTACCTCCCTCTCATTCTATAAAAAATGATAGATTCGTCTGTGTGTACGTTCAGACTACTGCCTCTATGAAACAATGTATTTCATTTTTCATTATTGCCTAAAATTAAATACATTAAAAAGATATTAAATTTATAATAACTTTTTTATGGAAATGTTAATTTTTTTAAAGATAATATTAGGCATTATATAAGTGATATTAGTAATAAATGGTCACAGTAAACGTAACCACCTTTAATGATGATATCAAGGAACGTTTCTTAATTTGAGTCCATTATTGGAAAACCTATGGAACTGTATAAATTTTATTCTAATGGGATTATAAAATACATACACCTATTAAAATCTAGAGATTATGAATATATTTTATATCACATTTTATCATGATCAGTATATCTATAATGTTTCATAGAAATTGACTAAACCACCATAGGAAACTGACATAAGTGAAAACTATTAAATAAATGAATAACACATGATAACAAATAGAACTTATAATATGAGACATATATGAAAAAGTTTCTTAAGAAATATTTTAATAAACGTAATTTGATTTTTAAACTAGTTAGGTTCATGTGTAGAGAGAATCACGACCTAAGGTGGGGGGTTTTTCATCTTGATTTAGCTTTACTAAGATATAATTTGTATTCAAAACTTCCTAAATTTTTTGTGATGTAAATATTTACATTGGATGTATTTTTACCCTAATTTTATCGAAATATAAGGGATATAAAAAATATCTCAGTTTCTACTTCCAAGGGTTTTTTATTCAATTTATTTTAAAGTCATAAGAGAATTTGTTGACACAAACATGCTTTCTTTGAGTTATAATATTTCATCTTGAACTTATTACTTTTATGGTAGGTTTCGTCCAACCTATAATTTTATATTTAAACCTATATTTCTATCTAATGAAAATAAAAAATTTGATTCAAATTTTTCTCCTTGATGAATTTTATCCCCATAAAAAGTGTGAGATTTTTAAGAATAATTCTCATCCTTCCCAAGTAATCCCTTTGTCTTCCATATCCATATTTTCTTTTCTCTCCAGTGTTATCCTTTATATTTAGAATCCTAGTTATGTGTAATCCCATGCGATCTTAACCTTTATATTTTATTTTTTTCAAATATATTTTTTATTGTCCATTTTTATTATGTGGGTTTCAATAAAGGTATATATTGAAAAATATTAAAAATGTTTTTACTTTTATGATTATATGTTTTATCTTCTGACCACCCTCATTACTTTTGGGTCACATATTCTCTTTCTTTTTATTAATTTTCCTCAATACTATTCTCAAGTAATCCATAAAGTTTCTATATATATATTCCTTAAAAATATACCTAGTTTAATTTACCTTCCTCTGTTAGGTATAATAAATGTTTTAAGTTCCCTTTATAATTATCTCTTTTAAGTAAACCTGATTTATAGAAACTTTCTTATTTCTTATTTTACATTAAGTACCGCCCATAAAAAAATTAACAATGAATATATTTTAAAACCCTCATTAATTTATGGACACCATCCGAGTTAAATTTTGGTGTGAAGTAAAATTATATTCTAATTACTTCTTTAAATGATACTTTACTCATTTCATAAATAATTACCTAAGTGGCTCATTTTTATTCTTATTTATCCAATATTTCTCATAATTTTTTCTATATTGGAAATAAATTTTTAATACCTACATTTTATTTTCCAAATATTAATGTCTAATATAATTTAATTCCTTTTTATATAAGGAATACTTGTGTAATAGCCTTAGATTATGAATTAAGACAAGATTATAAATCCCACATCCTTTTCATGGGTTTTATCAGAATCAAGATTTATGTATGGTTTATTTTCCTCTTTTGGAACACACATTCATATACATGGTATTAATATGAATAGTAAGACCTGATATAGCTCCAATTATTTGGCTAATGTTTTCATCTCATGAGATATTATGTATGGTGCATGGTTGATTATCTTAAGCTCACTATGATATGGTGTCTTGGCAGTGATCTTGGGCTTTTGATTATGATGTAGCATTTTATATTGTTTACACATATTTATGATTCTATGAACATGTGATATAATTACCATATTCTATGTTTCTATGCTTATCTCACACAATTACTCCATGGTACATGTTTTTCTATTTGATATTACATGTTTTGTTATCATTACTTATGGAAAAATCTTATTATCCCATGTTATTTTTAATAATATTTTCCACCCTACTCATGTTTTTTCATAAACTTATGATCTAACCCATAATGAAATTTTGATAATTTTTCCCTTACTTAATGTTTGAGCTTACCTTTTTCTTATGTTTCTAATCCCTATGTCATAAAGATGATTATAACCTATTGGGATTCTAGAAGGGGGTATAATGTTATTCACTTATGGAGAAAGTTTTACAAATATCATTAAATAATTTTCTTGTGTAGCTAGTCCCCGAATACATAAAACCATCCATTCTTGGTATTGTGTCTTTATTATGAGATTCAATGATTAAATTATATAAATGATGTAAAATAAAGATGTCTAGCATGGATCACCTCACTTGGTATCAAAGAAAGTGATTCAATAATGTGTTTCTACCACCGGGTATTGGAAATGTATACGGTTGTGGCATAGATATGCCTAGGGGTAATCAACCTAGAAAAGGGTCGTTGAGTATTAACTCAATCTTCCCTCGATTCACGATGAGTTAGCATAAGAATGCACATATGGATAGACACTCTTGGGGGATATTCTTTGGTTAACCACATTTTATTTACAAGACATTAATGATGATTTATTATGATAATTAATTAGTGTAAGACCCCAATCTTCCATGGTACACTTCTCTTTGAATAATACAATCACTTGCATTGTACGCAACTTCGAGTTCTAGCACACCATTACCAATCAAACTAGCCATTTAAAAAGCAGCTATTAAAAGTAATACCTGCTTGATGAAATTTTATAAATTTTATTTTTCACAAATGACTTCATTTCTGAATCAGAATATCAAAATTACCTTAGGGTGAATTTTTGGTACTTTTATGAAAACTTTCAATTTTTAATGAATAGTGAAAAGCACTCTGTTATTGTTTAAAACCAACTTTTTATTTAAATAATTATATTTAAATTTAAATTTGTTTTGAAGTAAAAATAGATACACAATACCTATATTAATCTAATTTAATTCAATGGAGTCATTTTATAATAAGATTAGATATATAAACTTTTATTGAATTATTAAGGTCTTTTACCCACCTTCTAGACACATTTAAAATTTTGCATAAAACGTAATTTCACCACTTCTTTGAATTGAATTTCAAAAATCCAAGATACAAGGTTAACATTATTAATTAAAATGTGGTTCAATAGGATGAAAATAATTTTTGGTGAATGGTAACTTTTGAATTTTATTTAGCACGGTAAAAAGTAAATAGGGTAATTAAAGGTGAAAATGATATTATAATTACCCTAACACATGTTATAATTCAATTGGATAAGTCTATTTCGAAAAAAAAATAATCCTTATGACAAAAATATGATCCTTTTTTATCAACTTGTATTAGATTAGAACATTTATTATATTTTATTTAAAAAAAGAGTTAAAAGTGTTAAATTCAAATTTTTGTAAATAAAACATTTTTTATATAAGGTTATACATAAGATTAATTCAACTATAAATATTGATTATAAATATAAAAATATTTCCTATATCATGGCATTTTATTTAAAAAAATTAGACATTAAAAAAATAAATTTATTTATGACACAATGATGATGCAGTAATTACCTTATTAATGAAAGAATAAAATAATTGATGTTATAAATATTAAAATAAATCTAAATTGAAACTTTTAATTCCATCCACGAATATTCTAGGTTAATATGAAATTTTAGGGTTGATTCAATGTATTGTTTTGAAGAAATCATAATTTTATTACTTTCACAAAACCCAAATACTAAATAGTGTCAAAATTGGCATAAATGAGTTTTTAAAATGAATAATATTTTATTAAATTATATAATAGTCCTAAAGACATAATGTTCTACCAAAAGAATAATATAATGATATATATGTCATTAATTAACCACTTTAGGTTCTCTAGGAATTTTATAGTATGTTTATTAACCATGTATTATAAATATACAAGAAGATATAGTAAAAATGAAACTACTTAACTAAGAGTTAAATCTAAAATATAAGGTTTATATGGTGACCTAAACTTCTCTAAAACTAATTGGTTGAGAGGTTTTAGACCCATCCCCACCTTATCCTATAAATAAATCCATTTTTATCTATTAGAAACTGAAAATGATTTTATAATAAAATAATATTTCAAGCACTTCCTAAAGTGCCCCTCACCTTCCTTATAAAAGGGTACTCCCCCTTTTCTCAAATTCACACCTCCAAATCCATTTGGCTTGGAAAAAACAAACTAATATATTCTATAAACTATTGTCACTTCAACCTAGAATCCTTTTGTCATAAATAAAACCTAAGGATCCCTTTTGTTCAAATCAAAAGGAAGCACCTGAAAAAGAGGTAATTATTTCGTCACCTCTTTCAAAGTTCTTTTCTTCTTCCACTTCCTCTTTATTCTTTGTTTCCATTACAAAATAAAAACTCCGGTACCTTCTACATACTTTTATTTTATTATAAATATGGTACAACCATATTCATTATTCTATCCATCCTATGAATGACAATGTCACATACATGCGTACGTACGGCTTACCATCTCCACATCATGGTGTATTGTGTTATTCAACACTTCATTATTTGGATGGATATAATAATGTGTATAATTTATGTAAATAATAAATATAGAATGTTAATTATTCTGTATATATAATATACCATCAAATTACATAGGATTTCACCATCAATAAAATGATATTGTCTCTCGTGCATACGTACGGCTTACCGTCTCCACGACGTGATGAGATTTTGTTCCCCATCATAACCATTCAAGAATAATTTTCATTTGATGGTTAAAAATAATATTTAAAAAACATAATATTATTTTGGATATGAATCAAATAAATTAAATCCATAAGAAACATTACTTACATAACAAAACAAATAAAGTAAAATGAATCAGTTAACACTTAAAACGATGATACTACTAAAATATTATTAAAGAAATATTAGAGGATAATATATGATATTATATTTATGTATGTGGTTCTAGTATAATTTAATAACAATAATTTAACCATTATACAGGAGGTTAACCAATCCTCAACTAAGGAAAAGTACAAGGTAATGCTTAATTTTATAACCTCTTTATTATCCAAGGCTGTTTTTACGTAAGTATCTATAGGGACTTCTTTCTCATCAACATTCGTGTTTCTTATAAAATGTATTTCAAAACATTTTTTCTATATCCCAGACTATGGTTTAAAGTCATTTATACCCTTGTTTGGATTTTTATAAAATGTTTTGAAATGAATCTTTCTGTATTTTTCCAAACAAGGTGTTTTATGACCATTTCGAAAAATTAAAGAAAGAATGTTTTTTAACTTATATGGAAGGTGCAGCCATTTTCAACCATTTTAACACCTTTTAAGCTTCCCTTAAAAGATTATAAGAATATTTTAAAAATAAATTTTTTAATTACTATTAAATGATTTCAAAGTACAAATATATATTTCACTCAAATGGTTTTTGGATTGATTTCATCTATGTCAACATCCTATGTTGGCTTTCGTACTTGTTTGAAGTTGATGTATTATGATACAATCTTCTATATTTTATTGAAGGTTTTGTGATATGTTTGACCATGGATGTCCTATTTTTATACCATTCATGGTTTATGGTTAAATTATTAACATTTCATATGCTAGTTTTAATATGAATGTTTATGTTATGTTTCAACATTTTCATATGAGTAATGCATTGGACGTAGTAAGTGATGGGAGGGGCCTGCTATAGCCCCTCTATGCATCGGTAGGTCTCATGAGACAAACTAGGGTCTTGGAAAAAGGCCTTGACAAAATTGTTATTTTTATTCTTCTCATGAGTCCTTGATTGTGTGGTTATAATGTCCATCATTATGCATTCCATCATTACGAAATTATATATTGATATTACATGTGATTATTTGACAAGTGGAATATTCATGTGAATAAGTAAATGGAATTATTTGATTTATCATTTCCATATTATACTAATGTTTTAATTTTAAAATAATTTTGGTCTAGTCTTATAAAATTCCATTAATATTTATTCTTATTTATGATATTTTATGCTGTATTTTTATCTTTATTGTGCATCTGAGTTCACTCCTTTTTTATGATTTATTTTTACCAGGATGTGAAGAATTATATTATTATTGACCTACAGAAATAGGCTAAGGTATATGAGTGCGTTCAAAGGATACACAAGGTTGTTGTTTTTTCATTTCATAATGTAATTGAAAACTTATGTATGTATATAGTGCTTCCAAGGCTACTAAATTGATCGGTCATTCGAGACCAGATACCTTATGATCATGAAAATATTATGTAATAATACACTGAATCTAGGTAACTAGGGTCAGGGCATTGCAGTTGGTATCAGAGGAATTTTAATACAAACCATGAAAAATAGATTTAGAGAAACTCTGATTATATAACATTACACTAAGATAGACTTTGACGATTAAAATAGATGAAAATCCAAAAAATTTGGTAATGTAGATATTATGTGTGTTTTCCAAGAAATACACCCCTGTATGGATACTTTAAGGGGATGTGGTTCTGACATAGATGTAACTTCGAGTGAAAACTCCAACAAGGAGTTTCAGGCTTGACCTGAGGTATCCGGGTTCACGACAACGGGCCTTACTATGCGTGTGGTTTGATACTCCTCGAGGATATGCTTAGGATAATTCACATTTTCTTTACAAACCATTATGAAGGATTTATGAGTAAATAATTACTCAAAGAAAACATGTTTATGATTATGTATTATATGTATAAATTGTTCAATTTATGTTAGGTATTTTAGTAGTTTGGAATTATATATGGTTATTCATAAACTAATCTTGTGTATGTAATTATTTTAAAATGGCACCTACTAGAAGGAATATAAACTGTATCAACGCATGTAATCCGTGTAGGAATTTTCCCTCCCATTCAAGATAATTATAGTAGAGGTAGTGATGAAACTGGTGTTGAACAGCTTACAACCATATAGGGAAAACTCACTCAGGTTATGAATAATAACTATACTCATATGAAGCACCCTAATCCACAACATGGAGGATCAATGTTAGGTCACTTTGTGAGGAAACAAACACCAAAATTCAATAGGGATAAAAATCTATTTGTATCTGAGAAATGGATAAGTACCTAGAGAAAATCTTTCATGTTTGGGGAGTAGGGAAAGGGAAAAATTTGTCATGGCAGTTTATCACCTCACAGGAGATGCAGATCAATGGTGGTCATTAATTCCAAACACAAAGGAGGATATATAATTATCAAATATGGAATTAAGGGAATTTAAATATTTTTTCCTAGAAAAATACTTTCCACATGCACATCGAGTAGATATGGAAAGGTAATTTAAGAGTCTGAGACAAAAGGAGGATGAGAATGTCGCAAAGTATGATGCAAACATTATAGGGTTAGCAAGGCATGCTGCAGATTATATATGTAACCCAAAAAGTAATAATGATCAACTATTAGATGGGATAAAACCATTTCTCCATCAAGAATTAGTCTCAAAATCCTTCTTGTCATATGAATATATAGTCTCATTTTCTATCAAGACAGAAAAAGAATTCTCCAAGTATTACAACTTTAAAGCGAAGCAAGAGATTAAAAGATCTACTAAACACTCTGGAAATGGAAATAAGTTTATGGAAAAGATTAATTTACATCTTCTATTAAATGTAGGAAGAAACAACCTGGTACTTGTCTGAAGTGAATGGGAGTCTATTACAAGTGTGGAGAAAAAGGCCACCAAACTCATGATTGCAAGGGGAAGAAAGTGGTTGTCAATGTTGAATGATAAATTTGTAAAGAAATGGGTCATTATGAAAATAAATTTCCTAATCATCAAGTAAACCTACCTTAACCAAACTCCAAGGGAGAAAGGACAATTTTATGTGATCACAACTGCAGAGGTTGAAGTTTGGAATGACATGGTGGTAGGTACATTAATCATTTCCTCAAATTTAGAAAATGCTTTATTTGATTCTGGATCATCGCATTCTTCCATATCTTCCCATTTTTCTAAAAAAATTAGATATTTCCAATTTCTTTTAACAAGGGAACTTTCGGTCAAAACTATTAAGGTAAGTATCATTGCAACAATGTTTTGTGAATTAGTTCCCATTATGGAATATAAATGTGATTTATCTACTGATCTCATCATCATACCCATAATTGAATTTGATATAATCCTCGGTATGAATTGGATTTCAGACCATGATGTGAAAATTTATTGTAAGAAGAAGGAGGTTACAATTCTTGATGATGATAAGGAATAACATATCTTTAGAGAAGAAACATCACCATCTAATTCTTATCTAGATATAATCCCAGTAGCTCTACTAAATTCAATTATTGGGGAGGAATAGAGTGAAATAACTATGGGTGAGGAAATGAATTTTCAAATAGAGGATGTGCCTATTGTGAAAGAATATGTTGATGTGTTTCCAGAGGATTTACCTAGACATTCTCCAAAATGAGAAATTGAGTTTTCCATTGACTTAATTCCTAGTTCAAGGCCCATATCTAAGACCCCTTATAGAATAGCCACTATGGAATTAGTGGAACTAAAGAAAAAACTAAAGGAATTAAGTAATAAAGGATTTATTCTCCTTATTGTTTCTCCATGGGGATCCCATGTTCTTTTTGTTAAGAAGAAAGATAAATCTATGAGGTTGTGCATTTACTATAGGGAGATCAATGCTATAACAATAAATAACAAGTATCCCATACCTCACATTGATGATTTATTTGATCAACAACATGGAGCTCAATATTTTTCAAAGATTGACCTTTGATTTGGATATCATCAGTTGTGTGTTAATAAGGAAGAAATTCTGATGATAGCATTTCGTACCAGTTATGGGCATTACGAGTTTACAGTAATGCCTTTTGGACTGACTAATTCACCCCCTGTTTTCATGGATCTAATGAATAGATTATTGAATAAATATCTTGATTAATTTTTAGTATTATTTATTGATGATATCTTGGTATACTACAAAATCTACGAAGATCTTGAAAATCACTTGCGCACTATTATAAAGACTCTTAAGGGAAATGAATTATATGAAAGTTTAGTAAGTGTAAATTTTGGCTTCAAGAGATTTCTTTTCTTGGCCCTATTGTCTCTAAGGATGGAATCTATGTTGATCCTTCAAATATAAGGGCAATCCATGAATGGACAACACTAACAAGTATAACTGAGGTATGAAGTTTTATTAGTTTAGTAGGTTATTATCGGTGTTTCGTCCATAATTTTGCCCAATTCTCTAACCCATTAACCAAGCTCACACGTAAAGGGGTTAAATTTGTTTGGATAAAAGAGTTTGAAGAATGTTTTGAATAATTGAATAAAATATTAGTCAATTCTCTTTTCATGAATCTACCATCATGGAATTATGGATTTTTTATTTATAATGATTCTTCAAATAAAGGAATTGGTTGTGTATTTATAAATAATCATTGAGTTATTTCATATGTGTCATATTAGCTAAAAAATCATGAAAAAAACTACCCTACTCATGATCTTGAGTTAGCAGCTGTAATATTTTCATTGAAGATATGGAGACACTATCTATATGGTGATAAATATGAGATATATACAGATCACAAGAGTTTGAAGTATATTTTCTCACTAAAATAACTCAACAAGAGGCAAATAAAATGTCTTGAACTAATCAAGGATTATTATTTCACTATACACTACCACCCAGGGGAAGGAAAATAATGTGGAAGGTGCTTTGAGCAGAAAGGATCATGGAGTTCTGAGCAAGATAAGAGTTGAAAGGGATCTTATGTTGACGAATCTAGTAAATATAGATATGGGAATAATCATGGAAGGTGAAACATCAATAATTTTTCAAATGGTTTCCAAACTATCTTTACTATAAAGTATAAAAAGTTCTCAGACTGATGATGAGGAGTTTCAACAGAAAATTAATGATGTGAATAATGGTAGATTTATTAACTTTGTATATGAAGATGGAATTTTCAAATTTGGGAAGAGACTTTGTGTTCCCGATATACCTGATCTAAAAAGGGAATTGTGGGATGATTCTCATAGATACAATTTATCTATACACCCTAGTATAACTAAGATGTATATATATTTGAAGGAACAATTTTGTTGGGACAACATGAAGAGGGAGATTTCTGATTATGTGTCAAGATGTATGGTTAGTCAACGGGCGAATGCTGTAAGACAACATCCTAGAGGATTCATGTAACCTATTCTCATACCTAAGTGGAAATGGGATGATATTGCAATGGACGTTTTCATGGGGCTACCAAAGACTCCTAAAAGGAATGATGTAATATGGGTCATTTTTTATCGTCTTACTTAGTAATCATATTTTTTTTATATAATATAAGAATTACCACTTGAACGCTTATCAAGACTATATTTTGATGAAGTTGTAAGACTTAATGGTGTACCCCTATCGATTGTTTCTGATTGTGATCCTCATTTTAGATAAAGATTTTGGAAAATTCTTCAGAAATACCTAGATACTGAACTTCATTTTATCGCTTCCTACCACCCTCAAACTGATGGACAATCATAACGGACTATTCAAACCTTAGAAGACATGTTGATATCTTTATCACTTGACTTTAAAGGTTTGTGGGATCAGTATTTACCTCTCATAGAATTTTCTTATAACAATAGATTTCATTCAAGTATTCAGATGGCACCATATAAAGCATTATATAGAAAGAGATTTTTCACACCAACTTGTTGAGATGATTTTGGTGGAAGAAAACTCGTAGGCCCCAAACTTGTTGAGAAAACAATGGAAAATGTGAATATTATCCAAACCCACATCAAAGAATCTCAAGGAAGGAAAAAGATCTATTCTGATAACTGAAGGAAGGATTTGTAATTTCAAGTAGGTAATCATGTTTTCTAGAAGGTATCTCCATGGAAGGGTGTTATAAGATTCAGTAAGAAGGGTAAATTAAGTCCTGGGTATATCGGACAATTCAAAATTCTAGAACAAATAGGAGTTGTAGATTACCATTTGGAAATGCCGCCAAGTCTCTCCAAAGTTCAGGATGTGTTCCACGTATCACTGTTGAGAAAATATATGTCAGACCCAACGCATGTAATCACCTATGAAGAAATAGAAATGGAACTAGATATGTCTTATTATGAAGCACATATGAGGATTCTTGATACCATATAAAAAGTGTTGAGAAACTAGATGACTTGTCCAGTAAAAGTTCTTTGGAAAAAAACCATAAAATGGAAGAGGCAACGTGGGAACCTGAGGAACTTATGATGAAGAACCACCCAAATCTTTTTAAGAAGTAATATTCTATAAATTTCGAGGACAAAATTATTTTAAGGAAGGAAGAATTTAACATCCCAAGCTTTCACTGTATGCTTCTCTTGGAATTATGCAATAGCTTGCATTGTACACAACTTCAAGTTCTAGAACACCACAACCAATCAAACTAACTGTTTAAAAAAGCAGTTATGAATAGTAATACCCACTTTTTGAAATTTTATAAATTTTATTTTTCAAAATGGACTTCATTTTTCAATTTAGAATATCAAAATTAGATTAGGGTCAATTTTTTGGTATTTTTATGAAAACTTTCAACTTTTGATGAATATTGAAAACTACGTTGTTGTTCAAAACTGAATTCTTATTAAAATAATGATTTTTTAATTTAAATTTATTTTAAATTAAAAATAGATACATAATACATATATTAATTCAATTTAATTAATTGGATTCATTTTATAATAATATTAGATATATAAAATTTTATTTAATTTTTAAACGTCTTCTACCAACCTTCTAGGCACATTTGCATATTTGCATAAAATGTAAATTTACCGCTTCTATAAATTTAATTTCAAAAATCTAAGAGACATGAATGGAATCAGTAAGTAAAATGTGGTTCAATATGATGAAGTTAATCTTTGGTGAATAGTAATTTTTGAATTTTATTTACCACGGTTAAAAGTAAATGGGGTAATTAAAGGTAAAAATGATATTATAATTACCCTAACACGTGTCCTAATTCTATTAGATAAGTTTATTTCAACCAAAATAAACATTATTGAAAACATATGATCCTTTTTTACCCACTTGTATTAGACTAGAACATTTATTATATTTAATTTAAAGAGGAGTTAAAAGTGCTAAATTCCAATTTTAATAACTAAGACATTTTTAATATAGCGTTATACATAATATATCTTAAACTATAAATACTAATTAGAAAGATAAAAAATATTTCCTACATCATTGTGTTTTATTTATAATTTTTAGACATTAAATAATTAAATTAATGTATGAAACAAGGATGAAGCATTAATTACCATATTAATGAAAAACTAAAATAATTGAAGTTATAAATATTAAAACAAATGTAAATTGATTATTTTGATACCATGACCTAATTTTATAGGTTAATATGAAATGTTCGGGTTTATTCAATGTATTTTTTTAAAATAAATAATATTGTTACTACTTTCACTAAAACCAAATACTAAATAGTGTCAAAATTGACATAAATGAGTTCTTAAAACAAATACTGTTTTATTAAATTATATAATATTCCTAAAGATATAAGGTTCAGCAAAAGGACTTGTATAATGATATATATGTAACTAGTGAACCACTTGGGGTTATATTATAATTTTATAGTAATTTTATTAACCATTTTTTATAATAATACAAGAATACATGGTAAAAGTAAAACTATTTAACTAAGAGTTAAATCTAAAAGATAAGGTTAATATGGTGACCTAAACTTGTAAAAAACCTATTGGTTGAGATTTTGTTACCCATACCCACCTTAGACTCGAAATAAATCCATTTTGAGCTATTAGAAACTGAAAATTATTTTATAATTAATTAATATTTCAAGCTCTTCCAAAGTGCCCCTAACCTCCCTTATAAAAGGGTACCTCCCCTTCTCTCAAATTCAGACCTCCAAATCCATTTGGATCAGACAAACCCTACTCAAATATTTTCCAAACTACATTTAATTCAACCTATAATAATTATTGTGATCATAAATCAAATATAAGGAGCCCTTTTGTTCAATTCAAAAGGAAACACCCGAAGAAGAGATAATTATTTTGTCACCTGTTTCAAAGTTCTTTTCTTCTTCCACTTCCTCTTTCATTGTTGTTTCCATAACAAAATAATAACTCCAGTACCTTATACATAATTTTATTTTATTATAAATATGGTACATATATATTCATTATTCTATCCATCATATGAATGACAAAGTCACTATACGTTCATAAGTACGGCTTACCGTCTCCACGTCGTGGTGTAGTTTGTTATTCAACACTTCATTATTTGGATGGGTATAATACTGTGTATAATTGATTTAAATAATAAATATAACAAGTTAATGATTATTTATATATAATATACCATCCAATTAAATATTATTTCACAATAAATAGAATGATGTTTTTGATCGTGCGTATGTACGGCTTACCTGCACCACGACGTGATGAGATTTCATTCCCCATCGTAAGCATTCAATAATAATGTTAATTTTGTGATTAAAAATAATTTCTAATGAACTTAATATCATTATTTATATGAATAAAATACATCCTATCCATAACAAACATTACTTATGTAACAAAACATATAAAGTAAAATGAATCAGTTAACACCTGAAACAATGATACTACTGAAATATTATTAAATCAATATTAGAGGATCATATATGATATCATATTTATGTATATAGTTCATGTATAATTTAATAACAATGATTTAACTATTATAAAAGAGGTTAACCTACCCTATACTATGGAAAAGTATAAGGTAAGTGTTAATTTTACAATCTCTTTATTATCCGTGGTTGTTTTTATGTAAGTATCTACTAGGACTTATTTCTGATCCACGTCTGTGTTTCATAAAAGTATATTTCAAAAAAAATTAATATAACCTAGACTATGGTTTAAATTCATTTATAACCTTTTTTAAATTTTTAAAAATGGTTTGAAAGGAATATTTCCATCATTTTCCAAACAAGGTGTTTTGTGACCTTTTCAAAAAAATTAGGAAAGAATGTTTTTTTAACTTATACAGTGGGTGCAACCATTTTCTGCTATTATAACACATTCTAAGACTCCCTTACATGATTTTAAGAATATTTTAAAAATAAAATTTTCCTTTAATTTTAAATTGTTTTAAAATACAAAGATATATTTCACTCAAATATTTTTTGGATTGATTTCATCTATGTCAACATACTTTTTTAGATTTTACTCTTATTTGAAGTTGATTTATTTTGATACAATCTTCCATATTTTGTTGAATGTTTTGTGATATGTTTGACTGTAGATGTGATATTTTTATACCATACATGGTTTATGGTTAAAGTATTAACATTTTTTATACTGGTTTTAATATGAATGTTTATGTTATGTTTCAAAATTTTCATATGAGGAATGCATTGGACGTAGTAAGTGATGGGCGGGGCCTGATATATCCCCTCGATGCATCGATAGGTCTCAGGGGACAAACTAGTGTCTTGGAACAAGGCCTTGACTAAATTTTTATTCTTATTCTTGGAATGAGGCCTTGAATATGTGGTTATGATGTCTGGCGTTATGCATTCCATAATTATGAAATTAGTTATTGATATTACATGTGATTATTCGATTAGTGGAATATTCACATGAATAAGTAAATGGAATTATTTTGATTTATCTTTTCCGTATTATGCTTAAGTTTTAAGATTAAAAGGCTTGTGTTTTAGTCTTATACATTTCCTTAAATTTTTATGCTTGTTTATTATAGTTTCTGCTATATTGTTATCCTTACTGAGAATCTGAGCTCACCCCTTTCTTATGTTTTATTCTTTCCTAGACGCGAAGAACTATATTATGATTGACCTACAGAAATAGGATAAGGTATATGAGTGTGTTCAAATTAGACACAATGTTTTTGTTTTTCCAATTTAATAATTTATTGTAAAACTTATGTATATATCTAGTACTTCCAAGGCTACTAAACTGATCATTCTTTTGGGACTTGATCCCTTGTGATCGTGCCAATGTTATGTAATAATGCACCGACTCTAGGTAACTAGGGCCGGGGAGTTACAATTAGGTCAAAGAGTATTAGAGAACACAACCTAAATAAAACTAGATTAATCATAGATTGATTTATTTATAACTAAAATCTAATGTGATTTTTTTAATGATTATGAAATTTATTGGTTGATTTTTTCATGATTTTATTTGGTAAAATTATCTTATGATGTCAATTGTTCATCACTCATGTTAACACCTTTTGGTTTTTATAATGGTTGAATCCCAAAGGAACCAAGTTAACAATAAGTTCCATGGATAATTCAATGATTATAAAAATGAGAAACCTAATGGGATATGAGCTATAATTATAAATATTATAGTTATTACTAAACACCTATCATGAATTATGATTGAAAATATGAACTTAGTTGAGTTTAAAAACATACTAAAGAAGATAGGGGTTTAATATTTGGGAATTTCATGTGATGGTGATTATGAAGGAAAGAATATTCAATTTCTTTCATGTAAAATATTTGGGAAGAGTCACCCATAATAATTGGTCAAAGGAATTGGAAGATGGTTTATATGTTGTAAAATAGGGTATCTAGAAATAGTATATAGATAAAAAAAAGAAACATTTCCTAAGTTTCTAAGGTGGATATTACTCTAGGGATTATATCCTGTGTCATATCTATCTTTTAGATTCCATAGGCTATTTCAATTAGTGAATTATAATTAAAATTGTAAGGAATCAACTTATTTAATGGGGGACAATGCAACACCATGAGATTTTAAATTATATTTTCCTTTAGAAGTTAATGTGTTTAATAGCTTTCTTCACATGAAATATCGAACCAAAATGAACTGTATGACATTATATAATTTAACACCAATCCAATTAGTAAATTAAATGAAATAAAATTAAGAACAATTAAAATTTTAAAAAGGATATTTCCCTCTTAATTAGTTTTCAATATATTTTTATGTTTTTTCTAATTTCAATTGTAAAACAATAGAAATTTAATTTGAAAAAAAAATTAAATTCCTTTTTAACTTATTATAAAATATTATATTATGATAAATTTTTGGTAATTTTCTAAATTATTTTATTTTTTGGTAAATAGTGAAAAATACAATTTTTACTAAAACCATAGATTTTATGACTATATCAAGAAA
Source organism: Viscum album (assembly GCA_963277665.1). Lineage (NCBI taxonomy): Eukaryota > Viridiplantae > Streptophyta > Magnoliopsida > Santalales > Viscaceae > Viscum > Viscum album. The sequence goes on from OY728161.1 coordinate 1,422,918,958, forward strand.
TAAGTATAACATAAAAACTTATAAAACAATTTTCATGATAAAAAAATGTGTTTATAAAGTTAAATGATTCATTTACTAATATGATGTTGAATTTATAAAACCGATGCTTAACATTTTGAAAAATAAGAAATATTTTTCTAATAAAAACAATTTTTACGCTCTCTCTTTTAATTATGTTTCCACATGGTTAATTAATTTTTGGATTTATTTTAAGGTCAAATAAATATATTTTAATTAATAATAATACAATTAATTTCATAAAAATAAATATAAATTATAATTTTTTCCTAAAAATAATATTTTTTCTTAAAAATACACTTTTTCAAAAAATGTGTTTTTAAAATTTATGTGAACTAATGTTGAAATTATTTTTTCTAAAGATTATAAATTCCATTTGAAAAAATTGATTTCATATTTTGAATCATTAGGTCCAAAACAATGTAATAAGGTTCATTTTATTTTTAATCATTAAAACTAAATTACTTAGGTAAAATTTAGTTACTATGATAAAGGTAAATTTAGTTTAAAAGGGTTTAAATTAGGGTACAAAAAATAAAAACATTTAAAAAATTTTATTAAAATGATTGTATGATATTTGGATAAACCTTAACTCATCTCCACTCAATTATTTTCATTTATTGGATACTTTTAACCCATTAAGAATGACTTATTCTTTATATTATTACAAAAATTCAACTCCTCTAACCTATAAATACCTCCCTTCCTCACCCCATTAATCCACTCATCAAAAATATTTATCTCAATAAAAATATTTCCTAGTCTCACCTTAACTCTATAGTATGTTCTTACAAAGCTTAGTTTTACCAAAATACCATGTTAATGATCATTAAGGTCTTACCTAACGGAAAACATCCAATGGGAGAGGCATTATTCTCAAACAAACTCTCTAAATTCATTTCTTATTCAACCACGTAAAATATTTTATATCCACAAAGGAATGATAAAATCTATTTTATTAATATTGTAAAATTTTATTATAATAATGGAATATCATTTTTTTACCTTCCTCTAAAACCATTTGAAAAAATGAAGATGTCGTCTTCCATACATTCATACAACCTTCTCCATAAACGATGTGGTCTATTTCTCATAACCCCCATACATGGTTCCCTCAAAAAATATTTAATAAAATTATAATATTAATGATATTAAAAATATTTTTAATGAAAACATATTTTATCTTCTACCTCCTTCCCATTCTATGAAAAATGAGAGTGTCATTTGTGTGTACTTGCATACTACTTCTTCTATAGAATTATGTATTTGGTTTTCCATTACCTCCTAACATGTATAACATTAAAAATATATTTAATATTTGAAAATGATATTTACAACACTATTAATATTATGTAAATATAATACTATATATTCAATTAGTGATATTATAAATAATGTGTCATAGTGAACTTAACATCGTTAAATGAACATATTAAGGCACCTTTATTAATTTGAGTCCATTTTGGGAAAACCAATGAAACTGTATAAATTTTATTCTAATAGAATAATAAAAGACACAAAACTATAAAATTATTTATAATAAGAATTGTTTTTATAACTCATTTTTCCATAGTCAATATAACAAGTAAGTTTCCAATAAGTTGATTAAACCACCTCATGTAACATACATAAGAAAAAATAATTTAATAAATGAATAATAAATGGTAATAAATAGACCTCAAAAAATGAAATATAGATGAAAATTTTTATTAATAAATATTTTAATAAACTAAATTTTATTTCTATTATGTTAGTAGTGTGCACATATCAAATTAGGACCTATGGTAAGGGTTCCCTTATCTCAATTTTTCTTCATTTAGATATGATTTTTGTTCACCATTTTCTCTATTATAAGGGATTTATAAATCCATATCAGGTTATCTTTCGATGGTTTTTTTATTCAGGTGATTTTAAAGTAATAAAAAAAATTTTAACTAAAAAATATTTTCTTTAAGTTGTAATGATTCATATTTAACTTCTTACTTCTATTCATGGATTATTCCACAGTAAATTTTTATATTAAACTTTCTCATTATCTATAGGGAAAGAAAACATTTGATTCAAATATTATCCTTTGATTAATTTCTTTCCCATAAAATTATGGATTTTTTAAGAATAATTCCTCACCCTTCCCAAGTAAGCTCTTTGTCTTCCATATCCATGTTATATATTCCCATCAATGTTCTATATTATATTTCAAAACCTAACTATGTTTTATCACATGTTTTCTTCACATTTCTCTTTTACTATTTTCTAATGAAATTTTTACTATCCATTTTTATGATGTAGTTTTCAATAAATGTATTCTTAAAAAATATTAAAAAGGTTTTTACTTTAATGATCATATGTTTTATCTTCTTACCCCTCCACCTATACTTTTTTATTATGCCTTCTATTTATTTTTCTCTATTTAACTCTATGTTATTCTCATATAATTAATCTATATTTTTTATATTTTTTACTTAAATATATAAGTAGTTTAATCTATATGTGTTTTTTAGGATGATACATGTTTTAAATCACATTATTAATTATCTCTTTTACATAAATCTTATTTAAGGTTTCTTCCCTAATTATTATTTCACATAAAGTACCACCGACCTAAAAAACTTTAACCATCAATATATTTTTAAAAACCTCATTATTTTATGGAAAAAATCATCATTAAATTATTATCTAAACCAAAAAAAAAACTCATTCATTCTTTAAAAGATCCTTTACTCATTTTATAAAGTGCACCTAAGTGGCTAATTTTTTTTGCTTACTTGTCTAATATTTATCATGGATTTTTATAAATTAATACTCAACGTTCAAGGGATATGTTTATTTTTAAAATATTAAAATCCAAAATAATTTAATTCATTATTATCTTGGGAATTCTAATGATATAGAATTTGGTTATTCCTTGAGATAATATTTTGAAACTTACTTCCTTCTCATGGGTTTTATCATAGTCAAGATTTATATATGATTTATTTTCCTCTTGTGGAACACATATTCATATACATGTTATGAATATGAATAGTGTTCCCTTATATCACTAAAATTAATTTGTTAATGTTTTCATCCTATGACTTCCATGTCTGGTTAACAAGCCATTAGCCTAAGAACAATATGTTATGTTGTTTTGGAAATGATCTTTGAATTATTATTATAATTTAATGTTTTATAATGATTCAACATTTTTTACTATATAAAATTATTATATCATTCTCATACTCCATGTTTTCATTCTTATCTCATACAACTATACCATGTTACATGTTTCTTTAGTTGAGATTTCATGTTCTAATATCATGACTTGTGAACAACTCTTATTATCCCATTTTATTTTTAATAATACTTTTCTCCCCTTATCATGTTTTATAATATGATTATGATATAAAACTTGGTGAAATTTTGATAATTTTTCCCTTACCAATCATTTGATCACACCTTTATTCTTTCATTACCAGGGTCGTGAAGATGATTATAATCTATGAGGAGTCTATATGTGTGTCTTGTGTGGTTTGATTATAGAGAAATGTTCAAAAATATAATTAAATGAGTTTATTATGAAACTATATCTCAAAGGCATTAAACCGTATATAATTTATATTTTCGGTTTATTGTGAGATTTAATTTTTAACTTATGGAAATGATGTAAAATAAGGATATATTTATCATGGATCACCTGACTTGGTATCAAAACTAGTGTTTAAATAATGTGAATTTAGCACCGAACCTGAGAGTGAGAGTATGGGGAACCTCAAGTATACTCATTTTTATAGTAGAGTAATGAAATTTGAAGGGTTAACATTATTTTAAGAGGATTATAATGTAATAGCAAATAATTTTGGAATATATTTTCTATTAAACTAATTTTCAATAATCTGATAACATTTTTCACATACAACACTGATCTTATACAAACCGTGATATATTATATTATTAAATGTAACTATTATAACCTATATATTAACTTTTTGGGTATTAATATGATTTAATTCATTACAAATTATATGTATGATGGTTTTAATTAATATAAATATATTCATTAATTCATAGGAAATAATTACTCAAATGATTTTATTTCTATATATTATATATTTTTATCCAAATAAAATATATTAATCATTAATAATCAAAGAGTAAATATAATAATAATGTATATAAACAAAGGAATAATCATTTATATATTTATAATTAATTGTTTTAAAATTAAGATAAAATAATTTGAAGGTAAAATTAATACATTTTTCAAAAACCTTTTTTTACTGTGCGTAATGTATTTTATCGTAATTAATTGAATTAATAACTTTTTAATAATTATTTCAAGGAAATTTTAACATAATATATTAAATAAAAAAAATTATATTTTTATGAATGTTTTACTAGGTAAGTAATGGGGATAAATTTATTTTTATGTGAAAAAATACATTTTTCTAAAAATAGTTTTTACGCATTTTGTGTGTGGATATTAGAATTAATTTATTACACCCTGATAAATTTAATAAATAACATGTATTATACATTTTTATTCATAATTTCAAAAAAAATTATATGTTAATTTTTCTTTTTATTCATAATGAATCAATACCATAAAAAATGAACTCACCACGATAATGGATAAAACGGCTTAAAGGGGGTTGAACTATGGGATTAGAATTCAAATATTATAAAAAAACTTATCTTTATCTAATTTGTTGAGTTAATTTCAAATTTTTGTCACCATATCTTCTAAATATTGTTATTATGTTCCAATTCACCTTGAAAACAAAATTTACTATATTTATATGTCCTTAAAATTTACAAGGGTGACACTCCATTCACTTATAAAAGGGAACCTTCCCTCTTCACTTATTCAAACACTTTATTATATTAACTCAAAAAATATCAACCAAAAGAAATTACCAACTCTTATATCCATTTACTATAAGTCTTGGTATGAGAAAAAGATGGACCCAATAAATATTAAAGTGTAATCCAAAGGAAGATACCTGAGGAAGAGGTAATCATCTTAACCGAGCTCTTTCAAGCTTGTTTCTTCTTCAAACTTCTATACATATTATATAACTATATTAAAATACTTAAATGGGTATATTTAAAATTATAAAATTGTTTCATGTTAGTTTTATAACTATTTTTTTATCCTTTCCATCTAATGCAAAAATGAAAACATCACTCATGCGTACGTACATACTACTGTCTCCATGAAGAGTCGTATTTTATTTTTCATAACTGCATCTAATAGATGATTATATAGATGTATTTAATGAATTATTATGATATTTATGAAATTATTATGATTCTATAAAGTTAAATTATTAAATAAATTCAGTTATTTCCATCCATTGAAAAATGAAAAACATCACCCGTGCGTATGTCTAGACTACCACCTCCATGAAGTGATGTCATTCATTTTTTTCATCACCAAATTATATTATTAGTTATAAAAAGTGTGAATAATAAATAAATGTAATATTTAAAACATTATTAAAACTATTTATATGATGAAACTATGAAAATGGTGCAAGTAATGGAATCACCAAATCGAAACATGCATGGAAAACATAACAGTTAACACCCTGAATAATGATTTTAATGAATAATTGTTAATAGATAGGAATTTAAAAATAATAAGGAAATAATATAGAGTAATTTAAGTTTGATTGTTTTTTTATAGGTTTATAATAAATCTAAATTAATTATACATGAAGTTAGAGTGCATACGAATCATGTGGGGACTTGAGGTAAGCATTTATGTTGCAATCAATTTTTTAATTAGGATTATTCGTGTTTAAATTTAATTTGGATAAATTGTATGATATATTTATATTAAGACACATATATTTTTATTCTACTCTATTTATTTATATGGTTTAAAATTATTAATACCATTTTTCTCTCTTTGGAAACCAAAAATAATGAATATTTTTTTTAGAAAAACTGACCATATCTCCCTTTTTAGGTTGGGAATATTTTTCTTCCATGTCTATGTTTTCCAAATAATATTAATGAACTTTATAAGTATGATAAAAATATTTATAAATTTATTATATAATAACTTTTACTTTATTTACAAATTATTAAATGGAATCTTTTCAAATTATTTTCATATTACTCACTTTTAATCTTTTAGAAAACTGTAAAAATAATGTTTTTTTAATATATACAACGTGAATATATTTTAATGATTTAATGTAAATTCTTTATCCTGAAGCTTACTTTACAAATTTCCTTGTATTTCTAATGAAAATACAATTCCCATTTTTCTAGGAATTTTTACTTTTCAAATGTTACCAAGATAAAATGATATTTTTCCCTTATTTTTCAATGCATATTTCCAATGATTTTATAAAATTATTTTTTATTTAAGTTAACATAATTTAAGGATTTTTATAATTATTTTAGGATATTCTCAAATGGTCAAAAAATCTCTATACATATTGTGAGGATGCATCATAAAATTTCTCATGAAACCTATTTATTTCCATGATTTTGTTAAGTGATAATAAAATTATGAATGTTGTATTCTTAGAGAACATATATATGGTTTATCATTTTTTAGTGTGTGGGTATATTATATCCCAAAAATTAATTAGGTAAAGATATTATATCTCATGATATTACTAAGTTATTATAGTAATAATTCCCCATCCAATATACCAAGGGATGCTGGTAATAATCTATGATCCAATATACTAAGGGATGTTGGTAATAATAATGGATCCAATATACTAAGGAATGTTTCTAATAATGTATGATCAATTATACTAAAAAATTATAATTAATATTCCAGATCTATTATGATATGGGGTGATGGTGAGGATTTTTGATCCATTATTTTATGGGATTCTGGAAGTGATCCCTGATCCATACTATTTTTATTTCATACTCTTATATTTATGATAATTATTTTTTCCCATACCCAGCCTTCATATTATAAATAATTGTATGTCATGGCCCTTAATTTGTGTTATATATTCGATTAGCTATGATTCTCTTATCTTATTCAATTTATTACATTTATATACCATTATTCCAATATTATTTTTATTTGTAATATTTAAGTTATATCTGTCATATTTACCTTTAATAGGAATATGATCTCTCCCTTTATATGTTTTCATTTTAATGGGTTATAAATAATAGTTTTGTGTAGAATATTTCAAATAATGGTATTATGTAATAATAAATTTTTCATAGATATTCAATATATTTCATGGAATAAGTTGATTTTGTATCTAGTCTCCAAAGAAACTAAACCTTTATAATTCTAAGACATGTATTATTTTACAAAATATTGAATATTAATGTAAAATGATGTAATAATTATGTATTTTATGCTTGGGTCACCTCATAGATAAAGGAATTAAAAGAATAAAAATGAGGTATTTATTTCCTTACTTATTTAACAAAGATTCTTTGTGATGTTTATCATGTTCAAGAAGTGATATTTGTAGGATCGAAATAGTGATGTAGATGCTCAATATACAAGAGGGGGGTGAATTGAATACTTTAAAAATTCCTTTGGAACCTTTAAAGTTAGTTATGAATAACTATGTTTTCCTTAAGCAAAGGAAAGGGCTAAGTTTAACAAAGTTAAACTAAGCAAATTCACAACACCTCTAACACCGAATGTAGACTTGGAAAGAAATTTCGGAAGTAGGTTCCGGAAATATGATTCCGGAAATTTAAACTTAATGAAAGATTACAAAGTGAGATTCTACCTTAAAGCGTATAGAATCTAAATGAAACAGAGTACAAGTAAGGAAGTATAATAAAGTTATAATTTCCTTATAATACAAAATGCAGCGGAATATAAACAAGTAGTAGAACTACTAGTAACAAGATATAAGTCTTTTAACCCAAAGATAAGGGTATCCAACAACCTTGGATAAAGGTCCCTTGATTTATACTTTCGAGCAAGTCTGTCTTACCCACACTAGGGTAAGACCTCGATACGAATATCGGAGTCTCTGTCTTGCTATCCCCGCAAGCCCTCAACTTCAAGGTAGTTGGAAACCTCTGTCTTCCTCAGCAAGGAAGCCCTCGAACTTCAAGGTAGTCGTCACCTCTATCTTCCTATCCCCGGAAGCCCTCGAATGTAATTACCAACATTCAGAGTCGCACGAAGCTTTGAGAGTTAATAAGAGCCTCTCTCTATAGAAATCACTTCAAGAAGATTAGTCAGCCTTTTCAGCAGCACTTCAACATCGAGCTCTTTCAAATGAGCTCCTATTTATATGTAAGGTCGGATCCTTCTCCAATGGTCATATTTTCCTTAAAGATCGGAGGGACCTGTACACGTGTCACTTAGACAACGGTTAGTTTATAACAAAATGGACGACATCGTTTTATAACAAAAAAAGTGTAACTGAATGTATGACATTGTTTTAATTCTAACTCAAAAGTTCGGAATGAAAGCTTCAGAGTGAAGATTCGGAGTGTAATGAAAATAATAAAGAGTAGACAAATTATAGAAGTGTAAGCAGAATAAAAGTTCGGAGTCTAACCAAAATATTTTTCAGAGTCTGAATTAATTCAGAGTGTATAAAACAAAGATGATCAGATTTTGTTTAATAGGTGAATTCGGAATGAGAATTCTTCATCAGAATTCCTAATAAGAAATCTTCATCAGAATTTGTATCCTGAATCTGGATTAAAACTTTATCCGGAATTCGGAATGAAACTTTTTCAAAGTTCTCATTCTGGATTTCGGAGTGAAACTTTATCACTGTTCTTATCTAGAATTCGGATCCTAAAACAGAATACTTCATATCAAAGTTTCAAGTAATTCCAAGAAAATAGAAATGAATCTGAATCTTATACTTAAGAAAAATCTAGATGAAAATATGATAAGGATAGTTTTTCTTATAAAAGCGATTTTCCTTATAAAAGCAATTTTCCTTATAAAAGAAATTTTCCTTATAAAATCAATTTTCTTAAAGATAAGGTGTTTGTGATTTTCAAAACAAGAAGGAATGGAAAAGTCATAAGGAAAACCTTATTGACTCAACAATATTGTATAGATTTTTTAATGAAACAGATTATCTGGTGAATTTAATTTATATATTTTTTGTATTTTATTAAATGTTTTATATCTAAATTTGTACTAAATAATGTGTTCATATATGTTTAAAATAATATTTTAGATTGTTGAGAAACTATTTAGACTTTATGGACCATATTAGTTGAAAATCAAAACATTAGTGGATCTCATTGGGACTGAAGAAGGAATCCACTAGGACTCATATAAGCTAGTAAGAGGAAATATCTTTGTTTCGACTGTCCTTAGGAGTCTAGTGGTAGCTACTGAGAATCCAATGAACCCCGTAATTCCAATGGTTGTCCACCAGAGCTCTGGTGGCCTGTAAGAATATTATTTTTAATAAGGTAATTTATCATTTCTAGGTCAAGGTTTTTATTAAAATATACTTTTATTTATTTTGTAAATTTTATGAACTCTGCACATTATTTATTTTATCTTCTTCGTCTCTGATGTTTAATTGTATCTACACTTATCACTTTTTGATGAAATTTTTATCCATCCACAACATAGAAATTTTAAAATCAAGTTTAAGTTATGATTTATGGTTTTAAAATATATTAATTCTATTATGGTAATTCTTTTCTTGGATGAAATTCATTTCCTCTATTTTAAAAGTTTTATTTTTTTGATGATTTCTAAAAAAATCGAAGTTATTTCTTTGAGATATGAATTAATTGATCTTTATCTAGGTGACCCCAAACCTCTCCTAAGATTTAAATAAAATTTTATTTTTAAATTTATGTGTGGTGGTTTTTAATTTGACATAAGAAACATAAATGATTATATTTAGTGTTAAAATTTTAGTAAAATTAAAATATTAGTTATTGAGACTGAAATAGTGATTTTGTATAGGGTAATATGATTTTAAAATATGTCATTCAATGAATTTATTGATGAAAATTCATTTTTAAATAAGGAAATATTTATATGGTATTATATAAATTAATTTAGTAGAATAATAAAGGATTTTATCATTGATTTTACATGTGATTTATTTCTAGGTGATTAGATATACAAAATATATAATTCTAGTTCATTATTATAGCGTGTGTTGATTACGGTATGAATTAAGTTTTGATTAAATGATATTTTTGGCTGAAAAGAATTGTTATATAATACTACTAATGGATATATGATTTTGATATGATTAAATATTTGAAATATATAATGTTAATTCTTCCTTTTACACTTATGTTTCAAGCATGTCAGGAACTCCCACTGAGGATAACTTATCCAGACTCGGTCCTCTGATAGTATAATTATTGGCCCTGATTTTGGTGGAAACAAATAAATGACCAATCATACTAAAGGATATGACTATATATCAAAATAAGCAACATATAATTAGAACAAAAAAATCCATTCTATGAATGACATAATATAACTATATTTTTAATAGAATAAATTTATAGTAAATTTGATTTGAACTGGCCATTAACTTAAAACCATTATTAAACTCTAGAAACCTTGAATATTCTTCATCCTATGTTGAAAAACCCAATAATCCACAAAACCTATTTATGGGAATAATTATTACTAAAACTATATAGGGAGTGAAAAAAAGTGTGATGATTTTATGCCTTCTAATAAGGAAATAGGAGTAGAGTAAAAATAAATTATTCATTGCACCATCAGTAATCTATCCATATTGAATACCTCATACACAATGAGCTTTCCATGGATAACACCTCCCCGAATATAACACTAATGTATTCCCCATCCATAAGTATCAAGAGGTTGAGGTACTATAAGAACCCTAAATAGATATTGGTACTAACTCACTCTACTGTGCATATGCTTTTATAAGGGATGTGAATATTGTTCTTATTATTGTTGTAATTTTTTATGCAATTTATGTTAATGATTAAAAATAATAGATACAATGGATTTCACTACTGAAATTACTACATATGTCTATGAAACTAATGTGGAAACCATATATCACTACACTACAATATCAAATCTACTCAATCACTATAGAACCCTATCATAATGTGAATTTATCGTTATGATCAAGCACCTAACTATCTCTTCTCATTACTATACCATAGCATAGGACCTTGGATAAAACATACCAAACTATCACTAATTATTTTCTCATAAATTCTTCTATAAGTGGAATACACCTAAATCCCCATATTATACTATTTCTGAGGAATACTGGATCAAAACCATGAAACACTTCCCAAATGCATGGTTTCTATCACTCGCTTGATGAATAGTCAATAACTCCGACATACACACAAACCTTAAGGGATATGAGAGAAACTCTCCCATGAACTATTTCCTAAACTAATCTTAAAAAATTATAGTCTCATAATTATCTCCATGAAAAATATTCAACCACAATAGATTTTCCCCCATAGTAGGATAATTTCCAATGGTTACTAGTACACAACAAGAATCTGAAATACTTATAATATTATATGTACATACTTAATCCATCACTCAATATCTAGATAAAATATTAAACCCTCACATCTAAGTATGATTTTTCAATAAAAATATATTAATATGGTACTTCATTCGAAGTCTTCAACCATAATTTCAACCTCAAATCACTATTTTATTACCAATAATTTTTATCCCTCAGTCTCATATCTAGGGTGACATATCGATAGCGTATCTATCGAAAAGATATGAATTATTTTATTAACATAACATAAAGGATATAAATTTAGATAAAAAATAATTAATATTTAATCTAATATCTCCATTTGAACTATTAATCACTATATAGAATGAATTATAATCATTAACTAATAAAACTACATAATATATGATCTCATACTTAGAATCTACCCTAAAAGTATTCTTATCACATTGAAATTTTCACGAGATGATTAGGGTCCATGTGAAGGAGTGAGTCAGCTTCCCGGATTGATATCTAGGTTCTTTATCATTATTACTTTCCTAAGTTCAAAGTTAGTACTACCCCAAAAACATAACACAAATATCACCTATTATAACATTAAACACCATCCTAAAACATAACCAAATTCTCTAATACCACTCTATCATGTCCTATATGCACTAATACCCCTCCCTAAATCATTGATGAGAATGTGAGTGACCCCTGATGACCATCTCTAATGCACCACATATTGGTGACTAGAATCTAGGGTATATACTTCATAAATGAGAATCTTATTCCCTCAGATAACATAGAAAAGGACTATAAAAATATGAAAACACCAAACCATAAACAATAAAAAAATACATGATCAACCAATATTATAATAAAGTGAAATTCATGAATTTTAGGGGAAAAGGGAATTAATATATCTATTATACATGTGGAAAAACAATTCATGGTACATAAATGTGGAAAACCCAAACCCAATATTCCTCAGTAATATATAGAGTTATATATAAACATGAGTCTCTAACTAACACATATGAGTTGGACTAGTGCTACCCAAATCCACCACCAATTCGATCCTGAATGTCTATGTGTAAAATAAGGGGTGAATATATCCACATAATTAATATTTCATCCCTAGGAGTACATAAGAAAAATATGAAGGTAATTCATACATAATAATCAATGTAGTGAAATTATAGTATGTAGTTAAGATACCAAAATTAATTTCTTCTGATTGAAAGATTAGTTAACTCTTAACAAGAAAACACTCCATCATAGAAACCTCTAAAACGTAATCAAATTCATAAACCTTGTGTGAATCAAATAACCATTTCCATAAATAATAAAAATCCATTAATAGCATGTATATAAATATATTATGGAACATAACACTAAAATAAAGAACGGCCCTAGAAACTAAATCCCACCAACTAGTAACCATATCAGTAATATATAATTCCATGCCACAACCACTATCATAATCATGTAAAACTTATTTGCAATGTGAAATAGGGAATATTGTTAGTATAAACATTAATAACATATAATATCCATCCACACCCATAATAATCAATGGGTTGAATAGGGTAATATTATTTGTATCTACATCAATAGCATCTAAAATTATTACACACCCATACTAATTAGTGGTATGGAATAGGGTGTATTAATCTAACCACCTACTTTTCGTCTCACTGACTAGATATTGGTTCATAATAGAAAAAATCATCCTTAGATGGTGGTTGTATATAATATTTTACTCTCACCATTGAAATAAAATTAAAATTCAATAAGTAATAGCCACATAAATCCCATATTGTGTTCATCCTTGTAATAGAAACATCATCGCCAACTACGAATTCATTATTCACTAACCCATACAGATTTTAGAAGAGAACATTAGGTCAACTATCCTACATGACCATATAGAAATTTATCCCCAACAATACCCTTCACCTAGGAAGACACCTATAAGGAGAATACATCCACATAGAATAACCATAAAAAGTTAAACGGATATAGAAAAATATTAAAACACAATAGCTTCTACCTTAATGGTTATAACTTCCAAAACCTAACATGAAAAATATCAAAGGAACACATCACTAATCCATGTGTGTGTGCCTTGTGAAAAATGAGAATAAGAAGAATAGAAATAATCATCCACCTCATACTACTAATACTCATCCACCTACACCTATTATTATTATTGTTATTGTTATTTTTTTTTATTTTTATTTTTTGTTTTTTTTTTTTGTTTTTTTTTGTTTTTGTTTTAGTTTTTGTTTTTGTTTTTTTTTTGTTTTTTTTTCTGCTATAAAATATCTTGTATTTGATTCACTCAAGCAGTTTATTTTCATAAAATTGTTATTTGGTTCAAATCCTAGATGACCTTAATTTATATAGTATTTTTATATGTTTTTTATGGGACACAGAGATCGGTGGTGGGAGGCACAATTGTTGGATGGATGTAGGGTGATAAAATATTTAGATGTTTGATTCATCTCTACATCGAAATTGGGGTATCCTACCATTGGGAATACATTTTTTCCATATTATTCATATATATGTGTGGGTAAATAATCTTTGGATGCATTAAATAATGATATAATGGAGTGTCTCTTCTTAAAGTTAATGAAAAAAAGGTTTGATGTTGTGACTTTATCACTTCTTAAAAGAAAGCATTAGTGTATATGTGATGTTGGGTGGCTCTTTACAAGGTGGGAAATGTGGTCATGTCGGCCATGGGTCTTCAACATCAAAAATTATCCCATCAAAGCCTTATCTCAAGGGCCTTCAAAAAATTCCATTACAATTGGGATTAATTTGTCCAAAAAATAAATGAACCAACATGGTCAATTAAAAATTGTAATAAAGAAGAAACCAATGATGGATCCACTCTTATGGGGATAGTAGGATTCAATCTATTATGGAACGTTGGGTGAGTGTGTGTGTATTTGTGTTTTTTTAATAATTTATAACCTTTTTATCCATCATTTTCGCCAATGAAAGTGCAACAACAATTACAATGACAACAATGATTACAAATATGATACTAATAATTATAAGGATAATGGTGAGAGAGACAATGATGAGGATGATTATTATTATTATTATTATAATTATTATTATGGTTATTATTATTATTTATTATTATTTTATTCTTATTATTATGTTTATAGTTATGGTTATGATTGTGTTTGTTGTTATTAATAATAATAATATCCCTCCATTGAGTGAATTATATAGCCTAAAAATATTATAAAAACTATAAGTTATAATAATTACAAATATGAAGAAAGAATATCTCATCAATAGACTATAGAAAACCCCATAACTAGTAACTAGACCCTATCCCAACCTCTAAGTTGGATAAGAGGTTTGAAATTCTATTAAAATCTTTATAAATATGAGTAAAAAAATTAATTTTCATGTAGAACTTCATACAATCATCCCATTCCACCGAAAGCCTCCAAGAGGGATAAGAGATATTAAGATTAATGGAATGTATGATGAAGGATGTTTCTAGTTCAAGACAAATGTTTCTTCAATTATTGATCCTTTTAATTTGAGTCACTATAATAGATCCGTCTATATCTGAATTATAAGAAATATCTCTTACACAATCCTTAAAGTAGAAAGAAATTGATACATCATTAGAATTAATTATATTCCACCACAACCTTAAGGTCCCATATTTCCTCTTATCTCACCACTAATGTTGATATTTATCCAACTTTTAATAAGGTGATTTCATACAATATATATAAATCCATTTTATTTCATATACTATCCTATAATACCCAACTCATTAAAAATATAAATCCCCGGTATGGAATTCCTAGAAAGAAAAATATTCATACTTATATCCATTTAATAGAGGAAATGATACTCTTTAAAGATATATGGATTCTAATACCATTACCTCAGACCTATTAGTAGTTCTATTCCACAAATTAGATATTAATCCTCAATTAGAGAAGCTGTAAATAATTTTTTACATAGGACCAAATCATCCAGAAAATTACAGTGATTAATGAGGGTTATGATACAATTTTCATTGAATAGATCATTTCCAAATAATTTAGACATAATAAACCATATGGAATTATCATGATGAAATTAAAAGAAAGGTCGGTCAATAGAATCAAAACCAGCTTTATAGATGTTATATATTGAACACAAAGATAACCCAAATTTCATCAGATCTTTATCAATAAGTCTCCAATTGAAATCTTCTCTCCAAATAAGGACATGCATGGAAGGAGGAATCATGTCCATATTAAAAAAAATTAGGCTATTGGAAATATTAGAAGGCCTCCCCATAAAGGAGTTAGAGAATATTTTATAGGTAAGAAACCCATTCCTCAATGGCTCCCAAACAATGATATTTATGTTTGGCATGAAATTGTAAGAACATATGACCTCCTTGAGGGAATTAGGTAAGTTATAAAAATGAGTAATTATTTTTTTCCTTGATCCTAACTTGAGAGTAATAAATTTGGTCAGGAAAATTCTTATAAAATGGGGACCCAGTCGAATTATAAAACCATAATCTAATAATATAATTTAGAGAATCTAGAAATATACTGAAATTCATAATCTAAGAATAAATCCTCTTGAAATAAGTCCATATAGATAAGAAGATGTATTAATTATTCATATATGTAATCCTATTAACAAATATATTCATAAATAATAGATTGTTCTCTACAAATTCATTCAGGAGTCTCTATAAAAATTGGGTTGTTAATAAATCATTAAATAGATCCAAGTTATTGATTATAATTCCTCCCTCCTTTATTGGTTTACAACATGTGTTTTAACCAACAGTAATAACTTTCCTATAAAAAATAAATCCACTCTATAAGAAGATTCCAATGCTTTGATTCAAACTTTTAACCAAGGAAATTGGCCATTTTTAGTCATAAAATATTAAAAAATTAAGTATGATTATTCCTTTAATATGGGAAATTCTTCCAGAAATAAAAATTTATTGTAAGTTACAATAACTGAGTTATGATTTGATTTTATTATCTATATACCAAAATTATACTACATTGGGTATACCCCCAAACAAAGTCAAACCCAAATAATTAAAAGTAAAGCTACCCCTCATGATGATCAATCTTCTTTTGATATACAATCACCTTATATACTTTATGTTATGACTAAAACATATAGATGAATTAGATCAATTTATATACTGATAAAATGCTAAGATATAATGGACCAAGACATCCTTGATATATTTAATATTCTATATACCTCCTTAAGTAAAAAAATTAGGCCATCAACATAAAAGAGGTGAGATGTATCATTGACACCCCTCCCCACATGAATAAGATTAATCTTTCCTTTTTTCACCAACTCATTACTTAATCTAATCAATTATTATTCAGAAATATTAAAAAATATAGAAAATGAGAAATCACCATGTCTAATAACACAAGAATTAGATAAAAAATAATTATGAGTTATATTTACCAAGAATAAAATTCTAATATAGTTAAATAATAACAAATCATATCTATGAAAATATTAAAAAATAAAAATATGTAAAATATCTCCATCATAAACACCCAATTTATGGAATCAAAGTCATTCATGACATAAAATTTAATGTTTATAATTCCATAACTTCCAAATTTCCTTAACAGATGAATATATTTAGAGGTAGTTAAAATGAAGTCTTGTATTATTCTTACAATAACAAATCCATATTGATTTCTATACACCACCTTATTGATGATATCATAGTGCCTTATAGCTATAATTATATATAGAAACTTATAGATCGTGTTATCTAAATACCCCTTTTAAGATATTTTAATGTAATTTTCAACATCATATTTCATTAGGATAATCAGAAATTGATAGTCGGTGTTCATTTGGAGAATAAACTTCTAGAAAAAAATAGTGATCATCTTCATAAATTCACCCTAACAACATCCTATAATTCATAGAGGAAAATATTTATGAATCCAACTTATCCAAGAGAACTCACTGGAATGTGGTAAAACATTCCTAACCTCCACCTGATATGATGTTCTTATGAATATCAAATTGTTTGATTCATCCAGAATAATAAGAATGACATTATCCATTTATCTAATGTTATAATTATATCTACTATTTAAAAGCTCTATAAAATAACTAACAATATGATCCCTAATTTCCTTCCTATTAGATATTTCTTCACTTTAATTTCTAAGATAGGTAAAGGGATATCAATATTTCCTAACCTTTCGAAATTTATTAAAGGTAATAGTGTCCATGTCTACCTCTTTAATCCATTTACCCCTAAAGTTTTACTTCAAGATGGATTCTTTAAATTTGATGTTTTCATTAATCTTAGTCGATAACTAAACATACCTATTTAAAAAAGAGATATAAAATTCATATTAATGTCTATTTTGATGCTCGTCAATATATTTTTCCATTCCTACAATTTCTACAATCATGCTTGAGAAGATTTTGTTACTCCATAATATTAATCTAGATTTTAAATTCTTTATATTTAAAACACATGCATGAATATCATCAATACATTTTGTATTGGAAAAAACCTCTTGGATAATTATATTACAATCTGAATTATTAACCCATGAATTATGGAATATAAAAGTAAAATGACCCCTTTCATTTATCATATTTATAGAAGTAGTGATGTGGTGGTGTTCTATGTTGATCTTCTTCAAGGTTCTTGACTAAACCTCATCCCATTACTCTAGGGTAATAAAATTGAAAAATATATTATCTATTATTCTAGCTATAATTCTGGTCCTAGATTTTAAATACCAAGAATATCTATCTCCACGCAGTAAGACTTCCAATATTTTATTTAATAAAAAATTACTTGGATTACATTATAGAAATGGTAAGAGAGGGTTCCTCTCCCCTTTGATGCATTCCTATGCTGACATTAAAATCCTCAGAAAGTAATTAGGGCCATTATATATTCTGGTTGTGATTTTCAATGTTATCTCGTAATGTCTTTCCACCTTGATAATTATTATGAGAATATATAAAGTATGATAATAGAGAGACATAATTTAAGGTAACCATGTTAGTGATCATTTGTTTTTATTATACACCACAAAGAAACTAGTAGATTTCTTAGACATAAATACCTAAAGGGTTTCCACCACTATTGAGTGCTGATTAAGACAAAAAAATCATAACTCATGTAACTAAAATTAATACCATTAAAGGAGATAAAGTTCTTTTAGTATTAGAAATTACAATCATTGGATGATCATGATTTATGATGAAATTATTGAGAGTGTTGTTTGTTGTGTAATTAACCAATCCCTGCAAATTATAGAATAAGATATTCATTTATTACTAAAATTTTATTTTGATTTCTTACCACTAGAGAGTGAGTTTTTTCTACCCAGTAATCCCTTATTCTTTCCTTTATTTATAACAAACTTATTTTTTAGATTATAATTCAATTCATTGGCATCCAATTTGGTATGATTTCCTAACATAGACTACACTTTAGAAGGATCCCCCTCATCTTCTTTGTGGGGATCAAAAGTCTACCCTTAAGGGATATAGAAAGAAAGGATAACATCTAGGTGTTCAAAAGTAGGGTCTTATGTGGATTCTGGAAGCCTCTCCACATCAACCAATAGAACCTAATTCTTTCTAGACATTTCTTCATCCATTATAAAAAGGTCAACATTACTAATAGATGAGTTACATAAAGAAAACACGTCAATTACTTCTTTATCCTTATCCAAGGATTTAGTTCTTTCCATGAGATC
Organism: Viscum album; assembly: GCA_963277665.1. Taxonomy (NCBI): domain Eukaryota; kingdom Viridiplantae; phylum Streptophyta; class Magnoliopsida; order Santalales; family Viscaceae; genus Viscum; species Viscum album. Next base: position 1,422,938,147 of record OY728161.1, read on the forward strand.
ATAATAATCTGTGGATACCTCTTTACCTTCCCTAGATAGTTTCAATATATTGAAATCTCCATAATCTCTTTCAAATCTAAAGGCTCCTTCTTGTGCCTTCAGGGTATTATCCAAGGTCTCATAAGGATTTAATAATGTTTTATCCCCCTACTTGATAGGAATCCTATAAGCATATCACCCTACATCTTTGGAATTAACTGGTTTCTAAATTTGAAGCTTCTATAATTTCCAATAATTAGAAACCTCATGGCCTATTAGATTTAAATAGTTATAAAAACTATGTATAATCTAATATTCAACTTCAATTTCAAATTTTTCACCATTCACAACTAGATTAACACTATTAGGCTGAGTATTTGAAAGATCTAAATCCACTAAAACATTTTCATAGTAGCCAAACATTCCTTTGATATTGTTTTCGTCTATCTTGAGTTGTTCTTTAATGCATGATACAATATTCTTCACGATTTGAGGATTCCAAAACACCCAACTGAGACCATGAAGACTAGCCCAAATTTAAGTATTAGTTTTCTTCTGACGATGAGGGTTAAAATTAATATCCCATTATAATATCCTAAAAATAACTAAGTTTATATTTGAGAAGTTGGTGGTCTATTTTGTAGATATTTTCATTTTCTATTGAAATACTATGTGAGAATATCCATTCCCAATGGGTATAATCTTCCAGTTTTTAAATCCCCCTATTTAATTAAATTTTAGTTTCATCTATTCCATATTCAAGGGTTTATCACCCTTAAAAATAATTATTATTACAATTAGGTAATACTTGTAAGAATCAAATATTTTATTGATGCCCCTTGATTAATAATAACATAGAACATTCCATCAATGAATCTAGAGATGTATGACTAATGTGAAACCAAATATTATTATTATTCCTCTCGATTGGTCTTTTAATTCGAGAAATCTATGAAATAGAATGATTTATTAAATATCTTATCAATTTTTATCATTATTTATGTCATTATTATTATTATTATTATTATTATTATGTATCTAGAGTCATGGCCTAGTTAAGGCACTCCGTTAGACTGGATCTCGTTAAGGTTTTGACTCTCATATATTGAAGGATTATATATCCTATTTGAAGGCTTTGAAATGGCTATAGATGGGTGACATGTAGTGGAAGATAATTTGTAGGCATGTGGAGATGGTGGGGTATTGACACAGATGGTGGTTTCCATTCAAGGTGCGCAATTTCATTGTGTATTTTCCACGTGATTGTGATGGGGACATTGGCATGAGATTGTAATCACATTTTCCTAGGTATAACATAGGATGAAGTGACCTCATAAATCCCATTTAAGGATGTTTTGTTAATATAATGGGTATTTCATGTAGACCAATGTATAGAGAAGTGAAACTCTATAATTTTCATCAAAAATAATCGGTCCATATTGATCAATGCATGGAGAAGGGATACTGTATGATTTTTGTCAAAAATAATGTAGGATGAGAAATTTTTTTGATTTGAATTTATGACTGTTAATATCCTAATGAGGCTCAAATACAGATGGAACATCAATAAAAATATGGGTGGGTGGGTTAGAAATACACTATCGACAAATAGTATTTTCATATGAATTTTTTTTTTAAAAAGGCCTCCTTTAAGGTAGAAATGCAGGGACTTACAAAGTAATTTAAAATTTTAATAAGGGACATGTGTGATATAAATATTATATTATGGGGGAGTATGATCTATTCCGTTTTGGCTCATTAGGTTTGTGTATTCATGTGTTTACATTTTTTAACCCCTCTGCCTACTATAGATTATTATTATTATTATTATTCTCAAATTCATAAAGACATTCATATATCTTTGAATATTAAGAATGGTAGAATAAATATATATATATATATAGGATCTAATTATTTTTCATATTCTTTTCACTAAAAGGTCCCTTATAAGGCTCACTAATTTCAAATAAACCATATATATCCAACTGATTCCATCTTGGATTAAAGTTAACATCCATGGTGTTGTAGTTGTAACATCATGTAGAGTTGGTTATTGTGGAATATTCTACACCTAAAAAGGTTTAATCAAGTTATTATTAGATTATTTTCATAGAAACATATTAGCACATAAATTTGATCCCTTTCATGTTATGTATACCATGAGGTGTTCCAAAATAATTGTGCAGTATAGAATTTGGATTAAAATTGACTCATACCTTGTCGTATCTACTATTAATCAATGATCCAAGGTTGTTCCATAGAAAAATTATAGTGATTTAGAATATATTAATTTCATTTATATTATTCAAGTCATTTTTTCTCATATTTTTCATGAACGAGTCCAACTGGAAGATGCACTCTCAAAAAGAGAAACCAAGAAAAGGTAAATAGGATCAGATTTCAGTTTACATTTTGATCATATGGAATTAGAATTTTTAAATGTTACTATAGATTCTTATACCCATATTTGTAATTTTATCTTATAAACTACATATATACTTCTTATTAATAACATTTCTAGGTGCGAGCCTCTAGATCACATTTAAACATTTCATGATGATGGTTATTAATACTATTATTGTTTTTATTGTTTTTGTTATCATTATTATTATAGTTAAGAATTGTGAAGTTGTTATATTGAGAACTATAGTTGTGAACTATAGCCTTAATATTATATAAATTATAGTGAGTTAATTGTATCTCCTACTTCTACAGTAATTCCGTAGTAGTATTGTTGCAGCGTGTTTGAGCCAAGGTGACCCGAATATTGGAACAAAGAGGATATGAGTTAGATATTGGTATTGTGTTATGTTCTTTTCCAATAAAATTATAGGATTATCAAGGTTTTAGTATTATATGAGAGATATTTTATACTAAGGGGAATAAAAAAAGGGGTAATTGAATAATTTTATAGAAAATGGAGGTATTCTTAAGAATTATGTGATTTGTTATTCATCAAATAAGTTTGTAAAAGTTATATGAGGTAGTTGGATTATGAAGGAAGTATGGGACCATGTAGTACCTATTTGATCCACATTATAAGTTCTTGAAACCTATGGTCGTTTACAATGAAGTGGTGGATATTTGTTACATGTCATGTAAGAATTACGTGGGGGTGGTTCGTGAAGGAAGTTCACGGTGGATAGTTTATTAATTAATGAAAAGGGGGTTATTGTTATTTTTTTGATTAGTGAGTTTTTCACTGGTATTTACCTATAAATATCCTGATTATAAATTCACTGAGGACCAATGTATGTTAAATAATATCCAAATATTAATCGTAAAAAATACAAGAAGTTTGTGTAGCTAGGATAATTATCAAAGCAGGCCAGTTTGTGAAGAAAAAGGTTTTCTAAAATGAAATTTTTGAAAGATGTTCCTCATATTTAGTTTATTATTTGATGTACATGAGGAGTTTCCATAAATTATTTCATGAATAAAAAACATATGAAAATTTTCATAAGGAATAATATCATAAACCATGATGTATTTAACAAAGTTAATAGGGAAGTTCGTGAAGACAATGTGTGGTGAATAGTGTTCTACATAGAACTTAGGTAAAAAAAAGTTTTAAGAATGAATTTTTATATGAAATTTTCTGGTGGGTATTCTGGAGGCTGAGAAGCATATTGGAGTGCTCTATTAAATATTTCATGATGGAAATAAAATTATATTTTCTTTAAAATGAGGAATTAACCTATAAATCAATAAACTAAGGAGACATCTATATGAAGCACCATATGGAGGAGGAGTCGATGGAAGTGTTTTTGAGGTAGTTATTGTGTTATTCCCTAAATTCATTTATAATTTCAATGTACCTGGCATGGAGTGATCATGATTGAATAATTATAATCCATCAAACAAGTAAATCATAGTTTATTTTGGTATTATTTACATATCATTAGTGAATACTCCTTGTATTATCCCTTAGTGGTGAACCATGTAAAATTTTTGTGTCTTGTGTTAGTTTCTGTATTATTTATTATGGTGAAGGTGAAACTAACAATGATGGTTTTAAAACGTTCTTACAAACATGATAGAAAGATCATGTTGATCAAAATAAGAATTTGACACCCTAATTTTCCGCTACCCTGTCAACATGTCCTGGGTTCCAATAAGTGGTATCATAGAAATGAGTTACATGTGTAAAATATAACATCAGTAATTATTTGATATGGAGAATTCAAAAAAAACTAAAATTGTTCTTTTATTTGATGGGAGAAACTACCATATTTGGAAGATTAGAATGAGATCACACCTCTGATCGCTTGGTATATATGCTTTATCTACTACTATAAATAGGATACATGTTAGTGATGAATCATAATTTTCTGTGATGGTAGTAGGAAAAATGTTGTTCGATAATGATGTTAAATCTCAAAATTATCTCTTAGGAGATCTATCGAATTAGATATATATAAAAAATATAATATTCATGAGTTCCAAATCCATATGGGATAAATAATCAAACATATATGAATTTGATACTGAAATTAATGAGGTTGAGCTATAAGTTCTCTATAATAGATTTAATGATTTGAAAATATTTATAGATTAAAATGTTGACAGTTTCTTCAACTGAATCTCGGAATTTTTTGAAACTATTTGGGGAATTGTGGAATAAATAAAGGATATACATATTTTTTGAATTTGATATTTAATATATAATTATAATCATGTATCTATTTTAAATATATGTATTTCAAATCTACAGAAAAACTTGAAATCACTAAAGGTGATAATGATAAATAAGATGTGGATGAAATTTTTTTATCTCTTGTGGAAATAAAATTTAAGAGAGGAAAACAGATATTTTAAGGCAATATACCCTTGGCCTAATTTTTATGTGGAAAAGTTAGTTGCATTAAAATAATGCATCTAAGAAGATTTGATGATGATGAGAGTGAATCATAATCTATGCATAAGATATGAAGAAGATTTCCTCTTAAAAGTGACTCAAAATTTGGGACTTCATATGGAAAGAATTTCTAGAGGAAGAACATTGTGAGAAAACAAGAAGATGATAAAAAATAATTTTTTGGGGGAATAACAATCAGAATTATACTAGAATATATAAGATTATATGATGGAAATTGTTGAATATAAATGATTTGAAAAATAATATGAAAAATAATTGGAAGGTTTTGTAGATATCAAGGTGTAACCTAAGTGGGGTCATTAAGAACTTCATAAAAATAGAGAAAAATAAAAATATTGGATATTTTCTAGAAGAATATACTGTATATTTGGATATTATTGGGGATATAATTGACCAGATACAACAAGATTATGATAAATATTTATCAAATCATTAATGTTTTGGAGAGGTTATGGAAGATAAAATTGAGATTGAAGAAGAGGAAAAGGTTAGTGGTAACCTAATTATTTTTTATAGGTGAGTCCCAAGAATCTTAAGGAACTTAGAGATTAAATCATTGCCCATAGGGGTAAATTTAAAGTTGAAATGAAATCAGGATATTTAAAGAAGAATATACACATTGAGTGGTTCATAGATGGAGAACTATTAAAAAGGGATAAGAAATGATTGTAATGTGTTAAGAGAATTATGAATGAACAAATACCCATATTTTTGGGTAAAATTGAAATCCAATATGATGTTGATACATCAATGGTGTGAAAAATTATATAACTTATCAAAGGGAAGAAAAATGTTAGTGATTCTAGCAATAAAACCAAGATATCAGAATTGTGAACAATGATTGATCTAAGAAAAGTAAAAAAATGGCATGAATAAATCCTTAATATTTAAATATGTTTCAGTAACATATAAGAAACTCAAAGGCTAGGTAAATGTGTAGGAATGGATGAGAGAAGATATTTCCTCTTATGAAGTGTTAGTTTCATGTCTATCTTTGCCACACAATGTCATACTGTGAAGAGATGAGAAGTTATTTGAATGGGGAAACTCCTGAAAATCATCAAAACAGAATGATTTAATTTCCTTTATAATATTGAATAAGTACTATATAAATATATATATTACTCTAATTTTTTTGACATTTGACATAAATCCATTGACTATAGGTATAGGGAAGTGGAAATAGTACTATAGAGATTAGAGAAAAATGAATATAGGTCAAACAAGAAATGTCCCTATAAAAAATATATGCTCTCTATTGAAATATGAATATGAGTATGATTTCACTATATATGGTGTGGAGAAATTGGAGTGGTCATCTTATTCCAGTACACAACTAGGTATCTCTTGGAAGGAAAATACTACTCTTGAGAAGGAAAACCTGGTAGATATCACTCTCAAATATAGAGAAAAACAATAACACATGGATCTTATATAGCGGGTACTTATCTCATATGACCTGAAATATGAATCTCATAAAAAAAATAAGGGATGAGTTGATGGGATAATGTATTTCTAGAAAAAAAATATCTTTAAGGATCAATGTTAGTGGAAATACATATTTATTAGGTGATGATTTAAAGAATATGGAAGTGATTTATCTAGATGGTTTGTAATGCAACCTATTAAATATTAGTCAACTATGTGACTTGGGACTAGAGGTCACATTTAACCATAAGGTACGTATAATAAAAATTAAGGTTGATAACTCACTAATGAAATTCTATAGGATAAAGGGCGATCTATACAAACTAGATAGAAAATAAAACACTTCTCTCCTATTAGTTAAAGACTAGAAAAAACATGTGGAATTAGATGCTTAGACACATTCACCACTAGAGTATGGAGAACATGTACAGGTTAAAATATATGATGGATATTCAAAATCTTAAACAAGAAAGATAATTTTGATGCCTGTATATGGGGAAAATATTTCAAAATCCATATTCATAGAATAAGAGGGAATCCAATCTCATTGACCTAATGCATACTGATTTTTGTGGTCTAATGAATAGATCAATCATATATAGAGAAAGTTATTTCATTGTTTTTTTATTATTATTATAGTAGAATGTCTTGAATTATCTTCATATAGAGTAAGGGATAATTTATGGGAAGCATAAAGTGGTACAAGAGAAAAGTGGAGAATGAAACTGGTCATACCATTAAAATATTTCCATCTAATAATGGAATGGAGTACACATATATTGAGTTGAAAAATTACCTTTAAAGACACAGAATTAAACATGAACTATCATCAGTTGGAACTCTATAAGAAAATTTAGTTTTCCTAAATTGCCCGAAGGCCTTCATTTTTATTTATTTCAGGTAACCCCCTTTCAAGGGATGAGGGGGAACCCTTACAAGGCCCATAGGCTTAGAGATTACATGGCCCGTAGGCTTATGAGATTACATGACCTGAAGGTCTTAGGGAATTCAACCAGACTATCTACAAGGAACTGCCCCTCCCCAGTAGCTGCATCATGATAGTAGCTATCCACCTTCACATGGCCATCTGGCTAGGCTTCCCATACAAGAACATGTTGATCCCGATGTCATAGCCATACCCTCTAATTCTGAAAAATCCATTTGGCTCTGCTCTGGTGAGTGCACCTGCTCTGAATCCTCTTCTAGGGCTGCTCTTTTTTTGTAGTGTGTCTAGAGCAACTGCATGTGGCTCAAAGGCCTTGAAGTGGCCCAAAGGCCTTAAAGGTGGCCAGAATACCCTACTGACCCAAAGGCCTGGGTGGCCTGAAAGCCTTAAGGACTCCAAGCCCAAACTGGTGGCCCAAGGTGAATAGTTCCAGCTGCTATAGTACCGAACTGTACCTGCATAGTAACTACTACAGTTCTGGATATAGTACCCACACAGTGTATAGTTCTGCTACAGTATTTGTATAGTGTACAGTTCTCCTACAGTTCCTGCACAGTGTATAGTTTTTCTACAGTACCTCATAGTGCCTACTACAGTACTACTACAGTACCCCCAGAAATATGCCTTTACCTAGTTTTGAACCTGGGTCTTATGGATGCACTTAAGTATACCTCACTAACTGGGCTGAGGCTCATGTTCCATAAAATGGAGTTTCGAATGATGAAATAGACTGGTGAATAATATGGCCAAAACAATGCTCATTGAAAGTATCATCTCTCTAAACTATTAGAAATAATCAGTTCAAGTGGTGATGTATACTCAGAACTAGATAGATATGATCCCTAGTTAATAGATTTCACTTTGTGAAATGGGGCATACAAGTTAGACACATAGAAATATTTTTAGTTCTTTAGAATAAAATGATACATTTGAAACAAATTTGGAAATCAAGGTAAGTATAAAAATATGAAATTTGAAGTAGTTTTTCCTAGATACTCAATAAAGTGTAAGGATTATAAATCCTTTAATAAGAATATAAATAATTTTTTAAAAATTATTTATGTCAAAGACATTGAATAAAAAGGTTGGAAGAATCCAGGGAGCCCAAATTTTTATAAATTGTGTGATAAAGTGGAGGAAGTTGACACCACTCATGTGGTTAAAAAAATCTACAAAGATGATGAAGATTATGGGGATAAATCATAATTGGATATGATTGATGAATAAATTAATCCTACACTTAAAATGAGAAATACGGTAAATCAATTTAATCCTTCCATTTTGATCGCTGAAAAAACTGCTCCAACATATAGACCAAGAATTTGAAATGTTCATCACGGTCATGTACTATCAATGGGTTTACTGACATAATTTTGTTAATTAGAAATGAATGGATCACAGTTTAGATATATTAATGAGTAACTTGATCAAATCAATAAAATTAAAACTTGTAAATGAGTATAGAATCCCAAACATTATAATGTGATTGAAATGAAGTAGATCTTTAGGAATAAATTTTAAAATCATGGAAACATGATTTGAAATAAGGCATGTCCAGTCTATAAAGGATATTAATAGATTAAATGGGTTGATTAGGAATAAATATTTACACAAGTGTCCCAAATTGAGTTGATCTATATCTTCTTGAAAATAGTAATTTCAAGAGGTTTCAGAATTTATCAGATGGATGTTAAAATAACATTCATGAATTGGATACTTCAATAATAGGTATATATTGAATATCCAATGGTGTTCTTGATTGGTGATAATGAAACTAAGCTGTGTATATTAAAGAAGGACTTATATGGTCTAATGCATCAACCACAAGAAAGGTATGCTCAACTTGACTTGTATCTAAAAAATCTATAACTCAAAATGTCCAGTGTTAACCATAATCTCAATGTGAAGACATCCAAGGAGGAATAGTTTATGGTTATTGAACATATGGATAATATTGTATTTGGAGGAAAAAATTATATTTCTATAGAATATATTAATAATATCATGAGTTCCTAATTTAAAATTCCCATGACAGGTGAGCTAACATATTTTTTGTAGATACATGTGACATAAAAAGAAGAATATACTTTCATCTCTCATGAAAATTATGCAAGAAATATATTGAATAAGTTTGATGTCCACAAATCCAAACCAATTTTTACTCTGATCATAATTATAAAAAATATTGTAAAACAAGGGAATGGAAATTTTATGGAACCTACCTTTTATAGGATAGTAATTATAATTTTTTGATATCTGGAAAAAAAACGTGGTTAGATGTTGTTTATATAGAATGATTTTTAGCTTGGTTCTAGAGTAATCCAAAAGGAATATCATCTTACAGTGATGAAACAAATTATGATATATATCTATAGTAGTCTAAATTTTTTCCCAATATAAATGATAGGAAAGTATCCTGAATTATCAGAGTAATCTGATGTAAACTGGGTTAGTAATGTGGAGGACTAGAAGCCCACAATTGTTGGTGCATTCTTTGTTAGTGATAAATGTATCATTTTTCTGAGTATGAAGTAGGAAATCAATTCATTGAGCACAATAGAGGTACATAATCATGTAGTTCCTGTAAAAACTTCCTAGTAAGTTCATGAAATCTATAGTTTCTTTTGATAAATAGGTAAATATATTTTTTATATATCATGTGAGAAGTACATGAGGGTTATTTTATGAAGGATGATCATGGTGTATAATTCACAAAGTATCACGAAGTGGATTAATGTAATTTATGTGATAAGTAATTTTTTGAAAGGTATTTCCCTATAAATACCCCACTAATCCACTCATTAAGGGTCGATGAGAAGTCATATAAGATCAATATATTGATCATAAAAATGTAGAATATAAGAAGTTTTCATAACTAGGAAAATATGTGAAGTAAACTAGTTTGCGAATAAAATGGATTTCACAAAGGTAGTTCACAAAGGAAGTTCCATGAAGTCAATTTGAAAAGTGATTCAAAAGAAGGAAGATTACAATGCAGGTTTTTTTAATCAGTTCATGAAGATCATTACATAAATGAAGTTCAAAAAAGAAGTATTTGAGGAGGTTTCGTTAAGAATTTTGCGGAGTAGAACTCCATGAATAAGTTGTTAAAGAATCATATCATGAATAGTGAAGTAGTTGATGAAGGAAATAGGGTGGTTCATGAATATAGTACATAGTGAATACTATTTCATATAGAACATACTTGTAAGGTAGTTTTAAGTATGTGTTTTTATATGTCATTTTTTTGGGTATTTTGGATACTGAGGAGTATATTAGAGAATCATATTCAGTATATCATAATAAAAATAAAATAATATTTTGTTAACATTATGGTAGAAACTTGCACATTGATAAACTAAGGAGAAATCCATCTAAATAAGTTCATGGAGGAGGAGTTGGAAAAAATATTCTAAGAGAGGTAGTGTGATATATCGTATATTCAATTATAAAGTCAGTGACCCTCGTATGAAGTGATCATGACCAATCAATTGTAATCCAAAAAAATAGTGAATCATAGAGGTTTCTAGTTTGACTGAGATATCATCAGTGTATATTCCTTATATTATTAATTAGTGGTGAACTAATTAAAAGTGTTGTGTCTTGTGTTAATTGTTCCATTTTTTATTATGGTGAATTTGAAACTAATAATTATGGGTTTAATAAGTTCCTCCCAATGCAAGAACTATATCATATGAATGAAAAAGAAAAGTTAGCACCATAATTCACTCATCCTCTCTTAGGATTTTCCGGGTAATAACATAATGCATTGTAGTAGTACTATGAAAGGGAATTGTAGTGGTGTATTATGAAGTCTTATGTGGTGGGTTAAAAGATGGTTTACTGATTTATATTTGTACTATGGGCATATGGATGGATATATAAAGATATATGTTATCCCTTTGGGGGGAGATAATGACCTAGTATGATTATAGATAGTGGGTACATGTCACAAACCGGACCGGGTCTCCATCCGACCCGGCACCTGACCTGGTCCACGGCAAGGCCAGAAGGGTGTTCCCGATCCCCACGGGCTGGCACAAGTGCCCGGGAATCAAAACTAACACATGGGAACAATTTTACCCGAAATAAAAGGCAGAAAAACAACTAACAAGATAAACAAACTAAAACTGGAAGTAGACAACCAAACACGCCTTTAAACTATAAACAGGTTTAAAGTCTACAACCTGAACCAATAGCTAAAAAAAAGACGACAGCGGAAACTAAAACTCTGACTCAAACCTCCTGGAAAAGGAGAGGCCACCTCAACACCATTCTGCATGAGAAGACCAACTGAAACCCGAACCACCATCACTGAGCACAATGTCACAACCTGGAATACACAAGAAACAAAATCTACATAAACCCAAAGGTGTGTGTAGTGTGTGATCCAAAATCCCAGTAGGACGTCACACAATAAAAAGGTTCCATGCATAATTATTAAATGACAAATACATTTGTAGTTTTAATTAAAGCAAGGAAGTAAATTCTTGAACAATTTTAAAGAAAACAGGTTTTTGGAAAATAGTTTCAGATGGAACAACTTAAATTAAAACACACACCCTTACTTTTTAAAATAACCAAAGTGTCACATCGAGAATCATAAAGTAACCAATGAGCACTAATAGGGGAGAGGCTTCATGGGTTCTAGCTATCTTGGGTCCCTAGATCTTTGTGTCTCGGTGAACGTGGCTTAAAAGGCCACGACCCTCAGAAAACGTGGCTTAGAAGGCCACGACCCTTAGAAAACGTGGCTTAGAAGTCCATGACCCTCAGAAAAGAATATGTTTAGTTAGTGTTGCAATAGTCAGTCCTTCCAGTGGAACCGGGTCGAGTCACCTCCAGAACACTAACTCACTAGTCTAGTCCACCCTCCTAGCTACTCGGGCTTCCCGTTTTGTGCTCAATCAAGTTTCAAGTTCAAGTCACCTGTCACAATAATGCATAAAAGCCAACCAGGTTTCTTACACACGCAAAAACACAATTTGCACACCAAAACCCACTTTCAAAACCATACGCACACCAAAATCTTTTAAAAACATAATCTGCACTACCTGCACATTAAATTACACTAGGTGAATAGTTTAACAAAAATTCTTTGACAATTAAGAAAACCCCAAATACAACTTAGTAAACATTTTTCAAACATGTCACCAAACTCTTAAAGGGAAAAAGGTCATTCAAAAAAACCCATTTCCAAAATAAATCGTATTCTATCACACACCAAAATATAAATCACGTCATCCGCACTCCCTAACTCACACACTGCATAATTCACCTAGTATGATTATAGATAGTGGGTACATGTCAAGAACCGGACCGGGTCACCATCCGACCTGGCACCCGACCCGGTCCGCGGCAAGGCCCGAAGGGCATTCCTGATCCCCATGGGCTGGCACAAGTGCCCGGGTATCAAAACTAACACATGGGAACGATTTTACCCGAAATAAAAGGCAGAAAAACAACTATCAAGATAAAAAAAACTAAAACTGGAAGTAGACAACCAAACACGCCTTTAAACTATAAATAGGTTTAAAGTCTACAACTTGAACCAATAGCGAAAAAGAAAAGACGACAGCAGAAACTGAAACTCTGACTCAAACCTCCCAGAAAAGGAGAGGCCACCTCAACACCATTCTGCATGAGAAGACCAACTGCAACCCAAACCACCATCACTAAGCACGATGTCACAACATGGAATACACAAGAAACAAAATCCACATACACCTAAAGGTGTATGTAGGGTGTGAGCCAAAAGCCCAGTAGGACGTCACCCAATAAAAAGGTTCCATGCATAATTATTAAATGACAAATACATTTGTAGTTTTAATTAAAGCATGGAAGTAAATTCTTGAACAGTTTTAAAGAAAATTTGTTTTTGTAAAATAGTTTCAGATGGAATAACTTAAATTAAAACACACACCCTTACTTTTTAAAATAACCAAAGTGTCACACCGAGAAGAATAATGTAACCAATGAGCACTAACAGGGGAGAGGCCACATGGGTGTTATCTAGCTTGGGTCCCTAGATCTTCGTGTCTCGGTGAACATGGCTTAGAAGGCCACGACCCTTAGAAAACGTGGCTTAGAAGTCCATGACCCTCAGAAAATCATATGTTTAGTTAGTGTTTCAATCATCAGTCCTTCCAGTGGAACCGGGTCAAGTCACCTCCGGAACACTAACTCACTAGTCTAGTCCACCCTCCTAGCTTCCTGGGCTTCCTGTTTTGTGCTCAATAAAGTTTCAAGTTCAAGTCACCTGTCACAATAATGCATAAAAGCCAACCAGGGTGCTTACACATGAAAAAACACAATTTTCACACCCAAACACACTTTCAAAACCTTACGGACACCAAATTATTTTTAAAACTTAATCTTCATTACCTACACATTAAATTAAACTAGGTTTATAGCTTAACAAAAATGCTTTGACAATTATACAAACCCCAAATAGAACTTAGTAAATAGTTTTAAAACATGTCACCAAACTCTTAAAGAGAAAAAGGTCATTCAAATAAAACCCCTTCCAAAATAAATCGTATTCTGTCACACACCAAAATATAAATCACGTCATCCACAGTCTCTAACTCACACACTGCACAATTCATAAAACAATAATAAAAAATCCAAAAGTAAAATTTCATAAAACAATTTAAAATAAACCATTTGGAGTTAACCATTAAACTCACACAAACCATCTTTTAAGACCAAAAGCACACAACTCCAATATATATATATATATATATATATCGTTCACACCACTTGTACAAATTAATAAGTCAACAACACAATTTAGAAATCACCAATAGAGTTCCTAGCATAAAACAGACGCATTACATAAACAATTCACTAAATAGTTTCAATGCAAATAAAACTTCATAAAGAAACAATTTCTCATTACACAGATTAATTAAATGTCATGATGAATTGATCAAACTTGCAAATTAATTAGTCAAATGATATTTAATCATGGAACCACCTACCTCGTGTAGAAACTCTAAAAAATTGGTACACAAAGGCCACTGCAAGTCAAGCACAACTCAAACAGCATGGGTATTTCCTAAAAACAAAATACCAAACCTTTTTCATAAAAATTAAACCAACTACAGCCTAATAATCTAACCTGACAATCCCCAAAACATTGACGGTGAACCGAAACCCATCGACGCCATACTAAAACAAAATTTGGAACCCTTACAAGATATAATAAATCAAGTGCACAAGTTACAAAATACAATCGTGCAATACAAAATGGATTTATATCCAAAACTCACCCTGTTTCACACAAGAATACCATATAAAAATTAAACACAAGTTAATAAATTATCAAAACATCTTTCTCACCCAAAATAAGTTGATGTCCACTCAAAATCATAAAACCCCTAAATTAATACATCAAACCAACTACACCCAAATTGAACCAAAACAATTTAATGCCAACCCCTAAAACAACCCCATACCCAAAGGACAACCAAAAATTAAAGGAAAGAAAAAAAAGAAAATAAAACCAAGGATGAAGACTATACCGAAGGGGGTTGGCCAGCAAGGGGGAAGGTAGTGGGTTGCGCCGGGCTAGAAAAGGAGGAGGTGTCGGTCTGCTTCACCAGAGGAGGGGTCCGACGTGATTCCGGATTGTTTGGAGGGAGAATGTGGCATGGACGGGGAACCGGCTCGAAGAAGGGAGGTCTGGCGGTTGGGGTTCGTTCGGCAAGGCAAGGGGGGCCAGCGGCTTGGGTTCGTCGGGCAAGGGAAGGGGGCCATCGGCTTGTGTTCTTCGGGCAAGGCAAGGAGTCCAACGACTAATGGGGAGTTGGAGCGACGCGGAGGAGAAGCGCGCAAGGGGAAGGGGAGCCGACAGCCATGGGAGAGGGGAGTTCAGCGCGACGGTAAAGGGGGAAGAAGGGGGGTGCAGCGGCCTGGGTAGGAGGCTACCAAAAACAAAGAAAAAAAATGAAACCATAAACAAAAAGGGTGGAAAATAAAATAAATAAAAGATAAAAAAACTAATAATGATAGTAATTAATATACTAGTAATAATAATAATAATGTTAATAACTTAATTAATAATACTAATAAGAATTATAATAGTTGGAATGTTAATAATATTAATAATAGTGATAATAATTCATTAATATTTAAAACAATCCTTTTAAATCTTTATTAAAGCAAATCTTAAATATAAACCAATTCATTAATTATAATAATAACCATTGTAATAACCATAATAATAATATTACTATTATCAGCAAAACAATTAATTATGTTTTTATCTAACTCTTATTACTTTGTTCTATTTTCATTTTATGACTCATTTTAATTTTATCTCTTAATTGTTAATTCATTTTATTTAATTAACTGAAAGCTTCAGGTCACCCGGTTTACCAGGCTAGGTCATGTGGTTTCAAATTGTGCCTCACCTGAGGTCGCGTGGGGTCTCCATTTTCAGGTATTCTCATCTTATTATTCATCGCAAAATTTCTCATATGCCTTGAACATCGGGCAGGCCGTGCAGTGAGCTGGGCGAGGTCGCACGGTGACCCAGGTGAGGTCGCGCGGCTTCGACCGCGGTGCGCGAGATGCAACTAAGGGCAAGACATCTGTTTTTTTTTAAAAAAACTTGAAAATTTTAAGTCAGGCTTCAAACCGAACTACCCGATACCCAGAAAAATAATAAAATAACAAATTTAAAAATGACAGATGTGACAGTACATGTGTGTATTTTGTGTGTGTGTGTCTCTCTTTTATACCATATCCCCAAAGGGTCTATCATATTTGGTTATACCATGGGATTTGGGCACAACCTATTTATTTCCTCCCCCATCATGCTACCTAACAAGATGATTCTGATTCTCTACACCACTCGGCCAGGAGGACTAAGTCATTCCCCAATAATAGGCCTCTAATCAGAGGTCATCTTTTATCCAACATACTTTTGTTCATCTTACTTTCCTATCCTTTTTCCCCATATAACCCTAGTTGTGTCAATTATTTGACCACCATACATTCAAATACTACATGTTTCTCACCATCAGTCACCTCATCAATATGTCTTCTCTCAACTTATCATGGTGAGTATTAATTTTTTCATTGATTCATACAACATCCCCTCCTCATGTATATACAAACACCAATATTACCATGGCCATCCCCCTTCATTAGATTACCTTCACACTACCATAGCTTCTCACATGTACCATTATCCCTGGATCTCTCTAGATATATTGACACACCACTATATTAATAAATAAATATAATTTGGATGTGGTTATACTCTATCTATAATAGGTTAGGAGTAAAATGTGACCTCAATCTGTGATAAATGGAGAACAACCTACAACCTTTAGAAAAAGTGTTGGGTATATTCCCCATGGATACTATGGTCATAATAATTTTTTGTGCTTATGGATAATGAAGGTCATAGTGGTTCTAATAGTGTCCAACCTATAGCTATTCAAAAGTGTATTGGTATTGGATCATTCATTGTAGACCAATATTATTCATCATAGGAGAATAGTGAAATATTTTTATAATAATAATAAATTAATTTCAACTTCTATGAATTAATTTACTATAATTTCATTAGAGGCATGAATAGAAATTGACCAAGATGATCAAAATTTCCTACCTCAAAATGAACCACTTTAACTCTATGTATTTTTTAATATTTTATGATTAAATTTGACTCAAGAAACATGATAATGAGGTTTTATTCACATTAATTAACAATTTAAAGACAAAAATGAGACTCAATTATTACCATAATCCCATCATAAAATTATGCCATTGTTAAATGAAACATTACAACCAGAGTAATACTATGTTAGTAGACAATCCAAGCTATGATTTCTAATATATCATTATTTTTATTCAAAACTAAAAAATGGTGCACCTATGATTTAGTAAATAAAAAATAATAAATTAACAAATATACTAAAATTTTAAACTCTTTTTATTCATGAAAAAATCACACCTAAAGGAAAACCTTATATTTTGAGATCAATTAATTTTATAAAAAAATGAAGAGTTATTTACTATGTTAAAATTGTTTTTTCCCCCTCATTTATTAAATTATTAAAATTCCATTAGAAATCCACAAACAAAAAAAAATAATTTTTTGGGCTATTATAATATATACACATTTAAAAAAATTATTCTCCAAAATACGAAACTCATTGCAGAACCTCAACAATTCTATCAAATAAACTTATATGAATTTCAGCATAAAAATAACTATAAAAGATGCATCTTTAAAATTAGAGAGACATAATTCAAGAAAACAGAAACCAAACACCTAAGAAAATGAATAATATCAATTTAATTTAATAATCCATAAATTACACCTCAACTATAAATCTAATTAACATAAAATATAAATGAAACTGATAAAAAGGGTATTATGCCCTCATCTAGGACTTTCACTCCCATGGGTTCTCCTATACACCTCAATGCCTCTATTATATTTAGATAAAAGGAAATATTTTCCCTCTTATATGAAATGTGGGTTATAATACCACATGCTTCTACCACATCACACTTGAACCTGATTCAATATCTTAAAGGGTACTACAACCCAAATGGAAAATTAACTTTGTAATTAAACCAATACACAAGGATCAATAGGAAATTGGATAGTGAAATTTGAATAACCAACATTTTTTAAAGAAAATTTTATAAAATAACTTAAGTTCACATGGAAATAATTAAAAAACTAATCATAAATAGTTACTTCAATTGTTCCATCACTATCACTTTACATCATTGAAATGAACTACTCATTGATTGGTTTATCATGAAATATAATACAAAGCTGATGTTAAATATTTTACTAGTCGACAACATCATCATTATATTTCATGTTATAACCTCATAACTCCTAACCACCAAGGCCCATCATTTTTATTTAATTTCACATACTACTGAGATGTTTCTACTCAAACATTCATATACATTCTATATCAAGTTGTGGAATCATTTCAAGTATATAATATTTTAATATCACCACATTTTCCTTGTAATAAACCATTTAATTTTGAAATGAGGAACTTTCCCATCTTAAATACACCATAAATTCTCATTATATAACCCACTTTATTATAGTCACATAACATATAACTGATAAATTTAGTCACCTACTAATATATCCTAAGTTTTGAAAGAACCATGGCCCAATAATTATCATTTTCTCATGGAAGAAGCCTCAAAGGAAACCTCTAAATTGATAAGTAGTAGTATTCACTATTTTTCACAAAAAAAGTGTAAAATATATTTAAACATATAGCTTATTGGTCACCAATACCACTATAAGTAAACAAGGTAATGTTCTCCCCAATGAACTCATCTATCTACCACAAATCCTAAGACATTATTTGACCGATCAAGACACTATTACTAAAATTGAAACAATTACATATGGATTATGTTACTTATAATTGGAACAACATCAAGAATTTAATCAAGATAAAAATTTATCAAAATACACCAATGAAAATAATATACACATTTCCATCCATATTTATCTATCATGATGAAATCATAATAGATCAAACTCATAATGTTTAAATATTAAGTAAATGAATTTTATATATGGTAAGTTTGAAATTTTTAACATAACTACCCCTTGTTGGTGCCCAAAATCTAATAAATACCCCTCTTCAAAAAAAATTGGATCTATATCCTCAACTCATATATCTCTTAGGGTACTATTGATTATAATTCTAAAAAGATTAATGTGGTGTTTAGATGTGATTCTATCCTGAACCTCACCTCATATTGAGGAGGTTAACTCATCGCCACTCAAGGAGAAACATTTGTAAAATTTATAATATCATGTACAATATCTTTCTCATGTACATCCACCACACACAAAAATCAGGATCATCCAATGAAGATAAACATACAAGTCTCTATCCTCTAAAAATCCAACTTTCAACCCCTATTTTCGATGAAAACAAATAAATAACCACTCAGACCAAAATATATCACTATTAATCAATAAAATCAATGCATAATTGTACCAAAACAACTAATTAATTACAATAATAAAATATTATAACTATATTTACAATGTAATTAATTCATATTACATCAAATATCTCTTAACCATTGATTCAAAAACATGATTGATATCAACCAACATAGAATATCCTTTAGCTAACATTGATAACTTCAATGATTTTTGAAACCTCTCAATGGTAAGACATAACACCCAAAATAGAGAGGTATTGATGAAATAGTATTATTTTATTATGTATTATAATATTTTAATAATAATATTGTAAACATAAATTATAACTTTCATCACCTCTGATCTATACACCTTGGATACCTCTACCACACAGAGTAATCCTCAACTAGATCCTACCCCTATACAAACCTAATGTTTAACCCCTTTCCAAATATAAGGAGGTTGAGGTTATAGATAATACCAAAAATATTTTTGTCCATAATAGATCTAAAACACATAAACTATTTTTAGGGAAAACAATATAGTTGTTGTTGCTGCTACTGAAATTACTGGAACAATTGATGTTGATGAGGTAGTAGTAGTTTTAGAAATGAATAGAGGTATATGAAACTCATGAGGTATAACATCCATTTTTATATATCTATAAGGTGTATTTATCTCATTAGAAATGGTTGAAATAATCCTCTAGTGATATCCCCTACCACCGCATTTTAAAAAATTAGGCCCAAGATCCCACCAAATGTCCATGAACTTATTACTCTAAACCTTTAAGACCGTGGAAAGAACTGACATACATTTTCAAAAACAAGAATTTGATTCCCATGTTGAAAGAAATGTATAAATACCAATATTACCTATACCCAAGCTCTATAGAATCCTCTTATTAAGGGAAGTGATCCTAGATATCAAGCTCTCAACCATCTCTACTTACTCATGTACCTCAACATAGGTCCCAAACTTCAGTGTCTTAATAAAGATATTAAATATTTAGTTAAAATTCCCTATAAAATTGGAATGATCTCATATCCTAACACTATATCATGTATATAGTATAAAAAATCAATACCATTAATCTCACTCTAAATTCATAGACTCTAGAACTCCCCCACTAAATAGTTAGTGATGCATGTTGACACTCAATCCTAATGGAAGATAAGAGAAACTCTCCTCGGAATATTACCCTAGAATATTCCTATAAAATCGTAGTCTCATACTAATATCCATGATAAAAATCCCACCGATAAAAAATTATCACCCCTATTAATTTAACATCCAATGGTACCTGATACTTAGAAAGCCTATAAATTAATCAGAACATGATTCGTACCTCTTTGATCCAAAACATAGAATCTATAACAGATATGAAGCCCACATATCTATGTTATATTTTCCTATAAAAATACATCAATATTATACTCTAAGTGTGATCTTAAGTTGAAATAAGTACATAAAACTATTTTTTCATAATATATTCTTGTTTTCCCTCAGTCTCATATCTAAGGAGACATCTTAGTGGAAAATCTAGAGGAAGGAAAAGAAATATTTGACCAACCTAAGACCAATAATATAAATATATATATAAAACATTCTTATTCCCTCAGCCCACCCCATGTAAAATTTATTTCCCTACTCAGCATTCACAGTTATAATTAACTAATTATAAAACATGATACAAATATGATTCTTGAAATATACCCTAAATAAATATTCTCACTATATAGTCATGGTCAATAGATAATTAGGTTCATGAAAAGGATTGTGTCAAACACCTACATCCATAGTTGGGTTATTGGATCTAATTTTTATCTTATGCTTAGAATTACAATTTCCATACCAAATTAACACAAATATCCCATGGGTCTACTCCAAAGTTAAACCTTGACGTCAACCAAATACTCTGATACTAATCTTTCATGACACATCCCTATCAAGAACCCTCCATGAATCTGTGATGAGAATGAGAGTGACCCCCAAGGTCCACCTCTAGCAGGACACAAGTTCGAGACTATTGTTAGGAGTACAAATCTTATAAATAGAAGTCATTTTTCTTATATATAACATAATGAAATATTTTATGGAAATATAAAAACTCCAAACCATAAAAAAATCCACAATCAAACAATATCATAACAAGGTGAAATATATGAATTTCAAGTAATATGATAGGAACTTGTTTATCAAGTATACTCATAGGAAAAATAATCAAAACCCATAAATATAGAAAACTCAAACCCAGTATTCCTAAGTAGTATATGATAGGAGATGAAAACTTTGAGTCCCAATAAACACCTATGAGATGGAATAACAAAGTTTAGCTTCACTACCACTTTGATTCTAAAAACCTGTATATAAAATTAACATTGAGTATATTAACACACTTAGTAGGATTTCCCAACGACTGAATAATATCATCAAGATCATGCATGCATAATAATCAACATAATGAAATTATAATAAATATTTGAGATCTAAAAATTAATTTCTACATATCAATGAACTATATAACTAGAAACTTGATAAAACCTAATCCCAATAATCTATAAAACACAATATAGTACCTAAATCATCTAAAAATAAAATAACTAACCCCACTATCAATCTAGATCCCAAAATAATAAGAATTCATATAGTATAGTTCATGACACCAGAATATAGAAGTCCCAAAAACAACTCCCACCAACTAGTATCCACATATGTAATGTGTATAATCCTACCACACTCACAATCGTAGTGAATTTATGCCAATTATTGGGGTGAGATATAGAATACTACTGTTATACACAAAAATAATGACTCATTTCCTACCACACCCATACCAATAAATGGGTTAAAAGAGGGTATAGTTATATAATTTCAATTAATAACATCTAATTTGATTCCACACTTAAAGAAATTAGTGAGTTGAAATAGGGAATAATAAGATGATCATGAGGTTTATTTTCTCATTAATAGGATGCCAGGTCATACCTAGGAAGAACAACCTTGGGTAGTGGTCACATAGTGAATGGTTCTCTCATCATGGAACTAACATTAAAAATACAATAAGGAATAGTCTCAAAAATCATAGACCTACATCTTGGTAAAATGATTTTCACCCTTATAATAATAACACCATAACAAACTACTAATTTATCATTTTTCAACCCATCATACTCATAATGTAATTTCACTCACACAAACAAGGTCTCAAAAGAGAACTTTTTTTAATCCACATGTTGTTGAGTTGTCTTTTTATTAATAATCATAAACTTTTTTAGACTTTTTTCAATATGTGTTCAAGAATAACATCTTAGAAGAAATATAGAGTACCCTAGAATGTTAATAAGAATAAAATTAGTGTTACAATACATGTTTTTATTATATATTGATTTGTGAACATTTTCTGATGATTGGATAAAAAACATGAAGATTGTAAGTTAGTAGTTTTCATTATTCCATTAAAAAGGAATATTTTTCTAGTATATTATTGAAGATAAATTAATATATTGAAAAGGGATTGAATTGATTACAATATTTAATGGATACTTATTTTTTATAGATGATTTGAAAATCTAGTTGATGAGAAAGCTATTACTTGAAGGTTCATGTGAAGAATTGGTTTAATAACATTTGAATAATTTGAAGTGATGAAAAATATTCTATGGATTATAGTGATTGTTTAACATTATATCTTTGTGAAAATTTGAAAAGATTTATAAAATTGGAGTATAATAATATTTTACTAATATTATATAAATTTCCATACTGCGTACTATCATATGGTGAAAAAATATGTTACTTTAAGAAGATACATGGATGATGTTTGTAGTAGTGTTAAATATGGTTTAGGTAGTAAAAGGTCCATTGAAATACTCTAAGGAGTATTTATAGACTGTATAATCATTGGACTTATTCTGGTGAGGATTGAAGATTGTTTAAAGATATTCCAAAGTAATTTTATGTTTTTGATATGTTTTGAAGAAGTTTATTAAAGGATGGATAATTTTAAAGTTACAAGTTGTTGAAAATTATTCAAGATCCCCCATATGTAAGAGTAACTCTGAAATTCTAAAGGATACATTAGAGTATTTCTGTGTAACTGATTTTCTGAAAAATAGAAAAGAAATTATACTTAATGGTTATCTTGTACATATTTAAGGGTTCTACAGTACTTTCATGAAGGTCGATACATAAGGGTAATCAAAAGTAATATTTAGAACTTTGAAAAGTATGGAGCTTCCCTATGATGTGTAAGGGTTCTACATCTTATACATAAGATTACACAACAGCATATGTAAGGGTAATTAGATGGTAGATTGAAAATTTGAAAATGTATTGAATCTATAATGAAATATGTAAGGGTTCTTCAATTCTTAGGTAACATTTTATAGAATATAATAATTATAAAATTATAGTATAAGTCTCTTTATCATATGTAATATCTTCCAGAACTCTAAAAATTGGAAAAGAAAAAAACGTCCGTGTGATATCAACTATATTTTTAGAGCCTAACATGATGACATTTAACATTATTCTAAAGTAAAAAAAATGGAAATTTAACTTATTTCACCACTATAATACATATGATATTTATTTATTACATAAGATGATATAGTTTAGAAAATAAATTTTTTCTGAAAATTCAAATGGTAGTATTAAAAGAATATAAATAGATATTTAAAAGAAAAATATTGGGAATGAAATATGAAAATGATAAAATGTTCTTTATGTTAGAAACATTATGATTCTAAAAAACTAATCCATGATTCAAGCAAATGGTTTCATTATTTAATAATGGAGAAAATAAATTAGTTATACTCCGTGGAGAATAAGATCATGTCGTAAGGCAATCTAAGGATAGAAAATAATTCAAAGCATTATCTTTAATCTAATATTCAATCACACCATAAGTAAAATACCATGTTTTAATGTGTTATAAAGAAAGTGTTTTTTGAAATATTCATGCCACATTGTAATGTATTGATTCAAGCATAGATGAATTTATTAATATCAAGAATGTGATCGCATCATGAGAATATCCTTCACACTATGTAAATTTATTACATGTGGTTATACACACATAGATAAAATAATTTGGTTATTATGGAATGATAAAGTAACAATAATTATGGATATAACATGGAGATTAAATATTGAGCCTTATGGATATATTATATGTGATCGTTTTAAAGGATTTTCTAAATATAAGAATGATTGAAAATTGAAGTATAAAGATTGAAGTGTTTTCATATTCAATGTATGTATATAATATCTAGGTGAGATATTTGGTACATAAGAATAAATGGAGGAGAATGAGAGTTGTATAAATAAGGGACATCTGATGTGGTTGTTATCCTTCATATTCTATGAGGTGAAGAAGGATAGATAGATCTAATACTACTGTGAAAGTTTATTCCTATTCATTAAAGAAGAAAATAAAGATAAAGAGAGACCATATTTATTATGTTGAAAATATTATAGTCCAAAGAATAGGATTTATGATCAGCATATTATTACCAATATTTTCAGGATTAAGATAAATAAGAGAGGGGGGATTTACAATTGTTTTATGTTGAGGAAGGTGATCAAACCCACACTGTACAGAAGATATGTGTGTTGATATTATTGATATAACTTAAATTGGATTAGGCTGAATCATATATTTTAATAAGAATTCATGGTTGGTTCTAGATCCCGAACCATAAATTTGGTGATTACATGTAACCTGATTAGTTACAGGAGTACATGTTCAATGATATACCCTTTACTAAGATTATTAATAATAATAAAAGTGGAATTTTGGGGAGGATAAAAACCACTATGTATTGAGGAAGTATTCATACACATTGAATATAGTGGAAAATCATATCTTATAAGAATTAAATTATGATTCATATGATATTTTGAGCAAGTAAATACATAATATTATTTAATAAATTTTTGTTTAATTTTATGGATATTTCAAAAACATATTGGAGGAGATGACCCACCTTGAAGAAGAATTTAGGAATAGTGAGAAATCATTGTCATAGAAAGTAATGGTGAACATATATCTCACTAAGAATGGTAAATCCTAGAGTTTTATAATTATAGATCCTGAAAAAAATTGCTCCAAATTTGAAAAATATTGGCATGATTCAATATTAGGGAAGATGAACCCATATAAAAACTTGAATAAAAGTTACACATATTTGAATAAAAAAAAGTATTATATTGATATTAAGAAATCACAATTAGAGGTAAAATAAAATAAGATAAAGGATATTGAAAATTAATTTCAAGAAAATAAAAAAACGGATAAGGATAAAATAGATAAGATAAAGGAGTGTGAAGATAGAATAAAGTTAGTGGGGGATGAAAAACATCATTAATATGAAATTATTTTATCTTGAAGTTAAATTAAATATTTTGGAAGTGGTTCAAGGTGAGTATTCACAAGGTTCTAAAAAAATAGTTTTTTTGCTAAAGAATCCTAACGTGTGTCTTTATTCAAAAACACCTTTATCTATCATAAACGAGACATTGAGGAAATATTATGATAAACCAATTTTTTCTCAAAGTGAAAGGTGACCTTTTTTCTAAGAAAAATTATTTCTACTAATATTTTTTTCATGAATAATGTAGATCATAAAATAATAAATAGGTAATGATGGGTTGAAAAAAAAGGTGGGTAACCCACCCCTAAATTTTTGGGGGAAGGAAGTAATTTTAGAAGTAGTTGTAATCGAAAAGAATCTGAAATAATTGGTGAAATTTAATAAAAAGTAATGTAATTAAGTAAAGTTGGATTGTTATTAAAATAAGAACAATATTTTTTATCTATTGTTGGTGTTTTGAAAGGTTCAGGCACATGGATCTTAATTTTTGTCACAATATTACAGCCTCTAATAGAAAAAATAAGCCTATATCAAGGGTGGAAAAAAATATGAGGAAAATAATAAATTAAAAGGATAAAAAAAATTTCATCTCTAATATATTTGGAAGCCTATTAAATCTTTATAAAAATTTCAATAAGAGTAGTTAGAGTGGAGAAGTATGTTTCTGCAAGTCAAACAAGCATATTCCTAATTAATTTGATAGAAAAAGACCAAAAAATAGAAGTTAAAGATAAATTAAGGTTAGTTTCCCTTTGGTTATAATTAAAATAAAAATTTAGTTAAAAAATATAAGAATTCTAAGAATGATGATTCACAAATAATAACAATAAGAAACATCTATTATGTAATAAGAGATCCCACTATAGACTATTTCAAATAGGCCATAGAAATTAGTGTTGATGAAGGAAAGATAAAGAAAAAAATAAAGAATAAATCCAAGAGAGAAATATTTAGGATTGTTTTGGTGGAATTGATCACCAAAATTTAAGAAGAACATAGAATTTATGAAATCGTGTCAAAAGGTGGAAACACAAGAGTTCTTGAGATGTTTTGTGGGAGGTGCAAGTAAGTTAGTTGTAATTCCCAGGCATGGATCACATGAATAAAACCTGATCAGGGGTTGAAACATGGCCTTAGGCATGCCTCCCCATATACTAGAGGCTACCAAAAAGTAGTGGGGTCCTAATATAGTTGTAGGTTGACTATTCCCTCTAATATAAATCCATAGGTTCATGAATGAATCTACTAAAAATTTGTCATGACCTGTTTATATTACGAAAATACCAAAAACCTATAGATACAAAATAAAGAGTCAAAGGTCCATCACATTCCATAATATAATATAGTAAAATAATATATATGATGCAATGAAATGTACAAGAGTTCCAGTATAAAAACATGACATAACATAAATAAAATGGTACATTGGACACTATATAAGATGAATAATAACTAAACAACTGGACTCCGACCCAAATCACATTATCATCCTATAAAATCCTCAACCTTTATGACCCCCTAGCTGAACCACATTCCCATATCCATACATTACATATTTCTTGAGATAAAATAGGCAGATCTTCCCATGTACATCGAAACTCATGTCATATGTACGGGTAGGGGTGATTATATGTGTTGGATCATCAAGGTAAACATGAAAACTAGAATACTAATCATACTTGCATTATCCAGTGTTAGATATTTGTAAATATGTCAAACCAACCATACAAGGGGAAACTAAGTCATACCTCAAAACTAGTATATAAACAAAATACTTGATTTATCTAGTTTTATATGTCTCAAAACACATAGTATCATCATTCCAAATAGTATTAGGCTTAACTTCTGATTCTTATGAGATGATTCTAGGCCATCAATGGTATTAATTATAAGGACTCAACCTTAAACAATACATAATCTTTAATTAAGTCAAGAATTCACATTGAGGATGTTTTTAGGTTTATATTTATAGATAATTAGGCTATAACTATTACATAACATCTCAAAATTTAAAATGTAGACAAGTCTACAAGAAATCCATTTTTTTCATAATCTAAAACATTATAATATAAAATATTATTTCCTTTATTGATAAAAATATTCTTGACTTCTAATTTCTCTTACACATCCTTAAATCCTCTGGAAAACATTTCAGAAACATGGGATGACCACTAAAAGAACTGTAAGGGATATAAAATAAGGAATGAAATTGTTATTTAATGAAAACATTTCCACACAATCATACTTTTCACCCATAAAACTTAACTATTTAACCAAACTCATGAAATCATAAGATTCTTGAAAAACTTAAGAGTAATCAAAAATCATAAATTTAACTCATAGCATCCATATGATACTTACATTATATCTTTCACAACTAAATAGGGAGTAACCATCATGGTTACATTTAGAATACCCATCACAGTATATTCCCAAAAAGTCTTAAAAAACCTTATCATTTAACTCCACCTCATCCCCAAATGAATTGGAGAGTTATCATGGGATCACACACCATCAGTTTATAATGAAACCACTCATATACATAACTAATTCCCAAGAACCATTACATAATCATAACATATAAAACAATCATAAAAGAAAAAATAACATTTCCACTTTGAAATCACATTTTATTTTTACCAGTCTCCCACTCATAAATGAAAATAATTTATTTGAAAATAAAAGTGTAAACATGTAAATTAAACATCAGAAAATTGAATCGATATAAATTGATAATTTTTTTCATGATTTATATGTTAAATAAAATATTCCAAGTTATTAAAATAATCAATCCATTTTTAAAATAAAATTAAAACCTTTAAAAAGAATATTTTTGAATCAAAGTGTCACATACTAATTTGAAATTTTTTTAAAGGAATTAAAAATTTAAAGAATTCATTTACATATAAATCAATCCTTAAAACCCATTTTTAATGCATGGACATTAAAGATAATGATTTAGAAGATTAAATCATTAAAACATTTAAAATAATGTTTTAGTTAAAGAGTTACATACAAATATAATTTTTTAAATAAAATTGATAGATTATGTGTGTTCATTATAAATCCCCATAAAAATTATAAATAAAATATAATATAACCAACATTCATTTCTCGTATAATCTTATCATGACATAATCATGAAGTATAAGTTTAACCCATTAAAAAATTATCTTACCACTTGTAATCTATAAAACCATAAATATAAATAGATTCATGATATTTCATATCAAAGGACATTATATATACACCAAACAAAATTAATTAGTGTTGAATAATGTATATATCTCACAGAGTTAAAAAGTGGGACTATTAAATCCTTACAAAGTTCGTATCAAGGATATAAGAATTTATCAATGGGGTGATTATGTGTAGAAATAGTATATCCACACAAATAGAAGTGTAAATTAAATGTAAACAAATAAAAATTTATTCCACGCATAATATTTTCATAATAAAATCAACGATCTAGATGTATTACCCAATGAATGGAAATTGAGTTAGAAAAACACCTTTCAAAGTTCATATAAATGATGTAAGAAATTATCAATAGGGTGATTTTGTGTAAAAACATTATATCCACACAAATAGAAATTTAAATACAAGATAAACCAATAAGAATTTATTCCACACATAATATTGGCATAATAAAATCTATGAAGTATATGTACATCCCAATGAGTGGAAATTGGGTTAAGAAGTTCCCTTAACTCGAGTTTGACTCGTCTCGTATGTTCCTTGTTCTTCTTGAATAATAAAATTATGTTATTTATATTCTTTATTAAGAAAATTTTCGTGTTTATTATTCCTTTTATATCAGTAATTACCATGTTATAAAAATTACATAATTTTTTAAGTTCATGTCGGATGCATTGTCAATATTCAGTTTTTGAGTTGAAAATGAACATAGAATGATGTCAAATAGTTCATATGGTCATAATTCTATCTTCTACAGAATATAAAACATTATATAAATATATTATATATTCATTATATAATTATTTATATTAATATTTTAAGACAAACTAAATACACCTTTCATGGAGATGGTAGTTCGTGCGTACACATGAACTCTGTTTTTGTTTTTCGTGTCATATTGAAAGAACAAACATTAAATGACATGTATGTAAATATATATAAATATATAATATCATTAAATTTGAATTAATATTTAATTTATATCATATATTTTTATTAAAACAATACTTAATACATTCCATGTGATTCGTGAATGAATAACATCATTTTGAAGAGGCGGTAGTCCACACATCCCTGAATGAGGTTATCATATAACCATAATATGGAAAACATTAATGTGTGACTAATATAACATTTAAAATTTTTTAAATAGGTTATAATATAAATATTTAAATATTATTTAACATGAAAAAATGTTTTAATACCATACATGAAGGCGCTAATGGAAAAAGAACAAAAACATTATTCACAGAGGTGATTAACCTGATTTCCATATAGGTATAACCAGGTGAAATGCACCCGTAAGGGGCTCTCGCTCTAGAATCTTCATGCTCTCGCCGCGGCCGGCTCCTCCGCTGTGGATCTAGGGTTTGCTGGTGCTCGGTGGGTTGGAGGTAGATCTCCGCTGCTAAGCTTTGTGGTCCTCTCTCTGGTGGGAAGCTACTCTCCGGCGTCGGTGGTGGCCGGTTTTGGTCTGCGGGTGTAAGACCGGTCTTGGTGACGGCATACTCTCTGGAGCGTCCATGGATTAGATCTCGGCAGATCTCTGTTGTCTGGTGGTATTTTTTTCGCTTTTGAGGGCCGCGTTCTTGCGTCAGTGGTTCTTCTGCCTCCTCCCAGGTGAGTTGCTGGGTTTTCCCTAGATTTGAAGCGGTTGGAATGCCTGGTTGCAGCGGGTTCTCTCTTTCCATGGTTGTTTCCGTTGTTTTTTGTGTTTTGTGTGGTGGCTTGTGGTTGGATCTGGCGGTTTCGTTTTGGATCGTCTTGCCGGTGTGACTATCCGGTGTTGATTTGGCGTTGTGCTGAGGGAGTCGGCCTCGCTAAAATCAGTGACGAGGGTTTCTGCTTCGTTGACTACGGTTAAGGTTTCCACCGGCGGGGATCTATTCCTTGTCGCCGGTGTGGGTGATCGCGGGATGACGGGTGTCGGTGAAGCTCATCGGCGTTCTGGCGTTTTGGTGATGACTGATGGTGTTGATCCGTCGTATTTGACGACGTCGATGGAGACCGACGGCCGGAATCTCTCGCCGGTGATGGAAGGAGGCGGTTGCTTTCATTGACCCGTTTCTCGATGTGGTGTGAAGCTCGAGCTGCGAGGTGGCGTGCGGCTCGAGGAGGCACGTGGTTCGATGTTTGTTTGAATTTGAATTGGATTCATTGATGTTGTATTCTGCTTTTACTGGCATGAAACTGGAATATTGTGAGGTTTCCGGTTTCCCTCAAACCGGGTTGCAAGGGAACTGGCTACCCTCAAACCAGCCATTTGAAAATCAAAAAAAATGATTTGCAAAAAAAACAGAGGTGATTAACCAACAAAACATAGACAACAATATCATTTCTTTGAACAAGAGTAGGTGAGGAATAAAATGGATATAAAATATTCCATTATAATCATAAAAATATATTATATACATTATTATTGAGTTATCATTCATTTATTTATGGATGAGGTGTGGATAATGTATAAAAATAAAAAAAAATAAGAGAGATACTTTTGGAAAATTGCCTTTTGAAAATCCCCTCCTTGTAAGACCCTTAGGACCTTGGGTTTGGTATTTTGGGGAGTCCAGAAGAAATTATATGTAGGAAGAGTTATTAGGAGAGGTTTGGGAGGATATTTAATGAGCTACATGGGTTTTTGGTTTGAAAATGGGAGGTGGAGTGGTTGTATTTATACTTGAGGAGAGGTGGGTTCAAGTGATTAGTTTATTCATTATCTTATATTAAAAGAAAAAAATACATACGTGGAAATAAATTCAAAAAAATTGACTTTAATTAATTATTTATAGTTTGTTTAAGATCTATTAAAACATCAAACACACTTTAAAATTGTGTTTTTTAGGTAGGTTATGCTTTTAACTTTTAATTTTAACCCTTGTCAAAATTTTACTTTTATTAAGGTAAATAATTTTTTTACCGTGGTAAATTTTTGATACCTAAAAATTAAATTGACATTAAAACGTAATTTTGAAAATATTATTACAAATATGGAATCCATTTTACCTAATTTTAATAACATAATATGAAAAATTATATTTAAAACAGATTCTACAGACAAGACTAAAAATCGGGTTTTTAAAGTGAAATGTTCAAAAGTTTGAAATGTTTTTATATCTAATTTAAACTTAAAATTTATTAAAATTATCTAAATTGGATTAAAGGATTAAAAATTAATCTAATTATACTTTAAAATCATTTAAAATTACAATATTACTATATAAATAAATTAGATGGAAAATTGACTTTTAGTTAAAATGCAGTATTTTCACTATTCATTTAAAAAACAAACATTATCATAAAAATGAGAAAAATCTATCCAAATTAAAATTTATGTACCTATTACAAATAAAAATTATATTTTTTCAAATATACTTATAAAATTTTAAACAACTATATTTTAAATGGGTTCTCTATTATAAGTGGAAAAACTTCATTTTTCGAAAAATAATTCTTTTATCTCAAAAAATTATTTTGTTCTTATGTCTTGTCTAGAAAAAATATAGGATGAATCTAAAAAATTACATTGAATATATTATATATTTATTTCATTAATAAAACCAACCATGAGTGATTTTATTACTTTAGAAACTCACTTATTTTCATTTAAATAGTTTTTTAAGAAAAATATTTCATTTTATTTAAAAAATGGTTTTGAATTCATTTATAATTTATTGTGCACAAAATAATTAATTATAAACATATGAAAATCATTTTATCATATTTAATTTAATATTATTCATTCCCTCTATCCCAATTTCTAGGTTATAATGGTAACATTTAAATAATAATATTTAGTTGTTCATTTAAGCTCGATGTAGCGTATCTTGTACACTATCGAACATAGTTTTTTTTTCTTAAAACTCAGGATGTTACATACTCCCCCACTTTAATATATTTAGTCCTTATAATTTGAATTTTGGTTTGGAAACTAAGTTATAAATTTTAAAAATACCTTTATTTCAATCTCATATCGGAAAAAGGATTAATAAAACTGCCATATTAAAAGAAAGAAAGAGAAGTATGAAGATCACCTGAGTAAAAAATACTAGAGTTCCATGTAGGAAAAAATGGATATGGAAGAGAAAACTAACCATAAAGTTTCGATGGAGTGTGATATAAAACATTATATGGAGAATGTTAACAATCAAAAAACCATTAATTTGTGATTGGTTAAAAGTTTGTTGATTTACCATTTTGTAAAGTAATCGGATAATGTTTTTGTTTTAGGATCGTTTTCATTGAATTGAAGAATTAAATTTCTACTCAGACTAAGTTCATAAGTAAATATACGTGACCAATAAATTTTCATCCTTTAATCAATTTCTACTATAAAATCATCTTTTACTCCAAATTATGAGTATTAAATATGACTTGTTTGCACCTAAAGCACAAGAATCCACTTCTAGAGAATTACATAATCCCCAAAATTTTGTCTATATATTTATCCTATCATTAGACATTAACCAAAATCAAAATGGTTAGTACTTGATAAGTTAATTCCAATAAATAATAAAACATTTTATGGAGAAAAGTACTTTTAATCTTCTAAATTCAATTTTAATACCCAAAAGTTCAACATATACTATTCAACAAATAACTATCATTAAAATCCATCAAAAATAATTCAAACTATGTTTGAAACACAAAAATAAAAATAATTTGATTACATAGTCTCCCAAGATAAATTTTAACATTTATCACCAAATAGCATCGATCACTCTCAATGTCTCATACCAAAAATATAATTTCCAAAATCACATACTCTCCAAAATTGGTTAATAATTTCCATAAAAAACCCAAATCTGCATAAGTCCATAACAAAAAATAGATTCTTATGAATTAAAATTCAACCATTAATCCTCAAATAAAATACCATATTATTCTATTGACCTTAGTCATATAGGGTTCCCAAAATAGTAAACATCGTCCAAAATGACATTTATCACTTAATGCCAAAAACATTGTCTAGTACCAAGGATATCTATTTGATAAAATGTAAGTTCCCTAAAAAACTTATTCATATTCCATAAACTTGTTTAACTAAAACTAAAAGGTCATAATAACCAGGGTCTTCATGTAGGCCATTGGTTAGAAATAAAGCCTTTTTCCCTTCAGTTGTGGGTTTGATTCACGTATCCTTGTCTGACATGACAGGTTGTCACACAGTTTACATGTTTTCCTTTTTCAAAAACTATATATTTCTTAAAAAATTCCCAAAATTATATAAAATACTCAAAAAATAACCATAAAATTTTTTAACCCCAACGTTTAGTTCATACATTTCATTTGACATCTCATCTATAATTACCTCAATATATTAATTCATGATGTCTCATATTTAGTTAAATTTTTCATTTAATATCCAAATGATTTAATAAAACTATTCAGAATAAAAAACAATATCATACCTTGATCATGGTGTCCACCTGGTTTCATCGTCATTTTGTTCACATAGATATAAGTTCCATACACTACAACAATGATTTAGATATTCTTAAAAAACATTTTCTTCCTTTATCCAAATAAATCTTGTAAAACTTGGGTCGTATGGGTGTTCAAAGAAAAATAGTTTTGGAAAATGATATTTTATGACATATAATTTCAAAACATATGATAAAAACTAATTTTTTATAAAACAGTTAGACAAATTTTGACTTTAAAATTTCAATCAATGGTCCTTTTAAAATACCATAAGTATGTATTGAACAACTATATTTTAAAAGAAATCATAAATCGGCTAAAAAGGGTATCCTTCTTTAGTAGCTTTTTCAAATTCATAGTATTCTTAAAAATCTTATAGTAAGGTAAAATATCTAAAAATGCCTTGATAATATTTAACTTTTTTAAAAATATGATAATATTTAGACAAACAAATTTGATTAAAAAAACCATGATCCATTCTGGTATCTATGTATAGAGGAGGTGTTTGATATCTCATACAACTATTTTCAAGAGATTTGTATTTTAGAAAATGTTTCAAAATCTTCCAAACATTATTTTGCAATAATTATTGAAAGAAATTCATCTGAAGATATAGGAATGTTGTTTGAGATCCTACTCCTTCCATTTTTAACTGACTCTCCTTGATCTAAAAAAATTTATATAATAATGATTTAACTAAAATAATAGACATAGAAACTTACTATATGTTTCACCAAAACTCTTAATCCTTAAAGTTGTCTAAACATTTTCTCTCATACCAACCGTAAGGATCCAACTATAAATGTTACATAATCTTAAGTTAAGTAAATAAATCACAATGAGTATCTTTTCAAGTTTATATTTTTAAAGAATTATGCCATAACTATTACATAACATCTCAAAATTGACAATGTATACAAGTCTACACACTATCCATTTTTTCATAATCTAAAACTATATAAAATAAAACATGATTTCCTTTCTTGATAAAAATATTATTATCTTCTTCATTAATATTACCCATCCTTAAACCCTATATAAAACATTTCAAAAACTTGGTATGAGCACAAAATGCTCAGTAAGGGATATAAAATAAGGAATCAAACTGTTAGTTCATGAAAACATTTCCACAAAATCATACTTTTCACCCATAAAACATAAACTCTTTAACATACCTCATGAAATCATAAGATCCTTGAAAAAATTATTTGCAATAATAAATCATAAAGTTAAATTTTTTCATCTATATGATACTTACATTGTATCTTTCACAACTATATAGGTAGTAACCTTCATGGTTATGTTTGGAATACCCATCATAGTATATTTCTAAAATCTATTAGGAGAAACCTTATCATTTTACTCCATCTCATTATCCAATGAATTAGAGAGCTATCACAAGCTTACCTACCCTCGGTTTATCAGATAACCACCCATATACATAATAAATGACCAATAACAATAACTTAATCAAAACACATATAACAAGCATAAAGGAAAAAATAACATTTCCACTTTGAAACCACATTTCATTTTTACAAGATGCACACTCACAAATTTGAACACTTTATTTGAAAATAAAATTGTAAACTTTTAAAGTAAATATAAAAAAATTAATCGATATAAAAGTGATAAATTTAGTTCATGATGTATATGTTAAATAAAACATTCCATGTTATTTAAATAATCAATTCATTTTTAAAACATATTCAAATCATTTAAAAATAATATTTTTGAATCAAAGTTTCTCATACCACATTGAATTTTTTTAAAGGAATTAATATTTTAAAACATTCATGTTCATATAAATATATTCATAATACCCATTTTTAAAACATAGACATGAAATAGAATAATTTAGAAGATTAAATCTTTAAAACATTTAAAATGATTTTTTAGTTAAAGAGTGCCTTATAAAGATCATTTTGAAAATAAAATAGATATATTATGTGTTTTCACTATAAATCCAAATAAAAACATATAAATAAAATATAATATAACCAAAAATCATTTCTCACATAATCTTATCACGACATAATCATGAAATAGAAGGTTAACCTAATGAATGGGAATTGGATTAAGAAATTCCCTTTCCACTTATAATCTGTCAAATAGTATGTCTAATAAAATTAATAATAACTGAATGAAAAATGTAATAAAATTAAGATAAATATATTCATGATATTTCATATCAAGGGACATTATATATACTCCACACAAAAGTAATTAGTGGTAAATAATTCATATATCTGAGAGAGGTAAAAAGTGAGACGAGTAAATCCTTACAAAGTTTGTATCTATGACATAAGAATTTATTAATGGGGTGATTATTTGTAGAAACAGTATATCCTCACAAAAATACGTGTCAATAAAACATAAACAAATAAAAAGTTATTCCACACATAATCATGGCAAAATAAAATCAATTTTGTAGACGTATAACTCAATGAATGGAAATTGAGTTAGAAAAATCCCTTAAAAAGTTCATATAAATGACATAAGAATTTATCATTGGGGTGATTATGTGTAACAATAGTATATACCAAAAATAGAAGTTTAGATACAACATAATCCAATAAAAATTAATTCCAAACATAATCTTGGTATAATAAAATCAACAAAGTATGCATATAACCCAATGAGTGGAAATTTTGTTAAGAAGTTCCCTTGCCTCAAGTTTCGCTCATCTCGTATGTTCCTTGTTCTTCATAAATAATAAAATTTGGTCAATATCTAATTTATTCAGAACATTTTAATTTTTACTATTCATTTTATATAATTAATTACCATTTTATAACAATTACATAATTATTTAAGTTCATGTCGGATGTTTTGTTGATATTCAGTTCTTGAGTTGAAAATGAACTTGGCATGATGTAAAATAGTCCTTGTGGTCATAAGTCCATCCTATCCAAAATATAAAACATTATATAAATATATTATATATTCATTAAATCATTTTTATAATAATATTTGAAGACAAACTAAAAACACCATTCATGGAGATGGTAGATCGTACATACGCATGAACGCTATTTTTGTTTTTCCTATCGTATTGAAAGAATGAACATTAAATGAAATGTATGTAAATATGTATACATATATAATACCATTTATGTGGAATTAATATTTAATTTTTATCATATATTTTTACTAAATAATCCTTAATACATTCCATGTGATGTGTGAAAGAATCATATCATTTTGAGGAGGTGGTGGTCCACACGTCCCTAAATGAAGTTATTGTATAACCACAATATGGAAATACTTAAGGTATCATTATTATAACATTTACAGAATTTTAAATAGGTTATAATATACATATTTTAATATTATTTAACATGAAAAATATTTTTAATACCATCCATGAAAGCGGTAATGGAAAAAGAACAAAAACTTTATTCACGGAGGTGATTAACCAACAAAACTTGGACAACAATTTCATTTCTTTGAACAATAGGAGGTGAGAAATAAAATGGATTTGGGATATTGAATTATAATAATAAAACTCTATTATATAAATTATTATTTAGTTCTCATGAATTTATGGATGGATTCGGGGAGGATAAAGTATAAAAATAAAATAAATTAAGAGAGGTACTTTAGGAAAATTACCTCTTGAATATCCAATCCTTGAAAGCCCCTTGAGGACCTTAATTTTGATATTTTGGTGAGAACATAAGATTTTTTACAGGAGGAGAGTGAGTATTAGATGTTTTATTAGATATTTTAGGAGATAAAAGGGCTTTTTTTTCGAAAATGGGTGGTGGAGTGGTGGTATTTATACTTTAGGAGAGGTGGGTTCAAGTGATTAGATTATTGATTATCATATATTAAAATATAACCATATAGAGGTGGAGTTAGATTCCAAGACTTTGGAATGTAATTAATGTTTTAAATACTGGTTAATTTCTATCCACACATCAAACTCTTTTTAAATTTTTTAGTGTTTATGTAGGTTAATCTTTTAACTTTTAATTTTAACCCTTGTAAAAATTTTACTTTTATTACGGTAAATAAAATTTTTAGCATGATAACTTTTTAATACCTAAAAATTAAATTAACCTTAAAAAATAATTCAGACCTTATAATTCCAAATATGGAATCCATTTTATCTAATTCAAATTACATAATTGGTAAAATTATATTTAAAACTAATTTCATATATAAGACTAAAAAGTGGGTTTTAAAAGTGAAACGTTCAGAAGTTTGAAATGTTTTTATATCTATGTTCAACTTAAAATTTATTAAAATGACCTAAATTTGATTAAATGAAAATAAAATTAATCTAATTATAATTTAAAACTAATTAAAATGAAAATCTAACTAATAAATAAATCGGATGGAAAATCAATTTTGAGTTAAAATTCGGTTTTTTACTATTCATTAAAAACGAATATTATCAGAAAAATATCAAAAATTTATCCAAATTAAAATTTTATCTCCTGATTACAAATAATAAGTTTATTTTTAAAATATAAATTATAAAATTTTCAAAAACAATATTTAAAATGGGTTCTCTTTCAAAGGCGTAAAAACTTCAGTTTTACAAAAAATACTTCTTCTATCTGAAAAGTTAAATTTGTTCTTATTTCATGTCTAGAAAAAATATTAGATGAATATAAACCATTAAATTGTATATATTACATATATATTTAATTAATAAAACCAAAAAATAGTGATTTTATTACTTTTTAAACTCACTTATCTTCATTTTAATAGTTTTTTTAGAAAAACATTCCCTTTTATTTAAAAAGGGTTTTTCATTCATTTATAATTAATTGTGAACTAAAGAATTAATAATAAAAATTTCTAAACCATTTTATCATAATTTAGTTAATATTATTCATTCCTTCCATTCCAATTTCTAGGTTATAATGGTAACATTTAAATAATAATATTTAGATGTTCATTTAAGATCAATGTAGCGTATCTTGTACGCTATCAAACATAGTGTTACTTTCTTAAAGATCAGTATGTTACATTAATCCCAAAAAAAATTCCAAAACATCCTAGGAAATCTATTAGAATAAACATCCATGGTTTATTCCTAAGTTTCCTTGGAAATAAAATCATATCATCATGAATACAACTGATTCATAGGGGGATGACATCAGGAAATACATATAGACCTCAAAAACCAGATCTTAGTGCCATAGGAATCCCATATAATCATAAGATAAATGTAAGGGGATTACCCATGGCATTATAAATAAATAGGAAACAATGCTAAATTCAAGGGTAATTTCCATGGAATTCTAAACATGAAGTCATACAACCAAATCCTATAATGTAATCCTAGTCATTCAATATAACATCAGGATAACAAGATAGATCATAGTAACTATAGGTATCCCTTACATGATTTATATATATAAATCAGAGGGTAAATCACATCCCATGATATCTCATCTCATTACTAATTTGGTTTCTAAGGTGACACCCACAAAAATCACTACATGTTACCTAATTCCCCCTCTTAGGGTCAACAGAACAAAGAGACACCCATTAGGGTCCCCTAGGTCTCACCATAATCAAATTATTACCTCAATACCCATACATCTAATCACAAACATCAAAAATGGGTTCCTCAACTATAATTTCATCTCTTAACCCCATCCTTTCACCCTAGTCATGACATCCCTTATAATTTGTTAGGGACCTTCATATATGCCTTTACCCTCTAAGGGGGAAATCATAACATCCCACCCCAACCTAGGCTTTGATTATAATATCCCATGTCATTTACCAACAAATAAAATCATGAATAAATATACAATAGGCACCATATAAGTAGTTCATATCATGAGGAACATATAAAATCACTCATTATTCAGAAAACAAGGCATCTCCCTTATGAGGTCAAATGGAAAAAAATAAATCAACTAATCCATTTCATATTTCCTTTGTAAGTAAAATAAAAATAAAATTTTTAAACCCATTTAAAAATATAATCGCATACTATCTTTCTCATAGTGGGTCCTTGGACAAAATCCATCAAAACATTCTTTAGAAAACAACTTCAGTTTTGAAATACCATTTGAAACTAATTTCCCAAATCACTATCCTCCTTTGAAATACCATTAAGTAAAAACAATTTAATTTTTTTTTTAAAGGTAACCTCTTTCACATTTAAATCAAACACCCTCCACCAATAAAACCATAAATAGGGCCACCAGAACTCATTTGACTAAGGAACCACCATTGAACCATTTAGAAGGATATGTTGTCCATGTCAATTATTAGACGGATATGATCCCATCATAATTTATGGTCAAGACCACATAAGTCATGAAATATGTATATATATATATATATGATGGATCATGAATATAAAATCATAATTCTAATAAGATACTCAAATAAACTCAAGGAAACCTATATTTCATATTGTTATTCCCCTAGAAATCAAGCTCATCCATCACTACCTAGGATAATCCAATATTCACCTCATTTTCGAATCACATATTTAAAAAAATGAAATCCAATGATTAATTATGAATAATTTATAATAAATTATTTGATTAATTTGTAATCATTTTCAATCAACTTATAATTTAATAACATTAATTCCAATAGGAATAAATTCTTTAAATATCGTCAAGTCATCCCAGTGCACTGAAAAACATGACCAACCACGCTTGGAAGGTCCAAGACATACTCCTATAACCATTCTAGGAAAAATACCTATCATGTGACATCTAAAAAATAGAAAATTTAATTTAAACAAAATCCTTTAATAAATCCTATCAGTGACATACATTAAACAAAACATCATGCAGTGGCATGTGATCATTCTCTTCGGACATCCTATAATAACTCTGATACAAATACTCATTATATTGTATAATTTATATCATTTCATTTTTTAAATCATCACCAAACCCTAGCTAGATAAAACAAAAAATATATACAGTAAAGGGAACTGAAAAACAAATTATAGTGAAGTGATAGCATACCATAAACCAACATAAGATTACATCCAAGAACACCCCAGATCAAGGAGGAATCATGATGGGAATTGGAGACAGAGAGACCAATAATAATATCCTCTCTTCATGTGACATTGACTAAAAAATGAAAGGGGTGAACCTATAAAAATATATATCTACCTCTTTTTTTAAAAAAAATAAGAAGGGTCTCACCATGGCATGGAAAACTTTTTCCATGGCATGGTTCCATATTTATACTTTAATTAAAATTGCGACTAAGGTTGCATCATATCATGGTGAAAATTAGATATTATGGATAAGGTGATCATTAAAGATGAAACGGTGGTCAAGGATGCACCACAGCATGGTACAGCCAAGCTATTTTTTATAGAGGTCACCCAAACACACCTTAGGGAGCTCCACAGTGTGAGGATCCCCGTGATCTAGAAAAAAAGGACCAAACACATAATCGGGAGAACCGTGGTGAGATTATACCTTGATGTGACTTCACCCACCTCATCACATAATGCACCATGGTGTGGTGCTCCCAATGGACCCTCAAAATGGGCACCGTAAATCCACGATGGTGTGGTCTCCCATACGTTTCCAACTACGAAAAGACCTAGGCTCCACATTATCAACCCAGGCACCATACCCTAAAAGTTACCCTCCACCGTGGTAACCACTAGGATGTATTCCTCTCCATAGTGGTCACCTACAATAAATATAGCTATAATTACACCTGACATCACTCCACCATCCACTCAATCACCTAAGTCACATTCCGGACCTTGATCCACATATAAAAACATCTCCTCAAGATGTTTAACCTCTCTAAATTATATTATAAATCCCAGTCCACAAAACAAACCCTCTCTAACAATAAAAATTAAAATTTCATCTAAATTTTCCAACCCTATAAAACATGGGTCTTTACAACCTCCCCTTTTATGTCACTTCCCATTTCCAAGAAATCCTAATTGACCATAGAAATAGATATTAACCTATCCTAGTTGTCAATTCACTATCAACCCACCATTTCCAATATCTTAATATTGAATACCTAGATCGTTCCCTGAATAGTGTTCCTAAAGTGTTTTTACCTCACTGCATTATTTTATTAAAGATCATCATTCATCCCTCTTTGGGTTTTCTTTTCTTCAAAAAAAATCAACCTCGTCTGCTGATTCATCACTACTTGACCCAAGATAATTAGGATGTATTAACTTCAAAAGGCATCACTAAACCACCAAAATTACACATTAATGTTTGAACCTAAATCATAGTGTAATATAATGTTTGATCCCAAACTAACCCATTTAATTTTATGCTCTACCCATGAGCATGAACATTCTTATGATCTAACTCACTTTTGAATCACACTACCACCACACCAAAATCATTACCAACACATGAACTCTATACATTATCACACCTAGGTTCCAAAATAGTTATATCTATTCACCAGTACCCTTTTATCATCTCAACTATCCACTAACCTATTTCACTACACCCATGACACTTCTGGCATGAGGGTCATACACCTTTTTCCAATTTAATTTCCCCACCCTCCCCCATAAGAATATCCTTATCATCGCTACTCTAAATCCAACACCCAAAATTTATAGTCTTAATTACATCAATTATAATTTTAAATCACTAGATATGACCACCTCTATGATACCTAAGTGGAACCCCACAACATCAATCATCAAACACACTGGAACTGCTCAACCACACCAAATATTCCTAAAACACTAAAGCATTAATGATTTATTTTTATCTAAAATTACGGTGATCCCTTCTATAAAACTTTACCAAATAAGAATTATTACACCCAATGGTGTCCCCACCATAGAAATCTCTCATAGAAACATACAAGTCGTTACAACATACATCAAGGTTCCCAATCCTTGAACCCACCAACTCATATCCAACTAATAAATCCCAATATCATATTTCCATCAAATAATCTTACCATAAGAGACTCTCATGAAACATCCATGGAATATTCACTAGATACATAAATCAACTACCCGAGTCACACATATTCAACCATTTAAAATAATATAAATAAAACTACAGAGGCATTGGATGCTCTCTACTCACCACACCAACCAAACAAAACATACACATAAACTTCAATTGGTAGTATTATAAGAACATGACACACAAGCCATGAACACAATTCAATCATCAAAGTTACCCCCATCCAAACTCAAAAATATAAGTAAATTAGTTAATATAGGTACCAATTTCTTATTTCAAAAATATTCTAGATCATTTTGTACACATAAGAAACAAAGAGTTTTCAAAACACCCCATGGAATCCATGTGTTCTAAAAAAATCCCAATCCTAACTAGTCTCCTTCCCAAATATTGTTCCTTTTTCAAAAAATAATTTTGAAATCCAATTCCAAAAGCTATTTTCCTTCTATTTTCTCAAAAACTATAAAACTAAATTCATTTCAAATTATATAACTCTGTGAGACATTTCAAGTAAAACTGACTTATAAAAACCATTTTTTTACACACCATGTTCCACTGCATGATTTTTCCTTTTAAAAGTGGGTTTTCTCAAAAGTGTACACATCCTAAAAAAAATTTCTATATGGTGGAAAAAAAACACATCATAATCACAATAAATCATTCAATACCCATTCATATATACTAATTCAATCACCCCTTATAATTTAATTGAAGAAAATTGATTATATCATAATTTTATTCAATTAATAATATATTTTGATGAGGCAACATTCCAAACAACACCACCCATAGCTAAGAGTATTATGATCTAAGAATGACATTATCATGATTCACGAACTACTAATGAGGTCCTATCTAAGCCCTATGACTCTTCCTGAGTCCCATCTATCCTATATTGGGATTCTCAATTTGAACCATCACCTCACTCATCCTAGAGTTCTTAGTCCCTGTTTTGGAAATACAATAGAAACTTGGGTCTCAATCATTTTTATATTGTCTAGGAATGTACTCAATCTACCACATCAGTCTATAAACACTTTAAACACATTTATATAAAATTGTACCATCCTAAGAAATTATATAATAAAACTTTTCAATTCCCATATAAGATCTCCTAAGCAAAACCTGAGTGGAGGTATCCATGTGACCTTAGGCACACCTCCTCATACGTTGTAGGCTAAGAAAATGAAATGAGGGTCTAATATAGTCATGTTGATATTATTACCTATAACATAAATCATGATTTTCATGCCTAAATATATCAAAAAATCATGATTCAACCATATAACAGACATCCCCAAAACCTACAGACATAAAACAAGGATCTAATGAGCCCCAGCAATCTAGAATAAAAAATTAGTAAAGTATTCTATATAATTAAACAAAACATAGAAGACTAGAATAAAAAAAGTAATAACATAAATAAAATGTAACATTGGAAATTACACAAGATGAATAATAAATAAAATAAAATTTGAATCTATCCCAAATTAAAATCATTCTACCAAATCCTCAACCCCCATGACACACCAACTGAATAATGTTTTCAACTTCATGTAGTACATGTTT
Organism: Viscum album; assembly: GCA_963277665.1. Lineage (NCBI taxonomy): Eukaryota > Viridiplantae > Streptophyta > Magnoliopsida > Santalales > Viscaceae > Viscum > Viscum album. The sequence goes on from OY728161.1 coordinate 1,422,982,809, forward strand.
CCTAAGATAAAATAGGAAGATCAACCCATATACATCAAAACCCATGTCATTTAAATGGGTTGCGAGTGAGTCTAATGACCCAATAACTAGTAGAAAAAGTAGATGTGGCATTGGATTTTAAATTTTAGTCCTTCCATAATAGACGTTCAAACCCACATGGGAATTATTTTAATGTAGGATTTAGATAAAATTGATGTTAAAATATTATTAAGAAATATTTTCAAATTGTTTCTTATTGAACCAATGTTAAAATTGGATTTGAATATTATTTCCTAAAAATAATGTTAAAAGTTCTCTTTTAATGTCATTTTATTGAGAACCGATATTAAAATTCCATTTTTAAAACTGGTTCATTGGGAAACAATGGTAAAACCTTTCAAAAAAATTATACTCCTCGTGTTATTTTTTTCATCATTATTAGACTCTCGATCTTCAGAAACCCTAGGTTAGTGACTCCCGACCACCTTTTATCTTCATCATTTGACCAGTTTTCTCTTAATTTTTTCATCATTTCTCCATTTTATTTCATATTTATCCTTATATTAGAGGTGTACCAAAACCTTCAGACATTCCACACATTGTGGTTGTTTAAACTCATCTTGTTTGAATTCCACCATCATCGTCTTTCACTGTCTATTTTGATCCCCCACTTCAACTTCATTAGTTTCAATCAGTGGTTCATCAATCAATATTTTGGGCCCCTTTATAATATATCTTCTCTCTTAATATCCATATTTTGTAAGTTAATATTTTATTTTTTTATTTTAAAAATATTATCAATTAATATTTAATTTTAAATTATATCTATTCATTTTATTTTTTATATTTGTATCTTTATTAGTTGTAAATTTTTGCAGCTATAATTAATGTGTGGTTATGAATTATTTATAATTATAAATTGAGTGTACTTATAAATTTTAGTTAAAATTTTATTATGATTCTAATTATTTGTATTTATAATTTTTTATGTTTATAATTATTTGTGGTTTAAATTTATTACGGGGATACATTTTTTTTCAATTATAATTTTTTTGTTATAATTTATTTATACTTTTAAATTATATCCATTTTTTGTTGTTAAAATTTGTTTTTGAGTTGCATCCTTATAAATAATAACTTTTATCTATATTAAATTTTTAATTATTTATTTTTTTAAAAGATGTATAATAATAACATTATATGATTATATTTTTTATTTTTTATTTTATTATAAAATTTTAATCTCTATATTTAAAATTTATATTTGTTTATATATTTATATGTTTTTTTAATGTTTTAAATTTAACTATTTATATATATATATTTAAATATTTATATTTTTTAATATATTTATGATATTTTTTATTTTATGTAAGTTATGGATCATAATTTGATAAATACATGAAGAACTAGAGATGAATATGAGAAAGGGCTTGATTATTTCATGGAATTTTCTAAAAGAAATATTGAAAAAAATATATCTAATTTTCCATCCATGCCTGAAGTGTTTAAATATGAGAAAATTAAGGTAAATAGAAATTAAGTACTATATGATTTTTTATAGTTTTAATCATATTTGTACGCACTGGATTAGGCATGGGGAGACAACAAAGTCAAGATCTATTGATAAAGAAGATTCCCATTATGACATAAAATATTTTCTTGAATAATTAATTCATGATATAGGTGTTAAAACCATTGAGAAAAAACAAGTGTCAAATGGTTTTATAGAGATACTAAGAGACCCTTATTCCTAGGATATACTAAATTTATAGTGTTATCAATAGTGATGAGATTAGTTAAATTGAAAACAAGAAATGTTTTGAGTGATAAAAGTCTCACTAAATTTATTGAACTTTTAGAATCCCTACTAACAGAAGATAATGGGTCTCCATATGCTACTTATGAGGGAAAAATATTATGCCCAATGGGATGGGGGTATAAAAAGATACATGTTTTCCCCTAATGATTTTATTCTAAATAGAAAAGAATATGAACTTTTATCATATTATCCTAAATGTCTGACACCATAATATAAAATTAATGAAAAATCCAATAGTGATTCATTCTTAAGAATATGCACTAAACATCCTACAAAATAAATATTGAAACTTCCAATATTTTCTTGTTTAATGTGTCTATTCTATAATTAAAATGATGTAAAAAGTCTAAGATGGTATAAAAAAGAGAACATATCTAATGGAAAAAAACATCACCATGATAATCTATCGTAATACAAGAGATCTGGTAAAAAACTCTTGACTATATAAATGAACTTAGAAATCTTATAATGGGACTGCGAAAAAATGGAATGAATCCATATCAGAGTCTCACCAGCCTACATAGTTTGTGGCCTATTATATTAGGTGTTTACAAATTTTCTATATATTTATTTATTAAGATAAAATATATTATGATTATATTTATGACTTATGGAAAAAAAGAGAACATAAATGATATTGATGATTATCTACTAGCTTTTACTAATGATTTGAAATTTCTATGGGTGGTAGGTGTTACATTTTTTTACACATAAAAGAACGAGTACATTCCTTTTCGTGTTATGATAAGGTTAACTATAAATAAATTTTTTCATATAGAAACTTATTTGTATACAATATTAAGGGATATAAATCTTGTCCAATTTTCAAAGAAGGGACTCCAATCATCAATTTTATAATGGAATAAAGATAGTGTACATGGGACATTAGATATTTTTTGAATGGATCATCCTTATCCAAGATTAAAAAAGTAATTTAATGGTTCACAAGAGTATGATCTTCCCTAGAAAAATTTTCATCTAAAGAATATTACAATAAGGTGAAAAATATCATTATCACCTTAAGAAAGAAAGGGAATTTTGTTCATTAAAAAAATACATAGAATAAATGGACCATCTTAATCGAGCTACCTTATTATAGATTTTTAGAGGTAAAACAAAGCATTAACGTTATGAATGTTTTGAAAAATATATGTTATAGTTTTATTGGAAATTTTTTAGACATAAAATGAAAGAAAAAAATGGATTGCATGAAATATTAGAGTTAATATAAATGGTAATATGTTTTTAGTTAGATCACACTATCAAAAGAAACATAACACATATACCTTTGGCTTGTCATACATTAAAAAAAAGTGAGATGATAAAAAAATTTAAATGACTTCATGGTATTAAATTACTTATTTTGTATCCATTAAATGTGAAAAAATTTGGTATCATTGATGAATTTATAGTTAATGGGTATGAAATCTCATGAAAATCATGTATTGATGAAAAATATACTATTGGGTATACTGCATGGAATATTGTCAATACTTGTCAAAAAGTATATTATAAGGTTGTGTTACATTTTCAATTCCTTTTGAATAAAATTCATAGACATAAATTTGTTATATGTGTTAGAAATAAAGTTCCACAATAGCCTCATCCTAATTTGCGAGGTCTATCTCAGTGCATCCATGAGACCTAGGTTCAAAACCAGGAAGAGGCGTAATTTTGGGGGTACTGTAGCAGTACTGTAGCATTCCCTATAGTAGCACTATTGAAAGCACTATAGCAGTTACTGTAGCAGGTACTGTTTGGTATTGTAGCTGTCAGAACTATTCACCTTGGGCCACCAGTTTGGGCTTGGAGTCTTTAAGGCCTTTGGGGCACCTATGACTTTGGGTCAGTAAGGCTTTCATGCCACCTCATGGCCTTCAGGGCCACCTGATATGCAGTTGTATAGATAGATTCTACAAGGAACCACTCCAAAGGAGGAAAGAGTAGGGAGCATTCACTAGAGCCAGGCTAAATGGATTTGGAAGAATGAGAGGGTATAGAATTTTCCATCGGTATTGTGCCTATACACCTCTGATCATGTACATGCTAGACGAACAGCTATGCAAAGGTGGATAGGTGATCATGATAAAGATGATGGGGAGGGGCAGTTTCAAGTAGTAATAGTCTTTATGATTTCCCTAAGACCTATAGGTCTTATAATGTCTCCAAGCCTATGGTAAATGTAATATCTAAGACTACAGGCCCTGTAAGGGTTCCCCCTCATCCCTTGAAAGGGGGTTATTAAAAAATCAATAAAAAAGAAGTCCTACGGTCCATTCAGATGTTAGATAATGAAGTTTTCTTTCTACTTTTTCAACTAGAAATTTATTATCCAGAGTCATTTTTTGATATAATGGTTCATCTGATGATTTATTTTTTGTGAGAGATAATAATATATGGGCCTATTTATTTTAATTGGATGTATCCTTTTGAAAGATATAAAAAAATTCAAAAGGATATATTAAAAATATGTATTGACAAGGGGTCACTATTATTCCAAAAAATATATTGAAACAATTAATTGAGTCCTATACTAATTATTTGTATGAATATAAGAACATTGGTCTCCATATATATTGAAATTTGATAGCTGATAGTGAAGGTAAATGGATTTATTTGTTAAAGGTAAAGTCAATTCCATATAATGAAGTGATATAGGAACATTTATACATTTTTAACATCATGGATAATATTCAACCCTATATATCATCACATATTATTGGATTAAAGGTGATATATCCAAAAGGATATAAAAATTGGTTGATTAATGAACATGAAAATACATTTTCTTCATAGTTTAAGGAGAAAATGAACAATAATTTATCTTCATCAAAAAAAATTAAAATTGTTATCAGGGTGACCAAGTGTTAATTTGATCACATGTTTTAGTTTGGATAATAATGGTTACACATTTTACATAAAAAAGGTTGATAAGATCACCATTCAAAATAGTGGAGAAATTTTCATCACTAGAGCACTACACTTTTCGAGTTCTAAATATAAAAACTAAATTTCTACATCAACTGAATATTTTATAGTTTTTGAGCATATATGGTAGATTGATTATAATAAATTTCAAGTATCGGTGTTTAAGTGTAACTAGGTTGATAGTAATAGTGGTGTGGAACATAATGATTATAAATTTAAACTTATTAATTTGAAAATATTTTGTTTCAAAGAGGAACCATTTATCATAGTAATGCATATGAAGAGTATATTTTTTGTTACTAACTCGTCGAATGGCCAATGGTCCATCATTTTTCAATGGAAAAAAATAATTTAGGTGATGAGGATGTTGATGATGATATATAATTTTTAGTGTTTTCTTCATCAATTACATGATTATATTGATGATAACAATGGTTATGATATAGACATAGTTCATTCTATAAAAATAATCACATTAAAGGAATATCGGGAAAACATTGTTTTTATCCTAATTATTTAGGTAAATTGCAATTTTATTTTTTTTAGAAACTTATAAATGAAAAAAATCTATTTGTAACATAAATTTTTAAATCTATAGATATTTATCATTTATTTATTTTATTATTAAATTTTATATTCATCGGTTTTATTTAAAAAATTGATTGAAGAAGCCTAACGTCGTTAATTTTTTTATAAAACATGTACATAAAAAAAACTTTCTAACTAAGTTGAACAAAAATAAATATAAACTTCAAAATCACTTAAAAATATCCTTGCCCTTAATTATTTTTAGAATTTCACATCCAAAAACACCCAAACTACAGGCCCACTTTTAAAATCACCAAAACAAACTTAAATTAAAAAATTTGTAAAATTTTATGAATTCACCAAAACCTTTTAAAGAATCCAAAATTCATTCAAAAACATTTAAAATTTATAGATTTAAATACAAATTAACACAATGAAATATTTAAATAAAATATTAAACCCTAAAACCTTAAAAGGATCAAAATTCACCTGACTAACCTCATATGTGACTCAAATTACCATTTTAAAATAACTAAGACATTATTAGGATAATCATTTCTATAATTTATAAATTAGTATTTATATTTATTAGTTTTAGTTACACATTTTTTGTTAATCATCCTAACATCATTATTTTTTTATGAATCTAAAAAATGTAATAAAACTATTTTTTACAAAGAAATTTATTATTGTTTTTATATATTCACTTTTATTTAACATTATTAGTTAACATAATATATATTATTATCTTATTATTATTATAAATCAAAAAAAATATTTATAACGGAAGTTTTATTCTAATAATATGTAGGTATGTAGAATTTCATTACATTTATCTATTTAAATGGAAAATATATATGCAAAATAACATTTACCAAGTTATGTGTACATTTTTTATATTAATATATCTTTAATAATTAAATTATTTGATTAATTTAATCTTTTGTTTTTCAGAATTATTTTCATCACTACTAGTGATCCTCCTAGGGAAGAGTCTTCTTCTTTTTCTTCTCCAAAGAAGATGATATTTAGAGTTGGTATATATGGGATTACAAATTTACCAAAAATTAAACTTGCTTGAGGGGGGAAGAAAATACAAATTTAATTTTATGATAATGATAACCCAACTAGCCAATATTTAAAGTAGTTTAAGATTTACATGGATATACAAGTCCACATTAGGATTAACTTGTTATATCCTAATTGGGAGAGTGTCAAAAATACAGCGAAAGATTAGTTGTTGGTGTTTATAAAAGTAAAATATCTCAAATGATTTATTTTTTATCCACTTATTTAAATATTATATATTTTATACAACTAATATCTAATTTATGAAATTACATATAACATTCAATATTAACAAAAAAATGAATAATTGTTGGCTATATTTTACATAAATTAAATGAATATATTTTAAAACAAAATTGACCAAAGTTTATGTTTTTGGGGTAAGATACAATGAAAAATCATGCCTCAATTATAGGTTTTTAGATACATATGTATGGTAGAAATTTAATGCTAGCTGGTAGGATGAACCCTTTATAGAATGATAATTATTATATATAAAATAAATTTTTAATATTAATTTTTAATTACATGATAATTTATTCAGTTATTCTTATATAACAGGACTCTGGGATATCTCCCTAAGAGATCCTGTAACAAAATGTAAACTCCCATACTTTATCATGTGGAGGGTACTAATTACTGATTGAGAAAATCATTACTGAAATTTTGATACATTAAGAGATAAATCTAGTGGTGGCTCATTGGAGGTTTCGTTTTGACCTCCATCTCCCCCCACTCACGATAAAAAGGGAAAAGTGTGAGGATAACAATAAAGTATAAGTTTCTTATAGTCTATCAACAAAAGATGCTAATAAGATTATAAAAGATTAATTAAAATTTTTATATAATTTTGGTATCTTTTAAATTAATTCTACTAATATATCATTTTAATATATCCTTTCAAGCCTCCCTTCAAGAGAAAGAGATTCAAGTGAATTTATCCTAAAGATAACGGTGGATGTTCTAGCTACTGCTTTAGGAAATCAAATATGAATGGTCCACATAAGAAGATATTATGCAGGTTTTGGTATTAGAAATTTTTTTAGTAATCCTCATAGGACATCAAGGGAGGAAGAATACAAGGGAGAAATAAATTCATTAAAGGCTTATCTATGATAAATTAATCAATCTATAGATGATCAAATTAAATCATCTATATAGGCTATGTTTTTAGACTATATGAGACAAATGTTTCCTCTATATCCTACCTGAAGAGATCCTCCACCTCTTCATTTAGTTTTGTAATTATACTATGAGTTTCATGCTAGGGATACCTATATATATATTATAATATATATAATCATACATAATTTGGGGGATTGTGTAAATCAACATCTTATGAATCTGGGTTAGGTAACATTGGAGGTACATGATATTATTTATTTCATTACTCCAGTTTTGTTTCCTACAGAGGAGGTGGCTGATTTTGGAGATAATATATATCATTATTTACTTAGGACAGCTAGCCTTATTCATCAGCTAACATATGAAGTATGTGTTATTTTTAAATTTTAATTTAATTTTGATTTTAAATTACATTTAATTTTTTATTACAGTTATTTTATATAGAATTATCTGAAATCAAATGAATCAATGAAAATTAAATAAAACTTTCAAGAATCAATACCTTTAGATACTTTTGAGTTTATTGATGATCTAGAAAAATTATCCCAAAAATATTTCATGATAGATTTTTATTATGAGCTTTTGATGACCAATAACATCTACAGGATATATTATGCATTATGAATATTTACCAATGATATCATGAATCTTATTAATAGTGAGGATCTCAATGTACCCACCTTCATGTTGTTCTTTATGAAATTAAATTTCTATTTCTATTGTTATTTTTATTTCATTAAATATATATATCTTAGAGTGAATAAATTTATTAAATATCTAATTATGTATATCTATGAACTTTCCATATAAAATAAGGGAACTTGTGTTTATGGTTTTATTTATCTAGAGTATATTTGAAAATATTTGAAATATCAAAGTGATTTTGTTAGAGCTAATTATATATGTGAAAGATTAGAAAATATAGATATTGGGTGTTAGCTTCTTCAATTCCATGACAAGTAATAAAATTGTAGTATAATTATGAAATACTATTCATTTTAAATTCATTAATGTTGATATTTTTATATTTAAGTGTTCATTTTATGTTATGTGTATTTTGTCCATAGGAATTCATGGCATCTTGTCTATCCTCTCAACTGGGTGGATTTACTAAATGTTTTAAAAAAATATTAAATTCATAAGTTTTATTATATTTCATTAGTTCTTTAATATTAATTATTTGTTGTTATACATGTTTTTTTAATTGATATTTGAAATTATAGGTCATGTAAAACGTTTAATAATGGTCACTGATCGATATAGAATCCAAATAAAAGTAAATATGTAAAGGTGTTGGTAGATATATTTTATAGGAGTTAATAATTATTTATCACATATATAATGTTTCTTATTTTTAAATTGTTTCTTCATAACCATAGTTTCATTTTCAAAAATGAGGATTTTCATGTGGTTGTTATGTTTTAAGATTCATTTATGAGATTATAATGATAATAAAAATGGTATATTTTCATAATATTATTTCTATTTCAACTCTAATGTTTTACACCAATATACCAGGAAAGTCCATCAGGGGTAGTCCCCTGACTATTTATTAACTAAAAAGAAAATTCCAGCAGCACACAAACCACAAAACAGAGGTCGATTACATATCATAAGCATCATACTCATCATATCCCATATTAGAGGTTCCTTCCACAGTGGCCGTCTCCCATTCCGAGCTTTCGTAGTGTCGTAAGATCTTGGCATACTTCCTTCTAAGGTTCAATTTCTCTAATGAGATCAGCTCCTGCGGTGATTGTTTGAACGAGGACCTAGTGGACAGCGGATTCGGCAACTCAGAGTAGTCCTTCCTCGTCCTTCGACTGGCCACCTGATTTATGTATTCCCTCTTCCCTTCCTTGAGAACCTCACAATAGGAATTAATCCGAGCATCTTGGAAGTCATCGCCCACTCCTCCAGCCTGAACATTACACCTGTTGCAATCTTTCATTGCCAAACATGTTGGCTGCACTCCATGCTCCTGTCCAACATCCATCTTCACCGGTGCATCATGCAAGAAAATCTGCAAATCATTATTTGCAGCACCCACCTCCACCTGATCTTCATTTTTTCCCTCAGTCTCCAACCTAGACTCCATTCCTTTCCCTGCATCAGCTGGAACATACTGTATTGCAGTGCCTTCCTGAATGAACTCAACCATTTCCATTTGACAAGCTTCACCAGATGCAAAGACATAGAACCAACTACCAAATCCAGTAGCAACTGGCATTCATCCTCCCCCCATCTGAATTCAAATTCATCCCCCCCCCCTCCGGACTAGTAGGATTATGCCCAGCATCATCCACCCATTGCTTAGTCCCACCGGTCCTCTGCCCAGCATTAGCATCGCTCCTTCCTTCAGGACCTGCCACTGTAGAATCTGCACCACCTCCAGCATGTCTCACACCAACCTTTAGATCCTTCTTCAGCCTCCCAATCACCACAGAGACCTTTGGGTTTCTCAAGTCCGAACCAACCACTCCATTCCCAGCCTTTGTAGAAGCAGTAGTCAGCGGCCCCTGACCAGTGGTCTGGTTTCGCTTCGCTGGAGATGAATTGCTCCCAGTGTTACATTTCTTATCACAGTGACCCAGGTGATTGCATCCCGAGTAGTAATCGACCCAGGATTCAAAAATCACTACCTGTTTCTAGTGAAACTCCTCCCCAACCGTAATCCAGATCCAATCAACTGGCGGCTTCGAAGAATCTACCTCAATTCAAAGCCGTGGGTTGACAGGATGACTCACTGATGACGTGCGATCATCAGAGCACAAAAATCGCCCCACCAAGTTCCCTAACATATGGATAATCACGGGATTCTGGAAGGGTAAGAGAAGATGATGAAAACTTACCCAGTTGGCGACGGAGGGCGAGTCCCAATTCATGTAGAAATAAAATGACCGTCGAAAGAGAAAGAATCTGCAACCCCCACAATGCTGAGGAGCCCTAGACCAAGCACGGATTAAGTCGTCCTCTGATGAAAAGTGTTCCATCATATGGCGATTGTCGATCAAACCCACCACCGCGCGATCCTAAAAATCCCATTTGCTGAATACGAATCTGTCGAACTCATCAACCGAGGGTCTTCGGTGGTTGAATCGAGCCACCAGGGTTAAGTTTAAGAAATTCGAAGCCTCAAGGAACTCTAAATTAGAGATCGTAAGCTGAGAGATTCCGAGATGTAGGTCTAGAACCTTTGGACTCAGGGAAATCGATGGAAATTTGAGAAGATAACTAGGGTTAGAAAAGGTAACAAAAGCCTCTCGTGGAATCGGAGGCTGAGGGAGATCCTCCACCCCCCCTGCCACCTCCAGGAAGGGAGGGGGAACCATCTGTGAGCATGGGTTAGGGTTTTCCACCAGAGTCCATCGCCGGTTGCCATCGCCAGGAGCCTTCATCGATCGCCATCATATATAGATTAATAACAAAACCAAATTTGAATATTATTTAAAAACTATTTTTTAGGTATGATTAATTTTTAGATTTACATATAAAAGTTCAATGTATAATTTTTAATATTGTGGTTGAAGTTTAAAAAAAGAGTATTTTATTTCTTATTTACTTTTTGCTCCTATTATATTCTACTATATTTTTGTAATGAGTTTCATGTTGTAGTTTTTTTATTTTATGTATTTTATAACATTTTAAAAATATATATATAAGGTTTCAATGTCTATTTTTCTTAAAACTGATGTTGAAAAATACTTTCAATATGAGTTTTAATAAAAAAAATATTTTGAAAGTCTTAAAAATTTTGTTTTTTTAAATTTCAATGTCTCTTTTAGGGAAAAACATTGAAAATATGTAAAAATTAATTTTTTTTAACATTTTAAATGTTGGTTTGTATATAAACCATTGTTTAATGTTTATTTCAACATCAGTTAAAAACCCAATGTTGAGACTATACTTTTTAAAATTGGAAAAATTGACATCTATTTTTAACTACCATTAAAAATAAAAAAAACTGATGTTAAAACCATTATTTCCTCTAATGAGTATTAATTCCCAGTGCCTCAACTATACTAATTAATGTTGTGACAAAGAGAATTTTTATATTATACATATATATATATAAGGTGAAATAATGCTTGTGCAACACACCCACTCAGAAAACATAACACATAATAAAAAATAACCATACATGTCAGGTCCTTAGGTACCGAGTCACCACCTAGAAACCTGACTATACCGTATTTGGTAAATTTAAAATTTATTTGAACATTGAAAACCAACCACCCAAGGGGGGATAAATCCTTATCCCATAACTAATAGCTAAAAATCATACCTACTGCATTCAGTGTTGGATGTCTCTGAATACATGATATCATCATGGTAAATAGTATCAGGAACATAATCTAATTCTTAGGAAGTGATCCTAGTATATCAATTGCACCAAGACCAAAGAAAAATTTCTTTTAATCCTATGAAATATAGTAATAATAGACTTCATTTCCAATTCTTAAGAGTTAAATTAAATCTAGTAATATCATCATGAATACTACTGATTCCTAGGGGATAGCCCTAATCAATCCATATAGAACTAAAAGTGTTGATACTATCATCCTAATAATACCTTATATGAATAATCTAAATATAAGTGGATTTCCCAAGTAATTATAAATTATTAGTCCTTATAATTGAATCCAAGGTAATAGCCCAAGGCATTCTAAATAAGAAGTCATATAGCCAAATCCTAGGAGGTAATCAGTGGTATTCCATAAAACTTAAAGAATATTATCTATATCCTAGGAAATATAGGAATCATATACATTCAATTATATATATAAATCAGAGGTAAAATCACCTCTCGTGATATATCATATCATTGATGATTCAGGTTCCAAGGTGACACCAACAATCATCACTACCCATTCCCATATGCACCCTCTTAGGGTCAAAACCACATGGGTCACCCACTAGGTTCCCCTAGGTCTCATCATAGTCACATTATGACCTCAATTGAGTCACATAAAATCACATACACCCTACATGGTTTAGTCAACCACATTTCCATCTCTCACCCCATCCTGTCACCCTAGTCATAACATCTCTCAACATCTGTTAGGGTTATCTAAACCCATCTATACCCTCTAAGGGGGAAATCATAACATCCTAACCCAACCTAGGATTTGGTATCAAGATCTAATATCATCATACCATATAATAATTCATGAATCATTATATAGTAGGAAACATATAAGGCAAACACCCATGGTTTAAAAAATAAGGAATATCCCTCATGTGGTCACATGGACCAAAACAACTCAATTAATCCCTTTCAAATTTTATTAAGAGACCAAATAAAAATACCCATTTTAATACCATTTATTAATGTAATAATATTCAATATTTCTCACACTATTAAATTTATAAAATCTATTAAAAATTCATTAGAAAACCACTTCTATTTCAAAATAATATTTGAAACCCATTTCCCAAATCATCATCATTCTTTAAAATTTCATTCAAGTCAAGATCCTTTTGAAAATACATTATAAAAAGGAAACATATGGTTATTTGAAATTAAAAAAATTTCACTAAGAAATCCATAAAGACATCTACTATCACTTATTCGACCAAGGAACCATCATCAAACCATTTATCATGTTATGTAGTCCATGTTGGTTATTAGGCGATATGAGCCTATCCCAATTTTTGGTTGAGATAATAGAAGGCATGAAACATGTATATAGATATAATAATGATGTCACGTGAACATAAAAACACCAATAGAATAAGATACTCAAATATAGTCAAGCCCACCTACCACACAAAGAGTTATTCCATTAGTAACCAAACTCGACCATCATAGCTTAGGCTTATCCAAGAAATGCCTAAAATCTTGAAAAACTATCTCAAACTAAAAAATCCTATAATTAATTATTTGATTGATTTGTAATAATTTCAATCCAATTTAAAATTTAATCAAATTAATTCCAATAGGAATAAATTCCTAAAACCTCACTATGTCATCATGATGCACAAAAACTGTGAATAATAATACTTGGAAGGTCAATGATATACTCATGACATTATTTTAAGAGAAATACCTAACATGTGACACCCAATAAACAAAAAAAATTAATTTAATTTAAACAAAAACCTTGAATAAATTTATCCAGTGATGAAAATTCAATAAAAAAACAAGAAATGATGTGTGACAATCCTCCTGATACATCCCCTAACCACACAATGAAACATCCCCATTGTATTAGATGATTTCTATGATGATTTGGTGTAAATCACCACCTAACCCTAGATAGTTTTCCCCACAATTAGTGATATAAAAGGTAAAGATAAAACAAATGATATAATTGGGAGAAATTACCATAACTCACTATAATAATTCTTCTATGAACACTCCAGATTGAAGGGGGAGTAAAGAGAAGAAGGGGAGAGAGAGAGATCCAGTAAAGAATGGACTCTCCTTACATGAGCATGACCTGAAAAGAAAGAGGGTCAATGTATAAAAAGAAAGGATTACCCTTTTTTTAAAATAGGGATGGGTATCACCCCATTATGGATAAACCTTTCGACAATATGGTTTCTTATTCATAGGCCAATAAAAATGGTGACCTTGGTCACACCATGGCATGGTGTGTCATAGATATTTCGCATAAGGGATCATACCATCCAAAATGGTAGATGAGGTCTCACCATGGTATGGTGTGGGCTTGTTGTTTTCATACAATGGGTCACACCAACATAACATGGGTATATCCACAACATAGGGATCATTGTGGTCTATAAAAAATGCATCGACACATTCTAGAAATAACTACAGTTATTTTCCCCCTCAACATGACTTCGCCCACCACATTGTATCTTGAAACACAGCATGGTACTCAACATTGTGCCTTAAAATGAGCATCATGGCTCCACCATGATGTGGTGTCTCGAGATTTTATAGTAAGGATAAGACCTATGTTCCATGCACTCAAACTAGGCACCATTCACTCTGATCTAAGTGTTTTATCCCCGATCATGGGTTCTAACACATTATGGACCTCCCTATGGGGGAGAACCTATAGTGAAAATAAGTCATGGGTCCACCCAAATTAACACCATCATGCACTTGAGAACTTGAATCACCTCTCAATCTACAATACACATTTAAACACATATTTTCTAATTTTTTTAATATCTTAAAATTACAATCTAAACCCTAGTTCAAAAAACAAACACCTCACCAGCATTAAAAATTCAAATTCCATCTAAATTTTCTAACCCAAAAAAACACGGGTCTTTATATTGGTCATATATTAAAGAATTTTCTAATTATCCTTCCATTTTAAGAATAGATACTAAAGAAAATTAATATATTACCAAAGAGATATATGTGCCTTGATGGATGATGTGTAAAATAAGGTTCTACAAATAGATATTCCTGAAAGTATCAAAGATACCATGTTACCAAATGGAAATGAAAGGTGTAAAATTAGAAATTAAAGTATGTAGTGTTTATCTAAAAATGGATCCGGAAAGAAAATAGAATCTTGGTAAATAAGTAACACTCAACGTTTTTTATCTCACTAAGGAGAAAATAAGTTCCACCTTATTCCCATATGTGGTGTGATTATTATTTCTATTTATGGAATTGAAGGTGATATAAGATTTAAGGGGAGGATTGAAAGAATTTTAGAAGACTATAATAATTATTACAGACTTCATATAAGTCACCATCTTGGAGTGATCTTAATATTTGGTATCTTCAAGCATATTTGATTAAGGGATCGACCCTATTAAAGTTAATATAGAGTTTATCCCCTAAGGGGGTACGTTTGAAAATCTATCAGGATTATCATATCATGTGAATCTAGAATTTCTAGATTGTTATTTAAAATAATTAATTGATGAGGTATGTTTTCATATTATCTCATCTATGTTGTGAAAGACTTAATTATAAATTCAATGAGGGATTTGAATTTATTAATTACATGAAAATGAGAAAATAAAGGGTTGTTTTTTAAAACTTGACTTACTAGTTATTTTTAAATGTTTTAAATATATGTGTAATATGTCTACAGGGATTAATATTTAAAATATCATGAAAATATATTTGTCAATTGGAATCATCCTAAAAATATTTGGATGTCCCCTGACAAAAGAATGTTGAGTTGGTATCATATTATAGTTTGATTATGGATATCTTTTTTTTTCAAAATTAGTCCCACTTGTTTTCTACACTAATAATTTTTAAAAAATACATGGATTGTGATAATTGATGGCATGTAGATTTAATTAAATTTATACTACCTATCTCAATATTATTTTTATTTATTATCAATAAGGGGATTGAGAGAAAAAAAATTAAAAGGACATATTGACATACATTTTAAATATTGTTATTAATATGAAATATAAATGGGAATTGTTGGACCCATATGGTGTTAAGTTTTATTTATTGTTAATAAGAATGAAGTCAATAATCATGATATAAATATATGTTAAAGAATAAGAACTTTGAAGGAGTTCGGAGAACCCAAGAATTTTTATGAGAAGAAGGTTTAATTTCCCAAGCAATGTATCATTATATGTTGATTTTTTAACATTTAATGAGGATTAGAAAAACACCTTAAAGATTGGAAGTGAGTGTATTCCATTATTCATACAACAACGGAAGATGATTCCATTGTATTATTGAAAATAAATTCACATATGAAAAATGTATTGAGTTACTTCATATTGAATGGAGACAAATTTTATACTAAATATTGGAAAATATGGTTGATGAGGAAGTTGTTTCTTGAAGGTTCTTGTGAAGAATCAGTTAGGATGATGTGAAGAAGTTGAAGTTATGATTAGTTTACATGGAATATATTGATTGGTTCACATTATATATTTTTGAATAAGATGCAAAGATAGCTAAAGTTGGAGTACAATAATGGTTGTCTAGTATTCTGTGAATTCCCATCCTAAGTATTATCATATGGTGAAGATAGGTGTTACTTATAGAAGATACTTTGATGATGTTTGAATAAGTATTAAATATTATCTAGGAATTGGAAGATACATTGAAATAATTTAAGAGTATTTATATACTAAATAATATTTTGAATTATCTTCTAGTGCATGCATAGAGGTTGATACATAAGGGTACTCATAAGGAAGATTAAAAATTTATAAAAGTCTGGAGTTGTCTTGTGATATATAAGGGTTCTACAGCTCATACATAAGAGTACATAATAACATATATAGGGGTAATTTGAAGAAAAAAAATAGAAGATGGAAAATTATTGAATATTTACTAAGATATATAATGGTTCTCTAGTTCATATGTAATAGTTTCTATAATAGAATAATTAGAGAAGTGCTAGAGAAGTCTCCTTATAAAACATATTATCTTCTAGAACTCTAAAAAGAGATAATTATAAAAACCATATATATGAAATATCTTTTCATAGAATCATAGGATGATATATAATATTCTACCAAAGTGAAAAAATTTAACATATAAGATAGTAATTTCTTACATAAGTTTATATAATCTAAGGGAATTCATGATTTATAATAAATCAAAGGCTGATATTATAGGAAATTAAATGGATATTTGAAAAAAAATACTAGGAAACAATTGTGATGATGTTGAGCTACTCTTGAACTCATCAAAATCATGATGCAAAAATATTAAGTCATGATTGAAGTAACTAGTTTCGGTGATGGATAATGTAGGAGATGAGTTGTCTATACACCATGAGAAAGTGCTGGCTATATAAGATAAAGAAAGTGCTTGAGGAAAGAATCATGCAGAATATTTTGTCCTGATTCAATAAGAAATAAATTTATTGATATTGAAAATGTGATTTCACCAAGATAAGATTATTCACACCACAATATATTTTTTTCATGCATTCATATAAATGTGGAGAGAAAAATGTGAGTATTGTGGAAATAAAATGTTATAATAATTTTTGGATATCATGTGGAAATTAAAGATAAAGTCTTATGAAAATATTCTATGTGATCACTTTAAATGATTTTGGAAAACCGATAATGATGGATACTTAATGTATCGATATTTAATGGTTTTTATATTCAATGTATGTAAACAATATACAAGTGAAATGTTGAGTATATAAGAATAGAATATGTAGAAAACAAATAGTTGTATCGAAATATAGAGACCTAATGCTTCTGTTATTCAAAATATAATGTGAGTCAAATATAGATAGGTAGATCTGATGCTAATTTGAATGTTTATCCATGTGTGTTAAAGAATAAGGATAAGTGAGAGTGATAATGGATTTCTTCTACTGAATATCATATAGGTTGAAAAATAGGAGTTGAGAAGACCAACCTATGATTCCCAATATCGTAAAGATGAAGAGGAAGAAAAATAATAGAGGAATACATTATGATTATGACATAATGAGTAAGGATATTATTCCCACACTGTCAAAGAGAAACATGATTTCATGCTAGTGATAAAACTTTATGAGGAGTAGGTCAAGTATTTTATTTAAAAAGGACGTCTTAGTTTGTTCCATAGCTTGAGAATAGTAATTTGGTTCTTCCATGTAACTTTGTTGGTTTTGGGAGTACAGGTTCAAGGATATAATGATGGTTGATCTTCATTTTTATAATAAAAGGGGACTTTTATATATGTATAACAACCACCATACACCAAGTATGTAGTCATCCACATTTTAGGTGAACCTCATTATAAAATCCATGAGTACCTTGTTTTTTTATTCCCATATTATATTAATTGCATGAAAACTGAAGGTGGGAAGAGAGAGAGAGAGAGAGAGAGAGAGATGTCCATTCAAAAAATATGTGAAGAAGTAAAATAGAGGGGAAAATGTTTTAATTGGTAATAACTAGAACATATTGATTTTCCCACCCCCTTATAATTATGGTTACACCTATCCTACTAAAATAAAAAAACCTTGGGTCAACTAGTCTACACGCCAATCTGGATATCTAGGCACAACACTACCCTTCACCATGATTGAAACCTCTATAGAGAAGAAAATATATTTCATATCTTAAATAGGTAAACTAATAAAAAATATTGGATTATAATAGATTCTGCGTTAAGGGTTAAAACAAAAAAACCCTAATAGGAACAATGTCCTAGGAACATGTCATCAAGTCGCCTCATTGAACTTCCTCATTGATCACACAATATCATTGAATATTTTTTCCATATCTTTGATCTCATCAGAGTACTCCTAATGTATCAAAATCATTATAAAAATTTTATAAAGTCATGTGTATACATGATCATCCTGTTTTTATTTTAACAATTTCATCATTGTAGGATATATAAACGTTTTAATAGAGGTAATCGTTGCATTCTACTAATGAAAAAATAAAAATTGATTTCCATGAGTTTTTGTTGTACTGAATTTTCAGAAATCTCAATGTATGATGATTTAGGATGCACAAATTGATTCATAATTTATTAAATTTTGACACCAAATTAAAAAATATAATTTTCTCACTTATATGTGTGTGGGTGTGTGAATATGAACACACATGTTATTATTATGAATTTTAAACTAATAAAATATATTTTTAAAAATATTTTATTATATTAATTATTCTTATTTAAATTTCTCTCGTGGATACATGTGTGCATGTATGGCTTGAGAAACATGAGAATTCGAAAAACTGATCAAATAACATGTTGTTTTTATTATCACTATTGATCCAATGATGATATAATATTTTTTTAATAATATATTATTCGATTAATTTTTTTGATTATCATTTTTCCAAGATATATGTATGTTAATATATATACATATATTGATGTATGTATTGAGAAAAAATAGATTCAAATGAATTAATGAAATAACATATTATTAAAAATATGTTACATTTGTATTGAAATTGATAAAAATAATAATAATATTACATATATATATATATATATAATAAAGGAGGGGTGTCTTATTTATATTGTGGGATCAAGTGGGTTATCATGTTTGGTTATACTATGAGCCATGGATGTGGCCCACTAATTTCCTCCCCTTCTATTTAGCCTAGTGTCATGGCTCTAATTAGAGGGCCTCCTTGGCACAATAACCCATTTTACATATTCCTTCCCTAGATTCCACCCCCTACATATCCCACTATACCAAATCACCAATTTTCATCCAACCAAATATCATAGTCATTCTCCATTTTCTGATACCTCAACCTATATTTATTTATATCATCATGGGAGGTTCTGATAAGGGTGTCAATTTGAATAACCCCCCCCCCCCCCATGTAGATCCTAACTCGAAGCTTCCCATTATCTATACCCTTCATAGAATTCTATTTCCACTACTTCTTTCTGGTACCACTCACTATGGATCTCAAAAAATCTACTACCTATACCCTCTATTACTGGATAAAGTAAGGGGTTGACATGGATATACTTCAGCCACATACAATTTATGGGATAACATGACCTCGAGTCATGATAAAGGGAGAAAGAGTTATGACATTGAACTACAAGGGTGGAGAGAATACCCACAGCTACTTAATCCATGATAGTTTTTGGTGGCCTGGACAAACAAGGTTCATAGTGGTTTTTTTGGGGGTCAGCTCATAGCCATTAAAAACTGGAGTAGTGGTGAAAAATTCTTGGTTAATCAATAATGTTCATCATATATAAACAATGTATAATGACATTTGAGGGGAAAAAAGACCTTTAATTTATTTTAGTCCCCAAAATTAAGAAAATCTCAATAGAGGGCCTTCACTATTTAAAACATGTAAGTAATTGAATTTCATGCCCTCTCTAGTTACCTAAATAATGATTATTGAATCCTGCCATGCTCTTCATGTCATCACTCTCCTATCTTGTGATCTTCACAACCTCACCCTCCTCTCCCCCCTTTTATTTACATCTCTCTCCTCTCTGGTGATTTTCCTGCACAATTGTTATCACCATATTCTCCACAAGTCATCCTTTTTATCCCATTATCCGCTTCCTATTAGGATCTTCCTCCTCTCATGAAATTTACATCCTCTCTTGTATTTGTCATTATTTTCCCTTAGTCAACTTCTTCCTTGGATTTCCCTCCTCCCACCATTTCCTCCTCTCCCACTAACAATATTTCTCCCTCTCCATTCTCCCAGTACCTCCTTGTACAACATGCACAAAGGTCTTATAATACCATAGATAGATTTGTTTCCAAAATCATTCTCATCACTTCCCTATATCTATCTAATATAAAAAAAATTATAAATTGTATCCCCCCAATATTTTTACATTTATTTCATTAATTGATGTAAATATGAGATAAGAATGAGTTTTAGTTTTTTATATTCATTAATATAGTATGTTGATTGATATGAGTTGATGTAAAATTATTTTCAAAAATAAATGTTCTATTATTTTCATTATGAACGAGTACATGTTGATGATTCACAAGGAAAAATGCATTATGAAGTTGGAAGATCACTGGGTAGGAATTTCATTTGATGAAATACCAAAATTTTCATAATTTATTATGAAGTGTGGTGTGTCATGTTAGAGTTAAAATTCACATTAAACTCTTAAAATTATATATTTTTATACCATATAGATGATAGAGGAGTTTAGAAACTATTCACATTCAACAAAATCATTTCTCAAGTATATATTATTTTGAGTTTGGATGAATTGTTGTAGTCTGTAACACCCATGAAAAAGTGATATTTAATAGAATAAACAGTACTGGTCATGTAAACGAGGTGAACCTTTATTTTTTAGGAGCCTATGTGATTAGAACTCTATAATTAATTATACTTGGCCTGGAGTTTTGGTTGTGATGGGTGACCTCCAAAGAAGTCTCCTGGGGTGTGTGTGAGTGAGGAAAAAAAGAACTAAAAATAACATTTGTTATCCTATTGGAAAAGACATTATAAAGATGAGTGATCAAGTGGATAATTACTTATGGTGTGCTAGGAATAAAATCAATGTATTGCAGGATCCACATGGGGTTAACTGACCAAGTTTATGGCCTAGGGAAAGTCAGTTACTAAGAAATGGTATCTAAAATAATACCCATCGAAAAGTGCGGTGGAACTTCCTAGGTTTGAGGTGTGGGGTCCACGATAACGAAATTGTTCTTTAAAGGGATGTTGAGTGAAAATAACCATGGAAAAGTGATACTTAATAGTCTAAATTTTAGTACTCAAGTCAATAAGGTGTACCTTTCTTTTCAGGAGCCAACCTGATTATACATCATAGTTAAGCATCTTTACCTTGGAGGAGTGGTCCTGATGGGTGACCTCTTGGGAAGTTTTTGAAAAAACCAGATAATTTTTAGAGTAAATAATGTTCCTATCTTTTAAATATTCATGAGTTAGATATTATAGAGTAATATTCATTATAAAAATGTTAAGTAAATTTTAAATAAAAAAGGAAATAGTTTAATAAATATATTTTCTTATAAGGTTTTATTTAAAAACTAATTTTAAAATTAAAGAACTTTAATTTTATAAAATTAATTTCATTGTTGAATTCATCATTTAAAAATTATCATATGGTTAATTTTTTATAATTTTCTGAAAATATATATTTTTTATTGAATAATGAAGTTTTTTTATTTTGTTATTAAAAATTATATTTCTTTTAAAGTATTTACAAAGTAAAAATCTATTTCTCAAGAGTTATAAAATTAAATTAGTTTATTTGAATTTAAAACAGTCAAATTATGGTTTTTAAAAATAAATTTTATTCTTGAATTTAGTAAAGAAACATTTTTACACTAAAATGGGAATTTTTATAAAAACCTATTTTTCATCGCCTTCTTCGAGTTTAATTTTAAATTAAATTCTGTTAATTATGTTATTTGAATATTTAAAATTTGATTCCATATTTTTAATCAGTGGTCCCAAATTTAGTAAATATTACCCTTTTATTTTTTCTCCATAGGAATAGTAACCTTAGTAATTTTTGTTACCACTATAAAGGGTAGATTAGGTAATTAGAGTTAAAAAATGATAAGGATTATAAAATGACCCTAAAAATTGCATTAATTTTATTTAATGATTAAATTTAATCCATACTCATCCATTATTTAGTTAGATATACCATTTTCATTTTGATGTGATTATAACCTTTATAATATTCTCTTTAATGAAAAGTCAAAAATGTCACATTCTTGTTTTAAGAAGTATAATATTTTTTAAGATATGATTAAAATGAGGATATGTTAATTTAAAAATATTATTTTTAAATATAAATGATTTATATTAATCATGGTAATTTATTTTTAATTTTTATTAAATAAATAATTACCTTAAATAATTACACAATGTTGATGCAATAATAATTCAATTAATATAAAAATCAAATAAATGATATTAAAAATATTAAATTAATATAATTTGAGATATTTAATGTTATATACAAATTTTTAGATTAATATGACATGTCATGGATATATTAATATATTTAATTCTAATTTTAATTATTTTAATGATTTTATTAAAATCAAATTAATGAATAGTTTTAAAAATTGACATTAATGATATATTATTATAAATAATATTTTATTAAATGATATAAAATTGATAAAAATATTAGATTAGAAAAATTTATTGGGATATGGTTTATAATATCAATAATTTTCCATTTATGGGCTGTGTTTCTATATATAGTACTATATTGACCCCAAAAGAGTAAAAATTCATGTCGTCGCTCTGAGAATGAAAGGGGTTAATGAGGGGTTAAAATATAAAAAATAAGGGTAAAACTTTTATAAAAACATGTATAATTTTTATAGTATGAAAGGATTTAAATACATCCCCATACTAAATTCTAATTAAATCAGTTTTGATCCATTTTTAATTGAAAATTATTTTATATTAATTTTATATTTTGAGAAATTCCATAAGTGCCCCTCCCCTCCCTTATAAAAGGGCATATATTATTCCCATTACTTCACAATCCAAAGCTCATTTGGCTTAGTAAATATCTACCCAAATACCTTTATAATATTCCTCCCCAAGTTCTATAATTCTTATTTATGGAATAATACTAACCTTAGTGTTCTTAAGGTGTTAATCAAACTAGGTTGTCTAAAGAAGAGGTATCGTTTTTAATCAAGTGTTTCTATTTTATTTCTTCTTCCACCTCCTTCATATATTCCTTAACCATGATTATAGAATAAATAAATTTTATTATATATACTTAGTTGTTGTTGTGTAAATTTCACAACCTATATCCATCTCCTCTTACATCAATTAAGAAATAAAACCATCATTCATGTGTATGGTAGTCTATCACCTCATGAACCGATATAATTCATTTTCCATCACCATAAATCATTACTGAATTATAATGACATAATTAATTTTTATATATGAAATTAATTAAATATTTATAATTATTAAAATATAATATAAAATTTACCTCTTTACATTTCCATTAACAGAAAAATGATAATGGCATTCGTGTGTACTTGTGGACTACCACCTCCACGAAGAGATGTAATTTGTTTTTCATCACCACATAACATAGATGATATGTATATATAAGTATATTTAGAGAGGTAATATTATATTTATGATATTATTATAATTATTTAAATATAAAATGATACTTACCTTCTTTCCATAATGATCATTGATAAATGGAAACATTACTCATACATACGTACGACCTACCGTCTCCATGATTGTAACATAGTTCATTTTTCATAACCATATTTAATGGTTGGATTTAAAAGTATAATTGATTTAAAAAAATGATAATTATTTCATGATTATTTTTCTATATATGATTTAATAATTCCCTAATTGACCATATTCAATCTACCAAATTAATTTCTAACATATGAGCCAAATATATTCAAAACTCCCAATGTGAATTTAATTGATTATGTAATTATATATAACATGGTATTAAATTAAAAAAAAGAATAATAAAATTTAAAATAGTTCTTAATCAAATAGAAAATTAACATAATTTTTTTATTTAAGATGAAAAATAATGTATGTGATGATTCAGATTCTAGTTAAGGGGCTTTATTTTTAAAATCATCTTTTAAGGTTTCCTTTAAAAATCTTTTTTTCTTCCATATCCATATTTTTTAAAGTTATTTTGTGGATGTTTTTATATGGAAAGAAAATATTTATAATGTAAATCTTATGTTTCATATTAATTTATTTCAAAGTTTTTCAAAAGGAATATTTTTACATAATATTTTAATTTCTTTACAAAAAGACAAAAAGTAATGATCTATTTTAATGTATACAATGACAACAACTATTCCTGACACTATAACTGTTATTCTAAGTTTGGATTAATCTACAAGATTTAATTTTTTCTTCAATTAAAAATCTTATTTTCCTTTTTATGGGTATTTTCGTATTGAAAATGGGTTTTTTGAAAGAAATGGTATTTTATATCTGAAATGTTTTGAACACGGGTTTTAAAGAGTTTTTCAAGGGTGTTATTCATTATATGGTCTTTGGAAATTGTTTAAAAATGGTTGATCCACATTATATATCACAAGTGAGAATAATATATCTTATAGGATGGGTTTAACTAGGGAAAACTCTAATGCATTGGGTAAAAATTTTGTTCTTTGGAGAATTATATAAGAAGTTAGTCATATGGTTATTACAATTTGTATGGGTTCTATATGGGTTCTATAAGGGTTCTATGATGATGATGTCCAAAGTCACCTAAATGAATTTTCTATGCTTTATATTGAGTTTTGATGGATGTAATTTTTTTTCAAAAGGTAAGTTAATGATTTTTTTAAAGGAAAGATAATTCCCTTTTTGGATAAAAAGGTATGTTGGTAAGAAACAAAATTGTGGGTTTTCATGTTCTTCATTGGACAAATAGTTTTTTTTTCTTCTTATTCCACATGCTGAGATTTTTTGTTCTCATTATGTGTTTTAATTTTTTTTTCACAAGGCTTAAGGATGGGTAAAGGAAAGGAAGAATTCATTTTGAAATCCATGAATATTTTTCATGAAAAGAAATAATGTTTTATGTTAAAATTTTTATATTTTGGGGAAAAAAGATACTAAATAGAAGTGGCCACTTTGTATATGTATAAGTTTTTTATACAATATTTATGAACTAAATCTATAAAAATATAAACTTAAAAGATATTTGGGATTTTAAGAAACTGAATTATAGTTTAAAGTCACCAGAATATGTAATGTTTAAGTTCAGATCCTTATCGATGGTATCAAAGAAAGGTTTATATAAATTTAGGGGTTAAGATAATGGTAATATAATAAACTTAAATGGTTTTACCTAATGGTTAATTTTAAATTATATATAATTTTATTATTATAATTTTTATTAAAATAATATAATTTTTTCATACTATTTTTTTGCATAGGAAACAATGAGTATGTAGTAGGAAGGCACCAAGAGGATGGTATCCTTCTAAATAAGAAACTTAGAATGGTCAAAATTAAAACTGGATAGTTTTTTGTTTTGATATATTAGTTGAAATAATCTATCAATGGTGGTGGAATCCATGATTGAGAGAATCCATATCTACCATATAGGAACATGATGATAGTAGATAATTTTGTGAGAAAACATCCTCTAATATTTAATGGATATTACGACCCAATGGTATCCAAATGATGGGATAATTCCCTAGAGAAAATATTTGAATTCCTGGGGTGTTCATAATATCAAAATATAACCCTTTTATTTGAACTTTTTTAATGTGAATCTGTCCCATGGTGGTATTTGGTTAATAATAACAAAGAGATATATGAGCTTTATTCCAAGGAATGGGACACGTATTCCTTGAGAAATATTTTCCTAAGTTTGTTTGACTCAGTATGGATAAAAAATTATTATAATTGTTGAAAACGTTTGATGATTATATATCTATGTATAAAGAAGATTTTACAGGACCAGATAGGTATGTGGAAAATTTTATCTAAAATCATGATAGTAAGATTAATTGGATTTAATCATGGTTGAAACTAAGAAATATAATGGAATTATCTTCCCATAAATTCAAAAGTTATGAAAAACTTGTTTGGAGTGTTGAGAATATAGAAATAGAGTTCGAAGATGATCATGTATTTCATGACAACAGGTGGGAAAAAGGTCTAGATATAAGGTAGTAGGAAATAATTCATCAAAGAAATATCTATGTAAGAAAATAAAATTCTCATATTGTGATAAGTGTGGTAAAAACATCTTGGGGAAGTTCCGGTAAATTATAGGAAGGGTTGTCGGCGTGGTATGTTTTTTCACATGGCTCATGACTACAAACAAAAGAGTATTGAACAATAAATGAATGGGGTAACTGATATTCATCCATCATTGAGATGTTTTAGTCACAATGAGTTGGTTCATTATGCTAACATGTGTCTGAAGTTAGGTAGTTATGACGGAAATCATCAATACGTTTAAGTAGAAATGTATGGAAAATATTTATCCACTACTGTGATTAGTGTAGGACCGTCTAATGAAGTGGTGAAAAGTATGTTACTTGTTTATTCCGATTATTCCAATACCCTATTTGACTTTGGAACTTCACATTAATTAATTTATGATAAATTTGAAATAATATTAGGAATATCACATCATGAAATTATGATATAAATTTTGGGGAAAACCCTGGGTGGAAATATAAAAGAAACCCAGATTTATAGAAATATTCCTATTCTTATCAGTAGAATGGTGTTTGTAATAAACTTATTGAACTTATCATGGTAAATTTTTTATATTATTTTGGGTATGTATTAGATTTTAGTTTATCATACTAAGATATATTTTAGATCTAAGAGGGTTTTCTTCAATCATTTCATACCTTTGATAACCTACCAAGAAACTTAAAAAATTTATTAGAAATGGTAAAAAAAAAGTTACTTAGAATATGTTATTGAAAAGAAAGAAACTATATAGATTAGGTATTTCCTAGTAGTGATTGAATATATAGATATTTTTTCTGATTATTTATCAGTTCTTATTCCTAATCATGAGGTTTAGTTTACTATTGACTTAGTGCACGATGCTAATCCAATTTCAAAACCCCCTTATCAACTGGATCATGTATAAAAATTAGAACTGAGAAAGCAATTACAGGAGTTTCTTAATAAACTTTTCATTCATTCAAGTAATTCACCTTAGGGTTATCCTATTTTTTTTTAAAAATAAGGATGGTTTAATCAATCTTTTCATTGATTATAGATATTATAATAACATCACTTTTAAGAATAGGTATCATTTTCCTCATATAGATGATTTGTTTGATCAGACCCAAAGAGTGGTATTTTTCAAATATTGATCTCAGGTCAGGGTGCCATCATTTTAAGGTGAAAGAAGTAGATATTATAAAGACAAAATTTCAGACTAGATATAGGAACTATGAGTTTTCAATTATTCCCTTTGGGTTTTCTAATGCACCGGCTGTATTTATGGATATTTTGAATATAGTATTCCATGAATATTTAGATAAGCTTGTGGTTATGTATATTGATGATATATTGGTGTATTATAAAAATCACAAGGATCAAGAATGACACCTGAGGATTGTTTTAAAAGTATTAAAATAAAATAAACCATATAGAAAGTTCATTAAGTGTGCATTTTGGATCAAAAAAAACTCTTTCCCTAGATATATTATTTATAAAGATGGCATAACTATTAACCCTACTAAAACTAATTTTTTTCAAAACTATCCTAGACCAACCAATAACACATTGATTTTTAGTTTTATTGGTTTATAAGGTTACTAATGGTGGTTTGTTGAAAAAATTTTATCGGTTATCTATCCCACAAAATAAGTTAACTCAAAAATCATTTAAATTTATCTGGATAAATTAATGTGGTGATTTTTTTTAGGAAAATAATTGAATATGGGTGAATGATACAATTTTTGACTTTCCCTCTAGAAATAGGGAATTTTTCATCTACATTGATTATTTGTTAAAAGGTATTTATTACATTCAGATGAATAATGATCCGGGAATTACTTATGCTTCATGGAAAATAAAACCTCATGAATTAAATTATCCCACACATGATCTAAAATTAGATGTTGTGATTTTTGTTTTAAAAAATTGGAGGAATCATTTATATAGATCCAAGTGTGAAATTTATACCAATCGTAAAATTTTCAATTATATATTGACTCATAAATATTTGAGCTTGAGACATAGAAGATATCTATAACTGATTAAGGATTATGATTTCATGATTATTTATCATCCTATAAAATAAAACAAAGTAGATGGTGATTTGAGTCAGAAAAATAATGCCATATTAACCATGTTATGTTGGGGAAAAACCATTTGGTTAATGATTTGATTAATTTTGTATATAATTCATGGATTCAGGAATGTTCTATATTTTTTTCCAGTTTCAATGTAGTAAAATTTGATAGATAGAATTGAGAAATCTTGTAAGGAAGATTGGGTGTTATAGGAGAAGGTGGAATTGGGTAAGGAGGGTAAGTTTCCTGAATTTAATATTTAAAAAGAAGGTGTTTTGATATTTTTAAAAGAGATTATGTGTTTCTTGTGACTCTAAATTTAAGAAATAATTTTTGATTAAATCTCATAGTTCTCATTTTTTATTCATACTAATAGTATTGAGATGTACAAAGACCTTCAAGAGTACTAATTTTGGGATGGAATGAAAAGATATATTTATAACTTTACCATGAAATATTTTAATTGTGAATAGGTTAAAGTGAAATGATAATTACCGAAGGGGATACTTCATCCTTTACTAATACCAAAGTGGAAATGGGAAAATATATCCATGGATTTCCCAATGGGATTTCCAAAGACACCTCATAGTAATAATGTGATTTGGGTAATTGTTGATCGATTAACTAAATCTATGTATTTCCTTAAATTCAAGATACTATATCATTGGTTCAAATTTCTCTATTGAATCTCAAGGAGATAGTTAGGTTACAAGGAGTTCCCCTCTATATCATATCTAACCGTGATCTTGGGTTCACCTCGAATATTTTAAAAGCACTACAAAATTCATTAAGAACTAAATTAAATTATAGTGCATCTTTTCATCCTCAATCTTAAGGATAGACTGAATGAAAAATTCATGCCTTGGAAGACATATTTTATACCTTTTAAGTGGATTAACTAGAAATTTGGGGTCAATATATTTATTTAGTTTTTTTCTAATAATAAATGTCTTCATTCTATTATTTAGATGTCACGTTTTAAGTATTTTTATGGAAAATGATGTCAAACTCCTGTATTTTGGGAAAAAGTAAGAGAAAGGAAGCTAATGGGGTCAGTTTTGAAAAATTAAATTGTTTATAAGGTGAATGTAATTTAGAAAAATGTAAGTATAGCTCAGAGTAGGAATAGAATTAATGCGGATAACTATAAGAAGACCTTTCTTTCTAGGTATATGATCATGTTTTTCTTAAAGTGTCACTGTCAAAAAGTGGCATGCATTTTAGTAAAAAGGGGTAGTTATGTACATGGACCATTAGACCATATGAAATCATAGATAAATTTGGATTAGTTTCACACTGATTAGTTTTCCTCTGAGTTTATCGGAGGTACACAATGTTTTTCATGTTTTTATATTAATAAAGAATGTGTCGGATTCATCTCATGTTCTTCACCCTAAAGTAGTACAGTTGAAATAAACACATTATTTTGAGGAAAAAAATGTTGTGATTATTAACTATAGATAAAAATTAATGTGGAATAAGTTAATTCACTAGGATAAGGCATTTTGTAAAAACCATATGGTGGAACAACTAACACGGGGGTCTAAAAATTCTATGAGGGAAAGGTATGCCCACTTGTTTAATAAGTGAATAGAATTATGAGGGAATAATTTTTAAAAGGGGGAAGGATTTAAAAACATATGTAGTTTTAGAATAAATAATTTTCATGTATTCTAAATATTAATTGGTTATATATTATAGAGTTATATTTATTATAAAAATGTTAATTAATTTTTTTAAAAAAAGTTTTATTAAACTCTTTTCTTAAAAGGTTTTATTTAAAAATTTAATTTTCAAAATTATAGAATTTTAATTTGAAAAAATTAATTTTACTTCTAAATTTATAATTTAAAAGCTACCTTATGATGAATTTTTTATAATTTTCTAAAAATATTGATTTTTTATCAAATGGTGAATTTTTTTAAATTTGTTATTAAATATTTTATTTATTTTCAAGTATTTACAAAGTAAAAAAATATATTTTTGATGTGTTTTAAATTTTAATTAGTTTCTTTGGATTTAAAATAATCCAATAATATTTTTTAAAAATGAATTTTATACATAAATTAATAAAAATATATTTTTACATTAAAAATGTTATTTTTCTAAAAAAATGGTTATCATCTCTTTTTTCAGTTTAATTATAAATTAAATTATTCTAATTTTATATTTTGAATCTTTGAAAATGGATTCCATATTTTTAATAAGTGGGTATAAATTTATTAAGTATTTACCTTTTACTTTTGGTCAATATGAATAGTAACCTTAGAAATTTATGTTACCACGGTAAAGGGTAAATCAAGAAATTAAAGTTAAAAATAAAATGATAAGGATTAAAAAAATGATCCTAAAATTTGAATTAATTTTATTTTATGAATCCATTTCATAAATACTCATCCAAGTATCGGTTATATATCCTTTTTTCATTTTGATATGATTGTAACCTGTATAATATATTATTTAAAGAAAAGTAAAAAATTTCACACACTTGTTTTTAATAACTACAATATTTTTTAGAAAAGGATTAACCATATAATATATTCGACAAAAATATTATATTGAAATATAAAATATTTATATTCATCATGTTAATTTATTTTTAATTCTTATTAAATAATTAATTACCTAGTATATTTACACAATAGTGATGTAGTAATTATCCAATTAATAGAAAAATCAAAAAAAATGATATTAAAAATATTGAAATTAATATAATTTGAGATAATTAATGTCATCCGAGAATTTTATAGATTAAAATGAAATTTTATGAATGTATTAAAATATTTTTTTTGAATTTTACTTGTTTTCTTGATGTTATTAAAATCAAATTCATGAATAGTTATAAAAATTGACATTAATGATATATTATAATAAATAATATTTTATTAAATGATATAAAATTAATAAAAATATTATATTAATACAAGTAGTTATTATATGGTTTATTATAGTATTCATGATCCATTTATTTTCTTTTTTCCATTTATTGTAACTATATTGACTCTCAAAGTGTAAAAATCCTTGTTGTGAGGGTAACTGTGAAAGTAGTTAATGAGGCATTAAAACAAATATAAAAGGGTAAAAATTTTATCAAAAATTGTCTAATTTTTATTTTATAGACTATTTAAATCAATAACCATAATTTACTCTAAAAAATTATTTTTAATCCATTTTGAATTAAAAATTAATTAATATTAAATTAATATTTTAAGAGATTCCAAGAGTGCCCCTCCCCTTTATTATAAAAGGGAATCTATTATTTACTTAAGTTCACATACAAAAACCCATTTTATGTAAAAAAATATTTTCCAAAATACATTCAATACATTCCTCCCCACCTTTTATATTCCTTAGTTAGAGAAAAATAATAACCTTAGTGATCTTGAGGTGTTAAGAAAAAGTGGGTTTCTGAAGAAGAGGTGTCATTTTTTAATCGATAATTTCTATTTTATTTCTTCTTCCACCTCTTTTAAATTTTAATTATACATTATTATATAATAATAAATATATCTTATATATTCTTATGTTTTTTATGTTAATTTCACAACCTATATCCATATCCTATTTCATCAAATGGGAAACAGAACTATCATTCGTATGTACGAGGACTACCATCTCATGAACCAATGTAATTTATTTTCAATAACCATATCTCATGGATGGATTATAGTGATATAATTAATGTTTATATATGATATTAATGAAATAATTATAATTATTAAAATATAATATACCATTTATGTTCTTTTCTTCACATTCACTAGAAAATAATAACGTCGTTCATGTGTATTTGTGGACTACCACATCCACGAAGTGATGTGATTCGTTTTTCAACACCACATCACATAGATGATATATATAAGTATAATTGGAGAATTAATATTATATTTATTATATTATGATAATTATTTAAATATAAAATAATACTTACCTTCTTTTCATAATTATCGTTGAAAAAATGAAAATGTTACTCCTGGGTATGTATGGTCTACCATCTCCATGATTTTAACATAATTCATTTTTCATAACCATATTTAATGGTTTTATTTAAAATTATAATTAATGTATAAAAATTATAATTATTTAATGATTATTATTCTATTGATGGTGAAATAATGACATCATTCACCATATTCAATCTATTGAAGTCCTTTCTGATATATGAGTCGAATATCATCAAAACATATGATGTGAATTGAATTAATTATGTAATTGTATATAACATAGTATTAAATTAAATAAAGGAATAATAAACTAGAAAATAGTTCTTAAGAGCATATAAAATTAATATAGTTTTATTATTCATAAAAATAAATAACATACATGATGAGTCGGGCATAAGGTAAGGGGCTTTATTTTTTAAATCCTCTTTTAAATTTTCCTTTAAAAATAACTTTTTCTTACATATCTATATTTTTTAAAGTTATTTTATCGATGTTTTTATATGAACATAAAAAACTATAAAATAAATTGTTTGACCCTTTTTACTTTCAATCAAATGTTTTAAAAAGGAATATTTTTACATAATGTTTGATTTTATTTACAAATAGACAAAAAGAAATGTTCTATTTAGACATATATAGTGACAAAGACTTTTCCCACCACCATAACCATTATTTGAAGTTTGTATATCTCTAAAATCATTAATTATTTCTTCAAAGAGAAATCATATTTTCCTTTTTTGGGTTTTTTTGGTTTTGTAAATGGTTTTTTAAGAATAAATGGGATTTTGATAGCTGAAATGTTTTCCACATGAGTTTATTATAGTTTTTCAATGGTTTTATTCATGATATAGTCCTTAGACTTTTTTTACAAAGGTTTGAGCTCTATTATATCTCACTGGTGAGACCAATATATATTTTATAATGGGTGTACCTAGATAAACCTCCAATTCATTAAGTAATGATTATATTATTTGGATAATTATATTGGAAGTCGGTAGTATGGTTATTCTAATTTGTAAGGGTTTTATAAGGGTTCTATGATGATGATATCCCAAAGAACCTACATGACTTTTTAATGCTTTTTAATGAGTTTTCATGAAATTTATTTTGATTTTAAAAGGTAAGATAATGATATTTTTAAATGAAAAAATAATTCTCATTTTTATGTTTCTAAGAAAAGGTTTTTCATGGGTTTTCATGTTTTTCAATGGACTAATATATTTCTTAATTTTATGTCCCTTACTGAGATTTTTGTACTCATCCCACATTTTAAAGTGTTTTTTTATAGGTATTAAGGATGGGTAAGGGAAAGGAATAAGTTATGTTGAAATTAATTAATATTTTTCATGAAAATAAATCATGTTTTATTTTAAAAGTTTTATATTGTAGAAAAATGGATACTAAATAGAAGTGTCTACTTTGTATATATATGGGTTTATATATAAGATTTATAACCTAACTATATAAAAATATAAACCTAAAAGATATTTGGGAATTTAATAATGTGAATTCTAGTTAAAATTAACTAGCATATATAATTTTAAATTTTGTATCCTTACAAATTTCCCAAGGTGTGTGTGAGTGAGGAAAAAGAACACTAAAAGAACATGTTCTAGCCTGTGTAGACATTTATTAATCAGATAATTTCCCCCAATGTTTAATATCCTATGGTGTTATAATACAGAAACCAAGGTGTTATAGGATCTCCATGGGGTTATTTTACTAGGTTCATGTCTCGGGGAAGGTCAGGTCATGATACAGTCAACAGTGGATGTAGTTCAAAGGTAATTACATGTCAAAATTATTTATATAAATATTTTTTTCACATTTTATTAATGAATTTAAATTTTATATTTTAATTATTGGGTTAAATATGTTAGAGGGAGTTCATAATAAAGGCCATCATGTCATGGTGGTGTTTCAATATACCTTATTCAATTTATAGTGTTCTTTATTCAATGTCAATGTTAAATTCTATGAAGTGGAATAAATTGTTTGTTTATGTTGTCCAAATATTTCCTTAAATCATGAAATTGAGGGATGAAATATTCAAGTATATAATTTCACAAATTTTTTACTATGAATTTGGAAGAAATAATCCTGAAATGGTTATTTTGAAACAAAAAGTTAATAGTTTCATGTGGAAGTTGAAAGTACATGTATTTGGAAATTCAACTCCATTCCTTTATGTCAAAACTTTTCAAAATTATCACATTAAATCATCTCAAAATATACTAATATTTTCTTACAAACCAATGAAATTTTTAATGTCATATATCATTTTTTATGGTGTGAAGTTGAATGTTGAAAAATTTCCCAACAAGAATAAATTTGAGTTGTAAAAATACTATGGTATATCCCTTACATACTATCAAGAACTAAGATACAAGTAAAATGTAGTTGGTGAAATATATGGGATTATATAGCAGTCATATATGTTCATTCCTTGGATATGAAATAGAATAATAAAAGTCAGTATGGAAACAATATCGAAGTGGTTATATTCATCCAATGGTAGATTTGAATGATTATTCATCGCATATAGTTATTGTAACAATGGTTTATTATTAAGTGCTTGACCTATGTTGTTAATGGGTGGGTGTCACCTCATTGGTATTATAAATTTATGTTGTTGGATTCATCAGTGTATGATGTAGATATAAAAATCAATTCCCATTATAATATTCAATTTTTATGGGTGAAACATATAATGATTATACATGGATTTTAAACAGCATAAAAAATTAAATTTCTATTCAACTAGTTATTGTATATAGTTAACACCATTTTATTTCACATGGTGTTAGAATAATATTTTGGGAGACACACATGCATGTTGTTAATATAATGTAAGAAAAAAATTTAACTCTAGAATTAATAAATTATGTAGGGTAACAGGGAAATTAATTATGTAAGGGTCATTGAAATTGTAACGTCCCGGTTCCGGAAGCTACCCAGAGGTGCCCCGTACCCGGTTGGTCACATGGCCTCAAGCATGTTTCCCCAAACACCAGAGGCTACCTAATAGCAGTAAGGGCCTTGAGTGTGATAGTGGGGAAACTATGCCCTCATTGGCAGAGTACACACCGGAAGAAAAACAAATATACAACAGTAGAAACCATAACCATCCATACAAGAGTAAATGATAAACAGCGGAAGACTAATAGTAAACAACTGGAGAACACACACATATATATAAAATTATTCATGATACATATGTCTAGTAAAATAGCCAAACAAGTAAAAATGCTGAATACAATACAAAACCAAAGTGTAAAAGAAAATAGGTAAACTCCTCAGCATGGCAAGCCATAGCTTGGTCCCATGCTCTCCAGCTCCACAGTAAGTCAATTACATAAAATAGAATCGCGCTTTCCCATATCTATACCTGCAACAACATAATATGTTTGGGCCCAAAAGCATGGCCCAAATAGGGTGTGAGACAAGGTCCCAGTAGGAAACCACCCAAAGATATGTGCCTAAGAGTCGGTGAATACATGGAAAGTAAAAGTACAGGAAGCAGTTAACAGGAAAGCACACAGCAGCTACAATCCATAGTGTCTATCATATAAAGTACACAAGTAACAGCCAATCAACAAGTAGAACAATAGGTAACCCCTAGGTAGTTCTCACAGCCTAACCCTTATGGTTCAACCTAAAAGTACTAGCAACCCCCTGGGAGGCACACACAGTCTCACCCCTCTGGTTCAGCTGAAGAATAGACTCTCTAAGGAATCACTCACCGTCAATTCCCCCTATAGTCTTGTATCGTAATAAAGGATCTCTGGGGAAGCACTCAACATCTCATTCCCCATGTGGCCCATGTCAAGGAACTACAGACTCTCTGAGGAAACACTCAACTTCAATTCCCCTTGTGGTCTCACATCGTAAATTAAAGACACTCTAGAGAAGCCCTTACGTCCATTCTCCCTATGGTCCACTACACTAGGTTCTCTCAGCCCTGTGTAAAACAAACATGCATAGCACATGTATCGCCCCAAGTAAGCCTCAAGAACTACTTGGCTATCATTCTAAGTCACAACAGCATAACAGTACAACAGTTCCACTATCCTACAACTAGGCATGGCAACTGGAGAAATGACTAACAGGAAAAACATGCATGGAAAAACATCCAGAGAACAGTAAAAATTACCCTATTCACAAGCATTGACCTATACTCAAGTAATAAAGCAAAGAAGGTAAACAACAAGGGAAAAATAGGAAACACACAATACCCTGTTCAAGGGAATTGGTGGAATTGCACAAAATATACAAAGACATCCTACCGAAAGGCACAAAGCACCTACCTTGATGTTAGTAGATTGATATAATTGAACCATGATGATTTATTCTCCTTAAAATTTCGAATATCTGAGAAAATTTCCAAAACACTCAACCAACGATATCTTGAGAAAGAGGATGAATTGGAAAACAAGGATCTAGGAGAAGGAAGAACTTACTACTGCGGTTCCAACGCAATCGACGATGGTCGATTCAGAGAACAGACGGAGGCACGGGGGCTCAAAGAAGATTTACAGTCGTACGGGTCGCTCTCGGATAAAGAACTTGAAGAAGAAGCGAGTTCTTTCCATCAGGAATGACCCCGGTCCGTCTAATGAAAAAAAAGAAAGTACACGGCATGTAATTCTTGAGTACACGGTGTGTACTTAGATATTTCGTACTCCGCTTTATGTGGCCTCCACATTGCCCCTACACACCATGTGTGTGGCCCAAACACGGCCAACACACGTCCTGGCACTACAGCAAAGTAAACGATGTGTACATATAAAGTACACATCGTGTACTTAGAAAATTTCCAGATTTTCCCTTTTTTCTCAAAAATGACCAAAAAAGAAAAACATACCTGAAAAGAAGATTCTGGTTCATAAAAACTTCCCCCTTAAAGAAATCCTTCCCCGAATTTCCCTATAGAGGATTAGAAGATGAAACCCTGAACAGCTACGTCCTCTGCGATCATACATCGGCCTCCCTCTCCCAGGTCTCGTCCTGTACTCGCCCATGCTTCCATAGCACCCGTACTAGAGGAACAGACTACCCACATAGAACCTTCGTAATGCGATCGATAATATGTATAGGATTCTCCTCAAATGATGAATCCACTTCAAGCTCATCCTCCTTGGGCTAAAAGACATGAGATGGGTCTGAAAAGTAACGTTGGAGCTGAGAGACGTGGAAGACGTCATGCATGGCCCGGTACCTCTGAGGTAACTACAACTGATAGGAAACCTGCCCAACTCTCTACAACACCTCAAATGGCCCGACATACCAT
This sequence comes from Viscum album, assembly GCA_963277665.1. NCBI lineage: Eukaryota > Viridiplantae > Streptophyta > Magnoliopsida > Santalales > Viscaceae > Viscum > Viscum album. The sequence goes on from OY728161.1 coordinate 1,423,020,630, forward strand.
GGTGAAATATTACCCTGTATCTGAATCTTCTTGTGTCCCAACCTCAGTGTGACACACAGGAAAACCTAATCCCTGGCCTCGAACTCCAGAGGTCATCTCTGCTGATCGTCATAAGACTTCTATCGAGATTGTGTTGTATCCATCCTCTTCTGAATCAATTCTATCTGCTCTGAGGTCTCCTGAACAAGACGAGGTCCCAGCAAAGCTACATCTCCTACCACCATCTAGTATAAAGGTGATCGGAAGAGCCTACCGTACAAAGTCTCGTAAGGTTCCATCTGAATAGTCGCCTGAAAACTGTTGTAGTAGGTGAACTCCACAAGAGGTATATGCCTCTCCCAAGAACCGCCAAAGTCTAGAATGCAATATCGGAGCATATCTTCAAGCACCTGGATCGTATTCTTGGATTGTCCATCTATTTGGGGATGGTATGCATTACTCAGAAATACATGTGTACCCAAAGCCCTCTGAATCCCCTGCCAGAACTGAGAAGTTAAGCGCGCATCCCTGTCTGAAACAATGGAGTGTGGAAATCCATGCAGACGTACAATCTCTTGGATGTATAGTCATCCCAGATCATCAACACTAAAGGTCTCCTTGATTGGTAATAAGTGAGAAATCGTCGTGAGTCTATCGATGAAAACCCAAATAGTATCGTTCCCTCGAGGCGACCTCGGCAATCCGGACACGAAGTCCATAGCGACATCATTCCACTTCCACTCTAGAATGGGTAACTACTGTAAAAGTCCTGCTGGTCGATGATGCTCCGCCTTTACCTGCTGACAAGTAGAACACCTCAAGATGAAACTAGCAATATCTCTCTTCATACCTGGCCACCAGTATTGGCGATGAAGATCCTGATACATCTTGGTGATGCCAGGATGAACTGCCCAAACTGAGGAATGAAAATCCGGCATCATCTCCTTGCGTATGTCTGTTGGCACCCATATGCATCCCTGGAAATGAAAGATCTAATCCTTGACCATTGTCCATCCAGGAAGAGGGTCTCCTACTGACACACTCTCTTGCAGGACTAAGCCTTCTGAGTCTGATATCTGCCACATTCGTGCCCAATCAAGAAGTGTAGAGGTAATAGCTACAGAAGATAGATAATTTTGTCCCTATCTATCGTGCACCTCTAGATGCATCTCAGAGAACAGAGCCATAACCTACCACTCACTGATGGCATCCTGAACTGCCTGAATCTGAGTTCTCCTGCTCAACGCATCTGCCACTGCGTTGCCCTTTCCCGGCGTATAGGCAAGTTTGAAATCAAAAGACTGAAGATATTCGTTCCACCTGCGCTATCTCAGATTCAGATCAAACTGAGTGAAGATGTACTTGAGACTCTTATGGTTGGTGAGAACCACAAAGTGCTCTCCCCAAAGGTAATGTCTCCAATAGCGCAAGGCATGAACAACAGCTTCCAATTCCAGATCGTGTGTTGGGTAGTTCCCCTCATGTGGCCTCAACTACCGAGACCCGTATGCAATGACTCCATATCCCTGCATAAGCACAGCGCCTAGCCTGATACCTGAAGCATCATAATAAATAGTATATCTCTTTCCTGGATCTGGCAAGACTAGTATCGGTGCTGACGCCAACCTTCCCTTCAGCTCCTTAAAGGCTGACTCACAAGAATCTGACCATAAGAACTTCACCCCCTTCTTGGTCAGACCTTTCAATGGTATTGTTAGGCTTGAAAAGTCCTGAATGAAGCTTCTGTAGTATCCATCCATCCCTAGGAAACTCCATACCTCAAAAATTTTCTTCGGATGCTCCCAGGAAAATATAGCTCTCACTTTCTCTGGGTCCAAAGATACTCTTGTCTCTGAGATGACGTGACCCAAGAAGTGAATCTAATCCATCCAAAAGTGTCACTTCGAGAGTTTATCATAAAGCTGATGCTCTCTCAGTGTACTCAAAACGATCTCAATATGGGTATCATGATCGTGTCAAATGTGATAGTACAACAAGATATCGTCCATGAACACCATGACGAAGGAATCCAAGTAAGGATGGAACACTCGGTTCATCAGTGCCATGAAATCTGCTGGCGCATTCTTGAGACCGAATGACATAACCGTATACTAGTAGAGACCATACCTGCTCTTGAAGGCTGTCAGAGGTATATCTGATGGTCTAACGCACAACTGATGATAATCGGGCGTCAAATCGATCTTCGGGAACACCCCGGTTCCTCAAAGATGATCCAAAAGATCATCAATCCTAGGAAAGGGATATCGGTTCTTGACTGTCAACTAGTTCAACTTTTGATAATCCACATAGAGCCTAAGGTTACCGCCTGCCTTCTTCGCAAACAGGACAGGCGAACCCCAAGGAGAGGTACTAGGTCGAATGAATCCCTTTGCCTGCAACTCCTCCAACTGCTTCTTGAGCTCCTGCAACTCAGGTGTATCCATCCTATAAGGAGGAATGGACACTGTTGCCTCTCCTGGAATGAGCTCAATAGAAAAGTCTACCTCACGCTCTAAAGGAAAACCTGAAAAGTCCTCTAGAAAGACATCCCAAAAATGATCCACCACTAGAGGAAAGTATAACTATGAATTCCCATGATCATACAGATAAAGACTAGTAATCTGGGTCATAACCCTTCCTAGCCCAAGATGTTCGAGTCCTCCTCGACTCACCTGAACATCCCATTCACCTATATGAAGAAAAGATTCACCCTCTGGTGAAATAAAACTCACCATACGGCGATAACAGTCAATGACTTCTTGTAATAGAACCAACCAGTCCATCCCGAGAATGACATGATATCCTATAATCTCTAGGGCATAGAGATCCCATGAGAAATGATACCCTGCAACCTCAATAGGTCACTCTCTATACTGACGTACACTAGATGTCCTCTTCCCCAAAGTTGTGTCTAGTGTCAACAAGTCGGCAGAAGAAAAGATACATATCCCAAGGCTCTCTACAACAACAGAAGAGATAAATCTATGTGTAGCACCAGTATCGAAAAGACCTAAAGATAAAACTGAGGCTACTAAGATTGTACCTCGAACTGTAGAAGGTCCGGGATCCTGCTCCTGATAGGTTTTCTCCACCGCAAAAGTCTGGCCTGCCCTGCGGCCCTGTGATCCTGCATGACCACTCTGAGCTGATCCACCCTGCTGATGCTGAAAGACTGGTGACTGACCGCCACGGCCTCGACCTCCACCTCATCCCAAACGGCTGGAATAACTCCAGTTCCATGACTGGTGAGAAACTGGTGGTGCTACTCCTGAACGAGGATTCATGGAAGAACCCATGTCACTAGCTACTGGTGAGAAAACCTGGTAGAAACACTGAAGGTGACCCATCTTGATGCAAGATCGGCACTCCACTAGGTCTATCTGGCATTGCGGCCTCGTGTGACCTGCCCTTCCACACTGGTAGCATACTACCTGGCTACCTGAAGATGTATATCACCTCCTCGGATCACCGCACGTAGACTCCCTACGGCGCTTCCTACTATTGACTGTAGGAACACTAGCTCTGGAAGCAGAACTGCCCTGGCTCGCAGCTCCGGAGTCTCTCAGATTACGCTCTGCAATCAGTGCCTAGTTGACGATGGAAGTGATGGAAGTCAACTAGAAGATATTCACCTGCGAGCGGATCTCCTGCCTGAGACCATCCTCAAACTTCCTTTCTAAGAACATCCCATCTCCACCCCGGAGCGGTGTGAAATGCTGCATCTCGGTGAAATGAGAGGAATACTCCATAACCGAAAGAGTACCCCTACTCTAGACTCATGAAATTCTGGGCTCGATCGGACCTTAGGGTCTCCAGGTAGAAGTAGTCGTAAAACACGTGCTGGAACTCCTCCCAAGCCATAACCTGCTGATGACCCACCTGTGAGATCACGTCCTACCACCTCTTGGCAGAGTCTCATAGCATATAGGTAGTAATATTGACCCACCTCTCTAGAGGTGTTTACATATGCTCAAAGATTGTCATCATGGCTTCCATCCATGACTCTGTAGCCTCTGGTCCTCCTTCCCCCGAGAAAGTAGGAGGGTGTTGCAGCTTGAAAACCCACGTCAACTCTTCCATAGTCATGGAAGGAGGTGGTGCTCCCTGAAAGGTCTTCATCATCCTCATAAAGCCTTCCCTAAGTTGTGCATCAACACGAGCAGCTGGTACGACAGCCGGTGCCAAGGCTGGCATGCCTGGAGGATTGGCAGTAAGTCCTTGATCAGCCATATCTGGCGTCTGATCACTATCAGGTAACTGACATACAACCGGAGGACGTCTCGAAGGCATAGCTATGAAAGATCAAAAGCATACCTTAGATCAGGAATATCAAGGACAGTGAACAAAGGAATACAAAACGAAAACTGGAGAAGGAAACACTCAAGTTTTACATAACATGACTACACTGCGTGTATAAACTCTACACGGCGTGTAATTTACTCTATTCCCCTGCCTGAGTCTCCTTGCACGGCTAACCCACACGGTCTTCTTAAACTGAGACTACACGACGTGTTCCCTGTGGACACGGCGTGTAGTAGACAAGGTTTCAACGACCCATGTTTTCAGTTACACGGCCGGTTACATGTCTGAGACTACACGGCATCTTCCGAACAAACACGGTGTGTACTTGAAGATTTTTCCCGACCCGTGTTGCTGGTGACACAGTCGGGTACACAGCTGACCCTTACACGGCGTGTTCCGAACAAACACGTTGTGTACAAGAGGAGATAACATTGTCCCGTGTTGTTCATGACATGGACGGGTACCTAGAACAAGTCTACATAGCGTGTTCATACAAAACACGGTGTGAATTACATGATTTTCCCTGACCTGTGTTGTTCGTGACATGGTCGGGTACACGGATCACTACTACACGGCGTGTATTTATCGTACACGGTGTGTTCCTGGAGATTTTTCACAACCCGTGTTTATTCTCACACAGTCAGTGACATGGTTTGAAAAATACACAGTGTGTATATATAAAGTACACGTCATGTATTTTGGGTTTTTCCAGGAAGTAGCTCTGAAACTACACCGAAGCCCCGAAAACACTGAAAAACAAGCATGAAGCTTCCAAATTTCAATCCATGAGGGCCCATAATCCATGTGAATCAAAGATTGGCATCTCTTACATATCATATATAATGAAAACAAGTCAATGATCCACCAAATTCTTATTCATGAGGGCCCATATCACCTCAAGAACCAAAATTTGGCGTTCATTTAAGCAAGGTACAATACAAACAAACTCTCTATCAAACTGCATGGATTCTATCAAAGCATCTATCACAACATCATGCATAATCTACACAACGTCTATCACAACAACAAGCAATTTCTAATGCACCCTAGATGGCATAACAATAATGCATGGCATGTGATTTCCAACAAGTGCCTATATGATGCATGAGATGGCATACCCTCATCTCATCGAGTTGTGACAGAAATAGAACCACAATATCAACAACAATAACAACACAAAGAATGTGAATCACTCAATGGTGAAATCAGATCAACTATAACATAGAAAAACCTAAAAACTGTAATAAGCGAGGTAGATTGGCTTTTACTTATACACAAGTTATCTACTCCCGAGCACAGCTTAATACCATGTACCGAATTCATCATATCCCTGGCTAAAGGCACCAAATAGTAAATCAAGAGAAAATAAATGCCTCTGATACCACTTTGTAACGTCCCAGTTCCAGAAGCCACCGAGAGGCGCCCCGTACCCGGTTGGTCACATGGCCTCAAGCGTGTTTCCCAAAACGTCAGAGGCTACCGAATAGTAGCGAGGTCCTTCGGTGTGATAGTGGGAAAACTATGCCCTCATTGGCAAAGTACACAGTGGAAGAAAAAAAATAGACAACAGCAGAAACTGTAACCATCCATACAAGAGTAAACGATAAACAGCGGAAGACTAACAGTAAACAACTGGAGCACACACACATATATATAAAATGATGCATGATACATATGTCTAGAAAAATAGCCAAACAAGTCACAATGTTGAATACAATAATAAACCAAAGTGTAAAAGAAAACAGGTAAACTCCTCAGCATCGCAAGCCATAGCTTGGTCCCATGCTCTCTAGCTCCACCGCAAGTCAAGTACCTGAAGTAGAAGGGCGCTTTCCCTTATCTATACCTGCAACAACATAATCTGTTTGGTCCCAAGATCATATCCCAAACAGGGTGTGATATAAGGTCCCAGTAGGCCACCACCCAAAGATTTGTGCCTAACAGTCAGTGAATACATGGCAAGTAAAAGTAAAGGAAGCAGTAAACAGGAAATCACACAGCAGCTACAATCCATAGTGTCAAGCATATAAAGTACACAAGTAATATCCAATCAACAAGTAGAACAACAGGTAACCCCCTAAGTAGTTCTCACAGCCTAACCCTTATGGTTCAACCTACAAGTACTAACAACCCCTGGGAGGCACACATAGTCTCACCCCTCTGGTTCAGCTGAAGAATAGACTCTCTAAGGAATCCCTCACTGTTAATTCCCCCTATAGTCTCGTATCGTACTAAAGGCTCGCTGGGGAAGCACTCAACATCTCATTCCCCCTGTGGCCTGCGTTGAGGAACTACAGACTCTCTGAGGAAGCACTCAATGTCAATTCCCCATGTGGTCTCGCATCGTAAATTAAAGACACTCTGTAGAAGACCTTATGTCCATTCTCCCTATGGTCCACTACACTAGGTTCTCTCACCCCTGTGTAAAAAAAACATGCATAGCACACGTATCACCCCAAGTAAACCACAAGAATTACTTGGCTATCATTCTAAGTCACAACATCATAATAGTACGATAGTTCCACTATCCTACAACTAGGCATGGCAAATGGAAAAACTCCTAACAGGAAAAACATGCATGGAAAAACATCCATAGCACAATAAAAATTACCATATTCACAAGCATTGACCTCTACTCAAGAAATCAAGCAAAGTAGGAAAACAATAGGGGAAAAATAGGAAAAACACAATACCCCGTTCAAGGGAATTGGTGGAATTGCATAAAATATTCAAAGACATCCTACAGAAAGGCACAAACCACCTACCTCGATGTTAGGAGATCGATATACTTGAACCACGATGATTGATTCTCCTTAGAACGTCGAAGATCTGAGAAAACGTCCAAAATTCTCAAACCACGATATCTTGATAAAGAGGATGAATTGTAAAACAAGGCTCTAGGAGAAGGAAGAACTTACTGTTACGGTTCCAACGCAATCGACGACAGTCGATTCAGAGAACAGATAGAGGCATGGGGGCTCAGAGATGATTCACGGTTGTACGGGTCACTCTTGGATGAAGAACCTAATGAAGAAACGAGTTTTGTCCATCAGGCGTGACCCTGGTCCGTCTAGTGAAAAAAAAATAAAGTACATGGCATGTACTTCTTGAGTACACGGCATGTACTCAGCTTTTCTGTACTCTGCTTTTAGCGGCCTCCACATTGCCCCTACACACCGTGTGTGTGGCCCGGACACGGCCAGCACATAGCCTGGCACTACAGCAAAGTACACGGCATGTACATATAAAGTACACGGTGTGTACTTAGGAAATTTCCAGATTTTCCCCTTTTTCTCAAAAATGACCAAAAAGGAAAAACATACCTAAAAAGAAGATCCGGGTTCTTGCAGAAATTATTGAATTCCATAATTTATTTTTGGTTGGACTATGATTTCAATATTTATTTGAATAATTTGAGAATATTTTTTCCAAAATTTTAAAGATCGGTTAAAAATGATAGTGATGCTGATAGTTGAGAAATTTTGTGATTTCCAGACTATCGATGGGAGAATATTACCAAAAATTTAGCCGAATCATTCAATTCATGGATTTTCAAGGATATGACACACAATATTTACGTTTTTATAATGAAAATCTTGATAACTTTACTAAGAAATTTTTTCCCACTAAGGATTACATGAAAAGGTTTGGAAATTGAGTTGGTCCCAATTTTGAGGAAAATTTAAAAGTAAATTTTTTAAGGGATAAAACTATTACAGCATAGATATATCTAAATATTATTATCTTAGTTTGGATTGGTAATATTGATATTCTTTTATAACTAAGTAATTTGGAATTTTCTTTTCAGGAATGTAAAATCAGTCGGATCCCCTGTGCTCATTCATGTGTAGCAATAAAAAATTGTATAATTGTATAATTTTATGGAAAAATATTACCTTATCAGCACCAAATGAAATATTTATCATGGAGTTATGCATCTGGTTGAAACCAATGACATATCACATTTGAATGCATTAACATATAATGATTATATGAATCAAATTCTTTTTATCCATTAAAGTCCTCCCATTCCCCAAGTAGACTATCTTGGAATTTTTTTGAGTCACAATTTCAAAATAAGTAGTTTTATCATTGTTCTTGCTATAAAAAAGTTAAGAGCACTTGAAAAAGGTTTAGAAATCTGAATCCAAGTTAATTTGGTAGCTATGAGAGGTTGCTATTTTTTTATCTGACGAAACTATGGGATACTATTATTAAAAAAAATTAATTTTATATGTGAGTGTTTTTGTGTAAATTATGATGATGTTTAGGTGTAAGTAATGATTTTTTTCCTAAAGAAATATTTTTGGAAATGGATTTTATATGGTGAATAATAATTTTTTTATAAAACCTATTTCTAACGAAGGGAATGTTAGAACAGTATTTGATGGAAATTTGAGAAAAATAAAATCCATTTATATGGGAGAAGGTTATTTTTTCCGGTGCCTAAAATGTGGGATTTTGTAATTTAAATTCTATTTTTTTTATTTTCTTGTGGTTTTGGTTTAATTACAATGATGATGACGGGTGATTAATCACTATTTTTATAAATTAACTGATGTAGTAAGGAAGATTTATTTCATTCTAACATTTAAACCAAGTATTTAATTTTAAAAGAAATAATTTTCAGTTTTTTACATTGATCATACAAATGTTAACATAGATAATCCACATTTAAATATATTAATGGTCTAGATTTTACCAATGATAATTAATGAAAAAATATTTAATTTTTCGGGATTGTAAGCATGAATTTTGAGAAGATGGGTGTTTTTTATCCTTAGTTTCATTGGAGTCATTTAATTAATCATTATAATAAGATTATTATCCAAAAAGTGTTAAATTTATAGTAATCATTATTAAATTATGGAAGACTACAGTTAAAATTCTAAAACTTTCAACTCAGTTATATTGTGAACATTATGAAAGAATATGATATAAAACCTCATGCCTTATAGTTTGAGAATGTGTTTTTTTCTTATTTAAAAATTTTTATTATGGTGGTTTTCAATTAATTTTGATGATATTCAGGTGTGAGTAATGATTGTTTTCCTAAAAAAATTTGTTAACTAATGAATTCAGTATAGGGCATGATAATTGTTTTCTAAAACTGGTTTCTAAGGAAAGGGTTTTTAGATTATAATTTTATGGAAATATGAAAAAATAAAAATATGCTTTTATTGAAGAATGTAATTTTTTAGTGGCTAAAATATGGGATTATTCAATTTAAACCCTATAAATTTTATTTTCTTGTGGTTTCATTAATCAAATTGACTATGAGGCATTATTAATCACTACTATTTATAAATTCATTAATGCATTCATAAATATGAATGAAATTATAACATTTAAATTAATTCATTAATTTATAATGAAATATTTTCTAGTTTTTTACACTGATCTTATAGATTTTAACACAAATTTTCCACATTTAAATATTTTTATTCTAATTTTATTTTCTTGTGGTTTTTACAATTCAAAAGACTAGTGTTAAAAATTCAACTAATTTCCCCATGTTACTATCCTATGGTTCAAAAGAAATATATTAGTAAATAATTTTACTAAACATTATTAAAGTTATTATATAAAACCAATCAACCAAAAAAACATATAAAATTTTAACATATTGATTTTAAAATTCTATTGCTTTCAATTTAGTTATCTTTTGGAAATTTTGAACGAAATTGATCCAAAAATCTCATGTCTTGTATCTTGTGAAATGGTATTAATGTTTTATTAAGAAAATAAAAATTAATAATTAAAATATGTTACAAAACATTAAAGTTTCAATCAATGTTTCTATTTAAATATATTAATAAGGTTTTTTATATAACCATGTTCCCAATAGATTTCCCAGAAAGTGTTAGATTTGTAGTAGTCAATGTTAAATTGTGAAATACATATGCTAGAATTATGTTGATTTTAGATTTTGACATAGATGAAATGTATCTATAAATTAAATTTTTAGAAAAAAACCATGTGCACAATAAATAATAATAACTATTCTCCCACCAAATTGGTCTCAATTTTCATCTATAATACACAGTTTCATTGCACCCAAAAAATAATGCCTTAAACTTGATAGAACCTCAAAAAATTCTGACATCCTCACATTATTTTGATGGTTCACCAACCACCCTAGTAAGTCTACTCTTTTCCTTTAAATATTATTCTAAAAAAATCATGAAAATCTATAAATAATAGATATACAACCATATTGGTAAAGGAGACTAAAATACATACATCCATATAATCTATCATTTCCCTCATGTTGTTCCATTCTAAAAGGCATTTAATCAATTAAACTCTAAAATCATTAATAAAAAATAATAAAAAATAGCCTTATTTGATAAAATTGATGGATTTTAAAAATATAGAAATTTATTTCTTCTTTTACCAATTATATTTTAGTTGTCCAGATTCATACACAACTTTAAATTTTGATAGAAAAGACTAACCATGTTATGGAAGTTCTTCCAATAAAATAACAAGATAGCCAAGCTATATAAAATCCAATAGATAAAATAAATTACAACTATGTATATCTTTAAATTTGTTTATTAATCAAAAACCAAATAAAGAGTATGTTCAGTTGAAATACCATAAAGGATGATAGTTTTATTTTCAATATCAGTGGATTTTGTACCAATTTATACAAAAAGAATATAGTTTCTTTAAGGACAAGTCCACACAATAGAATAACCAGTGACCATTCAGCAGCATAGGGGAAAAAATGCACCAACGATCTATTATGTTCTACCCAACAATGTTAGACATGAAATTTAGAAAAACATCAGTCGATTTCAATTTCTTTTTGTACAATATAATTTTATCTAGTCATAATATATGATAACAATATATGAGACTTACTAAAAAATATTTTTATATATTAAAATATTTCTGAAATTAGTACCATGAATAATGGATCAAATACGTCTCTCACTATATTTCCAACCAACTTATGATCATTTACAAGTGTTTTTACAATCATGGTCACCATTTATGATTCAATTATTGTGATTCATATCTTGATAACAAGTTTTATAAAAAATAGTTGATTAAAAAGTACACAAATATAAGACTTCTTGTTGACCCATTATCTAGGGAGGCAACGACACACTACCTCAGTTAGATGGTAATTAAAATTTTCAACAATAAGTATGAATAAAAAATACCTAACTATACTAAACAAATTTGAGTAAAAAAACATTTTGTAATAAGTTTTAGCATGGAATGAACCCACTTCTCATTTCTATTGTGACGCCATCCCAATATGCACAATTCATAAACCCTTTTTTTAAGGCCACTTCAGCCTATACTAGGTTTTTGAATGTAAGGTGACCATTTTTTCCATATTCTTTTATTGTAACTTCCTTAAATTCATTCACTCATATAACTCTTCTAAGAATGGTTCAAATTTATCTTTATTCTCATCCTCCTAAGAATCTTCATTCACTTCCACCAGTTCCCCCTCTTTCTAATTATCTTCCTAACTCGCCTCTGCCACTTTTCCCTCCTATTTGACTTCCTCTATTGCTTCCTCCACCTCCTCAAATTCCATTACCTCATAAACTTACTCTTAAATCTAATCTAAATCCTTATCTGACCCTCCCTCTTCCATTATGTCATTCTCTTCAACATCATCAATTATGTATTCTTTGGTATTAGAGGTCCCCTATAATAAATTTACTTCAACATTATGTAATTCATGTAGCTACTCATTAAAATATTTCATATATCTATCATATAGTACCCATATATCTTGAAATATATAATGGTTAATAATATGTTAATAATGGTATCCTTGATTTTAATAACTATATTCCATTATTTAATTAAATTCTTCCATATTTTAACACTGATATTCCAAATTTTAATAATAAAAATACAAATTTTTACTTAAATCTTTTAAAAAGGATATTTCAATAATTTAGACACTAAACTTCCAAATTTTAACAAAATAATTACATATTTTAGTATTGATCGTCCATATTTGAACACAAAACATCAATATTTCAATACTAACATGATAGGTTCGAACACTAACATTATATATTTTAACATTAATCTTTTAAAATGAACTGCCCACATTATAACCCCAAAATTACTTATTTTTACACAAAGATTATATATTCGAATACCAAGCATAATAATTTTAACACTAACATTCCAAATATTAATAATAATAATAAAAGTTTTAACATGAATATTTTAAGATGAATTATCCATATTTTAATATTAAATTAAAAATATTAACACTAACAATATAGATTTTAACACTAACATTATAGATTTCAACATGAAGCTTTTAAAATAAACCATCTATATTTTAACCCAAAAATTATAGATTTTAAAACTAAGATTCCATATTTTAACACTGATAATCCATATTTCAACACTAACATTCCATATTTTAATAGTGACATTACAGATTTCAACATGAATCTTTTAAAATGAAATGTCTATATTTTAACACTAAAATTATAGATGTCAAAATTAATAATAAAAAATTTTATAATAACATTATAGATTTTTAGATGAATCTTTTAAAACGAATAATCTGGTTTTTAACACTAAAATTCCAAATTTTAACACAAAGCCTTTATATTTTAACAATAAGATTCAATAATTTAACACTGAGCATCCAGATTTCATCACTAACATTCCAAATTTTAACATTAATATTTTTTAGTAATTTTAACGTGAATATTTTAAAAAATGGGTGAAAATGATGTATTAGGTAAATTTATCCATTTTGAAGTAATAGGGGCATATAAAATACCTTTTTACTATTTATCTCTAACTTTACCCACGTTTGCGATTTTCCTGCATCCCAAAACTGTAAAAAAAAATTGGTTACTATAGTTATAGAGCTCCCAAATTAGGAATTGAATGAAGAAAAATATCTATAATGAAGTGTAAACATACTAATATCAGTAACATAACGTTATTAACTGATAAAAAAATTCTAACACATTTTAGCATTTTTAAAACATACCGATAGTATAACCAAACAACCAGCCACATGTATTGTTATTGGTATTTTTGGATTGGACTCTTATACATAGCAATCTCATGAACAAGCTCTATCAAAAAAATTGTAACCAGTCCCATTTTCAAAATTTTTATTTATACCCACACAACATCCCAATATTTCTTTCATTTACAAAGGAATTATAAGTGGGATTCCACAATGTCCCAAAGGTAAACAACAAAAATTACATCACTAATACCTTATCCTTCAAACCTCCAAAAATAATTACACATAGAGTGATTAACTTCATTACCATGTAAATACTTTAAATTTATAGGTATTCATGAATCTCTTTCAAAAATTAAATTTCTTCATCTAAAATGAATTCCTAATATATAATTAACATCTACCATAGTAATATTCATTTCCTTTACTCTAACAATTTGGTTACAAGTTGGAGGTTCAAAGGCATCTAAAATATTATCACAAATATCTCATGGTAAGAGTTTGCATTTAAAATAAAACAATTTACCAAATCTAATTTGTATGGCCAGTTATTTTAACCTCTCATACCTAATAATATAATTGACAATCTCTTTTAGTAAATTTGGAGAACATCTAGAGTTTAAAATAGTTTGGGTTTTAACTCTTTGAACTATTATAAAATCTTTGTCATATTTCACTGTTAGATTATATTTTTCTTATGAGTATTAGAAAATTTCAACTACATATCTAATATAACAAAATTAGCATACCTAAAATTTTTATAAACTTCTTTATATTTAAAAAAATTATCATGCACATTGCAGAGAAGAATAAAATTCCATCATAAACAAAATATATTGTGCTTTTATAAAATAAATAAAAAGATATCATAATTTGGTCAACCCATAGGATACCTTCCTCTTCATTTGAGTCTATTCTACCTAACAATATAACTATAAGAAATTAATTTAGATCCTCAAAATAAGAAATCATACAGATTTAACCACTAAATTTTAAGTGTGATTTTCCAAATTTTGACACTGAATTTCCCCTTTTAACACTAAATTTCAAGAATTTAACAGTTATGAAAAAATTAAAATAACAAGAAAAACTTCTATATTTTAGCATTAAGAAACTAGAAATTTAATACTATACTTATATATTTTAACACAAGTGTTCCATATTTTAATAGATGCACAAATGGAAACTCAAAATATGAAATATAAAACAAAATGATATAAAAAATCTAAGAAACACATAAAAGATATATTAAATTTAAACCATTGAACAAAAACTAAACAATAGAACTAGAAATGTACCAAATTACCTCTGATATAGCCCCTAATTACTTCTCATGTCAAAGAAATGTTATATTTCATCAAAGTAATCAAAAACCCCACTTTTAATTTTTTATAATAATCTATTACACTTTTAAATCATGGTTTATAGATTTCAAGAGTAATCTAATAGAAATTTAACACTATGCTTACATATTTTAACACCAATTTTCTAGAATTTAATTGATTTACAAATACAAAATCCAACTTTGAAACCTCAAAAAATTATTTTAAAATATTTTATAACTACAAGAAAGATGTATTAAATTTAAATCATTGAATAATAACAGTTAAATTGCATTGGAAATACACCAAAGTACCTTTATTATAGCCCCTAATTACTTCCAATTCCAAAACAAGTATTCCATCTAAGTAATTAAACAACCTACTTTAAATTTTTAATAGTAAGTTTTAAAAAAATTTACTCCAGTTTAAAAATTTCAACACTAAGCTACCATAAATTTAATGCTATGCTTCCATATTTTAACACCACTACTACAGATTTTAACAAATGCATAAATGAAAACTAAAAATATAAATCCTCAAACAAAAAAATTATATGGAAATAGTGTAAAACTATATGAAAGATTTATCAAATTTAAACCATATAACAATAATAATGAAAAAGAATAAAAAATTCCCTAATGTACCTCAATTATAGCCCATAATTACTTCTCATGCAAAAAAATTAAATTTCATCTAGTTACTCAAACAACCCACTATAAATTTTTATTAGTAAACTTTCACAATTTTAACTCCTAGTTTTCTATTTTCCACACTAAGATACAAAAATTTAACGCTATGCTTCCACATTTTAAGACTAGTGTTCATTATTTTAACATTATTTCCCCATTATTGCACCATGGTGTTGGTGTTAGGATTGATTTCGATTTATTAGGATTGTTTTCATTTAATTTTCTTTTTTTTTTGTTTTTTTATATTTTATGTTTTTTATATTGCATGACCTCACATCACATGTTTACTAAATTAAATACTTTCTATATATGATAATTATAATTTCTCACAAAATTAGTTACCTATTGTTTATATCATTTTTTATGTTAATTGTTTTTATAAAGTATTTTATGAAAACTAAATTTTTTAAATTCATAAAAAATGAGTTTTATAATTCATACATTTTCTTGAAATTCATAAGTTTTCATAAAAATTCATAAATTTTCCAAAAAACTCATATGAAATGAGAGAATTCATATGAAATGATCTAATTTAAATGAAATGAGAAAATTCATATGAAATTATGAAAATCATATGAAAAAAGAGGATATATGAAGTGATTAATGAAGTATTATGATTTTTAAGGACCAAAAAAATATTTAATGTAATATTATCTAGAATTAAAGTCCTAGGAACTCAAAAATAATACATTTTGATACTCATTTTTCTATTATATTTTTTATTTTGATTTACTGTTATTTTTATCAGTTTTTTTTTACTATTTTATTGATTTTTAAATTACTTATAAATGTTAAGGATTATATTTTATGTGGTTTTAAAATGGATATTGAGGAATAATTTAAGAATTTTTTCCATAATACATATGATGTTTCAATATAAAGTTAATAGTGTGTTTTTTGTTTATTATGTTTGTAATAATTTCACATAAGGTATGTTATGTTTTTTGGAAACTCTCTTGGAGATGATCATGGAAGATCATGACCTAACTATTAGTGAATTTGTTTATAAATTCTAATTGTGGAAACTCAATGAAGTATTTTGGATGTATTATGAAGTGATGGTATTTTGATACCACGACAAATATTATTTTTGTGATCATGGGGGAGATTCAATATTTAATTGTTTTGATAAAGTAATCAAAGAGCTACATTGAGTTCATACTATTATTTATTTTTATATGGTTTTTAAAATTTTAGTTTCATTTATTTATATTTATGATTATTGTGTTGATTTATTATTTTATTATTATAAAATCACGTATGTTGTTGGTTATATCGAATAAAAAATGTACATTTTTGGGTTGTGACTCCCAAATAAAAGTAAATGTTATTGGTTGTATCTTGGTCCATATAAAGTTAGGGATAAAAATATTGGGTTGTTTCTTCAAGAAAGAAAATGTAGGTTCCTAAAAAAGGTTATTACAACCTTTAAAATGTGAGGTTTTATTAGTGAATATCATTCCCCTTAAAGAGAATAAGGGAGTAAAGAGTTGATGTAGGATCAAATTGATCTAAACTACTATAAAAAAATCCACATTTATATCTTTTATTTTTCACTTAATTTTATTTTTTAAACACTAAAAAAATATTCTTGTTATGCATGAATAATATAATTTTATTACATGTAATTATAATATACTATGATTTATTCAGTATATTAAATATTTAAAAGGTATTTTCACCCACTCTGGACCTTATCTCAGTGTCTCAATTGGTCTAACACACAGAACCTCCATTATATCACCTAATTACTCATAATACCAAAAATTAATAAATTTTATCTAAGTAATCAAAAAACCAACCATAAATTTTAATAATAAGTTGTCACACTTTTAACTTGTATTATGCATATTCCTACACTAAGTTACAAGCAATTTAACTCTATGGTTCTTGATTTTAACACAAGTGTTCCAGATTATAATAGGTTAACAAATGAAAACTCCAAATTTGAATCCTTGAACAAAAAATGTTATGAAAATAGTGTATGCCTCCATGAAAGATGAGTTAAATGTAAAAAATTGAACAATAATAGTATAAGAGAACAAACAACATACTAAAGAACCACCACTATAGCCACTATTTACTTCCCATTCCAAAAAATGTAACATTTAATATATGTAATAAAACAACACATATTCAAATTTTTATAGTAATATTTCTCACTTTTAACTCCTTGTATACATATTTCGACACTAACCTACTATAAATTTAACACTATGCTTCCAGATTTTGACACCATTGTTCTAGATTTTAACATATGCACAAATGAAAACTCCAAATTTGAAACCTATAAAAACAAAATGATATGAACATAACGGATAACTACCTAATATATTTAATAAATGTGAAAAATTGAATAATAATAGTGAAATAACACTAGAAATAAACCAAAGAACCTCTAATGTAGTCCTTAATTAATTCTCATGCCAAAAAATGTTATATTTCATTTAAGTAATAGAAAAACTCCGTTTCAAATTTTAATAGTTATTTGTCACAATTTTAACTTCTATTTTGTATATTTCAACACTAATACACTATAAATTTAATAATATGATTCCATATTTTAAAATCAAAGTTCTAGACTTTAATAGATGAATGAATGAAAACTCCAACTATGAAACCTAGAATAATAAAATGATAAGAAAACAATGGAGAACTACATGATATATGTTCTAAATATAAATCATTTAAAAATATAAATACAATAATTTAATAATTTATTTTATATAATTTAAAAATAAACCTTTAGAAATTAACATTAACCATGTTAAATTTTACATATACTAAGAATACACCCAAGATATAATAGCCAACTTCCAAAATTTTAAACTGGGCTAACAAAATTAAAAAATTATGAAAAATTCCACAAAAACACTAAAAACCACATTCCTATAACATAGATATAAATTTTAATAATAACCATCCAAGATTTAATAGTTTATATAATAAAATATAAAAAACAACTTGTCAAAGGAGTACCAAAATACCCCAAACATACTCTATATTACACATGAACCAGTATGTGGAAAAATTATTTTAACATATTAATTAATAAATTTCACACTGTAAGAAAAATTAAAACTAAAACATAATTTTTTTCAAGAGAACTTCAATATGAGATAAAAAAATCCCAAAAATTATTGACTAACTGCTAAATGAAAGACAACATTGTAATTAATATAATTTTAATACTAACATATTACTAGATGAACACTATAAAATATTTCTTTGATCTTAGGGAATGGAATTTCATTGGAAAAAACAATTTCTCCGTGATAAATCTCAAATAAATGATCTAATAGAGTCTCAATTGGGAATAGATAGGGAGTACATGATGAGAAAGGGTTATAGTTGAGAAGAGATGATGACATGAATAGATAGACTAGGGAAAGGATATTGGAAATAGGAGGGTCATTCTAGGAGAAGGGTGACAATGATATGTCTTTTTTATGAGGAGGCGGATTGTAGGATAAGAATGATTACCCGAGAAGATGATGGTGGGAATTCATCCATGGGAGAGGATGGTATTTTCAAGAAGAGTGTGGGAGATGGGTGATGGTGGGGTGGGGTTAGATCTAAATTTTGAGTAATTATAAGATTCATTTTATTTCAACCATAAATAGTGATTCTCCTTCATTGAAATTTTACTAATTTTGGGTTCTAAAAGTAATTAATGGCATATTTTGGTACAGGAATACCATTATCCTAGTGAATAGTTCATAATTTGTATAATAATAATAAAATAATTTAAACTTCTAAAAATTAATTTACTGTAAATATATTAGAGGCATGAATAGAACATGATTATTATAATAAAAATTTCCAACCTCAAAGGGAATCACTTTTACTCTAGGTATTTAGAAGAATCCTCTAATCATGTTTGACTTAAGAAATGTGTGAATGAGAGTTTAATCGCATTAATTTACTATTAAATGATAAAAATGGGACCTATGTTTGTCTTAAAATTCATCATAATGTATGTCATAATTAAATGAAACAATACATACTAAGTAATATTATGCTAAAAGATTCTCAATCCAAGCTATGGTTTTCAAGATATCATTATTTTTATTAAAAAATATAGGAAATTTAATAAATAAAGTAATTAATTTAATAAATGTGATGAAAATAAAAATCCTCTTATTTATAAAAAAATTTCAACCAATGGTAAACTAAATATTCAAAAATCAATAATAATGTTAGAAAA
Organism: Viscum album; assembly: GCA_963277665.1. Taxonomy (NCBI): domain Eukaryota; kingdom Viridiplantae; phylum Streptophyta; class Magnoliopsida; order Santalales; family Viscaceae; genus Viscum; species Viscum album. The sequence continues at coordinate 1,423,040,109 of OY728161.1, forward strand.
AAAATTATGAGAAATTTTACTATGTTAAAATTATCATTTTTCCCTTACGTATGAAAATAAAAAAGTAACCTTGAAACTCACAAAATCTAAATATAAACTTTTTGAACCATTATAATATATAAACCTTCATTACTTTTCATCATTGAAAAGAATAAACTCATCATTAAACCTCAAGTATTTTTACACATGAACTCCAACATGTTTTAACACAAGAATCTCAATAAAAGATACGCCATAAAAAATTGTGAACCACAATTCAAGAGGACAACATGAAAACTATGAAGACAAAAACATAAGATACATACCTAGGGTTTAGTTAATGTTTCTAGCCAAAATCCCAAAAAAATAGAGACAAAGAGAAGACAAGAAGAGGTTTGGTGTGTGGGGGAGGGTCCTGGTTTGAATGGGATGAAAAATGAAGGAGGAAAACATAAACATTTCACACTTTAAATTTTTTGGGTAGGAATCACGGTTTGGCTGCATAATTTTCCAAACCATGCGTTAACCATGCGAATCACACTACCTCACATGGGCACCTATACAGTTGGTTTTCATGGTTTATTAAATAGTGTTCCAACCATGTGAAATGGATCTATAAAATTATTGAACTATTTAACATGGTTTCTATATATTTACTCTTAATCATGATCCAAACTGTGCAATACCCATTACTTTTTCAAATACTACAAAAATTCAAATGGAAATACCCAAGAATAAAGGGATAGTGATAAAAAATAAAAGGAAAATACCTAAAATGAAACTATGTGTGTGATAGTAATCCCAATAATACCACTCACATTCCCCATAAATTCAACCCACAACTTGATCAATGAATAAATGAGTCCACTTCTCCATAATAAGGGCTTCCCACAACCAAGTATCATGTAAATTAGATCTATCCCACCATAAGACATAAACCAACCAAATAGACTTATCACATAGAACTTTTTCCTAGGAGATGATAATTATTACCATCTACTCAATCTATAAGCATCGGGTTATAATTAGAGTTCTTATCAATTTATCACATAAGAGGTATATAGGTTATATTACTTTAGTTTAGAGATATGGAATATGATATGAATTGACATCAACTATGGGGGAAACTATAATCGAAATGCAACCTTTATAAATCTATTAGTAATCCCAAAAGTACCTATATACCTTGAAAAAAAAATCCCTTATTTATAAGTAATAGGCTACATAATCAATGTGACGCCTTCATAAGTACCTAGTATCTAGCTGAAAATTACAAGGGATGGTGTTGATGATCTTCATAAGACTTATGGTGACTCTAAGCTGTCCTCAATCACTACTAAATAGTCAAAATCATTATCATTATATTGTACATGAGACTAGGTCTTACCAAATAGGTATCACCTAACTCTATCTAGATTAAAGGATAATGGAAAGATAACCCATGAAGAGCCTCAAATTGAGTCATATAAATAGATAATTGTTAACTATTATTTTTAGAAAACTAGACTAGCCCTAGGTGGGTATGCCATGAATTGCAAAAATTTAGGAAACATTCCCAAATAATATCCTATAGAATCTGATAGGCCTATTCCATCTTCCCATATATCTAGGGATGGTGATCCATGATTAGCTTTACCTATGTTCTCATTTGAAGTTCCCTGAACCCACACTCCTAGATTCAATGATAAAAACACATACTTTACATGCCATCATTGAAATGAACCAAAGAGACCTAATTTTAACTATCAATAATTATAATATAACTAATAAATATTGATTCACATACATTCAAAAGACCTTTTTGGTTTATATTTTTAGAGAGTAATTAAAAATCCTAAACTAATTAATTTCATGTCTTTTTCAACTAATATATATCTTTTCCACTATATAAGAAACTAATCAATCCATAATTTGACTTCAATATCTCAAAAAAAATTATCCACACAAGTTATTTCGTTATATATATCATGTGTAATAAATTTATTCATAATCTATTTAAATTGAAACATAATAAGGGGTGAGATAAAATTATAGGTATGGGTAAACATAAGTGATAATAATCAAAGATCATAATTGATCAAGATATTAGCATAAGTAATATAGTAGGAATAGATAATAATAATAATTCCATAATAAAATTAAATTTTAAGAATAACATATTGATGGTTGACATATCAATAAATAAATTCATAGATAATAATAAATTTTCCCTTACCAATAAAATGAAAAAACTCAGATAGAGAATTCCCATTCCTAAGCCAAGACGTCATGATCTTAGACATTATAATCTTTCCATCAAGGTGTTATATTTATGAAATATTTTTTTGGGTAGGAATATAGAAAAATCATCAATCTAGTTTTTCTCATGAGACCTATCAATACATCAAATTTATATATATAACAAGCCACACATACTACTAATTAATTCCAATGCATTCATCATATTAAGAAATGAATAAACTATACAATAAATAACCAAAATTCCTTAGTAATAAATAAACATATATATTTAAATAAAGAGTATATGTATTATCAATATTTTCTACATTTCAATAAAATGAATAACATAATAATGAAACATACATATAAATAATTTTTATGGTAAAATAATAAATAAATAAAAAATTGAGTAGTCAATAAACATCTATATTAGGAGAAAAAATATATAGATTTTCAATATTTCCTCAATCAATAAATGGAGTATCTTTCTATGTAATCATCCCTTAAACTAACATTTAATATAGAAATGGGTATATATCTAATTCAATAATTAACCCAATAAAACAATTTATGGAATCTAAGAGAATACCCAACAATCAAAGTAATATAAAACAAGGTATTCACAAAGTAAAGGCATTGGAAGAAAATTTATACCTATAATAGAGGATGATTTGGGAAGACAAAGGTAGGGATGGAATTATAAAAGTATAATATCCCAAAGTAAAATATTATGAGTATTTAAAAAGTAATTCATGTAAAATATATACACCAAAAAATCAAAACAAGTGGTGAATACAAATCATATCTAAATGAAACAAAAAAAAAGACACAAACTGTCTTATGGTAATGGTAACATAAGAATCAAAAGAATATTATTGGGATACCATGAAATTAAAATATAATTAAATGAAATATATTTATTAAACTTGAAGTTAATAGGGTATTTCACACACCATATAAAATAAAATATGGTGTTTAATATCAAACATGTCTAATGGAATTGAAAATAGAGACAAATAACACTTACGGATTTAAAAAATTAGAATCAAAACCCCTTAAAGGATATAATTTAAAATGAAACATTAATTAACATGAATAATGAGATAACCTTGATAAAAAAATATTAAAGTTCCAGTAGATACACCACACAAAATAAAACATGGTTTATAATAAAAACAATATGTCTCGAGGGGTGAAAATTGAGGTCAGAAACCCATTTCAAGTAATATAATCTTTGAGGTGAGAATCATTTGATAGTAAGGTCATAAGGAAGAAATATAGAAGCACATAAAAGAATTATCGAATAAAATATAAATTATTCATTTGGTGGAATAAATAAAACTTGTAACAGTATATTTCAATAAGAAAATTTGTAACTAAATGGAAGAAAATTTAGTTTTCACAAACCCTTACCGTGGTCTGGATTTTCTCTACCCATGTGTCTAACTTATGGAATATTTAAATTAAGTTTATTATATGTATTATTTTTAAAATTATTTATCTATAAATAATTTACTAATTACCTTTTATTATCATAATATTTTTACTTATTATATCATTTTTTTCTTATTTTTTGTAATTTTTCATGAAAATTTAATTGATGTCAGCTTATTTTGGTAATTTTAGCAAATGAGGATGATATTTTAATGGTAAGTTATATAATAAATATAACATTTAAAAACTAAAAATAATAATTGTTTGTTTAATAAATTATAATAATATTATTATTTAATTTCCTTTGGCTATCCATGATAGATTTTTATAACATAGTTTATGTAAGTAGTAAAACTGGCCCAAACAGAAGAACTTAATAACTCAATGGGTGAGTGTGTTTAATGAAGTGTATAATATCATTATAAATAATTAATAATGATAATTTTTATATATTTTTTAATATTTTTAACCATAATTTAAGTGGTTTTTAGGAAGAATGAAAATAAATTGGAAATATTAAAAAAAATATTTCATGGAGGCGATAGTTCGTACAATACACAGTCGACATTCTTTTGTTTTTCTTAGTTTTTGGGATGGAATAAATATTAGTTTTTGCATTAATAATTAAAATTAAGTATACTAATTATACCAATTTCATTATATTACTATGTTTATGGTTGGTTTAGAAGAGAAAAATTATGAGGAAAATTATAAGGATTAAGTAATAATCACTTTGGGACCTTGAAATTTCTCTTGAAAGTCTCCTTGGAAATAAATATAGTAGGATAAATAATTAAGAATATCGGATTTTGAAAATGAGATAGGTTTGTAGGAGAAAAAAATTAATATTTTTACAAAGTAAGTCTAATGAATGGATGTGGCATGAATGATTGTAAATTTCCCCTTTTAAAAGCGAAGAAAAAGTAATTCTTGTGAAAACCCATTAATATTCAATAATTGAATGACACTATTCAGGGGTTAATGGTTACAAAAGTGATAAATAATGGATTATTTTGTATTATTGGGTCAATAAATCATCAATAAATTGTTTACATGCATGTTTTAAAATTTTAGTAAGTCATTTGTTCTTATATATTTACTTTTACATTTTTTGGTTTTTGTCGGGGTAAATAGTTTTTACCCAAGTAACTTATATTTTAATAATCATATAAAATAGACCATATTTAAAACTTTTGGTGTTATAAACCTAAATATAATATATATTTTATATAATTCAATTTATAATTAATATAAAATTAAATTTTAAAATAAAACATTCTGTATATAGAAAACTGTTTTGTAGAAAAATATTGTTTTCACCATTAAGTGTACTTAATCTTATTCAGTATTGATAAAAAAATTTAATGAGTGATAATTTATTTAAATACATTCTTAAAAATTATATTAAAGTCACATTTTAAAAGATATTAATTTATTTTATTATAAAAACATTACACAATATTAATAAAACAATTCTTTGAAAATAATCGTTTTTCCATTATCATAGTCATAAACATTATTCTTGGTAATAATACTACTATAACAAAAAATAAAATTGAACTTTTTAAATAATATGATAATATTTATAAAATATATTAAATCCATTTTTTGGATTTAATTTATTAAAGTGTTGAAAACTAATTTTTTAATATAAGTGAATAAATCAATTTTAGAGTAAAGTATTACTTATGTTTCCAATACGATACACATGGGTTTTATAAGTATAGAATAATAATTTTAAATAATATATTTCACTTATAAACCTCTTTATATTATATAAAAAGTTTTCAAAAATATTTAATTCATTCTTTTTTTATGATAATGTCATATAAGTGATAGTTTTAGTTGCATCGGTATTTTTCACTATTCACGTAAAATCGATTATTTTAGAAAAATCTTGAAAATTCACCCTAAGATAATTTTAATAATATGAATTAAAAAATTGAGTTAATTTTTCAAAATTAAAATTGTAAAATTTATAAAAATAATTAAATTAAAATACTATATTTAAATGAAATGTGTTTTTATTGAAAAATAATAATATTTTTAAAATTTTTATGTTCATAATATTATTTCACATTAATTACTAATTATATTATTATTAATTATATCCTAATAATTTAATTTTTTAAATATATTTATAGTAAAAATTTTCTTTTATTTTTATTATTTCATTCTTTAATAATAACATTTATCACATAAAGAATATTTTTTATAATAATGAAATTTAACTAAATATTATGTTTTGGTTTAATTATATATTATTTATAAAAAATATTATTTAAACATGTTAATAACTATACATAACATCGGTATACATATTTCACACATTTATATTCAATGCCCATATTTGCAACGACCATATATGCAACTACCATATTTGAAATGATTATAATTTCAATGACTAAATTACATTCTTATATATAAACTTACTACAATTATTCATTACATTCACACTACTTAAGTTTCACATATTATTTCTATAGTTTTCATTTTATATATCAAAATATTCTTTTTACTTTCATGATGTTATTTCTCATTATAGGTTTTCTTTGGCTATTGGTGATCCTCAAGGTTGAAGATGGTCTTGGAGATTTACTATTCGTAAAGATTTTATTATTTTCTATTTATTAACTCATATTAATTTATATGTTTTTAATGGATGTGTTAATTTAGGGTGAGTAATAATTGATGATTTGTAATACTTAATTTCATGTTCTTTTCTTATAATGTTTTTTCATAAAAAAATGTATCATTGTTTTTTATATTTTAGTGTTGTGTGTAAGACAAGCTGCCATATCATTAATTTATTTTGACTTATAGGGTGTTATATCCCCCCCCTCATATAAATAAATGTTTTTCATGACATTTTAATTTTTCTTGACTGATGAAATAGTTAAGGGTTTCCATAAGATAGTATGACTTCAGATTTAATTTCGAATGAGGTTTCATCCTTTTTATCCTTGGTATAACTAATGAACTCATATTTTCCCTCATAATAGTAATATAACTAATTTTTATTTTTATTTAATCATTTTTTCTAAATACCCCAATATAATGGGAGTACTTTTTTTCATATATATTTTATAATCATCCTTAATATGTGATCAAGGGTTGATATTTAGATGTGATTTCCCTATCTTTGCAATTACCATGGCCAATATGTCCATATAGGAAATTCCTACCTAATATTGAATCAAATTTTACTAAAAATAGGATAATATGATTTATAAGAATCACATTCCCATAATAATATATTAGAGATAAGTTATATACTTGGGATACAATAATCATACCACTATAAAAAATATTAATAATTAAACATCTAATCATCAGGGTGGTGGTTTTATATTCTTAGTATAGAGGAACAAGATACAAATATAAAACTCATAGTTCTTAAGTGTGTAATGAGTGTTCCTTATTCTATATCATTTTCATAACCCACATCAATAGTTTTGGTTTCATATGATTTCCCTTGTATTGGAATTTTTCAGTTCTCATCATCCTTATTAGACTTTGGATTAGGGAACTGACATAGATAATGTCATAGTTTACCACATTCAAGACATTAAACTCTTATTGATACCACCTAAAAAACTCTATTTCCTTTCATTATGTCCACTGAGCTCTTCACTTTTCCTAAAAAAATTAGGTGATCTATTCCCTCCTCTTCCACACATAAAACATCTCCCATTTCCTTTAATACATTCTCATTAATAATTCTTACAACATTTTTTACATAGAGAAAGATGAATCTTCTTTCCCTCACCATATTAATCACCTAAAATTCCATGGGACTCCACCTTTCTCTTACAATAAAAATTTTAATTAAATATTATATTTGTGTTTTTTTGTTTATTATTTCTAAAAAATATTATTTAATCATGTTGATAACTTTTCAAAACATCAGTATACCTATTTGACACATGTATATCCAATGACCATATTTGAAATGACTGTATTTTCAATGACCATGTTTGAAATAACCATATTTTCAATGATCAAATTTATTTCCTATATATATTATTAAAACACTTATTCATTCAATTCACTCTTATTAAGTCACACTTCTCATTTTTATATTTTTCATTTTAGATCTCATAATATGCTTTCTCCTTTCATGATGTTCTTACTCATTATAATTTATATTTGGATATTTGTGATCCTAAAGTTTGAAGATTACCCATGGGATTTCCAAGTCATCAATATTTTATTATTTTCTATTTATTTTCCTTTATTAATTTATTAAGTTTTAATGTATTTATTCATCCATATTGAGTAATAATCCATGGTGTGAAATACTTCATTTCATGTGCTTTTTTTGTAATGTTTCATCACAATAAAATGTATCATATATTTTTATAGTTCGGTATTACATGTAAGAAAAGATACCATATAATTAAATTATTATGACTTATGGGGTGTTTCACCATTTCCTATTGGCGGCCTTTCATTAATTGGGACATAAAACAGGGGTCTCGATCATATACGATGGAAAATATAACACCATACAACCTCGCAATTTCATTCACATAAAACCTACCTAGATCCTCTACCTTAGACATATCATTGATCAATATGAATTGAGTGGATTTGTTCAGCCTATAGATCAAGAAAAAAATATAATTGTATCCCCAATTTGTATGAGGTAGTTTGATAATGGAGTCAATGGACACCTCATCCTACTTCTATGTGGGAACAGGAAGAGGTTAGAGTATGAAAGGGGTTGTTTATGTTTAGAATTTACTTGTTTATAGGTGTAGCACTAGGACACCAATTATACTATATCTATCCTTATACCAAGCCACCAGTATCATTACTTCACGTCATAAAACACTTTGGTGGAACCAGGGTGGACATCCCACTAAGACCGGTGGAAGCCCTCTAAAACATCTTTTATCACTGAAGAAGGGGCCACAAGCCTACTCCTAAAACAAATATAACCCTATAGATAAAAATATTGATCTCTATTGGTATCTTGACCATATAAGGATTCTATAAGATGGTGTAAATATCTATCCTATGTTTTCATTTTGTAAATAATCTTGAGGCGGGGAGGAGTCAACTGAACATTGGAATGAAAAGGACATTTTTTCTCCTCTTTTACCACCAGGTGCCACTTAGATATGAGGCCTATAAACTTCCACTTCTCACTGGACTCTTCCATATCCTTAGATGGTAACTTCCAACTAAGGGAAACAATAACATAATTCTATTTACCAGGTGTATAAGAGAGATCAAAATAGAAAAGTTGTAGATAATCAATCTAATGCCTCTATATGAGGTTCAAATCCATTTGAGAGATAATATAACCCATGTTTTTATGATCAAATAACACTAAGAACTTCTCACTATAGTCGTAATTCAACCAATATTTTATCATGTGTATAATAAAAGTTGGATCTAATTCATGGGTAAGATAGTTCTTCTCATGTGTTTGAAGCTATCAAGAGACATAGGATAGCCACATGATCATATTTCATTAAAACATATCCCAAACCCATTATAGAGACAACATAATATACCAAATATTTGAGACTCGCCTCTGGTGGGATTGGTGTGGGTAGGAGTTCAAACACTACTTCATATCATCGAATGAGTATTTTTATTATGGATTACATATAAATTTCACCCTTTTCCATATGATTGAAATCAAAGTAAAAGTCAATTTGTAGTAGTCCCAGATAAACTATTGACAATAACCATCCAAACCCAAGAAGCTTCTAATTTTAAAAACATAACTTGACTCCTCCGAAGATAGAATGGTATTTACCTTGTTATTATCGACTAATATTCCCTTCTTCAACACTAAAAGCCCCATAAATATCACTTACCAAATCCATGATTTCATTTGGATAGTTTATCATAAATCCAATGATCATGCAAGGTTCCAAATAATGAAGAGAATAAGGCCAAAGATTGAATATGCACACCCTAAACATCAAGAACCAAACAAATTATACAAGAAAACAACCATAAGGTACATAAAACATATCTCCAAGTAAAGAGTAAGAAGAAATAATAATATTAAAGGAATGAGAATAAGATAAATGATATTATTACCTTGAAAAAAAAAATGGAACAAATAAGGGTATTCTCAAAATCTATGGGTTAGTAAGGGGAGGAATCACATGGGATTACCTCAGTTTTTTCACATGAATAAAAGGAAAATAAGGGATTATTGGGGTTAAAAATAAAAGGGGAAGTTTATAAAATTCACAATTTTAAAAACTATAAGACTTATATAGTTTGGTCACGCTATTTACTAAACTATGCACCAACCATGTGGATGGGAATAGATACACTAGGTACACACCATAAGTTTTGGCCATATAGTTTCATCTATCCATGAAAAAATGACCCAAATTCAATGGTACCTCACATGGTTTCTCCTTGAAGACACACAATTTTTCCAACCATGAAAATGGAATTGACTTATTTAAGAAAATATGCATGTTTTGGTTGTACAATTTACCAAATCATTCCTCAAATTTACACCTATTAAAAACTCTCAAAAATTACAAAAATTTAAACTGGATCTCCATTAAATCCAATAAACTTAAAAATTAAACCAAAATAAACACAACCATGATATCAAGGTGTAAAAATTCTACCCACTATGTCACTTTATACCCCCTGAAAATCACTAAATATTCAAGGAGATACACAAACATAAATCCATAGAATACAAGTGGAGGTAGGAGATAGGATAAAAAGAAAACTTGATAAATTATTCTCTAAAGTAATCCAAGTATAAGAAAATTTAAACACATCAATACACCTATTTAAAATAATAATGATACCAAAACTTTATGTTCCATCCATAATTCCATGAAATGGTTATATGTATGTCCAAAATGGAAAATAGTGTTGAATGTCCTAAAGAGTAAATAAATGGATCGAGAAAATTGGAGAGCTCAAAGGAATAAGGGAGAACAAAAGATTACCTTGAAAAATCTATTTCAAACTACAACTAATATTCAATATATGATATTGATTCCTTCCTTTGTCAATGAACAAACCTAAAAAAAAACTTTGAATATATCCCAATTTAATATAGATATGGAAGGTATTTGGGACTATAAAATAGGAGGGATTGGAGTGCTCAAGCTAATTGCACTAATAATATACTACAAACTAATTCTTGAACTAATAATGAAAAAATAATATAAATATTCTCCAAAATAATGTTTATCTACTAACTTAGACTCATTCTTATTACATTTTTAATAGGATGTTATACCATCTTTGATATTAAAAGGAGCAGGGTCACCACCCTTACTGGGCTAGCCCCTAGAGATCAAATCTGCTATAATGGCCTTATTGGAAACATATTCCAATGTTTTTGGATCAAATTAATTAATTTTAGAACTATTATCTAGACTAACACCCTTAATAAAGAGATAAACCTTCAATGAGTCCTCAAACATTAACTCAGAAGAGAAAGGAACCAACTCTTTAAAACAGCTAACATACCCCCTTCACCTTCTGACCAACTTGTCAGAGGATCATGAGCTTAGCCTCCCTCTCAAATTTCACCTTTTCATGAAAATTCCACTGAATAAATGGGGTCTTAAAGAATTACCAAGACATACTACATTATAGCAGAAGTGGGATAGTGGTCCTCCACCAGTCCTATCTTGATCCTTCCAACAAGTCTGGAATGGTTTTAATTTGTGGTTCTTCTAGAGTTTTCAATAAATTTAAGACTCCCTCAATCCTATATAGACACTCCATAGCCTTTTAGGCCCCTTTTTCACCAAGTAACATGAGTAATACTAATAACATGTTAGTTCTACAACTCTACTTGGAGTCTGGGTACGTTCAATATCTAGAAGAACTACATTTGATCCTTGAAAGGCACTAGGATAAGGAACACTTCATGGTATAAAATTTCTATGATCCCTAGAAACTTTTGAAGGAGTCATGATATAAATAACATAAAAAAACCTGATACTCAATCTAAAAATTTAAATTCAAACTCATATTAATTAAAAGAACCCAATAAATCAAATCAAATAACTACATAAAAACCGCATTGAATAAAATATGGATGTTCATATTTAAACCATTTTCAAATCATAATTTTTTACTCAAAAATAATTTTTAAAACACATTTTCATTACTTAATTAATTTTATAATTCAAAACATCCTTTTTTTAATCATAAAAAAAACTCCTTTACAAATTTTCCAATATGAGTCTTTAACTTTTGAATCGATTTTTTTCCACTAAAAATATCAACATAATCAAAAAAATAATCATAAGACTCTAATTTAATTAATACCAAGATTAATCACACATAAACCAAAAGCAACCAAAAAAATAAAATAGTCAAAAAATTTAAAGTGTTTTTAGTGGCTGCACATGATTTTTCTACAAAATTTGATAGACTATGTACCAATCATGAAACCACCACTCATAGTTTTACATAACCATGTACATGGGATCCACCTAGTTTTTCAATCCTAGAATAAAAATAAAATGCCTCCATTCATCCACCCATTTCACCCTAAAACATATAAAACCCATCAAAAATGTTATATAACATTAATATAACTCAAAAATTATCAATTAAAGTCAAAATACATAATAAATAGATAAATAAAGATTAAAATACAAGACTCACAACCAAAAATCCCATAATAAACCAAGTTTTGTCATAATAAGTGGTCATCAAGAACCTACTCATAATGTACCTCCAAATTTATGATGATCTTATCACCCATCTACTGAACTCCACAAATAACAGGGGAACTCTGATAACATTTTTTCATGAACTAACCTTGTATACCCCTAATGTGGGTGTCTGATCCAACCCGTGCTACGAAATGAATGGTGTTTTCAATATCCATTTTATAAAAATTAGTTTTTGATCATAAAAACATATTATTAGGAAAAATTTAATTCAAATAAATAATATATATCAAGAATATTAATTCTATCAATAATCCATAATAGTGCATCCATGCATTATAAATCCATGAAAAAATAAAATAGATAGTGTTAAAATAAAGTAAAACCAAATAGGTAACTACTAAAAATAAACATGAAACTAACATTAAAATAAAAAATAAAAACCATAAAGGATATAAAAATAAAAAATTAAGGATAAAATGGTTGATACATGCTAAGTCCATGAAAAACTGAATGAAAAATTAAATTACCAAATATAATTAACTCGTGAAAAAGGGTCACCATCCATCCTTAAACATGACCCACTCTGTGAGAATCCTAAAAGAATAATTTCAAAAATATAGAGCTTCCCAAGAACAAGAGCATGAATATATAAAAATAACTCAAGTATACTAACATCGAGTGGTATAAATAGTGTGTGAGCTTACAACCTATTAGGATTTACCTCAAGAGTTTATATATTTATATTTTTTAAACATTCCAAAAACACTAGTTTGAATTATTTTATTTAAAAATAGTATTTTCTAACACTTTATGAAAACAATCTTACAACCTTTTAAAACATTCCTTTTTTAAATCCAAATAATTCTTAAAAACAAAATATTTAACTTTCCCTTTAGAAATCTAATGTAAAATTTACTACCCAAAAAAATTTCCAAACTACTTTTATATAAGGATATAGAAATAACTAAAACATCAAACTCACAAATACAACTAAGAAACGGGATACATAAAAGGGAAACTAAATAAATCAATATCCAAGTAATTATAAAACAAATTCAATCATCAGTGAATAATTGCTAAAATGGAGAATTCATTTAAACCAACCATAAACGAAACAAAATAATTAGAAAATAACATGATATAAAAATAAGAAAAGGGAATTAATTTGAATCATAATCATATATAGAAATAGATAAGTCAATGTAAAGTGTGAATAATCATGAGTAACTCTTAATCATCTAGCGAGATGATCCTAGATGTACTTGAGTGGAACCATATGTTATCATAATAAATGAAGTTCCTAGAAAATAACCACTAAAATTTATCTACCAAAACTCATTAGTGAAACACCCCTATAAGGGATCATAACACACAAATGGGGTATTTTAGTTGGTGAATGAGCATAACTAGTATAGTAACCATATTTCAATCTCTCAGTAAGATGTATAGGATCCAAATGATACTATCAAGAGAGGGTTGGGAAGAATGTGTGTCATACTATACACACATTAATAATGAACAATATGAAAAAATATACTAGTAACATACCTCCACCCACCCGTATACACCACTCTCACTAAAGTCCCACTTAAATTCCCAAAAACATCAACAATAATCACATTAATTCAAAAAAACTAATTTTAAACATAGATTCATGAGGATTAAGTTAAGTGTGTGGATCATTTTATAAAAATCTGTTTACAAAAAGTTCCAACCAAGCCTTTTGTTTCAAGATATTATTACCATTTCAAAATCCTCTTTCAAAAATTTTTCAAAACCAATGTTATTTTTTTAAGGGTTCAACACGAGAACTTCCCAAGAGGTCACCCATCCTAGTACTACTCTCGCCCAAGCATGATTAACTGTAGATTTCTAATGAGATCTGGTGCATTAATGATGGTGTGATCACACCCAAACCAATGTTATTCATAACTTCTTTTAAAGGTACAATATGGTACATTAAATCAGAAACTTTGAAAACCAATGTTATTCATAACTCTTTTTCAATGTACCAAATTCTCTTTTAGATCATACTATAAAAATCACACTTTATAATCCACTTTGTAAAACCATTTATAAATCAAGTATTATTTTAAGTCCACTTTGAAGCCAAGGGAGAAAACCCACTTTAAAAGCATCAAGTTTAATAAACTATGAAAATAGTATGGCATAATAAAATAATTATACAAACACTATAAACTTTTATAATCAGTTATAAATATAATAACAAACTAAAGATGCACATTAAATTATATTGAAAATGAAATATCAAACAATAACCCTTAAAACCCATAAATTTCATAATGTAAAACCGATTGAGAGTTGAAAGAATCCATTTAAATACCAATTTATTTGAGAAAATTTCTTAATAAAATTATTGAACACATAATATACATGATTTATTTAATGAAAAATAATTTAAAGAAACCCAATAATAATATGTGTTTATAGTATAAAATAAATTTAATAGAAACACCTACCTGGGTAAAGAATAAATGATATAAAACCTTGAAGTATAAAGATATGTGGGACCAAGATGGAATCCACAAACCCTAAACATCAAAAACCATGATTATTAGACAATACCAACCCTAGGGTTTTAACAACACTACCCCAAGTCAATAACAATAAGAAGAAACAATAGGAAAGGAAGAACAGAAAGATAAATGAAGGTATTTCCTTGAAAAATCACTTAGAATGAGTAAGGGGTGGCCCAAAATCTATAAGAACCAAAGGGATTTAGTTCTTAGGATTCCCTAGGCTGTTGTCACATGAATATGATAAAATGAAGGGTTAAGGGGGTTAAAAACAATATAGTTAGTTTAGGAAATTAAAATTTTAAAAAATCTAGAAGAGTTGTATAGTTTGATAGCACAATTTACCAAACTATTTTCCAACCATGTTGCTAACATAGGATAAACTTTGGAGACACCAAATGGTTTGGATTCAAAGTTTCCTCTAATCATACATCAATTTTTCACAAAATAACCAAACCCAAAAGTAACTTACATGGTTTATCTTAGGATATATGTGGGTTTTCAAACCATGTTCTAACTATGTTAAAGGCACCGACTTATCTGATAACCACTATACAGTTTGGTTACACATTTTACCAAACTTTGTTCCAAGAGTGTGACTATTGAAACTATAAAAAAATCTAAAATTTCACATTGGTTCTCTCTTAAATCCAAGAAAATCCATAATTAAACAAAAATAAACACACTACTGATATTAGGGTGTAACAGAGGGAATCATAATCTAGTAATCTAGTTCATATATACTAGTTCAATGTTAGGTTACACCTAATAAAATCATCCTTTGGTGGTGGTTTCATAGAAAATGGTACTCCCATTACTAAAATAACATTAAAAATATATTAAGTAATAGACTCAAAATTCGTATTCTTGCATCGATCTCTAACATGGATCATCCTTGAACCAACAACATCATCACTAACTACAAATTCTTTATCTACCAACCCATCATGCTCACATGGTAATGTTACTTAGGATAATAAGGAATTATAAGTGAAAATAGTTTAACTATTTCACATGACTATATGGTCATATTTCCACCATAGTACTATCCACCTAGGTAAACACCTCTTGGAAAAATCCATCTACATATCATATTCAGAGTAGGTAGATTGATTGAAAATTATATGATCACTATAAATCATACATCAATATTTATAACTACCAAACCCTAATAAGAATGGAATCACAAGACCATGTCATCAAGTCGCCTATTTAGATTTTCTCATTGATCTAATGTCATCGCTAAAGTTATTTCCATATCTTGTGGGTCCTTTTAGAGTACTCATACATCATAAACATCATATTAGTTGTCAAAAGACACATGTGTATACTAGCATCTGGTTTTTCTTTTATCTATTTTGGCATAATAGGATCTCAAAATCACTTAACATAGGGCATAATTATATTATAATCATCATGGAAATAAATAAAATTGTTCCCTTGGGTTTCTCTTAGACCAGGTCTCCATCGATCTCTGTATTTGAAAATTTAAGATTCCAAAAACACTCTTAAAATGATCTTGGTTGGGTTTGAAATTATTAACAAGGTTAAAATGTATATCTCTCTATGTAAATAATTATTATTAATCATAATTCATCGGATTCCCCTCATACCACTTCCACTTATAACATGTACCACTTTCCGTGGATCTCATTAGATCTATTTCCTCACCCCTCTCTAGCCAGGTCAAATTCAATGGAAACATGATCATAATCCATGTTTAAGGGATAAAGACTTTTTTCCTTGAGACATGGTGATAGGGAGAAGTCCCATGTTCATTCGAGAAATTATGGTTGTCAGTGGTCATAGTTTACAAGGGTCAATGTGGAAAACTTGTAACCAATTAGAAGTGGAATGGTACTTTGTTGTCACTCTTTATCAAGTATGAATTGTGTATTGATTTTATTGTGATAATAAATTAATTTAAATGATTAATAATAAATTTAATATAAATCCATTAGAGTAATGAACATAAATTGATGATAATGATCCAAATTTCCAATCTTGGAGGGGACCTCCTTCACTTTGGGGATTTAGAGAATTCTATGGGTAGTTTTTTTAGAAATTCAAGAATGAGTTTTTAATAACATAATTAACTATTTAAAGATAAAAATGTGAACTATTTTGGGTTTGGACACCAACATCGAATTATGTAATAATTAAAAACTACATCATAATCCATATCAAGCTAACGTATTCTTAATCCAAACTATGATTTAAAATATATCATTGTTTTTTTAAAATGATGTGCATGAAATTTAAAAAATTAAATAATTAATTTACTAAATTCACATAAATTTGAGACTCCTATAATCCCTATACCCTTCCACCCAAAATTAAATATAATTTTTTGAGATTAATGGAATAATCATAAAAAAATTAGGGTTAGTTAATATTTTAAAATTACGAATTTTACCCCTAGTATGAAATTACCAAAATTTTCTTAGAAATTAACAAACTCTAAAACTAAAATATTTATACCTTTAAAATCCACCTATTGTATTAAGAAATTGGGACAAAATATTTGGTCATTAAAACCTTTACAAGACAAGTATAAATAGTGGTAAATAAATATATGAAAAATTATATGTGGTGCCCTAATGTCATCTAAATAGTATCTCAATATTTTGTAGTAAATATGTTCCTCATACTCCATATATGAGAAAATCACTATTAGTAGAGTTGACTCACTAACTTATACATGTTTCAACCTTATTCTTCAATAGTATCAATATATTCTCTCAATAATAAATGAATATAAACAGTTTTCTTCTAAGATAATTGATCTTCAACATAATTCATCTTCTTCTCTCTTATCCAGATGTGTTAAGATTATTATATTATTGTGCCTCCCTTTCACACTTATGTATTGTGATCCTCTCCCATGTGGAAGATTCCATAACACCCACATTTTTATCTACTCTCATATAAACTACAATGAGTTTTTTTGGTTCATGTAGTGGTTACCTTCATCCAAAAAAATCTTCATGATTTAATAAAATAAAAGTACCATATCACACCCTCTCCTTAAATATCAAACTATTTACATTTCTTCAAATTCTACCAAAATGATGTGGTTTCATTCACCATGTCATGTTTCATCTCTTTCAGTGCTTTAATTATCTAATATAGATAAAGAGATATATAAAATAAATCAATATTATTTTTCCTTTTGCTTTATATTGAAACGAATTAAAGACCATACAATGGCCTTTCATACATCCTTATTATATAGACTCTCCTTTATTAGCTTATTATAAAGTGGGTAACTTTTAAGATGTTTGTTGAACCCACATGGTGTTTATTGTATTGTCTATCAATAATAATGATGTCAATATATATTGAGAAGAGAATCTTAGAAGGATAGTAAAGTACCTAATCCTTTTGTATAGAGACCCTACCCTTTTACACATATCAATACATTATTTTAAGCATAATAAAACATAATATTACAAGACAATGATCGTAAAGTCTAGTGTCTTGGAAGACTAGGTACATAAAAATGAAAACATGGGACTAAATAAAACATTTATTTATTTAATATTCATAAAGATCTCCAAACATCAATTGTGCTCATACATCTCCATAGGATAACCTAGGGATAAAATAAACAAATGGATGAGCTAAAAATCCCCTTAATGGAATAAACATAAGAATAAAGCTTTAGCACATGGGTTAGAAGGCATGACTTAATGATATAAAAAAATCATGGAACATATGGAATAATGACATATAAACATGGGATCATATAAACATGGATTCATAGTAATGTTTCAGCAACATAAAACATGACTTTATCATGATTCGTGTCTCTTTTCACATAGAGGACCATAAGTCAAGGTTAACCACCAAGATCGTTGCACATGGTAGCATGAGTCAAGGATAACTGCCAAGATAGTTGCACATAACATCTCATGAGACTCAAATTTACCCAATGCATTGGATCAATATCTGAGCACACCCATCATAACATGTTCATGAATATTATTTCCACATATATAATCAAACATAAACAATCATACATAAACATAAGGGTTACCCATTGTAATAATTGGGTATCATAATCATGTCATAAAGCATAACAAATGGGAGTATCATAAAAATATACATGAAGGAAAGGAATTAGATAATTCATGGAAAATAATAGGGTATAATAGGAATATATCATGAAAATTTATGTCAAATTTAAGTAATAAAATGTAAAAAGAGTACTTAAGAAACTTTGGAATTAAAACATTTTAGTGTGTTTAAGGAAAACATCAAAGGTCATTTAAAAAATAAAAGAGAATAATATTTTAAATAAAACTATAAGTGAAACTAGAATGTTTTTATAATAAAAATATTGGGTTTAAAAAATAATGGTTTCTTAAAAATAGATTATATAGTGTACTTGAAAATTGGTAGAAATTCGGGAAGTTCCCTCAAAATGGGCTAGCTTATCAGGAATAATTGAGGAGGGAATAATTTAAAAACATGTATACCTTAAAAATTAAATTATGAATGGATATTTATAAATTATTTTTTATCATATCCACTAATTTTTAATATTTTCAGAAAAATAATAAATAACCTTATTTGGGTAAAAATAAATATAGAACAACTCGAAAGAATAATGGAGGTTCAGGTAGAATCCCTTACCTTAAGTCTGAAGGTGTCCTTCACTTGATTTTAATGTCCTGTATAACCAAATTACATTCATTAATTAATATTTACATATCATATTATTTAGTTAATTGATTCATTATAACATTTTTAAGTTCATTCATGACCATTTTTATGGGTTAAGAGGTTCAATTTCATCATTTGGGAGCGTTTGTTTCATTGGTTTTCATGATTGGTTTACTTATATACATGTAAGGATAAACATGCAAGATGAGAAAGGTTTTCCAGAATTAAAGTTTTATGTTATTATTGAATATATATAAGATTATATGGTTATAAAATTCATTTGGTTATTTGGAGTGAAGATGAATCATTATATAAAACTTTAATGAAAACTGTTTTGGTTAATTTGCGGTTTTGACCACATCGAACAAGTTTTTCTTTATAAATTAATATAATGTGCACAAAAGATTACAAAAAATTAAATTATAAATAATAAATATATTACAGTCTGGTTCAACCATAAAAATTGTTTCATGACCAGAATTGAATATGGTAATAGAAATTGAAAACCTGACATCCTTGAATGTGATAAATTACCACATCTCGGATTGTGTTTTAATTTCTTATATAAACGGAGGGGAAAGGAGAGATGATGATGAGTTATTCCATTATGATAAAAAAATTCCATTACAGGTAAGGTACTTTATTTATTATAACATTTTTATGAAAGGAGTTGAGTAAAGAAAAATAAATAAAGGAACTTTAATGAAAATAAAAGAAATGAAAAGAGGAATTTACCTCTTGAATATATCTTCCTTGAGAACCTCTTTAGGGGAGAGGATTTGACCTTTTAAAGGGAAAATGGCTACTAGAAGTGGTAAAGGGTATTAGGGAGATATTTTATCATAATTTCTACTATGCATAAGGCTTGAATGGAGTGAATAGAAGATAGGGCGGTGGTGGTTTTTATAGTGGTGGAGAGGAGGGGTTTCCCATTATTTTAATCATTAGTTTATTATTTTTTCTCAATACTATGAATAGTCTTAATTCCTATGAAAACAAATAGTAAATAGAGCATTTTATTTCAAATCAGTGGTAATTTACATCATCCATGACTCAATAATGATGTTGAATACATTTATTTAGCATTTATCTTAAATTATCATATTTTACTATTCAAAAAAATCCAAGTACTTTAGAAAAATCCCAAAAATTCACCCTGACCATTATTTGATGTGTAGAATCTAAAAATGAACTCCATTTTCCAAAAATAATTTTCTAAATATGAAAATTTTAATTTTTAATTAAAACCATAATTTACTTGAAAAATAAAAATTTTGAAATTTAAACTTCTTTTCTAACACTTTGAGAAATTAATTAAGGTTTCATAAAATAATCTTATGATTATAAGACATAAAAATAATAATTTATGAATTCATATTATGAAAATAAATTTTATTTTAATTTATTAGTTTAATCATGAATTTTTAATTAAGTATACATGACTTACAAAAATACCAACACTTAATCAATAATTTTTAAAATATTTATTTGAATATACTGTGATATAATTATACCATATTGTCACTTATAAGATGGATAATTTTTATTTATACTTTCATTGGTTATGTTACTATTACATTGATGGGTTTACTATTCATAAGGGCATATTACTATTCATAATGGTCAAGTTACTATTCACTAAAAAATTAAGTTTGTCCTGTCAAACTCCAAACATCTTACTGATTTCAACATTGAATGTTAGATTTTCAAAATTCAAAAACACAAAAGTGTAAAAATTTAGTTTAACAAATATGTTATAACTATATCCTTAAAACAAAGTGTTGTTTTATTGAGACATAGTGTTTCATTAATTTCATTAAATTAATTTATAAATCCTTCAGGTGTTACATTCGTCCCCCCTTATGAAATTTTTCCCTCAAAATTTATCTTTACATACTAAGGTGAAAAAATTGAGGCTTTGAATAGTTATATAATAAACATAAAAAAGGAACCTTTAAACATAAAAAGAATAAATCTTAAAAGAAAACTATATCCTAACTTGTGATTCCCTAGGTTTCAATCTAGGTTATTAATGATCTATTTCCTAAAATATATTCTTATGGACTTTTTTTGTTCCCTTAATAATGGTTCATAATGAGCTTATGAATTTATCAAAGCATATCCCTTGGGAGTGTAAAATAGGAGTGTATCAAGGCCCATTGTCGTGCACCAGTTCCCGTTCAAGTCTAGCTCAAAGTGGTGTTTTCAGGTTTTACCCCTAGATACGTCTATTCTAGAGCCACATCCACTTGTTCGTATCCATACATGGATTTATTTTCTTGATAAACCACTTACTCTATACTAACCAAAATTTAAGGAATTTTTTCTTATACTTAGTCTCATACCTAAGGTTCTTACTAAAGTGTTCTATTCCTAATCTCCAAAATAACTAGACTATCCTATGATACCAACTATAAATACCCTACCCTTTTACACATATCATTACACGATTTTAATCATAATAAAACATCATATTACAAGCCAAGGTTCATAAAGTCTTCTTTCTTGGAAGATAAGGTACATAAAACTGAAAACATGTGAATAAATAAAAACATTTCTTTATTTAATCTTTATAAAGATCTCCTAACATCCATTATGCTCATACATCTTCATAGGATAACCTCGGTATAACCTGAATAATGGGATGAGCTAAAAAATCCAGTATGGGAATAAACATAAGAATAAATCTTTATCATATGGGTTAGAAGGCATGACATAATGATATAAAAAGGCATGAAACATATGGAATCATGAAATATAAACAAGGGATCATATAAACATGGATTCATATTAATGTGTCAGAAATATAAAACATGACTTTATCATGTGATTCAAGGCTCATTGCACATAGATGAGCACAAGTCAAGGTGAACCACCAAGACCGTTGCACATGGTAGCACGGGTCAAGGCTAACCACCAAGATCGTTGCACATAACATCTCATGAGACTCAACTTTACCCAATGATTTGGAGAAATATCCAAGTTCATCCATCATAACATGTTCACGAATACTCTTTCCTCATATATAATAAAACATAATCAACCATATATAAACATAAGGGTTACCCATTATAAGAATTTGTTATCATAATCATGTCCTAAAGCATAACAAATGAGAGTATCATAAAAATGTCCATGAAAGAAATTAATTAGATCATTCGTGGAAAAAAATAGGTTAGAATAGGAATATATCATGAAAACTGATGTCTACTTGAATTAATAACATGTAAAAAGAGTACTTAAGAAGCTTTAGAATTAAATCATTTTAGTGTGTTTAAAGGAAAACATCAAAGGTCATTTAAAACGTAAAAGGGAATAATATTTTATATAAAATCATAAGTGAACCAAAAATGTTTTCATAATAAAAATAGTGGTTTTATAAAAATAATGGGGGCTGAAAAATAGATTATATATTTTACTTTAAAATGGGTAGGAATTTGGGACGTTCCCTCAAAACTAGCTTGCTTATCGAGAATAATTGAGGAGGGAATCATTTAAAAACACGTATATCCAAAAAATTTAATGATGAATGGATATTGATAAATGATTTTGGAGCATATAAAAAACATTTATAATATGTTCATAAAAATAATAGATAACTTCATTTGGGTAAAAATAAACATAGAATAACCCGAAGTAATAATGGAGGTTCGGGTAGAATCCCTTACCTTAAGTTCGAAAGTGTCCTTCACTTGATCTTAATTTCCTAGATAACCAAATTAAATTAATTAATTAATATTTCAGGAACTTATTATTCATTTAATTGATTCATTTTAACCTTTTAATGTTCATTCATGACCCTTTTGATGGGTTAATAGGTTCAATTTTATCGTTTGGGAGCGTTTGTTTCCTTGGTTTCATGATTTGTTTACTTATATACATGTAAGGATAAACATGAAAGATGAGAATGGATGTATAGAATTGAAGTTATATGTTATTATTTGAAATTTATAATAATAAATTTTTATAAAATTCATTTGGTTATATGGAGCGAAGATGAATCATTATATAAAACTTTAATGATAACTGTTTTGGTTAATTGGTGGTTTTGATCACATCGAACGCATTTTGATTTATAAATTAATATCATGTGTAAAAAAGATTAAATAACATTAAATTAGACATAATAAATATATTATAGTCTTTTCCAACCATCAAAATAGTTTCATGACCATAATTTAAGACGGTAATAGAAATTGAAAACCCATCGTCCTTGAATGTGAGAAATTAACACATCTCGGATGGTGTTTTCATTTATTGTATAAAAGGGTGGGAAAGGAGATATGATGATGAATTATTACATTATCATATCAAAATTATAGTAAATTTAAGTTAATTTAGTTATCATAACTTTTGTATGAAAGGAGGTGTGGAAATAAAAATAAAGGAAGGAACTTGAAAGAAAATAAAAGAAATGAAAAGAGGAATTTACATCTTGAATATATCTTCCTTGAGAACCACTTTAGGGGAGAGGATTTGGTCTTTCAAAGAGAACAAGGGATATTGGATGTCAGATAGGTGATTAGGGAGATATTGTTTCATAATTTGGACTAGGAACAAGTCTTGATTGAGTGAAGAGAAGAGGTGGTGATGGTGGTTTTTATAATGGATGAGAGGAGGGGTTTCCCATTATTTTAATCATTAGTTTAATATTTTTTCTCAAGAATATGAATATTTTGATTATTGTGAACAAAAACAGTAAAGAGAGCATGTGAGTTTGAACAAATTTCCATTTAAATCATTCATGACTCAAGCATGATCTAGAAATTCATTTATTCATCATTTATCATAAATTATCGTATTTTACTATTCCCCAAAAATTCAATTATTTTAGAAAAATACCAAAAAATCACTCTAAACATTTCTTGATGTTTAAAATCTAAAAATGAACTCCATTTTTCAAAAATAATTTTCTAAATATGAGAAATTAAAATTTTAATTAATATCATAATTTACTTGAAAAATACAAATTTTAAAATTAAAATTGCTTTTCTAACACTTTGAAAAATTAATTATTGTCTCCTAAAATTATATTATTATCATAAGACATAAGAATAATAATTTATGAATTAATTTTATGAAAATAGTTTTTTATTTATTTATTAATTTAATCATAAATTTATAATTAAATATACATGACTTACAAAAAAACCAACACTTAATCAATAATTTTTAAAATATTTATTCGATTATACGATGATATAATTATACTATATTCTCACTTATAATATGTATAAATTTTATTTATACTTTAATTGGTGAGGTTACTATTACATTGGCTGATTTACTATTCATAAGGGTATATTACTATTTGTAAGGGTCAAGTTACAATTCACCAAAAATTAAGTTTGACTTATCAGAATCCAAACATCTTACTAATTGAAACTATGTATATCAAATTTTCAAAATTTAAAAACCCAGAAGTGGTAAAATTTAGTTTAATAGCTAGGTTATAACTATCTTCTTAAAACAAAGTGTTGTTTTACAGAAACATAGTGTTTCATGCATTTCATTAAATTTATTTATAAATCCTTATGGTGTTGCATATTGAAAAGAAGATCAAATGATGTATCTAATTGAGGTATCATTATATGTTGAGTTGTAAACATTTCATGAGGATTGAAGAAACAACTTGTATATTGTAAGTGATTTTTTTTCATTTCTAATATGATACAGGAAGTCATATTCTTCCATTAGAGATACTCTTGGAGATCCATTCACAGGGAAAATATGTGTGGAATAGTTGCTATCAATATTTCATAGAGACTAATTATTAGAAAAGTTGGTTAAAAAGAGAGGTTTGGAAGGAGAGTGAAGTACCCAAGGATGTTGATGAAAATATGGGATGAAGTATCCAAGAAAGGTATCATTATATGATGAGTGGAGAACATTACATGAGGATTAAAGAAACACCTTGGATCTTAGAAGTGATTTAATTGCATTAATCAATTTAAAAAGGAAGTGTGATTATTTCATTATAGATACTCTTAAAGATACATTCACATGGAAATGATATTTGGATGAGTTTCTACCAATATTTCATGTAGACTACATGTTATAAAATCTGTTTGAAAGGATGAGGAGGTTTCATCATGTTTTTTGTGCATAATCAATCTAAATATATTTGAGGACTTTAAGGAAGTTGAGTTCCATGATGTATGGTGATAGATAAATATTATATCTCTATGTAGAAGTTGTAAAATATAGGTTTGAAGTTTTTTCCTAAGTATTATCATATAGTGTAGATTGGTGTTACATGAAGAATATATTTAGATGATGTTTTTGGAGAAGATAAAGTTTTTTGAGGAGGTATAATATACATTAAAATAATCTAAGTAATATTTCTGTATTGGATAAAATTTGGAATTATTATTGCCTTAAATAAATTTGATTTAAAGTTATTCTTAAGTAATTTTAAGATCTTAGAGAACTTTTGATATTACCATAGATGAATTCTGGATATTTCTAGAGTTGTATGTTTCTGAATTGACAAAGGAATAATTATAAAAGAGTGAACCTCATAGTATTCTGGATACATAAGGTTTTTCTGTAACTTTCATGTTGTTGAAAATATTACTAAATAATTTGTATATAAGGGTACATGGAGTATATGTTAGGGTAATTATAAGGAAAATTAAAAATTTATCAAAGTACTGAATCTACACTGAACATGTAAGTTTAATTCAGTGCATTAATAAATATTGATATATAAAGTTACTCCTAAGAGTTCTTTATTGCATTAATAAATACTGATATATAAAGTTACTCATAGGGAATATTGAGAATTTGAAAAAGTAATGAATCTGAACTGAGATATGTAAGGTTTCTCCAGTTCATACATAAGAGTTTCCAAAATTGAATATTTTTAAAATTGTTGGAAAATGGAAATTTATACCTATAATACAATATATTTTTAAAAAATTTGAGATATGGTATAGGAAAAACCTTATGATGATGCATAGTATATTTTTAGCGTATATATAAGGTTTTTAAAGTATCACAGGATGATATCTAAGATTATATCAAAGTATAAAATTAAAAAAATATCTCACTAATGTAATATGAAATATATATTTATTATGTAAGGTTTTTCTATTTACCAAAAATGTGATATTTTCATAATTTAATAGGTAGTTTTAGAAGTTGAATTTATTGAAGGAGAATTTGGAAGAATAATAAACCATATGATTCTTATTTTGTTCTTTAGGATATAAACATAAATATTTATTGAAGATTAATCTATGATTCAATCCATTTAATAAAAAAATTGAAGAATTTGAATGCGTTGAACCAAGAAGAAGATAACCATACTGAAATGAAGGAATAACTTCTACTGAATATGTATAATGTCTTACACTATAAAGAATACAATCATGTCATGACGGAATTGAGATTGAGATTAATAAAGTGTTATGGGAAAGTTTCACACCCTAAAAAATGAAGGTCACGCCACAGTGTGTGATGAGGAGAGTGTCGAGGTGGATTTTATTGTCATAACCTGAGATTATATAATGAAACTATGAAAAAATAAAAAAAAACTTGTGTTGTGATAAATCCATTCAAACCAAAATAGTGGAACTGTGTACCATCATACAGATGTGGAATTAATTGATTAAAGATTTTATGGATAGAGAAAGTTATAATAATTTTGGATATCAAATGGAGATTAAAGACCAACTCTTATAGATATATTTTTTCCAATCGATTTAAATTAGGTTTTAATGCCGATATTGATTTATAATTTGAGTATCGAGATTAAATTGTTTTCATATTCAATGTATAAAAATAATATCTAGGTAAAAAATAGAAGAAGGAGAATAAGGGTTGATAAATAAAGAGACTCAGCCTTGCTACAATTGAACATATTTTGTGAGTTGAATAAGAACAGGAAGAATAGAGATCTAGCATTATTTTGGTAGATCAATTTTGTAAATTAAATAAGAAGAATAAGAAAATATAGAGAGAGATCAACTTACTTTAGTTGAAGTTTTTTTGGGCTGGAGAAAAGGAATCAAGAAGACAAGATTATGATATTTGTATATCATAAGGATTGAAGAAGTTAGGAAACATCATGTTAATTGGTGAATATTGAAGAAGGATATCAGATTGACACTATCCAAGAGAGACATGATATTATTGTTGAATACACTTCAAGGAGGATCCATCCAAATCTAATATTTAGAGAGGGATGCTTCTTTCATTCCAGAGCCTAAAGATAACTATTTGGTACTTGTATTGTACCTGGTTAGTGCTAGGATTACTGGTTTAAGGATATAACCTTGATTAAGATTCATCTTAAAAATAAAGGATAAGTTTTTTGTGAGTGGGATAACAACCACCATATATAAGAGATGTGGTCATCCACATTAGAGGCAAACCCCATTATCAAATCTTGGTGTGCCTTGTTTTCTTTATTTACTATTTATCAATACATACATGAAAACCTAAGGTGATTTAAGAAAATTAGAATGAGATATATTCACTAAATATGTGAAGAGGTAAGAGATGGTAACATGTTTTAATTAGTAAAAATTCACTCACAGTAATTCACCCACCCACCCACCCCCCCCCCCCCAGTGTGGTTCAATGATCATGGTAAAACAACAATATCTTTTAAAATACATAACACAAATTCTATGTTATGTAAATCAAGACATGACCCATTCCATCTATATTTTTGTCATATTGTTTCACTCTGGGATGGTTTCTTCTACCTTTATTCAAAATTCATATAATCATTATATGTTATTCTTCTTTAAACTATTTCATATAGTGCAACCTCAAAATGATTCTCTTAAAATATCCTCAGGCAATAGAATATTTATAATAAAAACACCCAAATATAATTATGATAAACTACTAAAAACAACCACTTCATAATTCAAAATGGTCATGGTTTTACTAATAACATGTGTTTCAAGAACTTATTTTGTGCTCCTATATGTTTTTGTTATCTATATAATGTCAAAATGGGAAAATAAACCACAAACTGATTTCTCAAATAATTTATGTTGCTACATGTTTTGTGACAAATGATGAAACATTCAAACCTATATGAATCCTATCTAAAAATTTATTATCGTAATTATTATATTAAACAAAAAAACCATGATCATTTCATAAATTAAAACAAAATGTTTCTTTATTTTACTATATCATACCTTCAAATAGAAAAATTCATTAAGTAAAACATTTTGCGACTTCAAAACATAAACATAAAAATATAAAATAATTATATCATCCTAATCACTTATGCATGGTAATCATTAACCATGTAAAGGAAACATATTCCTAATTTCTATAATTATGTTAAATGCCTTACCACAGATTGAGCACAATTAATCATGAATTAATTTTATCTTCTTCAGAAAATCCATCTTCAAACAACTCAAATAAACTTAATATTTTTTCCAAATGCTTACTAACCACTTGAGAACTTCCATGAGTTTCTCCATATACATTCATCCATATCCTATGTGGTATGGAATGACACTACACTTTATAAATACATACTTTATTTTATATAACTCCAATGGTTAAGCACCATTATATTTTTCATTGATTATCCTTGTGAGTGGTTAAAAAAATCATTAATAGTGATTATTTTTAAAGGTTATCCTTTTCTATAGTTGAAAACAAATCAAATAATAAATACAACCCTTAGATACAACATAGTCATATTTCATTATACAATTATGATCAATATTACTTGTGTTCATATAATTAAATTTTAAGATAATTTTTGGGAAATAAATTTACAGATTATCTTAGTTTCAAAGTAGTCCAAGAGAGATATAAAAAATATAATTCAAATAAAAGGTATGGAAAATATAATATTCGATCAAATAATTCTATAAAATCATTTATAAAATTATTGAGATCACATTGGCTATCTAATCGGAGTAAATTAGTGAAGGTGTATTGTAAATAAAATCAAATTTCAGTTGAGGTGATTTCATATTTCTTAAGAAATACACCAAATTACTTCAAAGATGCACCATAGTTAGGTATTTAGTCTTCGATCTCTTATTATAATATGATCAAAAATAATGGAAATCAATAAATTTAACGTTTCATAGAACTGTCCATGGTGTAGTAAAAATAATAATACAGTTAGTATTGGGAAGTTTAATGTTGTTTTGACATCAAATATTTACATTGGACACCACACCACCAATTTTTTTTTGTGTTCCATGATTATTTTTTGTTTTTTATTTATATTGAACAAGTATAGGGGAAATTATTATAGATTTGAAATGTGCACCTTTTATCAACATAAAATGATGAAATGGTTTATTTATTAAAAAACTTATCTGCAAAATTTTATCTATTTAATATAATATCCTTATTTATTTATTTCTTATAAAATATAATTTAAATTAAATTTACTTGTCTTGATGAATTTAATTTTTTACAATAAATTTTATAAATATTTTAATATAATTTTTAATATATTATTATAAAATAATTGTTTTTAATTATTCATGAAAATTAAATTATATTGTAATAAACAAATAAAATTTATTTATAAAAAAATAATTATAAAAAATATATTTCATTTAATATAATTTTATTTTCAAATTATGTAGTTATTTTAAATAAATTTATAAACTGAAATTTTTTTCTCTAGAAAAAGGAGAATACCTAGAGTGGGTGGATTAGGGTATTGTAAATTCTTAAGCTATGATTGCTAATAATATTTTCTACCTTTTAATAATAACTAATCTATTTTCCTCACTATCAATATGAATACATATGGTAAGTGAAATGGATGGTTTTACATGGTTCACCCAAACTAAGATAATCTAAGAAGCATGTTAAGGAAATGTGTTAATTCACATAAAACATAAATCTCACTAATTTGCTTTATAATATGGAGTGGTTTCATTAACCCTCTGAGTTCACAACCTCTATATAATAAATAAATAATTAAATTCTCATCTTATATGATGTGACACATTGATCCTCCAATAATTTTATTTTTGTTCCTTTAAAAATAGTATAAATTACACTCAAGTTAGTGTAGCTCTCAATAAAGATTATATTAACTTCCAGTGGGATGCCTCCTAGAACACCTTCTTTATTATTCATAAACTTTTTGATTCATGGACTATAGTACTACTTCTAGTTGAGTTCTCAATAAAATGATATATTAACTCAATCCTTTTTGCCTTCAATTCTTTTTGAATGAAAATAATATCTCATTTATCTCTGTGTGTGTACATAGTCTCCTTGATACCTTATTTTATTTTATTTATATTTTTAATATTTTATTCACTAAATATCCTTGTGAAAAATATTTCCGTATTTGAATATAAAAACTCCAAATTCAACAACATGATTTCCTCAAATATTCATTGATAACCAAATCTCCTTATATTATGAAAATAATAAAATCCATAATCATTGGCCAAGATGTTTATTTAAAAATAAACTTAATACTATTGCAATTATCTTCACATCGCATCTCCCCTCTTCATTGCATATTTTATGGCTAGAACCCATATCAAAAAAATCAGCACCAATATTTTATTTAAATAACTAAATAATTATGAAATAATCCTCCTTCAATTTAGGCATGACTTTATCCACTTGTAGTGGTCAAACCATTAATAATACTTTAATGACTAATAAAATATCACTTGACCTACTATAGGCTGATCTTATAAAAAATAACCTAATGGAATGAATCTTATGAAATTCTCTTTTTCTATGATACAAATCTAATAGATTTCCTATAATGACTCTTATGAAGACCATGAATGACTCTTACATGGTCCCTTTGTCTCAAAATGACTCTTACATAAATTCTTTAATGACTATTATAGGGTATGAAAAAGACTCCTATAGAGTACCCAATGACCCTTATAAAAATCTAGATTTACCATTTTTCCTACTCCTGATTGAAATGACTCTTACAGAATGAGTCTGATGACTCTTAAGATCCCTACACTTAGTTTTTCTTACATCCTAAAGACACTGAATCATACGAAAACATTTTCCATTTTTCATGTTCAATTCCATATGAATAATACAAAAACCTTTTCCATTTTTCATATTCAATGCCATGCGACTCTTACAGAGTTCTAAATAACTTTTATGAAGTCACTAAATGACCCTTACACTCCATATACTTTACTAATTCTTATCACCATGTCACAAAGTGAATCTTATGGAATCTAGGGATGACTCTTATAGAGTTACCCTTTTCTTCTTTCCACAACCTAAATGAATTTTATATAGATTAAATGAATCCTAAGGTGTAGGATTTATCCAAATTTTGGGAATCCTTTAAAAGACACATTTTTTTATAATTACTTCAAAATACCTCTGTACTTCAATATATGAGTTCCATAAGAATTGTTTTGATGTTTTGGAAGCTCCTTCAACTTCCTTGTTAGCAAACACAGTATAAAAACTATACCAAGGGGATTTTTTCTAAAAATATCCCCCTTTAGGTTTTTTTAAAACTTAAAAACATATTCAATATTTATTTTCTTGAAAACATTATAACAAAACATATTTGACCAACACTATTTTATGAACCAGTCACTATCAAATATTATATCACTAATTCACTAAACATAAAATCTAAGCCCACTTGAGACAATATCGATGTAATAAATAAGAGTTAAAGGAAAATATTTTCAAGATTAAATATTAGTGTGAGAAGTAATAATTAAATAGTAATATATCCTTAAAAATACTTCTTTGTTTTTCATAATCTTCAACTCCTTTACAATGATGCTCCCTATGATTAAATAATTAAATAATCTCCTTATCTTTAAATCTCTAGGATAGGATTTATCTCCCTTTATCTATATTAAAAACACTATTATCCCACTTCATTCCAAAACAGCTTCTTAGAAAACTTCTCCCCCTTAAAATATGAGAAACTACTCCCCCATTTTCAATGAACCCAAAAATCACTTCTATGCAAGTTAACAAGAGAGAGTAATAAATAAAAAAAATTAAATTCAAGATATATTTACCATTCATTGCTATAAATAGAAAATATCATGGGGTATTGGGTCCTATTTCCAACCCATATATTTGGAGGTAGTTGGTTAGACTCCAAGATCCAACTGATGCCTTTCAAAATCTGTTTTGGGTAGTTCCTTTATCATGATATCCACAACTAGATTTTGTGTTGACACATACTCAAAAATTCACTAAACCTTTCTCAAAATTATATTTTATGAAATGATATTTTATATCTGTGTGATTTTTCTTGAATAATGGATGATATTTTTTCTAAGATTAATAGAAATTGAGTTGTAAATCATAATGAATATATGATATTTCACATAAAATTCAATATCCTAAAGTTTTTGTTTCATTTATATTATTTGAGTACATTATTGGGAAGATAAACTATATTTATCCTCCATAGTGTGAAAATAAATATGGTATTTCTTCTTACTCAGGCAAGAAATTCATGATATTCCATGATAGAAAGTTTTTGTAAAATTGTTTAAAATGAAAAAGGTTTTAAAATAATTTCATTGAGAAGTGATCATGGTGGAGAATTTTAAAATCAAGAATTCAATTATATTTTCTCAAATATGGGTATTAAAAACACCTTATATGTACCAATAATACCTCAAAAAATGTAATTGTTGAAAGGATAAATTGAACTATTCAAGAAATGGTAAGGACTATGCTAAATGAATACAGTCTTCCTACCTATATTTGGGAAGAAGTTGTATGAACAACCTACTATATCATGAATAGAGTTTTAATAAGTACTATTTTAAAAAAATCCCCCTATGAACATTGGAATAAAAAAACCTAAAGTATAGTACTTTAAAGTTTTTGGATGTAAGGTTTAGTTCTTGAATACTAAGGACAACCTTGGAAAGTTTGATCCAAAGGCTAATGAAGGAATATTTTTAGGATATTATGATACCTCTAAAGATTATGGATTGTTTAATAAAAATTCAAGTATTGTTGAAGAATCAATTCATGTAAAGTTTGATGAAACTGGTCTTTTTATTAAAGAGAAAGATCAAGTAGATAAATTCACTGACTCTTTTGACAACATGAGACTTGAAACTCCTAAAACTGATTTTGAAAATAATGTTAATAAAATTAAGTTCAATTCATAAGAACATAATACTAAATATCCCAAAATTATATTTCCTAGATATTCTATAACTTTAAAGAAACATCCTCAAGAAACTATAATAGGAGACCAAGACATAGGAATTAGAACTAGAATAAATGTAGGAAACCTAACAGAATTTTCTGCCTTTCTATCTTAGTTAGAACCAAAGATTATTGAAAAAGACTTAGAATATTATATTTGGATGTTATAAATTGTAGAAGATATAAACCAATTCAAAAATAGTGAAGTTTGGGAACTAATAGAAAGAACAAACAATTATCCAGTTATAGGAACTAAGTGGGTATTTAGAAATAAACAGGATGATTAAGGGATCATAACCTGGAATAAATATATATTAGTAGCTAAAGGATATAATCATAAAGAAGGTATAGATTATGATGATACCTTTTCCCCTGTATCTATACAATAATACTTAATAATCCTTTTACCTTATGCATCTTATATGAAATTTAAATTATATCAGATGGATGTTAAGTCTGCCTTTTTAAATGGTTATTTAATATAGGATGTTTATGTTTAACAAACTCCTAGTTTTGAAAATCCTCAAAAACAAAACTCTATTTTTAAACTTAATAAATCTTTCTATGGCCTTAAACAATCATTTATATCTTATTATGAAATATTATGTTCTTTTATTTTGAAAAATGGATTTACTGTTGGATTGGAAGATCCAAAACTTTTCAATAAAGTTGTTTTTTCTAATATTTTATTAGTTAAAATTTATGTTGATGATGTTATTTTTCATTCAAATAATAAAAATATTTATAATGATTTTTCAAATTTAATGAAAAATGAATTTTAAATGAGTATGATTGTAGAAATGAATTTCTTTTTACGATTTCATATTTACCAAAAAGATTTTGGAAATTTTTTAAATCAAAGCAAGTATATTATTATTTATAGATAAAGTTTGGGCTTGATAATAAGAATACATAACAACTCTTATGTGTAACAATATTAAACTTGATTTGGATAAAGCTGGAAAACCAATTGATGACAAGTTATATATTGTAATTATTATAATTTTTTTATATCTTACTACTAGCAAACCAAAAAATAAGTTTTCTATATTTCTTTATGCTATATTTCAATAAAATCCAAAATATTCCCATCTTACTGTTGTCAAAATAATTTTTAGATATTTAAAATGAACTATTTTTTAATCTCTTCTTTACCCCAAAACTTCTAATTTTAATTTAATTTCATATTCATATGCTGATTTTGGAGGTTTTAGATTTTATAGAAAAAGAACCTTAGGAAACTATCACTTTTTAAGAAAATATTTAGAATCATGGTCGAGTAAGAAACAACACTCAGTTCCCTTGTAAACTGTAGAGGCAGAATATGTGTCTGCTGGTAGTTTTTGTTCTCAAGTATTATGGATAAAAAACACCCTACTGGACTTTAGACTAAATTTTAATAGTATATTTATTTTATGTGATAATACTAGTGTGATAAATATTTCAAGAAATCTTATAATTTATTCTAGGACTAAGTACATTGATATAAGGCATAATTTTCTAATATATAATGTCCTTAAAAAATATATGTCATTATAATTTTTTAATACTTAATATAGATTACCTGATATTTTTACTAAACCACTTCTCAGTTCTAGTTTTGATTTTATTAAGGGGGAGTTAAGAATATTTGAGTTTTAGTGATTGGTTATTAATTTATTTCAAGTATCTCTATTTTTATTTTATTAATATTTATTTAATATGTCTTATTAAATTACGTTTTAAATTATAATTTCATTTTTATTTTATTATATTTGTCTTTTCAAAATTAAAAAGTAATGAGTACATTCTCAATCGATGTGAGAAGACTATTTTCTTTCTCCCGCTCTCTTTCTCCTCTCCTACACGTACTTTCGGTTTATAGATTTTCTTTTGTTTCCAATTTTTCAAAACCCTAAACCTTAAATCCCTTCAATATCAAAACCTTTAGTGATGGTAACCTATCAAACATCTATAGATGATGAGTTAGACAACAATGTATATGCTTTAGGGAAAGCCTGAAATGTGCTCTAAGGAAGGTTAATTGATTTTGGTTATTTAGATTCTATAAATATTTTACTCAAGGAAGCAATGAGATTTCTTCGTTTAGTTTATACTTTTGGATAAGATAATATTCCCATGGTTTACAACATTGAAGTAAAATAATTTTTTAGAAATTCTTTATTTAGTCTTGGATTCGAAGAAATCCCATTGTCTCTAAGATTAATGATTCTGAGTTTTCTTTTTCTTCTGTGGAAATGGATGAAATGTTACGTTGTCCCCATGTGGGAGAGTTTTAGTTTGATTTAATATATATCATTAATGGAGGACATTCATCAAAAGACATTATGTTTCCATTGTTTGGAACAATAACTATCAAGAAGGTAATGACAAAAGAATTTACTTCTGATCGTCGAGTTATGATAAATTTCATTCAATATAGAATTTTTCCTAGGACTAATGATCTAGATAAAGTCCTATATCATAATATGTATATCATGTTTTTGTTTCTGAATCACATAAAGTTTAATTTATGTCGGTTTATGATAAGATATATAAACCATTACTTCCACATGGATGCGAATATGGGATATTATCCCTATGGATGGATTATTTATTTTTTTCTATGATTGAAACAAAAAATTGTCAAAATGTTTTTTTGAAAAACATGTCACCACAGTAACACTTTGAATGTTGGAACTATTAAGAAGCATGGATTTGTCTAGAGTAATTATTGCAACAGTCTTCTACCAGTTGGTGTAGAATAAAAACAAAGGTTATTGTCAGCTGCTTAAGTGGAGAAAAGAATAATTCCTTTAGTTGGTTCTGTTCATCATAGGCCTAATAAAGAAGAAACTTTAAGGCCATAAGAATATATTATTTGGAAAATAATAATTACAATTTTTGTTCTAGAGATTTTGGATGAAGCACCAGGATTAGCTGGTCATGAGAACCCAGTGGTTGAGAAAGTTGAGCAGGAGGCCCACAGTTAATAAATTATCAGGTAAGAGTTTCCTAATACTCATACTCTTGTTGTTCCTAATTATAAAGTTATTGGAGGATCTTTCTTAAGAGAGAGATCAGTTGGTAATGAAGATCCTTGTTTGGAATTAGAAGAATTTCATCACAGGGAAGGCATTACTAAAACTGAAACTCTATATTTTGAATCTTCTAATTCTTAGGATGAAGCCTCAGTTATAAAGATCAATCTATTGGAGGATCTTAATTTGTCTCTCAGACAATAGTTGGAGGCTGAGAAAAAGAAATTTGAAAAATACAAGGTTTATTTAGTGCCAAGATTTGAGTTTGAAGCTCAGAATCCTCATTTAAGGTAATTCAAATATAATCTAACTTATGTTGGAGACCTTAAAGAACTTATCAGTAATATTTCTAGGGATTTCAATTTATTAAGAGATTAATATGTTCAAAAAGCAGAGTTTGATGAGTTTAAGCTGATCATAGAGAGATAATTTTAGTCTCTTAGGGCAAGTAGTCAATCATAAACCTCCTCTCAATAGGCACCATTAGAACTTCCCTTAAATTTTAAAGTTATTACCTCAGTATTGGCTGATTTTAATGATATACTACACACTCTTCATTGTGATAGTACTTCTTTAAGTGTGTTGTTGTAAAATAAAAGTCATCTTATTTGTTAACTTACTTCAAGTGAATCCTAGTTTGGACCAATGTTTAATCAAATTAAGGACAAGATGACCTCATTCATTTAATCAGAGGAATCTTTGAATGAGTTTGTAAAGGTCAATATGATTAAGAATTTGAAGGTTGGAAATGATTTGAATAATATTCTTTAACAATGGTCAGAAGTCTTCAAAAACCATTTTGAGAGCCTTCTTTTGAAGCTTCTTGATATTAGTAGTGCAGTTCAAGTCCTTCCTCATACTGGTGAACCCTATGTCCCTTCATTTTAGTCCAAATCCCTTCATTTTGAAGACCCTTTCTTTTATTGAGGATTCTACTTTTTTCAAAACATTTTAATTCATTTTAATATCAATTTACTTTCTTATTATGTTTTTATTATATTTTATTTAAGTTCAATACTTAATTTCCAATCCTAAATTTATTTCTCTTATCAGTTTTTAAAAACTATTCATTTAGAGTATAGTGCTATATTAAATATGGAATATATTATTTATTCTTTAAAACCATGTTTTGATATCAAAATAAGGGTGAGAATATTTAAGGAATTAATAATTTAAATGAAGACTATGCGGATATGGGGGAGAATATTATCAAACCAAAATATTTAATTAGTAGAGAAAAATATTTAGTTTATAAGTATCTATTATCCTTTATCGAAATAATAATGTGAAATAAAAATATCAAAATATTTTCTATATCTATTTTCGTATGTTTACAAATATTACATTCTCTTTAGATTTTGTTATGGATTATGTTATGGGTTTTGTTATCATCAAAAAGGGGGAGCTTATTGGGCATGTATTGACTCAATAATACTTTATAATTTATGATGATTTTGATGTTCACAAATACCCTTGTTTTTTTTTAATAAAGTTTTCTTGAGTGAGTTTTTAGGAATTTATATTCTATTTAAGGAATTTAACGTTACAGGAATAACTTTGGAAACACTGTTTCAAAACCCTACGTTTTGTTAATGAACGTATGGTATCAACCCTATGTTACGCTAAAAAATTGAAATTCTTGAGTATGGTATCAACCCTACATTATGCTAAAAATTTAATGCTTATGTATGGTATCAACCCTAAGCTATATTAAACAGTTTGTGTTTGCATTGACATCCTTTTATTTCGAAATTTGACACATATATGGATTAGAAAAACTACATTGGAGTCTGTATTTATTGTTCATACCCTACGTGTGGAAAAGTTGAATGTATGGTTAATTAATGTTTCATTCATGATTTTAAGTGAACAAGGATAAACATATGGATTATCATCCCTACTCTACTTTTGTTCCCTACATTATGTAAAGGTGAAAGTACATTTAAGGAACAATATGTTATGTGAAGGAACCCTATTCTACTTAAATGAACCCTACTCTATACAACTCAACCCTACATTGTGTTCTCAACGATGAAGTTTTTCAAGATGTATTTTCAGTCCAATATTTCTGAAATGGTCAAGTCAAAATTAAATATCAATTCAAGGATCATTTTGATTATTTCAATGAACAATTTTCATCAGAGAAAATTACTCTTGTTCTTAATGGAAGTTTCCACTCTCCTTGTCAATTATAATTTGAATTTCTACGATCAATCAGGATATTATTTTGGATTTAGAATATAGAAGAAAGCTATTTTTTCTATATATTTCCTCAGAGTATCTCTTCAAAAAATATGTGTGTGATAATAAATTCACATATGTGACTATATTATTGAAATTATCTTTTACAGTTCTACTATAACGAACTATCGATTCTGAAAGAAGCTAAACTTTAGAGATATACATGTTCAATATTTTATTATTGTAAGATTAATACTGCTGTTTAGTTTCTACATTATTGAAGATAATTTTTTCAATAAGGATCTCTTTAGAATAATTCATTATCGAAGATATTATTTTTGAAAAATAATATCCATCATTTGTTAGTTTCTTCTACTAAAACTATGAAGAAAAACCTGAACCTTTCAAATAAAACTCTATTGATTTATTAGAGTTTTAACTACTCATGCTCAATTGTGGTAGAGTATCATCTTCTCAATATAAGTTATAGATAACTGGTTCTCTATTATAGAAACATAATTCTTTGTTATTAGTCTTATTATAAAGGTGTCAACTGCCTGCACTCAGTTGTAAATTCATGGTCTTGTGATAAGAGAACCATTCTAGTGAAATTTACCAAGCTTGTAGAGATAGTGATTGGTAGAGTGGATTAGGGGATCTTTATACCCCAAACCACTATAAAAATATGTTTTATTTATTTATATTTATCTACTACATATTCTTTTTTAAATAGAATAAAATCACTTCATATCCTCATAAATCACAATGGGTTTCAAAAGACAGAATTGTGGAAGATTTTGGAAAAGACACAATTCTCCCCCATCTTGTGTTACTTTATATATTCTGACTTATCTCCAACTACCTATGATATTCAGTCCACTAGACCTCACATTATAGTCATGTTTTTGTTGAGTCAATACTTTATTAAAGGGTTCTTCCATTTTTTTCTTCCTTGGAAATACTACTCAGTATAACTTCACCTCTCTAAGAAAAATCCCTCAAGAGATGATACTTCTGAATTATGTACTTCATCCACTATTTTGACCTTAGATATTTTGAAAGAGTGACCACTAAAGTATTATCACAATATAATGTTATAGGATATTTACATCTAGTTACCACATCAATATCCTGGAAGAATTTACACATCCATACTACTTCTTTAACTGCCTCAAAATCTGAAATATACTCAGAATCTACTATAGAATTTGTAACCACAGCCATTTCAAGCTCTTCTATCTCACAACACCTCTATTCCATTCCAAGTCTATTTTTTGATTTTCTAATAATCCATTTTTATGGGATAAATGGGAACCCTAAAATAGATCCATTTATGAAAACAAAACTTCAAGAATAGCAAGATGGAAAAACCAACCCAACATTTCAAATTAAAATTTTAAATTGTGGAGTAAAATATATAGCATCAAGCTCAGCACACACTGTCAACTCCTTGGGTTCTGTGAAACCTCGGGTCGACCAACCTGTCACCTCTTCACCAGCCTCACATCATCGGCACCTCAAACACAACCTCATTAGGAAGAACAGTCGAAAAGAACCAGAAACATCGTCGTCGATGAACCTTGAAGCAAGTCAGATCCAACAGCAGCCACACAAAATCATCAGAATGGACAAGAACACAGCCAAATACATGACTGAACACCATTACTAAAAAATTCCAAACCGATGGAACACAATCATCACCACCATGCATCAATCCATTACTGACACTCAAAACCCACTCTACGAATGATGATCTTCCATGAACTGGGCGTAGCGATTCCTTCAACACATCGTCGTCCTTATCGTCACATCATCATTGCCACAAAGATGCAAAAAATAGAAAGCAAAAAAAGGAGAGTCTCCTGGAAAAACCTCCAGTGCTTGATCAACACCTCCTAAGACACCCTGAGATCCTTCGCACCAGACCAAGATGGAGTCCAGAATCCAAGTATCAAGTGACAAGAGTAGAGAGGAAGCGAGTAGAGACCTTAACTAGGATCCTCAGATGAAACCAACATATTTATATCCTCTAATGATTTGTTTATCATCTCTTCTATAAACCAGGAACATATCCTTAGTACACCTCAGATACTTAATTATAGTCTTGAATGTCATTCAATGGAAGTCACCTGGATCATATTGATATCTTCATATCATTCTTAATGTGTAAGAAAAATCTAGCCTAGTATATAGCTTATCATACATGACTAACCCAATCGTTGATGCATATAGAATAATTTTCATTATATTTCTTTCCTCATATGTCTGAGGACACATTTTCCTAGAAAGATGAATTCCATGTGACTCTGGTAATAATCTCCTCTTGGAATGTTCCATACTAAATCTCTTCAGTATATTGTCAATGAATGTACTTTCACTTAGGCTAAGAAACCTCTTGTATCTATCACAATGGATCTTGATCCCAAGAATATATGTTGCCTCTCCCAATTCCTTCATAGAGAATCATTTATTAAACCATGCATTAAAAAACTGTAAGACTGATATTTCATTTCCAATGAGTAATATGTCATCAACATATACTATTAAGAAAACAATTGTACTCCCAATAAAATTTTTATAGACACATGGATTGCATTCATTCTTCATGAATCCAAATTCTGTTATGGCGTCATCAAAACGAATGTTCCATGACCTAGATTCTTTCTTTAATCCATAAATGGATATTTGTGACTTGCATACCATGTTGGCATCCTTTGGAGTCACAAACCCTTCGAGTTGTTCTATATAGACATCTTACTAAAGGTTCTCATTAAGGAAGGATATTTTAACATCCATTTTACAAATATCATAATCATGGAAATCCATAAAGGCAAGTAGAATTCTGGTGGATTGCATTATTGAAACCTATGAAAATGTTTTTTCATAGACAATTCCTTGAAATTTTTTAAACCCTTTTTCAACCAGCCACACCTTATATGCACTGAATTTTCCTTTCGTGTCTAGTTTCTTCTTGAATACCCATTTTCAACCAATGGGTTTTACATCTACTGGAGGGTCTACCAAAATCATTTCTTGGTTTTGGTACATGGAATTTATTTTATAATTCATGGCTTCTTTCCACTTGGAAACATCTATGTCACTTACTACTTCCTTATAGGTTATAGGATCGTTATTATCAACTAATAATGAGTCACTATCCTTGGTGACTATAAAACCATACCATTTTGTTTCTCTAACCTCTCTAGTACTCCTACACAGTAATTGTGTCTTTGGAATAATTTTTTCTTACATAGGGATTTGTGGAATTTGTTCATGTGCCAAATCTTTTGTATAATGAGCCCGGACTTCATCTAAGTTTATATTTCTCCCACTATCACTTTTAGAGATAATATCATCCTTAGGTAATGTGGGATGTATGTAAACCACAACCATTTTTTCTGAAGGATTGTATCGGTAGTATCCATTTTTTTCTTTGGGATTTCTTATAAAGATACACTATTTGCCTCCGGGTGAAAGATTTTTACCTGAATATGCATTAACAAATGCTTCACAACCCTACACATATAAGTAAGAAAACAAGAGTTTCTTTCCATTCCATAATTGGAATAGTATATCATCTTTTTCTTTAGTTGGAACTCAATTTAGTACATCTGTTGTTTTTCTAATGTGTATCCCTAAAAGGATAATGGAAGACTCAATTGAATCATCATTGATCTCACAATTTCCAACAAGGTGCGGTTATTCCTTTCACTAACACCATTCCAATGAGGCGTATAAGGAGGAGTGAGTTGAGATAAATTCCCGAACTCCCATATATAATCAATGAAGTCTTGATTAAGATATTCCCCACCACGGTCTAAGTAAAGTTTCTTAATATTTTTACCAAGCTGGTTTTCAACTTCATTCTTGTGTTCCTTGAATTTTTTAATTGACTTTGACTTATACCTCATTAAGTATAGATATACATATCTACTAAAATAATTAGTAAAAGTTGTGAAGTATGAGTACCCACCCCTTGATTAAATAAGAAATCGTCCACACACATCGATATGAACTAATTCAAGAGGATCTTTGTCCCTTTAACCTTTCAAACTAAATGGGTATTTAGTCTTTTTTCTTGGTAAACATGCATGACATAGACCAAGTTGTTTTTGTTCAAAAGAATATAAATATTCATCTTGATGTAATTTAGTCAAGGGCTTTTTATATACATGACCTAGTTGGTGATGATAAATTTGGGTGTGGTATGATTCATATGAAGTAACTTCATTATCGATTTCTATTATTTGGTTCGTGTAATCCAACATATAAATATCATTATTTAAATGTTTCATACCATAAAAAATTTTATGTTTATAAAATAAGAAAAATTTATTCCTAAATTTGAAAATAAATCCGTCTGTATCAAGTCTGGATATAGAAATAATGTTTTGGTTAACTAATTTCACATAATAACAACCCTTTAAAACCAAGATCATTATGGTTGGAAATGTGAGGTGGTAGTCCCCAATAGATACTTGAGCAAGTTTGTCTCTTTTGGATGCTCGAAGATCTACCTCTCCTCAGTCGATATTTCTACCTCCACTTGGTTCATATATTTGAATACATATGTGAGTACCATAAGATGTATCTAAAACACAATTTTTAGAATTAGATAAATTTAACTCGATAACAAATGCACATGAATATTCCCCTTTCTTCTTCGACTGGATGTAGTTTTTCTTCCAATGGACCTTCTTTCTTCATGCGAAATAAATAGCATTGTGTTCCTTTTCTTTCCCCTTGATCTTCCTCTTCTTGGAAGGGTGTGAAGAAGCTTTGGTCTTAAAGATATTTTCTTTCCCTTCACATTTTTTCACTATAAGGATGGAAGGTTTTTCATGCTTCTTAACCTTATCTACTTGGAGAATAAGATTAAAAATATCTGGCAGAGACTTCTCAATTTTGTTGATATTAAAAATCACAACAAAATTGTAGATTCTCTAAGGTAGCAATGCCAAAATGTGTTTACTACCCATTTATTTTGGGATTTCAAACCTTAGAACCTATAAGCGCTCAATTTAGCCAAAGAGCATGACTATATGAGGCCCAACTGAGGAACCCTCTCCTTGATTTCATTCAAAGAGTACCTTGGAAATCTCAAATTTTTCTTATCTATCTCTCTCCTAGTAAATACCATAGAGGTGATCAAGCATACTATATGCATCCATGTTTTCATGAGACTTTATTAGTTCACTAGACATTGATGAAATAATCCGACAATAAACATCGGTTGTGTCATTAAATTTTTTTCATATACATTGAACTCTTCATCACACAACTCTTTAGCAGGTGGATCAAACATTAGCATGTAATATTTCCATTCATGGTGTAGAATAACCTGAATGCATCTAAACCACTCCTAGAAGTTACTTCCAATTAGGAGGTTATCTTTCTCTAATATTTATCAGAGGTATAGTGTGGATGATGAACTTGTATTTTTATTCTACAATTATAAAGTGCATATTATTAGAAATTTTCTTGATTAAAAAATAAGTGAGATATAATAAATTAATTGTTTTTTATGTATTTATTAGATATCCAGTTGTTTTATAAAGTCCCAATATCACTCACCATTT
Source organism: Viscum album (assembly GCA_963277665.1). NCBI lineage: Eukaryota > Viridiplantae > Streptophyta > Magnoliopsida > Santalales > Viscaceae > Viscum > Viscum album. The sequence continues at coordinate 1,423,084,514 of OY728161.1, forward strand.
AACTTAGAATTTATAGTTTCTTTAACATTATAGTGTAAAATAACCCCATTACTTTTATTAATGATCCAGACTTTGGCCATGAAAACCATAATAAAGTAATTAGGTAGGAGGTCTTTCTAACTGTGGACTTAGCTCCTTAATTCGTTGAGTGGATTCCCCTAAATTGAAATACTGACTTGGATTTACTCAACACTTGTCTTCAAATTTGTATTGAACATAATTTTTTCATTAAACTCACTACAATTTCGGTTAAGTCAACCCAAAACTCTCATGAAAACTCACCGATAAAATTAAGTGTCCAGACTTCGGCCATGTACTACACTTAGTTCTATGGTTTCATTCCCAATCAAGTAATGGAAGGATTAGTATAATTTAATATTTAATTAAGGTAGTTTAATTTATTATCCATAAATTTTATCTTGTTTTATTCTTTACACAACTTGTTAATATTAATTGGATGTTACTTAATTAATTAAACATGTTGGATGAAACATTTATGTGTAACTCATTTATTTAATTTCTATCTTTTCACATTAATTCATTTATTTATGTGATTGTGTCCTTATATCCATAAAATAAATAATTTCATAGATAGAAATAAGTAATTAATTAAATGACCCATTAATGATATTTATCTAACAGTTTATTTAATGAGTGTACATTAAATCAACTTTTGACCTAGAAGAAATAACTCATATTTTCTTGTCTTGGTATAAGTTACAGCATTCCACCTGTCCACCTGTGTATCACTTAGGTTATCATCATTATGGTTCCATATTGAACCACCTCAATTCACATTGGGATGATCCATTAATTACAAATATTTATTACTCATATTTAGGTGAGGGGAACCAAAGGATTGGTTATAGGGGATTACATAAATATCTTTGGACATGTCGATCCTATATAATAATGGAGGGAGGGATGATTCATAGGTCATTATTTAAATTAATATTAAATAATTGAAAATTCATTCAATAAATTAAATTAAACCATCCAACACATACACAGGTCTTGGTAAAGCTCGTGAAGGGTCATACATGCAATGAATACACAAAATTAAATAGCTATCATTCATCTATTTTTTCATTATATTTTTATTTAAGATAAATATTCTTGCATTAATTAATTAATTAATTTCCTTTCATCTTAATGACAATCCAATCTTATTTGGAGATAATCATTATTAATAGAATTCATATAAAATAAACAGAAGAACTAATAATGACATGTTAATTACAATAAATTAATTAATCATTTAAAATTATTTAAACCCATTATTAAATTTTAAAAAACAAAATGTTTTTCCAGTAAATAAAAAAAGTTTTTAATGTTGTAATTTTAAATTTGATGTAATTTTAATTTTTTCCATTAATGGGAGACTACATAGTTTGTGAATTCAGCTACACACCATGCACCTCATCTTCCTTATATCCAATTCACACGCATAGGGCTTCGGCATGTTGACTCGGACGGACTACATGGTATGTACATGCCAGTTACACACCCTGTATCCATTTATTGTGTGCCAAATTGTCCTAGTCAACACACGGTGTGCAATAAAATCACCATGTGTAATTAATTTCTTGACACATCTTGATACAATTCACATGGGTATATAGTGTGTGCTCCGACCACACAACGTGTAACCTAATTTTACCATCCAATGATTTGGAACTTCCCGATGGCATATCTGGTCATTCTTCATTTGTTCTTAAACCTTTAAGAAAATGAAACACTAAATGAACATGGTTAATATTTCGATATCATGTTAATTCAAATCAAATTAAAGAAAAAATAACATAAAATGAAAATATAACCATAATTGTTCATAGATCAAAAATCAAATAAATAATTATACATTTAATTGTGACCACTCTAATACCAATTGATGGTCCTAGGAGCAGTGGAAGTGTGAGTTGGTGGGAGATATATTAAAATTTATTTTAATAATCGTTTCCCGAAACCAAGAGAGAGGTTCTTCCATGTCAAATTTATAAGTAATTTATTTAATATTTGAACAAATAAATACCTGGGCATAAGAAATTTATTCGTTGGTGAATTTTTATTGTCTGAAAATTCCCTTTCAGGTTACCTTTGTTGTGCTGTAAGGATCCAAGGATGGAATCCCTCTATCGTTGATCCACATGTACTCCTATGATGTTTGAGCAATAGACATATCCATCTATTTATCAAGATAGGATTTGAGTTAAAATATTATTTAATTTCATATCGTCCATTAAATAAAATTTATTACCATTAATAAATCCCATGTTTCATAATAATAATTATATAATTATTATTTTGTGGTGCATGCTAAATTGCACAATAATAAATATTATTCAATAGTCTCGTTAATTAATATTTGTCACGAAGCTCGACCTTGGTTCATTCGAACTCATCTAGAAATTACTGAATAACCAAATAAATATTTTATTCATAAATAAATATTTTATTCACAATATAGTGAATAAATATTTATTAAAATTTTCAAAAAATAAAATAAATATTTTATTCACAAGTCGGTGAATAAATATTTATTTAATTTATATGATCAATATAACTGGAATAAAATTATTCCTGAAACTTTAGAATAATATCTATTCCATTAACTAAACTAAAATAAAATTTAATTGAGATCAACTGAAACACTTAGTGTGTGACCCTCTAGGATTCTTTCTCATTAGCATTAGGAGGTCTTTCTTAAATTCCAAGATTACTGTACAGCCACAGGTCAAGGAACCCAAGAGAAATAACTTAATGTTGCATCATCAACAGCTATATATGAAATATCACTTTGTAATATAATACCTTTCTCAAAGTATCTCATCAAGAAGGTTTCACATCTATATCACCAACCTATATGCTCGATATGTATTTCTTTGAATATCTGAAACAAAAATGTCATTACACCATGGATATGGAATTTAATGTGATGGTTCTATTCCAATCAAAGGGTAGAGATATCATCTTTTGTAAATATTGAAGGTACAAAGCCTTAATTGACTTATTCATTAATGACATATCACTCATGACGCACCCAACATATCCAAATTCTTGATGAACTATTATCGACATGGTTTAAAAAATGAATCTAAGAATGCGAGTTGTAACATGCATTAATAATAATCTTAAAGTCTAAGTACTATCACACACTCTCATAGATAGGAATATCTAATGACACCAAAACATGTAGAATTCCTACTGGTGGGTCTATTCTCATAATCTCCCATCGTGGAGATTATAAAGTGTGAACTTCATCAAAAGAAGCCTCATGTGGTTATGAGTACTCGCACCTGACATTCTATGTACTATGTGTCCCACCATAGTACGTTATCTAACCGTATAAAATTATTTGATAATATCGTCATAGCACATAAAGGTTCTCATTATAGTGGGGAACTTCTATGACCTTATCAATATGATGTATACTCTAGGACATTATTACATTAAAGTCATACAGAACAACAAACAATATATAATAAGAAGTTTTATTAATATTCAATACATCAAATATTAATGTAATCAAAGTAAAAATAGTTGGTCCTGGGACACTGACTCCAACATTTACTACCAATTTCTTTTAATGATTTCATTTGGGTAGCCATCAGATTTTTCATGGACTTAGAATCTTCCATTCCAAATCGCTTCAGGAACTCTTTAAAAAAACATGATTAATAAATGCACCATCCCTTCCTTTTCAAACCTTTAAACTGTGAAAACAAATTAACTCCCCAATCATAGACATCTCTAATTCACACCTCATGTAATCTACAAAAAAATAATTGTGAAACATTTAAGCCTCTAAAATTTATATCATCCACATAAATGAGCAGAAACTTTGGTTGATATTATTATTTCATAATAGAAAATTTTATTTTTTGTGATGAGTTATTTGTGATGTATTCTCATCATAAATATTTATTTTTTTATGAATCCATCTCAAATGGATCCTGGTAGAAAATGATGTTGCAAGAAGTTTTTTTTATGGATATTCGCAAAAAATTATTTTTTGTGGTGAATATTTTTCTATGTTTCTAATAAATTTTTATAATAGAAAGTAAGTCTTCCATAAAGAAAAATAAAATAAATATTTTAAATGTAATTAAAAATCTATTATAAAAAAATAGTATTTCTCATGGATAATTAAATCCATCGCAAAAAATATAAAAAATATAAAAAATAATGAATTAAAAAGAAAATGTATAAAAACATTCATGTAAATAATAATATAAATTTAATAAAAAATATGTTTTTCAACAAAAAATATTAAAAATAATTTTTAGGGGGGTAAACTGAAGGGACGGGTGGGGGGAACTCCATCCCTAAACCAATCGAAAGTTATTTCATGTACTCTATCATTTTCTCATGTTGTTGATATTTTTCCTCCACTTGTTACTCCTCCTGTCAATGTTTCTATTACTAATCTCTATGCATGATCTGTATAATATCATCTTGATATTTCAATATCTCATTATAATCTATAACTAACAATGACTATATACGATATCCCTTCGAGCTACCCGATGACCTCATAACGGCACCGTAATAACTGGCAAGCATCGATTGTTAACCAATATAGATCACTTGAACATTCTCAATACCATGTATTTTCATATAAATCTAATATGCCTCAAGAAAACCTAAATTATCGGATGTATTTACCTAAATATCAGTCTAAATCTCTTTTGAATGAGAATTCATGACCTCGTATGTCTCCTTGAAATTCAATTGTAAATTAAAATAGTAAAAAATTATTTAATTTTAAAAATCCAGAAAAATATTAACATTAATCTGATGTTGTCTATCACTAGTAATATATTCTGTAATAGGATCCATGTACATCCTCTAGTAAACATAAAACTTTATAAAATTATGATTTATAGTTTCCTAAATAAATAAAACACGAACATTTTACATTAAAATTACATAAAAATTAATAAACAAAATTACTTACTATATGTCATCAGTAAATACCAAACATATGACCCCCATATCTGGGTGTTAACTCCTACATCCCTTGGTTTTTTCAACCTGATTATGACCTCCTCTAAAAATTCTCTCATATCCAGTAGGAGTGTAATCCATCCGAATCATGGGATGGGATATAGTTGGTTCGATGATAGAATAAAAATTGATTAAAAACTATAACTGAATAATTATCCATGGATATCTTTCTAAGATTGTGTAAAAACTAATGAAAACTATCATGAATAAAAATATCACATGCCTCCAATATGGAGGTTCTCATTCTATTTTTTAAAAGACACCATAAACCCTAAAAATAATTAATAATATCAAGTTAATAATGTAACAAATTTAAAAAAAAATTACATACCAGCTAATGATCGAATATATGGTGAAGAATATTGATAGGAAAATGATCCGACAACACTCATGGAATTGAAAATTAATTTCATAGAATCACACCCGCCTATCCAAAAACTAAATGATAAACACTAAAAAAATAATATATAATCAAACAATTAGTTTATAAATGAATTAATGAAAATGTATTAAAATAAAAAATTGAACATACCTCTAAAGGTGTAGATCTAAATCAAGAGACAAACATCACTCATAAATAGTGTTTTTAATCATCAATATCTCTAGACTGTAACCCCTCCTAGTCAATGATGTAGTGGAAGCATCTCTTAGGTATAATGATGGGCCATCGGGCTGATCACTAAGAATCTTAGCATCCTCAAGGTCATAAAACAGATCATTGATATCCTTTCCAACCATCTAAAACAAAATAATAATGTTACCTATAAATATTTATTAATATATATATTAAATATAAAACACCTAAAATTATATATGAGAATGTAATACATTATTCTTCATATTTATCTTCAAATTCATCAGTGTCAATGTCGACATCTTTCTCCTCAGCATCATAAATTTCTATATGAGCTTCAATTTCACCAACCCTAATTATTTTAAATTCATTGGTTACATAATCAAAATTATCAACACCATCAACCCTTAATTATGGGGCTTCATCATCGATATCTATATCTCCAAAAGTAAAAGATGTATTTTGGGATATATCTTAAAAAATATCCATATCTTGCACTTCAAAATAACCAATATCATTTTCTATAAACTAATTTTCATGATATTTAATTTTTATTAAACTCCACTAGTTATTTATATAGAAACACTAACCCTTTATGCATATTATTACATGATTTTAAGCATAATTACCCATCAAATACAAACCAAGTATCATAAATTCTAGTGTCTTTGGAAGATTAGGTTCATAATTAGAAAGAATAAAACCATAAAAACATATTTTATTTCATATCAATAAAGATATCCTAAATTCCTTTGACCTCTTAAATCTACATAGGAAAACTTGGGGAATACATGAACAAAGGGGTGATCTAAAAATCCCAATAAGGGAATAAACATATGAATAAATCATAGCACATGGGTTAGAAGGCATAACATGATCACATAAAAAGTCATGGGACATGAATAAACATATGAAATCATAACATGTAGGAAATGTGATTATATAATCATGGAATAATTGGAATGTGGAAGAAACATACATTATGACATAAACATGAGTTGATGCTAACTACCGAGACTATATCACGTAGTGGACAAAGACCCATAAAGGAATCAGGTCTACTCTCTATCCCAACATGAAGTCTCATGATACTGAACATTACCTAATGCATTAGAGTACTATATGGTCACACCCATCATAATATGTTCATGCATATGCGTGTCACGTGAATAATCAAACATAAGGAATAAACATAAGTGTTACCCAAGGAATGAAATGTGTATCATAGTCATGTCATAAAGAATAACCTAGGGAACATCATAATGGTGTCCATGAAAGAATGGATTTAAATCATACATGGACATTTATAAGGAAAAATAGGCATATATAATGATAAATTATGTCCAACTGAAGTAAAAACATGTAAAAAGAGTGTTTAAGAAACTTTATAAATGATCTACTTCATTGTAGTTTAAGAGAAAATATAAAAGAGTCTTTAAATCATAAAAAGGAATAATTGTTTGGATAAAACCAGAAATGAACAAAGATAGTTTTTCATTACAAAATGAGTTATTTTAAAAAAAATGGTGTCTTAAAAATATTATGGAGTGTTCATTATAATGATTAAGAAATGGGGAAGTTCCCTTTAATCGAACTTTCTTATTATGAGGAATAAAAAAGGAATGTTTATAAAACATGTATTTCCCCATTAATGAAATAATAATTGAGCTAAGTAAATATGTTTGAAACATAATAATATAATTTAGGGGGAGAAAATAACAATAATTAATAATTATATTAGGGTAAATAGAGAAAGCATAACCCGAAGGAATAAAATTGTGGTTCGGAGAGAATCCCTTATTGTATGCCTGAAAGTGTTCTGCACTTGAATTTAATGTATTGGATAATCAAATTATATAAATTAGTTAATTATTTCAGAACCTATTATTTAGGTATTTTATTTATTAAATTTTTTATTAAGTTCATTTATATCCATCTCGATGGGTTATAATGTTTAATTTTGTTGTTTCGAGTGTGTCTGTTTCATGATTTTATGATCGTTTCCCTTGAGTTTAATTATGGGTGTTCTTGTAAAATGGAAGAAAACTATAGAAGTGGAATGAGATGGTATTAATTTATTTCTATAAATTTAAATTTTCCCATATATAATTTTCTTTTTTACATGTTGATGATTAATTAGATAAAATGATGATGAAAAAAATTATAAGCTTATTTTAGCGGTTTTTACGACCATCATGAACTAGTGTCGTTTTATTTAATAATATGTTTATATACTGGTTATAAAACATTAAATAAGTTGTAATAAACATATTATAATTTATTTTAAGTATAAAAATTATTTTATTAATATCCATGAAGGTGATAATGTAAAAATAACACTTATCATCCAAGAATGTGGTGAATTGACACCTCACAAACAATGTTTTCATTTTTAGAATAAAAGTAGGATAAAAGGGGTTTGATGATTGATATTTCATTAACATAATAAAATTATACTATATATATGATATTTTAGTTATCATATAACTTTGTAAGGTATATTAAAGGATGAGGCATAATAATGAAATAATTTAAAATAGAAAGGTGGAGAATTTTACCTCTTTTATGTCGCCTCCTTCAGAACCTCCTTAAGGCACTTGGAAATTGTCTTTTGGTGCGAACAACAATACCAGAAAATGGGGAAGAGTTTGTGGATAGGAATTAGGTAGAATATAATCAAGCCACAGGGCTTATAAAATGTGAGGAAAATATTTGGTGAGGGTGGTATTTATATTGGGAGGAGAGGGGTGTTTTTGATTATTTTATTCATTTGTTTATTATTTTGGATCAAGATTATCAATATTGTTGATTCTTGTGACTAATTATAGTAACTAGAGCATGTGAGTTTGATATAATGGTCACTTACATCATCCATGACTCAATCATGACTCAAAAATTCATTTATTTACTTATAATGTTAAATATTGTAAATTATAGTATTTCACTATTCACAAAAAAATCACCTATTTTAGAAAAATATCAAAAAATAAACCTTAAATTTTTTCAATTTTTAGATTTAAAAAATGGACTCCATTTTATGAAAATAATTTTACTTTAAATCATTATATTAATTATAAAAATTTTAATAAATATTTATGCTTCACAAAAATACTAATACTTAATTTATCATTTTCAAAAAAAATTATTTACTTATTACATGAAATAAATATATTATATTTTCATTCATACAATACCTAAATCTTTTATAATTTCATATATGAGGTTACAATTATATTGGAAGGTTTACAATTTCTAATGGTCACATTACTATTCCAATAGTCAAATTACTATTCCATTAGTATAAGTTCATTAATTTATATAAATAAAACAGATTTCATTATTAATTTATGAAAATAATTTTATTATCAGGTTATATATGTGATGTATGTTTTTTATACTATATAACATAATTATAAGAATGGAAATTTGATTTAAAAAATTGGGTTGTTAAATTATTCCCCCCTTATGAAATTTCTCCCTCAAAATTTCATTTTACATACTAAGGTGAAAATAGGTGAGGGTACTTTTTCTTCATTACTTTCTACAGTTCACATGACACCTATTTGTACTTATGTGCCCGCCATAGTATTTTGACCAGGTGGGTAGTCTTGTTGCATAGAACTTTATCTCTATGGTCTAAGATCTTCATCGACTTCTCTTCATACAGGAGGTCATTCTCCACTTGTGCCCCCTCTGGATTCTATACATGTGAGGGATTTGTTATGTACTTCCTCAAGAGGGATACATGGAATTCTTTGTGTACTTAAGACATTGTATGTGGAAGTGCTAGTCTATAGGCCAAAAATCTAACATGCTCAAGAATATTGAAGGGGTCGATGTACCTGGGACTTAACTTTCCTTTCTCCCCAAATCTCATGATCTTATTCCATGGGGATATGCTAAGGAATACCATGTATCTAAATTAAACTCTAGTTCTCATTGACAATTTTTTGTATAGATATTATGTCAAATTTTTGAATCCTAGATATATTGTTGAGTGGTACTTGCCTTTTCTACCATTTCTTCAACCATTTTAGGTCCCATCACTTTTCATTCACCGACTTTATCCCAGTATGTTGGTGTTTTTCATCTTTTATCATAAACATCTTCAAATGGATCCATTTGGATACTTAATTAAAAAATATTATTATTTGAGAACTTGAACATAGGAATATGTTGGTATCATCCTCTTTTTAAGTCCATATAACATTCCCTTAACATGTCTTCCAGTGTATAAATAGTCTGCTCATATTGGCCATCAGTTTGAGGATGATAGGTTGTACTGAAGTTCAGCTCAATGTTTAGATCATGTTGAAGACTTTTCTATAACTTAGAGATAAATTTGGGATCTCGATCAAATATAATTGATAGTGGTTCTCCATTTTTCCTCATCACTTCTTTTATGTATATCTATGCAAGTTGATTAAGTAATAAGTCCTCTCAAATTTTCATAAAGTGAGTTGTCTTTGTAAGATAATCCATAATGACCCATATATAATTATTTGCTCTAGATGTCTTTGGAAGTCCAGTGACAAAGTCTATTGTGATGTTTTCCCATTTCCATGTTTTTATGGTTAATGGGTGTATAATACAGTTAGAATTTTTCTTTTCAACTATCACTTGGTGACATACCAAGAACTTTGATATATATTCAGGGATCTCCTTCTTTATATTGTCCCACCAATAGTGCTCTCAGAGATCTTGATACATCTTTTTGCTCCCTATATGAATAGAGAAGGTTGAGATATGTGCATCATTATGAAGCGCTTTCTTTATATCTAAATTAGATGGTACATATAATTGTGATCCAAATCTTATAACTCCTTCCTCATCAACTTCGAACTCTGAGGATTTACCGTTTCTGATAGCTTCTATCTTTTTCTCAATTTCCTCTTCATTTCTTTGAGAATATTTTATTTTATCCATAATGGATGGTTGATAAATCATTTGAGAAAGGATTGATGATGTTTCTTCCTTAATGATTTCCATGTCCATCCTTTTAAAATCTAAGAATATTAGATCCTTATCAATTATCATTATTGATAATGTTGTAGGATCCTTTCTACTTAGAGCATATGTCGCTTTATTTGCCTTACCAAGATGGTAGTGGATTGAGTAGTCTAATCATTGATGATATCTAACCATATTCACTGGAACATATTAAGCTCCTTATGCATAAATATATATTTTAGGATCTTATGATCGGTATATATCTCACACTTTTCCCCATATAGATAATGCTGCTAGACTTTAAACACAAGGATAACATCCGCCAACACTAGATCATGTGTGGGGTAGTTTTGGTCATGAACTTTCAACTACCTTAAGGCATAGGATATCACTTTATCATTTTTCATCTGTAAAAAACCTAATATATTTTTTGAAGCATCACTATATACCACAAGTAATTCCCCACTTATTGGAAAAGTGAGTACCAGTGTAGTGATAATCCACTTTTTCAACTCTTTGAAGCAGTCTTCTCATTCACTTGTCTAGATAATCTTTACTCCCTTACGAGTCAGGTTGGTTAGTGGGTTTGAAAATCATGATAATTTATTCAAAAATCATCAGTAATACCAATTTGGACCAAGGAAACTATGAATCTAAATTACAACTATTGGCTTGAGCCACTCTTCGATTACCTTTGTGTTGGAAGGGTCTGCAGATATTCCTTCACTAGTGATAGCATTCCCTAAGATGATACTTCCTCCATCTAGAAATCACATTTTCAAAACTTTAAATAAATTTTCTTCATTCAAAAAGTCTTTCTCATGGTATTCAAATGATCCTTATGCTTCTCCTTGCTTTTGAAGTATATCATAATTCATCAATAAATACTACAACAAATTTTTTGAGTTAATCTCTAAAGACTATATTCATAGATTCCATGAAAATTGATGGAGAATTAGTTAATCCAAAGATAATCACTATGAAATCATTATTTCTATACCTCGTTTGAAAGGTATTACAAGGAATATCTTCCTTTTTACCTTTAATTGGTGATATCCTGACTGAAGGTCCACCTTAGAGAAATACTTGGCCCTATGTAGTTGATCAAACAAGTTATCTATATATTATAGGGGGTACTTGTTCTTTATTTTAATTTTTATCAGCTCACAATAATCAACGTAGAGGTGAATTGATCTATCTTTCTTCTTGATGAAGTGGACTGGCACACCCCATAGTAAAGCACTCGGGTGTTTGAAACCATTGCCCATGTTCTCTTATAATTGCTTCTTTAGTCCCTCCAAATCAATGGTTTCATTCTATAAGGTGTCTGTTATATATTCATAGATCCGATAATAAGTTGAATTGAGAAATCAACCTCTCAGTTAGGAGGAAGACCAGAAAATTATTTAGGGAACACATTAGTGTAGTCCCTCATAATGGCCATATCTTTGATCATGATTCTATCCCTTGTCTCAATCATTTGAGATAGATATCATTTATCATAAGGAAAAAAATATCCACACTTTTGGTGATGATTCTTAAAGATATTTAACCTCATCCTTAAACTTATATAGAATTGGGGGATGCCTCAATATGTGAAGAGTGATCTCCCTTTCTTGACAGTTATTGTTGGATTTGTATAAATATAGTTAATCCATACCCTAAATTACATCAAACTCTACCAAATGAAGTAAGAAAATATTTAATGGGAGTTTCAGTCAACAAAAAATAAATGGGGAGTATTTATATACTTTGTATGAAATAATTGCTCTATTTTCTATTCTCATAGATAACATAACCTCTATATTTTTAGGTGGTTTTTGAATAGTTCTACTAAACTTTCAATATATGAAAGAATGTGTAGAACTAGAATAAAATAGTATGTTTCCTATTCTTGCATGAATAACCAGCATACCAATCACCACATCATTTTTAGGCTCCACCCTAGTAGTAGTGATAGAATATTCCCTTCCACGCTACCTTGGAGGTTTTTTTTTATTTTCTTTGATAACCCTTGCCTTAAGGAATTATCTCACATAATTCCCATGTTTCTTATAGTTGAAACACTACACTAGGCTAAGTGTTGATCTAAACCTTGATTTATTCTTCCAAATTAGTGGGATTATCCATATACCTTTGGTATTTATTATCCAGATTCTCCTCTTTTCTACATTTAAAGCATCTTATGGTTCCCATTAGTCAGTTCACAGGATGCTTCTTCCCACACTTTTGACATGTGGGATGATAGGTTTGCTTTCCATAATGGTATTTATCTACTGATCCTCCCATATTAAACTCTATTTTCTGAATTTTATCTTCAATACCATAAGAAAACTAAGAGTCTCTAGTCTCCATTTCAACCTTAATGGGAAAATGGACAATCTTCTCATAGTTTTTAGATTCTCGAATCTCTAACACTTTTCATAGACTTGTCTTTGGTTCACTAAATAAGCAATCAACCTTGCTTTCAGTGATCATGAAAAAGATATATGTGTATTGTGAAATCCTTATAATGTTTTATTCATATGCCCTAATATACTTGTATTCATTTTTCTTCAGTCTGGGTAACACCCTTTCCATATTAAGATAGAGTGTTTGGAGAAAATATTTATTAAGAAAATATTTTTATTCAGTGTTTCCTAATCCATTGAATCCATTTCCTCCTTTGAATTTGTGTTTTTGATCATTTTCCACCACTGATTAGCTTCCCTATCAAAATGATAGACCTCTAGTATGAATTTCTCTTCTTATAATCATTTAAGGACCGAGAATATATTCTCAATGGAGTTAATTCATTATTCTTCAATGATGGGATCAGAAGATCCACTAAATATGTGAGGTCTTTGTCACATAAAAGATTCAACAACAACATTATCTTTATTAGGATAAGAAGAGGGTTACATAAGATTCAAGTTATTATTCGTAACTTGATCTAGTTGAAAAATTACTATCATGAATTTTTGAGCTCTTTCTCCTATCATATTTATAATTTCATTAGGGAAACTATCACATTGCATGTCATATTGATTGTTGGCACGAGTTATCCTATTTCTAGACATCAAATAAAAAAATTACAATTAGGGGGCCTTCAATACTTAACTAATAAGAATATATAAAGTAAAATTTTAACATAAAAGGATAAAAATATTAATGTAAAGTATATCATAACATGTGATTCCCTAAGATCTAATCTAAGTTATCTATAGTGATAGAATTATCTCAGGGATTCCTACTAAAGTTTGCTAGTCCTAATATCAAAAAATAACTAGACCATTCTCTGATACCAACTATAGTGAACCTATCCCTTTACACATATTATAATATGATTTTAAGCGTAATTAAACATCCAATACAAACCAAGGATTGCGATTTATAGTGTCTCTGGATGACTAGGTACATCATTAGAAATCATGAAACCAAAACAAAACATCTATTTTTAATATTCATAAAGAGCTCCTAACTTCCTTTGAGCTCTCACATCTGCATAGGATTACCTAATGAATTCATGAACAATGGTAAGAGATAAAAAATCCCATTAAGGGAATAAATATTGGAATAAAGCATAGTTAATTGGTTAGAAGGCGTAACATGATGACATAAAAAGGAATGGAAAATGAATAAACATATTGAAACATAAAAAGTAGGACATGGGATCAGGTAATCATAGAATCATAGGAATGCAGAAGCAATATAAAACATGACATAAACATGATTTAAGGCTAATTTCAAATAATATATCACATGGTGGAAAAAGTCCCATAACGGAATAAATCTCACTCTCTGTACCAACATGACATATCCTGAGACTAAACATTACCCAATGCAATGGAGAACTATTTTGGCACACCCATCATATCATGTCAATGAATATTTGTTCCCCATGGAGAATAAAACATAAGGAATAAACATAATGGTTACCCGTGGAATGAAATGGGTATCATAATTATATCATAAAGCATAACAAAGGGAATATCATAATGGTGTCCATGAAAAAATGGATTTAAATCATACGTGGACATTAATAATGAAAAATGATTATAGATAAATGATAAATTATGTACAAATAAAGTGAAAACATATAAAAATAGTGTTAAATAAACTTTATAAATGAGCCACATCAGTTCAATTTAAGAGAAAATATAAAAGAGTATTTAAAATGAAAAAAAATGAATAATTGTTTTCATAAAACCATAAATGAAAAAAGATAGTTTTTCATGAAAAAATTAATGATTTTAGAAAAATAATGGTGGATTACAATATGTTATGGAGTGTTCATGAGAATGGGTAAGAAATGGGGAAGTTCCCTTTAATTAAACTTTCTTATCAGGAGGAATTAAATTGGAAACCTTATAAATCATGTCTTTCCCTGTAAAAGAAAGATGAATTGAGATAAGTAAATATGTTTGGAACATACACATAGAATATAGGATAAGTTCATAAGAATTCTTAAGAATTAGATTCGGGTAAATATAGATAAATCATAACCTGAAGGAAAAAATGGAGGTTCAGATAGAATCTCTTACTTTTTGTCCAAAAGTGTTTTTCACTTGCACTTAATATTCTAGATTATATAATTGTATCCATTAATGTATTATTTTAGAACCTATTATGCATGTATTTTATTTATTAAACTTTTATTAAGTTCATTTATAACCATATCTATGGGTAATAATTTTTAATTTTGTTGTTCTGAGTGCGTTCGTTTCATGATTTTATGATCATTTCTCTTGAGTTTAATTATGGGAGTGCTAGTAAAATGAAATAAAAACTCTAGAATTAGAATGAGATGATATTAATTTATTTACAAAAATTAAAATGGTCTCATATATCATTTTATTTTTGACATGAGGATGATTCATTAGTTAAAACATTGATGAAAAAAATATTATTTTATTTTGGTGATTTTTACGACCATTATGAGCTAGTATTGTTTTATATAATAATATGTTTATATATTGGTTACAGAACATTAAATAATTTTTAATACATATATTATGAAAAATTTTAATCACAAAATAGTTTTATAACCATCTGTGAATAAGGTAATGGAAAACAAAAACTTATCATCCATGAAGGTGGTGAATCGACACCTCACGCATAATGTTTTCATTTTTAGAATAAAAGAAGGGAAGAAGGGATTATATGATTGATATTCCATTAAAAAATAAAATTATAATATATATATGACACTAGAGTTATCATATAACTTTTTATTTTAAATGAAAAAATGTGGTAGAAGAAAGGAATAATTTAAAAGAGAAAGGTGGATGATTTTACCTCTTGTATGTCATATCCTTGAGAACCTACTTAAGGCACTTGAAATGGTATTTTGGTGAGACAATCAAGAATAGAACATGGGGAAGAGGTTTAGGAGACAAAGTGGGTAGAAGATAATCAATGTCCAAGGCTTATAAGGTGTGAGTAGAAGAGGTGGTGATGGGTGGTATTTATAGTAGGAGGAGAAGGGTGTTTTCTATTATTTTATTCATTTATTTATTATTTTGGATCAAGGCTATCAATAGTGTTGATTATTGTGACTAATTATAGTAACTAGATCATGTGAGTCTGAGATAATGGTCTCTTATATCATCTATGACTCGACCATGACTCAAATATTTATTTATTTAATTATAATGTTAAATACTATAAATTATTGTATTTCACTATTCACCAAAAATTCAACTATTTTACAAAAATCCCAAAAATTCACCCTAACCATTATTATATGTGTATATTTAAAAAATAAACTATGTTTTATGAAAATAATTTTCTTTTAAATCATTATATTAATTATAAAATCTTAAATAAACATTTGTGTTTCATAGAAATACTCATACTTAATTTATCATTTTTAAAAAAATTATTTACTTATTCCTTTACTAAACATATTATTTTTCATTCATAAGATTCCTAAATTTTATTTATACTTTCATAGGTGAGGATATTATTCTATTTTCCAGTTTACTATTCCTAATGGTCACATTACTATTCAAACAGTCAAGTGACTATTTTATTAGTATAGTTTCCTTAATTTCCATAAATACCAATTATTTTATTCTTAATTTATGAAAATAATGTTTTTATCAGGTTCTATATGTGATGTATGTGGTTTATACTATATAACATAATTATAAGAAGTGAAATTCCATTAAAAAATTTGGGTGGTTATAAGTTAAATCTCTCAAAGTAGTATAATAATTTTTATAATAAACTTTATACACTTGATGGGCCAGTATAAATGGATCATTTATTTCAATATGAATTTTATATTTAATGTCAACAATTTCATGTTGTTAATGAATGTGAAATCATTGATCAATATCAAATCAATGAAATTCAGACATTGTTACATTATTTTTTCAAAGATAACATTACTCAAATATTTCATACACCATGTCATATATTTCAACATCATTTTCTTTATGATGGGATCATTTAAAAAAACACCCAAGTTAATTTATTCTTTTGATTCACCATATGTGTGTGTATGAAATCAAAATCCATAAACCATATATGAATTATAATATTTAACCAATTTGGATGGTGGGTTACTCAGTGCACAAAATCAACTATTCATTTTATTTATATGCTTCGATACTTAGAAAAAATTAATATATATATATAATAAAATATATATATTCTACATGTTTGACCATAAATAATTTAACTTTCTATTCTTTTAAACTAGTAGCAAAAAATATTTTTTCAAAGTTCTTTAAGAGTATCTGATTTAATTTGTGTGATTTTTTTTTGATATGATCCACATATAATCTAAAAATAATTCATATAAATTTTATTTAAAAAGAATATTAAAAAAATATGTAAAAGTGATACTTAATTCACAAATTGTATCATTTCTTCATAATTGAGTAAAAACAAATATATGAGCTCTATTTTGTTCTTCATTTGAAATATATCATTTGTGGTCACCACTAAAACCAAACTCAGGATGATTAAATACTAATAATAAATGGTTTGTGTAAACATCAAAATTTCCCTTATTGTAACCCATTCAATTATTTTTTAATGATATTTATATTGAAAATAATAATACTATAAATTCAACATTTCCACCTGCAAATACACTTCAACATTGACCATTCAAGTGATGATTTCTTACGTACTATCTTTAATTTTTTAATTCGTTTCTCATATGGGTATATTCATCATAATTATATCAACCCTCCAAATTTCTCTTCATATATAAAATTAATATTGAATGTTCTATTTAATTAAATAAGATTGATAAAAAATACAATTTATATAAAATTAGAACAATATATTTTTACAACATACCCATTTCATCATTTTTTGCATCACAAATTGTCTTGGAAAAAATATGACATTTCTATCAAAAAATACCAAATCAAATAATTCAGTGATTGTTAAACCTATATGATTTTTAAGTGTATTTATTGAAAATATGTGAACATGGATTTATTGAAAATATAAGATTTTATTTTTTGTGATAATTAACTGGATGATAGTTATGGATTCATTAAATCTATAATATTGAATTTGGAAAAATTATTGTTAATGTTATTTAAGAAGAAAAATATATATTTTTGGATGTGCTACTTTTTTAGTGGAATTATACTGAAGGAATTATATGTTGGAGGTGTTCTGTTTTTTGAGAAAGGGTGAGATGAGGACATGCCAAAAATTAGGCCATTCATGGCCATCCAAGCCAAGGAATCACTCAACCATGTATTTCATGGGAATAATCAACCATGGAACGGCTCACATTGAGGCACCAAGGTTACAAGAATATATATGGAAGTTTATTAATGGGCATGAATATGAAATAATTCATGTGGGTATAGGAATGTTCTTGGGAGTAGTGGACTACGCCGCAAGGTGGAATCATGGAGGGGGTTGGAAGTAGACCTCATTACTCATAGCTGACGAGTTTGAGAATTGAAGATTTTTATTAAGTGTGGTTCTAAAAAGAGGAAGTACGATGTGATACTGTAGGATGTGGTCATTATTAATCATCCAAAAAAACATATGATTATAACTAGGGTTTTGTTATAAATATCACTCTACCAATCGATATAGCTCATAGATCATCTTCAACTACTTTCTTGAGAGTTCATACATGTTCACTACACCATAGGAAGGAAAACATTAATGTAATTCCAAGTATTATAAGGTTTCTACACCACAGTTACATCTTGCATCGTAGAGGGTTTATATTTAATATAAGTAAAGTATTTAGGGATATCTAATCCTACATAGTTATATTCCCCAATGTGTTAGATTTCACCACAGAAAAGGAATAGGAAGTAGAGGCTATGGAATAGGGATTATCCCACATTAAAAGAGTAAGGAGTTTGTGTTGTGTATAGATACATCATGTCATAGGTATTTGAGAATCCTAAAATCATACACCTATACCTTCTAGGAGTAGGTCACACTGTCGAGAAGTAGCTACACCATAGAATTTTTGTGGTTTTTTGGTTATGAATATTTATAGGTCATAGAACCATGTAAGTATAGGTTACACCATAATGGAATGTGTGTCCGTACTAAAATGGTTTGAACATGACATGGGAGTATGAATGAAACTTTTAGAAACATGAGCTTGCACCATGAACATAATACCTACATCACAGTGGCCATGTGTGATTGAAGGAGAAAATTGTGGGAGTCTTTAAACCATCTATGAAATGGAATAATTTCCTGATAACATGCAGTTATATTTTAAATAGAGGTTCTAATAATATTTATAAATATTTAAAGTCTATAATTTAATGATTTTATCATGGAAGCAATTTTGCATTATTCTGAACATGAATAATACTATCAATATCATAGTCAAGTGAAGCTCATTGATTTTAAGTGGGATTATGGATATCATGTTTCAGGTAAATGAAGAGTTTCTCAGGGGCAGTACTCATGGGTATTCATATCCTTTAAATATGATAACATCATATGGGATTATGTTCATGGAAATAACTTGGGACATATAGATAATTTAATAGAAATTTATGAATCTTAAAATTATAGTTACAGTCCATGTGATAATACATGTATAAGAACATAAGATATGCACCACATGAGATAGTTTTTCTATAGAGGAAGAAAAGGATCCTTTATTAAGTTATTTTAAAAACAAAATCGGAGACTATACTATTGGAGTTGGTTCCCCAGAACCAACTTCTTTGTACTTTATGATAAACATGTATACATTGTTTTGAATATTAATAAACTACTTATCATATAATGATTGTTATTTTGTGTTACATTGTTTGTGATAATGTCCTAAGAGTATTTGTCACACTAAATGGTCACAGTAGTTCCCTGCTATGATGAGAACCCAAAAGTGCAGTGACACTATTCTTGAATATATTTTCTATAGCCAAGATGATATCATTTGAGGGACATATATGATATAGGATATCAAGGGTGGAGACTCATAGGACTTTGAGTCACCTTCTCATGGTGTACTCTCTTGGTAATATCCAGTAGGATATTATGAGAATGAGACCCACCAGTAGGAAATCCACATTTCTATGTATCATTAGATATTCCTATATGTGTACATGTGAATTGGTCCTTAAAAGTTAAGATTGTTATTAATGATTGTTATGAGTCGCACACATATATTTATTGATGAAAATCATTATTAGAGGTGTTGGTGGTGAGGTAGTATATGTTGGGTGTGTCACGAGTAATATTGCATTAATGAATAATGTGAGAAAGGATTTATCCCTTCTATTCTTTAACAGAAGTTAATATCTTAGGCCCTTTAATGGAAATGCTATTGCCTAAATAAATCCATGGCCATGGTGTTCTATAGGAAATTTCTATTTCTAGAAATTCAAATAAAGAGATATCGAGCATATAGGTTGATGGCACTGGCATGAAACCTGCTCGATTAGAGATATTGTGACAAATGGGTTATATTACATGGTATGCATTCATATGAGGTTACATGTCATTGTGGTTTTAACTTCTTTCTCTATGGGTTACTTGGCGTGTTTCTAGACATTAACCTTGGACTTTAGGCTACTTCACCTAATGCCACTAGGAATGAGGCCTAGAGGGTCACACACTAAGTGTATACAGAATCTCAGTTAAATAATATATTATTATTTATTATTTAACATGTTAAATAAATATTATTCTCTTATGTGGTTTAATAATTATTTTTATATATGATTGATCGCATATAATTATTTATTTTCTATTTATCAAATATATTATTTATTTATTTATTGTAAAATAATGTGGTGATCCTTGCATGGTTTAATATTTATTTATTTTCTCAATAGTGCCAATTAATTTTTTGTGTTACGCACAACAATTTTGGAGAATCCTCTCAATCATAGAGAGATCCCTTTCTCTGATAATGATCCCAAGAATGGTGAGTAATCCTCCTCCACCAGATCAAGGATAATGATTTGGAAGCAATTCTCGAGGCGATCAATTCGGTCGACGTAAGCACAAGGATCTTTCGTGCTTGTACCCAGAGACTCCTTCAGCAATGTCTGGAGATTCCTAGAACACATTTGGATAATCGCTAGAGAAAATATACCCTTGGTTTCTACAACACAATTACGGTGAACCATAGATCTGTCTCTAGATTCGTCAATAAAGAAATAATTACTTAGGGGTAAATATTTATCTAATTAAATTAATTATAAAAAATATGTGTTGATATACTCTCTCTCAGTTCCAATGAAATTATTCTTTGTTTATTTCTTTGACTCAATTCTATGGATCATGGTGTCCATCATCATATAGATATCTAATTGGTCATTGATTCTAGAAAAAATTAAAGTTGGGCACCATCCATCACAAGCTTCCGCTATGCCTGGAACCTTTAATTAGAATCAAAGTGGGAATATTATTATTTATAATTATTTAAAAATCTTTTCTGATTTATGTATTTTTAATTTAGTTTTTCAATTCTGGATTAATTGTTTTTTTAATTGAAATTGAGAGATCTTGTTCTTCCTCTTTTGTTTCTCATAGATCTAATCGAGATGTTTAATTTTATAATTAAAAAAAAATCGAGGAACTCATCTAAAGGTGCCAAGGTTTCTATCCAAACAATACAAGACTACATGCCATGTAACCGGAGTTACACACCATGTCATCACGTTCAACGAATCATATTTGATTCATAGATCAATTCAAGATTATGCATTGATTATGGAATTAATTACATCAATAATCCACCATGTGTTGACTAGGATTAAATGGCGCACGGTCAGCTGGACTATATGCCATATAGCCCATTGGACATGGAGTGTAGTCCCTTTGGGTCAGAGATAGGTCATGTATTCTATACACAGCCTACCTGACTAATTACCGCATAATAAAAAGTCAATATGGCATGTGGCCCATTGGACACAACGTGTGCTCCAATTTTCTAAGGAACAGACTACACACTGAGTCCCTATGAGTGTGTCCTAGATAGATGGTGAGAGGTGTACATGTTGTATAGATCAGATCTACACATTGTGTACTTATACCAAGTTACACATATTTCAAATTTATTTGTTTTACTATGAAAAACTTGATACATGTACATGCGTGTGTTTATAAATATAGTACATGCCATATGATAGGTTTTAATATACATAAATATTTAAATGTTTAATTAATATCTACATAGTGTTTAGATCTACATATTAGGTATGAGTTGTATTACAAGTTGTTACTCTACATGCATTTGAGCATAACACGTGACCAAAAAATCATTTATTTCATGTAATAATCCATGAAGTACATTTTGTGAAAGTATGTGATAATTCATGTATTCCATATGTCACAAGAGTAAAATGTTATACGAGTATAATAAATGTTACATAGAATTGGACGGTTATTCACCGTGTTACCTTCAAGGTATAAGTTATGTACATAGTTAATTTTAAATGA
This sequence comes from Viscum album, assembly GCA_963277665.1. Classification (NCBI taxonomy): domain Eukaryota; kingdom Viridiplantae; phylum Streptophyta; class Magnoliopsida; order Santalales; family Viscaceae; genus Viscum; species Viscum album. The sequence continues at coordinate 1,423,106,934 of OY728161.1, forward strand.
ATTTATTTAATTTGTTTAAAATTATAATGGATAAGAATATCAAGGAAATGTATCTAATAATAATATAAAATGATTGATTAATTAAATATAATAAATAATCTATTCAAGCATGACTTATCTTAAATAAGAACGATTAAGAATCTAATGCTAGTTTTATTCAATGTGTAATTTTTGGCATGCTAGTGGATGATCATGAGCTAGACCAGACCTTTTTGTATTTTTGGTTTCATTTAATTTATTATTAAATTAAATTAGTGTCGTGTGTGCCTTCTCTCCTCAATATTATGTAAGGTCTGTGTGTATATGGTTTCTTTTATGTAAACCCCTTTTCCCCCTCACCTACGTGTGAGTAAAAGGAATTTGTAATGGATAGAGATCTCAAGATAGTTGAGGTGGTTGAAGTATGGATCCAAGGTGAAACCAATCCAAGGAGATACAAGATTGGATAGGTGGAAATTTTTAAACATAAACCTCAATTGGTTCAAGTTGTTTCTCCCCTAGGTCAACAGTTAGTTTAACAACTGGTAGATAAAATAAAAATTAGTATAAGCTCATGATCATTCCCTTTATTTTACTTTTTTCAGTTTCATGCATATTTCATTATGGATTTATTGTCGTAGTCACATAATTAATTAATTAACAAGCATGCAAGATGGAACTAAAATAAACTGGATTATACATAAATATTATCTAAGACATGGTTAATCACTTAAGTAATCACACTTAATATTAATAATCATGTGATAAATATAATAATTATAAATTAATTCATAAAATGGTAAAATACCTCAATAAAATATTAAGTCTGTATAGTTTTCCATTACTTCAGTTAGAATCGAACCATAGTTCAAAGTGCTTGACTAGTAAAAGTTGGGGTGCTTTCAATTATCAGAGAATTATAACATGTGGTTTTGGGTTGACTTAACTTGGTTCACATCAAAGGTTGACTACCAAGTTAGTAATTGGTGTAACTGATATGAAAAGGTTTAGGAGATCTAAATTAATTATTTTAGGATTGAGGAGTCTACTCAGCAGATCAAGGAACTGTGAGTTAATATAGTTGGCATTTGGAATGCCTACCTAAAACCGTTCAAGTTGCATGACCAACCAAAGTTAGGTAATAAGAAGTAGAATATGGATCCTTTCCACTATAAAATCCAAGAAATAAGATATTATAAAGACAATGGTGAGGGTTATTAGGTTTCAATAAAATAGTGGGAGACTAATAAATATAGTATTTATTTATTTGTCTAAAATTTATCAAATAAGGTACTAAAATTATACTTATCTTATTTTGTAGAAACAAAAATAAAATTAAATAAAACATATCATTATGATCCATTCTTGATAAGGAAAACCTTTTCACTAGCACAAATTTCCAAGAGTGTAAAATTCTCATATGCATCATCCTTCACCATGAAAGAAAATTGTATGTGCTGGAAGAACCTTTACCAGTTGCACCTGGAAATGAGGCAAGTGATGAAGAACTATATCTCTATGAGAAAAATCTAAATGATGATAAAGATGTTCAGTGCTTCATGCTATCATCCATGTATAATGATATTTTTAAGAAACATGAGGATATGGATGCCTATAACATGATGTCTCACCTTCCGGATCTTTATCAAGAGAATGCAAGATAGGAGAGGTATTAGATCTCCAATGCTTGGTTCAAAACTAATCTTGGAGATTCTACACTATCTGGGCCTCATGTATTCAAAATTATTAGCCACATTGAATGTTTGCACATCTTAGGGATTAAATTCTTGGATGAGTTTCATACATATCTCATACTTTCATCACTTCCCAATACCTTCTCCATATTTATTGTGAATTATAATATAAGAAATGATGAGAATATTCTTAAAGAAATTCTAACCTTAATTGACCAAGTGGATAAGAACATGGGGCATGACAAGCCTATGATCCTTATAGTGAACAATAAAAGGAAGAACAAGAAAAATTTTCCCAATACCTATAAACATTCTACATCTCTCGAGCACCATCCTTCTAAGAATGAGAAGATTCATAGGTAGGGAAAGGAAAAGATGGAAATGTGTTTTTCATGTGGAAATCCAGGCCACTGGAAGAGAAACTATACCCAAAAGCAAGGATAAGCTAAAGGTTCATTCATTATCGAGTTCAATGTTTAAATTTATACACATTGGGTATTAGATATATCTTGTGGTGCTCACATTTGTATCCAAATTCAAGAACCAAGTAGATTCCAATAGATTTATAGAGGAGAGGTGGATCTGTGAGCTACCAATGGTGTGAGGCTGGTTGCTCTATCCATTGGTGACTACCACCTTTCATTTATAACAAGAATTATTTTGGTTTTAAGAGATTTTTATTATGTACCTTTAGTTACCAAGAACATAATTTATGTGTCATGTTTAGATATATATGGTTTTATTTTCAAATTTGGAAATAAAAGTTGTTTATTTTATAAGAAAAACATATGTTATGGTATGTAGCATTTAAATAACACTCTTTATGTATTAAATTACAAAAAAACAAGTATTGGAAAATGATAATGGATCATGTTCACATGACTCATATAACACATATTTTTTTAATCACCGTCTTGTTCATGTAAATGATAAGAATTTGACAAAGATATTTCAAGATGGTTATTTAGACTCTTCTGAGCTAAAACCAGTTGATAGATGTCATTCTTTTTTACATGTAAAAATGATTAAACCACTATTTGGTGGATAGGGTGAAAGGGCCATAAAACTTATAGGATTGGTACACACTGATGTGTGTGGACCATTTCCAATATAAGTTAGAGGTGTATATTCTTACTTCATAACTTTTACTGATGACTTGAGTAGATATGGATATATCTACTAGATGTGGTATAAGTCTGAGTCCTTTGAGAAATTAAAGGAATTCAATAATGAAGTAGAGAATCAACTTGGTATGAAGATAAATAATATTCAATAGGATCAAGGTGGTGAATACTTTAACCAAGAGTTCATTGACTTTATATTGGATTTTGGAATTCTATCTCAACTCACTCTACCTTATAAACCATAGTGGAATGGTGTTATTTAAAGGAATAATAATTCCTTGTTAGATATGGTAAGGTTGATGATGAGTCGTGAAGATCTTCCATTATCCTTTTGGGGACATAAATTATGAACTATGGCATATACATTAAACAAAGTGCAAACTAAAGTAGAAAATGGAATTCCCTTCATGCTATGGAGTGGAAAGAATCCCATTTTATTGTATACACATGTATGGGGTTGTGAAGAATTTATTAAGGCAATCTCATGTAAAAACTAGCACCCTGGGGCACAAAGTGTATCTTTATAGGTTATCCCAAGGAAAAAAGGATACAACCTATAAAACCAATTAGACAAGAAATTGAATGTCACTAGAAAATTTGTCTTTCTTGGGAGGGAGAATATCCTCAAAAAGGATAGTCGAAGAAAGATTGACCTCATCGAAGTTGATTCTAAAGATACACAATAGTTGGTACAAGAATAGATTACATAGGTCCCTATGAAATAAGTAGTTCCTAAATAAAAAACACTATATAGGAGCATAATAGAGATTAGAGAACCATAAATATATAGTTTTCTGGTCATCGAGGATGGTGAATCATTATTGGTTGACAATGATGACCCTCTATCATAAAAGGAGGAAGTATAGAGATCAGAAGCTGCAAGATGGATAGAATATATGAATTTTGAGATGGATTCCATGTATCACAACCAATTTTGGGTTTTGGTTGATGCACCAGTTGATGTAAAGCATGTTGGATGAAAATGGGTATTCAAGAGGAAATTGTACAAGGAAGGTAAATTAAGTACATATAAAGCAAGGATAATGTATAAATGGTTTAAATGGAATCAAGGAATTGACTATGATGAAACCTTTTTCCTCATTTTCCATGTTCAAATCCATTAAAATTCTACTTACTATAGCCGCTTCCATGACTCTGAGATTTGGAATATGGATATCAAAAATTTATTCCTTAATGGTAACCTTTATGAAGATGTCTATATGAAAAAACCAAAAGGGTTTTTGACTCCAGGTGATGTAAAAATGATTTACAAGTTGCAGATATCTATTTATGTATTGAAGCAAGCATCTAGGTCCTGGAACATTAAATTATATGATTCCATACAAGAATTTGGTTTCATTAAGAATTAATGTGAGTTGTTTATTTACAAAAATGTTTAATGGGAATGAGGTCGTTATCCAATTAGTGTATATAGATGACATATTACTTATTGGAAAAAGACATACCAGTCTTACAATCTGTTAATGATTGTTCAAACAAGTGTTTCTCCATGAAGGACTTACGTGAAGCGACTTATATTCTAGGGATCAAGATCATTTTTGACAAATACAAGAGGCTTCTTGAACTAAGTCAAAGTACATCTGTTGACTAGATACTAAATAGATTTAGTATGGAACAATCCATCAAGGGATTGGTTCCAGTGTCACATGGTTTACATTTATCTAAGAAAATGTGTCCTCAGACACAACAAGAGAAAGAGAGAATGAGTAAGATAACATATGATTCTATGATAGGTTCAATCATGTATGTCAAGTTATGCACTAGAATTTATGTTTTCTATGCACTAAGAATAGTATGAAGATATCAAGAATATTAAGGAGAATAATATAGGACTGTTGTTAAGAGTATAATTAAGTATCTAAGAAGAACTAAGGATGTGTTCCTTGTGTATGGAAGAGATGAGGATATAGTCATCAAAGGTTATGCTGATAATGGTTTTTAGACAGATCATAATGATCTGAAGTCGAAATCAGGATATGTTTTATATCTCAACAGAGGAGTTGTGAGCTGGAAGAGTTCAAAGAATCCAATTATCACTGATTCTATAGTGGAGTCCAAGTATATAGCATCTTATAATGAAACCAAGGGATCCATTTAGATTTAGAACATTGTCCAGAATCTTGATGTAGTGCCTAGTAGTAATGAACCTATCACATTTTATTGTCATAATACTATATTGGTGGATCTTTCAAAAGAGACAAGCTCACAACAACAGACAAAGAATATACTTCATAAGTATCACCTCTTGAGGGATTTCTATCAGAGGGGTAAAATTTCTGTAAGTAGGGTACCCACAAAAGAGAACTTTTTGGACCCCTTGACTAAAGGAATATCATAGTAGAAGCATGAATATCATGTGAGAGCTAGAAGACTGAAGGTTGTTAGCATTTGGATCTAGTGAAAGTGGGAGTCTAATAGAGTTGGTTCCCCAAAACCAACTTCTTTATACATTATGATAACCACGTATTAATTTTTCTAAATATTAATAAAATACATATCACATTATGATTTCTCTTATGTGTGACATTGTGTGTGATCATGTCCTAAGAGTAGCTATCACACTAAAAGGTCATAGAAGTTCCCCTCTATAATGAGAACCCAGAAGTTCTATGACATTATTCTTGCATATATGTTCTATAACTAGATGATATCATTTGAGAGACACAAATGATGTAGTCTGTTAGGGCTAGAGACTCATAGGACTTTGAGGCACCTTCTCGTGGTGTACTCCCTTGGTAATATCCAGTAGGATATTATGGGAATGAGACCCACCCGTAGGAAATCCACATTTCTATATGTCATCGGATGTTCCTATTTACGGATGTTTTTATTGGTCATTATACATTAATATTATTATTAATGAGTATTATGAGTCACACACTTAGATGTATTGACAAAAACTGTGATGAAAGATGTTCGCAACAAGGTGGTATATGTTGGGTGCATCGTGAGTAATATTGCATTAATGAATAATGTGAGAAAGGATTTATCCCTTGTGTTCTTTAATAGAAGTTAATATGTCAATCACTTTGATAGAAATGATATAGAATAAATAAATCTATTTCCATTGTGTTCTATAGGCAGGTTATATTTCTGAAAATTCAATGAAATGGATATTGAGCATATAGGTTGATGGAACTGGCATGAAACCTGCTCAATTAGAGATATTATGATAAAGGGGTTATATTATATGGTAATTTTTCATATGATATAACATGTCATTATGGCATTAACTTCTTTCTCTATGGGTTCTTTGGTGTGTTTCTAGACACTAACCTTGGACTTTAGGCTGCTTCACCTCATGCCACTGAAAAAGAGGCCTAGAGGGTCACACACTAAGTGTATCAAGAATCTCAGTTAAATGATATATTTTTATTTATTATTTAACAGGTGGAATAAATATTATTCCCATACATGATTTCATAATTATTCATATATAGGCTTGATCTCATATAAATATTTATTTTCCATTTAGAAAATATAATATTTATTTATTTATTGGAAAATAACGTAGTGATATTTATTTAACAAATAAATATATATTATTCAAGGTCCGATAAATATTATGGAGGAATGGAGGACTTAGTTTAAAGTTTAGGGTGAAATAATATTATCAAATATTATTTGATTAAATAATATTTAATTATAATTCACAATTTAAGCGCATGTTGAGAAATAATAATATTAGTATTATTATTTAACATGGGTATTTTCTAGGATTAAATAAATAATTAATGTCACTTGTGCAATTATTTTATTTTAATCCTTGCAATATAAATACCCAATTATGTTATTTTCTCAATAGAGGCAATTCATTTTATGTGTTGTGCACAATAATCTTGGAGAATCTTCTCAAGCCTAGATATCTTCCTTTCTTCAAGAACGCTTGCAAGAACGGTGAACAATCCTCCTCCACTGGATCATAGAGAACGCTTTGGAAGTGACTCTCAAGGTAATCAAGGTGGATGATACAAGCACAAGTATCTTCCATGCTAGTACCCAGAGACTCCTTCAGTGACATCTGGAGATTCTTGGAACATGTTTGGACCATCACTATAGGAAATTTAAACTTGGTTTCTATAATGAAATAATGGCTCCCCACAGATTTGTCACAGGATTCATCAACAAAGAAATAATTCCTTAGAGGTATTTATTTATCTAATTAAATTAATTATAAACAATATCTGTCAATCTCCTCTCTCTAGGTTCTAATGCAATTCTTATTTGTCTATTTATTTGACTCAATTTAATAGATCATGACATTCATCATCATATTGATCTTATATTGATCATTTATTATGGAAAAAATTAAATTTGGGCACCACCCATCGCATGCTTCCACTGCACCTGAAACCTTCATATACACCATTAGAAATAGTTTTATAAGGAGGGAGTTACATTGGAATATATGAATCAGAAATAAAATGGGGATTTCAACCTTGAAAAGTTTCTTGATAAAATTTTCATGTCTAAGTAGTTAAAGGTGGGAGCTATTACATCTAGTAAAGTGAATACATTCCAGTGTTATTCTGGAAATAAAGCGGAGTTTCATAATTTTTCTTGCAATAAGAATACTTGAAATATCATAAAGATCTTACAAAAGGGGTAGTTTCCATGAACTCTCTTGGAAAGAAGTTTCTCAAGGTTATTTTCATAGGAAAACCAAGAAGGTGAAAGTGGATATTCTGAGGGTACCAATCTATAATCATTGTAACTCTCAAAAGATAGGTGATACTGTTCTTCAGAATGCATGATAGTTTCTTATCCTTCTAAAAGTAGTGATCATAAGAGGTAAGTTTGAGTAAACTGATCCTGGGGAGATAGTGAATCTACTATGAACCTTTGTAAGGTAGTAAACCTAAGTAGGATTGGCCTAGACTAAAGCTACAAGCACTAAGATAATTTATTTTGGTACACCATCACAATATTGGTAGTGTGATCCTTGTAATATCCCATTGTGGTGAACCAAGAAAAACCCATATTTCCCTATGATTTTATTTCAATACTCATTATTTATAGTCATCAAATAAAATTAGTAGAGATAATTAAAAGGCATATATATATATATATATGCTATTGAGTTAATTGGATCAACATAGAAACTATAGAGAAAAAGTGGTGACCCTTATAATTAATAGTTCAATATCCACTAGGGTAGAAATAACTTTTAAACTAATCCATACCCTAATTCACCTACCCACCCCCCCCCCCTCAAGGTATTTAATCACATATTAGACATAAAAATATTTATCAAATGGTAGGTTTTTTTATTGGATTTTTTTCTCTGTCTTAATATATTTTTTTTGTTGGGGTTTAAATTAAACTTTTATCTTACATTATTTTAAGCTATAGCAAAGAGAATAAATTAGAAGAATAAAATATCTCGATAAATTTTATATTGTGTAACTTTTTTAGAAAGTGTGATATTTCGTTGAATGATTCCAATAGCATATAGAAGAGTGTTATGAAAAATTAATATTTTGAATCCATTCACTAATTAAATGATGAGTTAGGAATGATTTATGAGGCTAATAGGACAAGTGAATTTGGGACTACTTATGATGATGAATGCCTATGGAGTTCAAAATTGGAAGTTGTCCACTTGTTATAGGAATTTGAATAGTAGTTAAAAGAGGAGAATCTAATGTTGATGGATGAGAACAAATATTAAGACATCTAAATTAAAGTGCTTATAATTGAGGTTGATAAATTTAAAAACATAAACACAATGATTATTGAAGTTGCTACTAACCTAATGGTAAAGAATAAATCCTAATCTAAATAGTTATAAAATCTAAAAATAAATATTTAAAAATTCAAAACTGGTTTCAGGGGGAATATTTTGAACTTAAAAGAGGTTTAAATTTTGAAATCCAATAATATTGATCTTGTTTCACACCTATCAGAACTGGTTGATGAGATGAAAAGTCTATGACAATAGAAGGTATGCCTTAAATATTTTATTTCTAAAACATGTGGTAATAATTTAAAGAAAGAACATAATGTTCAACTTGAATCAATGGATAATAATATTTAACAACTGAGATAATAGATAAAATCAATCAAGAAATATGTGGATAAATCTAGTTCTAAGGGTAAGGTTAAACTCAAATATTCCTTTCATTTACAATTTGATTAACCTTTAATAGGTAATGGTGAGATTAAGAAAAAGTATGCCTCAAAAAAACATAAGAATTTTTTCATATCCCAAAGGCCATGTACTATGGAAAAATATGGAATTTTTTATGATGGAATCCCTATGAGGAATGAGAAGAAGATATCCATAGACATTCCCAAGAAAAGGTAAAAATTTATTGGTGATAGAAATAGGTTTAAGATGATCTATATAAGGGTAAATGATAACCAGAAGATCCCAACAAGAAGGTATGGAAACATATATTATATATATGGGATGATTGGTCACATATCATGTTTTTATTTTGATTCTCTATAATATATTTCATACTATGAATATTGAAAAATTGAAAATAAAATAATTAATCTACAACATTCAAGGTATGTTTATAATTACAATTATTCTTACATACTAACCATTTATCAAGTATAAATTTTGAGATATGTTTAGAAAGAATTAAAATAGGAAATCAAAACTTATACAATTATGAATCAGTCTCATTAAGAAATATATTTCGTAATCCATATAAAAAATAATCTCATTCTGAAATTAATCTATAAAGTTGTTACAAATCTTCTTATGAATCACAATTCTCTTAGAGAATCAAGAGAAGGTTTTGAGGAATTAAAGGAAGAGCTCACATGATCCTATGACTAGATAAGTTCATGTGAATAGTATGTTTCATATCATGATATTTTCTCCGAAAATAAATAATAAATGTAAAGATAATAAAAATAGCAAGTTGGATTGGCGAAAGAAAAGTAAAAATGTTTTGAAATAAGAAATGATTGGTGGAAAACTAGACAAGTATGAGAAGACTATGACCTAGGTTATATAGAAGATAACAATCCCAAAAGAGTGAAAAGGTAATTGGATTAAATTATAATTTTTTAAAACCAAAATGTGGACTCTAATTTGAATGGTAAAGTAAATGTGGTGGTCATTGGTAACTCACCATCCTCATGAAATTAAAGAATATTGAAGGTACCACTCTCCCCTTAAGTTTTAAAATATCCAAACTTGTTTGAAGAGGTGTAGGGCTCAGGGGAAGACACAATCCATGGGGTAAGATTATAGCACCCCTAGATAAGAATGATATAAATAGTACATTAATCTAATGTTTTGATTAATACATCTTACAAATAGTCACACAACTCAAGGACCGATACATTTGGTCTATTGGAGACAATCTATATAAATAACTTAGTTTACAACACTTGAAAACTTTTATCCATAATATTTCACCTATAGAACTATTATAGTTATCTCACAAGATACAATCATCATAATATCCCAAGGAATGAAGAAATAAGAAAGGGGTGATCATAAGTTCTCGGTAAAGGAAAAACATATCATAACGTATTAGATCATAAACATGAATGAGAACATGAGGAAGGTGTAAATATCATAATAAAAGATCAAAATACCTTAGATTACAATCATAAAACATTTTATAGAAACATTATATCATCAATATAACATTAATTTAAAATATAATATCTATCTCAAAACACATATCGATAATCATAAAACATGTTATCACAATATAAAAATGTGAAATATTTTAAAAATAATCCATAATCATGAAAACAAAGAATTTTATAGAAATGAAATGCATTTTGAAATTTTAACAAAAAATTTTGAACAACATTGAAATGTGGATCAACCATAAGCATAGTAAATTTATAACTAAAAAATAAATTTACCTTCTTAAGCTTGGGATATTCCTATCATGTAACCTTGGGCTTGGGATAAAACCACCTGTGTACCCCTTTGGGTTGGGGATAAATCCTCATATGTACCCTTGTCTTGAGATAAATCCTCTTATTTACCCTTTTTCTTGGGATAAATCCTCTCATATACCATTTAGCTTGGGATAAATCCAACTAGATACCTTATTATCTTGGGATAAATCCTTCCATATACCCTTTTTCTTGGGACAAATCCTTATTTATACCTCATGTCTTGGGATAAATCCCCTTATATACCATTTTGATCTCATTAGGCATAAACTGAAACCAATGCATTGGAGAGAGATATAGGACCCCATCTTTCACCATCCATACATACATGTGCCATAAAAAATCAATCATAAACATATATTAATGAAGACATGGAAAAATAATGGGTTTTTTAAACATCCAAATAAAAATCATTCACCTTTTATAAATAACCCATTAAAATAAAATGGGTTTTATAAAACATCCAAATGGTATAAAATAACATCATGAATAAAATAGTTCAAAACCAAAAACTCGACCACCCAAAATAAGCACATGGCACGTAAAAAAGAAATCACAAGATGTCAAAAATCAAAATTTTCAAAATGAATTATATCAAAATGACATATATATGGTGATATAAACATAAATTCATGAAATATAAACATTTTATGGTAAATATATGTTAAAATAAAAATGTGTTCACAAAACCATTTAAAACATTGAATTAAAAATTAATTTTAAAAAAAATTGTGGAGGGAAATAAAATACTACTTAAAATATTAATATAAATTATTGCAAATAAAATATCCTTAAAAATACATAAAGGTTTAAAAAAATAGTGATGAAAATACATTTAAAAAATTTTACTTTTAAAAGAATATTTAATAATGGATACTTGAAAAGGATAAAAAGTTTTCAATAAAAGGAAGTGAAAATAATTTGAAAATTTTTTATTTTAAAAATAATAATGAACAATGGTAACTTGAAAAAGACATAAATTTTATCAAAATAAAATATGGAGTGGATTATAAAACTTTTTATATTTAAAGTATAGAAAAACATTTTGAATATTTTTAAATAACCTTGTTGAAAAACCCACATTGCTAAAAAGATGTCAAAATTATTATTCTAAAATTAATAAATAAGATTAAAAGGATCATTGAAGATAAAAACAATTTTATTTTACACTGGGAAGTAAAAACATAGATATTGAATGAAAATATATTAAAATAAATGAGAATTATTCTTAATAAAAATGAATTTTAATGAAACAATAGAATTATAAAGGTATAAGACTTTGGTGTGAAACCTAATTAACCCATAAACTTTAGTTTAAATACAAAATGAAGTAATAATAGGGTATAATAGATAAATATTGAAATATAATATTAAAAAAAGAGTGATTACGACTCAAGGAAAATACTTGAGTCACAAAACCCCTTAAATCAATTGTAATTTTTGAACCAAAAACCCATGAGAAATGTAACACAAAATTGAACATTGAATATCATAAAATATAAGAAAATAATTATATGAAAATTAAAATTTGGTTTTAAGTACACCATACAAATTTAAACATGGTGTATATTATCAACATGTATCAATGTAAGGAAATTTACATGGAAACCCTTACCTTCTTCCAGATTTGTTTAGCATGTGTGATTACTTCCTGGATATCCAAATTAAGTTTATTGGATAAATTATTATGAAACTTTTACATAAATATTTTATTTAATATGGACCATTTATTATCATATGATCTTAAATTATTACATATATTCTCCTTGTGTTTGTGTGAAAATTGAATCGGTGTCAGCTTATTTTGGAAATTTTAATGAACAAAAATGTTACTTTAATAATAAGTTAAATACCTAATATAATATTTATTATACTATATAATAATTATTATTTTATTAATATATTATAATAAAATTATGTTTCATGTTTCCATAGTCATCCACAACCATATTTTAAAACATTGTTAATGTAAGTGGTTAAATAAACCCAAACTTGAACACGTTTTAAATCAATTAGCGTGTATGGTTAAAGAGGTGTTTATTTTGGAATAATATCATTATAATATAATTATAATGATATTAATTTTATCTATTTATGATTTTTAACAACATTTTAATATTTTTAAATAATGTATGAAAATATCGATAAACAAAAAAATGTTTCATCATGGAGGTGGGAGTCCTCATGTATGCATGTTTAGCATTCATGTTTCTCAACGCTTGAGAGGGGGTAAAGGTGGATATTAAATTTTAATTTAATAATAATAATTAACTCATATTTATAATATTTATTCATAATTACCATCATTAATACCATCCATGAAGGGTGGTAATTAAAAAAACAAACAACATCGCTTCGTGGAGAAGGTAGTCTATGCAACACACTAACGACATTTTTTAGTTTTTCTAAAAGGGTGGTAATGTCTAAATAAGGGTTTTACCATAATCAAAACCCAATATAATAATGATATTGAATTCATAATATTTTTATGGTTATAAGATATGTGGATAAGTAATATTAAGAATAAAAACTTAAGAAGGAAATAATACTTATGTTGGCGACTTGATCTTTCCTTGGAAGTTCCCTTGAAATTGAAGGGCTTATCTAACTATGAATTACTATATGATTATTTTTGTGGGAGAGGATTATATATAGAGTAAAATGAAATATTTTAAATTATTAATTCAAAGTATATTTTTGTTTTTGAAAGCGTGTAAGTGAACCCCCTTTATAATAGAGGAAAATGACACTTTTAGAAACACACTTTATATTTTAATAATTCCATGACACTATTCCAAAGTAAATGGCTCCAAAGTTTTGGAATAATGGATTACAAGGTATTTTTAGGAAAATAAAAATATCAAAGAAATTTTTCCTCATGTGTTTTAAACATTTTATAAGATTTCTTATCATTATGTTTTTACATTTTACTCCTTTGCTTTTAAACTAGGTAATTAGTTTTTAACTGAGTGGTTTTATGATTTTATAAACATATAACATAAACAATATAACAAAATTTTGGTCTAATAAAAATAAATTTAACATCTATTTAATCCAATTAAATGTATAAATATTATAAAATTAACTCTTAAATTAAAATATAAAATGTTTAGAAAAACTATTTTAGTAGGGAAAAGACATTTTAACCATTATGGATTCTTAATCTTATTTATTATTGATTACCAAATAAGTAAGTGTTAATATATATATTTATTTATTTATTTATCATATTATATTAATTATTTATATGATTTAAATTTAATTTATATTATTGAAATTATTTTATCTTAACAAATGAATAATTTTAAAATAATTGTTTGATCATTGTCGTGGTAATTAGCATAAATTCGGGTAATCTAAATTTTATTCCTAAAAATAAATTTGTACATATTAAATATTATGAAAATTATTAACTAAAATATAAGAATAATTTTATAAAATTAACTTTATATGTATAGGTAAATTAATCTTAATTTCAATGCATGTATCGCATAAAAACTCATTTTTTGAAAAAGTTTATTTTTAAGAAAAGGGATTTATAATTAGGATAGAATTATTAATACCAATGATTAAAATGAATTTAAAATAATTATTATAAATCAAATATAATTTATTTATAAATAAAATAAATCAAAAACTTCATTTCATCATGTTATAATTAATTAAAAAAACAGTCAAAAAAATTCATTAAAACGCTATATAATTTTCAAAAAATATTGAGCATGGGTTTATAAATTCAACATAGTATTTCAAAATGATTTATTATAATTTATAATATAAAATTTTATATGAAAATATTTCAAAAAATTATAATTCATATAAAATTGATGGTATTAGAAAAAACATTATTTTCACTATTCACCTAAATACCATTTTTTAATTTTTTTTTTGAAAATACATCCTAATATAATTTTGTTGTGAGGAATTAAAAAATAAATTTTGATTTATCAAATTTAAATTATAATATTTCTAAATGTATATTTTTAAAAGAAAATATATAATATAAGTAAAATTACGTTTATTGAAAATAACCTTTTCAGTATTAACACATATTAATTATTTACCTTATAAAGGTAATAATTATTAATGGTTTACTATATTAGTATTTATTATAGATTTATTAACAATATATTGTGGTTTTATTATATTCGGTGTAGTGTGTGACATAGGTTATAGAATAGAGTATGTATTTTAAAGGATCTAAAATCTCAGGTCATTGCAAAGAGTACTAAAAACATGTTAAATGAAGCTATGATCAGATCAAAAATTTATATAAAAATTACATGAAGAAAGTAGTTATTTAAGTATTTTAGGATTAGTTTGGTGACTATCCTAAATTTTCACAAACAGCTGAATTTTTCTTAATGAATTTGATAATGAAAAATCAATTTAAATGAAATTTGTTACTTAAGGATATATCTTATGTAATCTATTTCACTATGATAAAACAGTCTTGAAATGAGAGTTTATAGGCCATGTGGTTAATATAATCAATCCACTAAGAGAGGATAATTGAATGAGGCTGTAACAAGGATGGATCTTGAGTATACCTATTAATATTTTAACATATTGTATCACTTATTCCATCTTTTAGGTTATTAAAGTTTTTTCAACAAAATAAGATAATAAACAAATTATGTCCCCAAAAATAAGAAACAATTCAAATACACAATATTTAAATAAAGGGAGATTGGAGTTGAAGTTCCAAATGATATATTTTTAATGAAATTATACCACTAAATAAGAAGGGGGTTATTAGAAATCTAACTCTGGTTTTACATATATTTTTGACAAAAATAAGTGTAACTCAGGTTGAATTGTGGTGAAATAGGTTTCAATGACTATTCTTAGTGTTTCTTAATGTTTTAAACCTATTTTTGGAAGTTTATTTGTGGTTTTAGGAACTCTCAAGTTGATATGGTCCTTGAAGATTCTTATGGACATCATTATAAAAATAAAAAAATGAAGGATCATCCTAGATGTTATAGAAAACAAATGGAATTATCTTGTTGGCATTAACAAGTGGAATAACTATTAGTAAAAATGGTATGGCATTCACTAGTTTTGATTTAATGATTATGTACTGATATTTTTAAGTGAGTTTGGATAATGAGTTTTGTTAATAAAATATAATACAGTGGTTTCTTTGAATTTATCAAACCTAGTGAGTTACACGGATATCCTGGAAGGTGTTATCTAAGACTCTTGTTTCCTACACTGAGCTCCAACCCATTAGTCTTAAATAATTTTTTTTGAATCTCATATTCTAAGTGGTAATATTTCTAAATAGATTTATTATAATAGGTATGAATCTATTATTGAATAAATGGTTTCAAAATCTTGATAAGTTAGGGGTTATGGATTGTTAAATTCAACCAAATGTTTTTGAAAATTGGTATTCAAGAATTATTTAGAGAATCTATTGACATAGGGGGAGAACTTTCAATTATAGAGATTTTACTATTCACTTTAGAAACATAGGGGTATTTTAATTTTGGAAGCACATGGAATATTCCCTTGTATTTTATTAACAATAAATGGTAGAGTGAAAATGGAGTTGGATTTAAGGGGATATTATCAACTAAAACCAATGGGGAGATTGTTGAACCCCTATGAGCTTGGATTGGATTTATTGAAATTATGTGATCATGTATTTTTTGACAATCAAAGATTGGATTTGTTTTTGACAATTAATTAGAATAAATTTATGGATTCATTCAATCCATAATATTAAAGTTGGAGGAATTAATATTGATGTTCTTTAAGAAGAGAAATATATATTTTTGGATGTGTTTCCATAATTTTTTTCAGTGGAATTATGTTAAAGGAATTATATATTGGAAGATTTTTGTTTTTTGGATAAGGTATGAGATAAGAACTTACCAAAAATTAGTCCATCATAGGCCAGCCAAGCCAAGGAATCACCCAACCATGCATTGCACGAGAATGATCAACCAAGGACTAGTTAGAATGGAGGCACCAGAGTTGCAAGCATACCTAAGGAAGAGTATGAATGGAAGTTCACAGGTAATCACACACATGGGTATAGGCGTGTGCAAGGGAGTAATTTTCCACATCATAGGGAGGCAATCTAAAGGAGACTGGGAGCATACCTCATTACTCGCAATCATAAAGTCAGGTAACTGAAGATGTTTATGAAGCATGGTACTGAAAAGTGGAAGTTTTATGTGGGAATCTTGGATAAAGGGACTATTTACCTACCTTAAAAACATATGTTTATAATAAAATTCATCTATTAAATATTTTTCCACAATTTGATCTAGATTTTTGGTCATCTTCAACCACTCGGTTGAGAGTTCATGCATGTTTGTTGCGTTGTAAGAAAGAAAACCTTGATGAAGTTCCATGGAAGATAAGGTTTCAATATCATCGCTACACCTTACATAATGAAGGGTTTTTATTTAACAAAAGTAAAGTATTCAGGTATCTTTAATCATATAGAGTGATATGTCGTAGTGTGAGGATTGCACCACAATAAAGTCAAATTAAGTGGAGGCTACGACATAGGGAATATTCCACGTCATCAGAGTAATAATTTTTCATTTCATATAGATACATTAGACCAAAGATATCTAAGGGGCATAAAATCATGCAGGTCTATCTTTTGAGACTAGGCCACATTTTAGAGAAGCAACTACAATTGTTTTAGTTTTGTGGTTCTGAATATTTAGAGGTCAGTGTACCATAGAAGTACATGAATCATTGTAAAAGTGTGTGTATCCATGTTGGATAGTTTTTTATCACTACATAGAAACATGAATAAAATGAGTTTTTTTAATGTGTTTTTTAGAAAAAATTAAAATATGTCTAGGTTAAAAAAATTAAAAAATATGCTTGAAAGGTGGTAGGTGCGCTGACACCTTTCGGTTCATTCCAAAGGTGGCATCGGGGCTGCCGCCTTTTTGTTAAGTCTAAAGGCGGCAGCGGGGCTACCACCTTTCACCTAAAAAATTTACTATTTTAAATATTCTTTTATATATTTTTGAAATTTTTATTTTTATTTTGTTTTTTTGTTTATATATATATATATATAACAAAAAATTACAACAGAATTCATCTGCTATTTTATATCCCGTAGTATTTTCATTACAGTAGTCTGGATTCTAGATTTTGATAGAAACCCTCACCCAGGGCTCCCTTTTATAAGAGTTCTTTCCCTGGAAATCATTCTACAATTTCGATGTGGGATTCAGGTTCTCCCTTTTTTGCACAGAATATTATGCATTTCTGATGTGAGATTCTATTTCAAGTATGTGGCTTTGAAATACTATAAAATATAAACTTTAATACCAATATAAATAAAAATTAAAACACAGATTAAACATATAATAAATAGTTGAAAATAAAAATAATTTTGAAAAAAAATATTGATGAAAAATAATTCATAAGCTTTCAAAACTACCTACTTGAAACTTAAAAATGTTTCAAGTATGTGGATTTGAAAGACTATAAAATATAAAATATAATATGAATATAAATGAAACTTAAAAAATGGATTAAAAATATAAAAAATAGTCAAAAAAAAATATAATTTCATAAAAATGTTGATGAAAAATAATTTAAAAGCTTTCAAAGCACCAACTTGAAACTTAAATATGTTTTAAGTATGTGACATTGAAAACCCATAAAATATAAACTATAAGACCAATATAAATGAAAATTAAAACATGGATTAAACATATAAGAAATAGTTTAAAACAAAAATAATTTCATAAAAAATATTGATGAAAAATAATTTATAATCTTTCAAAACCACCTAGTTGAAACTTAAAAATGTTTCAAGTATGTGGCTTTGAAAGACTATAAAATATAAACTATAAGGTGAATATATTATTATATTTATAAATATATAGATTTTTATATTATGATATATATATATATGTGTGTGTTTTAGGTTGTTTATAATTATTTCAATAACATTTAAAAGTGAAAATGTTATGTTTTTAAGCAATATCTTTTGAATAGATATAAAAAATGCAAGTGACTAAAGGGTTTAAACAATAATAAGGTATTGGATACAATGAAAAAAATTCATCCTAGATATCCACCTAGATCTTTCTCACCACTTGGTTTGTTCATATGTGTCATGTGGCATTCAGTAGTTCATTTTTTTCATTTCACCACTACCTCCTTATTAGGGGAATTGATTGTGCCACAGTCATTCTCCCTATTTTTTATAAGATTAATCGATCATTTTTTCTTTGGATCCTCCTCTATATTCCTTATTTTTTCTCTCAATTCTGAGTAACACCAGATTAAAAATGAAGAACCTTGGTTTTCATCCACGTAACTACTTCTGAATGAATTCCAATGAAGATCCTCTCACTGCTCCATCAACCTAAATGAGATCTCATCCCGGTGTATATTTATAATGGATATGCAGTTCTCATCTTTAGCGTGTAGTGTTTGACATGAATTCATCAAATATAGATTTGGTTATCATCAAGGGGAATCAACATGAAGATGTTATGTTTTTAAGCAATATCTTTTGTGGTGATCAAATTTGAAACATTTTTAAGAGCTAAGTATTGGTTCTAATTGATCTTCAAGTTGATATAAATATCATTGGGTGAAAATGGGTCTTTAAGAGAGAAATGGTCATGGAAGAGAAAATAGGTCTTTAGTAGGGTTCAATATCTAGGTTTAGTTTTAACGTACAATGTTACAACTTCATAAATATTTTATTAAAAATTAAATTTTAGTATTTTTTTAAACCATTAAAATGGTATTTATAATATTTTTGTACATTCCTTTCATTTTTATTTATTTGTTTTATTTATGAAACTCATTTTACTTTCAACAAATTTTTAGATATTTAGGCTATATTTTAAATTTTATTTAGAATATTTTTATACTGTATATTTTATAAGCTTTTAAAATTAGCTACTTGAAATTTATTAATTATTAATATGCTTCAAGTAGTCGACTTTGAAACCTTATAAAATATAAATTATGCCTAAAATATTAATGAAAACTGAAACACTGGATAAACATGTAAAAAGGTCTGATATTAATAATAGTGTCTTGATTTCAATAGACATAAAACATATACATGAACAAGTACAATCAATGTATATGTCTATGTCTATGGGGGGATATTATGTCCCACATGTTGGTCTATGAAGGGGATGCCTAGATCGAGATTGTCGAGCTTCGTGGTGGGGTGGAGTCTCATGACCTAGATAGGGATGATACTTAGGCACTGGAACATTTATTGTCACATAAAACACATGTGTGTTAGTGGAAGGAGGTGTCAACTTCATGTCTTACTTCACTCTTGATCCTTCTCCCACTAGAGTAGTAGAAGGACCTACCATCATCACAGTGGGGAACCAAAAATGAAATGTATATGGACACTAAGGATGCGATGGATCTGTACCCCCCCAAGGTTGTGATGGATTTGGACCCCAAGATAAAGAGAATTGTTGATATCTTATCAAGAAATATGGATCCCATGCGGCCTGAGGAACATCCTCAATCAGCTAAGGCTGGACTGCTAGAGGGCCGACCTCTAGAACAGGTAAGGCCTCACGTGCAGCATGACATTATCTAATTCATCTTTGTTGTGTCTCTTAATCACCAACATCTACTAGAGGATATTCCTCTAGGGAAGGAACCTCCTATCTCTAGGATATACTCTCAAATATGGTCCCATAAATCGCATGATAAGATAACATCAACTCTAGCACTTCAGCATGGACCGATGCCCGACTAAATACCCCCTCTTCCACTTTATCACTCATGCAAACAAGATTTTATGAGTGATTTCCCTATAAATAGATTCAAAATTAATTAGAAAATGGTTTAATAAAAAAGAATGGAAATTTATTGACTTACAATATTATGAATCTCTCTTTCGTGTCGGGTAAGATGCGGTATAGACTTCAGTCTATACCATGACTCATACCCAACCTAATCTGAAAGAAATAATTGCATTGTGGGTACACCCTGGATATGAAACTATACACATCTATTCTATCAGTCGAGATAGTCAGTTTGTACTTGGCGCCAATCCTCATCCTGCCTACCTTTCTGCTTCACTTCATGAAACTTCTCTGTCTGTCTCGGTGGTAATGGAATCAGATGAAAATAGAAAAACTAGCACATGAATATATCAGGATATTTCCACTAAATAATATGGAAGTTAATGAGGGGAACTATAGCCATAACATCATCAAGTATAGTAGTGTAGTATGGTGGAAACTGGTCCAGTATAGTCTAGTATGGAATCCATGTAATCTGAAAGGACATGTGACCTTTGTTAAAAAATATCCTTACTAAAAACCAAAATTGATACTATTATTAAATGTGTTACATAGTGATATATTTTATATACATACCTGGTCAGGTAAGAGATAGTCCAACTTGGGGTGATATGCACCCAAATGGTGTGTCGGAACCATGTGGAAATTGTGTCTCTAACACCACCTCTAAAATACAACATTGAAAGTGAAAAATGATGAGAAATTAAATTCAATAACTCATATATTCATTAAAAAAACAATAGAGATGAGTGATAATACTAGCATCCATGTGGAGTGTCATGCAGCACCTCCATAGTGAGAGACAGACCAGCAAGTTGAGGTATTAATGAGGGTATGTGCTCTCATGCCCACATCTGAAGAAGGATGACGCATCCCCTGAGATCTCTTTGGTCACTATGGGATACCCTGTATAATTCTCTGTATGTGTATTCCAAGCAGTCCAATCCCCAGATGTACATCCCAGTCTGATCTAAGTCCTCTAGTAGAGCTAGATACATCATGTACATATGCATCCCAGAGTGATCAGAAAATAGGGCCCCTCCAATTAGTTGTATAATATATATGCATGGTCATAACACATGGCAGTCTACTCATCAGTGTCATCGAATAAATGTAGAATCTTCTCCTTCATCCAGATCATAGATATCGACCTACCATCTGTAGACCTATGGTCATACAAAATATCGATGCCTAACAATCGCTGAGCAAGGTTAGGTCAAGATCCATGGGTGGGTCCAATAACGGCTTCCCCCTGGATAGGAAGATCGAGAATAACTACCACATCCTAGAGGATGAAGGTCATCTCTCCCTTAGGCATTTAGAATGTGTGTGTCTCTGGTCTCCACCTCTTCATGAGGGCAGCAGGTAGATGATGGTCAACAAATGTGAAATCTGATACGTCAATGTTGTAGAGTCCATCATGGCGCAAGCATGTTCTAGTGGCATGTGGAGGATCCCTATGATGAAAATGGTGCACTCGACACACCCTGATCGGTAAAACCTCACCTCTATATAATACAACCTAGGAAACATGCCTATACTACTCAGTGAGTAGTACGGTATCATCCATCTAAATATAAACAAATGAAATGAGTCTTAGGTGTAAAATGTAAATATAATTTTATGGTAATTAGAATGTTATGACTTTTAGAATGTAAGAAATTACATTTTTATTCATATTGTTTTATGAAGTTATTTCTTACCAAAAGAAAGGGTCATGTCTTCATGTTTTCTAAATAATATTACTAAAGTATTTTCAAGATATTTGTTACCTAAAAAGGGTGTTTTATATATTTATATATATAAACATTTTTTCTTCATTATGTAAAAGTTTATTATAAAATGGTGTGCTTTGTAATTCGTGTGTGATTTTCTACATGATGGTATGTTTCATGATTGTTTCATCACATGTATGCTTTATATTTTATCCATGGAAATATTGATTATACATTAGTGTCACTGTTTCTAACACTTTCATCAGGGCACGCATCTATCTCTTTCGGAGGATGCGCAGCTGTTGCCCCGCATTCCCGCTTTCCAAAGGTGGGAGGAATCTCTCTCTTATTTAGGGGAGTTTTCTTCTTGATAGAAATGGGATGATGGTATATCGGTTCCTCCTTTCATGGATTCCTCCTTGGAACTCATTACCTAGTTTGGGTCTCCCTTAGAGACTTAATACATTGTTCGTGAAACTCTTCCCTTTGTCATGTCTTCATTGACACCGGTTAATTACACTGCTTCTGTTAGGAAATTCCAAGGGGTCCAGTCAGGGAAGCAACCTTTGGTCAGGGGAGTAGTCACATTGGACATTTTTGGCATGTCTGGATGTTGGAATACTAGCATATATGGGTTTCTTCCCCTTATGATAGGGCTTCTCGATGGTGCAAAAGCCCAATTAATCCCACGTTGAATGCAGAGAATTATATTCCATTGGCATGTCTCTAAGGTTTTCCTTAACTTCCCATGTTTAACACAGGGTATTCCGCAAGTTTAACATCTAGTGAAGATAGATTAGACTGATTGGAACACTGACGAGAGTGGATCAGATGGGTGCAACCCCTAGAGGGATCGCTAATGTTGGGGTTACCGCATGTTTAGTTACCTTATTGCCTCTAGGATCAGTGGGAAAGTGGGTGACATGATCTCACCAGGATGTGGAGGCTCGGGTAAGAATCAGGATGGATATGGATTGTTGAAAATGGATGGAGATTGAGATGGATCTGATGCAAGGGAAGTAGTGAATTTGGGCTTGAGCCTAGAAAAGACTTCCTATGTATCCCCGTGGAAGGGAATCAAAGTCTGTGTAGTTCAATGGGGCGATAGGAAACTTGAAGAAGAGTCCCATGAGAATGGACGTATGGATGGGACCTAGAGGAAGTGAACCCTCTGGTTTGGGACATGACCCCCCTAAAACACATAGGCTTAAGGTATAGACCATGATGGTACATGATTGATGGTCTTGAACCTCAGGGAGGCTTCCTACGTATCCTCATGGTAGGAAATCAAGGTTCACGTAGTTCAGGGTGGGGGTATAGAATCAAGGTGTACTTAGAGGATAGTGACTTGATGATATACTGGGGCTTATGCATGGTTAGCAGCTCAGGTTGTTCTGATGCCCAAGGGGTAGACCAGAGATGTGGGTCCCAATAAATGGGACTACAGCGGCTTAGCATTGATTGTGGATCTCAATGTCACCACTTGGTGTGGTGACAACGGCTTACTGCTAGATGTGGTTCCAATGGCTTACCGATGGTTGGGGAACACAACGGATTACCGTCAATTGGGGTTCCAATGGCTTATCGCTAGTTGGGGTTGACAACGGCTTACCGCTGAATGGTATTGAACCTCAGGGAGACTTCCTACATACCCTTCCTAGGAGATAGAGATCAAACCCACGTAGTTCTAAAGTACACATTTTAGCATCATGTTGAATGAAAAGGGGATGTAAAGTTTAACATCATACAGGATGACGGTGGAGTGACATGGATTGGTCGAGACTGATGGGTGTGGGGCTTGAACCTCAGGGAGGCTTCCTACGTACCTTGACTTAGAAAGGGTCAAAGTCTACTAGTTATGAATGGTTTGTTGAACCTACGTGAAGGGGTCAGGACCAGTAGGTGTTGGGCTTGAACCTTAGGGAGGCTTCCAATGTACCTTTCCATGGATAGAATCAAAGACCACATAGTTACGAATGGTTTGGTAAACCGACATGAAGGGGACAGGACCAGTAGGTATTGGAATTGAACCTCATGGAGGGTTCCTATATACCTTGCCTTGGCAAGGATCAAAGACCACTTAGTTCCGAATTGGTTTGTTGAACTGACGTAAAGGGGTCGGGACTAGTAGGTGTTGGGCTTAAACCTTAGAGAGGATTCTTACGTACATTGCCTTGGAAAGGATCAAAGTCCATGTAGTTTGGAAAGGGTTTGGTGAACCGACATGAAGGTTTCGGGGCCAATAGGTGTTGGGATTGAACCTTAGGGAGGATTCCTACGTACCTTACTGTGGAGAGGATCAAATTCCACGTAGTTCTGAATGGTTTGGGACTTACACTCTAGGGAATGCTGAAGAGGATGTCATGGTCAATTCTTATTCTAATCCCACATGATTCATGCTCAGTGTGAGAAACAAGAGGCAGGAAATAATTAAAGATCACATCGTGAAAGGTGTGTCTTTGGGAAGTGGAGTGGGGATTACATGTGGTTAGTGGACCAAAGAGGAAATAGGGGCTTATGCATGGTTAGATGCCTAAGGAGATGGAGACTGGGACTTACTCTATGATGGAGGCCCGATGGCGAAAAATCCGAGAGGTAGAGGGATGAGGTTTTAAATATCGATGTACCCCTATCACCTCTTAGTCTTTGGCACTGAAGAAGAGTGGAGGAGAAGAGGTGCTTCCTCCTACAAGAAAGGCTCAGGGCTTACACCGAGATGGATTCCCTTCCCAGTAGACAGACGCCACTCCAACAAAGAGGATCTCATTATGTGTGAGGAATATTTCACTTCCGTGGAGACTAGTGGGCGTGGAGAATGTCTGAGCTGGGGCACCCTGCGTGTGATGCATAGAGAGAGACCATAGTTTAACATCATGTTCTGGGGATGATGGTGCTTGGTAGTTTAACGTCATGTAGCTCATACGAGGTGGGTTCACTCCACACCCCTAGGACTTACATAACTGGAATGCTTTAACCCTTTGTGAAGGGAAGGCACCGGCAATGTCATCGTGAGGGGGTGTCATGGAGTGATCCACTGAGGGATCCATGTTAGTGAGGCTATGTGAGGAAGTATAAGGCTAAGAAATGCAATGTAAAGTACCACCCAAGGGACTTTGAAATCACTTGGTACAAACCTGGAGGGTCGTACAAGGAAAGGGGTTGTGGAGCGAAGGGTTTCATAGGAAGAGGCCTCGTGAAGCTCTGGTGCTTCATGTAGTGAAGGGGCTTCGCGAAGGGGTATGCTTCGCGAAGTGGAGTGGCCTAGCCTAGGCATAGAACATAGGATCAAATGGAGGGTTCTTCGCGATGCAGAAAGGCTCTCACAGAGTTAAACTTCAGGAAGAAAGGGTGACTTGTGAAGCATAGCACTACGAGGTAGTATACCTCGTGAAGCACAGTGACCCTGCCTTAGCATGTGGTTCACATGTGCATGGAAGGTACTTCGTGAAGCATGAGTGGTTTTCGAAGACCCGAGTCCCCTTAGGGATCTCCTTTCTTTGTGAAGGCCTATGGGTTTCACGAAGGGAATCTCTAATTGAAGAAGGGTTGTGTTTAAGCCAAAGGAAATTCACTTCATGATGTTAAAGTACCTTGAAGAGCCCATTTTTGCAGAGTAGAAAGTGCTTCGCGATTGGAGAGCTAAGAAGTCGAAATTTTGGAGGATCTATCCTTTGGGATCATGCGAAGCCCAATATTTATATGAAAGAGGTGGTGCGAATCAGGGATCGCTCGATGGGAATCCATGTGGTTGTTTTTCATAACCATAGACCCTCCCGCCTCTTTGCTTTTCAGTGGCTTTGAAAACGTCTTTCAGATTGCAGAGCCTCCCACCTCTTTTCTTCACGGCGGCTTTGCAAACGTCTTTCAGATCATGGAGCCTCCTTCCTCTTTGTTTTTCGGCAGCTTCACAAATATCTTTCATATCACAGAGCCTCCCGTCTCTTTACTTCACGGAAGCCGTGAAGGAGGAGGCTTTTCACCGGTCGCGGTGTTGTGGGGCTCTACGAACAGGCTTCATGAGGAAGACTTAATGGAAGTGGCTTCCTCTTTGTGTTTGATCTTCCTCTCCACATATTTTGGCGCCAAAAAATGCCCCCCCCCTTAGAATTGGATCCAAGGAGAAAACAAGGGTATAAGTATGAGGGTCAATAGCCAAAACTTTTTGGTCAATCACAAAGAAGGCTCGTGAAGGAGGGTCACAAGGTAGAGAGGCGACACGCAGGTTGAGGGCGTCGTGAAGCTCGCCGCGGCCGGACACACCACGAATCACAAGGGTTAGTCGCCTATAAATGGGGGAGGTTGACCTCTCTTTTTTCCTTTCTCACCTACACATTTTAGTGATAGTGCCCTCAATTCGTGAAGCTCTGCGCACTCCGTGATTTCTCTCTATAAATCAGGCTTTCTGCTTCATGATGCATAATGAGTCCTTTGACTCTGTGTGGGTGTGCTTTGGGGCTTGTGTCTACTAGGTTGGGGGCAGGGCTCCATGATTTCTGACTGGGACCGAGCTCCATGAACTATCTCCGCGAACAATATCTGTGAACAAGATTCGCGAACCAGAACAAAAAGGGTCCAAATTTTGAAAACTGAATAGCTCACCTGGAAGCTTCCAGGGGAGTCCTTGCAGATGATTCTCAGAGGGAAGATATGGTGAATAGCTCGGGCATCGGGGAATTCATTCGAAGCCATTTAGATCATGATTCTCTAGTAGAGCTGCTGTCAAAGAGCTAGAATAACTACCCACTCTGAAAAAGGTTTCCTATGTATGGATTTGGTCTGAGGGATAATGTCTTCATTCTAGAGGCAAGCATGGAGAAGTTGGCTTACTAGTTTAGAAGCACGTCATTCCAACACCAGTGGTTCAGGGCATCCAATGTTCATACTTGGGAGGACTTCATACCTTTTAATGCTGATTTAATATACAACCATGTGAATGAAGTTGATAGGAAGGCACTACAGCTAGAGACATCTCCCCCATTGTACCATACCATCCTAAAAGTGGCCATAGGGAACTCGGAGAAGGGGTGGAAAAACGAGTGGGATTTGTGCCAGGGCAGCAATTTCACGGATGATTGGGCCTCGACCTATTGGGTATGTGCCTTTTGTGATGAGTTCAGGGTAGAGTTGAGGCAAGTGGGCCTTTACGAAGTGGATTGGGATTCCCAATTCCATATCTACCAGCCAAAGAAGTTTATCCCAGAGCTGCTGAGCAGATATTCATCGAGGACCAACACATTTTATTTTCACCAAAGAGAGTTTAACATCAGCTTGTGGGACTTGCACCAGATCTCGAGGGTCCCGATAATGGGGAAACTGTATGATGAGTTCCTCCCCTTTGTGAACGCATGGGAGGACCTAGAGAAACTTCTACTATTGGAAAGGGCATTAATGGACCTAGTGCTAGGGGAGGACAAAAAGTATGTGAGGGATGTCCATTTAAAACGATGGTTAAAGTAGTTCCTAAATTTACTGGAAGATAGGAAGTTCCATGTGAGGCCTCGGACCTACACAAAGGGGGTTCAATGGGGCAAGGAGCACTCATACTGGTGGATCTTGGAGGACATCTAGTGAAAAACCTAGGGATTCAGTGTCAGTACCGATCAGCAACCGATGGTTAGGTTAGCTTCATTCATCGCGACACTTATCTGTGGTTGGATCTTTCTAGTGAGGGACACAAACATGGGTGTGTGACCAAGAATGTTAATTATGGCATCCATGTTGGCGACAGGTGGATGGGTCAACCTCAGGATCCTGATGTTCGCCAAGTTGTATAAGATGTTGGCATATCAGCGATGGGAAGAAGCTGCAGAGGATATGCGGGCCGTTTCACCTTCTGTATGGGTGGATAGTGGTGCATATTAGGGGTATCTATGAATATCTGAACCCCATCTCCCCTCCAGGATCGAATTTTTTCCTAGCCATTCTGAATGTGGAAGGGAGATTTCTGACTCAGATGACCCTGCAGTTGGTGCTGAACTAGGTCTAGAAGGCGGACAAGTTCAACTTCCACCTGTTCATGTTCCCAACATGTGTGTTCACTGATGATGTTCAGGGAACAGAAGAGCATCGGTCCTACCTTCTATCCTTTTGGGGTGGAGTTTTGGTGGTGCAGGTTGATCATGAGTCTCTCTATGAGTCGTACACCCCACACCGTTTCGGAAGACAGTTTTGGTGTATGTAGTGGCTGACCACATGGGTCTACTTGGGGGTGCTCCATGAGGATCACCTGTGTGTGATGAGGTAGTTGTGGATCATGTTCACGCTGGAGGATGGGAAGATGCGGAATGAGAAACCTCCACCCACATCTGCCTTCCGGCTAGTGAAGAAGTACACCAAGAGATGGGAGGTAGCCTACCCGAAGAAGATGTTGAAGTATAAAATTGTCTGGGTCCATGACAGGGTGTCTCCCCAACCTCGAGGCTAGGGTCAGAAGGTAGCGAGGACATCTCGTGGTAGCGGGTCTTATGTAGAGACAAGGCCTGCACCGGTCAAAATGGAGGCGGTAGTAATGGATCCATCAGTCCTAGAGGGACAGAGTTATCCAGAGGGGAGGTCGCCCAAGGGGTTCCATAAGATATCCACCTGGGCTTCAGGGAAGTGGCTTCTCCATATAGACATATCAGAGAATTATGTATTCCCAGAGGCTTGGAACATATGTGATGTCAACAAGAAATTCCTCAACCCATCCGAGATGTGGAAACACCTAAACCATCTCGGTATGCATTTTTTGGGGATCGGCCCTATCAGGGCTGGATTTGTAGTATCCCAAGCAGAGGGGGACAAATACCTACTCGAGATGGAGGAATTTGTGCACTCTAGGGGTGCTCTGCGTCCAATGATGGATCAGGTAAATGTGTTGCTGGATCGAACAACCCCTCCGCATTTTTTGGCCACTGAATTAAGATAACGCTTCCCTCTACCAGAAGAATTAGATGATTCGTCCTGGGGGAGGAAGCCGGTGGAGGGATCCCTTTGGAGGAAGGTGTGGTTGGATATTGAGACCCAGAGCTAGAAGAATTTGTGGAGGCCCTTGAGTTAAAATCCTAACCACTCCCCTGGAGTCTTCACCCGAGTTTTTTAGGACTTCTCAACTAACATTTGAACTGTGCAGGAGGTCCTTATATGAAAAACCTTCTCCCGCCCTGTAGTATATGAAACTTTGGGAACTTCAGGATCTGTGCTCATGGCTAGGATGATCATCGTTTTGGGAGGTGCTTCGACACCTAAGGTGGTCCCCCCAGAACCTTCAGACTTCCCAAAAATATATAGAGATCCACAACTCGGGGTTCCGATGACAACAAATTAGAAAAGAGACCAACTATTTGATCTCTATAAATATCCTTCATAGAATACTTATTTTCCATCCATCAATAAGATTAATTGTTTCTTGTGTGCCTCTTGTATGTACAGTTCTTCAGATGGAATGGGCTGCCTTTGCGAGGTTGGATGGAGCTCCTGGCAGTGTGATTCTTGGAGGAACACTGGTGGTCATGGAAGCAGACGTTTGAACTGACCAAGATTTAGTGCTTCTGATCACTGGTGGGAATGTCAGCAAGACAGAGCCTGATGTCATTGAGGTGGGATCCAACGACGAGGATCAATCGGACAACATGGTTCTTTATGTACCCGGTCAGACACCAGATGCCGATCCTACTGATGAGTTCCTGGAGGCATTCCCCACATATGAGCCTACCGATCCCATAGATCGAGATGATATGGCATCTGATGAAGAAGACATCAAGATCGCTCGTCATTGGTCATATAAGTTGATCAAGTTATTCATCAAAGATACTTCTCAAGTGAAATGGATAGATCATATGGGTAGGCTTCATTCCTAGATGCGCGAGCTATGCGTTGGGGGAGTAGATGTCCAGTGTCCCCATATACTCATTCAGGACTTCATGGTAGAGAAGATTCGGGAGCATGATTATAGCCTCAGTGTGGGATGGTGTCAGAGGAAATCAATGAACATAAGGAGGCTTCAGGATGATGAAGGGTAGGTTTAGCAGTTGTAGTCATGAGCGAACAAGAACTCTACTTTCCTTAAATCACAATCGGAGCTCGTGTCGCACCTGAAGGCCCAACTAGCAGAGGTCGAAGAACGAATAAATAAAGCTTCTGAGGAGATGGACGCCATCCAAGTAGATGAGGAGTGTGTCTAGGTTGCGGCTAACGAATTATGCCTCATTACTTCCAAGGAGGAGAAGGAAGTAAACAGGTGACGTCAGGTCTTGGATGCCACATGCTAGAGAGTGGAAGAGTTGGAACGCTCTATCGAAGAGGTCAACCCATCCATAGGAGGGGTCGATCCTCGAGTTTTGTAATGATTATAAACCTTTGAGAGTACTTTAATGATTTAATTGTTTATTATGGACACATCCATGAGTTCTATTATTTGTTTCGACCTATTTCATGTCTTTCACATTTGTGAAACATCCAGCAATCAATCCCTAATCTCACGTGGGTCAGGCCCGGTGTGACAAACAAGGGATGACCACCTAATTGTTCCATCTGAATATGAGAGTGTCGACCAATATTCGGGCCTCTAGGGTATGAAAAACCAATCCAGACCTTTGGGAAGAAAGGGGGTGGCCTGACTAGAGGAAAAAGTTCTCAGAACAGTCAAAGTGTTATTTTCCTAACATGCTCTAGTGTGCAAGTTGGGTAATTCTAGGGGTGTTAGAATTAGTCCGAACTTAGGGGAGTGGAAAGTGTGAATCAAGATACCCAAAATTCAAAACACTGTAGGGATGAAATGACAATGAAAGATTACTATTGACCGTGTTAGAAACAATGTATCCTTATTGCATTAGCCTAAAATGGGGATAACAAATGATGGCTGACCACTAACCATATTCGCAAGACGGGGCCTGACTCGAAATTTCATCCATTAGTCTATCGAAACATTATCCTCAGACAGTAGTCGATCCATAGGCCGAGAATCTATACTATTAGGGGTTTCCTTCAAACATAAAAGAGGATGAGGGTCTGAATAAGGGGCACGCAAAGTGCGGAGGATGGAGTGATGGGTTGTTTGAATGGATTCCAACACTCTTGAAATTATGCCACCGTGGTGAAAACGCATTAGGTGGGCCCATCGGTCTAATAAAAGATCAAGATTCCTTTTAAACAGGACCTCTCTAGTGAGGACCGATAAATCCTTGTGGTTTTACATCATACCAAGGAGGATTATAGACATGTTAACGTCATACAATTTGGAAAGTGCACATAGTTTCATGTTCATACTATCTGGACCATGATCGAGGCTGAGGGGCAAGAAGGGTTAATGACCATGAGGTCAGGCCCAAGTCGAAATTCATGGAAGTCATTATGTATCTTATAAGAGTGAGAATCAATCCAAACGTAGTTCTTAAACACATCATGGTCGGAGACCAATGCTGCTCTGATGAGGAAACTAGTACATCCCATAGTTAATATGGGGCATCCTGAACCAGTTCAGGGTATAACTGAAATTTAGTTTCATGCATTGAGGATGCATGGAATTGTGTAGTTTAACGTCATATGAGAGGATGGGGAGTAAAAGGGGGAGATCCCAGGAAGGGAGAATGTGATGTGGTAGCTATAAACCCAACGTGAATAAGGACATAAGGATCCCACAACACACCACATATTCCTTAAGGAAGTTTTTTAGGTCAAGGGACCGTGGGTGAGATTTAGGCTGGGCCTGAGACAAGGTTCTCAGAAGTTCCTACGTACCCCATTAGGATGGGAATCAAGCCACATGTAGTTTTGAAATCATATTTTAACGTCATGCGGGATGAAGGGATTGTGTGGCGTAGCTGCACCAGTACACGCTTCACCAACACCACTAATCTCATGCGAGTTGTTCTCGATGTGGGAAACAAGGAGTATTGGTGATATTTATTGGTGACAGAAGGCACACATTAGGGGAAATGGAATTCTAGGTGAGTGACATCCCAAAATTATTTACCCATCATATTAACACACATAGATGCACGGAGGTGTAATTTTGTGCACTAGAATTCAAATTGAACATAAGGGAGTGGAAATATGTGAATCATGATGCTCGAGATCTGGATCACAATGATAATGGCATGATGATAGAGGATAACTTCTGACCATGTTTGAAACATAGTATCTGCTTCGTGTTAGTTGGGAATGGGGATAGACAAATGAGGGTCAGCCTCTAACCATGTTCGAAAAGCGGGAACTGTCACAAAAGTTTTCTGAGGTCTTCAGGGGTGTTGGACCAAGATGGTAGTTGATCCAATGTGGCATGATACCAAGCCATAAAGGGGGTCCTTTTAGGCATGGAAGAGGATGATGATCCAAATAAAGGGATCATAAATATTGTTCATGGAATGAGGTAATGTCCAAGTGAAAATTCTACACTTTGTCTCTTTATCACGGAGCATTTTAATGCGACAATAAGATGCATCAGGTAGAGGGAGTTGAATACTTTTCCAAGGACACGGGTCATGGGGTCTCAAATTCCTAGCTTAAGGTCATAGAGTTGAAAATTAAGAGGGGAACTGATTTAATGAAGTGCTCAGAGGGTGGAAAAGTTGTCGAACCCGATGCATAGTTCCATTAGGGAGATCTTAGTTTAGGGCATAGAACTCGGACTAAGATAGGAAGAGACAAGGTAGGTACCCGGTGAGGCTTTTGAAAAACCAAACTCGAATGGGAACCCAAGAGGTTCTCCCCACACCACATGATTCTAAAGGAGTTTGGGCCAAGGGGCCGAAAAAAGGGGGACATGATTTTTGATTCCTAGGGATGGACCCACAAACAGGATGTCCAGGTGTTCCTATCTATCCCATAAGGATAGGAATAAATACATATGTAATTCTAGAGGATGTCGAGTAGTTTAGTTTTCTTCGACTAAGACGGTTGGATCTTAGTTTAAAGGTCTTAGAGGTCGGACTGTAAACAGAAAGGGGGGAGGGATATACATGGTGAAGTAATTGTAAAACCCGATGTGAATGAGGACATAAGCCCACATCACACCATCTGCTCCCTGGGGAAATCTTAGGTCAAGGGACCAAAAATGAGAGTTGGGTTGGGCCTGGGGCTAAGTGTCTGGGTGTTCTTATATACCCCATTATGATGGGGATCAATCCATATGTAGTTCTAGAAGTGGTGTGGTAGGATACCAATGCTAGGGAAAATACTGCCACGCGGGTCTGGACCACACACCAAAAGAAGCAGCATTTGATAGATCTTGTTTGTTCTTTAGGATGGATGTGTTTTGTTTTTATTTTGTGAAGAGATAAACCTAGGATAGATAATCCAGGTGTCACTACAGGAATCAAGCCACATGTAGGCATTGATAAATGGTATGGTGGATGAACAATACCCAATATGATGTCCCCTAAAGTGAGGACATCACAATGAAATGCTATTTTTCATCATGCATCCAGGATGATAATTCCATAGTTTAAGGTTGTATGATAGAAAAACCCAATGAATTTTAACGTTGTGAAAAAAATACACAACAGTTTAAAGTCATGTGGGACTAAAAAGCACAATAAGTTCATATGGTCTGGACACATACAGGAGAAATGAGGTTTTAGGGTGAATGCAGATGGCGTGATAAAGCATACCCGACATGAATGAGGGAGATGTCCACACTTCACCACACGCAATTTCGGGGAAGAGACCTCAAGCCAAGGGGCCAGAAAAGGTCAGAAAACATGGGGTTGGACCTATGGACAAAATTTTTAGGTGTTCCTACATATCCCATGATGATGGAAATCAATCCATACATAGTTTTGAGGGTGCAGTTTAATGCCTTGTGGGACGAGGGGCGTGAGAGACTAGCTCCTAGAAGGGAAGTACGTGGTACAACTATTGTAGACCCGATGTGAATGAGGATGTAAGTCCTTACTCCACACTATGAAATTCCTAGAAATTCAAAGCCACAAGGTTGAATAGAATAGGTAATTAGAGGAACCTGATCATGACTCAAAGACGATATGTCTGGGTGTCCCTACGTATCCCATGAGCCTGGGAATCAAGATATATGTAGTTCTTAAGAAGGAGATATTAGTTTAAGGTCTTAGAGCATAGACCATAGAGAGGTGAGACCCTTCTAACCTCAACTGAATCCCTAATCCAACGTGAGCTACACTTTATGTGGGAAACAAGGGCGGGGAAGGTTTTTGCAACACACAGAATACACGGAAAGGGGAAATCGGTGTGGAGTCTCGGACGACGCCTTACTGTGTCTTTTCAATTCTAACGTGCCAATGTGCACTAAAAGACATTACCAAGAGTGTCAGAATTCCACTTGGACATGAGGGAGTGGAAAAGGATGTGAATCACGAAACCGATATTTAGGTCTTGATGGGGTTGGTGTGACAATAAAGGATAACTACTGGCCATGTTTGAAACACGGCATCCATATCGCATAACCTAAAATGGGAATGACAAATGAGGGTCGACCACTGACCTTGTTCACAAAGTGGGACTTGTATCAAAAAAAATTTTGAGGACCTTGAGGGTGTTGGCCCGAAATGATAGGAGAGACCTTAATTCGAGCATCCATACTGTTCGGGGGCCCTTTTGGACGTGGGAGATGATGAAAGCCTAAATGAAGGGGAATATGAAGCCTGAAAATGGGTGACAACATGTCTAGGTAAAATCCAATACTCTAGGTCCTGAACTAGAGTGCTCTTGGGCACAATGGTGAACTGCCAATAAGGGTTGAGGGACCCAATTAAAGAGAATATGACTTGAAGAGATGAGTGTAGAATAGAGGAAGGAGGATTTCTCAGGAGAAAGAGGTGCATGGCATGGTTGTTACAAACCTGACTTGAATGAGGACATAAGCCCATACCACATCACATACCCTCCCTTTGGAAGAACTCGGGCCAAGGGGCCATAGAGATGAAGTGGTTTCCAAGAAATATGGATGGACCTGAAGACAAAATGTTTGGGTGGTCCTATGTATCCCATGAGGATGGGAATCAAGAAAAACATAGTTATGGAAGATGTTGTGCAGTTTTACATCATGCGAAAAGGATGAAAATAGGGGAAAGGTATCTCAATGAGGGGTGTGTATGACATGGAGAGTAACCCAACGTGAACGAGGACACAAGATCATACCATATCATAGAATCTCAAATGATGACTTGGGACAGGGGGTGAAAAGATTAAGGAGTCTAATACAAGAAGTCCCAACCAGTTCGCAGTTTAATGTCTTTCGGTGAGGATGATGGTGGAGGGTTGTCCAAAGGGGATGTATGCAGCATGGTAAAAATAGCCTGATGTGAACGAGTACATAGATTCTAGTCCATACAACACAATCTTGAGTGAGAACTTGGGTCAAGGGACCAAAAAAGGGGCGAGGGACCTGAGACAGGAAATCCTTTCCAGTTTGTAGTTTAACGTCTTTCAATGAGGACGACTAAGATCCTAGTTTAAGGTCTTAGAGCTCGAACCATAGACACATGACCCTTCATGTGGGTATTTCCTTCCCAAAATTCCTAAGCCCACATGAGCTATGCTCGGTGTGGAAAACAAGGAATAGGACTAGGCTCTCCCTAACATATAAGGGCACGGCAGCTAGACACACACTCCTACCTAAGGCAAACTGGCGTTTGAATGGATAACGGGATAGCATGAACCACTACACCCAATATTTGGGACATGTGGTGGTGTTGAAAATGATGAAGGATAGTTTTTGACCATGTTCAAAACACAACATCCATTTCATGTGGCCTGAAATGGAAACAACAAACAAGTGTCGACCACTGACCATATTCTCAAAACGGGACTTGTATCAATTTTTCATTCTAGGTCCTCGAGGTTGTTCGCCTAAAATGATAAAATATCCCTTAGGCTGAGCATCTATACTGTTTGGGGGCCCTCATGGATGTGAAATTTGATGAAGTCCCAAGTAAATAAAGTGTGTGAAGCATAAATGTGCTCGTTCAATTTAAAGTCAAGTAGGACAATGAAAGAGGTGGAGATATCCAGGGAGAGGGATAGATGGTGTGGTCATGATTTACCCAACATAAATGAGGGGAAAATCCATCACCACACCATGTTTTTCAAACCAAGGGTATATCCTAATGTTTGGGGCTGGGCCAACAGAAAAAAGGTCTGGGCATTCCTACGTATCCCATAAGGATGAGAATCAATCCATAGGTAGTTCTTCAGGGCCATGCAGTTTAGCATCGTGCAGTAAGGGCGTGGGAGAATAGAAGAATGAGGAGGGGCACATGGTGCGATTATCATAATCTTGGCATGAGTGGGTCCAAATAATCCTACACTACACCATGCGGGATCCTCCAAGAGAACTATACCCAGGGGGTTAGTCAAAGAGGAGTCTGGGGGATAGACTCAAGACGAGGCATCCAAGCATTCCTACATATCCCACGAGGATGGGAATCAAGCCATACATAGTTCTCGAAGGTTTTGTGTAGTTAAACATCACGCAACAAGGACTTTGGAATGTTTAAGGTCAAGTGGGATCGTCTACAGTTTAATGTCATGCGGGATGACATATAGTTTAATGTCATACGAGACATGACTGTTTAAGGTCATGTAGGATTGGATACAGATTAATGTTCTATGGGATGACATATAGTTTAATTTCATGTGGGACATGACAGTTTAAGGTCATGTAGGACCCAGTTACTCAGGAAAGGTATTTCTTGAGGAATTTGGAATTGGTGGGAGGATTTATACGCTCACAATTCATGGTGACCAGGGAGTACGCGCCATTGGGGTAAACCTTATGAATGATGTAAGGTCCTTCCCATTTGGGCTCCAAATTGGGTGGTTTCCTAATAGGTATCATTGTTGTTCTTAGGTACAACACTAGGTCACCTTGCAAGAAAGAGTAGAGGTGAAATTTCATGTTGAAAGCTTTAGCTATCTTGTTCTAATGCCTTTCCAAATTGTGCAGGGAATGAAGAATTTTCTCGTCAAATGCTTCCAATTCAGCCAAATGGATTTCAGTTACTTTATATGGTGCTTGATGATCATAAATAGTTATGCGTAATGATGGAAATTGAATCTCTATGGGTAGGACAGCCTTCGTTCTGTACACCAGGGAGTATGGGGTCACCTGTGTGGAACTGCGAGTCATTGTCTGATAGGCCCAAAGGGCCTTGTGGAGTTTTTCTGAACAACTCTCTTTTATTTTGACCAACCATCTTCTACAGAATATTGGATAGGGTTTTGTTGAATGCCTCAATCTTCCCATTTTCTTGCGCGTGATAATGGGAGGTATGGTTAGAACGAATGTTGTACTTGGCATACAATTTCTTAAAATCAGCCACCTAGAAATTGGTGTTGTTATCGGTGAGGACAACGTGAGGGACTCCAAATCGGTAGATGATATTGGAGCTCAAAAATTCAATGATAGAATGGTCCTAGACCTTCTTGAGTGGAACCGCTTCTGTCCATTTGGAAAATAAATACGTAGAGGTCAGGATGAACCTGCACTAGCGAGATGTCGCCGGTGGATATGGTCCCACAACATCAACTCCCTAAACTGAAAATAATCAAGAGTATTTGGTAGTGTAGAGAGGCTCTGGTGGCCGATGCACAATGTTGTCATAAATTTGGAACACATGGAACCTCTTGGAAAACTCGATGCAGTCATGGATCATGGAGGGACAAAAATACCCCAGTCTATGGATCTGGTGAGTTAGTTTCATCCTGGTATGATGAGGTTTGCAGGAACCAGAATGAACCTCCTGCATGACTTGAGAAATCTCAAATCCTTGAATTCAACGGAGGAGAACCCCATCAAACCCTCACTTGTAGAGGATCCTCTCAACATTGGGACCACTCTGGAGATTAAACTGCAATTCACGGTATCAGATTCACTTGTGCTCGGCTTGATCTGTGAGGAGATTGTTGTGGTAGAGGTACTCAAGAAAGGGGGTCCTCTAATCAGGAGTTACTTCCAACACTGCATAAGGGGAAACTGGGGGTCCTGACATAGTGGTGTCGGTGGTAAGGTGGATTACCTGCGGGCTATAATTGTCATATGGAGTGATGGGGGCAATGAATCTCTAGTGTGCCATGTGGATAATCAAATCATCCTAATCAAGATCTAAAAGAGATGTAGCTAGGCTGGTGTTTCCCTTGGAATCCGGGGATGACCTCCTTGATGGGAGGTTCAAACATTCCAATCGGTTTCTAACGGGTTTGTTCATAGAACCGGAAACATCCAATGATTCCACATCCATTCGGACCTAATTTCCAAAGTTAGGTGCTCATTAGTTTGTGGACTGATGAGGCTTAGGAATTTTCATTGGTCAAGAGGATGGGAGGTCGGACTCATCACACCTTTTTTAGGGGAATTATTGTCTACTCCAGGACTCTATTTATAGATTTAAGTTATGTTCGTGAATCCTTATTACATTACAAAGTATAAAATGAGCTTTCCTTCAGATCTGACAATCAATGATTAAATATGTAGGAAATTTAGAGAATATTTTGTATGTATTCGAGGTTATTCATCGATAGAGAATCATATATATTTATTAGAGATTCTTGGTCAATGGTACCCTTCGACACATTTATACAGAAGTCTCTTGGTCATTATGATGACCATGCTGGTTTTAAATCCACTCAGTGGGGCACTTGAAGTTTATTGTCATTCAGAAGGACATGGATTATTTTATAGTTGGGATCGAACCCATAGACGGGCTACCTACGTATCCTTTGTTTAGAAAAGGAATCAGAACCCATGTAGTTCGAGTAGGGGAGTATGATTTTTATGATTGATGGCTCAAAGAAGGATGTCACAATTACTTTTACAATCTAAGCTCACGTGAGTCATGCTCGGTGTGAGAAACAAGAGGTATTGGTAAAAATTAGACAATTATGCCATGAAATATGTAATCATAAGAAATAATGTGGGGCTTATGTATGTATGACTGCCCAGATAAATGAAGGTTAGGATTTACATTAGGGAAGAAATCCAGGAACAGGGTCCATAAAGGTATATGTGCTTCATGGAGATTTTGAATACTCTAACTTGGGGCTTACTCCTGAAAAGGAGGTCCAAATTAGGAGAAGACTTATGATTGGGTTTTACTCCTAAAAAGGAATCCCAGATCAAAGGTAAATTAGGACTGGTTAAGAGAAATTAAGACATGGGATTATTCCTGAAAAGGAGGCCCAGGTTAGGATATTTAAAAAAATTAAGGGACTTGGGGTTTACTCTTGAAGAGGATTCCCATATTTGAGACTGGGGCTTACTTCTGAAAAGGAAGCCCAGGTTAGGGGATCTGGGGCTTACTCCTAAAGAAGATACCCATATTGGAGGACTTATGACTGGGGATTATTCCTGAAAAGGAGACCCAGTTTAAGGATTCTCTCATCTTAAAGGATGAGGTTGAATGAATGAAATCTCAATCTTTAGTGACATAAAGATGTGTAAATCACTAGGTCTTGAGAGATATTCCACATAATTCCTTTCAGATAAGGAATTCAAATCAAGAAATCATGCCATAAATGGCTTTGAAGAGTGTCTTGAAGACTAAATCTTGAATAGGAAAGGTGGAATGGCTTAAGAGGGGTGAAATAGGCAAGAAGGGCACCCAAAAAGGCAGGGGCGCACAAGTCCTGGAAGGCGCGCAGGTACTGCATGGGCGCGCAAGTACTTGTCGCGCAGGTATGTCTGCACGACACATGGTGTACTTGCGTGATGGTTAACCACCAGGGTAATACTTGAGCGACTCTTTATTAAAGCCTTTATAATCCTCTTGAGGTTCTTCCAAAAAAGGGGCGTGAAAGTTCTATTGAAGGAGTAAGGTGGCGCGCAAGTGTGGCCTTTTTCCCTTAAGGGATGGCTACTTAGGCGCATAAGTGTTGATGAGTTTCAACACTTAGGCCTTCCTCCCCCTCTTTAGATCTTCCGTTCTAGGTAAGAAATTACCTTAGAAGTGTTTCGGAAGCTTTTAGAAGAGACTAGGGAGCCGGGAGATCAAATCTGAGTTTCTGGAAAAAATACTCTCTCGAATGGGGGGCCCACAGGCTCTATTTATAGGCAGGAGAAGACCCCGGGCGGTTATCACTTAGGTCGCGCAAGTCACTTGTGTGACCACTAGGCGTCGCGCAAGTGGACTTGCGCGACAGTGATAGAACTTGCGCGGCACATGTGCTTTTGATCCCTTGTTCATGCCTTTGTCGATTTTTGATATTTTCTTCAAAGGATGGATCAATTTGTGCTAAGTCATTTCCCTTTACATTCCTTTAGACTCTGTGACGAAAAATGAGTGTCAACAAAAGTCCCCCCTCAGAGTTGGATCTGAAAGAAATGAGGTTGCGACTCTGAGGAAAAGAAGAAAACCAAAGGAAAGGTGGCGTGCAAGTCTTGATAGCGCAGAGGGCGGCGCGCAAGTGCGCATCGCGCAGGGCCTGGCACGCAGGGGTACGGTGCGCAGATAGGCCACCTGGCCTATAAATACGTGGTCATTGGTTGCGCTTTGCATCTGATTCTGAATTCTCGAGCTCTCGCCGCGCAAGTCATCTTCTTTCTACTGTTTCCTTGCTGTCGCGCTGCTGTCTAGGTAATAGGACTTGCGCGGTGAAAACATGCGCGACAAAAACTTGCACGACCCATTTAACACTTGCGTGACACATCCATACTTGCGCGCCTTAATTCCTTAGCCATTTTTTTGAATTTCTTCACAAATTTTATGAAAAATCAATCCATTTAAGAGTTAATTTATTCAACTCTTGTGCAGAATCAATGGCTCTTAGACCTGGAATAGTTGATGAACTGGCTAGCAAGCGGATAGATGATATGATGGAAATCATTGGCCATGATTGTTATACTGTCAAAGATAGCACTCTTCCGGATTTGGCTAATTATTTGAAGAAATATCATCGTGACTTCCCACAGAGCACTTATCTGCCTTTGTATGGCTATGGTCATCTACGAGAAGTCACCATTCCATAAGCAAAGAACTATCTTCCATTTTTGTGGTTCCATAATTACACCAACTTTTCTTTAGCAATTATCTCAGGTGGAGGAGTATTTCTAAGTGCTGGAACAGTGGAGAAGGCCTACATGATGCATCATAGACCTTGCACACCAGATCTGAAAAATCATACACTTGAGCTGCAACCACATTGTCATCCTTCAATCTTCTGAAATACTCAGATGGATCAATCCAAAGGCTGGAAGAAAAGTTGGGACTTTCGTCCTGGGGGAGGCATGAAGCCAACTTGGATGTGGGTATATTGGGTGCGACAAACCTATGTAGAGTTTGTCGAGGTTTTTAAGGGAGCTACAATATACGAAGCTGTCTGGGATGGGAAAACATATGTTTACAAACATGATAACTTCGTGCTGGAGATACTCAGCCACTGGAGCCCATTAACTAATTCTTTCCATCTGACTCATGGAGAAGTAGGAATTAGTCTGTGGGATGTCTACAAGATCTCAGGGGCTCCAATTTTGGGCGATATGTATGATGAATTCATTCCTCCCAAGGTGACTTGGAAT
This sequence comes from Viscum album, assembly GCA_963277665.1. Classification (NCBI taxonomy): domain Eukaryota; kingdom Viridiplantae; phylum Streptophyta; class Magnoliopsida; order Santalales; family Viscaceae; genus Viscum; species Viscum album. The sequence continues at coordinate 1,423,148,595 of OY728161.1, forward strand.
GATTCAGAGAAAACTCCTGCTTTTGCTCGGGAATTATTTAAGATCTTCCACAAGCTTAAGAGTTCAGAGACCTCATTAACTCATTCTAGAAAGGATATTCATCTAGAAGAATGGATAAATATATTTCTTATTGAGAAGAAAGAGAGGGAGCCAAAGGAGAAGGAGCTGAAAGAAAAGGGATCCAAGAAAAATAAATCTAAGGATAAGAGGCCCAAACGTCCTACCACCTGCCCAAAACCTGAGAAGAGGGGTGCTCCTGGAACATTCTGGCCAACTCTAGAAGCAAAAGAGTTTGAGAAGTGGGGATATGAGGTGAATCAAAGAATCCCAAAGAAGACTCGTCTGGCGGGCTTCTTATCAATGTGGCTCAGTGTTTATCTATTGCCAGTCAGGGATTCGAAGGGAGGCGTCAGGCCAGGGACCTTCATCATTGCAACAAAGTTGGCTGAGTGAAAAATGGTTGGATTGGATACCCCCATTTTAGAAAAGATTCACAGGAGTTTACTTCATGTCTTCATGGGTAAATCTCCTTTAAGAATATTGGGACCATTCCAAGTTTTATGGGGATGGATCACCACTCACTTTAGGACTTACAATGTACAGAATGGATTACAAATTCCTGGAAGTTCTTTCAGGCCGTCAGTGCAAGCATTCTCTGGAGTTTCTCCATTAGATGTTAATGCCTATGATATTAAAGTGAGGTTGATCATGTTTAAGGAATTCAACTTCTTTCCCTATGGAAGTCCACCAACCGGGCTGTTTGTTGATGACAGAACAGCCCATTTGGATTTAAGGGCATACATGCTAGCTTTCAGGGATGGTGTGCTAGTTTCCAAGATTGACGAAGAAATCATATGCGAGGCCTATGCTCCATATAGATTTGCACGTCAATTCAAATGTCTACAATAGATTGCTTTATCTCCTCCAATACGTGTCAGGTTAGAGAAGCATCCAATGGTTGCTCGGAAACTATGGCTGCTAACGTCAAGGGAGAAGACTGGGGCAGTATTTGATCTACCAGTTGAAAAAGCAGAAAATAATTTGACTACATATTATGCCGAACACTGGATAGCATCATACCCCAAAGGGATATTGAATCACCTAGTTTATCAGGTGGGGAAAAGAAAGAGGACTGTAGAGAAAGAAACCCTTCCTCATGAAGGTGATACTTCCCCACCTGAAGTTGATTCGACAGACTCCTCCTCTAGAACTGATTCACCAGATTCCCATGATGGTGATGATGAGGCACAACCAGCGGAAAAGCAGTTTCGTGCCCGATATAATCCTCCGGTCAGAATTAAAAGACCCACTCCATCAACTCCTGGTGAGTTACTTTATTGTAGTAATTTAATCACTGTGACTTTATAAAGAAATAAGTCTTTACTTTCTTATTCTCTATCTGTAGTTGCAGGAGATGGGAAGAAATTGAAGTCAAAAATTGTTGGACCTTCCTTGTAACCTTCATATCTAAGACCAGAGGTTGTCCAGCTATGGCAGAGTTTATACTGTGGTACTAAGACCACCTAGCTGGATTTGTGTGAGGGCCTACAACTTCCTGGAATGGGGAATCTTATGGATTATACAAATCTTCAATACGAGGATGACCCCAATGAAGTGCAGGCTTACATCAGAGATTTGGAAATTCTCATATATGCCACTGATGAGTCTGTTCCTATCACTAGGCAGGTGAAGGAAATGATTGATCGTGGCACCACTGTGGGGGTTGGTGGTTCTGAATATGAGGAGTGGCATGAGTATGTGGATCCTGAAGATGTAAGTTTTCTTTCCTTATTTGCTTTGCAACGTGATTTCAGTCGAAGCTTTTTTACTTAAGGAAACTATTTTCTTCATCTTGCAGCTTGAAAATAAAGGAACTATGGTTCCTTCGTCACAGTATAGCCCTGGTGGTACTACCATCGGGGCTGCTACTGATTCTCCTTGCGAACCAGGCGAGATATCTCTAGGCCAGTAGACCATGAATGAGGCGTTGGACATAGCCTTCCATTCGCCAATCCAAGTGCCAATAAGGGAGACTACTGATACTCCCAAAAAACCAAATAAGCAAAGGCAACGAAGGAGGAAGTCCACAGCTAAACGCTTCCTTAGCAGTGGTAAGTCCTTCGAGTAATCATGAGTTTATACCCATGACCACATGGTTACTCATATTTCTGGGGATTGCAGGGGCTTCTTCAATTTCCCCATGAGGGAAAGGACTGATTCTTCTTCAAAGACTATGAAGGGTGTTGTGGAACAATTACAGATCCAAGCTGACTTGGCTTCTCCTGGAGAAGAGCTAGTATCTATTCACAGTATCCCTCCTGCTGCTGTTTCAAGAAGAGAAGAACATGTTTCTGGTAAGTCAACAATGCTTCATAAAAATGTTGAATGAAACACTGACTGATTTCCATTCTGTGATACTTCAGGTTCAACTCCTACATTAGAGCTTCTGGCGACTGTTGCAACTGATGCTGTGATTTTACCCGAAGATACTATCCTGGGTCAAGGGCTGTAGGACGTAAGTCATCAAGAAGACACACCAAACGCTCCCACTGGTGAGACTAACCAGGATTCTGAAATATCATTTGATGAAATGATGAATCATGGCATGTCTTTCGAAGAATTTTATGATCATGATAAGTTGTCCTGTGATTTAGAAGACCTTGGGTGTGAGTGTTATCCTTCGCCCAGTAAATTTTCTTATAATTTACACTTCTAATCATGAATGAAAATGATACGCAGTTCCATCCATAGAAACTGATGAACTGCCAATGCCTGAAGAGGTTGTGGACATTGATGTCAACCCTACCATTGCAGAAACATTATCTCAAGTAGAGCTAAACCCAGTAAACCCTCCTGAGACCCATCTTGAAGATCCTGTTGAGACTAGGAAAGATGGGGAAGAGTCTTCTCAGGTTTCTGACCCACCATCGGGTAAGGGATAACAATATTTGTGATTGTACTTAATTTTCAAGACAATCGACTCTTTTGTTATCCTTTGAAGCTAACAAAAGCTTTCAATTAATTATTCAGGGCTGTCAACTGCAGTGGCTAAGTCTGGAGGTGAAGCCTCAGCCTCTGACCCCACGGGAATTGAAAGTGAATAAGCACAAGTTAGGGGGAAAGAATAGAATAGGGCACTTCCTTAAGTGTATTAATCCCAGATTACCTGCCCCCCTGTGATGATGATGTTGAATCAGACCCAGAGATGCTTAAAGAGTTTAGATTTTCATGATGCAAGGCATGGAACAACATATGGAAAATCATATCTGAGGTTCCTTTAGAAGAGTTATCATCAAAAATTCCTCGATTGTCCTCCCAACTTGTCATACTAGGACTTGGCGGTTTTGGATATGAAAAGATCCATACCACAATGAAACAGATCATCTTCAGGAGGGAGCAGGAGCAAAAGTGCCGCGAAGATCTGACCAGGGTGAAATTGTCAGTTAACATCGGCAAATTTGAGGTTGCGGTATCCCAAGCTGAGGCTCATTATACTGCCAAGATGAAGGAGATGAAGCATAAAATCAAAGAAAAAGTCGTCCAGCAGGTGCAGCTCCAGCAACAGTTAGATAATGTTACTGGGGAACATGATCAGCTCAATAATTCATTGGAGGGAGCTCAAACGAATGGTATGAAAGCCATTGCAGATTCCAAGAAGGCACTCTATCAAGCTGAGAAGAGTGAAGTTGATCGAGTACACGAGCTTCAAGTAGTTGCTGATGAAGCTCGGGATGATGTGCATCAAATGAAAACTTATGTTGATAATCTTTTGTAATCTCCTTGGAAAAGAGAAGAGACTCCCATCTGTGGATGTCCTTCTAACTCTTGTGCATCAATGAAAAACACTTTCATCTTCACTCATTTGTACATGCATTCTCTTTTGCTACATGCTTTAGATATTACCTAAGCCAATGGTCCTAGTAAGCATAGTTTGATTTTTACTAGGATTGATGTAAATAACCCTACAAACTTGAACCTTTTAATTTCTCAATATTACCTAAATCATAAAAAATGTATGTTTAGTGAGCTGGGAACTTGACTTTTATTCAAAGTTCCCTTGTATTTTGTGGGCAGTTTAAAGTCATGCACGTCAGACATACAAAGACTAATGTTTAAGGTCGAAATAGCTTTGACCTAAATGGATTAGAATTGACTCAATTCCTTGAAAATTCATCTGAAAACATATTACCATACTCAAGTATGAGGGAAAATATGTAAGCTATGACTTAAGAATATTTAAATCTGGGGAATGATATGAAAAAGAGCTAAAAGGCATTAGAAGAAGTAGTTTCCAAGAATGAAGTTACCATTATTTAACAAACCCGTTAAGGGGTTGAATTATGCAGGGACACCTAAGGGCATTGGCTGCATAGTTAAATAAAATAGTATTTTTTTGGATAACAAGTCTGTTATGTAGACTGTTTATGCAAGGCCGCCTATGGGAACGTGCTGCATAGTCAGGAAAAATAACTCTCAGAAATTTACTTTCCTAGTGATAAAATCCAGTGAAAGTTTATGGAGATTCAAATATTCCAAAGTATAGAGTTTGCTATATGGAAAGAGGTACTTGAATATGGAGAAGATATGTCCAAACAAGATTATCGAAGAACTGGATGAATATCACTCCTACAAAGGTCTGACCCAAATGTAGGGAAGGATAATATAAACCATATACTTGAATACTGTCAGATCATGAAAAAGGATATGGGAAAAATATGTTAAGGATGACTATTTTTTACGGATCCCTACATACTGTCATTTAAGACAAATAAGGACAAAAGAGGAATTCTTCCCAAGAATGAAGTTACCACTATCCGACAAACCCGTTAGGGGGTTGAATTATCCAGGTCCACCTAAGGGAATTGGATTCATAGTCAAATAATAGTATCTTTTGGCTAACAAGTCTGTTGTGTAAACTGTTTATGCAAGGCCACCTATGGGCACGTGCTGCATAGTCAGACAAAAGAACTCTCGAAAGTTTGACATTTTTTGTGACTAGAAGTCATGAAAAGGGTTATGAGGATCTGAAAATATTTAAGGTTAGGATTATGACACATAAATATGGGTATTGTTCAATGTATACAGAGATACATAGATCAATGCTAACCATAATCATGTTGTGGATGGGTCCTGAATTAAAATGTTGGACTTCACTACGTATCCCATAAGGATGAGAATCAAGCCATACGTAGTTCTTAAACTACAGTTTAACATCTTGTGGGACAAAAGGATTATAGATCTTAGTTTAGGGTCATAGAGCTTAGACCATTATAAGAAATACACAATGTGTATTTTCATGGGGACTTTTCAGCCAAGGGACTGAAAAATGGAATTTGGGGTTAGTCCCAAAGACTTGGGGCTGGATTCGAGGGACACTCGAACGTTCCTACGTATCCCATAAGGATGGGAATCAAGCCCACGTAGTTCTAGAAATACCCTCTGTACAAATTTGGTTCATACATGTGAAGGGTTAAAGGGGACTTTAGTGCAATGATGGTTTAACCCAGGATAAAAGGTTCGGGAATTGCCATGTATGCACGTAGTCTTTGAAATGAAACATGATTGAAAAATCAATGAAAATAATGGTTCCCTCTCAGGTGAGGGTATCAAAGAAATTTATAGTTTATTTTCATACTGGAAAAAAGTGTTGTATAGTTTAACGTCGTATAACAAGGACGAAAGTGAACCAATGTAAAGATATTGATTCTAAGGGCGGTTTCACGAATTATCATCGTATGAGATGGAGATGAACCGACATGAAGAGATTGGTTTTGGTCTTGAACCTTGGGAGGTTTCCTACATACCCATCCTAGAAGGCAAGGATGAAAGTCCGTGTAGTTCAATTAAAGAATGAATTAATGATCAAGTTGTTCTTGGGGACAATGACCTAAAAAATGATGTTAGGACTTACACATGGTTAGAGGCCCAGAGAGAGTGTTATGGTTGAGGTTTTCTCTAAGCTCACGTGAGTCATACTCGGCGTGAGAAACAAGAGGTAACAACAACCTTAACGATGCATAGTTCAATGTCATGTAGGACATATAAAGGGACTATGCAGTTTAAAGTCTTCCAGTTAGGACTATTGGTGCTGCACAGTTTAGTGTCATGTAGTAGGGACAAAATACAGTTTAATGTCATGTAGGACGTATCATGGACTTTCTGTAAAGTTTAGCGTCATTTAGTTAGGATGATGGGGACAATAGAGTTTAACATCATGTTGGACGAAAGGGGGGGATTGTGCAGTTTAATTTCTTCCAGTGAGGACAAAAGAGTGCACCATTTTAATGTCATGTTGGATGCATTGGGGATTTTTTTTCCCACAGTTTAACGTCATGTTGGACGAAAGTGCGAATAGTTTAAGGTCATATGCATGGACCGTGGATGGTGCAGTTTAATGTCATGCTGGACAAAAATGTAGTTTAAGGTTATACAGAACCTTTGATGATTATGTAGTTTAACGTCTTTCCGGATGTAAGGAACTTATATAAAGTTTAGTGTCATGTAGTTAGGACATCATAGTTTAACGTCTTACTGGACATAAGGAACTCACAAATAGGTTAGGGTCATATGCATGGACCATTGATGATGCAGTTTAAGGTCATACTGGACCATTGATGTAGTTTAAGGTCATACATAACCATTTAGGGAACTTTTTCACAGTTTAGCGTCGTGTGGGATGAAAGTACAAATAGTTTAAGGTCATATGTATGGATTGTTGTTGTATAGTTTAACATCATATAGTAAGGACGAAATAGATACTTTGCAGTTTATACAAAATAATTCTTCAAAAATATGGCATTGGTTGGAGTAGTGATGAGTTCTCCATCCATTGAGATTAATGAATAAGCTCCATTGGAGTAGAGCCTATGTATTGAATAAGGTCCTTCCCATTTTGGCTCAAGCTTGGGAGGTTTCTTTCCTGGTATCATTGGAGTTCTGAGAACTAATACCAATTCTCCCTGAGTGAATGAACGAAGATGAACTTTTTTGTTAAAATCTCGTGTTATTCGATTATGATAGACTTCCAAGTGGTGCAAAGTGCACAATCTTTTCTCATCTAACCATTCCAATTCATTCAATAGCTTTTGAGATTGTTCATCTGTAGATGATTGATTACAAATGGCAACTCTGAGCGAGGGTAGTTGAACTTCAATGGGCAACACAGCTTCCATTCCATATACCAATGAATATGGAGTTGACCGAGTTGCAGTGCGAGTGGTAGTCTGATAAGCCCATAAAGCATGAAAGAGTTTATCAGGCCATGACCTATTATCTTTATCCACCATCTTTTGCAGTATATTTGAAAGAGTCTTTTTAAAGTCTTCTATCTAGATATTGACCGCTGTATGATTCTGAGATTAATGGTTGGATTTGATGTTGTATTCTTGATACAACTTCTTCATCTTGGATGAATAGAAATTGGTGCCATTTTCCGTCAATATGGTATGAGGGACACCAAATCTGGTAATGATGTTAGACTTTATGAAGCTAACAACGCATTTAGAACTGACTTCCTTGAGAGGTATTGCCTCTGCCCATTTGGAAAAGAAGTCAGTAGCAGTAAGAATGTACTTAAACTGCTTGGCCATAGCCGAAGGGTAAGGTCCCACCACATCCATTCTCCATGTGGCAAATGGTCATGAGTATTTAGCTGTATGAAGAAACTCTGGAGGTTGATGAATGAAGTTGTCATGTACTTCGCATGAATGAAACTTCTTTGTAAAATCGACACAATCTCGTATCATTGAAGGCCAAAAGTATCCAAGCCTTCAAATCTGATCAGACAGTCTATGTCCAGACTGGTGGGCACCATAGACTCCTGCTTGCACTTCTTTCATGATAGACATTGTATCTTCACCATCAATGCATCTGAATAGAACTCCATCAAAACCACATTTGTAGAGAATTTTCTCTAAGTGATCTGGGCTATCATAAAGAGTAAAATTAACCACACGTCGCCAGATTTGTTCTTTCTCAGCTCTATCAGGTGGAAGTGTTCCATTTTGAAGGTATTCCTTGATAGGTGACATCCATCATGTAGTATGACCATACGGTTCAGTAATGGGACAAATTTCATTAATTTCCTCTGTTCTGATTTGAACATAAGGTGAAATTGCACGACGGTGGGAAATACTGATGGTTGTCTCATCCCGATTTGGATCTTCCAGAGTGGTGGCTATATTATCCTATGCATCAGCTTGAGCATTTTGTGATCTTGGGACATAAGAAAATGTCGGTTCCAAAGTGAATTCCACCATTAACTCTCTGACATAATCATACAAAGGGATTAGTTCTTCTTTTCTAATGGCATAATCCCCATTGACTTGTTTGATTACTAGGTCTAAATCACCTTTCACCTTTAAGTGATTCACTTGGGCTTGAAGTGATAATTCCAAACCTACAATGAGAGCTTGGTATTTTGCTTCATTATTGGTACCACATTCCCACAATAAGAAGGAATAAGGTAACACTACCTTTTCTGGAGAAATGAGCACAATTCCTAATCCAACTTTGTTAAATTTAGGATTTTCTATTTTCCTCCCTGTTAGACTTCTGGAAGCACCATCAAAATACATTTCCCATGCCTGAGAACTTTATTGAATAGAGATGACTTCCTCATCAGGGAGTTCAATATCTAAAGATGTGTCTTCCACTGAAGGGTGTTCATCTAGGAAATCAGTCAGATCTTGGTCCTTTATCACCTTTTGAGACACATACTGAATGTCGAATTGCTACAAAATAACTGCCCACCTTTCCAGACGTCCTGTAAGCATTGGACGACTTAGGATAAATTTGAGCATTTTATTACGAGATACCAATTGGACCTCGTGATGTTGCAGGTAGTGTCTCAACTTCTAAACTGCAAAGATTAATGCCAGGAAGCACTTCTCAATACTTGAATACTGGGTTTCTACTTCAAGCATGGTTCGACTGAGATAGTAGAGACTGTTTTCATTCCCAGCATCATTCTTTTGAGCAAGAAAGGCACCCAATGATCGCTCTAGAGCTGTCACATAGAGGATAAGTGGTCTTCCTTCAATAGGTGGCATGAGTACCGATGGACTCAAGAGGTATTTCTTGAGAATATCAAATTCTTCTTGACATTATTCAGTCCACTGGTAAGTGACTCCCTTCTTCATCAATTTGGTGAAGGGTAAAACTTTTCCTGCTAAATTGGCGATGAAACGCCGAATATAGGCTAAGTGTCCTTGAAGTCCTCTTAATTCTTTCAAAGTTTGAGGAGGTGACATACCAAGGATTGACTTGGTCTTCTCAGAATCGACTTCAATACCATGATGGCGTACAAAAAAGCCGAGAAATTTTCCTGAGGTTACCCCAAAAGCACATTTTAAGGGGTTCATCTTCAAATTATGTTGTCGAAGCTTGCAGAATATGACTTCCAAATCAGCCAAGTGATTAGAACGTTGTTTGGATTTAACTACCAAATCGTCTACATAGCATTCAACAAACTTCCCTAAGAAGGGTTTGAAGATACGATGCATGGCACGCTGATAAGTTTCACCTGCATTCTTTAAGATGAAGGGAATTACCCGGTAGCAAAACACACCCTAAGGGGCTCTAAAGGTTGTAGATTCCTCGTCTTCTAGGGTCATTCCGATCTGATTATATCCAGAATATCCATCCATGAAGGAAATTTCTTCATAGCCAACTGTTCCATCAATTAGAAGTTCTGTAATCGGAACTGGGAAATCATCCTTAGGAAAATTCCAATTAAGATCTCTGAAATCGATGCAAACTCTAATTTGTCCGTTCTTTTTCTTTATAGGGACAATATTAGCCAACCATTTGGGATATTGAACTTCTCTAATGAAGTTATATTTGATAAGCTTATCCACTTTAGCTTCAATTTTGGAAGCATAAGTTGGGTGTGTTCTTCTCGTGGCTTGCTTAAATCCTCGATGTTCTCCTGGTAAACCCAAATAATGAGTAGAAACATCAGGATCAAGCCTGGGAATTTCTGTATAGTTCCAGGAAAATATATCTTTATTTTTATTTAGAAAATAAATATACATATCTTACTCTTCAAGAGTCATGGCCGCAATGATTAAAGTGGGGCGTGGATCTCCTTTTTTACCCAGATTTATTTCTCTGAGTTCATCCACAGTGGTAGAGATACCCTCTTCAAATACTGGAGGAGAATCTCTGAGATATTCCTCTTCTTCTTCATCATGTGTTATTTCTTCCATTTCTACTTGCATATTAGATGATAAAGTAGAATTCTCATGATCTGAAGAGATGTCAAATTTGCATATTTTGAAGAAGAAGCTTCCATTTCCGACCCGATTGATGATGAAGGGTCTTCTTTGGGTAATAAAGAGGAGATGATGGATTGAGAATCGACATCATTGTTCACCTCAGATGTTGTTATAACTTCTTCTGGCTTAATTCGCGAAGCATAGACTTGTTGGATTTCAGCAGATAAAATGAAGACGTCACCATTTGTGCTTTCATCACTGCTTGGTAGATTACCAATTTCTCCCATGTTGTCTGGCTCGATTGCCGTAATTGACATTATGGATATTTCCATATGAGTATTTTTATTTGAGTCTATCTTTTCAATTTCACTGATAGGAAACACATAACCTGTACTCACATGTGTAAATGGATTTACTGGAATTTTTTCCAAACCATATGGAGCATTAACTTTGGTAATCTCCTTTGTTATGGATTTCTCCCTTTGCTTCATGTGATAGAATTCCGCCTCAATGTATTGAGACTCACATGTCTTGAATGGGGCCTTATCACCATACAATGTCCCAACTTGACCATCAAAACAATATTTGAGACATTGATGGTATGATGAAGGGATAGCCGCATGTTGATGTAGCTAGGGTCTTCCAAGCAAAATGTTGAAGGTTGAGTCTTGATCAATAACCATGAAATCTGAATTGGATACAAGATCTCCAAACTGAGTTCTGAGTGTAACTTCACCCAGTGGTTCTTGTTAATTTTTATCATATCCCTGTAGCATCATGGTGGAAGGAGATAAATCGGATTTTGTGAGGCCCAATTGACGAAGTGTACGAATGGGCATGAGGTTGACTCCTGAACCATTGTTAATGAAAGATCTTCGAACATCCATGCCATTGACCTTTCCAGACAAGTACAACGGTCTAATATTTCCATGCACAACATCATCTTCATCTTCATCAGTAAAGGATATTATTGCATGGAATTCTACGGGATTATTCTCTATGTGATAGACTTCAGCTGCAGCAATTTCAGTTTCAAACTCCTGAGGACTTGACAAAGCCTCGATGAGTGCTTCATGAAGATCTTTTGACAGATTTAGAGCATCCAAAATTGATAACTTGGCTAGTACTTGGGCCAAGTGTTTCAATATATCATAGTTTTGATATAGAGGTCTACGTTTCCTAATAGGAATATGTGGTTTAGTAGGTACCTTGGAAGCAGATGCTTTGGAAGTTGATGCATCTTGTATTGGGATAGGAGTTGGCAATATTCCTAGTTTTGGAAGATTAGACCGATTAGATCCATTTACTTGCTGAGAGGAAGAAGATGGAACCTTCAACCGGTCTTCCAAAATAACTACGCCAAGACTGAATTTTCTATTGGTAGAATAACTTTCTTATTCTTGCTGAGCTCGCTGAAGGTCTCTACCATGAGTTTCTGCTGTGTACACAGTTCTAGCTGGGGTAGAATTGGATTAGTGGCTTCTGAAAGATCCATGTCTTCCCCTGTATCTTGAGCCCCTAGAACTTCCTCTAATTCCTCTGTTTGATACAGGGAATTCAGGATTATTGAAATTGAAACTTCGACTGGAATATGAATCTATTAATTTAATCATATTAACAGAACCAAAGATTAACTCTTCGTCTGATGAAGAATCTGCCTGATTAGCCTGTTTAGGCTGTGCCGTTTGGTGGGGTGGTGCCCGTGGCTTTGAAGTAGATGGCATGAAGTCCGCCAAAGTCAAAGACAACTTAGGATTTGAGACATACTCATCTTCTTATGATTCTTTTTCTTTCTTTTAATCATGTTGTTTCTTTGAGGACATTCCCTCTGACGAAGAGGGTTTTTCCGCAACATTCATGGAAGAAGACACAATTGATTTCCTTAATTGTGTTCACAAAATAGCATGAGTTCGATCGATTGTCTTTCTGACCATCCAATCATCATACTTCTGTGCATTTTTGCTTTTGACTTCTTTCCATTCACATTTCTCCTCTGGAACTGTAGCAGTGACACATGCTACCTGGACTGAGGAGCCTTTCAATGTGACTTGTCCCAAGTCGACCATATTTTACAGGAGGTCTTTGAAGACAAAACACTCCTGGATGGGATGCCCCAACATTTGATGAAAAGGGAAATAATTAGGACGGTCTTCATCTCCTTTCTTATTTGGCATCTTGGGTATTGGAAATTCAACCAAATTGTTTTCTAGAGCCGAAATGAAATAACCATGAACTTGTTCATTTCTTAAAGAGTATGTTTTGCTCTTCAGATCCTCAAATTTTTTTCGTCTTTGATCTTTTTGATCATCTGGATGAAAAGGGCTTTGTTGTTGGCGCTCAGAAGGTGGAGCCCTTCGAGAAGATGAAGGTTTTGAGGTATAAATAGGTACAGGTGCTTGTTTAAGCATAACTATAGCAGTTTATGCTTTACCCATTCTCTTTCCTGGAGCTGATGGAATTACATGAGATTTAGCCTTAGCCTGTATAAGGGAATCTTCAATCTGCTGAGCGATTGAAGTAAGGTCTCGAAACCCTCCTGTGTATTTCACAGGGATTAATGGCGTGTGTAATTTTTCATGTAGATTTTCCACACAGATTGGCAACAATTATTCTTGAGGGAGTTCTAAACTCAAGGAATATGTTAATCCCTTCCATCGAGCAATGAAATCAGAGACCCTTTCATTCTCCCTTTTCTTACAGTTTGTAAGATCGAAAACTGTTGTCTTTGGAAAAGTTGAGCTGAACTGAAGGAGGAATATTTGGAGAAGATCCTCCCATACGGTAATTGACCGGGATTTCAAGTTTGTATACCAAACAAAATATGGTCATTGCAAGGTTCGCACGAAGCATCTGAGTTTCACTGCTTCTTACTGCTCTGGAGTTCCCATCATAGGATCGCAACAAGACACATAATTCATCAAATGTTGTTCAGGATCGCCTGATCCATTGAAAATAGGGAATACAGGGTTCCCAAAACTGGATGGAGGAGAAATTGAATCTACCCATTCAGGGTAAAATTTCTTTTCTGGTTGAACTTGTGCACGCTTCCCTTCCATAGTTTCTAACCGAGATATTAAACTCTATAGTAGTTATTAACTTTTTAGAAACATTCGGTTGAACTTGGACTTGGGTAGGTGCAATGACTGGAGCTTGGACAGATGTGGCGATTGGTGCTGCAACTGATGGTAGTACTGCCAACTATTGTTGCACTTGACCCGTAGGATTAGACCTGTGAGGGTGTACTGATAGAGGAGGATATTCTTGATCCATTTCAATAGCTGCAACAAATTGCTTTGGATGACTGACTCCAGCATGCTTAAGAAGAAGACTACTATGAAGTAGTTTTGCATTCAACCTTCTTAATTCCTTAATTTCTTCCTCCTGTTGTTCAAACCTCTGCTCTAGTGGGAGAGATTAACCTTCTCCAGATGAAGGATATGTAACCTAGTTCTTTACCTTCCCTTTGTTGGATCCTTTTCGGAGAGGGGGAAGTGGGTTACTCGAAGGATTACTTAAGTTCTGAGTAATCCTTTTACTTCGTGTGCACACACCTTCTTCATTTGTGTCGGTGCATACATCTTCTTGAGTAGGAACCTCTTCATCTGAGTCCCCTGAGTGAGCCTCATCTGGTGGATCAGCAACAATAGCATTGATGACATTGATTGATTCATAACTCATCGCATCCCTTCTATCAGCATTTCTGTGATATTTTCTTCTTCCATGTATTTGATGAGACATTGCCTTTTGTTGATTCGATCCCTCAGGAACTTCTTGACGAACCATAATTTGGATGGAATCTCCTGATAATTTGGCTCTTCATTCCTCTTGAGGTTTCTTCCCCAATCGAGAAAAGACCGACTTTCTCTGAGGAGGGGATTGATGATTTGAAAAATTCCCCAGTCCAGTGGACTGGAGCTGTTCCTTCTGTTCTCGCTCAACTCCCTGAATCCTTTTTGTTGATTCTGAGGGTTGGTTTAAAAGAGTCCCCAGTCTGCTGAGGTGGGGTGGTTCTTGACATGCTATGTCTGAGACTTTCTTGAAAGTCCTCCTGATCTTGCGAACCTTAGTTCGGAAATTAGCTGGATGCATTAACCTGTATCTGCTTTTATCACTCGGTTCAAAAGACCGTTGGATGATTTCCAACACTTCTGTCACTTGGTGACGTGCTTGCTCCAAACGAGAGGCATGTTAAATATTCTCATTTGCTTGATGCAAGATTAATTCGAAAACTTGTTCTCTATATTCTTGATTTTGAGAGGAACTAGTTGAAGCCTGTTCTTGGGAAAGCTTTTGATTACAAACAAATACCATTGATTGTGGCTGGCCATGGGAAATAACATTGCATGAGACCATTTTCGGCAGGCTTTTCTGAATGGAGAGCATCATGAAATGCAGTGCTCCATGAACACCCCATCCTCTGACACGAATACCAGATGGGGAATTGGAAATTAACTGATGCAATCTTCTTAGTGCGCCAAAGCATGAACATTGAAGGGCTCTCTACTGCTTTTCAGCCTTCAGATATCGAGACTGATAGAGATGCCAAATCAATCTGATGTTGTAACCCTTCTATTATCTTAAGATGATTTTCATATTCATCGTAAGATAATACTTTCTTTTTCAACTGATAAAGAGTTTTCCATATGTTGAGACGAATATCATGAATTTCATCTTCCATCAACATTTCTGGAATATTATACTGAGAGTCAGCCAGAGGCCAAAACATGACAGGCACTTCACCTTTTTCCAGTTGTTTTCTCATGTTCGGCATTTCTTTTTTATCATTTGATGAAGATTCTTCTACCTGATTTGACCAGAATTGGTGTTTCCTTGTTGCTTCATTGGATTCAACAGGATTGGTAGAGAAATCATTGATCAAACTAGAAGATGCATGACTTAGGGGTGGTTTGGAGAATGAACTACACCCTGGGCTATCTTCTGATTGAGAAAGTATTTCACCTGCTAGCGATGAATCTTTAGACATGAATGGTTTCGCATTTGCAAGTGCCTCAAGATAAGAGGGATTTCTCGGCACTACATTGTCCACTGGATAATTTTCCGGGCAATTTGCATCACTACTGCGGAGAGGAATTTCACAGCGAAATTCATCATCATGGGGAGGACCACCATAATGGGTTATAGTAAAAGATGAGATCTCTTGATCCTTGGTCTTCTGACCAAACAGAGGGTTCCTATGGCTCTCATCTGAAGATGAAACTTCGAGATCGACCGAATTGTCATGAAGCAAGCCTTCATGAGGAAGTATCTGTTGAAGACCTTCGGAATTAATGTTCCCACTATTGGGAAATAAGGGAGTAGAATCTTGAATTTCAACAGATAATTGTCTGAGGGCTTCAAGAACTTCAGCATTGAGCAAGGCCTTATTACAGATTGTCTCTTGATCTCCTGACTGTGTTGGGCGGGTCTTTTTCTTAGATGCCTTCTTACTCTCCTTGGAAACCACTTGTTGACGAAAGTGGTTTCTCTGAGTAGCTGTATATGCCTGATCAGGAAATATGGCCAGGTTAGGCTGACAATCTCTACTCAAATCAGGTGTATGTGCCTGACTTGGTTGTCCGTATGGTATGGGGGAGTATGCACCACAACCCTCTTGGACTGGAACAGATGTGTGTGTCTGTTCCGGAGTGAATTTTTGATGTGTCACTCCACTGGTAGGGATATATTTATGTGTCTTTCCCTAAGATGTCGCTGAAGTTGTTATAATATCCTGTCAGGCATCCAGAATATGAGCAGGGATTTGCTTCTTATCTTTCACCATTGATAGAATATGCTTGGTGACTTCATCTGTCGGAACGGGAATATAAGTCCATTCCGGGATTGGAGCAGGTGTATGTGCCTGCTCATGTCCTCCTTTTTCTATTAGTGAATCCTGACAGTACTCAAGTGTGGAGGCAGAGAGTAGAGTATGCCGCCTATTTGTTGTCGGGGCTTTCCGACTAACTTCTCTGAATGCTACCAAGTGATACTGTTGGTAGGATTGATTAATACTAGCAAGTGTATGTTCCTAATGATTTCACTTCGCCAAACGTGGTTGACAAGATCCATCATATGTAGTCAGACGAGCCTGCTGACTAGCTGATTATGTATAAATAGGTGTATGTTCCTGCCTATAGTACTCCGCCGGAATTGCCTGGAGGGATTGGCATGATGCTGCCAGACGAGTCTGTTGGACAGTGGAATTAAAAAAAAGCAGGTGTATATGCCTGCTCGTTGCTTTCCACCAAGTTAGGTTGGTGGACTTCTCTAGAGATGGAAGATATGAGAATATTCTCACTGTTGACCGGATTCCGCCTCTGGTGGTTCGTCTTTCTTGCTCGGGTTCGAGGAACCTGAGCCGAACGCCTGGAGTCGGTACCCTCATCATGTTGAGGGTGCACTGCTGCACGAGTCTGGCGGCGATTGTTGGTGGGAGCCCTCAGTAAGGACTCTTGTCTGTTTGAATTAAGGTCCTGAGGGACCTGCTCATTCACCTCCCCAGAATAAGGGAGCGAATGGTGATTGTGTTCCGGGGATAACGACCCAAAACGGTTGGAGACGGTAGTCAGCACCGCCTGCTTCTTGATCACTGTTCGTCGTTGTCTGGACGACCGATGTGAGTTGTTTACTTAGAGGGCTTGTCGAGAAGCCTCCAGAGTTTGGATGGTACCATGTTGATGGTACTCCTTAACTAGTGCATTTGATACTCAGCGTTGAAGACGCTGAGTAGGTGATATCTTCCTAAGAGTGGACGACGATCCAGCAAGAGTAGCAGCAGTGGCATTTGCAGCAGCAGTATTCACAGGTGTGAACTTGAGAGCAGCCATTCTAGAAATGCAGTAGATCTTGGGAAAAGAGTGCATGTTTGATATAACAGATGTAATCAAGATAAATTTAGCCACTACATCTTTTGGATGAGCACATATGTTAATGATTGTTTTTGTTAGCCCTCTCATTGAGTTTTAAATAGGGGCCTAACAAATAGGTAAAACATCATTTTAACATGGTTAAGGTTTCACGTCGGGTTCACCATTTTTGTTTCCCTCAGAATCCGGGGATGACCGCCTTGATGGGAGGTTCAAACATTCCGATCGGTTTCTAACGGGTTTGTTCGTAGAATCGGAAACATCCAATGATTCCACATCCATTCGGACCTACTTTCCAAAGGTAGGTTCTCATTAGTTTGTGGATTGATGAGGCTTAGGAATTTGCATTGGTCAAGAGGATGGGAGGTCGGACTCATCACACCATTTTTAGGGGAATTATTGTCTACTCTGGGACTCTCTTTATATATTTAAGTTATGTTCGTGAATCCATATTACATTACCAAGTATAAAATGAGCTTTCCTTCAGATCTGACAATCAATGATTAAATATTTAGGAAATTTAGAGAATCTTTTGTATGTATTCGAGGTTCTTCATCGATAGAGAATCATCTGTATTTATTAGAGATTCTTGGTCAATGGTACCCTTCGACACATTTATACAGAATTCTCTTGGTCATTATGATGACCATGCTGGTTTTAAAACCACTCAGTGGGGCACTTGAAGTTTATTGTTATTCAAAAGGATATTTATTATTTTAGAGTTGGGATTGAACCCGTAGACGGGCTACCTACGTATCCTTTGTTTAGAAAAGGAATCATAACCCATGTAGTTCGAGTAAGGGAGTATGATGTTTATGATTGATGGCTCAAAGAAGGATGTCACAATTACTTTTACACTCTAATCTCACGTGAGTCATGCTCGGTGTGAGAAACAAGAGGTATTGGTAAAAATTAGAAAATTGTGCCATGAAAGATGTAATCATAAGAAATAATGTGGGGCTTATGTATGTATGACTGCCCAGATAAATGAAGGATAGGATTTACTTTAGAGAAGAAATCCAGGAATAGGGTCCATAAAGGTATATGTGCTTTATGGAGATTTTGAATACTCTAACTTGGGGCTTACTCCTGAAAAAGAGGCCCAAATTAGGAGAAGAATTATTATTGGGTTTTACTCCTGAAAAGTAATCCCAGATCAAAGGTAAATTAGGACTGGTTAAGAGAAATTAAGACTGGGGCTTATTCCTGAAAAGGAGGCCCACGTTAGGAGATTTGAAAAAATTAAGGGACTTAGGGTTTACTCTTGAAGAGGATTCCCATATTTGAGACTGGGTCTTACTCCTGAAAAGGAATCCCAGGTTAGGGGATCTGGGGCTTACTTCTAAAGAAGATTCCCATATTAGAGGACTTATGACTGGAGATTATTCTTGAAAAGGAGACCCAGGTTAAGGATTCTCTCATCTTAAAGGATGAGGTTGAATGAATGAAATCTCAATCTTTAGTGACATAAATATGTGAAAATCACTAGGTCTTGAGAGATATTCCACATAATTCCTTTCAGATAAGGAATTCAAATCAAGAAATCATGCCATAAATGGCTTTGAAGAGTGTCTTGAAGACTGAATCTTGAATAGGAAAGGTGGAATGGCTTAAGAGGGGTGAAATAGGCAAGAAGGGCACCCAAAAAGGCAGGGGCATGCAAGTCCTGGTAGGCGCATAGGTACTGCGTGGGCACGCAAGTACTTGTTGCGCAGGTATGCCTGTGCGACACATGGTGTACTTGCGCGATGGTTAACCAGCAGGGTAATACTTGAGCGAATCTTGATTAAAGCCTTTAGAATCCTCTTGAGGTTCTTCCAAAAAAGGGGCGCGCAAGTTCTATTGAAGGAGTAAGGCGGCACGCAAGTGTGGACTTTTTCCCTTAAGGTCTGGCTACTCAGGCGCGCAAGTGTTGATGAGTTTCAACACTTAGGCCTTCCTACCCCTCTTTAGATCTTCTGTTCTAGGTAAGAAATTACCTTAGAAGTGTTTCGGAAGCTTTGAGAAGAGACTAGGGCGTCGGGAGCTCAAATCTAAGTTTCTGGAACAAAATACTCTCTCGATTGGGGGGCCCACAGGGTCTATTTATAGGCAGGAGAAGACCCCGGGCGGTTATCACTTAGGTCGCGCAAGTCACTTGCGCGGCCACTAGGCATCGCGCAAGTGGACTCGCGCGACAGTGATAAAACTTGCGTGGCACATGTGATTTTGATCCCTTGTTCATGCCTTTGTCGATTTTTGATATTTTCTTCAAAGGATGGATCAATTTGTGCTAAGTCATTTCCCTTTACATTCCTTTGGACTCTGTGACGAAAAAGGAGCATCAAAAGCTGGCCAAGGCATCAGCTCGACCATTTTGGGATTAAGGGACATGGGTAAATTTTGGGCGAGATGGGAATTGGGCCATCAGCTAGAGGGTGTGTTCCAACAGTGGTACGAGTTCTGTATTTTTGATGAAATAGTCACCATTGATTTTCTTGATGACAAGTTTGGAGTCCCCTTTCACATGAAAGTGGGGAACATCAATCTCGAGGGCCATCTCGATGCCAGTGATGAGATCCTGGTACTCTGATTCATTGTTGGTACAGCCCTCTGACAGCAGGAATGAATATGGAAAAACAGCTTCTGCCGGATTGATAAAGATGATACCCAGGCCTACTCTGTTGAGTCAGGGGTCATTGAGCCTTCTACCAGTAGGGCTTTGAGAAGTGTCATAAAAGTGAATTTTCCAACATGGAATGGCTTGGTCTACCGATAGGATTGCGTCATCAGGAAAATAAAGGTCCAGAGACTGGTCTGTGGAATCTGGATGGGTGAAAAGGAAATATTCCAATGCTTTCCCCTTGATAGCCTTATAAGGAACAAACCTGATGTCAAACTACTGGAGGATCACTTCCCACTGAGATAGGTGGCCTGTCGATATGGGGCGGTTTAGGACATACTTCAGCGGATCCACTCAAGAGACCAGTTTTACCTCATTGTGCTACAAGTAATGTCGCAATTTCTGTACCATGAATACTTTTGATAAGAATCTCTTCTCGATAGGGGAGTATTCAGTATCCATATTGAGAAGCATGCGGCTGAGATATTAGAGAATGTTCTTCATTCCCTCATTGTTCTTATGGGTGAGAAGGGAACTGAGAGATCATTCTAGGGCGGTCACATAAAGTACCAGCAGCTTTCTGGAGATAGGTGGCATCAGGACCAAAGGTTGGAGTAGATGATGCTTGATTTCCTCAAAAGTATTTTGACATTCTTCATCCCATTGGTAGATAGTGCCTTTTTTCATGAGCCGAGAAAAGGTCTTAGACTTGCTGGTAAAATTCGCGATGAATCGGAGTATGTAGGCCAAGTGGCCTTGAAAGCCTTGAATCTCCCAAATGTTTCTCAGGGGAGACATCTAGATAATGGCCTTGATCTTCTCTGGGTCAATCTCCATGCCTCTATATTTGTCAAAGAAGCTGAGAAACTTTTCAAAGGTAACCCTGAAGGCACACTTCAATGGGTTCATCTTCAGGTAGCTAGAATAAAGAAAGCTGAACACTTTCTCAAGATCTTTGAGATGGTCCTGAAACTGGAAATATTTTACCACCAAATCATCCTGGTAGAATTCCACTAATGTCCTGAGGATTGTCTTAAATATGTGATTCATGGCATGTTGATAGGTGGCACCTGCATTCTTTAGACCGAAGGGCATGACTTGGTAGCAAAAAGTACCTTGTGGTGCCCTAAAGGATATAGACTCTTCATCCTTGTGATCCATTTAGATCTGGTTATACTCGGAGTACCCATCCATGAAAGAGAGGGCCTAGAACCTAGTTTTAGAATCTATCAATAACTCCATCATGGTAAGGGGAAAATCATCCTTCGGACAGTGGCAGTTGAGGTCCCAGAAGTCAATGCAGACTCTAATATGTCTGCTCTTCTTCTTGATGGGAACAATGTTGTCTAACCATCTAGGGTACTAGACCTCCTTGACAAAATTGGCTCTGATGAGCTTATCAACTTCGGCCTCGACCATAGCACTGTGAGAAGGGTGCATCTTTCTAGGAGGCTGATTAAGCCTACTGTGATTTTCCGGGAGACCGAGGTGGTGGACAGCTACCTAAGGATCTAGTCCCAGCAATTCATCATAGCTCCAAGAAAATACATCATGTGGTTATTTTAGTAAGTCCAAATACTATTTTTGTTCCTCAGCAGGCATAGTGACACTAATCAAAGTGGTTTTTGAATCCGTCTCACTACTGAGGTTCACCTGTACCAATTCATCAACCATGGTGAAGATACCCTCTTCGAATGCAGGAGTAGAATCCTCTAAATCCTCTTCTTCACTGATGGGGGATGGATCCTCGGTGGGAGGAGCATCCTCTAAGTTAACAAATCCCGATGGGATTCTAGTACCTACCTGAGTGGCGGTAGACACTGCATTGAGGGGCTCATGTGCTGCCGAAACCATGGAAATGAAAGTTATTGATCTGATCTCATTTGGTCTTCAGCCCAAGGGTCCACACTTGATGATATCGAAGAAATAGTGACATGTTGGCTTGATCCGGCTTATCCCAGCCCAGTGAAACAAATAGGTATGGTGTATTAGTATTTCCATGTGGAGGACATCCCAATACCTTATGGGGGTAGGTGGCTCTGGGATCACCTGAGCCTAATTAATGTAGGAATATGAGGTGATCTTCCGGTGTCACTTAGACTTGGGGATGTTCTATCCCCTCATTCTAGAAACAATGAAGCATTGTCCCATATCTTGGGTCATATCCTCTAATCAGTGGATTGGAAATATGTAGTCATCATCCAGATCTATCCATGGGTCAGTCACAGTCGTAGCATGTTCAACCACATTAGCTTGGATCTTCTTGTCCTTGCTCTTATAATAGTCGGCATCTAGATAGCAGGCTTCACAAGAGGCAAAGGGAGACGCGTCACCTTGGAGTATGCCCACTAGACCATTATGGGATTACTTAAGGCACTAGGGATGTGATGAATGGATTGCCTCATATAGGTGAATTCCTGGCCTACCCATCAACTCATTATAGGTGGTGTCTTGAGATACAACCATGAACTCGGTGCGGGCTAATAGACCAATGAACTAGGTCTTCAGGTGAATTTTTCTGACTGGTGTCTATTCTGTTTTATCATAACCTTGGATCTTTAGGTTATAGGGACTCAGATCATCCTCATACAGTCCCATCTTCTGAAGTTTCTGGGTTGGGATCAGGTTGATCCTAGAGCATATGTTGATATGGCAGTGATGAACCTCCACACCATTGAAATGGTCAGTGATGTATAATGGGTGATTATTCCCCTATATGGGAGATCCTTCATCTTCTCTAAAGAATGATATGATGGCATGGAATTCAATATGCTTGACTGCCTTAGCATAGAAGGCTTCTGTGGCTGCTACCTCCACCTTGAATTGGAGGGGGCTTCTTAAAGCCTCAAATAGGGATTCATGCATGTTTTATAATAGGAGAAGGGACTAAAGGATGGATAGCCTTGTCGGAATGCTTTCAAGATGCTTGAGGACATCGTACTTCTGTGCCAAGAATGAGCTTCTGCTTACAAGAGGTCATTTTGTGGCAGGGGGAATGATAGGCCCTTCTAGATGAACCGGCGACTGACTGGTGCTGGGAACATCCCACTGCTCACTAGTCGAGGCCTGTAGAGTGGCTACCAAACGAGGTACAGATGAATGAGGCTAGTCCATAACAGATCGTAGCAAATCATGGCGCGGTCAGGCCAGTTATTCCTGATCATGAAATGAAAATGGTGGAAAAGGCGAGTCTGATGACACCAGATAAAAGGATGCACATGCTGAGCTCTGTACTAGGCCTGTTGTCTAGTTTTAGTTGCATGAACATCCTGGATGGAAGTACTAACTGAGGAACTCTGTCTACCCATATAGCCACGGCTCTACCGACACCGGTGATGGCTGGGGATGTTGGGAGGATCCGTCTGGCATTCTTCGCTGTCAGAAACAATATAGGGGTTTACCCTCTCTACAGTGTTAAATAAGGTGTACCCTTGACTTTCACTTGAATAATCCTTCAATATTGGATGGACTTTGGGGGGAATCACCATCTCTAGGGGCATGAATTCTCCAATATTACAGAATGATGATGGAATCGGTGGGGGACTTTGTTTTCCCTTGCATTGTTGGTGCTTGCTCTTCTGGGAAGAGGATGACTAAGCTGTTGACGCATAGGTACTGGATGCGAGTGATACGACATATTTTGAAGGTTCAGGTCAATTCATATGAGCACGAATAATACCATGGGCCTGGACGACTATTTTACAATCCATCCAGTCATCAAACTTCTAGGAACTGTGGTTAGAAACCCGATGCCATTCACCTTCATCATCACAGCTATTGTATGGATTCACAAAAACACGTGCCACATGTGCTAGTGCTGGGAATAACCTAAATATGTTTTTATCAACATGTTATTGAATCCGTTCTTTAAACACATATCACTATTTGAGTGTGTTCCCCGGGATCTAGTGATGGGGGTAGTAGTTAAGGTGATCAATGAGATATGCCTTATCAGGTATCCTGCATTCGGGAAACCGTACAATTCCCTATTCTAAGTTAACTCGAAAATAACTAGAGACCTGAGCCTCATTGAATGAGTAGGTCTGGTTTCTCCTGTCCGGGAATGGGTCTCTAGGATCTTGGACCTGACGAGGGGATGGAGGATCCTGTCAAGGAGGTGGGACCTGGTTATCTCACCTGGGTGGTGGTGGCACATTACGCGGGGGAGCCTGCTGATTCTAAGGTGGGAACTACTGGTTCAGAGGTTGCGCCTGAGGTGGAGGTCCTCTGCGAGGATGTAGAGGTGGATCTAGTGGTAATAAATCTAGTTTTTTTGGGGCCTCTATTTGTGCCACTATGGAAGGCTCAACCTTAGACACCATTCTTGTAGAAATTGTAAGAGGCAACGGTCGTGCCTGTTTGGCCTGCTGTAAGGCTTCCTCTAGCCACTGGGCATTATCAGAGAGGTCTCAGAATCCCCCAGGGTAATTATGGGTAATGAGATAGGGGACCATTTTGGTCTTGAAATTCCCCACACACATTTTTAGCAGTTTTTCCTGATTCAGCGGCATATCCATGGAGTAGGTGAGACCTTTCTACCAAGTGAAAAAGTCTGTGACGCCCTGGTTAGGCCTATGATTACACTTGAAGAGGTATTCAATGCTTGTATTCTGAGTGGTGGAACTGAACTGGTAAAGAAATTTCCTATGAAGATCTTCCCAGCCAGCTACTGATTCGATGGGTATCTGATTATACTCGACAAACATAGGTCCTTCCAATGTCTGTACAAAGAATTAGAGTTTGGCAGCCTCCTGTTGCGCCGGAGTTCCCAGAATGGGTCTGAACATTGAGATAAATTTGGTCAGATGCTGCAGTGGGTCTCCCATCCCATTAAAGGGGGAAAAGGTGGGATTTCTGAATCCTAGGGGTGTTGGCATATCATCCACCCATGCCGGATATGGCTTACTATCAGGCGGTATTACCACATGTCCAGTCTCGAAAGCCTCGAGGCAGGCAATGGGTTCCACCATTGAATCATCTAGGTAGGGATTCTAGTCTTGGAGAGGGTTCCTGACCACCAGTGCATTGGCAGGTTTTTTAACATGATAAGAAGGCCAGTCGGCTCATGGAGTGGCTAGTGGGATGGCCCATGGAGTGGCTGGGGGAACCTGAGCTGGTTACCAAGGATTATCCCATCCCTCGGGTGGATTTAGAGACACATATCATGTCCTCTTTCCATAAGTCTTGGTCCCTATCCTGTCTATGTGGGCAGGATGGTTAGGGTCGCCTAGAGGCAATTCACCAGGGGGGAGTTGTGTCTACCCATGTTTTCCCAGCCGAGGATCACCATAGTTTGGCCATCGCTCTGCGACACACTCAGCAAGGAGGTCATCGACCATCTTCTTATGCTCTGTGAACTATTGACACAACGCGGCTTTCTCGGGATCATCCTCCATCTTTTGTAATGAGCTAGAATGGTCAGAGGGTTTGATGGCTTTGAGGTGATCCTTACCCTTATTGGGATTTTGGCTAAGGACCAATGCCTCGTTGGGTATAGGAAGACCCAGTTTGTTTCTCTACTAGCGAGTAACCCTTCCCGATAGGTCCAAAAGTTGTGGCACTCCCCCAGGGGGTAAGTTTTCTACAAGGAGATTTGTCTCCATATCTTCCTCTGATAGATTAGTCATGTTAACCGTGACTCTACCTGGAGTCATATCTTTGATATCGTCTAAAAATTTGGGCTAGCACTGGATAGAACTGAAATGGAGGGTAGCATACTACCCCCAACCATGGATCTGCACATGGGGGGAAGCCTCCTTGATAATACTATGGAGCAATTTAAAGCTTTAATGCATCGTTGTTGGAGAGTCTTATGGCAGCCTAGTGACTCAGGATGTTGGTCCACGGGGAGTGCGACCAAATTGATCAAACGACACTGTTAACCAATTTATTCGAAATGTGGTTGAATCTTGGGGTAATCCACTCACAGATGACGAAGAAGAAATTGAGTCACCCATAGGGTCTAGTGAAAGCATCCAACTTCCTCCTGGGTGAGTGATTTCGGTGCACTGAAATTCGGTGCTGCAAATGGAAAAAACATCTCTGGGAAATGTCCTGCAGCAAGAATGTCCCACAAGCTCCTCAGCTCAGACTCGGGTTCTGGCCCTTGGTTTCCCCACTCGTCGACTAGAGGTGGCTAGGGAACCGGTAGCGGTACCAAAGTAGACCCTTAAGATGGTATGTAGGACAGTGGAGAATACGACGAGCGGGCTGACAAGCCGCCACATCTTGGGCTATCCTCTGAAGAGTGTAGTGACTTAGCCACTACATCTCGATAGGATGGGATGGATAACACAATTTTTGGCATAGGGGATACAAATATTGGTAGTGGACCATGTTGTTGATCGTCCGCCATCGGTCCCCAAAACAACTCTTCATGATCTCTGGTCGAGGTAGGGAGTTCTCCTGGTGATGATGGTTGGGATTCTGTAGCCAGACCCTGGGGAGATGCCAAATCCTCATCCTCCTGGATGTATCTATGGAGGAAGGTAAGGATATGATGGACCTTGCATTCTAGAAGTATGAGGCTGATATGCCTCGTCCCTACCCCATCCCCCGACACAAAGGATTGAGGTGAGGGTTCCATTGCTGAATCATATTCCGCCTATGAATCTGAGAGGCAAACTAGTTTAATCTCAGTCTAAATCTTCCCGAAATTATTTTTATGGTGGCAGAGACCCTCCCTCCTTTACTGGGATGGCTCTTCAAGTTAGGGTAGATTCTTGGCTCGAGGAGGACCTTTGTCCGAACTAATACTAGGGCGTAGAGGACTTTTTTCTGGGTGAGTCATGGTGCAAGGATCACCTTGACAAATGTCAAAGGGAACACGGGGAGTACCTCAGTGTCTATTGGCATACATGTTGAGGGAATATCTACGAGAAGTACAGAAGTGGGTAGAACCTCCATTGGAGCTATTAGGAGCATGGTTAGGGCCTCCATGCTTATTTCCTCTAGAAACTTATATGTGAGGAGGTTCCTCATACTGGTTGAGCAAAACACAGGTAGGACCTTCGTACTAGGTGTTTATGAAGAAAGGAAAACGTCCACTTCTTTGGTTGCTGGGACGAGGAGGACCTTTATTGACTGCTGTGAAGACATGGGGAAGACCCCCACGCTGACGGTTGACCAGATGTGTAGCATCTTCACACCGGCGACCTACGATAGGAGGAACGACACCATACCTGAGGTCGTGGGTGTGAAGGAGGCTTCCGTAATGTACATCACTATAGTGGGGGAGACCCTCGTTCGGATTGAAGCTATCATGGGGAGGACCTCCATGTCATTCTTAGGAGCGGGGTGGGTCTGAGCTCTCATTGTTGATGGTACGAGGAGGACCTCTGTATTGGGTTTCATTTCCACGTGTCATCCCATGGCGAGCGCTACCTGCATTGGAGACCAGGAGAGTCGACCCAACCTATCTGTAGGGTGGTTGGGGCCTCGATCCAGATCGGGAATATGAGTGACCCTACTCAGTATAGATAGGGGATTTATGGTATGCTTCAGTGGTTTCACAGACCACAGTAGTCGTTGACGTTGATGCCCCTCGGCGGGCATCCTCCTCTTCTCGCGCCCGACGCTGGCGTCGGGTCAAACAGACTGGGGCTGGCGGTGCAGGTGCATAGCTTACCATCTCCTTAGCTCGTGGGGTCGGGTGACAGCATTGATGTGACCTAGTGGGATCCCCTAGAATAGGATCCTGGTCAGGATGGTCCAGAAATCCCTCACCTCATCGGCGTAGGGGATGGATTCATTGAAGCGTTCTAGGGAGAGGCTCCCAAAACGGTTATGCATTGGAGTGGGGAGTAGTGGCTCCATGCGTGTATTTTGGGGGAGGCGGTTGCGATGATGCACATAATCCTATAAGTATTAACTGTCCATATCCTGGGTTGGGATAATCCCCTCCTCCTTGTATCACCAAATGAGTTCATTTATCACCATTATTTGAACAATTTCAGAAGGGGAGATAGGGTGTGGGATCCTAGTAGCTATGGGTGTGGAAGCTGTCGCAGAAGCAATGGAGCCACACGAGATTGTCGTGTTGATATTTCCCATGCCCCTACGTCGGTGGGTGGGTGGTGATCAATTTTCTGTCATATCAACTTGGGTCCTGGAAAGCAAGGAGATTTAACCATTAGTGCTGAAAGAAGGAAAAGTGATGTCTAGTTCCCCAGCACCATTCTGTCTTCCATGGTTAGTAAGAAGTATCCAAGCTAACAACGTCACAGAGCGTGATGTCCAACATTAAACTTCCCTAATTTCTAGTGAGTTTCACGCCAGAACCATTATTTTATTAGAGGGACCTGGTGCTGGATACATGGATTTGGTGACATGCAAGTACACTAATGTCTCGAACACTACTAATATCCACATTGAGGAGAATAGATTCATGTTGGGTTCACTATTTGTGTTTCTGATGCTTTCTATAGGGTGCGCATCTGTCTCTTTCAGATCACACACAGCTATTTCCCCGCATTACTGCTTTCCAAAGGTCGGCGACATCTGTCACTTATTCAGGGATGTTTTCTCCTTGATCAAAACGGGATGATGGGATATCAATTCCTCCTTCTGAAGATTCCTCCTCATAACTTGTTACCTAGTCCAGGTCTACCTTATGGACAGAAGACATTGTTCGTGAAACTATTTCTAGTGCCATGTCTTCATGGATGCTGGTTAATTACACTACTTCTATCAGGACATTCCAAGGGGTTTGGTTAGGGCAACAATATTCGGTCAGGGGAGTAGTCACTTTGGACATCACTGGCATGTATGTATTTTCGAACACTAGTGTGTCTAGGTTTCTTCCCCTTATGACAGGGCTTCTCAAGGGAGAAGAAGCCTGAGGAAATCCACATAAAATGTGGGGAAGTATATTCCATAGGCATGTTTCTGAGGTTTTCCTCAGCTTTCCATGTTTAACATAGAGTATGTCACTATTTCAACGTCTAACGGAGATGGATCAAACTGATCGGAACACTGACGGGAGTGGATCAGATGGGTGCAACCCCTAGAGGGGTCTCTAATTCTAGGGCTAATGCATGGTTATTTACCCGATTACCACTGGGAGTAGTGGGAAAGTGGGTGACATGATATCACCGAGATGTGGAGGCCTAGGTAAGAATCAGGATGGATATGGATTGTTGAGAGTAGATATAGAGTGATATGGAACCGACATGAGGGAGACTGTGAAGTTGGGCTTGAGCCTGGAAGATACATCCTACGTATCCCTATGGCATGGAATCAAAGCTCGTGTAGTTCAGCGGGGCGATGGGACACCTAAGGAGGCGGCCAATGATAATGGACGCATGGATGGGACCCAGAGGAAGTGAATCCTCTAGGTTGGGATATGACCCTCCCGAAAAATAGAGGCGCAAGGGAGAGACCACGATGGGACATGAGTGAGGGTCTTGAACCTCATGGAGACTTCCTACATATCCTCGTGGAGGGAAATCGAAGTCTACATAGTTCAAGGTGGGGGCATAGAATCGAGGTGTACATAGAGGACAGTGACCCAATAATATATTGGGGCTTACATGTGGTTAGAAACCTAGGTTGGTCTGATGCCCGAGGTGCAGACCAAAGATGTGGGTCCCAACAAAGGGGACTATAGTGGATTACTGTTGATTGCGGATCGCAACAGCTTACCACTGGGTGGGGTGACAACGGCTTACTACTGGATGGTGTTCCAACGGCTTACCGCTGGTTGGGGAACACAATGGCTTACCATCAATTGGGGTTCCAATGGCTTACCACTGGTTGGAGTTGACAACGGATTACAGTTGATTGGGATTGAACCTCAGTAAGGTTTCCTACGTACCCTAACTAGGAGATATAGATAAAACCCACGTAGTTAGAAAGTACACAGTTTAGTGTCATGTTGGATGAAAAGGGGACATAGAGTTTAATGTCATGCAGGATGAGGGTGGACCGACGTAGAGTGTTCGGGACCGATGGGTGTGGGGATTTTTCAAGAATCATCCCAAGTCGACCCTGAACCGTTCACCCAGTCCAGCCCGTGATAAGTCCTGAGAGGCATTCTTGATCCTCCTGGGATGGATACAAGCACCGAGGTCATCAATAGAGTATAAAAGGGGATGATTTCTCCCTAACATAAACAATAAAACAAATAGCAAAGAGAAGTGGACAACCCAAATACATTTATAAAAAAACTGAATTAGCCATCATTTATCCAACAAAACTGGGAGAACAACTTAATGATACAACTAAACTGACCATAACTGATGACCAACTAACTCTATGTGACCCCACTGATCACTCTCCAAAAAAACAATCACATGCTTCTCAATGCGATCAAACATAAGCTAAAACCTGCACAAGGTCTAAAAATAGAAAAGAACTATTGACGTGAGTATTAAAACTCAGTAGTCTAGCCCGATAATCTATTCCCAATGAACGTCCTTTAAAATAATATAAACATCAATTTCAAGTTTGAACTACAATATATAAAAGTATGGTTTTCTACAAGGTTACTCAAAAACAAAGTATTTTCCATTGCCCTTATTCTTTTCCAAAACTAGATTCATTCAACTAGCATGCCAATAGCATTTTCAAGGGGAATGTGATGTTTACATTTTCATAATTTCACAAGAGGATAAAACACTTTAATTTGAAAACAATTTTCATAAATCTAATAAAATATATACCACCACTTTACAAGAAAACAATACACAAGAAGGAATAATAGTAATCACACAACAAGGGAAATGTAAATATATATACAAGCATTATATTCATCACTACAAGCAACTGAAATCCAGTAGACATGGGTGAACCTAGAAGATCAAGAAAAATCTAGAACATACTAATACATGAGAATCCATCTCCGTTGGCATGCCACAGATGATGAAAATAAAAATTCCCAAATGCCCGACCACCCTAACTCAGGACAGACCGAGGGGCCCAATCCCATAGTAATAAACCCAAAATATATCCACCTACTATGGGACACTGGTCAATCCATCCACTTTTAGTGTAGCAATCATTCTTAGAATGTTCTCTCAATATGCCAGGTTCCCATGTCTAATGTATATAAAAAGGTTTGTGCCAATCGATTCCATCTGATCATCCAATCACAACATATATATAATGATAATTCACAACATACATCACCTCTAGTCACTCCAAGGACCGATCTCATGCCATTAATAAAAAAGAACATAAAGATTCAAAACTAAGGCACTCTCATAATAGATTAAAATTATTCCTCAGTAATGATGTACCATTCATTATATACATACAATCATGTTATTAGAAACATCCACAGGAGGTTTTCATAACAAACAATTTCATCATTTTTCACAAAGTTACCAAATGGGTCCTTAATCATTTCTTCAAAAAAATGTTTTTCAAAGGTAAAAATTTCACTTTTAATAAAGAGGTGTATAAACACCATTTATAATATAAAACCACTTTCATAAATCCCTTAAAATATTATGGTTACTTATTCAAAATACGATCATTTTCATAAGGATTCCAAACTGGTCATTTTCCGGCAACTCAGGCCAAAACATGTTATAAACCAAAACCTGTTTATTTTTAAAACAAAATACACATTGGAAAGTAATAAATGGATCAAAAAATAAAATTTTCATACTACAAATGTATTTATAAATCCAAACAAATCATTTTAAATTTCACTAGACACATAAAATCCAACCGGGAAATTTACCGAACACATGGCATGCACTCTTTAACAAAACAACTTATTTTAAGCACTTGAAAAAGGATAAAATACCATTTTCATGCCATAAATTTATTAAATCTACAAAAACATATTAAAAATATCATAAACTAGGTGTGAAAGCTCATGTAATAATTTATCAAATAAGAGGAGTGCACATTTATACCAAAACAACTATACTATTAACAAAATAAGGCATAAAACATCATTTTCACACACAAAAATTAAAACCAAGGTTTAAAAGAATCGTATATCATATAAATAAATTTATAATAGCATGATAATTATTAAACTAAAATGATAAAGGCTTTTACAAGGGATATCCTACCTCAAATCCATGGCGGAAAGGAAATGCACAGCCGAAATCACCTGTTGCGGTTCCCAACACTCTAGATCTATGAAGAACCATCCTAAAAGAACCAAAACCCCATCAAAAATCATTCCAAAATACTAACCTAGGTCTTTCATGACTAAGGGAGAAGAGGAAACCAAAATAAAATGAAAGGATAAGGAAGAGGGAGAAGAAAGGAGAGTGAATTTCACTTTGGAAACTAAGGGACTCTTCATTTTCCCTTACATATACACCCTTAGAGGAAAGGTAGTGGAATGTAACCTATTGGAGATGCTCCTTAGGTATGAAATAACCATGAAAATTTGATTTGGGTTAAAAAGAGTTAATGATGAAGGATTTATGAAATAGACAATTTACCTTATAAAATCTGGATAATTTCCGAAATCTTGAGAAGTTTTTCCCTAATACTCGACTAAGATGAGCTCCAAAGAGTGAACATCGACAATGGGGGTGCACCAAGGTATCTTTTACTCGAGTGGGAGGTAGAATCACAGAAAATTTTCAAAAAATAAAAAAAACAATATAAAAGAAAAAAATATATTTTTTAAAAATTGGAAATGGGCCCACAGGCTGGCTCAATACTTGAATAGATAACCCAAATTCACCATGATTATTAATTATTAATGGGTCCAAAAGGATATGTAGGCTTGAATATGTTAGGGGAGGAAAAATAGGAAGTTTAATGAGTCAAAAAATTTATAAAATTAAAGAGTTATAAAAGAAACTAAATATGTTTTTAAATTTGGAAATGGGCTCATAGTTTGGCCCAAATAATGAAGAAATCACCCTTTCTAAAAAAACTCCCAAAAAAATAATTTAGGAACCCAAAGGTGGAATATCAAATATAGATGACACTTCAGAACTCAACATTAATCTTACCAAATACCCAAGAAAAGTATCAATATTTCCAATGAACCGGATCAAAACAAAGACATGAAAAACTGGGTGTGATAGGCTTGAACCTCAGGAAGGCTTCCTTCGTACCTTGCCTTCACAACGATCAAAGTCCACATAGTTCCAAATGGTTTGGTGAAACTAAATAAAGGTTTCAGGACCATTATGTGTTGGGATTGAACCTCAGGGAGGCTTCTTACGTACCTTTCCTTGGCAAGGATCAAAGACCACATAGTTCTGAATGGTTTGGTGAACCAATGTGAAGGGGTCGGGACCAGTAGGTGTTGGGATTGAACCTCAGGGAGGATTCCTACATACCTTGCCTTAGAAAGGATCAAATACCACGTAGTTCTGAATTGGTTTGGTGAACCAACGTGAAGGGTTTGGGACCATTAGGTATGGGGCTTAAACCTCATGGAGGCTTCCTATGTACCTTGCCTTGGTAAGGATCAAAGTCTGCATAGTTCGGAAAGGGTTTGGTGAACTGACGTGAAGGGGTCGTGACTAGTAGGTGTTGGGATTGAACCTTAGAGAGGCTTCCTACATACCTTGTCATGGCAAGGATCAAAGTTCACGTAGTTTCAAATGTTTTGGGACTTACACTCTAGGGTAGCCAGGAGAGTATGTCATGGTCGATGCTTACTCTAAGCCCATGTGAGTCATGCTCGGTGTGAGAAACAAGAGGCAACAAAGACCTAATGATCACATCATAAAAGGTGAGTCTGTGGGAATTGGACTGGGGGTTACATGTGGTTAGCAGCCCAAAGAGGAAACAGGGGCTTATGCATGGTTAGCAGCCCAGGGAGATGGAGATAGGGACTTACTCCAAGATGGAGGCCCAATGACGACAAATCCCAGAGGGAGAGGGATGAGGTTTCAAAGATCCATGTGCCCCTCTCACCTCTTAGTCTTTGGAACTAAATAAGAGTGGAGGAGTAGAGGTGCTTCCTCCTACAAGAAAGGCTAGGGGCTTACACCGAGATGGATTCCCTTATCAGTGGATAGACGCCGCTCCAACAAAGAGGATCTCATTCTATGTGAGGAATATTTCACTCCTGTGGAGACCAGTGGGTGTAGAGAATATCTGAGGTGGGGCACCCCACGTGTGATTCACAGGGCGAGACCACAGTTTAAATTCATGTGCTGAGGACAATGGTGTTTGGTAGTTTAATGTCCTACATCTCAGACAAGGCGGGTTCACTCCACACCCCTAGGACTTACATAACCGGCATGATTTAACCCTTGGTGAAGGGAAGGCACCGGCAATGCCATGGAGTGGGAGTGTTGTGGAGTGATCTACTGAGGGGTCCATAATTGTGTGGTTATAAGAAGAAGCAATATCTATTTTCATGCCTATTCAAGGAAGCATAAGGATAAGAAACTCAACATAAAGCACCGTCCAAGGGACTTTGAAATCACTTCGTACAGAACTGGAGGGTTGTACGGGGAAAGGGGTTGTGGAGCAAATGGGCTCACAAGAAGATGCCTTGTGAAGCTATGGTGCTCTATGTGGTGAAGGGGATTTGTAAAGGGGTATTATTGGTGAATTGGAGTGTCCTAGCCTAGTCATAGGACATCAGTTCACATGGAGGGTGCCTCTTGAAATAGAAAGGATCTCACGAAGTAGGGATTCACGAAGCAAGGGTGAATTTCGAAGCATAGAACTGCAAAGCAGTATACCTCACGAAGCACAGTGACCCTACATTAGAAAGTGGTTTACATGTGCATGTAAGTTACTTCATGATTCATGAGTTCTTTTCAAATACTTGAGTCCCCTTATGGATCTCCTTCCTTTGCGAAGGCCTATGGGCTTCGTGAAGGGCATCCCTGCTTGAAGAGGGGTTTCATTTAATCCAAAGTAAAGGAACTTTGCAATGCTAAAGTACCTTGAAGAGATCATTTTTCACAGAGAAAAAAGTGATTCATGATTGCAAAGCTGAGAAGGAGAAATGTCGGAGGATTCTTTCTTCGGGCTCGGGGGAAGCCCGGTATTTATAGGCAAGAGGCAATGCAAATCAATGATCGATCGATACAAAGCCATGTGGTGCTTTTTCGTAACCATGGAGCCTCCCACCTCTTTTAGTCGCGGATACTTTGCAATCTCCTTTCGGATCATGGAGCCTCCCACCTCTTTACTTTACGGTGGCTTTTAAAATGTCTTTCGGATCGTAGATCCTCCCACCTCTTTGTCTCGCAGTAGCTTCGCAGACGTCTTTCAGATCACGGAGCCTCATACCTCTTTGCTTTGTGGTGACTTCAAAAACGTCTTTTAGATCATAGAACCTTCTGCCTATTTACTTTTTGGCATCCTAGAAGGAGGCGGATTCACACTGGTCGTGGTTCTATGGGGCTCCACGAACAGGCTTCGTGAGGAAGCCTCAATGTAGATGTCTTCCTCTTTGTGTTTTCTCTTCCTCTCCACATATTTTGGCGCCAATAGTCACCTCAAATTCAATTACCATATTCCTTTTAATGTGATTATGAAATGATTGTTTTTATTTGATAGTAAAACTATTTGGTGAAGTCATACATTTATATGAAATGAATAATCTTATTCACATATGCACATGCTACAATGTCGATCGTATATCAAACAAAAAAGGGCATGTCTTCAAACTAAAGAGATTCTTATAGTACACAACCAACAACAATGGTTAGTACAACTGATTTTGTAACACTAAGTGAAATTTAAGAAATAAATCATGGGAAATGAACCATGGAACAGGAGGAATGGTGACAATGACGATGATGATGGAATGGGTTTATGTAATCACTGTCATCATTTTCATTGTTCCTCTTATGTTGTGGTTCATTTTCCACAATTTATTTCTTGAAGTTAAGTTAGTGTTACATAATTAGTTTTACTAACCACTATTGGTGGTTGTGTACTATAATAAGCTATTTTCTCAGTTTGAATAACCTCCTCGTAGTAGTACACATAGGCAAAACATGACTATCTATGTCAAAAATAGTTTTTGATTATGATTCTGATAGTGTAACTAATATTGAAAAATACTGTTGATCATATAATCTTTATTATACTGAAATTTTAAAATGTATTTTTATACCCTAATATATGATACTATTATTTTTTTATATAAAATTTTATTAGAATATCAGTCATATAATATTTTGGAAACCAAGGTAAAAAAGAAGAGATAACACCATATAATTTACAATATGATAATATCACAATGGGGACAATACATCATTGTTGCTGAGAGTGTGAAATATACCCAAAAATGTTAGGTAATAATTTTGTGTTATGACCTTATTGATGAAATATGGTGCATCTCAAACTTTTCCCTTGTTCTTGAGGCTAATCCATCTCATTCCACATCTTGCTGGCCTTTGGTTTCCCATGGGTATGCAACCATTTGATGTTATGTATCACTATCAAGTTGGCCTTTAGGTATTGGGAAATAACAAAACTCCCAAATAGGCATCCATGGTGTAGGATAACAGTTAAAAATTGTGTCTATCTGGTAAATTGGATCAACATATGATTTCTATGATATGTTTAATGAGGCACATGTAGCAATGGCATGTATGCATGGAAACCATAAGGCCTGAAATTTTCCAAATTGACATTGACACATTTCTAGTAATACCACCATTTTTTATTGATTCTATTTGTGATGGGATCTGAATGCTCTTGAAATTCAAATATAGGTTCTTCTCAGTGAAAATGTATGACATGATAACTAGAATCTTATTCAATGTTCTTTTCAATGTCTCATTGAAGGTGTCTTATGTACCTTAGCCCCTGCTAAATTCTATCAGATGATAGTTTTTATCTATCAACAAAGTACTTCACACAATGATATAATGTCTCTTGCACTAGGAAAGTTATGGGTAACTTGTAAATCCCCTTGAAGACACCATTTATGCACTCTAAAATGTTTTTGGTCATGTTTTTATACCTCTTCCCCCCGTCATATGTCAATTTGCATTTTTCTTTTGGAATCTGCATCATATAATCATAAACTTATTGATTAGACTTGGGTATTTTTTTGAAACATTCTTAAAACCTCCATTGATCTGGCTCATATGATACACATAATTGATCATATTTCACATAAATTCTTTTTATCTTTATGTTTAAATGGTAACAAATAACAAATATATTGCATACCTATCCTCATAATTTATTTCTTCATAGGTTCATTGTGGAATGTTTTCCTCACATTACTAGAAATGTGTCTAATACAAAACTGATGATGTGAATGTATGGGTCTCTATGTATCATGGTACACATTGATTTCCTCATTGATTTCCTGATTCTGATCAGATATCAAACAGACACCCTGAATACGGGTGAAATGGTTGTTGATGCATACCAAAAACCAACTCCATGATTCATAGTTTTCCTTATACATAATGGAAAATTCAAGCATAAGAGGTGAACGGTTTCCATCTTTGGTTGACACAATCAACAATATTCCCTTTTATTTTCCATATAGAAATTTCCCATCAATCTGAATGAACTATTTACTGAAATAAAATGCGAAGATACGAGGGAGGAATGCCAAGAAAACCTGATGAAATTGAACACGAGATGTATCATGTTGTTTATCTTGAGACACATGTTTGTTTGTATCAATATGGAATAAAACTTGGTTATGGTACCTTGGTATGGCTAGAAATTTTGGAAACACCCGATACAAGTCATCCCAATCACCATAGACCTTCACAATTTCCTTTTGTTTCACTATCCATGACTTTTTATAGGAAATATTATAACTAAATGTTTTTTGTATACTCTCTTTCACAGGGGATATAGGAACATATTGGAATGTCCTAATCATCTCAATGATAATGCATGACACAAATTTGGCATCCAATGAGGTATGATCTTGTTTCAGGCTTGGTTAAACACAAGTCCAAGTTACCTCAATCCTCGAGATTCTATGACTTTAAAATGAAATGTCCAAAATATCCCTCAATCAGAATATAAAATCATCCTCATACTTCTCATACCGTATGAGATATTTACTACAACTTGATTCCTGAACTATATATCTACAGTTCCTATCAATGTGAAATATCTTTAGCATGCTTTTTAATGTATCTTTACTTAGAAAAATCCTTCAAACATATAAGGTTTTTTCCATCTCACTAAACCTATCTGGTAAAACTCTGGTAAACTCAATTATGAGTTTGAGAACATTGCAGCTGAATTCAGGAACACGTGTCATTGCTTCTGACCAAGATGAAAAGAGTGGTGGAAGATTTATTGTGGCTTGAGGCTATTTTATAACTAATGAATTTCTAGAAACTTCCTCACCAACTTATGTTTCTCCCTCTTCATCAGCACTTTTGTTAGCATATGTTCCATAATTACGAAACTACTCATTGGAATTCGTATTTACATGTATATCTGGGAGATCATCTAGGTTTTCCTCTTCTACATCATTTGGAATAGGCTCAATTTCATGTGGCAGACCATCTTCAACCTCTCTTGTAATTCTATGTCTTCATACAACTATACATTATTATTGTACAGTAGAAACGTCAACAAATAAATCCATCATGGTACTATCTGACCACTGAGAAAATAAATTTATTACTTGGACTCACTGCATGTTAGAAACCAATGGACAAGCTAGATTCCATAGTTTTGTCGGGAATTGAAAATGTATATAGATCATAGACTGGATCTCTTGATTAAGTCCTAGATTTAAGGAACCAAGATTTCTGTATTGAAGGTCACTTAGGGTTACACAATCAGTTTTACTAACCAGTATTGTTGGTTGTGTACTATAATAATCTCCTTACTCAGTTTGAATAACCTTCATGTAACAGTACACATAGGCAAACATGACTCTCTACATCAAAAATGTTTTTTTATTAAGATTATGATAGTGTAACTAATATTAACAATGATGGTTGAACATATAATATTTATTAGAATTTAATTTTAGGACACCTTTTTATACCCTAAAATATGATAGTAATGTTTCATTATATAAAAGTTTATTAGAATATAAGCCACATAATGTTTTGGAAACTGAGGTAAAAAGAAGAGGAAACATCAAATTACTTTATTTATCATTGATAAAATGGAAATTATGATCATATAAAGTGAAATAGAGAAGAAAAAAGATATTAAATAACGTATTAATACTTTACAACATAAAAAAAACCTTGATATTTTTCAATAGAACCTATTTTGGATGAGATGATCCTCACTTTGGACGTGAGATAAAATCCAGCTTATTTTCACTTAGTATCTTAATAAAATATTCTAAAGATATGTATTTAACTTTATAATTTTTAAAATCTTTCAGCCTTCTAATAAAATATCTTATATTTTATCTTATATTTTATTAGAAGATTGAAAGATTTACAAAATTCCAAAGTTAAATATATATCCTTCAAAGATGTTATTAAGCTACCAATTGAAAATAAGTTAGATTTTATCTCATGTCTGAATTGAGGCTCATATCATCCAAACCACATTCTATTGAAAAAATTTAAGGTATTTCTTGTAAGTTGTAAATCATTCATGTGTTATTTAATGTGTTTGTTCTTCTCCATTTCACTTTATATGATCATAAGTATCATTAGCTAATCATTATATGTATTTATTTTTTAATCCTATGTTATTCATTAATTAATCTATAATTAATCATTACTAATAATAAATATAATTTCTAAACTATATAATCTTTATGATAGTATAATTTTAAAACATTTTCTTATATCCTAAACTATGATACTAATGTTTCTTGGTACAGGTTTTACTAAGTTAATAATTCTTTAATCACTAGTTAATAATTACTAAGTTATTCATAAGTTAATCATTCTTCAATCACTCTATAATCATTCTTCAATCACTCAATAATCATTCCTTATTCAATAATTAATCATATGATATTCATTAGTTAATTATTATTAGCTAATCATTACACGTGTCCATTTTTTAATCCTAATTTATTCAAAATTAAGTTATACTTAATCATTACTAATAATAAGAATTATTTATAAACTATATATAACTAATTAAACTACTTGATAAATAACATATTTAAAACTAACTAAAAAGAATTAAATTAATAATAATAAATTTAATTCTTTAATGTCTTTTCCCTTGCCCATTTAATTTTATATCATCATAATTATCATTTTATCATTGATAAATATACTGATTTTATTTTTCTTTTATTAGGTATTTTAGTAGTTTATAAAGAAAATATGAATCATCTAATGCATATCCCCTAGGAGTGTCAAACCAAGAGTGCAGTATGGCTCGTTGTCATGCACCAGTTCCTGTTCGAGTCTAGCTCAAAGTAGTGTTTTCATGTTTTACCCCTAGGTACATCTATGCCATAGCCACATCCACTTGTTTATATCCTAACAGGGATTTGATTTCTTAGATAACCACATAATCTTTATGCTACCAAAATTTTAGAACATTTAATCCTAAGTTATTCTATAGTTAATCTATACTTAATCATTACTAATAATAACTGTTATTTCAAAATATATATAACTAAATAAACTACTTAATAAAAAAATTATTTAGAACTAACTAAACAACTTCAAAAATGAAATATTTAGAACTAAAAATAATTCAATTAAATAAATAAAAAATATTAAATTAAATAAAAAATACCTCTAAATGGTGAATCGTAAAAAAAAATCAAGACTTATTTTAGACCACTGAATCCACTGCATGAGAAAATGACTTTTTTTAGATAGAGAAGCAGTGTAATGAAGAGAGATTATGGTAAATGGAAGTGGGGAGAAGGGGGGTTCCCTTTTATAGGGAGTTGAGGAAAATATGGCAGTGGGGGTGCCGCCTTTTTCCTAATGTAAAGGCAAAAGGTGGTACCCCTAATGCTTCCTTTCACCTAATGTAAATTCAAAAGGTAGAACCCCCCTTATACCTTTTCCATGTCATCGATATGGGCCAAAAGCGGTAGGGTTGAAGTATGGTGGTAGCGTGACTTCCACCTTTCAATCATTTTAAAAAAAATTAACCTGGACATATTTAAAAAAAATAAAAAACATTAAACACACTCAAAATAAAACTATTACAAATAGAATCTTGCATCATAGCCCTAATGGATACATCACAGGGTCCATGCATGATTGAATGAGTGGATTTATAGAGTCTTTAAACTAAATATAAAATATCATAATTGTATGATAACATGTAGTTATATTTTTAATATAGGATCTACTAATATTTATGAATATTTAAAAGCCATAATTTAATGAATTAATTATGGAAAACATGGTTTATGAATTTGAATATGAATAATACCATCAATATCATGATCCAATGAAGGTAATGGATTTTAAGTGGGGTCATGGAGATCATGGTTTAGATAAATGGAGAGCTTATTGTGGATAGTACTCATGGGAATTCATATCCTTTAAATATGATAACATCTTGTGTGTTTATGTTCATGGAAATAACCTAGGAGTTGTAGAGAATTTAAGAGACATTTATGAATCTTAAAATTATATTTACATCACATGTGATAATTCATGTATAAAAAATATATCTACACCACATGAGATAGTTTTTATATTGTGGAAGAAAAACATCTTTTGTTTAATTATATGAAAAATGTAATAGGAGACTCTACAATATTAAAAATACCTACAGAATGATATAAATATATATATATAGTTCTATTAGAAAATATTCATTTAGAAGAAAAAGGGGAGTTCAACCATGAAAATTTCTTGATATAATTTTCACGTCAAATTTCTGAAAGGGGTGAGTTATTGCATCTAGAAAAGTAAAGACATTCCATTATTATTATTATTGGGCAAAAATCCCTCAAGGTAACATTGCAGTATTTTTGGGTTGATTGTGTTTGTTGACAAAGCAGGTTTCCATGGAGAATTGTCGGGTTCCCAAGAAGTTGTTGACATTACATGTTGACAAAGAACTATGACAAAGGAAAGGACGATCTGGAGGTGGTACAAAAGAGCAGTACAAGGTGGCGCCGTTTCCCAGTGTTTGCCAAATTTTTGGGGTCCAAAATTTGGAGTTTGGTGAGCATCGCGAAAATAGGATTTCCATGAAGAGAATAATTTCATATGGCAAAGGCATGAATTTCGCGAAGATAGGATGCATGGTTTGGAAATCGCGAAGACCAGAAGAATGGAGGCGGTGATGCTTCGCGATTACGTCAAGCTTCGCGAACGGCAGAGGCTGAAGCGCATCGCGGCGGAGACGGGCTTTGCGAGAGAGCTTCGTGGCGAAGGCGCGAAGGAATGTTGGGCTTCGCGAAGGAGCTTCGCGGCGAAGGCGCGAGCCGCGAAGGTAAGTTAACGGTGATTCATCGCGACTACGTCAAGCTCCGCGAACGGAAGATTGTCGTGGAGCTTCGCGATTTGGACAGAATTCCGACAGAAACTTTGGAGCTTCGCGATTTGAGATGACGTGGCATTGACTTCGCGCGTAAGGGACGAGGGTCGGTGGAATCGCCTATAAATAGAGGCCGACCCCTTCGAACGAGGAGAGATAATTTTTCAGAGAAAATACTTTGCTCTCGATTTGCGAAGGTGGTTCGCGGAGCCAGTGTGTTTCGCGAAATAGGTGCTTCGCGGCGGCTATTGTAGCTCCGCGAAA
Organism: Viscum album; assembly: GCA_963277665.1. NCBI lineage: Eukaryota > Viridiplantae > Streptophyta > Magnoliopsida > Santalales > Viscaceae > Viscum > Viscum album. The sequence continues at coordinate 1,423,190,816 of OY728161.1, forward strand.
CCTGCGAACTCCGCGTTGGCTTACTTAGCTTCGCGAGGGTCGTTGCTTTGCGACGGCTTGAGCATCGCGAGAGTGCTTCGCGAAGGAGCTTCGCGAGTGAGCTTCGCGAAAAGGCAGGAGCTTCGCGAAGGCTTGGTTGAGCTTCGCGAAATTGGGAGCCTCGCATTGTAGGGTGCTTTGCGTAGGTCTATCCAAAGGTTGTTTGCCCAGTGGATAGTGGCAAAGGGGTATTCATCTACGGGTGAAAGTTGAACTTCATCAGAGCATCTACATACATAGAAAGATGCATTCCTTAAAGGAAATGAAGAGACCTATAGGTCTATAAACTGTGAGTGGATTCCTTCCAAGAGCAGTGAGCTTAGGAAGAGGAAGAAGGTGATCCTCTCCACCGGCAGTGAGCCAGTGAGAGAGAAACAGGGAGTGACCCTTGGGAAAGCAGTGAGCTGACCCTAAACATTGTATAGACAGTGAGCCTGGGCATATAAGTGATCTAGCCCGAACATTGTAATCCACAGCTAGTGAAGTTTAGTGGACTTGGTACGACCGGAAACCTGTCGGCGTATGCTCCTTGGACGTAGCCCTTAGCGGTGAACCAAGTAAAATTGTTGTGTCTTGTGCTTGCTTTACTTTCTGTTTATATTGTGCAGCAGTAAAGAGAGAGAAGAGTGTTTTTCTTAACAGCGAAACAAGATCAGAACGGGCTTTTTTTTAATTACTCATACCCTGATTCACCCCCCCTCTCAGGGTATTCAGCCTAGTGGACCTGACAAGTCGTATCAGAGGGAAAGGTTAACAGTTGGTCTTCTATCAATGGAGGTCACTAATCATAGAGGGATTCCGATCTTCAACGGATGTAATTTTCAGATATGGAAGAATCGAATGCAACACTATTTCCAATCTTTGGGAATGGATGTGTTTTCAGCAGCTATGCATGGTATCACAGCTGATATTACTAGTGGTGCATTATCAGAAGCTGAGCACAAAGAGTTGGATGCTGATTCCAAAGCAATCAACGCCTTAGGGGGAGCCCTCTCTAATCCCATTTATACAAAGGTGATGTCATGCAAAACGTCACATGCCATGTGGGAAAAGCTTTTGAATATTTATGAAGGGGATACAAAATTCAGAGAGGCAAAGCTGCAAGTGTTGTGGAACAAGTATGAAGATCTCAGAATGAACCCGAATGAGTCTGTTGATGTATTCTTTGACAGGGTAAATGCTGTGGTAGAAGACATGCGGGGTCTTGGAAAAATTATTGAAGACATTAAAATGGTAAAGCGCATCTTGAGAAAGCTTCCACCTCGGTTCAATCCGAAAGTTTCTGTGTTGGAAGATAAATATCCGAAAGAGCTAACATTGGATAACCTACATAGCACTCTTATTGCATATGAAATGAGAAATGATGACAACGATGTTGTGGAAAAGGGGAAATCCAAAGAGGTGGCATTTAAGGCCATGAAGAGGCTCACTGTTGAATATTCTCAGGAGGAAGAAGAGTCAGATGAGGTGATGTCGTTCCTTTCTTCAAATCTGCAAAGAGGAAAAGGAAAGTTTAAAGGGAAACTTCCACTAGCATGATTCCGATGCAGAAAGGTTGGTCATCTTGCTGCAAGATTCCCCAAAAAGTTTCAAGAAGAAAGCGATGAAGATGAAGTTGAAATTCCCATGAAAAAATCTTCAGCCTATGTGAAAGGGAAGAAGCAGTTCAAGAGAAATTTCTTTAAGAAGAAGAATCTTCTTTCCCAAGAAATTGACAGTTCAGCTGAGTCTGAGGGTGAAGAAGTTGAAGAGATAGAAAACTGCAAAGATCGTGGTCAAAATGCGATGGTGGCTGTTGCTAGTAGTGCTCTAGAAAAGAAAGAAACTGAAACTGATGAAGAAGAAGAATAAATTGAAGGGAGAGTTGACATGGAAGCTGAATTAGAAGCAGCTCTTGAAGAGATAGATGTTTGGTGAGCAAAAACAAAGAAAGCCAACAAGATAGTACGTGATTCCAAACTCTACATGCAACAACAAGAAGAAGAAAAGTTTGAGCTTGAGAAAGAAATTGAAAATCTTAAGTCTTCCAGGCCATAGTTCACAGAAAAGGTTGATGAGAATAAGCTCAAGATTGAAGAGAAGAAAAGGGAGATCGATTGCTTGAGTCGAAAAGTGAAAGATCACGTCAAGCGTATTGAAGAGCTTGAAGATGAAGTTGTCGGTCTGTGGAGAAAAGTTAAAGACCAGGAAAAACCTATGAATCCCAACACATTCTTGGGAAATCAGGTCGTTACGAAGACGGAAAAGAAGAAAGAAGAGCCTAGTAGTTCAGCAGTAAAGAAGCAGCAATTGAACTCAGATGTTAAGGCTGATTCATGGCTTAATCAGAAACAAAAATCTGCGGCAGTTGAAGTTAGACCGCAAGCACCTGTCCCGAGATTGAAAGTGGATTTGAGCACAAAGTAGAATCAGAATACTCAGAGATCCAAAGGGGAAACTCGTAGTGCTGAAGTAACACGAAGGAATGCACCTTATATCAGGTGTTATTGTTGTGGAAAGATGGGACATTCACAGTATGTGTGTTCCATAGCCAAAAGATATCGAAGGGAACAAGAACAGAGATGGCAACCAAACAGAGAACGGTTTTCCAGAACATTTTTTGAAGGACACTGTTTTTGGTGCGGAGGATTTGGACACATGGCTAGGTATTGCACTCCGACCATTCAGAAAAATGTGCCAAAGCAGAATCAAAATGTTCGCAAGAAGCAGATTAGTAAACCGACAAGTGAGTTAAAAGTTCAGAACAGATTTGCAGTTTTGCAAGATGAAGTTGGTCCATCATACTCTGAGAAAGAACAGAAGCCTCAATCCATGCCGAGTATGAAAGAAAAAGTATGGACTAGGAAGAAGAAAACTGAGAAGGCCGTAGTTGCTGAAATTTCCCTTAAAGCATCAGATCGTTCTGGTGTTTGGATCCTTGACAGTGGTTGCACATACCACATGACGGGTAATAAGGATCTGGTTACAGGCATAAAATATGAAAAAGAAGGAGTTTTCAAGTTTGGAAATGATGAAGGCCTGAAGATTGTTGGCTCAGGAAAAGCCAAGTTTGGGGGCAACGAAATGAGACATGCTGATGTCTTGGTGGTAGAGGGTCTCAGTCATAATTTGCTTAGCGTCAGTCAACTATGTGACTCTGGGTACTCTATCCTATTTACCAAGAAGATGGGTATTGTTAAAAGAAAATATGGAATAGTCATTTTTTCAGGGAAAACGAACAAAGGGGAATCTTTACCTGGTAGGTGGGGAAGAAGATTCATGCCTTTTATCCAGAGAAGAAGAAAATCAGCTGTGGCATAAGCAACTTGGTCATCTATGTCAACCATCTATGGAAGATCTGGTAAAGTGTGATGCTGCTAGAGACCTTCTCAAACTATCACGTGATCGCACTCATACGTGTGATGCTTGTCAACAAGGGAAGATCATCAGGAAGACATACAGGCCAAAGGAACAAAAAGCAACTCGAGTTCTCGAATTGGTGCATGCTGATGTATGTGGACCTATCTCACCACGAGCTATAGATGGGAAAAGGTACTATGTTCTTTTCATTGATGACTACAGCAGAATGGCCTGGGTATTCATCATTACCCATAAGACAGAGGTGTTTAGTTGCATAAAGCAGTACAGGAGGGAATCAGAAAAGATGATTGGGCAGAAAATTCTGAAGTTTCGTACTGATAACGGTACAGAATTTACAAATAGTTAGGTTGAAAACTATCTCGAGAAACATGGGATAAGGCATCAAGTTTCATCAGTAAGAACTCCCCAATAGAATGGAGTGGTTGAAAGGAGAAATCGGATCATCAACAACATGGCCAGAACAATGCTTATTGATAAGGACCTACCAGAGAAATTTTGGAAGGAAGCAGTTTTGACATCGGTCTATGTTTCAAACAGGTCCCTGTTATGTCTGAAGCAAGGGAAGACTCCGTATGAACTGTGGTACGGAAAGAAGCCAACGTTGAAATACTTTCGAATCTTTGGAAGTAAGTGTTTCATTCTCAACAAAGAACATCATAGGAAGTTTTAGGCATGAGGATATGAAGGGATATTCCTTGGAAATTCAGGGAAAAGCAAAGCATATAAATGCTTCAACAAGAGGCTGGGAAAAATTGTTGAGAGCAATGATGTCACTATAGTCGAAAATGAACAGACTGCTCAACGACCCAGTGAACAGGTTCTGGATGAAAGTGATGATGAGGTAAGCAACACAGGGGGAGTAGAAGTGGCAGAGGCTGACTTAGAAGAAGATTCTGATGATGAACAAGAAAGTGTCAAGTCTGTATCTGCAAAGAAGCCCAAGAATCGAGCTGAAATTGATAGGCAAAATATAATTGGTGATCAGACAGCTCCAGTTCAGACTCGAAGAATTAAATCATTACAGAAAACATCATTTTTATCTCAGGTGGAGCCAAAATGTTTTTCCGATGCAGCTGAAGATGAAAACGGGCTTCAGGCTATGAATGAAGAGCTTGATCAAATTGAGAAGAACCAGACATGGGAGATTGTTTCGAGGCCAGCAGACAAGAATGTCATTGGGACCAAATGGGTCTATCGCAATAAGATGAATGAATATGGCACAGTGATTCGGAACAAAGCACGTCTAGTGTGCAAGGGGTACTCCCAGATCGAGGGAATTGATGTTGATGAGACATTTGCATCGGTTGCAAGGCTGGAGACAATAAGATTATTTCTAGCCATCGCAGTGCAAAGGAAGTTCAAAGTGTTCCAGATGGATGTCAAATCTGCATTCTTGAATGGTGTTCTGGAAGAGGAGGTGTATATTGAGCAGCCATATGGTTTTCTCATTCATGAGGATGAGAAAAAAGTTTGCAGGCTGAAGAAGGCATTGTATGGGATGAAACAAGCACCAAGGGCATGGTACTCAAGGCTTGATCAGTACTTGAAGAAGCTTGGTTTTCAGCGTGGAGGAGTTGATTACAATATCTATTTCAGTAATGACAGTAATCAAAGGATGATGGTATTGGTTTATGTCGATGACATAATATTTGGTGGATCAGATGAAGCTCAGTGCAGACAGTTTTCCGAATTCATGAAAAATGAGTTTGAAATGTCAATGATTGGAGAGCTAACGTTTTTCCTTGGTCTACAGGTAACACAAGGAAGGAATGGAACATTCATTTCTCAATCTAAATATGCCAAGGAGGTCCTGAGAAGGTTTGGAATGGAAAATTCCAAGGAGATGAAGACTCTGGTGGCTACCCGGATGAAATTATCAAAAGATGAGGATGGAAAGGCAGTTAATATCACAGAATACAGGCAAATCATTGGAAGTCTGTTGTACTTAACCGCAACAAGGCCTGATATTGTTTTCGCCACATGCCAAGCAGCGAGATATCAGAGTAATACCAAGGAAAGTCACATGCTCGCAGTGAAAAGAATACTTCGGTATATTAAGGGCACGGTGGACTTCGGCTTGACATACAATGACAAATCTCAGACAGAGTTATTGGGGTACACTAATGCAGACTGGGCCGGTTCAGCGGATGATAGAAAATCAACGTCAGGTGGTGCATTATATCTTGGTGGATTGTGTATTTCTTGGCTAATCAAGAAGCAAGATTGCATTTCATTGAGCACCGCAGAAGCTGAGTATATTGCGGCCACTCAAGCCTACACACAGTTATTGTGGATGACGCAGCAGCTTGAATATATGGGAGTTGAAGTGAAGTCTCCGATCGGAATCCAGTGCGACAACTCAAGTGCTATAAATCTTAGCAAAAATCCCGTCCATCATTCGAGGACAAAGCACATTGAGATTAGGTATCATTTTATCAAGGAGAAGGTTGAGCAGGGAATCGTGAAGTTGGAGTACGTGCCTACAGAGCTACAGGTTGCAGACATTCTGACAAAGGCCTTACCCAAGGAATCTTTTGAGAGGCATCGACTGGCTCTGGGAGTTCAGTCGATTCCCCTCACTTGAAATAGTGTGGATTTGGGACCCCCCCCCCTCTCCCCGAGGTATGGTGTGTTTTTCCCTAATGTGCTGATATGTGTTCTCTACCATGTTACAGACTTCAACGGAGTGACATTTGGGTTCGTTGACAAAGGGGGAGAAAAGTGTTTGTTAATGGGGGAGAAAATAGTGGTTGTTCAAGGGAGAGACAGTGCGGAGATTTGATAAATCTTTTTTGATATGGGGAGAAGCTGACAGGTGGAGCATCCAGAAAGGGGGAGCAATGAGAAAGGGGGAGAGATTTTTAAAACTGTCAATGCTAAAAGTGATCGTTCAAAGCATAGATATCACGACAGCTGAGGATCGTGATAAAATCAGAACAGTGGTGTTGGAATGGTGTGAGACGGTGTCCAGATATCAACAATTGGGTGGAATCGACATCTGGGGTCTGACATGAAGTGATTCATTGATGAACTTTTCATACTACTCTTGTTTCTCACGCCGAGCATTGCTCATGTGGGCTTAGAGTACGTGTTAAGTGAATCCTTGAACTCTATCATAATCGCAAGAGGAAAATGGTGGTAGCAGCTAGAAGAAGACTCAGTGAGGTATCAAAGTGCAGAAAATATTTCTGAGCAGAGTTGTGAAGAGTTGTCAATAAACCCAAAGGGGGAGATTGTTGGGCAAAAATCCCTCAAGGTAACATTGCAAGTATTTTTGGGTTGATTGTGTTTGTTGACAAAGAAGGTTTCCATGGAGAATTGTCGAGTTCCCGAGAAGTTGTTGACATTACATGTTGACAAAGAACTATGACAAAGGAAAGGATGATCTAGAGGCAGTACAAAAGAGTAGTACAAGGTGGCGTCGTTTCCCAGTGTTTGCCAAATTTTTGGGGTCCAAAATTTGGAGTTTGGTGAGCATCGCGAAAATAGGATTTCCATGAAGAGCATAATTTCATATGGCAAAGGCATGAATTTCGCGAAGATAGGATGCATGGTTTGGAAATCGCGAAGACCAGAAGAATGGAGGCGGTGATGCTTCGCGATTACGTCAAGCTTCGCGAACGGCAGAGGCTGAAGCGCATCGCGGCGGAGACGGGCTTTGCGAGAGAGCTTCATGGCGAAGGCGCGAAGGAATGTTGGGCTTCGTGAAGGAGCTTCGCGGTGAAGGCGCGAGCCGCGAAGGTAAGTTAACGGTGATTCATCGCGACTACGTCAAGCTCCGCGAACGGAAGATTGCCGTGGAGCTTCGCGATTTGGACAGAATTCCGATAGAAACTTTAGAACTTCGCGATTTGAGATGACGTGGCGTTGACTTCGCGTGGAAGGGACGAGGGTCGGTGGAATCGCCTATAAATAGAGGCCGACCCCTTCGAACGAGGAGAGATAATTTTTCAGAGAAAATACTTTGCTCTCGATTTGCGAAGGTGGTTCGCGGAGCCAGTGTGCTTCGCGAAATAGGTGCTTCGCGGCGGCTATTGTAGCTCCACGAAACCTGCGAGATCCGCGTTGGCTTACTTAGCTTCGCGAGGGTCGTTGCTTTGTGACGGCTTGAGCATCGCGAGAGTGCTTCGCGAAGGATCTTCGCGAGTGAGCTTCGCGAAAAGGCAGGAGCTTCGCGAAGGCTTGGTTGAGCTTCGCGAAATTGGGAGCCTCGCATTGTAGGGTGCTTTGCGAAGGTCTTTCCAAAGGTTGTTTTCCCAGTGGATAGTGGAAAAGGGGTATTCATCTACGGGTGAAAGTTGAACTTCAATAGAGCATCTACATACAGAGAAAGATGCATTCCTTAATGGAAATGAAGAGACCTACAGGTCTATAAACTGTGAGTGGATTCCTTCCAAGAGCAGTGAGCTTAGGAAGAGGAAGAAGGTGATCCTCTCCACCGGCAGTGATCCAGAGAGAGAGAAACAGGGAGTGACCCTTGGGAAAGCAGTGAGCTGACCCTAAACATTGTATAGGCAGTGAGCCTGGGCATAGAAGTGATCTAGCCCGAACATTGTAATCCACAGCTAGTGAAGTTTAGTGGACTTGGTACGACCGGCAACCTGTCGGCGTATGCTCCTTGGACGTAGCCCTTAGCGGTTAACCAAGTAAAATTGTTGTGTCCTGTGCTTGCTTTACTTTCTCTTTATATTGTGCAGCAGGAAAGAGAGAGAAGAGTGTTTTGCTTAACAGCGAAACAAGATCAGAACGGGCTTTTTTTTAATTAGTCATACCCTGATTCACCCCCCCCTCTCAGGGTATTCATCCTAGTGGACCTGACAATTATAGAAATAAATAGTAGTTATAGAATTTTTCTTGAAAGAAGAATACTTGAAATATCCTATAGATCATGAAAAAGGATAAATAGTGTTTGTGATCTCACATGGAAAGAAGTATCTTGAGATTATTTTCATAGAAAATCTATGAAGGAAAAACTGGATATTCGAAGGGAACCAATCTATAATCTATATAACTCTCAAACAATAAGTGATATTTTTCTTCATCTTATGTTCCAATTATTTCTAATTTTAAAATAAATGATCATAAGTAGGAAGTGTGAGGGAATTGATCTCAGGGAGATAGTGCATCTACCCCAAAACTTTGTAAGGTTGTGATCCTAGGAAGGAGTGACCTAGCCTAAATATATAAGCAGTGATCTTAGTGATTTTGGTGCACCAACACAATTTTTGAAACATGATCAGTATACTACACCACTATGGTTAACAAAGTAAAACCCCAAGTTTCCTTGTGATTATATTTATTTACTCATTGTGCATCATCATTAGATAAAATTAGTAAAGATGATAAAAAGTAAAATTAATATATGGTGGCTATTTGGGTAATTAGATCAACACAAATTATATGAAAAAAAGAGGTGGCCCTTATAATTAAGAGGCTGAGATCCACTAGGAAATAAATAACATTAAAACTTATCCATACCCTGATTATCCCATCAGGGTATCTAAGCCCTCCTTAGGCTTAACAGTAACCGTTAAAGGAAAATCAAAAATAATATTTCCATTATCACATGACAATCATAACTTTTTAATCGAGTAATGTGACTATTTATGACATAGAAAAATTAGAGTCATACCCATCTGTTAACCAAAACTTGTAATATAATGACATAATAATAAATGACTTTATTTATAAAGTGTATAAGATAAATTTGTATTCATTAAGTTATATTATCTTAAATTTTCAAATAACTCAAGTTAGGGACACCTAAAAACTTGGGAAAGATCTAACTATGTCTTTAGAGTATCATTAGTCTTACTAGGTGTGTCTATCATAGTATAAAATATATTATCAAAATAGTTTTTCTCAGTATGCATGACATCAAACATGTGATGGACCAACAAATCATACCAATATGGAAGGTTCCAAAAAAATACTTTTCTTTATCCAATTTTTATCTCTCCAATAGCCACCTATTTTTTATTAGTTTATAGTTGGTTTAAAGTTAACAAAAAGTATTAAAGAGATGATGGATTTTACCTAAATACCTAAGATCACTATAGGAGGTCCATCTCTTTTAATTCTATATTTTTTTTAATTTATTTATATTCGTTTGGAAAGTATGATCTACATGAAGAAATATTTGATGATAGTCAAAAAAATAATGTTTTCTTCCTTTAAAACATAAACATTTTATTTTCACTCATGCAGTACAGACATGATTTTGGACCATGTGTACTCCATCCATATGACATGTAATATGCTATAAAGTCACTAATTATCCAAAATAATGTAGCTTATATTGAAAAATTATATTTTTCAACTACATCATATGTAGTTACAGCATCACTCAAAAATAAATTTAACTTTCTAATCAATGGATTTCAATAAACATCAATAGTCTTGTTTGGATATCCTAGAATTCTCAATGTCAAATAGATATATATTTCATTCATCAACATCCAAGGAGGTAATTTGTATAGTGTTATGAAGACATTCCAACATGAATATTGATTGTCGTAGGTTCCAAATGGATAGAAATGATTAGTATAAAAACCTAACCGCATGTTATGAGGTTCTAAATAAAATGACATAAAACCTGATAGATGTGTTTCCATGAATCACCATCACAGGGATGATTTAAGATTTTACTGAAAGAAATATTAGATTAATTCTATAGAATCAATGAATCTATGTTGTGAGACATAGATAAATGTTTCAATTTAGGTGTAAGTGAAAAATACCTCAGCTGTTTAATAGGGAAAAATTTAGACTTTCCTTATTGTACTTATGTATACCTTGATTGTCCACATTTAGGATAATTAATGATTAATATTCACTATAATATAATATTTAATCATTTGAACATGTATGAATATTATAATAACTAAGAACTAAATTACAAAAAAAAACTTTTTTCTTTCATATAAATTATTATGGGACATATTTCCCTTAGGTAACAATGATTTAACCCAAAAAATATTTTAATAAAAAATCTATTTTTCCTTCCATTATCTGATTAAATAGCCATAAATTTTACAACAAATTTAAATTTTCTTATCTTGCATCTGGGATATAAATCCTCCTTGGTATATTTCAAAAACTAATAAAATTAAGATGATTCCAATTCATGATTTGAATTATAATTTGGATTTTCTATTTATTGAAAAGATGGGTCATCGACCTCATGTACTAAAGTTTGAAACTGTGATGGATCTAGAACTAAAAAATTTAAATGTTATTCTAAATTACAATCACAATGTTTATACCAAAAACCACAATATTTATAAAAACAACAAACACAATAAATTAACTCCAACATTTTTAAACGTTTCAAATCTCTTAAGATCATATTTCTTACACAAACACTTAATTGTCCCTTCTAAAACAAATTTTGGGTTTGATGATGAAAATAATATAAACGTTTAAAAAACCTCAATATATATAGTATTAATTATAGAACCGTTCATATTTCTATAATGATTTATTCAGTTAGAGTCACGTAATAAAAACCAGTGTCAACTTCTTGGGTCCATATTTTTTAAAAAATGTAACCTTAATTAAATAATATATAAAATTATAAAACTAAGTAAGACTAATTATTATGGATTAATTAATATTAATTAAGACAAATAAATACTGATTAAAACTAATTATTTCAATTTTTCACTAATTTCATTAATTTTTACTAATTTTTACTAATTATTACTAATTATCACTAATTATTACTAATTGTCACTATTTATTACTAATTGTCGCTATTTATTACTAATTAACATTAGTTAACACAAATTAACGATATATATTACTAATTAAGGAGTAAAATATGAACAATTAATAAGAAATATTGGTTATTATTAATCTGATGGAAAGGAATAACTTCATAAGGATGATCTGAGGGTTATTAGAAAATTAGAGGCTAGAAAAGAATGCATATGGTATTTAATAAGGAATAAAATATGAACAATTCATGAGAAATATTATTTACGATTAATATGATAGAAAGGAATAATTAAGGAATAAAATACAAGAAATTTATAATAAATATTAGTTATTATTAATCTTATAGAAAGAAATAATTATGGATAGATGATCTGAGGGGTATCATAAAAATAGAGATTAGAAGAAGAAAAAATGCATATAAGATTTAATAAGGAATAAAATATGAACAATTCATAAGAAATATTTATTATGATTAGTCTAATAGAAATGAATAATTTTAGGACTAAAATATGATCAATTCATAATAAATATTGGTTATCATTAATCTAATGGAAAGGAATAATTACAAATGGATGATCCAAGGGATATTAGATAATTAGAGACTAAAAAATATATATAATATTTAATATGAAATAAAATATAATCAATTTATAAGAAATGTCACATTAACTTTGTAAAGACTCAAAGCTTGACATATATGAAAATTACATTACTTTTTCGGAATACTTAGTACATAACAAAAACACACACACAAGGATCGTAATAGTTTAGTGTCTTTGGAAACTCGGAATATAATCTTCTAATCGTGGTGAAAGATCTTCAACATCTCCCATAAAGATCTCCCACTTTTTTTCTTACCTAAAACCTTTCTTTATATCCTGGGGAAAATAAAACATAAAATAGTGAGCTCAAATGCTCAGTAAGGGTAAAAAAAAGAAAAATCAATCACATCATATTCATAAGAACATAACATTTTGGAAATCTTAACGTGCAAAAGAGATCATAATATCATAACATGGGATAAATCATAGTAGTGAAATGAAATCCCAATAATCATAACTTAAAACATGAAACTTTGTGTCATACACACATAATCATAGAGAATCATATCTTATTAGTCAAGACTCATTGCCAAGACTATCTTAGTGGACAAAGTCCATTTCTGAACCGAGTCACCCTCGTTTCAGTCCTGTTTCACTGAACCGGTATAACCTACCATTCCAGCCATGTCTATCTCATGAGATATAAAATCTTTACCCAATGCATTGGAGGGAGATATAGGTCCCACCCATCTCATAATGATACCATTCTTATGTGTGCCACAAAATCATAAACCATACATCATAGCATAACCCATGTAATAAAAATGGGAATCTTAAACATCATGAAATCATAAAACAATTCATATAAGATAAATGAATTCATAAAAATAATTCCATCACAACATAATTAAATCAATGTAATAATAGGGATAAAAAAAAGAACCCTTTATTATCTTAGATGTAAAATAATTTTGATATAACAATTGAACTTCATTCTTGAGGAAAATATCCTTTCTACTTAAAAAACACTTTTCCTTTCTTAACATGTCGTAAAATTATAAAATAAAAGAAGTTGATTAAAAATAAACTTGAAAACTTGTAAAGTAAGCTTCTTGTAAATAATGTTTTAAAAATCCATTAATGTCGTATAAGTTAGAAAAAACATTCTTCTCGTACTTTTTTCGGAAAAGTCAAAAAAGTACCGCGTATGAAAAACGACAAAAGATTCCTTTCATATCTTTTACTAAAAACTCACCGAAGGGTAAAATAGGATTTAAACAATTGTAGGTGAATGGAAATAATATTACATATTGAGGAAACATGGATGTGGATGATAAAATACACCCCAGTAAATACTAAAGTATAAACAATCTCAGATAAAAATGAGATTGTGATATTTCCCTTACCTTATGTCCGATTTGCTTCGTAAGTGTCCGAACCTCCTGTATAATGATTTAAATAATGTCATTGACTTATTACAGAATCATATTCATTGTTATTATATCATATATGGTTCACTTATGACTTTATATTACCCGTTCTTTTGTAAATTCATGTTAAAGTAGCGTTTTGGGTAAAATCGTCTCATTTGTCGTTCTTGTTTTAACTTGTAATTATTCATATGATTACTTATATCATTATTACTTAATTATAGAATATAAAACATGATTTATATATAATATATATTCAGAATATACATATATATAATGGATCGATAAATGGAAAGAAATACACCGTTCATGGAGACGGTAGGCCGTACGTACGCATGAACGCTGTTTTCTTTTCGTTATTGAATTGAGTGGAATTAAGAAGATGACATACATATATATACACATAAGTCCAGTAGCTTTATAATGTCATATATTTCATTATTATTGCTTATATATACTTTATAATCATTCTTAAATGGTTAACATGGAGAATGAATCTCATCGCGTCGTGGAGACGGTAGTCCGTACGTACGCACGAGCGATGATATCATTTCCATAATTATTGAATTGAATTGGAGTGGATGATACAATATATCAGAATCAATATAATGTTCTAATAACTATGTATAGTTATTCTTTACACCATTATACCCATCCATGTAAGGTGGTGGTTGAAAATAGATTACACCATGGCATGGAGACGGTATTCCGTACGTACGCACGCGCGGTGATTTCCTTTTTCTGTAGGATGGATAGAAGGTTAATTAGAGCTGTTTCATATTTATAATAACATATCAGTATATAATAAATACTGATGTTATTACTTTATCATGAAATAACTAAAGAAGAATAAGTTGAAGAAGAAAGAAATTGAAAAAGATCGGTAATGGATATTACCTCTTTTTGACGCGCCTTTTCTTAACCTCCACTTAAAGAACTAAGGATAGTCTTTGAAGAAGACCAGGACCTCTAGGATTATACTAGGGAAGTGGAGAAGAGATTTTGGCAGGGGTTTGTCGAGCTTTAAGGCTCAAAGTTTTGTGAGGAAGAGAGGGAGGAGGTTCCCTTTTATAAGGGAGGAGAGGGGCTCCTTTGGAAAAACTAAAAATATTATTTTATTATAAAGTCAAGTTCGGTTTTAAATAGCTCCAAATTAATTTATTTCGAGGCTAAGGTGGGGATGGGTCGAAATCCTCTCATCCAATAGAATTTAGACAAGTTTAGGTTCCTATTTTAACCTTATCATTTAGATTTGACATTAAGTTAAATAATTTTACTTTTACCGTGTCTTCTTGTGTTCTTACACTATAAGGTTAATAAACTTACTATAAGAAGCCAAACGAACCCCAAGTTGTTTATTATTAATATATATAACCTTATCTAAGTCATTTTGCTGAACCTTATATTTTTAGGAATAAAATAACAATTAATAATATAATATTTGTTTTAAAAACTATTTTATGTCAATTTTGACACTATTTAGTAATTTATTTTTGTAAAAATCATAACAGAATGATAAGTTAAAAAAAAGTTAATTAAATCAATACTAACATGTCATATTAACCTATAAAATTATTGTAGTTCATAAAAAGTCTCAAATTATATTTATTTGGGTATTTATAACATCAATTATGTCAATATTTCATTAATAAGATAATTACTGCATCATCATTGTGTCATAAATAAATTAAATTATTTAATGTCTAAAAATTACAAATAAAATACAATTATGTAGGAAATATTTTTAGATTTCTAATGAATATTTATAGTCGAATTTATCTTATGTATAACCCCATATTAAAAATGTTTTAGTAAATAAACTTTGATTTTAACTCTTTTAACCCTTCTTTAAATAAATTAATAATAAATGTCCTAATCTAATCCAAGTGGGCCTAAATGGTCATATTTTATTCCTAAGTTTGTTTTTGGTTGAATTACACTTATCCAATAGAATTAGGACATCTGTTAGGGTAATAATAATATCATCTTTACCCTTAATTACCCTATTTACTTTTAACCGTGGTAAAAAAAATAAAAAGTTACTATTCACCAAAAATTATTTTCATCTCATTGAACCACATTTTAGTCCTTGATATTAACCGTGTCTCTCGGATTTTCGAAATTCCACTCACAGAAGCGGTAAAATTAAGTTTTATAAACAATTCATTTTTTTTAACTACCACTTAGTGGTTTCACTATTCATCAAAAATTGAAAGTTTTCAGAAAAATACCAAAAATTAGGCCTAAGCTATATTTGATATTATGAACTCAAAAATGATGTCTATTTTAGCAAATTCAAAACATATCAGTTGCATTAACTAATTTAAAAATTAATTCCCGTCGTCAAAACAAATAGCGTGTTTTTAAAAGATAATAACTATCAAAAGATTGAAACTTGTTTATAACTGATTTAAATGTGAAATTACATCCAATGACCATCATTGTATTAAATTGTAAAAATATATTCTAAATATACTTTAAAACCACTAAAATTAATAATTTATCACTATTAATTATTTCGATTGAAAAAGTTGTTTTTAATTAAAATTTAGTAATTTCCACTATTCATCAAAATATGAAAGTTATCCGAAAATTACCAAAATTTCACCCTAATCTAATTTCGATATTCCGAATCCAAAAATGAAGTCCATTTTGAAAAATAAAATTTACAAAATTTCAAAAGGTGGTTATTACTATTCATAACGGCTAGTTTTAATAATATTTTAATAGCATATCGTTGTTTAGCGAAACTTGGTGTTGCGTACAACACACGCTATCGTGGAAGGTCGTGATTGCGTGTAATTCAAGCCAGGTCAGAGATGTGTGTTGTGAAAGCTCCTTTTGGTGTAGCGTATAACACAATACATTAATGAAATTAAAAAGAAGATTTTTCATAAAATCTCGGGGTGTTACACACTTAATTTTATGGAAGGGACTAATTTTTACTAATTATTAATAATGATTGCTAATTATGGCTATTTATCGCTACTTATCGATATTTATTGCTAATTTTCACTAATTTTCACTAATTTTCACTAATTTTCACTAATTATTACCAATTATTACCCATTATTACTAATTATTCATACTTTTTTCTAATTATTACTAATTATTCTTAATTATTTCTAATTATTTCTAATTATTCCTAATTATTATAAATTATTACTAATTAATACAAATTTTTACTAATTTTTTCTAATTTTTAGAAATTGTTATTAAATTTTATTAATTATTAGTAATTATTACTAAATTCTATTAATTTTCACTAATTGTTAAAAAAAATTAATAATTATTACAAATTATTATTAATTATTACTATTTATTACTAATTTTTCTTAATTTTTTCTAATTATTCCCAATCAATCCTAATTATTAATAATTTTTACTAATTTTGAACAATTTTTAATATTTTTCACTTGTTTTTACTAATTTTTGCTAATTATTACAAATAATTACTATTTTTTCTCATTGTTACTAATTATTATTATTTTTTTAATTATTACTATTTTTTCTAATTATTACTAATTATTTATAATTATTCCTAATTATTGTGATTTATTACTAATTACTCCTAATTGTTGCTAAATATTCTTAATTATTTCGAATTAATACTAACTTTTACTAATTATTGCTATTTTTTAATATTTTTTACTAATTTTTATTAATTATTTATAATTATTTCAGATTTTGATTAATTATTCCAAATTTTTGCTAATTTTTACTAATCGTTGCTAATTATTACAATTTTTTTACAATTATTACTATTTTTTACTACTTTTTTAATAATTATTACTAAAATTAGTAACATGATATATAGATTTAATTAAATTCTAATAAATCAAATTAACTAATAAATTATATAGGAAAAAAATAAAACTTTAATGAAATTAAAAACTATTAAAGAAAAGGTTTTAAAAAAATATATTGAATCTCACGTTTGTACCCTAATTAAAATCTTCAATTGCAACTAAAGTTTCCACTAGAAGAACTGAACTCCAATTTGAAATCCTTTAAAAAGGAACTCTGGATTGCAAGAATTGGCTAAAGTAGCAAAAAAAATGAATTAAGGGGGTTGATAAGGAGGAGTTTTGTGATTCCTTTTTATAGTTTTGATCATTTACAATGGATTAAAAATGATGGGAAATTTTATTGCTAATATTACTATTTGAAATGAAATCCATCACAAATAGATCCTACCATAAAAAACATTTCAAACTAATAGAAATGGTATGTGTAACGGAGATGGGTGTCTACCGCAAATACTACCCACCATAATTATTTTTTTATAACCCTCTACTGACAAACTAATTACAATGGGCCTAGTTTTCCATCCCAAATAGTTATCTATTGTGACGGACATTCTAATTCTGTCATAAATATTTTATTTGATGAAACCTATTTGTGAAGTAAATATACCATATGTCGCATATTATAATTACTTCTCATTCATCACATTTTCCCACCAAGTTATTTTGTAATAGAATCTTATCCCATCATGAAAAAATATATTTGCAATGAATTAAATTATTCATAGTAAAAAAAAATTCAGGAACATTTAAGACCAAAATTCTTTCCATCGCAAATGTTTCGTTATAAACAAATGGATTTCATATAGCAATTCTTGATGTATATGTTGTGATTAACTCCACCTCATTGGAATCCAATATTTCATAAGTATTGATCTAGCCTTGAATCCCAATCTCCCGGCGCTTTTATTATGGTGTCCTGATGGACCATGTAGACACACTTGAAAGAGGGGGTGAATCGGGTATGGATTGATTTTACCAAAAACCAATTTTCTTCTTTTTATCTTTAAACCCCCTTCGGTTTTAACCTCTTTCACTTCTTAATATGTAAATGATTCACTTTGTATTTTAGCCTACCAAACACCTATATGTAATGTAGATGATAAAATGAAAAATAGGATGGGTATTTTTACATGGTTCGACCCTAGTGTGGGTAACCTACCCCTTATCATGGAAACTCTCGTTAAGTAGCAGATTCTATACTATAATCGAATCACCAATTCTAATGGGTATTCAAATATCATCCTAAAACTTTCTTCACGTGATATTAGACTAGTGTGTTCACCATATTTCGAAAGTGACAAGCATCCACTATATAATGCAAGTAAAGGTGTTTTTATACTACTTTCATAGTCTTCAACTCCCATGGGCTCTCTTCTTCCTTACTCCTTCTAAAGAAGACCCGCTCTAAACATTGTGTGTCTCTACAAAAATAATATCATATCTTCTTCCTCTCCTTAGAGTCTTCAATAACCTTAAATTATTCGAACTCGACTCATAGAACTCGGACTATGTAATTCTTCTCAGTTCACAATTATTCTAAATTTGTTCACTGGATTCTGAATCTCACTTCTCAAGAATACAACCCAAAATAATATTGTGTAGCTTTACGCACTTGAACACAGTCTCGAAATCTTTTCTAGTGATATTCACTTGATCATATAGGTATTCTATTTCTTACTCACTTCTTTCTATTCTTTGAGACCCAATAGGTTTCATAGGCTCTATAGACTCACACTTATTCTTCTTTTTTATATAACATGTAGTGGATTCCTCTACTTCTTTGAGAGCTTCAGTTCTCTTGAATACACACTGATCACTCACCCACTCCAGTAGATTTTTCTTCTTTTTCTTTTCTTCTATTCTTGATATATTCAAACATACTTTTATAGGGGGATACATGAAATGTAATCCATATTTTAAAAATACCATAAATAGTATATTGAGAAGAAAAAACATCCACTATGACAAAATAAACACTAAAGAATACCCATTTTAAGTATCAATGAATTCATGTTTACTAATTTTCTTCTCAAGGAGTATTTTGAAAATACCCCTAATAAATACTCCTCATTTTTGAAACATGACTGAATAAAATATTCTTTTATTCTTATACAATCGCAACTTCTTCTCAAAAGTATCCACAAAATCCTCACTCAAAATCTTCATAGTTGTACAATGATCATATATAAAAAAATATCAACTGTAACGGAATTAGATTTTCCATATGTGTTATGAGTTAATTTCAAAATTAATTCATGTGTTTTTGAACTATTAATTTCTTGGGCTTAGTTTTTAGGGTTTTTTATTGGTTTTTTAGATTTTTTAGGCCTTTTTAATGGTAAAATCTTGGTACACAATTAGTGGAAACTATGCAGTTCTCCTTGGAAAATCATGCAGCTTGTTTGGAGAATGATAGTGGTTAGTGAATGGTAAGAGAAAACTATGAGAATTTTCCCAAAAATCGTATGGATTGGGATAGGGGAAAAGAATGTATGGTGCATGGTTTAAAAACAATGTAACCAAACTATGTGGGTACCCATGATAAGAATAAGCCTCACACGTTTGGTGCATGGTTTGGAAAACCATGAAACTAAACCATGTTCATGTGAATTAAAGATTTCAAAATCCTCGTTAATGGTCATTACTCACACGATTTGACCCATTATTCTTTCTAAATTCATCCCTCTTAAACCTAGAGACTCCACGTGATTCCTTCAGTGATTTCCTCCCCTTATAAATTTGTTCTAGTGGATCCAAGTTTGTTATTGATCGATAATTAAGGTATATGACCCACAAACCTCTATTCTTAATGGTTCTTCTAGATCTACCCTTAGTACCTTGAGATGAATTATAAATATAACACATTATGGATAGATTTATGGATTCTAATTCCATATAATGATGAATTCTTGGATTATTTCTTCAATAGTGATGGTTCTATAGTGTCAGTGGCACTTGATGTGTGGGAATTTGTCACAGATACCTTATCAAAATATTATTTACCTAATAATTAAATATAGTACACTCCCAGGGTCGGTCTCGAGGAGGCAACTTACACAACATTGAAATTCTATTATCGCTATTTATTTTCTAACTAATATATAATATAAAGATGAGTTTGAAAGATGCATAAAATATTAATATATATATATATATGCAATGTAAACAAAATGATGTTACAAAGAAAGAAAGAAGAAATTCATTCTTGGGAGATCATAATGGTTGATATCATTGTTTATTAAATTATTCTTAATATCAATTCAATGTAGTGATCAAGATCTATCACACTACACCCTATCATTCTAAATGTTATTACCCCAACACCAAGATCTATGCATGCAGGTAAATAATCTTCCTAAATCCTTCTATGAGATCTATTTTCCGACCATCTCTACCCAAGTCATACTCCATCATATGCATGACTTAGATAGTGAAGGGAAGGTTGAATGTTGAATGGCAAGAAGAACTCGGTGATAGAGAAAATGGGGGAATCACACACCATAATCAATTTAACCACCACAAAAATTCTACTAATTAAACAAATTGATTTAAATTGAAGTAAAATTTAACTAAATCAACCACTATTCTCTCCCTTGAACAAAATTCAAGGTTAGTTCCCCATTCTCATGGAGTTATAAGAGAATACGATGAGAGAAACACATAAAAGTAAAAATGGAAGAATAAGGTATGAATAAGAAGACTGATATAAATTAATAGTTTAAAAATATACTATATCATAAAAGGAAATATAAACCTACACAAATGGGCCACTACTTTTCTAACCCCTTTAAATGAAGAGGGACTACATTTTTATAGGAAAGGGGATGAAATATTTCGATCCAAAATATGTCCACCGAATGTATGTGAGTGTATGGACTCTTTAATGACAGAATTTGGAAAATTTTACTTATTAAAAAAAATTCTCTATATCTCTTATGTTGTCTCACGAGATTTAAGCTTTATTAGACAAAAAATTAATAAGTAATGGCCGATTTAGTCAAGATATTTAATCTTCCCATGCTGACTGTTCTTATTCCAATTCACTGAGTTCCAATGCATTTAAGGCCTTGAAAATGAAAAATTAAGGTGATGTAATATTAATAAAGCTTATGAATCCATATTTATTATTTCTCCATGTAAAATATCATATCAATGGGTTCTTCACTTTATGAGATATAGTCCCAACAATAAAATTAGTTAGATCTATGCACAGTTTTTGAGGCCTGATTTGTGATCTGGATTCGAGCTTCCAACTGATGGATTTAGATTTGGGTCCAAAAGGATAAACTGAATCCCATATACCATAGAAACCTATAAAATAATAAATTTTTAATTTTTATTAGTGTATAAATATTTATTTCCAAAACATTGAAATAAATTAAAACTGTTAAAATTCCAAAAATATGCCATTTTAGCAATTAAGCTCAAAAATGTTTCAAAAACATAAAATGTGATAATTTCCCTTAAAATAACACATTGGTGGGATTAAAAGAATTTAAATACAGAATAAAATAATTGAAAATATTTTTTCTATCAATTCCTCCACACTTAAACATTGCGCTCTTGGGAAATCATCTTATACCAAGGTCAAAACAAACTTTTCAAAGCATAAATGACAACACGGATCAATTATCATATCAAGAAAATATCATACCTTATACATGGATAAAAATTCTCTAAATCATAAAAAAAATATGAATCCATTAAATCTAATTTTAATCCTCACATGCATGTCGTACCTACCTTCTCAGAAAAATATTTCTCCCATGATATTTTATGTGGAGTTTTTCTCATTCCTAAGAACATGTTTGATCTCCATAGGCTTGATATCCTTCTATAATATTCAATTAACAGAGTCAAAAATGAGTCATGTTTCATGGGTTTTTATGAGGCTAAGTTTGGGTAGGTTTTAAATGTAACAGTATTTGAGGCAGAATGAGGAGGGTTAAGCTCTAAAGTGAAGTAAATGCATGAAAACAGTTTTGTTCAAGAATGGAGTGCTCCTCAATCATCTCAAAAATAAATCACCTCCAAACACCTATTTATTTATTTGGGAAGTTCACACTTGTAATTTCATCATCAATGAATTTCATCCCTCTTTTCCCCAATTTGTAGCATTGTTTCACCTAGAATTCATATATGGATTTCTCTTTGGAATCATGTTTTTTAGGAAAAGAGAGGAAACTATTGATCTTCAAAAATTAGTGAACACCCAGAAAAAATGTGTAATGATATTTTGGTCCAAACATACATTTTTTCATCATCACATTTCTTCCATCCAAGAATTAATAAATATGGAAACACTTTCGATTCAGCTCAAACAGATTCTTCAGGAAAGCAAAATACAACTCATCTTCTCCCTCCCCCACACTTGAGTTCAACAATAATCATGAATTTAAATTATAGATCAGGTTGTAAATGTATAAATGGTTTCTGATGTGTCTTACAAAAAAGGTATTTCTTGGATACTAGGGGATTAATAAAGTTCAAATGAAAAGGTAGGCCAAAATAAGAGTTCAATGAAAATGGGATTTCAAAGTGATGCCTCAATCATAATTAACACATTCCATGAACTCTAACAGATTTGAAAAAGATAAAAATAAAAAATTTTAGATCACAAAAAATGTCTCAATACTCTCAAGAAAAAGATAAATAGAAGAAGATGTCAAATATGTTTATAAACCTCTCAGGTTGGCCAAGATTTTTAATTTGGACAGTACATGTGCACATGAGTTTCACAATCAATCAAACTTCATCAAATGAAAAATAAAAAATCAAGAAAAAAATTCCATTAAACAATCATTTAAATATTTAAATATTAAATTCAATCAATGTGCCAAAAATACCAAATTTTTTTGAATTTTTAAATTATTCAATTCAGCTCAAGAATCATAAAAAATCACTAAAAATGAAAAAACAAAACATGAAAAATTCTGGAAAAAAACATGAAAAACAAAATAGAAGCACACTCAAAATTATTAAAATAGGTTTACATCCCTCCCCCAAACTTATTCCATTTACTACCCCCATTTTAGATCAAATCAAATCAAGAAATATTTTCACATAGAATTTAAATTGGGAAGCAAAAAAAAAGGAAAGACACAACCTGATTTATTTTTTAGTGGAACCCTTGAGTTAAGCTCCTAGCTACTACCACTTTAAAAATACAAGAAAGAAATGACAATACATAAAAAAATAATTAAAACAAAATATAAAGGGAATAGAAAATGGATAATTATTGGTTTGACCCCCGAAGAAGGTGCTAGGTTTTTACTGCCCATAGTCAGGAAGTTACGGTAGATTATCCTCAATCATATGGTGGGTGTGGTTTCTTTGAGATGAACCACCACATGTGAGTTTTCATAGTTTCCATGAGTAGACACCAAGAATGGATAACCCCAAATAATATAAGAATTTTCAAAACCCCCAATAAATAATAAAGATATAATTTGAGTTCAAGAGTGGGGTGGAATAGAAAATAGGGGTGATCCCTATGAACTTATGTGGTGTCCTCCTCTATATAATATAAAAGTTGTTGTAGAGGAGGTAGTAGCACCACCACCAGCTTCTCCAGATCTTCTTCCTCGATCACCACCACTTGGTTGGTCTCTTTCGTATCATCCAAGTTCTTCTTCGTTTATGTTAAACCAAAAATTTCAAAAAAGTGGAAGTTAGAAAATAATTCATCTTGAATAAGATTAAAACATGATGAATCAATAAAGAAATATTTCCTTTATATTATGTTAGCTTGGAAATTGATATCTTCAGGTAGGATCATTAGAAACTCCATATCATCAGGTGAATATTATTTATCATCAAATCAAGAGAGAGGTCAAAACGTGTCGATTTTTGAATATCAAATATGGGAATATTAAGTTTCAAGTTATCTCCAACAAAAAGATTCTAGAATTCTTCAAAAAAATTTGATCTTAAATAAGTGCATCAGTTTGAATGTGTACATATGGGACCTTTTTGAGCAATGATTGAGTACAGGGTCATATGAATAACTCCTTTAGTAGCTTATTCTAACCCTTATTAGGTTCTTTAACATAAAAAATTATTGGTGGAATCTTTTCCACCACTCGTTTTTTTTTCAAGTTCCTGTTAAGGTTCAAGTTTGGGTTTCTAAAGTAGTGAATAAATATATTCCTCAAACATTTCAGCATTTCTCTTCAGTTTTTTATGTATTATTTATGTTATTTCATCTGATATTTTTTAATTTCATCTTCTTTTTGCACCCGACATTCATTAGTCTATGCAAAATAATCATAATTGAAATAAATCATGAACAAAGAATTTTTTTAATTTTGGAAATTTATGATTTTTTTGTGTTTTTTTTAAAACAGAGTGTGAAAGTGTTTCTCCTACCCAAAAATAGTGCCAATTTTATGCGTAGTAATTTTTCAAAGATCCCCAATCAAAATATTATTTACCTAAGCATGCAATATAGTTCGCTACTAGGGTCGGTCTTGAGGAGGAAACTTACACAACACTGAAATTTTATTGTCACTATTTATTTTCTGACTAATATATAATATAAAGATGAGTTTGAAATATACATAAAATATTAATATATATATATGTATGAAATGTGAACAAAATGATGTTATAAAGAAATAAAGAAGACATTCGTTCTTGGGGGATCATAATGGTTGATATCATTGTTTATTAAAATATTCTCAATATCGATTCAATGTATTGATCAAGATCTATCACACTACACCCTCTCATTTGAAATTTTATTACCCCAACAATGAGATCTCTGCATGTGGGAAAATAATCTTCCTAAAGTCATCTAGGATATTTCTTTGTCGATCATCGCTACCCAATCCATACTCCATCATATGCATGACTTAGATAGTGAAGGGAAGGATGAATGTTAAATGAGAAGAAGAACTTGATGATAGAGATAACGGAACAATCACACACCATAATCAATTTAACCACCACAAAAATTCTCCAAATTAAATAAATAGATTTAAATTGAATAAAAATGAAACTTAATCAACAACCATTCTCTC
This sequence comes from Viscum album, assembly GCA_963277665.1. Classification (NCBI taxonomy): domain Eukaryota; kingdom Viridiplantae; phylum Streptophyta; class Magnoliopsida; order Santalales; family Viscaceae; genus Viscum; species Viscum album. Next base: position 1,423,215,736 of record OY728161.1, read on the forward strand.
CCTCAAACAAACTTCGAGGTTAGTTCCCCATTCTCATAGAGTTAGAAGAGAATACGGTGGTTGAAACACATAAAAGTAAAAATGGAAGAATGAGGTATGAAGAAGAAGGCTAATATAAATTAAAAGTTTAAATATATTATAAAAAATCAAATAAAATATAAAACTACACAAAATTTCCACTACTTTTCCAACCCCTTTAAATGAAGAGGGAGTACATTTGTATAGGCAAGGGGGTGAAATATTTGGCTCCAAAATCTATCCAATTAATTTATACGCATTTATGGTCTCTTTAATGAAATAATTTAGAACTTTTTACTTCTTGAAACTTGTTCCTATATATCTAATATGTTTCCTCACGAAAGTTCATCTTGATTTTCCAAACAATGAAGAAGTAATGGCTAATTCAGTCAGGATATTTAATCTTCCCATGCTGACTGTTTGTATTCCAATGCACTGAGTTCCAATGTATTTAATGCCTTGAAAATGAAAGATTAAGGCATGACCATATTAATGAAACTTTTGAATCCTGATTTATTATTTATCCATGTCAAATATTAGATCAATTGGTTCATCATATGTCATCCCAATAATAAAATTCATCAAATATGTGCACAGTTTTTGAGGCCTGGCTTGTGAGATGGATTTGAGCTTCAAATGATGGATTGAGCTTTCAGTCCAGAAGGATAAAATGAATCTCATAGAACATAGTAACATATAAATGAATAATTTTTCAATTTGGATAATATTAGAAATAGTTATAGTCAAAACATTGAAATAAATTAAAACTGTTAAAATTCCAAAATATGTCATTTTAGCAATTAATCTCAAAAATGTTTCAAAAACATAAAATTTGATAATTTACCTTAACATAACACATTTATGGGATTAAAAACATTGAAATTCAGAATAAAATAATTGAAAATATTTGTTCTATCAGCACTCCTTCGATCAATCTTGGATCTAGTTCTGTTAGTGGAACCTGAGAGGTAGAATTCCATAGAATCTTGTTCTAAAATATTGGTGTGGTTGAGATAGTATCAGTTCTAGGGGTCCTTAGTGTGTGGGATTGATCTTTTTAGTGCACGGGCATGACTCAGGTACCATCTCTTGATCGGTCTCAGATATTATTTTCAATGATCATGAGGTTGGGATTTCCTTACCATTTAGGGTCTTGTATAACCTTATTGCCTTGATAATATGATTACATTGGTGTAGAATGAATTACCATGTTTGATTATGATCACATGTGCGTGAGTGTGTGTCTTGTAATATCCATGTATGATGTTTGATTCCATGAGTATGCTTATTTATCTCATTAGTCCATGTTTGATTTAGATCACATGTACTTGTATATTGCTACCAATTCTGATGATGACATGTTATGCTTTTCCTATATATGTTCTTCCCTATTATGTGTGATTATCATGCCTTTAGTGATATTTCTACTAGTATTCAGAATAGGTGGACCGTTTGGATATGTTTATCCCTTAGAGGAGGAGTGCGCACGACATGTGATGATGATGACCATGGACCTGAACATAGGGTAGGGGCATGACGACCTTGAGGCCAGACCCAAAGTAGTGGTGGTATGGGTATGATTTCCTTGTGTCCTGACCTAAGTCATAGATGGGATACGAAGACCTTGCAGTATGACTTGTGACCGAGACTAGGTTTTGTGTTCGTGAGGCCTGACCCATGATGGAGGAGGGATTTGATGGGTTTGTGTCTTGATATGAATCAATGCCTTGTGACTAAAAAGAGACACGTTCACTAGCCTTGTGGATAGTTCTTGATCGATATTAATATCCCTTATAACTATCCTCTAGCATGGATCTGAATCGAGTGTGTTCGAGTCCCATGGTATCTCAGTTAGCACATGAGTGATAAGTATATGATTGTTAATGACTACTTTCTATTTAAATTTATCATGGCATACACCTATTATACTTATTCACTCATATAAAGGAATTATTTTCCATTTCCTAATAGGTTTTGTTACTCACACCATATAGAGGCATATTGATGCACATGTAGGCTTCATGATTAGGGGATACAGTTAACTGAAATGGGACCATGGAAGATAGCTAACATGTAGTGCATGGAGCTGGAAGTGATATTGGGATGGACTCTAGAGGATTATGTGGTATTTATTTGTCTAATTACACCTTTTATATTCTAGTTATGCTTTCCACATTGTGATCCTGGATTATTTATATGTATGATAAGGGTGATATTTACTGTTGCACTATGTTTTCTTTATCTTCTGCTGTGATATTCTGAGTTGTTATATTTTTTATTTTTATGGTGTATGGATATGATTTTAGAGGTTATAGTCTCCCTACTTAATTCTTATACCCTCTCCTCTAGTTGTTAGCCTCTTTCATATAGGGAGGCATGCATGAGGTCTTGTAGAGTCTCTTTTTGGGTGTTGTTCAAGTAATCCAGGTTGAAGTATTTCAAAATGGTATAATAGGCTGGGGTTTCATTTATTTTATTTTGGGTTTATATTAGAAAGGAGATAAGTTGTGTGGAACTTGGGTAGGGGAGTTTTCATGTTCCTAGCTAGCTCATGTGAAACAGTCCTTGAGTTTACCAGTAATGGGATTTCTATTACAGTTTTATGAGATTTGGGTGCATTCATACATCATGTGTACGCACATAGGATCACATGTCATATATATACCTATTGTGTTATATGTAGTAGTTATTTAATTTAATGCTTTGTTTTTTGATATACCTATATTACCTAATGTTGTGATATATATGTTGGTATTAGTTATTTTAACTTCAACGTACAGTTATGATCTTTATATATATGATTTTAAATACTATGTATATATGAAGTACTAGGCTTGAGCCTTGGGTAGAACTAGTTGGGTTATAACTTATCTGTAGGTATCTCTTATGATAGGTCTTCTGGTAGAAATCCATTATGTGTGATTATGAATTACTTAGGTTGTGAACTTAAGTAAGCTTCTATAGATGTTCTAAGAATACATTTGGAATTTCAAAAAATTTGCCTCAGAGATTCTTTACTAGACCGCTTTATGAATAAGGATAGAATTCTCTAGCTAAGGTGGATTTGCTAGTTCCACCACAAATTATGCAGGTAGATGCACCTAAGCATGATCCTGATCCTACTTCAGTGGCTTAGGTGTTGGAGTCATTACATCCTGGAGTATTTTGAATTTTACTCACCTGGATAAGGGGTACAAAGAACCATGGTTGAATACACCCACAAATTACATCTCTAGCATCTTCCATCATTCTATGGAACTAAAGGACCATGGAATGTTGAGGACTAGATAGACGTCATTGAGAGAATATTTTTCTTGGTCGAGACACTAGAGGACCGACGAGTTGAGACAATGTAATTATACTTCAGGGAAATTCCAGGAGATGGTGGAGTGTCATGGGATAAGTAGTAAGGCATGAGGGTCTTTCTTGGGAGGCCTTAAAGAGCCTCTTCTTTGAGTAATTATTTCCCAATATGCTGAATCTTGATCATTCCTAGGAATTCATGAAGCTACAATAAGGATCTTTGATGGTATCATCATACTCCACTCATTTCACTAAACTTTTTTCACTCCCTTACTGTAAATGAGGAACATAAGGTTAAGAATCTTGAAATTGGCTTTCACCCTGATATCAAATGACATGTCTGGGTAAACCCAATCTAGATGCCCGAACAAATAGGTACATGAGTACAGGTCGAGCTCAATGGTTTCCATCTATGGAGGATAATTTTGAGGATATTAGATCAGGCCTAACACTAGTTCAGATTGTAACTATCGTGAGGATAAGGTATGAGGGGTTACACATGGGTATAGAAATATATGGTAGGGTGGCACGATGGATTGGGTGAGTGGGATGGCTCCATCAGATTTTCACAATTGGTGATCGAGAAATCTAAGTAATAAAAGAGAACATGTAATATATTAAATCCTTATGTGATATATCTTTAAAGCCTATACTCTTCACCATTAAAGACACACACCATGTTTTGATGAAATAATAATAGTCATGTTATCTTCTTTGCATGATCGCTAAGGTTTTAATCTGGGAACTAGTTTGAAGACATGTGTATTGTAGAGAAAATTATTGCATGATTCTATGAAGGCTATAGAACTACTGGTTAGAGACATATAGTATAATTTTTTGACTAAGATAAGAAAAAGGTTGAATTACATATAAACTAAGTTCATTAAGGTTATAGAAAACCTGAATTTGTTTTTGAATACATGATATTGATATCTTCAATGTTGAAAAGGATTGAAAGAAACTAGAATGGATGGTTTATTGTGATTCTCAGAAGCACTAATTTAGTGTAATACATCTATAAATATTGATACTGAGACTGATATAGAGATTATATTGTGAGAGAGATTGAGAATGATAAATAGGAAGAAGAAAAATAAAAACTCTCACTATTTTTAAATAAGTTCTATGAGATATATGTAAAAATGTGATCTTGTAACACCCGATGTGATATGAAAAGAACCATACATGAATTTACATCTATATAAGGATGTTTTATGAATAGATAAGTAATTAAAATATTGAGAAAGTTACTATGAACTTTTTCAAGAATTTGAAATTAAGAAGGTCATGCATAAAATTATTTTTGCATAAAGTATCACAAAGTTGTGTTGTAGTATAATGGAAGAAGTAAAGTTATACTTGCATAATAATAGCATTTTTATAGTACTATGGGATTTCACTAACACAAATATCATTCAATATTATTTCATGAGGTGAATTTTTCTTTCTTGTGAGGATAAGGTGTACTCTAGTTTTTACAAAGTTTTCTGGAGAATATCATGAAATATTTCACATTTTCATGAAGGGATGATAAGTAATGATAATATTAGTTGAGTAAAAGTACTAGTAGAAATGGTATATAGCACTGAGAGAAGTTTTTTGAAATTATTGAAAAATAATTGAGTTGAGTTCAACGAAACTCAAAATATCATAAGATGAGTGTGATTTAAATAAAAACATAATATTATGTTTACTAAAAAGTTGATGGTGTGATATCAGAGATGAAAAATATCTTATAATTATACTGAATAGGTCTGGTGATTATGATACTATAAAATATCAAATCATGTGGAATTTGAAAGATAAAGTCTAACTTCCCTTACTACCATCTCTATAAGAGGATCAGAAGTTAAGTCACCTGAAGTTAGAATTATCGAAAGTTTTACCTTTATATTATTTAGAAAGATGAGGAAGAAGAAAACTTAAAGAATATTAAGTTGATCATTCTGATTATTCTGAGAGTACACAACTAACTTAAAGTTCATTAGAGTTTCCTACTCAATGGAAGTTTAAGACCAGTGTTAGTGAAAAAATTAAATTATGTTGTTCTATAAGGCTCAAGGAGAAATATATATTTCAAGTTGTGTAGAATAAAGTAGGAGAAAATATATCTTTCTTATTTTGGTTTGAATTTTTTTATAATGGGAAAAAAAGTTATAGTATCTATTAAGAATATGGAAAGATCTTAGTAAGGATCTATGCTGATGGGATCAAGAATATTTCTAATGTAACCAATTGTATATATAGTGGAGAATAAGCGATCAAGACATCTAACCAATCATAAAAATGAGTGGGATTTTAAGTCCAAACCTTGTAAAAAAATTGTTTCCTATGTAGTATAATTTCTGAAATATTTGGGTAAGACCGAGATATATATATTGAGTGGAACAAAATCTTAACTAGAAATAGTGGTTGAATTAAAAATAAATAATTCGTAAAAATAGATAACTGATCCCCCCCCCCAATGATATAACCATATCTAGGAACTTCAATTGGTATCTAATATAACCTAGGTTCCCTATATGAGTTTTTAGAGTTATTGTGGATGTAAAATATGAATTCGATCAATATTATAGGTGTTCTCACATTTTATAGAAAGAACTATCATAGTTAGAGGGTTATTATATTAGCATATGTTCTATCACTTCCCCTAGAAGTAAGAGATATAGAAAAAGTGGTATTTCCACCCATTATTTAAAGTGATCCTATGACTCTTTTTGACAAGTGAAATATGCAATTTTATCAAAAGGCTTAAAATTCCATTTTGATGTATCTTTTATAAATTTTCTATACAGAGTCATGAGACTTAAAACTACAAATGAAATTTGGGATAAATTGGAGAGAAATTATAAAGGAAATAATAAAGTCAAATAATCCAAATTAAAAGTTTGAAGTAATATATTTTAAAACATTAACATGACTGATGATTAAAATATTGATGACTATATTACAAGATTCAATGAGATTTTCAGCAATATCCAAGGATTTGGTGAGAAGGTGGATGATTCTATTATTATCAAGAAGCTGATGAGAAACTTTCTAGATAGTTTTGATCCTAAATTTTCATCCTTGGAAGATAGATAAGACCTCTCTCTAGAAAAATTGAATAATATTCTCATTTCTTAAAGAATGAGAATGGATCCATATTTTAATAATAAACAGAAAGATAAAATGACATTTGAGGCTATGAGAAATCTTAAAATCAGAGACAATTAAGTTACAAAATCAAGTGATTCTGATGATGAGAAAGATGGTGATGATTTCAATGGAATCGTTTCTCTTTTATCAAAAAGTTTTTAGAAAGTAAAGAGAAAGAGTAAAGTAAAAAAAATAACCAAGATGTTATAGGTGTAATGGGATTGGAAATTTTACAATAAATTCTCCAAAGAAAAATACTAAAGAATATGAATTGGGTGAGTTTGATGAGAACCCCCAAAAGAAGAAATGGGGTAAAGGTTAAAAAGATTCAACCAAATCTTGTTGTCAAGAAGAATATTCATAGTAGAAAAATATTAAATTTGATGAGAAAATAATAATAATTTTAATCCTTATCAATTATATAATCATGTTGTCAAAATTAATTTTATGTATCATGTTGAAAAGGTTTTTGATACCTCATGTAAAATACCTCCCCTCACCCTTTGGCTTGGGGAGTGACGGGGGAGCTATTAGGCCTTAGGTTACATCCCCAAGACACCAAAGGCTAGTAATAAATTCCAAGAACCTAAAGAATATCTAGTGGTGATTTTCTATTTGAAATATAAAACATCCAAACCACAAAAGCAATAACCAAACATACCTCTATATGATGCATGAGTATAAAATACAACTCAAAAGGAAAGTAAACCAACATATTATATCATAGTATAAGAAAAACCAAAATTCATACTTAAGAGGAACATAAAGGCTACAAAAATCAAAACTCCAAAGTGACATAAACCAAAAACACCCCACCCACTCCAAGTTCCAACTCCACATGTTAATCCATAATATCGAGAAGCATCACTAAAGAACTAAGATACCAGGTCGTGTGTCTTGATATATGACATCTATAAACGCACAACAACACCCAATAAGGGGGTAATTATAAACTCATTATGATTTCCCCAATGACTTCCCAACACACACCACTAGGAAAAAACTTGTTATCACATTTTATAAAATATTTTTAAGCAATAAAAACAGTTTATATCAAAGTCATAAACCAGATTTCCAAGGAAATCATAAAGAAAACCTTTAACAATTTCTCATTTGTTTTGGAATATTATTTTCCATTTATATACACACAACCACACACGCATATTCAAGATTGGTGTTATCATTGAAAATGGAAATTCATGGTCATACCCCATCCCACTTTTATGGTGGTGCTTCACAACTATAATCCATATCATAAAACACACACCCACCAAGTTATGCCAACATCATACCAAGCCATATACCAAAAACCAATTTTCATACCTAACATTTCACATAAAATGATTTTATTCTCTTAAAACATTTCAACAACCACTTTATATTCATAAAAACCAAACCATAATTTTAAAACATCATTTTAAAATTATAAACAAATTGTTTTCCAAAAAAAATCAACTTTCCACAATTTCCAAGTCAATGCCAAAAAATTATTTCCATAAATATTGACACAAGAATTTCACAACCATTTTATGAAAATAGTTTAATTAAAACTAATTCTTAAAGACCTAAATCAAGTGGATTTGAGAGATAATCCACCTACATCACAACATTGAAAAAAATAAAGAACAACACTACACTTCTCTAGATTCAGGCTTAGATCTTCTTCAATTAAATCAAAAAGAAATTGTAAACCATCATAAATCCCATAATATAACATGTATATATCCACCATGGATAAGATATACGATTCTAAGAGATAGAGAACCTTGTTTCTATGAAGAATGAAGAATAACAGGCACTTACCGACAAATTCAATCCTCCAATGCACTTTGATTTTCCTACAGATCACTCCCAAATTGATATGAATTGTCTCTCACATCTTAGGAGAAAAAATAATTCGAGTTATGGGAGAATTAGGGGGGAATAATGTATTTAGGTATTAATTTAGAATAAATCCAGTTTATAAGGAGGTCCAACTGCATGCCACATGGTTAGGATGCACAGTTTGGAAACCCATACACCAACTATGCGGTGATACTATCTTAAGGTCATACCTCACACAGTTGGCTCACACTATTAGACAGACCATGCGCCAACCATTAATTTACCTATGTTTCAATATTCAAGGTTTCTCCTAGGTATTATCACAGTTTGGCCAAACCATTTTCCAACTGTGTTCCTACTTGATGCCCATTGTCTTCCCTTTCACGGTTTCCTAGAGATGCTACATGGTTTCTACTAACTGTACATAAATAATGAACCTCCAAAAAGGCTCCAAACCATCCCAAAACCCTCAAAAAACTATCAAAAATTAACCCAAAAAATGTATGGACTCAAAATACTTGAGTAAAGGGTCATGTACCTGAAACCGAGGGTGATATATTCTCTCCACCATAGGTCTTTCCATCCTCAGGAGGTAGAAACCCCTGATTGGACAAGAAGTGTTCAATCCATTTCCCCACCATTTCATTCTCATTCTCTCATGTTTCTTCTTGAATTCATCCATGTTTCCATAAAACCCTCACTAGACAAATTCTTTTACCATAAAATATATTCACTTGTATATCCATAATTTGTATCAGTACATGAATCAACATACCATCTGTATCAAGGTCAATATTATCCCATTGAATCGCATGGTCAATATCATATTGGTACTTCTTCAACTGAGATAAATGAAATTCATTGTGCACTAAACTAAACCTTGGTGGAAGAAACAACCGATATTCCACCTCACCAACTCTTTCATGTATCTCAAAAGGGCCTATGTATTGAGGAGATAACTTACCCTACTTACCAAAATGAAGATTCCCAAGACTTAGAGAGATTATCAAGAACACATGATAACTCACCTAAAATAAAAATGGTCATTGATGATGATACACATATTATTTATGAAAACTCTTATCCATATCCATTTTCTTTCTGATCAACTGAATCTTATTTGTTATCTCACACACAAGGTAGGGTCCAATTAGTGAAGTATCACCTGTTTCCACCCTTCAAAGTAGAGAACAAAAAAAACACTTATAAAATTATTCAAAAGGATTCATATGTATCTAGGCCTAGAAATTGTTATTATATGAAAACTCCACTAAAGGTATATTCTCCTCCCATGATCTAGTAGAATCCATTATATAATCCCTAAGATATCCTCTAATGTTTGGATTGTCCATTTAGATTGTCTGTCTATTTGGGGATGATAAGTCATACTCATAGTCAACTATGTTTCAAGTTATTTCTATAAGGATTTATAAAAATTATATGTAAAACTTGGGTCTCAATCTAATATAATCAAGATAGGATAACCATGCATTTTTATAATTTACTGAATATACATTTTAGATAGGTCTTACACCAAATTAGTTTCATGAATCAGGATGAAGTGAATAAACTTTTTGAGTTGATTCACTATCAACCATATGGAAGCATGTTTCCTAAACATAGTTAGTATACCTGTTACAAAATCCATAGCTATAAATTCCCATTTCTACATGAGAATTAGTAAAGATTGAAATACAATCATTGTTCATTGATGCTCTGCCTTTACCTACTGACTAGTGAGGTATCTTGAGACATACTCCACTACATATCTTTTCATTCCAACACACAAAAACAAAATTTTAAAATATTTATACATTTTCTAAATCCCAAGGTGAACAACCCATTTTGAATAGTGGTGGGCACTTAAAAGTTTCTCCTAACAAGTCAGGTACAACCATCAGATCTCCAAACCGCAACACTGATTCCTATCCAGCTTCTATCCCTCAATGGTCTCCCCACCATTTAGTTTTAACCTCATAGAAAAACATTTAAGATAGGCTTTATAATACTTTCTAACATGATCAATCAAATTAGGAAAAAATGAAATTGGAAAGAAAACTACAGCATCAACTTGGTTTGAGCAATCTAGGTGAAAATCTGTTATGACTGACATTACTTTCCACTAGTTTTAATCTTATTTAGAAATTGATCATATGATGTACTAATCAATAAATCTTCTAAAGAGTTACCTTTACTTGGTGTATACATCAATTTGAAGTCAAACATCTGAATATACTCTATCCATCTGCACTGTCTTAAATTAAAATATCTTTCTGATAAATTTTGTTTTAAACTCTTATAATCCATAAATACCATGAATTTCTCACCAAATAGGTAATGACTCCAAGTATTCAAAGCACATACCATAGAATATAATTATAATTCATGTATTGGGTAATTATTCTCATACAACCATAATTTTATTAATCCATAAGAAAAAAATATGATCTCCCTATATAATAACACATCCCAACCCAAATCTTGATGCATCATAATAGACTACATAGACCTGTACAAACTCTGGTAACATGAGGATAGGTTCTAATTTAATTATAACCTTAAGTTCTTGAAAAGATTTCTTAAATATTTATTTTCATTGGAAAGTAACTCATTTCCTTTTTAGAGCTATCATAGGTTATTCCAAACATGAAAAATCATATACAAAATGTCTATAGTATCCTGTTAAGCCAAGGAAACTTAATATGTTAAAGAAATTATTTAGTGTTTTCTAAGAGATAACATATTTTATCTCTTCTAGATCTAAAAATATTCATTTTTCATAAATTAAATGGCCAAGGAAATATACATTTTGTATCTATAAATAACGCTTTGATAACTTGGCATATAAACGATGCTCCCACAAGATACCCAAAACTATCTCCAAGTGTTTCTCAGGATTTGATCTTTTCTTAGAATACACCAGTATGTCATCAAAAAACACCAACATAAAGGAATCCAGATATCTTTGAAATATTTGATTCATCAATTCTATAAAGATGGCTAGTGCATTCATAAGGCCAGTAGGCATAAATATATAGTCATAATGTTGATTCTACTTTTGAAATATATCTTTGAATATCCTCCTTCCTAACTCACAATTGGTGATATCCTAAACATAAGTTGATTTTAGAGAACCATTGGTCTCCCTTAAATTAATCAAATATATCATCAATGCATGGAAGGGGATACTGATTATTTATCATAACTTGGTAAATATTATGATAATACACACAATTACAAAGAGTTTCATCAACCTTATTCATGAAAAAAATTGGGGCCTCTCATTAGGACGTGCTTGGTTGAATGAACCCTTTACTTTATAACTATTCCAACTAAACTTTAAATTCCCTCAATTATTTTGGTTCTATCTAATAAGATGGAATTTAAATCAAAATTTTCTTGGGTAGGAGATCAATAATAAAATCTATTTATCTTTTGGTTGGAAAATATGATAAATTATCAAGGAAAATGTCAAGAAACTTATCAAAAAAATAGTTGAAAAAACTCAATTTATAATATCATCCACATATTCTAATGTAAGCACAACCCACTAATAAGAGATAGTTCCAATCACTCATAATAAAATCTCTTCTTTACTATCCTTTACACCCCAATCTCCAAAGTTTTGAAACTAACCTTCCAGGTATAAAAGTAGATATGGGCCTTGAATGATTTCAACCAATACATACTGAAAATTAAGTCATAGACATTCATATCAAGCATATAGAAATACCAAATCAACTTAGTCTGATTGATAGTTATAGAAAAATATTTACATATAAAGGCTCGACACTTTCTTTAGCCAAGATTAGTTTTAAGTTTAAAATAGAAGGAATCCTCTCAACATAAAAACCCATATTATTAACAACATGTGAAGAAATAAATGCGTGGGGTGTGCCCATATCAAACAAAGATTTCATAAGGGTAGAATTAAAAAAATTGTACCTCTCACCATCAAATTATTATATTGATCATCCATGATCATTTTCTATACTCCATAAAATTTCCTACTCACTACACTTTGTTCTTTATTACCTTATTGAGGTTGCACTGGTTGTATATTCATGGTGTTCCTATTATCACCTTGTATTTCTCTATTCTAATGATGATAATTATTCTGTTTCACTCATCCCATCAAAGAATAAGATGCCTGAGAAACATGAGATGTGTCTCTAGCACCCAACCTTGGAGAACTATAATGATAGCATTGAAGATGTTCTATCTTGTTTCATTTATGACATGATTTAGGTGGTGTCATATAATCTCACTTAATGTGATCCAATAAAAAAGACTAAAAACATCTTGGCTTACTTTTGGGTTAATGAGGGATATTTATTGATCCCGTGGTTTGATTCTGAGGTGTCCCACCACTCTGGAATTAGGTGTCCCTCTTCTACTTGTTTCAAACATTAGTATTCCCACATGTTCCCATAGGGATAAACATGATCAATGTAACAATATTTCATGGGATATCCCTTTTCTCTATAGTCTATATATTGAACATATATGTATAATATATTATACAAAGAAAGGAAATCTTTGAGAGAATATATGGTTGTAATCCTGAATAAAAAATGTGTGCCTTCTAGGACACACTCAAAGAAAATTCTTGGGAAAATTGGGCTAAATTCATACATTTATCTTCATACTCTATCACAGAGAGATTCTCTTGCTTCAAACTAAATAATATTTTTGTTCTATAAGTCTTAAAGGAGTGAGGATATAATTTCTTGTTAAAAAATTATTCAAAATCCTCCCTTATCATGATTCATTCCAATTTATACTAAACTACTAATTCCAACCATTAGTGTGTTAAATACTCTAAATATACATTTCCAACATTAATTTTAACTCTGATATCATCCCAATAAAATCAAATATTCAGTTAATCCTATTCAACCATACTTCTTCTTTTTTTGGCTTGAAATCCCCCCAAAAGATGGGTGGATTATACTTTTGAAACTCAAATGAATGGTCCACTTTCCTTGGTTCATCATTCCTATTACCCTTGTCCATGGCCTAGAAACCCTATGCAGTTCTTTGAATCATCTTTCAGTTCATGTGTAGCTTAGTGTAAGCCACATTCTCAATAGCCTCTTCTAGTTGGTTTCTACAATGCCAACTCAGTGCCATTCACTATAACCAGAACAAAAATCCATTTAATCTAACTTATTATCTACTGAAGGATTAGAAATTTCAATCAACCACATCAAAACATATCACAATCTAGCTTTTCATAATTCAACCATTTTCAACATTTTTACAATTTTTTAAAATATTTCAACCATTCTTTTGAAAAAAATCATTTTCACTATGTTAAAAAATTATCACTTTTTCCATTTAATAATCTGTTGTACTCAAAATAAACAATTCATACTTATTAGAAAGTTTTACTATCAAAGAATTTCATGTAAAACTCATTATCTAAACCCGTGATGATGAGGTGAAAACTCACCTAGAAGTTTCAAAAAACACTCATGTGCCCAAACTCCTTAGTAAATTGAAGTTCAACATACAAAGGTTAACAGTGTAATTTTATTCACTATATTTCAATTTACAAAAATAATACTCCTTAATACCATTCCAAGATACATACTGATACCATTTCCAACTCCACAAAACTGACACCATTTCCTATGTCAAGAACCTAACAATGGTGATACCATTTGTCCCAAAAAAGATATTTGGACCAACCAAGAATGATGCCATTTTTATGTCTAAGATCAAACAAAATGATACCATTTGTAACATCCCACCCCTCACCTGTTGTCTTTGAGAGTCACAGGGAAGCTATTAGGCCTCATGTGATATCCCCAAGACATCAAATACTGGAAATAAATTCCAAGGGCCTCAAGAAAATTTGGGGGATTATTTTCCCTTTGAATGATAAAACATCCAAACCAAAAAAACAATAATCAAACATACCAATAGTAAACCAGGATTAACATACATGAATATTACCTCATTTTAGATGAATATTCAGAATATTACAAAAATACATGCACGTGGACCATTATAGTTTAGTGTCTTTAGAAACACGGGAAAAAATATTCTAACTCGTTGAATTATATTCAATGTTTTCAACAAATATATTCCCCTTTAGTACTTCTATTAAAACCTTTATTAATAACCTAGGGAAAGAAAACATAAGAAAGGGGTGAGATCGAAAGCTTGATAAGGGTAAATAAAAGAAATACATAAGCATAACATGAACATAAGGGTATGATAACATGATCATAACATATGAAGATCATACCCTACATAAAAATATCATAATCATGAGACATGGTATAAAGATTAGTGGTTCATAATACATTAATCATAAGATAATCAAGAACATGAACCATGTGATCATATCAAAGGCATGATACATAGAATTTGTGGTAGATACATAAACATGTAACATTATTCCCTATAAGTCATAGATCATTGCCAAAAACTTATCATAGAGCTTCATGGGGACTACACCTACTGGGAAGGACACACCAACATCCCCAGTAACAGTCTTTTTCTTATAATGGATTGGGTTTCCCCATCTTCCCATAGTGGATTGGTTTCCCTATCTTCTCATACTGGATTTATTTCCCCATCCTCCCATAGTGGATCGCGTTTCCCCGTCTTCCCATAGTGTATTGGGTTTCCTCATATTCTATAGTAGATCAGGTTTCCCTATCTTCCCATAGTGTATTGGGTTTCCCCATATTCCCATAGTGGATCGAGTTTTCCCATATTCCATAGTGAATCAAGCTCATCGACTTGAATCCCATCATTATCTCATGATATATAAATCTTTACCCAATTCATTATAGGTAGATATAGGTCTCAATCATATCATAATGAAATCATACATACATGTACCAAAAATTCATAAATAGTCTTATCATAACCCATGAAATGAAATGGGTTTCATAAACATGTGATCATATCTTAACTCGTCGAAAAAGATAGGTTTTATAATAATTTCATCAAAGCATAACCCATGAAAAGAATTAGGTTTCATAAGAATGTAAATCATGAAAGATAAATGGTTTTCATAAAAATCATACCATCAAAACATAAACCATTCATATAAGTAACAAGAATGATGTCCTTGGATTATATCCCTCATAAATCCTAAGTTATAACCAATAATGTCATCTTATATGCATAAGGATTTTGAAATATCACTTGGAACACCACTTTTTAAAATATATAACATTTTGAAAAACCTTTTCTTTGAAACCAATTTGAAAACATATAAAGGAATCCTGGAAAATCCTTTAAAAACATTTCTTTAGGAAACTATCTTTTCCTCTTAGAAAAAAACAACACTCTTAAAAGCATAAAGAATTTTAAAAACCTTTTTCTATGAAAATATCTTTTAAAACATATAATGGATGATTTAAAAAATCTTGAAAACCTTTTTACATAAAAACTTATAAAATAATCTTGAAAAAATTTTAAAATACTTTTTAACCATAAAAAAATAATACCTTTTCCTTTGAAAATATATTTGAAACACTTTAAAAGTAAGCTTTTAAATTCATTTAAAACTTTTCTTAAACATAAAACATTTTTGAAAACCATTTTATTTGAAAAAAAAATTAAAAAAATTAATGTATAGATTATTAGGAAAAAATTATTTAAAAAAATTAATCTTGTAAACTTTCAAAGGAAACTTCAAAGAATGATGGTCGTGATGGCGGATAGATCTATACATACCAAGCATTCCTTTTACTCTGTAAAAAGTTTAGAAAAGTAACTCTATTAGAAAATGACAAGAAGATTAATTTTTTAAAACTTTTTTTAAGGTAAAACATAGATAATAATTTAATTTATATATCATATGATAATATTATAAAAAAATTTAAAACATTTTAAGAAAACATGGTTTTGAGAGAAAACAGATTTTCAAACGAAAGGAGAAATAAAGTCATATTTTCCTAAAAAAACTTAATTATCTTAAGTAAATAAACAGTTAAAATGGTACTAATACATTATAATATAATGTATAACCAGAGGATAATAAAATTAATGAGTGTTATTCTGAAAAGTATCATAATATTTCATCAATGGAAGCATAATAATAAACAATTCAGATAAATGATGAGATTATAGCAATAAAATGTTACCACTTTGGTAAATTTGAATCATAGTCCCCATGAAATAATAAAATTAAATGAAATAAAAAATATAATTAAAATAAGTATATTCATTATATAACATTTCAACGGTCAGTATATACACCCCATGGGAAAATATAGGCGCATAACATGGCATGTATCTCAAAGAATAAAATTACTTTAACGATTTGGTAACTTTTGAGACGTAAACCCCATGAAAGATAGATTATAAAATGGATTTTTAAATACCCATAAATTTAATTATATTAATTATATAAATTATAGAATATATTTATGGAAATTATATACATGACACAAAATAAATGAGTGGTGAATAAGGCATAAGTCTCACATAAATAAAAGTGAGACGAGAAAACCCTTACTACTTGAGTAACTTTAGAATCATGATCCCCATGAAAGAATAAAATCAATTTAATATTTAAATATTATTAAATAAAATAAATTAATGATATAACATGTCATAGGGAAGTATATACACCACATAAAAGAATCAAGTGGTGAATCTGGAATGTATCTCATGGAAATAAAAAGTGAGATGAAATTCCCTAAACTTAAGTCTTGACTTTATTCATACACGGTCAACCCTTATGTATAATAAATATAAGTTTATTATACATATACCAAAGAATATTATTATTATATATAATATCATATATTCTTTTATTATGAATTTATATTACCTCTTTATTAACAATTCCATGTTAGCATTACGTTTCAGGTAATATCCACATCAATTTTCGTATATGTTTTGACTTGTTATTATTGATCCTCTTACTTAGATCATGATTTAATTATTTAAATAATGTAAAACATGATTTATATATCATAAATATTCAGTATATAAATATTTATAATAATATAAAAAATATATATATATGAAATGGAATACACCATCCATGGAGACGGTAGGTCGTATGTATACATGTACGGTGTTTCTGTTTTCTTGTCGTATTGAAAGAAAGAAATATGAATATATATAACAAAATTATAGTATAATTATGATGTTATATATATAATATAATATCACCAAACCTTTCCTTAATACATTACATGTAAAGTTTGAACTAATCACATCACTTTGAGGAGGCGGTAGTCTACACGCTCACAAAAGAAGTTATTGTATTTACACAAAATGGAAAGCATGAAGTTATATTTTATATAATAATTTCAGAAGAATAAATAAATCATAAATATAATATATATATATATAATATAAAAACATATTTTCCATAATAATTCCTAATCATTAGAGGTGGTAAAGGAAAAACAAACAACATCATTTTGTGAGGTGGTAGTTCACCGTACATAAGAACAGTAAGTTCATTGCCTATTAGATGGAAGTTTGTGTAAGTGTAAAAAAACTTATAATAAAAACATATAATTATATTTAGGATACTTAGGATACTACATAATTATTTAATAATAATATTTGAGGTTGTGGAGAATGAAAATAAAACATAGGAGCTTGAGGAAGGATGTTTCCCTCTATTTGGGTAACTCCTCTTGGTTTGCACCAAAGGGATTACTTGGTTGGATTTCTTCCCAAAGAGAGGATTCTAGGATTAAAATATGGATATTTGGATCATATTTGAGCAGATTTTTTGTGATACAAATGGATTTATAGTTTTGAATAAGTGGGAAGGGTGAGTGCCTTTTTATAGTGGAGGGGAATTCTTGTAAATTTTTGAAAAGGGAATTCCACCCACATTTTTCGTGTGAAAAGTGGATCCAATAATGGTAAAAACTAATAAAATGGAGTATAGGGTCTAAATATGAACATAAAATGTATTTTTTACAAGTTTTTAGGTCATTTGGGCCTTAATTTTAAGTTTTGGTCCTTTGTTAAGCTAATTTTTTTTATTAATCACTATAATTAATTTTAATCGCTTTCACTAATATTTTTGGTCAAAAACTAAGTTTACATTATTATAAATTATAAATTATTATTATTATAAATATGTAATAAATTTTTACAAATTAAAATTACATAATTGGCATAAATTAATTTAAAATTAATCCTACCGATGTGCCATGATAGTGGGTTTTTAAGTGAAAAGGTCCACAAGCGTGAAATGTTTTTATATCCAATTTTAATGTGAAATAGGTTAAAATGACCTAAATTGTATTAATTTATTTATAATTGATATAATTAAACTTTAAATCCAAACTAAAAAATAATTTAACTATATAAATAAATTATATGAAATGACAGTTTTAAATTAAAATTCAGTGTTTTTCACTATTCATCAAAAAATGAAACTTCTCAGAAAAATACAAAAAATTCACCCAAAGTAAATTTTGATATTATTATTAAAAAAATGAAGTTTATTTTCTCAAAAAAAATTATAAAATTGTCAAAAATTATATTTAAAACGGATTCTCTATTAAAAGGTCGTAAAATTACCTTTTCGAAAAATACATCTTTTATTAATAAAATTAGATTTATTCTGATATTATATATATCAAAACTGTTGGATGAGTATCAAAAATATTTATTGAATATATAATATATAAATTTTATTTAAAAAATTAATCAAATTTGGTTTTTTAAATTTATTAAGATAAAATTGTGTTTGTATATAGAAAAATATTTTTTTAGAAAAGTAATTTCATTATTTTCAAATAGTTATTATGTTCATTTATACTAATTGATAATGAAAGGATTAATTTTATATAAAATTGTAAAAAATATTTTCACAATTTATTTAATCATATTCATAACTTCCATTCCAACAGCTAGGTATTGTCTATAATAATATTTTAATAATAATATTAATAGTGTCTTGTAGTTCAGTAAAAATCAACCCTGCATGTAACACAAGCTATTGAAGGGACTCAATATTGTGTATAATACAATCCAAACATAGTATTGTGTGTTCCAGAAGCTAATATAAGTTTTTTTAGAGAAATATTGACTTTATTTTGTGTATAATACAATAAAAAGTTAGTTATTTCATATAAAAATTTATATTCAGTATTGTGTGAAATGAAAAATATCAAAAAGATTAAATTAATTTGAAAAAAAATATTTCAAAAAATCTCAAGGTGTTACATTATACCCCCTTAAAATGAATTTCTCCCTTAAAATTAGTCTGGGTTATCAAAGGTTTAATACTCAAAATTTTCATTCATAGAAACCCACATCATAAAAATAGATACTAAAACTTCCTTTAAAAAGGTAAATTTGGAAACATAACAATTACATAAAGTAACACATAACGAGGTTTCCACATAAGAGAACATATGTGGGAAGGAAATATTAGACATGTAAGAAAAGTTTAAATAATTATAGTTATTGATAAAGATCATTGATCACCATCAAGTTAATGGTCAATAGAAATTTAAGGGCCTCATAACCATAAATCTATGATAATTTGTAAGACCTTTGTTCAATAGAAATGAAGGTTTTAAGATAATATTTTTCAATATCCATTTCCTATATTTCAGTAAATTATTTTACTATCTAAGAACATAATAAAATATAATTACTTTATTTTATTCCTTTTCATATGCACAATATCACCCTTTGGTTATGCCTTGCTCGGTTTCAACTTCATCTATTACTCTAAGAAATGAAAGTGAATTTTTCATTCCTGAAGTACAAACAGATAATTAGGTAGAGTGATAAGTCATTCCATCTATCATTAGTTAGAATCATAGAAAAAATGGTTAACACTATTAAACATTAATAAATCCTCATATGGTGAGATAATACTTTAATCTCACAAACTCCATCCAAAGTTTAACTTAAAGTTTCAAAAAATGGTTAACCTTATAACCCTTCCAAAAGCTAAAAATCCAAAGCATTAGAAATAAGGTTACTAAATCAGTTTAGAATTGATCCCCCATATATAATAAATTATATCTTGGTTTTCACATTCCCAATATGTGAATACCCTTATCATATATTCTCTTGAAACATGGTAATAACCTGAATTACCATAAATCCTTTTGGAAAACATGCATTCTCCCTTATTCTGAAGATTGATTAATATATTCCGTAAATACAAGAAGTTTTAAACTTCATCCATGATAACATAGATCACTTTTTCAATAAATCCTTTATCACTTCTAAGGTCATAGAATACTATTCAATTTACTTTATCCAAAGTAATCATCTATTTATCCAAGCTAAACAAAATTGTCTCAACATCTTGAACACATTAAGGGTTGCCTTCCCTTATTTAAAAATATCACCTTTCCATTAAATCACTTTTTCAAGTCTCCATAACCATTTAACATATCCATTTCAATCCTTAATGAAAAAAATATACTGAAAATACTTATATATTTCATGATTCATATATAACATAATCTTTTAATTCCAAAACGTATACACTTAAATCATACAGTTTTATTCTGAAACCATTACTCAGGTTTCATCATCATATTTCTTAATACCCCTTTACCTAGAATATTAAATATGAATCATGTATTTAGGTTCTTTAATATCAATTTAATCATTCTTCTTAAATTTAATATAAACAATACTACTAGAACATCCCATACCTTTCACATGTCATTTTTGATCTCCTTATCTTCAGAAGTATAACCAATACTCATACCACCTTCCTGATTATTTTCATGGGATCACTATTTAGGACATCAATTTTTATAATTCCCAAACCTTACACATTTGAAACATTCAATGTTAATCTAATTCCTTCTAGTTCCTCCTATTGACTAACACTAGAAATCATAGTGTAACACTTATCATAACATAAAACCACATAATCATGAAAAAATACTTATAGGATGTATGAATCATGACACATATTTATTTAATCTATAAAACCTTAGGTTTTTTCTAGGTTAATCATACTAATATTCTATTTAAATCCTTCATGATGGTTTATAAAGAGTTTTTGAATTCCCAAAGCATATCCCTAGAAGTGTCCAACCAGGTGTGTAGCTAGGCCCGTTCTTAGGAACCAGTTCCTGATTGAGTCTAGATCAAAACGGTGTTTTCGGGGTTGTTACCCCTATATACATATTTTCCAGATCAAAATCTACTTGTAGTATCTAGACAGGGATTTATTTATATAAAACCACTCAATCTATCCTTTACTAAAATTCTAGTACATTTTTCTATACTTTGACTTATCCTTAGACTTATCCTTAAAGACATACCTAGACATATCCTTAGAAATATTTATAGGGATCTCACTAAAGTTTTATCATCCTAGTTTCCAAAGGTTGAACAAACCTTTCCTTTGATACCAACTAATGAAACCCAGGCTTTACATACATGGATATTACATCATTTTAGATGAATATTCATCACATTACAAAAATACATTCTTGAGGACCGTAATTGTTTAGTGTCTTTGGAAACTTGGAAAAAAATATTCTAACTCGGTGAAAGATATTCAATGTTTCCCATAAATATATTTCCATTTATTACTTCTACATAAAACCTTTCTTCATAACCTAGGGAAAGGAAATATAAGAAAGTAGTGAGTTTTAATACTTGGTAAGGGTAAATAAAATAAATACGTAAGCATAACATGAACATAAGGGTATGAGAACATGATCATAACATTTTTAAGATCATACCCTAAATAAAAAGATCATAATCATGATACATGACATAAATATTGTCAGTTCATAAGAGAAGAATCATAATTTAATCAATAACATGGACCATGTGATCATATCAAATGAAAAAAACATAGAATTTGTGTAAAATACATAAACATGTAACATAATTTCCTATAATTCAAGGATTGTTTCCAAAAACATATCAAGGAACTTCATGGGGACTACACCTACTGGGTGGGACACACCACCATCTCTAGTCACAGTCCTTTCCTTATAAGGGATCGGGTTTACCCATCTTCCCATAGTTGATCGGGTTTCCCCATCGTCCCATGGTGGATCAGATTTTCCCATATTCATATAATGGACCGAGTTTCCCCATATTCCATAGTGGATCATGTTTCCACATCTTCCCATAGTGGATCTAGTTTCCCCATCTTCCACAGTGGATCAAGATTATCAACTTGAATCCCATCATTATCTCATGAGATATAAATCTTTACCCAATGCATTATAGGGATATATAGGTCTCACCCATCTCATAATGAAATCATACATACATGTTCCACAAATTCATAAAAAATAATATCATAACCAATGAAATTAAATGGGTTTCATAAACATGTAATAATATATTAACCTATAGAAAAATATAGTTTTGATAATCATTCCATAAAATCATAACCCATGAAAAGAATTTGGTTTCATAAGAATATAACCCATGAAAGAGAAACAGGTTTCCTAAAAACCATGCCATCAAAACATAAACCATTTAGATAAGTAACATGAATGGTGTCCTTGGATAATATCCCAAGTAAAACCTAAGCTATAACCTAGGATTTCATCTTATATGGATAAGGATTTTGAAATATCACTTGGACATAAAATTTTAAAACATACAACATTTTGAAAATCCTTTTCTTTGAAACCACTTTAAAAACATATAAAGGAATCATTTAAAAAAATTAAAAAAAAATTCTTGAGGGAAATGTCTTTTCCACTTTGAAAAAAATACTCTTTAAAATATAAATCATTTTGAAAACCATTTTCTTTGAAAATATCATTAAAAACTTATACTGGTTTCTTGAAAACATATTAAAAACACTTTTCCTTGAAAACTTAGAAAATAATCTTGAAAATTTTTTAAAACCTTTATTAAAAATAAAACCTTTTTTAAAAAAAATCTTGGAAAATATCTTTGAAAACCTTTAAATTAAGCTTTGAAATTCATTGAAAGATTTTCTTAAACAAAAAACTTTTTTGAAAACTTTTTTATTTCAAAAAAAAATTAAAAACAATGAATGTCCAGATTATTAGGAAAAAAATTATTAAAAAAAATAATCTTATAAACTTTCAAATGAAGATTCAAAGAATGATGGTCATGATAGTGGATAAATCCCTAAATTCTTAACACTCCTTTTACATCGTAAAAAGTTTACAAAATTTCCATTATTGGAAAAAGACAAGAATATTCATTTTTAAAACCCATTTTTTAAAAAAGGTAAAATATGGTAATAATTTATTTTATAGATCAAAGGAGAATATTTTACCATTTTTTAAAACATTTTTATAAAACATGGTTTTGATAGAACACAGATTTCTGTCCAAAAGGAGAAATAAAGTCATATTTTTATAAAAACATTTTTCTTAATTATATTAAGTACCAAAGAGTGGGAAAATGGTACTAATACATTAATATATCATGGATAACAAGATTATAAGAAAATTAATTAGTTTTATTGATACAGTTATCACAATATTTTAACAATGGAAGCATAATCATAAACAATCATGATAAATAAAGAGATTGTAGCAATAAATTGTTACTAGTTTGGTAACTTTGAATCATAGTCCCCATGAAAGAATAAAATTACATGAAACTCAAAATATCATTAAAATAATTATTTTCGTGATATAACATGTCAACAAGCATTATATACATCCCATAGAAAAATATAGGTGCATAACATGGCATGTATCTCAAAAAAGGCAAATTGAGACAAAATACTTTATCGATTTGGTAAATTTTGAGACATAAACCCCATGAAAGATAGATCATAAAATGGATATTTAAATACCCATAAATTTAGTTATATTAATCATATAATACATTCATGGTCATTATATACACTACACAAAAGAAATTAGTGGTTAATAAGGAATAAGTCTCACAAAAATAAATGTGATATGAGAATACCCTTACTACTTGAGTAACTTTAGAATCATGATCCCCATGAAAGAATAAAATAAATTAAATATTTTAATATCACTAAATAAATTAAATTAATGGTATAAAATTTAATAGGAAAGTATATACACCACATAAAATAATTGAGTGGTGAATATGGCATGTATCTCACGAAAATAAAAATTGAGATGAAATTAACTTACCTTAAGTATTGACTTTCTTCATACACGTTCAAACATAATGTATAATAAATATAAGTTTATTATAAATATAAAAAACCATATTCTTAAATCTAATACCATATATGATTTTATTATGACTTTATATTACCATTTTATTAATAATTCCATGTTAGCGTTACGTTTCAGATAATATCCACATTGATTTTCATATGTGTTTTGACTTGTTATTCTTGATCCTCTTACTTAGATCATGATTTAATTATTTTCGTAATGTAAAACATTATTTATATAACATAAATATTTAATATATAAATATTTATAATAATATGTAAAATATATATATGTATATATATATATTAAATGGAATACACTATCCATGGAGATGGTAGGTTGTACGTATGCATGAATATTGTTTTTGTTTTCTTGTCGTATTGAAAGAAAGAAAGTAATTAAAATATATTTATATATATAAAATAATTATAGTAGAATTATTATTTCATATATATAATATAATCTCACTAAACTTGTCATTAATTCATTACATGTAAAGTGTGAACGAATCACGTCGCTTGGAGGAGGCTGTAGTCTGCATGTCCACAAAAGAAGTTATCATATTTACACAAAATGGAAAGCATGAAGTTATATTTTATATAATAATTAAAAAATCATAAATAAATCATAAATATCATATATATCATACATAAAAACATATTTTCCATCATAATTCTCAACCATGATAGGTGGTAAAGGAAAAATGAACAACATCGTTTCGTGAGGCGGTAGTTCATCGTACACAAAAATGGTAATTTTGTTACCCATTAGATATAATTGTGTGTAATTGTATGTATAATCCTTAAAATAAAAATATATATGTATATTTATGATAATTATTATATTATATAATCATGTAATAAGGGGTGGGGAATGATAATAAAACAAAGGAGCTTGAGGAAGAATGTTGCATCTTCTTTGGGTAAATCCTCTTAGTTTTCACCAAAGGGATTCCTTGGTTGTATTTCTTACAAAAGTAAGGATTATAAGATTATGATAGGTATTATTAGATCATATTTTATCATATTTTTTTGTGATACAAAGGACTTTATATGTGTGCATATGAGGTAGGGTTGAGTGACTTTTTATAGTGGAGGAGGGGCTTTCTTGTAAATTTTTAAAAAGGAAATTCCACCCATGTTTTTTCCATGAAAATTAGCTCCAATAGTGGTAAAAACATATTAAATGGATTATAGGGTCTAAATATGAACATAAAATAGATTTTGGATAATATCCTAGGTCATTTGAGCCTTAAGTTTAAGGTTTAGTTCTTTATTAAGTTAATTTTTCTCTTAATCGCTCTAATTAATTTCAATCGATTTCACTAATATTTATGATAAAAAAACTAAGTTGAACTTATTATACATTATAAATTATTATTATTATAAATATTTAATATTTTTGGAAAAATTAAATTCATAGAAGTGACAGAAATTAATTTAAAATTAATTTCGCAGACCTACCATGAAAGCGGGTTTTTAATCGAAAAAAGTCTAAAAGTGTGAAATGTTTTTATAACCAATTTCAATGTGAATTTGGTTAAAATTACCTAAATTAGATTAATGGATATAAAATTTATCTAATTAAACTTTAAAACCAAACTAAAATATAATTTAACTATATAAATAAATTATATGAAAAAAATAGTTATGAATTAAAATTCAATATTTTTCACTATTCATCAAAAAATGAAACTTCTCATAAAAATACCAAAAATTAACCTAAATTAAATTTTGATATTATTATTAAAAAAATGAATTTTATTTTTTCAATTAAAAAATATAAAAGTATCAAAATAATATTTAAAATGGGTTGGCTATTAAAAGGTGGTAAAATTGCCTTTTAGAAAAATACATTTTTTTATTCATAAAATTGGATTTATTATTATCTTATACATATAAAACCTATTGGATTGTTATAAAAAATATTGATTGAATATATAAAAATATAAATTTTATTGAAAAAATTAATCAAATTTTGTTTTTTTAATTTATTGAGATAAAATTGTGTTTGTACATAGAAAAGAATCTCACAAAAGTAATTTCTTTATTTTCAAATAGTTCTTATGTTCACTTATACTAATTTATAACCAGATGATTCATTTTATATAAAATTTTAAATAATATTTTCATAATTTAGTTAATCTTATTCATAACTTCCATTCCAATGGTTAGGTGGTGGATATAATAATATTTTAATAATAATATTAATAGTGTCTTGTAGTTCAGTAAAACTCGACCTTTCATGTAACACAAGCTATAAAAGGGACTCGTTATTGTGTGTAATACAATCCAAACGTAGTATTCCATATTACACAAGCTAACCTAAGTGTTTTTTATCACAATCTTGACTTAGTGTTTCATATAATGAAAGAAAAGGTTAGTTCTTTCATATAACAAAATCTATATTCAGTGTTGTGTGAAATAAAAAATATCAAAAGGATTAAATTAATTAAAAATATATATTTCACAAAATCTAGGGTTGTTACATTCTACCCCCTTAAAATGAATTTCTCCCTCAAAATTAGTCTGGTTTATCAAAGTTTTAATACTCAAAATTTCCATTCATAGAAACCCACATCATAAAAATAAATACTAAAACTTCCTTCTAAAAGGGAAAGTTAGAAACATAAAAATTACCCAAAGTAACACATAACTAGGTTTCCACATAGTAGAACACAGTTGGGAAGAAAATATTATAAATTGAATAAAATCATAAATAATTATATAGATTGGTAAATATTATTAATCACCAGTAAGTGAATGGTTATTGGAAAGTTAAGGGTCTCATAACCATAAATATATGATAATTTATAAGACCATCAATTTAATAGAAAATAAGGTTTTAGGATAAAATTTTTCAATATCCATTTCCTAGATTTCAATAAATTATTTTAATATCTAATAACATAAGAAAATATACTTATTTTATTTTATTCTTTTTCATATGTACAATCTCACCCATTGGTTATGCCTTTCTTGATTTCCACTTCATCTCTTACTCTAAGAAATAAATGTGGATTTTTCAATCCTGAAGTACTAAGAGATCATGGGGTAGAGTGATAAGTCATTCCCTCTGTATTTAGTCAGCATCACAGAAACAATGGTTAACACAGTTTATTAAACATGCATAAATCCTCATATGGTGAGATAATACTTTAATCTCACAAACTTCATCCAAAGTTAAACTTAAACTTTTCATAAATGGTTAACCTTATAACCCTTACAAAAGTGGAAAATCAAAAACATTATAAATAAGGTTACTAAATAAACTTAAATTGATCCCCATAAATCATTAAGTAACTCTTGTTTGTGACATTACCAACATGTGAATTCCCTCATTGTATATTCTCTTGAAACATGGTAACAACCTGAATTACCATAAATCCTTTTGGAAAACATGCATGATTCCTTATTCTGAAGATTTCTAGATATATTCTTTAAATCCAAGAAGTTTTAAACTTCATACATGATAAAATATAACACATTATAAATAAAACAATTATGAGTTTTGAGGTCATAAATACTATCAAATTTACTTTATCTAAATCAATCATCTATTTATCCAAGCTAAACACAATTGTCTCAACATCTTGAACACATTAAGGGTTACCTTACCTTATTTAAAAATATCACCTTTCTATTAAATCACTTTTCTAAGTTTCCATCACTATTTAAAATATCCTTTTCAATCCTTAATGAAAAACTTATACTGAAAATACTCATATCTCTCATGATTCATATAATATAATCTTTGAATTCCAAAACATACACACTTCAATCATCCAACTTTATTCTTAAACCATTACTCAGGATTTATCATCTTATTTCTTAATACCCCTTATCCTAGAATATGAAATACTAATCATTTATTAAGGTTCCTCAACCTCAATCTAATCATTCTTCTTATGTTTAATGTAAAAAATACTATTAGAACATCCCATACCTTTCATATGTTTTTTTCAGTCTCTTTATCTTTATAAGTATAACCAATACTCATACCACCTTCCTGATTCTCTTCATGGGATATCCACTTAGGAAATCTATTTTTATAATTCCCATAATTTTCACATTTGAAACATTCAATGTTAATCCAGTCCCTTCTAGTTCCTCCTATTGACTAACACCAGAATGCATAGTGTGAGCAACACTTATCATAGCATAAAACAACATAATAATGAAATAAAATTACTTATAGGATGTATAAATCATGACATGTATTTATTTATTCTATAAAAACTTAGGTTTATCCTAGTTTATTAATAGTCATATTCTATTTAAATCCTTCAGATAATTCATAAAGTGTTTGTAAATTCTCAAAGCAAATCCCCTGGGAGTGTCAAACTAGGTTTGTTGCAAGGTCCTTTTTCATGCACCAGTTCCTGTTCGAGTCTAGATAAATATATAGTTTTCAGGGTTGTTACACCAATGTACATATGTTCCAGAGCCACATCCACTTGTAGTATCCAGATAGGGATGTATTTCTAAGAAACCACTCACTCTATCCTTTACCAAAATTCTAGGACATTTTCATATACTTTAAATTATCCTTATACTTAACCTTAGATAAATTCCTAGACATATCCTTAGAAATATTTCTAGGAATATCACTAAAGTTTTCTTACCCAAGTTTCCAAAGGTTAAACAAAACCTTCCTTTGATACCAACTATAGCAACCCAGGCTTTACATACATGTATATTACATCATTTTAGATGAATATTCATCACATTACAAAGATATATGCCTGAAGACCATAATAGTTTAGTATATTTGGAAACTTGAAACAAAATCTTCTAACTTAGTGAAAGATATTCAATATTTTATACAAATATCTTCTCCTTCAGTACTTCTACTTAAAACCTTTTTTCATAACCTGGGGAAAGGAAACATAATAAAGGGGTGAGATCTAATGCTCGGTAAGGGTAAATAGAGGAAGTACATAAGCATAACAATAACATAAGGGTATGAGAACATGATCATAACATTTGAAGATCGTATTCTACATAAAATTATCATAATAATTACACATGGCATAAAGATTTTCATTTCATAAGACATGAATAAAAATATAATTAATAACATGAACCATTTGGTCATATCAAAGGAAAAAATCCATAGAATTTGTGGTAGATACATAAACATGTAACATAATTCCCTATAAGTAAAGGATCATTGCCAAAAACATATCAGGTAACTTCATGGGGACCACACCCACCTGGAGTGACACACCACCATATCCTGTCACATTCCTTTCCCTATAAGGGATCAGGTTTCCCCATCTTCCCATAATTGATAGGGTTTCCCCATTTTCTTATAGTGTATTGGGTTTCCCCATCTTCCCATGGTGGATTATGTTTTCCCATATTCCCATAGTGGATAGAGTTTCCCCATATTCTATAGTGGATCAGGTTTCCTCATCTTACTATAGTGGATCAGGTTTCCCCATCTTCCCATAGTGGATCAGGTTTCCCCATCTTCCATAGTCGATCAAACCCATCGACTTTAATCTCATCATTATCTCAGGAGATATAAATATTTACCCAATACATTGGAGGTAGATATAGGTTACACCCATATCATAATTAAATTATACATATATATTCAAAAAATTCATAAACAATCATATCATAACACATTAAATGAAATGGGTTTTATAAACATGTAATCATATCTTAACCTGTGGAAAAATATTGGTTTCATAATCATTTCATAAAATAATAATCCATGAAAATAAGAAGGTTTCATAAGTATATAAACCATGAAATAGAAATGGGTTTTATAAAAATCATGTCATCAAAGCATAAACTATTCAGATAAGTAACATGAATGGAATCCTTGGATCTTATCCCTAGTAAAGCCTAAGCTATAGCAAAGGATTCCATCTTAGATGGAGAAGGATTTTTAAATATCACTTGGAACATAATTTTTAAAATATATAACATTTTGAAAATACTTTTCTTTGAAACCACTTTGAAAATATATAAAGGAATCATGGAAAATCGTTTAAAAACATTTCTTGAGGGAAATATCTTTTTTATATTGAAAAAAAATTCTCTTTAAAACATAAATCATTTTGAAAACCTTTTTCTTTGAAAATATATTTGAAAACTTATAATGGAATATTAAAAACATATTGAAAATATGTTTGCTTTAAAACCTATAAAATAAGATTGAAAATATTTTCAAACACTTTTTAAAAATAAAACATTTTATAAAACCTTTTTGTTTGAAAATAGCTTTAAAAACCTTTAAATAAATATTTAAATATCTTTTAAAACTTTTCTTGAACATAAAACATTTTTGAAAACCATTTTATTTGAAAACCACTTTAAAAATAATGAATTTCCATATTATTAGGAAAAACATTTTTCTTTAAAAAATAATATTTTAAACTTTCAAAGTAGGATTCAAAAAATGATAGTCATGACTGTGGATAAATCAGTACATGCCAAACATTCCTTTTGTGCTGTAAAAAGTTTAGAAAAGTTCCTCGATCAGAAAATGATAAGAAGATTCATTTTTAAAAATAATTTTTAAAAAAAGTTAAAACATGATTAAAATTTTATTTTATAGATCATAGTAGAATATTATAATGTTTTAAAAAAAATATTTTTAGAAAACATGGTTTTTAGATAACATAGATTTCCAACTAAAGGATAAATAAAATCAGATTTTCATAAAAAAAAATTCCTAATTATATTAAGTAAAAACAGAGTGTAAAATTGTACTAATACATGAATATATTATGGATAACTAGAGGATAATAAAATACATTAGTGTTATTAAGATATTCATCGTAATATTTTATCAATGGAATCATAATTATAAACAATCATGATAAATGATGAGATTGTAGAAATAAACTATTACCACTTTGATAACTTTTAATCATAATCCCCATGAAAGAATAAAATTAAATGATGCAAAAAATATCAGGAAAATAATTAGATTCGTGATATAACATTTCAATGGGAATTATATACACCCCATAGAAAAATATAGGTGCATAACATGGCATGTATCTCAAATAAGGTGAATTGAGACAAATTTACTTTACCAATTTGGTAACTTTTGAGACATAAACCCCATAAAATAGAGATAATAAAATAGATATTAAAATACCCATAAATTTAATTTTTGAATCATAGAATACATTCATGGATAGTATATACACCAAAAAAATAAATGAGTGGTGAATAATGCATAAGTCTCGCAGAAATAAAATTAAGACGAGAAAACCCTTACAACCTGATTACATTTAAAATTGTGGTCCCCATGAAAGAATAAAATCAATTAAAGATTTAATTTCATTAAATAAATTAAATTAATGATATAGCATGTCATAGGTAATTATATATATCACAAAAAATAATCGAGTGGTGAATATGGCATATATCTCACGGAAATAAAAAGTGAGATGAAATTCCCTTAACTTAAGTCTTGAGTTTATTTGTACATGTTCAACCCTCCTATATAATAAATATAAGTTTGTTATAAATATAAAAAAGAACCATATTATTATATATAATACCATATATTATTTTATTATGACTTTATATTACATGTTTATTAACAATTCCATGTTACCGTTATGTTTCGGGTAATATCCGTGTTGTTTTTCGTGTATGTTTTGACTTGTTATTCTTGATCGTATTAATTAGATAATGATTTAATTATTTTTATAATTTAAAAAATTATTTATATATCATAAATATTCATTAAAAAATGTTAATAATAATATATAAAAGATAGATATATGAAATGGAATACATCGTCTATGGAGATGGTAGGTCGTGCGTACGAACGTTGTTTATGTTTTCTTATCATATTGAAATAAAGTAAGTAATTTAAATATATGTATATATATAAAATCATTAAATTATTATTATTATTTCATATATATTATATAATTTAACTAAATCCATCATTAATAAATTCTATGTAAAGTGTGAATGAATCACATTGCTTTGAGGAGGTGGTAGTCCACATGTCCCCAAAAGAAGTTTTCATATTTACCCAAAATGGAAAGCATGAAGGTATGTTGTATATAATAATTAAAGAAGAATAAATACATAATAAATATCATATATATAATATAAAAACATATTGTACATCATAATACCCAACCACGATAGGTGGTTAAGGAAAAACAAATAACATCATTTTGTGAGGTAGCGGTTCACCGTACACAAGAACGGTAAGTTCGTTACCCATTAGATGGAAGTGTATGTAATTTTATTTAAAACCCTTAGAATAAAATCATATAAGTATATTTATTATACTTATATTATTATATAATCATGTAATAATAATATTTTAGGTGGTTTAGAATGAAAATAAAACAAAGGAGCTTAAGGAAGGATATTCCCTCTTCTTTGGGTAACTCCTCTTGGTTTGCACAAAAGGGATTCCTTGGTTGGATTTATGATATTACATATAAATTTTATTGAAAACATTAATCAAATGTGTTTTGTTTAATTTATTGAGATAAAATTTTGTTTGTACATAGAAAAATAGTTTTCTTATAAAATTAATTTCTTTATTTTTAAATAATTATTATGTTCACTTATAATAATTGATAACCAAAGGAATAATTTTATATGAAGTTATAGATAATATTTTCATAATTTATTTAATCTTATTTGTAACTTCCATTCCAACGGCTATGTGGTAGCTATAATAATATTTTAATAATAATATTAATAGTATCTTGTAGTTCGGTAAAACTCAACTTTGCATGTAACATAAGCTATTTAAAGGACTCAGTACTATTTTTAATACAAGAAAAACATATTATTGTGTGTAAATAAAGCTAATATAAGTGTTTCTTGTAGAAAAATATTGACTTGGTGTTGCATGTAATGAAATCCAAAGTTAGTTCTTTCATATAACAAAAGTTATATTCAAGGTTGTGTGAAATGAAAAATATCAAAAAGATTAAATTAATTCAAAAAAATATTTTTCACAAAATATAAAAGTGTTACAATACCTATATATGATTCATGAGTGAAAAATAAAACTCAAATTGAAACAAAACCAACAAACCATATCAGAGTACAAGAGAAACCAAAAGGCATACTTGAGAGGACCATAATGGCCACAAAACTCAAAAACTCCAAAGTGACATCAACCAGAAACACCCCACCCACTCCAATATCCAACTACACATACTAATCCATGGTATCAAGAATCATCACTAAATAAATGAGATACTCTTCCTTTACCTGTGACTCGATAGATGACATATGTAAAGACACAATAGTGCCTAATAAGGGGGTGAGTCTAAACTCAATAGGATATCCCTAATGACTTCCCAACTCATGATAGTAGGGAAAAACTTGTTATAAAGTTTTAAAAAAATAGTTTTAAATAGTAAAAATAGTTCATATCAAGCTATAAACCATTTTTATAAGTAAATAATCAATAAATTCTTCAAATTATTTCTCATTTGATTTAGAATATTCTTTTCCATGTCCACACACAAAACCAAACACACACACTCAATCTTGGTGTTACCATTGATGGTGTAACTTCACATACATACTTATTAACACTTTTATGGTGGTGCTTCATGACCATAATCCATCCTATACAACACACACCCATCTGTTTATGCCAACATCGTGCCAAGAAATTTACAAAAAATCAATTTTCATGCCAACCATTTCACATAAAACCATTTTCTTCTTTTAAATAATTTTAACAACCACTTTACATTCATCAAAAACAAACCATAATTTAAAAAAAATATATACAAGGTGTTTTCCAAAAACTAATCAACTTTCCACAATTTTTATGCTAATACCAAAACAAGATTTCCATCAAGATTCACACAATAATTTCACAACCATTTCAAAAAAATAATTTAATTAAAACTAAGAATTTAAGTTTTAAATAAAGTGTAGTTGGGAGAGAATCCACCTACATCACAAAAATTGTTGAAAATGAAGAACAACTACACTTCTCTGTATATAGGCTTAAATATTCTTCCCTTTAATTAAAAAAATCGTAAAACATATATATTCCTATCATAGAACATGGATTTGTCCACCAAGGATTACATCTATGATTCTAAGTGATAGAGAGAGAGAGATAAGAAACTTTAATTTAAGAATAATTAATAATAATAGGAACTTACCAATGAATTTGGGACTCCAACACACTTTGATTTTCTTATAGATCACTCCCAGATCAAATGGAATTTTATCTCATGCCTTAGGAGAAAAATAAATTTTATTTATGGGAGGATTAGGGTAAAAACAAGGTATTAATGGATTAATTCAGATTATAACCACTTTTTAATGAGGGACAACTATACATCACACTATTAGTCTACCTGGTTTGGAAAACATGCACTAACCATGCAATATTACTATCTTATGGCCATACATCATATGGTTGGATCATAGGGTTTGACAAACCATACAGAAACCATGAATTTATCTCTGTTTCAAGATCCATGGTTGATCCTAGTAATTTATATGGTTTGTATAAACCGTTCATCAATCATGAACCAGTCAAGTTCCCACTATATTCCCTTGCACTATTTCTTAGAGATGTTGCATAGTTTCTACAAACTATTCACAAATTGTGCACCTCCAAAAAAGATTCCAAAAAATTCTAAAACCCCTCATAACCTCCCAAAACATAACTTGAAGATTGTATGGAATCTAAATAATTGAAAAAGGGTTCATATACCCAAAAATAGGGGTTCTATACCTCAAGTAGTGATGATGATGATTATGAACCAATCAAGAGGGAATACATGTTGAAGAGTGAGTTATAATCTTATCTTGAGTAAAACACATAGTTCAATAAGGATAAGATAGATTTTATGAAATAGAAAGATAATATGGATGAGGTAAAATATGATTATTTCAATAAAGAAGAAACTTGTATTAATGAGTTCAAGAATTTCAAGTTTAAAGTTGGTGAGCAGGAAGAGATAATGAGAGATCTTGAAAAAAAACTTGCTCTAAGAGATATTGAATTTTCTAATACACAATAAAAGTGTCTTTAAGATTAGAATAATTTTAATAAGATCATATAATACTTAATAAAGTTATTTTAGGTTAAATTTGAGTTATCTCAATGAGGATAAAATAGGTTTCCATAGAGGTAAGTTAATTATGTTCCTAATAAATCTCAAAATAAACCTATTACCTCTAACAGTGTAGGTTCTAAAACCAAATATAAACCAGTTTGGAATAAGAATACAAGTAAGAAACCATATTATACATTAATATAATATAGGAATATCTAAATAGTACCACTACCCTCAAGGAAAATATAGGCTCACTTTATAGTAGGGAAACAGTAACAATCTTCAAGAAAGAACTATTATTAGTTTGGAATATCAAGGTTCAAAGGATACTGATGTTATTTTTGAGTGTTTGGGAACAAAGACTACTCATTTTGGTTAAATATTTCACTACCATGAAAGATTTATGAACCAATTTGGGGCTATTTTGAGAATATGAGATATGATTTTCAAATAAAGCATGTTGTGACTAGAAATATATCTAATTCATCAATAAAAAAACATATATGAATGCTTAGAATAAGTCTATGTTATATGTGGAAAGAAAGTTCATATTTATTCTAAATTCATTACTAGATTACCCAAAAATATTTTCTATGGTGTGAGAGGTAATATAATTCAAATGGTGAAGGAAGAAAAGTCATGTTTTGATGAAGCTACTCAGAAACCATGTGAAAATCCAATAAAGTTGATCTTGGTAAAAAAATTGATTAATTGTTTGGAAAAATAAATTTTAAGAGGATATAAATATGAATAAATCACAATTCAATGATATTTTTAAAGGAAAACAAGTAATATCACATGAAGAGATCGAATATCATGATAGGTTGTCTAAAAATGATGACCCAAAGCTTCAAGATAATCTATGTAGAAGGTGAAATCAAGAAGGACATGGAATGTAAGACTTATGACCATTATAACATCTCTTGAATAATTTATGAAAAAGATTATACAGGCACCAAGTGATTCAATTTCCTTAATGGATGATGTGAATAAACAACTCCACAAAATAAAATTGTCAAAAGGAAGAAGTTGAACATGAAATATTTGAATACAGATAATAATAAAGGTATCATGAAGAATTCTTATTGGGATTAGATTAAAAGTATTAGAGAATATTTTTTTAGAGTAAAATATTATCCTTTTTTTTAATAATGAACTAACATGTTCCTCCATATTCCCTTATTTCTTTTATTTGTACTAACATGCAGGTAATTGAAGGAGATAAAATAAAGGCACATCTAGATGAGTTTTGTAGCAGTTTTATAGAAATAATAAGTGTTCATCATGGAATTATATAACTCCTATGTTGATGAATGGAGTGAATAACTTTAGGGTGAGCTTTCATGTGGGATAATCTATCAGTGAAAAGTTCTTTAGTTTAAATATGGAAACCTATCAGTATATAGAAATGTTGTAAGTTGTGGTATACTGATAAAACTTTTCTACTCTTGTTGTGATTATGATAAATATATTGATAAAGGGGGAGTATTGGTTAATGAATAAGAAATGTCAAATAGTGAGTTCTATTTATTTAAAATTAATTTTTTTAATGTGTTTAGTGAAAATTAGTGCAATTTATGATTTTTTTATGAATCTCTATATACAACTCTTGAAATGAGAAAGATAAAGTGGTATCATATGATAAATAGTTAAAAATGAGGAATAACTTCCCTTATATTTATTTGTATTTATTTTAAATAATAGGGATAATGACATTGAATTTATAAGGTGAAATGATATTAAAAAAATAATATGTGGAAATTGAAGAGCCTGTGTGGATTAGTTAAGTTGGAGTTTTATTTGTTTTTAATAAGTTTGTACGAAGGAAAGTCAATGTGTGTATACATTTGAGAATTATAGAGGAGTTCTTAATATCTAATACATGTGTTGATGATTGTGAGAAGCACTCTATTTACAACATGAATAATGTGAAGTGTTTTTTAGTCATCTAGTAGGGATATTGAAGAGTTGATGTAAAAAGAAGTAAAATCTTGATGATAATTGAAGAACCCATCATTTGATGATTTGGTATGAAGTTTTTTATATTTAGTGTCACACATCACTTGTTTTAGGTTTTGTGAAGTCGATAGAAAGACATT
The DNA here is from genome assembly GCA_963277665.1 of Viscum album. Taxonomy (NCBI): domain Eukaryota; kingdom Viridiplantae; phylum Streptophyta; class Magnoliopsida; order Santalales; family Viscaceae; genus Viscum; species Viscum album. The sequence goes on from OY728161.1 coordinate 1,423,253,244, forward strand.
TGTAATATCTTGAGATGTGTAAAAGTTGAATAAGAATTTTATATTATATGAATAAGTGTTTTTTATAAGATAGGTTTTTTGTGGAAAACTTGTACACTTGGTAAAAAATTATTTCTAACTAAAGATAGCCACCTGAGAAGCCCGGTAAAAGAGTAATGGTCAAAATCAAAGGTAACTACAACATATTATAGTGAGGAAGGTAGAGTAGGCATAGAACCATCATGGATTGGAACTTTCATTAGGAGAAGGTGTGTTGGGTGGCACATAGGTGGAGAACTATGATGCAGGGTAGCTTCACCGGATTTCCACAATCGGTGGTGGAGTGTCCTGAGTAATAAAAAATCATGTATTCCATCTTAAATTTTAATTTGTTACTTATTTAAAGTTTGTAATTTTAACCATTAAAATCATGCCTTGTGTTTTTATGAAACAGAAGTGTTTGCATCGTCTTCCTTTCATGCTCTCTAGGGTTTTCATATGGGAACTAGTTTGAAGACATGTGTGATGCCAAGTGAATGACTACATGATGTCATGACAGCCTTCATGATACTAGTTATCACTTCATAGTGGAAGTCGCTAGGAAATCTATGATAAAGGTTGAAGCATATTGAATCTAAACACGTAAAGGTTGGAGTAAACCTGAATCATTTTACGAATGCATGGCACGGATATCTTTAGTGTCATAAAGGAATGGAAGGTATTAGAACAAATGGTTCACTATGATTCTCAAAATCATTGATTTGTGTTGTAATAGTGGATGCCCTAGAACCAACTATATAGTAATTTTTTATTACCATATCATGGATACAGTGATTTATGCATGATGTCCACTTACCATTATAGTGTAGATATTTCTGCATCCACTATGTAAATGGTAATGTCTATAGATTGATTATCATTTTAAAAGGTAATAATTGATCTAATCTATAATGAGAACCTCAAGATACTATGGCATTAATCTTAAATATATGTCATGTGTTCTAGATACATCCTACCGACTGTACTCAATAGATGTATGACTATTAGGTTTTGGGAACTCATAAGCATTGAGACTTCTTCTCGTGAAGTTTTCACTTGATGATCTCTAATAGTTGAGATCGTGAGGACAGACCCACCAAATAGGAACATTACATGTTTCTTGTATCATTGGATGTTCCTATATATGGGCATGTGTATTGGTCTCATGACTTGATATCATTATCAATGTGTTCTATTTGATAATGTACTTTTATACAAGGTAAAAACCATGATAATGAAATTATAGCAAGGTATCTTGTATTGGGTGTTTACTTGGTGGTGTGGTATTGGTTAATGGACAAGATAGAATTTTTCACTTCTGAGTTGAGGAAGTGATATCTTGATCTTGTTTAATCGGGATGGTAGTGCCATCTTAAATCCATGTCCATGGTAGTTGAAGGTAAATCCTTCCAATTAAATCAACAAACAATAAAGTAATAAAGGATGATGACACAAGTGTGCGTCTTTCTTTAATAAATATCTAAAGAAAAAAATATTATATTTCATAGTGTGTGTTCCTAGGTAGGTTTTCATTTCCAATACTATTTCTTGTCTCTTGAGAGGCCTTGATGGGTTGCTATACTCCACTCTTTTTCTGGGAATACTATTCACTACTATCAATATATGGTCCTAGAGGGTCACACAAAATAGCACATTCAATAATATTCCCTATTCTGTTGAATAGGTATATAGGACATAATGGGACCTACCACAAGGTTTGAATATTGTCCAATTATTATCGATCACCAATAAATAAATAAATTCATTATTATTCAAGTATAAAATAATTGGGTTGATTTTTGGTATTATAATTATTTACAAGTGTTTAAGTAAATACAAGGACTAATATTATATGAACAAATATTGTTTTAATATTCAAGGTTCATTTAATATTAGTAGGAATTACAAGCTGAGTTAATGAATCAGGTTTATCACATAATATATTTAATATATATTATAATTATGTGATAAAATATAAATAATATTTATGATGTAGTTAGTTTGTTATAATTATTCATCTATTACTTATTTAGTGTACATTAAATATACAAGAGTCGAGGAACACTTTGTGGGTATTTGATCATCCACTATATATATCAGAGAAGAGGCTAATTCTAGAAATTGTTCATTCATTCAGAATGAGAGTCTCTCTCTCCTCCTACTTCCTAGATATAGAACGTCTCTCCCGAGCGATCGATCCAAGATGCCTTTAACGGATCAAAGGTGTGGGATCATGGTGATCATTGCGATGTTGAAGAGATAATCAGATCTCTACACTAGGTAAATGGAACCAACATGAAACCTTCTTGATTAGAGATATCCTGATAAAGGGATTTTATTACACATTAAGCATCTTTATGAGGAATTATTTCAATGTGATATTAACTTCTTTCTCAATGGGTTTCCTAGTGTGTTGCTAGATTATAACCCTTGGAATTTAGGTTGCTTCACCTAATTCCACTGAGAAAGAGTCCTAGAGGGTCACACACTAAGTCTATCCAGAATCTCAATTAAATAATATTATTATTTAACAATTTGAATAAATATTATTCTTGCATGCGGTTTAATACTTATTCATGTTTTTTTGATTTCATATCTTCTATCACCTATTATTTGAGAGAATATTTTATGAGCGGGATATTTTATAAATATTTATTTAATATTTAGTGAATATAATATTTATTTATTTATTGGCAAATAATAGAGTGATATTTATTTATTAAATAAATAGCCATTATTCAAGGCTAGATAAATATTATGGAGTAATGAAAGATTGGGTTAAATGGTCCACTGATAAATAATATATATATTAAACATTATTTTAATAAATAATATTTTATTTAATTCATGAGTTTAGCGCAAGTTGAGAAATAATAAAAATATTATTATTGTTATTATTATAGACATGGGGTTCCGCATAGATTATGAAAATAATAAGGGAGAATTTGTAATTATTATTTTCTAACTCTAGAGGTATATAAACCCAATTATATTATTTTCATAAGGTAGAAAATTCATTTTGTGTTGTGCAAAATGAGATCCAAAGAGGACCTCTTAAATACCTAAAGAGCTCCCCCTCCAAGAACACTCTCTAGAATTGAGATAGATCCTCCTCCACCACCACTAAAAATTATATAGATTTAAGATAATCATTCCTTGAATAAATTTTTGAGGCGAACGATGCAAGCGTTAGGATCTTTTGTGCTAACACCCAGAGATTCCAATAGTGACGTTCAGATGTTCATAGAACATGTGTAGATCACCATTAGAGGGAATATATTCTTTAATCCTACAAAGTGATGATGGTATAACATATAGATGTTTTCAGATCCATCAATGAATAATGAATTTCTCATAAGTTAATTCTTTAATTGCTTAAATTAATTATAAATAATATGTAATGATTCTTGTAACGACTCGGAATTTTTAATCAAATTTACTTTATTATAATTATATGATATAGTATAAAACACATAAATCACATAGATAACCTGATGAAAATATTATTTTCATAAATTAATAATTAAATATGTGATATTTATAGAAAATAAGGAACATATACTAATGGAATAGTAACTTGACCGTTGAAATAGTAATATGACTGTTAGGAATAGTAAATCGACCAATAGAATAGTAACATCACCAATTAAAGTATAAATAAAATTTAGGTATCTTATGAATGAAAATATAATATATTTATATCATGTAATAAGTAAATAAATGTTTTAAAATGATAAATTAAGTATTGGTATTTTTGTGAAATGTAAATGTTTATTTAAAATTTTATAATTAATATAATGATTTAAAAGAAAATTTATTTTCAGAAAATTGATTTATAAATTAATATATTCTTTCTTATGATTATAATATAATTTTATGAGACCTTAATTAATTTTTCAAAGTGTCATAAAATCACTTATAATTTTAAAATCGGTATTTTTTTAATAAATGATTATTTTAATTAAAAATTAAATTTTTCATATTTTAAAAACTATTTTCATAAAATGGAGTCCATTTTTTAAATATACATGACAAGAAATGGTTAGGGATATTTTTTAGGTTTTTCTAAAATAGTTGAATTTTTGTGAATAGTGAAATACGGTAATTTAAGGTATTTAACACTATAAGTAAATAAATGAATTTTTGAGTCATGGTTGAGTCATGGTTGAGTCATGGATGATGTAATTGGACATTATATTGAACTTATGTGCTCTATTTACTGTACTTATTCACAAGAACCAACACTAATGATATGACAACCCTGCTTTTTATTACAACTTAAACATGCTTTATTACATAAAACTTCACTTGATACAACAAAGAAGATCGAGAGGTTTAGTGTCTTTGGGGATTAGGATCATTACATAAAAACTTTAAACTTGAAATACAACATCCTTATTGAAAACTTCCTTTACATGACCACTACATTCCTTCGTACTTAGCATTGCATGGGATAACCTGAGGACATGCATAAGAAAAGGGTGAGCTATAAAGCCCAGTAAGGGAGTACATAATGAATAACATGAGGAGTACAATACATGTTAGGCAATAGTCATATCAATAGAGAATAAGAGAGACATGAACATAAAGGCATGATAAAGCATGATAATCATAACATGGAAATGTGGCAACAACACTTAACATTGAATTAGCATGAGCCAAGGCTCATTGCACATGGAGCATGAGTAAACCCTCATTGCACTTGAAGCACGAGTAAACCCTCGTTGCACTTGAATTAGCATTAGTAAACACTCATTGCACATGACGTATCATGATACTATACTTTACCCAATGCATTGGAGCGCTATAAAGGGCGCACCCTTCTTAAACATTTCATTTCATGCATAAGTGTGCCACATGGATCATAAAACATGGATTCATAAAACATAATCATTTCTTCCACGATAAAGGAATGTGGAATTCATACATGAAACTTTACAATCAATATGTATATGTGCATAAAGTTTAATACCCTTGATGGAGAAATGGGCATGGTATTCACTACACAAAGACATTGGCTTAGAAAATCGGTGCGATTTCGGCAGCGTAACGGCGTGACATAAGAATTCATAAAAAAGGTTGATGAGAGAAAAAGGGGATCCTCATCATATTTACATGTAATGGACAGTAAGGAGATCATATATATACATGTCCCAACAATAGAAATGGAATTTAGATTCATGATACAAAAGTATTGCTTGAATGTAAAAGAAGAGAGAGAAGTTCCTTTCGGAATTTCGGCATAGTAACGGGTGTACATGGGAGGCATTTAATGAGAGAGAAAGGGTTCTACCATCATTCAAACAATAAGAGGGCAGTATGGGGGAGGTGAGAAACCATACCCCAACATTCATAATTGAAATAAAAAGGGAAATACAACTTAAAGAAAATTGACAAAAAAATGAGAAAGGAAGAAAACCCCTTACTTGGAAGTGTGCTTCCAAAGGCTAGAGAGAGGCTTGTGAGAGGCTTCTTGGGAGCTTGGGGCACCTTTAGAGGATTCTAGAGAGAGTAGGGCAGAGGTTGGACGAACTTTAAGGGCTTTGAGTGATGAGGAAGTGGGAGCTTGGGTGGGTTTATATAGGAAAGGTGAGAGAATTCTTTATTATTTAGGTTTGGGACCCCTTATATTAAAATAATCCAAACCACAAACCATCCCATGGTATTTGCCCATGTTTTCTGGAAAAGGAAAGAGTAAAACAATATTTTACAAGGCCAAGGTCCGAACTTATTAAAAAATTAGGGTTGCTTATGTGGAGGTGAGTCACACTCCCATGGAAATTAATTTAAAAAGGCAAAGTGTTGAATAAGTCTTGAGGGCTCCATTAATGCTTTGAAAAGTGAGTCAAACAAACCCAAAACCTCATTATTTTAATGATAAAACACATATTGGCCGAACATAAGGATTATGGTATTTTATTACATCACCATTGGGTCATTATGATGTCATAAAACACATTATATATTTAAATGGTATTTAATTTTTACCCAAAAATTTGACTGTCTCAGAAAATTATGAAAAATTCACCGTTGGATAATTTCGACGTCCTGATTCCAAAAATAATATTTATTTTAACTAAATAATTTTCTAAATATATGAATTTTCACTTTTAAAATAAAAACCGACATTTATAAAAAAATCACGGGTTTTGAGAGAAATGGATTTCAAACCTTAATAAAAATTTTAATTGCATTCATAAAATTATAAGATCATTTATATTTAATAAAAATTAATTTAATATTAATAATAATATTTTATTAAAATATTATTTAATTCAAAAATCCTTTAATTTAATAAAATATAATTCTTAATTAAATGATAACTAAAAACATCATTTGTACTTTAAAAACTAATTACAATGCATCAAAAATGACTAGAAATTATATTCATTATTATATAAAAAAATAATGTACATGAACATGGTGCTACTTATTTCTTACATAACCCCTTAAAATAGCCGCATAAGACCTAAGGGTAAGGTGTGCGATGGTGACAGACTCTTGGGGTTGCTCGGATAACATTTCTCGAGTGGTAATCTCTATCAACTTCCATTTTTCCCGTAGACGATCACGTTCGAGCTTGGCTTGATGAAGCTCAGCTTGGGCTTGGTCAAGGGCAAAGCCCAAAGATGCCACCTCTTTTCCAAGCTCCAACAAATGGGCTTCGTAAGGGGTGATTCTACTGGATGAGGCCATCGCTTCCTTTGTCTGAGTAGAAAATTGGTTCGTTAAAGCCTTATATTTAAACTACCCAGATGATCACTGTTCAACGGCTATAAAAGTAACGGTCACAAATCTTAACGTTAAACTAAAGAAGTTGACATCTTATAAAAACATAAAGAAACATTTAACTGGATCAAGAGGGATTTTCCATTAATGAAATTTTGGGTCGTTACAACATTCCCCCTTAAGAAATTTCGCCCTCGAAATTTTCATTTTCCCACACTAAAACAAATGTGGGTAACTTAGCTTCATCATATCCTCTGACTCCCAAGTTTCTTCTTCAAACGTGTGGTTTCTCCACAACACCTTGACGAGGGGCATTGTCTTATTTCGTAGAACTTTTTCTCTACGATCTAAGATCTTCACTGGTTGCTCCTCATAAGAAAGATCGTCTTCTAATTGTACCACCTCGGAAGAGAGTACATGTGAAGGGTCTGGTATGTACTTCCTTAAGAGGGATACATGGAATACATCATGCACCTTGGCCATAGTAGGTGGAAGTGCTAGTCGATAGGCCACATCCCCAACACGATCAAGAATCTCGAAGGGGCCGATGTAACTTGGACTTAACTTCCCTTTCTTTCCAAACCTCATGACCTTCTTCCACGGAGATATGCGTAAAAACACCATGTCTCCGACTTTAAACTCAAGGTCTCTTCGACGATTATCTGCATAACTCTTCTGCCGACTTTGGGCTGCCTTGATATGCTGATGAATGGTTTTTACCTTCTCCACCATTTCTCCGACCATTTCTGGTCCAAGCAGCTTACGTTCACCGACCTCATCCCAACATGCCGGTGTTCTACACCTTTTCCCATACAGGGCTTCATATGGTGCCATTTGGATGCTCGAGTGGAAACTATTATTATAAGAGAACTCAACTAGAGGAAGATGTTGATCCCATCCTCCTTTAAAGTACATTGAGCACGCTCTCAACATATCCTCAAGTGTTTGGATAGTCCGCTCGGATTGGCCATCAGTTTGAGGATGATAGGTCGTACTGAAGTTCAGTTCAGTATTCAGATCATGTTGAAGACTCTTCCAAAACTTAGAGGTAAATCTTGGATCTCGATCAGACACAATAGATAGTGGTACTCCATGCAACCGTACCACTTCCCTGATATATATCTGTGCCAGTTGATCCAAAGAGAAATCCTCTCGAATAGCAATGAAGTGTGCAGTCTTTGTAAGACGATCCACAATAACCCAGATTGCATTGTTGCTTTTGGATGTCCTTGGAAGTCCAATGACGAAGTCCATGGTGATGTTCTCCCATTTCCATTCCGGTATGGGCAATGGTTGCATCATCCCCTTAGACTTCTGCCTCTCTGCCTTCACTTGCTGACACACCAGGCACTTTGATGTATATTCAGCGATCTACTTCTTCATATTATCCCACCAAAAGTTTTCTCGAAGATCTCGATACATCTTTGTGCTCCCTGGGTGAATAGAGAAATTTGAACTATGTGCATCATCCAAAAGTTCCTTCTTCAGCTCCGAACTTGATGGGACACATAGTCTTTTCCCAAACCGCACAATTCCTTCTTCATTAACATTAAACTCTGAGGATTTTCCCTTTTTGATAGCTTCCACTTTTTCTTGGATTCTCGCATCATCCTTTTGATCATCCTTTAACCTTCCCAAAAGAGATGGTTGAGCAATCATTTGTGAAAGGATTGATGATGTTCCCTTCTTTATGATTCCCACGTCCATCTTCATCAAGTCTAAGAAGATTGGATCCTTCTCAATTCTCATCATTGATAGAATTGTTGGATCCTTTCTACTTAGGGCATCCGCCACCTTGTTCGCCTTCCCAGGGTGGTAATGTATTGAACAGTCATAATCCTTTATGAGCTCTATCCATCTTCTCTGGCGCATATTAAGCTCTTTCTGTGTGAATATATATTTAAGACTCTTGTGGTCAGTATATATCTCACATTTCTCTCCATAGAGATAATGCCGCCAGATTTTCAAGGCAAAGATCACCGCCGCCAACTCCAGATCATGCGTTGGATAGTTTCGCTCATGGATTTTCAACTGTCTTGAGGCATAGGATATCACTTTATCATTCTGCATCAGCACACATCCTAAGCCCTTCTTCGAAGCATCACTGAATACCACAAAAAGCTCCCCACTTGTGGGTAAAGTGAGCACAGGTGCAGTGATAAGCCTCCTTTTCAACTCCTTGAAGCTTTCTTCGCATTCATCACTCCAAGCAAAATTTACTCCCTTTCGAGTTAGCTTGGTAAGAGGGTTGGACAATCGTGAGAAGTTTCTCACAAATCGTCGATAATATCCAGCTAACCCCAAGAAGCTACGGATATCAGTTACCGATGTTGGCCTCGGCCATCCCTCAATTGCATCTGTTTTGGAGGGGTCCACAGATATCCCATTGCTTGTGATGATATGGCCCAAGAATGAGACCTCCTTCAACCAGAACTCACACTTTCTGTACTTGGCATAGAGCTTCTCCTTGCGCAAAGTCTCCAGTACAGTTCTTAAATGCTCCTCATGGTCCTCCTTGGTTTTGGAGTATATTAGAATATCATCTATAAAGACTACCACAAATTTATCTAGGTAATCTCTAAAGACTCTATTCAACAAGTCCATGAATATTGCTGGAGCATTGGTGAGTCCAAAAGGCATTACTATGAATTCATAGTGCCCGTACCTTGTACGAAAAGCAGTCTTAGGGATATCTTCCTTCTTCACCCTTACTTGATAATATCCCGACCGCAAGTTGACCTTGGAGAAGTATTGTGCTCCACGCAGCTGATCAAACAAGTCATCGATTCTTGGGAGAGGATACTTGTTCTTTATCGTGATTTTTTTAAGTTCACGATAATCGATGCAAAGCCGCATTGACCCATCCTTCTTCTTGACGAAGAGGACTGGTGCACCCCATGGTGATGCACTTGGGCGTATAAACCCTTTATCCAGATTCTCCTGTAGTTGTTTCTTCAGTTCTTCAAGCTCAACCACAGCCATTCTATATGGAGTCTTGGATATTGGTAGCGCCCCAGGTATAAGTTCAATTGAGAACTCAACATCTCTTCTTGGAGGAAGACCAGGAAGTTCCTCGGGAAATACTTCAGCGAATTCCCTCACAATATGCATTTCTTCAAGGGTGGTTTCTTCCTTGGACTCAATCATCTGAGCCAGATATGCGTGCTCATAAGGCAGTAATATCCATGCTTGAGATGATGGAGCTAAAGGAGATTCATCTTCCTCCTGACACTTGTAAAGAATCGGGGGTCGATTCTCCATATGGAGTGTGATTTCCCTCTCCCAACAATTTATGTTGGCTCTATATAAGGAAAGCCAATCCATGCCAAGAATTGCATCAAATTCCACCAAATGGAGTATGACGAGGTTCGCTGGGAAATTCAATCCACAGATTATAACAGGGGAGGACTTATACTCATGGGATGCAATGATTGCCCCATTTTCCGTACTCACCGACATCTTTACTTCCATGATTTGTGGTGGTGCAGGGATTGTTCTACTAAACTTTTGAGATATAAAAGAATGCGTAGAACCTGAATCAAAAAGTAAGTTCGCTATTCTTGAATGAATAACTAGCGTACCTGTCACCACTTCGTTGTCGGGGTTCACTTCGGCAGAAGTGATGGAAAAAGCTCTTCCTTGCTGTCTTGGAGGTTGTTGATTGCCTCCGATAACCCTTGGATTAGGGCACTGATTCACAAAATGACCCGGTTCTTTGCATTTGAAGCATTGAACAACGCGTTGAGGTTCGAACGGAGCGTTCCTCCCCTCTGTCGCAGCCGCGGGTCCTTCTTGCTGACAGTTAACAGCTAGGTGCCCTTCTCTTCCACACTTGAAGCATTTTCTTGTCCCCCTAAGGCAATTTCCAGGGTGCTTTTTTCCACACTTTTGGCAAGTGGGGTGCTGGAATTTCTTAGCGTCGTTGGATTTATCCATCGGACCACCAGCATTGAAGTCCACCTTCCGCTTCTTGTCCCCATGATACCCATGTGATTCTCCAATCTCCATTTCAACCTTGAGGGCACATCGGACAATTTCCTCATAGCTGTCGAAGTCACGGATCGCTAATGCTTTCCGCAAGCTAGGATTCAGCCCACCAAAGAAGCGGTCAACCTTGCATTCGGGGGTAACGACAAAGCCGGAAGCGTATCGTGCAAGCCTTGTGAAGTTTTCCTCGTACGCTCCCATAGATTCCTCATCTTTCTGCTTGAGGTAAAGGAAGTCCCTTTCCATCTTAAGACGGAGGGTGCGTGGAAAATATTTATCGAAAAACATCTTTCGGAATACCTTCCATTCCAAAGCCTCGATCTCCTCCTCAGGCTTCGTATTTTTTATCAACTTCCACCATTGATCAGCTTCACCCTCCATACGATAAGCCGCCAGGAGAACCTTCTCTTTTTCAGAGCATTGGAGGATGGAGAATATCTTTTCAATGGAGTTGATCCATTGTTCAGCAATCGTGGGATCAGATGATCCACTAAAAGTAGGAGGCCTTTGTCTCATGAAGATTTCAATAGCGACTTGTTCTTTCTTAGGGGGGGTTGAACGTTCCTCTTGACCAGTGTTTCTATTCAAAACATGAGTTAGCTGAGAGAGAAGCGTGACAAAGTTCGCGATTCCCGCTCCCATTGGATTGGGCATCTCATAAGTACAATCATCACACTGATCTTCACAACGTTTGTTAGCCCGAGTTCTCCTATTACCGGCCATTGGCTGGAATAAAAGGAAAGTTAGGGGTAACACATAAAGGGTAATCCAAAGACAAAAGTTGATGACTTATAAATAAACTTTAATCTCTTTAACTCATGAGTCTATAGGATTCAATCCAGGCTTTTCATGATCTTCCTTCTAACATATATTCTTAGGGGAATTTTTCCCTTAATAAGGGTTCATACTAAGATTGTGAATTTATCAAAACATATCCCCCGGGAGTGTCGTAACCAAGAGTGCAGCAAGGCCCGTTGTCGTGCACCAGTTCCCGTTCGAGTCTAGCTCAAAGCGGTGTTTTCGGGTTTTACCCCTAGGATACATTTGTGCCAGAGCCGCCTCTACCTGCTCGTATCCAGACAGAGATGTATTTGTTTGATAAAACACTTACTTAGTATTTACCAAAACTTAGGGATGTTTTTATTATTCTTAGTCTTGTATCTAAGGCTTTACTAGGGTTTCCTAATCCCAAAAATAACTAAACCTATCCTCTGATACCAACTATGACAACCCTGCTTTTTATTACAACTTAAACATGCTTTATTACATAAAACTTCACTTGATACAACAAAGAAGATCGAGAGGTTTAGTGTCTTTGGGGCTTAGGATCATTACATAAAAACTTTAAACTTGAAATACAACATCCTTATTGAAAACTTCCTTTACATGACCACTACATTCCTTCGTACTTAGCATTGCATGGGATAACCTGAGGACATGCATAAGAAAAGGGTGAGCTATAAAGCCCAGTAAGGGAGTACATAATGAATAACATGAGGAGTAAAATACATGTTAGGCAATAGGCATATCAATAGAGCATAAGAGAGACATGAACATAAAGGCATGATAAAGCATGATAATCATAACATGGAAATGTGGCAACAACACTTAACATTGAATTAGCATGAGCCAAGGCTCATTGCACATGGAGCATGAGTAAACCCTCATTGCACTTGAAGCATGAGTAAACCCTCGTTGCACTTGAATTAACATGAGTAAACACTCATTGCACATGACGTATCATGATACTATACTTTACCTAATGCATTGGAGCGCTATAAAGGGCGCACCCTTCTTAAACATTTCATTTCATGCATAAGTGTGCCACATGGATCATAAAACATGGATTCATAAAACATAATCATTTCTTCCACGATAAAGGAATGTGGAATTCATACATGAAACTTTACAATCAATATGTATATGTGCATAAAGGTGAATACCCTTTATGGATAAATGGGCATGGTATTCACTACACAAAGACATTGGCTTAGAAAATCGGTGCGATTTCGGCAGCGTAACGGCGTGACATAAGAATTCATAAAAAAGGTTGATGAGAGAGAAAGGGTTTCCTCATCATATTTACATGTAATGGACAGTAAGGAGATCATATATATACATGTCCCAACAATAGAAATGGAATTTAGATTCATGATACAAAAGTATTGCTTGAATGTAAAAGAAGAGAGAGAAGTTCCTTTCGGAATTTCGGCATAGTAACGGGTGTACATGGGAGGCATTTAATGAGAGAGAAAGGGTTCTCCCATCATTAAAACAATAATAGGGAAGTATGGGGGGGGTGAGAAACCATACCCCAACATTCATAATTGAAATAAAAAGGGAAATACAACTTAAATAAAATTGACAAAAAAATGAGAAAGGAAGAAAACCCCTTACTTGGAAGTGTGCTTCCAAAGGCTAGAGAGAGGCTTGTGAGAGGCTTCTTGGGAGCTTGGGGCACCTTGAGAGGATTCTAGAGAGAGTAGGGCAGAGGTTGGACGAACTTCAAGGGCTTTGAGTGAGGAGGAAGTGGGAGCTTGGGTGGGTTTATATAGGAAAGGTGAGAGAATTCTTTATTATTTAGGTTTGGGACCCCTTATATTAAAATAATCCAAACCACAAACCATCCCATGGTATTTGCCCATGGTTTCTGGAAAAGGAAATAGGAAAACAATATTTTACAAGGCCAAGGTCCGAACTTATTAAAAAATTAGGGTTGCTTATGTGGAGGTGAGTCACACTCCCATGGAAATTAATTTAAAAAGGCAAAGTGTTGAATAAGTCTTGAGGGCTCCATTAATGCTTTGAAAAGTGAGTCAAACAAACCCAAAACCTCATTATTTTAATGATAAAACACATATTGGCCGAACATAAGGATTATGGTATTTTATTACATCACCATTGGGTCATTATGATGTCATAAAACACATTATATATTTAAATGGTATTTAATTTTTACCCAAAAATTTGACTGTCTCAGAAAATTATGAAAAATTCACTGTTGGATAATTTCGACGTCCTGATTACAAAAATAATATTTATTTTAACTAAATAATTTTCTAAATATGTGAATTTTCACTTTTAAAATAAAAACCGACATTTATAAAAAATTCACGGGTTTTGAGAGAAATGGCTTTCAAACCTTAATAAAAATTTTAATTGCATTCATAAAATTATAAGATCATTTATATTTAATAAAAATTAATTTAATATTAATAATAATATTTTATTAAAATATTATTTAATTCAAAAATCCTTTAATTTAATAAAATATAATTCTTAATTAAATAATAACTAAAAACATCATTTGTACTTTAAAAACTAATTACAATGCATCAAAAATGACTAGAAATTATATTCATTATTATATACAAAAATAATGTACATGAACATGGTGCTACTTATTTGTTACATAACCCCTTAAAATAGCCGCATAAGACCTAAGGGTAAGGTGTGCGATGGTGACAGACTCTTGGGGTTACTCGGATAACATTGCTCGAGTGGTAATCTCTATCAACTTCCATTTTTCCCATAGACGATCACGTTCGAGCTTGACTTGATGAAGCTCAGCTTGGGCTTGGTCAAGGGAAAAGCCCAAAGACGCCACCTCTTTTCCGAGCTCCGACAAATGGGCTTCGTAAGGGGCGATTCTACTGGATGAGGCCATTGCTTCCTTTGTCTGAGTAGAAAATTAGTTCGTTAAAGCCTTATATTTAAACTACCCAGATGATCACTGTTCAACGGCTATAAAAGTAACGGTCACAAATCTTAACGTTAAACTAAAGAAGTTGACATCTTATAAAAACATAAAGAAACATTTAACTGGATCAAGAGGGATTTTCCATTAATGAAATTTTGGGTCATTACAAATGATAGTCTTTAGCCAAAATAATAAACAAATGAATAAAATAATCAAAAACACTCCTCTCCTCCCACTATAAATACCACCTCTCACCACCTATTCTCCTCACACCTTATATGACTTGGATATTGCTTATATTATACCTAATTAAAATCCCAAATATATTCCCCATGTTATGGTATTTCTGGTCTCACCAAAATACCATTTCCAATTGCCTTAAGAAGGTTCTCAAGACACGACATACAAGAGGTAAAACCCTCCACTTTTCTCTTTTAAATTCTTTCTTTATTCTACCTCATCCTTCATTATATAATACAAAGTTAGATGATAACTCCATTATCTCATATATACTATAATTTTATTGTGTTACTGTAATATCAATCATTAAATCCCTTCTCTCCTCCTTTTTATTCTAAAAATGAAAACATCGTCTGTGAGGTGTCGATTCACCTCCTTTGTGGATGATGAATTTTTGTTTTCCATTGCCACCTTCAAGTATGGTCATAAAACCATTTTTATGGTCAAAATAGATTATAATATGTTTATTAAAAATTATTTAATGTTCTATAACTAGTATATAAACATATTATTAAATAAAATGATATTTGTTTATGATGGTCGTAAAAACCACCAAAATAAACTAATAATTGTGTTCATCAACATTTTATCCAATGAATCACACTCGTGTAAAAAAAATAAATTGATATATAGGACCATTTAAATTTATGGAAATAAATTAATAGAATATCATTCCAGTTATGGAGTTTTTCTTCCATTTGACAAGAACTCCCATAATTAAACTCAAGGGAACCAATCATAAAATCATGAAATAAACGCACCCGGAACAATGAAATTAAACATTATAACCCATCGAGATGGTCATAAATGAACCTAATAAAATTTTAATAAACCAAATACATGAATAAGAGGTTTATAATTGATTAATTAATATATCTAATTTGATTATCTAGTACATTAAGTGCAAGTGCAGAATACTTTCATACATAAAGTAAGGGATTCTCTCTGAACCCCCATTTTTCCTTGGGGTTATGCTTTCTCTCTCTTTACCACAATGTAATTCTTAATTATTCTTATATAATCCTCCTACATTATATGTGTATGTTCAAAACATATGTAACTATCTAAATTATTCTTTATTTTTAGGGGGAATACATGTTATAAGGTTCCCTTTTCAATTCATCATGATGAACAAGCCCAATTAAAGGGAACTTCTCAATTTCTTACCCATTTTCAAGTACACTCTATAATTTGTTTTAAGCCACCAATTTTTTTCTAAAATAAATATTTTTATCATGAAAAACTATCTTATTTTATTTCTTATTTTATGAAAAATTCATCTTTAAAGACTCTTATATTTTCCCATAAACCGCACTAAAGTGGCTCATTTCTAAAGTTTCTTAAACTCTTTTTACATGTTTTCACTTCATTTGGACATCATTTATCATGATATATACCTATTTTCCCATATAAATGTTCATGTATTATTTAAATCTATTCTTTCATGGATTCCTCTATGTTATACCCATTTTTTATGATTTAAAACATAATTACGATACTCATTTCTTTCCATGTGTAACCCTTATTCTAATTCCTTATGCTTGATTATTTATGTGGAACACATATACAAGAACATGTTATGATGTTTTCACCCAGATATAACTCCAATGCATTGGGTAATGTTTAGTCTCATGAGACGTCATGTTGGGACAAGGAGTAAACTTAATTCCTTTATGGGGCTTTGTCCACCATGTGATATAGTCTTAGTAGTTAGCCCTGACTCATGTTTATGTCATGTTGTATTTTGCTACCACGTTCCTATGATTCCATGATTATATGATCTCATGTCCTACATGTTATGATTCCATATATTTATTCATGTTCTATGCCTTTTTATGTCATCATTTTATGCCTTCTAACCCATGTGCTATGATTTATTCCTATGTTTCTTCCCTTATTGGGATTTTTAGCTCATGATTTTGTTCATGTATTACCCAATTTATCCTATACAGATGTAATATCTCAAAGTAAGTTAGGTTTTTTTGTAG
Source organism: Viscum album (assembly GCA_963277665.1). Lineage (NCBI taxonomy): Eukaryota > Viridiplantae > Streptophyta > Magnoliopsida > Santalales > Viscaceae > Viscum > Viscum album. Next base: position 1,423,269,906 of record OY728161.1, read on the forward strand.
ATATTAAATAAAATATGTTTTGGTTTTGGTTTCATGCTTTCTAATTATGTATATAATCTACCAAAGACACTAGAATTTGTGATCCTTGGTTGGTATTTGATGGTTAATTATGCTTAAAAACGTGTAATAATATGTATAAAGGGATAGGGTCTTTATATTCACTATAAAAACACTAATTAGTGACGTTTATTTTTTGTATTAGCGACGTTTTAAAACATTACTAATTCATTTATCGATGTTTCTGAAAAATGTCGCTAAATGAGGTGTCTCTAAATTAGTGACGCTTATAAACATTGCGAATTCTATAATGTTTATAAACATTTCCAATTACCAACATTTATAAACATCTATAAAATTGTGACCCTTATAAACATTGCTATTTAGTGACACCTCATTTACCAACGTTTTTTAGAAACGTTGGTAATTTTTTTTATAAAATTATTTTTTTTAAGCTAATATTTTAAAAAAATTAAAATTCTTGGTTTTTTTTAAATTTGATCAATGTTTTTTTAATTTAAATTATCTCTTTTTAAAAAAATGGTCAGTGGGACCCACTTTTCTCTGACCCCTCCGCCTCCTTGCCCTCCATTTCCCTACCATGTGCAAGCACTGACCCCTCTTGTTCCCTACCATGCACGCTTTTCTCCCCTATATGCACTAGCCCCATCCATGCCATGGCCCTCTCACTTTGCTCCTAGAATCCATGTGAAATCGAACCTGGTACCTCCTACCTCAAAGCCCAAACACCCTGCCAACTCTCCTATTTCAATTACTATTATTTAATTGTATTATGTTTTATTTATATATATATAGATATAGATATAGATAAATAGATTTCAGTATTTAAAATATTAATATATTATATTAATATACAAATATTAATATATTATATTAATATAAAAATATTAATATACATATCTGTGTTTATATTTTATAATCTATATTTTTTGTTTGTATATATATATATATTTGTTTATATTATAATTTATATTTTATGGTTACATATATATATATATATTTATTTATATATAATATATATCTTTTTATATTGTGTGTGTGTGTGTGTTATATTATACATATTATATGTTTATATATATGTGTGTGTTTATATATATTTATATTTTATGTTTATATATATAAGTTTGTGTGTGTGTGTGTTTATATTTTACATATATGTTTATATTTTTTATTATATATATATATATATATATATGTTTATATATCTATATGTTTATATTTTATATTTTATATATGTGTGTTTATATTTTATGCTTATATGTGTGTGTGTGAGTGTTTTATATTTTACATTATATATATATATATGTGTTTATATTTTATGTTTATATTTGTTTATATTTTATATATTTTACATTATATATATATATATTTACAGATATAAACACACACACACACATTTAAATATATATATACATATATTTATATATAAAAACACATATATATTTTAAATTTAGTCACGTTTTTAAGAAAACATGGCTAAATTTAAAATATATATGTGTTTTTATATATAATTAGCCATGTTTTCTTAAAAACGTGACTAAATTTAAAATATATATGTGTTTTTATATATAAATGTATGTATATATATATTTATGTGTTTGTGTTTGTGTTTATATATGTAAATATATGTGTGTGTGTGTGTGTGTTTATATATATGTGTTAGTATTTAAAAAATTAATATATTATATATATTATATATAATGTTATATATTAATATACATATATTTATATATATGTATTTATATTTTATAATATATATATGTTTATATTATATATATATATGTTATATATCTATATGATTATATTTTATATTATATATATATTATGTTTATATTATATATTTATATATGTTTATATTTTATATTATATATATATATATATACACTACCACAAAAATAGGTTTTCACAGTTCTACCCTTTAACAGTGCTAAAAAAAGTGCTGATAAAGGGGGTACATTTATCCACACTTTTTTTAGTAGTGCTGATAAAGGGTAGTCTTTATCAGTGTTTTTTTACTAGCGCTGATAAAGGGTATATTTAAAAAATCATTAAAAATAAAATATAGATATATAAATATATTTATATTAATATAAATATAATATATATTTTTAAATATGTTTTAGATAAGTATAAATAGACATTTACACAATATGTAAGATATATAGTGAAAATGACTTATAAAATATTTTTAAAATATTATTAATTAATAATTTGCTAATAATCATTGATTAATAGTCATTTAATAACCATTTAAAGATACAAAAAATCAAAAATTTAATAAAAGATCTAAAATAAGTTAAAAACATAACTCAAATTTCAAAGGTCGTAACTTTTGATCCAGGTGTCTGTTTGAGCTCTACACCATATTAAATCGAAACCTGCAATGAGCTCTACGCGTTGGCGACATAAAGAAAGATTATGTCACATTTTTTTAAGGCCCAAAAAGTCTACAAAACCGAGTTTTTAGTTGGGATACCCAAATTTTTTAACATTCGATAAATTTTCAACCTCGTTTCAGAGGGTCTTTCTACCCTTTTTTAGAGGGGAATGAATTTATTTCAAGGGATTACATTCATATTGATATTATGACTTTGAAATTTTATCATTTTTCACAATTTATTGTTATTTATAATCAAATATATAACAATATATACATATTTTTTATATATTCACACATAAAAAAAATAAATTTTATAAATAAATAATTAAACTTATTTACATATAAAATATACTTCTCAATATATAAGTCTTATCTAAATGAAAAACTAATATTCATTTTATTTAGAATACATATATATGAACATTTATATACCTATATAATGTGTGTGTGTGTGTGTATTTGTGTGTGTGTGTGTATTAACAAACTGATATATATTAATATACGAATAAATATATGGATAAAAAATATAACTAAATATATAAAAATAGATAGATATAAATATATATTAATATACGAATAAATATATAGTTATATAAATATATAAATATAACTATACATGTATATATATATTCATATATTAATATATATATATATATATTAATATATGAATAAATATATATATATATATATATTAACATAACTAAATATATATTTTAATATAAATATATATATGTTAATATAAATATATATTAACATATGAATAAATATAACTATATATATATATATATATCATTAAATGGACAACAAAGCAATATAGAGGAGTGGTAAAGGGTTCAGGCGCACAGTGGGAGGTCTCAAGTTTGAATCCTGAAGGAGGTAGGGGCACGCACGGTGGTGAAAGGATGTTCTAGTACTGTTAAAGTGGGGTGCTAGCATTGTTAAAGGGTTGGGGTGGGGCGTACAGGGGTGGTAGGGGTGTGTGGGCGGGCGGGGTGCTTCATAGCGCTGTTGAAGGGGGGGTCAAGCGTTGTTAAAACCCCCTTTCAATTTGCAGAATTTTTTTGATTTTTTTTAAATATTTTAATTTTTTATTAGCTTTAAAAAAACGCTGATAAAAAACTCTTTCATGAGTATTTTTTTAGTACTGATAAAAGACCCCTTTTATCAGTGCTTTTTTTAGCACTGATAAAAGAGGTCTTTATCAGCGCTTTTTTTAGCGCTATTAAAAGGGACCCCTCTATCAACGTCTCGATTAATAGTGTTTTTTTAGAGCTGTAAATGAAATTTTCTAGCGCTTTTAAAGGTCATATTTGCAGTAGTGATATATATGTTTATGTTTTATGTTTATATATATTTATATTAGATACATATATGTATATATATGTGTGTGTTTATATATATATATATATATATGTTTATAGATATGTCTGTGTCTGTGTGTATAAATATATATGTGTGTATATATATATATATGTGTGTGTGTGTATATATATATATAATTAGCCACATTTTCTTAAAAACGTGACTATATTTAAAATATAGATGTGTTTTTATATATAAATATATGCATATATATATATATCTTTGTGTGTGTGTTTATATATATATGTTTATATATATGTGTCTGTGTTTATATATATATATATATATATATAACTAAACATATGCGTCTGTGTTTATATATGTTTATATACATGTGTCAGTATTTAAAAAATTAAAATATTATGAATATATATATATATATATATGTTTATATGTTTATATCTTATATTTTATGTTTTATGTTTTATGTTTATATATAAATATATACGTTTATATTATATTATACATATGTTTATATTTTACATATATGTTTATGTTATATATATATATATGTTAATATTATATATATATATATGTTTATATATCTATATGTTTATATTTTATATTATATATAAATGTGCTTATATTTAAGGTTTATATATATGTTTATATTATATAAATATGTTTATATTTTATTTATATCATATGTTTATATTAATATATATTTGTTTATATTTTATATATGTGTGTGTGTATATATATATGTTTATATATGTGCGTGTGTATAAATATATATATGTATTTATATATATATATATATATATATATAATTATATATATATACATATATATATATATACATATATATATATAATTATCCACGTTTTAAAACATTGGTAAAAATGTCACTAAAATTGCCACTTTTTCTTAAAAACATGACTAAATTTAAAATATATATTTGTTTATATATATGTGTGTGTATGTGTGTTCTTATATATATATATATATATGTTTAGATATATGTGTTTGTATTTTTATATATTAATATATATATATTTATTTATTTATTTATTTACATCGATGCGGGAAAATGATCTATATAAATGTATATATTTTAGCGATGTTTTTTAGGAATTCGTCAATTTAGAAACATTTTTTCAGAAAATGTCGTTAATTTAGAGACCTTTATCCAGAAGCATCATTAGTTTAGCAACTTATTTCACGAAACATCTCTAAATTATAGTTTTTTTGTAGTGATTTGATATCAGAGCACAGTCTAGTTTTTTTTGAGATTAGAACTAGAAAACTTTAGTAAGAACCCTATGGATAATTCTATCACTATGGATAACCTAGATTATAACTTAGGGAATCACATGTTATGATATACTTTCCATTTATAAGTTTATCCTCCTATATTCAAAGTTTCCTTTTTATATGCTTATTAGTTATATATTGAATCCCCCCCCCTAATTGTACTTTTTTAGTTAATGGATGGAAATAGGAGAACTCGTTCCAACAACCAATGTGATAGGCAATGTGACAATTTCTCTAATGAAATTCCAAATCTTATGGGAACGAGATCTCGATACTTCATTACAGTACTTACTCAACTAGCTCAAGTTATGAATAACAACTTGAATCATGTGGAACACCCTCCTCCCAAGAAAAATCAAGATATGTTTGAATCCTTTATGCGACAAAGGCCTCCCATCTTAAGTAGATCTTATGATCCCATCATCATAGAACAATGGATTAACTCCATTGAAAAGATATTCTCATTCCTTCAATGATCAGAAGAAGAGAAAGTGGTATTTGAGGACTATCATTTTGATGGGGAATCAGATCAGTGGTGGAAACTTGTCAAAAACACAAAGTCCAAGGAGAAAATTGATTCCATGGATTTGGAAGCATTCAAGAAACTATTTTTCAAGAGATATTTTTCCCAAACACTCTGTCTTAATATAGAAATAGAGTTCCTTAGACTGAAGCAAGAGGAATATGATTCTATCAGGGTGTATGAGGCAAAATTTACATGGTTTTTATGATATGCCTCTATCTTTTTCATGAACACTGAAAGAAAGGCGAATCTCTTATTTAGTGGACTAAATTTGAGTCTATGAAGATCATTGGTGATTTGAGACTTAGAAATCTATAAGTAGATTGTGTATTGTGCCCTTATGGTTGAAATAGAGATTTGAGACTCTCAGCAGTCTCATGGGTCCAGAGATAAAAAGTGAAAAATAGAGTTTAATATGGGAGTATCAATAGATAAATCCCATGATGGAAATAAAACCCAACACCCCATATGTCAAAAGTGTGGGAAGAAGCATCCTAAGAACTGCCTAAGGGGAACTATAAGATGCTTCAAATGTGGAAAAGAGAGGAATCTGGCTAATAATTGTTGAAGGGATATGAAGAATCCCACTAATGTGGAAGAATAAAGAAATGTACAGATCAAAACTCAGCCTATAGTGCAATGTTTCAACTTTAAGGAACATGAGAATTATGTAATACAATGACCTAAGCCATGTGTTGTCAGAGGTAATCAATAACAACCTCCAAGGAAGAAAGGAAGGTAATATGCTATCACTACTACTGAGATGGAGCTTGACAATGACGTAGTGACATTTACACTAGTTATTCATGAAAGAATAGAAAACATACTATTTTATTCTGGTTCTATGAATTATTTCATATCTTTCAACTTTAGTAGAACTATTCAAACATGACCTCAAAATATGGAGGTTGAGTTATCTATGAGAACAGTAAATGGGGAAATTATTGACTGAAAATAATAAAACTCTTCCCTGATCAATTTTTGTGGACTGAACCTCCTAGAATATCTTGTCTTACTTCCTTTGGTGGATTTTTATGCTATTTTGGGCATGGATTGTCTATTTTTATACAAATCCAACATCAACTGTCGGGAAAGGGAGACGACTCTTTACATCCCAATGCATCCTCTAATTCTGTATAAGTTTAAGGTTGAGGATGAATCTCCTTCAGAATCATCATCTCAAGTATGGATATTATTGCCTTATGAGATAGCATATCTAGATCAAATGATTGAGACAAAGGAGATAATCATGATCAGAGACAATCCCATTACAAGGGACTACACAGATGTGTTCCCTGAATAATTGTCTAGTCTTCCTCCTAAATGATCGATTGAGTTCTAAATTGAACTTATTCCAAAATATCTACCTATATCAAAGACACCTTATATAATGGACACCATTGAGTTGGAGGAACTAATGAATTATTTACAAGAGAATCTAGACAAGGGTTTCATACACTCGAGTACTTCACCGTGGTGTGCACCGGTCCTCTTCGTCAAGAAAAAATAAGGATCAATGCATCTCTACATTGATTATCATGAGATCAAAAAAATCATGATAAATAACAAGTATCCCCTTCCACAGATAGATGACTTGTTTGATCATCTACATGGGGCCTGGTATTTCTCTAAGGTGGACCTTCAACCGGGATATCACCAATTAAAGGTAAGGAAGGAATATATTACCAAGACTACCTTTAAAACGAGGTATGAAAACTATGAGTTCATAGTGATTCAATTTAGACTCACTAATGCTCCAAAAAATTTCATGGACTTAATGAATAAAGTATTTAGAGACTACCTCAACAAATTTTTGGTAGTCTTCATCGATGATATTCTGATTTACTCCAAAAGCAAGGAGGATAATGAGGAGCATTTGAATATTGTGATAAAGACTTTGTGAATGGATAAAATTTATGTAAATTATATAAAATGTGAGTATTGGATGGAATAAGTATCATTATTGGGGTATGTTATCATCATCAAAGGAATATTTTTGGACCATTCCAAGACAAAGGTAATCGAAGAGTGGTCCAGGCCAACATCTATAATGGAGATCCATAATTTCCTTGGTTTATATGGGTATTACCGATGATTTGTGAAGAACTTATCATGATTTTCAAACCCACTAACCAATCTAACTCAAAAGGGAGTAAATTTGAACTAGAACAATGAATGTGAAGAATGCTTTAAAGAATTTAAAAATAAACTTATCACTACACCATTACTCACACTTCTAATAAATGGGGAACTCTTTGTGGTATACATCAATTCTTAAAATAAGGGTTTAGGTTTTGTGCTGATGAAAAATGATAAATTTATAGCCTATGCCTCAAGGTATTTGAAAGTTTATAAGAAAAACTATCCCACACATGTTTTAGAGTTTGGGGTTGTTATCTTCGCATTGAAAATATGGTGACATTATCTTTATGGGGAAAAGTGTTTGATATATAATGATAATAAGAGGCTCAAATATATATTCACATAGAAGGATCTTAATATGCACCAATGAAGATGGTTATATCTCATCAAGGATTATGAATTCTCAATCCAATACCATCCTAGTAAGGAAAATAAAGTGGAAGATTATCTAAGTAGAAAGGATCTTATAACATTATCAATGATGAGAAAGGATCCAATCTTCTTAGATTTTCATAGGATGGACATAGGAATCATCAAGGAACATCATCAATCAATTCTCAAATGATTTCTCAACCATCCCTTGTGGATAAAATAAAGGATGCTCAAATAAATGATGAGAAAATTTAGAAAAATGTGTAAGCTATCAGAAATGGGAAATCTTTAGAGTTCAAAATTGATGAGGAAGGATCTGTAATATTTGGGTCATGATTATGTATATCAATCAATCCTGAGATAACAAAAGAGATTCTGAATGACGCACATATCTTAACCTAATATATTCACCCATGAAACACAAATATGTATCGAGATATTTGAGAGAACTATTGATGGGATAATATGAAGAAGGAGATCGCTGAATATACATCAAAGTGCCTAGTATGTCAACAAGTGAAGGCTGAAAGGAAAAATTATAAGGGGATGATGTAATTATTACCCATACCAACATGGAAATGAGAAACCATAACCATGGAATTTATCAATAAACTTCCAAATAAATTCATAGTAAATAATGCTATATGGGTCATTTTTTATCGTCTTATAAAGACATCTCACTTTGTCGCAATTTTAGAGGACTTCTCACTTGATCAAATTGCAGTAATATACATCAAAGAAGTGGTGAGGCTATATGGAGTACCACTATCGATTATATTTGATCAAGATATGATATTTGCCTCCAAGTTTTGGAAAATTATACAACATGATATCAAAAATGAGTTGAGCTTGAGTACAGCATATCATCTTTAAACTGATGACTAGTCTAGGCGGACTATTCATACATTAGAAGACATGTTGAGAGCATGTTATATAGACTTCAAAGGAGGATGGGACCAACATATGCCTCTAGTTGAGTTCTCATACAACAATAATTTCTACTCAAGCATTAAAATGGATCCATATGAATCCCTTTATGATAAAAGATGTAGAATACCAGCATGTTGGGATGAAGTTGGTGAGCATAAGCTGCTAGGACCTAAAATGGTCAAATAAATGGTAGAAAATGTGAGAACTGTTCAGTAGCATATCTGGGCTTCCTAAAGTCAACAGAAGAGCTATGCATACAATATTTGATGTTACCTAGAGTTTAATGTTGGATACTTGGTATTTCTCTACATATCTCTATAGAATAGGACCATGTTATTTTTGAAGAAAAGAAACATGAGTCCCAGGTACATCGGCCCCTTTCAGATTCTTGATCATGTCAGAGATGTGGCATATCAACTAGCACTTCTTCCTACCATGTCTCAAGTATATTATGTATTATATGTATCCCTATTTAGTAAGTACATACCATATGTATTACATGTACTAAATTCAGAGATGGTACAACTGGAGAACGACCTCTCATATGAAGAGTAGCCAGTGAAGATCTTAGACCCTAGAGGTAAAGTTCTATGCAAAAAGACAACTCACCTGGTCCAAGTATTATGGTGGAAACATAAGTATGAAGAGGTGACATGGGAACTGGAGGAAGCAATAAAGGATAAGTACCCTCACCTATTTTCACCTTAGTATGTAAAACTAAGTTTCGAGGGCGAAATTTCATAACGGGAGAAGAATATAACAACCCATAATTTTTAATTAAAGTTCCCTTATTATAATTATATTATATAGTATAAAAAATATACATCACATAGAGAACTTGATAAAAATATTATGTTCATACATTAGGAATGAAATAATTGGTATTTATAAAAATTAAGAAACCTATATTAATAGAATAGTAACTTGACTATTGGAATAGTAATGTGCCCATTAGAAATAGTAAATTGACCAATAGAAAATTAACCTCACCTATGAAATTATAAATAAAATTTAGGTATTTTATGAATGAAAATATAATATATTTATATCATGGAATAAGTAAATAAATTTTTAAAAAGGATCAATTAAGTATTGGTATTTTTATGAAACATAAATGTTTATTTAAAATTTTATAATTAATATAATAATTTAAAAGAAATTTTATTTTCATAAAATAGGTTTATAAATTAATATTTTGTTTTATAATTATTATAAGATAATTTTATGAGACTTAATTAATTTTCCAAAGTTTCATAAAATCAATTATGATTTTAAAATCTGTATTTTTCAAATCAATGATGATTTTAATTAAAAAATAAATTTATAATATTTAGAAAATTATTTTAATAAAATGGAGTCAATTTTTAAAATCTAAACATAATAAAATGGTTAGGGTTAATTTTTGATATTTTTCTAAAATAGTTGATTTTTTGTGAATAGCGAAATATGGTAATTTACAGTATTTATTATTATAAGTAAATAAATAAATTATTGAGTCATGGTTGAGTCATAGATGATGTAAGTGGACATTATATAGAAATCACATACTCTATTTACTATAATTTTTCACAATAATAAACATTATTAATAGTCTTTATCCAAAATAATAAACAAATAAATAAAATAATCCAAAACACCCCTCTCCTACTATAAATACCACTCCTAACCACATCATTTACTCACACCTCATAATCATTTTATATTGCTTATATTCTTTCCAATTCCTCTCCCAAACCTATTCCCCATGTTATGGTCTTATTTGTCTCACCAAAAGACCATTTCCAAGAGCCATAAGGAGGTTCTCAAGGAGACGACATACAAGAGGTAAAATCTTCCACCTTTATCTTTTAAATTATTTATTTCTTATACCTCATCATTTACTATAAAATTAAAAGTTACATGATAACTATAATATCATATATATATATATATACTATATTATTAGTGTGTTAATGGAATATCAATCATCAAATACCTTCTCTCCTCCTTTTATTCTAAAAATGAAAACATCATTTGTGAGGTGTCGATTCACTGCTTTCGTGGATGATGAGTTTTTGTTTTCCATTACTGCCTTCAAGGCTGGTCATAAAACCATTTTTATGGTTAAAAAATATTATAATATGTGTATTAAAACTTATTTAATATTCTATAACCATTATATAAAAATATTATTAACTAAAACGATACTAGTTTGTGATGGTTGTAAAAACCACCAAAATAAACTAATAATTTTTTCCATTAATGTTTTATCTAATGAAAAATTATCATGTAAAAAAATAAAATGATATATGGGACCATTTAAATTTATGGAAATAAATTAATACCACATTGTTTTACTTCTATATTTTTTCTTCCATTTGACAAGAAATCCCATAATTAAACTCAGGGGAACCGATCATAAAATCATAAAACAAACGCGCCTAGAACAAAAAAAATAAACATTATAACCCGTCTAGATGGTCATAAATAAACTTAATAAAAATTTTATAAACTAAATACATGAATAATAGATTCTAAATTAATTAATTAATGGATATAATTTGATTATCTAGTACATTAAGAACAAGTGTAGAACACTTTCATATATAAGGTAAGGGATTCTCTCTAAACCCCCATTTTTTCTGAGTTATGCTTTCTATCTCTTTACCCTAATATAATTATTAATTATTATTATTTACCCATCCTAAATTATATTTGTATATTCCAAACATATTTACCTAGATCAATTCTTCTTTATTTTATGGGGAAATACATGTTTTATAAGATTCCCTTTTCAATTCCTCCTGATAAGAAAGCCCAATTAAAAGGAACCTCCCAATTTCTTACCCATTTTCAAGTACACTTCATAATATGTTTTAATACACCAATATTTTTATAAAACCACTATTTTTGTTATGAAAAACTATCTTAGTTTGTTTCTGGTTTTATGAAAATAATTATGCCTTTTTTCTCTTTAAAGGCTCTTTTATATTTTCCCTTAAACTGCACCAAATTGGCTCATTTATAAAGTTTCTTAAACACTATTTTTACATCTTTTCAATTCATTTGGACATTATTTATCATTATATATGACTGTTTTACCTTATTAATTTCTATTTATGACTTAAATCCATTCTTTTATGGGCTCCTTTATGTTACGCCCATTTTTTATGCATTATTACATGATGACGATACCCATTTATTTGCATGGGTAACCCTTATGTTAATTCCTTATGCTTGATTATTTATGTGGAACACATATTCATAAGAATGTTATGATGGGTGAACCCAGATAAAACTCCAATACATTGGGTAATGTTTAGTTTCAAAAGATGTCATGTTGGGATAGGGAGTAAACCTGATTCCTTTATGAGACTTTTTCCACCATGTGATAGAATATTGGAAGTTAGCCTTGACTCATGTTTATGTAATGTTATATGTTTATGTGAAATTCCTATAATTACATGATTATATTATCACATTTTCTTTATGTTATGATTCCATATGTTTATTCATGTTTCATTACTTTGTATGGAATTATGTTATGTCTTCTAACCCGTGTTCTATACTTTATTCCTATGTTTATTTCTTTACTGGGATTTTTAACTCATCCCTTTGTTAATGTATTTTTTTGGTTATCCTATGTAAATATAATAGATCAAAGGAATTTAGTAGATCTTTATATAGATTAAATAAAAAATGTTTTGGTTTTGGTTTTATTCTTTATAATTATGTACCTAATATTTCAAATACACTAGACTTTATGATCCTTGGTTTATATTTGATAGTTAATTATTATTAAAATCATATAATGACATGCCATCCTTATAACCTCTAGTAAGGAATTTTGAAGGTGGGGGTAGGAATGTGCCATTGGACATTGATCTAGATCCCTTAATTATGCATGTACCTCATTTTTATCAGTATCTTTGAGAAAATATACACCGTTTTATTCATTCTATGTTACTTAGATCTCTAAAGATTAATTCCTTCTATATTTTATCTGGCTTAAGAGTTATATATATTATATCCACCTCTTTTTACTTGAGATGGCGTACCTTAGTATAATATTAGGTCAAGTCCATAAAGAATATTTTCAACCAGATTGATTCACCCTTGGAGAGGAAGGTTAATATTTATACAGATAAAATACAAGTACCAATAAATAACCAGTTGGATGTATGAGCCCATGTGGATCAATATGAAGAGATATCTTAGAATGACTTCCGGCCTTATTTCACTAAAAATTTCTTCCCTAAGATGTTAATAATTGATAGGGATCATGAGTTTATTTATATTTTTTAAGGGATTATGTTACTGATGAACTATATTTTTCATTTTACTGATCTAATTTGGTTTTACCTTATGTTTTTTGGTGATTAAATTGTTAGGGTTTTCCATTTTAAGGATAGAAAAAACCATTTAATATAGGTTTGGGTGAATTTTTTTTGCCTAACATCTTTTACTGAGGCAGTTAATTATACCCTCATTTTTATTGAAATCATGAAGATAGTGATATTATAGGGTAGTTTTCCTTATATCCTAAATCACGAAGTTGAATTTGGGGTATTCGGAAGTGGTGATCTGATGATTATAACCACAGTGATGACAGAAAATCCAATTAAGGCCATGGATCGACTTTTTCCTTGTAAAGGAGGACTCCTCTAGTGTGTCATCAATGTAGTGGAGTAGGGAATTCCAGATCATTTTACTAGTAATATCCACTAGAGTATTAGTATTTTGGGTATATGGTATATCTATAACGTATTTTTTAGATATCTTCTCAGCCAATAAATTTTTGTGGTGATGGATAGGCATAGGGTTTAGTGGTTGGATTATGCACCATACCTTAGAATAATAAGTAGAATTACTCTATCCATATAGGGTGTGGAGGAGGGATAGGTGATCAAGGTTAACCAAGGTAGTAGGGTATTTCTCCTTAGGATATTCATTTGATGGGTGGATAGAGAAGAGTCATGGGATCAAGCAAGTTGCATGATATTATGTTGACTCCAATTGATCATAGTAAGTGATTGTTGATAGTTTAACATATATTTTTGTGGTATCCACCCTTGAATCTATTTTATTCAATTCAGGTGTATCAAATTTTTTATATCAGATCTCTTCCTTAATAATCTATTTCTATTTATATAGTACCTATATGGGGTAATGTCAATTTATGTTCACCTAGAGGTGAAATATGAGGGTATTTAGAAATGTCAAGAGTATTCTATCATAGTCAATGGTTATGTGAATCTCTGGGAATTATTTATATTAGAGATGTGTAGTTTATATGTGATTTTTGGGATGGATTGTCTTACTTGATATCAAGAATAAAATGAATATTATCGATAAAGGTTATATTTCATGTCTATATATTGTAAAGACCCAGAATTTCCATGTAATGTTTTTAATAAATGGGAATTTTACAAGTCCGCGAAAATTGACGGTGCGTGATTCTGAGGCTCGGAGTGCCCAGAATTAATTTCTAAACTTTATTTTGGGTACGTTCAGTAAACATGTGAGCGGGTCTTTCTAACTTTTAAACTGGTGCTTGGAAATGAAATTTGAGAGCATCGTTGAACTCGCAGTGCCAGTTTTCTCTTAAGAAGACTTTCACCTCGAAGGTAGTTGGTCGAGGGTGAAAGTTAGTTTTGGGGTTTTTCGTGTAAGAATAAAATAAAAATAAAAGTGTATGACATTTTTATTTTTATTTGCAACACCCATGTGGGTGTTGGGAGGTGGGGTCCACCGGAACTAAACCTCCATGTGGAAGTTGAGGTGTGGGGACCACCATACCTTAACCTCTCATAAGAGGTTATGGTGGTGGGGACCACCTGAACCATAACCTCTCATGAGGGGTTGTGGTGGTGGGGACCACCCGGGACTAAACTCCCCTTTAATTGAGAGAAACTCTCAACCCCCCTCATTAATGTGAAGGAGCCTCTCAACTTCCTCCACATTAATTGTGCCAACGCACATACCTTTATTTGTGCCAACCCTCATGATTTAATTATTCCACCCACCATAATTAATGAAACTTTTTGAATTCTACCAACAAAATAATAGATTGAACAATCTATTATTTTGGCACACTTTTAATTTTGGTGGATCCTTGGGAGAAAAGCTCTCAGATAAAGGACTACTTCTCTGAACGAAGAACGCGTTCTTCCAATGAAGAACGCCAATAAAGAGCGCTGACCCTGACTTCGACCTTCTTCCTCGAGATTTCCTCAGACGTAGGATGTCTTTGACGACGACGAACTGACGTCCGCCTTTTCCCAACGATTTATCTTATTCCCCGCGACTCTGTAGATGTATCAAACCGAGTTAGGGGGTTTATTTGTGAGATAATACTTACCTTGTTTTCTTTTTCAGTTTGAGAAATAATTGTTGCGGAGGTTGTAAAAATTTGAAGTTCAACATTCTTCTTTCTTGTTTAGCCAAATGCTACCACCCTAAATGCGGAGGGTGCGGGCTAAACCAACATGGCCCGACCCCTCCACCATTCTTCTTTGGTGTACTCTTCTAAATGGAGGAAGGTGATGAAGGCAACAACGCTCTGCCACCCGCGGCCTCTACCGCTCCGTGCCGCCGTCGTGCCGAGTCGTCGAGCCAAGCCGTCGCTCCGAGCTGAGCCACCTTCGCCCCTCGCGGCGTCTCGGTCGAACCAGCCCGCGACCCTCGTGGTGCCCCAGCCGAACTGGCCTGCACTCCTCATGGCGTCCCGGAAGAACCGGCCCACACCCCTCGCGGTGCCCTGGCCGAACCGGCCCACACCCCTCGCGGTGCCTCGACTGAACCGGCCCGCGCCCTCCGAGGGACCTCGGCCGAACCAGTCTGCGCCCCTCGTGGTGCCCGGGCTGAACCGGCCCGTGCCCCCCGCAGCGCCCTAGCCGAACCGGCCCCACGCCCCTGCGGCAACTCATCTGAACTGGCCCCGCACCCTCACGGCACCCCCGCAGCTGAGCTGCCCCGCAACACCTGTGAGCTCCACGGCCCCTCACGGCCCTCGCGGCCCCTCATAGCCCTCGCGGCCTGCCAGACCTCCCAGCGGACCAGGCCGCAACACGGGCTGTCCGGACCCAGTGGGTCGGTCGGGTCATCCTAAACCGGGACGACCCATGCCAGGTTGGGCCGGATCGGTCCGACCATGTCGGACCGGACCTGGGCCCACTACAACCCTTTACGCTCTTTTGGCCATAACTTTGGCACCAGACATCCGTTTGACGAACCGTCAATGGTGCTGGAAATCTTGGAGAGAGATGTTTTCTTTGATTATACTCCACTGGAGTTTTGGATTGAGATGGGAAATGGTCAGGTTGGATCAAGCACAAATCCAACCGGGCCCCCGGAACTAAAAGGCTAATAACTCATAGATCGGGCGTCCGTTTGATGTGTCGTCTGTTGAATTGAAACCCCTATGACGTGGTGGAACTTTGAGATACTTCTTCCTGGGGATTCGTGACATTTGGAGTATCGACCAGTAGCTCATAGAGAGGATCCTCCCAGAGACAAGAAAGCATAGTGCAGAGACCTAGTAGCTGGCTGAGACCTGATTACTACTGATTGTTTCGACTCAGAGTGACTCGACTAGTCTAGTGGGGAGTGCCTTGGTGTCACAAAATACCCACAGTGGGGAGCGCCTTGGTGTTTCATTAGACCCACAGTACTCAACAGGAGGAGTACCTCAGCAGGCTATGAGGGGGAGCGTGCTTAGTGACGCGACAGACCCATGGTGGGGAGCGTTCTTGGTGATGCGGCAGATCCACGGTACTCGAAAGGAGGAGTACCTCAGCAGTCCAAGGTTAGTGGGAAGCACACTTGGTGTCGCGGTAGGCCCACTGTACTTGATAGAGGAGGAGTTCTCTAGCAGCCGAGGTTTCAACAATGTGACTAGGGATGTTACTTGATACTACCTCCTAGAATAAAATCCTGGTTTGAGCTGAGTCAGTATCTCAGTGCTTTCATCATGATTGAGTTGGATCACTTTATATCTTAGGTATATGTATGGGCATATACCTAAGTAAGGTTGTATATTGATTTCATACTTTGTGTTTATACTTGATGGATTTTGTGAGACCTAGAGGGTCTCGGGGTCCCTACAGAGTATCTTTATACTCACCCCTGCATGATCTATGCCCACACCTTGTTGTGTTGGATGCAGACGACGGACAGTGCTAACAAAGGCTGAGAGTACCAAGACTGGACGGTACCCGGAGGTGGACCATATGACATGTCAGTACCCGGAGGAGACGGTCGGACATGGGGTGCTGAGGAGGCGATTTGTACCTTCCCTTCAGGTAGGAACCTCAGAGGATGATCCAGTAGTTATTTTTTCTCTTTCTTCAGTTGTATTGCATTTCAGTTGTACTTGTACCTTTACTGTTTGGCTTGTATTTTGGCCCCTTTTACTTTCATCACTCTTTTGTTAGATAGTTTACTTGGTGTTTCATCCAGATGTGTGCTTGCTTGTGTGTGTGTTTACAGGTTATAAAGGCAATGTCTTCCCAATTTTAGGGAATTACGTCTTTGGTGCTATTCTCCAGCCCCTGGTCTATGGAAGGCGGGCTTGGGGTAGTCACGGCACGGGCCCTGGGGGATGGGTCTTGACACATATCATGATTTTTATACTCATGTTAGTGAGTGGGATTTATGGTCATGTAGTTCAAGACTTGGACATGGGTAACTATGGGTGATTTTGACATATTTTACAAAATATTTTTTGGTAGATGTGGAAATATAACAATTTTATTTCATAATTTTATTGATTAGTTATAGGATATCTTTCCTAGTGATTTATTAAAGTTTCCTCCCATGAGTGAGGTTGATTTCATGATTTAGAAAATTCTAGATAAAGATCCCATATCCATTCCACTATACAATATGGATCCTTCCTATATTAAAGAGATAAATATTCATCTATAGGACCTTGAGGTGAAAAAAATAATTTTCTCAAGTATATCCCCTTGGGGTGATTCAATTTTATTCTCTAACAAATTCAATGATTATTTTCATTTATGTTTGTATTATAGAAATATATGACATGTTTGATCAGTTAAGGGGAGACAAGTGGTTCTCTAATATTAAGTTTATATTAGGATATCATCGGCTATATGTGAGGCTATTTAATATTCCCCATGCTAATTTTAGTGGTAGGTATAGCCTCTATGTGTATCTCATTAAGTCTTCTGGTGTGATGAATGTTTTAGTAGTGTCTTTAACCCTAATAAATATGGTCATTCATATTTATTTATATTAATTTTTGTTTATTTTTTTCAAAGAAATTATAGTTTACTCCCAGACATGGGAGGAAAATTCTCAATATCTAGATATTTTATTGATCAAACTGAGAGGGAGTCAGTTTTTTTACCAAGATCTCAAAGTGTTAGTTCTAAATCAGGTAGGTTCACTTATTAGGGCACATGATTTCACAGTTAGTTATATTAGTGGACCTTAATAATATAAAGTTCATGGTTTCTAGGGATAAAACCAAGAACATCTTTGAGATTCATAGCTTCTTAGGATTGGAAATATACTACATGAGATCCATCTAGGACTTCTCTCTGTTAAAAGCACCGATGAAATTCCTTCCTAGAAATGGTGAAGTTTGAGTGGTCTAACCCTTATTAGAAATTCTTATGTGCTTTAAAGGTAAGGTTAACATATTTAATGATTCTAACCTTACCTAATATGGGTAAGGAGTATACCTAGCATTTTGATGCATTAATTATTAGTCTTGAAGTAGTTCTATTACAATATGGGTGATTGGTTTCTTATGGGTTCAAGTAGTTGAGGTATTATGAGTGAAATTATCTAAATCATGATTTAGAGTTGTTAGAGATAGTTTACTCACTAAAATGTTGGTGTAACCACTTGTAGTATAATAGATATAAGGTATATACTAACTAAAAGACTCTCTAATTTATTCTTTCCCAGTAGTGCCTAAACCTTTGGAACAGAAGATGGGTCGAGTATCCTTTGTACTTTGAATTCAATATGGCCTACACCCTGGGAATGGGAATATTATGGTTGATGTGCTAAGTTGGATGACTCAAACCCAAATAGTTCATTAGGGTATTAGAATGTGGAAAATTATAATTCTATTCACTAAGATACACCTCGATGTTCAGCAACATTGGATCACAGTGACCCTCATGTATTTTCCTATTACCACCTCACTACTCGATAGAGTGAGGATATTTATCTATCCATCTCTAATTGATGGTTTATTAGGGATGGTATATATTGTATGGATCTACCACTAGATTGGTCCTAGGATTATGACAAGATCCTTTATGTGTGAGGTTATTTTTTTGTCTCTACAAGCATGTTTGAGCAGTTAATGTGGTATTCATATACCTCGAGGTGGGTTAATCATCCAAGGATTACCAAGATATATCCCAACATTCGTGGATAGTATCAGTGTCATGGTGTAAAGGAGGAAATTATGATGTTTTTATCATAATTATTTACATATCAGTGGGTATAATTTCCAAGTTCCAATGACCTAAAGATATTATTCAGCTGTTACCCATTACTGAGTGGATGTAGGATTATATGAAGATGGATTTTTTAATGGGTTTATCACAGTTACCTCAAGGAAATGATTCATTGTAATTTATAGTTGACTAGTTGAAAAGGTCACTCATTTTATACCTAATAAGGAGGTCCATAATATTGAGGAGTTTCGCAGATTATATATCCAAGAGATACTATGACAACATTCTCTACCCTAAAGTATAAATTTGGATCAAGGGACTGATTCGCATCACACTTTTAAGAATGTCTCCAAAATGTTCTTGATACATAGGTGTAATTAATAAAATTATACTAACCTAAGACTGATGGAAAACTTGATCATACTATTCAAATTTTAGAGGAAATGCTATGGGAATGTGTCCCTAATTTTGATGATTTTTTTGAGAGTCGTATCTCCTTATTCAAGTTCACCTATAATAGTAGTTATTATGAATCAATTTAGAAATAACCCTTTGATGCCTTTTTTAGACTATTCTGATCACCATTATTCTAGATAGAGTTTGGGAAATATTTTATTATTAAATAGAGTCTTGTTTAAGAGACATTGAAGCATATCTGATTGATTTCGAAGTGGTTATTGAATACCCAGAGTAGGAAAAGATTATATACAACATGAATATGTTTTAATCTAAAGTTTAAGTTGGATGAATAGGTTTTCTTATTGGTATTTCCTTGATTATGACATAGGTTTATTCATAGAAATTGGAAATTGGAGTCTTGGTAATTGGGTTAGTTCATGGTTTTTGAGAGGATTGTTATTATTGCTTATCATAATGAGTATCCTCAAAGATTAGATGTGATACATGTTATATTAAAAGAGTATTTGGTCAAGTGATTCCATGTAGATCATTCAATCAAAATCAATGATGTTAAGATGTATATTGATGATTCATTCTGGTAATGACCATTTCCTATAGTATACCAAAGTGAAATAATCATACACTAGAAGAATATACCTCTGGTATATTTATAGTTGCAACACAGGCATATCCAGGAGGTGAATTTAGAGGGAGAGGATAATATGTGAGTGTAGTGGAAAAATCATCTCATTGAAAATGCTCAATAACATATCTTGAGGATGAGTTTCTATATATTTGGGTGGTTGTAACACCCCACATATCCTAAGGTATGGTTTTGTTTAATTTTTTTCTAAAACATGTGTATTTTTATGGTTTAGACTATCAGAGGATTTATTTGAAGTTGGGGTCTATATTTGGGTATTTATCAAGTGTTCGGTTTGAAATTTCGTTTTGGGTAATTAAGGCATGAAAAGGTCTATATAAGATTAATATTTTGAGGTAAATGGGGTTTATACCACAATTGGGAGGGTTTAATCATAAATCCCTTGATCATGAAACAATACATTGGCCATGAATTCTTGTAATTAATTTAGAAGAGATCCATTCATCATGGAAAATTATGCCATAGTGTGACCCAAGGATGAATCATTGCACTGTGAACAATGTGGTCACACCACAACATTGAACTATATAGTTTTTTTTATTTTTAATTAAATGGTTTTAAAATGGAAAACCCTAATGAATGTGGTTAGTCTCATTATTCCCCTAGACCACACAAGTTTACCCACCTTTACTCTTTTAGATTACTCTCTCTAACTAATTTTTCTTTTGTTTGAACATGAATTAAAGCATCGTTTGTTCTGTTAGATTTATAGAGGTAGGTTTATCATTACTCTTATTTTTATTATTAATTTTTATCATTGTTTTTTCATTTTTTACTGCTTATACCCAAATTTATGAGTTTTTTTAGATTTAGGGATTCTCATGAAAGAAGTTTATTTTTATGATGATGTTATATAAGCTATCATTTACTAAGTCAAGGTTGGTAGTGACTAAAATGTTTATCATTTTAAAGGATTTTTCATGAAATTAATGATATATGGTCATTCCATATGCATGAACTTGACTTGAAACTAATATGAATTATTTCTCTCAGCCCTATACAAGTAGGGTAAGGATATATAGGGTCATAAATGGTCCTTTATGTATAGTTACTTATTATTTTGAATGATGATGGCCATGTTCTTGACATAAATTGGGTTTAACCTTATGATTAAAACCCAATAGGATTTTCATTTAGATATATTATGGAAGTAGTTCACCTTCTTAAGTTTTCTTTTCCTCCTTTGAGAAGGGAATGTTTACTAACTATAGGAGATAGCCCCAAGATCGATTCAGGATGAATTTATAGGTTAATATATATATATCCAATTTGGATTGTTGGGATGTATAATGGATAAGAAAATTCCACCTTTAAATTAAGTAGTTATAGGAGATTATAACTTGGGTTGAAATTATGGGAAGGATTTGGTATTATATGACCAACCTAGTGTTGATTATTTAAGCTCTTGGATTATATATCAACCTTCTTGTGACTTTTTATGATTCATTTATTGATTTTTATATTATAATAAGTTATAGTTAATGTTAAGGGGAACCATTCCCTAGTGTAATAATGTTGATATGCCTTAGGGTTTTGACCATTTAGACATGGTGTCACTCTTCCCATTGTCTTTATATCATTATGTTCCAACATAGGGGGTTCCTTGGGTTGATATCACTATATATGTGGGACCACCTTTACTGTTATATTTTCATTGTATCTAAGTATGGGGAGAGATTCCTCTAGTCTATGAAAAATATAGGTATGGTCCATATTTCCACTTTTAATTTATAATGATATGTAGATATTAAGATGGATTGGGGATGAGATCATTATAGACACGGTTTTCTTTCATAATTGTATTTATATTGATATGAGTAGTGACTGATATTCCCATGGTATGGGATCATTAAATACATAGGAAGCTTTCTCTTTTTTTATATTGATATTAATAGGGAAATAAGACTGAGGGATAATGTCATTATAGACATGGTATGCTTTCATATTTTCCATTATATTGATATAATCAAGGGTAAATATTCCTAATGGATAAGATCATTATATACATAGGATGATTTCCATTTCATATTTATATTGATATGAATAGAGATCAAGATTACTATGGGATAAGATTGGTATAGACATGGGTTTCATTTACCATTTGTTTTATTACTACTTTGAGTGGTTTTCAAGATTCCCTTGGGGATTAGATCATTACTACCATGGGAATATACTACCCCACTAGCCTTATGATATTCTAATCATTTGTTTTGAATTATACCAGTATTGGTTAAGTTAAGTATGGATAATACCTAGGTGGATTATTGAGAACTCAAGGGTGTGAAATTTATTGCGTTTATTATTGCTTATTATTATCAGTATATCACTTTATACAAGAACTTATATATTCCTGATTTTCTAAAAATTATGTTAATAGTGGAAACTAAAATTTTCTCACACCCAATAAGGAAATCTCAATGTGCGTGTATATTTCATGGTCCATGACATAGATAAGAAAAAGGGACCTAATATATATAGGTTAGCTTGAGATTCTTGGCTAGAGTTAGGATATGGGACTGGGTGGAGACCCAATTATGGATTAATAATAGTATTTGTTCCTTTTTTATTTCGGGCCATGTTGTATATGATTAGCCCATAGATGATTTTGTTTATTTTTTGAACACTCATGTGACATTACAATACCTCATTTTGATATAGTATGTGAGATTTTATTTATTTATGGTTCTCCTATAGCTATAATATCCATATTTTTCTATTATATTTTAAATATTATTTATCATTACTATTTTTGCAGTTATTTATGGTTATCTGTAACTACCCAAAATTTTTAATCGAATTTTCATTATTATAATTATTTTATATAGTATAAAACACATACACCACATAGAGAACCTGATAAAAACATTATTTTTATAAAATAATAATGAAATATGAGGTATTTATATAAATTAAGGAACCTATACTAATAGAATAACAACTTGATTGTTGGAATAGTAATGTGACCATTAGGAATATTAAACAAGAAAATAGAAGAGTAACATCACCTATGAAAGTATTAATGAAATTTAGGTATCTTATTAATGTAAATATAATATATTTATATCATGGAATAAGTAAATAAATGTTTTAAAAATTATAAATTATTTATTGGTATTTTTATGAAATGTAAAAGTTTATTTAAAAATTTATAATTAATATAATGATTTAAAGATAATTTATTCCTATAAAATAAAATTTTAAATTAATATTTTTTTTTATTATTATTATAAAATAATTTAATGAGACCTTAATTAATTTTTCAAAGTCTCATAAAATTAGTTATAGTTTTAAAATCTGTATTTTTCAAATAAATGATTATTTTAATTAAAAATTAAATGTCTCATATTTAAAAAAATATTTTCATAAAATGGAGTCAATTTTTGTAATCTACACATCAAAAAATGGTTTAGGGTGAATTTTTGGGATTTTTCTAAAATAGTTGAATTTTTGTGAATAGTAAAATATGGTAATTTACAATATTTAACATTACAAGTAAATAAATGATTTTTTTCAGTCATGTTTGAGTAATGGATGATATAAGTGGTCATTATATGAAACTCAAAGACTCTAGTTAATTTAAGTAGTCACAATAATCAACTTTATTGATAGTATTGATCCAAAATAATAAACAAATGAATAAAATAACTAAAAACACCCATCTTCTTCCACTATAAATATCACCCCTCTCCACCTCTTCTCCTCGTACCTTATAAGACTTAGATATTTATTATATTATACCCATTTCCTCTCCCAAACCTATTATCTGTGTTATGGTCTTTCTAGTCTCACCAAAAGGCCATTTGCAAGTTCCTTAAGGAGGTTCTCAAGGAGACGACATACAAGAGGTAAAATCATCCACCTTTCTCTTTTAAATTATTTATTTCTTCTATGTAATCATTTCCTCTATAATAAAAAGTTACATTATAACTCTATTATCATATATATACATTAATTTTATTGTGTTAATTTAATATTAATCATCAAATCTCTTCTCTCAACCTTTTATTCTAAAAATGAAAACATAGTTCATGAGGTGTCGATTCACTATCTTCGTGGATGGTGAGTTTTTGTTTTACATTACTGCCTTCAAGGATGGACATAAAACAATTTTTATGGTTAGCATAGATTATAATAGGTGTATTATAACTTATTTTATGTTCTAGATCTAGTATATAAATATATTATTAATTAAAATGATACTAGTTCATGATGGTTATAAAAACCACCAAAATAAACTAATAATTTTTTTCATCAACATTTTATCTAATGAATCATCCTCATGTAAAAAAATAAAATGATATATGGTAATATTTAAATTTATATAAATAAATTAATACCATATCATTCCACTTCTAGAGTTTTTCTTCCATTTGACAAGAATTCTCAAAATTAAACTCAAGGGAACCGATCATAAAATCATGAAATGAATGCATACAGAATAATGAAATTAAACATTATAACCCATCGATATAGTCATAAATGAAAATAAAAAAATTTTAATAAATAAAATGCATGCATAATAGTTTTTTAATTAATTAATTAATGGATATAATTTGATTATCTAGGATATCAAGCATATGTGAAGAACACTTTCATACATAAGGTAAGGTATCTCTCTAAACCCCCGTTTTTCCTTTAGGTTTTACTTTATCTCCCTTTATCCAAATATAATTATTAATACTTATTAATTAATCCTCCTAGATTCTATTTTTATGCTCCAAAAATATGTACCTATCTCAATTATTATTTATTTGATGGGTAAATACAAGTTTTATAAGGTTTCCTTTTCAATTCCTCCCGATAAGCAAGCTCGATTAAAGGGAACTTCCTAATTTATTACCCATTTTAAATTACACAACATAATATTTTTTAAGTCACCAATATTTTTATAAAATCAATATTTTGATCATGAAAAACTAACTTAGTTTATTTTTTGTTTTTTTTCAAATAATTATGCCTTTTCCCACTTTGACGACTCTTTTATATTTTCCCTTAAGCTACACTGAAGTGGATTATTTCTAAAGTTTATTAAACACTATTTTTACATTTTTTCACTTTATTTGGACATAATTTATCATTATCTATGCTTATTTTCCCTTATTAATGCCTATGTATAATTTAAATACATTATTTCATGGACACATTTATGTTACACCTATTTTTTTCATTATGACTTGATTAAGATGCCCATTTATTTCCATGGGTAACCCTTATGTTAATTACTTATGCTCTATTATTTATATATAACACATATTCATTAACATGTTATTATGGTTTCACTCAGATAACACTCCAATTCATTCGGTAAGGTTTAGTTTCATGAGATGTCATGTTGGGATAAGGAGTAAACTTGATTCCTTTATGGGACTTTGTCCACCATGTGATATAATCTTGGAAGTTAGTCTTGACTCTTGTTTATGTCATGTTTTGTATTAATTCCACATTCCTATGATTCCATGATTACATGATCCCATGTTATGTATGATATGATTCCATATGTTTATTCATGTTCCATGCCTTTTTATGTCATCATGTTATGCCTTCAAACCCATGTGTTATTATTTATTCCTATGTTTTTTACCTTACTAGTCTTTTTAGATCATCCCTTTTTCATGTATTATCCAATTTATCCTATGCATATGTAAGATCTCAAAGAAATTTAGGATCTCTTTATGGAGGTTAAATAAAAGATTTTTTTTGTTTTGGTTTCATAATTTCTAATTATGTACCTAATCTTACAAAGAAAATAGAATTTATGATCCATTGTTTGTATTTTATGGTTAATTATCCTTAAAATCATGTAATAATATATATAAATGGATAGGGTTGCTATAATTTTTAACTTTGGTTCTAATGTTTTTCTATTATATGTATTATTTGATTCAATTTCATTGACTACGATGTTTATCATTGTGTAAATCTCATAATAATCATCAATCATGACAAAAAAATGAGTTAGGCATGCCCTATCCACCACTTATACTGCACCTGATATCTTCAAGTGGTATCAAAGTGGTCGCATAATTATTTATAATTATTTAAATATCATTGATTCATTTATACATTTTTCATTAGTTTTCAATTTTATTTTAATAATTATTTAATATGAATAATGATATCTTATTTCTTCCTCTTCATTTCTCATAAATATAACCAAATCGATTAATTTTATGAATGAAATAAATTTGAATATCTTATTTGAAGGTGTCTAGGAGTCTATTCAGACAACACAATGGTACACGTCATGTAACTCATAGGTACACATCATTTACTAGTGTTTAATGCACCCTGAATTAATTCATAATTAATTCATGTTGTGTGTATTTATTAAATGTGGTGAATTTTATTATGCACCATGTGTTGACCAGGACAACCTAGTGCATGGTTAGCTAGAGTACATGTTGTGTAACTTCAATACATGGCGTGTAGTCCTTTAGTCATAGACGGGTTGTGTATCCTCTTATATATCCTACATGACTGGTGACCATGTAACTCAATGACCACATGCCATGTAGCACATGTACATTCCATGTAGTCCAATATTTTCTATAGAATGGTTACACGTCGAGTCCTTAGGAAAGTTTCTTGGATAGATGGTTAGAATAATCCATGTCATGTGGCTAGAATGTACATGTCTTTTACTTTTACCAAATTATGCATAATTAAAAATTAATTTATTATATTGTTCAAACTCTATAAACATGTATTTCGTGTGGTCATTAAGTTTATATTACAATCCATGTGATAGGTATTATATATATAAATGTCTAAATAATTTTTTGTGTAATGTTAAAATTTGCATATCGTGTATAAGTCATATTATAATTATTACTATATTGCATTGAAGCATAGCATGATATTTAAATATCATGTGTTATGTGTGGTCATTAATTTGATAGTACACACCATGAAATTGTATGATAAGTCATGTATGAAACATGTCACAATAGTAAACATTATACGAGTATAATACACGTTGGGTAGCTTGGTTGGGTACTCACCATGTTTCCTCCAAGGTACATTTTTTTGTATATAGTTAATTTTAAATAAATTTATTTAATTTGTTTAAAATTATGATGGAATATAATCTCTATAAAATTTGGATGATAATTAAGATAAAATAATTGATTAATTAAAGAATATAATTAATCGATTTGATCATGATTTATCTTAAATAGGAACGACTAGAATTAAATGCTAATTTTATTAAATTTGTAATTCATTGCATGCATGTGGATGATCATGATCCTATAATAGACCTTTATATTCTATTAGGTTCTTTTAATTTTTTATTAAATTAAATTTTTGGATTTCATGTCATCCCTCCTCTCATTATGTAAGGGCATATGTGCCCATGGTTTCTTTTATTTAAACCCCTTAACCAATCCTTTGGTTCTCCTCACTTGTATTCGAGTAAAATAATATGTAATGGATGGAGCTCCCAAGCTAGTGGAGGTGGTTTAAGTATGGATTTGAGGTGAAACCAATCCATGAGATATACATAGGTGGACAAGTGGAAAGCAACAAACCATAAATGGTTCAAGGTGTTTTTCCCCTAGTTCAATGGTTAGTTTATCATCCACTAGATAAACTAACCATTAGTAAAATATCATGATCATAACACATTATTATTTTATTTCTGTCAAGTTTTATGGTTATTTCATTATTGATGTTTTTTCATGGTCACATGAATTAATGAATTAATAATCATGCAAGATAGAACTAAAATAAACTGACTTATGCGTAGACATTATCTAAGACATGGTTAATTACTAAAGTAAATCCATTTAATATTAACAATAATTTGATAAAGATAATAATTTTCAATTTACTCATAAAGATAAAATCCATCAATTAAATATATTAAGTCAGTATATCCTTCCACTACTTAAGTTAAAATCGAATCATAGTTTAAAGTTCTTGTCCATACAAAGTTAATGTTCCTTAAATTATCAAGAAATTATAACTTGAAGTTTTAGGTTGACTTAACTTAATTCACATCAAGTATTGAATTTGAAATCCAAAATTGGTGTAACTAAGAGGAAAATGTTGAGGAAATCAAATTTGTGGATTGTACTTAATGGATTAAGGAACTATGAGTTAATGCAGTTGGAATTTGGAATTCCAACCTAAAACCCTTCAAATTTCTTGATCAGCCAAATTCAGGGTGATGAGAAGGGGAATATTTATCCTTTACACTAGAATTTCTAAGAAATTGGATATTCTAAAGTCAATTGTGAGGGATATTTATTTTTTGATAAAATAATGGGAGATTAATAAATATAATATTTATTTATTTGTCTAAATTTTATTAGATAAAGTAATGAAAATATTCTCATATTATTTGTAGAAAAACCAATAAAAATGACTTAAAACATATCACTATGGTCCATAATTGATAAGGATAACCTTCTCATCAGAACAAATTTCCAAGAGTGGAAAGGCACTTACATGTTAACCTATGCCATGAAAGTAAATTGTTTTTTTATGAAAGAAATTATTTCTAATGTGCCTAATAAAGAGGCTTGTGAGGAAGAGTTATCTCTCTATAAGAAAAAATTAAACAATTCCACAGATGTTTTATGTTTAATTTTATCATTCATGACTAATGAGTATATGAAGAAACATGAGGATATATATATATAGCATGATGTCTCACCTTATAGATCTATATCAAGAGAAGGTGAGATAAGAGAGATATGAGATCTCCAATGCTTTGTTTACAACTAAGATTTGAGATTTGGCACCAGATGAGTCTCATGTAGTCAAGCTTATTGGATTCATTGAATGCCTCAAAATATTAGGGATTAAATTCCCATATGAGTTGTGCACAAATCTCATACTTTCCTCACTACCCAATTCCTTCTCTAGTTTTATTTTTAATTATAACATGAGCAACAATAGGAAGAGTCTTTCAGAACTTAGTACTGTAATTATTTAAGTGGGTAAGGAAATGGTGTGTAACAAACCCACAATACTTATGGTGAATAAGAAAAGGAAGAACAAGGTAAAGGGGAACAAGACTCAAAACAAGTCTAAATCTCTCGAGCACCATCCTTCCAATAAGATGAAGATCTAAAGGTAGGGTAAGGAAAAGAAGAAGTGTGTTTTTCATGTGGAAAGCAAGGAAAATGGAAGAGGAAATGAACCCATAAGTAAGGGGAAGATAAAGGTTAATTTTTTATCAAGTATAACCTTTCAATATCTTCACATTGGATATTATATATAACTGGTGGTGATCATATATGTATCTGAATTTAGAAACCAATTATATTCCAAAAGATTGTTAGAGGAGAGATGGATTTGTGAGCTTCCAATCATGTAAGGCTAACTGCTCCAGGCATTGGTGGCTACCACATTTCATTTACAATAGGAATGATATTAGTTTTAAGAGATTTTTATTATATACTAATTGTTACCAAGAACATAATTTTTGTATCCTTCCTAGATACTGATAATTTTATTTTTAAATTTTTAAATAAAAGTTGTTTATTTTATAAATATAGCATATGTTATGGTAGAGTACATTTAAATAATGTAATTTATGTATTAGATTAAGAAAATCAAGTATTGTAAATAGATAACGAATCATGTTCACACAACTCATATAACTCCCAATTATGGCATCACTGTCTTGGTCATGTAAACGAGAAACGTTTGAAAAAGCTCTTTCAAGATAGTTATTTATACTCTTTTGAGATAAATCTACTTGAAATATTACATGCATGTTTACAAGGAAAAATGACCAAAACAACATTTCATGGATAGGGTGAAAGGGCCACAGAGATTTTAGGATTGGTACACACTGATCTGTGTGGACCATTTCTAGTAGAATCAATAGGTGGGTATTCTTACTTCATAAATTTTACTGATAACTAGAGTAGATATTTTTATATCTACTTAATTAGGTACAAGTTTGAGTCCTTTAAGAAATTTTAATAATTCAATAATAAAGTAAATAATAAACTTGAAAATAAGATAAATAATTTTTGATCGGATCAAGGTAGTGAATATATTGATCAAGAGTTTATCGACTTTCTATGGGAGTTTTGGATTCTATCTCAACTCACTACACCTTACACACTACAGTGTAATGGTGTTAATAAAATGAGGAACCATACCTTGTTCGACATGGTAAGGTTGATGATGATTCATGTAAGTTTGTATTATCCTTTTAGGTATATGCATTAGAAATAGTGTTATATACATTAAATTGAGTACCACTAAAGTGGTAAATAGAATTACCTTTGAGTTATAGAGTTTAAAGAAACCCATTTTGTTTCATACATGTTTATGGGCTTGCGAGGCATTTGTTAAGGCCTTCTCAGGAAAAAACAAGCACTCTGGGGCATAAAGTGTATCTTTATAGGGTATAATAAAGAAAAAAAATGGTTGATACCTATAAAACCCCTTAAAATATAAATTAATTATTGCTAAAAAATCTATCTTTCTTGAGTGGGAACACATCCTCAAAAAGTATAGTGGAAGAAAGATTGACTTCGATGAAGTTAATGCTCAAAATACACAAGAGTTGGTCTAAGAAAAAATTCCATCGGAACCCATGGAAGAAGTAGTTCATGAAACACAAGTACATTATAGGAGCACTAGAGAGGTAAGAGAAAAAAAGAGATATAGTTTTCTAGTCACCAAATATGGTGACTCATTATTATTTGATAATGATGAACCTCTCTTCTATAAATAATAAGTAGAGATATCATAAGCTATAAGATGGAAAGAAGCCACGAATTTTGAAATGAATTTCATGTATCAGAACTAAGTTTGGGTTTTGGTCGATGCACCCATTGATGTAAATCCTATAGAGTAAAAAAGGGTATTTAAGAGAAAACTGAACATTGAAGGTAAAGTAAATACCTATAAATCAAGGCTAGTGTCTAAAGGTTTTAAAAACATCAATTAATTGACTACGATGATACATTTTCACTAATTTCCATGTTTAAATCCATCAGAATTTTACTTACTATAGTAGCCTACCATGACTATGAAATTTGGTAGATTGATTTCAAAATAGATTTCTTTAATGGGAACCTTTATGAAGATGTCTACATAACACAACCAGAAGGGTTTGTGGCCCTAGGTGATTCCAAAAGGATATGTAAGTTGCATATATCCATTTATGGATTAAAGAAAGCATCTAGGTTATAGAACATTTGATTCAGTGAATATATTAAAGAACTTGGTTTCATTAATAATTAATTTGTGCCATGTGTTTAATATAGGTTTAGTGGGAATGTATTCATTATCCTGGTAGTATATATTGATAACATATTACTTATTGGAAATGAAATACCGGTCTTACTATATATTAAGGATTTGTTAAACAAGTGTTTCTCCATGAAGGACTTAGGTGAAGCAGCCTATATTCTATGGATCAAGATCATTCAAGATAGATCCAAGAAGTTTCTTGGACTAAGTCAAAGTACATAAATTTACCAAATGCTAAAGATATTTAGTATGGAACAATCTAAGAGGGGATTGGTTCTAGTGTCACATGGTATACATATTTCTAAGAAACTATGTCCTCATACACAATAGGAGAAATATAGAATGAGTAATATCTCATATGATTTAGTTATAGGATCAATAATGTATTCCATGTTATGTACTAGACTTGATGTTTCCTATTCATTGATCATGGTAGGAAGATATCAAGATGATCCAGGAGAAAAACATTGGTCTGTTCTTAAGGATATCCTTAAGTATCTAAGAAGAACTATGGATATATTCTTATTATATGGAAGAGATGAAAATCTAGTCATTAGGGGTTATAATGATTCTATTTTTCAAACATATTAGAATGATCTGAAGTCATAGTTATGATATATTTTATGTCTCAACGAAGGAGTTGTGAGCTGGAAGAGTTCAAAGCAGTCAGTTATCACTAATTCTATAGTGGATTCTGATAATATATAATCTTTTAATGTATCCAAGGAATCCATTTGGATACAAAACTTTTTCTGGGATCTTGATGTGGTACCTAACAGTAAAGACTCTATCACATCGTATTGTAATAATACTATGGAAGTGGTGCTTGAAAAATAGTCAATGTCACACCAACAAACAAAAAACATACTTCATAAGTATCAATTCTTGAGGGATTTTTCACATAGGGGTGAAGTTACAGTAAGAAGAGTTCCCATAGAAGAAAACATGGAAGACCCCTTGAATAAAGGCATATCTTAGTAGGAGCATGGGTATCATGGGAGAGCTAGAAGACAGAAGGTTTTTAGTAGTTGGATCTAGTAAAAGTGGGAGTCTTTTAGAATTAATACCCTAGAACCACCTTTTTTATACATTATAATAATCTATATTCATTATTTTTAATATTAATAAACTTCTTATCACATCATGATTTTCCTTCTTCCTAACATAGTATTTGATAATGTACTAAGAGTAATTGTCGCATTGAAATGTCATAGCAGTTCCTTTCTATGATTAAAACCTAGAAGTGACACATCAATATTATTAAATATATGTTCTATAGATGGATTCAAACATTTCAGGGACAAAAATTATATTGGCTATCAATGGTGGAGACTCATGGAAATTTTAAGCACCTTCTCATGGTGTATACTTTTGGTAATTCCCATTGTAGAAAATTATGAGAACAAGACCCTCTGGTAGGAAATCCACATTTATATGTGTCATTGGATGTTCTTATATGGGGATGTGTGTATTTATCCTTATACTTTAATATTATTATTAATTAGTATTATAAGTTGTGTACTTCGGTGTATTTCTGAAAATTGTGAAGACATATATTTTCAATGAGGTAGGATACGTTGATTGTGTCACGGATAATATTTTATTAGTGAATAATGCGAGGAAGGATTGGTCCCTTATGTTTTTTAATAGAAGTTTATATCTTAGGAACTTTTAAGGAAATTATATAGCCTAAATAAATCAATGGCCATGGTGTTATATAGGCAAGTTTAATTTTTAGAATTTAAAATCAAGAGACATCGAGCACATAGGTTGATGGCACCCACATGCGACATGATTGATTATAGATAATGTAATAAAGGGATTGTATTACATAGTAAGTGTTTTTATGAGGTATTATGTCATTATTAAATTAAATTCTTTCACTATGGGTGCCTTAGTGTGTTGAAAGATTCTAACCTTGGATTTTAATCTTCTTTACCTAATGTCACTAAGAAAGAGACCTAGAGGATCACACACTAAGTGTATCCAGAATCACAGTTAAATAATAATATTATTTAACAAGTTGAATAAATATTATTCTTACACATGGTTTAATAATAATTCATGTTTTCTTGATCACATTTTTTTGTCACCAGTTATTTGAGAGAATATTTTGTGAACAAAATATTTAATAAATATCTATTTTCTATTTAGCGAATATAATATTTATTTATTTATTGGTGAATATTGCAGTGATATTTATTTATTAAATAAATATTCATTATACAAGGCCCAATAAATATTATAGAGGAATGGATGACCTAGTTTAATAGTCTGATGATAAATAATATATATATATTGAATATTATTTAAATAAATAATATTTAATTTAATTTATGAGTTTAGTTCATGTCAAGAAAAAATAATATTATTATTATTATTATAGACATGAGGTTATGTAGGAATTATAGAAATAATAAGGTAACATGTTCAATTATTATTTTCAAACCCTAGCGGCATATAAACTCAATTATATTATTTTATTAAGAGATCCAATTCATTTTTTGTTGTGCACAATGAGATCTAGATAAAACCTCTAAAATCCATAGAGAGATACCACTCTAAGAATGATCTTAAGAATGGAGGGTGATCCTCCCCCACCACCTCTTCAAGTCTAGAGATCGAAGAGAACCCTTCCTTGAAGTAATTCTTGGGGCAATCAAAGGAGAACAATGAAAGTGTTAGGATCTACCATGACAACACCTATAAATTACTATGTCAACCACTAATACAAACATGGCCTTTAACAGTGATAAAATTGACCTATGTCTACACAAATAAAGCAGTGATTGCTAGTTAAAATCTCTAGGTTTTTATCAATTCTAGAAAAATGCTGGTAAATGAATGTTTTATCAGTACTACACAAAACACTGATAAAAGGTAATTTTATCAGCACTATGAAAAACAAAGATAAAGGATCCCCTTTATTGATGCTTTCAATAATACTCATAAATGGGCATACTGCTCAGTGTGCTGTTAAAATTATTGAACACTGTAGCAGCAAATTCCATAGAAAAAAAGTAAATACCAGTTGTAAATACAGAATTTAAATGAAATAAAATTTACAACACAAATACAATAAAAAAATATATTATATAAATTTCAAACATTTTTTTGTATAATTATATTAGTATGTAGAAACTACACAAACATTCAAAAATATCAAAGTTATTTTATTTTTGGCCCATGACCCTTGGTCATGCTATTTCTGAACAAACCACCCCATATCAAGCAAAATAATGATTTTGTATAAGAAAAAAATTATTATGTTAGTAATTATATAAATAAATAAATTAAACACAAAGTTTCAATTTTAAATTAAAAACATATACTTTGAGGAATACTAGGAACATCGTGTATCGAATTGATTTGCGTTTGACTCTTACATGTCACAAAATTTCTTATTCTCCTTCAAGAATTATCTCTATGAAAATTTTTAAATAAGTATAAGATAAAAATGATAAGGAAATTAATTGTGTAATATAAAATAAAATGATGATAAAAAAATATGATCTTGTTTTCTTGGTTTTGGTGATATGATGCACTTTTTAAACTAAAATTTAACTTATATATTAAAAACATGCACTTCGAGTCATATCAACCGCATCATGTGTCGTATTGAAATGTGGTCAATTTCTATATCTCAAAAATAAATTATGGATTGATTTCATAAATTATCATGACAATATGGTCACATTTTCTTATATTTCAATGAGTGACATGTTTTTTTAACTAAATTGTCAATTTTAAACTAATAATGGTCACTTTCAGTCATACTGGGCACACCATGCATCGGAGTGAGGTGCAGTTGATTCCTACACAAAGAAAATTCTTATGGATCATTTTCTTAAAGTATAAAAACTATCTAAATATGTTTTATTGGTTTTGAGTATGTCACTTATCTTTTTTATTAAAATTAATGTCAATTTTATATAAAAAGACACACTTGGAGTCATATCGGTTACACCATGCATTGGATTGAGGTTTATATGATTCCTACACATAAAAAATGACTTATGGATCATTTTTATAAGGTATAAAATCAATTTGAATGTTTTTTCTTAGTTTTGAGCATCTCAATTCTGTTTTTTACTAAAATTTTATTTTAAACTGGAAACACACTCTTTGAGCCATACTGGTCACATCATGTGTCGGTTTTTTGGGAGACTGATTCTTACAAAAAAAACTTATGAATCATTTTCCTAAATTATTAACACAATCTAAGAACATTTTCTTTGTTTTCAGTGATTGACACACTTTTTGAACAAAAATATCAATTCTAAACTCATAATGGACAATTTAAGTCATACCAGGCACACCATGTATCAAATTGAGGTGCGACTAATTTATACATGCTACAAATGACTTATGGATAATTTTCCTAAATTATAAATTTAATAACAATTTATTTTCTCAGTTTTGAGTATGTCACTTGTCTTTTTTAATAAAATTAATTTCAATTTTAAATAAAAACACACTTGGTATCATACCAGTCACACTATGAATTGAATTGAGGTTAGGATGATTCTTACATGTCACAAATGAATTGTGGATTATTTTAATAAATTATCAAAACAATCCTAATGATTTTTCTCAATTTTGAGTATGTCACTTGTTTTTTTTACTAAAATGAAATTTTAAACTAGAAACATGCACTCTAAGTCATACCAATCACATCATATATCATTTTGACATAGGGATTATTCCTATAAATCAAAAATTAATTATGAATAGTTTTCATAAATTATAAAGACAATTCAGGTGAATTTTCAGTATTTTTAGTGTGTGACTCACCATTTGAACTAAAATGTCAATTTAAACTGATAATGAACACTTTGAGTCATATCGAATACACTGTGTATCGGATTGAGGTGTGGTTGATTCATACACATCAAAAATGATTTATGGATCATTTTCCTAAAGTATCAAAAAAATATCAATGTGTTTTATTAATTTTGAGTATTTAATTTCTTCTTTTTAGTAAAATTAATATCAATTTTAAATAAAAAACACACTTGGAGTTATAATAGTCACACTGTGCATCGGATTGAGTTTCAGTTGATTAATACACATAAAAAATGACTTATAGATCATTTTTATAAAGCATCAAAACAATCCAAATTCATTTTCTTAATTTTGAGTATGTCACTTTCCTTTTTTACTAAAATTAATTTCAATTTAAAAAAAGACACACTTTAAGTCATATCGGTCACACCGTGTGTCAAAATGAGGTTTGTATGATTCATACACATCAAAAATGACTTATGTATTTTTTTCCTAAAGTATCAAAACAATATGAATATGTTTTCTCAATTTTGAGTATGCCACATATGTTTTTTACAAAAATTCCATTTTATACTAGAAACACGCACTTTGAGTCATACTTGTCACATAATGAGTCAATTTTATGTAAGAATGATTCTTACATGTCAAAAATGAATTATGAATTTCTTTACTAAATTATCAATAAAATCTGAGTGTGTTTTCTTGGTTTTTAGTGAGTGTCACACTTTTTGAACTGAAATTTCAATTTTAAACTCATAACAGACACTTTTAGTCATACCGGGAACACCATGCGTCAGATTGAGGTAAGAATGATTTCTAAAAAATTAAAAATTACTTATGAATTACTTTAAAAATTTATAAAAATAATATGATTGTTTTTTTCTCAGTTTTGAGTATGTTACTCATCTTTTTTAATAAAATTAATGCCAATTTTAAATAAAAACCCATATGGAGTTATACCGGTCACACTGTGTGTCATATTGTGGTGAGTCTGATTTCAATATGTCACAAATGATTTATGGATCATTTTCCTAAATTATCAAATCAATTTTAACGCGTTTTCTCAATTTTGAGCATGTAATGTGTGTTTTTTACTAAAATATCATTTTAAATTAGAAACACGCACTTTGAGTCATACTAGTCACATAATGTGTTGGTTTGAAAAGAGGCTACATTTTTATAAATTATCAAGACAATCTAAGTGAATTTTCTCAGTTTTTAGTGAGTGAAACATGTTTTGAACTAAAATTTCAATTTTAAACTAATAACAGACATTTTGAGTCATATTAGGTACATCGTGTATCGGATTGAGGTGTGACTAATTCCTACACATAAAAACTGACTTATGTATCCTTTTCTTAGGGTATTCAAACAATAATAATGTGTTTTCTTGGTTTTGAGTATGTCGCTTATCTTTTTTACTAAAATTAATGTCAATTTTAAATTAAACAACACACTTGGAGTCATACCGGTCACACCGTACATCGTATTGGGGTGATGATGATTCCTACACGTCAAAAATGAATTGTGGATTGTTTTCCTAAAGTATAAAGTAATCTTAATGTTTTTTCTCAATTTTGAGTATGTCACTTTTCTTTCTTACTAAAATTAATGTTAATTTTAAATAAAAAGACACGCTTGGATTCATACTGATCATAGTGTGTGTCGGGTTAATGTGCAGCTAATTAATACATATCAAAAATGAATTATGGATTATTTTACTAAAGTGTCAAAATAATCCAAATGAATTTTCTTGGTTTTGAGTATATACCTTGTGTTTTTTACTAAAATTTCATTTTAAATTGGAAGCATGCACTTTGAGAAATATCGGTAACATCGTGTTTCAGTTTGATGTGTGACTGATTCTTACACATAAAAAATAACTTATGAATCATTTTCCCAAATCATCTAGACAATCTAATCATGTTTTCTCATTTTTCAATGAGTGAAAAACTTTTTGAACTAAAATGTTAATTTTAAATTGATAATGGAGACTTTGATCCATACTGAGAATATCATGTATTAAATTGAGGTGAGGATAATTCCTACATGTTAAAAATGACTTATAGATCATTTTCCTAAAGTATGAAAACAATATGAATTTTTTTTATTAGTTTTGAGTATGTCACTTGTCTTTTTTTACTAATATTAATGTTAATTTTAAATAAAGACACATTTTGAGTCATATCAGTTACATTGTGCATCAGATTGAGGTGAGGATGATTACTTCATGTAAAAAAATTATGTATAGATCATTTTCATGAAGTATAAAAACAATCCAAATACATTTTCTCAATTTTTAATATGTTATTTTTCTTTTTTACTAAAATTAATGTCAATTTTAAATAAAAAAACACACTTGGAGTCATACCAGTAACACCGTGTGTCAGATTGAGGTGAGGATGATTAACACAAATAAAAAATGACTTATGGATAATTTTACTAAATTATCAGAATAATAAAAATGTGTTTTATTAGTTTTGAGTATGTCACTTATGTTTTTACTAAAATGTCATTTTAAATTAGAAATACACACTTGATTCAAACTGGTCACTTTGTGTGTTAGTTTAATGTGATACTAATTCCCACAAAAAATGACTTATGAATCATTTTACCAGATTATCATGACAATAAGAGCATGTTTTCTTAGTTTTTAGTGAGTGACATGCTTTTTTTAACTAAAATGTCAATTTTAAACTGATAATGGACACTTTGAGTCATACCTAACACATTGTGTATCGGATTTTGGTACAGCTAATTCTTGCACACCAAAGATGACTTATGGATCATTTTACTAAAGTATCAAAACAATATGAATGTTTTTTATCATTTTTTAGTATGTCACTTGTCTTTTTTACTAAAATTAATGTCAATTTTAAATACAAAGACACACTTTGATTCATACCAGTCACACCATGTGTCATATTGTGGTGTGAATGATTCATACACATCAAAAATTACTTATGGATTGTTAACCTATAGTTTTAAATTAATATTAATTCATCTTCTTAGTTTTGAGTACGTCGCTAGTCTTTTTTACAAAAATTAATGTCAATTTTAAATAAAAGACACACTTGGAGTTATACCAGTCACACCATGTGTTAGATTGAGGTGATTTTAATTCCTACACATAAAAAATGACCTATAGATAATTTTAGTAAAGTATCAAAACAATATGAATACATTTTATTGGTTTTGAGTATTTGACTTGTCTTTTTATTAAAATTAATGTTAAATTTAAATAAAAAGACACACTTTGATTCATACTGGTCACATCATGAATCAAATTGAGGTGTATATGATTTTTAAACATCAAAAATGATTTATGTATTGTTTTTCTTAAGTATAAAAACAATACAAATGCTTTTTATCATTTCTGAGTATGTTACTTTTCTTTTTTACTAAAATTAATGTCAATTTTAAATAAAAGAAGAACTTTGAGTCATACTAGTCACATTGTGATTTATATTGAGGTTTTTTTATTCCTACACATAAAAAATGACTTATAGATCGTTTTCCTAAAGTATAAAAATAATCCAAATTCGTTTTATTGGTTTTGAGTATGTCACTTATCGTTTTTACTAAAATTAATGTCAATTTTAAATAAAAAGACACACTTAGAGTCATAATGGTCACACTGTGCATCATATTGAGGTGTGTTTGATTCTTACATGTTACAAATTACTTATAGATTGTTTTACTAAAGTATCACAATAATCTGAATGTGTTTGGTCATTTTTGAGTATGTCACTTATCTTTTTTACTAAAATTAATGTCAAATTTAAATAAAAAGAAACACTTGGTGTTATACTGGTCACATCGTGCATCAGATTGAGGTACGGATGATTCCTACACATCAAAAATGACTTATGGATAATTTTATTAAAGTATCAAAATAATATGAATTCATTTTCTCAGTTTTGAGTATGTAACTTTTCTTTTTTACTGAAATGTAGTTTTAAACCAAAAACCCGCACTTTGAGTCATACCAGTCACATCATGTATCGGTTTGATGTTATAATAATTCTTACACATAAAAAATAATTTATAAATCATTTTCCTAAATTATCAAGATAATATAATAATTTTTTCTTAGTTTCCAGTGAGTGACACACTTTTTGAACTAAA
The DNA here is from genome assembly GCA_963277665.1 of Viscum album. Lineage (NCBI taxonomy): Eukaryota > Viridiplantae > Streptophyta > Magnoliopsida > Santalales > Viscaceae > Viscum > Viscum album. The sequence continues at coordinate 1,423,310,507 of OY728161.1, forward strand.
ATGTCAAATTTAAACTGATAATGAACAATTTGAGTCATACTGAGCACACTGTGTATCAGATTGAGTTGTGGCTAATTCCTACTCATCAAAAATGAATTATGGATCATTTTACTAAAGTATCAAAATAATAAAAATGAATTTTCTTAGTTTTGACTATGTCACTTATCTTTTTCACTAAAATTAATGTAAAATTTAAATAAAAAAGACACACTTGGAGTCATACTGGTGACACTATGCATTGGATTGAGATGTGACTAATTCCTATGTGTTACAAATGAATTTTGGATCATTTTCCTAAAGTATCAAAATAATCTGAATGTTTTTGCTCAATTTTGAGTATATTATGTGTGTTTTAAACTGAAATGTAAATTATAAACTAAAAAATATACAGTTTGAGTCATACCAAACACATTATGTATTGAATTGAGGTGTGCCTTATTGAGTATGTGATGTGTGTTTTTCTTTCAACTATCTGCAACAATCCAGAAAAGAGATAACATGTCCCATTTTGATGGAAGAGGAAACCTCATTATGCATGAAAAAATTCATGTTTCAAGTAACATGGGGTTTCCTCTTCCATCAAAAAGTAACATATTATATCTTTTCTAGCTTGTTGCTGATACATGAAAGAAAAATTTAACTTCCCAAAAGATCTATGAAAAAACTAAAAAAATTATTAGATAAAAATTATAAGGAAATTTACTAAAAAATAGTATATAAAATGATGAAAAAATTAAAAAAAAAATAAGTAGTATGAATTAAAATTTTTGTGATGTATATATACATTCTTAATCCATTTCCTTATTTCCATTATCTCAGTTGCAACCTTGAATTCCAATATATCACAAGCACAAGTATCTTTGAATAAACCACCCCAACATGAACAAAAGAATCCACTTGTATAAGAGAATAATTATTATATCAGTAATACTATAATGAAATAAATTAAACATAAATAAGAAACAATAAATTAATAAAATGTTAATTTTAAACTAAAACCACACAATTTCAGTCATAATGGGTACACCATGAATCAGATTGAGGTATAGTTGATTCCACCATGTCTTTTTACCCTAAAATTCATTCAAAATTATGGGTTATCAAACAATATAGTTATTTGATAATCCATAATATCAAATGCATTAGAGAATAAAAATAAAATTGCATCATTATGAGTGCATTATCCTCATTGAGTGCATGTTCATAGTATAATAGTAGATCATCCTTGTTGAAGAATTAATTACTTCATGATCTCTATGAAAATTAACTAAAAAGTATTAGATAAAAATGATAAGGAAATTAACCCAAAAAAAGTAGATAAAATGATGAGAAAATCAACTAAATAATTAGTAGAAAGTCACATATTCATGATATATGTCTAAAATCTAAGATAATTTTATTAGTTTTGACTATTTGATGTGTGTTTTAAACTAAAATGATACTTCTATATTAAAAACACACACTTTGAGTTATAACTCCCACATCGGGTGTCGAATTGATGTGTAGTCAATTTATTCACATGAAAAATAAATTATAGATCATTTTTCTAAATTTTGAAAATAATCAAAGATCGTTTGATCAGATTTTTCTATTTTATGTATGTTTTAAACTAAAATGAAACTTTTTTACTGAAAACATGTACTTTGATTTATACTAACCACATAGGGTGTCGAATTAATGTGTCATCAATTCCTACACATCACAAATGAATTATGGATCATTTTCCTGAAGGTTTGAAAGTAATTTGACCTTGTTTTCTCAGTTTTAAGCATGTGATGTGTGTTTTGAACTAATGTGTAAATTTATCAAAATAAGAATCATATAAAATGATAATAAAATTAACTAAAAACAATATAAAATTAAGGTAAAATTAACTAAATAAGTATTAGGAAGTCACCTATTCATGATTTTTATATACATTCTGACACCATGTATTCTGCTCATTCATTTCTAAACAAATTGATTTCCCCCATTATACTTCTCATTGAGAAATATATCAAAAATAATATATAATAATTCTAATACTAATTCTCCACACTGCAAATATATTTCTAAGGTTATAGCCCATACTACATTATAAAAATAGTAGGTAATCACCTAAATTTTATGTCGTAAAATATTCTGACACCATTTATGTTGGCCACTCATCTCTAATAAATTTTACTTCTTCTTTTGATTATCAAGGTTTTCATAAATCTTGGTAATATTTAGAAAATATAGAAAAACTATAGAGAACCAATTTTTTTATAAGACTTTAAAATATTTCTTTATATATTTACAGAGCTAGGCACTGGGACAGAATGTGATTTTGAGGCCTGATGTGCCCAGAATTAATTTTATAAAAATATTAAATATATTTTATATTGTGTGTATGTTGTTTCTTAAATAAAATGAGATACCTATTAAATAGAACCTCATTTTAGAAATATGAGACCATGATTGAGTCTCAAAAAAAATTACCCTAGGTGCGACCTATAATAGGTCATCGTAGGGCATTCGGATATCTCGCTTGTTGGTGGTACATTTAGTAGATAAATTAAATAATTAAATTAATTAATTAATTTGTTTAACCTAAAAAATGTGTATAATAGTATCTCTATTGAGAATAATACAAGTTTATCTGCATAAACCCTGGGATGATTCCATATCTTCTCCTCCCATCCCCACTCTTTCGTTGGAAAATCACATCAGACGATGATGAAACTCTGGATCGGAGCATATCGGGACGTAGTGAATATAATGACTTCCTTAGATCGTTGGAGAGTGAATTTTTCAAAAATGAATGATCCAATCTATAGGTAGGACTCATCAATTTTTAGATTATGCACAGTTTTATTAAATTAATTGAGAGGAGCAATCTCCTTCTATTGATCTGTGCCAATTGCAGATTCTTTTCATGCTCCTATGTATCAACTTAATTTTTTATTCATTGTTTTCTAACCTGGATATCCCCATTCTTTATCATTGGCTAATAAATCTTGTAAAAATATTTAAACCTTTGTTCTTGTTTCTTTTACCCTCAATTTCTTCACATTTTTCATCGTTAGGACCCCACGGTCCCAATTTGACGTTTCCCGGTGGTACCGAGCCCGATAGAACCCCCAGAATCATGATGAAATAAAAAATGAGTCAAAAATCAATGAAATGAGGATATATATTGGATTTTTTCAATGAATGAGTGATTTTCTTGAAAAATGGAGATCGAATCATCAACTCTAGTTAAAATCGAGGTGTGTGGTGCGTACGACAGAACTCTTATGCGATGATAAGGACCAATTTTATACCACTTAATGGCCGGAAATGATATATCTTCATGAGATACATTGATCTCAGGTAGAAACAAGGTGAGATTTATGATGAAATGGCATGAATCAAAGCATGGGACATAGATCTTGAAATTTGTAAAAAACCCAACTACACTCCATGTACAGTGATGAACACATGGTGTGTAGCCCCTTGGTTGTAGTAGTTAGGGTTTTGGGTTTATATAAGGATGTCATGTAATGTAGCCCTCCAACACGCCATGTACCTCATCCTTGGGTGGATGATCCATGTGGAAGAACACCCAAATAGGACCCCATGTGGGAGTACATGACTAGGCACATATCCATGTACTGAAGTACACGGACACAGGGTAAATTACATGGACAAGAGATGGATACACGTACATAGACAAGAACATGGGTGGGACCCCAAGTGTCATGGGTATTCCATGTATATCCCCCACACATAATGTATACTTAAATTTTTGGCGAGTTGTGTACCTCTAGGGACACGTTCGGGTGAAAGAGCAGGACCACACACCATTTGGGTCCCCTCACACATTATGTACCCCTTGGTTCCTTTTGAGGAAACTTCAATCTTTGGTATCTCCTTCGTTTGAACTCAGATTTTGGTCCGTGAGTATCCTATACTGAGTTTTTTTTCTGTGTAGAACATGATGGTGCCCTCGGTTATAGATTTTGAGATATGATATGAAATTTTCCTCACACAGTGCTTGTTGAGGTGACACCCGAAGATAGTAGTGATCATGTAAAGGATCACCAGAGACACTAAATTAGAACCCCCCACCACCACCAGTATGGGTTTGAGTCATCTACAACTACTTACTGAGTGAAACCCCCTATCGAATAGGGAATGGGTCCTCAATGACCAGATTGGAACCCCCTATTATGCTAGGGAACTGGTCCTCGACCTATAGAGTGGAACCCCACAGCAGCTTGGGTGTGGGTCCTCTACCTTCCAAGTGTAACCCCCTATCGGATAGTGTATGGGTCCTCAATGACCAGAGTGGACCCCCCCCCCCCCCCCCGTCATACCCGGGCGTGGGTCCTTTACCTAGAGTGGAACCTCCCATAATCTTAGTCATGGGTCCTCTAACTACTGAGTGGAACCCCCTATTGGATAGGGTGTGGTTCCTCATGACACCAGAGTGGGATCCCTGTATTGGATAGGAAACGGTTCCTAATGAAACCAGAGTGGAATCCCCATAAGATAGGGCACGAGTCCTTTATGGATACATATAGTGTATAACTCCATAACACTGTAAGAACCCAGTTTTTGGATATAAAGGACTTTAGAATATTCTTGATGTTATTCCAGAGCAGCGCCTTCAGGCGTCATGCGATTCCAAGCCCCGGAGTGGCCGGAATTAAATTTTCAGTGCGTTCACACTAGGCACGCCAAATAAATGGTATAACTCCTAAACGGTGCTTCGGATTAGAGATCCGGGTGTACGTATGGGTTTTTAATGGAGTTTTTACCCTAGGAACGACATAAAACATGTCGGTACGGGACGTTTGGACCCCTCGCCCGCTACCGGAACGTTAAATGGATAAATTAATTAATTAATTAATTTGTTTAATGGTTAAAATCAAGTAACTTTTAAAAAATGGATCAGATTGGAAAACCAAGGGCACCGTTGAGTCTGGAATGTGCCGTTTACCCTAGGATGGGTGTAAGTTTCGCGGGCGCGGGCCGTCAGTGAAAAATGGCCCCGGGGGCGTTTTCGTAATTTAGAGGCCTCAGGCATTGAGGTTAATAACTTTCAAACAGAAGCTCGAAATCAAATTCTGAGACTGTCGTTGTGCTTGGGAGGTAATTTTTAACCTATAAGAGGTTTAATCTTGACCTCACCAAAAGTTTCTGATGTGGGTTAATTGGGAGTTTTAAATTAATTAAATTTTTAATTAATTTCTCTACTTAAACCTAACCCACCCCCTCTCCCTCACTTCCCCTAGGTTCTTTGGAAAAGAAGCTATCAAAAAAGAAGCCTCCCCTCTCCTCTTCTTCTCCACCACTCCGGCAAGGCGTGGAAACTCCGGAGGTCTGTCGGTGAAGCTCCGGGCTACGCCCAAGAGGTAGGCAGTTGCGGTTTCAATTTTAATTCCCGCATCTCCTTTGAGCTCAATTTATAAAATTTAATTGCTGTAGAATCTACAAATTAAGCCCATAATCGTGTAGTATAATTTATGATCTTTCTAATGCATCTTTCAGTTTCGAATTTGGAGTCTCGAGGCCTCCGCAATCACCTGCCGAAGTTTGCGGGTTTTCGGTTTCTGACGGGTTCGAGCGGCGGCGCGGCGTCCTTAGGAGGCGGGTGGGGGCTCTCGGACGACGGTGCGGGCTAAGGTGCAGGGCGGTGAGGGATTCAGCGGAGGTCAGCCGGCTGCTGATGGCGTCGGTGCGAGGGTGAGAGGGTGAGGTTGGCGGAGTGTCGGCGGTCGAGCGCAGAGGCGGAGGCCGGTCGCGGGGTCGTCGGCAGCGGGCGCCAGTGGGGCGGCGACACGGGGGAAAGACCGGCTTTGGGGTCTTCGTGACCCCGACCAGCAGACAAGGGACCCGTGCTTCATGGGTCCCATGGGGAAACAGCCAGACCGAATCATTCGGTCCGGGCGATGCAGGCCGGCCCGCACGGTGAACCGCGGGCCGGCTCAGGCAGTGGGTGGGCCGGTCAAACAGGTCCGGCCCACCCCCTTTCGGTCCGATAAAAATTTAAATCGCCTCTAAAAGGCATCTCGAGTGTCGGATTCGCGCGCCGTCAGCAGTGGCTCATTCCTTGAGTTAAGCCGAGCTTTTTGAGATGGTTTTGGGAATTTTTAATTCCCAAAACGAGGGGTCTCGGAGGTGCAACGCGTCTTTAAGTGGATTGACGTTTTTCCATGGAATCATGTTTTGGATGGAACGGACACATCCAACATCCATTTTGAGCGCCGTCAGTGGAATTGTGGCCCTAGAATTGAGTCGGATTTTTCCAGTTTGGTTTTCGACGTTGAAACTGGAGTTGAGGCGTGGGCCCCACGGCCCGTCTTTCGAGCTGTACGCAGCTTTTTGTAACTTTTTCATCGGATGTCCATTCGGGGCATGCGAGAAGTTGTTTTTGGGTGTTTTTTCCGAGGGGATTGCAATGGTACAATCCGCCCGCTCTAATTCTGCACGCTGGTGTGGGCCCCGCGAGGGCCATTTCGGGAGTTGATGGTGATTTTCAGCTTTATCACCGGGTGTCCGTTTTGGACAAGTGAATAGTCCAACTTGTGTACTTTTTTGAGAGGATCGCAATGGTGTGATTCGTTCATTGTGTTTCGAGACTGGGATGCAGGTCCCACGAAGCACCGCTCGTGTGCGGTGCGCCGGAATGCATCTTTTTCTCCGGATATCCGTTGCACTCAAGTGAGCAGTCCTTCTGACGTGTTTTCCCGAGGGGATCACAATGGTGTGATGCACCCGACTGTTTTCTGGGCCGAGGCTTGGGACCACGGGACATTGTTCGGGCGTAAAGCGATGTTGGAGACTTTTCCGTCAGATATCCGTTTGGGGCAAGTAAGTAGTCGATCTCGCGTGTTTTTCCGCAAGAGTTACAACGGTGTAATCTGTTCAGGAGAGCGGAGCCTCTTGCGCGATCTTATTAAATGTGGAAATATGAAAGGTGTACTGGTGGTGGTTTGTCCTACTATATTTTTAGCAGACCCTTGGTGTGTGATCGCATCCAATCTCGTGTCAGTGAAGTAATTCTTAAAGAGATGTGGTTGGTTGTGCCTCAGTTGTTGAGGTGGCAGGTTGGATTTGTTATGTTATGCCTTCGCGTTGACGTTGGGTGTCGTGTGCACATTATCCTTTTGGCTGGAGATGTGGTATACTCTGGGAGTATACGGGAATGCTGAGAGGTACATGTTGATGTTAGTACCTGAGAATGTTTGTGCGCTTGGTTGGGGTTGACTTGGGGTCACATGTCGTGTGGGCCCCATGTGTGTGCCATGTTCTGCTTTGGGTACCTTGACCTCTCACGATGTAGAGGGTTCCTCGGTTCTCATTTTTTGACCATAAGGGTTGAGTTTTCCCCTAGTTCTATTCCCATTTGTTGACAAGTGGGGTTGAGTTTTCCCCTGGCTCTGTGCTCATTTGTTTGACCAGCAGGGATGAGTGTTTTCCCCCTGGTTTTGTTCTCGATGGTTTTGGCTGGCAGAGATGGTTTGGTTCCTCTGTTCTTCAGCTGTAAGGGGTTTCAGTACCGTGCCCCTTTCATCGGACTACGACACCATTTACGACTATGGGTGTTTGTACAGTGTGGGTGTTTTCTCCACTTTCTAGGATGAGTTGAATCGGTCCGCTTCGACAGTGACTCAGTGGATTGGAGTGTGATCGCATTGAGAGGTCCAGGGAGTTTATCTCGTTCCTTAGTGATCCCTGGTAGAGTTCTTGTGGATTCGGTGTGACCAACACATTACGCGGGCACTGATCCTCTACCTAGGAGGTTGTTTCCAGCAGGGCTGAGGTTGTTTCCAGAAGGGCTGAGGTTGTTTCCAGTAGGGCTGAGGTTGTTACCAGTAGGGCTGAGGTTGTTTCAGGCAGGGCTCTCCAGTTGTACCATCCAGCAGGGATGGCCAGTGGGTTACCATCCAGTAGGGATGGCCAGTAAAGCAGTGGTCCCCGATGCTGGGCTTACCTCCAGCTGGGCTGGGAAGTGGTCCCCGATGCCGGGTTTACCTCCAGTTGGGCTGGGAAGTAGTCCCCGATGACGGTTCCGAGCCTCCCTCCAGTGGAGTACCCTTTTACGGGACTAGGCATTGGGACTCGTCGATGACTTTAGTCGAGTATCACTCCAGTGGATCACCCTATTACGGGACTGGGCAGTGTGGCACCCGTTGACTCTTGCCGGGTCTCCCTCTAGTGGGAACTCGTCGACTTCCAGGGATTACCCTCCAGTAGGGCTAGGCAGGGGGTCTCCTGTCGACTTTGAGGAGACCTCTCGACTGCGGGGCAGTGACGAGGTGTGGCTTGACGTTCCCCCCCCCCCAGAACTCTCAAGTACGAGGGGCACTTTCCCCCACCGAGATGCATCCTTGTGATGCAACCTAAAAATGTGTGGGCGATTCAGTGCCGCCCAAAGCAGATAGTTTCGAGGTGCGGTGATTTGAGCCCCTTGACTTGTAGTTTGGGTCAGACGTGTGGGATGCTGGGCATCGATGGTGTTTACTTCTGGGATTGTTGGCTACTCACTTTATTAGGCTAATCTACGGGATGGAGATCCCCTTACGATCTTGTTCGGGCTTCTTGTTTGAGCATATGTATATGTATATACCTTGTTCTAGTACCCACTTCTTCTATTTGGTTACTCTCCTTCTAGGAGAGGCGAAGACGCACGGTGTATGCCACGTGCTTTCCGTGTCTAGCTTCTCATGGTTGGATGAGTCTAATATCCTACTATAGGTAGCGAAAACTCGATGGGAAGTTCATCTTCTCACCGTTTCCAGCTCCTTGTGTCTGGACGAGTCTACCTTTCTTTCTCTTGTTGGGTTGAGCTGGACTCTTTAATGTACTCTTTACTGCACTCTCGGTTGTACTCCTTTACTTTCCCTATTCGATCTACTGCTCACCCTTCGGTACCTCCTTTGTTTCTCCCTCGAGCCTTCGGGGTATCCTACTGAGTATTTTTATACTCACCCCTGCTTGGGCTTTTCCCGCACTTGGTGTGCCCTTGCAGACGACAGACAGTTTGGTCGTGACGTCAGAGGAGCTTAGGAGCTTGGGAGCTTGGACTGCGTGTGGTGGTCGGAGTCGGGTTCTAGGTGGGGGACCCTTCCAGATGCTTTCTTTTGTTTACCTGTTGTCGAGTTGTGGCACTTTTTAGGTTGGGCGTGTATTTTTTCCCTTTTCTTTTCAGCTTTTACTTTGTGCTGTTTAGAGGTCGATGCACTCTTGTGGTTATTTATAGCAGATTCCCTTTACTTTTACTTGTCTTTTCTCTTTTACTCTACACTTTTGCATTGAGTGTGCTGCATGTGTGTGTACAGGTACTTAGGCAAAGGCCTCCCTGAGTTATTGTGACTTCGGCGCTGGTCGCCAGCCCCTGGACTATGGAGGTGGGCTTGGGGTAGTTGCGGCTTGAGCCCGGGTATGGTCGGGTCATGACAAATTGGTATCAGAGGTGGTTCGTTCCTTGAGACGTTGTTCGGATGTCCCTAAAAAGGAATTGGTTGGGATTTAGGGCAACAGTGTTAACGTGTCTCGAGAGTGGCTCTCAGGCCAGGGAGTCCAGTGATGGTGCGGCGGCCGACGTATCCATTCACCAGGACCCTGATAACCCGCTTGTGAACTCGGCATGCTGAGAAACTCATTACATGGAAAATTGGTTTGTGCGTCACATAGGATTGAGTCTTCGACTGTCCTTCTTGAGTTAGCTCCCCAACGTTGTTATTGGTATATAAATATATGTGCATCTGACCACGGCACTCGTTGATAACATTAAGGATGTCTCCGCGAAGACAGCCAGCCAGGATACCAGCTTTGGTTCGTGACAACGACCCTGTGAGCTACGAGGACATAGTCCAGGACCCATCATGCGAGCCCCTTTATCCGGGTGGGCCGGTAGCAGCACCCCCACCTGTTGAGCAACAGACAACTTCAGCAGAGCAGACGGGGCTTGAGCACAGGTTGAGCGCGTTCTGGGAGTTTCAGCGGCAGACTCCGCTGAGCTTCAGTGGTTATCCAGACCCTCAGGTAGCGGAGGTTTGGATTGAGTCAGTGGTTCTCCTCTTTAGGCTTGTGCAGATGCCGGAAGATCAGAGAGTGGCTTTGGCATCCAACCTTTTTCTTGGAGCAGCTTGGCATTGGTGGAGTCTGGTGACTCAGTTTCTTAACGAGTCATCGCTTTCGTGGGGCGACTTCCAGTTTTTGTTTTTTGAGGAGTTTTTTCCCTCCTGCTTACACTCCGTTCGGATCCCAGAGCTCCTGCAGTTTCAGCAGGGAGGGATAACGGTGGTCGAGTATGCGTCTAGTTTCGCATACCGTGCACGCTTTTACCCAGACTTGGTCCATGACGACAACATCCGAGCACGAAAGTTTGATAAGGGTCTCCGTCGAGATATTCGTGCTTTCATATTATCCTTGGGCATTTCCACATATGTCGAGGTGCTAGAGTAGGCGCTGGAGACAGAGAGCTTCCTATCACGTTCTAGAGTTTGTGGTGGCAGCACGCACGTTGGAGCCGAGACGTCTGCCGTAGCTAGCGGGCATCGGCAAGCAGAACCTCGACGCAGGTGGCTTTCTTACAACCAGAATCAGGGGTGTGGTCATATACCACAGTGGCATCGGAGGGAACCAGTCAAACCCTAATAGATTCAGTGCTATGCTTGTGATGGCTGAGGTTACCTGACACGGGACTGCCCAACCAGGCATGTGGAGAGCTTCGGGCAGGCGGTAGGTGCACCACCATGAAGGAGGCAGTGTCATGATCAAAGTGGTACCCAGATAGGTGGTGATAGCAATGGAGCGGGAGGAGCTCATAGTGGGGGACGACTTTACGAGGTCATCCCATCACCACTAGGTGGTCCACGTCAGGCTCCGAGAGCTGACAGTTGGGACCGCGGACAACCGCGAGCTTTGGATGTCTACGATCCTGTAGAGCATGAGGTGATAAGAGTTATTCTCTATAGCTATTCTACTTTTTGCAGTAGAATTGTTAGACTCTGCGTGTGAAATTCTATTCTCTCTTCTCCTTGTTTGAGGTGTTACCAGGGTGACGCAGGGCGTCGGGTGTAACCCTATGTTGGTAGAGTAGAAGGGGTGTAACCTTCCTCTTTAGTCGATGGCATCAACTCCATCGCTCTCCGAGCGTGTAAGAGATTCTTGTTTGAGAGACATCGACTGTGAAACCTTGCGCGACCAGATATCCTTGGGTGTTCTACCATATGGATATTCTGAAGGAGGGAATCACCGGGCCTTGTTCCAGGTGCGAGCGGTGATTCTAGTCGTGGCATGCAACGTAGGGGTTCAGTCGGGGAGTTGAGCTACCCCCAAGAGCCTTCGGGTCGTTTGAGGCTGTGCGAAGGGATGTTGAGGTTGTCTACCACCTTGCCCTAACCCCAAAGTCTAGAGTGGGTGCACGACGTCTCCCACGTGACTCACCCGAGAAGAAGTGTGCGTGCTCCTATGCATTTCATTGGTGAGGGCATACCTCGCATGAACATATCAAATCCTTTGTTCTATGTGCGGTGACACAGAACTGTGCAAGATTTCTTCTGGGTACGGGAGAGCTAGGTGCGGGCTTAGTACCTTGAGTTGTTCCCCTAGTTTTGCTTTTCAGGGACGAAAATATTGAAGGAGATAATGATGTAAGAACCCTGTTTTTTTTTTCTATAAAGGACTTTGTAATATTCTTGATGTTATTCCAGAGAAGCACCTTCAGACGGCGTGCGATTCCGAGCCCTGGAGTGGCCAGAATTAAATTTTCAGTGCGTTCACACTGGGCACACCAAATAAATGGGATAACTCCTAAACGGTGCTTCAGATCAGAGATCTGAGTGTACTGATGGGTCCGAAATGGTATTTTTACCCTAGTAACGACATAAAACATGTCGACACGGGACGTTTGGATCCCTCGCCCGCTACAGGAACGTTAAACGGATAAATTAATTAATTAATTAATTTTTTTAATGGTTAAACTCATGTATCTTTTAAACGGTATTTCGGATTGGAAAACCGAGGGCACCGTTGAGTCCGTAACATGCCTTTTACCCTATGAGAGGTGTACGTTTCACGGGCGCGGGCCGTCAGTGAAAAATGACCCCAGGGGCGTTTTCGTAATTTGGCGATCTTGGGCGTTGAGGTTAATAACTTTCAAACGGAAGCTCGGAATCAAATTTCGAGACCGTAGTTGTGCTTGGGAGGTAGTGTTTACCCTATAAGAGGTTTAATCTTGACCTCGCCAAAAGTTTCGGATTTGGGTTAATTGGGAGTTTTAAATTAATTAAGTTTTTAATTAATTTCTCTACTTAAACCTAACCCACCCCCTCTCTCTCACTTCCCCTAGGTTCTCTGGCAAAGAAGATCTCAACAAAGAATCCCCCCCTCTCCTCCTCTCCTCCACCACTCCGGAGAGGTGTGGCAACTCCGGCGGTCCGTCGGTGAACCTCCGGGCTACGCCCAAGAGGTAGGCAGTTGCAGTTTCAATTTTAATTCCCGCATCTTTTTTGAGCTCGATTGATAACATTGAATTGCTGTAGAATCTGCAAATGAATCCCATAATCGTGTAGTATAATTTATGATCTTTCCAACACATCTTTTGGTTTCGAATTTGGAGTCCCGAGGTCTCTGCAATCACCCGCCGAAGTTTGCGGGTTTTCGGTTTCCGGCGAGTTCGAGCGGCGGCGCGATGTCCATAGGAGGTGGGGGGGGCTCTCGGACGGCGGTGCGGGCTAAGGCGCAGGGCAGCAAGGGCTTCAGCGGAGGTTGGCCGGGTGCTGAGGGCGTCGGCGTGAGGGTGAGCGGGCGAGGCCGGCGGAGCGTCGGCGGTCGAGCGCAAAGGCGGAGGCTGGTCGCGGGGTGATCGGCAGCGGGCGCCAGCGGGGTGGCTACGCGGGGGAAAGACTGGCTTTGGTCGGTCGTTGCGGGAGGAAGACCCGGAGTCTTCATGACCCCGGCCAGCAGACAAGGGACCCGCGCTTCGTGGTTCCCTTGGGGAAATAGCCAGACCGGCTCAGCCGGTCAGGGCGATGCGGGTCGGCCCGCACGGTGAACTGCGGGCCGGCTCAGGCAGTGGGTGGGCTGGCCGAACCGGCCCGGCCCACCACCTTTCGATCCGATAAAAATTTAAATTTCCTCTAAAAGGCAGCTCAAGTGTCGGATTCGCGTTCCATCAGCAGCGACACATTCCTTGAGTTAAGCCAAGCTTTTTGAGATGGTTTTGGGAATTTTTAATTCCTGAAAAGAGGGACCTCGGAGGCGCGACGTTTCTTTAAGTGAATTGACATTTTTCCGGGGAATCTTGTTTTGGAAGGCGCAGACACATCCGACGTCTGTTTTGATCACCGTAGTGGCGTTGCGGCCCTGGAATTGAGACGGAGTTTTCCAGTGTGGTTTCGGGCATTGAAACTGGAGTTGAGGTGTGGGTCCCACGACCCGTCTTTCGAGCTGTACGCAGCTTTTTGTAACTTTTTCATCGGACGTCCGTTCGGGGCCAGCGAGCAGTCGATTTTGGGTGTTTTTCCGAGGGGATATCAATGGTGCAATCCGCCCGCTCTAATTCCGAATGCTGGTGCGGGGCCCGCGAGGGCCCTTTCGGGAGTTGATGGTGATTTCCAGCTTTATCACCGGGTGTCCATTTTGGACAAGTGAATAGTTCAACTTGTGTACTTTTTTGAGAGGATCACAATGGTACGATCCGTTCGTTGTGTTTCGGGACCGAGATGCGGGTCCCATGAAACACCGCTCGTGTGCGGTGTGTCGGAATGCATCTTTTTCTCCGAATATCCATTGCACTCAAGTGGGCAGTCCTTATGACGTGTTTTCGTGAGGGGATCGCAATGGTGTGATGCGCCCGATTGTTTTTGGGGCCGAGGCTCGGGACCACGGGACACCGTTCGTGCGTAAAGGGGTGTTTGCGACTTTTCCGTCGGATATCTGTTTGGGGCGAGTAAGTAGTCGATCTCGCGTGTTTTTTCACGAGGATTACAACGGTGTAATCTGTTCAGGCGAGTGGAGCCTCTTGCATGATCTTATTAAATGTGGAAATATGAACGGTGTACTGGTGGTGGTTCTTCCTACTATGTTTGTAGCGGACCCTTGTCGTGTGATCGCATGCACTCTCGTGTGAGTTAAGTAATGTTTAAAGAGATGTGGTTGGATATGCCTCAACCGTTGAGGTGGTAGGTTGGAATTGTTATGTTACACCTTCGCGTTGACGTTGGGTGCCGTGTACACGTTATCCTTTTGGCTGGAGACGTGGTATACTCTGGGAGTATACAGGAACGTTGGGAGGTACATGTTGATGTTGGTACCTGAGAATGTTTGTGCGCTTGGTTGGGGTTGACTTGGGGTCACACATCGTGTGGGCCCCATGTGTGTGTCATGTTTTTCTTTGCGTACCTTGACCTCTTGCGACGTAGAGGGTTCCTCGGTTCTCATTTGCTAACCAGCAGGGTTGAGTTTTCCCCTGGTTATATTCTCGTTTGTTGACTAGTGGGGTTGAGTTTTCCCCTGGCTCTGTGCTCGTTTGTTTGACTAGCAGGGTTGAGTGGCTTCCCCCTGGTTCTATTCTCGATGGTTTTAACCGATAGAGATGGTTTGGTTCCTCTGTTCTTTAGCTATAAGGGGTTTCAGTACCATGCCCCTTTCATCAGACTGCGGAACCATTTGCGACTATGGGTGCTCGTACAGTGTGGGTGTTTTCCCCACTTTCTGGGATGAGTTGACTCAGCCCGCTTCAACAGTGACTCAGCAGAATGGAGCGTGATCTCCTTGAGAGGTCTGGGGAGTTTCTATCGTTCCTTCATGATCCCTGGTAGAGTTCTTGTAGATTCGGTGTGACCAACACATTATGTGGGCACTGATCATCTACCTAGGAGGTTGTTTACAGCAGGGCTGAGGTTGTTTCCAGCAGGGCTGAGGTTGTTTTCAGCAGGGCTGAGGTTACTACCAGCAGGGCTAATGTTGTTTCGAGCAGGGCTCGCCAGTTGTACCATCCAGCAAGGATGGCTAGTACAACAGTGGTCCCCGATTTAGGGCTTACCTCTAGCGGTGCTGGGAAGTGGTCCTCGATGCCGGTTTTACCTCCAGCTGGGTTGGTAAGTGGTCCCCGATGATGGTTCTGAGCCTACCTCCAATGGATTACCCTTTTATGGGACTGGGAATTGGGACTCATCGACGACTTTAGATGGGTCACCCTCCAGTGGATCACCCTGTTACGGGACTGGGCAGTGTGGTACCCGTCGACTCTTTCTGGGTCTCCCTCCAGTTGGAACCCGTCGACTTCTAGGGATTACCCTCCAGCGGGGCTGGGCAGGGGGTCACCTGTCGACTTTGATGAGACCTCTCGACTGCGGGGCAGTGACGAGGTGTGGCTTGACGTTCCCCCCAGAACTCTCAAGTACGAGGGGTGATTTCCCCCACCGAGACGCGTCCTTGTGACGTGACCTAAAACCGTGCGGGCGAGTCAGTGCCGCCCAAAGCGGATAGTTTCGAGGTGCGGTGATTTGAGCCCCTTGACTTGCAGTTTGGGGAAGACATGCGGGATGCTGGGAATCGATGGTGTTTACTTCTGGGCCTGTTGGATACTCACTTTATTGGGTTGAGCTACGGGATGGAGATACCCTTACGATCTTGTTTGGACTTCTTGTTTGAGCATATGTATATGAATATACCTTCTTCTAGTACCCACTTCTTAGGTTTGGTTACTCTCCTTCCAGGAGAGGCGAAGATGTTGGGGGTATGACACGTGATTTCCGTGTCTATCTTCTTGTGGTTGGACGAGTCTACTCTCCTGCTATAGGTAGCGAAGACTCGACGGGAAGTTCATCTTCTCACCATTTCCAACTCCTTGTGTCTGGATGAGTCTACCTTACTTTCTCTTGTTGGGTTGTGCTGGATTCTTTAATGTACTCTTTACTGCACTCTCAGTTGTACTCATTTACTTTCCCTATTCGATCTACTGCTCACCCTTCGGTACCTCCTTTGTTGATCCCTCGAGACTCCGGGGTATCCTACTGAATATTTTTATACTCACCCCTACTTGGGATTTGCCTGCACTTGGTGTGTCCTTGCAGACGACGGACAGGTTGGTCATGACATCAGAGGATCTTAGGAGCTTAGGAGCATGGACTGCATGCGGTGGTCAGAGTCGGGTTCTAGGTGGGGGACCCTTCCAGCTGCTTTCTTTTGTTTACATGTTGCCAGGCTGTGTCACTTTTCTGGTTGGGCATGTGTTTTGCCCCTTTTCTTTTCAGCTTTTACTTTGTGATGTTTAGAGGTTGATTCACTCTTGTGGTTATTTATAGCGGTTTCCATTTACTTTTACTTGTATTTTCTCTTTTACTCTGCACTTTTGCATTGAGTGTGTTGTGTGTGTGTGTACAGGTACTTAGGCAAAGGCCTCCTAGAGTTATTGTGCCTTCAGCGCTGGTCTCCAGCCCCTAGCCTATGGAGGTGGGCTTGGGGTAGTTGTGGCTCGAGCCCAGGTAGGGTCGGGTCGTGACAAACACATTAGGGTGCAGGGGTCCTATACTTGGATTTTGTTCCCCCTTAGTTGTGAGGCATAGTGGTGAGACGTGGGCCTTCACACAATTACTTATGGCCAGATGCATGAGATGTTGGTCATCATTGATGGACTTTTGTAAGTTTTTGACTCATATTCTTGGGTTGAGTTGTGATATGGAGATCCCCTTTATCACTTGTTTGGGTTTATTTTAACTAATAATATATATGTACTCTTGTATCTATACCTTTGTATTTGGTTACTCTCTTTACATGAGATGAAAATCTACATTAGGTATGCCACATTCTTTCCATGTTTATATTATCATGTTTGGATAAGTTTACTCTCCTTCAATGGGTGGAAAAGACTTGATGTGCAGTTCATCTACTCACCATGTTGAGTCCTCTATGCTTGTACAAGGTTAATCTTTATATTTATTGGGTTGATGTACATCCTATTTGTTATCTACTATCTTTCAATTCCTATTTTATCTCTTATTTCTCCCTCTTCATCTTTTAGGGATTCCTACGGGGTATGTATATAATCACTCATGCATGGGATTTTCCTGCACATGTCATGTCTTATGAAGACAACAAATAGGTTGGCGGTGACTTTAGAGAAGATTAGGGATACCTAGTACTTTGGACCATGTATGGTGGTTTTGGCTTGGAGATCAAGAGATGGGCTCTCTCAGCACTTTACTTTTCAGTTTTTTCAGGTTGGGACATATTTCTGGTTGGGCATGTATTTTTTCCCTTTAATTTTTAATTTATGTTATCATACTCTTGTATTGTTTAGAGGATTTACATACATAGTTATTCCCATAGTATTTTTCTTCTTTTAATTTTTCTCCCTCTACACTTATGCATTGAGATAGATGTGTGTGTGTATACAGGTACTTAGGTGAAGTCCTCCCCATATTAGTTATACTTTCAGCACTGTTAGCCTTCCCCTAGCCTATGGAGGTGGGCTTGGGGTATTTGTGGCTTGATCCCTGACTTAGGTCAGGTCATGAAAGATTGGTATCATAGGTGGATCCATCCTTGGAACGGTATTTGGAGTAGTCCTCTTAGGAGTATTTGGTTGGTATTAGGGAAATGGTGCCAGAGTGTCTTGAGTACGGATCTCAAAACAGAGAATCTAGTGATCCTCTGAGCATCTGATGTGTCCATTCACCAGGACCTTGACTACCATCTTGTCAACTCATCATACCGAGATATTTTTTGTAGGGAAAATTTTTTAAATGAATTATATAGGATCAATTATTTGACTTTACTTATTGATTCATCTCCTCATTGTTATATATATATATATGCTAATCTAATTATGGTACGCCTTGATAACTTTCAGGATACCCCCACAATGACAGCTAACCAGGATACTGGTTCGAGATTGTGATGAAAATCTGATGAGAAATGAGGCCCTAGTTCAGGGTCCCTCCCATGGGATACTTCCTCTAGGTGGGTAGGCAGCAACACCTCCCCCAGTTGAACAGTAGATCATTCTATAAGAGTAGGGTAAGGATGCATGATAGATTATCATAATCCTCGAGTTCTATCACCAGAGGCTGCTAATGTTCCCCAGCAAACCAAATCCTCAAGAAGTAGAGTATTTTCTGGAGTCTTTGGTCTATTTCTTCAAGCTCATTTAGACATCGATAGATCATGTGGTTGCACTGGTAGCTAGCCTTTTCCATGGAGAAGCTGGGCACTGGTGGAGTTTTGTTACCTAGATGCATGATGAGTCGACAATCTCATGGACCAAATTCCAAAAACTCTTTTTTGAGGAGTAATACCCCTCTTTTTTGTTCTTATTTCTTATTTAGAAACTTCTGGAGCAGTAGTAGGGAGGAATGATAGTGGTTGAGTACACAGCGAGGTTCACATACCTTACCTAGTACTCCCTTTACATGATATGATATGGATACTTCTGATCATGAAAGTTTGAGCAGGGACTCCACAAATAGATTTGTAACAATTTAGTTCTCTTGTTCATCACCACCTATGTCAAAGTGTTGGAGTGGACACTGGTGATATAGATATTCCAATCATAGGGATACCAGGAATCTGGAGCTAGCAGTGGGGGTCACAGGGCTGAATCGTCTGCAGTAGCTAGCGGGAGTTAAACAATAGGATCTCAACACTAGAGACCACCCCATGATCAGACTCAAGAATGTGGTTAGGGGAATCACATATCACTAGGTCATCCCATATAGGTTCATTTCTATACTTGTGATGGGTGAGGTCACATTGGACAAGACTTCCCAACCAGACATGTTGAGGAGCATAGGAAAATAGTTGACAAACTGCCACAGCAGTGGCTGCACTGTGACTAGGGATCTCCCAGGCAAGTGAAAGGTGGTCCCCAGGGAGGAAGACCTGGTAGAGTAGGAGGGGTTGTGGGAGCTGGATGAAGCTAGTATATCCTTCCACCACCACCACTAGGCATCACAGATTAGGGTTGGGGAGAAAATGGATGGGATCGTGGATAGATGCAGGCTTTGGAGGCTTATGATCTTGAATCAAACAAGATGATTAGATTTATGATCTATGTTTATTATATTATTTATTTATTATTATTATAAAAAAGTGATATTCATTCATTTATATCTATACTCTTGGTGTGAGAGCTGGATCTCCCAGTTGAGCCACTAGCCCAGCTGCTTTATCTTGAGGTTCCTACGGGGAACACTTCTTATATATCTTTTATTTGTTGGTAGTGCAAGATATCTCTTGGTGGAGAGAGGTTCATGTGGGACCTATTTGTTGGCACAATAGAACCCTATGACTTCATATTGGGTATGATTTTATTTTTCATGTTTTGATCCCATATTGACTGTCACCACAAATGATTCAGATTCCTATACACTGATGGTATGAGATTCTCCTTTTCTAGTAAGAGAGTTCTCATGTAGGGATGAGTGGGTTCTATGAGCAGGAGGTTGCATCCCATCACCCATCAGTTGGTGAGTGTATCCCTTTGTGTATCAGGCTCTTCAGGCATCTGTATTCCTTCAGTTGTGGTGGATTTCATGGGTGTATTCTTTGAGGACATTCAGGGACTACCTATGAGGTGGAAGATGGAGTTTTACATCGACTTGCATCCCAAGACCACTCTGATGTCTTCTACGGCATATCGGATGGCCCCTACCAAGATCTGGGATCTACACTTGCAGTTGGAGGACATTCAAGAGAAGGGTTTCATCAATCCTAGTGCGTCCCCATGGGTAGCTCCATTGTTTTTCATGAAAAAAGAGGAATGGAGCTTGTATATTTTCATGGTTTATCATCACCTGAACCAGGACATCATAAATAACAAGTACCCCTTGCTGAGGATTGATGGAATCTTTGACCAGTTGTGAGGCATGATATGGTTCTTGAAGATAAATCTCAATTCCAATTACCACCAGTTGAGGTTTTTCATGGATTATATTCCAAAGTCAACATTCTGATGTCTCTACGGGAACTATGAGTTCCTAGTGATGTCCTTTGGTGTGAAAAATGCCTCTACTGTGTTTATGGATTTGATGAACTAGGTCTTCCAGCTATACTTGGACTGGTTTTTGGTCATATTCCTCAGCAACATACTCATCTACCCTTCATTAGAGGAGGAGCATATAGAGAACTTGAGGATGGTTCCATATTTTCTTCGAGAGCACCAGCTTTATGGGAAACTCTCGAGTTCCAATTTTGGATTCATGAGGTTCACTTTCTAGGGAATGTCATTTCTAAGCATGATTTAGTCATGTACCCAATGAATATTGATGTAGTGATTTCTTGGGAGCCACCCAAGAGTGTGTCATAGGTGCGAAGCTTTCTTATCTTGGAAGGGTACTATAGAAGGTTTGTTATAGACTTCTCTAGAATCACAGCCCCTTTGACCACCTTGACGCAGAAAGGCCAGCCATTTACCTAGACTGAGTAGTTACAGAAGGAATTTTAGGAGGTTAGACTGAGTCTGATGAGTGCCCCTATTTTGAGACTATTGGAGGATGGCATGGAGTATATAGTGTATCATGATGCTTCAAAATCTAGGATCAGCTATGTGTTGATGCAGCGGTGAGAAGTTATCACATACAGGTCGAGGCCGTTGAGGCCCCATGAGAAGAACTACATGACTAGTGACTTAGATTAGTTAGTTCTAGTATCTTCTCTGATGATGTGGATTCACTACCTTCTAGGGGAACACTTCATGGTTTACTCAAACCATCAGAATCTCAGGTACATATTTACGCAAAGAGACTTGAACTTGAGATAGTGGAACTGGTTGGATTTCCTATAGGACTATGAATTTGAGATAGTATATAATTCGAGGAAGGGAAATGTAGTATAATATTCTCTTAGCAGGAAGCCCCATGACCACTTGGTGTATGAGGCTTATGAGTAGTTGGATTCCCTACAGCTGACCCTGGTGGAGCAGGAGCGTACAACTCTTCTACAGTCAATGGTATTGACACCTCTATTTCTCAAGAATGTGAGAGAGTCCTAACTGGGATACATTGACTGTGAGGTCTTACATGACCATTTATCCATGGGATACTCACCATATGGATATTTTGAAAGAGGTAATCACATCATCTTTTTACAGGGATGGATAGTGGTTCCATTCATGATGCAGGAAGAGGTGATGTGAGAGTTCCACACTTATCCCCTAGTTGTAAATCCCAATATGGGGAAGATGTATAGAGACATTCAACAGTATTTTTGGTGGTCCAACATGATATGGAGCATAGCTAAGTTCTTCTCTCGATGCCTCACTTGTCAGAAGGTGAAGGATGAGCACCATGTTCCGATAGGTTTATTGCAGCCCCTTGAGATCCTGAAGTGGAAGTGGGATGGAATATTCATGGACTTCGTGATAGGAATCCCATGCACATAGAAGGTACATTATATCATTTGGGTGATAGTTGACTGACTCATGAAGTTCGCACACTTTCTTGCTATTAGAAAACAAAGTTCGTTAGAGATTTTGAGGTAGTTTTATGTATAGGATATTGTTTGCCTTCATGGGGTTCACTCGATGACTATCTTCGACCATGATGCATAGTTTATATCATGATTTTAGAGAGGCTAGAAGGAATAATTTTATACCCAAATGAGGATGAGTATAGTATTTCACCCCTAGGTTGATGGACAGACCAAGTTCACTATCCAGGTGTTGGAGGATATGTTGAGGGCTTGTGTATTAGAATTTGGCTGGAGCTGGGAGGATCACTTACCCTTGGAATATTTTTCATACAATAACAACTATCACTTAACTATCAGTATGAAACCTTTTGAGGCCATGTAAGGGATACCATGTAGGTTACTCTTATGTTGGATAGAGATAGGAGAGAAATATCTTGTGGGTCTGGAGTTGGTGAAGGCGATAATGAAAAAGGTTCAGGTCATCCGTGAGCATATAAGGATGGATTAGAGTGGGAATAAATCTTATACAGATTGTTGTCATAGGCCCTTAGAGTTTGGGTAAGGAGAACAAGTTTTCCTAATAGTTTCCCCATTAAGATTATTACATAGGTTTTTATGGGGAGAAAAGTTATCCCTGAGGTTCATTGGGCCATTCAAGATAATATATATGGTTGGTGAGGTTGTTTTCCACCTCTCTCTACCCCCACAATGGGAGCGGGTGCAGGACATATTCCACATTTCATAGAAGAGGAGATATGTGCATGACCATATGCACATCATCAACTAGGGAGAGCTAGACATAAAGGATGGATCCACCTTTGCAGATCACCCGGTGGTGATCGAGGATCAATAGGAGAGGAACCTGCATGGATAGACCAACCCCTTGTTTTATGTGTTGTGACAGTATAAAAATGTACAAAAGATCTCCTAGGAGCATGAGAGATAGATGAAGGCTCAGTACCCTGAGTTTTTTTTAGTTTTGTTTTTTGGAGACAAAAAGATGGAATGAGGGAATGATGTAGAGACCTGGTTTTTTCCTTTTATAACTTTGAAATATTTCTATATATATTTCCAGAGCTAGGTGCTAAGATGACATGAAATTATGAGGCCCAGTGTGCCTGGAATTAAATTTATAAAAATATTAAATATATTTTATATTGTGTGTGCATGGTTTCTTAAATAAAATGTGATAAATATTAAAAGGAATCTTCGATCATAAATATAAGACCATGGTTGAGTCTGGAAGATGTTTTTTACCCTAGGAACAACCTAAAATAGGTCAGTGTGGGGTGTTAATATATCTCACCTATTGGCGGTACATTCAGTGGATAAATTAATTAATTAATTTTCTTAACCTGAAAAAATTATATAAGAGTATCACTATGGATAATCCTCTAGGGTTATCTGCATAAACCTTGGTAGGATTCCACAACTCCCCCCCCCCCCTTCCATTGGAAAATCACATTGGACGACGATGAAACTATATATTGAAGTAGATCAGAAAGTAGCGAACATAGTGACTTCCTTCAATCATTGGTGTGCATGTTATTCAATGAAGAACAATCCAATATTCTGGTAGGACTCATCAATTTTTTGATTACACCCATTTTAATTAAATTGATTATGAAGATCAATTCCCTTCTATTGATCTGCACCAATTACGGATCCTTGGCATGCTCTTATGTACTGATTTGATTGTTTATTCACTGTTTTATAACTCAGATATCCCCATTCTTGATCATTGGCCAAGAACACTTGTCCAACAATGATTAAACATTTTTTACTGTGACTTTACCCCTTGATTACTTCATGTTCTTCATCGGTAGGACCCCATGATCCCAGTTTGATGTTGTCGGGTGATATTGAGCTCGATCAGACCCCTAAAATCATGATGAAATGATGAATGAGTCACGAGTCGATGAAACAAGGGTAGATCTAGGATGTTTTCAAGGCATGGGTGATTATTTTGAAAAATGAAGATTGAATCATCAATGTCAATTAAAACTGGGGTGTGCGGTGCATACACAGGAACTCCCATGGGATGGTGGAGATTGATTTCTAGCCACCAAATTACCAGGAATGATAGATCTAGACGAGATCCATTAATCTTGGGTGGAAACAAGGTGAGATATGTGAAAAAATGGCTTGAATCAAAACGTGGGATACAAATCTGGAAATCTGTGAAAAATTTGACTATACGCTATGTGTAGTGATGAACACATGATGTGTATCCCCTTGTTTGTGGAGGATAGAGTTTTGGGTTTACATAAGAATGGAATGATGTGTATCCCTCATAAAAACCGTGTACCTCATCCTTGGGAGGATGAGTCGTGTGGAAGAGCAGACGGGCAGGACCCCATGTGGGAGTATACAACAAGGCACATGGGCGTGTACCGAAGTACATGGACATGGGGTAAAGTACATGGACATGGGATAGATACACGGACACATCCAAGCACATAGGAGGGGCCCTGAGTGGCATGGACACGTCATGTATATCCCCCACACATTGTGTATACTTACATAATTGGTGATCTGTGTACCTCTAGGGACACAGATAGGTGAAGGAGTGAGACCACATACCATGTGGATCCCCCCACATGTTGTGTGCCCCTTATCTCCTTTTGAGTAAAATTCAATCTTTGGTATCTCTTTCATTTGAACTCAAATTTTTGCTCATGAGTAGTCTATCCTGAGTGTTTTTTCACATAGAATGTGATGATTTCCTTGGTTGTAGATTTTTAGATACGATGGGAAATTTTTAGGGCATGGATATTGTTGAGGAGATTCTCGAAGATGGCAGTGATCGGGTAGAGGATCACCAGAGACACTAGAGTGAAACTCCCCATTAGTATGGGTGTGAGTACTCTACAGATACTTATCAAGTGAAACCCCCTATCAGATAGGGCACAGGTTCTCAATGACTAGAGTGGAACCCCCTATCACACCAGGGCGCAGGTCCTTGACCTGTAGATTGGAACCCCCCCCCCATTAGCTTGGGCATAGGTCCTCTACCTTCCGAGTGGAACCCCCTATCAGATAGGGTGTGGGTTCTTGATAAAATATAGAGGACCCCCTATCACACTAGGGTTCAGGTCCTCAGCCTATAGAGTGGACCCCCCCCCCCCCATTAGCTTGGGCATGGGTCCCCTACCTACTGAGTAGAACCCCATCGGATAAGGAGTGGTTCCTCATGACACTAGAGTGGAACCCCCTATCAAATAGGGTGTGGGTCCTCATGACACCATATTAGAACCCCCATCATCTTGGGTGTGTGTCCTCCGTGGATACTTATAGAGTGGACCCCCCTTCTCCCTGACACACTAGGGTGTGGGTCATCTACTTGGAGTTTCTTCCCTATCGGTTGTGTGACACAGTGACGAGGCATGGGCCATCACATGGTTACTTCTGGGATAACTCATGAGATATTGGGCATCATTGATGGACTTTTGAAACTATTGGTGAATCTTATTTTTTGGGATGAACTGGGATATGGAGATCCCCTTTCTCTCTCATTTGAGTTTATTTTGAATGAGTATATATATGTACTCTTGTATTCATACCTTTGGATTTGGTTAATCACTTTCCATGAGATGAAAAGATGCTCGAGGTATGCCATAATATTTCTGTGTTTAGATTATTATGGTTGGATGAGTTTACTCTCCAACTATGGGTGGAAAATAATCGACATGTAGTTCATCAATTTGTCATGTTGAGCCCCCTATGCTTGGATGAGGTTACTCTTTCTATTTCTTGGGTTGATTTGCATCATGTTTATTATCTACTGTATTTTTATTCCTATTGTATCTCTTAGTTCTTCCCCTTAAACTTTTGGGGCATATTACCGAGTATGTATATACTCACTTTGACCACATGTATCGTGTCTTATATAGACAACGGATAGCTCGACAGTGACTTTAGAGGATCTTAGGGATACATGGTACTTTGGACCCCGTACGGTGGTCACAGCTTAGAGATTAGGATATGGGCTATCTTAGCACTTTACTTTCCAGTTTTTTCAGGTTGGGACATATTTCTGGTTGGGCATGTATTTTACCCCCTTTACTTTTCATTTTAAACTACCCTAATCTTGTATTGTCTATAGGCATTACATGCATGGTTGTTCCCATAGTATTTTTCTTCTTTTAATTTTTCTCCTTCTACACTTCTTTATTGAGATGGATATGTGTGTGCGTATAGGTACTTAGGAGAAGACCTCACCTTGATAGTTATGTATTTGGTACTGGTCACCATCCCCTAGCCTATGGAGGTGGTCTTGGGGTAGTTATGGATTGATCCCTGGCTTGGGTCAGGTCATGAGACAAACAAATGATTAAGACGCATTTTTAATGAAATTGTAATTACCTTAGAAAATTAATTGTTCAGGGATACTATTTTTTCCATGGTTTATGATATATTTCATAAATTTAAAAACATAACATTCACAATCATTATTATTATCTTGCTTTGGGAAATGCAGAAACATTGACCAAAATAAGTAAATTATTTTAATTTTTTTTTTGAAAGTTAAATATTTTTATATATACCCTAGTATGTTTCCATTTGAATTAATCTATAGGCTTATTATACTTAGTCAATGACTTCATACCATGATTTAGCCTATATTTAATGATAACCCTATCATAGAAAAATTCTTGTTAAAACACAGACTGAAATGTATAATTTGAATTTTATCTATAAAATGCCGACTGAAGTGCATTAAAATTTCACAATAAACATCATGTGTGGTCAATTTCTTGGATATTCATGCATTAAATCTGAAAAATAAATATTTTGGGATTCTATATTGATCATGATCAGCATCGAGTGATTCCTAAAAAACAAATAAGTAATAAAAAACTAAAAAATATATTTTCTATGATTAGATTGTAGAGTTTTACCCCTATATTTTAGGAATCAAAAAATTCTATCGTCTATTATTTTCTTCTAAAACACCTCATTTAGTGCATATTTTTTCATATCAATTTCTTCCAAATCCATATAAATTTCTTGCGCAGAAATGATACAGGGATTGATGAATCCAAATCATGATTTTCATGGTTTTCCATTTATAAAGTAATAATATAAACGCCTGTAGAAAATATGAATAGTTATTAACTTTAATGAAAAAATTAGATCATTTTCTGGACAGACATATTATTAAAATGTATTTTATATATGTATTCACAATTGAGACTCTCATCCATTAAAACTTTAGAATCTCATTTATATTCTCAAGACCAACCACATTTGTAATGAAAGATAAAAATATTTATTCTTCATATGGGATGTAGTACATATCTCTATTTTTGTATGTGGTGTCTATATAAAGTTGTAATGCTAATATATACTGCAGTGTAACTAGCGGGGAGAAGGAACTCTTGGAAGGTCTTTGTTTTTCTTAGTCGATTCACTTGATTGTCTTGATCTAGCCTTCTATTTCCCTATAATTTTATCCATATGTAATATCATACCTCAATTAAAAACTTTTTTCATTAACTATTACAGGCTTTTCATTTGATTTTTTTTAAGGTCATACCTCATGTAAATTTATAAGATTATATGAACATGATATGAAAGTTCCAATAACATCATTGACTGTTGTAATATCTTGATCATCAAGTGGAATGGGAAACTCAATGCTTGGCTCTTGATCTACCTCAATCCCCAAACTCATGTTATATTTTTAGAGATCTTTGTTTTGTATCATATCTCTTAGAATATTATACATTGTACCCATCGCAAAAAGGCGGTGCATGGGTGTTGATAGATAAAAAACACATACAAATTCACCCTATAATATTTTAGTGATATAAAGTTATCATAAGTTGTTTGATTCACATTTAGGAGAAAGAGTAATGAAAAAAATAATTTCCTTGAGTAAGGTATGTGGTTGATGGGAATGGCTAGCCTCAAATTTAGTAGGGTCATTTGGTTGTTCATGTGTTGTTATTTGTTCCACCACGGGTTTTCTTTGATCTTTTTGCATATATTGGTTGTCCAAACCAAATCAGACAATAATATATTTAAATTCATCTATTTGTGCTTGTAGTGATTTCATCATATTATATGTATCTTCTTGTGGTTTTTTCTTTTCGAAATATTTCTAAAAATACACTTCAAAATCTATACCTTTAACACAACCATATTGTTCTGACCACTTCAAAGTTACTGAAAGTATATTTTCTTTTGGTACAGTCACCACTGATTCTTATGTTGAAACCGTATAAAAAAATATATGAACATAAATAAATATTTTTATATAATACTATTATAAATCATAATGAATTGCTATTATTTCATACTTACAAATGTTTATTATATAGATTTTGTGTTTTTATCAACTAGTTTACCCTTATTTAC
This sequence comes from Viscum album, assembly GCA_963277665.1. Classification (NCBI taxonomy): domain Eukaryota; kingdom Viridiplantae; phylum Streptophyta; class Magnoliopsida; order Santalales; family Viscaceae; genus Viscum; species Viscum album. The sequence continues at coordinate 1,423,338,242 of OY728161.1, forward strand.
GTGAGCCTCCTTCCGCAGAACATGAAGTGAGATAGAAGTGGTTTTGGATTTTGATTTATCAATATGTATATAAAAAAAGGAACATATGTTATTTAATATCACATACAGATTTTATTTTTGATTAAAAAAACATACCAATTATTTTTCTAACAAAGCGTACCCCATCCTTGCTTTTTGAAAGGGTGTATTGGTTTTGATGCATGTTCTTTATTTTCATAACTCCTTTTATATTTCATAAATTAACAATTTTGAATCAAATTGAATAAAATAAATAATGTAAAATAATATATTATTTACTACAATGAACCTAAAATGATTTATCATCATGAAGACTAATGAACGAAGTCCACGTTTCTTGCTTTACAATGAGGGAATGAGTAACTAGTGGGTGGTCCTTTACTTTATCCTCAACATCCCTAAGATACAATGTGGTAAGAATATTTTGAAAGCCTCTATGTATTTTACAATGGCCATTAAGATATATTTCTTACAGAAAACATCTAAAATAAATGAAATATACAATGAATAATGAAAATTAAATCAATGTTTCATTATATAATTTTTCAATAAAATAGATAAAAGTTATTGTAACATTACCTTTATATCTTTCCAAAGGGTTTCCTTCATTACGATTGTCTAGAAATGGCACCATGACTTTATATCAATAGAAACATTCATCCTTATGGTGACCCCGGCATAACTAATGAGAATTGACTTTATGGGGTCAATATGTTGACCGCATTGATTCCATCCAACCTCAAATTTTATACCCTTACTTCTTACCTTGATAATTTTAGTCAACACTATAATGTTGCATTGTTATTTTTTTCATCAACATGTTGTTGAGGCCCTAATAATTATGTATTTCCACCATCAACCTCCTATTCTTCCCCGAGATTGGTAACATCAACATGTACAGAAGACATTTCATGAATAAGTAGTCAAACATTTAATTTAGATTATGTTAATACAATATAGAACACATAATATTATGAAAAATTATTTTATATTAAAAAATACCTTTATCTATTCATTAGACTCTTACTTTTTTTAAAGGTTGAAGGTATTTTGATCCTCTATTGGGAATTCAAATTACCTATTTTTGGTCCCCTCTAACATACAATATATTTTTTACATTGGGACTTCTATAAACTAATTTTTATCTCCCAATGAAAGGGTCATCCTTGATTGAATTTTCATCTGAACCTGCATTTATTTTAGTCTCTAGTAGAAAAATTTACCAATTCTTGTTTATTATATTTGAGATATAAAATACTTGAACTACTTGTGATTCCATTATGACTAGCTCATCATTTTTCCCTTCCACACTGAAATTCACCTTCACAGATCCCATTTTATCAACTTTCACTACACTTCTATTTTCAACCCATTTGCAATGAAAAATCGGCACTTGAAATGTTGTATAATCCAACTAGTATATCTATTCAATAATGTCAAAATGTGAAATATTCACATAAATTGTATTTCTATCCTTGGAACCAGATATGTGCATCACTTCTACCACAAGCATAACTCCCTTATTTTTTGAATCATACTACATTCATCATGTACTTTTGTATAGAATGTATAACCATTGATTACAAAACCAATGTAAGATATAAAATTTTCATTTGATCCCCTAGATATCCATTAAATTTGTTCAAAAATTGAATTTGGATTTCAAGATAACCCCTTATAAATAGATATCAGAACCATCCTATAAACTATTGATTATGTGTATTTGATATCCATCCTTAATAACTTGATGGATTAAAATCTCTAAGAATTTACTTGTATGATTCAATGTATGGATCAACATCTTCACTATTATGTAAAATGTAAAAGTTAATTTGTACCCACTTTGTGATTGTACTTGTAATGACATTTATTCTGGAAATCCCTTCATTCATAAGACATCTTCTATTATGAGAATTTGGGAGATCGATGCTATAAAAATTTGATGGGTAATTGGTATAGAATTCAACAACTTATTTAACAATATATCATTCTTTAATACAAACTTCTATCCAACTTTGGTTCTTGACATACCCATTCAAAATCTTCATAAAGCGTTAAATAGGGTACATACATTTGTAATGGATAGGACTGCATAGTGAAACCTCTCTAACCAAATAAACCATAATGTGTTTTATTATATAAAATAATTATGGTGGGAAGAACATATCTAATTCACATAATATGACTGTAACCTCCTTATTCATGATTATAAACTTCACCGGGTCTATAACTTTACTGCATATGGATTTGAAAAATAAGTATATTATGTTTAATGTATGTCATACATTTTTAGGTAGAATGAATGATAAAGTGATGGGAATCAAATATTACATAAAAAAATGATATTCATGTAATTTTTTTCCTTATAAATTCAAATTATTCATTGAAACTACATTCTTAATATATGATGAATACCCCTCTGGAACTTTTACACCATTAAGGAAAATGAAAAATTAAAATTTTTCCTATCTGGATAGAGTGTAAGATACTGGAGGAAGAAAATTATTCCTTTCAACCTTGAATGATGCAAACTCTTCCATTATACCTATTTCAATAATGTCTGACCTTATCACATCCCACCCTTTATTACATAAACTTTTCATTACATTGTAAAAAATAGAGGATCTTTTAAAGTTTAGTTTCTTAGAAACAAGGTACATAATACATGAAAACTTAAAAAATTATAAACAATGTGAAAATATTCTTAATTAGATAAAAATAAGTAATTTTACTATATCTCATAACTTGGGGACATACATCAATGGAAATTGTGGTCATAAGTCCCTATAAGGGAAAATAAGGGTAACAATTTACATGCAATCTTGAGGAAAAAATCAATAAGAATGTGAGGAATATTATTATGGAAGAAAAAAGAGAACATGAGGCATATCATAAATAAAATAACATGAATCATACTTGTAAATTTTGTTGAAACATTTAATTTAGACATTCATAATCATATCACTGAGGTTAATCATCGAGGTGTCATAAAGTTATGGCCGTTTGAAGTTTGAGTTGCGTTTTCAACATATTTTGGATCTTTTTTTAATTTTTTAAATTTTTTTAGTCCTCAAATTGTTATTAAATAACTATTACTCCATAATGATTATCAAAATATTAATTAAAAATATTTTTTTAATTTTTTAAGAAGTCATTTTCACTAAATATCTTAAATATTAAGTATAATAAGTGTAAATGTACATTTATACTTATCTAAAATATATTTAAAAATTATATATTATATTTATATAAAAATATAAATATATTTATATATTAATATATTTTTAATTTTTTTTTTGAAGCCGACCCTTTATCAGCGCTAACAAAAGCGCTGATAAAGGCCCCCCCCTTTATCAGCGCTACTAAGCAAGCGCTGATAAAGGGGGGCACTACAAAAAACTGTTTTTGTGGTAGTGCTCTCTGATGTAAAGTCATCCCATATCAGCGACACTGAAGGTCTCCTTGATCGGCAAGAATTGAGCAACCTTCATGAGCCTGTCAACGACAACCCAAACAACACTGTTCCCCCAAGGCGACCTCGGAAACCCGGTCACTAAGTCCATAGAAACATCATTCCACTTCCACTCCGGAATGGGTAATTGCTGCAAAAGCCCCACTGGTCGCTGATGTTCTGCTTTCACCTGTTGATAAGTAGAACATATCATGACAAAACCAGTAACATATTTCTTCATACCTGGCCACTAGTACTAGCGATGAAGATCCTGATACATCTTGGTGACGCCAAGATGAACTGCCCAAACTGAGGAATGAAAGTCCCTCATCATCTCCTCGCATATGTCTGCTGGCACCCATACGAATCTCTGGAAATGCAAGATCTCATCCTCGCCCAATGTCTATCTAGTAAGAGAGTCCTCTCCTGATACACTATCCCGCAAGACTAAGCCTTCTGAGTCTGATAGTTGCCTCATATGTACCCGATCAAGTAGTGTAGAGGTAACAGCTACAGAAGATAGGAAGGTATGTCCCTGTCTATTGTGCACCTCCAGATGCATCTCAGAGAACAGAGCCATAATATGCCACTCAATATTGGCCTCCTAAACTGCCTGAATCTGATCTCTCTTTCTCAACGCATCGGCCACTGCTTTGCCCTTTCCCGGCGTATAGGCAAGCTCGAAATCGAAATACTGAAGATACTCGACCCACCTGCGCTACCTCAAATTCATATCACACTGAGTGAAGATATACTTGAGACTCTTATGGTCGGTGAAGACCACAAAGTACTCTCCCAAAAGATAGTGTCTCCAACAGCGTAAGTCATGAACAACAGTTTCCAACTCCAGATCGTGTGTAGGGTAGTTCCTCTCATGTGGCCTCAACTACCGAGACTCGTACACAACAACTCCATATCCCTGCATAAGCACAGTGCCTAGTCCGATGCCTGAAGCATCACAATAGACAGTATAGCTCTTTTCTAGCTCTAGAAATACTAGTATCAATGCCGACATCAATCTTCCCTTCATCTCTTAAAAGGCTGACTCACAAGAATCTGACCATAAGAACTTTGCCCCCTTCTTGTTCAGACCTGTCAATGGTGCTTCTAGGTGTGAGAAGTCCTGAATGAAGCGTCTGTAGTATCCAGCCAGCCCTAGGAAACTTCATACCTCAAAACGTTCTTCGGATGCCCCTAGGAGACTACAGCTCTCACCTTCTCTGGGTCCACAGATACTCCTTCCTATGAGATGAAGTGACCCAAGAAGTGAATCTGTTCCATCCAAAAGTGGCACTTAGAGAGTTTAGCATAGAGTCGATGCTCTATCAGTGTACTCAGAACGATCTCAAGATGTTTGGCATGGTCGTGTAGAGTGTGAGAGTACACCAAGATATCGTCCACGAAGACCACGAAGAAAGAGTCCAAGTAAGGATGGAACACTCAGTTCATCAGTGCCATGAAAACTACAGGCGCATTCGTGAGACCGAACGGCATGACTGTATACTCGTATAGACCATACCTACTCCTGAAGGCTGTCATAGGTATATCTAATGGTCTAACGCACAACTAATGATAAACGGACCTCAAGTAGATCTTCGAGAACACCTGGGCTCCTCGAAGCTAATAAAAGAGGTCATCGATCCTCGGTAAGGGATATCGGTTCTTGACCATCAACTGGTTCAGCTTCAGATAATCCACATAAAGACGAAGGGTACCATCTGCCTTATTCGCAAATAGGATATGTGAACCCCAAGGAGAATTACTGGGTTGGATGAATCCCTTTGCCTGCAACTCCTAAAACTGCTTCTTGAGCTCCTGTAACTCAGTTATAGCCATCTTATAAGGAGGAATGGACACCGGTGCTACTCTAGGCATGATCTCAATAGAAAAGTCTACCTCATGCTCCGGAGGCAAACCCAAAAAGTCCTCTGGAAAGACGTCCCTGAAATGATCCACCACTGGAGTAAAGTCCAACTGCGAAGTCCCCTGATCATCCAAATAGAGACTAGAAATCTGGTTTGTCACCCTTCCTAGCCCATGATGCTCGAGTCCTGCTCGACTCGCATGAACGTCCCATTCTCCTCTATGAAGAAAAGACTCACCCTCAGGTGATACAAAACTCACTCTGTGGCGATAACAGTTGATGACTGCCTGTAAGGGAAACAACCAGTCCATCCCAAGGATGACATCATAGCCTGTCATCTCTAGGACATCGAGATCCCATAAGAAATGATACCCTGCAACCTCAAGAGGGAACTCTCTACACTGGAGTACACTAGATGTCCTCATCCCCAAAGGTGTGTCTAGTGTCAACGAGTTGGTAGAAGAAAAGATACAGAGCCCAAGGATCTCCAGAACAGCAACAGAGATAAAGCTATGCGTAGCACCAGTATCGAAAAGAGATGAAGATAAAACTGAGGCTACTAAAATTGTACCTCGAACTGTAGAAGGTCCGGGATCCTGCTCCTAATAAGTCTGATCTGCCACAAAAGTCTGTCCAGCTCCGCGGCCTTGTGACCCTACGTGACCACTCTAAGATGAACCCCCCTATTGGCGCTAAAGAACCGTTGACTGACTGCCACAACCTCGACCTCCGCCTCGACCCAAACGGCCGGAAGAACTCCAGTTCCCTGACTGCTGAGAAATTGGTGGTGTTGCTCCTGAATGAGGAGTCATGGAAGAACCCCCGTAACCAGCTACTGGTGAGAAAACCTGGAAGAAACGCTGAAGGTGACCCATCTTGCCACAAGATCGGCACTCCACTGGGTCCCTCTGGCACTGCAGCCTCATGTGCCCTGCCCTTCCACACTGGTAGCATACGACCTGTCTACCTGAAGATGTATCTCGCTTCCTCGGGTCACCGCATGTAGGCCCCCTACGGTGCTTCCTGCTGTCAACTAGAGGAAAACTAGCTCTGGAAGCAGAACTTCCCTGGCTCGCAACTCCGGAGTCTCTCAGATTACGCTCCGTAATCAGTTCCTGGTTGACAATATAAGTTATGGAAGTCAACTGGAAGATATTCACCTGCGAGCGGATATCCTTCCTGAGACCATCCTCAAACTTCCTTGCCAAGAACACCCCACTTCCATCCCGGGGGGGTGTGAAATGTTGCAGCTCAGTGAAAATAGAGGAATACTCCATGACAGAAAGAGTACCCTACTCTAAGATCATGAACTCCCGGGCTCGATCAGCCCTCAGGGTCTTCTGGTAGAAGTAGTCTTAGAACACACGCGAGAACTCCTCCCAAGCCATAACCTGCTGATGACCCGTCTATGAGATCATGTCCCACAACCTCTTGGTGGAGTCTCATAGAATATAGGTAGTGAGCTTGACCCACCTCTATGAAGACGTCTCTAGATGCTCAAAGATGGTCAACATGGCTTCCAGCCATGAATCTACAGCCTAAGGTCCTCCTTCCCCCGAGAAAGTAGGAGGATGTTGCTGCTGGAAAACCCGCGTCAAGTCTACCATAGTCGTGGAAGGAGGCGGTACTCCTTGAAGGGTCTGGATCATCCTCATAAAGCCTTCTCAAAACTGTGCATCAGTGCCTGTAATGGGTATAACTGCTGGTGCCAAGGATGGCACAGCAAAAGGATCTACAGGAGGTCCTTGATCGGCCATATCCGGTGTCTGATCACCATCTGGTAACTGATGAACAACTAGAGGACGTCTCGAAGGCATAGCTCTAAAAGATCAAAAACACACCTTAGATCAGAATTAACAAATACTGAGAACACAAGAGTACAAAACGGGAACAGGGGACGAAAAACACACAAGTTTACAAAACACGACTACAAGACGTGTATAAAAACTACACAGCGTGTCTTCATAAGACACTAACATGGGCGTGTACCCCTGCCCTATAGGTCGTGTAACACCTCAAACTACATGGCGTGTTGACCCCACACACGGTGTGTACTTGAAAACTATTCCCCTACCCGAGTCTCTTTACACGGCTAACACACATGGTCTGACTTAACCTGAGACTACACGGTGTGTTCTGAACAAACACGGTGTGTACTAGACAAGGCTTCGGCGGCCCGTGTTGTTAAACACATGGCCGTCTACATGGATGAACCTTACACGGCGTGTTTCAAATAAACACGGCGTGTATAGGTGAAGGTGACACCATCCTGTGTTGTTCGTGACACGGCCGGGTACCTGAACAAGACTACACGGCGTGTCTAAGAGAAGGTAACGTCGACCCATGTTGTTCGTGACACGGATGGGTACCTGGATAGGACTACACAGCGTGTTCCTTTATAACACAGCGTGTTCTACTCGATCTTCCCCAACCTGTGTTGTTAGTGACACAGCCGGGTACACGACTCCAAACTACACGGCGTGTACCTACCATACACGGCGTGTTCCTAAAGTTATTTCTAAAACAGTGTGTCCCTGCTCACATGGTCAGTGACATGGTCTAAAAACTACACATCATGTAGTCAAAATTACACACCGTGTACTCTGGGTTTTTCTGGGCAGTAGCTCAGAAACTGCACAGAATCCCAGAAAACACAGAAAACAAGGCAAGGAGATGCTAAATTCCGATTCGTGAGGGCCCATACTCCCCGCGAATCAAAACTAGGCATTCATTTAAGAAAAATAGAAAAAAAAACAATCCTCTAACAATTAATCATAGATTCTATCAAGCATCTATCACAACAACATGCATAATCTACACAAAGTCTATCACAACAGCATGCAATCGCTAATTCACCCTAGATGGCATGGCAAGAATGCATGGCATGTGATTTATACAAGTGCCTATATGATGCATGAGATGGAATACCCTCATCTCATTGGGTTGTGATAGAAATAGAACCGCAATCATCAAGAAAATAACAACACAAAGCATGTGAATCACTCTAGGTGAAATCATATCAACCGTAAAATCTCAAAACCAGCAAACTGCAATTAACGAGGTAGTATGGATTTTCCCTGTACACGGGTTAGCTACTCCTGAGCACAGCTTAATACCAATTACTGAATCCATCCTATCTCTGGATAAAGTCTCCAAACAGTAAATCAAGAGAAAAGAACCGCCTTTGATACCACTTTGTAACGGCCCAAATCTGGAGCCCCTCCACTGGTGCCTCGTACCCGGTTCGCCACATGACCTCAAGCACATTTCCCCAAACTCCAGAGGCTTCCGACAAGCAGTGAGGGCCTTGTTAAGTTATTGGGGAAACTATTCCCTCATTTGGTAAGGTATGCAAGGTAAGGAAAAAATAGTCAATAGCGGAAGCAGTAACAACATACATAACTGTAACCAATAGCAGAAGAATAAATATATGACAATGATGATAATGATGCAGTAGGTACAAGTATCTAAGGAAATTAGCAAACACAACAACGTGCTGAAATACAACTGAACACAAGTACTAAAGCAACAGCAAAAGAAAAATAGATGATCAACTCCTCAGCATCGCAAGCCTCAGCATGGTCCCATGCTCTCCAGCTCCAGTGCAATCAAGAACCTGGAGTAGAAGGGCGCTTGTCCTTATCTATACCTGCAACAACATAGTCTGCTTGGGCCCAAAGGCATGTCCCAAACAGGGTGTGAGACAAAGTCCCAATATTCAACCACCCAAAGATCTGTGCCTAACAGTCAATGAATACATGGCATGTGAAGTACAGGAACAGTAAACAGGAAAATACACAGTAGCTACAATTTACAGTCTAGCATATAACTACACAAGTATAAAACAATCAACAAGTAAAACAAGGTAACCCCCTGGGTAGTTCTCATAGCCTAACCCTTATGGTTCAACCTATAAGTACTAGCAACCCCCTAGGAGGCACACACAGTCTCACCCCTCTAGTTCAGCTAAAGAATAGACTCTCTGGGGAAGCACTCACCATCAATTCCCCTTATAGTCTCGTATCGTACTAAAGGATCACTGGGGAAGCACTCAACATCAATTCCCCATGTGTCCCACGTCGAGAATCTATAGAATCTCTGGGGAAGCACTCAACATCAATTCCCCCTGTGGTCTCGCATCATAATTAAAGACACTCTGGAGAAGCCCTTCCATCCATTCTCTCTATCGTCCACTACACTAGGTTATCTCAGCCCTGTGTATAGATAAACATGCATAGAATGTGTGTGTCGTCCAAGTAAACCTCAAGGACTACTTGGCTATTATTCTAAGGCTCAACAGAAAAACAGCACAATAGTTCCACTATCCTACAACTAGGCATGGAAACTGGAAAACGCTTAATAAGAAAAACATGCAAGGAAAATCACATGAACACAGTATAAAATATCCAAAATTTACAAGCATTTACTTCTAATCAATCAATCAAGCATAGCAGGAAAAAACAGGGGCGAAACAGGAAACACGCAATACCCCATTCAAGGGTATTGGTGGAATTTTCACAAAAATACTCAAAGACTTCCTACATAAAGGCACAAACCACCTACCTTGATGCTAGGGGAACGATATACTTGAAACACGATGCATGATTATCCTCAGAATTGCGTAGATCTAAGAAAACACACAAAACGCTCAACCCATGATAACTTGAAAATGAGGAGGAACCAAGGAACAAGGATAAAGCATAAGAGAGAGCTTGTTGAGGTGATCCCAACGCAATCAACGGCGGCTATAACGGATATCGGACGGAGGCACGGAGGCCTGGGGAAGATTTTTGGTTGTACGGGTCGCTCTCGGACGAAGATCCTGAAGAAGGAGCAAGTTCTATTAATCAGGCACGACCCCAGTGCGTTTAGTAAAAAAAAAGAAAAGTACACGGTGTGTACTTTTAGAGTACACGGCGTGTACTAGGTTTTTTCTGTACTATGCCAAAATCGGCCTCCACGTCACCCCTAAACACCGTGTGTGTGCCCTGGACATGACCAGCACACAGCTTTGAGCGGGAAAAGAGTACACGGCGTGTACTTCGAAAATTTACATAAACTCCATTTTTCTTAAAAACTCCAGAAAAAGGAAAGACGTACCTGAAACGAAGATCCGGGTTCTTACACCCCTTCTCTAAAATACCTTGAATCTATTTCTTTAATTCCACTAGATTTATACTTTTCATTCTATACAGGGTCTTTGATATCATCTTGGATCTATGGATGAGTTCAATGGAGAACTGTAACATCCCAGTTCTGGATGCCACTCAAAGGTGCCCCATACCCGATTGGCCACATAGACTCAAGTGCATCTCCCTAAACGCCAAAGGCTTTCAACTAGTAGTGAGGGCCTAGGTGTGATAGTTTGGAGACTATTTCTTTATTAGCAGAGTTTAACCCAGCAGAAAACAATAATAGTTCAATAGTGGAAGCAGTAAATCCATGAAACGGAATATAACAGTGTAAGAATGATAATATAAATAAACCATAAGTCATGTCATACACAAAATGATAATACATGTCACATGTTTCTAATAAAATATATAGATCAGTAATACAAGTAAGGTGTACAATCTATATAAAAAAAGTAAAAAAAATCTAAAAGAATCCCAATATTATCGCAAACCTCAGCTTGGTCCCATGCTCTTCTGCTTCTAAGAAGTATATAAAGTACCTGAAGGAGGTTGATTTCCATTATTGACACCTATAATCATATAATCTATTTGGGCCCAAAACATGAACCAAATAGGGTGTGAGACTAAATCCCAGTAGGCAACCACCTGAGGTCTGTGCCAATCAATCAGTGAATATATATAACAAGAAATGTACAATAATGAAAATAGTAAGCTAGGAAGTACTCAAAAGTAAACAACCTACAAGCACTAGTTTCCAATTATTTACATTTCATTATTCATTTAATAATTCAATTACATTAAATTTTTAAGTCTCAAGATTAGACTCAAGCCTGGCATCCCCCGTATAACTGTAAGCATAACAGATTCCTTAGAAGTTCATCTAAACAAGTACAAGTGAAGAATGAAACCAAGATTATGTTTTGTCTTGACATACAGGTCATAATTCATTTCATTTATAATTCAATTATAACTTGAGACCATCCTTGAAATTCCTAAGCTGTAATTCAAGTATCACTCCAGGTGAAATTTCCACTAACACCCTACATGCCCATCTCAACGAACCTCTTAAGAACATGGTATCACTCTAGGTGTGGTATAAGTTCATGTCATCGATCCCATCCTTGGTGGTCCTATAACAAATATCCAAGTATCACTAATGACATATAGTCAAATGCATCTTGATCTCATCCATGTAATCCATCAATGGATCCATGATTCACTCAACGTATAAGTATATCCTCTATGAGACCGTCCATGGCATCCATCAATGGATCCATGGTTCACTCATGGCTTAAACATATTTAACCCTTTGAGCCCATCCATGGAATTCTAAACTGAATACATGGTTCACTAAATATACCAAATCACAATAGTCACATGAGCTCGTCCATGGAATTATAAACAGAATCCATGATTCACTCAAGGTTATTTATCTTTCAGTCATTTAAATTCATTTAAACATTTTATTAGGCATGCCAAGGTCAAAACCAAGAGCATCTAATATAACTCACCCCACAAGGGTGACTCAAGAAAGTACCAACATCATAAGTCTTGGCCTTCCATTTACTCACATGGAAATACTTCTCATAATAAAAAACACATGTAAATTAAACTATTACATGGCTTTAACATTATTCAACTCATGTAGGAAAATTAACATATAGATAAATTCACTCCAAACATTCTTAAACAAGCAATGTCATACACGGGTCATAGGGTAAGTCAACCATCCCATACCCTTTAACCAATTCAATTACAATCTAGAAAAATTTCAATTACATTATTAATCAAATTAATTTTTAATAACCCGTGAAAGAGAATCAAAGGCATGCCTCATAGTCATCCTAGGACAAACATCCAAAAGGGTCATTAAAGGAAACTCACCCATGGAGTGGCCTTTATTCCAGGTATACAACCTATAACATGCATCAAAACAGCTATTAAATTACCTAAAGCACGATAGTTAATAACATGTTTGATTTAAAAATTAAGTTGATTCCCCAAAGATGGGTGCACGGAACTCTGACATATATAAACAGATCGACAGTTAGCAAAAGGCATGAGACCACCTACCTTAGGGTCGTGCTAGATTGTTCATCCAGTATCAGGATCTGATTCATCCTGGTTTGGAATAAATCCAAATAAAAAATAAAGAATGGGAAATTAGGGAATATGAGACTAAATCCAAATACATAAATTGATATCTAGAAGAATCAATAATTTCTAAAATGGAATCAAGGAATTACCATTGTGGATATAAGGAGACAAACCTTGTTTGAATCAGAGTTCGTACAGAGCAAGGATATGAAATTGAAGAATAGTCTTCAAAGAAGACTCTCCCATAGTTCCCTTACTATTCAATGTGAAAAGGAGATTATATTTTTATGTTATAAACACCATAGGGGAAAAACGTTCATTTTACCCAATTTAACTAAGTCGTGTGGTTTAGGTGCACAGTTTTTTTAACTGTGCACCAAGTTTCACGATCACCATAAGAGAAAGGTGGCACTCGCACAGCTACCCCACACAGTTTACTGACTGTGCGGTAATTTTGCAGTAGGTCTCTAACAAGGTATGCTAAAACTGCATACCTATTTCATGGTTGTATGTGAACTACCACACTTTTTCCTCTAACCATGTGTCCAGTAATCCCCTAATGCCCATCATCGCATGGTTTCTACTAACTGTGTGCTAGGCCCAAAACACCCCAACCTTTGGTTCCCGGCTTCTAACGATCCCTAGACAGCCCCAAGCCTTCCACAACCTCAACAGGAATCCACAATAGGTCATATTTAATCAATTTAATAGATAATTGATGGAAAACTCAATATCCACACCTCAAAGAATAACCGGGTTCTTAAAAACTTTCCCCTTTAAATCAATTCATCCCTAAATTTCCCTTCCAAGGGTGGTGAAGTAATATATGAGAAAAACTCTAGCCACTGCGATCATACATTAGCCTCCCTCTCCTAGGTCTCATCCTTTACTCAGTCATGCTTCTATATCACCCATACTAAATGGATGAACCATATATGGATAAACTTCATTCTATGATCCACAATTCATATAGGATTCTCCTCAAAGGACTCATTGTCATGTAACTCAACCTCCTTGGTGAAGTTCCCATGCGTTGAAGTTATATTTGTTGTGAACTATTTGTAAATGTAATGGAAAGTCAATGTGTTTTAAATAAGAATGAAGTCGAAGTTGGCAATCATTGGACATATATGTAATGGAGTGATTTTCCTATGTCGAAAAAGGAATGTGGAAGAGTTGGTTTCTTGGTGATAATCCCTTCACATCAGATGACTAATGAGATAGTTAGTATGATAAATAAAAGTTTTTAAGGTTGTAGAACTAACTACAGTTGTAAAAAGAAGTTGTAATATGATATGGTTGTTTAACAGTTCTAGTACATCTTTTATAATATGTATTTGAAAAGGTTTAAAAGGGTTTAATGATTGGGATAATCTAGCTTGAGTTCTAAGGAAAACTTTCTTGAGTTACTTAGAATATCTACTATATATATTAATCCTGGATTTCCATCTGCCACATGTCCATCTCACGTTCATCCACATCATTTCTCCTTAATGTGTCCATCCTTCAATTATCCACATCTCCCCACTATGTGCTATCTCAATTTCGATGCGGCTCTATCTCCTACTCTCACTGAGGTTATCACAAGTCATTACCTAGATTACCCTAGACCCCCGCCAATGTTATCTTCCATCTCTCAGTAAACCCGTAGTCTGTATCCCTACATCTCTAACCTCTACCTTCTCTAGGTTTGAACTATACTCTCCACATTTTTCATTCTTACAGTTGTGGTTGGGATTCAGTTGTTTGTGACCTAGGGTTCCTAAAAATTCCTGACATCGGCGTCATCCTCCTCTTGGTTTCACTGTATTCTATCATGCTCATAATTTACCTTCCTCCTTATCCTAGTTTAGGCATACAACTCTGTCATGTTTTTTTTATCTTACTCGCATTTCCATCCACATCACCCCTCCGCGCTATTTCACAATCTTTATCTGCCTCCATCTCTCGATACCGTTGAGGGTATCACACCTCTCTAACCAAAACTCTCCAACCATGCCTCTACCTCCACTTATGGATCTGATCTTCCTCAACATCGATTTCCCTCCTCCTCCCCAACCCCCTCCATCCCCGACTCCCCCTCTCGACACTGTCACCCTCCCTGAATCCCTCTTTGACCTCTCTCGACACCACCTCACTCCCCACCTCCTTCCTCAACCCCCTCTCCATCCATGACTCCAGCTATGTCTCACCTCCACCTCCGCCTCCATCATCCTCTTCGAATACCTACTCAATGTCGCTCCCCTCAGTTCTCCCATCATATAGATGTGGAGCTGAACAATTTTAACTTTCAGACCTAGATCTAGAAGCGCCTACCACACTTGGGGAAGATGATAAGGTTTTATTTTTTATAGTTTAATATTTCTTTTTCATAGTTTTTTTAATTCTTCCCATCATTCAACTCTCAGTGAAGGTGATGGATCCCCTATCTCCTCAATTGATCCATCCACGCATCCCCTCTTGCCGGAGTTACTTCCAGTCTTGGATATCTCTGACTACTATATGAAAATGCTTCAATAAATATAGTGTGTTGAATATCTCCATAGATTATCACCCTTTTAATGATTCTAAAGGGTTCGGTCACCAATAACTGAATATATAGTGATTGGGTGTGGCTGGTTTCCATGGATGATAATATTCAATTCCCAACTCTCCACGGAGGCTAGTGCCAGATATTTTCCACCTCCCATCGTCTATCCCAATTGGTCTCAAGGTATTATGGTTTTTATGCACCTTTTTTGGGAGGGGTCTCTTCTGATGAATTGAATTGGGGCTAATCTGGCTATAACATTTTGTTTCTCCTTACTATGGCATGCAAATTACCTTTCAACCTTTCTGTCTCCGAGTTTTACTAAAATTAAGTGACTTGATTTTTCTAAACAAGGTGGTTCATTTATGTAGCTTTAGATCTAGATCCATCATGCACAAAATAGGTTTTCTCCACCTATACTGTTTGGTTTCTTATGTTAACATACATTTTGTTGCGATTTATTGGTATTGAAATATATCTTATGTGTCATTTACAATTTCAATTTTCAGATTTCAATATTAATTAATATCTATTCTTATTTTTTAACATTAATGTGTCTGTAGAAAAATGTGTTAGATATTTTTGAAGTTTAATAATTAGTACAAGGTGACAACATACTTTTTTTCTCCTTACAAATTATCTATTACTGTGGCATGAAAATTTCTTTTTTGCCTTGCTGCTTGAGTCTTACTAGAATTAAGTGACTTGATTTTTCTAAACACAATTGTGCATTTATTATCTATTAAGAAAACCCTATAGCAAGATTTTGAAGATGAAGATTCATTAAAATGTTATATCATTATTGGTAAACATTCTATAACATCAAGTCACTCTCAGAAAATGATAAAGTTCTATAAATACAAACATGAAAAATCCTACTAGAAAATTTGACACACTTTTTATCATTATCTTTTTAAAATTCTCATTTTATAGTTTTTTAAAACCATTGTCATATATTATTGTTATCATCATTTTTATATCATTGGAAAAAACATTTTTTTTGTCATTTTTACTTGAAATATAGGTTCTGTTTTGGTTTTTATTTTAAATAGTTATTGTGTATTTATATTATTTGTGTTATTAGTTTCTATTAATTCTATATAATTTGACTTTCCATGTACCAAATATTTTTTGTTCATTATTTCTATTATTTTCTATTATTTTCTATTATAAATTTATTCTGTGAGTTGTATGTATTATTTGTTTACTATAATACATTATGTTTTTCAATGTAATATTTTATTCTAAAGGTCTGTTGTTTGGTATTTTAATCATCGATCATTTGGCCTCAACTACAAAATTATTTATCATATTGATCAGAATTTCAATCATCCATTTGATTTAAGTTTTCATTAATGTATTTCAATTCTTCATGTTGAAAATAAATATTTATTCCTTCAGATTTTTTAACATGTATTGATAAATTTACTACTATTAAAAACACATCCTTATGTGCAACACAATCTTATGTTTACAAACATTTTGTTATATTTTCTTTATTTAAAACATGGAGGACCTGGGTTGGCATCGAAAAATGAGTATTTTTATGGGAAGGTGTAATTTTAGATGAAGTTGGTATAAGATGATTTCACAGGGAATTTCACTACTTTATATCTCTTATGTTCAATTATATTTCAACAATGGGTATAAACATGATTGTCTCCAACACATTCAGGACATTTGCATTGTTCATATAGTTTGCGCTGGGTGGATTTGTCGTATCATGAGGTATAAGCACAAATATTTTTTTTGGATGAAACTTAAAGGATTGAAACTCCATAAAATAAATAATGTGTATAGCTGACATCAAGGGTCGGTGGATATGGGGGTACTCGAGCTCACCAATGATGTATTCTCAAAATTCAATCTTAGTAAATGAATTTATGAGGAATGATTGGAAGAAGGTATTTTTTCCTCATAAATATTTCTTTTTCATGTGTTTTACTTACAAATAAATACTTTATTATTGTGATTTTTTAATATATGGAGGTTCTTCTAGTTGGAAAAAAACATTGGCAGTTAAAACCATAGGCTTATGGGTTCTTCGTCAATTCATACTGGTATTGGATGGGTACATGATTGCATTCAACTTTTTCTACATTGTGTTTCCCACTTTCTTCAATCGTGTATCTATAATTTCTAATTTATGAAAATGGATTTCATGAGAGATTTATATGTGTTGATGTTTATGAACTTTCACAACATTTGAAAATCCCCAGGCTGTCATTCCTGAAGAAATCATGGAACAGGGTGTACTTTCTAGAGGTATGCACTCTTATAAAAATTGAAAAGTCTCAAATGTCCTACATAAATTGTTATTCTCAGATTAAATTAGTATTTATTCTAATTTTTATACATTAAATTTATAATTTTTTCAATTGTTATGTACAAATATTGTTGAATGTGTCAAAATATCATAAAGTTGAAGATTTAGAACCCTTGATGTCCCTCTTGGGGTGGGGGTTTCTATCGTCTCCCTGAAACTCTAGCTTATCATCCATGGTTGTGACTCTCACAGTCCCGCCAAACCGCACCATCGTCTACCAGACCATGGCTATCCATCCAGGATGGAGTCGATCTTCTTTTTCCCAAGTTGTAGGGGTGTCTTTCTAGAGGTCACCTCTCCTTCCACATTGCACTCTATGATGAACCACTGCAACCCTCGCAGGCTCAAAAGTGGATGAATCTACGCCATTTGAGATGTCAGTGTAGAGTGCTCTGAAGATGCTCGAGGTTTATAAAGTATCGTCATTTTATGACATACTTCGCACCAAGAACTCAATCTTGGCCGACTGCAAGAATGACCCGAACACCATTGCTCAGGTGACCCTTATAAACTATGGAATCTATTTTATTCTTTCATCTGGTATTTATTCACCAATTCATTATTTGATGCATGTTATTCCAAATACAATATTATTCCTGGTCTATAATTTGATTCTAAATTTCATGATTATTAAAATGGTGTCTAATGACTTTACATGTCTTTTTTGATTCAGGTATCTTTATCAACATCTCCTGCTTTTCAATGTAATGATATCAAAGATTCAAGGTAATTGTTTCTCTTTATTATTTCTATTTCCATTTTCATAATGCTTCATTTATTGTTTTGTTGTTTGACATCAATATTTTTTTGATATATTATTCTGCTACATCTTCTAGGAAATCAGTGTTTCATGTACTTTTTTATATGTATATTTGTTTCAACTGTTTGTTTTCTTTGCATGTAGTACTATTTCTAAGGGAGGTATGATTTGCTCATATTTTTCAAGCTGGTGAAGAAAGTAGGCTTATACGCTCATCTCGGAATTGGGACTTATGTCTATGGTGAGTGGAATTTCAGGTAATTTTGAAGGTTTTTATTATGTACAAGATATTACTATGTTTGAATTCAAGAAATTTGATTGTTTTTTTATTTATTTAAAAAATACATGGGTTTCTCTATTTGGATGAAATATGTTCCAGGGATCAGTTTTAGTACTGATAATGGTTCTTTCAAGGTTAGTTTCAGAACCTTTAATGGTCCATTCAAGAACATTTTCTATGATGTTTTTTTGGTTTTCAATTCTAAACACTCTGATTAATTTGCAGCGATGAAGGTGAGAATGCATAAATTTACAATAAAAATTGTTAATATGATGAAAGAAGGATTATTCCAATCCTAAGGTGGCCCTATAATATTATCTTAGGTTACTACATTCTAGCTAACTTCATTATTTAATTTTGATGTTTTTAAAAAAAATTCATCTTCATTTTTTATAAAAAAAAATCTAAATGTTTTTAGTATATAAAAGATATTACTATGTTTGAAGAAAGAAGGATTATATGTTTATCTCAAAATCCGTCCTTATGTCTGTGCTGAGTGGAATTTCGGGTAATTTGAAGGTTTTTAGTATGTACATGATATTATGTGTTTGAATTCATTAACTTTGATTGTTTTTTTAATTCTTTACAAAGTACAGGAGTTTCCCTGTTTGGCTAAAATATATTCCATGGATCGGTTTTAAAACTGATAATGTTCCTTTCAGGGTTAGTTTTGGAACCTACAATGGTCCATTCATGAACTTTTTCTATGATGTTTTTTTTGGTTTTCAATCCTAAACATTCTTATTAATTTGCTACAATGAAGGTTAGAATGCATAAATTTACAGAGAAAATTGTTAATATGTCGAAAGTAGAAGGATTGTTCCAATCCCAAGGTGGCCCTATAATATTATCTCAGGTTACTAAATTCTAGCTAATTTCATTCTTTAATTTTGATGTTTTTTTTAAATTTCATCTTGGTTTTTTATAAAACAAAATTTGAATAGTGTCCTTCCATAAAATTTCATAGATAGAGAATGAATACGGACCAATGGAGTATGAAATTGGGCATCCTACCCATGATTACACCAAATGGGATGCTCTAATGGTTGTGGGTATGAATAATAGAGTCCCTTGGGTCATGTTTAAGCCAAATTATGACCCTGGTCCCATTATTAGTGTCAAGTTCTTTTGATTCTAGTGAGCAATGTGTTTCCTATTCGGTTGTTTTCCTATGTTCTTGCTTCTATGTGACTGCAGATTAACACCTGTAATGGTTTCTACTGTGATAACTTTTCCCCAAACAAAGATTACAAGTGTAAGCTCTGGACTTAAGCCTGGATTGGTTGGTACATTAATAATCTTGTAAGTTTATGAGTTGAGGAAATTTTCATAAATTTTTTTTTAGTTTTTTATTCATATCCCATCCCATGATCTCATCCCTCTTCCTTTTATCAAAAGGTACATTGTATTTGGAGGGGTTGTTCCATTTTGACCTGCTGAAGACTTGGCATTTTCAGTTGATTGAATCATTCAAAATGGTGGATCCTTTATCAATTATTATATAGAAAGTGCATTTGTTATATTTTCAACTTTCATGTGTAAAATATTTGTATAGGTTTTTTAATGTTGGAACAAGCTCAACTGATGCTTCTGCTATGTTTTTTTAATATGGTGATAGTACCATGGGGGAACGAATTTTGGCAGGATGTGGACCTTTTATATGTTTTTTTGAGTTTTTTTGAGTTTTTAACTTCAAACACTAATAATAATTGCAACAATGATGCAGTATATCATGCTATTACTAGTAGGGAACTTCTATTATTTTAACTTTTCCACTTCTCTAAAATATTTTTTATTTGCCTTTTCTTATAATTTTTTCATAGGTTATTACAATACATATAAATTTATGATTTATCAATTATTGTTCTATTATTTGGTAATAAATGATGTTAAATTATGTTAATATTTTCATGTTGTTGTACTGAATCCTGACTTTAGGTATTTGTGAGTTTTCATTCTGTCTATAAATTGATTTCTCTTTTAGTAAGGGTTAATATTCTAGGCATTGTGGGGATTCCAACTATAATGTACTGGGAAATATGAATCTTATCCTAAAAAAATCATCTGTCAAGGATTGTATTTCATGGGATCCTACTGTATTGGATATGTCTTCATCCCCACTGACTTCTCTACATTGTTCTACATAGCATGTCAATGAAATTCTTGGAAGTAACATGTTTTTACATTGTATAAGGTCTGTTCTTCATACATTCTGAATTAATTTTCTCTCTTCTCTAAAATATTTTTTATTTACCTTTTCTTATAAATTTTTCATAGGTTATTACAATACATCTAATTATATGATTCAAAAATTATGGTCCCATTACTTTGGTAATAAATAATGTTCTATTATGTTAATATTTTCATGTTGTTGCACTGCATCCCGTCTTTAGGTGTTTATGAGTTTTCATTTTGTATATAAATTGATTTATCTTTTAGTAAGGGTGGATATTCTGGGCATTGTGGGGATGCAAAGTATAATGCACTGGGAAATATGAATCTTAACCTAGAAAATTAGCTGTTGAGGAATGTATTTTAGGGGAACCTACTGTCTTGGATACATCTCCATCCCCACTGACTTCTCTATATTGTTCTACATATCATGTCAATGAAGTTCTTGGAAGTTACATGTTCAACATGCACTTATTATTTATACAACTTTTTAGTTGAATAGAATGGTGATATTGATTCTCATGCTACACTAAGATTCAATCTATCTTCATATATTTTTTTGTAATTCAATATCATGTTACTAGGTCTTCTAAAGTAGTTGAGAGCTCTATGTTAAAGCTTCTTAGCATGAGTGAATGTCTCTAATCAGTGAAAACAAACATGTTATCCCTACCTCTTTCCTATTGTTTGAATATATTTAGAAGATATTTAAATCCAACAACACAACACTATTGACATTGAGTTAATAAACATCAACATTTAATCTCTATTTATCTATTTTTTAATCCATTTCATGTTTTCAGGTCTTATGGAGTGGTTTAAGGCTCTCTTCGCATGATGCTTAGCATGGGTGACTGTCTCCAATTAAGAAAATGATATATGGATTCCCCTCCTCTTAACTAGGATTGATCTCTATTTAGGCAAGCTGTAAAAACAACAACCCATGTAGATGTTTTTATCTTCATTGTCTTTTATTTTCATTACATCATTGGAGTGTAAAATAATGTTTTTTTTCAGTATCATTTTCATTATATCATTAAAACACTCTGAAATTTTGTTTTCTCATTTTTCAATTTGTAAACATCATATTACAATGAAAATAATTATAGTGGTAAGGGTTTTTTTCTACTTATTGATTTAATTCATCTATTCATGTATAAAATATGTTGAATGAGTTTGGTTTTTTTCTATTCAGCCTAATGAAGAGTTGAAATGTCTCAAGACGATGCAAAATTAACAATCCATTCCAATGAATGGCATCCCCATTTAGGTGGTGAATTTGCAAGGTACCCCAACAATCTTATTGAACCTGGTTTTTTGAAATTATCTTATACATTTATACTACAAATTTTAACATTACTTTAATTATAGAATATAGGTTTCTTATACTAACACATATAATGCACGCTCTAATCCTATCTAATTATTATAGGTTGTAAATTGTAAATTTTCCCCAACTTCTTTTAAATTAGTTAAATTAAATAGCTGCAGAGTAAGCCATTACTTTCAACCACCATCCAGAACTGTTCATCCAATGTAGCATAGACGCACACATCTGGAAGGCTTTAAGTAAGAGGGAGGAACCTGTTTATGTTAGTTTGAATGGCACACCAGATATAGTAAACAACTTCTATTATTGTTATAGTTTTCACAGTTATTTTATCAAACAAATCATTCTCTATATAATTTATGTTATGTTTCAATTGTTTCAAAACAATATCTTTTATGTTAAGAGTTAGAATTTCAATTGTCATTTTCCAATGTTTATTACTACTATTTATTATTTGAAATATATGACACTTCATGTATTATTTTTTCTCCATGGTGAAAATAAAATCTAATTCCATTTCATATAAAATTTGAAGAATTACTATTGTGATTATGTTTCATAAAAAACATAATTATTCCAATGAATTACTTTATTGGGTCTAATGCTTTTAATGATGGATCCAATCATTATAATCATGCAACAAAATAGTGTCAATATTATATATTAGTCATGAAATCTCAAAAGTGTGATCTTGTAGAAGATAATAATTTATTCCAATATTATAATATAATATTGTTCTCACTTTGAAACATTAAAATATTTTTTGTTCTCTCCAAATTCATTTTTTTTCATTAAAATATTTATGTTCTCACTTTAATGTTTCTTCTCAACTTTTATAAATATTAATCTCTTATTAAAAGAAAAACTATTAATTGAATATGTCGTGCAATAGCACAGGTGAGTACAAGTTAGCTACTAAAATTAGAGTTCAATATCTCCTAGATGAAGGTTCATTAAGGATAGAATGAGTGGAGGTAGTGAAGGATATTGAAATACTATATCTTGAGTATTTTATATGCTACAAATGGAATTGAAATGAGCTAAAATGTGTTTGGAATTATTTTAATAATTCTCAAAATTATTGGAAGATAACTTAATGTGAATTAAAGAGATTGTATGGTCCCGAAAATTCAGCAAAGAGAAGAAAAATACTCCCAAAAGTTTTTTAAAGAATATTGATGCATGTTTTATTGAAAATTTGAGAAGGAAATTAAAGAAATCAAATTTTTCAAATGAATCTGGAATGGCTGCATACCATCACTAGGAAAGGTTATCAGAAGGAATAAAACACGAACCACCGGTACGCAGATGGCCTACGGTGTGCTGGCCTATGAGGCATTGGCCAGCGAATGAAAATGTTTGTGGTTAATTTCCACCCGCGAACCGAATCCGCCGTGAACCGTTTTCGCTAGCAAAAATCTGACAAAAGTATGCCCTGCATACCATCCCTACGAACTGAGTAGTTCATGGATGAGGAGTATTTGGAAAT
This sequence comes from Viscum album, assembly GCA_963277665.1. NCBI lineage: Eukaryota > Viridiplantae > Streptophyta > Magnoliopsida > Santalales > Viscaceae > Viscum > Viscum album. The sequence goes on from OY728161.1 coordinate 1,423,361,694, forward strand.
TCCCTTCCAATTGCAAATCCAAATATCATGGTTGACTGAGTCATCTACGGGCCAGAATTTCTCCATGGGATTCCGCAGAAGGTGTCGCACGAACCGTAGATATAGATTCCCTGGAACTCTATAAAAGGACCACCAGGGGAACTAAAAAAGGAAGGATAAAAGGAAGATGAAAAGGGATATCTTTAGGAAGGGAAAAAATAGACGAAGAACATAGAGTGTGTGAGAGAAATTTCTCCTGCACTCGAAGTAGTTTGTGGGACTCCATCCTATATTCTAAGCAATTCCCGGATTACATCCCATGAATAATAAGAAGTTCGCGGAATCCATCCTATGAACCATATGCAGAAATCAGTTCATGGAAGTCCTCCCCGTGAACTATATTCGGAAAACCCTCCATGACCAACTAGCAAACCAATGAAAAATATAATAAAAATGGTTTACGGATTCCCATATGGGGAAGACATTATGCGAATGCCCATATGTGGAATACAGTACATGGACGCCCATGTGTGGAAGATAGTATGCGGTAATCTCCTCTGCATACCATCATATGCGACCAACTTTTCTGCATACCATCCTAAGTGGCTAGCTCCTGCATAGCCAACTCTTACGCGGATGCCCTATAAAGAAAATTGTTTGCACCCACTAGTCCATACCATGGGGGATACACCCCCGTTGCCTCACTCTAGATCAGTGCTGGGCTACAGTCTTGGTCTGGTCCCTTTGCTTCTATCACTAACCCCCATGAAAAATAAAGAGTCGCACCATGAACTTTTCAGTCCAAGCCGATGATATTTTTATTGCTCCCTTATGCCGCCAAAACATCCATCCCTTAAATACCATGAGAAGAGACATTCCTCATGCACCTCCTAAAAGTCCCTATCACCTTCCTCCTATGCTAGGTTTACCCATAATTCCATGGAAAATCATAGCCTGGATGTTTCTTAAATTACCAAACATATCCTTTCTATCCATCAAACTCTGTGTCTCTGGTGATTCCAAATCCTCGTAAACCTCCATGGCCATCAGAAAAGGAAGTCCAGTGTCCTGAGGACACCTCTGCTTGACTATGCACATCATGACCCGGTGGCTCTGCATATGTTTCCCACAAAAATAGCCTGTCAAAAAGAGGAAAATTCATCCTCAGGAGAGTCCTCTCTTACCTTTTTCATCTTAATGGATTCCATGCCTTATATGATTTCTCCATATTTGAGAATTCCCAGATTCACATTTTATTCTTTCCTTCCTTCTCATGTTCGAGGCATGTTAGAACATCCCAGTCTGATTATCCTTCAGTTAATAATGGCTCCTAAAATAAACATTCCAAACTTTATGACCTTAAACTATGAGTGATCATCCTAACCACATGAAATTAAACTGTATGGTACTAGTCATAGTAACACAACATTAAACAGTGATGTCATTGTCCAAGATATATGACTTTAAACTGTAGTATACCGGATTATTTTGGATCTTCATAAACATCCTAGGCTATCATAAAAGGAAGTCCAGTGTCTTAAGGACACCTACGCTTGACTATGCACATCATGCCCTGGTGGATTTTCATATGTTTCCCACAAAATGGACTGTAAACAAGATACAAATTCATCCTTAAGAGAGTCCTTTCCTACCTCTGTACACCTCAATGGATTCCATGCCTTGTATCATTTCTCCTTATCGAAGATCTTATAGAATCATGGTTTTCATGTTTCTTCCCCTCATGCTCGAGGTGTGTTGGAACATCCCAACATGATTATCCTCCATTTAATCATCAGCCAAGCTATATGACTTTAAACTGTAGTATACCTCACATGACATTCCATGGCCCTCCCACTGAGGTATGTCCCCAATCTTCTGAGGTAGAGTTGTGTGACCTTCAATGTCATTTCACATTGAAAGGTTCCTTGATTAGTGCCCTCACCCATGGTTGTCTTGGCCTTTTCCTCCATGGGATCTTCCTCCCCCATCAATAGGGGAGGAGGCATGTGCTTTTTTGAATCTTTGACATCCTCTTGTTTCTCACACCGAGCATGACTCTCATGGGATTAGATGTTTGTGAGGATTACAACATCCAAACTTTTTGAACTACGAGGACTTTGATTCCTAGTATAAGCAGGATACGTAGGACGCCTGCCAGAAGTCCCGAGCTCAAAAGGGTGACCATCCATAAAGGGTCCACCCAATCATGTCCCCTCAAATGGAAAGCTTCCACGTGTAAGCCCCACACAATCCGAGCTATGTGGGTTCTGATTCCTCTCCCAAGGATATGTAGGAATCCCTCCTTGTGGTAACGATCCCAAAATCAAGTCACCTTTCATCCCCCCTAGATGACGATAAACTCTAGCGCACCTTATAATATGGCTCAAGTCAGTATCACTTCTGTAACATCAAATATATGCATGCTTATGATGATCCTGTAAACAAAGGGTAGCCCATGAATACACTCTTTGGGAATGAACCAAGGATTTACAAACATATGAACATGAATTAAATCTATAAGAGAGTTCCAGAACAGGAAACAATCCTCCCCCGAAAGGGTGCGGTGAGCCTGACCTCCCATTCTCTTGACTAATAGAGTCCTTAAGTTTTGCTGGCCAAATCATCATCCAACGAGTGTCTGCCTTTGGAAAGCAGTTCCATGAATTATGGATACTAGGTCCTTTGGGCACTCTTGGATCCATGAATAAACCCATTGAAGACCATCCAAGGAAGTTATATCTGAGAAGGACTGATTTCACGAGTGCTTGACCACCGCACAATCGCCCGTTGGGAGTAACAGTTCCTGCAAGGTTAATTTAACCTTCTTTAAAGGATAATGATGTTGAAAGGGTCGAAACAAAGTAATGGTGAATTCAACGAGAGATCATATCTATAGAAAAAGTTATGGGTGATGATCCTCATCGTACCATTTTTGCACTGCCTGGAAACATGTCGCTTCAGAGGTGGAACAAAGATGGTGAACCCAACGTGAATCCTTAACCAAGGTGGCGGTTCTACCCAAATGATAAAAGACAAAATGATACTGCACGTCGGACCATTTTTTTCACCTCGATACATGAAAAACGCGCCACCTTGGAGGTGGAACAAAAATGGTGAACCTGACGTGAATCCTTAACCAAGGTGTCAGTTCTACCTAAATGATAAAAGACAAAAGGACCTTATGCCGAGGGCACCTGCCAAAGTCCAGGCGACACGAGACCCTCAGGCTACCCTCTAAGGATGGTGAATATACAACAAGGAACACACTATCACCCTGATTCTTGAGTATCAGCTTTTTCATACTAACAAGGTGACATTAAATGGGAAGACATACAACTCTACCCTATCCAATCAAGACCACCAAAAAAATATGATGGAACAATATGAGCACATGCATGTCCCTACTAATGCTCGTCAGTCTTTCTGTGAAGACAGAGCCTCAAACTAAATGCATATGCAGATATCTGTCAATCCACAATAAGCCCACATCCAAATAGGGAAACACACAGCTATATGCAGGCACAAATACCTACTGATGCATATCAATTCTGTCATCAAAATAAGGCAGCAACCAAATATGAGTATATTCAAATTCCTGAGGATTTTTACAAAGCCCATGAGAAAAGTATAGCTGAAAGCGAGTGGATGAAAATCTCCTCTCATGAATATAAAGACCACCATTCAAATACGGTGGCAACCAGAGAATACAACTGGTGACAGACTCGTTCCTCTGTCCTAGCATAGGAGAACTTATAGTATCTACTAGGAACTCATGGAGGACCGGAGCAGGCACAAAATCATGCTCTGATATCAGAATGGGCCTTCATACCCATTCTATCCAAAGATGTATCTCAGAACATCCTAGCAATTATGGAGGATTAGACGTTGATTCTAGACCATATCCTCCAAAAATTCCAAGATATCATTGCATTAGTGGAAAAGGTGAGAAATCAGTCCCATGACCCAATTTCCTCGAACAGAATGACTCACTCTCAAAATGATTTAGTCACTCTAGAGCAGTTATGCATCCCTGCTCTAGTCCAGGAGGGTCGATGGTAATATCCTGTGATACACGGAAAACCGGATCGGGAACAAATACATATTCCAACTGGGGGACGCTGGTCTAACGTGGTGGTTACTCTATGGAAGGCATATATCTTTTCCAAAACTCAAGATGTCTTTCGGCGTATCCTGATGACATCATGGGACCCAAAAAGATAGGGAACCATATATGAAGTCCATTACCAACAGCAGATGGCCTCAGATACCCGCAAGAGAGTGCACAAAGATAAAATGTGCCAAAGGCAACCGAAAAATGAGGAGCACATACATGATCCTACTATGCTTGAAGATGGGGTTCTTGAAAACCTAAAACATATATCAATAAAGTATAAAGACCATGTCATTCCATTACCAAATTATGGAATTGGTAGTATCAATTTCAAAGGTCCTCCCCACAATATCTCTACCAGCATCTCTGAAGGTCCTCCATAGAGCACCCATAGGGGCTTACTCTATGGGTCAAGAATGATCGATTATGAGAGCCTATCTCTTGATGCATGTTGGGGTATCCCTACCCTCAACCTGAATATTAGATAGCAAGAAGGTCCTCCCCTTGCTTTTGTCCGCCCTGATGGTCCTCCCTAGGGTATACGCTGCAGATATGCTTCTCCCTGTAGTCAGACATCAAGTCATGATGGTAGTCCTCACCATGATGATAGTCATTGTGAAGGCCCTCCCCGCAATGTAAGTTACTCTGAAGGTCCTCCCCATGGTAATCCCAAGAAACAAGAAGGTACTCCCCTTATTGTGGTACATCCTGAAGGCCCTCCCTAGGATGTACACTGCATAAATTCTCCCTACAACCAGATATCAAGTCATGATGGTAGTTCTTACCATGATGAAAGTCATTGCGAAGGCCCTCCCCAAAATGACATTTGTTGTGAAGGTAATCCCCTCGGATACATCAAGCAGAAATAAGGTCCTCCCCTTGCTACAACCCACCCTAAAGGTCCTCCTTAGGGTATACACCATCAGGAAAATTCTCACGATCGGGCATCAAGTTGCAATAGTAATCCTCACCATTGCAGCACTGATTGGGAAGGTCCTCCCCACAATCAAAATTCGTGATGGAAAGACAGTCCTCCCATTTCATGAATAAATATGAGAAATCCATCCTATGATGAGGTTATCATAAAGGAGTCAGACACATCGGGCACTCTGTCTATAACGAGTGATACTCTTTCTCAACCAGAGGATGGCCTAGGGCCATGCTCATCTTCTGAGCCACCCCCATACCGTCTGCAAATCAATAAGGCTTCCACCAGCCCAGTTGCTTGGAAATAAATTATTAAGAAGCAGTCAAGCTGGGCATACCATGTAGAGGAGCCTCCATAAGAACAATATAATGATATGTTTCTTGTGATAAGACAACTACCTAGGGATGATATACTAGTTTTATATTAGCTTACGGCCACTTATCACTTTGACATACCAAGAGAGTTTTCTAGGGAATTCACGCATGAATTTTGCCTCAATATATGGATGAATATTTGTCATTTGAAAGAAAAATTCATACCCTATGAAGGGTACGCCGAGCACGATAAGGGAGCTTCGCCGTCTAATCGACTTGGAATCCCTCCCATCCTCATGGAAATCACAATCATAAAGTTGAAATAAAAACCTTGAACTGGCCTACCTCCATGCACTGCATAAGTTGTGTTGCGTCATTGGAAATTCCCTGGCTAGAGTTCACATTCGGGGATGGGGAGAACATGGAGCTCTACACTTCATCCCACGTCTCGTCCATAATGCCCCATTTGAAATGACATCCTACAGTGTCATCATCTAGAGGAAGCAATCAAGTGAAACCCCTACTTAGGAAAGATGGGATACTCTATAGAAACTGACCCTAAATCTCAAAAGCGTCAGGGCTGTAGGGATCAAGCTATCAAAAAACTTTTGAGTTACGCAACCAGGAACATCCAGCATTCTTCCCACCTAAGGGAATCCAACTAGAAATAAGTGATCATGTCTTCAAAAGACCATAGACTCCATGCAGGCCCAATTCCATACTCAGATTTCACTCGTATGGGAGTACGTGAAATTGAAAAGGTGAAAATAGAAGTGGTTACCACCGCGATATGGGAACAACCCCACCCCATAGGGTTGAGGGTATTTCTAAATCAAAATTCCCCTATAAGACCAACAAATCTAGGTCATAGAACATCGATAGGAGAACGGGAACAACCCCATCCTGCAGAGCTGGGGGCATTTTTACCTCAAATCCCCACATAGTAGACGTCTTTATTCCACCATCTAAGAATAAAAATGGACAGAGGAGTTACCCATTCCACCCCTTCTCATGGTTTGCGCCCTATGAGACAAAGGCGCATTATGAGGTCATCCTTCGGGTCAATCTTCACCAAGAAACCTGAAGAATATCGTATAATGGAAGGATAAAGTCCAATAAAGGGTAAAGGAAGCCTTCTTACCATTCGGCACTGGGTACACCACCCCCAATGTGGTATGCCTCAGTGAACGTGGTAAACTTCAACCCCACAGATCTCATAGGAAATAGTGTAGGGGGAGAGGACATGAAGAAAGACGGTTCCCTCCCAGAGGCATCCCACATTGAACTTGATGGTGTGCATACCCAGAACTAGAGGGCGGTTCTAAATCTGGGTTCCCCCTCAATCAATCCAAAATTACCTCCCACGTGAAACCCCAACAAGGATAATAATAAGTCCAAGGTCATCTATGAACCACCTTCTCCTCCCCCTAAGAGTGCATCCCTCACCCTAGAGGAAAGGTTCGCCAAGTAGGAGGAATAAATGAAAGAGCTCAGGTGAATTAATGTCAAGCTACGTCGAGGGAGATACCTTACCGGATGTGTTCCCCCCACGGAATGTCAGCAGGTGATCCCAAAAGAGGTGCCCATGCCATAGGCACTCATCCCAGTGAATGAATCCAAGATCAGAGGACCATTAAACCTGGCCCCGAAAGGACATCAAGACGTCCCCCTACTGAGAAGGCGGCCATAATATGTCTAGGTAAACCCACAAATGATACCACTAGCTGGGTATCAACCCCAAATTACAGCTGCACCGGCACGCCCAATCTTTTCCACTACCACACCATCCCAAGCTGAAGCCCGACAGGATATGCATCAAGGTCTCTTAAACATCATCAAGCATCTAATGGATAGACTAGAATCCATGGAGGGGTGGAGCGGTTCGATACAACCAGAGCGCAAAGCCTACCCAGAGTGGGTGATAAATGTTCCGCCACCACCAAACTTTTTGAACCTCGTATTCCCAGTATTTAATGGATCAGAAGACCTGGAATAGTATTTTATGCACTATTACTCTTACTGTGACCCCATGATGGGAACTTCAAAGCATCAAGAAGCCGTAAAACTCAGGTTCTTCAAATGAACCCTGCAGGGCTCGGCTTTCGTATGGTATACTAGCCTGTCAGCCAATTCAATCATAGGCAGGGAGGACCTCCAGTGATAGTTTCTCTTCCAGTTCAGTTCAACAATTCCTAAGATGAAGGTCATTGAAATCATGAACTGCAAATAGTGAGAGAATTAAAGAGTCTCATACTTCATTTCCAGATGGAAGGGCCTGACATATTCTCTGAACTGACCACTCCCCCAAGATGAGATGCTCGCCATGTGCATCAATAACCTTTGGGATGAATTGTGAATGTCACTCATCCCGGTGAAGTACACAAGTGGGTTTAGAGACTTCTCTTCCATCGCCTAAAGGATAGAATACTCCTTGAAATGGACCAACCTTAATTCCCGAATGGCCCCATCAACCCCTGGGAAATTAACAGGAAAAGATGAAGCGGCATCTGTCATGCTTAAGCTACCCCTAGCACTAGATCCAGTTACGAGGCCCCCACCGAACTGTGTGGGACCCCTGGATTCCAACAACCACCCCCAAATTTACAAGATGATTTAAGGGGTTCTAAAAGAAATTAGTTCGAAGAATGAAGAAATAAATTTTACTCATTCCGAGACAACCAGGTCTACGGTTATTTCATATCCGCTATGAATTTCAATTTTCTCTAGCTACTAGAGCCAAAGAGGGTCGATGAAGTGGGTCTCAAAAACCGTCAAAATTATTGTCCATATCACTAGATACTAGGACATACCATCCAGGAATGCTTTGTTTTCAAGGATCTCCTGCAAAAGATGGTGGATTTCGGGCAAGTCAAGTTGGACCCGCTACCAGCACAAGTGGCGTGTGTTTCCACCTTAGACTCAAGAGAGGAAGAGGATTGGAAGACAATATCCATTAAGAAAGAACAAAATTTTGACAACTAGATGACCTAGAAGATAGTAAACTGATCCCATGGCATCCTCTAGACACAGTTGAAACAACCAATTGTGCCCCCAAAAGTTCCTAATACAGCACAACCATCCTCCTCAGCCCTGCATTCCTCTAAGGATAGAAGGGTATAAAAAAGAGCAATAAGATGAGATAAAACCAAATTTGAAGTAATTTTTGACTCTTTCAGACTTTATTCCAATAATATTGGTAAAACAGGCATCGCCCAGTCAAACGACACCATTAGAAGGAGACAAATAGACAGAAACAGTGTCAGATCAAGAACTGGTCTTCGACTCTATTAATTTCATTCACATGATGGAACCCTTCTCAGATGAAGACTATTGACACAAACTTGAATTCCCCATGCTCAAATGGAGAGCTGGAGGTAGATTCTACAGAGGCCGGAGGTTTCCTGGAAGTCATGATCGTGGCAGGAGTCAAATTCCTGACCATGCCACAAGTCGAGCCGTTAACATTGCAGAAACTCGTGGAAGGGCCCTCCAATAGACACAACAAGAACCAGAATGCTTCTTCACCCCAGTTGGAAGAAATACAAGCCCATTTATCTTGGAATATTTATCAGGGAAAGAAAAAATATTGAACCACCCAAGGTATACAGGCAGACCAGTTCAACCAAACGTGGAAAGGACTGCAGCACTGTCGGTCCCTATTACAGAGGTCAAACCATCTATGTCCAAAACTCAAACCCCTAAAGTGACCCCAAGTTAGAAAGCACCAACCTTTAGAGAAGAAGTATGATATTTTAAAGCAGCTGGCTTTAGTACTAGAAAAGCTATCAATCCTGGATACATTGAGCTTGTCCGCAGATCTTAGGGGGACACTCATCAAAGCCTTGATAAGTCCCCAGAAGTTTGAGACTGAAGTAGCAGCAGCCAAAGTCTACCGGATGAATACTAGTCCCAAATAATTTCACGCTTTCATCTTCTTCACATATAGGGATGAAGACACCATCATGTAGGGGCACATCAAACCCTTATATGTGTCCATAAAGATAAATGGAAATGATGTTCGGAGGATCTTCATCAACAACAGCACTGGATTTAACCTCCTCCCACTACGAACACTTTGTCTACTGGGATATGATGAAGACAGCTTGACAACATGCACTAAAACTCTGCTGGGATACGAAAAAAGTGAGAAAAAACTGTTGGGACAAATCAAGCATAAAATTTGGCTCGTATATCTCATATCATACTTCAAGTTCCTAGTAGTGCAGCAAACTACAACCTTCAATGTCCTGTTAGGGAGGCCTTGGCTTCATCTGCACGCTACAATTCTGTCCTCATACCATCAGTGCATCAAATATTGCACTAATAGAAAAAATGGGATGTTGCACGCTGATAAATCCCCATTTGAGTCTAGTGAGTCACATTATATCAACGTTGGGTTCTATGAATTGGAATAAAAACATCTTTCAGCCAATGACATTGATCGGATCAATGCCCCAAATGGATTGGAGATGGATCCCGTCGACCCCCTCTAGTAACTTGGGGAAGATTATGTACTACCCATAAACTAAGTTGAATGCATAGGTACAAGTATAGATGTAGACTCAGTTGTCTTCATGGTCTTTGTTACGACCACCAAGTCCAAAGACATGGAAAAGTGGGATGACTCCCATGTTTTCAGGAAAATACCTATCAAAGATGTTCATGGCCTGTCCTCAGGACATCAAACTACCATTTCCTTGCACACTAAGGCAAAAGACGATTTCTCTCCCAACATTGGAGAGTTCGTCTCAAAAATACTTTCTCCATCAGAAGAGGAAGATGATGAATATGATGATGATGATGATGATGAAAGGGGAAGAAGACCTCAAAGATTCCCCTCCTATATTCTAAGAATGTGTCTCCACCACAATCGATGAACTTAAGGAGATAAACCTAGGCACCAAAAACGACTTGTGGCCCACTCTGATCAGTGTGGATATTCCTGTTGAGGATAAGGAGGCATATAACTCCTTACTAAAGAAGAATCAAGATGTGTTTTCCTGAAATTACATATAATTTCTAGGCCTCGATCCTGAGGTATCCACTCATCATCTGGGCATACCAGAAGAAAACCGGGGCTATAAGAAGGAAGTTAGAAGGACCCACCTAATGCATGCTGCCAAAATAGAGGCTGAAGTTGACAAGCTGATCAAAGACAACTTCATACGGGAGGTCCAATATCTGATCTGACTGGAAAAATAGTCCATGTAAAAAATAAGAATGGATAGATTAGGATATGAATTGACTTCAGGAACCTTAATCAGCATTTTACAAAAGATGACTTCCCAATCCCGATCACAGAATTTTTGATCGATGCGATAGTCGGATATGAATCCCTCTCTTTCATGGATGGCTATTCTGGATATAATCAAATCTGTATGGCCTAAGGAGTTGAAGAAGCTACTTCTTTTAGGATACATCAGGGAGTGTTCTATTATAAAGTGATTCCCTTTAGTCTAAAGAATGTTGGAATCGCATATCACTGCACCATTCAACGAATCTTCAAGCCCTTCTTGTGAAAATATGTCAAGGGTTATGTTGACAACCTGGTGGTTAAATCACAACAGTGCTCAAACAACCTGGATGATCTAGAAACTTTCTTTAACAAATTGTGGCAGCATAGTTTAAAGATGAATCCCTAAAATGCACCTTTGGCGTTACCTTGGGAAAATTCCTCAGCTTCGTCGTATGCCATCGCGGCATCAAATTCGAACCCGAGAAGACAAAATCCATCATTCACATGTACCCACCTCGAAACCTCACCAAGTTGAGAGGTCTATAAGTTCATATCGCCTACATTCATCACTTCATAGACAACCTAGTAGGAAAATGTTTACCTTTCACCAAGATCATGAAGAAAGGATTCACATATGAGTGGGATAATGATTTTCAATAAGCGTTCAAAAATCTTAAAAGATATCTCCTAATCCCTCTGGTTTTCATTCCATTAGTTTAGGTGAGACCTCTCATTTTATACGTAACTTCCCTAGAATGGTCATTAGGTACCTTCCTTGCATAGAATAATGATGCTGGCAGTGAGAACAACCTCTACTAACTCATCTGGACAATGATCAATGCTAAAACTCGGTATTTGAAGATTTAAAAGAACTTCCTAGCCCTAATCTTTGTGGTTTAGAAGCTCAAGAATTGCCTGCAGCACCATGAGGTCCACCTGGTCTCCCATTTCAACCCAATAAAATATATCCACAACTGTCCCATTCTAAATGGCCACCTATCACGATGGGAAGTCATCCTACAATAGTTTGACATACGGTACGTGCCCCATAAGGCCATAAAAGGCCAAGAATTAGTATAATTTCTATCCAAGCACCCCTCAGAAGAAACAAAACCATTTGATGCATAAATTCCAGATAAAAAAGTGTTTTCCATTCAGGAGGACCCCCAGATGTGGGAAATTTACTTTGATGGTGCTTCCTAAATCCTGATATGGAAAAGGATGGAGGATCCCAAACTCAAAAAAGTGGGGCTAGGAGTTATACTCATATCACCTAAAAATTCCATCTTACCTTACTCTTTTCTACTTTCTAAAGGGTGTACAAACAATGAAGTGGAGTATCGGACCCTCATTTCAGGCATGGAATTGGCACTTCAGGTGCAATACAAACACCTAAAAACAAAGGTTGATTCATATCTAGTCATCAAATAGGTCAATGTTGACTACGCTATCAAGAGAGAGGTATTGGTCCCCTTGATGAACCATGTTTGAGCACTGATGGAAAAATTCCCATCAGAACCAACGTTGACTTATGTCCCCCGGACATAAAATACTCAAGTCGACACTTTGGAAAATGCAGCCACAGCCTTGGCCAATCTTGACCGGGATGAAACGGTCATTAGTATTGCTCACTACTAGATGGTCTTTCCATTCATCCAAATAAATAGAGAGGAAATCGATGAAATTATTCCAATATCTGAACCTTATGGTCATACCACCGATTGGATGATGCCCATTGAAAATTACCTACAGAATGGGGAACTCCCACCATATAGGGTTGAAAGGGATAAAGTCCGAAGATGGACAGTCAATTTTATCATGTACAATGGGGTAAACCAAGAAAAGGTCCTCTACAAACGACTCCTTGATAGAGTCCTTATCAGGTGCATTGATGTAGAAGAAACTGCTACCGTCATGAAAGAAGTGCACGCTGGAGCTTGTGGAGCGCACCAATCAGCAACCATGATCTCTCACCAAATCTGAAGGCTTGGGTATTACTTGCCCACCATGATATAGGATTGTTCCATATTCACCAATAAGTGTCATTTCTTCCAAGTTCATGCTAATTTCATACAATTCCCCCCAGAGTTACTTCATACAACTAAGTACTCCTGGCCATTCGTTGCCTGGGGGATGGATGTTATGGGACCATATCCTCCCGTTACAGCCAGAGAGTTCAAATTCATACTCACAGTGACTAAATTATTTTTCAAATGGGCCGAAGCCATAGCCCTTAAAGAATTTGGGGGAAAAATTTTCAACTTTGTGAAGACCAACATCATTACTAGATTTGGTGTCCCTCATAATATCCTGATGGAAAACAACACCAATTTCTACTCTTTTGAGTTGGAAAATCTATACCAGGAGTATGGAATTAAATCCAAATGCTCATCCTGTAGAGACCCAAAGCTTGACATACATTGAAATTACATTACATTTTTGGAATACTTAGTACATAAAAAACACACACACACAAGGATCGTAATAGTTTAGTGTCTTTGGAAACTCGGAACGTAATCTTCTAATCATGGTGAAAGATCTTCAACATCTCCCATAAAGATCTTCCTTTTTTTTCTTACCTAAAACCTTTCTTTATAACCTGGGTAAAAGAAAACATAAAAAGGGTGAGCTGAAATGCTCAGTAAGGGTAAATAAAAGAAAAATCAATCACATCATATTCATAAGAACATAGCATTTTGGAAATCTTAACCTGCAAAAGAGATCATAATATCATAACATGGGATAAATAATAGTAGTGAAATGAAATCCCAATAATCATAACTTAAAACATGAAACTTTGTGGCATACACACATAATCATAGAGAATCATTTCTTATTAGTCAAGACGCATTGTCAAGACTATCTTAGTGGAAAAAGTCCATTTCTGAACCGAGTCACCCTCGTTTCAGTCCTGTTTCACTGAACCGGTATAACCTACCATTTCAGCCATGTCTATCTCATGAGATATAAAATATTTACCCAATGCATTGGAGGGATATATAGGACCCACCCATCTCATAATGAAACCATTCTTATGTGTGCCACAAAATCATAAATCATACATCATTGCATAACCCATGTAATACAAATAGGAATCTTAAACATCATGACATCATAAAACAATTCATATAAGATAAAGGAATTCATAAAAATATAATTCCATCACAACATAATCAAATCAATGTAATAATAGGGATAAAAACTGAACCCTTTATTATCTTAGATGGAAAATAATTTTGATAAAACACTTGAACTCCATTCTTGAGGAAAATATCCTTTCTACTTTAAAAACATTTTCCTTTCTTAACATGTCTTACAATTTGAAACTAAAAGAAGTTGATTAAAAATAAACATGAAAACTTTTAAAGGAAGCTTCTTGGAAATAATTTTTTTTTAAAATCCATTCATGCCGTATAAGCTAAAAAAACATTCTTCTCGTACTTTTGTCGGAAAAGTCAAAAAAGTACTTCCTACGAAAAACGACAAAAGATTCCTTTCTTATCTTTTACTAAAAACTCACCGAAGGGTAAAATTGGATTTAAAAAATTTTATTTGGATGGAAATAATATTTCATATTTAGGAAACATGGTTTTGGATGATAAAATACACCCTAGTAAATGCCAAAGTATAAACAATCTCGGATAAAAATGAGATTGTGATATTTCCCTTACCTTAGGTCCGATTTGCTTTGTAAGTGTCCGAACCTCCTGTATAATGATTTAAATAATGTCATTGACTTATTAAAGAATCATATTCATTGTTATGATATCATATATGGTTCACTTATGACTTTATATTACCCTTTATTTTGTAAATTCCATGTTAAAGAGCGTTTTGGGTAAAATTGTTTCATTTGTTGTCCGTGTTTTGAATTGTAATTATTCATATGATTACTTAGATCATGATTAATTAATTCCAGAATATAAAACATGATTTATATATATATATATATTCAGAATATACATATATATAATAAATCAGTAAATGGAAAGAAATACACCGTTCATGGAGACGGTAGGTCGTACGTACGCATGAACGCTGTTTTCGTTTCCTTATTGAGTTGAATGGAATTAAGTAGATGAAATTCATATATATACACATAAATCCAATATCATTATTATGTCATATATTTCGTGATTACTTATTATATATACTTTATAATCATTCATGAATGGTTTAAAGTGGAGAATGAATCTCATCGCGTCTTGGAGACGGTAGTCCGTACGTAAGCACGAGCGATGATATCGTTCTCATGATCGTGGGACTGTATTGGAGTGTATGTATACTATTTAAGAATCAATATCACTTTAAAATAATAATATATAGTTATTATTTACACCATTATACCCATCCAAGTAAGGTGGTGGTGGAAAATAGATTTCACCACGGCGTGGAGACGGTATTCCGTACGTACGCACACGCGGTGATTTCATTTTCCGTAAGATGGATAGATGGTGAAATAGTATTGTTTCATACTTATAATAACATATCAATATATGAGTGATACTGATGTTATTACTTCATAATGAAACAACCTAAGAAGAATAATTGGAAGAAGAAATAAAGGTGAAAGAATCGGTAACGGAAATTACCTCTTCTTTGAAGCGCCTCTTTGAGACCTCCTCTTAGGGCACTAAAATTGGTCTTTGAGGAAGACCAGAACCTCTAGGATGTTTCTAGGGAAGTGGAGAAGAGGATTTGGCAGGGGTTGGCCGAGCTTGAAGGCTCAAAGTTGTGTGAGGAAGAGAGGGAGGAGGTGCCCTTTTATAAGGGAGGAGAGGGGCTCCTTTGGAAAAACTAAAAATATTATTTTATTATAAAGTCAAGTTCGGTTTTAAATAGCTCCAAATTAATTTATTTCGAGGATAAGGTGGGGATGGGTCGAAATCCTCTCATCCAATATAATTTATACAAGTTTAGGTTCCTATTTTAACCTTATCATTTAGATTTAACATTAAGTTAAATAATTTTACTTTTACCGTGTCTTCTTGTGTTCTTACACTATAAGGTTAATAAACTTACTATAAGAAGCCAAACGAACCCCAAGTTGTTTATTATTAATATTTATAACCTTATCTAAGTCATTTGTCCGAACCTTAGATTTTTAGGAATAAAATAACAATTAATAATATAATATTTGTTTTAAAAACTATTTTATGTCAATTTTGACACTATTTAGTAATTGATTTTTGTGAAAATCATAACAGAATGATAAGTTCTAAAAAAGTTAATTAAATCAATACTAACATGTCATATTAACCTAGAAAATTATTGTAATTCATAAAAAGTCTCAAATTATATTTATTTGGGTATTTATAACATCAATTATGTCAATATTTCATTAATAAGATAATTACTGCATCATCATTGTGTCATAAATAAATTAAATTATTTAATGTCTAAAAATTACAAATAAAATACCATTATGTAGGAAATCTTTTTATATTTCTAATGAATATTTATAGTCGAATTTATCTTATGTATAACCCCGTATTAAAAATGTTTTAGTAAATAAACTTTGATTTTAACTCTTTTAACCCTTCTTTAAATAAATTAATAATAAATGTCCTAATCTAATCCAAGTAGGCCTAAATGGTCATATTTTATTCCTAAGTTTGTTTTTGGTCGAATTACACTTATCCAATAGAATTAGGACATGTGTTAGGGTAATAATAATATCATCTTTACCCTTAATTACCCTATTTACTTTTAACCGTGGTAAAAAAAAGTAAAAAGTTACTATTCACCAAAAATTATTTTCATCTCATTGAACCACATTTTAGTCCTTGATATTAACCGTGTCTCTCGGATTTTCGAAATTCCACTCACAGAAGCGGTAAAATTAAGTTTCATGAACAATTTAGTTTTTTAACTACCACTTAGTGGTTTCACTATTCATCAAAAATTGAAAGTTTTCAGAAAAATACCAAAAATTAGGCCTAAGCTATATTTGATATTATGAACTCAAAAATGATGTCTATTTTACCAAATTCAAAACATATCAGTTGCATTAACTAATTTAAAAATCAATTCTCGTCGTCAAAACAAATAGCGTGTTTTTAAGAGATAATAACTATCAAAAGATTGAAACTTGTTTATAACTGGTTTAAATGTGAAATTACATCCAATGACCATCACTGTATTAAATTGTAAAAATATATTCTAAATATACTTTAAAACCACTAAAATTAATAATTTATCACTATTAATTATTTCGATTGAAAAAGTTGTTTTTAATTAAAATTTAGTAATTTCCACTATTCATCAAAATATGAAAGTTATCTGAAAATTACCAAAATTTCACCCTAAGATAATTTCGATATTCCGAATCCAAAAATGAAGTCCATTTTGAAAAATAAAATTTTTCAAAATTTCAAAAAGTTGTTATTACTATTCATAACGGCAAGTTTTAATAATATTTTAATAGCATATCGTTGTTTAGCGAAACTTGGTGTTGCGTACAACACACGCTATCGTGGAAGGTCGCGATTGCGTGTAATTAAAGCCAGGTCAGAGATGTGTGTTGTGAAATCTCCTTTTGATGTAGCGTATAACACAAGACATTAATGAAATTAAAAGAATATTTTTCATAAAATATCGGGGTGTTACATTCTACCCCTCTTAAAATGAATTTCTCCCTTGAAATTTGTCGGGGTTATAAATAGTTTACTACTCGAAAGTTTCTTTAATTGAAACCCACGTCGTAAAAAGGAATACAAAAACCAATCATTAAAAACAAAAGTATGAAACGTAATGGTTACCCAAATAAACTAATCACTGTGTTTCCACATAGGTGAAAATATGGATATAGAAGAGAAATCTAACCATCATGTTCTAATGGAGAGTGGTCGAGAACATGGATATGGAAATGCCAGCAATCACAAAGCCATAAATTTGTGACGATCTAAGGTACCATCTGATTCATCAGATATAAGAGCACTAGGACAACATTTTTGGTTTTCAAGATCATTTCCCTAAAGTTGATGAAATTGGAATTAGAAGAAATACTTTTGTGATTTTGGTATAGTCTCACCGTTGGTCGTTCATTGGACAATTTCCACTTCATCTCTTAAAGAAATGAAGTTGAATTTGTCATTTGTGATGTGTTAGAAGATCATGTGATAGAATGATGGTCCATTTCATTTGTCTCAAATAAAAGGTTAGAAAAGTTATCAAAAAATACATAAGTCCATCTATAGTGAGATTAATGATATATGGTTCCTAAAATGGACTTATACTTCATATATCATACTGATTAATATAATAAAACTAGTTTATACTAAACAAGGACTTCTTGTAGGCCAGTGGTAGGTGATAAAGGCCAGTCGCACTTCGGTTGTGGGTTTGATTCCCACGGCCTTGTCCGACGCGATGGGTTGTCGCCCGTCCTGCAGGTTGTTCTTTTTCTAAAACTATATTACTATAACATCCCATCAATAATATCAAAAAAACTTCTATCCTTAAACAATACTAACTTATGTCCAACATAATCCATTCCAATCTTTAGGCTTATCCATAATACTGCATTCCACTCTCATAACATAGTGAAAACGATTACCAGAGATTTAATACCATCGTTGATCCCCATATATCATAAGATATGTTTTGTTGGTCACATTCCAAACATTCAAAGTCCTTAATCATGTATTCTCTTGAATACCCATTGAACCTTAGTGAAAACATGAATGCAGTTAAAAGTTAACACCTTCCACATACCAAAATCCTCAAAATTCTATATACTCAAACCATGATATCACTTAGTACTTATATCAATCATGAGCTCATGAATACTGTCAAATATTTCATTTTCTCATTTTCCCTTCATTATGCGCATATCATTCTTTTTCCAAAAATATCTCAATCACTTTCCATGGTTATTGGTACCATAAAATTATTGAAAACCACAATAGACCAATACATAAATATTCCAATATTCCACGATACTATATACAACACTATTTTGGAATCCCATTACATAAACACTTAATCATTCCTCCACATCGTTGTCATATTCAACATCACCAATAGTGATCGCATGTGACTTCCCTTTGTCCTTTGCCTTAAGTGGTTTCTCATGTTGATCATCACTAACCCTTGGATTAGGGAATTTATTAGCATAATGCCCCATTTCCTTGCACTTGAAGCATTGAAGTGTTGGTGGTGCGTTCTCTGTAGTGTTTGATTTATTCACATCATTAAAAACCCTTTTTCCATTACTTCGACACTCAGCTGCTCGATGTCCTTCTTTTCCACACTTAAAACATTTTCTAGTTCCTTTAAGACAATCTCCACCATGCTTCTTTCCACACTTTGTGCATAAGGAAACATTCATCTTCTTTTCACCATTATTCTGAGATTTCTCCTTGAACTCCATCTTTCGTTTCTTGTCAAAACCATGAGATGGATATGTAACACCAACTTCCATTTCTACCTTGATAGCACAACTCACAATTTCTTCATATCTACTAAAGTCTCTTATAGATAATGCCCTTCGAAGACTTGGTTTTAAGCCACTGAAAAATCAATCAACTTTACTTTCAGGTTGGATGATAATGCCAGATGCATACCCTGCAAGTCTTGTAAAATTCGCTTCGTATATACCAACAGATTCATCATCCTTCTGCTTCAGCTCAAGAAATTCCTTTTCCATCTTTGTTCGAAGAATACGAGGTAAGTACTTACTGAAAAACAAGTTCTTGAACTCATCCCATTCCATGGACTCAATTTCATCTCTTGGCCTCGTATTCTTGATAAGATTCCACCATTGATCAGCTTCACCTTCCAAACGATATACTGCTAAGATGAATTTATCATGTTCCGAACATTGAAGAACTGAAAATATCTTTTTAGTGGTACTGATCCATTGTTCAGCAACAAGTGGATCGGAAGACCCACTGAAAGAAGGTGGACGTTGCCTCATGAAGGACTCAATAGAATATTGTTCCCTTCTCTGCTCATTTGGAAGTCCAGAATGATTCATAGCTTGTGTAAGTATAGAAATAAGATTTTGCACTCCATCTCCCATAACATTTGTTTGTTCAGGAGTACAATCATTGCATTGTCCATTACAGTGATCAACACGGTTCCTTCAGGTTCCAGCCATCGTCTAAAACCCAAAAAGAATAGTGTGAGAGGCAAAAATCATGCTAGGGAAAACAACATAATAAAGGGGGAGTACCCTTAATATCTAACATCTTAGGTTCAATTCTAATATCGTTACTGTAGTTCTAGGACTATATCCTATATGCATACTTATCCTTAGAGACATCCCTAGACATACCTTAGAAATATCTCTAGGGATCTCACTAACGTTCTCACATCCTAGTTTCCAAAGGTTGACTAAACCTTTCCTCTGATACCAACTGTAGAGACCCGAAGCTTGACGTACATTGACATTACATTACATTTTCGGAATACTTAGTACATAACAAAAACACACACACAAGGATCATAATAGTTTAGTGTCTTTGGAAACTCGGAACGTAATCTTCTAATCATGGTGAAAGATATTCAACATATCCCATAAAGATCTTCCTTTTTTTTCTTACCTAAAACCTTTCTTTATATCCTGGGGAAAATAAAACATAAAAAGGGTGAGCTCAAATGCTCAGTAAGGGTAAACAAAAGAAAAATCAATCACATCATATTCATAAGAACATAGCATTTTGGAAATCTTAACCTGCAAAAGAGATCATAATATCATAACATGGGATAAATCATAGTAGTGAAATGAAATCCAAATAATCATAACTTAAAACATGAAACTTTGTTTCATACACACATAATCCTAGAGAATCATTTCTTATTAGTCAAGACTCATTTCCAAGACTATCTTAGTGGACAAAGTCCATTTCTGAACCGAGTCACCCTCGTTTCAGTCCTATTTCACTGAACCGGTATAACCTACCATTTCAGCCATGTCTATCTCATGAGATATAAAATCTTTACCCAATTCATTGGAGGGAGATATAAGACCCACCCATCTCATAATGAAACCATTATTATGTGTGCCACAAAATCATAAATCATACATCATTGCATAACCCATGTAATACAAATGGGAATCTTAAACATCATGACATCATAAAACAATTCATATAAGATAAAGGAATTCATAAAAATATAATTAAATCACAACATAATCAAATCAATGTAATAATAGGGATAAAAACAGAACCCTTTATTATCTTAGATGGAAAATAATTTTGATAAAACACTTGAACTCCATTCTTGAGGAAAATATCCTTTCTACTTCAAAAACATTTTCCTTTCTTAACATGTATTACAATTTGAAACTAAAAGAAGTTGATTAAAAATAAACATGAAAACTTGTAAAGGAAGCTTCTTGGAAATAATTTTTTTTTTTTAAATCCATTCATGCTGTATAAGTTAAAAAAACATTCTTCTCGTACTTTTGTCGGAAAATTCAAAAAGTACTTCGTACGAAAAACGACAAAAGATTCCTTTCTTATCTTTTACTAAAAACTCACCGAAGGGTAAAATTGGATTTAAACAATTGTAGGTGGATGGAAACAATATTACATATTGAGGAAACATGGTTTTGGATGATAAAATACACCCCAGTAAATGCCGAAGTATAAACAATCTCGGATAAAAATGAGATTGTGATATTTCCCTTACCTTAGGTCTGATTTGCTTCGTAAGTGTCCGAACCTCCTGTATAATGATTTAAATAATGTCATTGACTTATTAAAGAATCATATTCATTGTTATGATATCATATATGGTTCACTTATGACTTTATATTACCCGTTCTTTTTTAAATTCCATGTTAAAGAGCGTTTTGGGTAAAATTGTTTCATTTGTCGTCCGTGTTTTG
Organism: Viscum album; assembly: GCA_963277665.1. NCBI lineage: Eukaryota > Viridiplantae > Streptophyta > Magnoliopsida > Santalales > Viscaceae > Viscum > Viscum album. Next base: position 1,423,383,102 of record OY728161.1, read on the forward strand.
ACTTGTAATTATTCATATGATTAATTAGATCATGATTACTTAATTCCATAATATAAAACATGATTTATATATATATATATTCAGAATATACATATATATAATAAATCAGTAAATGGAAAGAAATACACCGTTCATGGAGACGGTAGGTCATACGTACGCATGAACGCTGTTTTCGTTTCCTTATTGAGTTGAACGGAATTAAGTAGATGACATTCATATATATACACATAAATCCAGTATCATTATTATGTCATATATTTCATGATTACTTATTATATATACTTTATAATCATTCATGAATGGTTTAAAGTGGAGAATGAATCTCATCGCGCCGTGGAGACGGTAGTCCGTACGTACGCACGAGCGATGATATCGTTCTCATGATCGTGGGACTGTATTGGAGTGTATGTATACTATTTCAGAATCAATATCAATTTAAAATAATAATATATAGTTATTATTTACACCATTATACCCATCCAAGTAAGGTGGTGGTGGAAAATAGATTTCACCACGGCGTGGAGACGGTATTCCGTACATACGCACACGCGGTGATTTTGTTTTCCGTAGGATGGATAGATGGTGAAATAGGATTGTTTCATACTTATAATAATATATCAGTATATGAGTGATACTGATGTTATTACTTCATAATGAAACAACCTAAGAAAAATAAGTGGAAGAAGAAATAAAGGTGAAATAATCGGTAACGGAAATTACCTCTTCTTTGAAGCGCCTCTTTGAGACCTCCTCTTAGGGCGCTAAAATTGGTCTTTGAGGAAGACCAGAACCTATAGAATATTTCTAGGGAAGTGGATAATATAATTTTTCAGGGTTTGGCTGAGCTTTAAGGCTCAAAGTTTTGTGAGGAAGAGAGGGAGGAGGTGCCCTTTTATAAGGGGGGAGAGGGGCGCCTTTGGAAAAACTAAAAATATTATTTTATTATAAAGTCAAGTTCGGTTTTAAATAGCTCCAAATTGATTTATTTCGAGGATAATGTGGGGATGGGTCGAAATCCTCTCATCGAATATAATTTAGACAAGTTTAGGTTCCTATTTTAACCTTATCATTTAGATTTAACATTAAGTTAAATAATTTTACTTTTACCGTGTCTTCTTGTGTTCTTACACTATAAGGTTAATAAACTTACTATAAGAATCCAAACGAACCCCAAGTTGTTTATTATTAATATTTATAACCTTATATAAGTCATTTGGCCGAACCTTATATTTTTAGGAATAAAATAACAATTAATAATATAATATTTGTTTTAAAAACTATTTTATGTCAATTTTGACACTATTTAGTAATTGATTTTTGTGAAAATCATAACAGAATGATAAGTTCGAAAAAAGTTAATTAAATCAATACTAACATATCATATTAACCTATAAAATTAGTTGAATTCATAAAAAGTCTCAAATTATATTTATTTGGGTATTTATAACATCAATTATGTCAATATTTCATTAATAAGATAATTACTGCATCATCGTTGTGTCATAAATAAATTAAATTATTTAATGTCTAAAAATTAAAAATAAAATATCATTATGTAGGAAATATTTTTATCTTTATAATTAATATTTATAGTCGAATTTATCTTATGTATAACCCCATATTAAAAATGTTTTAGTAAATAAACTTTGATTTTAACTCTTTTAACCCTTCTTTAAATAAATTAATAATAAATGTCCTAATCTAATCCAAGTGGGCCTAAATGGTCATATTTTATTTCTAAGTTTGTTTTTGATCGAATTACACTTATCCAATAGAATTATGACATGTGTTAGGGTAATAATAATATCATCTTTACCCTTAATTACCCTATTTACTTTTAACCGTGGTAAAAAAAAGTAAAAAGTTACTATTCACCAAAAATTATTTTCATCTCATTGAACCACATTTTAGTCCTTGATATTAACCGTGTCTCTCGGATTTTCAAAATTCCACTCACAGAAGCGGTAAAATTAAGTTTTATGAACAATTCAGTTTTTTTTAACTACCACTTAGTGGTTTCACTATTCATCAAAAATTGAAAGTTTTCAGAAAAATACCAAAAATTAAACCTAAGCTATATTTGATATTATGAACTCAAAAATGATGTCTATTTTACCAAATTCAAAACATATCAGTTGAATTAACTAATTTAAAAATTAATTCTCGTCGTCAAAACAAATAGCGTGTTTTTAAGAGATAATAACTATCAAAAGATTGAAACTTGTTTATAACTGGTTTAAATGTGAAATTACATCCAATGACCATCATTGTATTAAATTGTAAAAATATATTCTAAATATACTTTAAAACCACTAAAATTAATAATTTATCACTATTAGTTATTTCGATTGAAAAAGTTGTTTTTAATTAAAATTTAGTAATTTCCACTATTCATCAAAATATGAAAGTTATCCGAAAATTACCAAAATTTCACCCTAAGCAAATTTTGATATTCCGAATCCAAAAATGAAGTCCAGTTTGAAAAATAAAATTTTTCAAAATTTCAAAAAGTGGTTATTACTATTCATACGGCTAGTTTTAATAATATTTTAATAGCATATCATTGTTTAGCGAAACTTGGTGTTGCGTACAACACACGCTATCATGGAAGGTCGTGATTGCGTGTAATTCAAGCCAGGTCAGAGATGTGTGTTGTGAAAGCTCCTTTTGGTGTAGCGTATAACACAATACATTAATGAAATTAAAAGAATATTTTTCATAAAATATCGGGGTGTTACACATCCCGTTACCATGCGGCGACCAATGGGAAGATAGAGGCTTTCAACAAGACTTTATCCAACATACTTCAAAAGATGGTTGATAAGTATAAGAAATTGTGGCTAGACAAGCTCCTTCATGCTTTGTGGGCTTACCGGACCATGACCCACATGACCACCCAGGAAACCCTGTACTCACTAGTATACAGGGAAGAAGCAGTTTTACCTATCGAAATCCAAGTGTCATCACTTCGTGTGGCCATTTGCGATCGACTATTCATGGACGATAAATCTCAGAGATGGTTTTATGAATTGGAGTAGCTAGATGAGAAAAGTCTGCACACTCTATACCATTTGTAAATCTACCAAAATCAGATTTCATGAGCTTTCAACAAAAAGGTTCTCCTTCTATCTTTCCTCAAAGGTGAAATGGTGTTAGTCCTCATAACCCCGATGATACTCAAGAAGAAACCCCCAAATCTTGAACAAAAGTGGGAAGGACCATATGTCATACATAGGGTCTATTCCAATGGATCATATGCCCTGATATCAATAGATAGACAACTCATCATGGCTCCTACAAATGCAAAGTTCTTGAAGAAATACTTCACGTAACATAAATGTCATATCAAAGGTACGAACTCTAAGACCTTAAACTATGAGTAATAGAAATTTCATGGCAAAGGTCCAAGATCTATGACCCTAAACTATGAGTCTTCATCCTAGCCACATGACGCTAAATTGTATGGTATTAATCCATGCAACATGACATTAAACTGAAATTACATGGTCCAAACCCTAAGACCATAAACAATGATTCATTTTCCTCTCAACATGATGTTAAACTGTAAGGAACTTGTCCCTGAAACATGACATTAAACCATGACTTATGTCCTTCCCATAAGATGTTAAACTACATGACACAAAATGTCCTAATCACGTGACAATAAACTGCATGATCTCTCACAGAACTACATTTGGCTTGATTCCTGCCCTTATAGGATACGTAGCAAAGCCTCGATCTTCGATCTTGGCCCAGCCCCCATAAAAAAAATGTCTCCATCATGCCCCCTATCTACCCATTTTTTTATGGAAAAACCTTATCACTAATTGTTTGTCACATCGAGTATAACTCATGTGAGATTAGGATAAATGGTAGGGATTATCTTACGAAAGAAAACTATGGAGTAACATGATAGACCTGAAAACTGTGATGGATAGAATGAAAATTCCCCAACCCCTGGACCAAGCCAAATCGGTACAGGGAATGTTCAGAACTACATGTGGCTTGATTCCTGCCCTTGCAGGATATGTAGTGACACATGGATTTGTCATCCCAGCCCAACCATCCTCAAATAAAAAGAAAAACATGCCCTCAAATTTCCCTACACATCGAGCAAACATTTGTAGGGAGCGTCAAGAACTATGTATGGCTTTATTTCTTCCCTCGCAGGATATGTAGAGACACCTTGATCCTCGATCTTGGCCCATACTTCACACAAAAAATTCCCCCATCATATTATTTACTTACCAACACTTGCAAAGGAGACCCTATTCCCACTCCTTGTTTCTCACATTGAGTATAAATCACTTGAGATTAGGATCATTGGTAAGGATTCTTTTATGCAAAAAATCATAGGGGAATATGGTGGGCCTGGCACCCGTATCAAGTGAAACAAATATTCCCTCACGTGTCCTCACACATGGACCGAGCCAAATTGGTACAAGGAACTTTCATAACTATGTGTGTCTTGATTCCTACCCTCACAGGATACATAGGTCAGACTTGTATGGGGAGTCCATGAAAGGTCCTATCACATGATAATAAACTGTGAAATTCTTCAAGAGTTATGTTTGGCCCAGTCCTCAGTGTTTTGAGATTCTGTACATTTCCTTCAATTATGAGAAGTCAAAAGATCCTTCTTCCCCCTCTACATATGAGTCAGAACTATGTGGAAGATTCAAGTAGTTCATAGTTAATCATGGTCCGGTGGCTCTGCATATGTTGCCCACAAAAAATACATCAATCAAAGGAAAATTTATCCTTGGGAGAGTCCTCTCCTATCTCAGTATGCCCAATATCTTCCAAGCCCCATGTCATCCCTCCTGATTCAAGTTTCCCCCGGGACTATGGTTTACACATTCTATCATCACTCACATCTAAGGAACACCGGAACATCCTAATTGAGATTAACCCAAAACTATTAAATATCTTTATGACAGTATAATCATCCTCACTGCATGACTCTAAACTGCATAGCATCACGTCCTCACCACACGAAATTAAATGGAAAGGTCAAAATCATCCTTGTTGTACGACTTTAAACTGCATAACAATGGTTTAAGCCCAAAAGTGCCCTCTAATATTGATTTTTCTATTCCTAAGAAATGAAACAAAATCCTCATAATACCTTGTTTATCACATTTAGCATAGATCACGTGAGCTTAGGGATTTTAGTAAGAGATCCACTGTGGCATTATGGAAAAATAGTCTAGGAATTTGGTCCTTGCAGCACGACCCTAAAAGGATTGTCATGATTCCATCCCCTGAGAGGAACCCTATGTCTAGGCCATGTGATGTTAAATAACCAAGTATCCCAACGATGGAGAAAATGCCTCACCCTGCGTACAAGTCAGATCTATGTAAGGGACACCCGATTCCATGAGTAAATCATAGCCCAAATGTCCCTAATATTCCCAGATACACTCTTTCAATATTTCAAACTCTATGGTCTGGGTGATCTTGAATCTACATAACCCTCCAAGTCCATCTGGGATGGAAGGATAGTGTCCTGAGGACACCTTTTCTTGACTATGCACATCATGCCCTGGTGACTCTGCATTTTTTTCCCACAAAAATGGTCTTCAATCAAAGTAAAATTAATCCCTAGGAGAGTCCTCTCCTATCTCAGTATGCCCAATGGATTCCAAGCCTCATCCCATCCCTCCTAATTCAAGGTCCCTCAAAGTCATGGTTTACACTTTCCTCCTTACACATATCCTGGATATATCGAAGCATACGGGCCCGATTCATCTCTAGTTTCTTTTGAGGTTTCTAAAGATACCCCATCTATATTCATGAAGTTGATCTGCATACAAAAGAAGAGTGATCTCACTCTTTTCTAGGTTTCCCCAAAGAATATCAGTTAAAATGTTTTTTTTTGTGTTCTAGTGTACCCCTTGTCGAAGGTCACATACCATATTCAGAAAGTTCCCAATCTCCATAATCCTTAATGGCCATCTGGTATGGAAGGCCAGTGTCCTGCAGACACCTTTGATTGACTATGCACATCGTACCCCGGTGGATCTGTATATGTTTCCCACAAAAAATGGTCGTCAATCAAAGGAAAATTCATCCCCAGAAGAGTCCTTTATAGAATTCGTACACTCAAATGACATTCATGTCTTGTCACACCCCCTTATTTGGAAAACCACTAGATGATGGCTTATATAACTCCTTATTTCCAAGTTCCCCTAACATAAAAAAGACTCTTAAATGAACTGATCATTCACTATCTCTCCCTCATGCAAGTAAAGAATGTGTGGGAATAGTTGCCCACTCAAAGCCGATATGAATGTTCCTAATGTTTTCAGATAATATTACTTGGGCCATCCACCAATTTTGGCTCCCAATATCAAAATAAATCCAAAATGTTACAAATCCCACCAGGACATCAGAAATGTAAGGCCAGTTTCCTATGGACACCTTTTCTTGACTATGCACATTATGCCACGGTGGATCTACATATGTCTCCCACAAAAATGGCTGTCAATAAAAGGCAAATTCATCCCTCGGAGAGTCCCTTCCTACTTCTGTATGCCTAAACCGGCTCCTGAGCCTCATGAATGTACAGAATACACAAATAAATGGTCAATAAAAATTCCCAATCCATGTCTGAAGGATATTAGAACATTCCCATCTAACGGTACCAAGTCAGGGCTTTGTCCCATTAAGTTTGGTCAAAGATATTCGACCTAAAACATCAATAATAAGTTTGATTGGAAGAACTGTGAATTTCCAGTGAAAGAGACACCATACTTGCTAGAGGGAAAATCTTTAAAAGGAACCTCTAGGTAAAATTTGAGTATCGGTTCGTTAAAAATAGTGAGCCATCAAAAAAGGCGTAAATCTTGTTAAGTCGAAAACCCACAAAGGGAGGCCTAAGAAAAATCCAATTTATGCCCACTAAGATCATGCCAAGCAGGATTAGGAAAAATTTAGGGTGATAATGAAAAGTACACAAAAGTTTGTGAGGTTTTCTATAAAACCTCAGTAATAGTAGAACTACGCTCACTAATTCCCTTGGATCAGGAAAAAATTGGAGCATTATATGATTATTCATGTTGGGACCGCTTCTACATCAAAATAGCCTCCTAATCGTCCCAATCAGAACCCATTCTGATGGAGGGAATTTTTAGGGTCCCTAAAATTTAGCAAAGGGAAGGAAAATACTCCCAAAAGTTTGTTAAAAATAATGGATGCATGTTTAATTGAAAAATTGAGAAGAAAATTGAAGAAATGAAATTTTGAAATGGAATCCATCCTGGCTGCATACCATCATCAGGAAAGGTTAGCAGAAGGCATAAAATGAGAACCACTAGTACGTGGATGGCCTATGGTGTGCTGGCCTATGAGGCATTGTCCAGCAAATGAAAATGTTTGCGGTGAATTTCCACCCGCGAACCGAAGCCACTGTGAACCATTTTCACTGGAGAAAATCCAACATAAGTATACCTTACATAGCATCCCCATGAACTAAGTATTTCAAGGATGAGGAGTAGTTTGTGATTCCCTAGAAATCGCAAATCCAAAAATCGTGGTTCACTGAGTCATCTGCGGACTATAATTCCTCCATGGGATTCCGTAGAAGGTGTCACGCGAACCACAGATATAAATTCCCCAGCACTCTATAAAAGGATCACCAAGGTAATTGAAAAGGGTGTAGAAAAGGAATATGGAAAGGGAGAGATATGGGAAGTGCGAAAAAAGGATGAAGAACATAGAGGTTGAGGGAGAACTTTTTCTCACACTTGAAGCAGTTCACGGGACTCTATCCTGTATCTGAAGCAGTTCACAGATTCTATCCCACAAACAATAAGAAGTTTGCAGAATCCATTCCACGAACCATATGTAGAAATAAGTTTTCAAAAGTCCTCCCTGCAAACTATATTCTGAAGACCCTCCATATCCAACCAGAAAACCAATGTAAAAATATAATAAAAATGGTTCGTGGATGCCCATATAGGGAAGACAGTATGAGGATGCCCATATGAAAAATATAGTACATAGACGCCCATATGCAGAAGATAGTATGTGGAAAGATCCTCCACTTACCATCATATGCGGCGAACTCCTCCACGTACCATCCTAAGCAGCCAGCTCCTGCGTGGCCAACTCTTACACGGACACCCTATGCAGAAAACCGTTCGCACCCACCGGTCCATACCGTGGGGGTTATGCCCCCACACCCCTGCTCAGGACCAATGCTAGGCTACAGTCCCACTCTCTTCGCTTCCTTCACTGACCCCTATCAAAAATGGAGAGTTGCACCTCAAACTTTTCGGGTCGGGTCGATGACATTTTTCATTACGCCCTTATGATGCCCAAACATCTATCCCTTAAATACCATGAGAAGAGACATTCCTCATGAACCTCCCAAATGTCCCTATCACCTACCTCCTATGCTAGGTTTACCCAGAATTCTATGGAAAATCATAGCCATAATGTTTCTTAAATTCCTGAACACATCCTTTTAATCCATCAAAATTTGTGTCTCTGGTGATTCTATATCCTCATAAACCTCCATGTAAATCATAAGAGGAAGGCCACTATCCTGAGGACACCTCTGCTTAACTATACACATCATGCCCCAGTGGCTCTGCATATGTTGCCCACAAAAATGGCATGTCAACAAGAGGAAAATCTGTCCTTAGGAGAGTCCTTTCCAACCTCTGTATGCCTCAATAGATTCCATGCCCCATATAATTTCTCCTAATCTGAGAATCCCCAAATTCATGGTTTATGATTTCCTTCCTTATCATGTTCGAGGCATGTCATAACATCCCAGTCTAATTATTCTTTAGTTAATAATGGATCCTACAAAAATGGTTCAAACTCTAAGACCTTAAACTATGAGTTATCATCCAAACCACATGACATTAAACTATATGGTACTAGTCACGACAGCATGGAATTAAATAGTGATGTCATAATCCAAGCTATATGACTTTAAACTATAGTATACCATATGATTTTGGATCTTCATAAACATCCCCAACCATCATAAAAGGAAGGTCAGTGTCCTAAGGACACTTCTGTTTGACTATGCACATCATGCCCTGGTGGATTTGCATTTTCCCATAAAATGGACTGCCAACAAGAGATAAATTCGTCATCGGGAGAGTCCTTTCCTACCTTTATACGACTCAATGTCTTCCATTCCTCATATCATTTCTTCTTATCAGAGATCTTCCAGAATCATGGTTTGCATGTTCCTTCCCCCTCATGCTCAAGGTGTGTTGGAACATCCCAACATGATTATCCTCCATTTAATCATCATCCAATCTATATGACTTTAAATTTTAGTATACCTCGCATGACATTCTGGGGCCCTCCCACTAAGTTATGTCCAAAATATTTCGAGGCAGAGTCATGTGACCTTCAATGTCATTTCAGATTGAAAGGTTCATTGCTCCATGCCCTTTCCCACAGTCACCCCGACCTCTTCCGCCGTGGGCTCTCCCTCCCCCACCAATAGGTAAGGAGGAATGTGCTTTGTTAAATCTTTGACATCATCTTGTTTCTCACACCGAGCATGACTCGCGTGGTATTAAAGGTTTGTGAGGATTAAAACAACCACACTTTCTGAACTATGATAACTCTGATTCCTAGTATAAACAAGATACATAGGATGCCTACTAGAAGGCCCAAGCTCAAAAGGGTGGTCGTCTATAAAGAGTCCACCCAATCATGTCCCGTCAAATTGGAAGCTTCCATGCGTAATCTCCACACAATTTGAAATACATGGGTTCTGATTCCTCTCCCAAGGATATGTAGGAAGCCCTCCTTGTGGGCCTGATCCCAACATCAAGTCACCTTCCATCCCCCTGGATGACGATAAACTTTAGAGCGCCTTATAATATAGCTCAGGTCACTATCAATTCTGTAGCGTCAAATATATGCATGCTTGCGATGATCCTGAAAACAAAGGATAGCCCATGGACACACTCTTTGGAAATGAACCAAGGATTCACAAACATATAAACACGACTTAAACCTATAAAAGAGTCCTGTAACAGGCAACAATACTCCCCCAGAAGGGTGCGGTGAGCCTGACCTCCCATCCTCTCGACCAATGGAGTCCTTTAGTGTCGCTGGCCAAATCGTCATCCAATGAGCGCCTGCCTTTGGAAAGAAGGTCCACGAATCATGGATTCTAGGGCTATTGGGTGTTCTTGGCTCCACAAATCAACTCGTTGGAGACCATCTGAGGAAATTATATCTAAGAAGGACTGATTTCACGAGTTCTTGAACCCTATAAAATCGCCCGCTGGGACTAACAGTTCCCACAGGGTTAATTTAAACTTTTTTAAAGGATAATTATGTTGAACGGGTCGAAACAAAGGAATGGTGAATTTAATGAGAGCCCATATCTATAGAAAAAGGGATGGTCGACGAGCCTCTTCGGACCATTTCTGCACCACCTGGAAACCTGCCACCTTGTAGGCAGAACAAATATTGATATGGGTCAACAATGATTTGGTGTATTTTTTAATTAATCTAACGAATTATGGAATTTATATGTTAGAAGTATGAAAAATGGAAATGTCGTTAATTGCGTAAAAATGAATCCATAGTGATGTCAGCACAAACTATGATATGTGTAAGGATGAATTAATCTGCATAAGAATAGATTCACTCTACATAAACATCATTCCTTCTTTGTGTAAACATGACCTGGACCCATTTAAGGATGATTTTTGTTCTACATAAGGATTACTGAGGTTGTGTAAGCATTGTATGTGTACACATAAACCTGTGTAAGGATCGTCCCTCATTTGTGTAAGCATCAATTATTATGTAAGAATGAATTATTTAATACATAATCAAGAATCCTTAGTGCATAAGTATCATTCCTTGTGCTATGTAATCATCATAACATAAAAAAATTGGAAAATTTTTTCAAATCTAAATAGAGTATTCTATTTTAAAAACTAATCAAGGGAATTAATTATGATGATTCCAAATCCATTATTTTAAGTTCAAAACAACAAGAAGCTTTTATGATCCTTACTAAAATAATTATTTTATGAAGATGAAATGAGATGTAATATGAGGAGATCAATATTTTTTATATTTTGAATTTCAAATGAGGATATTTTTTATATTAGTGATCAAAATTAAGATTAAATATAGATGGTTAACAAGATGATATTCAGTGTTTTAAATATCACAAAATATTTATTTTTCTACCTAAATGAAAATAAAAAGTGGATTGATTTGCTGCTTCTGTGTATAGATTCAAGATGAATCTATACAAGTTTCATGGGAAGCTCTCATGCCATAATGAGGAAGCTCCACACAGCAAGCTATCGAAGATGTATATTTTATACTGCCATAGAGAGTGACTTTTTTGTGAATATTAGGGGAATATTTTGAGAAAAATGAAACCTGATCTTGTTGTATAAAATCTAGAAGAACCATTCAGCTGAGATAATAAGAAATAAAAAGAATAAAGATTGTGGGGATAGTCCCTTGTAATTCAGTTGACTTGGAAGATCTCATGAGTATGGAGATCATGAAGAAATTACTTGTTCACATGTGATTGTCTTATTTGATATGCACATTATCTCTTAAAATATTTATATTTATGGAAATTAGATATTATTCTATAAAAAGAAAAAGTATCCTTCGGTACTAAAATGTTAAGAGTTTCTCGAGAAAAAAGATAGATAAATTATATTCACATGTGGGTGTTGTAGATGTGTGGGTGTTGAGAGAACCAAAGAGATCTCGATGAAGAAGAAGGGGGAGATGTTGTTGAGTACTATAGATGAGAAGAACCAAAAATCATAGCAAAAGTGACAGAAAAACACAATGAATACTCATTATTAAATCATGCTTGAATACAATTCATTATGGGCTAGCATAAACACCATTTCCACAGTCAAAATTTTTACACTCATTTCATTACTAACTTTAAATATTTAACCTTTTATGGAAGGTAATCTTAGAAATTAATTGAAGAAAAAAAATCATATTTCATAGCAGTAATAAAATTATCAGCAACATAACAAAAATAACCATTTATCACAAGTCATATAGAAAACATATATAAATTCATAAGATGCACTTACCCATTTTAATTTGATCATCCCAATTATTTATTTCTTAGGTTAATTCATACCATTTACCCAATGAAAGCTATCACAAACCAACCCGGGTCGACCCTGAACCGATCACCCGAGTTGGTCCGCAACATGGCCCGAGAGGCTTTCTCGATCCTCCCGGGCTGGCGATAAGCACCAGGGAATCAACAGAGGCTGCGAGAATGATTTCTCCCAATAAAAAAATAAATCATCAGAAACAATATAGAGCAGCGCAGAATAAATAGACCGAGTAAAGTGACTAAACAAGAACAAAAGTGAATAAAGCTAACCAAACTCAACATTCGGACTAACTCTATGTGACCTCGCGGGTCACTCTCTGACTCAACAATCAAGCGTCGCCTAAGGAAAGAGCACTCAAGCTATATCCTGCACAAACACTAAAAACGGGAAAAAAACTATAGGCGTGAGTATTAAAACTTAGTAGGCTAGCCTGATATCTATTCCCAATGCACTACCTTTACAGTAAAAGAAACACTGTTTCAAGTTTGAACTATAATTTATAAAATTATGTTTTTCTAAATATTTTACTCAAAAGCAAAGTACAAACCACTGCCCTTAACCATTTTCAAATCTAGTTTCATTTCATTGGTGTCAATGGCTTTTTAGAAAGAGAAAGTGATGTTTATATTTTCAAATTAGTACAAAGAGGATTGAACGCTTTCATTTGAAAACCATTTATAAAAACCAATTCAAAACCAATTTATCACTTTCTAAGAAAAACAATATACAAAAATGAACAAAGTAATTACACAACAAGGGAAATATAGAAATACATACAAGTACCAAATCATCACTGCAAGTAACTGAGAGTCAATAGACATGGGTGAACCTATGATATCAATAATAAACCATAAGACACCAATACATGATATATCATCCCCGTTGACATGTCACACATGATGAAATCAAAACACCTAATACGCTCGACCATACTTTCTCAGACAGGCTGAGGGAAAATCCCATAGTAATAAACCAAATATATCCACCTACTATGGGCCACTAGTCAGTACCAAATCCTACCAGTGCAGTAATCATTCTTAGAATATTCTCTCAATATTCCATATTCCCATGTCTCAAGTATTTTAAAAAAAAGTGGTGAGCCAACCAATGCCAGTCGAGCATCCAATCACAGTATATATATCTATAATAATAACGCACAATAGGTATCACCCCGAGTCTCCCCTAGGATTCTTCTCATTCCTTAAAACAAAACAATTATAACGGGTTCCAACTGAAGAACCCTTACATTAGATTCCGAGAATCCCCTAACAAGGACCTCCCACCCATTTCATACAACCAATTCATGAGGAACATCCAACGGGGGTTTTCATAATAAAATCTTTTCACAAATTTCAAAAAATGGCCAAACGGGCCCTTTGACATTCACAGACAAAATATTATCTCAAAATGAAAACACTTCTTCAAAAGGGGTTTGAGGCACACCATTTATACTCAAAAACATTAATAACCATTCTTCAAAACATTTCCATCAAACTGATTTAAAAACTGTGACTACTTCTTCTAATTTAAAATCATCTAAAACATTTATCACAAATCCTGTGTTTACCAACACACACAAACACTTTTCACAAAGGGGTAAAAGCTCACCAAAACACCTTGAAAACCAAAACTCATTCCTTTATAAATATCAAATCATTCCGGAAACCATTTAAGGAACCCAAAAACTCATTTCGCATGTTGACACCACATTTATAAATTCAAGGAAAATCAATTTATATTTAATATAAAACAAAGCATAACAACCCCGTATCACAACTCAACAAAACCCACCATTTTAAACAATTCACAAAAACTCCCCAAAACATTTTTTATTACACCATGAAACAAAACATTTAACAAAAATGCCAAACGGGCCATTTATCAGTGGTACATGCAACATGTTCTAAAATGATTTCTAATTTATTCTCAACAAAGTGAAAAACACAAATTTCATGCTTTAAATTGATTTAAAGTGATAAACCTCATTTTAATTTTCATAAAATGTGTGTGAATTCCAATGCAAAATTTGTTTTCCAAACTCTAGGTGGGCACATTTATGATGAAATAACACTTATATTACAGGAAATGAATAAATCTCCACTGGATGCTAAGCAGCTCATCCGAGGACCATACGATACATGTTTAGAATATAACTAAGGTGAGAAAAACATGAAATTGAAATTTCTTAAATAATAAAGGCTAGTGCTAGGGTGACCTACCTCGAAACCAAGGCGTGACGACAATGCTCGCTCGAAAACAAGGTGCAATGACAATGCTCACACAGAATCGCTTCGCACGAGTTCTAAAACATCAATCCTACCAAAAAAACCATCGAACGAAAAAACCAACTAACAAAACAAAGACAAAAGCAAGAATAATAAAAATAAAATTAAAATAAAGATAAAAACACACCCGAAGGGGGAAGTGGTATACCGGAGGGTTGTGCATGCCAGAAGGAGGGGATGCAACCTGAGGCGGTCCGCCGGAGAGGATCACCGAAGGTTCGCAAAGGTGTTGTTCGGAAGAGTGGTCTGCCAAGGAGTCTATGGGTTGGCTGGAGAGGTTGTTGTGCACTAAGCCGGGGGTCTGAGGGGGGGTGCACTGATGAGAAGCAGGGCCAGGGTTTAGTGACGGGAAGGCGGGGTCTCGCCGGAAGTCGCCTATGGGGTGCTAAGGAACGCTGCAAGTCTGAGGGGGATTTAGGGTCGTCTGGGAGCTACGAAGGCAGAGGGTTGCACCAACTAGAGGGAGAGGTGTGCTTCAGAGTCGGCTGGCCGAAGTCAAGGGCGAGGGGGCTGCGTGCGCCGGAGTTGCAATGAGGGAGGGAGATGCGCGAGTCTAGTTTGTCGCACTAGGAGGGAGGAAGGAGGCGACGGGGAAGAAGGATCTGTTGGTCGGACAGCGGCTGTGAGGTGGGCAAGCAGGAGCCGCGATGGTAGTGAGACCGAGGGCCGAGGGGTTCGATGCCGAAACGGGCAGGAGGTCGGGGCATTTTCTGGATGCTGGGTTGTTGTGGCAAGGGAGGAGGGTAGGAAGAGGAAACATTGTCCCGGTACGCTACAAAGGGGAGGGCCACATGTAGGAGGGGAGGAGGGCAGACGGTGGGCAGAGGAAGGGAGGTCGGCGGCGAGCTGCTCGAGCGCAGTAAGGAGGGCGACCTTGGATTGGGTGCGCGGGTTTGGCTGGGGCTGTGGGCTACTGTGCGAGGGAGCGGGATAGGGCGTCGGGGGAGAGGAGGCGAAGCGGGATGCTGGTGAGCAGGGAGAAGACAGGGCGGGTGCGGTTGGGGACCAGGCAGAGGGGGGTGGCGGCGCGCGGGGAAAGGGAGAGCAACGGAAGAGCTGTGAGGGAGAGAGGGGGGTTCCAGAAACCCTAAGAAAATGTAATAAGTAAAAAAAGGAGAATAAAAATATAACCAAACAACAATAACAAAAAAAATAAAAAAAAATAAAAAAAATAAATAATATATACATGCAATATCAATAATAATAATAATAAGTATAATATTCATAATAATAACAATAATATTAATGATAATAATAATAGCAATAATAATAATTAAACTTCTTAATGGTAATAATAATTAATAATTTTTACAAAAATAATAATTATAATAATAACAAGAATAATAATAAAAATAAAAATAATAAAATAATTCATATTACATCAATATTAATAAAATCATTAACATAATAGGAACCATAAATAACGCAACAATTACTATGCGTTTCTAAAAATAAAAACTTTTTATTTCAATTTTTTGAAGACAGTGAGATGCGCAGTTGTTAGGGCGAGGTAGTGCAGCTCCAAATTCACGCTCTGCCCATGCGTTTGATGACGTCGACACCAAAGAGCGCACCTTTTTAACATAACTCAATGAAATAATTCATCTTGGACTCATCCAAACCCCAGAAAAAATTATTTAAGGCAGAAAAATAATTAAAATAAAATAGTCTCATTGGTCGGGGTGTGACAATTTTCCCTACCATAATGCTTTCCATCCCCAGAAAGCCACAACACCATCCAACCGATCGATCAACACCTAATGATTCCACACAACACGATCCAACCTCTTAACACATGGACATTCCATCGACCACCAACAGGACTCAACCTCATTTCCCGAAACAAATCACCAGCGGAGGAGAGGTCTAAACGGACTCCCCACCATAAGAACTCAACTAACATCCGATAACAACTTAATAGAAAACTCAAAGAGACGGTGGGTCTCCCCACCATAAAGGACCAACCTACTAACGACCAAATGGAAATCCAACCTAGACCTGCACCAGAACTTACTCAAGCTAGGAAGAGCACAACAAGGACATTTAAACCACTCACTCTCGTCTTAATGGGATAAGAGCTGAATCAAAAACTCCATACAGACCAAAAACTCTAACCCCATAGGTGGGGAGGGAGGGGCCAAGGACTGGATCAATGAAACTATGACAGAAAACTACTCACGGCTCACTACTTAGGGATGGACACAAACCAAATCCATAACTGATTCACATCGGTGGTCCATGTGAGGCCACTAATCGGTGACTGACATCCCAAAAATGAACCATTACTGACATTGCGTGAGGGATAAGTCTATCACACCATTTTGCGATGATAGATAATTTACAACGACAGAGAAACCACAACATAAATTCTAAAACTGTCTCACCGCAACGATAGAGGCATGACCTTAACTAGACTCCTTAAAATTCCTCGGGGTTCCTGACTACATTCCGGATTCACTTCGAGGCCTTTTGGCTAGAGATCGGATGGATGAAGTTCCTCCTACCTCATAGTCAGGTTCTGATAATCCCAATAAGAAACATACATATTTTGATTTGACAAAATAACGGACAAAATTTTAAAATAAAAATCATACTGTCGTTGAAAACCGAAGTTCATCAAAGACCCACAACATCCCATACATATCAAAACCCAAAACATCATCAGTACACTACAATGATAAGAGATCCCTTACACTGAAAGGAAACTTACACAAGAAACTTTAAACAAAAACCCAACAACACATCACTTCTGAGAACTTCCTCCACGACGCTTTCTAGAAACGCCCCGACAGAATCATCACAAGTGACCCAGGCATCCACATGCCTGGCAGGGCTTCAGAGCACTTGGGCACAACAGCTTCTTATGACCCAGCTTGCCGCACTGATAACACACGAGGATCTCTCGCTCTGAATAGGTTGATGATAGATCCTGAGGCCTCTTGATTCCATGACCTGATCCATCAACTTTCATTTTCTTACTCATCTCCTTTCCAAAATATTCATCACTGCTCATAGGGATCGAAGGAGGGAGGACTACTTCAAGCACTCTTGTCATCGCATCTTTTACATGAAAATCTTGTCTTTCCACATCAACAAAAGAAGTTAGGTTGGACTCTGACACCTTAGACTATAGATCAGGGTGGAGACCTGCCTCGAAGCGTCAAGCCTTCACGGGGTCATCTATGGAATACCCTAAATCATAAGGGACTAGCTCCACAAAGTGCTGGAAATATTCCAACATGGATCTGTCGCCCTGCTACAAACAACACATCTCCATCCCCTTTCTCACCCTTTATTCCTTAGAGAAATACTAATGAATGAACAAGGCCTTAAAAAACTCCCAAGTAAGATCTTGATGAGGCTTGTTCCGAGACACTGACTTCCACCACATCCATGGTGAACCTTCAAGCATGAAAGTTGAAAACTTAACCTTCAACGACTCGGGAAACTCAACAAGGTTAAAGTCCCTTTCAATCTTTTGCATCCACTCCTTTGCTATAGAAGGGTCTTCTTGACCATAAAATAGAGGTGGATCTAACTTCCGAAACTCAAGCATAAAATCCTTAGGTTGATCAACCGTACTACGATCACCCATCGAAGCTTCAAGGGAAAATCCACTAGACAAAAAGAGTCAAGAACCCAATCAAGGACAACTCAATAAATAAAAAACCTCAAAAACCAACATTGTGTATATAAAAGGCTCTAAACATGAGAAAATGATCCATCATAAAATCAAAACATTTATTTTGAAAACATCTTTAATTTAAAATGAGTTTGGTGGGTTAAACCCTCGCCATTGTTATTCTTTAGAGTCTCACTCACATACATGTATCCGTGCCACCCCGGGCATCCATCCACCATACCAGAAATCTGTCTACATTTCCAACATACCACTATGCATGTGAGCACCCATAGGAACACCAAGGCCAAAACAACACAACTTATTTTTCCAAAAACAAAACATGCATACCACTTCTTTTAAAACATTCCAAAAATTAAACATGTCATTTCAAAAAACCATTTTTTTAAAAACCCTTTTTTTCAAATTAGAACCACTCTCAGAAGTCACACGAGACCCAAAACATCTCAAACAGAGAACTAGTGTCGGTGGGTGACTTGACCATATAGTTAGCGGCCATATGTCAATCACGTCACCGAAATGGAGATTCTTTTTGGACCATGCCCCTAGCTCCACATGGCTTTCCAGGCCATGCGGCATAGGACTATTAGACCAACTCCCTTTGTCATATCCCAATAACATAACGTTCCATAAAAACCTAAAGAAACTAATTAAACCAGGATTCCCATGGAAACCTGAGGATCAGAACGAGTAAGAGTTCGCGAAGCTCTTCCCGCACCTACCCCTCGAGTCCCGAAAATCTTACTCCATCTACCTTGACATACCAAATAACAAAGGGTTCTCTAAAAACTGAGGTCTTCTAAGAGCCAACCTGCCTCTGATACCATTTTGTCATGAACCAACTCGGGTGGACCTTGAACTGGTCACACGATCTGGTCCGCGACATGGACCGAGAGGCGTTCCCGATCCTCCTGGGCTGGCGACAATTGTCAGGGCATCAACAGAGGCTGTGGGAATGATTTCACCCAATAAAAAAAATAAAGCAACAAAAATAATACAGAGCAGCATAGAATAAATAGACCGAGTAAAGTGACTAAACAAGAACAAAATTGAATAAAGATAACCAAACTCGACGTCCGAACTAACTCTGTGTGACCTCGCGGGTCACTCTCCGACTCAACGATCAAGTGTCACCCAAGGTGAGCGCACTCAAGCTATATCCTACAAAAACACTAAAAACAGGAAAAAAAACTATAGGTGTGAGTATTAAAACTCAGTAGGCTAGCCCGATATCTATTCCCAAGTCATTACCTTTACAATAAAAGAAACACCATTTTAAGTTTGAACTACAATTTATAAAAGTATGTTTTTCTAAATATTTTACTCAAAATCAAAGTAAAAACCATTTCCCTTAACCATTTTCAAATCTAGTTTCATTTCATTAGTGTCAATGGCTTTTTAGAAAGGGAAAGTGAAGTTTATATTTTCAAATTTTTACAAAGAGGATTGAACACTTTCATTTGAAAACCATTTATAAAAACCAAGTCAAAACCAATTTATCACTTTCCAAGGAAAACAATATACAATAATGGAAAAAGTAAGTACATAAAAAGGGAAATGTAGAAATACAGACAATTACCAAATCATCACTGTAAGTAACTGAAAGTCAATAGACATGGGTGAACCTAGGAGATCAAGAATAAACCCGAAGACACCAATACATGAGATATCATCCCCATTGACATGTCACACACGATGAAATCAAAACTCCCAATACGCTCAACTTTCCTTTCTCAGGCAGGCTGAGGGAAAATACCATAGTAATAAACCCAATATATCCACCTACTATGGGCCACTAGTCAGTACCATAACCTACCAGTGCAGCAATCATTCTTAGAATATTCTCTCAATATTCCAGATTCCCATGTCTCAAGTATTTAAAAAAAAAGGGTGATCCAACCAATGCCAGCCGAGCATCTAATCACAGTATATATATCTATAATAATAACACACAACATGTCTCACCCAGAGTCTCCCCTATGATTCTTCTCATGCCTTAAAACAAAACAATTATAACGAGTTCCAACTGAAGAACCCTCACATTAGATTCTGAGAATCCCCTAACAAGGACCTCCCACCCATTTCATACAACTGAGGCATGAGGAACATCCAACGGGGGTTTTCATAATAAAAACTTTTCACAAATTTCACGAAATGGCCAAATAGGCCCTTTGACATTCACAGACAAAATCTTCTCTCAAAATGAAAACACTTCTTCAAAAGGGGTGTGAGGCACACCATTTATACTCAAAAACATTAATAACCATTCTTCAAAACATTTCCATAAAACTAATTTAAAAACCACAACTACTCCTTCTAATTTAAAATCATCTAAAACATTTTTCACAAAACTCGTGTTTACCAACACACACAAACACTTTTCACAAAGGGGTGAAAGCTCACCAAAACAACTTGAAAACTGAAACCCATTCATTTATAAATATCAAATCATTCCGGAAACCATTTAAGGAACCCAAAACCCCATTTCGCATGTTTCCGCCACATTTATAAATTCAAGGAAAATCAATTTATATTTAATACAAAACAAAGCATGACAACCCCGTATCACTACTCAACAAAACCCACAATTTTAAATAATTCACAAAAACTCCCCAAAACATTTTTTATTACACCGTGAAACAAAACATTTAACAAAAACGTCAAACGGGCCATTTATCAGTGGCACATGCAACATGTTCTAAAATTATTTCTAATTTACGCTCAACAAAGTGAAAAACACAAATTTCATGCTGTAAATTGATTTAAAGTGATAAACCTCATTTTAATTGTCATAAACAGTGTGGTAATTCCAACGCAAAAATTTGTTTTCTAAACTCTAGGTGCGCACATTTACGATGAAATAACACTTATATTAGAAGGCAATGAATAAATTTCCATTGGATACTAAGCAACTCATCCAAGGACCATACGACACATGCTTAGAATATAACTAAGGTGCAAAAAACATGAAATCGAAATTTCTTAAATAATAAAGGTGAGTGAAAGGGTGACCTACCTCAAAACCAAGACGCGATGAAAATGCTCACTCAAAAACAAGGCGCAACGACAACGCTCACACAGAATCGCTTCACGTGGGTTCTAAAACATCAATCCTACCAAAACAACCATCGAACGACAAAACCAACTAACAAAACAAAGACAAAATCAAGAATAATAAAAATAAAATAAAAATGAAGATAAAAACACACCTAAAGGGGGAAGTGGTATACCAGAGGGTTGTGCACGCCAGAAGGAGGGGTTGCGACCTGAGGCGGGCCGCCGGAGAGGGTCTCCGGAGGTGCGCAAAGGTGTTGGTCGGAAGAGGGGTCGGCCGAGGAGGCTACGGATCGTCCAGAGAGGCTATTGTGCACTAAGTCAGGGGTCCGAGGGGGGATGTGCCGATGAGAAGCAGGGCCAAGGGGTAGCGACGGGAAGGCGGGGTCGCGTCGGAAGTTGCCTATGGAGTGCTAAGGCGTGCTGCAAGTCTGAGGGGGAGTCGGGGTCGGATGGGAGCTGCAGAGGTAGGGGGTTGCACCAACTAGAGGGAAAGGTGTGCTTCGGCGTCGACTGGCCGAAGGCAAGGGCGAGGGGGTTGCGTGCACCGGAGTTGCAGTGAGGGAGGGATATGCACGGGTCTGGTTTGCCACACTAGGAGGGAGGAAGAAGGCGATAGGGAAGAAGGATCCACTGGTCAGACAGTGGCTGTGAGGTGGGCAAGCAGGAGGCGCGACGGTAGTGAGACCGAGGGATGAGGGGTTCAATGCTGGAATGGGAAGGAGGTCAGGGTGTCGTCCGGCTGCTGAATTATTGTGGCAAGGAAAGGAGGGAAGGAAGAGGAAATGTTGTCTGGGTGCGCTACAAAGGGGAGAACCGCATAAAGGGGGAGAGGAGGGCCAACGGTGGACAGAGGAAGGGAGGTCGGCGGCAGGGTACTCGAGCGCAGCAAGGAGGGCGACCTTGGAGCGGGTGCGCGGGTCTAGCTGAGGCTGCGGGCTGTTGTGTGAGGGAGCGGGATAGGGTTTCGGGGGAGAGGAGGTGAAGCGGGTTGCTGGTGAGCAGGGATAGGATAGGACGGGTGCGGTTGGGGGCCAGGCAGAGGGGGGTGGCGGCACGCGGGGAAAGGGAGAGCAGCAGAAGAGCCGCAAGGGAGAGCGGGGGGGTTTTAAAAACCCTAAAAAAGGTAATAAGTAAAAAAAAGAGAATAAAAATAGAACCAAACAACAACAACAACAAATTAAAATAAAATAAAATAAATAATATATACATGCAATATCAATAATAATAATAATAAGTATAATATTCATAATAATAACAATAATATTAATGATAATAATAATAGAAATAATAATAATTAAACTTCTTAATGGTAATAATAATTAATAATTTTCACAAAAATAATAATTATAATAATAACAAGAATAATAATAAAAATAAAAATAATAAAAGAATTCATATTACCTCAATATTATTAAAATCATTGACACAATAGGAACCATAAATGACACAACAATTAGTGTGCGTTTCTAAAAATAAAAACTTTTTATTTCAATTTTTCGAAGACAGTGAGATGCGCAGTTGTCAGGGAGAGGTCATACGGCTCCAAATTCACGCTCTGTCCATGTTCTTGATGACTTCGACACCAAAGAGCGCACCTTTTTAACATAACTCAATGAAACAATTCATATTGGACTCACCCAAACCCCAGAAAAATTTATTTAAGGCAGAGAAATAATTAAAATAAAATAGTCTCATAGGTCGGGGTGTGACAAAAGCAATAGTATGGTAATCCCATAATTTACACAAAGTAAAATAGTATTCTTGAATCACCTAAATCGATGTGAAGATTCCATGACTAGCTGCACAGATACTGAAAAAGAAGAGGAAGATATGATTATAGGCCTAAAATTCCTAAGAAAGAAACCCAAACCAATTACAGGGGGATCGTTGAACTCAAAGGGTGAGGTTTTGATCATCCAGGCTTGTGAAATCAATAAGACTCCAATGAGGAGTAGATACCCTAAACATGGAACCCCCGATAGCACCGAGCCAAGAAAACGCCACACTAACGCACACTGCGGAACCTGAACAAGCAAGAATTTAGAGAGAAGGAGAAAAAAATAAGATACCTTAGATTCTAGGCTTGATTTGTCCAAGAGAAAGTCGAGGGGGAGTGATGGAAGCAGTGGACTTCCATGAAAGCTTGAGAGGCTTGACTGAAATTGATTTTGTTAGGGTTCATTTAAAAAGATCAAAAAGGGTTTTATCAGCGCTTCTAAAAAACATTGATAAAGATATCTTTTATCGGTGCTAAAATAATAATTGTTCATAAAAGGTATCTTTATCAATGCTAAAAAAGCAAGGATAAAAGTCATCTTTATCAGTGCTAAAGTTTTAGTGCAGATAAAAGATTTGTAATTATAATTATAAATAACTATATTTGTTAATATTTTTATAAATATTTTTATATGATTATAAATGTATTTATATCATTATATATATGTATTTATTTATTTAATAAATATATCATATATATTCATTATTTAAATATATTTATTATAATTTTATAATTATTTAAATATATAATTATTTATTTATAATTATATAAATACTTTTAAAAAATTATTTATTTATTTATAATTATAAATATATGATTTTATAAATATAGTAAATATAAATTTATAAATATATTTATAAATAAATATATTTATAATTATTTATTTATAATTTTAAATGTATTTATATCATTATATATATTTATATCATTATATATATTTATATCATTACAAATATATTTAATAAATATATATAGATATAAATATAAATATAAATATAGTAAATATATTCATTATTTAAATATATTTTTTATAATTTAATAATTATAAATATATTAATATCATTATATATATTTATATAATTATATATAGATAAATATAAATATATATAAATATAGTAAATATATTCCTTATTTAAATATATTTATTACAATTTTATGATTATTTATTTATAATTATATAAATACTTTTTTTAAAATAATATTTATATAATCATATCATTATATATATTTATATAATTATATAAATATTTAATAAATATATATAAATATTAATATAAATATAGTAAATATATTCATTATTTAAATATATTTATTATAATTTTATAATTATTTAAAAATATAATAATTTATTTATAATTATATAAATACTTTTTTAAAAAATAATCTTTATTTATTTATAATTATAAATATATAATTTTATAAATATAATAAATATACATTTATAAATATATTTATTAATAAATATTTATTTATAAATATTTATTTATAAATATTTATTTATAAATATTTATTTATAAATATATATTTAACATTATTAATGAATATATAATCTTAAATGCATGCATGTTAAAAATGAGTGAAGTGGAATAATTAAAAATGAGTACCCTTTAAAAATATTGAAAAAATGGATAATATTTATTAATTAAATATAAATTATTAAAAGAATATGGATATATATTGAAATTAGGATGAATACATATTGAAAATATTAAAACATAATGTGTGTGTGTGTTAGAAAATGATTAAAATCCAAAAACTAATAATAAATAAAAAATATTAAAAATGAATAAATAATAGTTAATTGTAATCATATTAAAAATAAATAAATAAAAGTTATCGATTAAGAACATAATATATTAATTGTATAATGTTACTAAATGAAATTCTCAAATGGATATTAAAATTTTAATAAATGACAGAAATATTAGGTGTATGTGTTTCTATATAAGATTCCATTAATTAGGTAAATATGTGTGTGTGTGTTGTATATAAAAATGAATTAATTACATATATGTATGTGTGAAATCAATGTGACACATATTTGATATATTTTAAATTGAAAAATCAAATGACATTCGATTAATGTCCACTACACGATACAGTTGCTCAATATTTTTAATTAATATTAATTTTTAATTATAAATCATTCTTCCATAAATATATGAATTATTTAATGTAAGCATGAATATTTTATATTATATAAATTATATTTTAGGAAATATTTTATATATTTATATATATATATAGAAATATATATATATATATATATATTAAATGTATTAATGAATAATTATGTATAAAAGCATTAAAAATGAATAAAAAATTAATATGTTTTTAATTAATACATTTTATTCATTTTCTATATTTATATTTAATATATATTATTTATTACTATTTATTACTATTTATAATTAATGTGTGTATGTGTATATATATTAAATTTATTCATCTTTATTAATTATTGTTTCACTAATAAATTTTTTAATAATTTTCTAATTTATTCATTTTTAATTTTTTTTGTTTAATTATTACAATTTATTCATTTTATATATCTATATTTACAATATAATATTTATTAATATTTATAATTTATATATATGTATATTAAATTTATTTATTTTTATTAATTATTATTTGGTCAATAAAATTTTTAATATTTTTTTTAATTTCATTATTTTTAATTCTTATTTTTTTAATTATTTAATTTTATTCATTTTATATATCTATATTTAATATATACTATTTATTAATATTTATAATTTATGTATATATATTAAATATATTAATAATTATTTAATTAAAAAATATTATTATTTTTTAAATTTGTTCATTTATAATTTTTATTTGTTTAATTATTTCAATTTTCTATTATTTTTAATACTTGTATTTTTTTATTGGTTTGTATAAAAAAATTAAGGGATAGACCGGGAGGTCAAATAGCTGGGTCAGGTCGTCCAGGACCTGAATGGGAGTATGAAGGTGGGCCAAGTACCGCAGGAAGCAAACATTGGGCCAAGGCCCACATGGGCCCGTGTAGGACCCATGTATGTATGTGTGGTGTATATAAAGAAGTAGTCTCACTTGCACTGTTTTGATGTGGGACTCATCATGCGATCGAGACCTTTATCAGTGCTAAAAAAATGATGATAAAGGGAATCCTTTATCAGCACTTAAAATAATGCACTAATAAAAGGGTATCTTTTATCAGTGCTAAAAAACTGATAAAGGTAACTCTTTATCAGAGCTAAATAAAAAGCACTGATTAAATGTGTCTTTTATCAACGCTAAAAATAAAGTACTGATAAAAGGTATTCTTTATTAGCTTTTTTCGCTAACACTGATAAAGACTAGCATTGTATATTGTGCGTTTTGTTTTAATAAACATTCGGAGGTTTGTGGAGCACATGTGGATCACTAATGCAGGGAATCTATTCTTAATTCCAACAAAACAATGATTGTACATCGTAGAGACGTCAGATCCATCAACAAAGAAAGAATTTCTCACAAAGTAATTCTTTAATTGATTAAATTAATTATAAATAATATGAGCTGATCTTGCACTTTGCTTCCAACATTTTTCTATTGTCTGTATTCTTTGATTCAATTTCATTGATCATGGTGTTTATCATCATGTAAATCTTGGATTAATCATCAATCATGACAAAAAGATTAGTTGGGCATGCCCCATCTGCCGCTTCCGCTGCGCTCATAACCTTCAACTACATCAAGAAGATAATTGAGAAGTTCAATTTGTCTGGATATAAGGCAGACTCAACTCCATTGGTAGGACACTTGAAATTGACCAAGGAGAAGGTTCCTAAAATGAAAGATGAGGTTTAGTACATGGAGAAAGTTTCGTTTTCATCACCAGTAGGAAGCCTGATGTACAACATAATATGTATTCGACTAGGCATTGCATTTGCAGTGTGAGTGGTGATTCATTTCATGTCAAATCCAAGAAGGGAACACTGAGAGGCTATGAAGTGGATCATCCGGTACTTGAAGGGATTAGAAGATACAAATTTATGATTTGGGATGGATGATCCATTGCAAGGTTATGTCGATGATAACATTGTTGGGAATTCAAACACATGAAAGAGCACCATAGGGTTTGTGTTCACCTATTAAGGAATGAAAATTTTCCAGATGTCGTGGCTACAACCAATTGTTACATTATCCACCACATAAGCTAAGTATGTGGTGGAAATGGAAGCTGGAACGGATTTGATATGGTTGGCATGCTTGCTGGAGGAACTCAAAATATGCCAAGAGGATGGAGTGATGTTCTGTGATAGTAATTCACTTGTCTTAGAATCCAGTGTTTAATGCAAGAACAGAACACATTAACCTAAAATATTACTTCATCCAGAATTTTCTAGAGTACAAGGTGCTAGAGTTGCAAAAGATAGTTTGGAAGCAGAATCAAGCAAATATGTTCACCAAGACTTTATTCCATGAAAGTATGAGGCAAAAAAGTGCCTCAGTGGGCCTTAGGTGAATAGAAGGTGTTAGAGAACATTAACTGGTGTCGCTACTGAAGGTCAGTGGATGTGCCAAAGTGTGGGAGAGTTGTCACGGTTTCCTTAAAGTAGTCTTCAAGTGAGAGATTGTTAGGATATAAATCTTGTTCAAGTGTCGAGTCAATCTACTCGACAGAGAAGCTCAGGAAGATACCCTTGATCTGTTAAGTATAAGGACAATGGATGACATCATCCCAAACATGCTAATCAGAAGATGGTGTCTTCTAATGGGTGCGCTAGTTGATTCATCAGCATAAGTTCAATGTGGAAGTTACGGCAAGGCCCTTTCTCGAGGTTCAGCGGAAAAAGTCTAGGTAATGTTTAACTATTCAATGGAAGTTGGTGGTCATGGTTAAAGTTGTTATAGGAAATTGTTAGTCAGCATGGTACAACTATGGGACAATCACAAATATTAGAAGTCGGTGTAACTGGATGGTCGGTTGGGCCTCACTATTTAGGTGGGGTGGGACCACTTTACGAGTGTAACTATGACTCGGATTCCAATGTTATATTATATCAGTAACTAATGATTGTGATTGTAATTCCTTATATATTCTGATAGTAATGAGAACGGCATTAGTGTCCTCTCATGGATGTAGAACTCATATCTAAATCACATAAACCAAAGTGTTTGTTCCTTACTATCTTTATTGTATGATTATTTTTGTGAGTCATGAGTTTTCTTTTGTGTGTGAGGCTGGCTTAGTGGGTGATTTAGGGTGTGTGATCTTCCTAAGTTTTGATACCCCAAGCCAAAGGGAGTCCTATGATCATGGGAGTGTCAGAGGTTTGGTTTTCTACTATGTGGCATCTTCCGGTGGATAACTTCTAGAAATCAGGGTTTTTCCAAAGGATCTCCCAACACCCACCCCAACCCAAACCACATGCACCAACATTGATGTCTATAATAATAATAATAATAAGTATTTATTTGGGGATACAAGCATGAAAAACAACATATGCTATCAAATTTGACCAGGCCATGCCCCAAAGGGCTGACCCATCCCCGGTTGGACAGACACACACACTAAAATAGGACCTGAATGCCTTACAACATGGTCTGAAGGCCTTTACACTACAAAAAATGTTCTCATTGGAGGGGTTATTTTTTTGTTTAGAAGGGGTTATAACCCCTTCTAAATGCTTTATCATTGGTTGTGTTAAACCACTACTAAAGTAGCAGTATTCTATTATTAGAGATAGTTTTCACTAACCGTTGGTAGATGGAGTAGTGAATTAGAAATAGTTGTATTATAAGGGGTTTACACCCCTTCTAATGTTGCTCTAAATTCACCTAAAACTAGATCTTTAGAAGGGGTTTAAACCCCCTTTAAATTTATTTATTATTTAGAGGTGGATAGAACCGCCACTAATTGATCTTCAAATGAATGATTAGAGGCATTTTTTCAAATGCATCTAATCACTAAAAGTTTTTAGGGTAGGGGCGATCTGAACCTCCCCTTCTAATGTTGCTCTAAATTCACTGGAAATGAGATCTTTAGAAAAGGTTTAAACCCCTTATAATTTATTTATTATTTAGAGGCGAGCAGAACCACCTCTAATGGATCTTCAAAGGGATAGTTAGAGGTGTTCCAACCGCATATAATCACCAAAAGTTTTTAGGGGCGGTTTGAACCGCCCATAAATATGTCTCTTTTTTTAACATTTTTTTAATCGCCATAAGAGCCACCCCTCCGGTGATCTCCCACACCTAACTCCAGTTCTCCATTTCCACATGCTCCCTTACCCACCCCTCTAGTTCTTTCTCACCAATCATCGAGTCACAGTCCCCCACCGTCAACTTTTCCCTACTATTCTCTACTCCTCCCACTAGAAAACCCCCCATGCATGTGTGTGTGCCACCTATAAAGGATCTGGATGTAGTAGAAGCATGGCGGTTGGGAGGGACAAACATTACTTTTTCCATAATCGATGACCAATCTGGGATCAATATGATGATGAATTCCAGTATCTAAAAATTAAAATCAAAGATTTAGAAAAAGAGAAGAAAAGCATTGGATCTGAGAAAGATGATCTTGCATGTCATGTTTATAATTAATTTATTAATTTCTGAAGAAAATAGATACTTGGGTATTTGGTACTTTCTTCGTTGATGATCGTTGATTTTCTAGAATGACCCTTTCGGATTTCCTTCATTGCACTCATGATTATCCAAAGTAGAATCCCTCTAGTGGTGATCCAAACGTGCTCTAATGGTCATTGAACAATGCCACTCATTCTCTGAGTGATAGCATGGTGAAGTGAATGTATTGCATTGATCGTTCTTCATCACTAATTTAAAAACTTCACTTTTTCTTGAGAGGTAGAGATGAGATGAGTCGAGACATAAAATTTTTGGATCAACAATTCTCAATTCATCGGGATTTGGAACAATAGACGTACCAACCAAATAATTCACATGGGGTATCAGTTAAAATATTTAATTATAAAACAGTGATTAAATGCAATTATAACTATTAGAGAAAACTCATGCCACATAATAACAATAAAAACACTATTATTTGTGGTGCGCCAACTTACGCAAAACGGAACCATAAATAAAATCTCATTTCATATAATTATAATAGTATTATTATAATTTCTTACGTCAACTAGATAAAAATTATTTACCGACTGGTAAATAATTAATTTATCAACGGACACGGTCTTGGTCTGTTCGAACTCCTCTTCCATTAATTGAACACCCAAATAAAATATATTATTCTCTTAAAAAATAATTTTTTTTACAAACTAGTAAATAAATATTTATTAAATGTTCAATAAAATAAATAAATAAATTTTATTCACAATCTGGTGAATAAATATTTATTTAATTTATGCGATTATTTTAACTTGAATAAAATTATTCCTCGGTCTTGAGAATAATATTTATTCCATTAATTAAATTCAATTATAATTTAATCGAGACCACCAGAAACACTTAGTGTGTGACCCTCTAGGATTCTTTCTCATTGGCATTAGGTGGGCTTGCCTAAAGTCCAAGATTACTGTCTAGAAACGGGTCAAGGAACCCAAGAGAAATAACTTAAAGTCGCAAAGATGACATCCACATATGAACGATCGGTTTGTAATATAATCCCTTTGTTATAATATCTCATACAGTTGGTTTAATGATAGTGTCGTCAACCTATATGCTTGATACATCATTCTTTGACTACCTAAAATAAACTCATCGTTTCACCATGGCCATAGAATTTAGGGTAACATTTCTATTTAAATCAAAAGGCCGAGATATCTACTTCCATAAATGGAAGGGACAAATCCTTCCTCAAATTATCCATTAATAACATGTCATTCATGACGCACCCAACATACCCTACTTCCCGCCAATATATGGCGTGACGGTTTTTGTCAGTAAATAAAAATGTGTGATCCATGAAACGTATTAATGATAATCTTAAAGTATAAGGACCATTACACATTCTTGTGGATAGGAATATCCAATGACACAAAAATATGTGGAATTCCTACAGGCAGTTATGTTCTCATAATCTCTCGTCTTAGAGATTACTGGGTGAAAACTTCAGGAGAAGAAGTCTCATCCACTTATGAGTACTCACACCTAACAGTATGTATACTATGTGTCCCATCATATTATTTCATCTAACCATAGAACTATATTTAAAAATATTTTCATAGCACTTCAAGGTTCTCATCAAAGCGGGGAACTGTTATGACCTTATTAATATGACAAATACTCTAGTATATTATTATATTATAGTCATGAAAAACAATGAAAAATATGTAATAAGATGCTTAATTTTAAATACATTAAATATTCATGTAATCAAAGTACAAAAATTTGGTTCTAGGACACCAACTCCAGCAAACGCTCACTTGGACTAGAGCCAACTGCCAATGACTTTCAGTCTGCTAGACATCACATGATGATCATGTTTCGGATGAGTCAATGATTTATTCAAGGGGTCTTCCACGTTGTCTTATATGAAAATACTAATTACTGCAACTTCACCTCTCTGAGAAAAATCCCTTAAGAGATGATACTTTCGAATTATGTGCTTCGTCCGCTGATGTAGCCTTGGCTCTTTTGTGAGATCCACCACTGTAGTATTATCACAATAGAGTGTTATGGGATCTTTACTGCTAGGAACCACATCCATCTCTTAGATAAATCTTCACATCAAAATTGATTCTTTAGTTACCTCAGAAGCTTCAATATACTCAAACTCTACTCTAGAATCTACGACCACACCTTACTTTGAGATCTTTCAGCTCCCATCACCTCCATTCAAACTGAATTTGTATCCCATTTGTGACTTCATGTCATCTTGATCAGTATGGAAACTAGCATCTTCATATCCTCTGATTACTAGTTCTTCATCTCCTCCATAAACCAAGAAAATATCCTTAGTATACCTTAGATACTTAAGGATAGTCTTGACTATCATCCAATGGCAGTCACCTAGATCATCTTGATATCTTCCTACCACACTCAATGAATAGGTGACATCTGGCCTAGTACATAGCATAACATACATGAATGGCCCAATTGCTGATGTGTATGGAATCTTTTCCATTATCTTTATTTCCTCATGCGCCTGAGGACACATTTTCTTGGAAAGATGAATGTCATGTGATGCTGGCAACAATCCCTTATTGGATTATTCCATACTGAATCTTTTCAGTATCTTTTCAATATATGTTCTTTGACTTAAACCCAGAAATCTCTTGGATCTATCACGATGGATCTTGATCTCAAGAATATATGTTGTCTCTCCCAAGTCCTTCATGGTGAAGCATTTATTCAACCATTCTTTAACAAACTATAAGACTGGTATTTTGTTTCCAATAAGTAATATGTCATCAACATATACTATTAGGAAAACAACTGCACTCCCACTAAACCGTTTTTAGACACAAGGCTCACATTCATTCTTTATAAAACCAAATTCCGTTATGGATTCATCAAAATGAATGTTCCATTACCTTGATGCTTTCTTTAATCCATAAATGGATTTTTTTTCAACTTGTATATCTTATTGAAATCCTTTGGAGTCAAAAACCCTTCAGGTTGTGTCATATAGACATCTTCCCGAAGGTTCCCATTAAGGAATTCTATTTTGACATCCATTTTCCAAATCTCATAGTCATGGTAAGTGTCAATGGTCAGTATAATTTTGTTGGATTTCAGTATTGAATTTTGATGGATTTCAGCATCGAAACTGGTGAAAAGGTTTCGTCATAATCAATGCCTTGATGCAGTTTAAACCCTTTTGCAACCAATCATGCCTGATAGGTATTGACTTGTCCTTCCATGTCCAGTTTCTTCTTGAATACCCATTTGCAACCAACGGGTTTTACATCTACTGGAGGATCTACCAAAATTCAGACTTGGTTTTGGTATATGGAATCCATTTTAGAATTCATGAATTCCTACCACTTGGTAATGTATGTGCCACTTATTGCTTCTTTGTAGGTTAGAGGATCATTATTATCAACTAATAATGAGTCACCATCCTCAGTAACTAGAAAATCATACCATTCTAGTTCTCTAACATCTCTTGTACTCCTACATAGTACTTGTGTCTCTAGAATAGATCTTTATTTCATGGGGCTTTTTGGAATCTTGTCTTGTACCAACTCTTGTGTACCTTGATCCTCAACTTCATCGAATTTTATCTCTCTTACACTATCTATTTTAGAGATGTACTCCCTCTCAAGGAATATGGTGTGTCTTTCCACTATAACATTTTTGTTTGAGGGGTCTTATAGGTAATATCCCATTTTTTCTTTGGGGTATCTTATAAAGGTATACTTTGTGCCTCAGGGTGTGATTTTGTTACTTTAAGAGGCCTTAACAAACATTTCACTTCCCCACACATGTAAATTCGATAACATGGATTTTCTTCCACTCCAAATCTCATATGGAATACCACTTATCGATTTAGTTGGTACTTGGTTTAGTATGTGTACTTTTTGTTTGTAACGCATATCCCGAAAAGGATAATGGAAGACTTTCATTACTCATCATTGATCTCACCATTTCCAAAAAGGTGTGGTTCCTCATTTCACTTAAACCATTCTAATGGTTCTTGTAAGGAGGAGTGAGTTGGGATAGGATCCCAAATTCCCGTAAGTAATCAATGAAGTCTTGATTAAGATATTCTCTGTCTTAGTCTGAGCAAAGTTTCTTAATCCTCTTACCAAACTGGTTCTCAACTTCATTCTTATATTCCTTGAATTTATCAAAATAATATGACTTATACCTCATTAAGTAAATATATCCATATCTACTAAAATAATTAGTAAACATGTGTGACATACACCAAGTGGTTTTAGTTTGAAAGAATATAAATATCCATCTTGATGTAATTTTGTCAAGTGTTTCTCATTTACATGACCTAGCTGGTGATGCCAAAGTTGGGTATGGTATGAGTCGTGTCAAGTAACGTAGTTATTGATTGTTATATATGAAACACACAGCTTTATGTTCCCTTGCCCCTCCTTTGATCTTCCTTTTTTTGGAAGGGCGTGAAGAATATTTGGGCTTAAAGCTCTTTTTCTTTCCTTTCCTTTTGTTCACCATAAGAATAGAAGGCTTATCACGCTTCATATCTTTATTTACTTAGAAAAGATAGATAAGAAGGTCTGGAAGATACTTCTCAATGTTGTTCATATTAAAATTCACAACAAAACTAGATAAGATCAGAGGGAGTGATGTAATAACGAGATCGGTACCCAGTTCTTCGGGCAGTTTAAACCTTAGAACCTCAAGGCGCTCAATGTAGCCAATATGATTGATTACGTGAGGCCTAGCTGGGGAACCCTTTCCAAGATTACTCTAAAAGAGTTCCTTGGAGATCTCAAATCATTCTTTTCTTTCTCACTTCAGGTAAAGACCATGGAGGTGCTCAAGCATGTTATAGGCATCCATGTTTTCATGAAAATTCATGAGTTCACTAGACATTGATGATAAAATCAAACATTTAATGTCAACCACATCATTAATATGTTTCTCATAGACCAGTAACTCTTCATCACTCGCCTCTTGGGAAGGCGGATCAGGTAATGAGGGCTCTAGCATGTAAGATTTTTGTTCATGGAATAGAATGACCTGAAGGTTTGTAAACCATTCTTGGAATTTACTGTCGGTGAGCATGTTCTCTTTATCCAGTATTGATCACAGGGATAGTGTGGTTTACGAGCTTGTTATTTTTTATTCTATAATTAAAAGATCAGGTAATTATTACTTTCTTGATTGCATTTTATGAGAAATAATAAATTAATTTTATTAAGTCTCTCACTATTTTATCAATTCTCAATGGCCCTCACCATTGAACTCAGAATGTCTAGTTTCTAGGACATTTTAGTGGCAAGGATCCATATTACCCTTTTTTATAACCCCAAAAAGGGTTGGTCAATCTATTTGAAGGTATTTAGGTAGGTAGGTCTTTTCTAATTGCACGGTTGTAGCTCCTTGATCCATTGAGTGGACTCCCCAGTCCTAAAATCTTGACTTGGATTTCTTCAACACTTACCTACAAATTTACACCAAGTCTAGTAAGGGCTACTCCTCTTTATGTAAAATGGTTAAGTCAACCTAAAACTTTCATAAGATCTTCCTGTATAAAAGTAAGTGTCCTAACAAGGGCTGGTCAAACACATAGTTTTATTAAGTCTTGCTCTTAATCAAGTAACATAAGGCTTAGTCTGACTTAATATTTTATTGAGGGTTTTTTATATTTTATGCATAAATTGCCTTATTATCTTTATCACATTCTTGTTAATATTAAGTGGAACTTACTTAAGTGATTAACCATGTCTTGATAATATTTACGCATAAGCCTGGTTTATTTTAGTTCCATCTTGCATGCTTCTTAATTCATTAATTATGTAGTCACGACAATACATCCATAATGAAAAACCATGCAACTAACAGAAATAAAACAAAAGCATTATCATGAGCTCTTCTAATGGTTAGTTTATCTAGCAGGTGATAAACTAATCGCAGACCTAGGGTAGAAACACCTTGAACCATTTATGGTTCGTGTCTACAACTTTCCACATGTCCACCTTTGTATCTCCTTGGATTGGTTTCACCTAGGCTCCTTACTTGAACCGCCTCCACAAGCTTGGGAGCTT
Source organism: Viscum album (assembly GCA_963277665.1). NCBI lineage: Eukaryota > Viridiplantae > Streptophyta > Magnoliopsida > Santalales > Viscaceae > Viscum > Viscum album. The sequence continues at coordinate 1,423,418,612 of OY728161.1, forward strand.
CATCCTTTATATATGCTTTTTAACTCACACATAGGTGAGGGGTAAAGGGGGGTTTACATAAAAGAAACCATGGGCACTCATGCCCTACATATTAATGAAGATTCAATGATTCGCTGCATAGAGACTGAAAAAGAAGAGGAAGATATGATTATAGGCCTAAAATTCATAAGAAAGAAACCCAAACCAATTACAGGGGGATTGTTGAACTCAAAGGGTGAGGTTTTGATCATCCAGGCTTGTGAAATCAATAAGACTCGAATGAGGAGTAGATACCCTAAACTTGGAACCCACGATAGCACCGAGCCAAGAAAACACCACACTAACGCACACCGCGGAACCTAAAAAAGCAAGAAATTAGAGAGGAGGAGAAATAAATAATATACCTTAGATTCTAGGCTTGATTCATCTGAGAGAAAGTCAAGGGGGGTGATGGCAGCAGCGGACTTCCATGAAAGCTTGAGAGGCGTGACTAAAATCGATTCTATTAGGGTTCTTTTAAAAAGAGTAGAAAGGGTTTTATCAACACTTCTAAAAAAACATTGATAAAGATACCTTTTATCGGTGCTAAAATAATAATTTTTGATAAAAGGTATCTTTATCAGTGCTAAAAAAGCACAAATAAAAGCCATCTTTATCAGTGCTAAAGTTTTAATGATGATAAAAGATTTGTTATTATAATTATAAATAAATATATTTGTTAATATATTTATAAATATTTTTATATTATTATAAATGTATTTATATCATTATATTTATTTATTTATTTAATAAATATACCAAATATATTCATTATTTAAATATATTTATTATAATTTTATAATTATTTAAATATATAATTATTTATTTATAATTATATAAATACTATTAAAAATATATTTATTTATTTATTTATAATTATAAATATATGATTTTATAAATATAGTAAATATAAATTTATAAATATATTTATAATTATTTATTTATAATTTTAAATGTATTTATATCATTATATATATTTATATCATTATATATATTTATATCATTATATATATTTATATCATTATATATATTTATATCATTAAAAATATATTTAATAAATATATATAAATATAAATATAAATATAAATATAGTAAATATATTCATTATTTAAATATATTTATTATATTTTAATAATTATAAATATATTAATATCATTATATATATTTATATAATTATATATAGATAAATATAATTATAAATATAATTATAAATATAAATATATATATAAATATAGTAAATATATTCATTATTTAAATATATTTATTATAATTTTATAATTATTTATTTATAATTATATAAATACTTTTTTAAAAAAATTAATATTTATAAAATTATATCATTATATATATTTATATAATTATATATATATAATAAATATATATAAATATAAATATAAATATAGTAAATATATTCATTATTTAAATATATTTATTATAATTTTATAATTATTTAAAAATATAATTATTTATTTATAATTATATAAATACTTTTTTTAATATAATCTTTATTTATTTATAATTATAAATATATAATTTTATAAATATAGTAAATATACATTTATAAATATATTTTTAACATTATTAATGAATATATAATCTTAAATGCATGCATGTTAAAAATGAGTGAAGTGGAATAATTAAAAATGAGTACACTTTAAAAATATTGAAAAAATGGATAAGTTTTATTAATTAAATATAAATTATTAAAAGAATATGGATATATATTGAAATGAAGATGAATACATATTGAAAATATTAAAACATAATGTGTGTGTGTGTTAGAAAATGATTAAATTCCAAAAAAATAAAAAAATATTAAAAATGAATAAATAATACTTAATTATAATCATATTAAAAATAAATAAATAAAATTTATCGATTAAAAACATAAGATATTAATTGTATCATGTTACTAAATGAAATTCTCAAATGGATATTAAAATTTGAAAAATGACATAAATATTATGTGTATGTGTTTCTATATAAGATTCCATTAATTATGTAAATATTTGTGTGTGTGTGTTGTATATAAAAATTAATTAATTACATATATGTATGTGTGAAATCAATATGATACATGTTTGATATATGTTAAATTGAAAAATCAAACGACATTCGATTAATGTCCACTACAGGATACAGTTACTCCATATTTTTATTTAATATTAATTTTTAATTATAAACCATTCTTCAATAAATATATGACTTATTTAATGTAAGCATAAATATTTTATATTATATAAATCATATTTTAGGAAATATTTTATATATTTATATATATATATATATAAATATATATGAATATATTTCTATATTAAATGTATTAATGAATAATTATGTATAAAACCATTAGAAATGAATAAAAAATTAATATTTTTTTAATTATTACGTTTTATTCATTTTTTCTATTTATATTTAATATATATTATTTATTTCTATTTATAATTAATGTGTGTGTGCGTGTATATATTAAATTTATTCATCTTTATTAATGATTGTTTCACTAATAATTTTTTTAATAATTTTCTAATTTATTCATTTTTAATTTTTTTTGTTTAATTATTAAAATTTATTCATTTGATATATCTATATTTACAATATAATATTTATTAATATTTATAATTTATATATATGTGTATTAAATTTATTCATTTTTATAAATTATTATTTGGTCAATAAATTTTTTAATATTATTTTAACTTAATCATTTTTAATTCTTATTTGTGTAATTATTTCATTTTATTCATTTTATATATCTATATTTAATATATACTATTTATTAATATTTATAATTTATGTATATATATTAAATTTATTAATAATTATTTAATTAAAAAATAATATTATTTTTTAAATTTATTCATCTTTAATTTTTATTTGTTTAATTATTTCAATTTTTTATTATTTTTAATACTTGTATTTTTTTTATTGGTTTGTATAAAAAAATTAGGGGATGGATCGGGTGGTCAAATAGCTTGGTCGGGTCGTCCAAGACCTGAATGGGAGTATGAAGGAGGGCCAAGTACCATAGGAAGCATACGTTGGGCTAAGGCCCACGTGGGCCCGTGTAGGGCCCGTGTATGTGTGTGTGGTGTATGCGAGAGCCCATCCCCACAACAGGCTTCTGAGTGTGGGATGCATGGGAATGATATATAAAGAAGTAGTATCACTTGTGATGTTTTGATGTGGGACTCATCGCATGATCGAGACCTTTATCGGTGCTAAAAAAGTGATGATAAAGGGAATCTTTTATCAGCACTAAAAATATTGCACTGATAAAAGGGTGTCTTTTATCAGCACTAAAAAACTGATAATGGTAACTCTTTATCAAAGCTAAATAAAAAGCACTGATTAATGGTGTCTTTTATCAACGCAAAAAATAAAGTACTGATAAAAGGTACTCTTTATCAGCTTTTTTCGCTAACACTGATAAAGACTAGCATTGTATATTGCGCATTTTGTAGTAGTAAACGTTCGGAGGTTTTTGGATCACGTGTGGATCACTACTCAAGGGAATCTTTTCTTAATTCCTATAACTCAACAATTGTATGACGTAGAGACGTCAGATCCATCAACAAAGAAATAATTTCTCACAAAGTAATTCCTTAATTGCTTAAATTAATTATAAATAATATGTGATGATCTTGCGCTTTGGTTCTGGCATTTTTTTATTGTCTATATTCTTTGATTCAATTTCATTGATCGTGGTGTTTATCATCGTGTAAATCTTGGATTAATCATCAATCGTGACAAAAAGCTGAGTTGGGCATGCCCCATCTGGCACTTCCGTTGTGCTCAGAACCTTCAACTATATCAAAAAGATAATCGAGAAGTTCAATTTGTCAGGATATAAGGCAGACTCAACTCCATTGGTAGGATACTTAAAATTGACCAAGGAGAAGGCACCTAAAATGAAAGATGAGGTCTAGTACATGGCGAAAGTTTCATTTGCATCACCAGTAGGAAGCCTAATGTACAACATGATATGTATTTGACTATATATTTCATTTGTAGTGTGAGTGGTGAGTCATTTCATGTCAAATCCAGGAAGGGAACACTGAGAGGCTGTGAAGTGGATCGTCTGGTACTTGAAGGGATTGGAATATACAACTTTATGCTTTGGGTTGGATGATCCATTGCAAGGTTATGTCAATGAAAACATTGTTGGGGATTCAAACACCTGAAAGAGAACCATAGGGTTTGTGTTCACCTATTAAGGAATGACAATTGGCCAGATGTCATGGCTACAACCAGTTGTTACATTATCCACAACGGAAGCTAAGTATGTGGCGGAAACGGAAGCTGGAACGGATTTGATATGGTTAGCATGCTTGTTGGAGGAACTCAAAAGATGCCAAGAGGACGGAGTGATGTTCTCTGATATTAATTCACTTGGCTTGGAATCTAGTGTTTCATGCAAGAACGAAACACATTAACCTAAAATATTACTTTATCTGAAATTTGTTGGAGGACAAGGTGCTAGAGTTGCATAAGATAGTCAGGAAGCAGAATCAAGCCAATATGTTTACCAAGACTTTAGTCCATGAAAGTCTGAGGAAAAAATGTGTCTCAGTGGTCCTTGGGTGAACAGAAGGTGTTAGAGAACAATGACTGGTGTGGCTACCAAAGTTCAGTGGATGTGCCAAAGTGTGGGAGAGTTGTCACGGCTTCCTTAAAGCAGTCTTCAAGTGAGAGATTGTTAAGATATGAAGCTTGTTCAAGTGTCAAGTCAATCTACCAGACAGAGGATATTATGAAGATACCCTCAATATATTAAGTGTAGCGACAATGGATGACATGATCCCAAACATGTTGATCAGAAGATAGTGTCTTCTGATGAGTGCACTGGTCAATTCATCAACATAAGTTCAATGGGGAAGTTATGACAAAGCCCTTTCTCATGGTTCAGTGACAAAAGGCTAGGTAACATTTAATTATTCAATGGAAGTTGGGGGTCATGGTTAAAGTTGTTATAGGAAATTGTTAGTAGGCATGGTACAACTATGGGACAATCAAAAATATCAGAAGTTGGTGTAATTGGATGGTCGGTTGGGCCTCACTATTTAGGTGGGGTGGGACCACTTTTACGGGTGTAACTGTAACTCGGATTCCAAGGTTGTATGATATCAGACACTACTAATTGTGATTGTAATTCCTTATATCTTCTGATAGTAATGAGAATGACATCAGTGTCCTCTCGTGGATGTAGGACTCATATCTAAATCACATAAACCAAAGTTTTTGTTCCTTACTATCTTTCTTGCATGATTATTTGTGTGAGTCATGAGTTTGCTTGTGTGTGTGAGGTTGGCTTGGTGGGTGATTTAGGGTGTGTGATCTTCCTAAGTTTTGATACCCCAAGACAAAGGGAGTCCTTCTGATCATGGGAGTGTCAGAGTTTTGGTTTTCCACTGTGTGGCATCTTCCAGTGGATAACTTCTAGAAATCAGGGTTTTTTCAATGGATCTCCCAACACCCACCCCAACCCAAACCACATGCACCAGCATTTATGGCCATAATAATAATAATAATAATAAGTATTTATTTGGTGATACAAGCATGAAAAACAACATATACTGTCAAACTTGACCAGACCACGCCCCAAAGGGCTGACCCATCCCTGATTGGACATACACACACACTAAAATAGGACCTGAATGCCTTACAACATGGTCTTAAGACCTTTACACTACAAAAATTTTCTCATTAGAGGGGGTTATTTGTGTGTTTAGAAGGGGTTATAACCCCTTCTAAATTCTTTAACATCGGTTGTGGTGAACCACTACTAAAGTAGTGGTATGCTATTATTAGAGATGGTTTTTACTAACCATTGGTAGATAAAGTAGTGAATTATCAGTGGTTGTATTAGAAGGGGTTTAAACCCCTTATAATGTTTCTCTAAATTCACCTAAAACTGGATCTTTAGAAGGGGTTTAAACCCCTTTAAAATTATTTATTATTTAGAGGTTGGTAGAACCGCCACTAATTGATCTTCAAGGGTATGATTAGAGAAAGTTTTCCAACTGCATCTAATCACTGAAATTTTTTTGGGTAGGGTAGATCTAAACCTCCCCTTCTAACGTTGCTCTAAATTCACTAGAAATAAGATCTTTAGAAGACGTTTAAATCCCTTATAATTTATTTATTATTTAGAGGCGAGTAGAACCGCCTCTAATGGATCTTCAATGGGATAGTTAGAGGTGTTCTGACCGTATCTAATCACTGAAAGTTTTTAGGGGTGATTTGAACTGCCCATAAATATGACTCTTTTTTTAAACATTTTTTTATCGCCACAGGAGCCACCCCTCCGGTGCTCGCCCCCACCTCCTTCCAATTTTTCATTTCCCCACACCCCTCCCCCACCCCTCTCGTTCTTTATCACCAGTAGTCGAGGAATGGACCCCCACCTTCAACTTTTTACAACTATTCTCCACTCCTCTCATTGGACAACCCCCCATGCATATGCACGTGCCACTTATGAAGGATCCAGACGCAGTGGAAGCATGGTGGTTTGGAGGTCCAAACTTTTCTTTTTCCATAATCGATGACCAATTCGGGATTAATACGACGATGAACACCAGTATCCATAAATTAAAATCAAAGATTTAGAAAAAGAAAAGAAAATCATTGGATCTGAGAAATGGGATCTTGCATATCATGTTTATAATTAATTTATTAATTTCTAAAGAAAATAAATACTTGGGTCTTTGGTACTTTCTTCATTGATGATCGTTGATTGTCCGGAATGACCCTTACGTATTTCCTTCATTGCGCTCATGAGGATCCAAAGTAGAATCCATCTAGTGGTGATCCACACGTGCTCTAATGGTCTTTGAACAACACCACTCATTCTCTGACTGCTAGCACGGTGAAGCGAATGTCTTGCGTTGATCATTCTTGATCACTCGTTTACGAACTTCACTTTTTCTTAAGAGTGAGAGATGAGATAAGTCGAAAGAGAAAATGTTTGGATCAACAATTCTCAATTCATCGGGGTTTGGTACAATAGACGCACCTACCTAATAATTGACATGGGGTCTCAGTTACAATATTTAATTGAAAAACAACGATTAAATGAAATTATAACTATTAGAGAAAACTCATGCCACATAATAACAATAAAAGCACCATTATTTGTGGTGCGCCAACTTACGAAAAACAGAACCATAAATAAAATCTCATGCCACATAATGATAATAGTATTATTATTATTTCTTACGTAAACTGGATAAAAATTATTTACCGACTTGTAAATAATTAATTTATCAATGGACACGGTCTTGGTACCTTCAAACTCCTCTTCCATTAATTGAACACCCAAATAAAATATTTCATTCTCTTAAAAAAATATTTTTATTTACAAACTAGTAAATAAATATTTATTAAATGTTCAATAAAATAAATAAATTTATTTTATTCACAATCTGGTGAATAAATATTTATTTAATTTATACGATCATTTTAACTTGAATAAAATTATTCCTCGGCCTTGAGAATAATATTTATTCCATTAATTAAATTCAAATAGAATTCAATCAAGACCACCGAAAACACTCAGTGTGTGACCCTCTAGGATTATTTCTCATTGGCATTAGAAGAGCTTGCCTAAAGTCCAAGATTACTCTCTAGCAATGGGTCAAGGAACCCAATAGAAATAACTTAAAGTCGCAATGATGACATCCACATATGAATGATTAGTTTGTAATACAATACCTTTGTCACAATATCTCATCCAATAGGTTTAATGATAGTGTCATCAACCTATATGCTTGATACATCATTCTTTGACTACCTGTAATAAATTCATTGTTACACCATGGCCATGGAATTTAGGGCGACGGTTCTATTTCAATAAAAGGGCCGAAATATCAAATTCCATAAATAGAAGGTACAAATCCTTCCTCAAATTATCCATTAATAACATGTCATTTGTGATGCACCCAACATACCCTACTTCCCGCCAACATATGGCATGATGGTTTTCGTCAGTAAATCAAAATGTGTGAACCGTGAAATGTATTAATGATAATCTTAAAGTCTAAGGACCATTACACATGCTTGCGGATAGGAATATCTGATGACACGAAAACATGTGGAATTCCTACTGGTAGGTCTGTTATGATAATCTTTCATCTTAGAGATTACTGGGTGAAAACTTCATAAGAAGAAGTCTCATCCACTTACGAGTACTCACACCTAATAGTCTTTATACTATGTGTACCATCATAGTATGTCATCCAACCATAAAACTATATTTAAAAATATTGTCATAGCACTTCAAGGTTCTCATCATAGCGGGGAACTGCTATGACCTTATTAATATGAAAAATACTATAGGATATTATTACATTATAGTTATGAAGAACAATGAATAATATATAATAAGATGTTTAATATTTAAATACATTAAATATTCATGTAATTAAAGTACAAAAAATTGGTTCTAGGACACTAACTCCAGCAAACTCTCACTTAGACTAGAACCAACTGCTAACGACTTTCAGTCTTCTAGACCTCACATGATGATCATGTTTCTAATGAGTCAAAGCTTTAGTCAAGGGGTCTGTCATGTTGTCTTATGTGGAAATACTGATTACTGCAACTTCACCTCTCTGAGAAAAATCCCTCAAGAGATGATACTTCCGAAGTATGTGCTTCATCCGCTGATGTGGCCTTGGCTCTTTTGTGAGAGCCACCACTGTAGTATTATCACAATAGAGTGTGATTGGGATCTTTACTGCTAGGAACCACATCTATATCTTGAATGAATCTTCACATCCAAATTTCTTCTTTAGCTGTCTCAGAAGCTGCAATATACTTGAACTCTTCTCTAGAATCTACGACCACACCTTACTTTGAGCTCTTTCAGCTCACATCACCTCCATGCAAACCGAAGTTTTATGTCGTTTGTGACTTAATGTCATCTTGATCAGTCTGGAAACTAGCATCTTCATATCCTATTATTACTAGTTCCTCATCTCTTCCATAAACAAGGAACATATCCTTAGTACACCTCAGATACTTAAGGATAGTCTTGACTATCATCCAATGGCGGTCACCTGGATCAGCTTGATATCTTCCTATCGCAATCAATGCATAGGCGACATCTGGCCTAGTACATATAATAGCATACACGACTGACCCAATCGCTGATGCATATGTAATCCTTTCCATTCTCTTTCTTTCCTCATGTGTCTGAGGACACATTTTCTTGGAAAGATGAATGTCATGTGATGCTGGCAACAATCCCTTCTTAGATTGTTCCATACTAAATCTTTTCAGTATCTTGTCAATGTATGTACTTTGACTTAGTCCCAGTAATCTATTGGATCTATCATGATGGATCTTGATCCCAAGATTATATGTTATCTTGCCCAAGTCCTTCATAGAGAATCATTTATTCAATCATGCCTTAACAGACTATAAGACTGGTATTTTGTTTCCAATAAGTAATATGTCATCAACATATACTATTAGAAAAATGACTGCACTCCCACTAAACCGTTTATAGACACGAGGCTCACATTCATTCTTTATAAAACAAAATTCTGTTATGGATTCATCAAAATGAATGTTCCATTACCTTGATGCTTTCTTTAATCCATAAATGGATTTTTGCAACTTGCATATCTTATTGGCATCCTTTGGAGTCACAAACCCTTCAGGTTGTGTCATATAGACATCTTCCTAAATGTTCCCATTAAGGAAGGCTATTTTGAAATCCGTTTTCCAAATCTCATAGTCATGGTAAGCGGAAATGGCCAGTAGATTTTTGATGGATTTTATCATTGCATTTTGATGAGTTTCATCATTGAAACTGGTGAAAAGGTTTCATCGTAGTCAATGTCTTGATGTTGTGTAAACCCTTTTGCAACCAGTTGTGCCTTATAGGTATTGACTTGTCCTTCCATGTCCAGTTTCTTCTTGAATACCCATTTGCAACCAACAGGTTTTACATCTACTGGGGGATCTACCAAAATTCAGATTTGGTTTTGGTACATGGAATCCATTTTAGAATTCATGAATTATTTCCACTTGGAAATGTATATGCCACTTACTATTTCCTTGTAGGTTAGAGGATCATTATTATCACCTAATAATGAGTCACCATCCTCGGTAACTAGAAAATCATATCATTCCAGTTCTCTAACATCTCTTTTACTCCTACGTAGTACTTGTGTCTCTAGAACAGGTCTTTCTTTCACGGGGCTTTGTGGAATCTGTTCATGTACCAACTCTTGTGTACCTTGAGCCTCGACTTTATCGAAGCCTATCTCACTCACACTATCTCTTTTGGAGATGTGCTCCCTCTCAAGGAATATGGTGTGTCTTGCCACTATAACCTTTTTGTTTGAGGGGTCGTATGGGTAATATCCCATTGTTTCTATGAGGTATCCTATAAAGGTGTATTTTGTGCCTCAGGGTGCGAGTTTGTTACTTGAAGAGGCCTTAACAAACATTTCACTTCCCTACACATGTAAATTTGATAACATAGATTTTCTTCCACTCCAAATCTCATATGGAATACCATTTATCGATTTAGTTGGTACTTGTTTTAGTATGTGTACTATTGTTTGTAACTCATATCCCCAAAAGGATAATGAAAGACTTGCATGACTCATTATTGATCTCACCATGTCTAAAAAGTTGTGGTTCCTCCTTTCACTTACACCATTCTATTGGGGCGTTTAAGGAGGAGTGAGTTGGGATAAGATCCCAAATTCCCTTAAGTAATCAATGAAGTCTTGATTAAGATATTCCCCACCTTAGTCTGAGCAGAGTTTCTTAATCTTCTTACCAAATTGGTTTTCAACTTCATTCTTGTATTCCTTGAATTTATCAAAAGAATCTGACTTATACCTCATTAAGTAAATATATCCATATCTACTAAAATCATCAGTAAAATTTATAAATTATGAGTACCCACCCCTTGTTTCAACTGGAAATGGTCCACATACATTAGTATGAACTAATTCAAGAAGCTCTTTAGCACTTTCACCTTTCTCACTAAATGGGGATTTGGTCATTTTACCTTGTAAACATGCGTGACACACACTAAGTGGTTTTAGTTCAAAAGAATCTAAATATCCATCTTAATGTAATTTTGTCAAGTGTTTCTCATTTACATGACCTAGCTGGTGATGCCAAAGTTGGGTATGGTATGAGTCATGTCAAGTAACTTCGTTATCGATTGTCATATACAAAACACATAGCTTCTTGTTCCCTTGCCTCTCCTTTGATCTTAATTTTTTTGGAAGGGCGTGAAGATTCTTTGGGCTTAAATCTCTTTGTCTTCCCTTTCCTTTTGTTCACCATAAGAACAGAAGGCTTATCGCACTTCATATATTTATCTACTTGGAAAAGTAGGATAAGAAGATCTAGTAGATACTTCTCAATGTTGTTCATATTAAAATTCACAACAAAACTGGATAACCTCAGAGGGAGTGATGCAATAATGAGATCGGTACCCAGTTCTTTAGGAAGTTTAAACCTTAGAACCTCAAGGTGCTCAATATAGCCAATATGCTTGACTATATGAGGCCCAACTGGGGCACCCTTTCCAAGATTACTCTAAAAGAGTGCCTTGGAGATCTCAAATCATTATTGTATTTCTCTCTCCATGTAAAGACCATGGAGGTTCTCAAGCATGCTATAGGTATCCATGTTTTCATGAAACTTCATGAGTTCACTAGACATTGATGATAACATCAAACATTGAACGTCGACCACGTCGTTCATATGTTTCTCATAGACCAGGAACTCTTCATCACTCATCTCTTAGGTAGACAGATCAAGTAATGGGGACTCTAGCATGTAAGATTTCTTTTCATGGTATAGAATGACCCGAAGGTGTCTAAACCATTCTTGGAAGTTATTGTCAGTGATCATGTTGTATTTATCCAGTATTGATCGCTGGGATAGTGTGGTTGACGAGCTTGTTATTTTTTATTCTATAATTAAAAGAACAGATAATTATTACTTTCTTGATTACATTTTATAAGAAATAATAAATTAATTTTATTAAGTCTCCCACTATTTTATCAAGTCTCAATGGCCCTCACCATTGAACTCATAATGTCTAGTTGGTAGGACATTCTAGTGGCAAGGATCCATATTCCCCTTCGCATAACCCCAACAAGGGTTGGTCAATCTATTTGAAGGTATTTTAGCAGGCAGGTCTTTGCCAATTGTGCGCTTGTAGCTCCTTGATCCATTGAGTGGACTCTCCAATCCTAAAATCTTGAATTGGATTTCCTCAATACATACCTCCAAATTTACACCAAGTCTAGAAAGGGATACTCCTCTTTATGTAAAATGGTTAAGTCAACCTGAAACTTTCATAAGAGCTTCCTATATAAAAGTAAGTGTCCCAACAAGGGTTGGTCAAACACATAGTTTTATTGAGTCTTGCTCTTAATCAAATAACATAAGGCTTAGTCTGACTTAATATTTTATTGAGGGGTTTTTATCTTTTATGCGTAAATTGCCTTATTATCTTTATCACATGCTTGTTAATATTTAGTGGAACTTACTTAAGTGATTAACCATGTCTTGATAATATTTACGCATAATCCTGGTTTATTTTAGTTCAATCTTGCATGCTTGTCAATTCATTAATTATGTAGTCGTGACAATACATCCATAATGAAAAACCATGCAATTGACAGAAATAAAACAAAATGCATGATCATGAGCTCTTCTAATGGTTAGTTTATCTAGTGGTTGATAAACTAACCACTGACCTAGGGGAGAAACACCTTGAACCATTTATGGTTCATGTCTACAACTTTCCACATGTCCGCCTTTGTATCTCCTTGGATTGGTTTCGCCTCGGCACCTTACTTGAACCACCTCCACAAGCTTGGGAGCTTCATCCATTATATATGCTTTTTAACTCACACATAGGTGAGGGGTAAAAGGGGGTTTACATAAAAGAAATCATGGGAACACCTTCCCTACATATTAATGAGGAGAGATGGCACGCATGCGAACAATTTAATTTAAAATAAATTAAAAGGAAATCAATCACATACAAAGGTATGGTCTAGCTCATGGTCATCCACATACATTCAACGAATTACGCATTTAATAAAACTAACATTCAATTCTTTAATCGTTCTTTTTAAGATAAATCATGCTCGAATCGATTACTTATTATCTTTAATTAATCAATCCTTTTATCTTAATCCTTTTCTGAATTTCCTTGATATTCTCATCCATAACCTTGGAGGTAACACGGTGAATACATGTTCGAATCTACATGATATGTAATTATGGACATTACACAAACATTAAAGTTTTAATTCTGTGTAATTTGGTAAAATAAACGGCGTGTAGTTCCAACTACATGGTGTGTACTACCTTCACCGTCTTATTCGAAGTACATGCCTAGGGACTCAACGTGTGAGGCGTACTTCAAAAATCTCAGAGTACACGGCGTGTCCAATGGGCCACACGTCGTGTTGTCTTCGGGTTACACGGTTACCGGTCGGCTTAGCCGTGTATGGGATACACGGTTTGGCCCCTGACCCGAAGGGACTACACGCTGTGTCCAGGGGTTCACACGGTGTGTGATCCGGTAATTGTGTGTCTATCTGTCATGGTCAACACGTTGTGTAAGAAGTAACTACACCGCATGTAATAAATGCACACGGCTTGAGTAATTGCCGAATTACTCCTGATGCGCTGAACACAACTACACGGTGTGTAATTCGGATTACACGACATGTAATTCCGAATACACAGCGTGTACTATCGTGTTACCTGGACAGAATCGTTGGCACCTCCTGATGAGATCCTCGATTTAATTTTAATCAAAAAAATTATTCATTTCTATTAAATCTATGAGAAACGAAAAGAGGAAGAACATATTTGAAATTCAGATTACAAGAATGCTTAAACATGAATTGAAAAACTAAATTATTAAAGTGTAAATCATCAACGAATTATTTAAATAATTATAAACGATGATGAGCCCGCTCTGATACCACTTGAAGGATCCAGACGCAGCGGAAGCGTGGCGGTTGGGAGGGCCCAACTTTGCTTTTTTCCATAATCGATGACCAAACTGGGATCAATATGATGATGAACACCAGTATCCACGGATTAAAATCAAAGATTTAGAAAAGGAGAAGAAAAGCACCGAATCTGAGAAAGAGGATCTGGCACATCATGTTTATAATTAATTTATTAATTTCTGAAGAAAATAAATACCTGGGTCTTTGGTACTTTCTTCGTTGATGATCGTTGATCTTCTGGAATGACCCTTACAGATTGCCTTTATTGCGCTCATGAGGATCCAAAGTATAATCCCTCTAACGATGATCCATGTGTGCTTTAATGGTCTCTGAACGACACCCCTCATTCTCTGAGTGCTAGCACGGCAAAGCGAATGTCTTGCATCGATCGTTCTTGATCGCTCGTTTAAGAACTTCTCTCGTTCTTGAGAGGGAGAGATGAGAGGAGTCGAGAGAGAAAATGTTCGGCTCAACAATTCTCAATTCACCGGGGTTTGGCACAATAGACGTATCTGCCTATTAATCGACATGGGGTTTCTGTTATAATATTTAATTACAAAACAGCGATTAAATGCAATTATAACTATTAAAGAAAACTCATGCCACGTAATAATAATAACAGCACCATTATTTGTGGTGTGCCAACTTATGCAAAACGGAACCATAAAAGAAATCTCGTGCCACATAATGATAACAGTATTGTTATTATTTCTTGCGCCTACTAGATAAACATTATTTACCGACTTGTAAATAATTAATTTATCAACGGACACGGTCTTGGTCTGTTCGAATTCATCTTCCATTTATTGAACACCCGAATAAAATATTTTATTCTCTTTAATAAATATTTTTATTTACAAACTAGTAAATAAATATTTATTAAATGTTCAATAAAATAAATAGATATATTTTATTCACAATCCGGTGAATAAATATTTATTTAATTTATGTCATCATTTTAACTTGAATAAAATTATTCCTCGGTCTTGAGAATAATATTTATTCCATTAATTAAATTCAAATAGAATTTAATCGAGACCAGCAGAAACACTTAGTATGTGACCCTCTAGGATTCTTTCTCGTTGGCATTAGGTGGGTTTGCCTAAAGTCCAAGATTACTGTCTAGCAATGAGTCAAGGCACTAAAGAGAAAGAACTTAAAGTCGCAATGACGACATCCACATATGAACGCTCACTGTGTAATATAATCTTTTTGTCACAATATCTCATCAAGCCGGTTTCATGATAGTGTCATCAACCTATATGCTTGATGCGACGTTCTTTGACTACCTGAAATAAACTCGTCATTACACCATGATCGTGGAATTTAAGGTGACGGTTCTATTTCAATCAAAGGGTCGAGATATCAACTTCCATAAATGGAAGGGACAAATCCTTCTTCGACTTATCCATTAATAACATGTCATTCGTGATGCACCCAACGTACCTTATTTTCCGCCAACATATGGCGTGACAATTTTCGTTAGTAAATCAAAATGCGCGAGTCGTGACACGTATTAATGATAATCTTAAAGTCTAAGGACCATTACACACGCTTGCAGATATGAATATCTGATGACACCAAAACATGCGGAATTCCTACTGGCGGGTTTGTTCTCATAATCTCTCGTCTTAGAGATTACCAAGTGCGAACTTCATGAGAATAAGTCTCATCTGCTTACGAGTACTTGCACCAGACGATCTGTATACTATGTGTCCCTTCATAGCATGTCATCCAACTGTAGAACTATATTCAAAAAAATTGGTATAGCACTTAAAGATTCTCATCATGGTGGGGAATTGTTAGGACCTTATTAATGCGACAAATACTCAAAAAACATTATTACATTATAGTCATGCAGAACAATGAACAATATGTAATAAGATATTTAATATTTAAATACATTAAATATTCATGTAATCAAAGTACAAACAATTGGTACTAGGACACCAACTCCAACAACCTTTCCCCACTGAAACCCAGCCCTATGTAAAATCCAGCTTCTGAGGTTCGAACTCCCGACATGCGAGACAAAGAAGGTGGCCAACACTAGTGTATACCACTATACCAATGAACAAAATTGTATTTATATACACATAAGTGATTTATATACATTTCATTCTTTATTAAATAAATATTATTTACATAACATATTTAAATACAATTAAATATATAACCTGTATATAAATTTAAATAAACTATATATTTATATGTATATTCACATACATTTGATTAAGTATATTTTTACATATATTTATAATTCTATTTAGGTATGTATATACACATGTTTATAAATATATTTATGTAATTTGTTTATATACTTAAATACATTTTTATATATTTATATAATGTCTTTAAAAATGTATTTATATAATGTATTTCAATACTTATATTTATTATTATGCACATTAATATATATTTATTTGTATAAATTGTATAATATTATATATAATTAATATTACATGAAATACAATTTATACAAATATTTATATAATGTTATATAAAATACAATTTTATAGTATATATAATTAATATGTATATTATGTATAATTAATATTACATGAAATACAATTTATACAAATATTTATATAATGTATTTCAATACATATATTTATTATTATGTACATTAATATATATATATATATATATATATATTTCAATTAATATAATTGTATGATATTGTGTACATTAATATATATTTATTTGTATAAATTATATATAATGTTAATTATATATAATATAAATGCATAAACATATTATTTAAAAATATATTTATTATTATAATAATATAAATTATAAAAACTGTAAGCTTGGGTTTTTAAATGATATATCTTTTAAATAAATTATATTTATGTATATATTTATATGATATGTTTATGATTTTATATTATATATAATTAATATTATATGAAATACAATTTATACAAATAAATATGCATATTAATGTACATAATATTATACAATTATATTTGGGTATACATATAAATAAAATTAAATACAATCATATAAATATTTTATATAATATGTTCATATAATGTATTTAAAGGGGGTTTTCAACTCTCTAAAATCCAATCGGATATTAAAAAAGTTGAGGGGTTCCATAACCCCTTCTAAATTTTATGATTAGCGAGGGTTGTACATAACTCCCACTAATTTATAAAGAAAATGAATTTAGAAGGGGGTCACAACCCCATCTAAATTTGATAATTAGAGGGGGTTGTGCATAACTCACTCTAATTATACAGAAAATGAAAATGAATTTAGAGGAGGTGCATAACCCCTTTTAAATACCCCTCTAATTTGTGTCTGTTTTTTTTTTTTTTTTGTAGTCACATGCGAGATTTGTAGGCTTTAGAACCAAACCCCCTCAGAAGGTCTTTCCTTCATTTTTCAGCTGTTCTGCTACAGTATATGAGCCCTCTACAGTTCCACTACAGTCCCTTCGAAAATTTGGTTGGGAATTTGAACCCAGGTTCCTTCTTTATCAGTGCAACACCTAGTACCACTGAACTATTGATGTGCCGGTATAATTATAATTATAATAATTATTGGTGAAAGATGGGTGCAGCCGACCGTGTGGCGCGGCTAATTGATTCGAAACCTATAGTCCTTTTGCCCCCGCAGGCGGCTAGAGTCGCCCAAAAAACCACCCCACGGCTTACCTACAGCCATTACTAAGAGTTCCAAAAACCTTTCAAAAACTCACAAAATCCCACCCCAACCAATTCAAATCCCCCGAAGCAGTTGTGACAGTACTGCACAATGTTCCACTCCAATGTCACGCCACAGTAAAAAAAAAATGTTCATGCGATAACAAAAATAGAATAAATTAGAACTAAAATAAATAAATAAAAATATTCATGTAATAACAAAGCTGAAATGTTGGGTTTAAATTTACATTCAAATAAATTTTATAAAATATAGTTTTTTAAATAAATTGCATTTTATTATAAGAGGCATTTAAGATGCAGAAAGTAAAATTTTGGTATCAGGAGATCAGCAAAAGTGAATAATAAATGAATAATTTTACGTGGCAGGCGGATCCAATCAACACTAATTCAACAACAGAGTTGCACATCACCACTTCTCCCCAACACAGTAGGCAGGCAGGCCTCGCCGCTTCATCAAAAGCTACAACACTCCCATATACACACAGCCGCCCCAGCAGCCGCTGCCGCCCACCCTTTTCTCGTGGGGAAAATTCATGAATTCAGGCCCCGCATTACGACTGCTTATTTAACAAACCACACCCCCACCCAATTATGATATCAACTGAGCAAGTCCTTGAACAAATTCGGATTCTGACCCGACGGCTTCACACCCATCTGCCTCACAATCGCATCTTTCTCCAACGAATCCTTCAGGTCAGCCCCCTTTTGGACACCCGGCATGGAGCACTGCGCCTCACTCGCAGTGGCAGGAGAGGCCATGTCCATGTCGGTTTGCTCAAGAAGCCCTTCCAACTGCTTAAACGGATCCACAGATGAATCAGCGCCACACTCATTGGGCTCGCTCAAATCAAGTAAATCAGGAGGCGGCTGAACAGCTGCCTTCTCTTGTTGTGGCTTTCCTGCTGCTTTCGTGACCTTCTGCGGTTTCTTCTCAGCTTTTGTAGAACCCCCAAACAGTGAAGCAGCAAGCTTCTGCTTCTCCGACGACACTTCGCCTCGCGGCTTTGATAAATCTTCATGTGATTTTGAGTTGGCAGCACCGCCCCGTCCATCCAGCTGGGTGACTCCATTAACGGTTTTCTCAGGGGTGCGATTTATGGTGGAGAGGGAGGGGGAAGAGTAACTGGGCCTGCCCCACTTGGGCTGGACACCGTCCAGTCTTAGCCTCAGCTCAGGTTCTGCAGTGCTAGATATGGTTGGCACCAGAGCAGACTCATTAATCTCCCAGAGAGAAGATGGCTCGGGAACTGGAACGGGAACAGGAACGAGTTCGGATGCAGAAGAAAGTGCGATGGGAGGAAGGGTCAGTGGTGCTGAGGTCTTTGGAAGATCGTAGGCCTCGAATTTGAGAGCGTGCCCTGAAGACTCTTGGTGAAATTGACTGCTGATGTTGATATCCAGTGTCCCGGAGCGCTCGCCATCAGGAATATAAGGCCGAGCCCCTTTTTTGATTGCTTGTTGCACGTGGCCATCAAGAAACGCAAGGCTTTTGTCGATCTGCAATGCAGATTTTCATAATGAAGTGACTGACTACAGCACAGCAATATAAACACTACATAAGCAGCTCAGTTTGACAAAAGCAAAAAAAAAAAAAAAAACATATTCCTTTCAACAACGATAAAGCAGAAAGATAAAACTAAGCAAATGAAACAGACCTCAACATCTTTGCAACTTGCATCCAGCGGCATTATAACCTTGACCGCATGAGCATCTAAGCGGATGACAGATTGCAATTCATAAGCTCGCTGCTGCAAGTCTGTTGAATGAGATGCGCATAAATCTTCAATAAAGGACTGGCACTGCAACAAGAGAGTAATCGAATTGCGTTGTTAATACAGGCAGGATGTCTAAACAGACATTACTAACATCATAAAAACAAATATGTAATATGACCTCTATTTATGTCTTCAGCGATTAAGAAGAATAAGAATAATATCCTCAATATACACATCTCATATTAAGGCAGAGAAACCCTAGCAGCCAACTAAAAATCTCCTTTCTCCAAGGCTAGAGATCTTTCTCAGCCACTCCTCTCCTCAACGCAATAGGCATGGAATTGATCGACCAGTTCAAAAGAGCGTAAAATAATTCCCATGATTTTTGCAACACATTCTATCAGGCCATTAGTTGTGCCACTCAATATCAGAATTACTATCGGATACTAGACCACAAAATGACCAATTTGTATGACTTTCAATCTGGAGTTCCAAACTATTAGGCCTTGTTTGGTATGATGGATTGAATTTTGATTGAAAATAAATTGGAAATAGAATCGGAAAAGGAATTAGAAACGGGATGGAAACGAGGAAAAACGCCATGTTTGGTGTGAGGAAATTTTACGATGGAAGAGGCGTGAGATATTTGAAAGGATTCTCATCTGCACCCCAAACAGATCCGTCACATGCTGCAACTCCAAAACAGATCTGTCACAACCCCTCCAAGGCATATCCGTTGTAGTCCTTCTGTCGTAGGTCGCCTCGCCGAAGACACATTTTGCAGCCCCTCGGTCACAGCCTCCTCACCCCTCAGCGAATATCCCATGCTGCAGCTCCGTCATAGCCCCTTCGCTAGAGATCCCATGTCGCAGCCCCTCACCAGAGATTCCACGAAGCAGATGAGGAGGGGGTAATTTGAAGATGAAGTGATGGGGTGCAACGGCGGAAGCGCAACGGCGGTGGGGCGCAGCGGGCGGCAACAAGAGCAGTGGTTTCCAAAGTTACAGTGCACGGTGGTAGTCGAAATGGAAGGGCACAGCATCGAGGAGTGGGGACAAATATGTCCCGTGTTTCGCCCGATTTAGAAGGAAACCCCAATTCCACCATACAATGAAATTGGGGCTTCCCTGAAACCCTCTTCCAGCATACCAAACACAGAAAAGAAGGGATTCCATTTCCCTTTCCTCTTCCCAGTCCCCATTTCCGTCATACCAAACAAGGCGTAAGTTTAAAGGGTGAGTCACGCGCTTAAATTGTCTGGGGACGTATGTAAACTGATAATGCTTGACATAGTGCTGGGATTCACCTTCAATAGAAGGCAATAGATTGACCGACAACATAAGTAGTAGTCTGTGACAGACAACATGAGTCTGGGTTTATTTTCCGTCGCCGCCCCTCTGGGCTCGTTTCCCAGGCGGCACTCCTTCTCCGGGCTCGTTTCCCAGACGGCCTCCCGGTTCTGTCAGGCCCTCTCTGCTTCAGCCTCCCGTCGCAGCTCCCAACCCCCGCTTCCCGTCACAACTCCAGACCCGCCTCCCTCCCGGGTGCGCTCGACGACGGATGTCAGCCCCCAAACCCAGCGGAATCCCTCTGCGCGTCGCCCTCTTGGTGCGATGGCCTCCTCCCTCTGCGCGCTGCGACGACTCCTCCCTCCCGCTCGCGCTGCCGGATCCACGCCGGATCGAGGGCTTCTCCCAACTCGACGTCTCCCTCCCGTCGGACTCCGACATCTCCTCCCATCCCGCGCGCGGCTCCTCCCATACCGCCCGAGGCCCTCCCAAATCTGGCGACACTCGGGCCACCATGACTCCGTGCGCAACGGACTTCCCCGCTGGCTCTCTCTAATCATTCCCGTCGGCTCTCTCCAACCATTCCTGACCCCCCCCCTCCCCGTACGCAATGGCCTCCTGTGGCTTCCCTGCCTCTGTGCGTCGACCTCTCCCCACATGAGGCAGCCCCCACCCCCCCGCCCTCCAGTCGTCGGCATCCTGCAGGAAGCTCTGCCTCCTGTCGGCCCGCCTGTTCGTCGGCCTCTTCCGCCTCCTGCTCCGTCAACCCCCTGTGTGACGCCTCCACCGCTGCTCCCTCCATGCCGGCCTCCTCCTGCAACAGCCCCCGCCTCCATGCCGGCCTCCTCCAACGGATTTCCCAACGCTCCAATGACCAGCCCACTTGTGCTGATTTCCTAGCGCTCCGACGACCGACCCACCAATGCGAATTTCCCGGCGCTCCGACGACCAGCACGCCCGTGCGGATTTCCCGACGATCTGTCGACCGGCACCGCTTGAGCGGCTTGACAAATCTTTTTCAGCAGCATCATTCATCTTCGTGCGGGGGAGCAGTAGCCAGGACAATTTATCTTTTCTGTGTTTTGTCTTGTTTTGTCATCAAGTTGAGTATGTCCAGCTTAAGGGGGAGTGTTTGCAGCGTCTGTTGATTGCTTTGTTTTCATTGGTTTGGTTTGTTTTTTCTTTATGTGTCCAAGCTAGGTTCGCCTAACTTAAGGGGGGTGTTCAAGTCTGCTTCTCACATCAGACTTGTGGTCCGATGTGATCTTTATCTTTTATTATAAAAGAACCTCAAGGCCACCTTTAGAGAGAATCTTGGGGATTCGGGTCACCTCTATTATTCAACAAAATCGAATGAAGCCTACTGCTTAGTATGTGGTGAAATGAAGTATAATATGTGTAAGTAGTTCGCTCATTTGAAAATGGTTTTTATGAGATTGCAAATTAAATTGCATTTGTTTTATCTTTGATAATGCCATTAAGTATTTTTATTATTATGCAATTTGTAATAGCAGTAATCTGATTGACTAGGGATCGAGTTGGGGACTTACACATCAAAAGTTGTCAAAGGTGTGCGGTGCAATAAGGCGCAAAAGTCGCTTGGGGATGCGGCACGAGGCGCGCAACTCTCAAAACCAAGGTGCATCCCATGACATGATTAAGCATACGCAGTTTTCAACAATATTTTAGGTCACTACATATATTTCATACATCCACCTATAATTTGAAAACAATAAAACTTACTAATATTATTATAAAGTTAAATAATTGTTTGGTGTTAGAGGTTAAGTTGAGTCAAGTCCCACATCGGACTTATGGTATTATGTGATCATTATTATTGATTATAAATAGACATCAAAGCCTCCCTTAGAGAGGCATCTTGGTATTGGGTCACCACTCTTATATTTTAACATAGTATCAGAGTGGGTTCTCTAACCTTAGCCCACCCTCCCCTCTCTTTTCTCTGGGAGAAAACCAACGATTTCCCCCCAAAGGGGGCGGCCGCCTCCATGGCCAGAGAGCCATAAACCATCTATCGTCACCCCTCCCTCTACTCCCTGCGATGTCTCCCTTCGTCACCCAGCCCTGCACGACGAATCTGCCCGGTGCTCCTCCTCTGTTGGTTGCGACAGACACCAACGCTGTCAAAGACACCTGCAAACCTGCAGATCCTCCCTCCCGTCGTTGCGGACCATCCCTCCCTTACGCCCAGTGTGACACACCCCTCCCTGCACGCTGCCTCCCACGCCTTCTTCCCCACGTGACGGGCTGCTGCACAGTCGCACCCTGCTGTCCCGACGCACCCTTTCTCCCTCACGATGGATCCAGTCGCGTCAGCCCGCTGCGTGCAGACTCCCTGTGAGCCGACATCCCAACACATCACCCCTCTGGACAACACCCCTCCCTCGTTTCTGATGAGTCTTTGAGCGACAAATGTGAGGCTCCCTATCTAAGTGCCATGTCGTCGTTGTTCAGGGCCTGCCATCCACGATCGTCGACGACTGTTACAACACTGACTGATTCTGATCCCCTATTGTCACCACCGCAGCCTCCTTTACCGTCGTTTCAGGAGCTCAGAGAACCCGATGCACCCGATTATTCCTACACCGACCCTCTTTCCCGGATGAGTTTTTCAGTCCGTTCGAAGGTGATGCTCGTAATGGCGTCGACATCGAAAACAGTAGAAGGAAATCGGACGATCCGTCAACAAGATTGGAGTACATGAATATCGCGGTAACGGATCCATAGAATCAAAAATTTCAAATTCGATTGTTCCAAGCAAGCACGACCCAGCGTCACCCCTTCCCGATTCAAATATGCTCCTTGATTATATATATCCTGATGCAAAATGAATCTTTTGCCTCTATCAGGTTCTCCGCTGCTCCCTGCTGCAGACTTTTGCTGTCAATCAGAATTTAGGGTCCGCTAGTCGGATGTCGTTTCACCTCGGCATTTTAGGGTTCGCTAGACGGACGCCGATTCACCTCGGCAGTTTGGGTCTGCAGGTTGGGCGTCGTATCACCCGGCCTTTTGGGTCCGCAAAGTCGGGCGTCGTATCACTCTGCCTTTTGGGTCCGCAAAATCGGGCACTGTATCACCCGACCTTTTGGGTCTGCAAAGTCGGACGTCGTTTCACCCGATCTTTTGGGTCCGCTAATCAGTCGTTTCACCCGGCAGGTTTTTGATGTCGTTTGTGTTGGATTGGTGTTGCCCGATCCGGTTGGGCCAAATGTCTGTGGCCCGCAACTGTCGCGGGTTGAGCTCCGCGGTGAGCTCGTTGGGGGTTGCAGGGGGCAACGCGCCACTGCTCCGAGGGCCCGAGGGCACTGTAGCGGTGCGGACTTCGGAGTCGACTTCATTGTAGCACTTTTGACTTCCAGCAGACAGTCACTGAAGCGCTTTTGACAAAGTTGGCCGCCGATCACTGTAGCAACGCGGACTTATTATTAGGAACAGTGGATCGTCTTCTTCATATGTAGCCCATTTCGGGCTAGGGTTTTACCACTAAAATCCTCTGTAATTTGTTGCTCTCGACATAGTGAATTCTGCCTCTCCCGTGGACGTAGGGATTTTTCCCGAATCACGTAAATCGTTGTGTCCTTATTTGCTTGCTTTCTTTCGTTTTCTTGATTCTGTCGTTGTATCTCCCGACGATTCCGCAACAGTTTGTCGGTCGCCATTTCATCCGGCATCTTGAAGCAAGGGTCATCTCAGCAAAGGAGCATGAGAGTTCTACGATGGTCATCTTTTCTTTCATAGTCATTGGCGGGAGCGCAATAGGTGGAGCACATTCAGTGGGCAGTGCATTATTGAGAGGGAGCAGCCATGACAAATTATTTTTTCTTATGTTTTGTCATGTTATGTAATCAAGTTGGGAATGTTTGTAGCGTCTGTTGATTGCTTTGTTTTCTTTGCTTTGGTCTATTGATTATAAATAGACACCAAATCCACCCTTAGAGAGGCATCTTGGTTATTGGGTCACCACTCTTATATTTTAACATCTGGAATTAAAAATGATACAGGTCACATCATTGTCTAGAATTAAAGTCTGGAATTAAATAATTGTCAAGATCATAAGAGTTTACTTTAGGTAACTACATATATTTTATACATCTGTGTATAATGTTAAAATAATGAAACATATTTGTTAAACCTTCTTTTATTATTTTGGGTTTCTTCGAGTCCCACATCAGAATACTCCTATCTGTATTCCTCTTTCTCAATCTATAAAAGAAGGCCTCCGCCTCACCTTGAGGTAAGGGGGTTTCTCATTCTACATGGTATCAGAGGGAACCTATTCCCGAGCCCTCCCTCTAGATATTTTTTTTCCTCCCGGCTCTGCCCTAAGTGGCACCCCCTCCCTCCTGGGTCTGCCCTACGCATCCCGACGGCAACCCAGCGGCCCTCACCCCCTGCCAGCGCCTGCTTCCCGACCCCCCTCCCCGCAGCGTGCGTCGGCCCCTTCCTCCCGTCGCGATCCCGGTGCTCTCCTCCTGCTGCACATCGAATCTCCAGCGCCTACTTCGCTGCGTCGCATCCCCGCGCGACGGCCTTGCCCTCCCAACGCGTAACTCACAGCGCATTCGTCCAGGCGCGATCGCCCCCTGCCGGCTTCGCTCCGCCGCGATGAAGGCACACGGCCCCTCTTCTCGAAGGCGTCCTGCCATTCCCAGTACGTGCACTCAGCCCCGATGGCAGCGCCTCTCCCGGCTCCCTAAGCCCCTCCGTCGCGACATATTCTAACGGCACCCCGCTTTCCAGTGGCTCTCCCAGGCAACCGGCGACCCCCTCCTTCCCACGCGGCTCTCGCCCGCCCCCTCCCTTTTCGGTGAATTCCCGCTTCCTCCTGCGGACTCCCGACGACAACTGGCTCTGTCGTCCTGCGCGCCCTCTGCAGAGATGCTCCTTCGACGACCAGCCCTCCAGCGGCGCCTTCCCGTCCGGCCACCAAGTCCCGAAAGGAGCTCCCCTTCCTTCCCGTCGGCTTCACTCCGCCCCGATGAAGGTCGCGGCCTCTCTTCCCGGCCCCACCCTCCTTTGCAGCGCCCTTCCCAGCGGCGCCTCCCGGCCCGCTCTTCCCAGCGGCGATCTCGGCCCGCCCTTCCCTCGGCGATTCCGACAGCAGCCCTGCCCCATCCTTCGTGCGGCCAATCGGTGCGAAACCGATCCGCTGGAACGGGTCCTGTGGACCCTCACCCGACGGAACGACGCTTCCCGCTCCAGAATTCATCCGGCCCCGACCTCCAGCAACTTCCCGACGACACCCGACACCCACTCGATGCGGCTCCCACCTCCCGCGGCCCTGCTGCCTGACGCACCTCCAGTCGTCCTCCCGCGCTCAGCCCCACCTCCCATGGTTGTCCATCCACGCAGTCGCAGCACCGCGTGCGCGCCTTAGGTCGTCGGCCTCCTGTACACCAGTTCGGCGCTACCCGACCTGCCTCCCTGCGCTCTCAGCATCACTCCCGACTTGCAGCACCTTCCGTCGGCCTCCAACTTCGGTCGTCATCGCTCACATTCCCCACCATCCAGCACCCGTTACAGAACGACGCTCTCGATAGAAGATATTGCCTGGATACAATCCTATCGGGCGACTGTGTCACCGTCCTCTTCTCCAACCCCCATTGCTCAGACTCACAACTCTACCGCATGTGTATCTCAACAGCCCACAGCATGGATGCTAGACTCTGGTGCATCGGAACATCTCACAGGGGACTCTGATATGTTCACTACCTATCATCAGTACACCGGTGCCTCTACAATTACTATTGCAAATGGATCAACAATCCCCATCATCGGATTTGGCACATGCCACTTGACTGCGTCTATTCGCCTGCATTCGGTTGCTCATATTTCTCACAGTCCCTTTAATCTTCTCTCAATCAGCAAACTCACTAAAGATTAAAATTGTGTTGCTACTTTTACTTATTCTAGTGTTGTTTTTCAGGAGCACAAGACAAATCGGGAGCTTGGTCGAGGTCATCTTCGAAATGGGGTGTACATGTTCGATACCCCACCATATCTCGCTTGCTCATCTACCTTGGCCCGTGCTCTTGACCTGCATTCCCGTCTTGGTCATCCACCGGCTTCCATCCTCCATAAAATGTGCCCCCAATTCAGTTCCCACCTATCCTTCCATTGTGAATCCTGCAAGTTTGCTAAACATCATCGGGTAACATATTCTCCTCGACAGGAACCCCGTGTAGTGAATCCTTTCAATCTTGTTCATACCGATGTATAGGGTCCTTCTAGGGTTCTGAACCAGTCCGGTACAACTATTATATGACCTTTATTGATGACTACTCCTGCATGACATGGCTTTACATGCTTCGTGATTGGTCTGAAGTTTTTTCTACCTTTCAGACCTTTTACAATGAAATTCACACTCAATTCTCCACCTCTATCAAATGTCTCTGCTCCAACAATGGACGGGAATATCAATCGACTTCCTTTAAGCAGTTTCTCAAGGATCACGACATCATTCATCAGATATCCTGTCCTGATACACCTCAGCAGAATGGAGTGACGGAGCGGAAACATCGTCATATTTTGGAAACTGCTCGTGCCCTCCTATTCCACATGCAGGTGTCACTCCGCTTTTGGACCGATTCCATCCTGACTGCAACCTGCCTCCTCAACAGACTCCCTTTTTATATCCTTCAGGGGGAGACTCCTTTTCGGACTCCGTTCTCCTCTCTCCCTCCTCACTTACTTCCACTCCGTGTATTTGGATGTCTCTGTTATGTCCGTGACACTCGTCCCGGCCTCTCCAAACTCTCTCCCAAATCTCTCTGCTGCATCTTCCTCAGCTATTCACGCACTCAGCGCGGATACCGCTACTTCCCTCCAGATCTACGGCGTTATACCACCTCTACTAACGTCTCTTTTGTTGAGAGTTCTCCATTCTCACTTCTCTCTCCCCACCCAGATAATGACATCGATGATTGTCTTCCACTTATCATCCATTCTCCTCCAGTGTTGCCTCCTGCTGCTCATCGGTTTGGTACGGTTTACTCATGTCGCCCATCGATTGTGCCCCTCGTACCGGCCAATGACACCCTCGTTCCCGCTTCGTCTGATGCTCCTGCCCCGGCACCAGACGACTAGCCCATTGCCCTCCGAAAAGGTACTCGCTCTCGCCAGAGTACTCCTCTATTTGTATTTTCATACAGGGGTCTGTCGGCTCTGGAGACAGTATTTATTCCTCGCACAGTTGGTGATGGAAAATCTCACCCGGGATGGCTAGCAGCAATGCAGGATGAGTTGCAGGCTCTGGAAGAAAACCATACTTGGGATCTTGTCCCTCTTCCAGTAGGCAAACAGGCAGTTGGCAGCAAATGGATTTACACAGTCAGGCTGAATCCCGATGGCACTCTCCATCGACTAAAAGCCTGCCTTGTGGCAAAGGGCTTCGCACAGACTTACGGTATTGACTATTTTGATACCTTCTCTCCAGTTGCCAAGATGGCCTCCGTTCGGTTATTCATCTCTCTGGCGGCTCATCATAATTGGCATCTTCATCAACTGGATGTCAAGAATGCATTCCTTCATGAATTTCTTGAGGAAGAGGTTTATTTGCAACAGCCCCCGGTTTTTGTGCCTCCGGCGCCGAGTCTCAAGTCTGTCGACTCCGCCGCTCTCTTTACAGCCTCAAGCAGTCTCCCCGTGCTTGGTTCAGCCGCTTTAGCACTGTAGTCACCGACTTTGGCCTCACTCGCAGCATGAAGGGTCACACTGTGTTCTACAGGACGACATCCGTTGGCTGCATCCTATTGGTCGTTTATGTGGATGATATCATCATCACCGGCAGCGACTCTGCTAGTATCACCCACCTCAAGGAACATCTTCACCAGCACTTCCACACTAAAGATCTCGGTCCTCTCACATACTTCCTAGGCATCGAGGTATCCTATTCTTCGGACACCATCACCCTCTGCCAACAGAAGTATGCGTTGGATATTCTGCAGGATGCTGGGCTGACACAGGCCACTGCTGTGGAAACTTCTGGAGCCTAGGGAACAGTCTCTTTAAGCATCCTTGGAACTGTATCCACATCCAGAGCGGTACCGTCGACTGGTGGGCAAACTCAATTATCTCACCATGACTCGTCCCGACATTGCCTGCGCTGTTGGCAAAGTGAGTCAATTTATGGAGCATCTGACCACCTCTCATTGGGATGTTGTACTCCGCATCGCCAAATACATCAAGCGAGATCCTGCTCGTGGTCTTCGCTACTCCCAGCATCCTCATCTGAATATTGAGGTCTTTTGTGATGCTGATTATGCTGATTGTCTTGCTACTCGGAGATCTACTTCGGGGTTTGTCGTATTCTTGACAGGCAACCTCATCTCTTGGAGCAACAAGAAACAGACTGTCGTCTCTCGATCCAGTGCGGAGTCTGAATACCGTGCCATGGCCACCGTCACTACGGAGATCATTTGGCTTCAACAACTCTTCCAGGAGCTTGGCTTTCCTCAGTAGAAATTTGCTCACATCTGGTGTGACAATCAGGCAACCACCAAGATTGCTTCGAATCCCGTCTTCCATGAACGCACGAAGCATATTGAGGTGGACTGTCACTTTCTTCGACACCACCTGCAGCACAATCATGTCAGCTTTAGCCACATCCCGATGGCGGACCAGCTTGCTGACATCTTCACCAAAGACCTCCCAGGGGCTCGCCTAGCCTCGCTCAGTTCCAAGCTGGGTATCCACAGCATCTGCAGCCTAGCTTGAGGGGGAGAGTGTCTGGTCTTGTATGAGGTCATCTTTCTTTTTTTGTTGGACTCGTTGTCCAAGCTGGGCATGTCCAGCTTGAGGGGGAGTGTTAAACCCTCTTATTATTTTGGGTATTTCTGAATCCCACATCCGAATATTCCTGTTTGTATTCCTCTTTCTCAATCTATAAAAGGCCTCCGCCTCACCTTGAGAAAAGGGGGTTTCCCATTCTACAATATTAATAATATTATATAATTAAATACTTTTTTTAAATTAAAAATGCTACAAGTCACATGATACTTAAATTATAGTATGAATAATTATTAACACAAATTTTGAATATAATTTTCATTTTCATTTCAGTATTTAAAGCAAAATAACAAAGCTGGACAAAAAAAAATTGATGTCGACACAAATCTGGACAAAAACACAAATCTGGAAAAAAAATATTGTAATTGATGATGAGAAAAAGATTTAACATAAAAACGATGACGACGTCACACAACCGACGCAAACTAGATAAAAAAATCGGCACAAAAAATGAGACTAATTGGTGCCTTGCCACTCCAAGAAAAATGACACAAACTAGAGGGTAAAAAACGACACCAGCAAAGAAAATGACAATCAGACAAACAAACAAACAAATAATATATCAGGCGCGGCGACCTGGCATTGGCGACCTTCAGCAGGGGTGCCAACGAACCAACCTCAATCGTTCTTCTCAGCAGTCGGCAACCTTCAGTATAGGCATCTACAAACAAACCTTGAACGTTCTTCCTTCATTCTTTTTCCCAGCAATCGGCAGACTTCAGCAGAGGCATCACCCAACAAACCCCGATCGTTCCTCCTTCAATAGAGGCATCGGCGACCTGGCGTCGTGAATTTGCACAACAAGTGGGCAACATTTTGAACCTACCCAGAAAGTCTCGCCTGACCCGAATAGAGTGTGGGACCATAGCGTGGCGTGCCTTTACGGCACCTTAGTGCCTCCAAGAATGGCGCGCCTCACCAGTGGTGAGGCACCCCACACGCACCTCGCAGCACCTCTTGCCAAGGTGCGCGCCTCAACGCGCCTTTGACAACACTTTACACATCTGAATGATTTCTCTTGCATGTCCTAAGCCAATCTATCGAAAAATAGATCTGAGACGTTTCGAGACTTGTTTGTTAATTAAGACACAATTTTCATTTCTCTGGGATTTTTGCATTCTGAAAATGATCGTGAATGCTTATCCATCCCATTTCGCATATTTCTTAATGTCCGCACTATACTTCACCAAACTTCTTGCTCCAACACATTACAATAAATGATGTTGCGAAGCACAAAAAAACTATCATTTGAAAGGTACTTTGGGTATTCGGTCTACGTCTTTTATCATTCTACATGGTATCAGAGGTAGATCGAATACCAAAGGTACCTCTCTAAGGGAGGCCTTGAGGTTATTTTTATAAGGAATAATAAAGACCACATCAGACCACAAGTCCGATGTGGGACGCAGACTCCAACAAAAGTCATCCAGTCACATGAAGGTGCCCACACTTTTCTGGAGCGATGTTCCCAAGATCTTGAACGTTGTGCAATATATGTTGATGAATCCTTTGTCACCCCCCCCCCAATTTGAATCCTCACTTCTTTCATGAGTTAGTCTCATCACCGATCTTGAGATCCATCTTATCCATCACACCTCTAGTTCCTTCTCCCTTCTAAGTCTGGTCGGCTATGCTTTGACAATCTCCCGTTCACCAGTCCATCTCCAATAGCTCCTACACTGGTGGGTCCCATTTTTGTCAGGTCTATTCTCGGTGACCTCTCACAGTGCCTACTGATGCCACAGCCGCCAATCAGATCCAATGATTGTTCCACCACCTGCTTCAGCAGATCTACTTATTGCATTGTGGAAAAGTACACGAACTTGCCAACAAACTCTTGTATTTCCGCACTCATATCAAGGTCTCTATGCCTGTACTGCTGCTTCTATCAATACCATGGTTGTTACTTCCATGCCTTGTGGCCTTGTCAAAGCCAAAGATCACCCTGGTTACATACAGGTGACACGTGCTGAATTGCGGGCTTTTTAAGATAACACATCTGGGTAAGCAAGCAGTTGGATGTAAGTGGATTTATACCATTTGTGTCGATGCAAATGATTCCTTAGTGCTCGTGTCTCTTTGGTTGTTTCTTATTGGTGACCCAGCATCAACAGGATATCAAGAACATTTTTTTGCATGACTATCTAGCTGTAGAGGTTTATATGGAGCAACCCCACCATGTCCGCTGCTCAGAGAGAGCAATCTAAGGTTTGTCGCCTTCAACAATCTTTATATGGGTGCAAGCAGTGCCTGCGAGCTTGGCTTTGACAATTTTATACCAAGGTGGCTAACTACTTCAAATTTTCCAAAGCCTGAAGGATCCATTGGTGTTTTATCAATAATCAATCACTAGAAATATTTTGTTGATCATTTATGTGGATGACATCATGATCACATGAGAAATTACTCACCTCAAGTCCATCACCACTTCCATACTAAGGATTTGGGCCCATGGGTATTTTCTAGGCATTAAGGTCTCTCGATAGATTGTCATGGATGGTTTGTTTTGGGGGTAGTTTATGATGAAGGATCAGCTATGTTAGCCTTTGCCTTCAGCTGTGATTTTGTGGTAACAAATATGCTCTTTAGGAAATGAGAGAAACATCTTATTACTTATAAAATTAGGATCACAAGATCTCAAATTGATTATTACTTGGTAAAAATGACAGATATAAGATTTATTAAAGATTGTAAGGTTATACCCGGTGAAAGTATGACCACCCAACATTGTTATTAGTTTTAGACCTACAAGTTAAGAATTATAAGAGATGAAACAATTAAGGAATCCGAAGGATAATCTTATAATGGAATTTAAGACCATGCTTTTGAAAGAAGTGGATTGGGAAGTTCAAGAAACCACCAATTACATGTGGAATGCAATGGATAAAAGTGTTCACAATATAGCTACTTTTATTTTAGGAGTATCTAAAGGTTTTTGTCCTAAAGGAAAAGAATTGTGGTGGTAGAATGAAAATGTTCAACTAAGTTAAGGCGAAACGAGAATGTTTTAAAGCTTTACACCTTTGTAGTAATTAAGATATTTGGACTCGATATCGTGTTGTTCGTAGAGAGGCTAAGAAACCAGTTAGTAAGGCTAAATCTCAAGTTTTGGAGGAGTTGTACTGTTCATTACATACTAAGAATGGTGAAAGAAAAATCTACAATATAGTTAGAGGTAGAGAGCCAAAATCTAGAGATTAAGATCAAGTTCAGTGCATAAAAGATGAATAATGACACACCCTTTTTTAAGGACGAAGAAATTAAGAAAAGATGAGGATGCTAGTTTAATAATCTCTTAAATAAAGAGTTGATGTATAGATTAGATTTAGATAATCTAAGTATTAGTAGTCATCGAAAAGTTCATCCTTTTGAGGTTAAAGGGATTTAAGAAGGATGAAAAATTGTGAATCAGTTGAGTTGGATAACATTTGCAGTGAAGTTTGGAAATATTTAGGGGAGTTGGGTATTAATTAGCTCAATAGGTTATTTAATGAAATTATGAAATCAAAGAAAATGTATGGTGAATGGAGGAAGAGTTCTTTAGTACCTCTGTATAAAAATAAAGGAGACATTTTAAGTTGTGGGGATTATAGAGGCATTAAACTTATGAGTCATAACATGAAACTTTGGAGGAGAGTGATTGAACAAAAAATTCAAAGGGTAACTAAAGTTATTGATAATCAATTTGATTTTATGTCTAGACGTTCAAACACAAAAGCAATTTATTTGATTAGAGGTCTGATGAAGTATTATCAACAAAAAGCACAAGATTTGCATATGGTTTTCATTGATTTGTAAAAGATGTGATAAAGTTCCTAAAGAGATTTTATGAAAAGCTCTTGAAAGAAAAAGAGCGCAGGTGGCATATATTAAACTCATCCAAGACATGTATGAAGGGAGTTTGACTCGAGTTAGAACTCTTATAGATGACACTACAGACTTCCCTGTCTTGATAAAACCGCATCAAGGTTCGGCTTTAAACCCATACCTTTTTACTTTGGTCTTAGATGGACTTACAAAGCATATTAAAGATGAGATACCTAATTGCATTCTTTTTGCGGATGATACAGTTCTTGCTGCAGAATCCAAAGAGACAATCAATTTAAAGTTAAAACTTTAGAGAGAAATTTTAGAATGGAAAGGTTTCCATCTTAATAGGGATGAGACAAAATATATGGAGTGTCGTTTTAACAAAGGATTGTCTAGTTATGTTATGGATATGAAATTGAGAGATCATGTTATTTCAAAAGTTGATCGTTTTCGATATTTAGACTCATTTCTGCAATGTGATAAAGATATTAATGCAAATGTATCTCATAGGATTCAAACTGAATGGATAAAATGAAAAAAGGCTTCTAAAGTGTTTTGTGATCTTAAAATTCCTTTAAAATTGAAGGGCAAATGTTATAGGACAGTTATTAGACCTATTATTCTGTATGTTAGTGACTGTTGGACTTTGACGAGACATCTTAAACAAAAAAATAAAGGACTAGATTAAGATGGTTTGGACACGATAGAAGAAGATTTATGGATGCACCTGTTAATAGGGTAATCTTAATGACTAATTCACTTATTAAGAGGTAGAGGTAGACCTAAAAGCACTCTTAAATGGATCATTCAAGGTGATCTTGTTCTAAATGGTTTCAATGAAAATATGGTCTTCCATAGAGTTGATTGGCAACATTTGATCCATTCGACCTCGTTTAATTGGGTTCAAGGCTTGTTTGTTGTTTGTTACTATTGTTGCTAAGGTCTCTCCATACATGAGAGGTATTATTCTATCTCAATGAAAGTGTGCTCTAGATTTGCAACAAGAGACAGGGATATCCGTTGTGGACACTATCAATACCCTTCTTGAGTCAAGAGAGGGGTCGGACCGTGTTAAGAGTAAGGCGTTCCCTTCACCATAATAATATCACAGGGTGATCAGGAAGCTGAATTATTTTTCTATTATTTAACTAACATTGCATGCGAAGTGAATAGAGTGAATCAGTACATAGAACATCCAACGACACGCCTCTGAAATACAACACTTCGCATTGTATGTCAAGAAGGAACTAGACTTTGCTTTATTATATTCTAATCATAGGCATGCTGACGTCCAGGCATTTTATGATGTTGATTATGCAATATGTTTATCCTATAAGAAAACATCATTCGAGTACATTGTTTTTGTTAGAGGTCATCTGATCTTCTAAAGCAAGCCATTGTATCTTACTTAAGTGTTGAGACAGAGCAGCAAGCCATGTCTTAAGTGACCACAGAGATTTTATAGCTACTGCAACTTCTGCAAGAAATTGGCTATCCGGTTGAGAAGCCAGCACATGTGTCACATCCCGATCATGGCTAACTCAGTTGCTTTGTTTACTTTTAAGTCTCTTGTTTCCCTCTCCTTTCTGGTGTATTTCCCCGAAATTTTGCAGTGTTTTGGATGGCGCGTGGTTAGTGCATGGTTAAGGGAAATAGTACGCCATCTCCAGGAAATCGTACAGTGTGTTTTGGGGTCCCGAAGGAGGGCGCACAGTTAAGCCAAACTATGCGGCCTTCTCAAACTGTGCAGCATAGGAGAGAGGCATTTCACATGGCGGTTAGTAAAACTGTGAGATCAAACCGTGTGACTCCTCCAGTAACTCAGAAAAGGGTGCACGGTTGGCGCACAGTTTGCTAAACCGTGTGGCTAAACCATGCGACGGTAATTAATTAATCTGAAAATATTTGTTAAAACCCAAAACACCTCTAAGGTTCATGTAACGATCTAACAAGATTTCTCTTAGATCAATCATTGAAAGAGGTGGAATTCATTGGATTCGGGTTAATCGTTGTGTGAATCTTTGAGATCTTCGCGGTGAGTGGTCTTCATCTTTCTTCCGTTCTAGAACTGATGAATTGAAGATTCTTATTTGGAAATTCATGGCTTAGAGTTCTTCTTTGTCTTCTTGAACCCTCGGTTTTTCTCGGCTTGTGGATCTCATGTGAGTGTTGGAATTCCAATTGTTTGAGGTAGGTGTCTTAATCACCTCCCTTCATAATTGAATCTATGATTGCTTGTGCTTTTATCATGGGTTTTCAATGTCTCCTAATGTTTTCCACTTAAATCTAGTAGGTGTATCAAATAATGATGTTTTCTTGAGCTTTTGATATAAGTGGGAAAAAAGGGTTTCATTGTATGATTCGATATTAAAACAGTTTTAAAGAAATATGGCCCTTGTTTTGGAAATTAAAATGTCAGATTGGCTCTCGATAATTGTCCTTGAAGTTGTTTCTGATTTTGATTTCCAAA
The DNA here is from genome assembly GCA_963277665.1 of Viscum album. NCBI lineage: Eukaryota > Viridiplantae > Streptophyta > Magnoliopsida > Santalales > Viscaceae > Viscum > Viscum album. The sequence continues at coordinate 1,423,454,411 of OY728161.1, forward strand.
ATAATGGGAAAAGTGGTGTCTTCTAAGCTCGGGTGCATTTGACCCTTTTTGAGAAAATGCTTTGAAAAGTGATATTTAATGAAGTGCAATGATTTATAAATGCTTTTATAAATAGCCTTGAATTGCTTTGAAAGACTATTTCGAGTGGAAGGTGGAAAGGCCCAATTGGCACTTTAAATGATTTGTTGAAAAATGAAAACCCATAGGACATGCCCCTTTATGTGTGATAGAAATTATGGATGATTGAATGCTTGTATTGGAATGTCCCTTTAGAGGGAAGTTGAATTGTATTACTCTGCCTGATAAAGGGGATGTTACTATGTGGGTGTTCGTAGGTGTGAGCAAGATTAATGAATGAGTGGTAGTTTTGGAATATGATTATATGGTATAATTATACTTTGAAACGCTCACTTATCTTTTTGTATGTCATAGGAAAGTCTAGGTACACATGTGCACTAGTTTAGAATTATGTTCTAGCTAGTGGCCCTAGGTGGGGACTTAGATCAACCTATGGGATGTTGCCCCTCGACTAGACCAGGAAGGGTAAGACGGGTATTTGGGCGGGGTCGATTGATGCGTAGTTGTTCTCTGGCGTGCGAACTTTGCTTCATTGATGACCGTGTTATCTCTGTTCTAAATTGTTTCCCTTCAGCACCTTGTATTCCATAACAATTATATATGTGTATTTTTCAAAGTGTGGTTACCTGGCAATTTGTGAAATAATATCCTGTTTCCTTCAGGTTGTGACTTTAAAATTGTTTTTAACTACAATTTATGAATGTTTTGTTATGAGAATATAAATTGAGGTTTTATTTGGAAAAAGATGCGGATTTGTGAAAATGGGTGTTTTAAAGGAAAGTAATTTGATACTTGTTTTTAAGAAAGAGAATTTTGAACTATTTTTTTTTTGCATCCTTATTTTCAAACTTGTATGAAATAGTTTTCTTTTTAAAGTGTTAGGCTTCGGATCGGCCGGCAGCAACCTACTCAACTTTTTAGCTCATGCCAATATATCTTAGAGATTTAGCAGGTTGCTTGGCGCAGTGGATGTTCCTGCATCTCTGGTACGGGTTATGGTGGAGGTGCGTGTGGCGTTGCCTCACTTGCATAAGGAAGTGTTGGTGGCTTGTATCTTTTTCCTTGTTGTCAGTTGTATCGACCATCAGCCTTGTTTCCCAGTTGTATTATCAGTTGATTCTTTTATTATTGGATAACTCAGATAATGCCTTGTTTTCCTTGCTGATGCCCGGGCACTTGATACTAACCCGTGGGGATCGGGGGCGCCCTTCGGGCCTTGCCACGGCTGGCTTGGGTGTTCTGTTCGGGGACGACTCAAGTTGGTTCGTGACAACATGTTTAGTGCAATAATTAAATAACTATCAAAATTGCGACCAACCCGATTTTTCATAAACGAAACACATTGAGGTGGACCAATTCACTGAGTTTGACTAGGTCCATCATTTCCCCCTTATCTCATATGTTTTAAATTTCGAATATCCTGCTATCCCGAATCATGTATCTTTTAAGATTATTTTGATCTATAAATAGAAAGACTCGACCTAAGGCATGATTTCTGGTTCTGCGCCTACACAAACCAACCAGACAGCCTATGCAAATGTCAGTCTTAAACAACACTAACATAACCAACACAATCAACCGAACAGATATGACCATGCCCCCATACAAAGCATGGCACACTCTTACCTTTTCACCAGGGGGAAACATCACAAGTTCCATTGCAATCAAAAACAAATCATGTTTATTCCGTAGTAGAACTGGAGTTGTAGTTTGTAGACCCTGATGCCACAAACCATGGCAAGTAGCTCTCACTGGTCATTCAGCATCCAACAACTCTTGCAAATGTGTTCAGTTCCAGCAAAGGAAGCAAATGTGTGTGTACATTTAAGCCTCACTTTGTCTCTGTCCAGTGTTTGGCAGCAGCTAAAATCTACTTACAATTCACTGTTTACCAGTTTTCTAGCTCAAGGATCTAAATTATATGGCCACCATAGCCTTTTTAAATGCATTTTTTTTTTCTAGGATTAAACAATCTGAAAAATAATATTTGCAATGTGTGAAGCCAAACCGTCTCAATGAAGCATGCCAAGCCAGCTTCTCGCAAACAAATCATTGAAAAAGGAATGATCATTAAGCGTATCAGTACTCCATTTTAACAAAATAAAGAAAACAGGAGATAGTCACCATTTCACAAATTGTGATGCAAAAATCATTTTCAGCATTTAAGTTTTACAAAATCGCAAGCACTTTTTGGTGAGTTACATGCATCAAACAACCAATCAAAAACTAAAAACTAAAATAACACAATCAATACAAATCCAAAAAACTATTGAACCACTTTATGCAAGGTAAAAATTGTCACAATCGTGACCCCATTGTCATGTCACAATTAATTTAAGAGGTGCAAAAAATAAAACTGAAGAATCTCATACATATATCAGCGCCTGTAAGATTGCATCAAGCACAATTTCAAAAATACGCTAAAATTGGCATTATAATTAACGGGATGGAACTCGGACGTAATCAAAACAGAAAATCAACAGTTACCACTGGAATAACCCAATCAAAGTTGAAACTCATTCTTAGATTTAAATAAACATGTGGAAATTAATAATTTAGTCTAAAAAAGTGAAAGGAACAAGATGAAGGGTATGAAATCCAACCTCAGGCAGTATATCAATCTTTTTCCCAGATGCAATTTCAAATGAATATATCTTCATGAGAGCTGAAACCGCATATGCCTTACAAATAACACATGAATTAGAAGGCTTCAAGAAGTATAAGGAATAAGACTACAGAGAAGCAATGACGAGTCAAAAAGTATGTGAATCCTGAAAACAGATTAAAGCATGAATTCAGTGTAAAATGCCAGCAACAAAACCTTCTCCAAATCCATGTAAAGAGTGAACACAATAAGATACCTAAAAATCCTTCAGAATTAAACAAGCATGCACATATCCACAATGAAAAATAATTTTCCATTGAACATGCGACACCTTCAAAATAATCTGATAAGAAAACAGAGGACTGCTGGTATATATATATAAGAAACGAACCAGAGAACTATAGTGGAAGAGGAAGAGCGGAAGAAGAGAAAACTTCAAGAGTTGCTAAAGAACCTTCCAGCTCTCGGGTTCTATCACTCATCATCCCTTGAAAACAGTCTTGTCCTCAAGACTGAAGAAAGGGAACTGACTCCTCTTGGTCTCGGTCCGCTTCCTTGCCCCCAATGAGTTCCTCCACCTTCAGCGTCATCTTCATCTTCTCCCAGCAGGACAACCTGCAATGTGGGATCAGTACACCAGGGGCTAAAGGGTCACCCACACCTAAAACACAAGCTCTTGCTCTGACGGTCCTCCCATTCCTGGGTCGTCAGGTGTCCAACGCCACGCCTGCCATGAGGTGTCAGATTTGGAGCCTCTTGTCGAACTCCTATCCCAGTAGCCTCCCCTCATCAAACTGGTTGGGGAGTGGTCCCGTTTTACAGGTGTCTCTGAACGGTCAGGTGGCTATCATGGTTCAGTTTCACGTACCCGAAAAGAATGTCACAAAGTTCTTTTGCAGGACTCGGTGCCCACGCCGCCTGTGAAAGCAAGCTCTACATGACGAGCTAACCGCATCACTTGCAGTTGTGTCTTGGGGTTGTGGACAACAGACCCAACTGCAAATGTTTTCTTGGAGTTCAAGTTAGAAATTCCCGATGTATTGCAGCTCAGGTTGACGAGGTAGCAAAGACACTAGATATTTGAATTGCTCCATAGTCTTAATTGTTCCCCGTTGTCGTAGGACGGCCAGCTCCTCATAAGGGTTCTGAATATCGAGTTTGTTGAAGCGCTCCAAAGCTCAACTTTGAAAACTAACCACGCTATGTTCGGGTGATTTTCTTTGACGATTGTGAACCAAAGTATCGCAAGCCCCTCCATATGAATTTGTGTGAGTACAACCTTTACGTCGTCCGGCGTGTGGCAGATTCAAAAGTACAACTCAATGCGCGTGATCCAACCCCTTGGATCGAAAATTGGGATCTCCACCCATCAAACATGAGATTGTTGCCCAGATCCAATGTTGAAATGGAGAGCAGCTATGCCAGCATCTCGATAGCGCTCCAAAGGTTCACCCGACTCCTGGGATGAGGAAGAGAGCTTTGTCACCAAAGACGAACGCGCCTCGTTCGGCTGAGGAGCCTTGTCCAAGCGGCGGACCAAGTTGGAGACAATTTTGGTGAGTTCAGCAATTTTGTGCGCCTAAGCTTGCCAGAATGCAACCGACCCTTCTCCCCAATTCTCCAGTAAGCCACCTCAGTCGTTGGTTGATTTTGTCCTGGTGAGTTTGTTTTCGAGTCCCCATTTCGATGACAGCCCTTTAGTGAATCAATGGGGTGGAGGTATCCTGGCGGTGCATGGTGTTTTGGAACGTGAGCAACAGTGCGCGACTGAAGGAACCAATCGCAACGTCCGAGTAGATGTTGCAGCAGGGGATTTGTACGCAGCTGCAACCGCAACCAATGACCTTTACACTAGTGCGAAGGATCGTTGGTCATGATCATGACAAATTGCACCATCACGGAAAATCGAGCCCACAGTGTGCGTCTCCTCCGAGCGAAGTCCCGACAATGCGTGCCACGGCCGAGCAAGATGAGAACCGATAGTGCACCTCCCCAGATGCAAGTTGGTGGTGCGCACTGCCTCAGATGCGCGTTGTCGTCTCGCGTTCCTGAACAGGTGGTGAAGAACAACGGCAGGCCGGACAAATGACAAGGAAACAAAGGACCGTTTTTCATCTCGAACCAACAACATGCGCGTTGTTGTCTCGCGTTCCGAGGAGGCACGCCCCGCTTGCTCGCATCTGAGGCCGGACAAATGACAAGGAAACAAAGGACCGTTGGTATATATATAAGGAACAAACCAGAGTTTTGCAGTGGAGTAGGAAGAAGAATGGAAGAAGTAGAGAAGACAATTCGAGAATCGCACTCTCACCCAAGCTTCACCCGATCTTCCTAAGTAGCCCACACCAATATTCCTTTCTTCTTGCCTTCCCTCTCTCCCCCTCACACCTTATAACAACCCTCCCCCACTCCAAGTTGTCCCAGCCTCTCCCCCTTTTAATAGAAAATATCATTCCCCATATTCTCCCCCTTCTACCGGACTAACCCTTACAAAGATTCTTTTACCCTTTGCAAAATAACCTTCTAGCTCTTGGGTATCATTATCCGCGTTGCAAAGAATCTAACCACCCTGGCCAAGCTATAGATTTAGAAATGAATTGGGTTGGGGTTGAGCCAAACAACTACAAGAGCTGGACCCAAACAAGCGTTGTAGGGCTAGAAGGCCCTGGCGGCTGCTCATGATTGGGTTCTTCATCAACTTGACGTCAAAAATGTGTTTCTAAATAGTTTTCTTGACAAGGAAGTCTATCTGCAACAACCTCCTAGCTTCATTGCCTCAGGGGCCGGTTCTCATGTTTGTCGGCTTCGTCAGTCTCTTTATAGACTAAAGCAATCTCACGCTTTGTTTGACAAACTTGGCACTATCATCACTACATTTTGTCTATCTCAGAGTATGAAGGATCACACTGTTTTTTATCGACAAACGTCCTCTCGCTACAACTTGTTGGTGGTTTACATTGATGATATCATTATTACTAGTAGCAACTCACATGGCATTATCCATCTCAAGATTTATCTTCAACAACAGTTTCATACCAAAGACCCGGGTCCTTTGACATATTTTCTTATAGCATTGAAGTCTCTCATTCTCCAACTAACATTTTTCTTTCACAACAAAAATATACGTTGGATATCTTGCAGGATACTGTCGCGTCTCAGACAATTGTCGCCAACACTCCTCTTGAACCAGGTGAACAGTCCCTCCATGATCCCACTAACCCATACTCATCCATATAGATATCGTCGCCTTGTGGGAAAACTCAATTATCTTACCATGACTCATTTGGATATTGCCTACATTATCAGTAAAGCCAGTCAATTCATAGATTATCTGATGAAATCTCAATGGGACGTTGTACTTCACATTGTCAAATACATTAAGAAAGGCTTTGTTTGTGGTCTTCGGTATTCACATCACGATCATCTGGACATTGAGACCTTTTATGATACTGACTATGCTCCCAGCTTATCTACTCGAAAGCCTATTTTTGGGTTTGTGGTTTTTCTTACTGGTAACTTAATCTCTTGGCGAAGCAAGAAACAAACTATCATCACCAAATCCAGTGATGAATCCGAATACAGTGTAATGGTCACAGTCACAACCAAATTTTTTTGACTTCGTCACATTCTTCAGGAAATTGGTTTCCCGCCACAGACTCTTGATCATATTTGGTGTGATAATCAAGTAGCCACGAAGATTGTTTCTAATCCAGATTTTCATGAACGCACAAAACATATTGAGATTGATTGCCACTTCTTTCGCCATCACCTTGAATAAAAACATGTCATCTTTAGCTACATTCCACAACTCATTAGCTTGCCGACATCTTCACCAAAGGCTTGTCGAGAGCTCGATTGGATTCTCTATGCACCAAGCTAAGCATACACAGTATCAACCGACCCGGATTGAGGGGGGGTGTTCAGTCTTTCTGGTGTCTTCTCTATTTTTTTTTTTTATGGGACTCTTATTCCAAGTTATACCTGTTCTAGCTTAAGAGGGAGTGTTGGACCCGTTTCTATGTATTTTAGAGTCCCACGTTTTCCACCCACATGTATTTATTTTCCTTAACCTATAAATAAAGGTCGCTGCCTCTCTTTGAGGTAGAGAGAGTGTCGATCTATAGAGGGAATTGGTTATAGGCTTGAAATTCGGCCGCTGCGGCTTGGACGAGAGATCCCTAGGACTCCCGCATGTACAAAGAAGGTTTTCCTCTGTTCACTATCAGGTGATAGCTACACGCCAAGACTAAATATGACTATACTCCTCATTATATAGCTTCATCATGTGGCTCAAAGAGTCAACAATTGCAGTATAAAGATGAGATCCACTAGCAAGTGGAAGACGATTGGGACAACCATAAAATTGTTGTCCCAATAATGGAAACTTCAATAGGAGTGAATTGAATTATAAAAAATTTGATGTTGAAAACCCCTCAAAATAAAATAAAGTTCCATAAACAAGTTATTAAGTCTGTATGTCCAAAACTTGGATTTTGCAGTGGAAAAATAAATTGCAGTTGAAATCGGAGGGTGAAGTAAATCAAAAAACATAAAGAAAATTTATTGCAAAAACAGAAAGAGTAAAAGAACTTTCATAAAACGGATCAAGCAAGAGAAATGATAACGGATGGACACAACAAGTCTTAAAAAAAACTAGAATAGTAAATCTCTAGTCCCCTGCCAATGCAATGCATGAAAGCCAACATGTGTTGCCCACGAAAACCCATGAAAAGAAAACATTGGAATGGGTAGGGTGACCACCGACTCGTTCTCTTAACCCTAAAGGCCAACATCGCGTCGTGACATCCATCCCAAGTAGGGAGGGTCAATGCACAAGCTACCTTGCTTTTCGTCCATCACCACATACGATGGTTGATCAACATATAATATGCATGTCGAAACATCTTCAATTGATGTCATTGCATTCGCTAACCCATAACCCAAAAAGGGTGTTGGTCGATTAAGACAGTAGAACGGTGGTCATGGAAGTCGCAATCCGATAAAGAGTGTGTAACAACTCACTTGCCAAATCAACTAGCCCTGAAAATGGATGGCGCTAAAGTGCATGACCTACACTCGATCGTTGAGGTGATTGACAGACCTCGATGAGTAGGAGGGCACTAATGCTTCTTGGTGGGATAGCTGAAAATGCAGAAATGTCCCTTTGGGGGGGGGCGACAACCCCCACAGAGCGTGGGCTTGTCCTGCGTGCCATGAGCCTATCCCATATCAGGTCTTATGGACTGAAAATCACCTATAGACAATATCATCCAAATGTGACGATTCGGCGTAGACTTGGGGCTTGTCTTGCCAAACGTCGTGTGCCCAAAAAGCAATGACATTACTTGAAGAAGGCTCTGGCCTTGTGAGATTTTCGGAATTTAAAACAGAAATTCCTCCTATTGTCATCAAATATAGTAGTTGAAGAAATAAATAATCTAACGTGGATCTCAGTACAACTTCGGTAGGAGATGATTCATTTTATCATCGTCACCTCTCATACTTTCCATCATCCACCTTCCAAATATGAAGCCTTCCGCTAGTTCTTGGATTCGTTTACGTTGATCCTATGCAATCCATAATCCTTTCATCCGCTATAGAACGAATGATGGTAAATTTGTGGAAACCAGAAAGTGTAATCTGGATGGCATGACTTTTTGTGTTTTCTGGTAGGCATCATCAAGACTCCAATTGTGAATTCCGGTAGGTATCAAGTCCCCAGTTGTTCATTCCGATAGGTATCATCAAGACTTCATTTTGTGCATTCCGATAGGTATCATATGTTTGGCAGAATTTTTTACGTTTATCAAAATCTTCGAAATTCCTTCAATGAAATTATTATTAAAGAATAAACATGTGTTGTGATTAATCAAAATCAATCATCCAAAGGTTGTTGTTATTGAAGGAATGACCCAAAAATCTCCTCTTTTTTGATAATCATACGGCACGATGAGTAAAGATATAAAGATATAAATCACAAAAAATATTCAAATTATAAAACGAATTCAGAAAGAACGATTAGGAAAAGTCCTCCTTAATTTATGCTATGCTTACCACTTTTTTAAATTATTTAAATAAAACTTACCGGCTTTTACCTTTCTGCCCCATGTGATCATCAAAAAGAAACAGAGATAGTAAGTATTCATGATGGTAAAAAAAACATAATTCAGATGAATATAGAAACGGTACCAAAAGGAACTTTTAATGAAATATAAAGTGCACGTACAAAAAAAAATTATAAAGAAAATTCAAGGTTGATCCTTTGATTTGACTTACAATGTCTCTATCCGTCATTCAAATCCTTGCATAAGCAGATACATCTTCTGAGTCATACATTAATCACTTTTCCTTTTTTTTCTTCAACCCTATAATTTCTTCATTCAAATTTTGAATATGCCTGATAAGAAAACGCTCTATTGAGGCACTAGAAGTTGTGTTCTGGAGATGCGCGTATTGAGCTTCTGGAATATCCAATTTGGAATTCAACTTCGTTAAGGCATCCAGTCCTTTGAGTACTGCATTTAATTGTGTTGATTGTCTTGTCGAATTCCCTTCAATCTTATTCAGATTCACAAAAATTTCTCCCTGAACAAAGCTTTCAATGTCTGCTACCTCTGAAACGGCAGTTGTCGTCATTGGTATAGCAATCTTCTCAATGAGGGAAGTGAAAACAGTAGGGAAGTCTTTGGTAAATGGAGAAACTCCAGTGAATGCCAGAAGAAGGGCATCAAATGGTGAAGTTGGAGCGGGAGGTGAAACTTTAGTGGTTGCAAAATGAGGAGCAGATGAAGGTGAAATCAAACAGCAGCAGAAGCAGAAAGTTCAGCTCTATCAGCATTATATGTGGGTAAGGCTGAGCCGAGAATCTTGGTGTGTGTAAGGACCCAGATCCCGCAAGCCCTTTCCTTTGCAAGTTTTGGGTGTTAGAGGCACCCGAATGAGGTTCCGGGTGGCTTGGAGGGTGTTTGAGGAGATTTGGGGGAGCCACTGCCAAAAATGATATGGATGCGGCGTGGAGGTATGTGTTGTGCCGTGGTGATGGTGGTTGCGGCGTAGTGGACCACGGCTACGGCGTGGTCCCTAAGGTTGCACCGTGGTCTTCTAATTTTTCAGGCTGTCTATAGATACCCAAGACCCTGAACCCAGCCTTCCTCCAGCTTTTCTCTCTCGAACCCAAGGTGACCTACAGAGGTTTTCCGAAGGCTTTGAAGCCCCCTCCAATAGGAATTGATCCCCGGCTCCTAGGAATCAATTTGTGGTGATCCAAGTGTTGGATTGGTGTTGCCCGATCCGGTTGGGCCGAATGCTTGTGGCCCGCAACTGTCGCGGGTCGAGCTAACCGACCGACACTGACAGGCATTGTAGCAATGCTGACCACTGTAGCGGAGCTGACCGACCGACACCGACAGGCACTGTAGCGGTGCGGACTTCGGGGTCAACTTTACTGTAGCGCTTTTGACAAAGGCAGTCGTCGTTCACTGTAGCGACGCGGACCACTTTTCAAACAGTGATCGTCTTCTCCATTGTTTTATAGCCCATTTTCGGGCTAGGGTTTCTACTGAAAATCCTCTGTAATTTCGTGCTCCCGAATCATAGTGAAATTCTGCCTCTCCCGTGGGTGTAGGGATTTTTTCCCGAACCACGTAAATCATTGTGTCTCTTGCTTTCTTTCTTTTTCGTTTTTTCTCGTTTCTGTCGTTGTGTTTCCCGGCGATTCCGCAACACCAAGGTGAGTTCTGCCTCTTCTCTCTAGCGGTTACTCTCTGTTTGGTTTCTTTTTCGTCTCGTTTTTTCTTGTCATGCTATAGCGCTTGATCTCCACAGTTCTAATGAGGTTTTTTTTGTTGTTGTCGGTGTGTTTGTGGCACGACGCCTTTGGAAGATCGCAGTTTCCTCAAGGAAGAGCTGATCGAAGATCCGTGATGTTGGTCTATTCTCGTGCGAAGAACATTGACGCTTTTGTGGTCGGAAATTCGTTGCTTCTATTTATTTACGTGCAATCGTAAAGTTATCAAGGTTTAGCCCTTTGGATGGCAATGGAATTAACCTAATAAAGATTTAATCGGATTAATAATGAATTGGATTGCACTCGTAGGTCGATGTTTGATACCGTGATAACGGTTTGCCTCTTGATTTGTTAGATAATGTGTTATCTATGTTATGTTTGTTAGCATGTCTTGTGGTGCTATGGATTAGCATGTTAAGCTTGATGGAAAATGGTAAAAAACGTAAAGCCTGTAATTATTAATTGGTTGGCTAAAGAATTAAAAGAGAGGCATGTCAAATGAATCCAATGATTCTTGTAATTTCATGGTAATTCAAATTGATGCAATGCACATGCTTAATTAAATGTGTTCTTCCATGATAATGGAATTGATAAAGAATGTGAAGCATCATGATGCATGTTGATGAGAATGGTACTTCACTGAGTTTGTTGAAACTAGTTTTAATGCTAAAGAGCATGTTTAACTTTTGATAACTTACTATAGCTTGATGTCTTATGTTGCCTGTAGTTGGAACCTGAGAATAATGAATCAGTTAATTCAAGATGAAATAAAAACCGGTTGTTTGATAAAGATAATCGCTAGGGCCTGAGTTGCCCATTTTCTTTAGAAGACCGAGTGTCTTGTGTTTAGAGTTGGGAGAGCTCGTTTATGTGTGAAGGCTGAATGCCTTTGTTTTAGGGCCTAGATTACCCTGTTGGCTATGCTTGTTTGTTTTCTGCTGCTTTTGTGATGTGCTTTGGATGTGAGATTCGCTCCCAATGTGATGTGGGCGAGGAGGCTCGGATGATGTGATGTGGGCGGGGGAGGCCCGACTAATGTGGCAGCAATTGGCGTCTGTGATGGCGAGATGCGTCGAGATATGCATATGGGTGTCGGGGATGGCACCAGAGATGATGAAAAAGGTTGAAGCTAGGCTTACCTGTTGATGTGATAAAGTTGAATGCTTGCTTGAAATGAATTTGTTTAATGGCCGATGGTCGGATCGCTTGTTTTATCTGCATTCCTTTCCCCAGTGCCTAAGGCAGCTGATTGCATGTTTCCTCTTGATGGTAGTTTGGGATGGTTTTTCTCGAGTACCTGGTTTATGGAATAACGTTAATAATGAATAATAAATGATAAACCCATGGGGTTGGTGTTGATGGAATGCAAATGCTGAAAAGATGTTGATCTTGAGAGACCGTGGACTCGGTTTGGAATGTGCCAGGAGGGCATGGACTTTACTCTAATGATTAAAGTAATATAATTCGGAATAATGTTGTTGGTTCATTAATGGCTAATTAATTAATTAACGTCAAGTGAATTGTTTGATTAAAGAAAAGAATGAATTTAATGTAGCTCTTTAAGTGTTTGTATTCTTATAGGACATCTAGTCCCTAGCAGTGGCAGCTGAGTGTCCGAACGACGATAGCTACAGTTCAGCTTAGGACTAGGTTATGTCCATAGTGTGGTTGTGAACCATATTATATCATGTATATTCTGTGATTTCATATGTTGTCTCACCCATGTAGGTTAGGGCGACTGACAACCAGTGGACTTTAGGAAGGTGTTATTGTAACATCCCGAGATTTTAAAAGAAAACACTATGTTCGATAGCGTACAAGATACGTCACATCGAGCTTAAACGAATAACTAAATATTATTATTTAATATGATAGTTATCGCCAAGTCGTTATATTGACGGGTATGAACAGGACTAACTATATTATGTTTACACAAATTTATAAAATGTTTTGACATTCGCTCAATAGATTTAATAGGCATAAGATAACAAATCCAATTTTATGAAAAAAAATGTATTTTTCTAAAAAGACAGTTTTATCGTCTTTTAATGGAAGACTTATTTTAAAACATAAATTTTGACACTTATAAATTTTATTTGGCAAAATAAACTTCATTTTAGAAAACGGAATATCAAAATTTACTTTGGTTGAATTTTCAATATTTTTCTGATAAGTTTCTCTTGATAAATAGTGAAAAATACTGCATTTTAATTGAAAACCGACTTTTCATCTAAATAATTTCTAATGTTAAATTATATTTTAAACTGTTTTTAAGGTAACATTAGATCAATTATACATCTATTAATCCAATGTAGGTTATTAGAATCTTTTTCATATTGAATTTGAATATAAAAACATTTTAAACTTTTAACATTTTCACTTTAAAACTTTGCTTTCTCGTCTCGTCTACGGGATTTATTTTAAATTAATTTTAACTACTTTTGTGTTTTGAATTTTGAAAAATGGATTTCATATTTGAATCAAAAGGTCCAAATTTAGTAAATAGGTCCCTTTTATTTTTGGACAATAAGAATAGTAAACTTAGTCATTTTTATTACCATGGTTTTGGGTAAATCGGGTAATTAAAGGTAAAAATAACTATGATAGGGATTCGAAAATTACCCCAACACTTGTCCTAATTTCATTGGATGAGTGAGTATCGACCAAAATCATCCTTGTGCCGAATTTATGATCTCTTAGAGCTATTTGGACGACTTTAAGCCCCTTATAATATTTTATTTTAAGAAAAATCAAACTTGTCACACTAATATTTTTAATAAGCATAACATTTTTAATATGTGGTCATCCAGAAAATATCTTCGACCATAAATAGTCTTTGGAAAGCTAAAATATTTATCTACATCATGATAATTTATTTTAAATTTTTAGGGAAGAAATAATTACCTTACAGGCTTACACAACGTTGATGCAGTAATTGTTTAATTAATGAAAATATTAAATAAAATATATTAAAATTATTAAAATAAGTAAAATTTGAGATAATTAATGTCATACACGAATTTTCTAGATGAATTTCACATCTTAGTGATGTGTAACAAGATTTGGTTCGAATTTATCTTGTTGTATTGGTTATTGTAAAAGTTAAAGAAATAAAGTGTCAAAATTGATATTAATGATATTTTAAAATAAATAATATATTATTAAATGACATAAAAATCATAAAAATCTTAGATTCAGCCAACTGATTGGGATAAGGTTGAAAATGTCATCAATGATTCATTTATGGGTCGTTTGACATTTTATAGTAACTATATCAACCCTTTAAGAGTAAAAATCCAAGATGTAAGGTAAGAGTTAAAGGAGTTAAATTAGGGTTAAAACCAAAAGATAAGGATTAAAAAATAGTAAAAAACATGTCTAATTTTTATTGGATGAGAGGATTTCGACTTGTCCTCATCCTATCTTCGAAATAACTCTATTTGGAGCCATTTAGAATAAAAAATTAATTTATATTAATTTAATATTTTGAAAAATTCCATGTTTGCCCCCCCTCTCCAATAAAAGGACATACATTTTTCTCATTTCAATACACTTAAAAACCATTTTGGTTCGACCAAGCTCTGCCCAAATTCCTTCCTAAAATCTCTCCCCACATTCTAGAGTTCTTAATTTAAGCACAACACCATCCTTAGTGGTCTTAAGGTGTTAAGCAATGAAAGATTTTTAAAGAGGTATCGTTTTTAATTAAGTGTTTTTGTTTTGTTTTTTCTTCCACTTCCATCAAATCTTCTTCAATCATGATGAAATAATAACTCTGGTATCCTCAACCAAATTAAGACGCACCCAACCAGTTGAGGATCCAAGAATAATGCATTGTTGTCCTGAAACCCCCAGTTTGTTGTTTCAACAATTAATCAAAGAAGTTGTTTGAGAGAGTTGACCTGCTCCAGAAAGAGTATACTCTTGTCCTGTGACAAACCGCGTGGTCATGTTGCTCCAATTCGTCTGCACATCTCCCAAAGAGAGCAACCAGGCTACTCCCAAAATGAGATCCAGGCCCCGATTTCCATGACGAAAGCGTCGTTGTGACAAACATAATCTCCCATGGACAACCATAACTGTGGGCACACCCCGTGTGTCCACATCTTATGCCCATATCCCAATTTGACGTGCATTTTTTGTGAGTCATGTACTACCATTCCAAGCAATTTGACAAGTTTGGGAGAAATGAAGCTTTGTGTAGCCCCGCTGTCCAGCAGTATGATCATAGGAACTCCGCCCAGTAGACAATCCACTTTCATGGAAGCCACCGCTTTTTGCCCCTGCTTTTGAACAATGCCACGTGTACAAATCTCGATATCCCACCATGTTGCATTCTGCCAAGTCTTATGCGGCCATAGCATCTTGCGCCACCTCCCCGGCCCAGTCAGTGTTCCCCTTCTTCGCAAGATCGTCATCCTCTCCCAGCAATAACACTCACAGCTTAGGATCAGCACACTTATGCAAAGGATTATAAGGCAGCCCACACCTGAAACATAATCGTTTTTTTTCGTCTTTCTTCCCATTCTTGGTTAGACAAATGTCTAACTCCCTTGCCACCAGTTAGCGTCTGCTTGAAGGACTCTCTACTTGGTCCCCACTATGCACTGCCTAAACGTTTTTCTGAAGTAAGGGTGGCTCCAATCTGCTGGACAGGGGTAGAAGCGAACTGGAGTCAGACTCAATCCTCCCTCACGCCTGCCGCCATAGGAGCGAAATCCCCCTCCATGGAACTGTGAACCAACACCCCAGCAAACAGCAACCTCAACATGCCGGGCGAGTCGCATTGTCTGCAATCTTGACTCCGAGTGATCCAGCCCCAGGGATCCCTTCCATCAAACACAGGCAACTCCACTCCCCGAGGTATCGAAAAAGGTTCGCGCGCAGCGCCGGACGGAGTCGACGCCCATACTGCCGCCCACTCCCGCGAGTCCTCCATTTCGCCTGCGCCGGATTGCTCACTTGTCTCGAGCGTGATCAAAGACGGTGGATCGTCCTGGAACTGTGGGAACTTCTCCAAACATCGCAGAGCGCCAATAAAAAAGTTTGAAAAGTCAACCAGCTCTTGTGATTCTTGGTCTCAGTGTTGGCGCTGTGTAAAAGCGTCCACAGTTGCAGAGAATGTTTTGACTGATGAATTTAAATCGACCAGAGTTTTCTCAACAGAGCTCATACAATGCTCAACTCCATCAAGAAGACCTTGATGTCGTGTCTCCATCGACAAGACACGACCCTTCCACAGCAAAAGAGAACACCGGAAAGTTGGACCAAGATGTTAGGTTTCTCCGATTCGCAACTCACGGGGAAGAAAATAGTGTATATCTATTGTATTCAATTACAAAATTACAGACCATAAAAAGGAGATGAAGTATTTTCGAGACACCCACTACTCTCCCACCTAAACAGTATAATTGGGAGGCTCCACTGCGCACCCACCCAAGCTAACAGTTGAAAAACAGAAAGAATCTACTCCACAGTTGCAGAGAATGTTTTGACCAATGAATTTAAATCGACCAGAGTTTTCTCAACATAGCTCATACACTGCTCAACTCCATCAAGAAGACCTTGATGTCGTGTCTCCATCGACAAGACACGACCCTTCCACAACAAAAGAGAACACCGGCAAGTTGCACCAAGATGTTAGGTTTCTCCGATTCACAACTCGCGGTGAAGAAAATATTGTGTATATCTATTGTTTCAATTACAAAATTACAGACCGTAAAAAGGGAGATGAGGTATTTTCGAGACACCCACTACTCCCACCCAAACAGTATAATCGGGAGGCCCCACTGTGCACCCACCCAAGCTAACAGTTGAAAAACAGAAAGAATCTACTCTACTTTTTCCCGATGCCCCCACCCCACTTCTTACAACCGATTCAGCTGACCCCCCATGTGAAGGAAAAAATGCCTAATGATTTCCTCCCCCAGCAGGGACATATTCGCCCCTTCTAGAATAGACTGTCCAGGCTCCTGGCTGATCACGTCCTCTCACAAAGAGTTATAGGCAACAACAGCCAAACTGACCAAGAGTTGGGAGCGTGCAGAACAGATGATGCCAGAATTTTCTGGAAAAGATCCTGAGACTTAGATCACAAGAGCTAAGAACTACTCAAATTGTGCGAGTACAAATGACGGAGATCACTGCCATGTTAGAACGACAGGCAGTATCAGAACAGACGCTGCAAACAGAAGAAGAAGCTGAAAGTCAGGCGAAGAGTTCATGCCAGAACGCCAGAAGGGGCAAGTCAGTTGTAGATGTGGATGAAGGGAGTAAACTGCAACTAGAAACTGAGCAAAGTAGACAGCGGGGTGAAGCTGAGTCATGTAGCGGAATCGCTGGGAGAAACAACGACAGAAACGAGGAAAAAAACGAAAAGAAAGAAAGCACAGGACACGACGATTTACGTGGTTCGGGAAAAATCCCTACGTCCACAGGAGAGGCAGAATTTCACTAATGGTTCGGAAGCACGAAATTACAGAGGATTTCAAGTCATAAAACCCTAGCCCGAAATGGGCTACATATGAAGAAGACGGTCCACTGTTCCGAATAGTAGTCCGCGTTGCAACAGTGATCGGCGGCTCACTTTGTCAAAAGTGCTACAGTGTCTGCCAGCTGGAAGTCAAAAGCGCTACAGTGAAGTTGACCTCGAAGTCCTCACCGCTACAGTGTCTGTCGGTGTCGGTCGATCAGCTCTGCTACAGTGTCAGCATTGCTACAGTGTCAGCTCTGCTACAGTGGTCAGCATTGCTACAGTTTCGGGCCACAAGCATTCGGCACAACCGGATCGGGCAACACCAATCCAACAAGTCAGACAGTACGGAAAAGTGCGTTGCAGTATGGGAGGAGATGAATGAGCATCAACCGTGAGGGAATCTGCAGTCCATGCAGGCTCAAACGACTCAAGCAGTTGTTCAAGCTTTGGCTCAAGTGCAGAATGCAAACGTTAAGAGAATGCCAAGGCAGATAAACATCGTTGCTCGGCCTTTGAAGGGCAGGTGATGACTTGTTCTACTGCTGAGGGTGATGTGCGACATTCAACAATGGTGGTGACAGCTGCTGGGGTCTGTAGAGAGGATATAGAAGTGCAGGAACCTTCACACTGAAAGGGATATCACTCTGTTACGGTTACTATAGCTTTGGAGGAGGTTCCAGTTACTGCATCTATTGAACTGGAGTTGACTGCCAGGGGGGGGGGACTGCCAAAACATTTCCGGGAATTTAGCTTCTCTTCAAGTGATTTTTCCTCTATGGGACAACGTGGTTTGTCAAGGAGGGAGAAATGATAGGAACGTGGGGGTCTGGGCAGCTGTGTAAGGGAATAGTGTGGGGTGCTGCTGTGTAAGGGAGCAGGTAGGGAGTATTAGTTACGGTCAGGAGCAGTTGTGTAATTGATGTAGAGTTGTTGGAGGTTGTTAGTAGTGGTTTGGGTATTAATTGAGGCTGTAGGGGGGGGGGGGGGGGCATGCGTTGTGTTTTGGAAGGAGGCTTTCAGCTGTGTCTAAAGGAGCCTGCGGCCAGGGCCACGGCTAGCAGCGCCTTCCAGGGGGAACTTCTTCGCCACCATTTCCTTCTTGAAAAATAGGTCAATTACATCCGTCATCACGGAACACAACGCAAAGAAGAAAATTGCAGTAAACATGCAGGCCCAGGGACTTTACCCCACGACCAACCCTTCACCCCCCACCCCCTGATAAAACCCGAGGAACCAACTGCTACATTTATGAAGCAGAACAGAGAATTACAGCAAGAAACAGCAGAAGAAGAAATACAACTCGAGAGAGCAGAAGCTCCTCGCCCAAGCCCGCAGGCCGCTACCCAAGCTAGATGGCCGAAACTCTCCACTAATTTCTTCCTCCCTCTTCTCACCCCACGTACTGCTTATATAGTTATTCTCCAGCCCCACAAGTGGGGTCTAAAACCTTCCCCCCAACAACTTAACAAACTCACCCCCAAAATACCATTCTACCCCTTATTAGAATATTCTTTCCTCCAGCTGGACAGCTGGTCTCTATCACTGCCACCGTCCCGAAAAAACCACCTTGTCCTCAAGGTGGTGGATCACGTAGGTACTCCAAGCAATCTTCCATATTCGGCGTGCTACTCTGATGAGTTGGGTCGGAACAAGCAATATCGTCGACTGAGGACTAATCGGCTGTTGTCCCGTATAAGGCGCCCGTGCCCCAGGTACACACCAAGCAATCTCCCAGATGAATCTTCCAGCACTATAGACCCTTCGTGTGTGATGCGACTCGAGCATAGCTACTTTCCAGGCAATTTCCCATATAGTCATTCCTGGATGATGAGCAGCCGGCAGAAGGTCTGTCAACGGTTTGTGATGTTGCTCCTACCGGTGAGAAGGTTCGTGAGTCGCCATGTTGGTAAGAACCCGGTTTTTGCTGAAAAAGACTTTGGAATATTCTTGATGATATTCCAGAGCAGCGCCTTCAGACGGCGTGCGATTCCGAGCTCCGGAGTGGCCGGAATTAAATTTTCACTGCGTTCACACTGGAAATGCTAAATAAATGAGATAACTCCTAAACGGTAATCCGGATCAGGGATCCGAGCGTACGGATGGGTCCGGAATGGGATGTTTACCCTAGGAGCGACATAAAACTTGTCGGCGCGGAATGTTTGGACCCCTCGCCCGCTCCTGGAACATTAAACGGATAAATAAATTAAATTAATTCGTTTAATGTTGAAACGCAGGTATCTCTTAAACGGTGGCTCGGATTGGGAAAGCGAGGGCACAGTTGTGTTCGGAATGTGCCGTTTACCCAAGGAGGGGTATAAGTTTCGCGGGCGCGGGCCGTTTGTGAAAAATGGCTCCATGGGCGTTTTCGTAATTTAGCGGCTTCGGACGTTAAATTTTATAACTTTTGAACGGGGTCTCGGATTAAAATTCTGAGACCGCCGTTGTGCTCAGGAGGTGGTGTTTACCCTAAGGGAGGCTTAACCGCGACCCCGTCGGGAGTTCGGGTTCGGGCTGACGGGCGGGTGGTTAAGCGTTTTCTATTTAAACGCTTAACACACCCCCTCCCTCTTCTCCTACCCCTTCCCCCCTGGCAGCCCTCTTCTCCCTCTCCTCCTCCATCTCTGGTGAGAGTCCGGCGAGGCGACTCCGGCGAGGTGCGGTGGTGCCGGCGGATCGTCGCGAAACTTCGGGCGAAGCCCCACGAGGTAGGATGTTGCGTTTGCATTTTCTATTTCCGTACCTACTTTGAGCTCGTTTTGCACTGTCGATTCCTTGTCAAAACTTCGATCAAAGCCCATAAATGCGTAGTATACATTTTTATCTCTCCAACGCATTTTTCGGAATCAAAATCCGAGCTCGGAGGAGGCCGGGGTCGATCGTCGAAGGTTGCGGGTCTTTCTGGTGGTCCGGCGAGCCCTGGCTCAGCGGCGGCCTCAGGCGGTGTCCGCGGGCGTCAGCGCGGGTGTCCGGGGGAGGCGCAGAGCGCTGCAGCGAGGAGCTCGGGCGTCGGCGGGGCGCGGCGTTTGTCGATGCTGCGACGCAGAACTCGCCGGGGGCGCGGGGGAGCGCCGGGGCGCGGCGACCGCGGGGTCGCGGTGTGCGACCCCCGCGCGGGGAACAGAGACCCGCCGTGTGCGGGTCTCCGCAGGCGACCAAGACCGGCCCTTCGTGGCCGGTCTGCTCATAGAGGACCGGGGGTCCTCAGCCGGCCCGCGCGGCTGAGCCGCGGGCCGGCACAGAACGGGCGGACCGGCCGGTCCAGCTCAAGGGGATTGTCCCCTTTTTGTGTTCGGACACCCGCATCTTTCACTACGGGTGTCCGATTTGAGTGCCGTCTGCGACGGTGGAACCGTATTGACGAGACGGTCTTTTTGAGATGGTTTCGGGAATTTTTAATTCCCGAAACAAGGGGTCGCGGAGGCGCGACGTGTCCTTCAGTGGACGAGCGTAATCCCCGAGATTCTTGTTTTGGACGGCGCGGACGCGTCCGACGTCCGTTTTGAGCGCCGTCAGTGGCGTTGGAACCCTGGCATCGAGGCGGAGGTTTCCAGGGTGGTTTCAGGCGTTGAGGCCGAAGTTGAGGCGCGGGCCCCGCGGCCCATCTTTTGAGCTGCATGCAGCTAGTAGCGACTTTTTCCTCGGACGTCCGTTCGGGGCATGCGAGCAGTCGATGTTGGGTGTTTTTCCGAGGGCATCGCGTTGGCGCAGTCTGCCCGCTGTAATTCCGCACGATGGTGCGGGCCCCGCGAGGGCTGTTTCGGAAGTTGACGGTGATTTCCAGCTTTATCACCGGGAGACCGTTTTGGACAAGTGAGTAGTCCATTTCGTGTACTTTTTCGAGAGGATCGAAACAGTGCGATCCGTTCTTTGAGTTTCAGGACCGGGTTGCGGGTCCCACGTGGCACCGCTCGTGTGCGGTGCGCCGGGATGCGTCTTTTTCTCCGGATATCCGTTGCACTCAAGTGAGTAGTGCTTTTGACGTGTTTTCCCGAGGGGATCGCAATGGTGCGATGCGCCCGACTGTTTTCGGGGCCGAGGCTCGGGATCACGGGACGCTGTTCGGGCATGAGGCGGTGTTGGTGACTTTTTCGTCGGATATCCGTTTGAGGCGAGTAAGTAGTCGATCTCGCGTGTTTTTCCGCGAGGATTACAACGGTGCAATCCGTTTGGTTGCACGGAGCCTCCTGTGCGATCTGGTTAAATGTGGGAGATGCCCCGGTGGTGGTTCGTCCTACCTTGTTTGTAGCAGACCCTTGGCGTGTGATCGTGCACTCTTGGGAGAGTGATATAATTGGTCCACGATATGTGGTTGGCCGTGCCTGGGCCTTTGAGGTGGAGTTGTTACGTCACGCCTCCGCGTTGACGCTGGGTGTCGTGTGCATGATAGCCTTTGGGCTGGAATGAGGTATACTCCGGGAGTATACGGGAACGCTTGGAGGTACATGTGGTTGTTTGTACCTGAGGATGTTTGTGGGCTCAGTTGGGGTTGACTTGGGACAACACGTCGTGTGGGCCCCACGTGCGTGCCGATATCTGCTTTACGTACTTTGACCTCTAGCGACGTAGAGGGTCCCTCTGCGCGCGTTTGTTTGACCAGCAGGGTGGAGTTTTCCCCTGGCTTTGTGCTCGTCTGTTTGACCAGCAGGGCGGAGTTTCCCCTGGCCTGGTGCTCTTTTGTCTGACCAGCAGGGTTGAGCAGTCTCCCCCTGGTCTTGTGCTCGATGGTTTGGCCGGCAGAGATGGTTTGGTTCCTCTGCTTCTTTGGCTGTGAGGGGTTTCAGTACTGTGCCCTTTCACCGGACTGCGACACCGTCTGCGACTACGGGTGTTCGTGCAGCGTGGGCGTTTTCCCCACTTTCTGGGATGAGGTGTCTCGGTCCGCTTCGACAGTGACTCAGAGGATTGGAGCGTGATCGCCTTGTGAGGCCTGGGGAGTTCCTCCCGTTGCTCCGTGCTCCCTGGTAGAGCTTGTGGTTTCGGTGTGACCAACACTTTACGCGGGCACCGATCCTCTACCCAGGAGGTTGTTCCAGCAGGGCTGAGGTTGTTCCAGCAGGGCTGAGGTTGTTCCAGCAGGGCTGAGGTTGTTCCAGCAGGGCTGAGGTTGTTCCAGCAGCGCTGAGGTTGTTTCCAGCAGGGCTGAGGTCGTTTCCAGCAGGGCTGAGGTTGTATCGAGCATGGCTCGCCAGTGGGTTATCATCCAGCAGGGATGGCCAGTACAGCGGTGTTTACCGAGCAGTACCATCCAGCAGGGATGGCCAGAGCAGTTCCGGGCTTACCTCCATCGGGGCTGGGCAGTGGTCCCCGATGCCGGGCTTACCTCCAGCGGGGCTGGGCAGTGGTCCCCGATGTCGGGCTTACCTCCGGCTCGGCTGGGCAGTGGTCCTCGATGTCGGGCTTACCTCCAGCTGGGCTGGGCAGTGGTCCCCGATGCCGGGTTACCTCCAGCTGGGTCGGGCAGTGGTCTCGTCGTCGACTTTAGCCGGGTCGCCCTCCAGTGGACTACCCTGTTACGGGACTGGGCAGTGAGGCACCTGTCGACTTTCCGGGTATCCCTGTAGTGGGAACCCGTTGACTTCCAGGGATCCTCCAGCGGGGCTGGGCAGGGGGTCGCCTGTCGACATTGAGCAGACCTCTCGACTGCGGGGCAGTGACGAGTTGTGGTTGACGTTCCCCCAGAACTCTCAAGTACAGGGAGCACTTTCCCCCACCGAGACGCGTCCTTGTGACGCGACCTAAAACCGTGCGGGCGAGTCAGTGCCGCCCAAAGCGGATAGTGTCGAGGTGTGGTGATTGAGCCCCTTGGCTTGTGGTTCGGGGCAGACGTGCGGGATGCTGGGCATCGATGGTGTTACTTCTGGGACTGTTGGCTACTCTTTTCTTGGGCTGAGCTTCGGGATAGAGATCCCCTTACGAGCTTGTTCGGGTTTCTTGTTGGGCATACGGATATGTATATACCTTGTTTCCGGCACTCATTTCTTGGGTTTGGCTACTCTCCTTCCAGAAGAGGCGAAGACGCGCGGGGTATGCCACGTGCTTTCCGTGTCTAGCTTCTCATGGTTGGACGAGTCTACTCTCCTACTATAGGTAGCGAAGACTCGACGAGAAGTTCATCTTCTCACCATTTCCAGCTCCTTGTGTCTGGATGAGTCTACCTTCTTTCCTCTTGTTGGGTTGAGCTGGACTCTTTACTGCACTCTCTGTTGTACTCCTTTACTTTTCTGTTCGCTCTACTGCTCACCCTTTGGTACCTCCTTTTGTTGCTCCCTCGAGCCTTCGGGGTATCCTACTGAGTATTTTTATACTCACCCCTACTTGGGTTTTGCCCGCACTTGGTGTGCCCTTGCAGACGACGGACAGGTGGAGCGTGACTTCAGTGGAGCGTAGGAGCTTGGGAGCTTGGACCGCGTGCGGTGGTCGTGGCCGAGTTCCAGGTGGGAGACCCATCAGCAGTTTCTTTTGTTTACCTGTTGCCGTGTTGTGGCACTTTTTGGTTGGGCGCGTGTTTTGCCCCTTTTCTTTTCAGTTTGTACTTTGTACTTGTAGAGGTCTATGCACTTTGTGGTATTTATATAGCAGTTGCCCTTTCTTTTTACTTTGCTTGTCTTTTCTTTTACTCTGCACTTTTGCATTGAGTGTGCTGCGTGTGTGTGTACAGGTACTTAGGCAAAGGCCTCCCCGAGTTATTGTGCCTTCGGCGCTGGTCGCCAGCCCTTGGCCTATGGAGGCGGGCTTGGGATGGATAGTTGCGGCTCGAGCCCGGGTAGGGTCGAGTCGTGACAAAGTGGTATCAGAGGTGGTTCGTTCCTTGGAACGTTGTGCGGACGTCCCTAAAAGAGGAATTGGTTGGGATTTAGGGCAACCGTGTTAATGTGTCTCGAGAGCGGCTCTCAGGCCAGGGAGTCCAGTGATGGTGCGGCGGCCGACGTGTCCATTCACCAGGACCTTGATAACCCGCTTGTCGACTCGGCATGCTGAGACACTTGTTGCAGGGAAATTTGGTTGTGCATCACATAGGACTGAGTCTTGATTGTCCTTCTTGAGTCAGCTCCTCATCATTGTTGTTTTTGGTATATACATATATGTTCATCTGACCGCGGCACCCCTTGATAATTTTCAGGATGTCTCCGCGAGGACAGCCAGCCAGGATACCAGCTTTGGTTCGTGACGACGACCCTGTGAGCTACGAGGCCACAGTCCAGGACCCATCATGCGAGCCCCTTTCTCCGGGTGGGCCGGTAGCAGCACCCCCACCGTGTTAATGTGTCTCGAGAGCGGCTCTCAGGCCAGGGAGTCCAGTGATGGTGCGGCGGCCGACGTATCCATTCACCAAGACCTTGATAACCCGCTTGTTGACTCGGCATGCTGAGACACTTGTTGCAGGGAAATTTGGTTGTGCATCACATAGGACTGAGCCTTGATTGTCCTTCTTGAGTCAGCTCCCCATCGTTGTTGTTTTTGGTATATACATATATGCTCATCTGACCGCGGCACCCCTTGATAATTTTCAGGATGTCTCCGCGAGGACAGTCAGCCAGAATACCAGCTTTGGTTCGTGACGACGACCCTGTGAGCTACGAAGCCACAGTCCAGGACCCATCATGCGAGCCCCTTTCTCCGGGTGGGCCGGTAGCAGCACCCCCACCTGTTGAGCAGCAGGCAGTTTCAGCAGAGCGGGCTGAGTTTGAGCGCAGGTTGAGCGCGCTCCGTGAGTTCCAGCGGCAGAGACCGCTGAGGTTCAGTGGTGAGCCAGACCCTCAGGCAGCAGAGGCTTGGCTCGGGACAGTGGTTGGCCTTTTCAGGCTTGTGCAGACGCCGACAGATCAGAGAGTGGCTTTGGCAGCCACCCTTTTTCGTGGAGTAGCTTGGCGTTGGTGGAGTCTGGTGACTCAGTTTCTTGGCGAGTCGTCGCTTTCGTTGGACGACTTTCAGTTGTTGCTCCGTGAGGAGTTTTTCCCCTCCTGCTTGCGCTCCGTTCGGATTCAGGAGCTCCTGCAGTTTCAGCAGGGAGGGATGACAGTGGCCGAGTACGCGGCTAGTTTTGCAGACCGTGCACGTTTTTACCCGGACTTGGTCCATGACGACAACTTCCGAGCGCGGAAGTTTGAGCAGGGTCTCTGCCGAGAGATTCGTGCTGTCATAGTACCTTTGGGCATTTCCACATATGTCGGGGTGCTAGAGCAGGCGTTGGTGACAGAGGGCTTCCTGTCGCGTTCTAGTGTTGGTGGTGGAAGCAGGCACGTTGGAGCCGAGACGTCTGCCGCAGCTAGTGGGCGTCGGCAAGCAGGTCCTCGACGCAGGTGGCTTACTGACAACCGGACTCAGGGGCGTGGTCGTACACCACAGTGGCGCTGGAGGGCACCAGTGCAGCCCAGAGAGAGTCGGTGCTATGCTTGTGACGGCCGAGGTCACTTGGCACGAGACTGCCCGACCCGAGTTGCTGGGAGCTTCGGGCAGGCAGCAGGTGCACCACCACGGCAGAGGCAGCGCCGTGATCGGAGTGGTACCCAGAGAGGTGGTGCTAGCAGAGGAGCAGGAGGAGCTGGTAGTGGGGGACGACGTTACGAGGTCTCCCCATCACCACTAGGCGGTCCACGTCAGGCTCCGGGAGCTGACTGTTGGGACCGCGGGCAGCCGCGAGCTTTGGATGTCTACTATCCTGCAGAGTATGAGGTGATAAGAGGTACGCTCTACAGCTCTTCTACCTTTTTGCAGTAGAATTGTTACTCTGTGTGTGATCTGCTTTCCTCCATGCTCCTTGTTTGATGTGTTACCAGGGTGACGCAGGGCGTCGGGTTTGACCCTGTGTTGGTAAGGAAAAGGGCGTGACACATTTTCCTTTAGTCGATGGTGTTGACTCTTTCGCCTTTTGAGCGTGTAAGAGAGCATCGACAGTGAAACCTTGCATGACCAGATATCCTTGGGTGTTTCACCATATGGATATTCTGAAGGAGGGAATCACCGGGCCTTGTTTCAGGTGCGGGCGGTGATTCCAGTCGCGGCGTGCGACGTAGAGGTTGGACCGGGGAGGTGAGCTACCCCCGAGGGCCTTCGGGGCGTTTTAAACCGTGCAAAGGGATGGCGAGGTACCCTACCGCCTTGCCCTAACCCCAAAGTCTGGATTGGGTGCACGACGTCGGCAAGGGCCGACCTAGCGTGAACAGATCGATCCTTTGGTCTGTGTGCGGTGACGCAGAGCTGTGCGTGGCTTCTTCCGGGTATGGGAAAGCCAGGTGTGGGCTTAGTACCCTATGTTGCTCCCTAGTTTTGCTTTTCGAGGACGAAAAGCATGAAGGAATGATGTAAGAACCCGGTTTCTGCTGAGAAAGACTTTGGAATATTTTTGATGATATTCCAGAGCAGCGCCTTCAGACGGCGTGCGATTCCGAGCCCCGGAGTGGCCGGAATTAAATTTTCACTGCGTTCACACTAGAAATGCTAAATAAATGAGATAACTCCTAAACGGTGATCCGGATCAGGGATCCGAGTGTACGGATGGGTCGGAAATGGGGTATTTACCCTAGGAGCGACATAAAACTTGTCGGCGCGGGATGTTTGGACCCCTCGCCCGCTCCCGGAACATTAAACGGATAAATAAATTAAATTAATTCGTTTAATGTTGAAACGCAGGTATCTCTTAAACGGTGGCTCGGATTGGGAAACTGAGGGCACTGTTGTGTTCGGAATGTGCCGTTTACCCTAGGAGGGGTACAAGTTTCGCGGGCGCGGGCCGTTTGTGAAAAATGGCTCCAGGGGCGTTTTCGTAATTTAGAGGCTTCGGACGTTAAATTTTATAACTTTTGAACGGGGTCTCGGATTAAAATTCCGAGACCGCCGTTGTGCTTAGGAGGTGGTGTTTACCCTAAGGGAGGCTTAACCGCGACCCCGTCGGGAGTTCGGGTTCGGGCTGACGGGCGGGTGGTTAAGCGTTTTCTATTTAAACGCTTAACACACCCCCTCCCTCTTCTCCTACCCCTTTCCCCCCTGGCAGCCCTCTTCTCCCTCTCCTCCTCCATCTCCGGCGAGAGTCTGGCGAGGCGACTCCGGCGAGGTGCGGTGGTGTCGGCGGATCGCCGCGAAGCTTCGGGCGAAGCCCCACGAGGAAGGATGTTGCGTTTGCATTTTCTATTTCCGTACCTACTTTGAGCTCGTTTTGCACTGTCGATTCCTTGTCAAAACTTCGATCAAAGCCCATAAATGCGTAGTATACATTTTTATCTCTCCAACACATTTTTCGGAATCAAAATCCGAGCTCGGAGGAGGCCGGGGTCGATCGTCGAAGGTTGCGGGTCTTTCTGGTGGTCCGGCGAGCCCTGGCGCGGCAGCGGCCTCAGGCGGTGTCCGCGGGCGTCAGCGCGGGTGTCCGGGGGAGGCGCCGGGCGCTGCAGGGGTGTCTGGCGGGGTGTCCGCGGCGTCGGCGCGGGTGTCCGAGGGAGTCGCTGGGCGCGGCAGCGAGGAGCTCGGGCGTCGGCCGGGCGCGGCGTTTGTCGGTGCGGCGAGGCAGAAGTCGCCGGGGGCGCGGGGGAGCACCGGGGCGCGGCGACCGCGGGGTCGCGGTGTGCGACCCCCGCGCGGGGAACAGAGACCCGCCGAGTGCGGGTCTCCGCAGGCGACCAAGACCGGCCCTTCGTGGCCGGTCTGCTCATAGAGGACCGAGGGTCCTCAGCCGGCCCGCGCGGCTGAGCCGCGGGCCGGCCCAGAACGGGCGGACCGGCCGGTCCAGGCCGGTCCAGCTCAAGGGCATTGTCCCCTTTTTGTGTTCGGACACCCGCATCTTTCACTACGGGTGTCCGATTTGAGTGTCGTCAGCGGCGGTGAAACCGTATTGACGAGACGGTCTTTTTGAGATGGTTTCGGGAATTTTTAATTCCCGAAACGAGGGGTCGCGGAGGCGCGACGTGTCCTTCAGTGGACGAGTGTAATCCCCGAGATTCTTGTTTTGGACGGCGCGGACGCGTCCGACGTCCGTTTTGAGCGCCGTCAGTGGCGTTGGGACCCTGGCATCGAGGCGGAGGTTTCCAGGGTGGTTTCAGGCGTTGAGGCCGAAGTTGAGGCGCGGGCCTCGCGGCCCGTCTTTTGAGCTGCGTGCAGCTAGTAGCGACTTTTTCCTCGGACGTCCATTCGGGGCGTGCGAGCAGTCGATGTTGGGTATTTTTCCGAGGGCATCGCGTTGGCGCAGTCTGCCCGGTGTAATTCCGCACGATGGTGCGAGCCCCGCGAGGGCCGTTTCGGAAGTTGACGGTGATTTCCAGCTTTATCACCGGGAGACCGTTTTGGACAAGTGAGTAGTCCATTTCGTGTACTTTTTCAAGAGGATCGAAACAGTGTGATCCGTTCTTTGAGTTTCGGGACAGGGTTGCGGGTCCCACGTGGCACAGCTCGTGTGCGGTGCGCCGGGATGCGTCTTTTTCTCCGGATATCCGTTGCACTCAAGTGAGTAGTGCTTTTGACGTGTTTTTCCGAGGGGATCGCAATAGTGCGATGCGCCCAACTGTTTTCGGGGCCGAGGCTCGGGATCACGGGACGCCGTTCGGGCGTGAGGCGGTGTTGGTGACTTTTTCGTCGGATATCCGTTTGAGGCGAGTAAGTAGTCGATCTCGCATGTTTTTCCGCGAGGATTACAACAGTGCAATCCGTTTGGTTGCACGGAGCCTCTTGCGCGATCTGGTTAAATGTGAGAGATGCTCCGGTGGTGGTTCGTCCTACCTTGTTTGTAGCGGACCCTTGGCGTGTGATCGTGCACTCTTGGGAGAGTGATATAATTGGTCCACGAGATGTGGTTGGTCGTGCCTGGGCCTTTGAGGTGGAGTTGTTACGTCACGCCTCCGCGTTGACGCTGGGTGCCGTGTGCACGATAGCCTTTGGGCTGGAATGAGGTATACTCCGGGAGTATACGGGAACGCTTGGAGGTACATGTGGTTGTTTGTACCTGAGGATGTTTGTGCGCTCAGTTGGGGTTGACTTGGGGCCACACGTCGTGTGGGCCCCACGTGCGTGCCGAGATCTGCTTTACGTACTTTGACCTCTAGCGACGTAGAGGGTCCCTCTGCGCTCGTTTGTTTGACCAGCAGGGTGGAGTTTTTCCCTGGCTTTGTGCTCGTCTGTTTGACCATCAGGGCGGAGTTTCCCCTGGCCTGGTGCTCTTTTGTCTGACCAGCAGGGTTGAGCAGTCTCCCCCTGGTCTTGTGCTCGATGGTTTGGCCGGCAGAGATGGTTTGGTTCCTCTGCTTCTTTGGCTGTGAGGGGTTTCAGTACTGTGCCCTTTCACCGGACTGCGACACCGTCTGCGACTACGGGTGTTCGTGCAGCGTGGGCGTTTTCCCCACTTTCTGGGATGAGGTGTCTCGGTCCGCTTCGACAGTGACTCAGAGGATTGAAGCGTGATCGCCTTGTGAGCCCTGGGGAGTTCCTCCCGTTGCTCCGTGTTCCCTGGTAGAGCTTGTTGTTTCGGTGTGACCAACACTTTACGCGGGCACCGATCCTCTACCCAGGAGGTTGTTCCAGCAGGGCTGAGGTTGTTCCAGCAGGGCTGAGGTTGTTTCCAGCAGAGCTGAGGTCGTTTCCAGCAGGGCTGAGGTTGTATCGAGCATGGCTCGCCAGTGGGTTACCATCCAGCAGGGATGGCCAGTACAGCGGTGTTTACCGAGCAGTACCATCCAGCAGGGATGGCCAGAGCAGTTCCGGGCTTACCTCCAGCGGGGCTGGGCAGTGGACCCCGATGCCGGGCTTACCTCCAGCGGGGCTGGGCAGTGGTCCCCGATGCCGGGCTTACCTCCGGCTGGGCTGGGAAGTGGTCCCCGGTGCCGGGCTTACCTCCAGCTGGGCTGGGCAGTGGTCCCCGATGCCGGGTTACCTCCAGCTGGGCTGAGCAGTGGTCCCGTCGCCGACTTTAGCCGGGTCGCCCTCCAGTGGACTACCCTGTTACGGGACTGGGCAGTGAGGCACCCGTCGACTTTCCGGGTATCCCTGTAGTGGGAACCCGTTGACTTCCAGGGATCCTCCAGCGGGGCTGGGCTGGGGGTCGCCTGTCGACTTTGAGCAGACCTCTCGACTGCGGGGCAGTGACGAGTTGTGGTTGACGTTCCCCCAGAACTCTCAAGTACGGGGAGCACTTTCCCCCACCGAGACGCGTCCTTGTGACGCGACCTAAAACCGTGCGGGCGAGTCAGTGCCGCCCAAAGCTGATAGTGTCGAGGTGTGGTGATTGAGCCCCTTGGCTTGTGGTTCGGGGCAGACGTGCGGGATGCTGGGCATCGATGGTGTTACTTCTGGGACTGTGGGCTACTCTTTTCTTGGGCTGAGCTTCGGGATAGAGATCCCCTTACGAGCTTGTTCGGGTTTCTTGTTGGGCATACGGATATGTATATACCTTGTTTCCGGCACCCACTTCTTGGGTTTGGCTACTCTCCTTCCAGGAGAGACGAAGACGCGCGGGGTATGCCACGTGCTTTCCGTGTCTAGCTTCTCATGGTTGGACGAGTCTACTCTCCTACTATAGGTAGCGAAGACTCGACGAGAAGTTCATCTTCTCACCGTTTCCAGCTCCTTGTGTCTGGATGAGTCTACCTTCTTTCCTCTTGTTGGGTTGAGCTGGACTCCTTACTGCACTCTCTGTTGTACTCCTTTACTTTTCTGTTCGCTCTACTGCTCGCCCTTTGGTACCTCCTTTTGTTGCTCCCTCGAGCCTTCGGGATATCCTACTGAGTATTTTTATATTCACCCCTGCTTGGGCTTTGCCCGCACTTGGTGTGCCCTTGCAGACGACGGACAGGTGGAGCGTGACTTCAGTGGAGCGTAGGAGCTTGGGAGCTTGGACCGCGTGCGGTGGTCGTGGCCGGGTTCCAGGTGGGAGACCCATCAGCAGTTTCTTTTGTTTACCTGTTGTCGGGTTGTGGCACTTTTTGGTTGGGCGCGTGTTTTGCCCCTTTTCTTTTCAGTTTGTACTTTGTACTTGTAGAGGTCGATGCACTTTGTGGTATTTATATAGCAGTTGTCCTTTCTTTTTACTTTGCTTGTCTTTTCTTTTACTCTGCACTTTTGCATTGAGTGTGTTGCGTGTGTGTGTACAGGTACTTAGGCAAAGGCCTCCCCGAGTTATTGTGCCTTCGGCGCTGGTCGCCAGCCCCTGGCCTATGGAGGCGGGCTTGGGGTAGTTGCGGCTCGAGCCCGGGTAGGGTCGGGTCGTGACAATGTTCCTCCTGCAGCTTTCAATAGTCCCCACCAAAATCACCAGACTATCAGTGTGGTCGAGCAAATGTGTTGCCACCCTCATGGCGCATCCCTTCACGGCCAACTCATCCCCCTGAAGTGACTGCGCCTCCCGATGGCATAGTTCCCCAACTGTCAGATGTCCCGCTCCACAGGCGAACGAAAATACCACCGTCGATGCCAGTCTAAACAGAGCCGCCCCGTCAAGCCCTTGTGCTGCAATTGCATCAAGCACTGTGGAATGCACCGCAAGCAATGCGGACACTTGAGCAAGCAGTTGTTCATGCTCCTCTGTTGTGTCAAATCCCAAAGTTGACGAAGCTTGCTCCAAAGTTGGTGGTGTATGGTCTAGGAGTCCAGTTTGTTGGACTCCGAGAAGCGGCCAATCTGATTTGGTTATGATATTTGGTGGTTGTATGTCACTAATGGTATATGCCAGCTCCGCGAAAGGATTCTGAAAATCTGTCTCATGAAAGCGGTCCATTAATTCGTCTTTGAACATGGACCATGGCGCATTTGGGTAGACTTCCAACACCACGTTATACCAGTAAGTCGCGACTCCTGCCATAGATACCCGAGCAAGGAGAATCTTTGATTTCTCCGGAATCCGGTGGATAGAGAAAAATCATTCTGCTCGTGTGATCCAGCCCCTAGAATCCCTCCCATCGAACACCGGTAGCTTCTCCGGGACCATGTCCAACTGCTCGTCATCCAAGAACTGTTGCTTCCCCGAGCGACAGATGGTTGCAGTGAAATAATTACGTAATGCCGCCTGCTCTAGCGCTTCTTGCTCCCGGCAGTGTTGGAGCTGCTTTAAGGATTCAACCGTCGTGGTTATCGCCCCAACCGATGAAGTCAAGTTTGCCAACGCAGCTTCCACAAGCCCTATGCGTTGTTCTGTGGTGTCCAATCGCGCCTCCATCGGAATTGGTTCCCCTCTGGCAAGAGAAAATCCAGTCGCGCCCCCTTCCTGTAGAAAAAACTTTTTGGTGTGTGTGGCCCCTGCAGTGAAACTGAAGGCGCCGCTCTCTCTGGTTGATGTCATTCTGTTTTTTTTTTTTACATAGTCGGACCCCCCCTTGTTTTTGGTCCTGCGTGTCCCACCCGAAGCAGGAAAAAAATCGGGCCGCCCCCTACTTTTCTTTGCTTTCTTTTTTCTTTTTCTTTTCTCTTCTTTTTTTTTAAGTTATTTTCCTGTAGCGCAACTGTACCTGTGCGGGAAAAAAGACAGGCCGCCTCCTCCCGCGCGATCGGAAGATCCCGGTGCGTTGCCCTCCTGCGCGATCGGATCTCCAGGCACGTTCACCTCATGTGCGAGCAGAAGTGCGAGCGCCGCCGGGAA
Organism: Viscum album; assembly: GCA_963277665.1. NCBI lineage: Eukaryota > Viridiplantae > Streptophyta > Magnoliopsida > Santalales > Viscaceae > Viscum > Viscum album. Next base: position 1,423,486,905 of record OY728161.1, read on the forward strand.
AGAGAGTCGCACGTCGTGCGAAGCCGTCGCCGCTGGTATCGGCCCGTCGCGGCCGATGGAGAGGAAACCCGCGCAACAATGTCGCATCGGGTGCGGGACTCCTTTGGAATGGAAGGGCGCCTACATGGCGCACCGTCGGACGTTGTTGCCCGCGCAAAATGAGAACGAATGCGCGAGCTGAAAGTCCCAATGCGCTCACCTCTGGCGCAATCAGAAGGTCGAGACGCGGAGAGAGAAACGGACAGGGGCACCTCCTCCAGTCGCACGCTGCCAGACGATTTCCGGCAAAACGTTGTGGCGAGAGTCTCCGTCAGCAGCGATCGCCTCCAGCGAAGTCGACGTCGCAGTGGTTGACGACGCGTCCTATCGGCCCGAGAGTCGGCCGCGTTACACCAGGGCAAAACCAGAAAAGCCAACTCGGACGAAGGCTGGAACGGCTGCTAAGAGTGCGCGCCTTCGGAAACCCGCGTGTCTGCTTCTGAGGAAAGCGGCGGTGCAGTGGAAAATGGAGGAGAGAACGGTAGTGAAGCGGTCGGCTCGCACGAATCGTCCCGTCTGAAACTAGCAGTGCGCCGTCGTTGATCTATGAGAAGGCATCCTTCAACCGTTGTTTGCACCTCCTCACTACGTCTCCACAAAAACGAGCGATATCTGTCGTGGAATGCAACGGCGAGGCAGAGAAACGTGAAGAAACAGCAGTAGCTCCTGTGTGAAAGACGATCCAGTCGTGCGAGTATGGAAGAAAGAGGCAGGTCGGACCAAATGATAAAACCCGAGGAACCAACTGCTACATTTATGACGCAGAACAGAGAATTACAGCAAGAAACAGCAGAAGAAGAAATACATCTCGAGAGAGCAGAAGCTCCTCGCCCAAGCCCGCAGGCCGCTACCCAAGCCAGATGGCCGAAACTCTCCACTAATTTCTTCCTCCCTCTTCTCACCCCACATACTGCTTATATAGTTATTCTCCAGCCCCACAAGTGGGGTCTAGAACCTTCCCCCCAACAACTTAACAAACTCACCCCCAAAAGACCATTCTACCCCTTATTAGAATATTCTTTCCTCCAGCTGGACAGCTGGTCTCTATCACCCCCACCCCCAAACCCTTACCACCCCACCAACAACGATGGGGCCTCCACCATTTCTTTATTCTTTCTCCTTCTACTGTTTCCGAATGTACCTGCTGCTAATAGAATTCCATTATTTCTCTCTTTCTTTGCTTGGATAAATAGGACAAGTAGACATTGGCCTGCATTAAAACCTCTACTGCTAAAAATACTCAAAATATTTCTAAATATTCCTCATTTTAATCCATTGATATTAAAAAAAAAAACAAGCCCCTTAATCATCCATTCTGCACTTCTTTAGAGCTCTCATTGTAAATATCTAATAGTAATCTACAAATCAGAGAATTCCTAGTTGCAGTTAGAAGGCACTGAACAAATCAATAAAAAATAACGCATTCATAGAACATAAACATACAGCTAAATGCAGAAGCCAATAAAAAAAATAGAATCCACCAAAAAAGACAGAGATCCGCAACAAACCTTTACAGTGTCATCATTTGCATGTGCCTCAGCCACATCACATAGCTTACCTGCAATATATGAAGCAGAATACCTTCCATCTGCTGTTCCATACTCCCCCAATACCCAACAAATGATCTGCACTTAAAAAACGAGATAAGAAAAAATCACAATAATCAAATTGAGAAAGGGAAAAAAAATACAAGAAAAAACAGCCTTTTCAGAAGGTCTACAAACAGAAAAATGAAAGCTGGTACATACTTGAAGAAATACTGATGGAAGCTTAGGTTCTCCAATGATATGCAAATAAGACTCAACCTGCACATGCAATCATGCCAGAATTTAGAATAGAAAATGAAATTTTATAATATGCGCTAAACTGAACAAAAAGGATATGCATGATGCATGCTGATAGAAACAGTATCTCATTGATAAGGGGCAAGATTTCAAAGCATACATCCTAATATATGACTATAACTAAAGGTGAAATGATGGCCCGGTCAACCCCAACCTAGCAGTCCAGGTTAGAGGCATGGCCCGGCATAAATGATTTTAAAAATTTTACAAAATAAAAAAGTATGTTGAATTTAAAATTAATATATAATAAAAGTTAAATGGGCAGCGTTCAAACCAGGTTGGTCCAGTCTTAGACAATTCAGGCCCAAAACCCAGGCCTGGGCATGGCCTGAATCACTGCACAGGTGGGGCTAGACCGGACCCTGCCACAAAATTGCCAACCCGGGACATATTTACATGGTTAGGATATGTTGTTAAAGAATTTAAGTATTTATATATGGGTCTATCTAGGATCAGTTTATTTGAATAGGTTTATCCTATATCCCTTCTCTTTTGAGTTCGGATTTTGTATTTACTATCTATCTCGAGGCCTGTATCTCATTATCTGTCTATAAATAAAGTCTTCCGTTCTCATTCAAGAGGAATGGATTCTAGTTATTCTCCCGCAACATGGTATCAAAGTCTGGAAAATTTTAGGGTTTTCCTTCTCCCGTTATTCCTCTTTCTCTCCGGTGCTCAGACATCCCTGCGCCAGGGTGCCTGGATCCATTCACAGCCTGGGCCCAGCTCCAGTATTTGCAACGGCACACTCCTACTGCACCCACTACAGACACACCACCCACAATCGGTGGCCTGCACCTGGCAGCACACGCCCCTTTCCAGGCAGCGTTCCCAATTCATTCTTCACGGTTGACCACTCACTGGACACAGCCACATGCCAATGCAGCGCATCCAACACGCACGAGCCCGGAACCTGTGCACCCCCTTTCTTGAGCAGCCAGTCCTCACTCCTTCATTGACCACACCACCCAGATCAGATTTGGGCCTTTTGGTTCTGCATCTCCAGATTGGAGTACTGCAGCGAGACTCCCTCTGCTGTCTAGCCACTAGACACATCTCATGCACCCTCTTCAGTCTGGGCGACTTTCACCCAGTTCAGTGCCCAGGCTCACCCAGGCGCCACTGATGCTACTGCTGCCCTGACAGGGCTTTGCATCCTCTCCAAGCCACCACATTTGCACCCGGGCAATGCTCTTGCCGCAACAGGGATATAGGATAGACCCCTCAAACTGGAGCACTTTAGGACTCTGCTGCCCTGACAGGGCCTTGCATCCTTTCAGTATTTTGAATTAGAGTAGTAAGCCGGAGTATGCTCCAGTTTGAGGGGTCTATCCTATATCCCTTCTCTCTTCAGTTTGAATTTTGTATTTACTATCTATCTCAAGTCCCGTGTCTCGTTATTTGTCTATAAATGAAGTGTTCCTAACTTCCGTCCTCATTTAAGAAGAATGGATTCTAGGTATTCTCCCGCCACGGTCCCTTATCTAACAATGATGCAATCCTCAAACGTGAATTTTAACAACTTATTCAGCATAGCTCACTTTGTCTCTATTTAAGTTTTTTAAAAAAATATAATCATTATTTGACTGAATAATTGACATTCTTTTCTAAGATTCTTTTCCTGCATATACAAAATAGAACTTCAAAAGGCAAACAATCAACTTTCTAATAATTTTGAAAGTGCAACTGATCAATTGCAGAAATATATCAGACGTGATGTTGTAAGATGTCGGATATATCAGTAAAATATCAGTACTGAGATTCTGTCAGATGTGATGGTCAATTGCATTAATAGATGTAACAGTGACGAAGGAACATGGAGAAAAAAACTGAATGGCAAGGAAAATTTAGCAACTAGAGAAGGAATCTGATTTGGGAAAAGAATTTTTTTTTAAAAAAAATCACAACCGATTTTTTTTAAAACTAAACTATATAAATTTTGCAATTACTGTGTAAATAAAAATATTTATTTAGCGAGAACAAGACAACAGTCCTAGAGTCAACAAATAAACAAGAGGGATTTTTGATCGGTTTAAATAATAGTGGAGATTCTATTTCAGTATGAAAGATTATATTTCCTATAAAACAAACAGCACAGCTTTATTTTACAATTAGAAACCAGGGAAAGTTACAAAACATCTATTATCAGATTAAAAAGGTTGAAGGAAAAAAAGAAAGAAAACTAAGTATTTGGATAACCTACAGCGGACGATCTCAGCTGACTATCAGTGTTATCATCCTCCTCTCCAAAACCATCAGCAATCAAACGCATCAAGTTATGAGCCAACTTAATACTCACCAGATCCCCTGCATGCTCAAACACCTTATTCATTGTCTGAGCAAAAAGGTAAGGAAATATAAGTAAATAAAGGTGCTTAAAAACATCTGAAAAGAGCAAACAGATGAAAGATTTATTCTTGGGAAGAAAACACCTTCACTACCTGTATGAACCAATTGTTACTTGGTGCAAATTGCTCTGCAAGTTCAACACATCGAGATGCTATTTCAGTTTTGTAATGATGATCGTTTATGCTTATCATGTAATCAATCATTCGGTCAGCAATGACTTCTACATTGGAAGACTTGGTCATTTTGTATAGAAGTTCAAAAGTTTTTCGCTTTAAAGAGTCATCAGGATCCTGCAATATAGAGCATATTATGATATAATAAACAATGGTGCACAAAAGAACAAAAGTTAAAATATAAATATATATATGCAACATACAATATAACTCCAAAAGGAAACAAGAAAATGCAAACCGTACTGTGGGGAAGTTTGTTTAGAACACGCATGGCTAAAAACCAATGAAAACAGCAGGGACAAGGAACAATGAGTACATCAAGCCATATAAATGAATCCTTGCAACTTATGGAACAAGAACACTCCACATGTCTTAAACAACATGTATCAAATACTAAGTATCCATTTAAGTAAATTACATTTTAAATTAAGGATATGTCACAACATGCATAACACAATAGGATGCCCCCAAAGAAACAGTCATTCTCAATAAGCTGGGACAGGGATGATTTCAAGGACTAAGTTCAGACAGATGGGATATTATGTTTTGTAATAACTTGCTTAAATGCATTAATCTTGAAATTAAAATGCATGCCATGGACCATCAAAATCATAAAGGAACAAATAAATAAATAAAGGAGAAGAAAATCAAACATCAATATTGACCGTGAAAGTTTTGCATGGACCTCAAAATAATCCCATTCGCTAATTACATGTAGATTTTAGAAATTATTGTTGGATTATTGATCCTAATCGTCTTAGTTTTGATAAGCATTTATCATATATTTCAAGCTGTTTTTTATATGTTTTTAATTAATGTATTTAATTGTTGGTTATATCGTATTATTAGAGGCTTATATATCGTATTATTATAGGCTTATTATAGGCTTATATGGTTTGTGGCATATTTCGGTCTTATGAAATAATGATGCCACACCTTCTGGCCATATTAATTGTCATATTTGTGGTCTACAATATTGGCAAAAACTGGAGTACGATTTTTTCCACAAGCTGCGATATATCGATATTGTTAGGCGTGTTATGGTTGTCTAGCATGGCAATATAGCCTTATCGCAACCTGTGATTTAGGCAATTCTCCCAGTTTTGAGTAAACCATCGTGTGCGATGTTCTCCATACCGCTGCATACACAAGGTACTATGTTTTGGGAAAAAAATTATATAAAGTTGATTTTTTTTATGTTTTTCTTAGGTGAAATCATAATGGAATGCATTGTCTTATTTGTGGTCTGCAATATTGACAAAAACTGGAGTACAAATTACCACAAGTTTCAATATATGGATATCAATGGGCGTGCTATGGTCGTCTGGCATGGCCATATAGCCTTATCGCATCCTGCAATATAGGCATCTCTCACTGTTTTGAGAAAACAGCTGTGTACGATATTCTTCATACCTGCATACACAAGGTACTGTGTTTTTGGGCCAAATTTATAAAATTGAATTCTTTGATGTTTTTCTTAGGTAAAATTGTTATGGGATGCATTGTTTCTATTATAGATAATATTCTATGAAATTTGTTTTCATTATTATGAGATATTTTTATAATTTAGGAATTCCTTAGAATTTCAGTTTGAAATGTTGGGCAGCACGAAACTTCATAAAAGAAATACGATAGGAATCAATAGCTATATACGATATAGTTTTGATCATATGTTGATCTCTACAATGGATGCATATCGTTGTCTAAAATATATGGTTTATTCATTATTGTAGAATGGAAAATAGAAGAAACCGAACCCCCCAAGGCGTTCTCTCTAAGGGAGCCCTTGGGGTGCTTTTATAACAAATAGTAAAGACCACACCGGACCTCAAGTCCAATGTGGGATGCGGACTCCAACACTCCCCCTCAAGCTAGGTGAACCTAGCTTGGACACATAAAGAAAAAACAAGCCAAACAAATAAAGACAAAGCAATCAACAGACTGCAAACACCCCCCCTCAAACTTGACATACCCAGCTTGATGACAAAACATGACGAAATAAAAAAGAAAGCTGCAAAGGCTGCTGCTCCCCCTCACGATCGAAGCTCCCCCGCAGGATGATGGATGGATGAGGTTGCGGACGCAGCAGATGAACCACACAGAGACCGGGTCGGTTGACAGAATGCCAGGAATGCCGCACTAGTGGGGCCGGTCGATGAAACGCCGGGAAATCCAAACTAGCACCGGGAAAACCGCACTTGCGGGACCGGCGATGGGAGGAGGGGATTCCGCAGAATTGTTGCGGGATCTGGCGGCACCAACGGGCCCAAATCCTAGGTGGTCGAGTTGCTGCGTCAGCGAATGGGCGTGCCGGCGGATAGAGATGCGGCTGTCGGGAGTCATCGGGAGATGCCGACGAGGCGGGGATGCCGCAAGAGGTGCCGGAGAGCCGAAACTTGAAGCAGGGCAGCCGCTGGGAGAAACTGGAGTAAGCTGGCTACCAAAAGAGAAGCGCAAAAGGAGGCCGGCGAGGGAGCAGGAGGCCGGGAGGCGGCGCTGGAAGGCGGCGCTGGATGTCCGCATAGGAGGTGGCGCGCAAGAAAGGGAGGGCGCCGACGCAGGGAGCCGTCCGAGATGGAGCCGTTGCGGAAGGGAGGGGCCATCGCTCGAGGAAGCGGTGTCGGCACGAGGGTGGGCCGCCGGAGGATCCGCTGGAGGTGTTGCGCGCACAGGAGAACCGCCTGGGAGGCGCAGTTGTGCGTAGCGGAAGAGGCGGAGCCGGCCGTATCTCTCGCCTGGAAAAGCGGGAGCGGTTGCGGGTAGTTGCGGGAGCCGGAACGGCCGCCGGGGAAAGCGGGAGCTGCTGAGGAGGCGGGCGCAGCGGGAGCCGGAAGGAGTTGCCGGCCGGGGGAGGTCCGCCGGGAGGGAGGGCCTGCGCGACCGGGAGGAGCAGCGGAGGGCGGGGGGCGGACAGCGGGAGAGATCCGCGCAGGAGAGGGGTCGTCGTCGACGGAGCAGCGGAGCAGTGCCGGACGAAGCACAGGGAGTCGCCAGCACGGGTCGTCGGGCCGGCGTGAGGGAAGCCTCAGTGAAGGCGGGGCCTAGCGCCGGGAGAGATCTGCCACAGGGGGACGGACGGGAAATACTCAGGCTCGTAGGCCATGGAAGCCGTCGCCCCCCGTGGGGAAGAAAAAAAAATATTAAACCCTAGAGTGGAATAGAAAGAAAAAAAATAGATGGAGGGGGGGTCGGGATTAAGATCCCTCTGATACCATGTAGAATGGAAAATAGGAGAAACCGAACCCCCCAAGGTATTCTCTCTAAGGGAGCCATTGGGGGGCTTTTATAACAAATAGTAAAGACCACACCGGACCTCAAGTCCGATATGGGATGCGGACTCCAACAATTATAAACTGTTTTATGCACTTACCGCACACATGGTGATGAATGTATATCGTATAATGCAAGCATGGTATGATTACAAAATATTGTTGTATACAACATGTCTATTTTTTACTTCACACAGACAAGAACAACAGTTCGCACACTAACATATCAACATGCCGCTATCTACGATTGGAAGATGCTAAACCATGTGGTACAATATGAAAATGTCACGGCTTACAACATAGAGAAAAACGACTATCCCCACGTGCAACAGGAGACCCCACTCTATGTGATATAGAATATGGAAACTCCACAACAATTAAACAGAAAATCTGAATATCACAATGATCGATGGGGATTTCAATGGGAAAAATAAAAGAAGAAAACTTCGTGGAGATTAAAGGGAGATGCCTGTTGGAAGAATGAAGTCTATAAAACGAGATAGTGATCCAAATGAACTACAAAAAATTCTCACAAGCTCTCGATGTTCTGCAAACTTCTAAAATCTCCGTTCTGCTGTTATGCTCTTCATTGTTCTCGTTTTATTTTCAGTCTAAGTGTCATTGTAATATTTCATTGTGTTTGCAATTTTTTCGGTTTATGCTTTTGTTTTCGAAAGCATCACTCGTCATTTAGATGTGCCTCCATCTCAAAAGACAGCAGTTCTCACCGATTGTGTCTCCACTTCAAAAGACAGTGGGTGTCGGTTACGCCTGCATTGAAAAGGCAATCTTGATTGGGCTGTGTCTCCAGATATGCAAAAGGCAGTTTATTCAATAAAGGTTGCGACTCCTTTAAAAGTCAGGTTTTCCTACAGAACTCATTCCATGCTGAAGTAAAGGAGTGAAGATAGTAGATGTAGGATCATTTTGATTCAAACTACAATAAAAACCTATTGTGTTTCTTTATTCAGTTATTGCTTCCATCGGTTAAAATTTAAAAGCATAAATTCACCAGCCTCTTGAACTAGTCATCTTGGTCAAACAATTGTAAGCATGGTCTAACAATGAATTAAGTTGAGATTTAACCTCGATTTTCAATAAAAGAGGTTTGTCCTTTTAGAGGCGACTTTTTGGGGCAACTGATTTCCTTTTCTGAAAATTCCTCTCGAGTAAATTTTTAAAAAAAAATCAAGAACCCTACTCTGAAAAGGCTCTAAAAAAGATTTTCATAATGTCAAGTTATTCAACAAAATCATCAGTCATGCAACTTTTTAAGGATCCTCTCCATTTGGAAAGTCATGAGAGTTAAAATAATCCATATGCTTAAAGGACTTTATCTTGAACACGATGATGATGTTAAAATAAGCCTTTCACTGAAAAACAAACTAAAATACTGCCACACAACACAGAAGGTTTCAATACTACCTGTAACTTCAAGCTAAATATACCAGACTGGTATGGCAGCACAGCATGGAGGAGACAATACCAGAAGGCCTGTGATTTGGTGATTCTAAAAATGTGCAAGCCACACAACATGTCATGCCACTAGAAAGTAAAATACCTAAAAATACATTATTACTTTACAAATTACCATTGTTTATTAAAATGAGCAGGGGTCGCCTGATAGAATGAAGATCTGCAATAAGGGTAAAAGTGTCATAAAAGTAAGGGAGTCTGTTTTCGGGGGGTGGGGGCGTTTGGGTCCACATGTAAGCAATGGGAGGGGATGTGTGTTGGCTTGTTAAAGGGAATCGGGGGGAATAACAACTTCGGTTGAGGGGGGGAGTAGCTGGGGGTTGTTAAATAGGGAGGGTTGAAGCGTGGGAAAGGAGGGGAGAATATTGTTTGGGGATCGGCTTAGGCTTGGAAATCGGCCATTGCGGCTTCGGCGGGATCTATCCCAAGCAACTTCTCCATTCCTCTTCCTCCTCCCGCCTGTAGTTCATGTTCCTATTTTGCTATATACAAAGTAGTCGGGTCCTCTATTTCCTATCAATTGGTCCGACCTGCCGTTGTACTTCACTACTTCTTCCAACGCATCATGCACTGCCACATCTTCTTCGTTGTCTGTTTCATGGAGGTACGCATGGTTTTATAGCGGCCAGTAGCAACGCGCACCACTGATGTTGTTTTGCGGGGGCACACCTAGTCCACCGACGCGCACTGTTCTTCCTCGTCTAGCTCAAGTCCAGCACGACACAACGTCCTACTAGAATCGCTCTGACGAAGCGCCCACGACCGGCTTGTCTTCATCGACCAGGGCGCACACTGACGGGGTTTCGCTCAGAGGTGACATACCCTGTTGGCTCGTGTTTCGAGGTGACGCGTTCTGATGGATCACGTCCAACAAATCTCCGCTATGGCGTAGTGGTCATCCGCTGCTGCTGTGCTTAGCCAGATCACATCCAGTGGAGCAGGCGCACTGTCGGTTCTTGTAATGACCCGCGTTTTGAACCGAACTAAAAACCAAGGGAATTTGAACTTTTCGTTTGCTGAATCGGTCGTTTTGAAGACCGGGCTTCGGAACAAGGTTCCGAAGGTTGGAACCCTTCCTTTTAATGTTTTTGGGCGTGGGCGAAGGCCCGTTAAGTTTCTCGAGTGGCCCGAGACGTTTCGGAAGCGCCGGACTCTTGTTTTTAAAAGAGCTGCAGAGGGTGCACGGTTGGCGCACGGTTTGGCTAACCGTGCGGCCCAAACCGTGCGGCCTTATTAAAGGAGGCAGTGGCTCGCGCACGGGCTGCGCAGGGTTTTCCAAACCGTGCGCCTAGCCCGTGCAGCGGATGTCTTGGAGGCAGAGGACTCCGCACGGTTTGGCAAACCGTGCGGGTCAAACCGTGTGCGCGGGTGAGTTTAGGTTTTTGTTTAAAATTAAAATAAAAGAAAATGAAATAAATAAAAACCTAATCTAATCTCTCCCTCACCCTCACTCAAACCGCACGACACACAGGGAGGGGCTCTCCCTTGAGCCGCGCGCGACACCCCCCTTCCGGCCTCCTCTCGGTCAAGGTTCCTCCTCCGATTTTCCGGCCGTTTCTTCGTCGAATCTCCATGGTAAGCTCCCCTCCTGCTTCTCCTCCATTCCTCCGGTTTCCTTTCGCCCTAATCGGGGCCCGGTGAGGTGCGCCGAACCTTAGGGTTTGGAGGTTGTAGAATAGGGAAACCCACTTACCTTCAAGGTGAGGTGGGGCTCTTCTTTTATAGAATGAGAAAGCGGAATGTACAAGGGAGTATTCCGATGTGGGACTCGGAAATACTCATAATAATACAAAAGAGGGTTTAACACTCCCCCTCAAGCTGGACAGACCCAGCTTGGACAACGAGTCCCACAAAAAAGAATAAGAAGACACCACACAAGACCCATACCTACTCCCCCTCAAGCTGGGTGTCAGATGTGGCGGATCCCCAGCTTGGAACTAAGCGAGGCAAGGCGAGCACCAGGGAGGCCTTTGGTGAAGATGTCAGCAAGCTGGTCTGCCGTCGGAATGTGGCTAAAGCTGACATGGTTGTGCTCCAGGTGGTGGCGAAGAAAGTGACAGTCCACCTCAATATGCTTCGTGCGTTCATGGAAGACGGGATTTGAAGCAATTTTAGTGGCTGCCTGATTGTCACACCATATGTGAGCAGAAGTCTGCTGAGGAAAGCCAAGCTCCTGGAGGAGTTGCCGAAGCCAAAGGATCTCGGTAGTAACGGTGGCCATGGCACGGTACTCAGACTCGGCACTGGATCGAGAGACGACCGTCTGTTTCTTGCTGCGCCAAGAAATGAGGTTGCCTGCGAAGAAAATGGCGAACCCAGAGGTAGATTTCCGAGTGGCAAGACAGCCAGCGTAATCAGCATCGCAAAAGGCCTCAATATGCTGATGAGGATGCTGGGAGTAGTGAAGACCACGGGCAGGATCCCGTTTGATGTACTTGGCGATGCGGATGACAGCATCCCACTGAGATGTGGTGGGATGCTCCATAAATTGACTCACTTTGGCGACCGCACAGGAAATGTCGGGTCGAGTCATGGTGAGATAATTGAGTTTGCCCACCAATCGACGGTACCGCTCGGGATGGGGGTATGGAGCCGAGGAGGCATAAAGAGACCGTTCGCCAGGCTCCAGAGGAGTATCGACCGCAGTGGCCTGAGTTAGCCCAGCATCCTGCAATATATCCAAAGCATACTTCCGTTGGCAGAGGGAGATGGTGGCAGAGGAGTAGGAAACCTCGATGCCGAGGAAGTATGTGAGAGGACCAAGATCCTTAGTGTGGAAGTGCTGGTGAAGATGAGCCTTGAGATGGGTGATACCCACAGAGTCGCTGCCGGTGATGACGATATCATCCACATAGACGACCAATAAGATGCAGCCATGGGGAGTCGTCCTGTAGAAGACAGTGTGGTCTTTCATACTGCGGGAAAGCCCAAAGTCGCTGACGACCGTGCTAAAGCGGCCAAACCAAGTACGGGGAGACTGCTTGAGGCCGTAAAGAGAGCGGCGGAGACGGCAGACACGAGATTCAGCGCCGGCGGCACAAAATCCGGGGGGCTGCTGGTGATAGATTTCTTCCTCAAGGAAGCCATGGAGGAATGCATTCTTGACATCCAATTGATGAAGAGGCCACCGATGATGGGCGGCGAGAGAGATGAATAGCCGGACAGAGGCCATCTTGGCAACCGGGGAGAAGGTATCAAAGTAGTCAACGCCGTATGTCTGAGCAAAGCCTTTGGCCACAAGGCGGGCTTTGAGGCGATGAAGAGTACCATCGGGATTCAGCCTGACCGTGTAAATCCATTTGCTGCCCACTGCCTGTTTGTCTGCTGGAAGGGAGACAAGATCCCAAGTATGGTTTTCCTCCAGAGCCTGCAATTCATCCCGCATGGCTGCGAGCCACCCGGGGTGAGATTTGGCCTCACCAACTGTGCGAGGTATAGAAACCGTCTCCAGAGCGGACAAACCCCTGTAAGAAGATGCAAATAGAGGAGTACTCTGGCAGGAGCGAGTACCTTTCCGTAGGGCGATGGGCAAGTCCGCGGGTGGCGGAGCAGGAGCAGCGGACGAAGCGGGAGCATCAGTGTCACTGGCCGGAACGGGGAAGACAGTCGAAGGGCGGCGGGAGTAGACCTGACCAAAATGGGTGTCAACAGCGGTTGACGCCGGTGGAGGATGGAGGAGGAGAGGAGGACAATCATCGAGGACAGGGCCAGGAGGAGGAGAGGTAGGAGGAGGCAAATCCGGAAGAGGCTGGATGATGAGGGGAAGACAGTTATCAATGGCAGAGTCAGGAGGAGGAGAGGGAAAGGAGAATGGAGAACTTTCCACAAAGGAGACATCGGCGGAGATGACATACCGGCGAAGGTCCGGGGAGAAGCAGCGGTATCCGCGCTGAGTGCGGGAATAACCGAGAAATATGCAGCGGAGAGATTTGGGAGAGAGTTTGGTGCGGCCAGGGCGAGTGTCACGAACATAACACAAGCAGCCAAACACTCGAAGAGGGAGGGAATGAAGAGGGAGAGTGGGGAAAAGAGCCCGAAAGGGAGTCTCCCCCTTAAGGATAGAAGAAGGAAGGCGATTGAGGAGGTAGGTAGCAGTGAGAATGGCATCGCCCCAAAAGAGCAGAGGCACCTGTCGGTGGAAGAGGAGGGCACGGGCAGTCTCTAGAATATGTCTGTGTTTCCGCTCGGCCACGCCGTTCTGCTGGGGTGTATCAGGACAGGAGGTCTGATGAAGGATGCCATTCTCCCGGAGAAACTGCCGAAAAGAAGTGGAGAGATACTCGCGCCCATTATCCGAGCGGAGACATTTGACCGAGATAGAAAAACGATTCTTAATTTCATGAAAAAAGGTTTGGAAGGTGGAAAACACTTCGGAGCGTTCCCGAAGAAGGTAAAGCCACGTCATTCGCGAATAGTCATCAATGAAGGAGATATAGTATTTATAGCCCAAGTGACTCGGAACGGTACACGGGCCCCAAACATCGGAATGAACCAGATCAAAGGGGTGGGAGGCCCGTGTATCCGTGCGAGGAATGTAGGAAGAGCGATGATGTTTTGCAAAAGAGCATGACTCACAATGAAAAGTAGGAGTCCTACGGAAGTCCGGAAACATCTGATGAATAGTGGATGCAGGCGGGTGCCCTAATCGGGAATGGAGATCAAGTGCCCGAGAAGAGGTAGAGGTGCAAGCAATGGGCGCGGGCCCCTCGAACATGTAGACCCCGTCTCGAAGCCGGCCTCGACCAAGTTCCCGGTTCGTAGCCTGCTCCTGAAACACAACACCAGAGGAGGTAAATATGGTCGCACAGTTATAATCCTTAGTTAGTTTACTAATGGAAAGCAGATTAAAGGGACTGCGGGGCACATGTGTCACAGAGGGTAGATGTATCGAAGGAGTCAGGGAGCATGCGCCGAAGCCCGCTATGGGGATAGTGGACCCATCAGCGACGGTGATGGCTGAAGAACCGGCATAAGGGCAATAAGACGTCAACATACCAGCATCACCGGTGAGGTGGTCGGAGGCACCTGAGTCCAGCAGCCATGCAGGGGAGCAATGGCTGACCAAGGCAGTGGGGCAAACAGTACGGGCCAGAGAAGCCGAGGAGGGAGCGGGGCGGACAGAGGCCGGTGGATCATGAGGCCGCCTGAGGTCGGCCATAGACAGGGCCAGAGACGGGAAAAGAGAGGCGACAGTCGAGGACACGTCCCGGACCGCGGGTTGTCCCTGCCGCAGGTGCTGAGATGGTCGGCCATGCAGGACCCAACATCGGGCGACCAGGTGGCCAAACGTGCCACAATGGTGACAGAAGGGACGTGGACGACGTAAAGCACGACCACGTCCCGAGAAGTCCGCCATGGAAGCGGCGGGAGCTGAGGCAGCGGGCCGGCGGGATGATCGGGCGCAGGACGTGCGCGTGCTGGAAGGGCTGCCGGAACGAGGGCGCTCTGCGGGGATGAGGGCGTGCCACCGGGAGAAGGGCGCTCTGCCGGGAGGGGCCGTTGGGACAGAGGCCGAGGGCGAAGCGGGGCGAGTTGGAGACGCCGGGGAGCCGGGAGGCGCTGGGAGGCGCTGGGAGGCGCTGGAGGCGCGGGAGGCTGTGCGAGCAGAGGGAGGCGCGGGAGGCGCTGGGAGGCGCTAGAGGCGCGGGAGGCTGCAGGGAGCAGCAGGAGGCCGCTGGGAGCAGCGGGAGGCCGCCGGCGTGGCGCGCGGGTGATGCCGTCGGGAGCAGCGGGAGGCCGCCGGGAGCAGCGGGAGGCCGCCGGCAGGGCGCGCGGGTGAAGGCGGCGGGAGCCGCGGGAAACCGAGGGGAGGGAGCGTCGTCAGGGAGCCGAGGGGCGCGCGGGTGATGCCGCCGGAAGGGAGCGCGCAGGGCAGCCGGGAGGATGGAGCGCGCAGGGCAGCCGGGACGTCGGGGGCACCGGGAGCGCGGAGCAGCGGGAGGCACGAGAGGCGCCGAAGCTGTGGGGGGCGCCGGGTGCAGCAGGAGAGCCGCCGGGAGAATGGATGGCCGCCGGGAGGTGAGCCGCAGGGGCTGGGCGCGCGGACGCGACGCCGTGAGGAGGTGCGCCGGGACGGCGGGGCGAGCCGGAAGCCGGGGAGCCGGGAGATGCCGCCGGGAGGGAGCGCGCAGAGGAGCGGCGAGGGAGGTGGTGCCGGGACGGGGGGAGGCGCGCGGGGAGGACTCCGGGAGTCGGGGGGAGCCGCGGGGAGGAAGGAGGGCGGTGCGACGGGAGGGCCGGGAGCCGCGGGCGTTGGGAGGGAGGGCCGGCCGGGAGGGTGCAGGCCGGAGAGGAGAGGTGCGCCGGGAGGGAGGACCTGCCGGGAGGGATGGCCTGCCGGGACGGGCTAGGGCAGGAGGGAGAGAGGCGGAGCCGGGAGAACGCCGGGAATCCGCAAGGGAGGGAGGGTTCGGGATAAAAATCGCTCTGATACCATGTAGAATAGGGAAACCCACTTACCTTCAAGGTGAGGTGGGGCTCTTCTTTTATAGAATGAGAAAGCGGAATGTACAAGGGAGTATTCCGATGTGGGACTCGGAAATACCCATAATAATACAAAAGAGGGTTTAACAGAGGTGATCTGATTTTCAATCTTCTTTTGGTTCTAGGTTATGCAGAAGGTCCGTAGGGACTCCTTGGTGCGCGTTCCGGCAACCGCCGCCGAAGGCAAAGCGGTTCGAGTGGTTTCGGATCGTCGGGTTGGTTTCGAGGTAAGGTTTTCACCTCTTGCTTTGTTTCGCACTTGTTGATTTTGGGGCTTTTGATGTTTATGAGTTCCTAGCACGTTGTTTATAGTGCGTTCGAGGTTTTGGCGTGGTTTCGAGTCGCCAAAGACTAGGCGACTCGCCTGCGACTCTTAGTTAGAAAGCGCCAAGAGCCGGAGTGGACGGATGGATCCACCTTGAGGTAGGGGTCCCTCTCCTTGCCTTTTTAATTAAAGTGAAAGTGAATTTAATATTGCACTGCCTTAGTATTTTAATTATGAAAGTTAGTTCCGATTGAATGCTTCTGTGCAAATAGTGTGAATTGCAGGAATAAGATAAAAATGGTTGTCTGTTAACTAAACTAATGATTTAATAATAAAACCCCTCAATCAGAGGTGCGCTGTCTTCAAGATAAAAAGTAGTGATAGACTTTTTA
This sequence comes from Viscum album, assembly GCA_963277665.1. NCBI lineage: Eukaryota > Viridiplantae > Streptophyta > Magnoliopsida > Santalales > Viscaceae > Viscum > Viscum album. The sequence continues at coordinate 1,423,503,195 of OY728161.1, forward strand.
TGCTTGCTTGCTGGATTGTTGTGGTGCCTGTTTGATGCTTGTGTGTGAACTTGCTTTGTTGAGACAAGTAGAATGATGTGGCTATGATACTCGTGCTTGGGTCAATTTGACATGTTAGGCAAATTGAGTAAGATGGTAACCTTAGTGGGATGACCTAAGACTAAGTGACATGTTTCTTCTAGAAGGTATCAAAGGGTTAGAGATTGATAAAAACATATCCTTTAAGATGAAATGGTTAAACTAGAATGAACGGACTAGGGTGGTATGACCACGCCTTGGGAAAACATATACTTTCACATGCACGAGACTCCCGAGTCTTTAAAACTCTCTGTCACTCAAGTTAGCATAGAAGGCATCGCCATCCACTAGTTCACAGTGCTAGGAGAAGTTCTTCTGGACATCACCTGGTCAGTTTTCAAAGTTAATGGCCCGCTTCAATGGTCTCGACAACCAAAACCCTTATGAAGAACCGGCGGCCTTACATCAGCACGGTTTCGTCTCAACCTATATCGAGCAATTTGAGTATTTAGCTTCCTTAGTTCCTCGACAACCCGAACCGTAGTACGTTGGGTACTTTATACAAGAAGACATACAGAGTTGGGTGCACGTCCACAATCCGATCACTCGCCTACAGGCAATGCGACTCGCTCGCCAAGTCGATCTCGTTTTCACGGTGGCGAAAGCCTTCGGCATCACGGAGCTGGGTCGCGGAATTTTAACAGGGCACATGGAGTTGAACCATGGCACCCACCCGACCGTCCACAACCACCTTTGTTGACCAGGACCACTCCCCAACCAGTCCGCCATGTGGAGTCTGATGTGCACGGTGTTCGACGGGAAGTTTCTAGTCAAACAACCTCAGGTGGGCAAGGAGTTCAGCACCTGACGCCTCAGGAGTGGGAGGATCGCCGACGCAAGGGCCTCTGTTTCCGTTGCGGGCTGCCCTATAGCTCCATGCACAGGTATACCAATTCTAACATGCAGGTGTTGTTGAGGGAGGGGGATAACGTCGTCGAGGATGGGGACGCTGATTGGAGCAAGGAAGTAATCGGAGACAACGCGGAATTTGTTCCCCTCATTCAGTATTGAGAACAAGACTATTTTCAAGGGACAGCGAGTGATAGAGTTAAAGACCTAATAAGGAAGGGTAAAGGTGTTATAAAAGTAAGTGGGTCTGTTTGTGGGGAGGGCATTTGGGTCCACGTGTAAGCAATGGGAGGGGATGTGTGTTGGTTTGTTAAGGGGAATCTGGGGGAATAACAACTTCGGGGGGGGGGGGGGGGGGGGGGGGTTAAATAGGGAGAGTTGGAGCATGGGAAAGGAGGGGAGAATAGTGTTTGGGAATCAGCTTAGGCTTGGGAATCGGCCATTACAACTTGGGCGGAATCTATCCCGAGCGACTTCTCTATTCCGCTTCCTCCTCCACCTGCTTGTAGTTTCTGCCTATTTGCTATATACCAAGTAGTCTGCTCCTCTGTTTCCTATCATCACCATCTTTGGATTTGAAATTTAAGAACAATGAAACAAGGATGTAGTTTCACCAATGATGCTGGGAAAATTCTCAAAGATAATCAACCTTAGCTTTTAATGGATATGAGAGAAAAAGGATAAAAATCACTGACCTCCAAGCAGTCAATCACAGCCAATTGTTGTTGCTCGGCAAATTCTGGACTTGACCTTATCAGTCGACTAAGAGCATCGATGCCCATGTATTTTAAATTATGACTCTCGCTCTGCAAAAAAATGTAACAACAAATGATCACAACAAAGAACAAACCATCGAATATAGGAAAGGCATGTATAAAACACAAGGCACCAGCAGCAGGAGTCAAACCTTCAAAAATTTTGAAATTGCTTCAGCAGCAGATTCTAATAATTTAGTAGTAGGGTAAATAGAGGAAACACAGCATATGCACTCATAGAGAACAGCATTTCCTATATTACTTAATGAATCACACTTCCTGAATATTTCACCAACAACAGTATACATATTTTCACTTGCTTGCTTGTCACCACAGCCCAACAGCGCCAGTATTTTGAGCAGCTTGATCTGCAATGTAAAAAATAATATTTTTCTTTAATTAACACCACAAAAACCAAAAAGTAAACATCAAACACATTCATCGAGTGCTTCAACTAGCAAACAAGTGGACGCCTTCCATTCAAAACTACACTTTTATCTAGTCGGACAGATCAAACAATAAAAGAAAAACCAATATATATCCATAGTTCAGTCATCAAATTTCTCATTATAGTTCTAAAACCTACTTATATAATCTGATCATAGTTCTTCCAAACTCAACTCTTGATATATAAACTGAATATGGGAAGCAAAAAATTCCTTCATAAATTTAAGTTTTCCACTGGCAGGAACAGGCTTAATGCCAGCAAAATTTTGCAAATAAGGTCTCACAAGTTCCACTCCAGCAATAAGTGGGTGATGTGACAGTGCGACCAGTAAGCAAAGATCGGTAATTTTGCTCATTTTCCATAACAAAGCTTCTACATACATTTGGGGGTTGGTTCTATTGCACTAAGCAAGATGAAGAAATATTTGAGGCTCAACAAGATGCTTGCTTTCTTGAGGTGCAAAATACCTCAATTTTGCTTTAGTTTTATAAGTGTATCTAAAATTTAATACCACCAAACTAGCAAACCATTTTAGGTAAATGATTGCACTGTAGCTGAGACAGGATTTCAGAGATAAAAAATGTTATGAATCAAATCATTAGCAGTGGACTCCAACCATAGAAACAAACATGTAAAAATCCAACGCCAAGATTAGCAGTCGAAGTGGGAGCTGGTCGGGTGGTGTTAAACACAACAAAGCCGAGCCAAAAACATCAATGCATGCAAAGAATGGCAATTGTGTCCATGTTCCGTGTCATAAGTTGCTAACAAAAATACACCACAAAAAATATGTAACTAAACCAAGGCAAGGTAAAACAATATAACGTGTAATCATAAAGTCAATCTAACCAGTTTTTGCCCGGAGACTCCAAAATAATTAAAGGGAGGCTACAGTGTCTCGATTTCACATCACATTTTAAAAAATAATATGCTAATCTAACCACCAGTTTTTGCCCAGAGACTCCAAAATAATTAAAGGGAGGCTACAGTGTCTCGATTTCACATCACATTTTAAAAAATAATATGCTAATCTAACCACCTTTTCAACAGGGGGCTCAAACATATTAACTTCTTTTCATTTGACATGTTTCATTTTGTCGAAATAACGTCTGGTATAAAAGCATCCAAACATAAATCAAATTACAATAAGATCAATTTCAACTAAAATCATGTTTGCAAAAACAATTCTAACCAGAAAGAAATTTTCAAACTAGAATTTAAACATGCACATAGGGGTGTAAACCCAGGCTGAGCCTGGCCTGCCGAGGTTAAGTGGGCCGGGGGCTTGCCTGGCCCTACTGGGCTTTCGCGCTGGCCGGGTTTTTTATTATTAATTTCAAAATATTTTTTATCATGTATTTTATCAAAATTTTATTTTAAAAAAAAAACAGACCGGAACTCGGTTTGGACCCAGAGGGTCAGATTTACACAACTATATGCCATGATAACTTGATATGCCCCTAAAATTAAGAAAATTGGAATCGAATCAAGAAACAACAGCCCAACAAATTCTACTGCAGTGCCACAGCTGACGCTCCCCCACTTTTCTTCATTCTAAGAACCTAAAAAAATAAACACGTCAAAAGCCCCTAAAATTAAGAAAATTGGAATCGAATCAAGAAACAATACAGCCCAACAAATTCTACTGCAGTACCACAGCTGAAACTCCACCACTTTTCTTCATTCTAAGAACCTAAAAAAACAAACACGTCAAAAGCCATCTTAATGAGAGACAAAGAGAGAGGCGGTGTGACGGTGTCCATTTTCTCTATACAGTTCAGATATTTTTTTCCTTGAATCAACATTAAATAAAACACCGAAATGACCATACATGTGGACATGGTTCCTGGTAGATATTTTACGCCCTATTTGGTATGTTGGGAATGCTTTTTAAGAAAATGTAGGTGGAAGTGAAAAACAAAAATGGAAAGGAATGAGATATTATGTCATGTTTGATATGTTGTCATTGTTTTATGATTATAATTATAATTATAATTATTATGAATATAATCTAACTAAATATTATTATAAAATTATTAGCACTGTAATTAAAATATATAGTTATTGAAAATATTGAATTAATTAATTATATTTTTATTTTTATATTAAAAATATAACAATTTAAAAAATTAAATATATATGTATATAATATAGTTAAAATTATAATTAATATATTTATAATCATATAATTATAATTACTAATTTTAAATATGATAAAAAATATAGTTTTAAATGATTATTATAAGTGCAATATAATCGGAAGCATAATTAAAGATGTAATTAAACAATAATGAGGATGGTAGAAGGGTAATGTAATCATTTCAATCATTAAATTTAATTATAATTAAATATTATTATAAAAATATTATTATATAAAATATAATTAAATTTTTAATTAATATAAATAAAATATTTTATTTAATTAAAATTAAATATAATTTTTAAAATACTAGTGCAAATAAAAAATGTAATTATTTAGAATTATTTAAAATTTAATAATTAATTACTTAGTTCATTGTAATTGTTGAATGAAATCTCATACCTGGTAAAGATGTCGAGTCCTTTATGAATAAAAATCCATCAATGTGGGACTCAAATAATCATAATAATAATAATATTAACTTAGACAACAAATCTATCCCATATTATAGCACTCACCCTCAAGCTAGGACAACTTGAAATATAAAAGCCCCACAAAAAGAAAAAGTTCTAAAGAAGACTCCCCCTCAAGTTGAGATGTATATATTGTGCAATCTAAACTTGGAGCAGAAAAAGTGTATATGTGGTCCTAGTAAACCTTCTTAGGCAAAGATGTTTTGGCAATGCTTACACTATTGACAAATGCATCTCTAAGTCTTCTTCTAACACGTCCAAACCATCTTAACCTAGTCTCGGTCATGTTCTCATCAATCGGAACCACTCCAATTTTCTCTCAAAAGCATTCATTTCTAATCCTATTCATTTTAGTATGCCCACGTGTCCATCTTAACGTTTTCATTTTTGTTACCCTTATCTTTTCTTCAAGGTGTCCCGTCAAAGACCAATACTCACTACCATATAGAATAGTTGGTCTAATAATAGTTCTATAAAATTTACCCTTCAATTTCAAAGGGATTTTACGATCACAAAACACTCTAGAAGACTTTCTCCATTTTATCCATCTAATTTGAGTCCTATGAGAGGCATTTGCATTAATATCCCCATCACATTATATAAATGAGTCAAAATATCAAAAACAATCAACTTTTGAAATAACATAAACTCTCAATCTCGCATCCATAACATTACTAGAAGTGTTGGCGAATAAAATGACAATCGACCTCAATATGTTTTGTGCGTTATTATAGAAGACAATATTAATTATCTTTGTGGAGGCCTGATTGTCACACCATATATCGGTCGGCCGACAAACTAGAAACTTGATCTTGTGAAGTGACTGCCAAACCCAAAGAATCTCGGCAATGACGTGTGTCGGAGCGAGATACTCAAACTAGGCACTAGATCGAAAGATTATAGTTTGGTTTTTGCTTCTCTAAAAAATAGGGTTGCCATCAATAAAGACTGTGAAGACGAAAATAAGCTTCTGAAAAGATAAGTGACATAGTCGGCATTGCAAAATGCTTCAATAAGCATGTGTCTATGATCCGAGTAAAGCAGAACATGTCGGGTTACTGCAAAATATATCAGACAATAAATAAGACGACCCTCCCATTGGAATTGTGTAGGATGCTCCATGAATTGGTTAACCTTGCAACACACGTAATGTTTGGAAGAGTCATGGTCAAATAATTGAGTTTCTCAGCAAGACAACGGTAGTGATCTGGGTGAGAGAACGAACTAGTGGCATGTAAGGCCTTTTCACCTAGATCAAGTAGCGTATCAAGAGAAGTAGCCTAGGGGCGAAAGAATATCAAAAGCATATCTGTAACGACCCAAAATTTTGAATAAATCTTGTTTCCTAATTTTGTGTGTTATTTTATTTTATACTCAACAAAACTTTTTCATTTAATAAAATGAGTATAATTAAAATGAGACTGTTGGGTTTTGACTATTATATGATTGTTAGTCAGTATGACCTTTGGAAACTAAATGTTACGATTATTGTCTCTAAATACAAGTGATCTTGGTTAATTAATATAGAAAGAAGATCCGATGGCCTCATCCAGTAGTCTCGGGCCAATCGAAACTCATCTAACAGAACTTGGGAAAGAGGTAGCACCACTGGGCTTTGCTCTGAACCAAACTCAAGCCGAACTTCATCGTGTGAAGCTAGAACGGAATCGTCTTCGCGAGAAGTTCAAACTAATAGAAATTACTACTCGTGCAATGTTGGTCGAGCCGCCCTCGGATTCTCTCACCTTAGCACACCTTACACTTAGGTCCTATGCTGGGGTTATAAGGGGCTATGTAAAGAGACCGTAACTGCCTTGTGTAATCCTTTGATTTAAATAAAAATTGTGATTTCTTCTTATGATGAAATTTGTTAATTTTCAAATGTCCGGATAAATATAGTACGCATATTTTTTATGAATTCTAGAAAAAAATATTTGAAAATATTTATGTAAACCTTAAATAATTAATTATGTGTAATGATTTTCAAAAAATGGTCTTCTACAATTATGTTCAGTAAGAAATTTAGAGTCTAATAAGATCAACTTGATTTTTGATGAATAGTAAATTATGAATAGTGATTTTATGGTTAAGATTAGTAATGTGACCAAATATATTAGTAATCTCACTTAAAGAAAGTATTAATATAATCTAAGCATCTTGATTAAGTAATGTGATTCAATAAAATAGGTAAATAACTGTTTCAGAAATTATTAGTCAAGTATCAGTTTTTTTGAGTGAATAGTGTTTTTTAATTAAAAATTAAATTAAAAATATTTAGAAAATTATTTTTATAAAATGGAGTTCATTTTTGAACTCATAGCATCGATATTATGTTAAGGTAATTTTTGGGGATTTTTCTAAAAAAAATGAATTTTCGGTGAACAGTGTATTTATTTAAAAATTAAATTTAAAAAATAGAAAATTATTTTTATAAAAAGGAGTTCATTTTTGAAATCAGAGTATCGATATTTGGTTAATGTGAAATTTTGGGATTTTTTCTGAGAAAGTTGAATTTTCGGTGAATAGTGAAAATACAGTTTTTAAGTTACGGGTGTTTAATGACATCATTAAATGATGTATTAAGTATGGAATCAATATGATCGACTTATGAATAGTAAGATAAGGTATGAGGTGTCCCAAGCGGCCAATACCATGGGCAAATACCATGGGCAACCCCATGGTTTTGCCAATACCACCAATGAGGTGTCCTTTGGTCATTAATGTCTTGTCCCCTCACTTTCCCTATAAATACCAAGCCATTCTCTCATCCCTTCGACTCCAAAAATCATCCTCAACAAAATTCTGGTCTCCTTACCTCCCAAGGAGTCCTCTCAAGGTGCCCTCAAGCCCTCAAGGTCCCAACCTTTGAGTTTTAAAAGTTACGTTTTAAGGTAAGGGATCATACATCTCTCTTACTTTCCAAGTACTCTCTTTTATGTCATTTCTTTTATGCTCCATGTTCTTATGTTGAAGGATGTTCTTTTATATTCATCCTACTGTCTTTTTCATGTTCATATGATGAGATACCCCATCTTGCTCTCATCAATTCATTTTAAGAATATTTAAGTGGTGCTGTTAGGCTGCCGAATTTTTAAAGGATTCTTTCACCCTTCTCGTTTTCAAAATCTATTTTCATGTCAAGTCTTTCATGTTCCTTTTTATTATGTTGGGGTGTGATCTCTATATCTATCATACTGATCATTTATATTCATATAATGAGAGACCCTATTTAATCTCGTCAATTCATTTTTTGAAGTTCTAAGTGGCGTTGTTAGGCTGCCGAATTTTCATAAGAGAAATCTTATTTTTGTCTTCCTTCCATGTTTTTCATTTCATATGGTATGTCAAATTTCTTTACCATGTTCTTATATCCTTTATATTCTGTCCCTCTACTGTTTTATGGATCATTTATGAGTGGGTGACCAATGTCCCCTCTCTTTTCAGTGTTTTATAAAACCATGTAACATAGTCGTTATGCTGCAGAATTTTCGTCTCAAAATGTCTCTCTTTTTCTCAAATTCTTTTATTTTATTAAGTGAATACTCAAAGATATTTCTCCTATAAGGGTATTCACATATATATATATATATATATCAAAATGTTCTATTTTAAATTCTGGGATTTACATACATGAAAACCCGCTTTCCTTTTTCGTGGGTTTAAAGTGGCATAAAGATCACGTCTTTAAAAGCAGTTTTTAAAACGTTATGATTATGAAATGAAACTCATTTCTTTTATGCTATATGGGTTATTTATTAAATGTTTGATAATGATATATGTGGCTCACATGATGATAAAGACAAATTTAAGGGTGTGTTCTGATAGCGCTCCAATGCATTGGGTAATGATGTAACCACTAGAGATTACAATTTTAACGATATCTTGGTGAATAACCTTGGTAATTTCAAATGACACCTTGGGGATGGACCTTGGTGATATGTCTATGATTGTCTATGTTAAATGTTGTAGTCACATCTTCAAGTTATGAAACACGTTATTTTTATTATGATATGTCTCATGATCTCTTTCTCATGCCTAAAGTTATTTTTCACGACTTTTGATGTATCTCAAGTCCACATGTAAAATGTTTCCCTTATTATGTATCTCAAGTTCACATGTAAAATGTTTCCCTTATCTCCCTTACTGGGCCTTCTGCTCACCCTTTCCTTTGATGTATGCTCCCAGGTTATGAGATGCTGTAATGAACTAGGATGAACAAATGAAGAAGTCTTTCAAGTATTTAAGAAGAATGTTTTATGTTGTCATGTATTAAGTTCCTGGTTTCCAAGACACTAAACCTTAAAGATCATCGATTTTGTATAATGTAATGAAAGTTTATGTGATAAAAAGGCGGGATGTTATAATATCATCTATGGGAGAGATAGATGACCCTACAGCAAAAGAGACTTCAATCCTGAGAAAATACTTCAATGGTCCTTGGAGGTCCTTAGTGTGAAACTATTGCATATAAGATTTAAGATTAGCAATCCCAAATGACTCACAGCCAATAATAACTGATAGGCATCAAGTGCGCGAGAGCGAGAGCGAGAGCGAGAGCGAGAGGGAGAGGGAGAGGGAGAGCGAGAGGGAGAGGGAAATTTTGGAAGCCCAATGGGTTGTGCGTAGTTGGCGCACGGTTAGGGCAAACTGTGAGCCACTAGAAGGGGGCGCACAGTTTGTCCAAACCGTGCGGCCAACCCCTCCAATTCGTGCAACCACAGACAGTGAAGGTTTGCACGGTTGGCGCACAGTTTGACAAACCGTACACCCTACCAGCAGGGGCACACGGTTAGGGCACACGTTTTGTTTAACTGTGCAGCACTATCCAGCAAACCGTGTCCGAGGGTTTTAATTCCCCTGAAAATTCAATTAAAATCCCGAAACCCTCTAATTTAACCCCTAATCACCTTATTTCGACCCTAACTCAAATCCTTGGTTCTTGAAGGCTCCCAAGAGGCGATTTTGACTCCTCCAAACCCTTTTCTTGGCGAATCAAAAGCGATTGCGTTCAATTTCCTCCAGGTAAGTGGATCTTCTCTTGTGTGGTTTCTTCCGATCTCTCTTTCTCTCATTTTTAGAGAGTGATGGATCATCATGTTATTGAGGGATCTGAACTTCATTTTGTTGGATCTTGATTCTAAGTTGTGTTTCTTGATCTCCTTCACCTCGTTCTTCGTTGGCGGTCTCGTTGCGGGTATTGTCTTTGACCATGTGATAAAAAGTAGGTGGTTCCATGATGCTTTGCCCTATGATTGAAACCTTAAATTGCTTGTTTGAATTGAAATAAGTTTTTAATTGATTTCAAAATGCTGATTTGAAAGGATTTGATGTATAATTTGAAATGACATGGAAATTGTGAAAAAACTCCATTTTAATGGAATTGAAATGTGGGGCGGATTTTTGGAAAAATGATGGCTTGATTTTGAAATTGATTTGATCAATTGATTAGATGTTCAACCTTGAGAAAAATATCTTAAATTGAAAGATAATTTGAAATGGCATGAATTGATGAAAACCACTTTTTTAGTTTTGAAATAAGAAAAGCATGTTGAAAACTGAAAACTGAAAACTGGGCAATTATAATTTGAATTGATTTGAAATGTTTGATTTTCCCATGTTTGATTGATTGATTATTTGAAGCACATGGTAGCCTGGGTAGTTGGCGGTAACTAGAACAAGCACGCTAGGACCTTGACTTCCTAGCAATAGATTGACGGTGACAACTGTAACTAAACAATTGTGGCATGAACCCCCGAGAGGGTTCCCCTTTGGGGGTGTAGATAGCCCATGAGGGTTCCCCAATTGGGGTGTAGATTGATTTGAGTGTGCAAACCAATCTTGAGCTGAGATCATTATTGAGATGTGTGAGGATCCTATTAACTGAACTAACATACCGTAGAGCTTTTGTACATGCAGCTATGATTTGTTGACTTGATTATACATGTCAATGATTATTGAACTATTTATTTAATATCAACTGCTTTATATAAGTGTTTTATATAAATATGCATTAAGTCGGTTTTCATATATCTGTCATCTCCTTTTAATGTGAAAGCATGTTTTGATTTAAAATATTTGAATGGTATACTCTACTGGGCTTTATAGCTCACACCCTACTTTTGTCTTTGGGCGTTTGTAAATTTTCTTCTGTTAGGTCCAAGCAAAGGGAAAGCGCCCCTTGGAGGTGATGGATGTTATTGATCCTTGGGACTGTGGAGTGATGATGGTGACCAGTGGAGTTGTTGTCCACTTGTTACACAAGAGCTTTTGGAACTTTTGTCTGGTTGACGTAGTTGTTTCCTTTAGGATGTTTATCTTTCTGCCCGGGTACTAATTTACCTATTTGTTTCTGATAGTTTCTTCCTTTGGAGGATTGAGCACGCTGACTTGTATCTTTTATCTTCCGTTGTTTTGTGGTAAAATCATTCTCTCTTTGATCTTGTATGATGTTAGGTGCTAGCTGCCAACCCATGGGGATCAAGAACGCCCTTCGAACTATGTAAGAGTCGGCTCGGGAATCAGTGTACCGGGGTATCCAGACTGGTTCGTGATATCATTTCGCTCCTTGTCGACCTCTTCTTGACCGATCCAGATTACGTCCAAGCTTACTTAAGCTGTCTTCTAGTCTTCGGCTTCATTTTCCGCCTGTTGCGCCTACTGTTCTAAGGATTTGGTCTAATCACAGCTTCATCCTCTACTGCCCTTCCATATTTTCAGAGCATCTCTTCTTTGAGCTGTAGCCAAGAGACCTCGGGCTTAGACACCTCCAATGACATAAATCAATCTCCAATCATACCTTTCATAAACAGTTGTGCCTTCCAAATCTTTATCACTTCCTGGGTTTGGTGGTCAACAAAGTAGTTCTCAGCTTTGATGATCCAAGACTTAGGATCTTCTCCTCTAAGAATCGGCATCGGCACCGGCCGGGTTACCGCCGCTCCATGCTCCTGGTTAGTCTAGTCGTAATCTCTTTTGAGCTCTTGCAATTGAGTCCCCATGCACGGGTTTCTTGTTGCATCTGGCATGCCTCCAACATTGGACATAACCCAAACTGTTGTCACAATCAAGAACGTTGGAGTAATTGTTGTGAGTCGGACACCACTGATCGAAAATTCAGTTTTCCCTGCGGCGTGGCTAAGCTGCAGCATCACCTTCAAAATCCCAACCAAGAACCTACTTCTAGCGCCACCTATATCGCACAAACCAGGTTCTGCTAGATCTGACGCGCCCACCTCGATTGTCGCGAGACGCATTCCACTGTCGCGTTCCTTCGTCGAGTTTTACTGCTGCGAGGATCGAGCCGTACCATCTACTTTAAAATCTACCGATAGAGAACGATAAAGTTCCTTTGCGCATCAGCTTCAATACCTCCGATCAAAATCCTATTTCTTGAGCTCCTTTGTCTAGAACTTCTCTCTGCGACAACGATTCTCTCCCTCAGTGAAAGCACCACTTGATAGGCATCAAGTGAGTGTGAGAGAGAGAGAGAGCATCATTTATTGATTGTAGCATATTCAGTAGAAAAAGAAGAAAGTGAAAGAAGTAGAAGGAAGAAGAAATCCTCTGGAAGGTGTTGCTCCCCGAGGCCTAACGCTCCGAGAAAATGTTGAAGACCAACAAGACAAAGTTCCCCCAACCTAACACATCAGCCCCTACTTAATATTCCCCCACCCACCGCCTAACTAACCAACTAACACCACATATTACAAAATTGACCCTTAGCCATTATTAATGTCTCCTACCCAACTCCATTACAAAACAACACCCCAGACCCACATTCCTATCAATAATGATATCAGAATAGACCACCAGGAAGATGTAGCTAGATGTGGTGTGCTAGTAGAAGACGAATGAATCTTTCATGCTTTGGTGAAGTGCATGGGAAGTGACTACGCTGCAGAACCTAGCCAAACCAAGCCTTAGGGACTGCTTGAGGACATAAATCGAACATCAAAGTCGACATACTGTGAAGGGTGAATCGGAAGCCATGAATCCAAGTGGTTGCTACATATAAACTTTGTCTTTTGGATACTCATGCAAGTAAGCATCGTTAACATCAAATTGATGAAGAGGCTAAATGACAAGATGTCACCAATACAGATAAGCAGTCGAACTAAGGTCATCTTTGCCATCGGAGAGAATGTATCAAAAGTCTACTCCTTAAGTTTGAGCATAACCATTGCAAAGAGAGCACCGTCAACATTTATGCGATATGAACATCCATTTGCAGCCGCCAAATACTTGCTTGTTGGGGGAACGGACAACATATGCCATGAGAAAAGCCACCCAAAGTTTGTAATTCCGCTTACATTGCATAGAGCCACTCAGAATAAGATTTGACTTTGGCCACCATGTGAAGAACCGAGACTGTGTCAAGTGTATGAACAGCAGACAACCCTTCATAAAAATGAGTAAACACAAGGCGAGATAAGCAATCCTGGGTATCTTTTTGTAAAGCAATGAGCAAGCCACCTGGAGATGTATCTGGAACGTCGACTAATGGCGAGGTCTAGTCATCAGGCGGTGTCAAAGCGAGCATAGTAGTCAAGCGGCGTTCCAAATCTGCTACCCTCAAAAGGAGGTGGAGTGGAGTAAGCAGTGAGTGGAAAACAATCAACCAAGTTCACAGTAAACTCAGGAAGGAGCCGTGATGAATAGAAGTGTGTGATCTCAACAAATGAGACGTTGGTAGAAATAATATAACATCTTAGATCGGGAGAGAAGCACAGACAACCTTCTTGACTGTGAGCATATCCAACAAAGATGCAATGAAGTGACCGGGGAGGAAATTTTGACAAGGAGTGCCAAGTGTCTCGAACAAAACAGGGACACCCAAAGATACAGAGAAAAAGAGGCTGAGAAAGGCTTGCAGGAAAAAGAACTTGAAAAGGTGCATCCCCCTAGAGCAATGGTGAGGGAAGGCAATTGATAAGATAAATGGTTGTCAAAAACGCATCTGGCCAGAAGTGAAGTGGTGCATCATGTGAAAAAATAAAGCGTGAGCAGTCTCGAGAAGATGGTGATATTTTCTCCCTGAGATGCCATCCAGCGAAGGACAAAATGTTTGATAGATAATCTCACGATGTGACACATATTCACAACCATTATATGTTCATAAACATTTAATTTGTTTAAAAAAATTGAGTAAATGTTTCAGTATAAAAAGCTCGAAATACTGAGAAGATTTCAAATTTTTTATGTAAAAGATAGAGCCAAGTCATACATGAATATTCATCAATAAATATAACATAGTAATGAAACACAATCCCCAAACATCATAATGAATTATATCAAAAGGCGCGTCAACATGTGACAATGACGAAGAAGCATAGGACACACGATGGTGTTTGGTGAACTTGCAGGCATCACAATTGAAGGAGATAAAGAAGCCTAACTTGGGAGATAACTGCTGCAAAGACTGGATAGAGGGATGGTCATAACAAGAGTGATACTTCAAAGTACGGGTAGATGTGGCTAGGGTTGTAATCAAGTTGAGCCCGGTATCTCAATACTCGAGCTTGATGCTTAAATTTGATGCCTCAATGAGTATCAATTTACAGGTCTAGGCTCAAACTCGAGCTCGAGCTCAACTCGGGCTCAATCGAGTTACTCGATTAGACTCGACTTATATCAATTACAGTTCTTTACCATAATTTTAATTATAATACCCAACTTGAATTTGAATTTGAGCTTGAATTTGTACTCGAGATCGAAAACTCTTATCTCAAAACTAAATACACATATATTGAATAAAAATAATACATTTAAACATTCAATGATCAATTAGGCTCGCGTGCTACTCGATTATGCTATCCTAATACCCGAACACTACTCAAATTAGTACTCAAGTAGCTCGAGTTCGAGCTCAGCTCGAAAAAAAAAAAATTGAGTATTTTTTGAGTCGAGCTCGGGTGGCTTGCAAGCACCTCGATAGTAATGCGAAACGGGCAGTCTAGGGCAGGGCGAGCCAAGCCCGCGCGTGTTTGTCCGCAAAAACTCGCATATAATGCGAACAAAAAATTTCAAGTCCGCCTCGCCCGCATAAGCTTGCGGGTTGCCCGTATTTAAATAAAAATATACTATTTATAATCATTTAAATATTTTTTTTTCTTATTCTTAATGGTAGTTGTGGGGAGAAGTATGGATTGATAATAGCTAGAGTTTTAAGGGATGTGATGGAATAGTTTTCTATGGGTTAATGGTGGCATGCAACAACGCCGATGTGGTAGCGAACTGTTGTGATGCAAAGTAGGTGAGTGATCGATGAGAGGCGATGAATGAAGATGTTGGTCGTATGGTGATGCAAACAGCTGGATCTGTGAATGAATGATGCCTTTACAGACAACAGCAGATTTCAAAGGAGGCTATTAGGATTCTCATGATGTTCGTTCCTATTTTTTTAATAAAAAAAATAAAATTAAATAATAACAAAATTAAATCAACCCAAAATATAATATGATTATAATAACTCTTTTAGAATTAAAACCATATGCAGGGGAGATGAGTTCCATTTTTCAAGAGGTGGAATGACACGCCATGTGAATATGGTGAATAATTACAATATAAATATTATAATATCATATTAAAAAAAATATATAAATCTATTTAAAATTCACATGTGAATGAATGGTGAATTAGTACGATCATTACGATGAGAAATCATATGTCATGGTTTAATCATTATTTTCTTATTAAAAAAACTAAAAAATTAAAGAAAATATTGTAAAAAATATTTTTTTTTTTAATTAAGCCCGCACCCGCACGGACTCAACCCGCCTTGGCCCACACCCGCACGGGCTCAACCCGCATTGGCCCGCGCTCTTAACGATCAAAATTTTTACGCCTGCCCCACCCCGCAGTCGCCTCATACCCACGAAGCCCACGAGTCGCGGACCCGTTTTGCATCACTACACCTCGAGCTCATTTCGGGCAATAAGTGGTGTCGCATTAAACATATATACCCACCCTGCAACCGTCCTCTGCTAAACTCCTGAGTCGTCAAACATTCCTGAAAAAAAAATATCATGGGGTGAAAAGATAGCAATACAGTTCGGATCTCAAGTAAGCTTATTGATGTACAGAAGATTAGAAGGTTTTCAAGGAGCATGCACCACTTGCAAAAGCTTAATCTCTAGTGTGGGAATGCATGTGCCAAAGTCAACAATAGAAATGGCGGGTCCATCAACAACTGTGATTGCTGCATAACTTGTATGAGGTCGATAGGCATGCAACGTACCAGCATCATCAGTGGTGCGATTTGAGGCTCTCGAATCCAACATCCATGACTAGGGTCGTTGAGAGACATAGGTTGTGGGGCAACCTATGTGAACTAGCGAAGCCAAGGAAGAGGGTTATGAGGTGGCATTGTGAGAATGAATAAGGACAAGTTTTTCGAGCGAGAGCTTGAGAATATGGTGAGTGTCAATCGGTGAATCCCAACACACACTAAAGGCAGCCTAAGCAATGCGAAGAGGAGTCGTTGGGCATCAATGGAGGGAACAACACACATCAATGTAATGGCCCGACTTGCCATAATGTTAGAAGTGATATGTCCTCCGCCCACTGCCACATCTAAGGCCATGAGAGCTAGAAGAGCAGCTGCCACCACATTATCCAAAACCACAAGGATCGGAAGAGCAACCACCACCACATCCCCGTGTGTTGGAGTTGATGCCCTAGAACCAACTTCTGTGTACTTTATGATAACCTGAATTCATAGTTTTGAATATTAATAAACTCTATCACATCATGATTATTCTTCCAAGGTAACACAGTATGTGATAATGTCCTAAGAGTAGTTGTCGCACTAAAAAGTCATAGCAGTTCTCCGTTATAATGAGAATCCAAAAGTGCTACGACACTATTCTTAAATATATGTTATGTAGTCAGAGAATATCATTTGAGGGACACAAATGATACAGATATCAGGGGTGAAGACTCATAGGACTTTGAGACACCTTCTCATGATGTACGCCCTTAATAATATCCAGTGTAGGATATTATGAGAACGAGACCCGCCAGTAGAAAATCCACACTTATATGTGTCATTGGATGTTCGTATTTGCGGACGTGTGTATTGATCCTTGGATATTAAGATTATTATTAATGAGTATTATAAGTCACGTACTTTGATATATTGACGAAAACCGTGACAAAATATGTTTGCAGCGATGTAAGACACATTGAGTGTGTCACGAGTAATATTGCATTAATGAATAATGCGAGAAAAGATTTGTCCCTTCTGTTTTTTAACGGAAACTGATATCTCAGGCCCTTTGATGGAAATGATATAGCCTAAATAAATTCATGGTCATGGTGTTCTATAGGCAAGTTCGATTTCCAGGAAGTCAAAGAAAGATACATTGAGCACATAGGTTGATGACACCAACATGCAACATGGTTGATTAGAGATATCGTAATAAAGGAATAATATTACACAGTAAGCGTCTGTATGAAGTATTATGTCATTGCGGTATTAACTTTTTTCTCTATAGGTGTCTTGGTGTATTGTTAGACGCTAACCTTAAACTTTAGGTTATTTCACCTAACACCACTAGAAAAAACGGCCTAGAGGGTCGATTACTAAGTGTATCCAAAATCTCAGTTAAATAATATACTATTATTTAACAGATTGAATAAATATTATTCTCGTACGTGGTTTAATAATTATTCATGTTTGTTTGATCGCATATATTTAGTCACCAGTTATTGGAGAGAATATAATGTGAGCAGAATATTTAATAAATATTTATTTATTATTTAGTGAATATAGTATTTACTTATTTATAAGCGAATAATGCGGTGATATTTATTTAATAAATAAAGAGTCATTATTCAATACCCGATAAATATTGTGGAGAAATGGCGGACCGAGTTTAATAGAGTGCAGATCGAGAAATAATAATAATATTATTGGGGTTCTGCAGAGATTAAATAAATAATAAAGAGCACTTTAGCAATTATTTTAATTTAACCCTAGCGGTATATAAACTCAATTATATTATTTTCTAAAAGAGCCAATTCATTTGTTTGGTCGTGCACAACAAATTTGGAGAATCCTCTCAAGCCCTAAAGAGCTCTCTTCTCCAAGAACGCTCCCAAGAACAGAGAGCGATTTTCCCCCACCTCTCGCTCTCGAGTCTAGAGAGATCAAGGAGAACGCTTTTAAAACGATTCTCAAGACGATCAAAGGCGAACGACGCAAGCGATAGAATCTGTCGTGCTAGCACCTAGAGATTCCTACGGCCGACGTTCGGAGATTTGTGGAACATGTGTGGATCACCGCTAGAGGGAATCTGCTCTTGACTCCTACAACGCAACGACCGTACAACGTAAATATGTTGTCAGATCTATCAACGAAGAAAGAATTCACGCAAGGTAATTCTTTAATTGATTAAATTAATTATAAATAATATGTGATGATCCTCTCTCTGGTTCCGACGTTTTATCCCTTTGTTTTTTTATCCAATTTCGTTGATCACGACGTTTATCGTCGTGTAGATCTCGAATTGATCATCGATCATGACAAAAAACAAAGTTGGGCACGACCCATCGCACGCTTCCGCTGCACCCGAAACCTACAAGTGGCATCAGAACGGTCACATAATTATTTATAATTATTTAAAAAATGTTGATTGATTTACACATTTTTCATTTAGTTTTCAATTGAAGTTTAATCGCTCTTTTAATCCGAATTGCGAAATCTGCTTCTTGCTCCGTTTCTCATAGATCTAATCAAAACGATTAATTTTATGAACAAAATAAAATCGAAGAACTCATCCGAAGGTGCCGAGGATTCTGGTCGGATAACGCAGGAGTACACGCCGTGTAACCGGAGTTAGACGTCGTGTACTTGTGTTCAATGCACCAGGAATTAATTCGGAAATAATTCAAATTGTGTACATTGATTACACGCAGTGCATTAAATATCTTACATTGCGTGTTGAACGGGCCAACCTGGCGCACGGTCAGCCAGAGTACACACCATGTAGCCCATGTACACGGCGTGTAGTCCTTTAAGTCACAAACGGGCCGTGTATTTCCATACACGGCCAACTTGACTGGTAACTGTGTAACTCGGAGACCACACACCGTGTAGCCCTTGTACACGTCGTGTACTCCATTTTTTCCGAGGCACGGTTTACACACCAAGTCCCTAGGCGTGTGCCTCGGATAGACGGTGAGAGACGTACACGCCGTGTAGCTCGCTTATGCACGCCATGTACTTATACCAAATTACGCAGAATTAAAATTAATTTATTATACTATGTAAACTTTATCGACATGTGCTTGTGTGTGGTCATTAAGTTGATAGGACATGCCATGGGTTTTTTAATATATATATAAATGTTCAATTAATTTCTGCGTGATATTCAGATCTGCATATCATGTATGAGTCATGTAACTCAGAGACCACACGCCGTGTAGCCCTTGTACACGCTGTGTACTCCATTTTTTCCAAGGCACAGTTTACACGCAGAGTCCCTAAGCATGTGCCTTGAATAGACGGTGAGAGGCGTACACGTCGTGTAGCTCGCTTATACATGTCATGTACTTATACCAAATTACGCAGAATAAAAAGTAATTTATTATACAATGTAAACCTTATCGACATGCGCTTGTGTGTGGTCATTAAGTTGATAGGACACGCCATGGGTTTTTTAATATATATATAAATGTTTAATTAATTTCTTCGTAATGTTCAAATTTGCATATCATGTATGAGTCGTATGGCAGATATTACTCTACTTGCATTGAAACATAACACGTTACAGAAAAATCATGTAATTTGTGTAACATTAAGTTGATAGTACACATCATGAAAATATGTGATAAGTCGTGTATATCGTATGTCACGAGTAAACAGTATACGAGTATAATACATGTTGAGTAGATTCGGGCGGGTATTCACCATGTTGCCTCCGAGGTACATTTATGTACATAGTTAATTTTAAATAAATTTATTTGATTTCTTTAAAATTATGATGGATGAGAATCTCAAGGAAATCTGATGAGAATTAAAATAAAAGAATTGACTAATTAAATAAGATAATTAATTGATTTGAGCGCGATTTATCTTAAATAAAAACGATTAAGAATTGAATGCTAGTTTTATTAAATGCGTAATTCGTTGCATGCATGTGGATGATCATGAGCATCGACCAAACTTTTATATGTGATTGGTTTCATTTAATTTATTATTAAATTAAATTGTTGGTATGTGTGTCTTCTCTCCTCTTATTATGTAAGGGTATGTGTGCCCATGGTTTCTTTTATGTAAATCTCTTGTATCTCTCACCTGTGTGTGAGTAAAAGCATATGTAATAGATAGACCACCCAAGCTAGTGGAGGCGGTTCAAGTTTGGAGTCGAGACGAAACCAATCCAAAAGAGATACATGGGTGGATCAGTGGAAAGCTATAACACGAACCTTAATTGGTTCAAGGTGTTTTTCCCACAAGTCAACGGTTAGTTTATCAACCGCTCGATAAACTAACCATTAGTAAAAGGCTCATGATCATACCGCTTTATTATTTTATATCTATCAAGTTGAATGGTCATTTCATTATGGAAGTCTTGTCGCGATCACATGAATTAATGAATTAACAAGCATGCAAGATAGAACTAAAATAAATTGGCTGTGTAAATATTATCTAAGACATGGTTAATCACTTAAGTAAATTCACTTAATATTAACAAGCATGTAATAAAGATAATAATTGGCAATTCACGCATAAAAGGATAAAATCCCTCAATAATATATATTAAGTCGGTATAGTCTTCCTCTACCTCAGTTAAAATCGAACCAGAGTTCAAAGTGCTTGGTCGGCCAAAGTTGAGGTGCTTTCAATTATTGGGGAATTCTAACATGAAAATTTTGGTTGACTTGGTTCACATCAAGGGTTGACTGTCAAAACAGAACTTGGTGTAACTGAGAGGTAAGGGTAGGAAATCCAATTTAAGGATTTCAGGATTGGGGAGTTCACTCAACATATCAAGGAAATGTGAGTTAATGCAGTTGGCAGTTGGAATGCCTACCTAAAACCATTTGAGTTGTTTGACCAACCAAAGTTGGGGTAATGAGAAGGGAAATATGGATCTTTGCCACTAAAATGTCCAAGCAACTGAATATTCTAAAACCAATGATGGGGTCTATTGGGTTTCAATAAAATAGTGGGAGATTAATAAATATAATATTTATTTATTTGTCTAAATTTTATCAAATAAAGTACTAAATCTCTGATTATTTTATTTATAGAAACATTAAAATGACTTCAAACATATTACTGCGATCCATACTTGATAAGGATAACCTTCTCACCGGCACAAATTTTCAAGAGTGGCAAAGGCGGTTACGCATTATCCTTCGCCATGAAAAGAGATTGTATATGCTGTAAGAACTTATTCCTAATGCGCCTGGTAATGATGCAAGTGATGAAGAGTTATCACGAAACATGATGTCTCGTCTTTAGGATTTTATATCAAGAGAAGACGAGACAAGAGAGATACGAGATCTTCAATACTTTGTTTACAACTAAGCTTGAAGAGTCTGCGTCAGCTAGGCCTCATGTAGTCAAATTTATTGGCTACATCAAACGTTCAGACATCTTAGGGATTAGATTCTCAGATAAGTTTCGCACAGATCTCATACTTTCATCACTGTCTAAGACCTTCTCCAGTTTTATTGTTAATTACAATATGAGCAATAATGCCCTCCTGCAAGCGGCTGGGGTGGCAGGGGGGATGGGGTTTGGGGCGTCGATCGCAGGGTCGCAGGGTCGAGTCCCTGAGCCGCTTTATTTGCTGATTTGTTGCAGCATTCGTACTGTCGTTAAAAGTTGTAACTCACCTTTTACAATATGAGCAATAATGAGAAGAGTCTTTCGGAACTTCTTACTTCGATTCGCCAAGTGGATAAGGACATGAGGCATGATATACCCGCAGTCCTTATGGTGAATAAGAAAAGGAAGAACAAGGCGAAGGGGGCCAAGACTCGTAACAAGTCTAATGCTCTCGAGCACCATCCTCCTATGAAGAGGAAGATCAAGAGGCAAGGGAAGGAAAAGGAGGCAGTATGTTTTGCATGTGACAAGCAAGAACTGCACCCAAAAGCAAAGGGAAGCTAAAGGTGTGTTCGTTGTCGAATGTAATCTTTCAATATCTATGCATTGGGTATTAGATACACCTTGTGGTGCTCACATCTGTATCCAAATACAGGAACCAAGTAAATTCTGAAAGATTGCTAGAGGAGATGTGGATTTGAGAGTTGTCACTGGTGCGAGGCTAACCATTGGTGACTACCACCTTTCATTACCTGCGGGAATGGTTTTGGTTTTAAAGGATTGTTATTATGAACCAACTATTACCAAGAACACAATTTTTGTATCATGTCTAGATTCAGATGGGTTTATTTTCAAGTTTGAAAATAAGAGTTGTTTCTTTTACAAAAACAACATATGTTATGGTATGACACGTTTAAATAATGGTCTTTATGTATTAAATTACGAAAACCAAGTATTGGCAATTAATAACGAATCATGTTCACACAACTCATATAACACTCAACTATGACATCACCGTCTTGGTCATGTAAACTAGAAGCGTTTGACAAAGCTCTGTCAAGATGGTTATTTAGACTCGTCTGAGCTAAAAACACTTGAAAGATGTCATACTTGTTTACAAATAGAAATAACCAAACCGTCATTCGATGGACAGGGTGAAAGGGTCACAGAGCTTTTAGGATTAATACACATTGATGTGTGTGAACCATTTCCAATAGAAGCTAGAGGTGGACATTCTTACTTCATAACTTTTACTGAAGACTTAAGTAGATATGGTTATGTCTACTTGATAAGGTATAAGTCCGAGTCCTTTGAGAAATTCAAGGAATTCAAGAATGAAATAGAGAATCAATAATAGAGCCCGTAGCCAGCCGGCAGTTTGGCAGGTTTACACCCGCAGGGGCAAGGGTAATTTTGCCTCAACAGAAAATATAAAAGGGGGTCCCACTGAGGCGGTTCAGCATGGTCCCCATTAAAGCAGTTCCCCTAGCAGTTATTTTTGAGTTAGTGCAGCAGAAAGGGGAATCTCCAGGTGGAGGAGAGAGGCATGTGATCTTTTCAGTTAAAAGGGGGGAAGTTAGTGGGAGTGGGGCAGACTAGTTTTTTCCTGGGATTTTCCTATTGTTCGGCTTGGGAGCTTGGGCGGGAAAGCAGGGGCTTCACGATTTTCATTCTGTTTTTCCGTTTTTTCTCTCGTACATCCTGTAATTCTCTCTTGCTTTGAATCGAAGTCCATAGCAGTTCCCTCTTTGGGAGTTGTTGCCCTACAGTTCTCTAACAAATAGGTCCGACCTGCCTCCGTGCGTTTTGCTTCGTCCTCCATTACGCACGCCTCCCTGCTCTCCGCGCAGCCGCCCAGTTCTTCAATGGAGACTCGCCATCAGTCCCCCCTCGACTCAATGGATCACCGCATCGATCAGATCGATACTTCTTTGGCTGATCTTCACTCCTCGGTAAACAAAATCTCTTCCACTCTGGATTTATTTCATATCAACTTCCAACGTTTGGATCGCGCGGCTCAAGAAAATGCAGAATTCCGTAAGTCTTCTTCGGGAATCCTCCGTCGCCAGGATAAACGGCCGCACGACCCCACCAGCAACCCCTCTACATCCCTGGATACTACTGCAGATCATTCTGGCGCTACTGCATGGGATCCGCCAGAGCACCGTCCTCTCTCTGCATTTCCACAGGAACTCCCTGTTTTTCCGAGACCAGTGGAGCTTCCGATTTTTGATGGCCACGATCCAAGAGGGTGGCTTACACGTGCAGAACTCTATTTTCGGCTGCATCAAACACCTGATGACTCTAGGGTCTCCCTCGCCCAATTTAGCATGGACGGTCCAGCAATCCATTGGTTTACTATACTTCTCGAGATCAATTCGGGTCTCTCTTCGGGTCTCTCGTGGTCCATATTCAAGGACGAATTAATGGAACGTTTTAGTGGTTTGGAGATTCATAATCCCTATGAAGAACTCGCTGCCCTCCACCAAACTGATTCTGTTCAGACTTATATTGAGGAATTTGAATATTTAGCTTCTCTTATCCCGCGCCAGCCTGAACCACAGTATGTGGGATATTTTTTGCATGGTCTTCGTGAAGATATTCGTAGTTGGGTCCGCATCCATGACCCTACTACTCGCTTACAGGCTATGCGCCTTGCTCGTCATGTTGAACTTGCTGTCCACCGGGGTGTTGGTCCACAATTTCACACCACAGTAACCCGTCCTTTTGGTGGTGGCCGCAATACAATTGTTCCTACAGGTGGCCCCCGTTTATTTCCCCCCCACCCTCCTCAGCCAGCTGTTCGCCGTCCAGGTGGCTTACCTCGCGAACCACTCAAACCCCAACCTCCGGATAGAGGAGTCCGCCATTTGACAACTCAGGAATGGGAAGATATACGTCGTCGAGGATTATGTTTTCGTTGTGGTCTCCCTTATTCTT
The DNA here is from genome assembly GCA_963277665.1 of Viscum album. Taxonomy (NCBI): domain Eukaryota; kingdom Viridiplantae; phylum Streptophyta; class Magnoliopsida; order Santalales; family Viscaceae; genus Viscum; species Viscum album. The sequence goes on from OY728161.1 coordinate 1,423,527,439, forward strand.
CACTCCATAAATGTGTTGACCCTAAGTTACGAGTGTTATTACTTGGCGAAGATGGTGAACTTCTTGAGGGAGACGATTCTCTCCCTGCCTCTCCTGAGCAGGCTGCACCCCCACATGTTCCAGAGGCTGAATGTAATGTTGTTGCTTATCAAGACCTCACCCCTCCTTACTCGTCCTCCCAACAGCTGCTACATGATTTACCTTCCATGAAGATTGAGGGCCACGTGGAGGATGTCCCCATTTTAATTTTGATTGATAGCGGTGCCACACACAATTTCATCTCTCCCAAATTAATTCCCATCCTTGGTTTATCCATACAGACGACACAACCGTTGGTTGTTCGCCTGGGGGATGGCCACAAACTGTACACCCTTGGTTTGTGTCCTAATATCCGCCTTATACTGGGATCCTATACCTGTTTTATTGATACTCAGGTTCTGGAAATTGGTCGGCTGGATCTCATTCTCGGCATAGCTTGGCTGCGGACCCTGGGTGATGCCCAAACAAACTGGAAAACCATGACCATGAAATTTCGAACAGCAGATCATGATTACACTCTTTGCGGAGTTGCTCCTCCAAATCCTGCCATTTTCTCCTTAGCTGCTGTTTTTTCCAGCTCCCAACCAGTTTCGGACCCCAGTTTCCCAACAGGTCGCCCTTCTCCTTCCCTTACTGCCACTCAACAGAGGGACTTACAGTCCCTGCTTGCACAATTTAATGCCATATTTGCTGCACCCACTGGGCTTCCTCCTGTCCGGCAACATGTCCATAGCATCCACTTATTACCCGGTCAGGGTCCTGTTACAGTTCGGCCATACAGATATCCCCATTTTCAAAAAACTGAGATAGAAAGGCAAATACAGGACATGCTGAATTCTGGTATTATTCGTAACAGCTTCAGTCCCTATTCCAGCCCAGTTCTTCTTGTTAAGAAGGATGCCTCATGGCGTCTTTGTGTTGATTACCGTGCTCTCAACAAAGTCACCATTCCCAATAAATTCCCTATTCTGGTAGTTGACGAACTCCTTGACGAGCTTCATGGCGCATGTTATTTTTCTAAACTGGATCTCAAATCAGGGTACCACCAAATTCGGATGCGGGCTGAAGATGTTGATAAAACCGCGTTTCGCACGCACAACGGTCATTATGAATTTCTCGCCATGCCCTTTGGCCTTATGAATGCCCCAGCTACCTTCCAAGCTACCATGAACGACCCCTTTCGCCCATTGCTTCATAAGTTTGTCCTTATTTTCTTTGATGACATTCTTATTTACAGCAATGATTGGGCTGCCCACATGGGCCATGTGGCGGCTGTCTTACGGGTTCTGTTTCAACATTCATTTTTTGCCAATAGTGGCAAGTGTTCTTGGGCTCGGCAGGAGATTGATTATCTGGGGCACATTATTTCCAAAGATGGTGTTTCCATGGATCCTACCAAGATTCAGGCAGTGCTGGATTGGCCGCATCCTACAACTGTTAAAGGGGTTCGTGGATTTCTCGGTCTCACCGGCTATTACAGAAAATTCATCCGAAACTATGGCAAAATTGCCCAGCCTCTCACTTCTCTCACCAAACGAGATAACTTTACTTGGACTGCTGATGTTGTCCAAGCCTTTGACACCCTCAAAACACACATTACCTCGGCCCCTATTCTTGCTTTACCAGATTTTTCTGCTCCATTTCAGATTGAATGTGATGCTTCCGGGCGAGGCGTGGGGGCTGTTCTCATGCAAGACCGATGGCCAATTGCTTTTTTTAGTAAAGCTTTAGCCGCCAACCACCTCGCCAAATCCACCTATGACAAGGAGATTATGGCTTTGGCATTGGCTATCCAACATTGGCGACCCTATTTACTTGGTCGCCCTTTTACTATTTTTTCAGACCATCGGAGTCTCAAATATCTCTTCCAGCAGCGGATGCGGATTACGACGGCTGACCAACAATGTTGGATTTCAAAATTATTGGGTTTTCAATTTGATGTCCAATTCAAGCCAGGTCGCCTAAATTCGGCCGTTGATGCCCTCTCTCGCTCCCATGATAATTCTCTTTTGTGTGTTGTCCGATCCTTCCCGGTTTGGCAACAGGACCCTCACTTGTTAGATGGCGTAGAGACTGATCCATCTTTACAAAAAATTGTTGTTGCCCTTCGTACATGAAGCTCCAACTATAAACACTTTTCGCTGGATCGCGGTATTCTTCGTTATAAAGGTCGCCTCGTTTTGCCAAGCTCTTCCTCTTGGATACCTCAACTGTTGGCTGAATTTCATAAAACCCCGCAGGGGGGCATATGGGTTTTTACAGAACTTACCGCAAACTAGCAAACAATTTATACTGGCTTGGAATGAAGAAAACAGTCCAATAGTATGTCAGCCGCTGCGACACTTGTCAACGGAATAAGTATTCCACTCTGTCCCCCGCTGGTCTCCTGCAACCACTGGAGATTCCCCAGGCTGTCTGGACAGATTTGTCCATGGATTTCATCACCGGCTTGCCCAAATCTCGTGGTTATACTGTCATCTTTGTCGTGGTGGATCGCCTCTCTAAATACATCCATTTTTTACTCCTAAAACACCCTTACACAGCCCGCGGTGTTGCTGAACTCTTTATGCGCGAAGTGGTTCGCCTCCATGGCATCCCAAATTCCATCGTTAGTGACCGAGATCCAATTTTTCTCAGCCACTTTTGGACTGAGTTATTCCGCCTCCAGGGTACCACTTTGAAGTTCAGTTCGGCTTATCATCCACAAACGGATGGCCAAACTGAGGTCACTAACAGGACCCTTGAAGCTTACTTGCGTTGTTTTGCTGGCGAACACCCTAAGCAATGGTCCTATTGGATTCCATGGGCTGAATTCTGCTATAACACCACTTGGCATGCCTCCCTCAACACTACTCCCTTTGAAGTGGTCTATGGTCAACCTGCCCCAACGGTTTTGAACTTTCTACCTTCTGAAATTCGCGTCGCAGCAATCGCACAGGCCCTCTCTAACCGTAAGGAGGCTTTGCAGCATCTTAAATTCCACCTCCACCGCTCTCAGCAGGCTATGAAACTCCAGGCAGACCGTCATCGGCGACCTCTTGAATTTCAGGTTGGCAACCAGGTTTACTTACGCCTCCAGCCTCACAAACAGTTCTCTCAACAACCGGCTAAATCATAAATTGTCCCCCAGATTTTATGGCCCATTTCCGATTATCAAACGCATCGGTCCTGTGGCGTATCAGCGCGAGTTACCACCTACTTCCCGAATACATCCTGTTTTTCACATCTCTCAACTTAAGCAGCTCCAAGGGCCCCCTCCTGCCCACCCAACTTTCCCTCCTGATTTACCACCGGATGCAGCAGATTGGCCTATTCCAGAGGTTGTCCTATCTAAACGCTCCCACACCCAAGACACGGTTACCTCCCCACAGTCTCTCATAAAATGGCAGGGCCAACCCGAGGAGGACGCCACTTGGGAGGACGATTTTTTCATCCAAAACCAGTTTCCATTTTTCAGCCTTGAGGACAAGGTTGTTTCTCAGGAAGGGGCGAATAATAGAGCCCGTAGCCGGGGCAGTTTGGCAGGTTTACACCCGCAGGGGCAAGGGTAATTCTGCCTCAACAGAAAATATAAAAGGGGGTCCCACAGAGGCGGTTCAGCATGGTCCCCACTAAAGCAGTTCCCCTGGCAGTTATTTTTGAGTTAGTGCAGCAGAAAGAGGAATCTCCAGGTGGAGGAGAGAGGCATGTGATCTTTTCAGTTAAAAGGGGGGAAGTTAGTGGGAGTGGGGCTGACTAGTTTTTTCCTGGGATTTTCCTATTGTTCGGCTTGGGAGCTTGGGCGGGAAAGCAGGGGCTTCCCGATTTTCATTCTGTTTTTCCGTTTTTTCTCTCATACATCCTGTAATTCTCTCCTGCTTTGAATCGAAGTCCATAGCAGTTCCCTCTTTGGGAGTTGCTGCCCTACAGTTCTCTAACAATCAACTTGAAAAGAAGATAAAGAAACTTTGATCGAATCGAGGTGATGAATATCTTAACAAAGAATCTATCGACTTTAAGAGTTTGGAATTCTATCTCAACTCACTCCACCTTATACGCCACAGTGGAATGGTGTTAGTGAAAAGAGGAACCGTACCTTGTTAGACATGGTAAGATCGATGATAAGTCATGCAGATCTTCCATTATCCTTTTGGGGATATGCATTACAAATAGCGGCATACACATTAAACCGAGTACCAACTAAAGCGGCAAACAGAATTCCCTTCGAGTTATGGAGTGAAAAGAAACTTGTTTTGTCGCATACACGTGTATGGGGTTGTGAGGTGTTTGTTAAGGCCTTTTCGGGCAACAAACTAGCACCCCAAGGCACAAAATGTATCTTTATAGGGTATCCTAAGGAAACAAAAGGATACTGCCAATACAACCTCTCGGACAAGAAAGTGATTATCGTCAGACAAACCGTCTTTCTTGAGAGGGAGCACATCTACAAAAAAGGATAGTGAGAGCAAGATTGACTTCAATGAAATTGATGCTCAAGATACACAAGAGTTGGTATAGGAACAGGTTCCACGGGTCCCCGTGAAAGAAATAGTTCCTGAAACACAAGTACTGCGTAGGAACACAAAAGAGGTAAGAGAACCAGAGATATATGGTTTTCTAGTCACCGAAGATGGTGACTCGTTATTGGTTGACAATGAGGAGCTTCTCACCTACAAAGATGCAGTAGAGAGCTCAAAAGCTGCAAGATGGCAAGAAGTCATGAATTCTAAAATGGATTTCATGTATCAGAACCACGTTTGGAATCCGGTCGATGCGCCAGTTGATGTAAAGCCCGTAGGATGCAAATGGGTATTCAAGAGGAAACTGAACATGAAAGGTAAAGTAAATACCTATAAAGCAAAGCTAATGATCGAAGGGTTTAAACACCGTCAATGAATTGACTACGATAAAACATTTTCACCAGTTGGCATGTTTAAATCTATCAAAATTCTACTTGTTATAGCAGCTTACCATGACTATAAGATTTGGCATATGGATTTCAAAATTGCATTCCTTAATGGAAACCTTCAGGAAGATGTCTATATGACACAACCAGATGTGTTTGTGACTCTAGGTGATGCCAAAAGGATTTGCAAGTTGCAGAGATCTATTTATGGATTGAAGCAAGCATCCAGGTTATGGAACATTCGATTTGATGAAGCTATAAAAGAATTTGGTTTCATTAAGAACAAATGTGAGCCATGTATTTACAAGAGGTTTAGTGGAAATGCGGTCGTTATCCTAATAGTATATGTTGATGACATATTACTTATTGGAAACGACATACCAATCTTACAGTCTATTAAGGATCAGTTAAACAAATGTTTCTCCATGAAGAACTTAGGTGAAGCAGCCTATATTCTAGGGATCAAGATCATTCGTGATGGATCCAAGAAGCTGCTTGAACCAAGTCAAAGTACATAAGTTGACCAGATACTAAAGAGATTTAGTATGGAACAATCCAAAAGGGGATTGGTTCCAGTGTCACGTGTTTACATCTTTCTAAGAAAATATGTCCTCAGACACAACAGAAAAAAAGAATGAGTAAGATATCATAAGAATCAGGGATAGGATCAATCATGTATGTCGTGTTATGTACTAGACTTGATGTTGCCTATGCATTGAGCATAGTAGGCAGATATCAAACTGATCCAGGAGAACAACATTGGTCAGTTGTTCCTTAAGTATCTGAGAAGAACTAAGAATATGTTCCTAATTTTCAGACGGATCGGAATGATCTGAAGTCGCAGTTAGGATATGTTTTCTGTCTCAACGAATGAGTTGTGAGCTGGAAGAGTTCAAAGCAGTCAGTTGTCGCTAATTCTACAGCGGAGTCCGAGTATATAGCGGCTTCTGATGCAACCAAGGAAGTCGTTTGGATACAGAACTTTGTTCAAGAGCTTGATGTGGCACCTGGCAGTAAAGAACCTATCACATTGTATTGTGATAATTCTACATCAGTGGGTATTGCAAAAGAGTCAAGGTCACACCAACAGACAAAGCATATACTCCAAAAGTATCACCTCTTGAGAGATTTTTATCAAAGAGATGAAGCTGCAGTAAGCAGAGTACCCACGGAAAAGAACGTTGCGAACCCCTTGACTAAAGGTCCATCTAAGCAAAAGTATGAGTATCATGTGAGAGATAGCGAACTGAAGGTTGTTAGAAGTTGACTCTAGTGCAAGTGGGAGTATGTTGGAGTTGGTGCCCCAGAACCAGCTTCTGTGTACTTTATGATAACCTGTATTCATAGTTTTGGATATTAATAAACTCTATCACATCATGAGTGTTCTATGTAACATAGTACGTGATAATGTCCTAAGAATAGTTGTCGCGCTAAAAGGTCATAACAGTTCCCCGGTATGATGAGAACCCAGAAGTGCTACGACACTATTCTTAAATATATGTTCTGTAACCGGATGATATCATTTGAGGGGCACAAATGATACAGGCTATCAGGGGTGGAGCTCATAGGACTTTGAGGCACCTTCTCATGGTGTACGCCCTTAGTAATATCCAGTGTAGGATATTATGAGAATGAGACCCGCCAATAGGAAATTCACACTTATATGTGTCATTGGATGTTCCTATCTGCGAACGTGTGTATTGATCCTTAGACTTTAAGATTATTATTAATGGGTATTGTTGGAGTCTTCATCCCATATCGAACTTATGGTTTGATGTGGTTTTTAAGATTTATTATAAAATAACCCCAAGGCCTCCTTTAAAGAGAAACATTGGGTATTGGGTTCACCCTCTATCATTTCTACATGGTATCAAAGGAAGTTCTGTAAACCCTACCCCTCCCTATCTTTTTTTTTTCCTTCTCGGCGGACACTTAAGAATTCCCCCTGCTAGAGGGGGGGCCTCGACCCTAGGGCAGTCGGCCGCCCCCTCACCGGCCTGCACGTCGCTCTCCGTCCAGCGACGGTCTTCTCCAGGTGCGGTCTCTCGGCTACGTCCAACCTCCCGCCCTCCCGCGGCACTTTCCCGACCGCCCTCCCTGCGACTTCCCGTCTACGTCCGGCCCCGCCTCTATCGTTAACCTCCTCCCGTGGACGCCCCTCATCACTGTCGGCCCTCCCGTTGCGCCCTTGCCGACAGATCGAGCCCCATCGGCCCTCCTCCTAGCAGATCGAGCCATGTCAGCCCGCATGTCGTCGCTCCTTCCTAGCGCGCGACGGTCACAGGAACTCCTCCCCATGTTGACGGCCCTCCCGCGCGTCTTCCCCACCTCCCTGCGCACGACGCCTGCCTTCCAAATCTGGACCAGCGAGCGGAGGTCCTTCGTCGGCTCCTCCGCACGCATCCCACCCAGCTGGCATCTCCATCACGACGACTCCTGTCCAGACGCCACCTCTCCAGGCGGACGTCGCCCCTCCCTCGAGGCCTCTAGGCGAAACCCTCCCGCCCTCCCAGCGGCGTCCCGGATTCGTCCGGCCACCTGCCCTCCCACGGCACGTTCCGGCCCGCCTCTGACACGGACGACAGGCATCGCCCTCCCACGGCGATCTCCCAACCCCGCCCACCGCGCGGCTTCCCGACTACGTGCGACACCCATTCGCCGACTCCTTCGCGGTTCTCCCGGCGCTCCGACGACCGGCCCGCCAGTGTGAATTTCCTGACGCTCTGTTGTCTGGCCCCGCCTATGCGGCTTTCCTGATGCCTCGTTGGCACATCCTTTTCAGCGGCTTCTTCCATCATCCATCACCTTCCTGAAAGAGAGCAGCAGCCATAGCGGTTCATGTTTTCTTTTTTTTATTGTTTTGTCTTATTTTTTGTAATCAAGTTGGGCATGTCCAGCTTGAGGGGGGGTATTTGCAGCATCTGTTGATTGCTTTATTTTTCTTTATGTGTTCAAGCTAGGTACACCTAACTTGAGGGGGAGTGTTGGAGTCTGCATCCCGCATCGGACTTATGGTCTGATGTGGTTTTTAGGATTCATTATAAAATAACCTCAAGACCTCCTTTAGAGAGAAACTTTGGGTATTGGGTTCACCCTCTATCATTTCTACAAGTATTATGAGTCGCGTACTTTGACATATTGACTAAAATCGTGATGACATATGTCTGCAGCGAGGTAGGATACTTTGGGTGTGTCATGGGTAATATTGCATTAATGAATAATGCGAGAAATGATTCATCTCTTCTGTTCTTTAACGGAAGTTGATATTTCATACCCTTTTATGAAAATGATATTAGCCGAAATAAATCCATGACCATGATGTTTTATAGGCAAGTTCGATTTTCGGAAAGTCAAAGAAAGAGGTATCGAGCATATAGGTTGATGGCACCAACATGCAACCTGCTTGATTAAAAATATCGTGATAAATGGATTATATTACACAGTAAGTGTCCGTATGAGGTATTATGTCGTTGCAGCATCAACTTCTTCCTATATGGGTGTCTTGGCGTGCTGCTAGACACTAACCTTGGACTTTAGGTTGCTTCGTAAGGAGGCCTAGAGAGTACACTAAGTGTATCCAGAATCTCAATTAAATAATATATTATTATTTAACAGGTTGAATAAATATTATTCTCGCATGTGATTTAATAATTATTCATGTTTGCTTGATCGCATATATTCTGTCACCGGTTATTCAAGAAAATATAATGTGAGTGGAATATTTAATAAATATTTATTTGTTATTTAGTGAATATAATATTTATTTATTTATTGACGAATAATGCAGTGATATTTATTTAATAAAGTCATTATTCAAGGCCCGATAAATATTGTGGATGAATGGCGGACCGAGTTTAACGGTCCAATGAGAAATAATAAATATTGAATATTATTTGATTAAATAATATTTTATTTAATTCACAAGTTTAGCGTATGTCGAGAAATAATATTACTATTATTATTATTTGACATGAGGTTCTGCGGGAATTAAATAAATAATAAAGGGCACTTGTGCAATTATTTTAACCCTAACAGTGTATAAACTCAATTATATTATTTTCTAAAAGAGTCAATTCATCTGTTTGGTTGTGCACAACAAATTTGAAAAATCCTCTCAAGCCCTAGAGAGCTCCCTTCTCCAAGACGGCTCTCAAGAACGGAGAGAGATATTCTTCCACCTCCCACTCTCGAGTCTAGAGAGATCAAAGAGAACGTTTTGGAAGCGATTATCAAGGCGATCAAAGGCGAACGACACAAGCGATGGGATCTGTCGTGCTAGCACCCGAAGATTCCTACGACAACGTTCAGAGATTTGTGGAGCATGTGTGGATCACCGCTAGAGAGAATCTGCTCTTGATTCCTACAACGCAACGACCGTACAACATAGATTTGTTGCAAGATCCATTAACGAAGAAAGAATTCACGCAAGGTAATTCTTTAATTGATTAAATTAATTATAAATAATATGCAATGATCCCCCTCTGGTTCCGGCGTTTTATCCATTATCTGTTTTCTTTGATTCAATTCTGTTGATCACGTCGTTTATCGTCGTGTAGATCTCGGATTGATCATCGATCATGATAAAAAACAAAGTTAGGCACGACCCATCGCACGCTTCCGCTGCGCCCGGAACCTACACCGTTAAGATGTCATGGCACTGTGACCCATCATGGGAGGAGCTGGAGAAATAGGCACAGTACAATGAGTCTTACTAGTTGATAATAGACATGAGGAATGTCCATTGTGGATGGACTCGACAAAATCCCCGTTGATGTGGTGGCATGCTCGAGGGGCGGCCCATGAAGAAGAGTAAACAGGCATAGCAGATCGTGTTGAGCCGTGGGAAGGAATGACTGCGTTGAGTCACAGCCTCCCATGTATAGACCATAACTCAAGAAGTCGTCTTCCATTATGTGAAGTGTGTTGAGAAGGAATGATGTTGTATGTGAGGATTGAAGGGTCGCAAGTGTCAGAAACTCGTGCTAGAGTCTCAGAGAGCAAGAGTTGAGGAATCTCAAAGTTCCTTAATCGTATTAATTGTGCATGTAACCTGCTTAACCGATCGTTCCATGGAATTGACCAGTAAGGGAAAAAATTTACTGTCAAACGGTTTCCACACCTAATACTTGGGATCGATTGAAGGAGGATTTACCACTAGATTGGGGCCAAGATTCATACCCTTGAGAGACAAAATAATCGTCTTTCGCCAGACATAAAAATTCATGATCTTCGGACCATCAATCACAAGACATGTGGAAGCTCAACTGTGAAAGAACTGACAAAATGAATGTTGAAGAATCCACCTTGTGAGAATACATCAATGAATGTAGGAATCGCAGCAAAGATAAATCTAAACAAACAATATAGTGAGGAATGGATCAAAGTGGAAGCCTAGGCAAAAGTTGTCACGTATAAAATGTAGGCGTGTCAAGCACACCACTAGTCATGTTGATAACGGATTGAATCCTTCATAGCCATAGAGAAATGGAATCCTTCATACCAAACAACTCATTTCTCAATTTCCAATTTCATTTCCACTTCCATCCTCTCAATTCCATCATACCAAAGGGGCTATAAAGTTTCATTTTTTCACATTGTAACCATGTCAATTTTATTATGGACAGACATAATTACAATTTCCCTATTAAAAAAATATCAAAGCATGGAATTTTCAACACAATATTTGCATTTGGGTTTCATTAGCAGCCAGTGTGATTGGGCTTTGTCGTTGCCATTGATACGTGGCACAAAAGCTTCCTCCCATTCAATGAGCCAGTAATCCTGAAGGCTGATTTAATGCAGAACAAAAGGTTTTAGATGAGGAGAAATTGCCAAGTAATGCCACGACATTGGCCATAAATTTCAATAACGATTTGCTTTGATCTCAAACAAATTCCAGGGTACATTAATGTCACATTAAAACAATGTCTCAAATAAACAGTATCAATGTTAATTGAGATAGTGTTGGATCATGTTGGTTCTGGTAGCAGAGGTGCCACGCAATAACCCATTTTATTAGAGGCATGGGTGTATCTAAGCTTTCATTATTCAAGCATTGGAGGAATTATCCCTGTCATTGGAAATATTAAACACAGTCATCAGTGATGAGCTCACAAATATGTTGCCTGAAAAAAAATTATCTCGTGGAAAACCTCGACAAAATAGGTAACTATGAGATGCACCCATTTCAAGAGTTTCATCCAAGGAAAGTTGACAAGTATTTTTTGATTCGTATTTACAAGCTAAAACGTATGATAAAAGTTTCATTTTGAGGAAAAGCATTGCAAACATTATTAGATTTAAGGTTATCATGCTGTAAGGAAATATACAAATATTCTAAAAATAAAAATTCTTAAGTTACTAAAATCATTCATATTAGAACTGTATAAATTGGGCTACAAATAGATTTAAGTGTTCGTCATTTTAAAAAAAAAAATCAAAGAAATGTATCTTTTTAGACTTCTTCTAGGACTCTCAGTTATTGGGATCAAACATGTATACACATATGGCTCTTAGAAAGGTGGAATTGCTATGAGTTAGATGGTAGCATGCGGCGATGCCGATGTTGTGGTGAACTGTTGCAATGCAAAGTAGATAAGTGATCGGTGAGGGGTTGTGAATGATGATATTGGTTGTGTGGTGATGCGAACGGCTGGACTTGCGAATGAACGACGACTCTCCAGATAGAGACCGATTTCCAAGGAGGCGATTAGGGTCCTCATGAGGTCCTTTCCTATTTTCTTAATAACAAAATAAAATAATAACAATAATAAATCAACCCAAAAAAAATTATGATTATTATAACTTTTTAGAATTGAAATCATATGCAAGGGAGATAGGTTCCATTTTTCGAGAGGTGGGATGACGCACCATACGAATATGGTTAATAATTACTATAGAATTATTATAATATCATATTAAAACGATAAATATAAACCTATTTAAAATTCACATGTGAATGAATGGTGAATTAGTATGACAATTACGATGAGAAATCATATGTCATGTTTTAATCATGATTTTTTATTAAAAAACCTAAAATGTTAAAGCATATATTGTAAAAAAAAAAATCAGACCTGTGGATATGCCCAAACCCACGCGGCCTCAACCCGCATTTGTCCGCGCTCTTAATGATCAAAAAATTTTAGACCTACCCCGCCCAGCATCCGCCCCATATCCGCGGGCCGCAGACCTGTTTTGCATTACTACCATGAGTGTAGGCTTGGAAGCCCAAGGGCTCAAAGGATTAAGGAAATCTGTTGCAACAACATCTCGACCAAGTCGCAACTATACGAGGAATGGTTTTTATGGGAGATGTTTTATCTAACCATGGTCATGTGACTAGGCATTGTAGCAAAAAGAGAACTAAAAGTGTTGCAAGGAATTCCTCCATTCCTATGACTAACGGGAAGAAAGTTTCCATTGAAAGAAAGTTTGTTAATATGGAGAACAAATTTACCGCTCCACAGGAAAAGAATAGAGCTCAACAAAAGGTGCATTAAGCACCAACATCAATCTACTCAGGACAACCCTCCTGGAAAGAAAGAAAACAAATCTGGAGGAAAAGGGATGAAGTTGCTCCAACTGTGAGAAAGATAGAAGATTGTGCAAAGAAGGGTTCACCAGGGAAGAAAACATCTAAGGTGGCTCTATTAACTATCGAAGAGAACATACACAAGACATGCCTAAGTGGTTTTGCAAAATATAACACAAGGCATGGAATGATGGAAACTATGGGAGTTCCTAAGAAAAGGGAAAACAGTGGTTTAAAGAGAAGCTTCAAATCAGGCGTTGAACAGAAGGGGATTCATGGAAAGACAAGAAGAAGATTTGGAAAACTGAAAGAACTCCAAAAGCCGCTCATATGAAAGATACATCCTCAAACAAGACATGGGTCGTGAAAGCTGATAAATCGGGAGGGAATAAACAGAGTTGCAAGAAGATGTGGAGAAAAAGGATCCAATCAGTAACGTGTGAGTAGGTCCTTATTGGTAAGAGTACCCAAGAAAGAAGAGTTTGTGAGTTGAGCTATGAAGAAAAGGAAATGCCCAAGACAAAAAAGGGAAGTCCAAAGCAAACATCCAAAATGAAGTTTGTGTAAGTGGCATCACCCGCTTGCCAGGCACTGAAGAACCTTATCATGAAGAATAATCAGGAAGAAGAAGTCAATGAGGTGATGGCGTTCTTATCCTCAAATCTGAAAAGGGGAGAGGGAAAGTTTGATACTGAAGGGGTGGTCCACCACGACTAGCCTCATTCCTCAACTTGAGGAAGCGAAACACCCCCTCCCCATGTGCTTAAATGTTATCAACTTTTGTTGAAATGTTTCAGGTTTTAGGGGAGATACAATCCATGGGGGAGTTGCATCAAAAGATGCAAAGTAGTGTTGTGACGTGCTCCATAATTTCAACTGATTCAAATCAGTACAAGAAAAATTCTTACTATATCTGAAATCTCAATGAATGAGAACAGAAGAATCAAAGCGGTAACAAATAGTCACAATGATTGGCATCAGGAATTGAGAGTTGATATTTCAATTGATGTCAAGTAATATCAAGATCCATGAAGCATTGATGTCAAGAGTGTATGATCTATTTAACGTCGGATCTTGAAGATAGAAAAATGGGAAATCAACAACAAAATGAGCTCTCATGCTTTATTTGTTTTTTATCTAACATGTGATATCATGGGACTGTTCTCAGGATATCAAAGGCTGCTATGAATGAATAACTCTCATGTTGAATTTCAGTGCTATATTCGGTGACAAAGCTGAGAAAGGGGGAGTTTTGAGATAAAAATATGACAAATTATATCCCCAAAAATCAAGGAAAGACACCCTCTGGATAGAGAAGAACATTTCAACATTTAGTATCGAGAAAGATGCAACAAATGGTATCATCCATCATACTGATATTTGTGATTGTAGCTATCAAGTTCAACAATTGGAATCAGCTTGGTGTCTAGAACTAAAGAAGAAATCTGAAAGAATTCCTTGAAAGAAGATGAAGTTATATGGCTGCTTAATACGTATGGAAGTGAGTGCAACGGACAACAATGGTGTTATCAACTTTATCTCTTGTTTCCTACATCGAGTCCCGACTCAGTGGGCTTAGAGATTTTGTTGATGGCTCTTTGCTAAGTGATAAGTCCACCCACTGAAAATCTTGTTGAAGACATCTATGGCTGGTTTTGAGCTGGAGAGTTTGCTCAGACCTGTCGTCACATGTGAAGAAATGTTGTAGGAGAAGAAGTGAGTTTGTAGACCTAACAAAAGAAAGAGTTGCATATCATAGGGGGGCATTATCTCTCATTATCGGATGAAAGGACCATGTTGACAAAGGGGGAGAAGTAAAAATACCCCTATGCACATCATTTATAAAGGAGACAGAGTTCAATGACGTAATGCATGGTCTCAATGGTTTAGAAAGGATAGAAGTTTATGGTGTCTGACATCAAGAAGACAGGGGGAGAATAATAACAATGTTGAAAGTGACGCCCTTGTTTCCCAAGGTATAAGTTCACGGGGACTCTATGTCTAGTAGATGTGGTACTAAGTATACTTTAGATTTGATGTCAGGGGGAGAAGGAAAGATCATGAATCCATGTGCAGTTTTTGTCCAGAAAAGGAAGGATCGTGAATCTGGGTGTTCCTGCCCAACCCTTCATAGGGGGGTAGGAAGTGAAGGCTATAAATCAAATGATGCTAAAGATGTTCGTTCAATGAAGAGAAAACACAGGAGTTTGTGATGAAAGCAGTTTCCTAGTGGGGTTGAAGAAGTGGTCTTCTCATGTGCCACACAATGTGCAACGGTTGATATCAATCTCCAACAGCATTCAATAATTGGTATTTCTATTCATGAATAGTTGGTATTGACCATGGTTATTAATGGCGCGTTGTGGTGTGCATTGTGTTGTGCTCTGGCGCGCAGTGGCGCAGCGCGCGCCGCTATGCCTTTTTGATTTTTTTTATTGCATTTTTTTAACATGCCAACTCATACGCCCCGATTGAAAATACCGCTTCTGAGGTCAAATGGCGACCTCCCCTTCCGACGTTGTGCAACACTCTACTCTTCCCGCAAGCTGAGTGACTCAGCCGGTGTCAGACCACATCAACAGCCATGACCCAGCCGACCACGACCTAGCCAAGATCCCTCGACCAACTTAGATATGCAGTGTAGTCCAGGGCTGGCGCACCTTTTGTGCGAACCATTAACATTTTTTTGTTTTTAATTCAATTTTATTTGTGTTGTCCGCCCCTTTTTTTTCGAGTCACCCTTGTTGCAATTTGTAATGCTATGTTTTCTTCCTGTTTTTTTATGTTTTTTTTATTTTTTAGTATATTGTTTTTTTCAGATATACGATTTTTAATATTTAATTGTTTGTTTTATATATTTCAAGAATTGTGATTTATTTCAAAATGTTTAAGGCAAGGCATGACAAGACCAGGCTTGGTTTTTTGATATATGTGGTTTTTAATATATTTCAGGAATTGAGATATACGGTTTTTTGAGATATACGGTTTTTTGAGATATATGGTTTTTAATATTTAATTGTATGTGACATTGTTGACTTCGTTTTTTTTATTTATGAAATATGAATTATTGACATAAATCTTTTATATTTATGTATATGTTGTATAATTTTTTATTTGTTATTGTTGATATATATATACATCTCTTTTATGCGCCGCAAGTTAATATTGTCACGCGTCGTGCGTTTTTCCGCCGGGGGCCCTTGTCGTCGTCCTGTGTCATGTGCTGTAAATAACTATGGTATAGACAAAGGTTCATCAGATGGTATCGAGATAGAGGCAAAAGATTCATGAGAGTGTTGCCAACAAATCCAAAGGAGAAGATTGTTGGAAAACAATGAGAATTGATGTTTTCATGTGTTGTGTGTTGGATTCCTTGACAACCCTATCACTGTCAACTATGTTGAGTTGGTGTGTTGGATGTGGTGTTGCCATTGACATGGTGTGGTGGAGCACGTTGGATTTGTTGTTCGCCATGTCAACAGTTTCATGAAACGGTGGTCTTCTCGATAAAGGGAAAGTGACGGATTTCATGAAGTAATGTGCAAGCCAGGAATATCGATTAAGATTATACTGAGAGACAGGTTGAAGCGATCGAAGAAAGAGGAGCACCCAGACAGGGCTGCATCATGCAAAGGTCAGTTGTGGAGTTCCAGCGCGATTGTTGACTAGATATGTTGAAAAAGCTTCAAGACAAAGATACGGAAGCTCTAGAAGTTGTTCGGAAGGTGTACAAGGTGGCGTCGTTTCCTGATAATTGCCAAATTTTTGGGGTCTAAAATTTGGAGAAAGTGACAAGTTTCGCGAAAGATGGATTTTCAGGTTTGTCTCGTAAAAATATGGCAAAGACATGAAATTCGCAAAAGTTTAGTGTTTCGCGAAAGAATTGGTGATTCGTAGAAGAAAGTTTCACGAAATACGGTAAGTTTCGCGACTACAACAATTCCATTGAAAGTTTCGCGAAGGCGGTGATTTCATGAACGGATTGAAGAGTTTCGCGAAAAGGCAGTGGTGAGCGAGAAAGTTTCACGAAAAGGCAACAACGCCTATAAATAGGTCACTACACCTCTCATTTGTAGAAGCCTAACTCCTTGAAAATCTGAAGGCTCGGAATTCGCGAAAGAAATGCACTAAGATTTTTCTTGAGCAAAGGATTCATAAGAACATCTGTTTCGCAAAGAAATGAAGTTTCGCGAAAGTTGAGAAAGTTTCGCGAAAGGTTGTGTGTTCCGCGAAAGACTGAAAGTATCGCGAAATGTTTGAAGTTTTGCAACGCGCCGAAAGTTTCACGAATGTTTTAAGTTTCACGACACAGAAAGTTATTGGCATTTCTTGAAGACTGTCAAAGGAAGTTAGTATTCCTTGAAGACTAGTTCAACAAGGAAAGTGAAGTTACTGGAATGGTGATGTTCACAACAAGTTTGTAAAGAGCAATGTGAAAATCAACGAGCACTAATCAATGCATCAACTATCAGATAGTGAAGTCGTGCATTGATCTGTGAGCCAAAACACATTCTCTCCCGAAGTAGTGAGCAAAGAGAGAGGACAAAGGGAGTGACCCTTGGATGGTAGTGGGACGACCCTAAATCTGGTAAGGGGAGTGACCCTAGGCATAGAAGTGACCTTGGCCTAAATCCACCACTGAAAGATTATTAGTGGATTTTGGCACATCGACACAACGTCAGTGTGCGCTCCTTGGATGTAGTCTAATGCGGGTGAACCAAGTAAAATTTTTGTGTCTTGTGTGCATGTTTTACTTACATTGAGGAATCGTTTATCTTATCTGAATAAGGCTAAGATAAGCGCTTGAGTTAATTAAATCATCACTTAACGGGTGAACACAAGAGTGACCCTACTAACAAGTGAGGTCGAGATCAGTTAGGATAGTGAGAGTTTCACAGGTTCTTGGGGAAACACGAATGAGTTTCATACCCTGATTCACCCCCCTCTCAGGGCATCTCTCACTAAAGTCCCATGTGAGTCCAACAAATTAAGATAGTGTACAGCAACAACAAACAAGCCTTAAAGCCAATTAAATGAGAATCAATTAAGATGGTGTAATTGATAGGAAGGTGGGCAGGGGGCTGCTTGTGTAAGAATATCAGGGACAGGTTTGAAGCATGGGGCAGGGGCAGGGGCAGGGGCTATTTAGCTGTCTTGTCAGGGAGCAGGTAGAGTGTTTAATAAAGGCAAGAGGAATAATTGTAAAGGGGTTGGGGGTTGTTAGGAGGTTGTTAGCTAGTTAATGGGGTTGTTAGTAGACAGTAAGCAGGTTGTCAGCTGTTAGGACTGAGGGTTGTCTAAAAGGTTCTACTGGAGTTTACAAATAAAAGAGTTGTGGGCTGTATGGGGGGAATTGTTTTAGGAGATATTTTGTTGTGCGTAATGGGGGGTTGCGGCCAGGCCTTGGAGGGCAGCGCCTCTCAAGGATGATACTTCTATTTCTTCTTTTTTCTTTCTACTGTAATTCCAGTCACTGTTTGATACAAGTTTCTACTGATTTCTTCTCTCTCTCAGTACAGCCGCAGCAAGTGACGTTGCTGATGGTGTCGGAGCAAGCATGGGTTGGTGCAGAGCTTCCGAAGCAGCAGAAACGTGGTTTGCAAGTGCAACCAGAGGCTATCACTTACTCGGCAGTTCAACCATTTTTTCCAGTACAAACAACACATATAGAGGACAATGCGGTAGGCTTGAAACTTTTCTGGATTGATCAAGGATGGAATGGAAAAGCGTTGTTTGACTTTGGTCTTGTTCGGACAGAAGTGTTGTCCAAGAGAAGACCTCGTTTAGTGAGTGGGGGAGTTCGATTGCCAAGGCCACCGTCAAAGCCACCGCCAAGGCCTCCTGTTATTGTGCTGATGTGTGGCAGCAATGGCTGTGATTTTTCAGAGGCAATGTTTGAGCCGATTCCACCCGGATTTTACACTTGATCGAAGTCGAATCAATGGTTTTTGTTGTTACAGTTTTTCGTGGGGAGTCATATTGGAAACACTATCCACCAACATTTTTTTGGAACGATTTCTACTGCTGTGGGAGGTGGAGAATTATCAAGGATTAGAAGGGGCAACATGGTTGCGGAAGGAAGAATTAGTCTTCCAACGAGCAAGAGAGTTTGTCAAGTTTATCGCCTTGAGGACAAGGTGAATTTAAAGGGGTGGAATTGATAGAAAGGTGGGCTGGGGGTTGTTTGTGTAAGAATATCAGGGGGACGAGTTTGTTGCATGGGGCACAGGCTAGGGCTATTTAGTTGTCTTGTCAAGGAGCAGGTAGATTGTTTAATAAAGTCAAAGGGAATAATTGTAAAGGGGTTGGGGGTTGTCAGGGAGTTGTTAGCTAGTTAGTGGGGTTGTTAGTAGACAGCAAGCAGGTTGTCGGCTGTTAGGAAGGAGGGTTGTCTAGAAGATTCTAGTGGAGTTTATAAATAAAGGAGTTGTGGGCTGTATGGGGGGAATTGTTTTAGGAGATATTCTGCTGTGCAGAATGGGGGGCTGCGGCCAGGCCTTGGATAGCAGCACCTCTCAAGGATGATACTTCTTCTATTTCTTCTTTTTTCTTTCTACTGTAATTCCAGCCACCGTTAATACAAGTTTCTACTGATTTCTTCTCTCTCAATTGATTCCTATCAGTAATGTAAACAAAAAATGTCCCATCCAATTACCAACAAAACACTTTTAAGCCTTCCCAATGCAATTTGGGGAGCCACGTGCTACCACTATTACTAAACTCTACTGAAAGAAATATGTGAATTTTAATAATGGATACATGGAATTCAATTAAGCCACAGGACAAACAACATACCTGGATGAAAGGAGCTGGCATTTGATGATAATCATAACTCTTTGGCAATCTATGTTCAACAACTTGTTTGAGAATGCTAACAAAACTGATGACCAACTCCTTGTAAGAGTTCACATCTATCGTGATGAGATCAAAAAGTGGGCATAGGGTTGCCCCCATGACCCCAGGATCATTATCACAAAGCCTCTACAAAATAAGCTAAAAACTGATTAGTAACTTAGAAATAGATATATTACAGCAGTTTTTAGATACAGAGATGGGGAAAATGAGAGAAAGATTCAAAATTCCTAAAACCAAAATAAATAAATAAAAAGGACAAATGGTGTGGAATATGTTCAAGAAATGATTTATGTGAAAGTTGTACATATGCACATAGAAACATATAGCTGCATTGTTTTTGCATTACCCGGGCAGAAGGGATGATTCAAGCACCCATCATTGGTGATGGGGCCATTAAGAATGGAAGCTCATGAAACCAATTGAAACTAATATGCATGCACTCATACCTGAAAAAAATAAAAAATCATTTTTTTGCAAATCTGTTTCTCAATCAGTTCAATTATGTCAAAAGGCTTATCAAGAGACCAATTTAAAAACCCATATGGCATAATCATTTTTCATGAGACCACCGTCCGTGTTGTCCTCCATTCATGCTCATCATGCAGGCTTAAGAATATGAATAGTCTAAGCCATAGTGGTATACAGAAATGCTGACTATGTCTGGCGAGGAAGAAAATATCTGTAACCACTTGTTTAAGACATCATGCAACTCTTCTGTGAATAATACAGCTAAGTTAATGAACTTTATAACCAGGCCTATGAATGTAGTAAGATGATATGGTACTAAGTTCCATGTTTGGAAACCAAATCAAATAAAATTGAGAATGAAGATCTTAAATCTTACATTGCAAGCCCATAACAATTCCGATCTTATCAAAACTCGTCAATTGGACAAAATCAAAACCTCGGAAATTAGAAGAATGTCAAACTGTAAAGATAGCAGCAAAAACGGATAGGCATGAAGTAACCTTGCGGAAGCTGGAGATGAGGTGAGCGACAGACGATGGGGAGCGCTGATAGAACCGATGGAGGGCCATGATCGCTTTCTTGCGAACAGCATCTTTGGGATGCCCGAGAAGCTCGACGACCTGGGGCAGCAGCGCAGGGATCGTTTCCTCATTGATCAATTTGCAGACGACATTCAAGGCGGCGCAAACGACCAGATAGTTGTCGGACTTGAGATCCTTCTGGATGGTGTTGACGATAAGAATAATGAGATCGTGGTCTTCACTGAGGAAGAGGGTGACGGCGAGGTACCCGGTGCGTTTGAGCAGGAGGGAGTCGTCGTGAGTCATTTTGACGGCGTGAATGTATCCGAATGAGGCGTCGTGGCCAAGCATCTCGACATAGACGAGACGGATGATGTACTCTTTGAGCTTGCGCTTGGGTATGTCCGGCTCCGCAAGCCGGCGCTTGAGGGTTTCGATCTCGTGGATCACGATGCGATCCTCCTCGGCCTTGGATCGAGTCTCACCGATGGACTTCACGAGGTCCATGAACTCCTTGGACTGCCCGGCGCTCCACCCGCCGCCTTGGGAGCCCATGGCCAGCTCCCTCCCGATCGTCTTTAACTGCTCCAGCTTCGCTGTTCTTCCTTCTCTTCCCGGATTTTAAAAATTCTGAACTTCGATACCTCCGTTCTCCCGAAATCTATGATCAATAATTCCGGCTATTGCTAATTCACGGTATGAGAGGCCAAATTCTGAGATGGAACCGAGAAACGGGAGACGGGCATGTCCGTCTCTTACCGGTTTCCGTTGCCCGAGAGTGCGTCGTGCGGTCCGGGTGGGATAGGGTTGGAGGAAAAAAACAGCGAGCCGGCCACCCGACCCGGCCATGGATGCAGTAAATTCTGCGGGTTGCCCGTTTTACCCATATATGAGGCTGGATGAATCGAGCTGAGTTTTTTCAAAATAAAATTAAAATTAAATGAATAATAGAAAGCCTGTCCCATTCCGGCCTGCGGAAGAATCTTGTTAAAATCATTTGCCTCGATCTTATAAATACAACAAAAATAACTATTTTCCGTGAAATGGATTAAAAAAACACGCCCATCTGGATATAATTTTTAAAAAAAATGTCCTCGTTGATCTGCTCAGCTATTTTCTATATTGACGCATAAATTTCTAATTTAGAAAAATATGTATATAATTATTATTAAAGAAGTATATCAGCAAAAATGGAACTACTGGTGGCAAAAAAAAAAAAACAGGAGTGAATAAAAACATAAAAATATAAATATGTTGTGAGATAATAAAAATGGATGAAATTTAGTTTATGATAAAATATAGAAGAGGTGGAAAATGAAACAAAATTTACACAAGGAAAATTAGCTATGAAGAAATCATCCAAATATTTGTTTCTCTCGTGTTTTTGGTTTTGTGTGTCGTGAGAGTAGAGTTGTATTGCATTTTTTTGATGATATTGGGTGTGGATTGTATCGATCCCACCATACCACCATACATTCAAATTCAACGTGAAAATCACATGAACAGTTGGTGGGTGGTGTTGTGAAAATTAGGGAACATAAAACAAATATAGAAGAAGAAGAAAAGACGATCAAGAAAACCAATATACGTGGTTCGTGCATGATACTCTACATTGACGAAAGGGAACAAATTGCACTCTATTTTAGAGAATTTACATATACTTTTTTGGTCATTGAAGTGCACATTACTACACATATGGCATTGTCTCTTCGGAGACATCCGATAAAATTGGAAAGATACTACACATATGTCATTTAACAATGTGCAAAATGGCTTTTAACAGCGCTGAAAAGGTGTTGTTAATCACAGCGCTGATAAAGCCCCCTTTATCAATGCTTTAAATAACGCTGATAAAAGGGGGTATTTATCAACACTCAAAATAGTGTTGATAAAAGTCTAGTTGGACGCAATGTGGTGTTAATATAACAACACACCCAGCAAAACCCTGTGATTTCAAACAATGCTATGTACATTTAACTGACATCATGGATACAAAAATGCATGCACATAGTATATACAAAAAAACACCGTTATATACATTTCAAACAATGTTTTATATAATTAAACTTACAGTTATCCAACAAACATTTAAAAACATTAATATTTTATCTTTTGATGTCTATGATCCCCTCTAAAAAATGTATGCTCATGGTATCAGTTGTCAAATAAATCATCTCAACCCGAGTAAAAGATTCCGCCTATATAAAAAAAATAAATATTATGTTAGTAATACTATAAAGAAATAAACTAAACATTAATATGAAAGAATACATTAATAAAATGTCAATTTTTAATAAAAAGGACACATTTGAAGTTATTCCGGTCACACCATGCGTCGTATTGAAGCAAGATGACTCTTACACATCACAAATGAGTTATGGACCATTGTCTTAAAATATCAAAACAATCTGAATGTATGTGCTCAATTTTAAGTATGTCGTTTGTTCTTTTACTAAAATTAATATCAATTTTAAATAATGACACGTTTGGAGTTATACCCATCACACTGTTTGTCGGATTGAGGTGTGACTGATTCTCACGTGTAACAAATTACTGATGGATCATTGTTATAAAGTATCAAAACAATTCGAATGTGTTTGCTCTATTTTTAGTATGTCGGTTTTGTTTTTTTTACTAAAATGACATTTCAAACTGGAAACACGCATTTTGAGTCATACAGGTTGCATCATGCATCGGTTTTACGTGAGACTGCTTCATACATGTCACAAATGACTTATGAAGCGTTGTCCTAAACTATCAAGATAATCGGAGCGTGTTTGCTTTGTTTTCAGTGTATGACACACATTTTGAACTAAAATGTCAATTTTAAACTGTTAACAGACACTTTTAGTCATACTGATCACACTGTGTGTCGGATTGAAGTGCGGTTGATTCTTACATGTCACAATTACTCATGGATCATTGTCCTAAAGTATCAAAACAATATGAATGTATTTGCTCGGTTTTATGTATGGCACTTATTCTTTTTTACTTATATTAATACCAATTTTAAATAAAAAACACATTTGGAGTCATACTGATCACATTGTGCGTCGTATTGAGATGTGATTGACTCATATTCACAAATGACTTATGAATTGTTGTCATAAATTATCAAAACAATCTGAATGTGTTTTCCTGGTTTTCAGTATGTCACTTGTTCTTTTTATTAAAATTAATATCAATTTTAAATAAAAACGAGAAACATTGAGTTATACCGGTCATACCATGCATCATATCGAGGTGCGGTTGATTCCTACACACCACAAACGACGTATAGATCATTTTCATAAAGTATCAAAACAATATGAATACATTTTCTCGGTTTTCAATATGTCAGTTGTGTTTTTTTACGAAAATGTCATTTCAAACTGGAAACACACATTTTAAGTCACATCGATCGCATTGTGCACTGATTTGATGCGAGACTGCTTCATACACGTCAAAAATGACTTATGAATCGTTGTCCTAAATTATCAAGACACTCGGAGTGTGTTTGCTTGGCTTCTAGTGAGTAACGCGTTTTGAACTAAAATGTCAATTTTAAATTGGTAACTGACACTTTTAGTCATATTGGTCACATTGTGCGTTGGATTGGGATGTAGTTGATTCTTACACGTCACAAATGACTCATGGATCGTTGTCCTAAAGTATCAAAGCAATGCGAACACATTTTCTCAGTTTTTAATACGTTACTTGTTCTTTTTACCCAAATTCATGTCAATTTTAATTAAAAAGACACACTTTGAGTTATACCGGTCACACCGTACATTGTATTGAGGTGCGGTTGACTCCTACACATCAAAAAATGACACATTGATCGATGTCCTAAATTATCAAAACAATCTGAATACGTTTGCTTGGTTTTCAATATGTCTTGTTCTTTTTACTAAAATTAATGTCAATTTTAAATAAAAAAGAGACACTTTGAGTTATACTGGACACACCATGCATCATATTGAGATGTGACTAATTCTCATATGTCACAAATGGCTTATAGATCATTTTCCTAAAGTATCAAAATAATCCAAATGCATTTTCTCGGTTTTCAGCATGTGAGTTGTATTTGTTCACTAAAATGTCATTTCAAACTGGAAACACGCATTTTGAGTCATATTGGTCGCATCGTACGTCGGTTTGACATGAGACTACTTCATACACGCCACAAATGATTTATGAATTGCTTTCCTAAATTATCAAGACAATCAGAGTGTGTTTTCTTAGTTTTCAGTGAGTGACACATTTTGAACTAAAATGTCTATTTTAAACCGATAACATACACTTTTAGTCATACCGGTCACACCGTGCGTTGGATTGAGGTTTGGTTGATTCCTACACATCACAAATGACTCATGAATCATTTTCATAAAGTATCAAAACAATATAAATGTGTTTTCTTGGTTTTTAGTATGCCACTTGTTCTTTTTACTTAAATTAATGTAAATTTTAAATAAACTGATACAATTAGAGTCACACCGGTCACACCGTGCATCATATTGAGGTGTGGTTGACTTCTACACATAAAAAATGAATCATGAATCATTTTCCTAAATTATCAAAATAATCTGAATGCATTTTCTTGGTTTTCAGTATGTCACTTATTCTTTTTACTAGAATTAACGTCAATTTTAAATAAAAAAGACACTTTGAGTTATACTGGCCATACCACACATCATATTGAGGTGCAATTGATTTTTACATGTCACAATTGACTTATAGATCATTTTACTGAAGTATCAAAACAATTTAAATGTATTTTCTCAGTTTTTAGCATGACAGTTGTGTTTTTTACTAAAATGCCATTTCAAATTGAAAACATGCATTTTGAGTCATACCGGTCGCATCGTACGCCGGTTTGATGCGAGACTACTTCATACACGTCACAAATGAATTATGAATTAGTATCCTAAATTATCAAGATAATTGGATCACATTTGCTTGGTTTTCAGTGAGTGACACGTTTTGGACTAAAATATCAATTTTAAACTAATAACGGACACTTTTAGTCATACCGGTCACATCGTGCGTTGGATTGAGGTGTGGTTGATTCCTACACATCAAAAATGACTCATGGATAGTTTTCCTCATAAAGTATCAAAAAAATCCAAATGCGTTTTCTCGGTTTTCTATATCACTTGTTCTTTTTACTAAAATTAATGTCAATTTTAAACAAAAAAAGACACATTTGGAGTCATACCAGTCACACCGTGCATCGTATTGAGGTGCGGTTGAAACCTAAACATCACAAATGACTCATGGATCATTGTCCTGAATTATCAAAATAATCTGAATGTGTTTTCTCAGTTTTCAGTATGTCACTTTTTCATTTTTACTTAAATTAATGTCAATTTTAAATAAAAAAGAGACACTTTGTCGAACTGGAATCACTGCAATGTCAACATTTATCACTTTCCTTAAAGTTCTCTCTAATGCCTTTGGAGGAAAGTTATAAATGTGGACACTGTGGGGGGTGAAATGATTTTGAGGGAGAAGAAGTATGTGGAAGCCATTGTCTGCATGAGTAATCAAATATTTAATTTATATTATGTTAATGCATTAAAGAATAGATAATATTATGAGAAAAAACATAGTATATCAAAAAATAATTTACCTTCTCATTGAATTATGAGTTACAGCCTCGAAGTCCTATCTCTCATGAGCATGAGCATTTTCAAACAAACTACCCCAACTCGAACAAAGGAATCCACCTATATAATAAAACAATTCTTATTAGAGTAATACTAGAAAAAAAAGTAAATTAAACATAAATATGAAATAATCCACTACTATGGAATTCACATATTCATGCTATTTGTGTACATTCTTCCATCAGGCATGCTGCCCATTCGTTTCTAAGAAAATCTATATCGTCTTGTGAATATGAGTCTTTTCGATGGTCATAGTAGTACTGGAAAAATATAAATACACAAAGGATTAATAAATATTTTAAATAAAATAGTAATTATCTTTGAAAATACCACATTAGGGATGCCAGTTTGTTCATGGAATATGATCTCCATCATAAATTTAAAAACATAACAACCACAATCTTTTCCATTTGTTTGTTTCAGACACTATAGAAACATTGAGAAAAATAATTAATTTGTTTTGATACGTGTTTAGATAATGAAATTTTATTATATATACCATAATACTTGTCCAGTCGTAGAACTTGTCAGGGTCCTCGTGCTTAACCCCTGACCTCATTCCTTGTTTTTCATGATATTGATGCACTGCCCTATTATAAAAAAATCCTCATTAAAAGATAATATAAATTATATAATTTGATTTTTAGTTCTAAAATGCTGGATGTAGTGTATTACAAATTGATAAACGTTATCATGTGTGGTTGGTTTGTTGGGTATCCATGCATTGAATCCAAAAAATAAATATTTGGAGTGTCCAAATTGTCCGCAATGAGCATCCAATTTTGCCTAAAAATACCAAAATGAATAAGTAATAAAAGAAATGAAAATATATTTGATATGATTAAATTATAGAGTTTCAACCCTACATCATTGGTATTAAGAAGAGTTTGTCATCTGTAAATTTCTTTCAAACAATTTGACCAGGTCTGCCACTATTTCATCCTTTTTTTGGATTCTATTTTTGGTTGTGTTTTGTAGAGGTGGTGTGAGGACTAACGAGTCCAAAAAAAATTCACGGGGAAATCTTTTCAATTGTTTTTGATATATACACCTGCCAAAAATATGAAATGTATTCAGTCATAATTAACACAATATATCAGCTTTTGGAAAAATCAAATCATAAAAATATACTTCATGTATATATTTACAACTGAGGCACCTAGCCAATCATAGTCGAGGATTTCACTTACATTCTCAACACCAATGAAGTCTTGAACTTCCTCTTCATACACATTTCCTTTAAAATCAACTATGTGACTAAAACCATTTTTTATCTTTGTATCCACATGAACCTTCAATGATAGTAAATGCAGTTATAGTTCAAGTAGGGTAAATGTGCTTTCGATAGATCTTTTCGATCGGTTGGTCAATCCTTTAGATGTTTTTGAGCCGGTCTTTCATTTCACCCACTTCCCTTTGTCCGTCTGTAATAACATCCATCATTTCAAACCTTTTTTTCATTAATTGATAAAGGTTTATCTTGAAAATAAGTTAGAAATGAATAGATCCTTGTCGGCATGTTTTTTACAAGATGTAATGGCCATACAACGAATGTTCCAACAACTCGGCCGACCGTATGAATATTGTTGTCATCAAGTGGAACAGGTAGCTCGACACTCGAATCATGATCTATGTTAATCACAACTCTCACATGACCTGTTGGAAGTGGTCTGTTGTGTAGATTGTCGTCTTGGATATTGAACATCGTAGCTCTCACTACAAGGCAATGAGTGGGTGTTGATAGATATAAATCACAATTATTTTCATCTTATAAAATATCAGTACATAAAAGGTATCAGTTTCTGTCTGATTTAAATTTCACATAAAAAATTATTAGAATATTTATTACCACGACTAAGAAATATTTTTGAGGGGAAAGACTTGCCTCAAATCTGGTGGGGGTGGGGCAGGATCTTCACGCGATGATTATTCTTGAGTTATTTCTTCTCTTTGCTTCTACCCATAAAAGTGGATATCATCTCTCTCTACCACTGGAATTGTTCTTCAAGGGTAGATAGTCTTTATCTCATCTGTTTCATTTCTTCACCTTGATCATCCTCTTATTTTTTTCCTCAAAATATGTTTGGGGTGTCACCCCAAAACCCGCACCTCTGACGCAGTCATGCTGTTCTGGCCGCTTCAAGGCCAGTGATAGCATGTGTTCATCCGATATAGGTGTTGTTGATTCTTGTGACTATGTAGGATAAAAAATATAGAAAAATAAGTAACCATTGTTATGTAATATATATTTAAAGCAAAACAAATTTTTATTATGTCATGCTTACACATGTTTCCCACACTTTTTGTGTGTTTTCATCTATTAGCACACCATATTTATTTACACGTGACTCCTTTCATAGCACATGGTGTGGGATGGAAGTGAATTTGGATTTGGAGTCATCAATCTGTATATAAATAGAGGAACACAATTATGTTGTTGTTTTATGTAACATAAAAGTATTACGATAGATTTAAAATACATACTTTTTTTTCAAGTGAAGCATACCCCATCATTGCTTTACAACAGGGGTACGTTGGTTTTGCTGCCCATTTCTTATTTTCAGCACTCAGTTACTACTTCATAAATAAAAAAAATTCAATCAAAGTGATGAATACACGTATAATCAAAAATGTATTATTAGTCACAATATACCTGAAAAGACACATTTGCACGATGTCCAGTAAATGCATTCCATGTTTCTTGGGTTATCAGGTGTGCATAGATAAGTAGTGGGTGAAAGTTTATTTTCCCTTTATCATCTTTAAGATTATGTTTCATTAGAATTGTGTGAAAGCCTCTATGAATCCTTCTAGCAAGTATTAATACACATATCTTGTGGAAGTAATATACTATAAATACACTCTACAAGGTATGATGAAGAGTAAATCAATGTTTCATTATTTTATTTTTTAGTAAAATAAATAAATGATATCATAATGTTACCGTAATCTCTTCACATATCAGTATCTTAAGTCCAGGCACAATATGGTGGCACAAATCTACATTAATTAGCATGCGTTGCTGAGTGAAGATTCCAATATAACTACTTAACATGACCTTGTTGGGTTTAACATGTTGGCCTTGTGCATTCCATCCAACCTCGTATTTGATGTCTTTGATTTTCACCTTAATGATTTTTACTAGCACCGTTAAACTACGATGCTCCTTTTTTTCTGCGTCACCGGTCCTTCATTACCTACCATTTCTTCAGATTCAACATCACCAATATGTTCCTCTGGAGGGTTAGCATCGACATGTGTATATGGTTGTTGTACCTATGCACTGGGAGAAGCAACAGGTCGAGAAACCTATTGTTCCTCAGGATTAGAAGCACTAGCACGTGCAAAAGGTCATTGTTCCTTTGCACTATGAGTAACAACACGTAGAGAGACCTATTGTTCTTTGGGATTGGGAGTACCGGAATATGAAAAAGTCTTTATATATAGAATTAGTTTAACATTTAATTTAGATTACATAAATACAACAGTGAAAAAATAATAACATGAGGTAACATGATATATATTACAAAAAAATATAACCTTATTATTGAACTCTTTTTTTAAGGCTAAAAGGATTTTACCCATCTATCGACTATCCAAATCTCTTCATTGTGATCTCCTCTAACATACAAAATTTCATATACATTAGGACCGATGTGAAATGATTACGACGTCCTAATGAAAGGTTCATCCTCAGTTGAATTTTCATCTAACCCTTTAGTGGTTTTGGTTGATGATATAATAATTGACCACTTTTAGTTTGCGAGATCTGAAACATAAAATACTTGTACTTCCTATGATACCATTATCAACGATTTGTCTTTTTAACCTTACTTACTGAAATTAAATTTCACAAATCCCAATTCATATATTTTAATATCACTTCAGATATCAACCCACTTGTATTAAAAAATAGGCACTTGGAATATTATACAATCCAACTCTCATATTTGTTTGATGATGCCAAAGTATGACATATTCATATAAATTGGATTTCTATCCTTAGTACCAGAAACATGAATCCCTTCAACCACAAGTGTAACTCCACTATTTTTCATGGTATTGTCTTCATCATGTTCATCTGTATAGAACATATAACCATTAATTACATAACCATTTTAAGATAATACATACACACTTGGTCCTCTGACTAGCCATCAAATTCATTCTAAAATTGAATCTAGATTTTCATTTGACTCCTTAAAAATATGGTTCTGAAACCATCCTATAAACTATTGATTATGTGTATTTGATATCTATCTTTTAGCCCTTGATGGATTCAAATTCCTAAGAATTTATTTATGGGTTTCGACATATGGGGAAACCTCTAAAATATTATGAAAAAAGTAAATGTGAGCCTGCTCCCAATCTGTAATATTGATTATGACAACATCTCTTCCAAAAATTCTTTCACCCACAAGCCGCACAGTGTGGCGAGATTTCAGTAGACCAATGATTTCCACACCAGACAGGTATTCAGTACAAAATTCAACGACTTCCTTAACAATATATT
Organism: Viscum album; assembly: GCA_963277665.1. Taxonomy (NCBI): domain Eukaryota; kingdom Viridiplantae; phylum Streptophyta; class Magnoliopsida; order Santalales; family Viscaceae; genus Viscum; species Viscum album. The sequence goes on from OY728161.1 coordinate 1,423,557,902, forward strand.
ACTCCATAATACAACCCTATGGCCGACTTCGTTTTTTGACACACCCTTTCAAAATCTTCATATATCATTCAATGGGGTATATTCATCTATATTATACAAGACCACATAGTCTAATCTCTCTCACCAAGTGAACCATCAAATGAACCATCATATCAAAGAATATTGGTGGAAAGAAAATTCCAATTCGCATAATATGACAAAAATTTCTCTTTCCATAGTCGACAATTTCACCGGGTCTATAACTTTGTTGCATATAGATTTGAAGAAAAAATAGAGCTTGGTTAATATATGACGAACATTCTTGGAAAAAATGAAACATAAATCTATATAAATTAGATCTTGCATCAAAACATGGAAGTTATGTGATTTCATACCCTTTAACTTTAAATCGGCTATTGACACAATATTCTTGATATTCGATGAATACCCCTCTAGTACCTTTACATCATTCAAGAAGTTAAAAAACTAATATCTCTCATACCTATAAAGAGTATAAGCAGTTGGAGTAAGAAAAGTTCATTTTTCACCCTTCACTAGTGCTAACTCTTCTCGTATTATCATGTCAACCATGTCCAACCTACCCTTAATTTCATCCCTTGTTTTTTCAGGCACATTTAACAACGTTCCGATGACACTATATCATACATTTTTTTCAATATGCATAACATCAAGAAAATGTTTGATGTACAAAAAATTCCAATATGGTAATTCAAAAAAAAATGATAACTTTTTTCAACTAGTTTTCATAAGGTTTTTCAAAAACAGTTTACCAAAAGTAGTGTCCACATTTTTTACCTTCTCAAGCAATTGATCACTTATTAGTAGAGATGGTATTGTATGTTCTTATGAACTTCAATTAAATGATGTGGTACAATATCGGTACTTATGCCGTTGGGTTAGAAATCTACGATGTCTTAGAAACATAGTTTTTTATGAATGTTTCAACCTAATTGACGGTGTACCTTGTTCGCAAACAAGAGACCCTTGAGTTCCTTTAATGTTATATCCTAAAAAATTTCCATAATCAGGAAAGTTATTTATCATCCCATACAACATGGATCTTAATGTGAAATCTTAATTTCTATAAGCACCATACAACTTAACACTTGAATCCCACAATAATTTCAAATCCTCGATCAATGTATCCAAATAAACATCAATATCATTACCCAGTTTCTTTGGTCCTGATATAAGCATAGATATCATGATGTATTTTTGTTTCATGCATAACCATGATGACAAGTTATAATTTACCAACATAACTGGCCACGTACTGTGAGTGATACTTTGAAAACCAAAAGGATTCACTCCATATGTAAATAATACAAGATGAAGGTTTCTCAGATTATTTCCAAATCCAGGATACTCATGATCAATTCTCTTCCACTAAGAAGAGTCTACTGGGTGATGTAGTTTTCCATATTTATTTCTTATATCCGTGTGTTGTTGGGGTTGTTGTCCTAGAACCAATTTTTTATACTTTGATTACATGAATATTTAATGTATTTAAATATTAAACATCTTATTACATATTGTTCATTATTTTGCATGACTATAATTTAATAATTTCCTAGAGTATTTTTCGCATTAATAAGGTCATAGCAGTTCCCCGCTATGATGAGAACCTTGAAGTTCTATGACAATATTATTAAATATAGTTCTGCGGTTGGATGATATATTATGATGTGACACGTAGTATGCAGACCATCAGGTGTGAGTACTCGTAAGCAGATGGGACTTCTTCTCATGAATTTTTCACTCGGTAATCTCCAAGACAAGAGATTATGAGAACAGACCCGCTAGTATGAATTCCGCATGTTTTGGTGTCATCGGATATTCTTATATGCGAGTGTGTGTAATGGTCCTTAGACTTTAAGATTATCATTAATACATGCCATGACTCACACATTTTGATTTACTGATGAAAACTATCATGCCATCTGTTGGTGGGAAGTAGGGTACGTTGGGTGCGTCATGAATGACATGTTATTAATGGATAAGTAGAGGAAGGATTTATCCATTTCATTTATAGAAGTTGATATCTCAACCTTTTTATTGAAATAGAACCTTCTCCTATGTCCATTGTGTCATGATGAGTTTATTTCAGGTAGTCAAAGAATGACGTATCAAGCATATAAGTTAATGACACTATCATGAAACCTTATTGATGAGATATTGTGACAAATGGATTATATTCCACAATGCACGTTCGTATGTGGATGCGTCATTGTGACTTTAAGTTCTTTCTCTTGGGTGCCTTGACCCGTTGCTAGATAGTAATTCTGAACTTTAGGCAAGTCTACCTAATACCAATGAGAAAGAATCCTAGAGGGTCACCTGCTAAGTGTTTCTGGTGGTCTCAATTAAATTCTATTTTAATTTAATTAATGGAATAAATATTATTTTCAAGAATGAGGAATAATTTTATTCGAGTTAAAATGATCGCATAAATTAAATAAATATTTATTCACCATATTGTGAATAAAATTTATTTATTTATTTTATTGAAAATTTAACAAATATTTATTTACTTGTTTTTAAATGAAAATATTTATTTTAAGAGAATAAAATATTTTATCTGGGTGTTCAATAAATGGAAGAGGAGTTCTAACAGACCAAGACCATGTCCGTTGATAAATTAATTATTTAAAAGTCGGTAAATAATGTTTACCCATTTGGCGCAATAAATAATAATAATATTGTTATCATTATGTGGCATGAGATTTCATTTATGGTTTCATTTTGTGCAAGTTGGTGCACCACAAATAATGGTGTTGTTATTGTTTTTATGTGGCATGAGTTTTCTCTAATAGTTATAATTGCATTTAATTGTTGTTTCACAATTAAATATTATAACTAAAACCCCATGTTGATTAATAGGCATGTACATATATTATGCCAAACCCCTGGTAAATTGAGAATTGTTGAGCCAAACATTTTCTCACTAAAATCCTCTCAGCTCTCCCTCTCAAGAACGAGAGAAGTCCTTCAAGACCAAAGAACGAGTGATCAAGAATGATCGATGTAAGACATTTTCTTTACCATGCTAGCACTTGGAGAACAGGTGGCATTGTTCGGAGACCATTAGAGCACACGTGGATCACCACTAAAGGGATTCTACTTTGGATCCTTGCGAGCGAAGGCAATCTGAAAGGGTCATTCTGGATGATCAATGATCATAAATGAAGAAAGTACCAAAATCCCAGGTATTTAATTTCTTCAGAAATTAATAAATTAATTATAAACATGATGCGTAAGATTCAATTTCTCAGATATGACATTTTTCTTCTCTTTGTATAAATCTTTGATTTTAATCTATGGATGATGGCGTTCATCATCGTATTGATCCCAGATTGGTCATCGATTACGACAAAATCAAAGTTGGGCCCTCCCAACTACCACGCCTCCACTGCGTCCGAATCCTTCACGCATCACGTCAATTTCTCTATAGTTTCCTCACTTCCATATAGGCACCTAAACCTTAGAATGATCGGAAAGTACCATAAAAATTTCATAAGATTATATTCATCTTTCTTGTATCGAGAAACACCACACTTTGGGCATTTTATAAGTGATTTGTGGTCCTTACAAAATAGTATACAGTCATTCGAGCATACATGTATTCTTTCAGAGATCATACCCATCGAGTTTAACATTCATTTGATATTGTATGTTCGGCTCATGAGCTCATTATATTCTGGGATCATGTCATTTAAGAGATAAATTAGTTCTGTAAAATTGGTGTCACTTAATTCGTTGTCTTCTTTCAAATTATATAGATTTAGTACGGATGACAATGTTGTATATTTAGTGAAACCAACATACAATGTCATCTTTACACAACTATTTAACTTCTTAAACAATTTTGGGAAATCATGAAGTTCATCTTCAATTTTCCTTGTGATTTCCTCAAAATGATATTTATAATCATTCACATCTGTAATCACATCCTTGATACGGTATTCTTCATTGTCTACACTTGTAATCATATCAAATGATCCATAAAACATAGTGTTATCCCAGCCACTAGCTACATTTTCTTTTCCCCCATGTTTATTCAAAGATTTATAACTTTGATATATTCTGTGACAGATCAAGTGTTTTTATAACTCCTCTAGACTAATTAGCCTTGAATAACAATAATGTAAACACAAACAAAGGATTTGAGAAGGGTCATATGCATGATCTTTTGAAAACTTGATGAACTCTTTCAATCCATCTTCATACTATTTTATTATATGATTAAAATTCATCCATTTTTTATTAATATCCATCCTATTTGATTCAGTAATATTAATATTTAATAAAATAAATACAAAAAACATTGATATAAAAATTAACCAAGGCTAAAAAAGTGGTTTTAAATATAGATCACAAGGGTTAACTCACCACTTCAAAAATAAAACAACATTTTCCAAAAATTTTAACACTTTAAAATCACCTAAACTCTTGGTTTGAAATCCAATTAACATAATAATAATTTTTAAAACATCAATTCGGTGATTAACATTGATTCCTCTTAGTTAGTAGTTCTCTACAGTGAGTCTTTATATCATCCAAAGTTAAAATCCAAAAACCCCTTTAATGGATCATCCATTTTGAAATAGAGTTATAAATCCACCAAACCATTGAGATATCAAAAAACTAATTAAAAACCTTCCAGCACTCCTTCCCTAGATTCTTCATTAATATTTTAACTAAAAAAACCTCATAAATGATATCAAGGTCTTATACACACCATGATGTACATCAGACATGCTATCACTAATGCATATATAACTTTTTCTATTAACTTGAACTCATCATATATTTTAGGTAACTCCTCCTTTGAATGTTTTAAATGTACAACTAAGGGAGTTCTGATAGGTTTTAACTCACTCATTCTGAATATTTTCAACACCTTCTGGATATACTCCAACTAAATCAGGAAAAAAGTTATAGACTTTAAGTCTCTTTCAATATTTGTCCCCACTATCCACTTTCCATAACCAAGGTCCTTCATTTGGGATATTTTAGATAAATCAATATTCATCTCTTCTATCCTTTCATTCATCAGTCCAACTAAGAGAAATTCATCCACATAAAGAAGTAAAATGAAAAAACTCCCATCATAATACACTTTCATATAGTTTAAATTATTTACATTACACTGCACGAACATTAATTCTACCATGAAGTCATTGAAATTTCAGTTACATTGTCTTTGTGCCTACTTAAGCCCACAAAAACTCCATTTGAGACTGGAACCAAACCTTTTATTCCATTTAGCATGAAACCTTCCAGTTGATATATGTAGATCTATTCCCCCGAAACATTACACAAAACATGAGATTGAGTGAGTCTCTACCCCATAAATAAAAATATTTGTTTTCTTATCATTCATTCTTCTTAATATGTTTTAAATTCATTTTTAAGAATAAGAAAACCCCCTCCACTTGTAATTAGATTTTATGGGGGAATGAGGATTGAATTATAAAGGAAAAAATTACTATGGGTATTTTTGATCCATTTTCGTGTAATCAGGGTAGAATAAATGTCACATTTACCCATTTATATAGGGCCAAGGGTCCTAAATGGGACGATAAGTATTCATAGAATTTTGGTTTTTTTTCTCTTTTCATAGAACTCACCCTTCACATGAATGTTCCTATATGATTTTTCCTTGGATATCACATAGAAATTCATAACATAAACTAAATTACACAATAAACTCCTTTATATTAGATCCACTTCCACACATAACTGTTTTGTGCACCATAGTTTATGAATTAGATAGATTATAGAACTTTTACCATCTTACTAAAATTCAAACATGGATTCCAAAATCATTATCGATGTCACCACAAATAGAAGGAAAATACAAGAGAAACCTTGATTGGGAACCAGTGAAATAATTGAGGCATAATATCAAATGATGGAGGAAGATCTAAAAATAGACATTAGGCAATGGTCACTTTTATAAAGTCTACCTCTGTATAGGTTTAGGTTGCTGGATTTTATGCCAATCTCTAAAGAGAAATTTGACACCCTAAAGCACTAGTTTAAAAGCTTATCGAAATATGTAGAAATGAATATATCCACCACTGACCACATCAGTAGACACCACTGGTTGGTGATCTGAGGAATAAATGAGTTTACTATCATTACATTCACACTATGATCCATGAATTTTTGGTCGAACAGGAGTGGGTGGGGCATGCTCAGTTGATTTTTTGAAGGTTGGGTTCGAAGCCCATGGCATAGAGTTCATGTGGGTGATTCAATATAATATTTCCTAGGAAGAGGAGGAGGAGTGTCAACTGATGGCTCTTCTCTTGTTGAGGGATGGGGAGGTCACATGTATAAGGACCTAACTGGTGGATTCCAAATTTTACCTTTCCCAAGTAGTGGATCAGGTGGTGGTGTGCAAGGATCGAAAAGTTGAACTCCAAGTATTGGAGGCCTAAGTGTACCCATGAGAGGAGGCTAAGATACAAGATTTGTTGAGTGTGTGGAAGGATTATGAATCCTATCAAAAAAGGATATATGGGATATATAATTCAATGTATTAGGCACTTCCATGGCCAATTTTATACCAAATGAGAAATCCTAGGTTTGGATAGTTCTCATCATTTTTCAAGTAATAAGATTATACTCATTTGAATCTTAATTTTCAAATTTTGATGCAACTAAATATTTCTAAAAAAATAATAGAATAGAACCTATAGCTAATGTTACTCATTCTTAGTGTGAGAAAAAAGTGTAAATATAAGATCATTCACATTAAATGAGAGCGCAAAATAGGGTTAGATGGGTTAGGGTTGGAACATTACGTCGGTTATCACCAGAGATCTTAAGATAAATAGGGCACTAGGATAAATATGATACCAAATGACTAATTCACCAAATCAACATGCAAAAATTCATGGGGTAACAACATTGATGATGATAAAAATCCACATAAACATATGGGAAGTGGGTGGGTTTGGTAAATTGAGACCCATAGAGTTTGAACTGAGGGGTGAAGTGACATATATGCTAAGGATGATCACTGATCATATGTTTGATATATGGGTTACACTATAATATTTTTGGAAATGGGGGTAAATAATGTTGAGTATGACCATTGATTTTATTCAAAACATGGGCTACTCCACATAGTTATAGAGGAAGTTTCCTCTAGGAAGTGTGCCCCAGAGGATTATTTGTGGGCCAAGACAGGGGAACAAGTCCTATCACTATAAACCAATGGGAGTCTATTTGTAAATGAATTATTGGGGGTGATAATTCAAAATAAAATGATATAAAGTGTATTTTCATATAAAAATAAGATCCTCATGATGATTTTGAGTACTCTAGGGGACACTACATCATGCATTAAACATATTGATGGTGTGATCCAGTATTAGTGGAGGGTTTTTGGGAAAGTATAAATTCTAATTTGACACAACTTCATATATGTGGTGAGAGAGAGAGATAAAGAAATGGAAGGGGGAGGATACCTTAGCTTAGAGGGGGTTCAACGACAACGATAAGGTTCAATGGCAGTGGAGCAGTCAACAACGGCAATGATGGTGGTGGAGGTGGGGTTCAAGGTGACAAAGGAGTGGTTCAATGATGACATAGGAGGGGTTCAGTGGCAGAGGTGGGGTTTGCGGTGGAGGTGGGATTTGTAGCGGAGGAGGGGTTCACAGCGGTGGTGGAGGGGTTCACGATGATGAAGGAGGGGTTCAACGACAACAAAGGTCGGCTTCTGTGAGAGCTTGAGGTGTGTGTGAGAAGAAGCTGACTGTTCAGTTCATTTATAAAATCAAGTAAAGATTTTATCAGTGCTAATTAAAAATCACTGAAAATGTATGTTTTATCAGTGTTAAAATAGGAATCATTGATAAAACATGTCTTTATCAGTGCTTTTTTAGCGCAGATAAGGATAGAACTTTATCAGCGCTAAAAAAGCGTTGATAAAGATATAATGTTAATAATTTATTTATATTATTATATATATTTATAAAATTATATATATATATAATATATATATATATATATATATTTCTAATTATAAATATAAATAAATAAATAAATATTTATATTTATATATAATAAATATATTTATATAATTATATAATTTTATAAAATTATAAATATTATAAATAAATATATATATAAAATTATAATAACTACATTTATTATACTCAAAAGGTTAAGGAGATAGGAGAACCCGCTCCTAAAGAAATTTATTAGAAAAGTAAAGAAAACAGAGGAAAGGAAATGGATGGGGTAAACAAAGACATAACCTCATCCAAAAATGGAAGCCTGCAAATCAAAAGTAGGTCCATAATCATGATCAAAATCCCTATCGTCGTCAGCAGTTTCCCACTTTGAATGTGAGTTCTTTTGGTTAAAAAGCACAGAATACTTCTCCTTGAGATTTTTCTTATCCAGAGTGATCCCTTTGAAGGAAGACCTAATAGACACATTTCTGCCACGTCCTCATCCACCGGCCAAATCATCACGTCCATGTCTGCGACAATGATTTTTTAGATGTTGACCTCGCTGCCAAGTCTTAGCATGGTGACAAGCCCCTCCCGACTCTTCCCTCTCCAAATCAGAAATATTCACGAGGGTATGCACCTTAATATGTGGAGAATTAAATAGCTAACCAGGAGATCCCTCTTTATCTATCACTATATTTGAAGCTAATAAAGAGTCATTCATTCTCTTTTTCCCTTTGTTATCCCCTACTGCAAGTAAGATCCTCTCTTGCATGAGTTGAGCATCAACCTGAGTGTCACGAACCAAATTGATCGCCACCAAAAATGGCACCAAACCCAGCCCGTGACAAGGCCCGAAGGGCGTTCCCAATTCCCACGGGCTGGCACAAGTGCCCGGGTATCATAAAATGAAAATTGGGAACGATTTACCCGAGTTTATAAACATAAAACAACAAAAGAATCCAATGAAACAAATTTGGATTTTTTAAACCAAACAATCTTTTACAAAAATCCAGAACTGAATTACATGGCTTAAAACAACTCAAAAGGTCTATACCAAAGGTAAAAATCCAAATAAAGACAGCCCAAGAACCCTCATGGCAAGGGGCACTGCCCTCAAGCCACCTCCACAAGACTTCACCACCAAGGACCTGCTAAAAACCCGAACCACTGGAACAAAAAAACTGTACCCAACCTGCGACAACAAAAACAACCATGTCTACTTACACCTAAGGGTGTAAGTAGGGTGTGATCCAATGCCCAGTATGATACCACCACTAAGATATTCCATGTGATAAACATTTAAAGACGAAAAGCATGCAATTTTTCAAAAACATGAAAAGCTAGTTACAATTTCTAAAAGATGCAACTTTGAATAAAAACAGTTTTCAAGTGGGCTATCATTAAGAATCAACACTTTTAAAAATAATGTCAACACTACTAAATTTTCCATCCAACTATACCGTATGCCTACGATAAGTACAAAGTAAACAATGAGCACAAGAAATAGGAAGTAACCCCTAGGCACTAGCTAGCTGTGGGTCCCAGGTACCTCGTATCTCGGTGAGAGTAACCATCACAAATATCCATTCTCGTGCACGAGCCACTAGTAGGGAACATACCCATAACCTAGTGGTACCCAATCATCATCATCATAGTTTAGTTAGAGTTGTAAGCATTAATCTTGCTAAGTGAAACTGAGGCCAAACCCCACGGATTCACTAGCATACTAGTACACGTCCACCCACCTAGATACCCAGGTTTTCCCCTTGTGCTCAAACAAGTTCAACAAGTCAATAAATATACATTGAACATGAAAATATCATTTCCACATCACAAATTCACCAAAAAGCCCATATGTATACCACACAAGTCACAAAAATCCATTTTTCATTCAAAATGATTTTGAAATCCGAATCACACCAAAATATCCCACAACACGTTTCACATTTCTTCAACACTTCCAAAAAACCATTAAACAATTTTATAAAACAATTATAAGATATTTAAACTCATATAACAGCCCACACACATGGAATATAACACTTCTTTCATAATCAAAAATTCAATTTTTCACATCACACTCACACAAAACACTCCACATCACTTTCACATCACTTTCACTCCTCAATATCTCCTTCAAAAAATTTAATAAAATATTTCCAGGATGATAAATATCACATAACAACATTTTCAAAAATGAAATGTACCTTTTAAAAATATACTCCTACCAAAACAGATTGCTGATATAGTTTCACCTATTATACAACCCAATAAACCATTCAAAACATTCATAAAACAATTATAAAGAGTATACCCAAACTTTGCACATAAAATCCATTTCAAAAACCTATTTTTAAGCCAAAATCACACCAAGACCCTACCAAAACAGAATTGGCAGCCCAATCAACATGTAATAATCCACTTTCAAATGTTATATAATCACCTTGAATAATATCACAAAAGATACCCATGAGAACACACAAATCCATAAAACACTTTCAAGGAGTATAACAAGGTTATACAAATAAAACCATTCAAATACACCCCCTTTTTAGGCCCACATGGAACTATATCATTGCACAAACATAATTGGCAGCCCCTTTCAACAACTAATAAACCACTTCTACATTTTACAAAACTACCACAAAAGATAACACATGAAATACATTTGAAAAATACACACTTCAAGCAAAAATGTAACTTTAAAAACAAATGCTTTACTATTGATACCAAAAATGGTTTTCTCATAATGAACAGTACATAAGGAACATGTAAAATTATTTAATCAAGAAAACTAACTCATCATTAAATGGTTATCCACAGAATCACCTACCGAATGTGTCGAAACCCTCAAATATTGGGGCGAAACATCAACCGCATGACCGCCGCACCTCAAGGAAGTTAAAAGAAACCTAAAACCTCAATATTTCAACCACAATACAGTAATTTAGAACCTATTCACGAACCCTAACTTCTGGAATTTTTTATAATTCAAGAATTAGGGAAGAAACTCTAAGCAATTTGAAAGAGGAAAGAAATAGACTCACCTACTTGAAGTATCCTGAATTAATCACTCCAAAAACAATAGTTTCTGAAATTGAAAACAGACAAAATTCAGGGATTCTTCGAACAAGATATAGGAGGCAATTTGGGAACTAGAATGGAGGGCAAAGAGTAATAATTGAGAGAGTTAAGAAGGGATGAAGTTACCTCTTCAATTCTGGCCGATTTGAGACACCCTATGAAGATCAGCCCTATTTCACGATATCAAAGAGCTCCAAGGAGGGGGGGGGGAAGGAAATGGGAGCACGCCTGGGTTTCTTAGGGTCGAGTGGGAGGTGGAATCACCGAAAAAACGCAAATAGTTAAGGAGATATAAAAAATTTAAAAATTATTTTTAATGCAGGAAATGGGCCTTCGGGCAGGACCAATATCTTAAATAAAAACTCATATACACCATGATTATGGATTTATAAAGGCTCCAAATTTATATTTTGGTGTTAATAGGTCAGAGGAGACCATTTAGGAATTGGAATGAAGGAAAAATATTAAAAAAGGAAAAAGTTATAAAGGAAACAAATTTTATTTTTAAATCTGGAATTGGGCTCACAGTTTGCCCCAATTCATGAAAACTCATCTATTTCTCTATAAAACCTTTGGAAACCATCCAAAACAAAGAATGAAAGGAAAATAAATGAAATTTAACTTCAAAATAAGTCATGTATGTGACACTGATCTTGCACAAAGACCTCACAATCCGAATCATTACCTCCAGACACTCAATCAGGGGTTGCACCAGTCAGTACGACCTCTCCACATTCAATATTCCCAATAGATCCTATTTGATCCATCAAAAGTCTTTCCTCAACAATCCCCACATTATTGATCAAAACATCTCTAAAAAACAGGGACTTATGAGTGTCCCTGAATTCTAGAGTAGCATGCTCCTATACCACCATTTCATTCTTTTCTGCAACGTTCACCCAATTAGATGGTCCACTACTTACTCTACCCATCAGTTACTCATTTAACATTACTCCCTTACCTTTAGGTAATAGAGAGTTGTCAATCTCAGAGGCATGTGCCAGAGCCCCGCTCGCCACGGGCTTCACACGAGTAGTTATGACATGGTCATGGGGCTTTGTCGTGACATCAACCTTCAAATCAACCTTATTGAGGAAATCAGCATCATGATGCCCCTTTAAACCACACTTCTCAGAAGGGAGTTTCCTCCGACATGAATCTGGAAAGTGACCAACGACCATACATATGTCACTGAAGACAGGTTTCTTCTCATATTCCACATCAATACAATTTTCATCTGTGGGGATAGAGAGATTTACCTTCTCAACAATGGAAACACGTAGATCAATCTCCACTATCATCCTAACAAAGTTCCCAAACCGCAGATGTTCAGTTAGTTTCTTTGTCAAGCTGAATAAGAGACCCAATTGCACTGGCAATGTCATGCAGAATCTTCAAATGCCATAACACCCAGTTAAGGCCATGATGTCGAATCCACACTTGAGAAAACGTATTCCTTTCTTGCGATACATTGAAGTCCAAATATCACTTGTGCAAGTGAATCCATCCAAGTTTTAAGGAAAAAGAGTCAGTGCTCCATGCCCGTAACTTGTGATCGTCAGAAGAAAAAAGACAATGAAAAAATCCTTTGCCAAGGTAAATACACCTCCAATTATAAAATACCCATAGGATGGAGACCCTTCCAAGAAAATCTTAATACCTCTAGGGCTTCTTTACTTTAGGCAACACCATTAGTGCAATGAGAGAGGTTTTCCCCATCACAATCCTCTCAGAAAGGGAAACTAGATTCGCTTCGACATGGGCAACCGAACCCTTCCGAAAAATTCCTCCCAAATATGAGACTCTAAAGGATGCGAGGGGATGAGATTCTATAAACCTGTATACTGATTCAAGACCCTTGTCGTGAACGGGATCCGAAGCACCCATGTGACCGATGGCCAAATCCTTGTTGTTCACTGGAAGATCCAACAGATTTGGGACCGAAAGCACACTACCAACCAGTCGCGAACCAGTGGTATTAGCATTGATTCTAGGCAACAACCCTCCCCCATGCAATACTTCGGCTTTCTGAGAACCCTGACCATCTGTCCGAGATGCTCGAGATCCCATCGTACCTCCCCGAACAATAATATCACCACCATTCACGATCTCAAATTCGAAGAAGTGTGGAATCAACATCACAGGAAACCCCAGAGCTCAACATCCCTACCGTTAGAGAAAATCTCCCATATCACCTCCCCCAAACACCATCCAATGTATCTCACTACATTTATTATACTTATACTTTTATTAATACATTTATTATAATTTTATAATTATTTAAATATATCTATATTTATTTATAATTATAATTATAAATATTTGTATTTATTTATAAATATCATTATATATTTATAAATCTATTTATTTAATTATACATATTTATAAAATTATAAGTATAATAAATATATTTTTTATAATTTTATAATTATATATATATTTATAATTATAATTATAAAGAAATGTATATTTAGTTGTAACTAAAAAATTATAATAAATAAATATTTATTTATAGTTATAATTATAATTATACATATTTATTTAAATAATTATAAAATTATAATAAATATATTAATTATATTTATAATTTTATTAACATGTATAATTAATATATTTATTATAATTTTATAATTATTTAAATATATCTATATTTATTTATAATTATAATTATAAATATTTGTATAAATTTATAAATATATTTATTTAATTATATATATTTACAAAATTATAAGTATAATAAATATATTTTTTATAATTTTATAATTATTTTAATAAATAAATATTTATTTATAATTGTAAATATAAATAAATAAATATTTATTTATAATAAAAAAATTACAATAAATATATATTTATTTATAGTTATATATATATAATTATAAAATTATAAGAAATATATTTATTATATTTATAATTTTATTAATATATATAATTAATATATTTATTATAATTTTTAATTATAGATAAATATATATTTGTTTATAGTTATAATTATAAATATTTGTATCTATTTATAAATATTTTTATATATTTATAAATATATTTATTTAATTATATATATTTATAACATTATAAGTATAATAAATATATTTTTTATAATTTTATATTTATTTAAATAAATATATATTTATTTATAATCATAACTATAAATAAATATATTTATAATTTATATATGTATATATATTTATAAAATTATAATAGATGTATCTATGCATTTGGGGTGTGCCTCAGTGGTAGAGGTGCCCCGTGATTTTGTATCAGACTCGAGTTCAAATCTAGGTGGGAGTGAATTTACATTGATAGGCTGTGATGCAGACATGATATAGGCAGACAATGATGTAGACATTGACGCACTGGGTTTTTAGGCTAGATTGTGGGTCTCTGAGCCATGTAATGGGCTTCATGCCCACTGGACCTTCAGGCCATGTACTGAATAAACAAGGCTTGATGGGTGGACTATCCCTTGGTGAGATTATGACCTGCCTTTTTGGCCTGTGTATATGGTGTGTGTATGTTTAATGTAATTGTACCCATAAACACCTAATATATAAAATAGATGCATCTATTGTAATTTTATAATTATTTAAATATATATATATATGTGTGTGTGTATATATATGTATATTTAGTTATAATAATAATTATAAATAATTATATTTGAAAAGTATTTATATAAAATTAAAAAATTATAATTATAAATATAATAAATATATTTATTATTTAAATATATTTCTTATATTTTTAGAAGTATTTATGATAACATAATAGATTCATGAGTATAACATGAATGAATCATATACCTAGTAAAGTATAGATTATAAAAAATAAGTAATCACATACGTGGAAAACATGAATAATAATAAGGGTGTAATGTATAAATGAACATTCATGATGAATACATAACATATGCACGTCAATTATACTCACGCATAAATATATTTATTGACCAAATTCATTTGAAACATATATTTATTTAAATAAATATATATATATAAAATTATAAATATATAATAATAAATATATAATTGTAAATATAATAGATATATTTATTATTTAATAAAATTTATCATAATCTTATAATTATTTAAATATATATTTATTTAATTATAATCTTATAAACACTTTTTTAAAGATTATATATATATATATTTGAATTATTAAAAAAATATATTAATTATAAACATATGTTTTTCATTTAATGTATATAAATAAACATTATTTTTGAATATAAATATAATAATTTTATATAAATTAATAATATTTTTTATTAAAAACTTTTATCAACACTTATAATAGCACTGATAAATCTACCATTTATCAGTGCTGATAAATGATACACCTTTATCAGTGCTTTTTTTAGCGCTGATAAAGGCCCCCCTTTTATCAGTGTGTTTTTAGCGCTGATAAAGGTCGACGCTTCCCTTGCATCGATCTGTGGTAGTGACAATTTTGTACCCACTCCAACAACAAGTAATTAGATGAAAAAAAATTCAAGAGGGAGATATTAAACCGTGTGAAATTACACTATAAGAAAAAGTAAATCATCAACAGTTTTTAGCGACTATTTCGAAAACGGATGCTGAATGCTAAATGTTGTTTTATTTAGTGGTGGTTTAAAATGACATTGAATATTGAAATGTATTTTTTTTTAAATTTCAACAGTGTTTAAAAAAACGTTGCTACTTGTTTTATTTAACTATATTTTTTGTCAACTGTCTCTAAATGCATTAATATTAATTGATTAATATTTAGTAATATATATATGTGGGCGTGTGTTTGTGTATACAAGTTAGTTATTGATCAATATGTTGAAATTTAAAATTTAAAATTTATTACTATTATCTTGATTATTGATATTAGCAATGGGTATTATGTAATGTATAATCTATAAATAATATTTCATACTAATTAATTATTAGTTTATAAATATACATAAATATAAATAAATATAAATACACACACACACACACACACACACAAACATCCATCAATGTATACAAATATATATACACATATATAAATACATTCAAATATAGATGAATATATACAAATAGATATAAATATATAAATTTAAATATATAAACATGTAACTAATTTAAAATTAATAGTTAATTTTATTTAATTAATGATCTATAAATATTATTTAATAATTAATACTTAATACTTTCTAATTAAATATATATATATATATATAATTATATGTAAATATAAAAAATTATATAAATATATACAACCACACACACACACACATATTGATATATGCATATTTATAAGTTTATTTATTTATATATATATATGCATATATTTACAGGTGTTTATAGATATTTATATATATTTTTATATATTAACATGTATTTATATATTTCTTTATATGCTATTCATGTGTGTTTTCATATAGATACTTATATGCATTTATATATAGTTATATATATTTATGTATCTTTATGCATGTGTGTGTGTCTACTTATATATATATATATATTTAGAGGTGTGCGTGTGTTTGCGTGTGCACACATGAATTTATAGATATTTCTATGTGTGCACACACATGTCTATTTATATATATATATATATAGAGTGGGGTAGGGAGGGAGAGAGAGAGACATACCACTATAGGGAAAAACATACTTCTTGATGATGGTTATAATTGTCACGTAAAGAAATATCAGTCGTTAGTATTCATATTAGTGACAATTATTTAAAAACTGATGCTAATTAAAATTTATTTTCACAGTGGATTTCCCTTTCCTCCTCTCATTCTCTGTAATGACTTGAGTTTTGAATTATAAGACTTTGGAATATTTCTAATAATATTTTTGAAGCCAGGCGTAGAGTCGGCGCGAGATTTCGGGGCCCGAAGAATCTCGATGTGGTGATATTAAAAATATTAAATATATTTTATCACGCGCACACAATTTCTCTTGAAACATGGAATAACTTCTGGGCAGAGTCTCAGATCAAAATTCTAAGACCATGGTTGAGTTCAGAATATCGTGTTTATCCTAGGCGTGACATAAAATTTGTTAGCGTCTAGTTTTCGATCGGAGGCGAGTTGGTGGTGGGGGCTAAAAGGGAGTTAATTGATATTATTTCATTAAAATCAATTTCTCCTCCACCCCCAACCCTTTTATACACACAACACAAAGGAGGAGTAACTCTCTCCTCTTCCCCTTCATTCGACGGATGAAATTGAGCCAAATCAAAGCGACGAGGTTTTGGCGATCTACGTTCTTGGCGTCGATCGTCATCAGACCAAGGAGCAACACAATTTGGGTGTCGTCTTGGACCCGAACCTCCGAAGTTTCACCATCAAGGTAGGAGGATTTAATTTTTAGTCCCAACCCCTTTTTTATGTGTTGTTTTAAGGGTTTAGATCCCTATTACGATTGCTAGAAATCCCTTCTAGGTTGATCTGTAGGTTTTGGGGAAAACTAGGGTGAATTAGGTGACTTGTAAGGTAATTCCCATCAAAATTACCATTTACACGATGTGTAGTCCAGCGAGACACCATGTGTTCTTCCCATTCGGGGAATATGACTTTTTGGGACTACATGCCATGTACCATGGTTATACACTGTGTAGTAACCCCATTTTGTGTGGAAAAAGGACATGGCCAGGGTTAGCTATGTGATAGTAATGTTTATATAAAAGTACACAAACAAGGGGTGCTGGATATGGGCACGAGCAATCTACATAGCCAAGTGGTTGGTTGGACTGAACATGTCACGTAATTGGTGGTACACGTCGTGTGTAAGGCACAGATGGTCGATTCGTGTGGAGGAAGAACATAGTTAGGAGATAGGTGAGATAGGACACATCGTGTACTGGCTATACACACTATGAATGCCTATATGGATAGCCAATCCATGCAAATGGGGGACACAACTAGGTGCACGAGTGAGTTCACATGCCATGTGGACCCTAGTGCACACTGTGTAATCTCTTGAGATCTTATTGAGATTTTCTGCCTTTCATATCTTCTTCTCTAGAACTCAGAATTAGGCTTGCAATTAGCCTATACTGAATAGTTTTCTGTGTAGAACATGATGGTTGCCTTCATAGTGACCTATGAGATATAATTTGGAATGATTTGAGCATGATGTTGTAGTAGAAGTGCTTAACCTTGGGTAGTGATCAGGGTTGATCACTGGGTTGACGTCGGGGTCGGTACCTCCACCTATCACCTTAGGATGTGGGTCCCCTAGAATCTTCAGGCCAATATAATTATTTTACCCTGTTGTATCAAGGTACGAGTCCCCTACTCATGGAAAGGTTACGATGTGAGGTATGATAAGTGCGACACTACTTTTAGTGGAACTTGATCAATGTTGTAGATCGATGTGGTTCTTAGAGAGAGATGTTGGGACTAGTACTCCCCTATAACTTGAGGGCGTGAGTTTCCATTATCTCTCTACTTTGGTAAAGATGGGACTCCTTGTGATGTGGGCACGAGTTTTATACCTATGGGGTAGTTCTTTCAGGTTTGGTACTCTCTTAATGGATTGGTACGTAGGTTCCACTACTAAAACAATATCCTATACCAATGGTTTGGAGGGTCATTGGCTACAATTCTATTGGTATAGGTCTATACCAATAGTTTTGAAAACCGTTGGTATAGATAATGTAAAAATAAAGAGATAATTGAGGTTTGAACCCAACACCTCTCATTTATATATCAATAACCTAACCACTAAATTATAATTATCATTATGAATATAATTTGATATATATATATATATGTATATATATCCAAATATTTTATATTTTGATGTATTTAATAATATTTGAAAAAAGAATTCATAAAAAATCTAGGGACCTATACCAATGGTTTTACAAAATTGTTGGCATAGGTTTTGTATAAGGAACATGTACCAATGGTTCTTGCATAGTTGTTAGTATAGAGGGAAACTATACCCACAGTTTTGGAAAAACTGTGGGTATATGGTTTGTATGAGGCACCTATGCCCCCAATTTTTCCAAAACCGTGGGTATAGGGTTTGTGTGAGACACCTATGCCAACGATGTTTTCCAAAACCATGGGTATAGGGTTTGTGTAAGGCACATATGCCCATGGTTTTTCCAAAACCATGGGTATAGGGTTTTTGTGAGACACTTATACCCACAGTTCTAGAAAAACCGTGGGTATAGAGTATGAAAAAAGGTGCCTATACCCATAGTTTTTATGGGTATAGGTCCGTTGGTATAACATAAATTTCCAGTAGTGTTCCTCGTATCATTCATGTAGTTGGAGATAGTAATACCCTATCGAGGTAAGGTGCAGGCCCTCCACACTTGTTGGTCAGATAGAGTAGGTACTCCCCTGTTGGACTAGGGTGTGGGTCCTCTATCTGTGGAGTCAGTACTCCCATGCCATTCCAAGGCACAAGTCCTCCATATGTGATGTATAGATAGAGTTGGTACTCCCCTATCATATTAGGGTGTGGTTCTTCTATCCTTGCAGTCAGAACTCCCCTATCAATCGAGGGTACATGTCCTCCATATGTAATGTTCTGGAAGAGTTGGTAATCACCTGTCATATCAGGGAGCGAGACCTATAGCCTAGGGTCAGTACTCCCCTGTCATGTTAGGGTGTGGGTCCCCCATAGTGATCATTTTATAGAGTGGTAATCTCCTATCATTCTAGGGTACAAGTCCTCTATCTATGAAGTTGTACTATCCTATCATGTTAGGGTGCGAGTTCTCTATCCTCTGAGTGGTACTCCCCTATCGTACCAGGGTGTGGGTCCTCATCTACGGAGTAATACTCTCCCGCCTTCAAGTAGAAGCGGGGAGCGGGTCCTCTATTGGAGTTGAAGCTCCCTTGGATATTGAGTACATTTATGAGGATTAGGCCCCTCCACTAGTTACATGCGATACCTGGTTAAAATTTAGTGTTCCCTTAATAGAGTGAGGTGTAGACCAATCCATACAGGGGTGATAGAGGTTTTGTGGGATGGTTAGGTTCTAGTACTACCTCAAGTACAAAGTAGTGGCAAGGTGCAAGTCCCTCTGTTCTCTCTCATTAGAGAGGATGCATGCGATGCATAGTCAGGAGTAGTGGTCCCTCAACTATGTGTAGTGGTGAGGGTAGAGCCTCTCCACTTGGGTTCTTAGGACCTTGCGTAGGGCACAAGTTAGCATTGGTAGGACCTCTGGTGTTGGGCACTTGAGTTTGACCATGTAGGTTGTTCTGGATAGAGCACATTCTCTCGGATGTACCATCAGGAATAGTAGAGTTGTTCCTAGTGGAGTATATCTCTTGGATGGGTTCCATCACGTATGGATGAGCTCATGGAGCGTGTTCTCCTAGTTTTTTGTTACCTTTATATCCTCAAGTAGAATTTTGTAGATGACTATGAGGTCAGGACCTCATGAGACTTGGAGCATGTTCTCCATGTAAACGGATCCTATCTAAGTCTTTAAGACTCTGTGTGTTGACCAGGAATAGGTGGCACATGGTTTCCAGATTACACGTCGTGTGGCCCATGAAACATGGCGTGTAGTCCCTTTAGGTTAGGGTTGGACCGTGTACCCCGTACATGGCTTGCCCGGCTAGAAACCATGTAACGCGGATACTACACAGTGTGTGTCACATTGAACACGCCATGTACTCTGAATATTTCTGAAGTACATCTACACGCCATGTCCCCGAGCATGTACTTCGGATAGATGGTGAAAAAAAGTACACGCCGTGTAGTCGGAACTACATGCCGTGTACTCATCCAAATTATGCAGATTTATTAAAATTTATTATTATATTATACAAACCCTTGAGGTGTGTACCATAGTGCAGGCGTAAAGCTGAGGAACAATATGTTATAGGTGTTTTATATATGTGTGTTTAATTTAACATCAGCATAATGTTCATTTCTACTCATTGGGTAGTTATGAACAGGAATTCACCAGGTTACCTCCAAGGTACAAGTTACGTACAAAGATAATTTTAAATAAATTTATTTGTTTAAAATTATGATGGATGAGAATCTCAAGGAAATTCAGAAAAGGGTTTAAGATAAAAGTATTGATTAATTAAAGATAATTAATTGATTCGAGCGTGATTTATCTTAAACAAGAACGATTAAATAATTGAATTATAGTTTTATTTATACGTAAATATCATTGCATGCATGGATGATCATGAGCTAGACCAAGACCTTTATATGTGAATGGTTTCTTTTAATTTATTTATTTAAATTAAATTTGTTGGCATGCGAGCCTTCTCCTCATTAATATGTAGGGTATACACTCCCAAGGTTTCTTTTATGTAAAACCCCATTTTACCCCTCACCTACGTGTGTGATAAAAACATATGTAATGGATGGAGCTCCCAAGCTAGTGGAGGCGGCTCAAGTTAGGATCCAAGGTGAAACCAATCCAAGGATATACAATTGTGGACAAGTGGAAAGCTGTAAACACGAACCCAAAAGGTTCAAGGTGTTTCTCCCTTAGGTCTTGGGTTAGTTTATCAATTGCTAGATAAACTAACCAATAAAACAAGCTCATGATCATACCATTTATTTTATTTTTATCAGTTTCATGGTTTATTTATTGTGGGTGTGTTCACTACTGGAATTCATGCTTTTCCCAATTCTTGTATACCAACGGTTCTTTTGAACCATTGGTATAGGTGATATTTACCAACGGTTTGCATAAACAGTTGGTAAAGATCTGTAAAATTCAAGTTTTCCCAACGGTTTCATCAAACCGTTGGAAAAAATATGAAAAAAAGAGTTTTCCCAACGGTTTCATGAAACCGTTGGGAAAGATGTTGGCAACGGGAGGTTTTTCCCAACAGTTTTTTGAAACCGTTGGGATAACATAACTTTCCCAATGGTTTTTTAAAACCATTGGGAAAGAAAAACCCCAAATATCATCGATCTGCAACTCTAGAGATCTCAACATTTTTTCCCTAACTGAGAGCTCGACGCACCCTCTCGAATTTTTTTCCCTAAACCTCAACCATCTGGAAGGTTTGCCTCTAAATCTCAACGCAAACGCTACTTCCCAACACAACAGGTCTGGTTTCCAATGATTTTTTCTTCCCGTTTAAATCGGTATGTGTGAGTTCATTTATTTTAGATTTGTTCTTACCATTTAAATCGGTACGTGTGTGTTAATTTATTTTAGATTTTTTCATTCTATTTTGGTGAAATCTAGTGTGTATTATGACCCCTTATGAAAATATGGCATATATAATTTTAGGTTACGGTTCAAACCCTACTTCCCAAGCTGCTCTAGAGGGTGGTAACTCTAATTTCCAACAAGACATCTATCTTTGATTCAAGTAATTTTTGTTCTTCCATTCTAAATCAGTAGGTGTGACTTCATTTATTTTAGATTTTTTCGTTCCATTTTTCTGCAATGTATTGTGTATTATGATTCCCTTATGAACACAATCAATATATCATTTTAGGTTGTGGTTTTATTGTAATTTATCTGTATAGAATAATTTTGGTTGATATTGAAGAGGTCAATATGATCCTGAGTTATTTTATCCTTGGTTTATTTTAAATTTAAGGTCTATTGACTTGATTTCGTTGGTTATCCATAAATACAGTTAGGGCTGTCTAGGTGGGGTGGGGTGGGGGGGTTGTCCAAGTGGGGTGGGGGTAGGGCTGTCCAAGTGGGGTGGGGGGGGGGGGGCTGTATAGGTAGGGTGGGGGAGGGGGATGGGTTGTCCAAATGGGGTGGGGGTAGGGCTGTTTGGGGTGGGGGAGGGTGTACATGTGGGGTGGGGGAGGGTGTCCAGGCAGGGTTGTCCAAGTGGGGTGGGGAGGGTGTGCAGGTGGGGTGGGGGGATGGGTTGTCCAAGTGGGGTGATGGTAGGGCTGTCCAGGTGGGGTGGGGGTGGGTGGGTTTTCCAAGTGGGGTGTGGGGGGTAGGGGTGTCCAGGTGGGGTGGTGGGGGCTGGGTTTTCTAAGTGGGGTGGGGGTAGGGTTGTCCAAGTGGGGTGGGGGGGGGGGGTGGGTTGTCCAAGTGGGGTGGGGGGGGGGGTGGGTTGTCCAAGTGGGGTGGGGGTAGGGGTGTCCAAGTGGGGTGGGGGGGGACTGGGTTGTCCAAGTGGGGTGGGGGTAGGGGTGTCCAAGTGGGGTGGGGGGGGACTGGGTTGTCCAAGTGGGGTGGGGGTAGGGCTGTCCAAGTGGGGTGGGTGGGTGGGGGGCTGGGTTGTCCAAGTTGGGTGGGTGGGTGGGGGGGCTGGGTTGTCCAAGTGGGGTGGGGGTGGGGTTGTCCAAGTGGGGTGGGGGTCGGGCTGTCCAAGTTGGGTGGGTGGGGGGGGGGGGGTGGGTTGTCCAAGTGGGGTGGGGGTGGGGGATGTCCAAGTGGGGTGGGGGGGGGGGGTGAGTTGTTTATTGGTTGCAGTTTTATTTGAATTTCATTTTCTAATTTGGAATTGAACTGTATTCAAACCTAGTCAAACAATATTTCTAACTTGGTGAACATTACAACTTGTATAATTTATTAAATCCATTCAAGTTCTTCTAAAACAATTGATAGCTAAATTACCAATGAATCCCCCTATTCCCTCATATATTTAGTTTTTTGGGTTACACATTAGTTTCCTTTTTCTAATTAATTACATATTTGTTTTCAAAAGCATGAAATGCAGCCAATTGAAGAGAGATGAAGGAAAAAAATGATGAAGAACAATCGTCGAATGGCGGAGATGGGCGTTCCACCATTAGTGCCTATAGTGAGTACTTTATTTCAAATATATATATTTAAAGAATATATAATTTCATGTGATTAATTTTTTTGTAAACATTTTTGCAGGATCCACCTATACGTCAACAATTATTCAACAAGGAGCCTAGTACTGGTCCTAGTACTCATGCCGGTGGTACGAGGAGGGTTCGTACTAGAGGTGGACGAGCAGCTTCGTGTACTCGACTAGACCCTGCCCCTCCCACTGAAATTTCATCCTTTCCACATTCTGATCCTGGTGTTTCATTAGGGACACACGGGATATTTAGGTCTCCCATGTTTCCGCCACATTTTTCATCTTCTGGCCCATCTTTTTCATATCCCATGATGATTCCCACTCCCCAGTCAGAATCCGGTCATACAGCTATCCCATCTTCTTTTCCTTCTACTTATGTCTCTCCGAGCTTCTATATTTCATCGTCTTTGACTCCTGTTCCACCACAGGGTGTTCCATCAGTTTCTGTGGATCCAGCAGCGCTCAACGATCAGACTGGCGCATGTATATTTATAGAACCCTAACAAATTTTTATAGCAATATTTATTTTCATTATAATATGTTTTGATAAAATATTTGTTTTTATTTCATGACAGATATATCTACTTACAGGAGGCGGGGACGGGGCCGTACATGCATGCGTGCGGTGTGGAACCACCACACATAGGTTATGGTGGATTACAATGAAGATAACCAAATGGTTGAGAAAATAGGGCAGCAATGTTAGAGTTTTTTGGCGACGCTTGCCAAATACTCCGACATCATTCCCGTCAGCTCGTTATCGTGGAGACATTTTCCACATGAGGTCAAGGATAAATCTTGGGTAGAGATATGGGTAAAAAAATCTGTTGTATTTAATTCCATGAATTATTTTTGTATTTATATGAATTAATATTTTGATGTCAGCTTCGATTTAATTTTCCCGATGGTGAGGGTGCACGACCAGAACGTCTAAAGGATTTAGGCGAGATTTGGAGATCCTACAAGCATGAATTGTATATTTTATGGAGTGCTAGAGTTGGCACTAAGTTAGAGGCGGTACCAGTCGTGGATGATTTTCCTATAGAGCAGTATCGTCAGATGATTACTCATTGGACGACTACCCAGTTTAAGGTATTAATTACATTTGAGGTATTTAAATAATAACTTTCATGTTTTTCATTAATACTATATTTTGAATTATTGAATTTTATTTATGAATCATATGGAAAAAATAAAAAAAACATTGATGCAAAACAAATACCTCCACACACTGGGACGTACTACGATGCCAGATCATGAGAGGAAGCAGGTATGACAATTGTTTATAAGTTTTCTTTACAACTTACACTTTATTTTGTTTCCTCAATTATTTAATCATTTACTAAAGTTTTCGTATAACTTTAGTTTTCAATGTCATTGTAGATGCAAATACAAAATATTGAAGGACGCGTGCCTCGAGCAAAACTGTTTTGCTCGATTAGACGGAAAAAAGATGGAAGTGCCGTCAACGAAGCGACTCAACAGCAGATTGTAAGTTTTAATCTATTGATTTTATATTTTAATATTTATTTTTTAACTTAATAATATATTTATATTTGTAATAGGTTGCTTTAGAGGCCCTCAATGCCCAAGAACCAGAAAATTTTGGGCCAACTGATCACTTACATCAGGTGTTGGGAGAGGAGCATCCTGGCAGAGTACGCTGCCGACCTAGGATAGCCCCGATGAGGTATTGTCCCTCCTCAGGTACGAGTTGTAGTGCCACCGAACTGCAGAAAGTTAGGGAACAAGCAGAACAGGCTGACAAAAGGGTCACGGAGACGGAAGAACAGTCTTTTAGGGAAAACAGTGCATTTATGAAATTTATTGAAGTTCTACGTCCAACAATTCCACCAGAGGGCAGCCCAGCTTTTGATGAATATATGTCATTGATACGTTCTATATATGGTGAAACAGATGGAAGTTCTAGTGGTGTTCAAGACGATGTCCATCCTGACGATGATGACGACGAGGAGTCTGATGCAGAAGAGGAGGGAGAGGAGGAGGGCGAGGCGGATGGCGAGGGCGAGGAGGAGGGTGAGGCAGATGGCGAGGGCGAGGAGGAGGGCGAGGAGGAGGGTGTTGAGGAGGGCGAGGACGAGGACGAGGGTGATGATGATGGTGATGATGGTGATGGTGATGTGTTATAAGTTGATCCGTTATATTTTTGACTAATATTACTGAGATTTTATGTTTAATCTATTCTAGTTGTTGGTTTTATCTAGACCCGTAGTATAGTATTGGAGTTGAGTTATTTTTATATATTATTTGTTTTCATGGATGTTGATACTTTATGAAAATGATCCTTGGGTCATTTGTGATGTGTAAGAGTCAACCCAGCCTCAATCCTAGGCGCGGAGTTCCCAACACCACTCGAAGTGTCTCTCTATAGTTTAAAATGGAATTCATTTTAATTGAAAACAACAACTGACATACGGATACCAACCAAAATCATTCAGATTCTATTGAAACTTTAGGATAACGTTCCATGAGTCATTTTTGACATGTACGAGTCAACCCCGCCTCAATACGAGTCCAGGTGTGGCCGACACCACTCAAAGTGTCTCAGGTTTATTTGAAATAGACAACATTTTAAATGAAAACAACAACTGACATACGGAAAACTGACGAAACACATTTGGATTCAGTTGAAACTTTAGGAAAACTATCCATGGGTCATATGTGACCTGTAAATATCAACCCAGCCTCAATCTGAGGCACGGAGTGGCCGACACCACTCGAAGTGTCTCTCTATAGTTTAAAATGGACTTCATTTTAATTGAAAACAACAACTGACATACGAAAAACTGACCAAACGCATTAGGATTCTGTTTAAACTTTAGGAAAACTATCCACGGGTCATATGTGATGTGTACGAGTCAACCGCGCCTCAATAAAAGTCATAGTGTGGCCAGGATCACTCTAAGTGTCTCTCTTTTGTTTAAAATGGACAACATTTTAAGTACATACGGAAAACTGACCAAACGGATTCTGATTATGTTGATAATTTAGCACAACGATCCATGGATCATATATGACGTACACGAGTCAACACCGCCTCAATCTGAGGTACGGTGTGGCCGACACCACATAAAGTGTCTCTCTTTAGTTTAAAATGGACTTCATTTTAAGTAAAAACAACAACTGACATATAGAAAACTGATCAAATGCATTCATATTATGTTTAACCTTTAGTAAAATGATCCATGGGTCATTTTAGACGTGTACAAGTCAACCTTGCCTCAATACGAGGCACGGTGTGGCTGGAACCACTCAAATTGTCTCTCTTTCGTTTAAAATAGACTTCATTTTAAGTGAAAACAATAAATGACATACAGAAAACAGACCAAATGCATTCAGATTCCATTGAAACTTTAGTAAAACGATCCATGGGTCATATGTGATGTGTATGAGTCAACCCCACCTCAATCCGAGGTGCGGTGTGGCCATCAACACTCAAAGTGTCTTTATTTTGTCTAAAATGAACATCATTTTGAGTGAAAACAACAACTGATATACGGAAAACCGAACAAATGCATTAGTATTACATTTAAACTTTATGAAAAAGATCCATGGTTCATATGTGATGTTTAAAAGTCAACACGGCCTAAATCCGAGGTGCAGTGTGGCCGTCACAACTTGAAGTGTCTCAGTTTTATTTGAAATGGACAACATTTTA
This sequence comes from Viscum album, assembly GCA_963277665.1. Classification (NCBI taxonomy): domain Eukaryota; kingdom Viridiplantae; phylum Streptophyta; class Magnoliopsida; order Santalales; family Viscaceae; genus Viscum; species Viscum album. The sequence goes on from OY728161.1 coordinate 1,423,585,356, forward strand.
AGTGAAAAGTACAAATGGCATACGGAAAACCGACCAAACGCATTCAGATTCTATTGATACTTTAGGAAAACGATACATGGGTCATATGTGACATGTTAGAGTAAACCTAGCCTCAATCCGAGTTGCAGTGTGGCCGGGATCACTCTAAGTGTCTCTCTTTTGTTTAAAATGGTCAACATTTTAAGTACATACGGAAAACCGACCAAACGGATTTTGATTGTGTTGGTACTTTAGAACAATGATCCATGGGTCATATATGACGTTCATGAGTCAACCCTGCCTCAATATGAGGCACGGTGTGGCTGACACCACTCAAAGTGTCTTTCTTTAGTTTAAAATGGACTTCATTTTAAGTGAAAACAACAACTTACAGACGTAAAATCGACCAAATGCATTCGGATTCTATTGAAACTTTAGTACAATGACACATGGGTAATTTTTGACGTGTACGAGTCAACCTAGCCTCAATCCGAGGCACGGTGTGGCCGGAACCACTCAAATTGTCTTGCTTTCATTTAAAATAGACTTCATTTTAAGTGAAAATAATAAATGACATACGGAAAACCGACCAAATGCATTCGGATTCCATTAAAACTTTAGGAAAACGATACATGGGTCATATGTGATGTGTACGAGTCAACCCTGCCTCAATCCGAGGCCTAGTGTGTCCGACAACACTCAAAGTGTCTCTCTATAGTTTAAAATGGACTTCATTTTAATTGAAAACAACAACTGACATACAGAAAACTGACCAAACGTATTCAGATTCTGTTGAAACATTAGGAAAACGTTCCATGAGTCATTTTTGACGTGTAAGAGTCAACCCCACCTCAATACAAGGCCAGGTGTGTCCAGAACCACTCAAAGTGTCTCAGGTTTATTTGAAATAGACAACATTTTAAATGAAAACATCAACTGACATACGAAAAACTGACTAAACGCATTCAGATTCAGTTTAAACTTTAGGAAAACGATACATGGATCATATGTGATGTTTAAGTGTCAACCCAGCCTCAATCCTAGGTGTGGAGTTTCCAGCACCACTCAATGTGTCTCTCTATAGTTTAAAATGGACTTCATTTTAATTGAAAACAACAACTGACATACGGTAATCCAACTAAACACATTCGGATTCTGTTGAAACTTTAGGACAATGATCCATGGGTCATGTAAAGACCCGAAGCTTTACATACATGAAAATTACATTACTTTTGCGGAATACTTAGTACATAAAAAACACACACACACAAGGATCGTAATAGTTTAATGTCTTTGGAAACTCGGAATATAATCTTCTAATCGTGGTGAAAGATCTTCAACATCTACCATAAAGATCTCCCCTTCTTTTTCTTACCTAAAACCTTTTTTTATATCCTGGGGAAAAGAAAACATAAAAGGGTGAGCTCAAATTCTCAGTAAGGGTAAACAAAAGAAAAATCAATCACATCATATTCATAAGAACATAACATTTTGGAAATATTAACCTGCAAAAGAGATCATAATATCATAACATGGGATAAATCATAGTAGTGAAATGAAATCCCAATAATCATAACTTAAAACATGAAACTTTGTGTCATACACACATAATCATATAGAATCATATCTTATTAGTCAAGACTCATTGCCAAGACTATCTTAGTGGACAAAGTCCATTTCTGAACCGAGTCACCCTCGTTTCAGTCCTGTTTCACTGAACCGGTATAACCTACCATTCCAGCCATGTCTATCTCATGAGATATAAAATATTTACCCAATGCATTGGAGGGAGATATAGGTCCCACCCATCTCATAATGATACCATTCTTATGTGTTCCACAAAATCATAAACCATACATCATTGCATAACCCATGTAATAAAAATGGGAATCTTAAACATCATGACATCATAAAACAATTCATATACGATAAAGGAATTCATAAAAATAATTCCATCACAAAATAATAAAATCAATGTAATAATAGGGATAAAAATAGAACCCTTTATTATCTTAGATGGAAAATAATTTTGATATAACAATTGAACTTCATTATTGAGGAAAATATCCTTTCTACTTCAAAAACACTTTTCCTTTCTTAACATGTCGTAAAATTATAAACTAAAAGAAGTTGATTAAAAATAAACTTGAAAACTTGTAAAGGAATCTTCTTGGAAATAATGTTTTAAAAATCCATTCATGCCGTATAAGTTAAAAAAAATATTCTTCTCGTACTTTTTTCGGAAAAGTCAAAAAAGTACCTCGTACGAAAAACGACAAAAGATTCCTTTCATATCTTTTACTAAAAACTCACTAAAGGGTAAAATAGGATTTAAACAATTGTAGGTGAATGGAAATAATATTACATATTGAGGAAACATGGATGTGGATGATAAAATACACCCCAGTAAATACTAAAGTATAAACAATCTCGGATAAAAATGAGATTGTGATATTTCCTTTACCTTAGGTCCGATTTGCTTCGTAAGTGTCCGAACCTCCTGTATAGTGATTTAAATAATGTCATTGACTTATTACAGAATCATATTCATTGTTATTATATCATATATGGTTCACTTATGACTTTATATTACCCGTTCTTTTGTAAATTCATGTTAAAGTAGCGTTTTGGGTAAAATCGTCTCATTTGTCGTTCGTGTTTTAACTTGTAATTATTCATATGATTACTTAGATCATTACTAATTAATTATAGAATATAAAAAATGATTTATATATAATATATATTCAGAATATACATATATATAATGGATCGATAAATGGAAAGAAATACACCGTTCATGGAGACGGTAGGCCGTACGTACGCATGAACGCTGTTTTCTTTTCGTTATTGAATTGAGTGGAATTAAGTAGATGACATAAATATATATACACATAAGTCCAGTAGCTTTATAATTTCATATATTTCATTATTATTGCTTATATATACTTTATAATCATTCTTAAATGGTTAACATGGAGAATGAATCTCATCGCGTCGTGGAGACGGTAGTCCGTACGTACGCACAAGCGATGATATCATTTCCATAATTATTGAATTGAATTGGAGTGGATGATTCAATATATCAGAATCAATATGATGTTATAATAACTATGTATAGTTATTCTTTACACCATGATACCCATCCATGTAAGGTGGTGGTGGGAAATAGATTACACCACGGCGTGGAGACGGTATTCCGTACGTACACACGCGCGGTGATTTCCTTTTTCCGTAGGATGGATAGAAGGTTAATTAGAGTTGTTTCATATTTATAATAACATATCAGTATATAATAAATACTTATGTTATTACTTTATCATGAAACAACTAAAGAAGAAGAAGTTGAAGAAGAAAGAAATTGAAAAAGATCGGTAATGGATATTACCTCTTTTTGACGCGCCTTTTCATAACCTCCACTTAAAGAACTAAGGATGGTCTTTGAAGAAGACCAGGACCTATAGGATGATACTAGGAAAGTGTAGAAGAGATTTTTTCAGGTTTTGGACGAGCTTGAAGACTCAAAGTTGTGTGAGGAAGAGAGGGAGGAGGTGCCCTTTTATAAGGGAGGAGAGGAGCTCCTTTGGAAAAACTAAAAATATTATTTTATTATAAAGTCAAGTTCGGTTTTAAATAGCTCCAAATTGATTTATTTTGAGGCTAAGGTGGGGATGGGTCTAAATACTCTCATCCAATATAATTTAGACAAGTTTAGGTTCCTATTTTAACCATATCATTTAGATTTAGCATTAAGTTAAATAATTTTACTTTTACCGTGTCTTCTTGTGTTCTTACACTATAAGGTTAATAAACTTACTATAAGAAGAAAAACTAACCCCAAGTTGTTTATTATTAATATATATAACCTTATATAAGTAATTTGGCCGAACCTTATATTTTTAGGAATAAAATAACAATTAATAATATAATATTTGTTTTAAAAACTATTTTATGTCAATTTTGACACTATTTAGTAATTGATTTTTGTGAAAATCATAACAGAATGATAAGTTCGAAAAAAGTTAACTAAATCAATACTAACATGTCATATTAACCTATAAAATTAGTTTAATTCATAAAAAGTCTCAAATTATATTTATTTGGGTATTTATAACATCAATTATTTCAATATTTCATTAATAAGATAATTACTTCATCATAATTGTGTCATAAATAAATTAAATTATTTAATGTCTAAAAATTACAAATAAAATACCATTATGTAGGAAATCTTTTTATCTTTCTAATTAATATTTATAGTCGAATTTATCTTATGTATAACCCCATATTAAAAATGTTTTAGTAAATAAACTTTGATTTTAACTCTTTTAACCCTTCTTTAAATAAATTAATAATAAATGTCCTAATCTAATCCAAGTGGGCCTAAATGGTCATATTTTATTCCTAAGTTTGTTTTTGGTCGAATTACACTTATCCAATAGAATTAGGACATGTGTTAGGGTAATAATAATATCATCTTTACCCTTAATTACCCTATTTACTTTTAACCGTGGTAAAAAAAAGTAAAAAGTTACTATTCACCAAAAATTATTTTCATCTCATTGAACCACATTTTAGTCCTTGATATTAACCGTGTCTCTCGGATTTTCGAAATTCCACTCACAGAAGCGGTAAAATTAAGTTTTATGAACAATTCAGTTTTTTTTAACTACCACTTAGTGGTTTCACTATTCATCAAAAATTGAAAGCTTTCAGAAAAATACCAAAAATTAGGACTAAGCTATATTTGATATTATGAACTAAAAAATGATGTCTATTTTACCAAATTCAAAACATATCAGTTGCATTAACTAATTTAAAAATTAATTCCCTTCGTCAAAACAAATAGCGTGTTTTTAAGAGATAATAACTATCAAAAGATTGAAACTTGTTTATAACTGATTTAAATGTGAAATTACATCCAATGACCATCATTGTATTAAATTGTAAAAATATATTCTAAATATACTTTAAAACCACTAAAATTAATAATTTATCACTATTAATTATTTCGATTGAAAAAGTTGTTTTTAATTAAAATTTAGTAATTTCCACTATTCATCAAAATATGAAAGTTATCCGAAAATTTCCAAAATTTCACCCTAAGCTAATTTCGATATTCCGAATCCAAAAATGAAGTCCATTTTGAAAAATAAAATTTACAAAATTTCAAAAAGTGGTTATTACTATTCATAACGGCTAGTTTTAATAATATTTTAATAGTATATCGTTGTTTAGCGAAACTTGGTATTGCGTACAACACACGCTATCGTGGAAGGTCGCAATTGCGTGTAATTCAAGCCAGGTCAGAGATGTGTGTTGTGAAAGCTCCTTTTGGTGTAGCGTATAACACAAGACATTAATGAAATTAAAAAGAATATTTTTCATAAAATCTCGGGGTGTTACAGGTCATATGTGATGTGTTTGAGTCAACTGCACCTCAATCTGAGTCGCAGTGTGGCCGGGATCACTCTAAGTGTCTCTCTTTTGTTTAAAATGGACAACATTTTAAGTACATATGGAAAACTGACCAAATGGATTCTGATTATGTTGATACTTTATCACAACGATCCATGGGTCATATATGACGTTCACGAGTCAATCCCGCCTCAATTAGATGTGTGGTGTGGCCGACACCACTCAAAGTGTCTCTCTTTAGTTTAAAATGGACTTCATTTTAAGTGAAAACAACAACTGACATACAAAAAACCGACCAAACGCATTCCGATTCTATTTAACCTTTAGTAAAATGATCCATGGGTCATTTGTGAAGTGTATGAGTCAACCTTGCCCCAATACGAGGCATGGTGTGGCTGGAACCACTCAAATTGTCTCTCTTTCGTTTAAAATAGACTTCATTTTAAGTGAAAATAATAAATGACATACGGAAAACCGACCAAATTCATTTTGGATTCCATTGAAAATTTAGGACAACGATACATTGGTCATATGTGATGTGTACGAGTCAACCCCACCTCAATCCGAGGCCTGGTGTGGCCGGCACCACTCAAAGTGTCTCTCTATAGTTTAAAATGGACTTCATTTTAATTGAAAACAACAACTGACATACAGAAAACCAACCAAACACATTCATATTCTGTTGAAACTTTAGAAAAACGTTGCATGAGTAATTTGTAACGTGTATGAGTAAACCCCACCTCAATCCAAGGCTAGGTGTGGCCGGCACCACTCAAAGTGTCTCAGGTTTATTTGAAATAGACAACATTTTAAATGAAAACAACAACTGACATACGGAAAACCAACGAAACGCATTCAGATTCAGTTAAAACTTTAGTAAAACGATCCATGGGTCATATGTGACATGTATGTGTCAAACTAGCCTCAATCTGAGGTGCAGAGTGGCTAGAACCACTCGAAGTGTCTCTCTATAGTTTAAAATGGACTTCATTTTAATTGAAAACAATTAAAATGGATTTCATTTTAATTGAAAACCAACCAAACGCATTATGATTCTGTTGAAACTTTAGGAAAACGATCCATGGATCATATGTGACGTGTTTGAGTCAACCGCGCCTCAATCCGAGTTGCAGTGTGGCCGAGATCACTCTATGTGTCTCTCTTTTGTTTAAAATGGAAAACATTTTAAGTACATACGAAAAACCGACCAAACAGATTCTGATTGTTTTGATACTTTAGTAAAACGAACCATGGGTCATATATGATGTGAACAAGTCAACACCACCTCAATCCTAGGCGTGGTGTGGCCGACACCACTCAAAGTGTCTCTCTTTAGTTTAAAATAGACTTCATTTTAAGTGAAAACAATAACTGACATACGGAAAACTGACCAAACGCATTCCGATTCTGTTGAACCTTTAGTAAAACGATCCATGGGTCATTTGTGAAGTGTACGAGTCAACTTCGCCTCAATATGAGGCATGGTGTGTCCAGAACCACTCAAATTGTCTCTCTTTCATTTAAAATAGACTTCATTTTAAGTGAAAACAATAAATGACATATGGAAAACCAACCAAATGCATTCATATTCCATTGAAACTTTAGGAAAACAATACATGGGTCATATGTGATGTGTTCGAGTCAACCCCGCCTCAATCCGAGGTCTGGTGTGGATGGCACCACTCAAAGTGTCTCTCTATAGTTTAAAATGGACTTCATTTTAATTGAAAACAACAACTGACATACGAAAAACTAACCAAACGCATTCAGATTCTGTTGAAACTTTAGGAAAACGTTACATGAGTCATTTTTGACATGTACGAGTCAACCCCTCCTCAATCCGAGGCTAGGTGTGGCTGGCACCACTCAAAGTGTCTCAGGGTTATTTGAAATAGACAACATTTTAAATGAAAACAACAATTGACATACAAAAAACTGACGAAACACATTCGGATTCAGTTGAAACTTTAGAAAACGATCCATGGGTCATATGTGATGTGTATGTGTCAATACAGTTGAAGTGTCTCTCTATAGTTTAAAATGGACTTCATTTTAATTGAAAACAAAAACTGACATACGGAAAACCGACCAAACGCATTCAGATTCTGTTGAAACTTTAGGACAATAATCCATAGGTAATATGTGATGTGTTCAAGTCAACCACGCCTCAATCCGAGTTGCATTGTGACTGAGATCACTCTACGTGTCTCTATTTTGTTTAAAATGGACAACATTTTAAGTACATACAGAAAACTGAAGAAACGGATTCTGATTGTATTGATCCTTTAGCACAATGATCCATGGGTCATATATGAAATGCACGAGTCAACCCCACCTCAATACGAGGTGCGGTGTGGCTGACACCACTCAAAGTGTCTCTCTTTAGTTTAAAATGGACTTCATTTTAAGTGAAAACAACAACTGACATACGAAAAACCAACCAAATGCATTCAGATTCTGTTGAACCTTTAGTAAAACGATCCATGGATCATTTTTGATGTGTAAGAGTCAACCTCGCCTCAATCCGAGGAACGGTGTGTCAAGAACCACTCAAATTGTGTCTCTTTCGTTTAAAATAGACTTCATTTTAAGTGAAAACAATAAATGACATATGGAAAACCAACCAAATGAATTCGGATTCCATTGAAACTTTAGGAAAACGATCCATGGGTCATATGTGACGTGTACGAGTCAACCCCGCCTCAATATGGGGCCTGGTGTGGCTGTCACCACTCAAAGTGTCTCACATTTTTTTGAAATGGACAACATTTTAATTGAAAACAACTACTGGCATACGGAAAACCGACCAAATGCATTCGGAATGTGTTGAAAGTTTAGAAAAATGATAAATGGGTCATATGTGACATGTATGAGTCAACCCTTCCTTAATCCGAGGAATGGTGTAACCGAAACCACTCAAAGTGTCTCATTTGTTTTGAAATAAACAACATTTTAAGTGAAAACAACAACTGACATACGGAAAACCAACCAAACACATTATGAATGTGTTGATGCTTTAGGAAAATGATACATGGGTCATATGTGACGTGTAAAAGTCAAACCCACCTCAATAAGAGGTGTGGTGTGGCCAGCACCACTCAAAGTGTCTCTCTTTTGTTTAAAATAGACATCATTTTGAGTGAAAACAACAACTGATATACGAAAAACTGACCGAACGCATTCAGATTCCATTGAAACTTCAGGAAAACGATCCATGGGTCATTTTTGATGTTTAAAAGTCAACCCCACCTAAATCCGAGGTGCAGTGTGGCCTTAACAACTCGAAGTGGCTCATTTTTATTTGAAATGGACAACATTTTAAGTGAAAAGTTCAACTGGCATACATAAAACTGACCAAATGCATTCAGATTCTGTTGATACTTTAGGACAACAATCCATGGGTCATATGTGACGTGTATGAGTCAACCGTACCTCAATCCGAGACACATTGTGTCCGGTATCACTCCAAATGTATGTATAATGTTTAAAATGGACATCATTTTTAGTAAAAACCACTTGTATGTATTCTTAATTGTGTATAACACATATAATTACTTATTCAATTTTTCATGTATTTTATTGATAATTTATAATTAAATTATGTATGTATTCAATTATGAATTGAATTCCAGATTCGACATATAATTGTGATCTAAGTTTTAAATTGAATTCTAAATCAATTATGTATGTTTATAATTACGTTATGAATTATGATTTAATTATGGATGTGTATAGTTCCAGGGTGAAATGTTAAATGTGTATGCATTATATGTTAAATAATTGGAAAGGAGAGGGAATGGATAATTATAGAATAATGGAGGAATGGGATTGCAGACCTATGCATATTGGAGGCTGCTGTGCAATATTGCAGGCTGCTATGCAATTTTCACAGCATAGCCTATGCCAACGGTTTCAAACCGTTGGCATACATTTTGTAGGATGTTTTTACCAATGGTTCAATGAGAACCATTGGTAAAAACCCTTTTACAATGGTTTAAAACCATTGGGAAAGGTTCCTAGAAGAGGATTTTACCAACGGTTTTATTGAACCATTGGAAAGACTTATACCAACGGTTCAACCAAACCATTGGGATAGGTTACTGTAACTAACCTATCCCAACGGTTCTACCTAAACTGTTGGGAAATTTTTTTCCCAACGGCTTACTTCCCTATGGTTGGCAGAACCATTGGTATAAGATATACCAATGGTTCTGAACCGTTGTTAAATATACTATTTCCAGTAGTGGTTGTCACGATCACACAATTAATAAATTAAACAAGCATTCAAGATGGAACTAAAATAAGATCGGCTTATGCGTAAAATATTATCTTAGAAATGGTTAATCAATTAATTATATACCACTTAATATTAAAAATCATGTAATCAAAGATAATAAAATGTAAATTTATGTATAAGGAAGAAATCCCTCAAAGAAATATTAAGTCGGTATAGCCTTCCATAATCTTAGTTAGAATCGAACCATAGTTCAAAGTGCTTGACCAACCCTGGTTGGGGTGATTTCAATTATCGAGGAATTATAATTCAAGGTTTTAGGTTGACTTTACTTGGTTCACATCAAGAGTTGACTTCCACAATAGGACTTAGTGTGACCAAGAGGCAAAGGTTGAGGAAATCCAAAATAAAAGGATTTTAGGATTGGGGAGTCCACTCAACGGATCAAGGAGCTACGAGTTAATGCAGTTGGAATTTGGAATGCCTAACTAAAACCCTTCAAGTTTCTTGACCAACCCTAGTTGGGGTAATGAAAAGGGAAATATGGATCCTTTCCACTAGAATATTCAGGCAACAAAATATTCTGAAGTCAATGGTGAGGGCTATTGGATTTTGATAAAATAACGGGAGACTAATAAGTATTAATTTATCTATTTGTCTTAGTTTTATCATAATAAAGTACTGAAACTTTTCTTATCTTAATTTGTAGAAATGGAAAGAAAATGAATTCAAACATATCATTGCGAACCATACTCGAGAATGAAAACCTTCTCATTGGCACCAATTTCCAAGAGTGGCAGAGACGTTTACGCTTCATCCTTCACCATGAGAAGAAATTGTATGTACTGGAAGAGCCTGTTCCAGTTGCGCCTGGGAAAGATGCCAGTGATGAGGAACTATCTCTCTATATGAAAAATATAGATGATGCCACAGATGTCCAATGTTTTATGCTATCGGCCATGTCTAATGAGCTCTTGAAGCAGCATGAAAACATGGACACATATAACATGATGTCTCATCTTAAGGATATCTACCAAGAGAAGGCAAGGCAGGAGAGATATGAGATCTCCAACGTTTTATTTAAAACTAAGCTTAGAGATTCTACACCATCTAGGCCTCATGTAGTCAATATTATTGGCTACATTGAATGCCTAGACATCTTAGGGATTAAGTTCCCGGATGAGTTTCATACAAATATCATCCTATCATCACTACCCAAGACCTTCTCTAGCTTTATTGTCAACTATAACATGAGAAACAATGAGAAGAGTCTATCAGAACTCCTAATCTTAATTCTCCAGGTAGATAAGGACATGGGGCGTGACAAACCCAAAGTCTTTATAGTGAATAAGAAAAGGAAGGACAAGGCAAAGTGGCTAAGGACTTATAAACAGTCTGAAGCCCCTGAGCACCATCCGTCCTAGAAGGGGAAGATCCAGAGGCAGGGAAAGGAACGAGAGGTGGTATGTTTTGCATGTGTAAAGTAAGGCCACTGGAAGAGGAACTGCACCCATAAGAATGGGGATGCTAAAGGTGATTTTGTTATCGCGTTTAATCTTTCTATTTTTACATATTGGGTATTAGATACAACTTGTGGGGATCACTTCTATATTAAAATGTAGGAACCAAGTAGATTTAGAAAGATTTACAGAGGAGAGGTGGATATTCAAGCTACCAATGGCGTGAGGCTGGCTACGTTAGCCATTGGTGATTACCACCTCTCATTGCCAACTGGGATGATTTTGGTTTTACATAACCATTATTATGTGCCTAGTGTTACCAAAACATAATTTTTGTATCATATTTGGATATGGATGGATTTATTTTCAAGTTTTGAAATAAGGGTTGCTTATTTTATAATAACAATGTATGTTATGGTATGGCGCATTTAAATAATTCTTTGTATGTATTAAATTAAGAAAACCAAGTGTTGGAAATCAATAACGAAACAAACTCACATGACTTATACATCACCCAGTTATGGAATCACCGTCTCAGTCATGTAAACGAGAAGCACTTGACAAAGCTCTGCCAAGATGGATATTTAGACTCTACTAAGCTAAAAACACTTGATAGATGTCACACTTGTTTACAAGGTAAAATGACCAAGCCACTTTTCGGTGGACAGGGTGAAAGGGCTACAAAGCTTCTAGGATTGGTGCACATAGATGTGTGTGGACCATTTCCAGTAGAATCTAGAGGTGGATATTCTTACTTAATTACTTTTACTGATGATTTAAGTAGATATGGATATGTATACTTAATGAGGTATTAGTTATAATCCTTAGAGAAATTTAAGGAATTCAAGAATGAAGTAGAGAATCATCTTGGTAAGAAGATAAAGAAGCTTCAATTAGATCGAGGTGGAGAATATCTGAACCAAGAGTTCATTGATCTTCTACGGGAGTCTGGGATTCTATCTCAGCTCACTCCTCCTTATACACCACAATTGAATGATGTTAGTGAAAGGAGGAACCACACCTCGTTGGACATGGTGAGGTCGATGATGAGTCATGCAGATCTTCCATTATCTTTTTGGGGATATGCATTACAAATTGCAGCATACACATTAAACCGAGTACCAACTAAGGCGACAAATGGAATTCCCTCAGAGTTATGGAATAGAAAGAAACCCATTTTGTCATACACATGTGTATGGGGATGCAATGCATTTGTTAAGGCCTTATCAGGAAATAAACTAGCACCTCGGGGCACGGAGTGTATCTTTATAGGATATACTAAGGAAACGAAAGGATATTACCTATATAACCCTTCAGACAAGAAAGTGACTATCGCCAGACAAGCCATCTTTATTGAGAGGGAGCATATCCTCAAAAAGGATAGTGGGAGTAAGATTGACTTCGATGAAGTTGATGCTCAAGATACACAGGAACAAGTTCCAAAAGTCCCCATGGAAGAGGTTCCAAAAACACAAGTACTGCATAGGAGATCAAGAGAGGTAAGAGAACCAGAGAGATTTGGTTTCCTAGTCACCAAGGATGGTGAATCATTATTATTGGACAATGATGAACCTCTATCCTACAAAGAAGTAGTAGAAATCTCATAAGATGCAAGATGGATAGAAGTTATGAATTATGAGATGGATTCCATGTATCAAAACCAAGTCTGGGTTCTGGTCAATGAACCATTTGATTTAAAGCCTGTTGGATGCAAATGGGTATTCAAGAGAAAACTAGACATGGAAGGTCAAGTTAGCACCTATAAAGCAAGGCTAGTGGATAAAGGATTCATACAGCATCAAGTAATTGACTATGACAAAACCTTCTCACTAGTTTCCATGTTTAAATCCATAAGAATCATACTAGCCATAACATCTTACCATGACTATGAGATTTGGAAAATGGATTTCAAAACAACATTCCTTAACAGGAACCTTCAGGAAGATGTCTATATGACACAACCAGAAGGTTTAGTGACACCAAGTGAAGCCAAACGGGTTTCCAAGTTACAGAAATCCATTTATGGATTAAAGCAAGCATTTAGGTCATGGACATATGATTCGATGAATCCATAAAGTAATTTTGTTTCATTAAGAATTAATGTGAGCCATGTGTTTATAAGTAGTTTAATGGGAATGCGGTCGTTATCCTAGTAGTATATGTTGATGACATATTGCTTATTGGAAATGATGTACCAGTCTTATAGTCGGTTAAGGACTAGTTGAACAAGTGTTTATCCATGAAGGGCTTGGGTGAAGAAGCCTACATTCTAGGGATCAAGATCATTCGTGATAGATCCTAGAGGCTTCTTGAACTAAGTCAGGGTACATACATTGACCAGATACTAAATAGATTTATTATGGAACAATCCAAGAGGGTATTGGTTCTAGTGTCACATGACCTACATATTTCTAAGAAAATGTTTCCTCATACACAATAAGAGAAATATAGAATGAGTAAGATCCTATACGCTTCGGCTATAGGATCCATCATGTATGCCATGTTATGTACCAGGTTTGATGTTGCCTATGCACTGAGAATGGTTGGTAGATATCAAGAAGATCCAGGAGAACACCATTGGACTGCTCTTAAGACTATCCTTAAGTATCTAAGAATAACTAAGGATATATTCCTGGTGTATGGAGGAGATGAGGAGATTGTCATCAGAGGGTATGCTGATGCTAGTTTTTAGACAAATAAAAACGATCTAAAGTCACGATCTGGATATGTTTTCTGTCTCAATGGAGGAGCTGTGAGCTGGAAAAGTTCAAAGCAGCCAATTGTCACCGATTCTACAGCGGAGTCTGAATATATAGCGGCTTCTGATGCATCCAAGTAAGACGTATGGATTTGGAACTTTATCCAGGATCTTGATGTGGTGCTTAGAAGTAAAGATCCTATCACGTTGTATTGTGATAATACGACAGTGGTGACTCTTTCAAAAGAACCAAGGTCACATCAACGGACAAAGCACATACTCCAGAAGTATCACCTCTTGAGGGATTTCTATCAAAGGGGTGAAGTTACAGTGAGAAGAGTGTCCACAGAAGAGAACGTGGCAGACCCCATGACTAAAGGTCTATCTCAACAAAAGAATGAATATCATGTGAGAGATATAGGGTTAAAGGTTGTTAGTAGTTGGCTCTAGTCAAAGTGGGAGTCTGTTGGAGTTGGTAGCCTAGAACCAACTACATTGTACTTTATTCATTAATAAATAACTTATCACATCCTGATTGTTCTTCTGCATGACAATTCATGTGATAATGTCCTAAGGATAATTGTTGCATTAAAGGTTCATAGCGGATCCTTTCTATGATGATAACCCAAAAGTTCCATAACACTATTCTTGAATATATGTTCTATGACCGGATAATTTTATTTGGGGGACATAAATAATACAGGCCATTAGGGGTGAGGACTCATAAAAATTTAAGGAACCTTCTCATAGTGTGCGCCCTTGGTAATGCACAGGAGGATATTATGAGAACGAGACCCACCAGTAGGAAATCCACATTTCATAGTGTCATTGGATGTTCCTATCTGCGAACGTGTGTATTGGTCCTTAGAATTTAAGATTATTATTAATGGGTATTACAACTCGTGCACTTAGATGTATTGATGAAAACAGTGATGAAACACTTTTCGTAGCGAGGTAGGATATGTTGGGTGCATCACGAGTGATATTGCATTAATAGATAATGTGAGAAAGGATTTGTCCCTTCTATTCCATAAAGGAAGTAGATATCTCAGGACCTTTGATGGAATTGATATAACCTAAATAAATCAATGTCCATGGTGAGGAATGAGCAAGTTCAATTTTAGAAATTCAAAGAAAGAATAATCGAGTACATGTTTTGATGACACTAGCATGCAACCTTCTTGATTCGAGATATCATGACAAAGGTATTACATTACACGGTAAGAATTCATAGGAGGTGACATGTCGTTGCGACATTAACTTCTTTCTCTATGGGTGCCATGACCTATTGCTAAATGCTAACCTTGGAATTTAGGCAGGCTCCACCTAATGCCACTGAGAAAGAGTCCTAAAGGGTCACACACTAAGTGTGTCCAAGTATCTTATTTAAATATTAATTTAACAAGTTGAATAAAGATTATTCCCGACCGTGGTTTAATAATTATTCAAGGATGCCTAATTGCATTTATTTCGACACTAGTTATTCTAGAGAATATATTGTGGGTGAAATAATATATTTATTAGCGAGTAATGCAGTGATATTTATTTGAGAAATAAATATTCATTATTCAAGGTCTAATAAATGTGGTGGAGGAAATTAAGAAAAATGGAAAATAAAAGTACACATCATGTATATTAATATATACACACCGTGTAGTTTTTCTGGGAATTTATGAGAACTAATATTATTTATTTAATTAAATAATATTAGGTGTAATTCATTGGGCGCATGTCAAATAATAATAATAGTCAACTATTATTATTAGACATGTGGTATTACTAAGAATTAAATGAAACGAATAAATTATTTCAGGTAATTAATTCATTTTATTATTCTATGTAATTAAAAATCCCAATTATATATTTCTCATTAGCCTAGCCATTTTGAGTGGTTGTGCACAATGGATTTGGAAAAGATCTCAAGCCAAGAGAGAATTTTTTTCCACCAAGAACGCTCTCAAGCTACGAGAGAAAGATCCACCTCCACCGGATCAAGGCGATCAAAGGTGGACATCGCAAGCAAAGGATCTTCTATGCTAGCACCCGAAGATTCCTTCAGCGACGTCCAAAGATACATGGATCATGTGTGGATCACCGCTAGAGGAATCCTACACTTGGATTCTACAATGCAATGACAGATCACATCAGATCATGATCGGAGACATCAATGAAGA
Organism: Viscum album; assembly: GCA_963277665.1. Taxonomy (NCBI): domain Eukaryota; kingdom Viridiplantae; phylum Streptophyta; class Magnoliopsida; order Santalales; family Viscaceae; genus Viscum; species Viscum album. Next base: position 1,423,601,316 of record OY728161.1, read on the forward strand.
AAGACTTCCATCAAGGTAATTCTTGTCAATTAATTAAATTAATTATAACCAACACATGATGATACTCTATATAGTTCTGGGACTCCCCTCTTTATTTTTCATTATATTCCGAAGATTCGGCGTTTTATTATCATGACGGATCTCGGATTGATCATTGTTAATGCTAAAATTAAAGTTGGGTACACCCACCAATGCACTTCCACTACGCCCAGAACCTACAAGTGGTATCAGAGGGAGTCATATCATTGATTATAATTATTTAGTTTTTCGTTGGTAATTTATGCATTTAATAATTTAGTTGTTTCAATTCAATTTAATTGTTCTTTAAATATGAATCTCAAGATCTGTTCCTCCTATCTCGTTTCACGTTCACCTTACAAAAACAATTTTTTCTTTTAATTTTGATTAAAATAAAATAGAGGATCTCATCCGGAGGTTCCAAACGTTCTCGGGCGTACAACACCAGAATACATGACATGTATTCAGAAGTACACACCATGTAGTCTTGGTTCAATGCATTGGACTGGTCCTCCAAATCATGCCGTGTAAATGGATCCTATCTAAGTATTTAAGACTCCGTGTATTGACTAGGAATAGGTGGCACATAGTTTATGGATTAAATGATGTGTGGCCCATGGAACACGGCGTTTAGTCCCTTCTGGTTAGGGTTGGATTGTATACCCCATACACAGATTGCCCAGCTGGAAACCGTGTAACGCGGATAATACATGGCTTGTGTCCCATTGAACACGCTGTGTACTCTGAAAATTTCCGAAGTACATCTACACGCCATGTCCCCAGGCGTATACTTTGGATGGATGGTGAACAAAAGTACACACCATGTAGTCAGAACTACATACTGTGTACTCATCCAAATTACGTAGATTTATTAAAATTTATTATTATATTATACAAACCCTTGAGACGTGTACCATAGCGCAGGCGTAAAGTTGAGGCACAACACGTGATATGTGTTTTATATATGTGTGTTTAATTTAACATCTGCAAAATGTTAATTTTTACTCATTGGGTAGCTATGAAAAGAAATTCACCGGGTTGACTCCAAGGTACAAGTTACGTACAAAGATAATTTTAAATAAATTTATTTGTTCAAAATTACGATGGATGAGAATCTTAAGGAAATTCAAAAAAGGGTTTAAGATAAAAGGATTGATTAATTAAAGATAATTAATTGATTCAAGTGTGATTTATCTTAAACAAGAACGATTAAAGAATTGAATGCTAGTTTTATTTATGCGTAAATATTGTTGCATGCATGGATGATCATGATCTAGACCAAGACCTTTGTATATGAATGGTTTTTTTTAATTTATTTATTTAAATTAAATTTGTTGGCCTGTGAGCCTTCTCCTCATTAATATGTTGGGCCTGAACGCCCAAGGTTTCTTTTATGTAAAACCCCATTTTACCCCTCACCTGCATGTGAGATAAAAGCATATGTAATGGATGGAGCTCCCAAGCTAGTGGAGGAGGCTCAAGTTAGGATACAAGGTGAAACCAATCCAACGAGATACAAAGGTGGACAGGTGGAAATCTATAAATATGAACCCAAAAGGTTCAAGGTGTTTCTCCCTTAGTTCTTGGGTTAGTTTATCAACTGCTAGATAAAATAACCAATATAACAATCTCATGATCATACCATTTATTTTATTTCTGTCAGTTTCATGGTTTATTTATTGTGGGTGTGTTGTCACGATCACACAATTAATGAATTAAATAATCATGTAAGATGGAACTAAAATAAGATCGGCTTATGCATAAAATATTATCTTAGACATGGTTAATCACTTAAGTATATCCCACTTAATATTAACAAGCATGTAATCAAAGATAATAAAATGGAAATTTACATATAAGGATGAAATCCCTCAAAGAAATATTAAGTCGGTATAACCTTACATAATCTTAGTTAGAATCAAAGCATAGTTCAAAGTGCTTGGCCAACCCTAGTTGGGGTGCTTTTAATTATCGGGAAATTCTAATTCAAGGTTTTGGGTTGACTTGACTTGGTTCGCATCAAGGGTTGACTGCTATAGTAGGACTTGGTGTGACTAAGAGGCAAAGGTTGAGGAAATCTAAAATAAAAGGATTTTAGGATCGGGGAGTCCACTCAACGGATCAAGGAGCTGCAAGTTAATGTAGTTGGCATTTGGAATGCCTACCTAAAACCCTTAAAGTTGCTTGACCAACCCTAGTTGGGGTAATGCGAAGGGAAATATAGATCCTTTCCACTATAATATTCAGGCAACATAATATTCCGAAGTCAATGGTGAGGGCTATTGGATTTTGATAAAATAGTGGGAGACTAATAAGTATTAATTTATTTATTTGTATCAATTTTATCATAATAAAGTACTAAACCTTTTCTCATCTTAATTTTTAGAAATGACAAGAAAATGACTTCAAACATATCATTGTGAACCACACTCGAGAAGGAAAACCATCTCACCGACATCAATTTCCAAGAGTGGAAGAGGCGTTTACGCGTCATCCTTCTCTATGAGAGGAAATTGTATGTGCTGGAAGAGCCTGTTCCAGTTGTGCCTAGGAAAGAGGATAGTGATGAAGAACTATCTCTCTATATGAAACATATGGATGATTCCATATATGTCCAATGTTTCATGCTATCCTACATGTCTAATGATCTCTTGAAGCTACATGAAAACATGGATGCGTATAACATGATGTCTCACCTTAAGGATATCTACCAAGAGAAGGCGAGAAATGAGAGATATGAGATCTCCAACGATTTATTTACAACCAATCTTGGAGTGTCTATGCCAGTTGGGCCTCATGTAGTCAAGCTTATTGGCTACATTGAATGCCTGGACATCTTAGGGATTAAGTTCCCAGATTAGTTGCATACAGATCTCATCCTATCATCACTACCCAAGATCTTTTCTAGCTTTATTATCAATTATAACATGAGTAATAATGAGAAGATTCTAACAGAGATTCTGACCTTATTTCTCTAGGTAGATAAAGACATGGGGCGTGACAAACCTGTATTTCTTATGGTGAATAAGAAAAAGAAGGACAAGGCAAAGGGGCCAAGGACTTATAAACAGTCTAAAGCCCCCGAGCACCGTCCCTCCAAGAAGGGGAAGATCCATAGGCAGGGCAAGGAATGAGAGGTAGTGTGTTTTTAATGTGGTAAGAAAGGCCACTAGAAGAGGAACTGCACCCAGAAGCATGGGGAAACTAAAGGTGCGTTCATTATCGAGTGTAATATTTCCATTTATACACATTGGGTATTAGATACATCTTGTGGGGCTCAAATCTATATTCAAATACAAGAACCAAGTATATTTATAAATATTTCTAGAGGAGAGGTGGATATTTGAGAGGCCAATGGTGTGAGGCTGGCTGTATTAGTCATTTGAGATTACCACCTCTCATTTCCAACTGAGATGATTTTGGTTTTACATAACTGTTATTATGTGCCCAGTGTTACCAAAACATAATTTCAGTATAATGTTTTGATATGGATGGATTTATTTTCAAGTTTAAAAATAAGGGTTTCTTCTTTTATAAGAACAACGTATGTTATGGTATGGAGCATTTAAATAATGGTTTATATGTATTAAATTATGAAAACCAAGTGTCGGAAATCGATAACGAAACAAACTCACATGACTCATACATCACCCAGTTGTGGCATCACCGTCTCAGTCATGTAAATGAGAAGCTCCTGACAAAGTTCTACCAATATGGCTATTTAGACTCTACTAATCTAAAACCACTTGATAGGAGTCACACTTGTTTACAAGGTAAAATGACCAAGCCTCCTTTCAGTGGATAGGGTTAAAGGGCTACAAAGCTTCTAGGATTGGTGCACATAGATGCGTGTGGGCCATTTCCAGTAGAATCTAGAGGTGGATATTCTTACTTAATTACTTTTAGTGATGATTTAAGTTGATATGGATATGTCTACTTAATGAGGTATAAGTCAGAATCCTTAGAGAAATTTAAGAAATTCAAGAATGGAGTAGAGAATCATCTTTGTAAGAAGATAAAGAAGCTTCACTCGGATCGAGGTGGAGAATATCTGAACCAAGAGTTCATCGATCTTCTACTGGAGTCTGGGATTCTATCTCATCTCACTCCTCCTTATACACCATAGTGGAATGGTGTTAGTGAAAGGAGGAACCGCACCTTGTTGGACATAGTGAGGTCAATGATGAGTCATGTATATCTTCCATTATCCTTTTGGGGATATGCATTACAAACTATAGCATACACATTAAACCAAGTACCAAATAAGGCGGAAAATGGAATTACCTCTGAGTTATGGAATGTAAAGAAACCCATTTTGTCACACACACGTGTATTGGGATGTGAGGCATTTTTAAGGCCTTCTCAGGAAACAAACTAGCACCTCAGGGCATAAATTGTATCTTTATAATATATCTCAAGGAAATGAAAGGATATTACCTATATAACCCTTCATACAAGAAAGTGACTATCGCCAGACAAGCCGTATTTCTCGAGAGGGAGAACATCCTCAAAAAGGATAGTGAGAGCAAGATTGACTTCGATGAAGTTGATGCTCAAGATACACAGGAGTTGGTACAGGAACAAGTTCCACAAGTCCCCATGGAAGAGGTTCCATAAACACAAGTATTGCGTAGGAGCTAAAGAGAGGTAAGAGAACCAGAGATATTTGGTTTCCTAGTCACCGAGGATGGTGAATCATTATTGCTGGACAATGATGAACCTCTCTCCTACAATGGAGCAGTAAAAAGCTCAGAAGCTACAAGATGGCTAGAAGCTATGAATTCTAAGATGGATTCCATGTATCAGAACCAAGTCTGGGTTCTGTTCGATGAGCCAGTTGATGTAAAGCCAGTTGGATGCAAATGGGTATTCAAGAAAAAACTGGACATGGAAGGTCAAATTAACACCTATAAAGCAAGGTTAGTGGCTAAAGGATTCAGACAATGTTAAGGAATTGACTATAATGAAACCTTCTTTCCAGTTTCCATGTTTAAATCCATAATAATCATACTAGCCATAACAGCTTACCATGACTATGAGATTTGGAAAATGGATGTCAAAACACCATTCCTTAATGGGAACCTTCAGGAATATGTGTATATGACACAACCAGAATGTTTTGTGACACCAGGTGAATCCAAATGGGTTTGCAAGTTGCAAAAATTCATTTATGGATTAAAGAAAGCATCCAGATCATGAAACATACGATTCAATGAAGCCATAAAGGAATTTTGTTTCATTAAGAATGAATGTGAGCCATGTATTTATAAGCGGTTTAATGGGAATGTGGTCGTTATTCTAGTAGTATATGTTGATGACATATTGCTTATTGGAAATTATGTACCAGTCTTATAGTCAGTTAAGGACTGGTTGAACAAGTCTTTCTCCATGAATGAATTGGGTGAAGCAACCTACATTCTAGAGATCAAGATCATTCGTGATAGATCCAAGAGGCTACTTGGACTAAGTCGGGGTACATACATTGACCAGATAATAAAGAGATTTAGTATGGAACAATCCAATAGGGGATTGGTTCCAGTGTCACATGGAATACATCTTTCTAAGAAAATGTGTCCTCAAACACAACGAGAGAAAGATAGAATGAGTAAGATCCCATATGCTTCGTCTATAGTATCCATCATGTATGCCATGTTATATACCAGGCTTGATGTTGCCTACGAACTGAGCATGGTAGGAAGATATCAAGCAGATCCAGGAGAACAACATTGGACTACTGTTAAGACTATACTTAAGTATCTGAGAAGAACTAAGGATATGCTCTTGGTGTATGGAGGAGATGAGGAGCTTTTCATCAGAGGGTATGATGATTTTGGTTTTCAGATAGATCAAAACGATCTGAAGTCGCAATCTGTATATGTTTTCTGTCTCAATGGAGGATCTGTGATTTGGAAGAGTTCAAAGAAGCCAGTTTTTTCCGATTCTACAGCGGAGCCCGAATATATAGCGGCTTATGATACAGCCAAGGAAGCCGTATGGATTTGGAACTTTTTCTAGGACCTTGATGTGGAGCCTAATAGTAAAGATACTATCACATTGTATTGTGATAATATTGTAGTGGTGGCTCTTGAAAAAGAACCAAGGTCACATCAATGGACAAAGTACATATTCCAGAAGTATCACCTCTTGAGGTATTTTTATCAAAGGGGTGAAGTTGGAGTGAGCAGAGTGTCTACGGAAGAGAACGCAATGGACCCCATGACTAAAGGTATATCTCAGTAGAAGCATGAATATCATGTGAGAGCTAGCGGGTTAAAGGTTGTTAGCAGTTGGCTCTAGTCCAAGTGGGAGTCTGTTGGAGTTGGTGGCCTAGAACCAACTACATTGTACTTTATTAATTAATAAATACCTTATCACATCTTGATTATTCTTCTGTATGACAATGAATGTGATAATGTCCTAAGGATAACTGTTTCATTAAAGGGTCATAGCGGATCCCTGCTATGATGAGAATCCGAAAGTGCCATAACACTGTTCTTGAATATATGTTCTATGGTTGGATGATGTTATTTGAGGGACACAAATAATACAGGCCATTAGGGGTGAGGACTCATAAAACTTTGAGACACCTTCTCATGGTGTGCACCCTTAGTAATGTCTAGGAGGATATTATAAGAATGAGACCTGCCAGTAGGAAATCCACATTTTATAGTGTCATTGGATGTTCCTATCTACGGACGTGTATATTGGTCATTAGACTTTAAGATTATTATTAATGGGTATTACAACTCATGCACTTAGATGTATTGACGAAAACTGTGACGACACACTATTCGCAGTGAGGTAGGATACGTTGGGTGCGTCATGAGTGATATTGCATTAATAGATAATGGGAGAAATGATTTCCCCCTTCTGTTCCTTAACAGAAGTAGATATCTTAGTCCCTTTGATGGAATTTATATAGCCTAAATAAATCCATGTACATGGTGAGGAATGGGCAAGTTCAATTCCGAAAAGTCAAAGAAATAATAATTGAGCACATGGGTTGATGGAACTAGCATGCAGCCCGCTTGATTCGAGATATCATGACAAAGGGATTACATTACATGATAAGCGTTCGAAGGAGGTGACACATTGTTGTGGCGTTAACTTCTTTCTCTATGGGTGCCTTGGCGTGTTGCTAGATGCTAACCTTGGACTTTAGGCAAGCGCCACCTAATGCAACTGAGAAAGAGGCCCAGAGGGTCACACACTAAGTGTGTCCAAGTATCTCAGTTAAATATTAATTTAACAAGTTGAATAAAGATTATTACTGACTGTGGTTTAATAATTATTCAAGGATGCCTGATCACATTTATTTCGACACTAGTTATTCGAGAGAATATATTGTGGGTGAAATAATATATTTATTAGCGAGTAATGAAATGATATTTATTTGAGAAATAAATAGTCATTATTCATGGTCTAATAAATGTGATTGAGGAAATTAAGAAAAATGGAAAATAAAAGTACACGCTGTGTATATTAATATATACACACTGTGTAATTTTTCTGGGAATTTATGAGATATAATATTATTTATTTAATTAAATAATATTAGGTGTAATTCACTAGGTGCATGTCAAGTAATAATAATAGTCAACTGTTATTATTAGACATGGGGTATTACTAATAATTAAATGAAATGAATAAATTCTTTTGGGTAATTGATTCATTTTATTATTCTATGTAATTAAAAATCCCAATTATATATTTCTCATTAGCCTAGCCATTTTGAGTAGTTGTGCACAATGGATTTGGAAAAGCTCTCAAGCCAAGAGAGAATTCTTTTTCCACCAAGAACTCTCTCAAGCTATGAGAGAGAGATCCACCTCCACCGGATCAAGGCGATCGAAGGCAGAAATTGCAAGTAAAGGCTCTTCTGCGCTAGCACCTGGAGATCCCTTCGGCGACATCTAGAGATAAGTGGAGCACGTGTGGATCACTGCTAGAGGAATCCTACACTTGGATTCTATGACGCAATGATGGATCACATCAGATCATGACCAGAGACATCAATGAAGAAAGAATTCCATCAAGGTAATTCTTTTCAATTAATTAAATTAATTATAACCAATATATGATGATTCTCTATATGGTTCTGGGACTCCCCTCTTTCTTTTTCATTCTCCGTTCTATTCCAAATATTCAGCATTTTATTATCGTGATGGATCTCAGATTGATCATTGTTAACACTAAAATTAAAGTTGGTTACACCCACCAACGTGCTTCCGCTACACTCAGAACCTACACTTTCATAGGGCACAAGTTAGCATTGGTAGGACCTCTGGTGTTGGGCACTTGAGTTTGACCATGTAGGTTGTTATCGATGGAGTGCATTCTCTCGGATGTTCCATCAAGAATGGTATAGTTGTTCCTAATGGATTATATATCTTGGAAGGGTTCCATCAGAGATGAATGAGCTCATGGATCATGTTCTCTTGGTTTTTTGTTACCTTTAGAGCCTCAAGTAGAATCTTGTAGCTGACTATGAGGCCGAGACCTCATGATACTTGGAGTATAAAGTGAGTATATCTAGGTGATTTTGGGAGTCCCTGCGGTGTTGTCATGTGTCTGGATTGACACCACTTATGGACTAATCTGACTAGTCATGTATAAAAAAGGATGGTTTGAGATGGATTATCTCTCTCAATTGGGTTCCCTCTAGCCAAGTCAGGTGGACTATTGTCTTTCAGTTGATCCCTTTTCTTATGGTTTTTTGGGGCACCTACTGATTATTGTTATACTCACCCATACATAGGCTTTTACTTCACATGTTGTGTCTTGTATAGACCACATGCCTTTCAATAGAGTCTAGGGAGGATCTGAGGTAGGTAGAGCTTAGTGAGCTAGATCGACTGTGGTGTTTACTAAAGCTGGGCTGAGGATCTTTCTGGCAGTTTCATTTGACAATGATCCCCTCCTTTTGAACAAGTTGAACACTTTTACAGTTCTTGTTGGGTGTGTTTTTTTCCTTTTTATGATTTCAGTGCTTCTATTGTACTATGGTTTGGGATAGATGTATTCATGAATTTTAGTTTCCATTTTTTTATATCTTTGCAATCTTGCATGGAGGTGTTTTTGGGTGTGTGCATACTGGTACTTTTAAGAAAAGGTCCCCCATCTATGTGATATTCCTACTCAGAACTTGTTGCCACCCCCTGACCTATTAGAGGTGGGATTAGGGAGTTGTGGCCTAAGCTCTGTTGGTTCGGGTCATGACATTCTCCATCACGCAAACCTCCCATCCCCAGTGGCTTCCCCTTATCCTTCCTGATCTCCTTATTCATCTATTTGTCACTTGAACCCATTCCCCTTCCCTATTCATTACTTCCAAATAAAAGGTAAGTTTTCAAAAGTTATACCCTTGTCTTCAATTTATTATTCTATAATTTAAACAATCCCCATGATATTTACATAGGGATTTAGAATTGGGGATTTAGGAGTGGTTTTCTAAATAATAACCACCAACATTCATATTAATGGAAATTATTTAAACATTGTTGCCAATTAAACCCTATTTTCACAAAGGATTACCCTTTCCTCCTCATCCTCCCTTGGTAACTTGAACCTCTCCCACCTTCTCTATCACGCATACCTTCCCTCCCTAGTGGATTCCCCTTCTCCTTCCTGGTCTCCTCATTCATCTGTCAGTCACATTAATCTCTTCGCCTTTGTTTATTGCTTTTGGGTACAAGGTAAGCACCAAAAACATCTACTCTTATCTTCTATTTATTATTCTCTATTTTCAATGATAACCATGAGATTTACATTGGTATTTCAAATTAGGGATTTGAGGATCTATCTCATCAACCTATAAAAGTTTGGTTTTATCATTTTAGTGGATCATCTTGTAAAACTGACTTATTGGGAAGTTTGCAAGGACCTAAAGTCTAAATCCCACTCTCTTATTCCCTCTTATTCCCTTAGAGTCTGAATCTTATGATCCAGTAATATGTTTACATTTTTATTTTATTATTAATTTTTTTAATTATATAATATGCAGTTAATTTTTAGTTGGTTATTAGGGTAATTTTTTTGGGTTGTTTTTTTTAAATTGTTTTGTTTTGATGAATTCATGAATTATGTTTTCATTTTTTTCATATTTTCTTTGTTAATACGTCATTGAGTAATAGTTATTTTATTATTTCATATGTATTTTTCTATATGTTATATGATATATTTATATCATTAAATATTAAATCATAATAAAAAGTGATTATAATTATATTATATCTAATGATCTATTCTCAATAAAATTTTACAAATTCTTATATGTCATTCCTAGTTATGTTTTATTTTAAACATTAATTTATTTAATTAATATGCATTATGTTTTTTATAAAAATATTTATTAATAGGGTACAAATGGATAAAAGCTGGATTATTTTACTTTGGAATATATACACTTCGATATATTAAGGGGTTTGTGACATTTTTAGATTTTTGCAATTGCAAATCAATCTATATATGGAAGAATAAAATGATCATGTCCTAATTGTAATTCCATATGATATTTGAAAAGACTTGAAGTTTATAAGAACTTGATATTGAAATAGTTTCCTACTGGATACATAAGATGGATTTGGCATAGGGAATTGGACATTATCGAAAGTTCGATGTGTGACCATCATCAAAACGAACAACCTACCAACTTGATAGTCAATAATGAAATTTAGAACTCAATTAATGATGTTTTTAACACTTCAACAGACCATGTTGAATATTGTAACATATCATTGGGGTATCTTTTGATTCTATAGAGATTAATAAAAGAGATAATCTAATTGTATAATCAAATGTGTTTTGTGATTTAGTGGATGAGGAAAATAACGATTCATGTGAAGGATGTAACAAATATGAAAAATCGTATTTTTTACTAAAGTTGTACTATATAAAATGCTAATATGAAATTATAGATAAAGTAATGTTGATGATATTGGAGTTGTTACATTATTCATTTGATGAAGCTAAGATTCCTAAATTATTTTATAAAACGAAGAAAGTTACTAATAAGCTCAGTCTCAATTATACAAAGATGAATGAATGTCCTAAAGACTACATGTTCTATTGGGGAAAATATTTAGATAGAGAAGAGTATAAAAGATGTTATACTTATATATCAAAATAGGTGAATTGTGATGAAGGTTTAAATAATCTTACTATGAAGAAGAATATAAATAAACCTGCTATGGACATTTTAAATTTCTTTCCATTAAAAACATGATTACAAAAATTGTTCATATATTCTAAAAAAAGAGAGAAAATTAAGCGACATGTCATGGGAAGCAACAACGATAGGTTTATATGATATCTAATATATCTAAATGCATGAAAATGATTTTATTATTTATATCCAAAATTCTCTCTAGATCCTAGGAATGTGTGCTCGAGATTAGTTACTGATGGATTTAATCTATTTAGGGCTTTAAGTGTAATTTATATCATATGACCAATTATCTTGATCCCTTATAGTCTACCTTCATGTATATCTATGAAAAAAATATCTTTCATTATTTTGATGATCATTCCATGAAATAAAATGCCTATAAATGACATCAATGTATACCTTTAGCCTCTTATAGAAGAATTTAAAAAGTTATGGGACAATGGTGTAGATACATATGATGCATTGACAATTAAAATATTCAAAATTCATGTTTCTCTGATGTAGATGATTAATTATTTTCTTGGATTATGAAAATTTTCTGATTGGAACACACACACACTAGATAATCATGTCTAATTTATATCTTTTACTTTGATTTAAGAATACCACTATATATAAAAAAGTGGTGCTTTATGTGTCATCATAAATTTTTGAATGAATATTATATATCTGAGTTTAACAAGCCATGATTAAATGGAAAAAATGATTTGAGGTCACCACCAAAATTGTTTCCAAGTTCATAAATAATGCCATAATTATCAACTATTGATGAATAATATGAGAAATAATATCAGATGAACATTTCTAGGAGAATAGTTTAAAGCTGTAATGAACCAGCCTGGACTACCACCAAACCCGATACTCGGCTTGATTAATTATAAGGCCCGAAGGGAATTCCTGATCCCCATGGGTTGAAAACTAGTGCCTCAACATCACAAGAATACCTTTGGTAATTATTTCTCCCAAAACAAAGATAAATGACAAATAAATAAATAAATACAAGATTCAAATAGAATTAACATGCCAAACATGACATAACCAACTAGAATGATCCAACCCTTTTTCATAAATATAAACGACATCCATGAATAGAAATATACAAGTAGGTAGAAAGAATATAACACTAACCAAAAATAAAAAAACAATAATCTAACTCAAGTCGAGCCCGAACCATCTCCATGCAACCTCTGGTTGCTCACCACCACCCAACTCACCCCACATTGGCCACAATGAATGAAACTAAAACCAACTGAGAACCTAGAACCTGAAATGTATAGGCATGAGCTAAAAAGTCTTGTAGGTCACTAAAACCCACAAAATATATGAAACATGTTTCATAAAGAAATTCATGAATTTTAGTTTGAAAATAAAATAGAAAGTAATCTTTAAACATATGAAACACACAAAAATCAACACAATTCCATAATCATATTTCAAAAAATTCTATTTGTTTTCCAAAATAGAATACATATGTTTTGAAAACAAATCCACTGACCTAAGACATTTCAAAACCCCACACACTGTTAACATTTTTCAAAACAAACCATTTTATTTATTTAAATTAAAATAGTTAATTTTAATCATTTTACCATTCAAATCCACCTCAAATACAAAACATATATTTTGAAATCACTTTAAAGCACCCACGCAAGAGTATAACAACCCACGAACTAGCTACTGAAATGCACTGAAGTTCAAACCACAAGTCATCCAACTAGCCCATATAAGATTTATTGTGACGATAACCCCAACCCAACCCTCTGTTCCTATCATGATTAGTGGTACACTAGCGATGTGTGAACCAACTAGTATAACAAATTAGATCTTCCACTTAGTACCCAGTTTCCCATGACCAAAGAGGAAGTGAGGCATAGGACTATACAAGCCAAGTCTAACACAAAAGGCATAACCATAACTACCCTCACTCCTAACACCCAATAATGAATAGATCCATACATAACATTCACCCATGATATAAAAAATTACATTTCCATACAAGAGGATCACAAACATCTCATAGAGATAAAGAAAACCCACAAAAGGGGTAACAAATCAAGGGGAAATCAAGGGGTGTATTTCACACTCAACATTTAAAATAAAAAAGTACCAACTAGGAATTTGACACCAAAACATGTCTCGAGATGTCAATACATTTCATATTTCATAAAACACCATTCCAAACACCATTTAAAAAATGATGGAAATCACCCACACCTTAAAAACATTTCAAATACACCCTCTAACACGAGTCATATTCTTTGAAAATACAAAATAAGGAAAAAGGAAATCAATTTCAACCAATAAATTTTAAAGGATCCATCATGTCATTTTAATAAGGGGTAAATCAAACACATAATTTAAATCATCATTTTAAATTGAAGTTATAAAGGATCAAATAACAACTGAGAAGGGGGGGGGGGGGGGGGTGAATCAGTTGTTCACTTTTATAAGTTTCAATACTTTTAAAAAATTAACCCCTATAACCTATTCAAGTTCATGTCCTTATCGTATTTTAGTAAATACTCATGCATTCAAAAAATAGGAGAATAATTAAAGCACACAAGATTTAAAAGGCTCAACCTTAGTGTGAGAACCTACATCCTTGCCATAACCACTCTCATGGGTCTATGAAAATTCAATATAATTAATAAGTGAATAAAACATGTGTAAAATTCTATTATACACCTTCTATATCCTGATAAGAATGATTATAATGACTCCTGTTTGCTTTCAAAGTTTTCTTACAAACAATTTGATCCACAAAAGAATAGATAAAAAACATTTTCTCAACAAAACTCTATCCATAACCTCTATCTGATGTCCCTGGGTCTAATTTCCTTAGTCCAATGAACTCAATCCAATGGAATTAGTATGATGAAACTTTTCTCAAACTACACTTCTCAAAATCTTCTTAATTTCTCGGTTTGATCTTCCTCATTCCGATAAGAAAACTTTCAGCTGTTAGATCTTCTAACGAGATCTCTGTCCAGAAATTAACTCTAACTCAAACTCTATAGCACTCTAAATTTTTCACACGTGAATAAATGTAATGTAAAAAATTATTGTGCATCTATTTATAGGTGAACTATAATGGTAAAGTTATGAAACTAAATTTTTTTTCCCACTCATGAATTTACCAAAATTGAATTTCAATATTGACCAGTTCAACTGTTCTTAACTCTTATAGAATCTTCTTGAGTCTTCCCAAAAAACATCCTTCTCAAACTTACTAAATTTTATTCATTCCCATTAGGTGAGTCCTATTACATTTCATTTTGTGACTCTGATAGATTTTCCTTCCTTAGAATTAGTTCGATGGAATTTCATATAGAAAATGTGTCTGATGGACTTACAACCTTATGAATCTGCAGCCTTTCCTCTTAAACCAAATGAAAAAAAACAATTTCTCATTAAATTGAACTTCTCAGTATCTCATATGATACATCAGTTTCAAGATGTGTCCAATGAATCAATACGAGGCATCCGTTTTATAAATCAACCAACTAAAGTGAATCTTCCAAAAACGTGGTTTAAACTTCTAAAGACTTAAGATACATGTGGAAACTCAAAAATTCTAACATATTAAAATGGTTCCTCATTATGATAACTTTCTTATACTGATGGAATTATTCATACAATTTTTTCTCATAAATGATTTATCAGTGTAAATCATCCTTCTGACAGATCAATGCATGTTCTTGATCCGATGGATCAATGTCTTATTCTAGTCTGATGGTGACTGCACACAGTAACTTTGAAATTATTCATACCTCATCATATTTACTCATTAAAACTTCTGAAAAATTCTATGACCTGTACTTTAGGATCTGATGAAAACTTTGTCTTATTTTTTGGAACTGGTGTAATCTTTACGATTCCTCCATTTCTTCAAAATATTTTATCAGGAGAATGTTTCATGATCTATGATAACTCCAAGATTAGAAAAACATCATCATACTTATGGTTATAAATTAAAGAAATTTCTAACTCCTGACATCATTGTCTTCATTCAACCTATTCAGTAACATTCTGACTTTATTTCTTATAAAATTATAACTTTCTAAACAACATCAAGTCCAATAAAACTTGAACTTCATTCTGATATGTCTAAGATCGATGATGTTTCCAATCAACAACATCATCTTTCTAACATATTTTGTGTCTGGTGATGCTCAGTCCAATACACTACGATAGGAAAACAACTTTCTTAAGAATATAATTTTTATCCCCCTTATGTTTGGGTTTTAATATTAATCAATTTTAGCTATTTTTAAAAAAAAATTCTTTTAAAAAAGATTAATTTTAAACAAATAAAAAACATTTTTAAAATAAAACATCATAAAGGTTCTTTATAAACCCATTAAATAACCCCTTTCCTAAATCAATTTGATGCCAAAACCTCACTTTAAAACCAAAATTACCTTTAAAAAATAATTTTCACTTTTTGAAAACCAAAACTGGGTCAAAGCCCAATGTACAATATGAAAGTCATTTCAAAAATCCAAACAATAATTACACGAAATCTTAACACCTTTAACCATTCTATTTCAAATATAAAGACATGGAATTCACATGAAAAAACATTTATGCTAAGATACAAACATAATGAAATGGTTTCAAATCACCACAAAGTTATCACATATAATCATACTTTCATAAAAAAATAATTTAGAAAGAAAAATCACACCTTGAATTCCAAAATTAAACAATTGAATAGATCACCTACTTCAAATAGACAAGAATCAAGTTAAAATTCTTTGAAATACATTACCTTTAATATCTACCACACCCACAAGAATAAAAATTATATCTAAAAACCCTATACACTAAAAACCCTAACATTAGATCAACCAAAAACCCCTAAATTATAAAAAAGAGATATAAGGTTAATGGGGGAAGCCAAAACCAAGTGAAAGTAGAGGAATAAGGAAGAAATAGGAAAAAATGATGAAGAAATACCTCAACAACCTCTTATAAATCGCCAAAGAGAGGCCAATAATCTAAGGTGGAAGAGGTTGGAGCTCCTCCATGGATCCCAAGGGTTTGGCCAGCGTGAATTGGGGGAGAAGAGGGGTGAAAACACACTTAATTCAAGAGGGTAATTTGGAATTACCAAAAAATTAAACACTTGGATAGGTTGCAAAGTTTTCCAAATCGTTCACCAACTGTGCACTAGCCACTACCCAGGCCAGACACCCATCATATGATTTCTCCCAAGGCGTTGCATGATTTGGAAAAATCACGCACCTCACGTCAGACACACCCCAAGCCCTGCACGACTTCTGGGGAGCTCCGCACGGTTTTTCAAACCATGCAGAAGATGTAAAAAACGACTCTATCAAAGTGAAATGCCCACCCACATGAACACCACATGGTTAATACTAACCGATATCCTCCCAAAAGCCTCCAAAACTTGATTTTTCAGCCTAAAACCAACCGAAACTCAAAACCACTAAAGAAAAGGAAAAATAATACAAAATAAACAACACTATTACATGGGGGGGGATGTCACAATCTCCCCACCATGCCACTTTCTTCCCCCAAAAATTCCACGGTCTAAAAGAAGAGGCAAGATAAAATGGAAGATCCAAGGAGGACCTCACCTAAAGGAACCAACCAATACAAAATAAACTTTAACATATGACCTATATCCTAGAAATGATCAAAATTATCCATCCCAAGATTACTAAACATCTCTAAACACAACCAAAACAATAACCTCAAACAAGGAGTCTTATGAAGCAAGAGAGACCTAACATGGTTTCCACACCATTTAGAGTTCCTATAAAATAGTCTCCACACCATTTGGAGTTCCTCTAACATGGTGGAACTAAATATAACTATTGAGAGATGTATCATTGAACAACTAAGAAACCATTAGAGAATCTTTCTCTCAAATTTCACACACCTCCAAACCCAAAGGAAGGAAGAAAAACCACAAGGAGCCTCAAAATAAGGACATGAGCTCTCACACCGAGTCATGATTCACGCATATAACCTAGGTTCAAAACCTAGATCACCCTCAAACGGTGCATCCAAATTGCCACAACCAAACATTGGTTAGTATACAAAACTCAAATGGTCAATCACGCACCCTAGTTTCCCAATTGTACACCCAAGGCCTTTCTCATGTCCAAACAACAATCACCTCAAAGGATCAACATAAGAATGAGCATGAACCTAACCCACCAGGAAGGTCCACCCAAATAAACATGGATCAAAAAATGAAACTTATAACCAACCAAAAAAGAAACACCTAAGAGGGATGGAGAGGGGGGATCATTTCACAAAAAAACAAGGCATTCCATCAACAATATTCAAGCCATTCCATAATAAATATCTACAAAATAAATCATCTATAAGATTCCAATAACAAAAATCAGATCTCTCAAAAACCAAAATTACAACCACTAAAGGAAAGATCTCCAAAATCAAAACATCTACAAAAGTATTACACCCAAGACCTATTCTGAAAACCCATCTTACAAAACTTTTGAAAATTACCCAAATAGCTACAATAGAGAAAAACTCTAGGATACTTGATACTGGAGGGATTAACATGCCCTAGAGCCCCACTTTAGAAGCACATGAGATATATCTTTGTCCCATGAGAATGGAACTTTTACCAAATCTCTGGATTATCCTTATATTTCTCCTTACTCATCAGGCTATCCTTACACCCACTATGCTTCCACTATGCATCAGATGAAACTAAGGCATCACCCACCACAAGCTTCCTAGACTGGCCAGTTTTCATTCGAATGGCCTCATTAACCACTTTATAAAAATATGTCAGACTAGACACCAATATAGCTGAACCAAAATATGGGTGAAGACCACCTCCAAAGAAATGATATTTCTTAGAATCACTGGCGACCAAGTTTAGAGAAAAGACGACCAACTTCAAAAAGTGATTGATGTACTTCCTTACTAATTAGTCACCCTAATGCAAGATAATAAGTTCAACCACTTTATCTAATTCCAAAAACTTATAAAATAACCAATGGAAAAACACTATCAGGAAAAGCTCCCAATACATACCTTCCCACAACATATGAGGTACCATCAATTTTGACCAAACTCAGCTAAAAATGACAAGAAAGCTCTAAAAAATTTTCACCTTTGAACCTTTAGACATCCCAAGAGAATAAAGGATCAATTCAATATATTCCAACAACCTCAATACTTCTAATGACCCTTGATCAGTGCTGAAGGAAGGTGGATGATAATCCAATAAGTCCATGAAGAGATCCAAACTCAAGGAAGGTTCCACGTCCACCACTCCACTCAGAGTCTGGGTAAGCATAGGAACTAGAGAAACCTTTTCAACCATCCTAGGGGGAAAACAACAACAAAAAAATGAACACATAAATTCATTACCTAAAATAAAAACCCAATGATTCCACCACAATGTAGGAATCAAGTCCAAAACAATAATCCCTCAGACAAGGCACACACCAATCACACCAAAAGAAATTTTCTTTTGAAACTTACATTTTCATCAAGGAATTTTGAAATCACACTCCACCAAAGTGTATGCTTGAAAACCAATCCAACCCAACTTCAAAAACAAAACAGCCTTGG
Source organism: Viscum album (assembly GCA_963277665.1). Taxonomy (NCBI): domain Eukaryota; kingdom Viridiplantae; phylum Streptophyta; class Magnoliopsida; order Santalales; family Viscaceae; genus Viscum; species Viscum album. The sequence continues at coordinate 1,423,620,085 of OY728161.1, forward strand.
TGGAACACACACACATTTCCCCAACAAATAAAATCACCAAAAAACCCTTTCAAAATTCCATTTCATTTTGAAAACCAAGCACCTAAATAATTCTCATCAAAACCCATTTCAATTTTAAAAAATTCCATCCTTGAGGGAAAAACCATTTTGTAAAACATTCCATAAAACCAAGTTTGAAAATGAGCATTAAAAAATTACTTTATTTTAAAAAATAAGGTTTTAAAACCAAGAACAACCAAGGAACTACACAAGCATTCAAATAAATTTCACATGAACCACATCTATAAAGGGAATCAACACACTCCTCAATCCACCTCCAACAAGTGAAAATCACCTTTGGAGAAATCTAGAATCTAGAGGAGTCAAATAGGATAACTGGGGAAGAAATAGTGTTATACATTCTTTGACCACATGAGTTCGGAAACCATGTTCCTATTGTCCTGATAGGACTATAATAAGACTCAATATGGGGAAGGGGGGTAAATTTAGTTCTTTAAAAATTTATTATCTTAGAAAATAACCCTATTTAATATATGACTAACTTATAATATTCTCTTTGACATAAGTAACATTAAAATAAAATCATATAAAAAAGATATTAGACACATATTTATAGTGGTTCGGAGAACATAAATCCCTTAGTCTACTCCACCAACACCCTTCTACATTATTTTGGTGATTTTCACTAGACCAAACCTTTTACTAGGGACTTACAATACTTTTGTAAGGGACTTTATGACTAAGTTAAAATAATCAACACTTGTTACAACAGTAGAGGGAGATTTCAACTAGGCTCTAAAAAGGATATATAAGCAATATCTTCAAGTTTTTTTATGAGGAACCTTTACAATGAAAGGGAAAGTAAAAATATTTTTTATTGGTTGAGCTCATAGTTTTAAAATAAAACTAAAAAATAAGAAGAAATCTCCAGGAGAGATGATAAGAATAATGTACATCTCAAAGATAATCTTCTTAAATAATAGTAAGGATGATCGATATAGCACAAATATAGATTCTTGAAGCTTCTTCTTATTTTCAAGTAAAACATAGAAGTACATCATAACTTCAATAGTAAGTTCTAAGATAATAGATTAGGTGCTTATGTTCTTCTCTATATATATCTTATTCACACTTAATAGCCCTCTCTTATAAAAGCATGAAAAACCATTCTTTTAAACTTACAACAACATATCTTTAAAATATGGGGTCAATATTTTAAATCCCACATGACATTTTCTTGAAAATACCTTGGAAATAGTGTTTTTCATTAAATTATCCTTGTACTTGTTTCCTTTATTGATATTTGAATCTTATTATAATCATTTTTACCATGAATAGGTAAATTAAAAATTAATGAATGCATGAAAACATTAAAAATCACTGAAAGTACTCTAATTATAATAAATACTAGGTTGTAAAATGACGTATCCAATTATAGATCACCACATAGCTAATTTCTATAGATTTGAATTTACATTGCCAAATTTTCATAGGATTCTTTATGTAGTCAATTTTCTTCTTGTAACCAATTTTCTTCACATAGGCTATTTACTCACATATCCAATTTCTTACATAACCAAATTGAATTATGCAGCTGATTGGAACTATGTAGTCGATCTCACCACATATCCAAATCATGTATCTGATTACTCCATGTAACTAATTCAAATGGCCGTTTGATCCATGTAGCTGATTGATAACATATGCAATTTCCACATAGTTGATTCCAAAATGTTGTCGTTTCACATAGGTGAATCCTTTATTTAGGTGATTGATGTATTAAAATGATCAATGTAGATGTTTTCTCCATATATCCAAATGCCTCATATAACTGATTTTTAGACTTAGGAAAATTCTAGCCAAAATTTGCAGAATTTTAGACTTAAAAGATTTAATAGTATAAAGGATTAAAATAATAATAAAACCTGATGAACATGATTAAAAAAAACATCAACAATATATGAAGGGTATTTGAGATAATAAAAACCTAAAGTGCATGAGATATATTATTGGACTACTAATTTTGTTACAATAGTGTCAACCGAACATCACAATCTACTAAGGAGTTAGACTTGACTACACCAACACTGCATGGTTTCCCAATCCATACGTGCTAATTGAGCATCTTATGTTATCCTCTCTTTATACCCCAAAACCAAAGAGCAATCGCAAATATAATTTACATATCCAAATGGGATCAAAAAACAATTCAAATAAAAAGTATATAAAAACAAACTCAAATTCATAGTTCGAAACACAACTCCCATAGTAGCTTTAGGATCAAGATAAGCAAGAGGTAACTAGACTCTCCCCACCCTTACCTCTCATGCTTAGACAACCTAAATATCCTTTCTAATAAGATATCACCAAATAATAAGGGGCCTCTTACACAACACTAAAAACCTTCAACTCGACATGCACGCTTTAAAACCCAAGTCTCACTGAGAACCCAGGGATTTGATACCATTTTGTAATGAACTGACCCAGACAACAACGAAACCTTACACCCAACCCAATTTACCATAAGGCTCAAAGGGCATTCCCGATCCTCACAGGATGAAAACTAGTGTCTGATCATCACAGGAATACCTTTGGGAATTATTTCACCTAAAATAGATAGAAATGACAACAAAATAAATAAATACAAGATCCCAATAGAATAAACATTCCAAATAAGTTATAACTAACTAGAATGATCCAATCCATTTTCATAAACATAAATGACATACATAAATAAAAAGACGAAACTAGGAAAAATTGACATAAAACTAAATAAAAATAAAATAATAACAAACTAACTTGATCTAAACCCAAACCATCTCTATGCAACCTCTAGTTTCTCATAACCACCCAACTTATCCCACATTGACCATGATGAATGAAACTGAAACCAACTGGGAACCCTTAACCTAAAATTTATAGATGTGAGCTAAAAATATCAGTAGGTCACCACAACATACCAAATATATGAAACATGTTTCATAAGATAATTCATGAATATAACTCATTTACCTGAGAGCCACTGAAATAGTGCCCCGATTCGGTCAATCACATGGCCTCAAGCATGCCTCCCTGTATGCTAAAGATTGTCGATTAGCAGCAAGGGTCCAATGATAGTATAATGGGGAGACTATACCCTCATTATCATAGTAGCAAAATGGTATAATGGATAATAAATAAATTAAACAATAGTGAAAGTAGTATAAATAAAGAACAGAGCAATGGAAGATAATGATAACTGATGCAATAGACAAGGTCGAATATACAATAATGCATGCATGTCTAGATGAGGCTACATAAACTAAAGTAGTAAACATACAACAAACAATACATACACAGAACATGTAAATAATAAAAATGACCCAACAAATATCTATAATAGAATCATGAGCACTAGATCAGTCCTCTTATCTCACACTCTATCCTAAATCAGAAGGATAATAACAAGAAAGCATTATCTATGAACCTAAACCTACAAACATGAGGTTTGTTTGGGTACCCCAGTAAAATGGATGCCTGAATAGGGTGTGATATATACTCAATAGGCAACCACCAATGATGTATAAAGATATCCAGCTTGTGAATATAAAATAAACCTATGTGCAGGTATGATAGGTGAAGCGGTAAATAAATAAATGGAAACTAGTTGGCTCAGGTTTTTAAGGGACACCTGACTGACCATACATGCTTTAGCCTAAGCCAATATATCTCAACCGAGGTTAACGTGTATAGATTAAATGCATGTAAACACACACACACACATAGTATTCTATGTGTAAACACATGTGTATATAACTAGGCCATCATAAGGATTATTACAACCATGGACCGAACCAAAGAATGTTCTTTGGCTTGGTAGACACATCCTTAAAGCAGATAAACTAGAATTCCTTATATATTTAACAAGAGGCATTAAGGTTCTTAATCAAAAGGCATCCTAGGCCTGTCCAAGGTGATCCATAAAGAGGAATCCCAAGTATAACACCAAGATCATTGAAATTACACATCATCATAAGAATCTGTTCAAGGTGATCGATAAAGAGGAATCCCAAGTATCACTCTTGGTATGATATAAAGGCATAACCCACTAAGTCCATTCCTGATACACTCCATAGGGGACTGAGTATCACTCATGGCATTGCATAGAGACATTGAACACTGAGCCCATCTAAGGTAAACCACTAGGGGACTTGGCATCACTCATGTGTATAATAAATCTCGATCAGGCTATGAGCTCATCCAAGGAATTACTACATGGGAATACAAGTATCACTTAAGGTGAATAAAGAATATCCTACTGATCCTATCCCTAAAATTCCATAATTAGAAACCCAATTATTGCTATGGGAGTACATATAATCTCTAACATCCCATGATCCCATCCAAGGCATTCCGTAAAAAGGAACCCAAGTATCTCTCAAGGCATATATAAAATCATTTAATAATTGAAGTTTAATTACAGGGAGGACATATTAATAAACATGTCATCACAAATCAATTATATAATATGGGTACATGACCATTTTTTATTTTAATTATAAAATTAAAGGCCATGTACTTAATTATTCCATCTAACCATTCAAATATCCCATTTATTTTCCCATTTTATTAAAGAATAGAACACATATCTTAAGGTGTTTAATTATTAAGTTAGGGAGATATATTCATTTTGATTCATATTGTTTAAGTAATTATCCATTACATGAGGGGTTACTTATCTCACCTCAAAATGTGGTTAATAGGAAACAATAATTATAAGCATGATCATGTAAAACATCACTGATAAGGGTGAACTCATTACCAAGAAGAGGCATAGGTCATAGACATATATACATCGTACCCAAAGGGGTTTTTTGGGTTGAGTTTAGAGTCCTATCCTGGTGTAATTTAATACATAATGGAAATTTAATTTAAGACATTAGGGTATATATATTTAATTCCACAATTTAAGGGTAACACATAAAGAATATCATGTGCGACACAATGGCGTATTTAATAAACAAGCTAGAATTTGAGGGAAAATATACAGACCACCTACCTTATACCTAGTATGACCCATGCATCCAATATCGAGTCTTGAATCGAGCCATTTTGGGAGAAATTGAATAAAAAAACAAACACCCTGAAAATAGGGTGAATTATATCGCACCACGATAACATTTAAGATGGAAAGAGAAACTGAGAATAGAGGTAAGAGAAGTTGTAGAATCATTGAGGGATATCCAATGAACTTGATGATTATTGAAATAGATTTTGGATGGAGGAAATCCCTCTATTCCTAGAGTAATATAGGAGGATCTTCATGGGAGGACTGTTGTGCACAGGTAATAGGAGAAGAAAAGGGAGAATAAAAATTAAAACGATGGAGGGGAAAAGGGTAAATTCACCCCTTTAAATGAGGTGCAATTTCACATCCGTGAATTTTTCTCGAGGTATTAATTTGTTTAATTTTTATCCCTTGGTTAATCCTTAGTTTATCTAAGTGTATTTGATGAAAAATGGAAAATTTTGTCTTGGAAGCAGTTGGTGCATAATTTTCACACAGTTAAGGGAAACCATGCACCTTAACCAAGAAACCATGTGAGTAAGTGTCATTTTGGGATAGAGATGAACTGCATGGTTTGTGTATGGTTTAGAGACCATGTAGTCTAATAATTCAATATGTCTTTCTTGTACAGTAAGGGGTGTACGACTACTGCACGTTTTGGTAAACCGTGTGACTTGTCCAGGTCATTAAAAATCTAAAAATTCCTTTTGTGTCCTCTTAGGATTTTACACCAAATCACCCTTACTCACCCCATTCGACCTCTCCATCCCTAGGTTCCTCTATATCTCCCTATTGGATCCCTTTTACTCCCTCCTTTTGGTGTTTTTAGTGTGGATTTGTTAAAGAAAGATCAATTAAGTGAGTTTCTTCCTTGGTTTCTCCTCTTTTCTAGGGTTTATCTTCCTTCTTCTTTGGGGTTTTGTTCTATAGTAGGTTGGGTGACCTATTTTGGGTTGAATCTTGATTATTAGGGTTTAATATTGATTATTAGTGTTTTATATTTCCTTTATAGGGTCCCTTGGTGGTGCGGTTGTGGTTTAACATCGATTTTGAGAAGTTTCTACACTTGATGTAGGTGGTTCCATGCTCTAAAATTTTTAGATGCTTTTATATTCTTTTTTGGTTAATTATAAATGATTTATGATTTATTTTTGTGGTGAAAAAAATTACTTGGAAGGGTTTGGAATTCTTATGTGATAGAAATAGATTTTTATAAATGGAAATGGTTATGTTTTTGGGTGTGCCTTACTGTGGTGCTTCTTGAAAGTGTTTTATGATTTGTTTGAAAGGTACAAAATGTGTTTTTAAGGCACTTGAGGTTTAAATGTAATGAAAGTGTATTTTTCAAAATAAATGGATTATTTTGGATTATTGGATTTTGTTGTGTAACTTTAAATGTGACTCGTGAATTGTGTAAATGATGAGAAGCCTATTTTAAAGTGAAATTGGTTTATTTCTAGATTTAAAAATGGGATTGGACCATGGAAATGGTTAAATTGGTTATGTTATTTTCTTGTAACATTTATAAATGGGTTTCATGAATTGTGAAAATGGTGTGGAAAGTTTTTTAAACAGTTTTGGTGTGTGTAAAATGAAAAGTGGTTTGTTTATGGAAAATTGTGGCTTCCATGTGATGGTTTATGAAAGCAGTGATTTCCTAATGTGTTAATAATTTTTGACACGCGTATGTAAAATTTATGAGTTGTGTGACAAGTGAAATGTGAAATTGAGAACAAATGGAATCTCAGGTACCTAGGTGAGAAAACTAGAACTAGTACGCTGGTGATTTGGAAGTGTAAAGCCCAAATTCTTCTAATGGATTGACGCTAGTTGACTCAGAAGTGGAAATCTTGGATTCACTTATCAGGATTGACGTTTAAAATACTAACTAAACATGTGATATGATCATAGAACACTAGGCATATGGGATGTTCTCTTCTAATAACTCATGCATGATAAAGCTATGAGTTATGGTTGTTATACCATTATTTCACCAAGGTATGGGATTTTTAGAGTTACACTTGTGCTAGTTACCCTTAGGGATTTAACCATGGTGCTCTATTTTTACATGATTTTTATGTGATGTGGTGCCATCCATCAGTATACATTGGACCTTGTGTGTATTTTTTTGTATTTAATTTTGAAGAAAGTTTGATGTGAAATGGGTTTTCCTAAAATGTTTACTTTAAAAAAAGTTTCAAAGGCTTTTACATAAATGAGAATGTTAAATTTACTTTTAATGTTATAGCATGGGATCCTTTCTTTTGGGTGGGATCCTATTAGGATTTGGATCACACCCTATATACACCTTTGGGTGTTTGCAGACTTTGTTATGTATGACCCAAGTAAAGGCAAGATGTGTCGTGGATATGTTGGTGGTTTAGGTTTCTAGTGTTCCACTTGTTGTAGGTGTTGGTGGTGGTGGATTGATGGTGGTGTCCCTCATGTTTCATAGAGGTTTTTGGGTCATTTTGTGGTTTCCATTCTATTATAGTATTTTGAGTTTTGTTTAAAGTTGTAAACCTTGAATATGAAAATTATTGTTACTTGTTTGGATTTAGTTATTTATTATTATGATGTTTATTTATATTGGTTGTTCATGTTTATATAAATGGGTGACATCATTTCCAAAGTATATTATGGATACCCAGACACTAGTTTCCAGCATGTAGGGATTGAAAACACCCTTTGGTCCATGCCGCAGATCGGGTTAGGTGTCGATTTGGATGGCACTCTGGCTTTGTTCGTGAAAAAATGGTATTAGAGTAGTTCACAATCTTTTGTGTCAAGAATTTTGGAAATATTCTAGATATATCAAAGCTAGGAATATCAAGGCTTGAAGTTTTGGTTGCGAGTAGGGTGCTTGGCCAGCACACCTTGTTAAATGACTCGAGTTTCCATGGTAAGTCAAGTTTCTTTTGGTTTCTTTGGTTCTTACAGGTTGTTTTGTGTTTGGGAAATGAAAATAGAGTTGGTTTAATGGTATGAGTGTGCTCGTAGGGCCTGGAAAGCCATGTGTAACTGGGGAAATGGTCCTAGAATACTCTTTATAATGGTAGTGCGATTGGCGTATGACTACCAACCATATAGCCAAGTCACCCATTGACACTAGCTTCCCCTTATAAATTGTTTTGTGTATTATTGGGTTTTGAAAAATTGTTTTGAAAACCCTTGTTTTGGAATTTTTAAAACTGGATTTTAAAATGGAAATGGTTTGGTTTTGGGGAATATGGAAAATTAGTTTTTAAGATCATTTTAAAGGAAGCTTTAGAAAAGTGAATTTTTATAAAATGGTTTTTGAATAAATGGGGATGAGTTCATCAGGATTGGATTTTCATAATCAAAACTTGTGGTTTATCTAAATTGATTTTTTGGGAAAGCATGAACTATTTCAAGGTAGGTTTTGGAAATCTATTTTAAATGGGGTTTGTTGAGCTGTCAAAAATATTTTGAATGGGATGAATTGGATTTTTTTGGGATGAAATCCATGATATTTTATTTTGAGAAATATGGAAAGGTATTGATGTGTGGAGTTTGAAAAATGGTTTTTGATTTGGTGGTTATTGAACTTTTGAAAAGTTTTATGAATTTTTCAAATGGGAATTAAATTGAGAAGTTGAAAGTATGGGTTGAATGTTTTGTTTTGGAAAGTAGAAAATTTTTGTTTTGACCTTTGGTATTTCCATGAGTGACCACATGCATGGATATGTGTGAAAATGTAGATGATTTATGACCTGAGGTTATGGGTACTCAGTTTGGCACAAGAATATGCATGTGCATGCCTCCATGGAATACCATTGGTGAGTGTGAAACCCACCAATCTTGTTCTCTTATAAAAATAGATTTTAAGAAAAGATGGGATGTTTTGATAACCAGTAGTTGTGTGGTGCGTCTCCTCGTGATTTGGAAATGTTGGTTGTGAGTTTTTTTGATTTTGATAACTCTTTGTGTTTGAATGGTGTTTCAAGTTTGAGTTCTTTTCAATGAATTGGTTTTGAGATAATGGTTAGTGGGTTATTTTGAGAAATGTTTTTGGAATATTTTTAGTTGGTACCTATGTGTTAGATGTTTGTTTGTGGTGAGTTTTGGCCGATGGATTGGTTTGATCTGGGTTCTAGATTTCCTTGTTGGCTAGTGTATGCCCCCATAAGTTTTGATGGATGTTCATAGTGCAACCACAGGTGGTTCACTGTTAGAAGACCCTCCAGTTGATTAACCTATATACCATATTCTAGAGTCTTGGAAGTTGAATCCTCATCTCTTTCATGGTCAACCAGATCCTCTCGAAGTAGAAGAGTGTATGCGGAAAATTAAAGGAGACTTTAGTTTCCTTGAGTTTTCTGAGTCATTAAAGGTGAAGTTTACCTCATTTATGCTTTAAGGCCCAATCAGGAAGTGGTGAAGGAAATTCCTGTAAGGGGAATGGAAATAGGACTGAATTTTTTGGTGCTGGACATGGTATTAAAAAGGAATTTATCTTTAATCAACTTCTTTTGGGTGTAGGATCATGTTGTTCCATTAGTGTGGCATGTCTAGTCATAAGAAGTCAACGTGTCTAAATTCTATGAAGACCTAACGTGCATGTGGATGCTTAGGACACTCACAATGTTTTTTTGGGGTTTTTCTAAGAAGCGATGTGGAGCTAGTTCGTAGGAGTAGGGCACTATCTGGGGATCAGTTTAAAGTACCTTTCCTTGAATAGTTTTTTTGGTTGTAATGTTCATTTATAGTGGTGTTTTGTGTTGTCATATTTTATTTTGAATATAGAAGTAGATGTTTTGGAATCTTTTTAGAACTTCTATTTTAATTGAACTGTGTTTTTTCTTTTAGAAACTCTAAATTTCTCCATTCTAAATGGAGGCGCCTTTTGTGTATTCTCTGTTCTGGCTGTTTCTCATTAGGATGAAATAGGATGATGCATGTACATCTTTTAAGTCCATGTATTGGTAAAAGTGCCATGTTGGATCAAGGTGAGTCTCATGGGGTGTTGTGTTTTTTTGGTTATTCTTGGAATACTATGTGGTCACTCATGAAACCAAATAAAGTGTTCTGGTTGGGGATTGACAAATTCTGGCTACGAGGTTGGAGATGATTCAAACATAAGTTCTCCAACCATAATCCCTAGAGTGAATCTCACACACAGTCATGAACCCTAGGGGTGTGAGGGACCTTAGTCTAGATTCTATCTTCTGTGTGAGAATGGGGACAATTTAATCTTTTTCCGTGGTAGCTTCTTCATCTCAAAAGGTCCTGATTTGGGGAGAGGGATGTAGGGAACTAGTCTCCTTGTTGCAATCCTCGTGAGTTGAGGGGGCCTCCTTGATTATAAGGAGGCATGGTGGGATAATTTTGAGGATCTCTGTTTGGCTATCCTTGTGAGGTTAGACTTGATAAGAACCTTCAGTTTTGGTCTGTACTCATATGGGGATGGTCATGTCCCATGGGGATGGTAAAATGCATAGTGATTTATACTTGGTTTAGAGTTTCTTTCATCAAAACCCTCATGTAGGGGTTTGTTGGACTATGTTTTCTATTCTGTGCGGAAAATTTTCTATGTTGGACCATGTGGGGTTTCCCATGTTAGTCTATGCTAGTTGGTTAAACTAGTTGGTTCATATAGTGGGGAGACACACCGTGGGTCTCATTGAAACTTCTTTTGGAGTAAACTAGTGATAGTTTTTTTCTATGATGGGGAGTCCATTCGGGACTCCTCATGCTGATAACCCAATTTAGTTTCTGGTTTTGGCTTGGCAGTGGGTAGTCTCATTTATAACTATCTAATTTCGAGTCCCTTCCTTTAGTAAATTTTGTGGGTTGGGGTGCACCTAGCGGTTTTTTTGAAGTAAGGATGTGAAAGTGTTCATCAAGAAGTGGTTTGGGTTCGTTGTTCATTCTAGGTAAGAGTTATGAGTTTTGTTTGGTAATGTCTGAAGTATTATTGGCTTGGGAGGTTAGATTATGTGGTTGTGCAAATTCCTTTTATTTTGACTGATCAATTAGAGGTGTTGTGATTTCTGGGGGAAAAAGGCATATGGTGGGGAGTCTATTTTGGACTCCTGAGTTAAATCTTGTGAATCTCTATTTCCATTTGGGGTGTTCTTTCTTTCTCCTCATTTTTATGTTTGTAAGAAATTTCCTTGATTTTTGGAGGAGTATCAGTTTTTTTTTTCAGATCAAACCTTGGAATGACTTTATGGGGGTGAAAAGTTTTCATAGTAGGTATAATTATCACATTTGTGAAATTTTCATGAGGTATTACTTTTTTTAATTTATTTACCTTGGTTAATCCTCAGTTTTCCCAAGTGTTTTTGAGGAAAAATGGAAAAATTAGGCTTGGTAGTAGGTGGTGCCCGGTTTTTGCACGACTAAGGGAAACCGTGCGCCTTGCCCAGGAAACCATGTGGCTATGTTCCATTTTGGAATAGAGGAAAACTGCATAGTTTGTACATGTTTTGGAGAGCATTAGGGATAATTGTGTGACATGTACTTCTTGGACAGTAAGGGGTGCACGATTTTCACACGGTTTGGTAAACCGTGCGGGCAAACTGTGCGACTTTCCCAAGCCATTAAAAATCTTAAAATTACTTTTATGTACTCTTGGGATTTAACCCTAAATCCCCCTTGCTCACCCCATTCAACCTCTCCAACCCTAGGCACCTCCCTATATCCCTCTTGGATCCCTTAGGCTCCCTCCTTTTGCTAGTTTTGGTGTGTATTTGTCAAAGAAACATCAAGTAAGTGAGTTTCTTCCTTGGTTTCTCCTCTTTTCTAAGGTTTCTCTTCCTCCTTCTTTGGGGTTTTGTTCTCCAGTGAGTTGGGTGAACTATTTTGGGTTTAATCCTGATTATTAGGGTTAAATCTTGATTATTAGTGTTCGATCTTTCCTTTATAGGCTCCCTTGGTAGTGCAGTTGTGGTTTAACACTGATTTCTGAAAGTTTCTGCACTTGAGGTAGGTGGTTCCATGTTCTAACATTTTTATATGCTTTGATATGCTTGTTTGGTTAATTATGTGTGCTCTATGATTTATTTTTGTGGTGAAAAAAATGATTTGGAAGGGTTTGACATGATTATGTGATAGAAATGAATTTTTATAAAGGGAAATGGCATGCCTTGCCATGGTGATTCTTGAAAGTGTTTAATTATTTGTTTGAAAGGTGAGAAATGTGTTTTTGAAGGCACTTGAGGGGTAAATGTATTGAAATTGGGGTTTTCAAAATAAATGGATTATTTTGGATTATTGGATTTTTTTGCACCTTTAAATGTGACTCGTGAATTGTATAAATAATGAGAAACATGTTTTTAAGTGAAATTGGTTTATGTCTAGATTTACAAAGGGGATTGGCCCATGGAAATGATTAAATTGGTTATGTGGTTTTCTTTTAATTTTCCTAAATGGGTTTCATGAATTGTGAAAGTGGTGTGGAAAGTATTTTTAAATGTTTTTGGTCTGTGTAAAATGGAAATTGGTTTGTTTATGGAAAATGGTGGTTTCCATGTGATGGTTTGTGAAAGCAGTGATTTTCCAGTGTGTTAATAATGCTTAGAATGTGTATGTGAAAGTGATGAGTTATATAATAAGTGGAATTTTAAATTGAGCACAAAGGGAATATCGGGTACCTTGGTGGGAAAACTAGAACTATTATGTTAGTGATTCGGAAGTGGAAAGCCTAGATTCTTCTAGTGGATTCACACTAGTTGACTTAGAAGTGGAAAACCTAGATTCACTTAGAAGGATTGAAATTTACAACACTAACTAAACATGCGATATGATCAGATACCACTAGGCCCATAGGATGTTCCCTCCCAGTGGCCCGTTAATGAGAAAGCTGTGAGTTATGGTTTTTATACCATTATTTAACCAAGGTATGAGGTTTTCAGAGTTCCACTTGTGCTAGTTACCCTTAAGGATTTACCCATGGTGCTCTATTGTTACATGATGCTTATGTGGTGTGGTTCCATCCATATATATATGGTGGACCTTTTGTGTATTTTTGTGTATTTCATTTTGAAGAAAGTTTGACATGAAATGGTTTTTCCTAAAATGTTTACTTAAAAAAGGTTTCAAAGGAATTTACATAAATGAGCATGTTAGATTGTCTTATAATGTTGTAGCATGGGATCCTTTCTTTTGGTTGGAATCCTATTGGGCTTTGGATCACACCCTACATACAACTTTAGGTGTATATAGAATTTTTTATGTATAACCTAGGTAAATGAAATATGTGTCATGAAGATGTTGCTAGTTTGGGTTGCTAGTGTTCCACTTGTTGTCGGTATTTGTGGATTGAGGGTGGTGCCCCTCATGTTGTACAGAGGTTTCTGGGTCATTTTTTAGTTTCCCTTATGTTGTAGTATTTTGAGTTTTGTTTAAAGTTTTCAACCTTGAATCTAGAAATTGTTGTGCCTTGTTTGGATTTCGTTATTTATTATTGTGATGTTTATTTCTATTGGTTGTTCATGTTTATATAAATGGGTGAAATCATTTCCAAATTATATTATGGATACCCATACACTAGTTGATAGCACGTGGGGATTGATAATGCTCTTTGGGTCATGGAATAGATAGGGTCGGGTGTCGGGTTAAATGGAACTCCGACTTGGTTTGTGACACACAAAATTTTTCCACATGGTTGGCTAAACTGTGCATGGGATAATACCTATGCAGGGGTCTCACACGGTTCATACACACAGTTTGAGAAACCATGAACAAACCTTTAAATCCTCCTCTATCAAGGACCTGTAATTAGTCACATGGATGTACGACCTGGTGTGCATGGTTAAAAAAAATCATGTGACTCCCACAACCCCTTTTAACAGGCCACACAATTTCTCATGGAAGACCACATGGTTTTAGAAAAACTTTACACCTCTATTGGCTTCTCCTGAAATTTGGTTTCCAGAGCCCAATGCTCTCGAAACTCAATGAAACACCTGAGACACCTCTTAGGCCTTAAACCAAGTCTAAAAATAACACATTTGAGTGTTATAACTCTCATAATTACATTATGAGACCTAGTTTAAAGAATGGTACATCTACTAAATGATAAAATTCAAATTCTCTTTGAAACTTTATCTAGTCCAAACCATGGGACATTACAACCTCCCCACCTTAGATCTTCTCATCCTCAAGAAGCCTTGGTGAATGATGAAGATGACACCTAACCTATTCAGGTCATGAAGTCTCATACAAATAACAGTGTTGTGTTTCCAAAGTCCCAACACACCTCCAAGCATCCCTTTAAATATACAATATATAAACCATTAAAACTCAATCCAACACTCATATTCTAAACTGAAACATCGAGACAATGCCTACCCAAGCCCATCTAGCTCAAGACATGATCACATATTTGTCTCTTTAACCATATGACCTATGATTCTCCCCACCATAGGTTTTACTATTTAACATCTAACTCCAAGCCATGATATCTCCACCATCACAATTTCCCAACGAACAAACCTTTTAGCGCTCTAATGATGCTCCTGACATGATTGTCAATTTGATGAAATGGTTGACTCTTAATCGAACTTAATTGGAATAATCAAGCTATCTTTCCCATGAAAAGTCCCAAAAAACCTTTCACTACACTTGTATCATCCTAAAGATGTTCCCAAAGTTGTCCCTCACCACCCTTATTCAGCGAAACAAGAGGGAAACAAGTCAAGCCATGCCCGTCTGACTAATCTCAAAACACTCAGCTTAGACAGATGGTTCATTTTTAAGACTATATCCCAATACCTTTAAACTAAGGTGCCTCTATATTTTCTATGATCATGCTCACCAAATATCGTAACCATCTTACTGTGACGTCTCTATCCAAACATCCTCTTGTATTGTCGTGATACAACATGAACATAGGTGTACACTCAATCCATCACATTTGGGTTGTTACCTTTAAGACATCACATTCAAGCCTGACTGAAGTCTGGGGTAACCTCAGAATCATCAATTGGAGTCCAAGGAGTCCATCCAAGGTAGTCCAAACTCCAAAATTTATAGGTGATATGTCAGTACAAATATGGAACATCCATGTATCCAGAACACTAAATAAGTCCAAAATGGTACCCACTTAGCAGTCAACTCAAAAGAAAAATAGATGGTGCACATGAGTCCATCCAAGGCATTTCTAATTGGGAATCCAAGTATCACTCATGAATAATCATTCCTTAATAATGATGTACATTATCGGAACACAATTACCAAATAGTCTATTTATCAAGACAACCAGGCATTTAATATCTTTCCTTATCTCAACATATAACCAATTCCCCCTTAGTGTACTATATATGATGTCAAGATAGGATGCATGATCATCACTAAGAAATGAGTACAATAAGAGTATATCACGATTTCCAAAAATACCTGAGGCACTTATGTCATATCCAAAGAGAAGTGCCCAACATGGTTCCAAACCAACCAAACACATCCAAAAATAGATAAGAAGAGCATTTAAGTTATAAATAATCAGATTATATAAAAAGAGTTCGGCTATAACTACCAACACATCATCATTATTTGAATATGATGACTTTATCACCCAAAGAACTCTATGATCACTCAAGAATAACCGCTATAGTTCAACCTGATTAATGGTGTCATCAAAGGTTGCATAAACAACCAACCATATCATCACTATGCTACCTTGAAAGCACATACATATTCAAAACTTACCAGCTCAAGGGAATTCAAAATTAAATTTGACCATTTCCAAATGGTCCTCCTCAATTGTGTTCCTTCCACTTGGAAGGACACACTTTCCCCACACTCGGCATGATGCTCCCTACCTCAGGAGCGTCCTAGTATTCATTTACAGAAAAAGGAAACCCATCCCATGAAACATGCTCTATTGACCCTTTAACATAGGTTCTGGATGTGTCCAATACGCTTTATAAAGGTTTAAATCAAAATATATGAAAACTAGACACTAGAAGGTACGCTAGTTTAGATTCACATTAGACGTACACATGAAACTCCTCCCAAGTTACATCTATTATTGGAAAATGGGTCTATACCCATGGTTTTCCCAAAAACTGTGGGTATAGACTCATCTATACCCATAGTTTTCATGAACCATGGGTATAGATGAAAATTTCTAATCTATACACATGGTTCTTGCTAAATTGTGGGTATAGGGTACCCACATAAGCACGAGAAGCCAAAAAATTGCGCGGGAATGCCGTGAGAAAACCTATACCCACAGTTTACATTTAACCATGGGTATAAGTGACATCTATACCCACGGTTTTCATGAACCATGGGTATAGCCTTCGGTATATAAGCCTATACCTATGGTTTATGAAAACCGTGGGTATAGATGTGACCTATACCCATGATTTTACTAAACTGTGGGTATAGGGTACCTTATATTTTGAGTGCGAAAAAATATATATAAGATAATATATGTATATGTAATCATAATTGAAATTGGTGCAGTGTTAAGGGGTTTCAACCGTGGAGCAGAGACACAGGTTCAAAACTCTAGCGAGAAATTTTATTTATACCAGGTTTTATAAATATATATATATAACATAATATATATTTATATATAAAGTTAACTGTAATTGGTGTAGTAGTGGTAGTATACTTTAGCTACAGCGCAACAATGCGGGTTCAAAGCCCATTGCCGATTTTTTTTCTATATAGAAGTTTGGAATTAATATAATTAGGTAGATATAGATATATATAAAGGTAAGTGACATAGCTGGGTTAGTGAGATGACAGGTTTTAGAGGAGCAGGTCATGGGATCAACATTCACTAAAAGATTTTTTTCTAATATGGATGGTGTATATTAATATATATTGAAAGATGTATATATATATATATATATATATATATATATATATAAAATTTAAGTATCTTGGTTGGTGAGGCACTCTGTGTTTGAGCTGCAGGTTGCAGGAATGACACTAGTTGGGTTCCTTTAAGTGATATTTTATATGTTTTTCTGATATTTTATACCCACGATTCTAAAACCATGGGTATAGGTATTTTAGTGATATTTATACCCATAGTTCTAAAACTGTGGGTATAAGTCTATGACATGGTGGAAAAAATATATACCTATGGTTTGGAAAACCATGGGTATAGGCTGTGGAGCTATACCAACGCCTCAGTTACCCACGGTTCCCAAAATCATGGGTATAGCCTATACCCATGGTTTTGGGGGATATACCCATGATTTTGAACCATGGATATAGTTAATTTTTCTTGTAGTGATCCATGCATTCCATAACATTAGGGACAAGATAAAAAACAACTGACTATCATGTCAGAACACCAGATCCTATTTTAAATTTCATCTCAAGTATTGGGATATGTTATATTTCCTTTAATGCTCATGTCACTCTACATTGGAGATGACCTATGATTCAAGTGAAACAACTCAAGATTAAAATTATTATCACTAAAATCATAAGGTTATTTGTACCTTTTTAACTAATTGATGACACCTCATGTAACAACACATATTACCTTGAGATTTCTCCACCAAACGACACATCCTTGATACTATACATAGGATTATCTTCCCTATGCATCCTAGTATCTGATGGCCCGTGCATGAGATATAAGTATAGAGTCAAATTATCCCATATGAATATAAATTTGGGTGAAAACTTACCGAGCCATCCACCACTGAAGAAGAAGAAGAAGAAGGGTAACATGACCTACTAAGTGGCTGAACATGCCTTAGGCATGTATAACTCGCTGAATCCAAGAATTACATGATGCTCACTCCTATAATAAGGGTTAAAGTGATGAATGAACACCCATAAATCCTAGGCACCACTTTATAATCCAAGAGTCCTACTAGGGATAAATGACACCCGAATAGTACCACATGTAAGAAAGCTCATCAAAGAAAAAAAAGAAAGGCTTTTAAGTTCTAAGGGTGCTACCCACCTTAGGTTAGCCCCTTACTAAGGCACAAAGATTTGATCCGACCAAGTGATCATGCTTGAAGAGGATACTAGGGCCTACTACCATCATTTAGGTCCAAGCTATAAAAGAAGAGGCCTATAGGTAATGTTCACATTCCCATTCTAAGGAAAGACCAGGAAAAATTTTAACTACCCTTACACGAGGTTTAAAACTAAGGAAAACACTTAATATTCCATTTTAAGTCACTGCATTAATTCACATTTAGTTATTTAAATGCTTAAAGGTTTATTATTAAAGAACATCTAATACTAGTCACAAGGAAATAGTATTTGGTACCTTATTTAGATAAAGTAACGAGTCACATAAGAAATTTTTATCAAACCTCCTTTCCATCATCATTTATTTAACTGAAATCCTACCATAATTAGGAAATTTATCCCATAAATTCATTTTATCCATTTTATCTATCCATAAGGTTCTCAAAAATGCGATTAGTTAAAGAAAAGTTCAATTCCAATCTATAGATGAATACACCCTTTAGGTTAAAATTGGTATTTTAATTAGATAACACCTCATATAAGTATGACTCAAAAGAAGATAACAAGTCTATTACGAATCAAAGATGGGGATGGTCAAGTAAAATGCCACTATACACCTATATGTGAACCATATATGTGGTTGTAGACACTTTAAACACCCATCCCTATATATCATATACATACCCGCATGGGGTTAAGTACTAAGGAATATATAAAGATAAAGGTGACCTATAAGGGTCTCGTCATATTCAACCCAAGCCCATAAATCATAACATTTTATTTAATGAATAAAGTTTCAACACCCTTAGTGGGTTATATCATAAGAAACATTCCCCAACTAACCTACTTAGGTTCAGTTGTGCATTTAGTAATTTAGGCATATGGGTCATCATGCCCAAGTAATTGAGTTATGAGCCTTTATATAGGCAACCGATTCATGTAAAAATGAAACTAACAACTTTCATATTTTTATGATGATCTCAAGATATATCAAACTCATATAAAATGGTTTGGTTATATGGGTCACCATTTTTCAATTTATAAAGAACCCATACACTTTATAAATTACAACTTAGCTCTCATTTAATCACAAACAATATGTTTCAACCCATGAGACCAATGGTCCATGGCTCAAACATGTCATGATTAGTTAGTTAAGGTTTCACCATCAATATATATAGGAAAAACCATTTAGGTTTATGTTTACACTTTAATAACCAATTATATATCAAAATTATAACCATGTATGCTATCACAAGCAGAAAATACAGGAAAAAATGCTAAATAAGAAAAGAATCATAACAAATAGACATGGAATTCTATTATGTAAGTAGGGAAACACATAATAATAGAACAAAAATAAACATGCTAATCATAACACTGAAATCACAAAAGCATTATGTACAAGAAAATATACTAAATAAATCACAAATCATGTTATATAAATAAGTATGCTAATGAAATACCTAAGCAGTTATAAAACTAAACATGTTTCTAAAATACCTAACATGGTATATAACAAGAATTCTAATAAACACACAAGACACATCCAACATGTTATCAGGTATTCAAGAAATGAAACATACATGACATGACATATGCATGGAATGTGAATCTATATGTTCCTATAATGATGAATATAAAGGATACTTCCTTTCCATAATGGGTCAAGGATAAAATACCATAAATTAGTAAGTAATATAAAGTACACCAATCACTCAAGGTAAAATCACAATCAACTGTAACAACGAACAATACGAAAAACAGTACCTTATTTGGACACTTAGTCTTTTCCCCATGCATAGGATGATCACTCCCAGACAAAACTATTTACCAAGCCTTGAAACATTCCCAGTCTCCTGTCTACTAGACCAAAATATCAAGATAAAGGAAAATAAATAGCCCTGATACCACTTTGTAATTCCATGATCCAGGATCCAATGAAATGGTGCCCTGAGTTGGTCGGTCACATGGCCTCAAGCGTACCTCCCCATATGCTAGAGGATACTAAATAGAAGTTAGGGTCTGATGATGGTACAATGGGGATACTATACCCTCATGATCAAAGTAGCATAGTGATATAAGGGATAATAAATAAATAAAACAATAGTGGGAGTAGTATGAATAAATAACAGAGCAACAAAAGGTAATAATAACTGATATAATGTCCAAGGATAAATTTACAATGATGCATTCATATCTATATGAGTATACACAAACTAAATTAGTAAACATATAGTAGTCAATACATACACAGAATAAGTAAATAATAAATAATGACCCATCAACTATCTCTAATAGCATCATGAGTACTAACTCGGTCCTTTACTCCCGTACTCCATCCAGACTCAAAAGGATAACAATAATAAAGCATTATCCATGAACCTAAACCTGAAAACATGATGTATGTTCAGTTACCCTAGTGAAATGGTGACCTGAATAAGGTGTGAGATATACTTAGTAGGCGAGCATCAATGGTGTCTAAATCTATCCAGTCCATGAATATAAAATATGGCTATGTGAAAGTATGATAGGTGAAGTAGTAAACAAGTTGTCTTAGGTTTCTAAGGGACACCTGGCTAACCATACCTAATTCAGTCTAAGATGAGATATCTAAACCACATTCAACCTGTAAAAATATAGGGCGTATAAATAGAAAAACACACACACACATATAATATTCCAAGTGTAAACACATGGGGATATAACTGGGCCATCATAAGGCTATATATAACCATGGACCGAACCCAAGCATGTTCTTTGGCTTGGAATAAACATCCTTAAATTAGATAAAATATCATTTATTAGATCTTTAACAAGGGGTATTAAGGTTCTTAATCAAAAGGAATCATGGGCCCGTCCAAGGAGATCCATAAAGAGGAATCCAAAGTATCACTCTCGGTATGGTATAAAGGCATAAACCACTAAGTCCATCCATGGTACACTCGATAGGGGACCAAGTATCGCTCGTGGCATGACATAATGACATTTACCACCAATCCCATCCAAGGTAAACCACTAGGGGACTGAGTATCACTCATGGGTATAATAAATCTTGATCAGCCTATAACCCATCCAAGGAATTTCTATATGGGAATCCAAGTATCACTCAAGGTGTATAAGGTGTATTCCACTGAGCTCTTCCTTGGTATTATATAAATAGGAACCCAAGTATTGCTCAGGGAGTACATATAATCTCTAACAACCTCTGAGCCCATCCAAGGAATTCCATAAAAGGATCACAAGTATCACTCAAGGCATATATAAAATCATTTAATCATTTAAGTTTAATTACAATGAGGCCATATTCATAAACATTCCATCACAACTCAATTATACAGGAGGGGTCCATGCCCGTTATTCATTTTAATTATAAAAGTAAAGGCCATGAACTTAATCATGCCATCTAACCATTAAAATATACCATTCATTTTCCCATTTTATTAAATAAGACAACACATATCTTAATGGGTTTAATTATTAATCCAGGGTGATCTCATCATTTTGATTCATATGGTTCAAGTAATTGTCCCTTACATGAGGGATTATTTATCACACCTCAAAAGGTCGTTAAGAGGAACAAAGAATTATAAGAATGAGCATGTGAAATATCACCGATAAGGGTGAACTAATTACCAAGAATCAGAATTGGTCATAGGAATATATACATCACACCCAAAGGTGTGGTTTTAGATGAGTTTAGAGTCCTCTACTAGTGTACTTTAATAAACAAGGGAAATTTAATTTAAGATGTTAGGGTCTACATATTTAATTCCACAATTTAAGGGTAACTCATGGAAAATTTGGGGTGAAACACAATGAAATATTTAATAAAAAATCTATAATTTAAGGGAAAATATATAGACCGCCTACCTTATACCAAGGAAATTCCACACGTCCAATATCAAGGCTTGAATCGAGCAGGTTTGGGAGAAATAGAAGAAACAAACAAACACCCTAAAAATAGGGAGAATTAGTTTACACCATGATAACTTTAATATGGAGAGAGAAACTAAGAATATAGGGAATAAGATTTGTAGACTCACCTAGGGATATCCAATGCACCTGATGGAGCTATAAACGGAGTCCGTATAGAGGATATATATTTATGCCTAGAGGAGGAGAAGAGGAGCTCCATGGGAGGTTTTCTGCACATGGGTAAGAGGAGAAGAAAAGGGAGGATAAGAATTAAAAGTTTGGAGATGAAAAAGGGTAAATTAATACCTTTAAATGAGGTGCATGGTTTTGTTACATAGTTGACTAAACCACGTTCCAACCATGCATGGGCTACTGCCTATATAGGGGGCTCGCACGGTTCATTCATACAATTTGAGAAATTATACACAAACTATGAACATGGTCATGTGGCCTAGTTTTCATGGTTATAAAAAACCATACAACTCCCACAACCCCACCGAACATGTCACACAGTTTCTCCTGGTGGGCCGTACGATTTTAGAAAAACTGTGCGCCTTTACTAGCTTCTCCCAAAATTTGGTTTCTAAAACCCAATGCCCCAAAAACTCAATAGAACACCTAAGAAACCTCTCTAACCTCAAACCAAGTCTAAAAAACACATTTTAGTGTTCCAACTCTCAGAATTACATTTTGAGTCTTGGTTTAAAGATCAATCCGTCCACTAAATGGTAAAATTCAAATTCCCTTGGAAATTTTATCTAGCCTAAAACATAATACATTATAATGGATTATAAATTAAAAATAAACTAGAAAGTAAGATTTACACATATAAAACATATGAAAATTAAAATAATTTCATAATCATCTTTCAAAACATTTCCCTTTGTTTTCAAAAACTGAATACATATGTTTTGAAAACAAATCCACCAGCCAAAGCCATTTTGAAACCACACACACTATTAACATTTCTCAAAATAATACATTTTTTTATTTAAATGAAAATGTTTACTTGAAATAATTTTACTGTATGATGACACAACAAAACTGAAACATCTATTTTTAAATCACTTTAAAGCACCCACCCAAGAGTATTTAAATTCAAAACAAGTTTTTAATTATCTTTGAAAACTAGTTTTCAAAAGGAAACAACCCAAAAAACTCACAAGGTTCAAGAATAACAAGTAGGAACCATATATCATAAGGAATATATCAATGTAAACAAAGGAAGGTGCCAAAACTATGAAATTAGGGGAAATGATACAAACGATCACTAGATTAAACTATCTTTAATAAATAACCAACCAAGAAATTGAATGTGTCATGGGATCTATCCTAGGATTCATAATGTGTAAAGCATATAACTGTATAAGAGTATACCAACCCATGAACCAGCTTCCTACATGCACTGAAGTTCAAACCACAAGTCATCCAATTATCCCACACAAGCCTCATTATGATGACAACCCCAACCTAGTCCTCTATGCCTAGCATGAATAGTGGTCCACTAGTGGTGTGTGAACCAACTAGCATAAAAAAATTAGATCTTACACTCAGTACCTAGTTTCCCATGTCTAAAAAGGAAGTGAGGCATAGGAATATACAATCCAAGTCTAACACACAAGTCATAACCATATACCCTCACCCTTAACAACCAATAATGAATATCCCAATACATAATATGAACCCACGACATAAACAAGAACATTATCACACAAGGGGAGAAAAATCATCTCATAAATATAAAGAAAACCCATAAAGGGGTAACAAATCAAGGGACAATCAAGGGGTGTCTTTCAAAACCATATTTTAAAATCCAAAGTTCTAACTAGGACTTTGACACCAAAACATGGCTCGAGATTCCAAGAACTTTTACATTTCATAAAACACCATTCCAAATACCATTTGAAAGATGATGGGAATCACCCACACCTTCAAAAAATTAAAAATCCACCCTCCAACATAGGTCTTATTCTTTTAAAATCCAAAATAAGGTCAAAGGCCATCCATTTCCATAAATACATTTTAAAGGATGCATCATGGCATTTTTACAAGGGGAAAATCATACACACAATTCAAATCATCATTTAAAATCCATTAAATAACCCCTTAAATAAATAACTTTGAGTTCAACACCTCACTTTAAAAGATTAACACCTTTAAATATTCCATTTTAAATATGAAAACATGGAATTCACATGAAAAAACATTTATGCCAAGCTCAAAACATAATGAACTGGTTTTAAATCACCACAAATATATCACATATAATCATAATTTTATAGAAAAAACAATTTAGAAATCAAAATAATACCTTGGATTCCAAAAATAAATAATTTCATAAAAAAACTACCTCAAAGAGATTAGAATCAATATGAAATGCTTCAAAATGTGTTTCCTTCAACTACAACCAAACCCACAAGAATAGAAACGACATATAAAAACCCTATACAACAAAAAACCCAACATTAGATCCACCTGGAACCCCTAAATTGGAAACAAGAGATATAGGGTTCATGAGGGAATCCAAAACCAATATAAAAGAGAGAGAGAGAGAGAGAGAGGGAAGGAAAATAGAAAAGGAGGAATAAATACCTTAGAACCTCTTGGAAATCTCCAATTAGAGGCTAATAATTGAACGTGGAAGAGGTTGGATCTCCTCCTTGGCTACTAATGGGCCAATCAATGTGAAATAGGGGTGAATAGGGGTGAAACCCTCTTAGTTCAAGAGGGTAATTTTGGAATTATCCAAAAATTAAACACTTGGACAGGTTGCATGGTTTAGGTACATGGTTTTCCAAACCGCGTACTAACCATGTGTTGGCCACTTCTTAGGCCAGGAACCCCTTACACAGTTTCTCCTAGGGCACTACAAGTTTTAACAAAATCATTAACCTCATATTAGGCACCCCAATCTATGCACGACTTTTGGGGTGATTTACATGGTTTGAAAAACCATGTGAAATTCACACAAAACAGCTCTATCAAAATGATAGGCCTACCCGAACAGACATCACACAGTTAGTACTAACCACATGGTCTAACTGTGATCTTCCCAGAAATCCTCCAAAACATGAATTTTTATCCTAAAACCAACCAAAACTCAAAAATTCTCAAGACAAGGTAAAATAATACATAATAAACACCATGACATGGGGGTGTCACAAACCCTCATTAGATAAAACTGGTACACAATAATGGATGAAACATAGTGTTTTTGTTCAAAAAACATTATTATAAATTTTAATTGATACATTATAATATTGATGTTATATACATTGAAAATAATATACATGGCTATTTTTTTGCAATATTGAATGAGTGGAGAAAATAAAAAAATCATTTTAATGCTTTCAAGGACTTTGATAAAATGAATATAAAGCGTGATCTCTGGGAAAATGATAATGGAAAGTATCCTAAAGTAGTTTTTTTCATTTAAAAATCAAGAAAAATATGTTCTCTGTTAAAGATAGAAAAATGTGAAATTACCTGATGGATATTCAATTAATGTTTCAAGATTCATTATCTTAAAATATCATAAGATACATGGGCTTAAAATTCATTAATAACATATTTTTATAGGGAAATTTCTACCCATAGAATTATGTAAATTGTTACCTAATAAAATATCAACATTTGTTATTGTGTCTTTTACATTCTTCATACAATTTTTTGGTAAAACTTTAAACCCCGTCGGGATTAAAAAACTTCAAGAAAGAATTTTAATGGAACCTTTTAATTTGTAGATGATATTCCCCCATCATTTTTCACTATGATGGTTCATCTAACTATGTATTTGAGTGAGGAAGTTAAAGTTGGAGGGTTCCTAAATTATTGATGGATTCATTCTATAGATATGTATTATTATCTTACTTTTTTTATCACCACTACATTAAAATTTTCAAAATCATTTCATGTATGGTTTGTTGTACCATGAATCATTTTTTAATTAGGTATTTGGGTCATTTGAAGTCTTTTTTGAGAATAAAAGTTCAACTATAAGGATGTATTGTATAAGGTTATATAGTTGAAGAGTTTCTCGCCTTTTGTTTGAGGTATCTCAATAACATTGAGACATGATTCAATTGATCTGGACATGTTGATGATAATAAAAATCAATTACAATCCTACAAAAAATAAAAAACTTCCCAATGTTAGGCCATAAATTTAAGAAAATATAATTAGTTTTATTTAAAAAAATAGAGCTTGTTCAAGCATATAGATATGTGATACTAAATAGTGATATAAAAAATCCTTTCATTGAAGAATTAAGACACAAACAAAGAGGAAACTTTGGAGTCAAACATGAAATGAGAGATATATAAAAAAAATCCATTTATAAAGAAATTATTGATTGGTATGAATGTCATGTAAGATCATAATCAATTTCATATTCATAATATGTTGATATAATTATCTTATATAACTAATAATATATTATATTTTTGCATGTGGATCATGAATGTTGATAATTGAGCTGCAGTGCCAGATGATTTGAAACATTTGGACTGAGGAACTTTGAAGTAGTCTAGTAGATTAAATGATTTTCATATTATTGACTTCATGGTTCATATAGTTTTTCACGAGGAAGGTTTGAAAACATAAAATAGTGTCATTTTCAGAAAATTAATAGAGTTTTGATACCATGAAAAGTTGATTGATACTATTGAATTAAATTATCATGGAAAATTTTCAATTGCGTTATTCAAATGAAAGTGACTCTATATTTATAGAGGTGTGAGAAAAAAGATTAACTACAATTTAATTATGTTAACTTATCTCAGTTAACTGATAATCATGAGAGTGAAGAACATGATCCATTTATTTTTGATTCACAAGATAAAATAGTATATTATGTGAATGAAATATTTTATGAAGGGTGGAGTGTTGTAGTCCATGTCAAGATGAGAGACTTGTATGATATGGGTGATGAAGTTGAAGAATTGTTTTATTGCTATAAACCTTATAAACAACATGAGATTTATATATTTTTCCATAATGATATTGAAATAATCAGTCTTTCAAGGGAGGGTGAAGATGATGAAATCACATTAAAAATGGAGGATAAAAATAATATGGTCAATGATGATTTAATTGATTGTATGTTCAGTACTCCTTCACATTATCTATTTTTTTAAATTTATAATACATGATTTCAATTAATTTATATACAACATTTTCAAAAAAAATCTTGTTTTATTTTTTATATCATGGTATAACTTGTTTTATATTCTTTTTGGATGTAAGAGTATCGAAAATGAAATGATTTAGAGATATGAATAGTTCTTTCACAACTCCTATACAGTTGGGTCCCACTTTCAATAGGCATGCTCCTTACTTTTGATATAAACCCTTTATGCAATTTGATTCCATATGATATGCTCCCATATTCATTAGGTGTGCTCCCTACTTCTAGTGTTTCTTTTGGGATGTCGGGGGGGGGGGGGGTGGAGAATCTAGAGAGAATCCATTGACAGAGCACATGGTGTCATAGTTTTTATCATGAGAGTATTGGAGGGTGAAAATTATTGGTATGTAATTTTCAATGTACAAAAATAATTTATTACATCTATATAATAATTTTTGAATATATTAATTGAATTTTTTTTTATAATAATAGGACACAAACAAACATAAATACATCATATGTTTGGAGTTTGAAACAATTTAAAGTAGTTGTTCCATTTGACATGCATCAGGTGCCTACAGATGATTCCAAAGGCTTATACAAGCATATTTTAGGGCAATTAGCATTTGATATGACATCCCTTCCCATCACATATAATGACTATAAGCACATTCCCATCGAATAGAAGAATTTAATTTTTGATAAATAAGTGAGACCAAATAAAAATATATATATTTAGTTTATTTTATTTGATATTCCCATCAAATGTATGTCTTATTATTTTTTACTATCTAATATTCAGTCCCTTTTTCATTTTGAGGTGCATGACGTAGTTTTGTATTAGTATAATTTGAAATTTTTGGAAGAAAAGTGGAAGGAATTTATGTATAAGTTGTTGTGTGAGTTAAATAACACATCCTTGATTCTTTTTCAAATGTATGAAAAGGTACCTGAAGAGATACCATGGGATTAATGAACATCCTTTGTAAATATGTATCATTTTGATTCATATAAGGTATTTGATATTTTATTAGTAAATTGATACTAATTTATTAAAAATAATGAAATTTTTATTAATATTACACTCTTTTAGAAATATTCTAAAAAAAACTCAACAAGTAGGGACAAATAAATCATCTCACATACAACTGGTTCCAAAAGTTTTTTGAGGAGAAGATTGAACAAGGTAATATATTAGATATTATTCAATATAATTTTGTGGTATATTAAGTATTTAAATTTTTATAATCATTAATTTTTTAATTTGATGATATAGGTTAAATAATTTGGTCATGGGGTCATTAAAATCATGTTATGGTTGATGTTCATAAGAAAGTCGATGAGAATTATGTAAATGAACTTGTTGTAAACATTTGGGTAAAAATATAAATTAAAATCCACTTTTTTAAAGAATTATATTTTATCAAAATTTTGTATATTTATAGTAAAAAATAAAGAGGAATTATATGAAAACCCTCGTGGCCATCATTAGTATCCCACAACAATTTTATTGCCCAAGTTTTGGGAAAGGAGCATGCTGGTTGTGTGCAAGGGTTGGGTATTGGACCCTCCCCCTTAGGAGTCTTTGGGAGGAACTCATTTTCATTCACTATGATGCCTCCACCTACAATTCTGAGTAATGTTACTATTCTTAATCAATTAAAATCACAAAAGAAAATTTCAATCTTTGAGTATAGAATATAGGAGTAGAATTCATGATGGATAACATGAGATGAGAAAATTTGAAACAATGAGGAGTGAAGGTCATGACTGAGAGAATTCCACTAGACATTTAATTCTTGATATGATTTGTAATAAAAATGTTATATTTATTTTAATATGTTTATATTATTATGATAATTGTCCTAAATATTTTTTTTATGAAAAATATCTAATTAAAACTTTTTTATTTTCTAAATTATATTTAATATACATATCATATGAACTAGAGGATGGTAATCGTTATGAAAATTAATATCTTCGATCAAAACCAACATGACTTAGATGGGTAGAGTTAATGTTGGATCCCCCTATTCATGCATTGTATATTTGACATCAAAACTTATATATGATGCCTTTGCAACATCTAACTAAAACAAAAATATTTGTGTATTTAAAATGTAGGGTGATTTAATGTTTATAATTGTTGAATTTTTTGTTTTTCTTGGATATTGAATATATTTTATTATGTATCTTGTGAATATATTTATATTTTAAATTAAAGGTAGTGGAATATTTAGATTCCCTCGATTTTCAACTGATTTTTTGGGTGTTTAGTAGTAATTTAAACAACCACTAAATTAAAAAAACATCACTAATTATAACACAAAAATTTTAATAACTGCTATCCATTGTTAAACCATCGCTATGTATTGTTAAACCATCACTAATTACTTAAAGACAATTTTAAGCACCACTAATTTATGTAGAAAATATACAATTTCACTAACCACTTCAAAAAAATTTAATGATCGTTATAACCGATGCTAAATTTTATAATAATACTATAAGTTAAACCAATGAATTCATTATAGCAGAAGTTTTTGAAACCACCAACAATTAAAAATTCACAATGGTTTCACATGATCACCACTAATAAAAAAATTTCCACTGATCAATAGCTAAATTGGTTAAATGCATTGATTTGAGAAAACACCATGAATCAATTAATGACGGTTTAAATGACTACATAATTTAAAAAACTATCGCTAGTTGATGTTTTTCTTATAGTGCATGCACACACAGATACATTTATATATAATTATATGTATTTGTATCTATCTCTTTGTGTGTGTGTTTCTCTTTCTTTAATATATTATTTTATATGTATATTTATATATATTTATGGATATTTGTGTGTGTATTAATATATATTTATATTTAATTATATATATATTTGGATATATTTATATATATTTATATATTTGTGTGCATGTATACTTATATTTACACATATTTATCTGTCATTATGTGTGTGTAAGTATATTAATTATTAATAAAATTAACTAATGATGAGACTAAGTAAGTGATATTGGTGATAGAGTGTTATGAGAAATAGGTTGATGGTTAAAATCTAATCACACTCCAATACATGATGGAATTAAGAAAAGCGGTTTACTAAGTTATGAGGTAGACTTGGGTATGCAGGATGGTATGGAAGGGCCACCCAACTTATTAAACATGAAAAACTATCATTGAATGATTCAAAATGATTTTTTAAAACTTTTTAAAAACTATTTTTTGGTACAAGTATTTATGATGTATTTGAAAATCCACCCTAAATCATTGTAAAGTGGTTTAAATTTTCATTTACCACTAAAAACCACCACTAAAAAACATTTTTGGAAGAGTTTTAATCATCACACACACATCCAATGAATGTTGGCCATCACATGAAATAAATTTGTCACCATGTACAATATTAGCCTCCTAAAATGTCAAGTGTCTCTATGTGAAATAAATATCATCCAAACTATTGTAAAATATGGATAATGTCTAATTAATCTCCACATATCTCAACAATCTTCCACTTGGATTCTGATTTCAAAGATACTATTATACTCTAGTTGTGTCACTCCCCTCATTCCTTCATCATCTTTGAATCTTAATCAAGACACAAGAGTGCCTCACCTTTTCAATGGCCATCACCATGGTCATTAGGTTTTCTGAATTTAGGCTCCCATGAATCTTTCTCAAGTACATATATTTTTTATTCAATAAACCTATGATAAAATGATATTTTAGATGAATATTATTGGGTTTAAACTAAAAACTATATTTTTTTCAAGTTGCATTACACTCCAACTATCAAAAAATAACACATTATATTATTGATCTCTATCAAATTCATTTATTAAATTCCTTATCCATATCATCTCTTTATTTTATCCTATAACATAAAAATATTATACTTCTATGGTAGGAAGTTTCACAATCTTCTGTAATTATGACACCCAACCCAACATTGTATCTCCATATATATAAACATAACATGTTGCACTTATCTTACTATCAATATCACCACCCAAGTTTATATCAACATATCCTTATAAAGACATGCCTAATTTAAAGAACAAAGCCATGTACCTGCTTCTCTTTAAATATTTGAGCACCCAATTTTTTATGTTTGGTTGTGAAGAACCTGTTTTCTAGATAAGTTTCATAAATATTTTAAATGAGAGATTTTAGAACTTATAATGTGGAAATAGATAGAGGCAGTAGCCAGTATAAATTGGGTGTCCAAAATTGAGTAGTAGTGACGAAAATAACTTTCTAAAAGTATAGAAGTATAGAAAAATGAGTTCTAAATGTCTAACCATTCACCAGAAGTTTCAAGTTGAGTTGATGCATTTAGTTGACAGCTAGAGGTATCCTTGATTGAGCAACAATTGTTTTCAAATATTGAATGATGGTGGAATTAAAAGACCAACTGACTATTATGGGAGATTGTCTATAAATATATAGACGGGGTCACTTGTATGAGGTTAGTGTTCTAAAGTTATATTCTTCTATTTATGGTTGATAGTTGGTATGCAAGAGTTTATGATTCATACATCCTTGGACTAGTTTAGAATTTATAAACATGAAACCAAAAATAACAAAATTTACTAAAAAATATCATATGATCATAATACTAGAGTTCAAAACCACAAAGAATAGGGTAAAATACTACTTCAATTCAATAATTAAGACTTAATAAAATAATAATGAGTGAAAAAAAAATATAATTAAATTGGAAAAGTGAAGTATGGTGATGATTTTGGAGAATAAGAAAGATAAAAAGTACCAAAAAATTTCAATTTTAGGTGCATGATATGATGAAGCATAAAATAATGAATGAACAATCATATGGTTGTCAAAATAGATTCTAAGTGAGTCACTTGGTCAAGGAAAACACACTCCATCCCAAAGACTCTCATTTTATTATGGTCAAACACTTCAGATAATCAAAGAAATAGGTAACCCGAAACTATATTTAAACATATAAAGTAATTATCCTAATGATTATAGTGAAAAAAATATTCTAGTTAATGCATTAAAAATCACTCACTCACTCATCCAAAAAACAATGGTCATGCCTCATAGAATGAGAGAGATATATATGAGAATAAAGATGAATGAAAAAACCCCAAGATAAATTTCCATTTAAAATATAATACTTCACTACATGAAGCCCCCTACATTTCTATTACCACAATAGAAAATAAATCACCCTCTCATGATAGTCATGAGAGGGTGAGGAAAAACAATAAAAAAACTACATAATAGAGCAGAAAAACTATTCAAGTAGGCTCTCTAGATACAACAATTCATACCCAGGTCTACTTATCCTATGATGATGGATTCATTCATGAGCAGTACTAGCTTCAATTTATAAGCATTGAGTCTATTTTTAATCTCAATTATATTCATATTTAATCTCCATTCAAATTATTTTAAAAATAACAAATAAATATCACGTGGGTTATCAACTATCCCCCCAGAGATAAACTTCTAAAAATGTCTCTAGGATAAAATATATTTTAAGTGAATATTTTGATACATATGCCGCAACCATGATGTAGAGGTAAACCCCACATGCGTTTTATAATTTACTCCTAACTATATGAAACTTCACCACACCAAAAACCCCAGCACCATGACATAAAAAACTCTCAATATGTCTCGAAACTCCTCAAAATGACATGTAACTTCCACTCCAATTGTTTCATGTAGTTGTTTTTTGTATATCTTCCCCTCTTATTACATGCATACAATAAAATTTCCACAACCACACCAAAGGATTAGTAATTTTACACTTTGACACCACCCATGATTCACAACCAAATTACCCATGATATAACACCAACCATTTTCTTCATTAATGCATGTGGTTTGGACCCTCACCATGACACAAAACCATCTTATCCGAATTTTTTCTTAGCGATTTATCAATTATTAAGATCCCTTGACTTATAACACTAGAAATTACATCCATTACATAGAAATAATCCTCATTTCACCCTTTTAACTTCCTTGTGCAACATGACATGCATGGTGTTTCACTCGTCATAATAGTGACCATTTTCTTCTTCATGCACCATAATTAAGCATGGGTCTCTTCAATGCATGTTTGGGTGACTTCTTCTTTATGAAGGCATCTCCTGAACTTCATAGATGAAAACTGGAATTTCTGGGCCTTCATAGGGTAGTTTTGATCTTCATGCATGCATGCAAGTCCATCTTAATTATCTTATGGCCTTTACAGTGGTGATCTCAATCTTCATCTAAGAGTTAATGGAAGTTGCACGGTGGTTTGATGAGGTGTGAACAACAACATGAGTGGGAAAGGCTTTGTCCTATGAGGGATACATGGGCGTGACACCAGAATGAGGCCTCATTTTTAAGTATTAATATCACCCTAATTCCATAATCCCACATTGAAGTGTCACATCAGTTGGCTTTGCTTATTATATATAGATGCAAGGATCATACCTCAATCAAGTCTTTTAGGCCTTCCTCGACTAGTGAGAACCCTACCTCCCCTCCTTCTGGTGCTGACCTTCATTGTCTCTTACCCCTACATGCTTACTTAGTTCCACCACATGCTCCATGTACTACTTATGTTCCCTCTTTTGTTGAGTGATATGCCAGTTTTTTATATTTTAAAAAATATAAAATTTTCCCTTTGTAAAATCTCTTTAAGATTCACTCTTTTATCTTTTTTTAAAAAAATTTCTTTATAAATGTATATTACCATAAAGAATTTAAATTAATAAAATTTAGGTAAGAATTATCAATTAAATTATAAAATTAATGAAATTAATTAAAAAAATGTGCGGATGAAATATAATCCTCAAACCCCCCCACACTTAGAATTTTCTTCTTCTAAAACATGTAATATAAACATTATTCATAAGCGAAATCCATGCTACCAATATTTAGATACCAAGGTTATAAAAATAAAATAACTATTAATGGGTGTAACATCCCTTAGCCTTGGATCACTAATTTATTCCCGAACCGACTGTCACCACTTGACCTCAGGCATGCCTCCCCATACGCCAGAGGCTTCTAGCTAGAAACATAGGTCTATAGTGGTACAATGGGGAGACTATACCCACATACTAGAGTAAATAAATAGTGAAAATAAAGGCAATCATATAAAGTATCCAGATAAATAAAGCATCAAAACAACATCCAAGCAAGTGACAAAAAATAATCAACATAACCCATGCCATATTAAAATGAGAATATCCAATACATGTTAGGAAGTCATACTTCACCAGAAGTCCTATACATCACAAATAAATCATCAACCACAGGTTTCTTTCCCTTGTTCTATCCTATAATCATGAAGGTTTTCTCAGGTACCAAACAACAGCCCAGGCAGGGTGCGAGTAAAACTTAGTAGTCCAACACCAATAATGTTTATAATCATATAAATCTTGATAAATAAAGTGCATTATAATGTGAGTAATGAATAAAGTCAAAATATAAACAAATAAAACCATTATCAATCCTAGAGTTCCTAAGTGAAACCAGATATCGACCATACCTACTTCAGCCTAAGTTTAATATCTATATCCATAATTCATTATCAAGCATAAACATCGACCCAATGGGGTTAATACCATGTGGTCAAAGTAACCGGGGAATAATTCCAAACAAAAGGGGATCACCCATGGCATTCTATGTAATTAGGTGTTATCACTGAACTCAAGGGGTAATCACCCCAAGGTGTTCTAAAGTATTAGGCATCATTGTTGAACCCAAGGGGAATCACCTAAGACATTATAAAGTTTTAGACATCATCACCAAACCCAAGGGGAATCACTAATGGAATTATAAAGTAGCAGACATCATTTTTAAACCCAATAGGTATCACATATGGTGTTCCAAAGTATTTGGAAACATTTTCAATTCCTAGGAGGATAATATTAAGAAATTAAAGTAATTAGGCATCACCTCCAAACCTAAGGGGAATCACCCATGGCATTATAAAGTATATGTGGTGTCATCGTTGAACCTAATGGGAATCACCCATGATGTTTTAAAGTATCAAATGTCATTGCTGAGCCCAAGGGGGTTCAACCCAATGCATTCCAAAGATTTATCATAAATAAATCACACATGAAACTTATTAATAAATTTATTTAATTTAATGAATATCATGTCTCATTCTTGAGTACCCTTGGGTCCATCCTCTTTATTTTCCATTTTATTTTTTTATATTAAATCCCCAAAGGAAAAACACCCATACATCCATTAGTTCAATTATAACATGTCTCATAAAATAAATATGGTCACCTGATCCTGGATCCCATCCCAGACATCCCTATCACATAAATGATCATTCGATTAAGTTATGGAACCCCTATGGTCTCCCCTTTTAAATTATGAAACTTTATTTCTCAATTTAAGCACACCCCATGGGTGGATAAAGTCTTGGTCAGACTCACACAATCACATATCAAGTCTAAGGTACCCCTAAGGCCACCTATTTAATTTTATAACTCACTTTACAAGGTTAAGTGCACCCCATGGGTGGAAAAAGTAATGATTTATTCACCAATTGGATGTCCATGGACCATTCAGAGGTTCTATTTTATGATTTAGGACTAATAGTATTTAATTTATAATTTTAGGTCAAACACAAGGTAATGTTGGCATGACTGCACAATCCATACATCAATAAATAGTGTAATAATTTCAATATAGCTTATAAACCACATACCATTTACTCATATAATTCCACTCATCCGATATCACCCTTTAATTTGAGATAATCTGGTAGAAATAGAAAAAGCATAAGAAAATCCTATAAATATAAAAACACACACATAAACACATGATATTTCTTAACAATTGAGGAAACCTAGAAATAAGTGAGATGTATTGATAGAATCACTGCTAGCTCTTGGTTGAAAGTCACAATAACTGATTCAATTGGAGAATGAAGGATAAATCCCTCTTAAAGGGTATGGACACCAAAGGGGAAGGCACTTGGCCACACGTACTACCCAAGAGAAGGCTCTCCCATTTTAATAAAAACCCCAATTAAAATTATTAATTTAAAACTTAAAAAATGACCATCAAACCATTAATGGATTTAATTTTCATTCATGTAATGAAAAAATAAAGATAGGGGGATCCTCCCCTATTTTATGGAAATTCATAGTGTGACACATGTTTTCACACAGTGAAAGGGTTGTAGTCTGTAGGCTTCAGCTACATACTGACTTGTTTCTCCTTAGGGTCTTACTGGGCCACTCCTAACCCTTGAAACACTTATAACCTACCAAAACACACATGCACTGGATAAAATTAATAGGTTTCATACCTTGGATAAGGGTTGGGGTTTTAAAATCTCCCCACCTTAAAGTAGTCTGTCCTCGAGATACTCTCTAAAGAAACATTAGGCCTCAATGGTAACCAACATAGCCTGATGATCCCACATATATAACTCTCTCTCCCAAACCTCTATTGGATATGCCCATACTGCCACTACGCACACACCAGAGGAACTTTCTCACCATAGATATCCTCTTTCACTAAGATCAACCTATACAAACTGGATTCTCCTTGAAGGACATGTCAACCCTAAGATCAATATTTACTAAGGACCCAAATACAGGGCCCCGATCATACCTATGAGTCATGACATCAATTTCATTTGATTTAAAAATTATTAATCCCCAAATGAGACCTTTACTAGGTTTCATTACATGATTTACTCCCTAAATCATACAACAAAATAGGGTTTCACACCTAAAATCAAGTGATGAACTGGGGTTTTACCCCCCAAATCATGTCATGACCATATAAGATAGTATATGACCTTTTCCTACTCCAAGAAAACTTCATCCATTTCTGGATCAATTAAACATGATCTAAAGTCTCCTACACAAGACTCGACCTGATCATCGCTAACTCACCAACCTCTAACCAACACAAAGGAAAACATCCCTAAAGCTAAGTGGTTCTCCCAAGAACTACTAAACTTAAAGACGTATGCTCACAACATGTACCTTAATATACGAAACATCCAATTAGATTATCCATCAATATAAAGATAATAGGTAGCACTCACAAGCACCCGTGTACCAAGCATCCTTATAACACTCACCAGAATCTACTTCATGCATCTTTCATGAACCATCATGGTCACCATTCTCTGATGCATAAATCAAACTATACACCTCCAACTGGTCATGGTAATGCTAAATCTACAGCCAAACCAGCTCCATTTCTCATAACCTCACTGGCCCATATGTTGTGGTGCTGATTATTTCAACCAACCCCACCACAATTCCCCACTTTTGGTGGAATTCATGAAATTCCAGAATTTACCAACATCACACCTCACTAGTTAATTCCACTAGTCTACACCCATCCATTTCTTACCTAATCAATACTATCATAACCCACCATATCACTCCCGATAATAGTCATAACAAAAGTCCTTACCTCATTATTCATGTCGGCATGTTATTACATAACACCAAATTCCCACAAACTCGATTACCTCACTACCCCACTTCTTGATAATCACACTCGATCATATCATGTAACTATAAAACCATATTTAGTGATTTTCAAAAACCGATTAAACTAACTTCACCAAATTTTCACATGCTGAAACCTCTAATAATGTTCCTTCTATTTCTTTATCTAATTTTTCCACTTGTATCTAAGTGAGACTATAAAATTGTAAGAACCTATAGGTTGGGTTCATCAATACAAAACCTCCTGAAATTTATTGAAAATTGATTAGAATGAGTTTTATATGATCAAAATATCCATGGTTTTCTCCCCATCATGATACTTCCTTATTACTGATCCATAATCACAATCCTACCCAATATCCACCATCAAACAATGTTGGCATCCTTGAGTCCCACTTGCGTTACTTGAATAAGTCCTCAACTTGAGTCCTACTTGAGACTTCATTAATACCACGATTCCTCATGCCATAACTTTATAAACTTATCAAAAAGTCACCACCATACACCTAGTCTTGATGATTCTAACTTAAGGTCCATGAACTTGCTCACAATTACATGAAACTTGCATTATTCATACTACGAGACCTACCTAAACCTACTAGAAACTCACAACCATGTCGATGCCTAACCCACTATAACTGAGGTATTATATGATCCCATATTCATCACACTGATTCACTCAACCCCTCAATATTTCATAATAAAAAATGGTTATCACACTATATTCCATTTTTCATAAAATATACCAACTTATACTTCATATGATTGGATCGCCTTAGTATCACTAAATTACTCATGAACCCATGGTCACTTCATCATCGCTTATTAATACCTAATCTTTCACATCAGTCATACCCAAATTCTTACACCCCCAAGATAAACTAAACCTGTTTATAACCTAGATTATCTCTTACTCTAAACAATATACACCACAACCTCAAGGGTTTATACCCTCTTCCTAATCTCAATTAAACAAGGAATCTCACAAATTTCCACCACCATTTCATAACATATTTTCCATAGATACCATTATAAACCACAACCTCACTTTATAATTCTTATAAAACTAAGGATTCCTAGACCCCATTGGAACATGCCGACACCTCATAAGGTCATAACCCTAATTATTTTCTAGGAACTAAACAAATATGTCCCAAAACAGTCTATCTACATGCTAGAAGCGTTAAATTCAATAACCTTTCATTTTTATCTAACATCATGACCTCAAATTAGGTGTCAAATAACTTTACAAAATAAAACTTTGTATCCCAAAGATTCCTCAAAACCACCCATCGACATGTCTCACATGCCATCTAAAGCTAACCACATCAATTTAGACACCAATATTACCTCCAAAGGCTATGCTTAGGTTGCACCATTCCACATAATGAGTAGGTTAAAAAAATCCATACACTTTTTTATGGTAAAGGAGTACCTCGTTTAACCTATTGAAATAATTCTTAACAACTAACATTTCCATCTAAGCATACCCAACAAGCATACACCCTAGTGTTACTCTGCTGCACCACCTGACTTGACTAGCTCAATTCATTACCCATCAAACCTAAGCTCAAGAGACAAATAAATTAGATGACTATGCTCACTGCATGTTGATCTCATCTAATTGAAATCATCCCACTCGATGCTTCCTTTCTAACAAGCCTAAGGCATATCTGTAAAGACCCGATGCTATACGTACATGGACATTACATTACTTTTGCGGAATACTTAGTACATAACAAAAACACACACACAAGGATCGTAATAGTTTAGTGTCTTTGGAAACTCGGAACGTAGTCTTCTAATCGTGGGGAAAGATCTTCAATATCTCCCATAAAGATCTTCCCTTTTTTTAACCTAAAACCTTTCTTTATATCCTGGGGAAAAGAAAACATAAAAGGGTGAGCTCAAATGCTCAGTAAGGGTAAACAAAAGAAAAATCAATCACATCATATTCATAAGAACATAACTTTTGGAAATCTTAACCTGCAAAAGAGAGCATAATTTCATAACATGGGATAAATCATAGTAGTGAAATGAAATCCCAATAATCATAACTTAAAACATGAAACTTTGTGGCATACATACATAATCATAGAGAATCATTTCTTGTTAGTCAAGACTCATTGCCAAGACTATCTTAGTGGACAAAGTCCCTTTCTGAATCGAGTAACCCTCGTTTCAGTCCTGTTTCACTGAACCGGTATAACCTACCATTTCAGCCATGTCTATCTCATGAGATATAAAATATTTACCCAATGCATTGGAGGGAGATATAGGTCCCACCCATCTTATAATGAATCCTTTCTTATGTGTGCCACATAATCATAAACCATACATCATAGCGTAACCCATGTAATAAAAATGGAATTCTTAAACAACATGACATCATAAAAAAATTCATATAAGATAAAGGAATTCATAAAAATATTTCCATCACAACATGATAAAATCAATGTTATAATAGGGATAAAAACAGAACCCTTTATTATCTTAGATGGAAAATAATTTTGATAAAACACTTGAACTTCATTCTTGAGGAAAATATCCTTTCTACTTCAAAAACACTTTTTATTTCTTAACATGTCATACAATTCTAAACTAAAAGAATTTGATTAAAAATAAACTTGAAAACTTATAACGGAAGATTCTTGGAAATAATGTTTTAAAAATCCATTCTTTCCGTATAAGTTAAAAAAAAACATTCTTCGTACTTTTGTCGGAAAGGTCAAAAAGTACCTCGTATGAAAAACGAAAAAAGATTCCTTTCATATCCTTTACTGAAAACTCACCGAAGGGTAAAATTGGACTTAAAAAATATTAGGTGGATGGAAATAATTTTACATATTGTGGAAACATGGATTTGGATGACAAAATACACCCCAGTAAATACTAAAGTATAAACAATCTCGGATAAAAATGAGATTGTGATATTTCCCTTACCTTAGGTCCGACTTGCTTTGTAAGTGTCTGAACCTACTGTATAATGATTTAAATCATGTTATTGACTTATTCCATAATCATATTCATTGTTATTATATCATATATGGTCCACTTATGACTTTATATTACCCGTTCTTTTGTAAATTAATGTTAAAGTAGCGTTTTGGGTAAAATCGTCTCATTTGTCGTTCGTGTTTTTAACTTGTAATTATTCATATGATTACTTAGATCATGATTAATTAATTCAAGAATATAAAACATGATTTATATATATATATATTCAGAATATACATATATAATAAATCATTAAATGGAAAGAAATACACCGTTCATGGAGACGGTAGTCCGTACGTACGCATGAACGCTGTTTTCGTTTCCTTATTGAATTGAATGGAATTAAGTAGATGAAATACATATAATTATAAATAATTCCAGTATCATTATTAGGTCATATATTTCATTAGTACTTATTATATATACTTTATAATCATTCATAAATGGTTAATCATTGAGAATGAATCTCATCGCGTCGTGGAGACGGTAGTCCGTACGTACGCACGAGCGATGATATCGTTCCCATGGTCGTGGAATTGTGTTGAAGTGTATGTATACTATTTAAGTATCAATATAAATTTATAATAATCATATATAGTTACTCATTACACCTTTATACCCATCCAATTAAGGTGGTGGCGGAAAATAGATTACACCACGGCGTGGAGACGGTATTCCGTACGTACGCACGCGCGGTGATTTCCTTTTTCCGTAGGATGGATAGAAGGTTAATTAGAGTTGTTTAATATTTATAATAACATATCAGTATATAATAAATACTTATGTTATTACTTTATCGTGAAACAACTAAATAAGAAGAAGTTGAAGAAGAAAGAAATTGAAAAGATCGGTAATGGATATTACCTCTTCTTTGAAACGCCTCTTTGAATCCTCCACTTAGGGAACTAAGATTGGTCTTTAAAGAGGAACAGGACCTCTAGGATTATTCTAGGGAAGTGGAGAAGGGATTTTGGCAGGGGTTGGCCGAGCTTGAGTTCTCAAATTGGTGTGAGGAGGAGTGGGAGGAGGTCCCCTTTTATAAGGGAGGAGAGGGGCACCTTAGGAATATCTCAAAATATTATTTTATATTAAAGTCAAAATCGGTTTATAATGGTTCCAAAGGGTCTTATTTCGAATTTAAAGTTGGGATGGGTCGAAATACTATCAACCAATAGGATTTATACAAGTTTAGGGTATTCTTTTAACCTTATCAATTAGATTTAACTCTAAGTTAAATAATTTAACTTTTACCGTGTCTTTTTGTTTTCTTTCACTATATGGTTAATACACTTACTATAACATGAAAAACGAACCCCAAATTGTTTATTATTAATATATATATCCTTATCTAAGTCATTTTGCCGAACCTTAGATTTTTATGAATAAAATAACAATTAATAATATAATATTTTATTTAAAAACTATTTTGTGTCAATTTTGACACTATTTGATATATGATTTTTTTGAAAGTCATAAAAGAATTATATGTTCGAACCAAGTTGATTAAATCAACACTAATATATCATAGTAATCTAGAAAATTATTGGAATTCATAAAAGGTCTTAAATTACATTTATTTAGGTATTTATAATATCAATTATGTCAATATTTCATTAATAAGATAATTACTGCATCATCATTGTGTCATAAATAAATTAACTTATATGATGTCTAAAAATTACAAATAAAATACCATTATGTATGAAATTTTTTTAGCTTTCTAATGAATATTTAAAATGGAATTTATCTTATGTATAACCCTATATTAAAAATGTTTTAGTAAATAAACTTTGATTTTAACTCTTTTAACTCTTCTTTGAATTAAATAATAATAAATGTCCTAATCTAATCCAAGTGGGCCTAAATGATAATATTTTACACTTAAGGTTGTTTTTGGTCGAGATACACTTGTCCAATAGAATTAGGACATGTGTTAGGGTAATATTAATATCATTCTTACCCTTAATTACCCTATTTACTTTTAACCGTGGTAAATAAAAGTAAAAAGTTACTATTCACCAAAAATTATTTTCATCTCATTGAACCAAATTTTACTTACTGACATCAACCGTGTCTCTCGGATTTTTGAAATTCCATTCACATAAGCGGTAAAATTAAGTTTTATGAAAAATTCAGTTTTTTAACTACCACTTAGTAGTTTCACTATTCATCAAAAATTGATGTTTTTCAGAACAATGCCAAAATTTCATCCTAAGCTATATTTCATATTCCAAATTCAAAAATGAAGTCTATTTTACCAAATTAATAACATAGAAGTTGCATTAATTAATTTTATAATTAAATCCCGCTGTTAAAACAAATAGCGTGTTTTTAAGAAACAATATCTATCAAAAGATTGACACTTGATTATGTCTGGTTTAAATGTGAAATTACATCCAATGACCATCATTGTATTAAATTGTAAAAATATATTCTAAATATACTTTAAAACCACTAAAATTAATAATTTATCACTATTAATTATTTCGATTAAAAAAGTTGATTTTAATTATAATTTTGTAATTTTCACTATTCATCAGAATATGAAAGTAATCCGAAAAGTACCAAAATTTCACCTTAGGCTAAATTCGATACTCCGAATCCAAAAATGAAGTCCATTTTGAGAGCTAAAATTTCTAAAATTTTAAAAAGTGGTTATTACTATTCATAACAGCTAGTTTTAATAATATTTTAATAGCATATCGTTGTTTCGTGAAACTCAGTATTGCGTACTACACACGCTATCGAGGAAGGTTGCGATTGCGTGTAATGTAAGGCAAGTCAAAGATGTGTGTTGTGCAACTCCTTTTGGTGTAGCGTACAACACAAGACATTAATAAAATTAAAAAGAATATTTTTCATAAAATCTCGTGCTGTTACATTCTATCCCCCTTAAAATGAATTTCACCCTCGAAATTCTTCGGGGTTATAAATGGTTTACTATTCGAAAGTTTCTTTAATAGAAACCCACATCGTAAAAAAAAAACCAAAACTTGGATTTAAAAAACTAAAGTATGAAATGTATCGATTACCCAAATAAACTAATCACTGGGTTTCCACATAGGTGAAAATATGGATATGGAAGAGAAATCTAACCATCATGTTCTGATGGAGAGTGGTAGAGAACATGGCTATGGAAAATCCAGCAATCACAAAGCCATAAATTTGTGACGATCTAAAGTACCATCTGATTCATCAGATATAAGATCACTAGGACAACATTTTTGGTTTTCAAGATCGTTTCCCTACAGTTAAAGAATTTGAATTAGAATAAATACTTACTTTATTTTGGTACAATCTCACTGTTTTTCGTGCCTTTAACAATTTCCACTTCATTTCTTAAATAAATGATGTTGAATTTGTTATTCTTGAAGTGTTAGCAGATCATGTGATAGAATGACGGGTCATTCCATCTGTCTCAAACAAAAGGTTAGCAAAAAATTATATACATAAGTCGATCTATAGTGAGATTAATCATATATGGTTCCTAAAATGGACTTATACATCATATGTCATACAGCTTAATATAATAAAACTAGTTTCTACTAAACAGGGACTTCCTGTAGGCCAGTGGTAGGCGATAAAGGCCAGTCGCACTTCGATTGTGGGTTCGATTCCCACAGCCTTGTCCGAAGCGATGGGCTGTCGCCCATCCTGCAGGTTGTCCTTTTTCTAAAACTACATTACTATAACATCCCATAAATAATATCGAAAATCTTCTATCCTTAAACAATACTAACTTATGTCCAACATAATCCATTATAATCTTTAGGCTTATCCATAATACTACAGTCCACTCTCATAATATAGTGAAAACGATTACCAGAGATTTAATACTGTCGTTAATCCCCATATATCATAAGATATGTCTTGTTGGTCACATTCCAAACATTCAAAGGCCTTAATCATGTATTCTCTTGAATACCCATTGAACCTTAGTGAAAACATGAATGCAGTTAAAAGTTAACTCTGTCCACATACCAAAATCCAAAA
Source organism: Viscum album (assembly GCA_963277665.1). Taxonomy (NCBI): domain Eukaryota; kingdom Viridiplantae; phylum Streptophyta; class Magnoliopsida; order Santalales; family Viscaceae; genus Viscum; species Viscum album. Next base: position 1,423,664,573 of record OY728161.1, read on the forward strand.
ATTCTATATACTCAAACCATGATATAACCTTCTCCTTATATCAGTCCTGAGCTCATGAATACAATCAAACACCTCATTATCTTATTATTCCTTCATTATGCGCATATCATCTAAATTCCAAAAATATCTGAATAACCTTTCATGGATAGTGGTACCATTAATCATACACTTTCATAACTCAAGGAAAGACAACAGTGTAACAATCCTTAGATGTATCTTTATTCCATAGTACCATGAGATTTCTTATACAACATTACACATGATAAATATGTAATCATTCCACTACATTCTTAAACCATTGACCGAGCTTCAACAATTCTTTCATCTCACATATCATTTGTAGTCTCTCCATCATCATCAACATAAATACTTCCCATACGACCATACTGATTATCTTCATGAGACTTTCCCTTAGGGCATTAGTTTGCATAATGCCCGTACATTCCACATTTAAAACATTTAACCATTCTTGATGTCGTAGCAATACCATTATCCTCATCCATGGTGTTAACTGAACCTTTTCCTTTGCACTTACTTGCTTTGTGTCCTTCTTTTCCACACCCAAAGCATCTTCCAGTTCCTTTGAAACATTCTCCTTGATGCCTCTTCCCACATGATTTACATAGGGGAAATTGAACTTTCTTTCCTCTATGATCATCATGAAACTCCATCTTTCTCTTATTAGCCGAGTCCGGAAACTTACCAAATTTTACTTTATTGATCATATTATGAGATTGCTGATTCGGCATAATAATGATGTTTGGACTTCCAAATCCCATTTCATTATGAATAATATCATTCCATTGTCCATCATATCCTCCATTATCGTGAATCATCTTGTTTCCAGCCATTTTCTAAAACCCAAAAAAAAAGAATAGTGTGAGAGGCAAAAATCATGCTAGGGAAAACAACATAATAAAGGTGGATTATCCTCAATATCTAACATCTTAGGTTAAATTCTATGATCGTTACAGTAGTTCTAGGACTGTATCCTATACGTATACTTATCCTTTGGGACATCCCTAGACATACCTTATAAATATCTCTAGGGATCTCACTAAAGTTCTCGCATCCTAGTTTCCAAAGGTTGACTAAACCTTTCCTCTGATACCAACTGTAAAGACCCGATGCTAGACGTACATGGAAATTACATTACTTTTGCGGAATACTTAGTACATAACAAAAACACACACACAAGGATCGTAATAGTTTAGTGTCTTTGGAAACTCGGAACGTAGTCTTCTAATCGTGGGGAAAGATCTTCAATATCTCCCATAAAGATCTTCCCTTTTTTTAACCTAAAACCTTTCTTTATATCCTGGGGAAAAGAAAACATAAAAGGGTGATCTCAAATGCTCAGTAATGGTAAACAAAAGAAAAATCAATCACATCATATTCATAAGAACATAACTTTTGGAAATCTTAACCTGCAAAAGAGAGCATAATTTCATAACATGGGATAAATCATAGTAGTGAAATGAAATCCCAATAATCATAACTTAAAACATGAAACTTTGTGGCATACATACATAATCATAGAGAATCATTTCTTGTTAGTCAAGACTCATTACCAAGACTATCTTAGTGGACAAAGTCCCTTTCTGAATCGAGTAACCCTCGTTTCAGTCCTGTTTCACTGAACCGGTATAACCTACCATTTCAGCCATGTCTATCTCATGAGATATAAAATATTTACCCAATGCATTGGAGGGAGATATAGGTCCCACCCATCTTATAATGAATCCTTTCTTATGTGTTCCACATAATCATAAACCATACATCATAGCGTAACCCATGTAATAAAAATGGAATTCTTAAACAACATGACATCATAAAACAATTCATATAAGATAAAGGAATTCATAAAAATATTTCCATCACAACATGATCAAATCAATGTTATAATAGGGATAAAAACAGAACCCTTTATTATCTTATATGGAAAATAATTTTGATAAAACACTTGAACTTCATTCTTGAGGAAAATATCCTTTCTACTTCAAAAACACTTTTCCTTTCTTAACATGTCATACAATTCTAAACTAAAAGAATTTGATTAAAAATAAACTTGAAAACTTATAACAGAAGATTCTTGGAAATAATGTTTTAAAAATCCATTCTTGCCATATAAGTTAAAAAAAAACATTCTTCGTACTTTTGTCGGAAAGGTCAAAAAGTACCTCGTATGAAAAACGAAAAAAGATTCCTTTCATATCCTTTACTGAAAACTCACCGAAGGGTAAAATTGGACTTAAAAAATTGTAGGTGGATGGAAATAATTTTACATATTGTGGAAACATGGATTTGGATGACAAAATACACCCCAGTAAATACTAAAGTATAAACAATCTCGGATAAAAATGAGATTGTGATATTTCCCTTACCTTAGGTCCGACTTGCTTTGTAAGTGTCCGAACCTCCTGTATAATGATTTAAATCATGTTATTGACTTATTCCAGAATCATATTCATTGTTATTATATCATATATGGTCCACTTATGACTTTATATTACCCGTTCTTTTGTAAATTAATGTTAAAGTAGCGTTTTGGGTAAAATCGTCTCATTTGTCGTTCGTGTTTTTAACTTGTAATTATTCATATGATTACTTAGATCATGATTACTTAATTCCAGAATATAAAACATGATTTATATATATATATTCAGAATATACATATATAATAAATCAGTAAATGGAAAGAAATACACCGTTCATGGAGACGGTAGTCCGTACGTACGCATGAACGCTGTTTTCGTTTCCTTATTGAATTGAATGGAATTAAGTAGATGACATACATATAATTATAAATAATTCCAGTGTCATTATTAGGTCATATATTTCATTAGTACTTATTATATATACTTTATAATCATTCATGAATGGTTAATCATTGAGAATGAATCTCATCGCGTCGTGGAGACGGTAGTCCGTACGTACGCACGAGCGATGATATCGTTCCCATGGTCGTGGAATTGTGTTGAAGTGTATGTATACTATTTCAGTATCAATATCACTTTATAATAATCATATATAGTTACTCATTACACCTTTATACCCATCCAATTAAGGTGGTGGCGGAAAATAGATTACACCACGGCGTGGAGACGGTATTCCGTACGTACGCACGCGCGATGATTTCCTTCTTCCGTAGGATGGATAGAAGGTTAATTAGAGTTGTTTCATATTTATAATAACATATCAGTATATAATAAATACTGATGTTATTACTTTATCGTGAAACAACTAAAGAATAAGAAGTTGAAGAAGAAATAAATTGAAAAGATCGGTAATGGATATTACCTCTTCTTTGAAACGCCTCTTTGAATCCTCCACTTAGGGAACTAATATTGGTCTTTGAAGAAGACCAGGACCTCTAGGATTATTCTAGGGAAGTGGAGAAGGGATTTTTTCAGGGGTTGGACGAGCTTGAGTGCTCAAATTGGTGTGAGGAGGAGTGGGAGGAGGTCCCCTTTTATAAGGGAGGAGAGGGGCACCTTAGGAATATCTCAAAATATTATTTTATATTAAAGTCAAAATCGGTTTATAATGGTTAAAAAGGGTCTTATTTCGAAGGTAAAGTTGGGATGGGTCGAAATCCTATCAACCAATAGTATTTAGACAAGTTTAGGGTATTCTTTTAACCTTATCAATTAGATTTAACTCTAAGTTAAATAATTTAACTTTTACCGTGTCTTTTTGTTTTCTTTCACTATATGGTTAATACACTTACTATAACATGCCAAACGAACCCCAAATTGTTTATTATTAATATATATATCCTTATCTAAGACATTTGGTCGAACCTTAGATTTTTAGGAATAAAATAACAATTAATAATATAATATTTGATTTAAAAACTATTTTGTGTCAATTTTGACACTATTTGATATATGATTTTTTTGAAAGTCATAAAAGAATTATATGTTCGAACCAAGTTGATTAAATCAACAATAATATATCATAGTAACCTATAAAATTAGTGGAATTCATAAAAAGTCTTAAATTACATTTATTTAGGTATTTATAATATCAATTATGTCAATATTTCATTAATAAGATAATTACTGCATCATCATTGTGTCATAAATAAATTAACTTATATGATGTATAAAAATTACAAATAAAATACCATTATGTATTAAATCTTTTTATCTTTCTAATGAATATTTAAAATGGAATTTATCTTATGTATAACCCTATATTAAAAATGTTTTAGTAAATAAACTTTGATTTTAACTCTTTTAACTCTTCTTTGAATTAAATAATAATAAATGTCCTAATCTAATCCAAGTGGGCCTAAATGATAATATTTTATACTTAAGGTTGTTTTTAGTCGAGATACACTTGTCCAATAGAATTAGGACATGTGTTAGGGTAATATTAATATCATTCTTACCCTTAATTACCCTATTTACTTTTAACCGTGGTAAATAAAAGTAAAAAGTTACTATTCACCAAAAATTATTTTCATCTCATTGAACCAAATTTTACTTACTGACATCAACCGTGTCTCTCGGATTTTTGAAATTCCATTCACATAAGCGGTAAAATTAAGTTTTATGAAAAATTCAGTTTTTTAACTACCACTTAGTAGTTTCACTATTCATCAAAAATTGATGTTTTTCAGAACAATGCCAAAATTTCATCCTAAGCTATATTTCATATTCCAAATTCAAAAATGAAGTCTATTTTACCAAATTAATAACATAGAAGTTGCATTAATTAATTTTATAATTAAATCCCGCTGTTAAAACAAATAGCGTGTTTTTAAGAAACAATATCTATCAAAAGATTGACACTTGATTATGTCTGGTTTAAATGTGAAATTACATCCAATGACCATCATTGTATTAAATTGTAAAAGTATATTCTAAATATACTTTAAAACCACTCAAATTAATAATTTATCACTATTAATTATTTCGATTAAAAAAGTTGTTTTTAATTATAATTTTGTAATTTTCACTATTCATCATAATATGAAAGTAATTCGAAAAGTACCAAAATTTCACCTTAGGCTAAATTCGATACTCCGAATCCAAAAATGAAGTCCATTTTGAGAGCTAAAATTTCTAAAATTTTAAAAAGTGGTTATTACTATTCATAACGGCTAGTTTTAATAATATTTTAATAGCATATCGTTGTTTCGTGAAACTCAGTATTGCGTACTACACACGCTATCGAGGAAGGTTGCGATTGCGTGTAATGTAAGGCAAGTCAAAGATGTGTGTTGTGCAACTCCTTTTGGTGTAGCGTACAACACAAGACATTAATAAAATTAAAAAGAATATTTTTCATAAAATCTCGGGCTGTTACAATATCAATTGTGCGAAGAACAACCACATGATCACCAAAACCCCTGACATCATCACAAAACTGAAAGCATCCACCCACGCTCTTCCCATTCTAGATCCAACCATCTAGTATCACCTAAAAAATATGATTAGGAATCCAACTGATCATTCCCTTTAAAAAATACCGACATAGTCGACAACATAAAGGCTAGGCATCTCCATCTATAACACATGAGGAATATACACGTGATGAGCTCTAGTCATAGGTCACTCAACAAAATGAATTTTAAACCTGATAAAAATATAGTATTGTGGGACTTAAATTGTCTCCAGAGAAGACAATGTTGGTGAGTTGAAATATTGTTTTATTGGGTTCAAATTTGTTGAAAACAGTGGGTACAATTGGTTGGTTTAATTATAAATTTAAAGAGAAACGGTCTCACCTTGGATCATCCGATCATTCTCCAATTGAATCATTACTCAATTGTTCTCAATTCATCCTCTAATAAATTTAAATCTCATTGATTAGATTTATCTAAAAATTTAGGTTTAGATAGGGGAATATAATGATCACCATATCCCCTATCCTTTCCTAGTCTGGTGATTAGATATCTCTGATAACCCTTGAATTATCTCACTACTTGCAATTGTATGCAGTGATCTAAGTCCGAGTGGATTGTGTGTGCAATTCCGGTAATAAGTATAAGAAATTACAAGCTTAAAACCAAAAGAAACCTTTGATTGATTAAAACCATTCAGAACTATAAAGGAATAAAAATGAGCATTGAATGATTATAATTTATCAATAGGGGGTAATGGGATAATTCTATTTGGTGTGACCAAAAATGGCCTAGTGTTCCATCATTGGAGTTATTACAATATGGAATAAAAAGAAAATGAGAAATGCAGTAGAAATAATGAATTGTATTCAAGAGTGAGTGTGAGAGAGCTACCAACTCTGAGCATAGTGAATAGTTATTTTATTTATAGAAGAATGTTTAGGATTCCTTAGGCACCTTTAAGTTATCCAAATGATTAGAATAGGAATTTCTAATTTCATCAGGAATGTTCTTTGATTTTAGAATTGAGTGGAGACCTCTTCCATGTTGGATGATCGAAACATGTCCATAATCGAGGGCTTGGATGGTTTTCCTAAGCATTGAAAATCTTCATCTACTGAATTTCATTCCCCCCATGATCATACTTCATGTGTGTTTTAGTGTTTCACAACATAGTGGACATCTTGGAGTTGTTCTAACGAAGAATATGAAAAAATTGGACCTGGGCCTGGATTTTTGGGCTCGGTCCAGGATGTCACTAAAAGCATAAGAAAATAAAAAAATTAGTTTATTTATTTATTATATATATACTAATTATTATTATTATATATAATATTAATAATTATTATATATACTATATATATATTTATTTTTTTTGTTTTCTCTTTTTCTTCTTCTTTATTTCTCTTTCTTTCTTCCTCAATCGTGGTGGCCCGTCCTTCCCTCCAGTAGGGGTTCTTCTCTGGAACTCGGTCAGGGAGGCTTATTTAATAGTGGACCATGGTGACTCTTGATAGGTGCAGTGGCACACGTGACTTTGATTCAGCATAGCAGCGATGGATAGATTTGGTTCTGTGGAGATTTCAACTACGTGGTTGACTCATCTTACTCAATCATCCAGACTAGGTAGGATTGGATGCGGTGACGACTCAGTTAGTGCAATGGGATTCGGCTAGAAGAAGTGGCAACAACTCTATGGTGGAGTTAGATAGTGGCGGTGGTCCGTGGCGGTTGGACCCAGTCGAGGTTCTATAGAGGATTGGTTTGGTATTCTTCAATCATGGATCAAGGGTGATTCAGGGGTTTAGATCTAGTTTTCAGGTGGTGCCAGCGAGATCCTTCGGTGCAGTGGTGCACGCGAGAAATGTATGGGTGAGGGTTTTCTTCATCCTTGGTCAATCATTAGAGGATATAGTATTTCTCTCTCAACTTCAGACAACACGAGCGAGAGATATGGCTCGGTCGTAGATGAGATCTTAGTTGGGGATGGCTCATGGTAACCATACCAACCGTGAGCTCACGGTTGGTTGGGAAGGTGAAAATCATGGTCAATATACTAATAGAGGAGTTTATGTGGGTGTTGCAAGGTGGAATGAGGAGCTCAAGGTGTGTATGAACATGTGGAGCATGGTTGGTTCAGTTTGGTGACGACTAGAAAGGAGTGACAAAGCAGATTCAAGGACACAACAAGTGTGCTGACCCTGAAGAGGGGCTTGCATCAAGCTCTATCTACCGTGGATCTATAATAGGTTTCACTTACTATGAAATTGGTGACAATTGATTTTTATGCATAGTCACTTGGATCCATCATGCACGGTCACTTCAACACTTTAAATTTTTTTCAACCTAAAAAATAAAAACCATTCAGTGCATATTTTGTTCCAATAAATCTCAATTGAAAAATAAATCTATTAAAAATCAGTATTCTAATAATTAATTTTAAAATTTCAAATCACTTCAAATTAAAATAAAATCAATTCCAATTCCAATTTTGTAGGGCATAAATTTAAAATCATTTCTTTCACATTCAAAAAATCCAAATTTTCAAAATAAAATCACAATTTTATTTTAAATTAATTTTTGGATTACATTTAATTAGATTATGATTGAAATAATTAATAATCCAAAAAATTAATCAATTTAAAATTTTAATTCCAAATTGAACATTTAAAATTCACAGTCAAAAATCAATTACAAATTTCAATTGTATGACTTCTTCATTAACCTCAAAAAATGAATAAATAATTGGAAAATGATATTTAAATTCATTTAACATTTAAGACCAAAATTCACAGTCACCAAAAATGAATGAATGACCTGGTATTTAAATTAAAAGTAGGGGTATTTTAAGTGAATAAAAGACAATTTTTTTTTAAATTTTTCACCTCACATCACCCCCACACTTGAATTATTTCACCCCAGACAATATTATCAGTGAATTCAATTTATTAAAAAATAAAAAGAAAGTCATAATGCCTAGATCTAAATTTACTAGTTAGAGAAGAAACACATATTCATCCATGGTTTAAAATATCACACCTCCTTTATGGATCAAATCACTATCTCACTTTAATAAAATCAAAGTCCCAGTCCAAGAGTGAATTAAATGATATTTAAGTGGAATCAAAATTTTAACCAAAAGCACTTCCATTTATCCCTATTACCTATGTTTTTTAAATCTTAGTTTGATTTTCCACTTTATCGATACAACTCAAATAAATTTATTTTAAGTCAACTGTGTTATTAATGGGTTCAATATTTACCCCACATAAATAAATTCATTTTTGACTAAGACAATTATTATCTTTTTTGATTGATTTTTCATATGAATTTTTTCCCATCCATGTATGTGCAGAGGTACTGTACAAAATCACTTATTAAAATTTACAGAGGGAAACTCACAGACACTGTTTCATTTTAACATAGATTCATTACGGGTTCCCAATTTCCCATTTTAATCTAGATTTAAAGGAATTATATCATTTTTATTTGATTTTTATCCCTAAGGCATTCTTTCTCATAGGGGTCTAGTTACCTCAGATTAAGTTTAAAATTACTAGTGACCTCAAGTTATAAAATTGGTTCCACAAAAATCTTTTCACTCACATTTCATTTCCTAGTTCTAAGACTGAAATTCCATAAGGGTGGTGATCAATTTCACACAAAAATCATTTAAGTATTACAGTTTCAAAACCAATGAATTACTTCATGTAACACCCCAAACTTCTACGGTACGTTTCCCTTTGAATAATGTAATAGCGTGTGTTGTACGCAACATCGAGTTCTAACACACCACAACCAATCAAACTAGCCGTTATGAATAATAATACCTAATTTTTGAAATTATATATATTTTATATTTCAAAATGGACTTCATTTTTGGATTCTAAATATCGAAATTATCCTAAGTTGAATTTTTGGTATTTTTCTGAGAACTTTCAATTTTTATGAATAGTGAAAAATACTTAAAAACAACTTTTTTAATCAAAATAATTTATAGTGATAATTTATATTATTGATTGGTTTTAAAGTATAATTAGAATATATTTTTACCATTTTATCCAATGGTGTTCATTAGAATTAATTTCACTTTGAAATTGGACATAAACAATTGTCAATCTTTTGATATATATTGTTTCTTAAAAGCACGCTATTTATTGTGACAGCGGGAATTAATTATAAAATTAATTAATGAAACTTCTATGTTTTTAATTTTGTAAAATAGACATCATTTTTGAATTCGGAATATCAATTATAGATTAGGGTAAAATTTTGGCATTGTTCTGAAAAACTTCAATTTTTGATGAATAGTGAAACTACTAAGTGGTAGTTAAAAAACTGAATTTTTTCATAAAACTTAATTTTACCGCTTCTGTGAATGGAATTTCGAAAATCCGAGAGACACGGTTAATATCAAGAAGTAAAATGTGGTTCAATGAGATGAAAACAATTTTTGGTGAATAGTAACTTTTTACTTTTATTTACCACGGTTAAAAGTAAATAGGGTAATTAAGGGTAAAAATGATATTAATATTACCCTAACACATGTCCTAATTATATTGGACAAGTGTATCTCAACCAAAAACAACCTTAGGAATAAAATATTATCATTTAGGTCCACTTGGATTAGATTAGGACATTTATTATTATTTAATTCAAAGAAGAGTTAAAAGAGTGAAAATCAAAGTTTATTTACTAAGACATTTTTAATATAGGGTTATACATAAGATAAATTAGATTTTAAATATTCATTAGAAAGCTAAAAATATTTACTACATAATGATATTTTATTTATAATTTTTAGACATTAAATAATTTAATTTATTTATGACACAATGATGATGCAGGAATTACCATAATAGTGAAAAATTAAAATAATTGATATTATAAATACCCAAATAAATATAATTTGAGACTTTTAATGAATTAAACTAATTTTTTAGGATAATATAACATATTATAATTGATTTAATTGACTTTTTTCGAACTAATCATTCTGTTATGATTTTCACAAAAATCAATTTTCCAAATAGTGTCAAAATTGACATAAAAGAGTTTTTAAAACAAATATTATATTATTAATTGGCATTAAATTACTAAAAATCTAAGGTTCAACCAAAAGACTTATATCATTATAGGTGTATTATTAATGGACCACTTGGGGGTCTCTTGGTGGTATATAGTAATTTTATTAAGTATATAATATAAAAATACAAAGTGACATGGTAAGTGTCAAACTAATTAACTAAGAGTTAAAACAGATAAGGTTAATATAATGACTCAAACCTGTCTAAATTCTATTGGTTGAGTGGTTTTCGACCTATCCCCACATTAACATTTAAATAATCTACTTTGGAGCCATTAGAAACCGAATATGAATTTATTATAAAATAATATTTCTAGCTTTTCCAAAGGTGCCCCTCACCCCTCTTATAAAAGGGCACTCTCCCTTCTCATTAACTCACACCTTCAAAGCCTTTTTGATCGGAAAACCTCTGCCCAAATAATCTCTCAACTTCCCTAACTTCATCCTAGAAGCCTTACTTTAGTTAGAAATCCAACCTAAGAGCCCTTTTGATCAAATCAAAAGGAAGAACCCGAAGAAGAGGTAATGATTTCACCACCCTTTTCCAAGTTCCTTTCTTCTTCCACTTCTTCTTTCTTTGTTATTACCATTCTAAAATAATAACTCTAGTATCTTATATATACTGTAATTTTATTATAAATATTGTACAACCATATTCAGTATTCTATCCATCCTTTGAATAACATGTCACCATACATGCGTACGTACGACTTACCGTCTCCACGTCGTGGTGTAATTGTTATTCAATAAATTATTATTTGGATGGGTATAATAATGATGTGTAACTCATGTAAATAATAAATATAAAATGATAATTATTCTGTATATATGATATACCATCCAATTATATACTATTTTAATATCAAAAGAATGATATTGTCGCTCGTGCATACGTACGGACTACCGTCTCCACGAACGCGATGAGATTCATTCTCCATCATATCCATTCAAGTATAATTCTCATTTGATGATTAATAATAGTATCTAAGGACTTGATATAATTCTGGATATTATTAAGATACAACCTATCCATTACAAACATGGCTTATGTAACAAAACATATAAAAGGAAACGAGTAAGTTAACACCCGAAACAACGATAATACTAAGATATTATTAACAAATCAATGTTAAAAGATAATATATGATATCATATTAATATATATTATTCTTGTATAATTTAATAACAATTATTTCACCATTATACAGGAGGTTAAACTACCCTCAACCAAGGAAAAGTACAAGGTAAGGGTTTATTTCGCAATCTCTTCATTATCCGAGATTGTTTATACGTAATAATCTACTGGGATCTCTTTATCATCCACATCCATGTTTTTAAAAATGTATTTCAAAACATTTTTACTATTTAAAATAATATGGGTTAAATTAATTTATACCCTTGTTTGGCTTTTTATAAGAGTTTTATAAAGGAATCTTTCCATCGTTTTCCAAACAAGGTGCTTTTTAACCTTTTCGACAGAATTAAGGTAAGAATGTTTTTTTAACTTATACGACGGGTGCAGATATTTTCCACCGTTATAAAATTGTCAAAGCTTCACTTACAAGCTTATAAGAATATTTTCAAAGAAAATGTTTTATTTTATAAATATATGACTCTTAAATGATTTCAAAATAGAAATAGATATTTCTCTAAAAAGGGTTTTGATTTCATCTATGTCAACATCCTTTGATGGATTTTACGCTTATTTGAAGTTGATTTATTATGATACAAAACTTCTATATTGTATTGAAGGTTTTGTGATATGTTTGACTGTGGATGTGCTATTTTTATACCATTCATAGTTTATGGTGAAAGTATTGACATTTTTTATGCTAGTTTTAATATGAATGTTTATGTTATGTTTAAACCTTTTCATATGGGAATGAATTGGACTTAATATGTGACGGGTGGAGCCAGCTATATCTCCTCGATGCATCGGTAGGTCTCATAAGACAAACTAGTGTCTTGGCACAAGGCCTTGGCAAAATCTTATTTGTAGTCTTGGCACGAGGCCTTGGCTATGTGGTTATGATAGTCTAGAATTATGCATTCCATCATTATGAAAGTGGTTATTGATATTGCATGTGATTATTCGATTAGTAGAATATCCATGTGAATAAGTAAATGGAATTATTTCATTTTATTTTTGCCATACTATGTTGAAGTTAAAGTTTAAAAGGATTTTGTTTTAGTTATACATTGCCTTAAATGTTTATTCTTATTTACAAAAGTTTCTGCTATATTGTTATCCTTACTGGGCATTTGAGCTCACCCCTTTTGTATGTTTTATTTTTCCCAGGATGTGAAGAAGTAAATTATGAATGACCTGCAGGGATAGTATGAGGGGATAAGAGTGTGGACTATGGACAATATGTTGTTGTATTATTTTTTCACTTTATGATGTAATGTAAACCTTATGAATATATCTAGTGTTTCCAAGGCTACTAAACTAATCGGTCTTTCAAGATTTGATCTTTCTTGTGATCATGCCAATATTATGTAATAATGCACCGACTCTAGGTAACTGGGGTCAGGGCGTTACACTTCAATTCTAGAAAAATATTTTCAAATGAGGCAGGGTAATGATGAAGTTCAAGAAAAGTTTAAAAAATCAATAGAGAAGTTGAAAAAAATATCTATTTATAGTATTCATAAAGAAATTTTTTTTAAATGTTTTTTTACATTTTATTTTTGACATTTTTATTTATTAATTTACACTCCAGGTTATAAAAAAAATCTAAAAGAGAAACCTACATAGCTATGTACAAGTTTCTAAAGCAGAATTGATTTTTTTTTAATTTTTTTAATTTTTTTAGTAAAACAGAAATAATGATATTTACATCATAAAACTACCTTGTACCTATCCCCTACATTTGGTTGAAACATACTTCCAATTGAATTACAAATTGAATTTTTTCAGTAAAAACAGTTCAATATAAAATAAGCAGCTAGAACAATATGTGGGAAAGAGATAACCTAATAGTGATCTATTTATCAGCACTAGGGAGGAGTCTAGACTCCTCCATAGGTTCTTTCAAAAAATCCTCCTGACACTTCTTTAGTTGTTGGTCATTTTCCTTGAATGGTTGTTTCGATCATTCTCCTTTAATTTCAACTGCACCAAAAAGAAATGTGTTAATTACTATGTATTGCCCAGTCCATTTGGAATGAAGTTTATCAGGGAAGAGATTCATCCTTGAATAAAATAACAACACTTTTTCTCTAACTTTGAATTATCTTTTCTATATTAATTTATCATGGAAATATTTAGTTTTCTCCTTATACAATAGAGATTTCTCATATGATTCTATTCTCAGCTCCTCAAGTTCCATCATATAATGATTCATATGTTCTCCATCCTTGATAAACTCAAGGATCACTCTTTTGACATCCCAATAGGCTTTGTGCTACATCTCAATATGAAAGTGGTAGTGTTTACGATAAATAATCCTATAGGGTTTCATACCTAAATGGATTTTATAGGTAGTTATATATGCCCAAAATACATATTCTAATTCATTACTCCACTGTTTATGGTTGGGTTGCATTGTCTTATACAAAATACTTATGAATTATTTTTTGGATACCTTAGACATTCCATTTGTCTATGGGTGATAGGTAGTTGAGGTTTTATGGTGTAAGATATTAGAATTCAGGGAGGTACATCCCTGTTTAAATTTTGGATTCAAATATATTATTTTTGGGTAAAATGGAATGTTTCACTTGGATAGTGGCATTATGCACAGTTGGTGTATGGTTAGTCAAACTATGTTGAGCTTATTAGGTAACCATGAAACCTTTTCCCCATAGATAGTAGTCTATACATGGGTTAGAAAACCGTGCAGAAAAACCGTGCACCCCAATAAAATTTGGAAAATTTACAGTTTTTTCATTACGGGATACTTAGATTCCCACATTATTTCTCCCTCATTTCTCCCCCTATCAACCCTAAGGATTAACCAAATCGACCCAAGATTCCCAAGGGAAGTTCTACTTCAATTATTGGCCATTTGGAGTGCCGTTGGTTGTAGATCAAAGCCTCGGGTAAGTCCAACACTCCTCTTGCTTCTCTTTTCAAGATTAAGGTTTGTAGTTTCTCCCATCTTCTTCAAAATCCATAAAACCATAATTTTCCAATGGAACCTTGGTTGGGGATTCAAAGGGTGTTTGGATCTATATCTAAATCTATGATAAAGAGTTCATTATCAAATTCAAGGTAGGTGGTCTACAAGTTATATCCCATAGTTTTTTTATATATTTGTGCATGTGTGTTGAGATATTGCTTCCCTCTTATTGTAAATTTGTCACATTGAGTAAAATTAGGTAAAATGGTTGAAAAAATAAAGATTTAAACCCCTCAAAATCACCATGGGATGCGTTGAGGGTGATTAGAATAGTTTAGGGACACCCATGGGGTGTGCTGACATTCGAGAACCTAGAAATTGTTATGGTTAAGTGTAGAGTTGATGTGTGATAACATAGAGACCATGAAGAACGTGTTAATATGGTTGGTTGAGTTGAAATGGAATAATGATAATTTTTCCTAGGGTTATTAATGGCATAAGTGGTTGTTAGGTTGAATACTAACGGGTTATATGAACTATGAAATAGAAAAAGGGTAATGGATTAATGATATAAAGATTATGAATGATAAATGAGTTAAATGAGTTAATTGAGATTATATTTAATGGCTTATTAATTATGTCCAAATTCCTAAAAGGATTAGTGTATATGAAATGATGACCCTGTTAAATTGACAATGGCTTGTGAATTGAAGAACATGTAAAGGGGTTTGCATAAGGTAATTGATAAATATATTGAATGGGTTAATACATGGGAATTATGGGGTATATATAATGGGTTAAATGAAATAAAGTGGTTATGATATGTGATATAATAATTGTACTTGTGAAATGATAAATGGGATATATGGGATAATGTATGGTAATGGATGAATACTGGCTAATGTATGGGAATTGTTGAGTATAGTTAATGGGTTAAGGCATGAGAATGAGAATTGGGACAAATGACTATGAAATGTAAATGAAGAAATGTGTTAATGGGTTATGTCATAGTATTAATTATCATGTTGTTGGTTATGGAATTGGATTTATATTTTTATTGGTTGTGTTTGGTTTTGATATGGTATGCGTGTGGTGAATGGATAAATAAGCATGTGCACATGGCTTGGTAGAGTGGGATATTAACATGAGGTTCTATGCCCATGGATCAAGTTATAATGAGGCTCTAAATTACACCCTGAAATGAATAGGTTAGGGAATGGGATGGAGGATCTATTCCCCTAATAGTTTCATTCCACCCAGACCGAGGTTTTGAGGTGAGGATAATGTGTTGATGTGATGCGTTTATCCCTAGTGAGATAGGGACTTAACGTAATCCATTATGCATGGTGATTTATTTCCTCAGTCCCATGTTTACATGATGTATATGCCTAATACATGGAATATGTGATGAAAATGGATCAAGTAATGAAGATGGCATAAATGATGGAAATTGTAAAAATGATTGAAAGTGTAAAGTAAAGATTTTTAACTAATGGAATCAGAGTTTTCCTTGTTTTATTATCATTTAATTATTACTTTCATGAACTATCTATTTAGACTGGATATTTTTTAGACACCGTTAGTGTTTTCCTACTGATTTGTACTCACACCCTTCTCGGGCTTCCATTGGGAACCTGAGTAGATCTCATGGTTGCAGGTCGGGAAAGGGTAAGGGTCCCGTGCTAGGGAGTTGAGTTGGTCTTGGTACATGCATGATTGAGGATACAGACTCAGATTCAAGATTTGTTTGGGGGTTCCAATTTTGTCTTTACTTTGTATTTTTGTTCACTTTAGCATTGCTTATCATGGAATTATATATTTTACTATTTGGTTGGGGACTTGTACCCTATTTGGGAAATGGTTTTTTATGCATGTTCATTGGATATTATATATTGTTTTCTCTATTTTTTTGTTATCTTATATGGATAAATATGGTAAAGAGGGTATAGTCTCTCCACATGACTTATTTAACCCTCGTTGCTAGTCGGTAAACTCTGGTGTACGGGGAGGTTTGCTTGAGGTCATGTGACAACTCAGCTCAAGGAACCAATTTAGTGGATCCTAGGTCAAGGATGTTGTAAAGTGGTATCATAGAAGTTTGTTTCTATGGTCTTGTTATTTGGGGTGGTATAAAGGAGGTTTGTACGTGTTGGGCCTTATTAATGAACTCATGCTTGGGAGTAGCTAACCCATGTACGAGGGAAAACCTAAGTCACCCAGGGTGGGAATTGTTGTTCTTAATGCATGTTGTTACAGTAGAATGATATTTCAACATTAGGTGATGCACATGTTGTGTGATGTGACCGTTTTATGATATTTATCTCATGTATGGAATGTTATGAGGTTGTGAATTCATACACCATTTTAGGCACATAAGGATATAGGTGGAATGAATGATGACATGCACACATGGGATGGGTGTGTGAGGTATAGTGAGTAGAATGCATTTTATTTTCTTGTAAAATTTGAATAAGAAAAAAAATGGTGTCTAATAATGGTGGTGCAAGTGGGTAAATGAAAATAACACAAATGAATAGTTAAATAATAGTTTGTATAAAGAAATGTTATGATCGGGTTAAAATTTTGGGTTTTGATAAATTGTAAAGATTGAATGGTTCTAAAAGAGAAGGATTTGCATAGTGACAGTAAAATGGTTAATTAATTTTTCCTAATGAAAGGTGGAAATGAGTTAAAATTATGATTGTAACAATTTGTGAAATGGGAAGTTTAAAATGTGAATTTTTGGGCTCAAAAATGGTGAAATTAATTATAAAAGGGTGTGTAATAGTGGAACTTTGGGAGAACTGGGTAGTGGGTATTTCTTGTTTTGTTAGTTTAACCCTTTGTATGGGTGGTTTGGGGTAGTGAGAGTGCCCTAATTTGAGATCTTGGATTTGAATTGCGAGTCCTTGTTGGTTATGATATGATATAAGATATGTACTTAGGGAAGCCTTGGTAGGGCTGTGACCTTTGGGTCATGAGGTGTCTTTTGATAACGTGAGTGTGGAAACCCTCATGGGTTGTGACCATACATAGTGTATGCCAAACCTTAAGTATGGTACCTAGATTTTTGTGACAATGTGATTAGTGACCTTGTGAGTTGTGTTTTGGACCTTAGAGAGGGTGTTTGGATCATATAGCTGATATATGTGTATGGTTACCTTTGGTGTGGAACCTAGAGTAAATGGTCGCTTGGTGCATTAAGTGCAGGGGGTATGAGAACGAGGGTGAGAGTTCTATTCTCAAATATTAATTTTTTCATGGATTGATGTGTATAGGACTAATGTATTTTACTTGTTGTAACTCTATTTTATGGGTTTGGTATCATTAGACCTTCAAGGTGACCAGTGAGATAGGTCAGATGGGATTCCTAGTGATTTTGGGTTTATCACACAAGTGGATGTTTTGGACTTTTTCAGTGGGATACAGAGAGTGTTACCTCAGGTTTGGCCTAGAGATCTAAGTGGGAAGTTCAATGGTTTGGTGATGCAACATGATTTGTGGTTATGTGTTGATAGTTTTAGGGAAATAAAGGGTTAAATCATGGGATGATAGCCCAGTGATGCAGGTTCCTTGGAATATGAATCATGGGAGATGCTTCAGAGGTGGAATAAATGCATAATTAGTACCATCAAATTTTGGTAAATGATATAGTTGTGTTCTGGTTCTTTTATAAGGGAACCCGAGTGATTATAGTTGGCTGTAAGGTTAGTTACTATGGGTTATACCACATGGATGCCTAACCCATCTTTTTGGATGATGGTTAATGGAGGTCTTGATTTTGTTTTCGAGCAGAAGAGACAAGCATGAATGAATTGTGGTTAGATGCTTTCGTTTTGAAGGTGACACCTGAGGTGAGGGTGGTCACATGGATGAGCTTGTTTGTATGAATGGTTTGGTTGTTGGGCAAGATGTTTATAATTCCTTGAGGCCGATGAGGATGATAGAATAAGAGGAATGGTTAGGTGAGTAAGTGGGCATTGGTCTATGCTTAGGTGATTGTGGGATTATGGAACTAAAGTCGGTGTAAGAATGGTCGTAAGAAATTTTGAAACCTTGAGGGCTCTAATGTGGTTGAGATGTGGGAACTCACTGGTAAGGCATGATTTTGATCAGGATAGGCATTCATTGTTCTCTATTAATCCAAGGAGGGAAGCATTGTATTTCTAGAGATCATTGGTTTTATTGGTGTAGTGGACCATTGTGTTTCAGTTGTTAACTGTTAAGGTTTTACCGAAAGAGAATGAGGGGTGTGGTAGAAGCAGTTCCACATGAAACATTGGTTCATGCCTCCTTGGAGGATGGTCATGTAGTGGTGGTGAGTCTTGGTTAGAAATAATACCTTAGTGGTGGTGGTTAGGTGATGATGAGATGTGTGAGGCATGGAATCTTGAGATCCTTGAAAGTTCATGGTGTCCCATAGTAGGAGGTGACATTAGTAATGGATAAGTTTGTGGTGGTATTCGTCAACAACTTCTTAGCATGCCCCAGTTAGTGATGATCATGCTCAACATATTGACATCATCCTAGGTATGTTGAGAAGCTCTGGCTTTACGCCTAGTAACTTAAAGGTGTTTTGGTTTTATGAGGGACATTATAGAGTCTATTCTCATGGGGGAAGTTTATGAGGAGTTGTATGGTGGGATGTACATCATTGATGGTTTTCAGGTGAGGTCCTCAAGATGGAATGGGTGGCAATAAACTTCATGGGTGTTGTTCACGGAATCCAGGAACGAGCTCTAGGTGATCTTCATTTTATTGTTCTGAGAAAATATAGAATGCCATTTCAAAGTTTTGGGGTTTGGATTGTGATCGAGTGTAATTTTTGGTGGTTGGAATCCCTCATGGAGAGCAATGGTAAAGACACTCCAAAGGTGAGTAGTGATAAGTCAGTCCTGCATGCGGAGAAGAGAATGATGAGTTGATGTAGTGACACTGGGATACTAATGAGGAACCTTTGAGGTGCATTCTAGGTCTCTTAGAGAGGCTAGGTGGGCCTTGATTATGGTAGTTTATTGATCTAGGCATTGTCTTTGGTCCCAGGGTGGTTCCAAATGAAATTTTCGATTCTCATGTCTAGTCATCAAAGGGCGTGGTGAGACGTAACAATGGTTCGTGGCAAGAGAGGTTGGGTTCTATAAATTCAATGAAAATTGGGATTAGACTCAGGTAAGTGTATTTGGGTGGTATTGGAACATCTTGAATTTTTAAGGCACCTTGTCCATGTGATGTAGTGTCATGACAATGGTGAAGATAAGTGTTCTAGGATGAGTCAACCGGGGACAACTCAACTCATCTTGGAGCAAAGGATGAATGTGGAGAGTGGTAAATCACCTTTGGTGGATGTTTTGGGATGATAAGTATGTTTCAATTTTTTCAGTGGGTTTGAGTGTGAACCTATCCTTATTTATTTAATGTATGAACAATAGGTGTTCTTGTGTTGGGAATGTTTAGGGGAGGTGAATCCTGATGATGGTTTGAAGTACAGTGATGTCATGATGAATGAATTCTACAGGAAGTCAGGGAATGACCTCAGTGGGTGATTTGGATGATAATGATAGGATTCAAGTCATAAAGGGCCTTGGTAAGGTGGAAAAGGGGCGGAGTTCCATCAGTGGAAGATGGGTGTTCTGGGACAATCCATTTGGGGGCGGTCTGACCTAAGATGGTAGACATGAATGGGTGTGGTGAGAGTGACCCACCTCTGGTTTGATGTTGTAACGACAAGTGCCATTAGAAAATGAAGTCATACCTAATTGAGTTCAAGTTTACATTAGTCCTATAATGGATAAATTAGTAATTTCCTCTTGGTTAGTTTCAATGGTAAGGCTGGAGGCCAGTGCAGGGAGAAGTCCATATGGATGTTTGGGCACAGTGAGTTGGGAACATGTCAGGTATGATGTGAAAGTAGAGTTGAGATTCTAGTGGTATTTATTCAATATTGGGGGTTCCAAATAAAATAATATTTTGGAGATAACCATAATGGGAAATTGGTTGGTTGATTAGGTGGTTAGAGTTTTGGGTTGGAGAGACATGAGTGATCACCATTCGAGTGAGTTGGCTCTAATATCGAGCATTGGAATGAGCTTAATCGGTTGAGTGCCTAGGAATTTTGGTTGTGTTTGGATGTATAGTTATGGAATGAGAGCATCGGGACACAAGTGGTGGATCAAAATAAGTTGGGAAATGTTTTTGGAAATACTGTGTGTTTTCCTTTTGGTGATATTGGGTTTTGGTCACCATTAGAGTTTTGAAAATTGGGTAAAATGAAGCCAAGTAATTTGGGTCATGAGTTGCAAAGAGGAACAGATTGATGGGGTGTTGATTGATTCCTCTATGATGATATGATGTTGTGTGTGAGGTTTCCTTATGTTTTTATTTATTCACTATTTTCTAGACTTCCCTATAGATCTCTTATGGTCGATGTATGGGTTGAAGTTGATGCGTCCTTTGAGGAGCATCTAGTTCGTTTTGTGGATCATAGTGAGAAGTTTTGTGGGGAAATACCGTGCCTTAGGATCAAGTTTTGTAAAATTATGGTAATTTTCAAGATGAAACTCAAGAAAGGAATATGGATATGAGGGACTAATGACCTGATACATTTTCTTGGAAATTCAATGATGTTCGGGAAGAGCAACTCAAGGACAAGCCATTATAAGGTGGGGTGGTAGTAAGATCCCAAACTTTGGGGAGGTATTTCCTTGTTTAAAATTTGGATTAAGTAAACCGTGCGACCTTCCCAGGAAAACCACACAACCTTGGACTGTGGAATTGTGCATGGTTGGAACATATTTAGTCAAACCATGTAGAGCTTCCCAATTAATCATGCGACCTTTTCCCCTTATATAGTAGCCTATGTGTGGTTTGCGCATGGTTTGGCAAACCATGCAGACTAACCATGTTCCCCAATAAAAGTTGGAAAATTTACAGTTTTACCATCATAGGATATTTATATTCCCACATGATTTCTACCTCATTACCCCCTTTTAACCCTAAGGATGAACCAAATCGACCCAATATTCCCAAGGATGGTTCTCCTTTGATTCTTGTCCGTTTAGAGTGTCGTTAGTTGCAGATTGAACCCCGGGTAAGTCTAACACTCCTCTTGATTTTTTCCCAAATTAGGGTTTATAATTTATCCCATATTCTTCTGAAGCCCTAAAAACCTCATTTTCTGATGGAACCCAGTTTGGGTATTCAAAGGGTGTTTGGATCCATATATAAGGATATGATAAAGAGTGCATTCATCATCGAATTTGAGGTATGAGGTCTATAATTTATATCCCATAGTCTTGTTTTAGTCTTGTGCATGTGTGTTGAGATAATAGTTCCCTATTATTATTCATTTTAAAACTTGAGTAATATTTTGTAAAATGGTTGGATAAATAAAGATTTAGACCCCTCACAATCTACATGGGATATGTTGAGGATGATTATAATGATTTAGGGCCACCCATGGGGTGCGATGGAATTCCCAAACCTAAAAATTGTTAAGGTTAAGTGTAGAGTTGATGTGTGATAATGTAGAGCCCATGAAGAATGAGTTAATATGTTTGGTTGAGTTGAAATGGAATAATGATAGTTGTGCCTAGGATTAGTAATGGAATAAGGGGTTTTTGGGTTGAATACCAATGGGTTATATGAACTATGAAATGGAAAAAGGGTAATGGATTGATGGTCTAAGGATTATGAATGATAAATGAGTTAAATGTGTTAATTGATAATATGTTTAATGGATTATGAATTATGTATAAATTTCTAAAAGGATTAGTTTATATGAAATTATGAACATGTTAAATTGAAAATGGCTTGTGAATTGAATAACATGTAAATGGGTTTGCATAAGGGAATTGATAAATATGTTGAATGGGTTAATACATGGGAATTATGGAGTATACTTAATAGGTTAAATATAATAAAGTGTTTGTGCTATGAGATATAATAATTGTACTTGTTAAATGATAAATGGGATATATGGGCTAATTTATGGTAATAGATGAATATTATCTAATGTATGTGAATTGTTGAATATACTTAATGGGTTAAGGCATGAGAATGGGAATTGGGATAAATTACTATGAAATGTAAATGAAAAAATGTGTTAATGGGTTATGGAGTAGTATTAATTCCCATGTTGTTGGTTATGGAATGTGATTTCTATTTTTGTTGGTTGTTTTTGGTTGTGATATGGTATGTGTGTGGTGAATGGAAAAATAAGCATGTGCACATGGATTGGTAGAGTGGGGTATTGATATGAGGTTCTCCTCCCATATATCAAGTTATACTAAGGTGCTAAACTCCAACCCAAAATTCATGGGTTAGGAAAGTGAACGGAGGATATATTCCCCTATCGGTTGCATTCCACTCGGACCTAGGTTTCAAGGTGAGGATATTGTGTTGATTTTATGCGTTATCCATAGTGATATAGGGACTTGACTTATTCCCTTATGCATAGTGTTTTATTGCCTTAGACCCATGTTTAGATGATGTATTTGCCTAATCCATGGAACATGTGATGAAAATTGACTAATTAATGAAGATGGCATAAATGATAGAAATGGTAAAAATGATTTAAAGGGTTAAAGTAAATATTGTTAACTAATGGCATCTGAGTTGTCCTTATTTTATTGTAATTTAATTAGTACTTTCATGAAATATCTCTTTAGACTGGATATTTTGTAGACACCATTGGTGGTGGCCTACTAATTTGTACTCACACCCTACTCATGCCGCTATTGGGTACCCAAGTAGATCCCATGGTTTCAGGTCAGGAAAGGGTAAGGGCCCCATGCTAGGGAGTTGAGTTGGTCTTAGGTCATGAATGATTGAGGATCTAGACTTGGATTTAGGACCTATTTTGGGGTTCCACTACTGTCTTTACATTGGGGTTTTATTCAATTTGGAACTTCTTAACATGACATTATATATTTTACTCTTTGGTTGGGGACTTGTACCCTGTTTGGGAAATGGTTTGTTATGCATATTAATTGTCTATTTATATTATTTCTGCTATTTTCATTGTTATATATTGTGGATTAATCTGGTACAGAGGGTATAGTATCACCACATGACTTATTTAACCCTCACCGCTAGTCAGTAACCTTTGGCATATGGGGAGGTGCACTTGAGGTCATGTGACGACTCAGATCAGGGAACCATTTTAGTGGATATCAGGTCAGGGACATTACAAAGTGGTATCAGAGTAGTTTATTTATATGGTCTTGTTATTTGGGGTGGTATACAAGAGGTTAGGATGTGTCAGGCCTTAGTAATGAGCTCATGATTGGGAGTAGCTAACCCATGTATGAGGGGAAACCCAAGTCACCCAGGGTGGGAATTATTATTCTTAATGTGTTTTGTTATAGTTGAATTATATTTCACCATTTGGTGATGCATATGTTGTGTGATGTGACCATTTTATGATATTTTTCTCATGGAAAAAATGGCATGAGTTTGCACGTTCATTCACCATTTTTGAACCTAAGGATATAGGTGGCATGCATCATGATAGGTACACACAGGATGGGTGTGTGAGGCATAGTGAGTAGAATGAATTTTATTTCCTTTGAAAATTTGGAGAAGAAAAAAAATAGTATATAATAATGGTGATGAAAGTGGGTAAATGAAAAGAATACAAATGAATATTTAATTAATAGTTCGTATAAAGAAATTTTATAACTAGGTTAAAATTTTGGGTTGTAATAAATTGTATAGATTGAATGGTGTCTAAAAGATAAGGATTTTCATAGTGATGGTAAAATGGTTAATGATTTTTTCATAATTAAAGGTGAAAATGAGTTAAAATGGTGATTGTAATAAGTTGTGAAATGGGGAGTTTAAAATGTGAATATTTGAGCTCAAAAATGGTGAAGTTAATTATAAAAGGATGTGTAATGGTGGAACATTGGGAGAACTGGGTAGTGTGTAACGGCCCGAAATTTTGAATAAATCTTGTTCCCTAATTTCATGTGTTATTTTATTTTATTTTTATACTCAACAAAAATGTTTTATTTGATAAACATGATTATAATTAAAATGAGACCAGTGGGTTTTGACTGTTATATGACCATCGGTCAATATGACCACTGTGAACAAAATGTTTTGATTATTGTCTCCAAATATAAGTAATCTTGGTTAACTATTATAGAAAGAAGATTTGATGGCCTCACCTAGTAGTCTTGGACCGATCGAAGCCCATCTAACAGAGCTTGGGAAGGAGGTAGCACCATTGGGCTTTGCTCTGGACCAAATCCAAGCTGAACTTCATCATGTGAAGCTAGAACGGAATCGTCTTCGCGAGAAGTTCAAACTGATAGAAATTACTACTCGGGCAATGTTGACTGAGCCGCCCCAAGATTCTATCACCCTAGCACACCTTACTCTTAGGTCCTATGCTGGTATTATAAGGGGCTATGTAATGAGACCATAACTGCCTTGTGTAATCCTTGTTTTAAATAAAAATTGGGATTTTTTATTATGATGATGTTTATGAATTTTCAAATGACTAGATAAAAATAGTATGCATATTTTTGATGAATTTTCAAAAGGATATTTTAAAAAAAAATGTGTTTGTGTAAACCTTAAATAATTTAAAATGTGTAATGATTCTCAAAAAATGGTCTTCTACAATTATGTCCAGTACGAAATTTAGAGTCTAATAAGATCAACTTGATTTTTGATGAATAGTAAATTATGAATAGTGATTTTATGATTAGGATTAGTAATATGACCAAATGGATTAGTAATCTCACTTAAAGAAAGTTTTAAAATAATCTAGGCACCTTGATTAAGTAATGTGATTCAATAAAATGGTTAAATAACGGTTTCATAAATTATTATTCAAGTATTAGTTTTTTTCGGGTGAATAGTGTTTTTTAATTAAAAATTTAATTAAAAATAATTAGAAAATTATTTTTATAAAAAGGACTTTATTTTTGAACTCAGAGCATCGATATTATGTTATGGTAATTTTTGGGGTTTTTTCTGAAAAAATGAATTTTCGGTGAATAGTGTTTTTATTTAAAAATAAATTTAAAAATACTTAGAAAATTATTTTTATAAAATGGAGTTCATTTTTGAAATCAGAGCATTGATATTTAGTTAAGGTTAAATTTTGGGATTTTTCTGAGAAAGATGAATTTTTTCAGTGAATAGTAAAAATGCAGTTTTAGGGTTTCGGTATGTTTAATGACATCATAGCTGTGTCATGATGATGTCATGAGATATTTTAAGGGTTGGCCGGCCAAGGGTGATGAATTATTGTTGTGGGGGCCCCATGTGGCCTAACTCCATGGTAAATGCCAAGGGAGAGCACATGGGTTTGAGAAAAGCACATGTGAGGTGTCCCTTGGCCATTAATGCCTTGTCCCCTCACTTTCCCTATAAATAAAAATCCCTCCTCTCATCAATTCGACTCCCCACTCTTCCCCAACGAAGTTCTGGTCTCATTACCTCTCAAGGAGTCCTCCCAAGGTGCCCCCAAGCCCTCAAGGTCCCAACCATTGAGGTTTAAGAGTTACATTTTAATGTAAGGGATCCGACCTCTCTCTTTCATTTCAAGTAATCTCTTTTATGTCATTCCTTTTATGCTTCATGTTCTTATGTTGGAGGATGTTCTTTTATACTCCTCTCACTGCCCTTTTCATGTTAATATAATGAGAGATCCCCTCTTACTCTCATTATTTCGTTTTATGAAGTTTTAAGTGGCGCCGTTAGGTTGCCGAAATTTTTGTAACAGATTCTTTCTCCCTTCTCATTTTTCAAGATCTATTTTCATGTAAAGTATTTCATGTTCTTTTTTTTATTATGTTGGGGTATGATCTCTAAATTTATCATACTTATATTTTATGATCATATGATGAGAGACCCCATTTGATCGCTTCAATTCAGTATTTTGAAGTTTTAAGTGGCGCCGTTAGGCTGCCGAATTTTTTAAGTGGTTCTTCACCATTCTCGTTTTGAAGTTCTACTTTCATGTCAATTCTTTCAAGTTCCTTTTTGTTATGTTGGGTTATGAACTCTATATCTATCATACTGGACTCTTATGTTCATATGATGAGAGACCCCATTTTATCTCTTCAATTCAGTATTTTGTTGAAGTTTAAGTGGCGCCGTTAGGCTGCCGAATTTTTAAGTGGTTCTTCACCCTTCTAGTTTTGAAGTTCTACTCTCATGTCAATTCTTTCAAGTTCTTTTTTGTTATGTTGGGGTATGATCTATATATCTATCATACTGGACTCTTATGTTCATATGATGAGAGACCCCATTTGATCTCTTCAATTCAGTATTTTGTTGAAGTTTAAGTGGCGCCGTTAGGCTGCCGAATTTTTAAGTGGTTCTTCACCATTCTCGTTTTGAAGTTCTACTCTCATGTCAATTCTTTCAAGTTCCTTTCTATTATGTTGGGGTATGACCTCCATATCTATCATACTGGACTCTTATGTTCATATGATGAGAGACCCTATTTGACCTTGTCAATTCAATTTTGTTGAAGTTTAAGTGACGCTGTTAGGCTGCCGAATTCTCACAAGAGAAATCTTTTTTTTTTCTTCCTTTCATGCTCTTTATTTCATATGGTATATTTTCAAATTTCATTACCATGTTCTTAAATCCCTTATATTTTGTCCCTCTACGGTTTGATGGGTCATTTATGAATGTTTGACCCATGTCCCCTCTCTTCTCAATGTTTTCTAAAACCTTGTAACATAGCCGTTATGCTGCAGAATTTTCGTCTCAAAATGCCTCTCTCTCTTTTCAAAAAATTATTTTATGTTATAAAGTGAATACTCAAAGATCTTATTTCTACAGGGGTATTCACATATATATCAAAATGTTCTATTTTAAATTCTGGGAATTACATAAATGAAACCCTCTTTCCCTTTCCGTGGGTTTAAAGTGACGTAAAGATCATGTCTTTAAAGAAGTTTTTAAAATGTTATGATTATGAAATGAAACCCATTTATTTTATGCTATATGGGTTATTTATGAAATGTTTGATGATGATATATGTGGATCACATGATAATAAAGGCAAATTTAAGGGTGCGCCCTGATAACGCTCCAATGCATTGGGTAAAGACTTAATCTCTAGAGATGACCATTTTAACGACGCCTTGGTGAATAACCTTGGTAATTTTTACGACACCTTGGGGATGGACCTTGGTGAAACGAAACGATTGTCAATATTAAATGTTGTAGCCACATCTTCAAGTTATAAAAAAAATGTTATTTTTATTATGATGTATCTCATGATTTCATTCTCATGCCTTAATGTTATTTTCACGACCTTATTGAAGTATCTCAAGTTCACATGTAAAATGTTTCTCTGGTTTCTCTTACTGGGCCTTCTGCTCACCCTTTCTTTTGATGTATGTCCCCAGGTTATGAGATGCAGTAATGAACCTAGGATGAACTTGAGGAGAAGCCTTTCAAGTGTTTAAGAAGAATGTTTTTTTTTCTCAATTTATTATGTTCCTGGTTTCCAAGACACTAAACTTTAAAGATCCTCGGTTTTGTAAAATGTAATGAAAGTTTATGTGATAAAAAGGCGGGATGCTATAGTTGGTATCAAAGGATTATTTAGTTATTTGTGGAAATTAGGATATGAAAACTTTAGGAATAACCCTATAAAAAAGTTTAAATATAGGAAATCTTCCTAGTATTTTGGTGAGTATTGAGTAAAGGGTTTCCAAGCAAATACATCCCTGTCTGGATACGAGCAGGTAGAGGTGGCTCTGGCACAGATGTACATAGGGGTAAAACCCGAAAACATCGCTTTGAGCTAGACTCAAACGGGAACTGGTACACGACAACGGGCCTTGCTGCACTCTTGGTTACGACACTCCCGGGGGATATGCTTTGGTAAATTCATAAGCTTAGTATGAGCCATTGTTAAAGGAACAAAGATAAAATAAAATAAAGATTCACATAAGAATATATGATCATGGATAACCTAGAAGGGAACCTAGGGGATCACAAGTTAGGGTATACTTTACTTCTACATGTTATCCTTAGATGCTTTAAGTTTCTTTTCATGATTATTGGCTAAGTATTTAAGCCCCTAACTATAGCTTCTTTTCTTAGTTAATGGCGGGAAATGGAAGAACATGTCCCAACAACCAATGTGATAGGAAATGCTATGATTGCCGTATTAATACGACAGAGATGATTAGGGGATTAAAATATGATTATTATTTTGGAAGACATTCACTATTTTGAGGACCATATATGATCAAGGTAAATAGATTACTACGGTGTCTTCATTGAGGAGTAAGGTTGACTTATATTTTGAAGAATCAATGAATTTAAGGTGGCCTTATAGTAATCTAGGTTACTTACGGGAATGACTAACCTATCTTGGGTAAAATATGTTTAGGTTAGCTACTTTTTTTATAAGATGTTAGGAGTGGTTGATGTTGTTTGGAGATAAACAATGAAGTTTATTTTGGAAGACTATGTTATCAAGTCCTTCTTGTATTTGGGTTTCAATCTTAGTTTGGTTTATTTTCAGGAATCTTAAGGACCATTATTTACAGAATGGTCTATGATGAACATTGGGTAGTACCATGGAACTTTGAAGATTTAAAAGTAGTTTCCATCTCTATGGGATTCTTTTTGAAGATTTGTTTTACCTTACCCATTCTATTTTTGGGATAATGTTTAAAGATAGAAGAAATAGATAGTTGATCTTTTGTGGATCATGTGATTCTCTACATGATGATTCTTGTGTTTTGATGAGACCAAGTAGTTTTGAATGCTCATCGTTTGGAGAAAAGATTAGTTTTGGTAGAAACTTATTAATGTATGAAACTCTACATGAAGGTAGATATATTCCCTTATGTTTTTGTTCTATGTTGTAAATTAATTCCTCAAAGTTATTAAAAGGAACGTAAAACAAAAACGTTGTTGGTTTACGTTTCCTACTAGGTAATCAAAGACCGCTTACACACATCATAATTTTGGGATTTTCTGGTGGTTAACTTCCCCCTAATCATGTTTTCTATCACTCTCCTTTAAGAACGTTACCCTTTGTTTTCTCCTCCATGTCCATATTTCATACATGGAATCCTAGTATGAGTAAACTCGGGTGGCCTTTGTACTTCCTTTTCTTTCTTTTAAAGTAATGGTGTTACTGAATCTTTTTCCGATGTGGGAATTTAAATGAAATTTCAAAACCCAATTTTAAAAATTGCGAGGACGCAATTTCTTAAGGGGGGAAGATTGTAACGGCCCGAAATTTTGAATAAATCTTGTTCCCTAATTTCATGTGTTATTTTATTTTATTTTTATACTCAACAAAAATGTTTTATTTGATAAACATGATTATAATTAAAATGAGACCAGTGGGTTTTGACTGTTATATGACCATCGGTCAATATGACCACTGTGAACAAAATGTTTTGATTATTGTCTCCAAATATAAGTAATCTTGGTTAACTATTATAGAAAGAAGATTTGATAGCCTCACCTAGTAGTCTTGGACCGATCGAATCCCATCTAACAGAGCTTGGGAAGGAGGTAGCACCATTGGGCTTTGCTCTGGACCAAATCCAAGCTGAACTTCATCATGTGAAGCTAGAACGGAATCGTCTTCGCGAGAAGTTCAAACTGATAGAAATTACTACTCGGGCAATGTTGACTGAGCCGCCCCAAGATTCTATCACCCTAGCACACCTTACTCTTAGGTCCTATGCTGGTATTATAAGGGGCTATGTAATGAGACCATAACTGCCTTGTGTAATCCTTGTTTTAAATAAAAATTGGGATTTCTTATTATGATGATGTTTATGAATTTTCAAATGACTAGATAAAAATAGTATGCATATTTTTGATGAATTTTCAAAAGGATATTTTAAAAAAAATGTGTTTGTGTAAACCTTAAATAATTTAAAATGTGTAATGATTCTCAAAAAATGGTCTTCTACAATTATGTCCAGTACGAAATTTAGAGTCTAATAAGATCAACTTGATTTTTGATGAATAGTAAATTATGAATAGTGATTTTATGATTAGGATTAGTAATATGACCAAATGGATTAGTAATCTCACTTAAAGAAAGTTTTAAAATAATCTAGGCACCTTGATTAAGTAATGTGATTCAATAAAATGGTTAAATAACGGTTTCATAAATTATTATTCAAGTATTAGTTTTTTTCGGGTGAATAGTGTTTTTTAATTAAAAATTTAATTAAAAATAATTAGAAAATTATTTTTATAAAAAGGACTTTATTTTTGAACTCAGAGCATCGATATTATGTTATGGTAATTTTTGGGGTTTTTTCTGAAAAAATGAATTTTCGGTGAATAGTGTTTTTATTTAAAAATAAATTTAAAAATACTTAGAAAATTATTTTTATAAAATGGAGTTCATTTTTGAAATCAGAGCATTGATATTTAGTTAAGGTGAAATTTTGGGATTTTTCTGAGAAAGATGAATTTTTTCAGTGAATAGTAAAAATGCAGTTTTAGGGTTTCGGTATGTTTAATGACATCATAGCTGTGTCATGATGATGTCATGAGATATTTTAAGGGTTGGCCGGCCAAGGGTGATGAATTATTGTTGTGGGGGCCCCATGTGGCCTAACTCCATGGTAAATGCCAAGGGAGAGCACATGGGTTTGAGAAAAGCACATGTGAGGTGTCCCTTGGCCATTAATGCCTTGTCCCCTCACTTTCCCTATAAATACCAAGCCCTCCTCTCATCAATTCGACTCCCCACTCTTCCCCAACGAAGTTCTAGTCTCATTACCTCTCAAGGAGTCCTCCCAAGGTGCCCCCAAGCCCTCAAGGTCCCAACCATTGAGGTTTAAGAGTTACATTTTAATGTAAGGGATCCGACCTCTCTCTTTCATTTCAAGTAATCTCTTTTATGTCATTCCTTTTATGCTTCATGTTCTTATGTTGGGGGATGTTCTTTTATACTCCTCTCACTGCCCTTTTCATGTTATTATAATGAGATATCCCCTCTTACTCTCATTATTTCGTTTTATGAAGTTTTAAGTGGCGCCGTTAGGCTGCCGAAATTTTTGTAACAGATTCTTTCTCCCTTCTCATTTTTCAAGATCTATTTTCATGTAAAGTATTTCATGTTCTTTTTTTTATTATGTTGGGGTATGATCTCTAAATTTATCATACTTATATTTTATGATCATATGATGAGAGACCCCATTTTATCGCTTCAATTCAGTATTTTGAAGTTTTAAGTGGCGCCGTTAGGCTGCCGAATTTTTTAAGTGGTTCTTCACCATTCTCGTTTTGAAGTTCTACTTTCATGTCAATTCTTTCAAGTTCCTTTTTGTTATGTTGGGGTATGATATCTATATCTATCATACTGGACTCTTATGTTCATATGATGAGAGACCCCATTTGATCTCTTCAATTCAGTATTTTGTTGAAGTTTAAGTGGCGCCGTTAGGCTGCCGAATTTTTAAGTGGTTCTTCACCCTTCTAGTTTTGAAGTTCTACTCTCATGTCAATTCTTTCAAGTTCATTTTTGTTATGTTGGGGTATGATCTCTATATCTATCATACTGTACTCTTATGTTCATATGATGAGAGACCCCATTTGATCTCTTCAATTCAGTATTTTGTTGAAGTTTAAGTGGCGCCGTTAGGCTGCCGAATTTTTAAGTGGTTCTTCACCATTCTCGTTTTGAAGTTCTACTCTCATGTCAATTATTTCAAGTTACTTTCTATTATGTTGGGGTATTACCTCCATATATATCATACTGGACTCTTATGTTCATATGATGAGAGACCCTATTTGACCTTGTCAATTCAATTTTGTTGAAGTTTAAGTGACGCCGTTAGGCTGCCGAATTCTCACAAGAGGAATCTTTTTTTTCTTCCTTTCACGCTCTTCATTTCATATGGTATATTTTCAAATTTCATTACCATGTTCTTAAATCCCTTATATTTTGTCCCTCTACGGTTTGATGGGTCATTTATGAATGTTTGACCCATGTCCCCTCTCTTCTCAATGTTTTCTAAAACCTTGTAACATAGCCGTTATGCTGCAGAATTTTCGTCTCAAAATGCCTCTCTCTCTTTTCAAAAAATTATTTTATGTTATAAAGTGAATACTCAAAGATCTTATTTCTAAAGGGGTATTCACATATATATCAAAATTTTCTATTTTAAATTCTGGGAATTACATAAATGAAACCCTCTTTCCCTTTCCGTGGGTTTAAAGTGACGTAAAGATCATGTCTTTAAAGCAGTTTTTAAAATGTTATGATTATGAAATGAAACCCATTTATTTTATGCTATATGGGTTATTTATGAAATGTTTGATGATGATATATGTGGCTCACATGATAATAAAGGCAAATTTAAGGGTGCGCCCTGATAACGCTCCAATGCATTGGGTAAATACTTAATCTCTAGAGATGACCATTTTAACGACGCCTTGGTGAATAACCTTGGTAATTTTTACGACACCTTGGGGATGGACCTTGGTGAAATGAAACGATTGTCAATATTAAATGTTTTATCCACATATTCAAGTTATAAAAAAAATGTTATTTTTATTATGATGTATCTCATGATTTCATTCTCATGCCTTAATGTTATTTTCATGACCTTATTGAAGTATCTCAAGTTCACATGTAAAATGTTTCTCTGGTTTCTCTTACTGGGCCTTCTGCTCACCCTTTCTTTTGATGTATGTCCCCAGGTTATGAGATGCAGTAATGAACCTAGGATGAACTTGAGGAGAAGCCTTTCAAGTGTTTAAGAAGAATGTTTTTTTGTTTCATTTATTATGTTCCTGGTTTCCAAGACACTAAACTTTAAAGATCCTCGGTTTTGTAAAATGTAATGAAAGTTTATGTGATAAAAAGGCGGGATGCTATATAGTGGGTATTCCTTGTGTTGTCGATTTTACCCTTTGTATGGGTGGTTTGGTGAAGTGAGAGTGTCCTAGTTTGAGACCTTAGATTTGAATTGTGAGGCCTTGTTGGTTACGATATGGTATAATAGATGTACTTAGGGCACACTTTGTAGGTTTGTGACCTTTGGGTCGTGAGGTGTTGTTCGATAATGCAAGTGTGGAAATCCTCATGGGTCGTGACCATACAGAGTGTATGTCAGACCTTAAGGATGGTACCTAGATTTTGGTGACCTTGTGAGTTATGTTTTGGACCCCAGAGAGGGTTTTTGGTTCTTATTTCTGATTTATACGTATGATTAAATTTGGTGTGAAACCTAGAGTAAATGGTCACTTGGTGCACTAGGCGTAGGGGGTATTAGAATGGGGGTGATATTTCCATTTGTGAACATTTATTTGTTCGTGGATTGATGTGTATGGTTTGGAAATATGACCAATGAATTATACTTGTTATGAATACAGTTTGGGGGTTTGGTATCATTTGACCTTCAAGGTGTCCTATGAGTGAGGCCGTATGATAATCCTAGTGATTTTGTGTGTGTTTCACACAAGTGGTTGTTTTTGGACTTTTTCAGTGGGACACAGATAGTGTTACCTTGGGTTTGGCCTAGAGGGCTAAGTGGGAAAGTTGATGGTTTCATGACGCGACACGAGTTGTTATTACATGTTGACAGTTTCAGGGAAATCAAGGGTAAACTCATGGGAGGATAGCCTAGTGATGCAGGTGCCTTGGAATATGAAGCATGATAGATGCTTTATAGGTGGAATTGATACATAATGAGTACCATCAAATTTTGGTAAATGGTATAGTTTTTCCCTAGTTATTTCATAAGGGCACCCAAGTGATTGTAGTTGGTTGTAAGGTTAGTTTCTAAGGGTTGTATCACATGGATTCCCAACCTGTCTATTTGGATGATGGTTAATGGAGGTCTCGATGTTGTTTTTGAGAAGAATATACAAGGGTGACTAAATCATGGTTAAATTCTTTCATTTTGAAGGTGACACCTGAGGTGAGGGTGGTCACACAGCTGAGGTTATTTGTATAAATGGTTTTGTTTTTGGTTTAGATGTTTATAATACCTTGGGGCTAATGAAGACGTTGGACCAAGAGGCATGGTAAAGTGAGTAAGTGGGTGTTGGGATATGCTTAGGTGATGGTGTGCTTGTGGGAACTAAAGTCGTTGTAGGAATGGTCGCAGGAAATTGCGAAACCTTGAGGGCTCTAATGAGGTTCAAATGTGGGAAAAAACTGGTAAGGCATGATTTTGATCAGGATAATCTTCCGTTGTTCTCTGTTAAGCTAAGCTAGAAAGTGTGGTTATGTGAGAGATCATTGGTTTGATTGGTGTGGTGGACCATTATGTTCTAATTTTGAACTATTAGGGGCATACCGAAAGATCTTTGGGGGGTGTGATAGAAGAAGTTCCACATGAAACATTGGTTCACAACTTCTTGGCGGATAGTCATGGAGCGGTGGTGAGTCTTGTTTGGAAATCATGCATGAGTGGCAGTGGTTAGGTGCTGATGAGATGTGTGAGGTGGGTAATCTTGAGATCCTTGGAAGGTCGTGGTGTACCATAGTGGGAGGTGACATCAATAATGGATAAGTTGGTGGTGGTTTTCTTTGACAACTTCTTAGCATGCCTCTGTTAGTGACGATCATACTCAACATCCTGACATCATCCCGGATATGTTGAGAAGCTCTAAATTTATGACTAGAAACTTGAAGGTGTTTTGGTTGGATGAGGGACATCATGGAGTCTATGATCACAGGGGAAGTATATGTGGATATGGATGGTGGGATTTACACCATTGATAGTTTTCTGGTGAGGTCCTTAGGATGGACCGGGTGGTGAAAAATGCCATGGGTGTTGTTCATAGAAGCCAAGAACGGGCTCTGGGTGATGTTCATTTTCTTGTTCTGGGAAAATCTATACAACCTTGTCTAAGTTTTGGGATTCAGATTGTGATCGAGTGTAAGCCATGGTGGTTAGAATCCATAATGGAAAGCAATGGTAATGACACTCCTAAGGTGGGGAGTGATAAGTCAGTCCTGTATCTGGAGAGGAGAATAATGGGTTGATGTAGTGAAATTGGGATGACAATGAGGAACCTATGAGGTGCACTATGGGTCTCTTAGAGAGGAAATTTGGGTATTTATTATGGTGGTTGATTGATCCAAGCATTGGATTTGGTCCCAGGGTGGTTCCAAATGAAATTTGAGATTCCCGTGTCTAATATTCAATGGGTGTGGTGAGTCATAAAAACGGTTTGTGTCTAGAGAGGTTGGGTTCTATAACTTCAATGAAAATTGTAAGTAGACTCGAGTAAGTGTCTTTGGGTTATATTAGAATGTCTTTAAATTTTAAGGAACCTTGTCCATGTGATGTAGTGTCATGACAATGGTGAATCTAATCATTCCAAGATGATTCAACTGGGGACAAATCGACTCATCTTAGAGAAAAGGAGAAATGTGTGGAGTGATAAATCACCTTTGGTGGATGTTTTGGGATGAGAAGTATGCTTCAATTTTTAGAGTGGGTTTGAGTGTGAACCTATACTTTTTTAGTTAGTGTATGAATGGTATGGGTTCTTGTGTTGGGAATGTTGATTGGGGTAGTGGAGCCCAATGATGGTTTGGAGGGGAGTGATACTGTGATGGCATAATTATATCAGAAGTCAGGGAATGACCTCAGTGGGTGCGTTGGATGATAATGAAAATATTCAAGTAAAAAATCACCTTGGGAAGTCATAAGAGGGGTGAAGTTCCATCAGTGGAAGATGGGTGTTCTGGGACAAGCCATTTGGGGGTGGTCTAACCTGAGATGGTAAACAAGAATGGGTCTGGTGAGAGTGACCCACATATGGTTTGATGTTGTAGGGGAAAGTGCCATTATAAAATGAAGTCGTACATGAGTGATGTCAAGTTGATCTTAGTCCTTTAATGGATAAAGTAGGAATCTCCTCTTAGGAAGTTTCAACAGAAAGGTTGGAGGCCAGTGTAGGGAGAATTCTATATGGATGTTCGGGCACAGTGAGTTGGGAACACATCAGGTATGATGTGAAAGTCGAGTTGAGATTATAGTGGTCTTTCTTCAATAGTGGGGGTTCCAAATAATATAATGTGGTGAATATAACCATAATAGTACAGTGTTTGGTTGATAATGTGGTTGGATT
The DNA here is from genome assembly GCA_963277665.1 of Viscum album. NCBI lineage: Eukaryota > Viridiplantae > Streptophyta > Magnoliopsida > Santalales > Viscaceae > Viscum > Viscum album. The sequence goes on from OY728161.1 coordinate 1,423,701,137, forward strand.
TTTGGGTTGGAGGGACTCAAGTGTTCACCATTCAGATGAGTTGTCCCCAATAGTGAATGTTGGCACAAGTTTAATTGGTTGAGTGTCTGAGAGTTTTGGTTTTGTTTGGATGTACAATTATGGAATGATAGAATTAGGACATGAGTGGTGGATCAAAATAAGTTAAGAAATGCAGTTATAAATACCATGTGTTTTCCTTTGGGTGATATCAAGTTTTGGTCATCGTTAGAGTTTTGAAAATAGAGTAAAATGACCCCAAGTAATTCAGGTCATGAGTTGCGAAGAGGATCAGACTGATGGGGTGCTGATTGGTTCCTCCTTGATGATATGATGTTGTGTGTTATGTTTCCTTATGTTGTGATTTATGAACTATTTCTTAGGGTTCCCCACGGAGCTCTGGTGGTTGATGTATGGGTTTAAGTTGATGAATCCTTTGAGGAGTATCCGATTCGTTTTGTGTATCATAGTGAGAAGTTTTGTAGGGAAAGACCATGAATTAGGTTCAAGTTTTTTGGTAGTATGGTAATTTTCAAGAATAAAATCGAGAAATGAAGATGGATATGAGTTCCTAATGACCCGATACCTTTTCTTGGAAGTTCAATTATGCTCGGGAAGAGTAGATCGAGGACAAGCTATTATAAGGTGGGGAGGTTGCAAGATCCTGGACTTCAGGGAGGTACGAAATTGTTTAAATTTTGTCTTAAAATATATTGTTTTTGGGTGATTGGAATGTTTTGAGAGATTATGAGGAGCTTCAGGGGTGTCCCGGTGGTTCGGGACATGGAAAGTAGGAAAACTGTTCCAACCTATGCAAAGCTCACGATCGACGCACAACTAAGTAAACTGTGAGGCCTTCCCAGGAAAACCGTATAAACTTGGGCAATGGAATTATGCATGGTTGGTGCATGGTTAGTCAAACCGTGTGAATTTTACCAAGTAATCGTGCAACCTCTTACCCTTATATACTATCCTGATCATTGTTTGCACATGGTTTGGTAAACCATGCAACTAACCATGCTCCCCAATAAAAGTTTGAAAATTAACAGTTTTACCATTACAGGATATTTAGATTCACACCTGATTTATCCCTCATTTATCCCCTTATTAACCCTAAGGAAGAACCAAATCAACCAAGATTCCCAAGGATAGTTCTCCTTCAATTATTGGCCATTTAGAGCATCGTTGGTTGTATATTGAATCCCCAGGTAAGTCTAACACTCATCTTGAGTTTTTTTCTAGATTAGGCTTTATAGTTTCTCTCATATTATTCTGAAGCACTAAAACCCTCATTTTCTTATGGAACCTAGGTTTTGGATTAAAAGGGTGTTTGGATCCAGATATAAGGCTACTATAAAGAGTGAATTCATCATCGAATTTAAGGTAGGTGGTCTACGAGTTATATCCTATAGTTTTGTTATAGATTTGTGCATGTGTGTTGAGATATTGGTTCCTTCTCATTGTGATTTTTTCACCTTGAGTAAGATTTGGTAAAATGGTTGGATATATAAATATTTTAACCCTAACGATCCCCATGGGATGCATTGAGGATCATTAGAATGATTTAGATCCACCCTTGGGGTGCGCCAACATTCCTGAACCTAGAAATTGTTAAGGTTAAGTGTAGAGTTAATGTGTGATAATGTAGAGCACATGAAGAACATGTTAATAGGGTTGGTTGAGTTTAAATGTAATAATTATAGTTATTCCTAGTGTTATTAATGGAATAAGGGGTCATTGGGTTGAATACCAATGGGTTATATAAACTATGAAATGGAAAAAAGGTAATGGATTGATGGTTTAAGGCCTATAAATGATAAATGAGTTAAATGAGATAATTGAGATGATGTTTAATGGATTATTAATTATGTAAAAATGACTAAAAGTATCAGTGTATATGAAATTATGAACATGTTAAATTGAAAATGGCTTGTGAATTGAATAACATGTAAATGTGTTCATATAAGGGAATTGATAAATATGTTGAATGGGTTAATACATGGGAATTATGGAGTATACCTAATGGGTTAAATGTAATAAAGTGGTTGTACTATGAGATATAAGAATTGTACTCGTGAAATGATAAATGGGATATATGGTATAATGTATGGTAATGGATGAATATTATATAATGTATGGGAATTGTTGAATATACTTACAAGGTTAAGGAATAAGAATGGGAATTGGGAAAAATGACTACGAAATATAAATAAAAAAAATGTGTTAATAGGTTATGAAATTGTATTAATTCCCATGTTGTTGGTTATGTAATGTGATTTCTATTTTTTATTGGTTGTGTTTGGTTGTGATATGGTATGTGTGTGGTGAATGGATAAATAAGTATGTGCACATGGATTGGTAGAGTGGGGTATTAACATGAGGTTCTACGCCCATGGGTCAAGTTAGACCGAGGCTCTAAACTCCACCCAAAAATGTATGGGTTAGGGAAGGGGACAGAGGATCTATTCCCCTAATAGTTACATTCCACCCAGATCGAGATTTCGAGGTGAGGATAATGTTTTGATGCGGTGCATTTATCCTTAGTGAGATAGGGACTTGACTTATTACCTTATGCATAGTGATTGATTTCCTTAGACCCATATTTATATGATGTATATGCCTAATCCATGGAACATGTGATGAAAATGGATTAAGTAATGGAGATGGCATAAATGATGGAAATGGTAAAAATGATTGAAAGGGTTAAAGTAAATATTTTTAACTAATGACATTCAAGTTGTCCTTATTTTCTTATCATTTAATTAGTACTTGCATGAACTATCTATTTAGACGAGATATTTTGTAGACACCATTAGTGGTGGCCTACTGAGTTGTACTCACACCCTTCTCAAGTCACTGTTGGGTACCCGAGTAGATCTCATGGTTGTAGGTCAGGCAAGGGAAAGGTCCCCATGATTGGGAGTTGAGTTGGGCTTGAGACATGCATGATTGAGAATTGAGAATTGGAGTCATGACCTGTTTGGGGATTCCACTATTGTCTTTACTTTTGGTTTTTGTTCAATTTGGTACTACTTAGTATGACATTATATATTTTACTATTTGGTTGTGGACTTATACCCTTTTTGGGAAATGGTTTGTTTTTCATGTTCATTGGATATTATATATTTTTCTTCTATTTCATTATTATCTACTATGAATTTCTCTCATAAAGAGGGTATAGTCTCCCCATGTGACTTATTTAACCCTCACTACTAGTTATAAACCTCTAGTGTATGGGGAGGCGTACTTGAGGTCATGTGATGACTCAACTCATGGCACTGGTTTAGTGGCTCCCAAGTCGGGGATGTTACATATGGAGCACTCCATATTTATTTATAAGGGCCTCCATGTTCTTTTTATAGAATCTAGTTCCTTGACAACTGATTATAACTTGAGGCATTCCAAACATACAAAAAAATGTTTTATTTCATAAACTTAGTCATAGTTTTTGAATTATCGATCAAACCTACTTTCAATCCACTTAAAAACATAGTCTACTATCAATATAATATTGGAAATCCAAATGACACAGGGTATGAGTCCTTGAAGTAATTCCCCATACATCAAATATCACATAGAAAATCAAAGGTTTTTGGATCAACTCTTTACTTTTGGAAATTCCATCAGTAGACTAGCATTTTGAACACTTTTTACAAAAATCATGTGAATTTTTAAAAATTGAGGGCCAAAACAATCCAAATTCCCAAAATTTTCTATCTATTATTTGAAGTCCAAAATGGCCTCCACATGCATGTGTATGAAAAAATGAAATCACATAGTTCATTTCTTCTTCTAGAATGAACCTTCTAATGAATTGGTTATTGCGAATTTTACATAAATAAGGATCCTCCCAAATGCAATATTTTGATTCAGATTTTAATTTAGCAGTTTTATGTTTAGAAAAGAATAAGGGTACCCTTTTTATGATAAGAAAATTCACTATGTCAGCATACCAGGGCACTTGGGTGAGGTTGTACACTTTCTCACCAAGGAATGAATCATCTAGATTGGTTTTGAGGATTGATTCTAACTCGATAGGGTGAGTAAACCTACTCATGTGTCCAACCACTATATTTTCATAGCCCTTATTATCCTTAATCACAAGGTCAAAATCTTGTAGCAACAACATCCCTCACACTAGTATGGTATTTGGATCATCTTTATTGATAAAATATCTCAATTCCACATGATAAGAATAAATAGTTATTTAACTCCCTAAAATATAAGAACGTTGTTTTAAATCTATAATAATAGAAAAAACTCATTCTCTATTGTTGTGTAGTTAATCTGAGCAGTGCCTAAGGTCTTTGAAGTGTAGGTTATCAATTGTGTAAGTTGATCAATATTTTGGGAAAGCACAACCCCTACAACTCTATTGGAAGCATCACCCATAATCTCAAAGGGGTGACTCTAGTTTGGTGGATAGATAATGGGGGTGGTGGACAAGAAATCTTTCAATCTATCAAAAGGTGTCATGTATAAATCATAAAAAACAAAATCAGTTTCCTTATTGAGTAGGTTAGTTCGGGGAAAATAAAATTTTCTAAAGTCCCTAATAAACCTTCTATAAAATCCAATATATCCTAGAAATGATATGATGTGTCTCACAGTGTTGGGATAAGGTAGAGTTGAAATAACATAAAATTTAGCCTTTTCAAATTAAATCCCATATTTAGAAATCAAATGTCCCAAAAAGTTTCCCGTTTTCGGCCATAAAATTACACTTTTCATAATTTAAAACCAAAATTTTCTCAATAAATATTTTTAAAACCTTTTCTAAACTCCTCAAGTAGCTTTGAAAACAAGTCCCATATACAGTGAAGTCATCAAGGAAAACCTCTAGTAAGTTTTAAATCAGATATGAGAAAACACTTACCATACAATGCTGAAAGGTTCCTAGGACATTGAAGAGACTAAAAGGCACCCTTCAGTGAGAAAATTTACTAAAGGGACATGTGAATGTGGTATTTTATTAGTCAAATAGAGCTATTGGAACCTAGAATTATCCAAAAAATCCATCAAGGAAAAAAAATATCCTTTCCTAGTGATTCTCTCTAACATTTGGTCCATAAAGTGTATGGGGAAGTGGTCCTTTCTGGTCACATGGTTCAATATCCTATAATCAATGCAAAATCTCTATTTGTTCTGAATACTTGTGGGTACTAACTAATTTTTCTCATTTTTCATAATTGTTTATCCATTTTTTTGGGAAATCTAAATAGGACTTATCCATTAGGATTATGATATGGGGTAGATTATTCCATCTCCTAAAAGTATTTCCACATCTTTTTTACTAATTTCAGAAGGGTTGTTTTGAATCTCCTTTATGGCTGTCTAACTATTTGGGATTCATCTTCCAAAAAAATCCTATGCATATAGGTGGTTGGGATATTCCATGGGATGTCCCCTAATTTCTATCCCATGGAACTAGAATTATTTTTCAGAATTTTTAGTAGTTGGTGTTCTTGGATAGGCTCTAAATTATTTGATATTATGACAAACAATTTCTCATTTTCTTTTAAAAATTCATATTTTAAGTTTGATGGTATAAATTTTAACTCTAACTCAGGGGGTTTCTAGAGATGTTTCCAGCTAAGTGTTCTTCATGTTGGAAACCTAAACATTCAAGGAAGACAAATTAGTATCATATTTGAGTAATTCATCAAAATAGATTTCTTCAATTTCTTTAAATTGTTCAACACTCAAAACTATCTACAAATTAAGTTCATTTTCAAAAATATATTTATAAAGAAGGTTGGATGTTTCCAAAGCTTCTTATAATTGGATTATATCATCTAAAATTTCAATTTACTTCCTATAATAATAAGGTAATTTAAAATATTTTAATGCAAAAAATGCACTTTATGTGGGTGTTTCATTGAATAAAGGGTTTTGAAATCCACTATTTCCTCACCAAAAATCTTAGATAGGGCTCCTTAATTGACCTTTATTATGGTTTTATCAGTCTTTAGGAATGATTTTCCTATAATAATTAGAGAGTTATAATTACATTTTCTTTCTTCCATGTTGAGAATGGAGAAGTCATCAGAGAGTGGGTAACCTTATACACTTACAAAGACATATCCAAGAAGGCATACCAGGTATAGAATGTATTGGTTGATGAATTTTACAACCACTCGAGTGGGTTTGAGTTCTACCATCTACAAAGAAGAGTAAATAGAATAAGGCATCACATTAACTGATGCTCTTAAATCACACAATAACTTGGAAAAATTCATCTTACCAATTGAGAAGGGGATAGAAAAGGTACCTATATTCTATAATTTATGGGGGATTTTAGGGGTAACAAGAGCAGAAAAATTCTTACCTAACATTACCTCTTAATTAACCTACAATATTCACCTCTTGGTGCATATGTCTTTAATGAATTTCATGTACCTTGTAATTTTATGAATGACTTCCAATAGGGTGATATTGATCTCCACTTTCTTGAAGACTTCCATTATCATATATTTTAGTGATTCTTCCATGATTTTCTTGGGTTATTGCATCCTTATAGGTAAGAAAGGTGGGATTTGTTGTAGATATTCTATCTTATATTTCCCCCTGTATTTATTTGATGGTGCCTTCAATTCATCCTCCTCAGGTTCTTTTTCTTGGATAGATTCTTCATATTCATGCTACTATTAATTTTCATATTATATTTCCTAGGGGTGTTTATTTATTATTTTACATCTCATTTAAACTCCTTAAGGAAATTAAACTCACATATCATTTAGGGTTAGGAATTGGTTGACCAGAAAACTTACTAAAACCTTGATTTACCATATTATTAAGGGTGGTCATGAGTTGACTGAACTGTCCTTTTAATTCCTTCAGCTCTGATCAATGAGTGGTGAGAGTGGTATGTTGACTATTTTTAGATCCAATTAACCATATCTAAATATCCTTTATGGAAGTATATTCTAGTTTTCCTTACTGGTATCTTGTTGAGTGTTGGAAATTCTGTCTTTGGAATGGGGGGGGGGGGGTTAGAAGGGTTGTTAAGAAACCTATTGGAATTATTGCTAAAATGGTGGCCTTTATTGTTGTATGATCCTATCTCTAAAATAATTAGTGGAAAAATCTTTTAATCCTTGGTTTCCACTAGGTTGGTTCTAGAATTTCCTCTAGAACACTGCATCACAACTTTCAGTCCCTTGAACTTGAGAGCATCCATTAGTGAAATGCTCCTAAGAATAACATAGATAACAGACCCATGGGGGTGTGGTGGGTGATTATTAATATACTTTTTTCATAACAATATATCTCACAAGAGAATTTATTTTTCAATTTTATTTTCTAATAAAGGTGAGTTGGAACTTTTTACCTCATGTACACCTATGCTTGAAGCTATTATACTAAATTGTTGAGAATTTTGAGAGATTATCTCAATTAGTTCTCCAACTTCAATTGGAATTAGGTTCCGGTTATTATCCATAAACCCTTGTTAAAATAATATTATGAAATGATGTTCTTCATATGGTTGGTGTGGGTAGGATGTGGTTAGTTTCTTGAATATATCCTATAACTCATAAAGATTTTCTCTAGTTTCATGTTTAATTCCATATAACTTCTTTCTAAGATTATCAATCCATGAATCAAGGAATAATTTCTAGAGGAAGGCCCTCTGTAGCTTGTCCCATGAGGTGAATTATCTAGGTATCAAGTTATAGATCCAATCCTTAGATACCCCTTCAAGTGAGAAAGGGAAATCCTTATATATGATTTGAGCCTCAGTGAATCCTTTGGTTTTGAATCCATTAAAAAATTATTTGAATGGTCTCAAATTATTATTTGTATATTCATCAGATAATCCATAAAACTTAGGTAGTATTACAATCATTCCAGTTTTGAGTTCACAGGCTTGTTTATTTAATTTTAATTATCGCTTATTAATATTGAAATTTGGTGTATACATTTCCATTAAAGTCACATTAACTTGAACAAGGTTATCCTCTATTTTTTCACTTACTATTATAATTTTTTTATAGGAAGAGACTGAGGAAGGATATTTAGCGATTGGAATGGTGACAAAATCACTTTCATCTTATTCAGTTATTTTTAGAGTTCTAAGTTATTCTAGTATAGTTTTCTCAACCTCCGAATAAAAACCAATGAGGTTAGAAGAATTGGATCTGGTCATTTGAAAACATTTTTAAATAAAATTTAAAAAAACTCTAGCTTCACTAATAATGATTCCAGTTTTGATGAGAGTCTATCATGGGGAACTTGTTAAAATTAATTTTGAACCCAAGAAAGAATGAAGTACAATGGGACTCAAATTGTCTTTTTAGAATTTAGTGTTGGTGAGTTGAAATATTTTTTTAGTGAGTTCAAATTTTTTGAAAATAGTGGGTGTGATTCGTTGGTTTAAATATCAATTTAAAGAGAAGTATTCCCACCCTGGATTATCCCATAATTATTCCATTGAATCATTATTCAATTGTTTTCAATTCATCATCTAATAAACTAAAATCTCATTGATTAATTTTATTTTTAAATTTCAGTTTAGATAGGGAAATAAAATGATCACTATATCCCTTATCCTTATCAAGCCTAGTTATTAGACATCTCTGATCACCCTTGAATTCTATCATTGCTTGTAATTGTATATAGTGATCTAAATCTAAGTGGCTTGTATGTGAAATTCTGATAATAAGTATAAGATATTAAAAGATTAAAACCAGAATAAATATATGACTTATTAAAACCATTATGATCTATAGATAAATCAAAATGAGAATTGAATGATTGGAATTCATCAACATGGGTAATGGGAGAGTTATCCTTTGCACGACCACAAATGGACTAGTGTTTCATTATTGAAATTATTATAATGGGGAATGAAAAAAAAGATAAAAGTGAAAAAAAAGAATTGTATTCGAGAGAAAGTGCAAGAAAGATTCTATCCCCAAGCATAGTGAATTTTGATTTTATTTATAGAAGACTTCTCAGGCTTCCTTAGGCACATTGACATTATCCATATGCGCATCATGATCATATCCAATTTCATTAGGAATTTTATTTGATTTTAGTTTTGGGAAATAACTTCTTCCATATTGGATGATCAACATGTGTCTTGAATTGAGGGCATGGATGGGTTTCCTAAGCATCAAGAATATTCCTCAACTAAAATTAATTCCCCCACAATCATATTCTCTATGTGTTTCAATGATTCCTAGCATAGTGGATGTATTGGAGTTTATTTGAGGAAGAGGATGAAAAAATTGGACATGGACCTGGATTTTTGGGCTTTGGAAATTGGGCTTAGTCCAGGATGTCACCGCTAACATAAAAAATACAAAAATTAGTTTATTTATTTATTATATAAACATATATATATATACACACTAATTATTACTACTATTTTTTATATTTTACTTTTTTTATTTTTTATTATTATATACAAATATATCTTTTTTTTCTTTATTTGTCTTTCTTTCTACCTCAATAATGGTGGCCCATTCTTTTCTCCAGAAGGGGTTCTTCTCTAGAGATTGGTCAGGTCAGCTTCTTTCACTGTGGACCATGATATCTCTTTAAAGGCATAGTGGTGCACATGATTTTGATTCAGCATAGCAATGACAACTAGATTTGTTTCTATGGAGCTTTCAACTACATGCTCAACTCATCTATTGGTTTTTTTATTTAAAATTGGAATATTGTGGAGAGAGAAATTAATTACTAGAGAGATTTTTCTCAACATTAATAAGGGAATTTCTATAAATATTAATGGATAGTTAATTTTCAATATTAATGGATTGAAAATGGATATTGAACAAATTAATTGGAGATATGAACTTGGTGTCTATATAAGAGAATGTGGTAACATATTTTGGGATGAGGGAAGACCAAGATGTTTCCACCAAGGTATAACTGAGAAGGGGATGCTATGTTTGCGGTAGCTCATGTGAAGAGATGATAAAGATGATGGTGTGTGATGATGGTGAGAGAATTTTCGATGACAGTGTGCAAAGATATTCAAGATGGGTATCCATGTATCAAAAGTCTACTTAGTTGCATAGATCAAGCAATGTGTTTCAATTGTGATGATCGATGATAAAATAAAATGGTATGTCCATGTGTGTGTGAAAAATGCCTTTGGGTGAGAGAAAAATTCCTTCGAGTGTTGAGAGAAAAATAATTCGAGTGTGTTTTAAAATTACTTTAGGTGCATTTTAAAATTCCTTTAGGTGATGTTTAAAATTCATTCAGGTGATAAAAGGCCTTTTAGTGAATCTTCTAGTGTGTTTTGCGACCGCTTCTACTATGACGTAGGGATCTGCCCCAACAACTCATATCAAAGGTAGTTATCCATGTTTCTTTTTGATTGGATATGGGTGATTCATGCCATGGTATTTCTTACCATATAGAACTATTCAACATAGAAATGATTTTACTCTATAAAAGCAATGAGTTAAAAATATTTTAGTCTATGAGAAGACAATAAAGGCACCAAATAAAAAATCAGATAAACTGGAGATGATGAGAGTTGGTGATTGGAAGGATATGTGAGAGTTATAAAATGTATTTGAATGATAATACTATATCATAAGGGATTAATATGAAATATCTATAGGAGATTAAAGTGAATCTTGAAAGCAGGTATAAATCAAAAATCCATCAAAAATTGTTTATATCTGAAAAATGGTTGTATCGTTTGTGAATTCCATAGAATAGAGATTTAGGTATTCATATGGATGAGTTCACAAAACTTTTTATAGGGATATATTTAGTGGTGATCAAGATTTATGATAAAAGTAACATGTTACCTATTGAAATGGAAGAAGAAGATAAATATTTTCTTCTTTTGGGTTCATTTCCTGATTCATATGATAATATCATCACCACATTGTTGTTCGATAAAGACACACTGAAGTTGGATGATGTGATTTCATCATTTTTAATGAATGAGACTAGGTAAAATACCAATGATGGTGAATATTTAGGTAATAGTGGTATTTTGGTAGTTAACTATAGACATGATAATCAAAGAGGTTGGTCGAAGAAAATAAGAAAAGTCAAGTACTTATTTTACGAAAAGGAGGGTCATGTGTAGAGAAATTTCAATGCTTTGAAAAACATTTAAGAGGAAAATAAGGTGCAAAAAACCAATTCTAAGGATACCGAAACAAGTCTTATTCAAGGTGAGGGTGATTTACTTTTAGTTGGCATTGATTTCCCCAGGTCAGATCTGTGCACCAAATGGGTGGTTGATTCAGCAACATTGTACCATATTTCACAAAAGTGGAAAATATTCTCTTCATATGAAGAAGGTGAATTTGGTATATTGAATATGGGAAAAAGATATTCGGCTGATGTCATTGGTGTTGGTGATATTTATATCACGGAAAATTCAAGTTGTATGTTGATGCTGAGTGATGTGCGAAATGTGCCAGAAATATTCCTTCATTTGTTATATTCTTATACTATTGATAATAATGGACTCAATAGTTTGTTTATAAATGGAATATAGACCTTATCTATAGGATAAATGGTTTATACGTGAGGTATAATGGATTAAATTCTTGACAGGATGAATATAAAGGTGTGTGATGATGTGAAAAATGAAGTTGCAAAGAGGACTTCATCAGATTTTTGGCACAGATGATTGTTGAACATGAGTCGAAGACCATCAAATAAGATGAACAAGTTTTGGAAACTACATCATGTTAAGTCAGGTGTTTCAGGTCTTACACCTAATTATTTTTCTTTAGAGAGTTCTACTAGTGAAGAAATAATTAAAATCCAAGATCGAGGTGATGTGCTAAGAGTTTCATACTACTCATAGAATATTGAGCAGAGGGAGAAATTAATTCCTATAAGTTCTCTAAATTATGTGGTGATCACAATTATGGGGGATCCAAAAATTGTTGATTCTGGTATTGGTAGTGTAGGAACATATATGATGAATAATTCAACATTTTTATTTCTTTTTCATGTGAAGCTTTTAGGTTTCCCTCAAATATGAAAAAGAGGGATGCCATATTTTTTTTATAGAGGATGACAGTTGGTGAAATACCAACCAACTTATAATCCAAATGAGTTTTTTGGAATTAATCTCCTTCTTTTACAGGATGAAGAGTGAGATTATTGGATTTAATCTCACATGGTTTTAAAAATAAAGATAATTGTTTTTCAAATACAATTTGTAGTATTGCATTTTTTGAGGCACGTGAGATATAATAGATCTTTATATCTTTTTGAATGGGATGCGGGGAGGATATGTGACTGGAACAAAAGGGCCTATAAAAGTGAAAATAAGCAGAGACCTAGAAGAGATACATGATTAGAGGTGCACATATATAGACGGCAACAATTTTTAGAGTGAGAAGCAGTGAGTAGTGAAAAATCAGGTTGTGCAATAAGGTGATGCAACGACACTGCGTGTTCAGTTTTGATCTTCAGAGGGCGACCTCTTGTCACAATATAATTATCAGAGAGGTGATAGAGGTGTATCAGGGTGTGAATTTAAAATAATTTTTCTATGATATATTTTCAATTCAAGTTTGGTCTTATATTTGGATTATTTGTAATCTCTGATTAGTAGTGTATTTTCTTAGGGTTTCCCCATGGTTTTTTTAATCCTCCGCATTAAAGGGTTTTCCATGTTAAATTTATATATCTTTATTTATTTTATGATTTTATTTCTATGCTCCTTATTCTCCGAATCTTAGTTAGGGAGGCTTATATCATGGTGGACCATGAAGTCTCTTTATAGTAATGGTGGTGTATACGAATTTTATTTATCATAGCAGTGGTCTCTAGATCTAGTTCTGTGGAGATTTTGGTTGTGCTCTCGACTCATATTCCTCAATCGGCTGGAAGGGTTGGACGCGGTGACTACTCGATTAGTGTGGCGGGATTCATCTGGAAGAGGAGGTGGTGATTCGATGGTGGATTTAGATAGTGGAAGTGGTCCATGGTGGATGGATATATTTGAGTTTCTATAGGCAATTGGTTTAGTATTCTTTAATCTTGGATTGGGGGTGATTCTGGGGTTTGGATCTGTTTTTCAAGTGGTGTTGGTGAGCTCCTTCGATGCAGTGGAACATGAAAACAATGACTAGGTGAGGTTTTTCTTTATCCTTGATCAATCAAATAAAGATCTAGGTTTTATCTCTCCAATTAGGAATGCATAGGTGAGGTATCTAGCTTGGTTGCAGATGAGATCTTGGTTGGGGATGGCTCACGGTAACCATACCGATCATGTGCTCACGGTCATTTGGGAAGGGGGATGATCACGACTGTGAGAGGAGTTTTTTGGGTCCTGTAGGATAGAAGGAGGATCTCAAGTTAGGTATGCCTACTATGATAGGGGTGGAGCACAATTAGTTTAGTGACCATGGGGAGGGAGTGACAAGGTAGGTTGCAGGACATGATAAGTGTACTGGCTAGAAAGAGGGGATTGCAACAGGTTTTACCTACTGTGGATCTATGGTAGGTTTTACCTATCATGAAATTGAAACCAATTGATTGTTATGCACAATCACTTGGATCCATCATGCACAATCAGTATAGTGACTATGTTAATCATGATCACTTCAACGCTTTAAATTTTTTTCAACTTGAAAAATAAAAAACATTCAGTGTAGATTTTATTCCAATAAATATCAACTAAAAAATAAATAAATTAAAATAAGTATTTATAAAATTAATTTGAAAAATTAAAATAAATTCAAATTCAAATAAAATCAAATTCAAATAAAATCAAATTCAAATAAAATAAATTTCAATTCCAATTTTTTCAGACATCAATTTCCAATAATCTCTTTCACATTCAAAAAATTTTAATTATAAAAATAAAATCACAATTTCTTTTTCAATTAATTTGTATATTACATTACATTTGATTATTATTGAAAGAATTAATGATCAAAAAAATTAATCCATTTAAAATATTAATTCCAAATTGAACATTTAAAATTCACGGTCAAAAATAAATTTCAAATTTCAATTGTATGACTTCTTCATTATACTAAAAAATGAATAAATAGTTAAAAAAATTTAAAGTCATTTAACATTTAAGCCCAAAATTCACAAATTCACAAAAAATGAATTAATTAACCCGTATTTGAATTAAAAATAGGTGTATTTTTAATGAATAAAAGACAAAAAATGTTGAAATTTCCACCTCACATCAACACACCTATTCCGATGTTTTTCTAGTACCTCCTATGTGTCAATATCAATGCAAAAAATCTACTACACTTCTCATATCTAAGGCATCCACAAATCTGGCCCAATCCCTCTCTTGGATTACCCTCATACATAACATCTAATCTCTATCAAAGTAAGATCATGATTTTTATCATGAGGAATGGACCCATTAAATTTTGGTTTAAAAAATTTATTTTATTCTTATGAACGTGCATGATCGATTAAGGGAGTATTATAGAGCGTCTGGGGCTCGTTCAAAGATTGGAGCTCCAAGTTTTGAAGGAAACAGACCAGGATAGTTTGTTTAAACCATTCCCCTGAGGCTACAAGGTTTGGGTAAACAATGCGGGGTGCTGTAGAGGTCTACAGAGGGGTACACATGCTATTCACAATTTTCCCAAATAATGTTCCTAGCCTGCATGCTTAGTGCCACCTAGGCAGTGGGTGCACATGATTGGTACACAGTTTGAAAAAACCATTCCTTATTTAAAAATGGGTGAATTTCTTATTTTTACCCTACATAATTTATAAATTTTAACCCTCTTTTTCCTTCATAAATCACACAGTATCCTCCTCTATTTGTTGAGATCTCCCATGACCATCAATGCTAGGTTCTGAGCTAGCTTATATGTCTGGACTCGATTTCTCTCACTGTCAGTTATGTTGGATAGTTAATGGTAAGATATTTAATCAGAGTCCTTCCTCATTTAATTTATATTTCTTTATGTAATAATAAATATATGCTAGCTGATATGCCCTATTTTTAGGATATTTGACAATTTCTTTAATTTCCCCCATTCTAGACCAAGTTAAATGCCAAAAATAGATGAGGAGAGTACCACCCATCTAAGGTTGGTGGTCTATTTTTTTTCCTTAAAGTATAGATATTTATTTATTTATGTCATTATGCCATGTGCCAGACCTTCCATGAAATTCTTAATAAATGTTAAATTAATTAGATGAAATGATATCACCTTGTGTAGGGTATTCCTAGTAACTTAAAATTATTATCAAAGGATGCATCCCTCAATTCATTCCACCCTTAAGGGTGAGTTCCTTTAAAGTCCATGAGCCTTATGCCTTGGAATTAAATTGAACCACCACCGAAGTTGAGTTGAGTTGGACCTTATAAATGAAATGTAATTTGAATTAAAATAAGGGAGAATGGTAGGACATGTACATAGGTCGTTGCTTTTATTATTTTTGGTTTGATTTATCATTATGAAATAAATTATACAAATTGAATTAAGGGATTTTTTTAATAATATGGGTTTAACACTAGCCATGACCATCCTTTACATCATACTAAGGGTGATATGAGGGTTATGATTTAGAACACCTTGGATGGTCTCATAAAGCATAATTAGAAGTTAATAAATGAATTATAACACCCCAAGAGTGATACATGGGTTCTTACAAAGAACACCTTATACAGGATCATCGGGAGGATGCCTTTATATTATCCCATGAGTGATACCTGTTTCCCTAAGTGGATTACCTTAAATGAGTTCAGAGGGAATTTATACTATACCATTACATGAGAGATACTTGGTTCCCTATGTGGTATACCATGGATGGGATCATAGGGTTATTCCTTTATACTATGACATGAGTGACACCTAGGTTCTTATACAGAACACATTGGATGGACTCCTATAATGATGGGTTATTTATAACACACCGAGAACGATACCCAATTTCCCTTTTTACGAAACACCTTGGATGGTCTTATGGTGTTAATTAATTAAATAAATTGATACATATTCCAAGTTAAAGAACATACTTGGATTTGGTATATGCCTTACTTATATGATGACTTAGTTTACTGACCACCTAAGCATGCATGCCATGAGAATTAAGGAACCTATTATGATATTCATGGATTCCTTGGGTGTACACCTTGGGTCATGGATAATATTAAATATATATACATATATATGAAAATATATGTTCATATGTATATGATTCACACACACACACACATATAGAGTGACATCCGTTCAAAGATATTCTGGCTTAGGCTGGAGCAGGTACTGTCGATCGAGTGTCCCACAAGGAACTTAGACCAATGTGATTTATTTTATTTACCATTATAAATTTATTATTACCATCACACTACTTATTTTATATACACATACTAGATATTTCTTGACACCATTGGTGGTGTCCTACTAAGTATATATCACATCCTGTTTAGGCCACTGATTGGTACCCAAACAGATATTATGGATGAAAATAGGGACAAAGGGAAGTGTCTAGCTTTGGATGCCAAATTTTATGTACTAGAATGGAGTATGAGAGAATAGGACCTAGATTATGCTCATGATGCTATTAGAGATGGATTTTGGTCTTTTTGTTCTTTTTTATAGCATATTTTATATGCCTTCTTCCCTTCTTCCATGTATTCCTATTTTTGTATGACATACATACATAACATAAATTTTTATATGATATTGGTTCTCCATTTTACTATTTATTTATATCTTGATGAATTATGATCCTATAATTCATTTATTATAATGTTTATATAACAAACCAACCCAATTTGACCTAAATCATCACCCAAACTGACCCACCACATGAACCAAAGTGCATTATCGATCGATATGGGCTGATGACAAGCACAAATAATATCTAACTAATAAATGGGAATAGTTTCATCAATGGTAAAATAGCATGACCCATCCATAAAATGGGACGATCATACTACTATCATTATAGTCAATGACATAAAATAAACATCAAGAGCATCACAACATAAGATAAATAGAAACCATAAAAATCAATGAATATAATATACAAAACATTCCATAATTGGACATATACATGGAATCTCAAAACAAAACCCAAAACTCAAAATAATGGGTACAATACCAAACAAGTCCTACAAATACATCCCAATGGATACAAAAAACTCAAAATTAATCAATAATATCCAATCCCTATGAGACCACATCTCCTCTATAAAACATTGGATGATGGTAATCAAGAAGATACACACTAGAATATAGTTCCCTTGCCCTTACCTATGCCCTGGAAAAAATATGCAAACACCAAAATTAACAAGAAGGATGTGAGTCATTAAGCCCAGTAGGATACCACCATGAATATATTTAAGTATTTTAACCATATAAACCAATAAACTAGCTTGAAAACATTTTCAAAACTAAACCACTTTGAAAGAATATCATTCTCAATAAAAACTTTGAAATCCATTCGGGTTTTCATTAAAAAAATGGGATTCTAAAACAATTTCCAACATGGATCAAATAGATAAACATATACACAAGACATACCATGATCAATATAACAAACAATGAATAGATAAAGGTGAGTAAAACATCAATAACATGTAATCACATGGATAGAAAATGAATGGGAATAATATATCTCATCACATAAAAATGGCACTAATCAAATGAATAAAGCATGTAAACCAAACCAGCATGAGTAATGAGAACTTAGGGATTTAACCATTCGGAATACATGAGTGATTAAACAATTATTATAGTTATCTAAGAAAATATAATCTATCATGGGCTTCCCCAATCCCAACTCTAATATCTCTCACGGTCTCTCAAAAACCAACATAGAAGCTCACATAGTCTTCCAACTCAAAGGCTCACTCAGTTCTTTGGAAACTAGGTTGGAGGCTCATATAGTCCTCCCTATGATGGATCACATGGCCTCTCAAACAAACCAAAGTGAAATCTCATACGATCTTCCCTCCAAAGGCTCACACAGTCCCTTGAGTAATCCCCTCTCCCACACCGGGGTTAACCCATGCGTTACTCCATGCCAACACAATAAAAAACAAGTGCCCATATCAAACAAGCTATAACACAATCTATTTCATAAAAAAAACTTTCCCATTTATGAAGACACCTTTCCCAAGGAAAAACCATTTCTAAAATCTCTTTAGAAATACCTTAAAACTAATAAAACCATTTATCCATTTTAATAAGGACTTGGTATGAATACAAGTCACACCCATTTGGAAAACCCCCTCTAAAAACCCAAATTGACAAAAAAATCCATGGAGCACATAAATCATGGAATACACATCAATATTAAATCATTTAAATGGAAATTCAAACAATACAAACCAAAGGTGATTATAAATTTAAAGGGAATCCATGGAAAACACCCTTAAATAGAGACACCTAACTCAGATTTGGTTCAAAACTCATTGCCTCTGATGACAACCACCTAGAAGAGGTAGAACAAGGACTCAAACACCTGATACATAAATAAATAAACCAAAAATACCATTAAATACCTTATATTTATCCAACATCACCCCTAGGGTTCCACCCTTAAATTAAAATGGGAGAACAAGAAAGAAGAGGGGGAGAGGAGGGAGAAACCAAGTAAAAATTGACATACCTCAATCCAAACACCAAGATATCTAAGGGAAAGCCACCAAGGAATAGGGGAAGATCTCCACAACCAAATGGGAGAGTTTGAACACTTTGGGGAAAAAATGATCCCCCAAAACATAAATAATTGATAGGGTTTTTTTGGTAAAAAGCCACTTTTTAAGTGAACTGGACAAGGCCTCATAGTTTATCCCCACAGTTAGGAAAACTATATGCTAACCATGTATGTGCCACTATCCAGACAAAAATGGTCTACACGATTACCCCTAAGGAGCTACCTGATTTGGAAAACCATGCTCAAACCATGTGAATCCGTATGTCTCAACCTGTAGAATCCTCTCATGGTTAGCCGCATAGTTAGACAGACTGTGTGCTAACTATGCACCTTGGTTTGACTTCACAAAAACTCCCATTTTCCACTCCTGACACCCTATAACTACAAGAGAACAAAAAGAAATAAATTAAACTCAAAATTAGATGTATCAATTACCCAAAGGGTGTCAAAAACTCCCCACCATGCCACTTTCTTCCCCCATAAAGTCCTCAGGCATCTCTAGAAACAAAAAACAGGTGAATACACTGCTCCCTCACCAAATCTCCCCACTCTCATGTCTTGTGGATATCACCAACATAGTGACAAAGAACATGGAAAAATGAGATTACCTTTCCATGAAGCACCTTATTATAAACGTCCACGATATGAACATGCTACTCCACAATAGTGACATTAGGTTTTAACTCTAAATCTTCCCACTGTTGCATGTGAGATTGTTCCAGATAGAATCTCTTTAGATGGGAAACATGGAAGACACCATGGATTGTGGTAATACTTGGTGGAATTTATAACCAATAAGATACCTTTTCAAGATGCTCCATAACACAAAATGACCCGACATAATGCAGCGCCAGCTTCCCCTGCTCACCCAAGCGACGATGACCCAAACGAATTGATACCTCAAGAAACAACTGATCACAAACCCGAAACTCCAATAGATGATGAAAATGACTGAAATAAAAATTATAGTGACTTTGATTTTTCACTAACTGATTTTGAATCAACGAAACTATCTCAACTATATCTTAGACAAGGCTTGGTCCAACTAAGAAACACTCGCCAATATCAGGCTAGCACAACAGGGATTGGAATGACCGCCTGTATAACTCCTAAAATGAGGCCATACTGATCAAGGCATGATAAATATTATTATAATAAATATAAGATAGTTATATGTGAATTTCCCATGAATTTCCAAAATTAAGCACACATGTCTACAACATATCCATGATAGTCTGGATAGTCTTCTCAAACTAACCATTTATTTGTGGGTGGTATATGGTTCTCAAATTTAGTTGGGTTCCCAAATAATCTTAGAGTCTATTCCAAAATAGAGAAGTGAAATGAGCATCCTAATATGAAACCATCATTAATGTAACTCCATAAAGTCAAAAAACCTATCGAATGTATAGGATTTTGAGGTCCTATACCTTCATTGACTCCTTGATGGAAAGAAAGTGGTCTTATTTTGTCATAAGGTTGATAATAACCCATATTTAATCTTTCCCAATTATAGTACAAGCTAGCCAAATCAAGAAATCCATAGAGATCTCATCCCACTTACACACTAGCATGAGAAGTGGCTATAAAAACCCGACTGGTCTCTGATGCTTAGCTTTGATCCTTTATCTAGTTAAGAATCTTAAAATGAAGTCCTCCACTGCACGGCTCATCTCATACCACTAATACTATCCTCTTAAGGTATAAAATATATTAGCCACCCTAGGGTGAATAACCCAACTAGAATGATCCACCTCATGCTTCAACTCCTACCTCAAGATCAAAGGAACAACCGGCTGATTCTAGAAGAGAAGAGAAACATTAGGAGACTGAGATGAATCACCCAAGGTCTCCACACCAATTTAAAGTACTACTAATATGATGGCATTTAGGGTCAGATTCCTGCTCAACCCTCACCCTATCGATGAGAGAGGGTGTAATCTACACACTGGCTAAGAATAACCACCCTCTATCATCTTGTATATCCAGTCTTAGATCAAAAAACAAACTCATTAGACCCCATTAATATACTAATTCCTAAACTACCTGCACTAGAAGATTCTTGCTCAATGCGTCGATGACCATGTTCTCTTTCTCAAGTGCATATGCAATCTCAAAATCAAAAGTCTATAAGTACTCCACTCAGAATATTTATCTAAGGTTTAGGTACCACTATGTTAAAAAATAATTCAAGATATTATGATTTGAATATACTTTAAAGCGCTCCCCAAAGAGGTAATGTCACCGCATCTTTAGTGCATGCATAACAACTACCAATTCTAGGTCATGGGTGGGATAATTCCACTCATGTGGGTGTAGCTTCCATGATACATAGACCACCACATGGTCATCTTGAATCAACACACATCCCAAACCCACATTATAAGAATTAAAAAACACCACATAATATCTCCTAGGTTCAAGAAGAATAAAAACAAGTGTAGATATCAGACGGGTCTATAAATGCTCAAAATAACCCTGTAACTTCTCATCCCACTCAAAATTCACCATTTTCTGGTAAAATTCATCAAAGGAGAAGCTATCTTGGAGATTTTTTGAAAAAAAAACATCTATAATACCCATATAAGCCTAAAAAATAGTGAATCTCAAACACATTCTTGGGATGATCCCAATATATGAGTACTAAAAATTTCTCTAGATCCACTGAAACCCCTACCTTAGAAATCATGTGGCCTAATAATTTCACTTATTGAATCCAAAAATAGCACTTATAAAACTTGGAATATAGATGGTTCTCTCTGAAAACACCCCAAAACACCTCTAAATGGTCAACATACTCATCTTACTTCTTAGAAAACACCAAGATGTTTTCTAAAAAAAACAACTATTAAAGAGTCCAAAAAGCGGTGGAAGATCCAGCTCATCAATTCCATAAAGCATGTATGAGCATTTGTAAGCCCAAATGGCTTGAAAAAAATACTCAAAATGTCTATACCAGCTCTCAAAAGTGGTATTTGGGACATCCTCTTCCTAGAACCTCAACTGGTGGTACCCTTATATTAGATCGATCTTTGAAAACCAATGAGACCCTATGAGCTGATTAAATAGATCATAAATTCTGGGAAACCAATATTTATTCTTTAAAATCACATGGTTAATCTTATGATAGTATATATAAATTCATAGGCTCCTGTTTTCCTTATTTACAAATAGAATTGTTCAAGCCCATGATGACACATTGGGATGAATGAAACTCTTTCCCTAAAGATCCTATAGTTTAATTTTCAGATTTTTTAGCTCAACCAAAGCCATATGGTATGATGATAAGGAGATCAGCTCCATCCTGAGGAGTATATTGATAGTAAAATCAACCTCTCACGGGGGAAAAAATCCTGATAAATCCTCTTGAAACACATTTGGGTACTTGCCTACAACCACTAGAAGCTCACCCACTAAACTCTGATCAATAACCTTAAGAAAAAACCTAGATAGATAGAATGAAATCAACCCCAACTCTGAAGCAACTATTCCTACCCTACCTAAATGTAGATCTTACTCACCATGAAAGACATGAGCGCTCCCATCAGGTATAAGGAACTAGACCTTTAGAAGATAACAATAGACCAATTCCTTAAAGATGATCAACCAATCCATGCCGATAATGAGGTAAAAATTGTCTAGGTATAAAACCAGGAAGTCCCAAATGAATTCCATTCCATCTACCAAAACATTTCACTCATGGAAATTAAAGCCTTGGTCCTTTTTCCTACCCAATGAGGTTGGTAAATCCATAACATAAGGAATCAAATAATACCACATACACAATTCATAAATTAAATTAAGTTAAATGAAATAATGGGATGTATTGGTGTTAAAATAAAACTAATGGCATGAAAGAAGCTGTTGCACCTCCTTATGAGGAGAGTGTTTGAAACTTATTTATTTTAATGATCACAAACTATGATTCTTTTAGTACTAATGATTTACATATTTTTGGATATAATTTTATATGAAAACACATTTTTTATGATAAATTGGATAAGTATTGAGGCGAGTCACTACCAACCAAAAGCTACCACTAAGGATGAGCCACCGTTGGTAGAGTCACTGCCATGCTAGTTTCCGATAGCTGAGTCACTGTTGAGAATGAGCTACCACTGAGAATAAGAAACTATCAGGGACTTGTTACTACCAAACTCTGAGTCACCATTATACTGAGTCACTTCCAGTTTGAGATACCGCTAGATGCTGATTCATCGCCAGCTTCAGGATACCATTGATATCTGAAGTCTTTTTCCAACAACTATTTATATTCAAGGATAAATGATTGGTTTTTAATCATTTGACTAAGTCATTAAGACACAGTCAAATACTATCTGATTATTTTGGATCTCCTTCAACCGATGATACTATATCTATGGGAATGACCATATCTCTTTTTGATTTCTTTTCTTATTGATTTTACCTTTGAGTAGTATGTTTTTACTTCAAACACACACTGTCTCCTGCACCTAAACTAGAGAATACTTGTTATTCTCTCTTTCTCTTTACATTTGTTTACCCATGATGTTTGTAGAAGAGGTCCTTGTGTGGCCTATACTATTTTACCACTTATAATTGTAGAAGAATATTTTTAGCCTGGAAAAATTGTTTTTGTTGTTGTTTTACCTGATCTAGGTTTTAGATCTCTTTGATTATTATTATAATTTTCTTGGTAGTAAGTGATTTCCATGTAGAGGGGATTAAGTCGCATTTTGAGACCGGATATCTTGTTTATTACACTATGTTATTATGTTTTGTTTTATTAAAAAAACCTATTTTATTTTTAATCTATAAAAAAACTATTTCATTGATAGTTAATATTAATTAGTGTTTATATATGTTTTTATTTAAGTAAATTGATTTCAAAAGTTAATATAATTTCAAAATTATTTTAACTAAGACATAATCACTCTTTTAGAAATTTTTTAAAAAGACTGATCTTATATCTATATACTATTTTGATTAACTGGTCAATTTATTTTATTAAGGAGATTTTATTTTAACTTTATTTTTAATAGATTTTTTTGAGAACTCAATTCACCCCCACTTGAGTTACTCACTCCGACCAACATTTGATATCAAAGGGTTTCTCAAATTATATTTTCAAGTATTATTTTAGTAATATAATAAAGATTTAATTTTTTTTATAAATTCTAAATTTTAGTTCTTTATGGATAATAGAAAAGGAGGATATTCTACCAATAGAGATCCTTATTTTAATGGTACAAATTATTCTCAATGGAAAATAAAAATTAAAATGTATTTAGAAATTATGGGTTTTGATATTTGGACTATAATAGTAGATCATTATGAAATACCACAAACTGCTAGAGTTACTTGGAGTGATGCTACAAAATCTGTTTACAATAATAATTGTAATTATATTAAAGATAAGTTTTGCGACTTGGGTGATAATGAATTTAATAGAATATCTACTTGAAAATATGATTTTGAAATATGGGACACCTTATCTATCTCTCATGAAGGAAAACCAAATCTTAAGTAAATGATACTAAATACATATACAATTAAATATGATACTTTTAAAATTAATTTTGATGAACATATTTCTAACATGTATCTCAGGTTCAATGAAATAGTGAATACCATGCATTCACTTAGGAAACAAGTGATAGAAAAAGATCAGGTGATGAGATTTCTCAGATGTCTATCAGATAGATGAATAGAAACACCTGTGTTAATTAGAGAATCTTATGATGTAAGTAAACCACCTGTCAAAAAATTTATAAGAAACCTGATGATGTATGATAAAGAGATTAAAGTCAACAAGGATATCTATGAAGATGAACCAAAAATAAAATCATTATCCTTCAAGACTACTACCTCCAAACAAATATAAAAGGTGCAATCTAAAAATACTAGTGAAAAAGAATATCCTTATGATAGTGATGAAGAAATGACCCAGATAGATATAATATTTAAGAAATTATATAGAAAAAATAAGTTCTTTAAGAAATCAAATTTCAGAGGAAATTATGAAAATAAGGGAAAGTGGAAAAAGGATTTGAAAAAAGATGATATTCAAAATGAGATCATCTTCTATGAATGTAATAGGAAAGGATATGTTAAACATGATTTTCCAAAATTGAAATATAAAAAGAAATATGAGGATAAGGACAAAGGTTCAAGAAATTCATGAAAGTAACTTGGAGTGCCTCTAAAGATGGCTCCAATGATTCATACACTAATGAAGGAGATAATTCTAATAGAGAAAATACATGATTTATAGCAAGCACATCATAGGTATAAAATATTTTTCCCGTTTCTCCTATTAATATTTCAAACTATTCTAAAAATAAATATAATAATGATATTGAGTAAAACATGTCAAATGATGTTTTTTCTGAATACTATAACATGATGGAAGATACCTTTCATGAACTAAAAGATAAATATAAGTCACTTAAAACCAACATGCTTTGACAGTAAATATTAAAACTAAACTTACTATTGAAAAAGAGAAAAATGTTCTTTTGTTTAAAAAGAAAAATAAACTAAAAATATATAATGAGAAAATAAAAATGGATTTAGAAAGGTTTAAAAATTTAAAGAAAACTCTAACACAAATGCTTGGAAAGTAAACAACTTCCAAGTATACAACTAGCATAAGTCATGAACCTAGGTATAGAAAAATTGTGAAAACCAGATTTATGTCCAGTACCAGTTTTGAAGATTCATACATTTCTAGTACTTACTCAAATTTAACTAATAAATTATTTATTTCTAGAATCTTACAATCCATTTATAGAAAATCCATTAAGAAATTATGGGTTCCAAAATATGTTATTACGAACATAACTGGACCCAAGAAGATTTGGGTACCAAAATAATTTTTGGTATAAACTTTTTTTTGTAGGAAACCTATTTGAAAACCACTAGTAAAATCCTATAGTTTCAAGATAGTGGGTGTTCCAGACATATGATTAGTGATTATTCAAATTTCAAAAATTTGATCAAAGTTGATGGTGGTCGTGTTACTTTTGGTGACAGGGCTAAAGTGAAAATCATCATCCTTGGCCAAATAGGTAATTCTAATTCAGTGTTAATTTCTAAAGTTTTATATGTAGATGATTTAAAATATAATTTTCTTATAATATCTCATTTATGTGATGATGGTTTTTATGTAAAATTTAAAAATAATGCTTGTCATGTTTTTGATGATAAAAATGTTTTAATTTTTATTGCTTTAAGAAATGATAATATATATTCTATTGATTTAAATTATTTATCTTCAAAAAATATTTCTTGCTTAAGTGCCTTTCACAAAGAATATTAGATTTAGAATAGGCGACTAGTCCATTTCAATATTCATTCACTTAGAAAGATAACTAGAAAAGGGTTAGTTAAATATATACCAAAACTTGAATTTTCAAATGATAAAGTTTTTGATCCCTATCAAAAAATAGAAAATACATAAGATTTATTTTAAATATAATAAATGAATTTCAACCTATCAACCTGTAGAGTTAGTTCATATGGAACTTTTTGGACCTTATTGAGTTTTTAGTTTAAATGGAAAACATTATGTCTATGTTCTTATAAATGACTTCTCTAGGTACACTTGGGTATTCTTTTTAGCTCAAAAAGTGAATCTTGTTATTAATTCATTAAGTATGTCAAATATTTAGAAAATTTAAGTGGACTTAGGATTAATAACTTATGAAGTGATCATGGTCAAGAATTTGAAAATCAATAATTTGAATCATTTTATTCTCAAAATGGTTATAATCACAACTTTTATACTCATAGGACACCATAAAAAATGGTGTTGTAGAGAGAAGAAATATAACTCTTAAAAAGATAGACCAAACTATGCTAAATTAATATGACTTACCTATCTAATTTTGGGAATAGGTTATTAACACAACCTGTGTCACGAACCAGGCCGGGTCGCCATCCAATCCGGCGCCCGACCCGGTCCGCGGCAAGGCCCGAAGGGCGTTCCCGATCCCCACGGGCTGGCACAAGTGCCCGGGTATCAGGTTTAACAAGTGGGAACGGTTTTACCCGAAACACAAGATAGAAAAAAAACCACCAACCAGATAAAAAAAACTGAAACTGGAAACAGACTACAAAACACACTTCTGAACTATAAACAGGTTTAGGTCTACAATTCAGCTAAAACCCAAAATGAACAACAATAGAAATAGAGAACTAAGTTCCAAACCAACCTCATGTGACACAAGAAGTTGCATCCCCAAGCTACCAACACCAACCTGCACATGAGGACCAACAGCAACCAGAGCCACCATCGCTGAGCACAAAGTCACAACCTGGAATACACAAGAAACAAAGTCTACATACACCCAAAGGTGTATGTAGGGTGTGATCCAAAAGCCCAATAGGACGTCACCCATTAAAAAGGTTCCATGCCACAACATCAAAAAGACAATTTAATGTGTTTATTCAAAATTATACTTTCAAGATGGTTTTAAAGAAAACTTTTACAAGCCAAATGCTAAAGGAAAACACTAAAAGGAATGCATTTCACAAATATGATTTTTGAAAGGAAGGGACAAGTTTAATATGGGCACACACACACACACACACACACTCACGCACACACACACTCACACACCCATACACACACACACGCTAACCCGCATGGTCCTCCATATGCCGATGGAAGGCACCATGCCACAGATGGTAGAGCACTATAGGTAAAACCCCTAAGGATCATCTAGCTCGAGTGGGACCCTAGAAACCTCGTGTCTCGGTGAAACGTGGCTTAGAAGGCCACGACCCTCAGAAAACGTGGCTTAGAAGGCCACGACCCTCAGAACACGTGGCTTAGAAGGCCACGACCCTCAGATATCATATGTTTAGTTAGTGTTGCAATCGTCAATCTAGCTGAGTGAAACAGGGACGACACCCATCCGGTTCACTAGCGCACTAGTTCTAGTCTGCCCACCTAGATACCCAGGGTTTTTCCCTTGTGCTCAAACATGTTTCACATTCAAATAACACACCACTTTCACATTTCACAAACCAAGCTTGACATTACACAAAAAGTCACCGCTTTCATACCAAAACACTATTTCAAAGACACACGCACACCAAGGACATGTCTCATTTAAAAAAAAAATACACCACTTTAAAATGAACGCGCATTCAACTCCTTCAAAATACCCTTTTCACGTCATATAAATATATCAAAGAACCATTTGATCTATTAATGAAATCGTTTCAAGAAAAACCAAAAAAATGACATTACACCAAAAAACCACTTGATTTTATATTGAGGCATCACTTTAAAACTTGATACACGAGGTAACCATATCAAGACTTGTTTTCCATTATTAAAACAATTTTGCATTTCAATTTCAAAAGTACACAACAAGTCAAACACAACAAATGTGATCCATATACTTTGAAAATGTCTATTTAAATACACAAACATCTAAAGCGACTTGAAAACACCTCTCACACCTACCAAACATCCCTCAAAACCTTTCAACCATGTTTGGAATCCCAAATACCGCTCAAATAAACAATCGCTCAGTTCACAAAACATATCACATGTATACCATGAAACCTCACTACAAAACACACAAATCCTTACATAAAAAGAACATTTTAAAATAAATTGAACACTCAACTTTTCTAAAACCTCATTTGCACCATTTGCACAATTTATTAGACACTTTTAAAATTTACCACAACAAGGTCGGAAAAAAAAACCATTTCAAAAGAGAGCGCAATTTTTTTCAGGTACGCATGTCAAACAAATTTATAAAACGCATTTTGTGCCACTTACAAAACACAACCATTCATTTATACAACAACACATATAAACAATAAAAGCATACTATTTCGGAAATCCAATTTTCATCAAACAATCATGCCAAAGAATTATAAACATAGATCGCACAGTGCAATTATATCATGGAACATATTAAGTTTAATTAAACAAACAAATTAAATTATCTAGATGATGAAAATGCATGGAAACACCTACCTCGACGTCGAATCCAGATAATTGATGTGAAACCTTCAAATTCGAGCGCGAGACATCAGTAGCGCGCCGTTTTCACCGCAAGGAAACTCGCGCAACTCAAAACATGAAATCTGATCAACACATCATGTTAGAACCCTAAACAAACAATTGAACCAAAAACATCAAGAATTAACCCAAAAATTTGATGCAAAACCCTCATTGCATGCTAAACACACCGCAAAAAGACCATCACAACTCAAAACATTAAATCAAAATATCGAAAATCCGAACATGAACCTGCAGAAGCAACAAAACAAAACAAAAAAAAAACAACAAGGAAACTTAACCGAGGAGGGGTGTTCGCCGGATGGAGCAGGATAGGGTTGGGGTCGCCGGACAAGATAAAAGGGAGACGGAGCGGTGGCCGAGAGACAGAGCGGTGGCTGGGAGGTGGGTCGCCGGACATTGCAGTGCCGGGAGGGAGAGGGAGCAGGAGCGGCGGAGGCCGGCTGGCCAAGGAGGCGGCAGCGATGGGGAAACGGGATGGGGAGCCGGCGGCGGCCGGGAGAAGGTCGAGGCGGGCGTGCAGCGTGCGGCAAGGAGCTGGCCGAGGGAGGGTGTGTGCGAGTGACGGCGCGAGCAGGGGAGGGCCATGGCGGGGAGCCGACGGCGGGGAGGCCGGGAGGTGGAGGAGGGAGATGGGCGTGACGGGCCTGGGAAACGAAATGCGGTGCTAGGGTTAGGGGGAAATGTACGACGGGAGAGGGGGAAGAGAGGAAGAGAGGAAGAGGGAGGAAAAAAAAGAAAAGAGAAAGAAAAAGAAAAAAAATAATAATAATAAAAAGGGGAATAAACATAAAATAAAATAAAATAAAAACAATAATAATAAAACTAAAAATCTAAAACTTAAAAGTATTTATAATTATAAATTGGTGTTAATAAAATAAAACATACAACAACTATAATAATAATAATAATAATAATAATAAGGTAATAAAAAAACATAATGAATTAAATAATAAACTTTATAATAATAAACTTAATAAAATTAAAATAAAAAAAAATACTCCAAATTAAATTATTATCCTAGATAATAATAATAATACTAATCTCAAGTGATATTATTATTATTATTTTTAAAACGATTGATATTTCATTTGTATCATTAATTAAACATCAGCAAGGCGTGCGGTGAATTGAGCGTGGTCGCGCGACGATCTAGGCAAGGCCGCGCAACTTCGATCGCATTGCGCTGGATGCAAACGAGACCAAAACACAAAGAGCTCGAAACCATAAGTCAGGTTTCTACCAGAAATACCTGACGCAAAGAAAATTAATAAATTAAATAAATTATAAATGACGGGTGTGACAATTCTCCCCACCATAAAGCTTTCCGTCCCCGGAAAGCCACAACTAAGGCCGAGACACAAAGAAGAAGTTGTTACCCCACGCAAGTTTAAAGAGGATTCCAAAAATCAACAAGAAAAAGGAGGCAAAAGCATCGTGCTCAGACGAAGTGATTCAAAGACAACTTCATGAAATGTGTCAAAAGACATTTTGATAAGTGTCGCCCGCCCCAAAGAGCTAGAACGCCTCCAGTTGACTGATCGAGGAACGGAACTCTCGCACCCACGGAAACCAATTTCACAAGCCGACACACCTCAAGCACTATTAGACCGAAACCACACCATTCGGCTAGAAAGAACAAATAAGGTCAACCAACATCCACGGAACATTCTTACCACTTATCGCCAATCCATCATTGAAAACAGAAGCTACAGATCAACATGGGGAGGCTCGAGGGGCTCCCCACCATTAGGAAGTCACTAATGCTCGAAATGAGACTGGAAAACCGACAGGGGGAGGTTAGAGCGGACTCCCCACCATTAAAGAAAAGCCATCACTGATTTATTACAGAAGCCTTTGTGCGAGACCCATTGTGGTTCTCGCCGCCATCAGAACGTACAGAGGATGAAAAACGTTGAGAAATTCTCGATGGTTACCAAACACCCCAGCACAAGGGGCGGGGAGGGAGGGGCCCGACCACTAGGCGTCAAAACCACGGCCGTCCACAAACTAACATCTCAAAAATTTTCTGGATGAACACCATTCAAATTTGAGACTGAGTTACCCAACAGATTCTCATAAGGACCACTCAAGCGACTGAATCCAGTGGAACGAAACCCCCATGACTTTAAGGCACGAGACGAACACGCCTCCACATTGACACAAAAACCTTACGCAACCAAACGGCTCATTTGTAGTGAAACAACCGTGGAAACAATTTAAACCGCCTCTACTTTTAACACTGATGATCGAGATAAAGTTGGGGCCTCATACACTCTCGGGGTTCCTGACCACGCGCCAGCTTCACTCCAAGGCCTATGGCTGGAGCCCTGATGTTTGAAGCATCTTCTGCCTCGCAGTCAGGCATGGAAGACTCCCGAAAGGAGCTTCTCCTTTTGGTGTCACATGCAATCATATTGCACCCAAGGCAACACCATCAAACATAACACATTACAGCATCTGACTGATCATACGCGGAATATTCACCAACACCAGAGTTGAAATGGTGCATGTGCATCACCCTTTATCATACTAAATGAGAATACGACACCGCCAATCGTCACCCGAACATGACCATTGCCGTTGAGAGGAACATTATATGGAGAGGGACTTCAAACTGAGTCTTAAACAACACGTGACTCTTGCAATTGATCGTATCATCCCCATGTGACTAGGTCTTCCACACTAGTGGTCTAACACAGACCCTTTCTTAAATGAAACCAATAAAGGACCAAAGGTTATTTAGAACAGTGGCCCGCACCGACCACTCTAGGCTGCTTCCACATTTCCCCCACTGGAATCACCTTTTACCATTTCCAAACAGAACTTTCAAATTAATAAGGTCAAACTTCATCCTTGATAATCAAAGAGAACTTACATAGCAAGACGTCACCGAACATGACTCTTTCAACCGATGCAAATACCACATAGCACTTCAAGACACTGGTCAACACCGAAAATTCTGAACCGCCTCCAACTTTCCTCGCTGGAATTTCGTTCACCACTTCCAGGGGGACCTTTAGACACAACGATGTCAACTTCATACCCGACAAGTCAGAAAACTCAAAAGACCAAAACTCCCTTCAGCTCCCCTCACATCTGTCATCCCGCTGCGAGAGGATCTACTTAGTTGTAAGAAGGAGAGGTGGGTTCAATCCTTGAATTCAAAAGGAGAGTCCTTCAATCAATTGGAGTGCCGGCCAACGGGGAATTCCCCGTAGTTGTACTTCAATCACATGTCAGCGCTTTATAGGGGGGCGTACACTAGTCAAGAAAGAAAACAATGGACCCAACCAAACTGGTCCAACGGTCAAGACATACCACAAGAAAACACCAACCGTGCAGGGGAAACCACTGCAAGTGCTCCCCGATGTACTCTTCAAAGGAATTTACTAACCACACGCTTACATACCAACTTACAAATAAGAACTCAAACTCGGGACATAAACCATTCAGAAATAATACTCAGTTCAAAACGCCACACATCCAACATCTCAAAAACACAAGGACACGCCACACAAACACCGTTTACTAAAACACCAAACATTTTCTTTAACAAGACATTTTAAAAAAATAAGCAAAGCCAGTAGATTGCACAAACACCAATGGAGTCCCGTGAGCTTCGCACATGCATGTTCCCGTGCCGCACTGGCACCCACCTCAAATTCATCTAGGCACTCATCCGCTCGTGCCATTAACCCTTTCTCTTTCCATATACACTTATGCATGTGGTCGCCCACGAGAACACCAAGTACCAAAACCAAACCTTTCCATTTTTCCAGAACCAAAACATCCAACCCAAATTTTTCAAACCTTCCACATCATTTCATTTTTAATGTGATTCATTTGAAAACATTTTCTAAGACCAAAACATTTTAACTTAAAAACCAACTTCCCACAAATCCAAAACAATGAGACGAGAAACGACGCAAGAGAAAACTAGTGTCAGCGGGTGATTGAAGCATATGGTTGGCGGCCATACGCCAATCATGCCACTGGCCACGGAGAGTATTTTAGGACAGTGTCCCAGGCTCCACAAGGTTTGCCAGACCCTGCGAGCTCACTAAGACCACTGGCCCCACTCTCTTTTCATTTCCCTTAAGCAAGATTAACCACACGGAACAATGACTCGGACAAAACCCAACTTACTTTGGTAACTCGAGTCCCGCCACGAGGTGTGCTGGCCAGGCACATTGCTCGTAGCTAGAACGTTGAGTTCCAACAACCTTAAACTTGGTCGACTCTGACTCCATCTCAAAAGCAAACGACCCAAGAGAGCAAACCTTTCCCTCTGATACCATTTTTTCACGAACCAGGCCGGGTCGCCATCCAATCCGGCGCCCGACCCGGTCCGCGGCAAGGCCCGAAGGGCATTCCCGATCCCCACGGGCTGGCACAAGTGCCCGGGTATCAGGTTTAACAAGTGGGAACGGTTTTACCTGAAACACAAGATAGAAAAAAAAACCACCAACCAGATAAAAAAAACTGAAACTGGAAACAGACTACAAAACACACTTCTGAACTATAAACAGGTTTAGGTCTACAATTCAGCTAAAACCCAAAATGAACAACAATAGAAATAGAGAACTAAGTTCCAAACCAACCTCATGTGACACAAGAAGTTGCATCCCCAAGCTACCAACACCAACCTGCACATGAGGACCAACAGCAACCAGAGCCACCATCGCTGAGCACAAAGTCACAACCTGGAATACACAAGAAACAAAGTCTACATACACCCAAAGGTGTATGTAGGGTGTGAGCCAAAAGCCCAATAGGACGTCACCCATTAAAAAGGTTCCATGCCACAACATCAAAAAGACAATTTAATGTGTTTATTCAAAATTATACTTTCAAGATGGTTTTAAAGAAAACTTTTACAAGCCAAATGCTAAAGGAAAACACTAAAAGGAATGCATTTCACAAATATGATTTTTGAAAGGAAGGGACAAGTTTAATATGGGCACACACACACACACACACACTCTCACGCACACACACACTCACACACCCATACACACACACACGCTAACCCGCATGGTCCTCCATATGCCGATGGAAGGCACCATGCCACAGATGGTAGAGCACTATAGGTAAAACCCCTAAGGATCATCTAGCTCGAGTGGGACCCTAGAAACCTCGTGTCTCGGTGAAACGTGGCTTAGAAGGCCACGACCCTCAGAAAACGTGGCTTAGAAGGCCACGACCCTCAGAACACGTGGCTTAGAAGGCCACGACCCTCAGATATCATATGTTTAGTTAGTGTTGCAATCGTCAATCCAGCTGAGTGAAACAGGGACGACACCCATTCGGTTCACTAGCGCACTAGTTCTAGTCTGCCCACCTAGATACCCAGGGTTTTTCCCTTGTGCTCAAACATGTTTCACATTCAAATAACACACCACTTTCACATTTCACAAACCAAGCTTGACATTACACAAAAAGTCACCGCTTTCATACCAAAACACTATTTCAAAGACACATGCACACCAAGGACATGTCTCATTTAAAAAAAAAATACACCACTTTAAAATGAACGCGCATTCAACTCCTTCAAAATACCCTTTTCACGTCATATAAATATATCAAAGAACCATTTGATCTATTAATGAAATCGTTTCAAGAAAAACCAAAAAAATGACATTACACCAAAAAAACCACTTGATTTTATATTGAGGCATCACTTTAAAACTTGATACACGAGGTAACCATATCAAGACTTGTTTTCCATTATTAAAACAATTTTGCATTTCAATTTCAAAAGTACACAACAAGTCAAACACACAAAATGTGATCCATATACTTTGAAAATGTCTATTTAAATACTCAAACATCTAAAGCGACTTGAAAACACCTCTCACACCTACCAAACATCCCTCAAAACCTTTCAACCATGTTTGGAATCCCAAATACCGCTCAAATAAACAATCGCTCAGTTCACAAAACATATCACATGTATACCATGAAACCTCACTGCAAAACACACAAATCCTTACATAAAAAGAACATTTTAAAATCAATTGAACACTCAACTTTTCCAAAACCTCATTTGCACCATTTGCACAATTTATTAGACACTTTTAAAATTTACCACAACAAGGTCGGAAAAAAAAACCATTTCAAAAGAGAGCGCAATTTTTTTCAGGTACGCATGTCAAACAAATTTATAAAACGCATTTTGTGCCACTTACAAAACACAACCATTCATTTATACAACAACACATATAAACAATAAAAGCATACTATTTCGGAAATCCAATTTTCATCAAACAATCATGCCAAAGAATTATAAACATAGATCGCACAGTGCAATTATATCATGGAACATATTAAGTTTAATTAAAAAAACAAATTAAATTATCTAGATGATGCAAATGCATGGAACCACCTACCTCGACATCGAATCCAGATAATTGATGTGAAACCTTCAAATTCGAGCGCGAGACATCAGTAGTGCGCCGTTTTCACCGCAAGGAAACTCGCTTAACTCAAAACATGAAATCTGATCAACACATCATGTTAGAACCCTAAACAAACAATTGAACCAAAAACATCAAGAATTAACCCAAAAATTTGATGCAAAACCCTCATTGCATGCTAAACACACCGCAAAAAGACCATCACAACTCAAAACATTAAATCAAAATATCGAAAATCCGAACATGAACCTGCAGAAGCAACAAAAAAAAACAAAAAAAAACAACAAGGAAACTTAACCGAGGAGGGGTGTTCGCCGGATGGAGCAGGATCGGGTTGGGGTCGCCGGACAAGATAAAAGGGAGACGGAGCGGTGGCCGAGAGACAGAGCGGTGGCTGGGAGGTGGGTCGCCGGACATTGCAGTGCCGGGAGGGAGAGGGAGCAGGAGCGGCGGAGGCCGGCTGGCCAAGGAGGCGGCAGCGATGGGGAAACGGGATGGGGAGCCGGCGGCGGCCGGGAGAAGGTAGAGGCGGGCGTGCAGCGTGCGGCAAGGAGCTGGCCGAGGGAGGGTGTGTGCGAGTGACGGCGCGAGCAGGGGAGGGCCATGGCGGGGAGCCGACGGCGGGGAGGCCGGGAGGTGGAGGAGGGAGATGGGCGTGACGGGCCTGGGAAACGAAATGCGGCGCTAGGGTTAGGGGGAAATGTGCGACGGGAGAGGGGGAAGAGAGGAAGAGAGGAAGAGGGAGGAAAAAAAAAGAAAAGAGAAAGAAAAAGAAAAAAAAATAATAATAATAAAAAGGGGAATAAACATAAAATAAAATAAAATAAAAACAATAATAATAAAACTAAAAATCTAAAACTTAAAAGTATTTATAATTATAAATTGGTGTTAATAAAATAAAACATACAACAACTATAATAATAATAATAATAATAATAAGGTAATAAAAAAACATAATGAATTAAATAATAAACTTTATAATAATAAACTTAATAAAATTAAAATAATAAAAAAAAATACTCCAAATTAAATTATTATCCTAGATAATAATAATAATACTAATCTCAAGTGATATTATTATTATTATTTTTAAAACGATTGATATTTCATTTGTATCATTAATTAAACATCAGCAAGGCGTGCGGTGAATTGAGCGTGGTCGCGCGGCGACCCAGGCAAGGCCGCGCAACTTCGATCGCATTGCGCTGGATGCAAACGAGACCAAAACACAAAGAGCTCGAAACCATAAGTCAGGTTTCTACCAGAAATACCTGACGCAAAGAAAATTAATAAATTAAATAAATTATAAATGACGGGTGTGAAAACCTGTTATACTATAAATAGAGTTTTAATTAGACCTCTCTTAAAAAGAAAACCTTCTGAGTTATGGAATAATAGAAATCCAAAGGTTAATTACTTTATAATTTTTGGTTGAAAAGTATTTATTCTAAATACTAAGGATAATCATGATAAATTTTCTTCCTAAAATGATGAATGTATTTTTATTGGATATTCAACTTCTAGTAAATCTTAAAGAGTGTTTAATAAAAGAACAAAAACAATGGAAAAATCTATTCAAATTAAATTTAATGAAACTAATCCTAATAAACCTAATACTATGTTAGAAAAATATGAGGATGATTTATCAACTCTTAACATTAATTATAAACCTTTTTAAAGTCCTATTAAACAAGAAAAAAATTCATCCAGTTTACTGCCAGAACCTGAACCTGAAGAAATTCTTGAGACAACTAGCCCATCTTTTCAAAGATCTATCTGAACTCATAGATATCATCCCTTAGATGTTTTTGTAGGAGAAATAGATAGATGTACTAAAGATAGATATTCTATTAGGAATCAAATTTAACACCAATATTTCTTGTCACAACTTGAACCAAATAACATCAATTATGCTATTAATGATGGATTTTAGGTAATAACTATGTAAGAAGAACTTAATCAATTTGAAAGAAATAATGTTTTAGAACTTGTTGATAGACCTAAGGACTCTTTAACTATTGACACTAAATGGGTATTTAGAAACAAGGTTGATGATTCAGGAACCAGAGTTATAAATAAGGATATATTAGTTGCACAAGGGTATAATCAAGAAGAATGTATTGATTATGAAGAAACTTTTTCACCAGTGGCCAGAATTGAATCCATTAGGATATTTCTTTTCTATGCAACACATTTGGATTTCAAACTATATCAAATGGATGATAAAAGTTCATTCTTAAATGAGTTTATAGTTGAGGTTGTTTTTATTAAACAACCCCTTGTATTTCAAAATCCACATTCTCCAAATAGTGTTTTTAAATGAACAAAATCTTTATATGTGTTGGTCGGAGTAGAGTACTCAAGAGGGGAGTGAATTGAGTATATATAAAAATTTCTATTAAAAAATTGGTTATTTAAAAATCCCCCTAATTAAAAAATATAATCTAAGTCAATTTGTAGTGAATTTTTAAGAGTCCTGAATGTTCAATTAATTTATCAAAAGATTGATTAGTTCTTAGTTATATAAATCTAAAGATCAATGTAACTTTTGAAACTAACCTACTGATTCAAAACAGTTATAAACACTTTCTAAACTAATTATCAAAGTTTAATTTAGTTTTGTGAAATATGTGATAAAAATAGAGTAAAACTAAATAGTAAAAACATAGTGGATAAAAACAAGAGGTTTAGTATCAAGCAGAGAATTAAGCCTCTCCACTTGGTGATCACCTGCCACTAAGCAGTTTAAATTAATAAAAAGTTTGATCCATACCCTGGATCGGGGTTCAAAATAGCACATAGGTCTGTCCAAGTCACACTTAACCTCTACCACGGTTATTTTTGGGAAAAACAATAACCAGGTCACACATGACCTCTTCCATAGTTTTATATGGGATACAAGAGGATAAAATAGTGTGAGATTGAGGATATCAAGTATTCTCTAGTTATGCACATGATTTAGTGTGTATGTAATAGAAAAATACACACACTTCTTGAAAAATGTAAATAAAAGAACACAATAGATATAAAGAGGTATAATAAGGTTTATAAGTCTCTGTGTGTTATGCAGTGCAGCTCTGGACTCGTTTGATGTAGTGTAAATGAAGTTTGAGTCCTCTTCTGGAAGTTGGCTCCAAAAAAGAGTATGGTAGTCCCTGTGCTTTGACTTCCAAGTGTGTGAAATGTTCAGCTTCTCATCTGAAATGTGTTCAGGGTATCTTAGAATATTTTAGTTTTTCTTGTTGATCTCCTCGTATGTTCTTATTTTGAGTTATTGGGTTTTTGAAGTCATCTCTAGAGTTGCATGAGTTCTCTTTAGTTGCTTCCTTTTTTAGCGCGCTTCAAAAGATCTAGCTTGTAATTACTTTATACTTCAAGGTCCAACAGACATGAAGATCTCCCCATGTGTATGTACCTCATATTGTATACTGAATTTCCTATAGAAGAAATTAAATAATGTCAGAAACATTAATTTGTATAAATATGATTGTTATTTATAAATTTGAATTAATAAATTAAAAAGAGTTTTTTATAGCTATCAGTGAGTCATAAGTATTGGTGAGTTATTTGAATCGGTCTATCAGCATTGGTGACTCTTTGTATCAGTGAGTCCTTTCCATCAGTTGGTGAGATAGTTGAACCAACAGTGACTCATTTCAACTGAAAGTGAGTCCTTGCATCGGTATCACTATGCAATAGAAGGTCACTTGGACTGACGGTAGGTCATCTGCGTTGGTGAGTCATATGCAATAGTGAGTCATCTTTTTTCTATTGGTGTCATTTCTAATGATGAGTCTTTTTTATGTCGGTTTCATGTCCAATGGTGAGTCTTTTGTCTGTCAGTGTCATGTATAATGGTGAGTCTTTTTTCTGTTAGTGTCATGTCCAACGGTGAGTCTTTTCAACAGTTTCAACTTCACATACTTAGAACATATGCCTGTTTGATATGTCTGTCAGTGAGTCATATGTATGATGGTGAGTCATCTGTCTATCTTACATTTTAGAAGAGTCAGAAAATGGTAAAACTCATAATTACACATAGATAATCAATTATAAACTTGTTTAGACTTAAACACACATAAATATTTATGTGATTGAAATGATTTAATATTTAATATGATGCTTTGTCATAATATAGGATCTGTCATGAGGTAAGATATATGTAAATATATGACATGATTTGTGATAATTAAAACCATTATAGTTAGAGATAGTGGTCAACAACATCTATGGGCCTACAATATTCTTCTTTTTGATAATAAAAAATCATGTCATTATTGAGTACCATTGGAGAATGATTACACTAAACAATTAAAAATGCATCAGAGAGAAGATTAAGATAATGTATCAGAGATGATAATGCATAAACAATATTAAAAGAATATTCTTATAAGATATGTTTATATACTTCTCCCACGTTTGGGATTAGTAAAAAGTGGTAGGAGAAAAGAACAAGAAAAACATTAAAGTAGAAACAATGAAATGACACTCATAAATAGAGTACACTAGAAAAGAAGACATACAATGACTGAGCCCTATCAAATTAAAACCAGTACACACTACAAGGTAGGATCAAGGGGTTCCTTCCCCTTATTAGAAGGATCAATAGAAGGTCCATCAGGAGGGTTAGGCTGAGAAGCAGGAGGGTCTGAACAGATTTTGAGAGGAGGTAGAGGCATTGCTTCAGGAACTGTAGAAGCAAGGGCGGGTCTCTACTGAGAAATAATATGAGGCTAAATAGTTTCTGTAATGACTAGTCTAATCTAAGATAAATCATGTGAAACTAACATTTGAGGTTGAGAAGGCATAGAACTAGCAGGGCCAAGTGGTGCAATAGGAGGTACCACAATGACTTCACTTTGGACATGGAGATATAGGTTTAATAGCTTGATGGATTCTTCAATGATCTCTCTGCCATATTTCATATCCTTCTCAAAATCATATTTTTTTCTATAAACTTGTCCAACAAAGGAGTAAATAATATGAGATTCTAAATCTGGTCCTTAAAGGCTTTTGTCATTGGAGGAAGAGTAAGATTTGTGGCCAAGTTCTTAAATAGACTGTTCATTTGGTGCTTTGTGATGAGTTTGGAGAAAAACTCATTAACCATTTTGGTTAGATCTACTTGTGTGTGTGAAGAACTCCTAGTATGATACTTGACATGATCATGCACTTTATCTGAAGTATCTTCAACTTTGTCCATACTTGTAATCAAAGCTTGCAGCTCCTCTTTCAATACTAAACTAACAGTAGCAAGATCTGCAGTTTGGGAAGACTGAGCAGCTGGAGTAAAGCTTGAAGGAAGAGCAGAGGAGGTAAGATCCTGAACTTATTTTCTTAGATTGGAAAACTCAGGATCTTTAAAATGAGAAACAAGGTTCTCAAGTCCTTTCATGACAGTTTCCATTGTATTCCTATACTTTGTGGTTAAGGCATTGATCCCAATTTTCAACTTCTTCATATCATTACCTATATTGGTATTTCTTGTCACAATAGTCTCTATAGTTGTGATTAGATTTAGTTGAATTTATTTTATCACCATATTTGAAACAGAAGCAGCATCAACTTGATATAGACTAGTTGAGACATGAGAAGAACTAGAATCACCAACTTGTTTTACACCATCAACCATAGATTTTATTACTTTAAAATTCTTAGTCAGCTTAGTATTTTATCTCTTGGATTCATCAATCTCATATCACATTTGAGATTTTACTGAGTATCTTATGGAGGCACAAATCTCTTGCTTGAATTTCTCAAAATCTTCTTTAGTGGAATAGTCACTAGAAGTGGTCTCATCCACTGGTTCCCTTGCATCAAGGGCAACAACTTCATCATCAAAATCTTCATAATCCAATCCCAAGGCTACATAACTAGGATTTCTCACCCATTCTGTCAAAATTTCTAAATCCAAAGGATTAAGAGTATCATGTATTACCCTTACAGTTTGATTCACTTTATCAGATTGAGAAACCGATCCTTAAGTATCCCCCTAAGTGTTAGCTTTTAGGGAATATTTCTCCACCTCAGTAAAGGTTTCTTGGATAGGTTTCTTTTCCTTAAGAAGAGTTATTTTCCTAGTATAAATAACTTGAGAAATAGGTTCATCTAGAGCAAAATTTTATTCTTTAATAGTACCCTCAACAGAGAAACCAGTATTAGCTTCAGAAACTTCCATAATCACAACATCTATATTTTCATCAAGATGACTAGAGTCACTATCACTCTCACTTTCACTTCTTCCTTCATTATTACCATCTTCATTCTACTCATCTTCATCTTTCTCATATTCTTTTTCCCTTCCTGATTCCAAACCATCTTCACCACTACCATATTCTTCCTCATCATCATCATCTTCATCTTCTTCTTCATTGGATTCAATGACATACTCTACACTTACTTTAACTTAGGTTTATTCACTACCAGAAGATTTGAGAATAGGTTCATGAGAGGGTAAGTCTATAGGTGGACTTTCAGGTCCAATAGAGACTCTTTTTTATGGTCCAGTAGTGTCTGGGTCACTTCGATCATCAACTGGTGATCCCAAATATTTAATAGGAGTAGCAGGATCCTCTTCCTCATCTGAAGAATAGGTTACTTATTCATCTAGACCGAGACTAGGATCCACTAGATCCCTTAGTATAACTGGATGGTCTATGGGATTGAACTTCTCATACAATATATCTTCATCACCAACCCATTCCTTCCACCATGGGTTCCAATTAATTTTCTTTCTTTTACAGATGTTAGAGATTAAGCAGATTCCACTGAATTCACTAACTAACACATCCTCAGCCTCATTTACACAACCTTTCTCCTTCAGAATACATGAAATAATTATTGAATAGAAAAGATAATTTTACTTACATCCAGGTTTTATCATCTCATTGATGTACACCATTAGATATCTATATATATTCCATTCAACACCTTTCTAAAGCAAATAAACCAAGTATACATCTTGATACTTGAGAGAAGAAAAGTCCCCTTTCCTAGGAAAAATCTGGTGTTGAATAAAATTGAGTAGAATTTTGCATTCACCATTCAATTATGAGGTAATGGGTCTCCTATGCTCTTCATTTCCAGTTAGCTCTTTCAAATTTGTCTCATAGAAGAAGAATTTACTTTCAGAAGGAGAAGTAACTTAGTAATCATAAAAACTTCCTTCATGAGGTACCTTAATACATTCAGCCCAGTGCCTTGAAGAGAATGATATTCTCTTCCCTTTCACAATTTCAACCATGTAACATCACTTCCTTCCAGAAAAAGTTACATATTATTATAAAATTTATATACCAGATTTGGATAAAATACTTTGACATTTTTTGTGAACCATTCAAGCCATCCTTGATCTTGTAG
This sequence comes from Viscum album, assembly GCA_963277665.1. Lineage (NCBI taxonomy): Eukaryota > Viridiplantae > Streptophyta > Magnoliopsida > Santalales > Viscaceae > Viscum > Viscum album. The sequence goes on from OY728161.1 coordinate 1,423,743,536, forward strand.
TACTTTAAACCACAAAGATCTTCTCTCTAAGTGCCATTCCACCAAGAATTATTTCTCTAAAGTTACAACACGGTTTACCAGACTAGGATTTATAGGACCCAAAGGTTTGTTTGATGCCCATTTTTGTCTCTTGAATGCATGAGGCTCACCCTATTATAGAGCTCTCTTCACTCACACTATTCTGATCAGTTCAGTCCGAAGCTCTGAAGGTAAAAGGTTGGGGTAGAGAAAGATAGAGGAGATAGTGAGAGAGTATAGGTAAAGAGAGTAGAGTGAATTGATTCAAATTTATATCAGTTATAAATTTTTAGATTTTACAATCGCAAAATTGTGAACTGGGATCATTGGAGTTAATGAAACTGTGTCATTTTGATAAAAAAAATAAAACATAGAAACACAGTGAGTCATCGGTGTCAATATGACAGACTCTGTAAGATACTAACAATGTAGGTATGACAATAATGTCAACATGACAATGATGTCAGCATGAAAATGGTGTCAGCATGACAATGTTGTCAGCATGAAAACGGTGTCGGCATGACAATGGTGTCAGCATGACAACTTCATAGAAAAAGATTAAAGGAAAGGCACACACAAGGTATTACTGATTGATCATTCCTAACTCATGTTTGATGTAATTTATTCTTTTAGAGTTCAATGAATTAGTGAATATGTCAGCAAGATGATATTCTGTGCCAATAAATTCTAAAGTGATATCACACTTTTGATAATGATCTCTCAAAAAGTGACATCTTACATTAATATGTTTTGTTCTAAAGTGAGAAACTGGGTTCTAAGAAATGTTAATAGAACTTGTATTGTCACATTTTATAAGTAAATGTCTAAATTGATATCCATAATCTAGATGAGTGTGTTTCATCCACAAAATTTGTGCACAACAGCTACCAGTAGCTATGTATTCTGCTTTGGTAGTAGATAATGCAACAAAATTTTGTTTCTTAATACACCATGAAACCAAATACTTTCCCAAAAAGTGGCATGTTCCAGAGGTTCTCTTTCTATCTAACTTTCATCCACCAAAGTAATCATCAAAGTAACTCACTATATTAAATGATTATCCTTTGGGGTAAAACAAGCCTAAATTAATAGTATGTTTGAGGTATTTGAAAATTATTTTAACAAAATTTAAGTGAGATTATTTGGGTTTATCTTGAAAACGGGCACACATACACACACTAAACATTATATCTGGCCTAGTAGCATTCAAGTAAAGAAAACTTCCAATCATTCCTCTATAAGTGGTTTGATCAACAGATTTACCATTTTCATCAATATCCAACTTACAACTAGTACTCATGGGAGTGTCACTACTTTTAATGCTATCAAAGACAAATATTTTTAAAATATCTTTTCTATATTTACTTTGATTTAAAATGATCCCTTATTTATTTTGAAAACTTTGAAATCCAAGAAAGAATTTTATTTCACCCATTAAACTCATTTCAAATTCATTTTGCATCATCTTTGAAAACTCAATACATAAAGATTTTTTTGAAGATCCACAAATAATATCATCGACATATATTTGAACTACTAAAAAATCTTTAGAAATTTGCTTTATAAAAATATTAGGATCATCAATTCCTTTTGTAAAACGTTTTGAAATAATAAAACTAGTTAATCTATCATACCAAGCTCTTGGATCTTATTTTAAACCATATAAATCTTTTTTCAATTTGAAAACATAATTTTGAAAATGAGGGTTTATAAAAATAGGGGGTTTTTAGACAAAAACATCCTCAACTATATGTCCATTTAGGAATACACTTTTAACATCCATTTGATATAGTTTAAAATTAAGATGGGAAATATAAGCAAGCATGATTTTTATGGCTTCTAGTCTAGAAACAGGTGAAAAAGTTTATTCATAGTCAATGCCCTCTTCTTGATTATAAACTTGTGTAACTAATATAGCTTTGGTTTTAACAATATTAACAAATTCATCTACTTTGTTTCTAAACACCCACATAGTTCCTATGGTCAAGGTGTATTTGGGTCTATCCACAAGTTTCCAAACTTTATTTCTTTCAAATTGATTAAGTTGTTCTTGCATAACTATCACCTAAAATTAATCTTTAATTGCATCATTGATGTTTTTAGGTTCAAGTTGTGTCAAGAAGGCTTGATGTTCAACCTGATTTCTAAGAGAAGATCTATTTTATGTTCCTTTATCTAAGTCTCTAACAACAACATCTAGAGGATAGTTCTTGAGAGTTCTAGTTGGTCTAGAAAAGGAGGGACTAGTAACTTTAGGTTCATCTATAGGTTTAGGTTCATCATGTTCATATTCTAAAGAATTTATAGAACTTTTTGATTTCACAGATTGCTTGATAGAAGGATTAGATGATTTTTCATTTATGTCTAGATTTGATATATCATCTTCAGGGTTGTATACAGAGGTATTAGGTTTATGTGGATATGTTTCATCAAATTTTATATGCACAGATTATTCCACACACTTTGATATTTTATTAAAGACTCTATAGTCTTTACTAGAGTTTGAGTAACCTAGGAAGATTCCTTCATCACTCTTGAATGTGAATTTGTTTAGATTATCCTTTGTATTAAGAATATAGACTTTGAAACCAAAAAATTTGAGATAACTAACTCTGGGTTTTCTATTATTCTAGAACTCATAAGAAGTTTTCTTAAGAATAGGTCTAATTAAGACTATATTAATTATATAACAAGCTGTATTCATAGCCTCATCCCAGAAGTAAACAGGTAAATCATATTCATTAAGCATTGTTCGAGCTATTTCCTATAAGGTTCTATTTCTTATTTCCACAACTCCATTTTGTTCAGGTGTTCTAGGGGCAGATGAGTTATGACTATAGCCATTATGTGAGCAAAAATATTCAAAGTCTTGATTTTCAAACTCATGGTCATTATCACTTCTTAAGGATTTTATTCTAATTCCACTTATATTTTCCACTGTTTTAGCATACTTGGTAAAGTAAGTACATTCTTCACTCTTCTGAGCTAAGAAATAAGTCCAAGTATACCTAGAATAGTCATCTACAAGAACATAGACATAGTGCTTCCCATTTAAACTAGAAACTCAATATGCTCCAAACAAATCCATGTGAACCAGCTCTAAAGGTTGAGAAGTTGAAAATTATTTATTTGATTTGAAATATATCTTATGCTATTTACCCTTTTGACAAGGATTATAGACTTTATAATTTGGAAACTCAAGTTGGGGTAGATCCTTGACTAGGAATTTTCTAGTAATCTTTTTAAGAGAGTGTACAGTATAGTGTCCTAGTCTCCTATTCCAAATCCAAGACTCTTTATGAAAGGAACTTAAACAAGAAGCATTTTGAGAGGATAAAGACTCTAAGTTAATAGAATATACATTTTCATTTCTAAAATAAGAAAATACCAATTCATTTTTAGAGTTAAAAAAATTTCAAGAATTATTTTCAAACTTAACATAAAATCCATCACCACACAATTGTGAAATAATAAGTAGATTATAATTTAATCCATCAACAAAAAGTACTATAGAAATTAAAACTGAGTTAGAGTTACCAATATATCCTAAGAAAATTATTTTTCCTTTATCATTGTCACCAAAAGTGACATATAAACCATCAATATTGATTAGATTCTTGAATCTTGAGTAGTATACTTTCATGTGTCTTGATCAGCCACTGCCCAAGTACCATTGACTCTTATAGGATCTCTTCAGGAATCTTTCCTACAGAATAATCAAACAAAAATAGATTTTGGTACCTAGACTTGTTTGGGTCTAGTGACATTATTAATCAATTCTTTAGGTACCCAAATTTTACTTATGGGTTTTCTATAAGCATTATGAAACATGTTTGAAAAATAAACTCTATTTGTTCCAGAAAATCTAAAGGCAGTAAAATATTTTTCAGAACTGGTATTAGTAGTAGAGATTTGATTTTTAGGTAAAAGAACAGATTTTATAGATTTAGTTATAAAATGTGTTTTAGATGAGTTTCTCTATTCAGGATGATATCCAATAACAAAAGTGTACTTAGAAGCTATCTGTTTACCAAGAATTTGAGTACGAGTGTCTTTTTTATTGGTAAACTTTTCTAAATCCTTCTTCAATTTCTCATTAGACATTTTTAATTCATTGTTTTCCATGAGCATTTGAGCATAATTTTATTTTTCAATAGTAAGTTCAGATTTAATATTTACAGTAAAAGCATGTTGTTTCTTTAATGATTTATATTTATATTTTAGTTCATTACAATTCTCTTCCAACATGTTACAATATTCAAATAGTTCACCATTTGTCATATTTTTGGACTCAGATTCATTTTCAGAATAATAAGAATTGTGTGAAGGATAGTTTAAGAGTACCTGTGAGGTATTTTTCCTGAAGTGCATGTTTGACATATCTTCCTTCTCATTCTGAGAAGAAGCAGATTCACTGGAGCTATCCTCAGATGCACTCCAGGTGGCCTTCATAGCTTTCTTATACTTCTTGTCTCTATTTTCACACTTTTTGTATTTTAACTTTGGACAATCAACTTTGACATGTCCTCTCCTCTTTTATTCATAGTAGACAATCTCTTCTAATTTATTATTTCTCTTCCAGTCCTTTTTCCGTCTTCCCTTTTGATCATATCTTCCTTTGTAATTGGGATTCCTGAAAAACTTCTTCTTTCTATAGAATTTCTTGAATCTTATGGCTAAATAAGCCATATCTTCATCATTATCATATGTTTATTCATCATTACTGGAGATTTCAACAGAGTATAGAACCTTCTCTTTGTTCTTATTCTTATAGGTATTGGTCTTGAAGGCTACAAATTTTCTCTTAGGTTCATCTTACTTTTCTTTGTTGACTTTGATCTCTTCTTCATACATCATCATCTTTCCAATGAGTTCTTTAACATGTAATTTTCTAACGTCACATGATCCTCTAATTGAGACAGAGGTTCTTCTCCATATATTAGGTAAACATATGATAATCCTCATGATTTGTTCTTTAGTAGTAACATCTCTTCCCAGAGAGATCATAGTATTCACTATTTCATTGAACCTGAGATACATGTCAAAAATAGGCACATCAAGATTCATCTTAAATTTATCATATTTAATAGTATATGTGTTAAGTCTCATTTCCTTAACACTATAAGTTCCTTCATGTGAAACATACAAGGTATCCCAAATTTCATGGGCTGTTTTACATGCAGATTTTCTGTTAAATTCCTCATCTCCTAAAGAGAAATATATGGAATTCATGGATTTATAGTTATTGTTATAAGCAGTCTTAATTGGGTTATCCCAAGTAGTTATAGAATTAGCATGAATCTTATACTCATTGACAATTTAAGTCCAAATTTCAAAACCCATACTTTCTAAATGCATTTTCATCTTAATTTTCTATAGTGCATAATTGGTTCCATTAAAGAATGGAGGTATGTTGGTAGCAAAACCTTCTAGTATATTATCCATAATAAAATTTTGAAAATATTTTAAAGAGATAAAAATTTATAAATAAAATAAATTTTAAGATATTTAAAATACAACTAAAATCACATTTGAAAAGATTCGAAAAAGCTTTGTAAACTAAAACTTCAAAAACAAAACTTCCTCTCATACCAAATGTTGGTCAGAGTAGATTACTCAAGAGGGGGGTGAATTGAGTATTTATAAAAAATTCTGTTAAAAAATTGGTTCTTTGAAAATTCCCCCAATTAAAAAATATAATATAATTCAGTTTGTAGTGAATTTATTAGAGTCTTAAATGTTCAATTAATTTATCAAAAGATTTATTAGTTCTTAGTTATATTAATCTAAATATAAATGTAACTTTTGAAACTAACCTAATGATTCAAAATAGTTATAAACACTTTCTAAAATAAATATCAGAGTTTAATTTAGTTTTGTGAAATATGTGATGAAAACAGAGTAAAACTAAATAGTAAAAACATAGTGGATAAAAACAAGAGGTTCAGTCTCAAGTAGAGAATTAATCCTTTCCACTTGGTGATCACTTGCCACCAAGCAGTTTAAATTAATAAATATTTTGATCCAAACCCTAGATCAGGGTTCATAACAATACACAGGGATGTCTAGGTCACACTTGACCTCTACCATAGTTCTTCATGGAAAAAACAAAAACCATGTCACACATGACCTCTTCCATAGTTTTACATGGGATACAAAAGGATAAAAGAGTGTGAGATTGAGGATATCAAGTATCCTCTAGTTATGCACATGAGTCAGTGTGTGTGTGTAACAGATAGATACAAACACTGCTTAAAAAATGTAAATAAAAGAACACAAAATAGATAAAGAGGTAGAATAATGTTTATAAGTCTCTATGTTTTATATAGTGTAGCTCTGGACTCATTTGATGTAGTGGAAATGAAGTCTGAGTCCTCTTCTAGAAGTTATCTCCAAAATAGAGTATCGTAGTCCCTATGCTCTAACTTCTAGGAGTGCGAAATGTTCAACTTCTAATTCAAAAGGAATCCAGGGTAGCTTATAAGATTTTAGTTTTTATTGCTGATCTCCCCGTATGTTCTTCCTTTGAGTTCTTGGGTTTTTGAAGTGAGCTCGAGAGTTGTAGGAGTTCTCTTTGATTGCTGCCTTTTTTAGCACACTTTGAAGGATCCAGCTTGTAATTCATTTATACTTTGATATCTAGATGGCATGAAGATCTCACCATGTGTATGTACCTCATACTGTCTACTAAATTTCCTACATACAACATTAAATAATGTCAGAAACATTAATTTTTCTAAATACGACTATTAGATATAAATTTGAATTAATAAATTAAAAATAGTTTTTATGGCTATCGGTGAGTCATAAGTATCAGTGAGTTATTTTCATTGTTCTATAAGCATTGGTGACTCTATGTATCAATGAGTCCTTTCCATCAGTCAATGAGACAATTGAACTAACAATGACTCATTTTAACTGACAGTGAGTCCTTTCATCGGTATCGCCATGCAAAGGTAGGTCACTTGGAATGACGGTAGGTCGTCTGCGTCGATGAGTCATATGAAAGGGTGATTCATCTTTTGTCTATCAGTGTCATTTCCAACAGTGAGTATCTTTTCTGTCAGTGGCATGTCCAATGGTGATTCTTTTGTCTTTCGGTGTCATGTTCAACGGTGAGTCTTTTGCCTATTGGTGTCATGCCCAACATCAAGTCTTTTCAATGGTGTCAGCTTTACATACTTAGAACATATGCCCGTTTGATCTGTCTGTTAGTGAGTCATATGTCTTACGGTGATTCATCTATCTGTCTTACATTTTAGCAAAGTCATAAAATGGTAAAACTCATAATTACACATAGATAATCAATTATAAACTTGTTTAGACTTAAACACACATAAATAGTTATGTGATTGAAATGATCTGATATTTAAGATGATTCTTTTTCATAATATAGGATCTAACATGAGGTAAGATATATGTAAATATATGACATGATTTTTAATAATTAAAACCATTATAGTTAGAGATAGTGGCCAAAAATATCTATGGGCCAACAATATGGTTTAATCAATTTTAATGGGTGAACTCAAATTATTTCTTGGATTTTAGAATTTTCAAAATAAATAAAAAACCATTTTATCCCAGTATGGTCAAAGGACCACACGTGGTTTAAAAAAAGTACAAAATAAACCGAACATGTACCTCATTCTGATCAGACGTGTGCAATCCTATCGCAAGATGTCGGTGACCGTTGCTCGAAGACTCTGATGTCAAAGCCTTCTAGATCGTCTGCACATGCCTCTTGAATCTACTTGTTCATCGTTTTTCAGAATATGGGTGCTAGCACAGTTCATTGACGACCACTTTGATGTAGCGATGATCACCACAAGGAAGCATCTTTGATCCGAGAAAGCAGAACTTGAAGATCTTGCTTGTTTGAGAGAGTCTCTCTCTAGGATTTAGGAGGAGAGAGAGGCTCTCAATTCCAACGAGTGAATATTCACTAGGAGAAGAGCCTCTCTCAGCTTATATAGTGAATATCTAAAATACCCAGTATGGGTTCCTGACCCCCGTGTAATAAATATTCACAGTATAAGTTTTATAAATATTTATTTTTGAAAAATTAAATTATGCCATAAATAATATTTATAATTTTATCACTAACTAAAATATATATTAAATATATATTGTGTGATAAACTTAAGTCTTTAACTCGACTCACATCTCCTAATAATATTAAATGAACCTAGGATATTTAAATCCATTTGAATAATATTTTATCCTTGTATTTACTTAATCACTTGTAAATACATGTTATAAATAAATTCAATGACTTATTACAAACTTGAATTATTAAAGAATTAATTTATTACTTGTTGATTCATAGAACTTGGATAATATCTAGACCCTATGGTGGTCCCCACCAATTTATATATTTCTATTCAACAGAATAGGGCATATTCTCAAAGCGCTATAGTGTGTGACCCTCTAGGCCATTATCTCAATAGCAGTGAATAATATTCACCGACCAAGAGCGGGGTCTAGCAACCCATCGAGGCCCCTATAGAGATAAGGAAAAATTCAAAGCAATGAATGCCTTCCTAAGAACACAGTCCATGTAATATAATCTTTTCATCATCGATATATGAATAAAGAAGAATGCACACTAGTGTCATCATCCTTGCTTTATCTTATTTGTTGATCTGTCTGGACGGTCTTACCTTCGAATACCATGGCCATGGATTTAATGAAGGTGATATAATCCTAATCAACCAGGCCCAATATATCTCTTCCTCAACTCAGAAGTGAAAAGTCCTATCTTGATTATTCAATCAATTTCATGTCACCAATGATGTACACAACACACACTACCTCACCACAACTTCATTGCCATGGTTTTTGCCTTGCATCAAAGTATGCAATTAAATGAAATAAATTGATAATGATATAAAGTTTTGAGACCATTACACATGTATATAGATATGAATGACCAATGAAACCTAAAACATGCGGTGTTTCTCTTTTGTGAGTCAGTTATGATGATCTTAACTACTGGAGATCATCAAGTACGAACTTCATGAGCAGAAGTCTCAATGCTTATCACCAACACATGATAGTCACACATCATCTATGTACTTTTATAATGATGTAACTGTACCATAAGAAATTACTTTAATATTACTTTCATAGCATCTCTAGGTTCTCATTATAGCCTGGGATCTACTATAACACTTTGATATGACATATAATCTAAGGAAATTTCCATAAACAAAGTGGATGAAAAAGTATCTACACTATTATGCCAAGATAAAAACATGTATATATAAAAAAGTTCATACATGTAGTGGTAATAAAATTACAACAAAAGTTGGGTCTTGGATTCCCACTTTCAACACTCCCACTTGCACTATAGCTAACTGTTAGCAAGTCTCAATCCACTAGCTCTCACATGAGAATCATGCTTCTGCTGAGAAATGGATTTAGTCAGGGGGTCTACCACATTGTCCTCTATGGATACTCTTATAACTTTGACTTCACTTATTTGATTAAAATCCATTAATATATAAAACTCCAAAGAATATGCTTTGTCCTATAGTGATACCTAGGCTCCTTGGAAAGACATTGTAGTAGTATTATCACAATAAACTGGAACATGGTCTACACTACTAGGCACAAAACCAATGTCTAATATAAAAATATGTAGCCATACTACTTCCTTTTCTACATTGTAAGCTTCAATATATTTAGATTCTATTATAGAATCGGCAACCACATCTTTTTTCAAGCTTCTCCAACTCATTGCATCACCATTCGGGCAAAAGAGGTAGCATGACTGTGATTTCATATCATCATGATCTGTCTGGAAACTATCATTAGTGTATCCTCTCACTAATATTTTTTCATCTCTTCCATACACCAAGAACATATCCTTTTTACACCTCAAGTACTTTAGGATAGTTTTAAAAACTACCCAGTGCATCTCTCCTAGATTGTCTTGATATCTACCCACCGCGCTTAAAGAAAAGGAAACATAAAACCTAGTACATAGCATGAAATAAATGATAGAACCCACTGCCGAGGCATAAGGGATTCTACTCATTCTTTCAATCTCCTCCTGTGTTTGTGGACACATTTTATTGGATATATTAATACCATGTGACATAAGCAACAACCCTCTCTTGGATTTCTCCATATTGTACCTTTTGAGTAACTTGTCAATATATGTACTTTGACTTATCCAAAGAAGCCTTTGAGATCTATCATGATAGATCTTGACCCCTAGAATGTAGGATGCTTCACCTAAGTCTTTCATGTAGAATCATTCATTTAACCAAGTCTTAAATAACTGTAAGACTTGCACTTCATTTCCCATAATTAATATCAACCTTTTTATAGACACAAGGATCACTTTAATTTTAAAAAAAACCAAATTCTCTTATGGCTTCATCAAAATGAACATTCCATGATCATGATTCCTGCTTCAATCCATAAATGGATCTCTAAATCTTGCACACCTTATCGGTATTCTTTGACCCGACGAACCCTTCGGGTTGAGTGATATAGACATCTTCAACCAACTTCCCATTTAGAAAAGAAATTTTGACATCCATTTTTCGAATCTCGTAATCATTAAATGATGTTATTACAAGTAATATTCTAAAATATTTCAGCATTGCTACTGGTGAGAAGGTTTCATCATAGTCGATTCCTTGACATTTATTGAAACCCTTCACAACCAGTATTTCTTTATAGGTATTGAATTTACCATATATGTCCAGTTTTTTATTGAATACCCATTTTTACCCAATGGGATTTACATTATCTGGAGGGTCTACCAAAATCAAAACTTGATTTGGGTACATGTACTCCATCTCAGAATGCATTGAATCTTTCCATTTAGCAGCTTATTTACCTTGTACTGCTTCCTTGTAGGTTAGAGGTTCATCATCCTCAAGGAGTAATGTGTCACCTAACTCAGTGATAAGAAAACCATAATGCTCTGGTTCTATAACCTCTCACATAGACCTACATAGTATTTGTGTCTTAGGAACAACTTCTTCTTCCACTTTCTCCTATGGAGTTTTTTCCCATACCAACTATTGTGCATCTGGAGCATTAACTTCATTGCAGTCAATATTGATCCCATTATTTCCATTGGAAATGTGTTCCCTTTCTAGAAATGTGGCTTGTTTTTTCACAATCACTTTTCTATTTGAATGGTTATATAGGTAATATCCTTTGGTTTCTTTAGGATAACCTATAAAGATTCACTTTGTGCTTCGGTATGCCAAATTGTCACTTGGTATAGCATTGAAAAAAGCCTCACATCACCATACACATATGTGTGTCAGAAAGGGTTTCTTTCCATACCATAACTCATATGGAATCCCATCTATAACTTTAGTTGGTACTCAGTTAAGGGTATATGCTGCTGTCTGTAAAGCATATCCCCAAAAGGATAATGGAAGAGTTGCATGACTCGTTATTGATCTGACCATGTCAAGCAAGTTCTTATTCCTCCTTTCACTAACACCATTCCATTGTGTTGTATAAGGAGGAGTGAGTTGGGATACTATCCCACACTCCTTTAAGTGATCAATGAAATCTTGGTTAGGATATTCTCCACATAAGTTTGAGCAAAGTGATTTTATCTTCTTACTAAGTTGGTTTTATACTTCATGTTGGTATTCCTTAAATATCCAAAAGGAATCAGACTTATACTACATTAAGTAGATACATCCATACTTACTATATTCATCGGTAAAAGTAATGAAGTATGAAAAAACACCCCTTAACTCTACTGTAAATGGACCACATAAATTAGTATGAATTAATTCTAGTACCACCTTGGCTCTTTATCCCTTCCTAGAGAAGGGTTCTTTGGTCATCTTTCCTTGTAAACAATCTTGACATACATCCAAGGGTTCTAACTGTACCAAGTCTAAATACCCTTCTTGATGTAATCTTCGTAATCGCTTCTCATTTACCTGACCTATCCTGAAGTACCATAGGTGGGTGATATATGAGTCATTTTGGCTGGTTTTTTCATTGATTTCCATTATGGGGTTCTTGAGTTCAAGAATATATAAACCATTGTTAATATGTGCCATACCATAACAGACATTATCCCTATAAAAGAGACAAAATTTATTTCCAAATTTGAAATAAAATCCCATAGTGTCTAAACTCGACATATATATTATGTTCCTAGTTACAGAAGGTACATAATAATAATTATTTGAAACTAGAACCAAACCACTTTGCAAGGTTAAGTGATAGTCTCCCACTGCAAAGGCTACCAGACTTGCACCATTTGCAGCTTGGAGATCCACTCAACCTTTTTCAATCTTCTTGAACCTACTTGGATCCTATATATGAATACAAATGTGTGAACCACATGCTGTACCCAACACCCAACTTGTAGATAAGGAAAGATTTCCTTAAATGACAAAAATAACTGAAGTAGAAGCATCTGTTTTCTTCTTCTTCCCAACTTTTCAATTCTTCTTTCAGTAGCCTTTCTTGCCACATCCAAAGTAGACAGCCTCCCGCTCATTACTCCACCTCTGAATCTTTGGCTTCTTTAAAGGACGGTGCATTGGAGTCTTTGGCCTTGAATTGGACTTGGACCCTTTTTCATTTCCTTTTTTGTTTTATTTTTACCACAAGGATAGATGAATTAGTATTTTTCATATCCTTGTCAGCTTGGAGAACTAAATCCAAAAGGTCAGGGAGTGAATTTTTCATATCATTCATGTTATAATTGACAATGAAAGTCGACAAACTTGGTGGTAAAGAGGCAAGAATGGGATCCACTGCTAGTTCTTGGTTCAATTTGAACCCAAGGGCTTCTAGCCTCTCAATTTACCCGACCATCTTGAGTACATGAGGACCAACTTGGTTCCCTTGTACTATGTTGCACCAATAAAGGGAACTTGAGATCTCATACCTTTTCTTCTTGGCCCTCTCCTGATATAATTCTTGGAGATGTGAAATCATCTTGCAGGAATCCTCTTCCTCATGCATTTTATACAATTGGCTGGACATGGATGACAACATGATGCACTGGACATCAAGTTCATCCTCTACATGCTTTTTCTATTTATCTTTTTCCACCTTACTTGCTCCATGAGGAGGCTCAGTAGGAACTAAGGATTCCAGTACATATAACTTCCTTTCTTAGCATTGTACTATGCGCAAGTTCCTGTACTAATCCTAGAAGTTATTGCTGATCATGATATTTTCTTTATCCAAAATCGATTGCAATGATAAAGTACTAGTGGTGTTGGCGATTTACATTATAAATCTATAACATATGAACATTAGTAGTTAGTACTTTACATTTATTATCATTTATAAATTTGATTAATTATTATTATATCATTTAAATATCTCCCACAATTTTAGTGAACCTCAATAGCCCTCACTATTAGATTCAGAATACTTTGTCACTTGAGTAATCTAGTGGAAAAGATCATCAAAACCTCCCTCATAGTCTACAAGCTATGACTATTCCACTACTTGAATGTTTTCAAGATAGGCACTAGATGGCCAATCGTTTAACTCATGGTTCCTTGTACTGTTGAGTAGAGTCCTAGATTTTGGAATCCAAACCTGATTCCCTCAACATCTTGCCTCTAAAGTGATAGAAATTTAGCTATGGACAATACTTAACAACTCACTTTAGTTAAGTCAACCAAATTCTCTTATGAAAATTCCTTGATAGTAAGAGTAATTCTCAACTATGGCTAATGAGAACCTCAAACACTCAGTTTTGTTCAAATGTGGGCAATGGAAGGCATTAAGACTTAATATATCTTTGTGGGATTTTGATATTTATTGAAGACTATCATCCATTTTCTATTTATATGTTCAAACTAGATAGTCGTGCTCACAATTGAACATGAAATAGAAATATATTTGTCACATCTTTATGCATTTTTATCTTGTTTACTATTCTATGTGATTAAGCAATAATCATGCACTCAAATAAAAAAATAAACAATGCATTAAGGTAAATCATGAAATACAACTAGTCTTTAGAATTATACCCTGATCAATCTATAATGGATCAATAATGACTTAGGGGATACCATACCTGAGTCAAAACCTGACTCGTATCGTAGCTTTCCCCCCAGTGCATAGTTCTTGACCCCCTTCTGGATTTCCACCTTGACTTGGTGGGGTCCTCATCCGAGATCGTCATTGTGTAATTACAAATATACTCATGTGTAAGTGAGGGGGTCTAGGGGTATGAAATACAATAGGTACATTGGAAGTGCATTACCTTATACATATTTGAATAAAAAGACGATTCACAGACCATCATTTACCTAATTAATTATTACAATCATCACACACATTAAATAAATAATTAAATAAATAAAACCAGACATGCACGGGTCGATCACTGACTCAAAACCAGTTGGTATAAATAAGGAACAATTAAAATTAAACTGCATTAAATTTAAATAGTACGGGGGTGTTATAATAAATTAAATGAATTTAAATAAATTTAATTTATTTATTTATCAGTTCCAATTGTTCAAATTATTTTTTTTAATTCCAAAAATTAAATTAAACCATTAATTTAATTAAAAACCCAAATTAAATTAATACTTCATATTATTGTATTTTTTTAAACACCTAAATTAATTCTAATTAATCTAATTTAAAAACTAAATTAATTAAATCAATTTAAGGTTTACCTATGGGTGGGGAAGGAGCCCAGCTGGACTGTGAGGTGCAGTGAGGTGTTTCATTGGAGTTGGGATGATCCGCGGTGTGGTTGCGGCGTGACGGTGGCTCGACCGCGACGTTCATAGACAGTCCAGCATCACCCCGTGGCAGTACTTGTGGGAAAAGGAGGTCCGGAACCAGTAGGCCTGCTAGGGTTCCGAGAACTGGATATGGGCACCAGAAACCCTAAGAGTGGTAGCCCTGTGGTATTACCCCAGCATGGAATGCCCAACTGGGAAGCGGCGGTCACGTCCCACAGCTCCGGAAAAGCGCGAAATATTGAGGGTGGACTGGAGAGCTTGGACGATGCTGCAAGGCCGAATCTTGAAGCGGCATGTGGAGGGAAGGCGACAGGCCCATGCAGCAGGTCGGCCGACCTTGGGTGTGCTTCCGACGAAGTGGCCTAAGATGGGTAGCACCAATAGGCGGAGGGAGCACGGACAACAGTGTGAGGGTGGTCAACACGAGCGGGTCGGGGGGTGACGCACAGACTGGATGGGGAAGCAGGGTGAGTGAGCAGGCGCGACGGCCTGAGGGCGGTCCGATGACCCTGGATGGCGGCGAGAGGGGGACAGGGCAGTGTAGGCTCCAGCGAGCTCGAAGAGGGGTGTGTAGCAGGCCAATGAAGGATTCAGGGATGCACCTATGCACTAGTCCATCCACAACCAAGGGAGAGGGAAGGGTCCGTATACTCTCCTTTTTTTTTTATTTTTTTTAATATGTTTTGTCTTTTGACAAAAACACACCACAACTTTTAAAAAAGTTTTCTAAAGTATAAATGAATTTAATAAAAATTAATTGAAAACTTTAAAAATCTTAACATCAATTTTTGTTTCATTGAGAAAAATAAAATAATATTATATCATAATATATTTTATTAAACTCATAATAATTGATCACAATCAAGATTATTCCGGTGACCAGATTCCGACCAAAACATGGCCAAATTCTGATAATTGTTAAGAACAGAAATTCATTCAACACCACGTTGATCCATTTAAAGTTTTCAAATGGACATTACTTGGACATTCAGAAATGGATTGACATGTGGTCAGATCCGTTGGAACCGTTATAATAACCTCAACAAAAATTTGAAGCAATTTAATTTTTCTTTGACTCTAAAAAACCATGTGTCACTCTGATACCACTGTTAGGCACCGGGACAGGCAATGGAAGATTATGGGCCGAGAAATTAATTTTTTTTGTGTCACCAGAGCAACGTAACATCGTGACTCTGGTGATATTATCTCGGTACGGTCTGAGGACCACATGTGGTTTAAATAGAGTACAAAAATAAATTGAACATGTACCTTATTCGGATTAGACATGTGCAATCCTGTCGCAAGTTGCCGACAACCGTTGCTCGAAGACTCTGATTTCGAAGCCCTCTAGATCTTCCACACACACCTCTTGAATCTGCTCGTGTTTCATTCATCAGAATTAGGGTGCTATCATGGTACACCGACGACCACTTAAATGCAATGATGATCACCACAAGTAAGCGTCTTCGATCTGATAAAGCGGAACTTGAATATCTTTCTTGTTTGAGAGAGTCTCTCTCTAGGATTTAGGATGAGAGAGAGACTATCAATTCCAACGAGTGAAATTCCCAAGATAAGAGCATATCTCACCTTATATAGTGAATATGTAAAATACCTGGTATGGGTTCCCAACCCCCATGTAATAAATATTAACAGTATAAGTTTTATAAATATTTATTTCTAATAAATTAAATTATGTCATTAATAATATTTATAATTTTATCACTAATTGAAATATATATTAAATATATACTGTGTGATAAAATTAAGTCTTTAACTCGATTCACGTCTCCTAGTTATATTAAATGAACCCGAGATATTCATTCAAATAATAATTTATCCTTATATTTACTTAATCACTTGTAAATACATGTTATAAATAAATTCAACAAATTATTACAAACTTGAATAATTAAATAATTAATTTATTACTTTGATCCATAGAACTTGGATAATATCCAAACCCCATGGTGAGGCCCACCAAGTTATATATTCCCATTCAATAGAATAGAGAAATTTTCAAAGTGCTATAGTTTGTGACCCTATAGGCCCTTATCTCAATAGCTGTGAATAATATTCACCGACCAAGAGTGGGGTCTAGAAACTCATCATGACCCCTATAGAGATAAGGAAAAAGTCAAAGCAACGACTACCTTCCTATGTACACAGTTTGTGTAATATAATCTCTTCATCATCGATATCTTAATACAGTAGAATGCACACTTGTGTCATCATCATTTATCTTGGTTTATCTTATTTTTTGATCTGTTCGGACGGTCTTACCTTCGAATACCATGGCCATGGATTTAATTAAGGTGCTACCATCCTAATAAACTAGGTCCGAGATATCTATTCCTCAACTCGGAAGTGAAAAATCCTATCTTGATTATTCAATCAATGCCATGTCACCAATGACGTACCCAACATAAACTACCTCTCCATGACTTCATTGTCATGGTTTTCACCTTGCATCAAAGTATGAAATTAAATGACATAAATTGATAATGATCTCAAGTATTGAGACCATTACACATGTTCGTAGATAGGAATGACCAATGACACCTGAAACATGTGGTGTTCTTATTTTGCGAGTCAGTTATCATGATCTCAACTACTAGAGATCATCAAGTGTGAACTTCATGAGAAGAAGTCTCAATGCTTATGATCCCCCAACACCTGATAGTCACACATCATCTGTGTGCTTTCAGAATGATGTAACTGGAACATAGAACATTACTTTAAGATTACTATCATAGCATCTAAAGTTTCTCATTATAGTCTGGGATATAATATAACCCTTTAATATGGCTTTTAATCTAAGGAAATTTCCATACAAAAAGTGGATGCAGAAGTATCTACACTATTATGAAAAAATACACATATGTATATATAACAAACTGCCTACATGTAGGGGTAATCAAAGTACAACACAATTTGGGTATAGGTCACCCACTTTCAACATATTCATATGATGATATTAGTGACAAATATGAGGAGAATACTGAAGAAGAATAATAATAATTTTCAGTTAAAGTGGGGAGTGATTCAGAGATCCCTAAATCTCCTCCTAAAGTTTCTTTTGGACCTATTAGTCCCCCTAGTTCTCTACCAACTAGGGAATAAAATTTGGATGAAAATGATGATGAGGAAACATAAGTATATGTAGAGGAATATTTCAAGACAGATTCCTCCAAATAATTAAAATTATTGATTGATATTTCTAATAATGGAGGTGGAAATGATGTTAATGCTTCTAAGGAAGCAAATAATAATGAGGATCTTGTCAATTCCGAAAGAGATGACACTGATCATGAAAATAATCATGACAGTAGAGATAATAATGATCATGATTATGGAAATCACTATGATCATGGAGATGGTCATAAAAGCGGAGATGATAAAACAAGAGATGATCATAATGAACATGATCATGAGATGGTTTATTCACACCCTTTATCACCAATGGTATCAAGTTATATCAAGGCTGATGATAGATACAAATATGATGAGATGAATATTATACCACCTATTTCTATATATGATAATGAAGCTACTAGTGATGGGGAGAAGTGTCCCAAACCTACTGATCATATAGAACCAAAATATCTCACACATACAGCTCATACAGATCCAACCCCTTTTGTACATGAAATTTGTGAATCTTTTCAAGTTCACAAAGAACTAACTACCCTTTTTTATATGAGACCATAAGTAAGAACATTTTAGGAATGGGATAAGTTTCCTAGTTTTTTTAGGATTGATCTAGATTATAGTGATTCAAATGATGTTGAAAGAACTCTAAAAGGTGAAGGATCCCTTGTCGATCAAATTGATAGATCTAGGGAGTTGCATCCTTTTTCTCTAATAGAGACTGATAGACCGGACGAGGCTGTTGTTCCACATGATAATAGAGAACATCCTCCAACTCAAATATTCATTCCACCTAATGTTATTAAAAAATATTATTTATAATATTTTAAAAGAAGTGTGATTTCTGATTTGTAATCCTTTAGAAGAAATTTGATTTCATATTTTAAAGATGTTTTGAGCTCTCAACCATCTCAAGTTTCTAGACTCAGTGAAGATAAAACTCAATATTTTCTTGATATTATTATATATCATTTACAACCAAAGGTTCAATTTCATATTCAATAACTATAAGTGGATAATATCAGATTATAAAAAGAAGTGGGAAGTCAGAAATCCTTATTAGAGGAAGTGAAATCCTCTTTCTCAGAGAGTTTGTCTTCTTTTTCTTAGAAGTTGGAAATAATTTCTACTGCATCTTCATCCACTTCAACTCCTCCTTCAATGACTATTGATAGAGAACTTCTCAGAAAAATTATAAGGGAAGAACTGAGTACTTATATGGGTGATGTTTCAACCCGTGAAGAGCAATTAAGGAAGATACACCATCATGGAGAGCACATTTATAATATGATAAGGGATTATTCTGTTGATCTCAAGACCGATAAGGAAATCATAAAGAAAGCTATCAAATATTATTTTTCAAGGATTTATACAAAGCATGAGATGAATGATCACTTCAAATTATTGGTACAGAACTTGAAAATACCATCGATCACAAAGGCTTTTAAAGAACAATTGAGTGAACTGAAGGTTCTCACACCAGTGTTGCATATATTTATATAAGAGAAAAGAGATTTATTTAGTGCTATAGGGAGGGGTGGTAATATTATTATGGACTTTATCAACCTCATGAAACCCTTTATTCATGTTCATGGAATGAATATTATTGCAAGAGAGTCCATTCCAGTGGCAACTATTCTTTCCTAAACATTCACAGATCCAGTTAGATACAGACCCATAGTGATTACTCAGTCAGATGGTCTTCTGCCTCCACCATTTCAACCTATGATTTTATCACCAGTTAAAGATATTCACCACCCATAACCTATTTTTCTCCATGAACCTCTTACTATTTAAAAAAATACCTTCCATCACAACCTAATCTTCTACTATCACTACTACTACTTTGGTCCCTCAAGGAATAGATGAGGGAAAAGGGAAAGATAAAGCTGCACCTACACCTACCTCAGACAAAGAATCTGATTAGCTGATGTCTTTGATGGGGATACTCTTCTTGTACTCTTTTTATTTTGACAATGTAATTCACATATTTTTGAACTAAATACAATGAAATTTCTCTATTTTTTAATCCTTTATATATTTTATTTCTATTTTTATCTCTTTTTGTTAATAGTAAAGGGGGATACAAGATGAGAATTTATTTGAAAATTTATTTAAGGGATATCCATGAAAATTTTACCTTTGATATTACTTTAAAATTTATTTGATATTTTAATTTTTTATATATTAAATTTATCTTCTAAAATTACAAGTATACTAGTTCTTAAATAAATATCCAAAGATATATTTATAATTTTTAGTATATATAAAAGGCCATGTCTTGAGATCATCAAAAGGGGGAGATTGTTGGGACATCCTTATGAGGAGAGTTTTTGGAACTTCCTTATTTTAATGATAAAAAACCATGATTATTTTAGTACTAATTATTTACATGTTGTTTGATATAATTTTATATGATAAATAAGATTTTATGATAAATCATCCAAATATTGAGGTGAGTCACAACTAGCCACTAGCTACCACTAAGGATGAGCTACCACCAACAAAGTCACCACCACCCGAGTCACCACTGATGACAAGCTACCACTAAGAACGAGCTACCCCCAAGGACTTGTTATCACCAAACTAAGAGTCGCTGCCATTATAAGATACCGCTAGATGCTGAGTCATCACCAAATTCATGCTACCATTACTATTTGAGGACTTTGACGTTAATGGACCAATGAATATTTTTATTCAAGGATAAATGATTAGTCTTTAATCATTTGAATAAGTCATTAAGACACAATGAAAGTATATCCAAGGATTGTGGATATCCTTAAAGCATTTCTGATATATATATGGGAAGGACCATCCCTCTTTTTGTACGATGCTAACTGTCTGACAAGTCTATGGGAAAATTGTGCGATTGAATATGTGTACCTGTACAATCCTATTGATTCATCTATTGTAAAGATCAATGACACACAATCACAAAATAAATTAAATATATTTATTGATATATCAATAGAGATCAATTGGAAAATTCCTACAAATTCCTATGATCCTCTATTATGTTACATCTTTAAAAAAGGAAAATCAAACTCCTCACTAAATATAATATGAGGATTTTGAACATTTTGAGCACACTATACTAAGTATCACTATTCTATTCATATTATTTTGAATGATCTTCTTATTGATTTTACCTTTAAGTAGTGTGTTTTTACTATATTTTGAAAAACACACTATCTCCTACACCTAAACTGGAGAATACTTGTTATTCTTTCTTTCTATTTATATTTTTTTACCTACTATGTTTGTAGAATATGTACTTGTGTTGCATGTACCATTTTATTTCCCATGTATAATTGTGGAAGATGATTTTTATCCTAGACAACTTGTTGTTATTGTTTGTTTACAAGATTCAAGTTGTGGATCTATTTGATTATTATTATAATATACTTAGCAAAAATTGATTTCCAAGTAGAGGGGATTAATTCTCATCTTGATACCAAACCTATTTTTTATTCCACTTTGTTATTATGTTTTGTTTTATTACTAAAACCTAGATTATTTTTAATCTATAAACAAAACTATTTCTTTTATATTTAATCTTAATTAGTGTTTATATATGTTTTTGTATAATTAAATTGATTTCAAAAGTTAAGATAATTTCAACATTATTTTAACTGAGACATAATCAATCTTTAAGAGATATTTTAAAAGGATTAATCTTATATCAATATGCTATTTTGATTAACTAGTCTATTTATTTTTTAAGGGGGATTTATTTTAACTTTATTTTTAACAAAAAAATTATTGGGAACTCAATTCACCCCCCTATTGAGTTACTAAATCTGACCAATAGAAGCAATAAACACCATACCTCTCATGGTGGTTGGTTCAAAATATGATTCCTCTAGTATGATCTTCATTGTATAGAGATACCCAAATTCAGATGATCCCTAAGTATTCTTACCCTAGTGATAATCTCCCTTACTACGAGGGAGATATTCTCTAGCATTGGAAGCCTATTACTGCTCCTAATATCCCTTTTAAAAGGTGGACCCCACAACACTCCCCCATGAAGCCAACTGACAGAAGTGATGGATATAACCTAAGTTCCCACACTGGTGGCATATCCTTAGAGTCTCTAGGCAGTTTGGCCTGGTATATCTAGCCTTATTGAACTAATAATATAAAACTGGACTATGAACCATGGGGGATACAAAATATGAACCTCATGTCTACTGGACACCCTTATCACTACCTTAATGAGACTCACTCAACTTCCACTTATGCCCTGAATAAGAACATTGGATTCTTCCCACTAAAAGAATGCTATTGAGGCCCATCTTACTAGTCAAATATTCCTTTTCTATAACTTCTTGGATTAACACCTCTAAATAGGTTGCTAGAGATAGAAAAATGAACATAGATATGATACCTGGCCTCAATCCCATCTCAAAACATTGATCATTAAGGTAATAATTTATTGTTAGATCTATAGAAACATGAAATAACTCAGTAAATATGGTGGAATAATCTATCATAGTTTCAATAACTCATAAGACTTTACCTCTCTCCAGGTCTTCGGGTAGAACTATCAGTTAAAATCCACTTTAAACTTGGTCCAGGTGAGATACTCATGCTTCCCAAAAATTATCATCAACTCCCACCATTTTTTAATCAATCCTTCAAATAGATATGTGGAAGATACAAATTTTGAGGTCTCAAGGGTCTTTAAGAACTCAAATATATTCTCGATATGATTTAACCACTCCTTAGGCTCATTGGCTCCTTTGTCACCATGAAACATAGGTGGATTTTTCTTCGAAAAATCCTAATCATGGTCTATAGTATGTGTGTTCTCATGGATACCCACTTGAACCAAGGTTTGGATCACACAAATCATTGACTACACCAAATATGAATCAACAATAGGGTTCACCTACATAGTACTCTGGTCCACCCTCTCTATGCTCGGATGAGGTCCTTCGGGGGGGGGCATTTTCTACAAGACACAAAACACTAGTTTCATCAAGAACAACTCAACCTCAAACAAATAAAAAATATAAAAGGAACCCTCAACATAGGTATCAATAAGAAACATAAGCATCACAAGTAATTCCAAGAGATAAGGATGAAAAATACCAAAAACACCCAGTATTTCCCCCCATGCATGGGTTTTCCACACGGTTAGTCAAACCACATGCCAACCATGTGGGTGTCACTGAAGTTGGAAAGAAAGTTTGAATGGGCAGAAAACAATCATTACTAATAATGTTCAATAACCATGTGCCTCATACGAACTCCCTGTTTTACCCCCCAAAACTCAAAATGTCCCCCGAGACTGCCCTGATACTTTCCATGAAACACCCCAAGATTTTAAAAGAATAAAATTATATTAGATAGTGTAAAGAACATACAACATACATATTAGACAAGAATATAACACCCTCAGACTTTAATATATATTTATTTTTAAATAAATATAATCTATTCAATATATTGTGGTATACACAACCCTAATATTTTTATGTTCAATAGTGTATTCAACACACAACACCGATCTTAAACAACCCATGATATATATATATATATATAACCATTATAACCTGGACATTAAATTGGTGGGTATGGATAGTATTAAATCCTTTATGAAATATATATATGTCTGTTGGACTCCTCAAGTATTAATCATGTTTTAATGATAAAAAATCTTATTTAATCATGTATTAATGATTCCAAATCTTATTCAACCTAGTTAACTTCTATAAATTATATCCAATCATGTGTATTTATGTCTAAAGTTTTCTCATACTTTAAGAAGAGCCTTGCAAGATCTTAATTATTCTATTTTCAATTTACCTACTTTATACTATCGTTTATCTACTCTCAAAATACCTTCTTTAACAAATGCTTAAGTCTAATCCTTTATATTATCATCTTTATTTAAGTCTTCACATAGTTACTTTGGAAATTCTAAGACACCATGATTATGCCACTGGATATGTATTTCTGGCACCGTGAAGACAGATACCGTGAATAAAAACACAGTGAAGCAAACACCGTGAACAAGACACCGTGAACAAGACACCATGAACAAGACACCGTGAAGCAGATACCGTGAACAAGACACCATGAACAAGACACCGTGAAAAAGACATCGTGAACAAGACACTGTGAAAAAGACACCATGAACAATACACTGTGAACAAGACACCGTGAAGCAGACACCGTGACCATGAGACACCGTGACACTCAGACACCGTGATCAACCTAGACACTGTGTGAAGGAGACACTGTTTCCATGACTTACTGTGACACTGTTTCTTAAACTAATTTGTCATATTTAAATTTAATTTCTAACGATTATATTTGATGACTTTAATGCACTAGAATAATTAATGTTTCCTTGTAGACATATCATTGGATAGTATGAGGTACAAGGTGCAGAACACCTGAAACCTGTCGGCTCCAACATGTGCATTCAAAGTTAAAAGCGAAGTGTGTCCAAGAATAAAAAAAAGTGTGTGATACACAAACAAAAATCAAGGGCCGCGAGCACCATAATTAAGAAGATACTTGGAGGAAGTCTAAAAATAAAGGCACACTGCATGCAACTTGATGCTGCTGAACACACAAAGCATATTTGAAGCTTAAGGAACATCTTCGCTTGATTGAACCTCACGAAGAACACAAGCTGGACCATGACACTCTGTTTTTCACACAACTACCAGAGAAGGACTCAAAGACTCATCTGATTCAATCCAAAGGAGTTCAGAGCTGCATTGATATCACACAATATCATTCTAAACCTATCTCCATATTATTGCTCTGTTGTGATCATTTTTATTACATTATGAGTAGTGTGTGATTATGTTTGTTTAGACACACACTAACTCCCAATATAAACTGGAGGATACTGAAATCCTCACACCATTATTTTTATACCTATGTGTATCCCACATAGAACTGTGGTAGAGGTCTAAGGACCTGGACAACCTGTGTGCCATTGTTGCTGCTTTCCCACGTAGAACTGTGGTAGAGGTATGAGGACCTGGACTGTATGAGTACTGTTGTAACCTCGATCCAGGGTGTGGATCAAAGTTTTATATAAACTGTTTGAGAGGACTAAGCCTCATATTGAGACTGAACCTATTGGTTAGCACTGTTGTGCATCTTATTTCAGTATAATATATTTTTAATATTCCACTGCTGTTTACTTTGAAACTCAAATCTGTTTTAAAGTAACTTTGATAGTTGAACTAGCAAGTTTTTCTAATTATTATGAACCAATAAGTTAGTTTCAAAAGTTAACTTAATCTTTATATTAAGTTAACTAAGAAATAATCATTCTTTGAGAAACTAATTGAACATTTACAATCTTTATAAATTCACTACAGTTTAACTAGTTTTATGATTTGAGGGATTTTAATAAAAAGCTTTTAAACAGAAATTTTTAATTGGAACTCAATTCACCCCCCTCTTGAGTATCCACTCCGATCAACATTTGGTATCAGAGGTGTTGATAAAATGTTTTCAAAACACTCTGTTTGTGAAAAGTTTTCAACTGTGATTTTAGCTGTATCTTAAAGATCTTAAAATTTCTGTTAATTCTAAATTTTTATATCTTTAAATAACTTTGGTATTATGGATAATAGATTAGAAGGTGTAGCTACCAATAGGACACCCTTATTTAATGGTGAAAATTATGCCCAATGGAAAATCAAAATGAAAATTCATTTAGAAAGTATGGGATTTGACATTTGTACTACCATAGAGACTCAGTATAAGATTCCAGAAACTGTTAGAACTACTTGGGATGAACCTACTAAAGTTGATTACAATAATAATTGTAAAGAAATGAATTCCCTGTATTGTGATTTAGGATATGAAGAATTTAATTGAATATCTGCTTGTAAGATTGCTTATGAAATATGGTATACTCTGGCTGTTTCCCATGAGGGAAAAACCAATGTTAAAGAAATGAGACTAAACACATACACTATTAAGTATGATAATTTTAAAATGAAAACTGATGAATCTATTTCTGATATGTATCTCAGGTTTAATGAGATAGTCAATACAATGAGCTCACTGGGAAAAGCTATTCCATAAAAGGAGCAAATCAAGAGGATACTAAGATGCCTACCAGATAGATGGAGAGGAACCTCTGTCTCTATACGAGAATCATGTGAAATTGGCAAGATACCTGTCAAGGAGCTGATTGGTAAGTTGATGATGTATGAAGAAGAGCTGAAGGTAAAAAAATAATATGATGATGAACCAAGAAAGAAATCAGTAACCTTCAATACCTTTGCTTCAAAAATCAAGGACAAAGAGAAAATTCAAGCTGCAAGTGATAGTTCAAGCAGTGAAGAGAGTGCATCTGACAGTGATGCTGAAATGGCTCAGATAGCCAGACGATTTAAGAAGTTTTATAGAAAAAAGAAGTTTTTCAGAAAATCCAATTACAAGGGAAAGTATGAAAATAAAGGTCATTGGAAGAAGGATTGGAAAAGGACTGATAAAAGTGATGACATAGTCTGCTATGAATGAAAGAGGAAAGGACATGTGAAAGATAACCGCCCGAAGTTAAAGTACAAGAAGAAATATGAGTACAAGGACAACAAATATAAGAAAGCTATGAAAGCAACCTGGAGTGCTTCAGAAGACAGTTCAAGTGATTCTGATTCCACTCAGGAAGAAAAATCTCAAAAAGCTAATATGTGTTTCATGAAAAACACATCTGAGGTAACATTGGATACACATGCTTTAAACTCTTATTTTTCTAGATATGATTCTGATTATGATGTTGAAAACATGTCTAATGAAGAAATTTTTGAATACTGTAACATGCTAGAGGATACCTACAATTAGCTGAAAGATAAGTATAAAGCCTTAAAGAAATAACATGCTTTAACTAGCACTGTCAAATATACACTAGAAGTATAAAAGTAAAATAATGCTCAACTACTCAAAGAGAATACTGAAATGAAATTGTCTAATGAGAAACTCAAGAAAGATTTAGAAAAATTTACTAATGGAAAGATTACTCTAACTAAAATTCTTGGAAAAAAAAAGTTGCACTAAGGTATACTACTAGTTTAGGATACCAACCTGGATAGAGACAGATTGTTAAGAATAAATTTATTCCAAAATCTGGATAGTATGCTGCTAGTTCAAGTTTTGGAAACTCTCATGATTCATCTAGCTATTCAAATTCGTATAGACCAAAAAAAGTTTACTTATCAAAATCACTTGAATCTGTTAATTATAGGAAACCCATTAGAAAAATATGGGTATGTAAGGTTTTACTTTCTAAAATTTCTGGACCCAAGAAAATATGGGCACCAAAATTATCTTCTGTCTAAATCTGTTTTGTAGGAAACATGCTTGAAAAGTTCCTGTAGGAAGATATGGTATTTGGATAGTGGATGTTCAAGGCATATGACCGGAGACTACTCATGATTTAAGATCTTAATCAAAGTTGATGGAGGACATGTCAACTTTGGGGATAACTCAAAAGGAAAAATCATCGGCTTAGGCCATATTGGTAACAATGATTCAATTTTAATTTCTAAAGTTTTATTTGTTGATGGACTGAAGTATAATATGTTAAGCATTTCTCAGTTGTGTGATGATGGATTTAATGTTAAGTTTGAAGATGATTCATGTAATGTATTTTATTATAAAAATGTTTTGGTATTTACTTCATTAAGAAATGAAAATATTTATGATGTAGATTTGAATTCTTTAGCTAAAAAAATGTTACTTGTTTAAATTCTTTTCATAAAGAATCTTGGCTATGACACAGAAGATTAGGACACTGCAATGTGCACTCTCTCAGGAAACTGACTAGAAAAGGTTTAGTTAGAGACCTGCCCAAACTAGAATTCCCAACAGATAAAGTTTTTAATCCTTGTCAAAAGGGAAAACAACATAAATTTTCTTTCAAATCAAAGAAAGAAATTTATACTTCTCAAACTCTCGAGTTAGTTCACATGGATTTATTTGGACCATATAGAGTTTCTATCTTAAATGGGAAGCACTATGTCTATGTCCTTGTAGATGACTTTTCTAGGTATGCTTCGGTATATTTTCTAGCTCACAAAAGTGAAGCTTGCTCTTATTTTGTTAAATATTCCAAGTCTGTAGAAAACCTTAGTTGAATTAAGATTAAAACCTTGAGAAGTGATCATGGTCGTGAGTTTGAAAATCAGGAGTTTGAAACCTATTGCTCACACAATGGATACAATCACAACTTCTCTATCCCTAGAACACCTCAACAGAATGGTGTAGTAGAAATAAGAAATAGGAATCTTAAAGAGATTTCTAGGACAATGCTCAATGAATATGATTTACCTATTTACTTTTGGGATGAAGCTATTAATACAGCTTGTTACATTATCAATAAAGTCTTGATTAGACCAATTCTTAAAAAGACCCCTTATGATTTTTGGAACAATAGGAATCCTAAGGTTAATTACTTTAGAGTTTTTGGTTGCAAAGTTTTTATCCTTAAAACTAAAGATAATATTGACAAATTTGCTTCCAAAAGTGATGACGGAATTTTCCTAGGTTACTATACAACCAGTAAAGCCTATAGAGTATTCAATAAGAGAACTAAATGTGTGGAAGAATCTGTACACATCAAATTTGATGAAACTAATCCACATGAACCTAAGACCCCTCTTGAAAATCTTGAAGAAGATATGTACATTCTATACCTTAATGACAAAAAAAGTGAACCTGTTGTTAAGACAACCAGTTCTGGAAATATTCCAGAACCTGATTCTGTAGAACCCAAACCTGTAAATGAAACTAAAATTTCTAGCCCTTTCTTTTCTAGACCAACTAGGACTCTTAAAAATCATCCTTTAGATGTTGTAGTAGGAGATTTGGATAGTGGGACACAAACTAGAGATTCTCTAAGAAACCAGGTTAAACATCAAGATTTTATTTCATAGCTTGAACTTAAAAGTATCAATGATGCAATAAATGATGAATTTTGGGTGATGGCTATGCAAGAATAATTGAATCAATTTGAAAGAAACAAAGTTTGGAAACTTGTTGACAGACCTAATGAAACTTTGACCATAGACACCAAATGGTTTTTAGGAATAAAGTTGATAAAGCTAGTAACATAGTTAGAAACAAGGCTAGACTAGTTGCACAAGGCTATAGTCAAGAAGAAGGAATTGACTATGAGGAGACCTTTGCACTAGTATCCAGACTTGAAGCCATCAGAATCCTGCTTTCCTATGAAGCACATTTTAATTTCAAACTATATTAAATGGACGTTAAGAGTGCATTCCTAAATGGGTATATAGCTGAGGATGTTTTTGTTGAACAACCACCTAGATTTACAAACCCTCATTTTCCAAATCATATTTTTAAATTATCAAAAGCCTTATATGGTTTAAAGAAAGCTGCATGAGCTTGGTATGACAGATTGGGTACTTTTCTTATTTCCAAAGGATTTACAAAAGGAACAGCTGATCCTACTCTTTTTATAAAACGAATTTCCAATGATGTTTTAGTTGTTAAAATTTATGTAGATGACATTATTTTTGGATCTTTGAAGAATTATTTATGTGTTGATTTTTCTAAAATGATGCAAAATGAATTTGAAATGAGTTTAATGGGAGAACTCAAATATTTTCTTGGATTTCATGTTTTTCAAAATTAAAATGGTATTATTTTAAATCAAAGTAAATATACAAAGGATCTTCTAAAACATTTTAGATTGGATAACACTAAAAGTAGTGACACTCCCATGAGTACCACTTGTAAGTTAGATCTTGATAAAGATGGAAAATCTGTTGATCAAACCACTTATAGAGGAATGATTGGAAGTTTACTCTACTTAACTGCTAGTCATCCTGACATTATGTTTACTGTGTGTATATGTGCTTGTTTTTAAGAAAATCCTAAGGAATCTCATTTAAATTCTGTAAAGAGAATTTTCAAATACCTCAAGAAAACACCCAATCTGGGACTATTTTATCCTAAATGAAAATCATTTGAATTAGTTAGTTATTCTGATGGTGACTTCAGTGACTGTAAGTTAGATAGAAAAAGAACCTCTAGAATATGTCACCTTTTAGGTAAGTCACTAGTATCATGGTGTAGTAAGAAACAAAATTCTGTTTCATTATCTACTGCAGAAACTGAATACATAGCTGCTGGCAGTTGTTGTGCACACATTTTGTGGATGAAGCACACATTACTAGATTATGGATATCAATTCAAACATGTACCTATAAATTGTGACAACACAAGTTCTATTAACATATCAATGAATCCTGTTTCACATTCTAGGACAAAGCATATTGATGTAAGACATCAATTTTTGAGAGATCATTATCAAAAAGGTGATATCACTTTGGAATTCATTGGTACTGAATATCAACTTGCTGATATATTCACTAAACCATTAAATTTTGAGAGAATAGACTACATCATACATGAAATAGGAATGATAAATCTCAAATATATACCTTATTAATTACTGTTTTAGGTATTAATGTTTGATATCTTACTATGTTATACTTTACTATTTCATGATTACGGTTTCTCAGTTACTATCTCTCATGTTTACTATCTCAATGTAAAGTTTTATGTTTACGGTCTCACCATTAGCATTTTGTACTTACAGTCTGACGTTTACTGTCTCACCGTAACGCGCACTGAAAAGTTCATTCACGGTCTCACCGTGAAACTCATTTACTGTCTCACCGTAATGACCACTTACGGTCTCACCGTAAAAATTCTTTATTTTTTAAAAACCCATATCATGGTAATTATACTTTTCTCCTTTTTATCTTACCGTGTTTTTATTTTAGCGATGTTTGGTATTCCTAAATGATAAAACAAAGTAAGCATCACTCGCTTCTTCACTTGGGGTTTATTCTACCTACTCTTTTCAAACCCTTCTTCATCCATGCAACCCTTCTCTCGCTTGAACCTTTAGTGAATACCAAGAATGAAATGACCTCCATCATCGACACCCAAGAAGTGCAACTCGAAGAAGAAGAATATTGTACCTAAGCTGACACCTAAAAGACCTTTAAATCTGAATTTGGTAAACCACGTTGTTGTACCTGAGAAAGAGATTTGCCCCAAATGGCTTCTGTCTAGTAAGTCTCTGGTATTTAAAGTGTTAGAACAACAAGTATGGTTATAATAGTTCTCGAAGGAGGATAGACCCATCTATCATAGGTTAGTAGCTCAGTTTTACCAATACGTACAGTTCTCATTTGATTCTGGTGAGAGTTATGTTGTGAGGAGCTGGGTAAATGGCCAAAGATTCTCTTTCTCTTTGAGGTTATGAGCCAAATTCCTTAGGATAACTCATGAAGGCATATGTGAGGATTATCAGAGAGGACCTCCACCTTCAACTGATTTCTTTGATCTAGAAGATGCCATGAAAAACCCTTACTAGAAATGGAACCTAGAGGAGAGCCATTGCTGCTGAATTAGATAGAGAAACAAGGATTCTGTTTAAGTTTGTACAGAATTTGGCCAGTCCAAGAAAAGGTGAATTTGCTGTGTTAAAATATCAAGATGTGTTTTTAATTCACCTCATGAAAAATGGGCATAAGATCAACCTATTCAAGTATATCATTCACCATATGTGTGAGTTGATCAATGTAACATCCAAGTTAACTTCTCTATTTTACTCTCGGCTAATACCAGCCATGCTTTTTGCAAAAGGTGTAGTTGGACCTAATGACGAAGTGATTATGGACTATGAGTACTGCCTCTAAAAAGATACTATCAAAAGAATGAAGATAAACTGGAATCCTTGGAAAAAGGAATGGGTGGAAGAAAATGATAAAGTTTATGAGAAATTCAATCCGGTGGATTATCCCTCAAGACCAAAAGACATTTATGATCCTGGTTTGGAACCAGATGATATTTTTGAGTATCCTGAAGAAGAGGAAGAATAGGTTGAAGTGCCACCTAGGGAAGCAATTATTATTGAGGAAGACATGACTATTGTTCCTCATGCAGTTCTTGCGGAAGTCCCTTCTCCTAAAGAAGCTGACAATTTGGAAATTCAACCTGAAGTTGTAAAATAATCAATTACCAAATAATCTGAAAAGCATGCCATGGAAGATCCTATAGTAGAAGAGCCTATAGTTGGAGAGATACCTATTTTAAAAGAGGTTAATCTTGGGGAACTCCCTATGGAACAATTTATTCCTGAAATCATACCTTCTGCTAAAGAACGGATGGAGATGGATTTTCAGCTTTCTAGATAAGAAATGAGTGAGGAACTTAGAGCTGAGTCTGTGGAATTAGACCAAGATCCTAATCCTCTCAATCCTGAGAAGGAGGCAACTGTTGAGGTAGAGAAAAACCCAAATCTTGAGTCTATTGAAGCCTCACATATAACTAAGTCAAGTCCTATATACACTTAGTATAAATTTCCCAGTTTCTATGATGTGAATGATTCTCAGCAGGTTATAACAACCAGACTTGATATTTCCTCCCTATTTCAGTTGAAATCAGTCTCCAATTTTGCATCTGAGAAGGAACCTAAGCCTGTAATAGTCCCTACTCCTGAACCCTTATATGAATAGCCATACTTTGTAAGTAAGGATTATCTGAAGAAATTTGGCGCTACTCTCTTATCCGGAGTTGAGAAACTCATGAATACCCAACCTCTTCTTGTGACAAATTTAAGTGAGAGAGATTCCTCACTATTATTGGAGAAGATTATCTGGAAAATACAACCTAATATGCTCCATGAAATTAAAGAAGTGAGATTTAAAAAAAAGCTGCTCAGTAATGAAGTAAAGACTCTAAGAAGTATGGTTGAAGACATGAAGAGAGTGTTGCATTCGAGATCTAAATCTGTTGTTCCTCCTGTAGAACCTGCTGCTCTTCCAATCCCACAAATTGGTGTGTCTCAGCTTCAACCTTATCTAGCGTCCTTAGATGAAAAGATCTCCAAAAGGAACAAAAAAATTGTGAAGTAAATGAAAGAGCTTGTTGCCAATCTGAATAAACTCACTAATGAGTATACAGGGTGTCTTCAAAAGGTGTTGAATCAACTAAAATATCTAACCACATCTATCAAAGCATATGATCAATCCTATAAAACCTCCTTGGATAGTGATCTGCTCAGAACTGTAATCAAAGAAGAGCTTCATAATTTCTTCAGTGGTTTCTATTCGGCTTCTTTAACTGAAGTGGTCAAAAACAGTGATAGAGTTCTTGACATAGTACAAATCCACCCAAAAACTGCTAATGATGATCAGAAAGATATTTCCAAGAAAGTGGATTTCTAATTCAACAGAATATTCTCTTAGAAAAATATGAAAAACCATTTCAAGTACCTTGTATAAAATCTGCGGATTCCTCCTGTGACTCAAGATTTCAAGAACCAAGTCCAGAAGCTCACAAAGTTTACTTGATTGTTGGACAAGTTTATGGAGAACAAGGATGATTTTGAGAAAGCCATGTAGTATGGTGGTGAGATTATTACATATTTCATCAAACTCCTGAGGACCTATCTTCTTGTCCAGAGTACATCCATTGTTTCTCCAACGGCTGAACCTCTCAAACCTGGGTTGCCTACCTTCACCTCTGCTCTAGCCTCAACCACCATGTCTGTTGGTCAAGAACTTAGTCAGATCAGGCCTGTGATTCTTGATCAGCAACTGCCTAGATCTTCTACTGCTCCTACCTTGGATCCCTCGCTCTTTGAAGGCCTTCCCTTACCCTCTTTATCAACCAAATCTCTTCCTTCTTCTACCTCGACCTCTGCACCTATGGCTTCCTCTTCTGCTACTGAAAAAGGAAAAGAGAAGGCCAACCCTTGAGGAAGAACAATGATTACTATTTTTGATATGGATGCTATTGTTTTTGTATTATTTTTTTGTTGTACTGTCACTTATTTGCTATTAATGGACTGTGAACCCTTTTGACCTCTCTTATTTTATATTTTTGATAATCCCAAAAGGGGGAGAAGTTTCTATATACTATGTTAGAAATTTATCTTTATAGTTGAATCCAATATACACCTTAATTGTATATGATTTGTGATCATAAAAAAGGGGAATATTGTTGGACTCCTCGTGTATTAATCATGTTTTAATGATCAAAATTTTTATTTAATCATGTGTTAATGATTCCAAATCTTCTTCAACCTAGTTAACTTCTATAAATTATATCCAATCATGTGTATTTATGTATAAAGTTTTCTCTTGCTTTAAGAAGATCCTTGCAAGATCTTAATTGTTCTATTTTCAATTTACCTACTTTATACTATCGTTTATCTACTATCAAAATACATTCTTTAACAAATGCTTAAGTCTAATCCTTTCTATTATCATCTTTATTTAAGTCTGCACATAGTTACTTTGGAAAGTCTAAGAAACCATGAGTCTGCCACTGGATATGTATTTTTGGCACCGTGAAGCTAGACACTATGAAGCCAGATACTATGAAGCATACACCGTGAATAAGACACCGTGAACAAGACACCGTGAACAAGTCACCGTGAAGTAGACACTATGAACAAGACATTGTGAACATGAAACCGTCAACAAGATACCGTGAAAAAGACACCGTGAACAAGACACCATGAAGCAAACACTGTGAACAAGACACCGTGAACAAGACACCGTGAACAAGACACCATGAACAAGACACCGTGAAAAAGACACCATGAAGCAGACACCGTGACCATGAGACACCATGACACTCAGACACCGTGATCAACCTAGACACCGTGTGAAGGAGACATAGTTTCCATGACTTACTGTGACACCATTTCTTAAATTACTTTGTCATATTTCAATTTAATTTCTAAAGGTCATATTTGATGACTTTAATGCACTAACATAATTAATGTTTCCTTGTATACATATCATCAGACAATATGAGGTACGAGGTGAAGAACACATGCAACCTATCAACTCCAACACGTGCATTCAAAGTTAAAAGAGATGTGTGTCCAAGAATAAAAAAAAGTGCGTGATACACAAAAAAAAAGCAAGGGATGCCAGCACTATAACGAAGAATATACTTGGAGGAAGTCTAAAAAGAAAGGCACACTGCATGCAACTTGAAGCTGCTGAACACACGAAGCATATTTTAAGCTTAAGGAACATCTTCGCTCGATTGAACCTCACGAAGAACACAAGATGAACCATGACACTCTGTTTTTCACAAAACTACCAGAGAAGGACTGAAAGCTTCATCTGCTTCAATCCAAAGGAGTTCAGAGCTGCATTGACATCACACAAGAGCATTCTAAACCTATCTCTATATTATTGCTCTGCTGTGATCATTTTTATTACATTATGATCAGTGTGTGCTTCTGTTTGTTTAAACACACTGACTCCAAAGCTGAACTAGAGGATACTGAAATCCTCACACCATCATTTTTATAACTTTGTGTATCCCAAATAGAACTCTGGTAGAGGTATGAGGACCTGGACAACCTATGTGCTGTTGTTGATGCTTTTCCACGTAGAACTATGATATAGGTCTGAGGACATAGACAGTCTGAGTACTGTTGTAACCCCGATCCAGGGTGTGGATCAAAGTTTTATATAAATTGTTTGAGAGGAATAAGTCTCAGCTTGATACTGAACCTCTTGGTTAACACTGCTGTGCATCTTATTTCAGTATAATCTATTTTCAATATTCTGCTGCTATTTACTTTGAAACTCAAATCTGTTTAAAAGTAACTTTGGTAGTTGAACTAGAAAGTGTTTGTAATTATTGTGAACGAGTAAGTTAGTTTAAAAATCAAACTTAATCTTCATATTAAGTTAACTGAGAAATAATCAATCTTTGAGAAACTAATTGAACATTTACAATCTTTATAAATTCACCACAGTTTAACTTGTTTTATAATTTGGGGGATTTTAATAAAAATATTTTAAACAGAATTTTTTAATTGGAAATCAATTCACCCCCCTCTTGAGTATCCACTCTGACCAACAATGTCCTAATCAAAATAAATTATTGATACATTTTTAGTAAATAACCAATCAATTTTAAGTAAAGTAATTTTATTCTTCAAAAAAATCTTTTCTTCAAAAATGATTTTAATTGATTTTCACAAAAAGAATATTATAATAAATTTTTGGAAAATTTAGACAATTTATTTGAAAAAATAAACTTCATTTTTGAAATCAGCATGTCAAAATTATATTAGGGTGAATTTTTGATAATTTTCTGAAAAGATTAATTTCCCAACGAATAATGAAAATACTAAATTTTAATTGAAAACTACCTTTTCGATTAAATTATTTATAAAGTTAAAATATATTTTAAATTGGTTTTAAAGTAAAATTAGATAAATTATATATATATATATATCTAATTTAGTTCATTATATTAATTTTCATATTTAATTTGGATATAAAAACTTTGTAAAATTTTGGATTTTTTCTCTTTAAAAACATGTTTTCTCATCGAGTCTGTGGGATTAATTTTAAATTAAAATTTTTCTCTTATATGTATTGAATTTAGAAAAATGTATGACATATCTAAAATAATAATAATTTATAATTTATAACAAGTACAACTTAATTTTTTACCAAAATGAATAGTGAAAATAGAAAAAATTAATTACCATGGTTAAGGTAAAAAATATTTATCGTGAGGCTAAACTAAGAAGATAAGGGTTAAAATGTCCTATTAAATTGTATAAAAACTATTTTATGATAATATTTTGAACATTAAACCTATTAGGTTCTATAATGGTCCATTTTTTACCCTTTTGGGATGTGAAAAATGTGGGAGCATTCATTTCTTTTAAAAAATACAAAGTATGTCCTCTCCCCACTAATAAAAGGTCACCCCTCTCCTCTATACTTTACACCATAAAAAATATGGGTTAGTACAAGACATAAAAAAAAAATTATAAAATTATCTAAATTCATCATAGAAGCTTTATTTTGGGAATACATTCGATCTAGGAAGGATTTAGTGTAAACCTATGGAGGATACCTGAAGAAGAGGTAATGTTCTTCAACAAGCGTCTTTATTTTATTTATATATTCACCTCTTTAAATTCTTATTAAAATATGATTATATAATATAATTATTCTCTTACATATAATAATATGTTTTTATAATAAATTAATGACCTAAAACCATCTCCACTTCCATTAAATTGGTTATGAAATTATCGTTTGAGTGTACGATGAACTACAGCCTCACAAACCAATGTCATCCATTCTTCCAATACCATATTTCACGGTTGGGTGTAATGATGGATAATATATATATATATATATATATATATATATGATATTTATAAAATATTTATACCTACAGAGTAATTATATCATATACATTTTTATAATTTATATTTTTTAGGGGATATGATAACATCATTTATGTGTATGGCTAACCACCGCCTCACAAAGCGTTGTGATTCATTTTATCACTAACTCTTTACATGGAAGGTAATAAGAAAAAATTTAATGATTATATGTGATATAGATGAAATAATTATGATATAAATTACATATTTATAATTATAAAAATATAAAATATCATTTTATTTTTTACACTAAAAATATGATAACATCGTTTGTGTGCGTGTGGACTACCACCTTCACGAAGCGATGTGAGTCTCTTTTCATCACCAAAAACAATGGATGATATATATAAGTATATTTAAATAAAGAATATGTTTTATATTTTATTATTATAATTATATAAGGATAAAATATTACTTATCTCTTTTTCAAAATGATCATTGAAAAATTGAAACGTTACTCATGCATATGTACGACCTATCGTCTTCATGATCGTAACATACTTCATTTTTGATAAAAATATTTCATGATTAGTTTTAAAATTATAATTGATATAAATATTATAATTATTTCATGATTATTATTCTTGAGATGATATAACTATATTATATGTATAAAAACCGAGACTTTCACAACAAATCATGAATGTGAAAACAAGGTGATTTACACCCGAAACAATGAAAAATATGAAATATTATTAACAAATGAGTTAAAAGATGTCAAAAAAGGATCATATATGATATTATAAATATTAATAAGGTTATTTAATAAGTTAATAATTTTTTTTAAATCTACCATATAGTAGGATAAATCATGTTTAACCAAAAGCAAGTGTAAGGTAAGAGTTTTCTCGTCTCACTTTTATTTCCGTGAGATATATGCCATATTCACCACTTATTTTTGTTATGTGGTGACTATACTAACCATGAATGTAGTTTATGATTATTATACTTAAATTTATGGGTATTTAAATACCCATTTTAGTATTTATCTTTCATTGGGTTTATGGTTTCAAGGTTACCAAAGTGGTAAGGGATTTTTGTCTCAATTTTTCTTCTTTGAGACGTATGTTATGTTATATACCTATCTTATTTTATGAGGTGTATATACCACCCCATTGACATATTATATCATTAATATAATTATTTTTATGATATTATAAGTTTAATTTAATGTTATCCTTTCACGGGGATTATGATTCAAAGTTACCAAAGTGCTAAGAGTCTTATGTTATAGTCTCATCATTTATCAGGATTGTTTATTATTATGCTTATAATGATGAGATATTATGATAAATATTTCAAGAAACTCATGTATTTTATCATCCTATTTTTATTAATGATATTTTCAAGTAATATTTATATTTTCCCACTCTTTGGTAGTTAAAATAATTGATAATTTTTTTAGGAAAATCCAACTTCATTTCTCTCTTTTGGTGAAAATCTGTTTTATTCCAAAACCATGTTTTTGAAAATTGTTTTCAAAAATGTTTTTAAAAATTTCTAAATGATTTATTAAATAAAAATTTACCCATTTTTCATTTTTACAAAATGTTTTTAAATGAATCTTCTTGTCTCTTTCTAAACAAGGCTCTTTTCTAGCCTTTTTATCATGCCAAAGGAATGTTCTTTACAATATATAAAGAATTACCTTTCGACATGTCCATAATTTATTTGAAGATTCATTTCTAAGTTTACAAGGTTATTTTTAAAGAATTTTTTTTATTAATATTCTATAAATTCTTTATTTTTAAAAATTATTTTCAAAGAAAAGTTTTTTTAAAATATTTTATGTTTTAAAAAGTGGTTTTCAAAATGAAAATGATATTTTCCTCAAGAATGTATTTAATGATATTTTAATAATATTTCCATTAATAAAAATAAAAAAACCTTATTTTTAATTATACTCAAATGGGGATATTTTGTAATGATACCTTCCTCATTATTTCTCTGGACAGATTGAGATTGTTTTAAAGATATTGTTATGAAACCTGCTTCTTATCTATGATTTAATCAAGTTATAAAATGAATAATGATTATTTTTATGAGGTTTATGATTGAATATTTATGTAATTTATTAATGTTTTGGTTATTGTACATATTATATGATGGGGTGGCCCATATAGTTTTGGGTAATCCCATTACATCTTGTACAATGGGGTGACCCAGATAACATCAGGTGAGCCCATTACATCTTATATAATGTGGTGGCCCAGATAGCACTGGGTGATCCCATTATAGATTATATAACGGTTTTACCCAAATAGTGCTCCAATTAATTAGGAAATGATTATGTTATCCTAAGAATTATATTGGAAGTAGACCATATGGTTATTCCAATTGTAAGGGTTCTATAACTGTTCTATGAAGATGATGTACCGAGATACCAATAAATTTTATCTATGATTTCCATGGGTTTAAAATATTTACTTTGATCAAGATTAATATCACATGGATCATGATTATTGATTCTTATGACTCTTTCCTTTATTAAATCATTATTCCATGCTTCATTATTGATGATTCAAGTATTGATGGGTATAATTTATTTTATGATTCGATCATGCATTCTGATTATGTCATCATACCCTTATGCACTTATTATTTTCATTGATTACATTAAATTATAAACACTTATGTTTACCCTTACTGAGAATTTGAGGTTACCCTTATTATGTTTCCTTTTCCCCAGGTTATTAAGAAATAATTCTGAATGAATTATGTTTAGAAGGGATTTTATATGGATGATGATGGTGAATTATTGTGAAATAAGAAAAGATGGGTTAAGTGGGATAAATGAACATTTAAATACATGAGTATTATTTATATATGAATTTCTTATATTTATCTAAAACTCTAAACCTAAAAGTTCCTTGAAAATGTAAGTGATCTAATTTTTTTCTTTTTATCTTGTAAATTTTGGATGAAAAGAAATTAAGTATCAATTATTGATATCAAATATAGAAATGTAAAGTTTATGATTTCAATACCGAATCCGGGAGTATGGGTCCTGGGCTGTTATAGTTGGTATAAAAGGAAAGTTTTAGATAATTTTGGATATTAGGTTGCTTTCATGTGAGGTTATATTATGAGTTATGGATACCATCATAGGTATATAAGATTAAGGTCGATAATAATTTCAAAGTCTTAGACACCCCATTTGAGGGTTTTAAGTAGTAAATTTTTTAGTTATTAGTGACATTTTGGGAGACGTTTTTTTGGTTGGGGTATTTGTAACCCCTAAGATCAAAATGAAGTTTAATTTAGGGAGAAATTATTTTTTCATGTTAAAAAAAAGGACAACCTGAAGGATGGGTGATAACCCGTCGCATCCGGAAAGGCTGAGGGGATTGAACCCACAACTGAAGGGGGGTAAAGGGTGTAGCTCCCACCACTGGCCTACATGATATCTTAGTTAGTATGAAAATTTTTCAAGTAAATATTTAGTTTTTTAGAAACATAGAGGATTTTATTTTAGTAATAAAAGTTGATTTACCTTAGAAGAATATATGATCAAATCAAGACTCACAATTAGTGTTGAAGACACACAATGAAAAAGATGGCCATAGATGACCTTGGCAGGAATGCTAATGTTATTCCTCACGGGAGGGGAGAATCATTTTCCACCAAAAATTGTTCATTCAAAATGTTTTTTATTGACACAAAATTGTTTACCCAAGTTTGAGATAAAAATTCAATATATTTGAGTTTAAAACAAGCCTTTTGACTCCCCAAAATGGTTGGAAAGAATTTCAATATTGTATGATTAGTAATTATGACACCCCTTTTTTTTTGTTAATTTTCATTTTTTTTAATTAATTTTTTTTAATTTTTTTTTAATTTTTAATGATACATCCACACAAAAGAGAAAATAGAAAAAAGGTTGTGGAAGAATGTTGTAAAAAAATGAGAGGGAGAGAGGAAGAAGAAGAAATAGAGAGAAGAAGAGAGGGAAGAGAGATTGAGGAGAGAGAGAGTTAAAGGGAAAGAGGTGCCCCCTGGTTTGGATTTGGTGGGTCGCTATTTCCATCTAGTGGTGGGTCAATGGAAGTCGATGTGGAACCTGAAGTGAATGGCCTCTCATGGTGATGCTTTAACCGATGTCCATTTACCGTGAATGTTCTTTTTGAAGAAGGGTCTTGGACTTGCACTGCACCGAATGGGTAAACATTAGTAATAATAAAAGGTCCATCCCAACGAGAATTGAGCTTACCTGGGTGAAGTCGAAATCGAGAATTGAAGAGCATTACCTTTTCACCTTCACGAAATACCTTTCGAAGAATGTGCTTGTCATGGAGTGACTTTTCCTTTTCTTTGTAGAGAATGGAGTTCTCATACGAATCGAGATGAAGCTCCTCCAATTCAGTCAACTGCAACAATCTTTCTTCACCAGATTTTTCACAATCAAAATTACAAGTTTTGACAGCCCAAAATGACTTATGTTGGATTTCAACTGGTAAATGACAGGCTTTACCAAAAACTAGCCTAAATGGAGACATCCCAATGGGTGTCTTATAGGCTGTTCGATAGGCCCAAAGTGCTTCACCAAGTCTATCGGGCCAGTCTTTTCTTGTGGGCTTAACAATTCTTTCAAGAACTCTTTTCACTTCTCTTTTAGAAAGTTCAGCCATTCCATTTGTTTAAGGGTG
Organism: Viscum album; assembly: GCA_963277665.1. Taxonomy (NCBI): domain Eukaryota; kingdom Viridiplantae; phylum Streptophyta; class Magnoliopsida; order Santalales; family Viscaceae; genus Viscum; species Viscum album. The sequence goes on from OY728161.1 coordinate 1,423,785,322, forward strand.
ATATGCAGTGGATGTTTTATGTACAACCCCATTCTTTTTCAAAAGTGACTCCATGGTTCTATTACAAAAATGAGTTCCTAAGTCACTTATCAAAGCACGTGGTGTTCCGAATCGATGGAAGATATGGGTTTTGAGGAACTCACTCACAGTTTGAGCATCATCTTTCCTAGTGGGTTTGGCCTCGACCCACCTAGAAACATAGTCAACAGCAAGGAGAATGTAGGATAATCCATTAGAAGGGGGAAAAGGTCCCATGAAATCGATGCCCCAAACATCAAAAAGCTCACAGAAGATTAATGGCTTTTGAGGCATTTCGTTTCTTTTGGAAATTGTGCCAAACTTTTGGCAAGTGGGACATGATTGACAGAACTCGTGTGAGTCCTTGAAGAGTGAAGGCCAAAAGAATCCAGAATCTAGGACCTTTCGAGAAGTCCTTTGTGGTCCAAAGTGGCCACCTCCAGGCATTGAGTGGAAGAATTCCAAGATGGAGGATTGTTCAGTTTCATCAACACATATCCTAATTACCATGTCAGCCCCAATTTTCCAAAGTTTATTATCTTCCCAAAAATAATGCTTTGAATCACTTTTCATCTTTTCTTTGTGTTCTTTTGAAAAATATTCAGGGAAAACACTGGAAACCAAGTAATTGACAATTGGGGCATACCATGGTAACTTTGGAGTGAGAGATGAGAGGTGTTCAGTTGTAAATTCAGGATCAATTATTTCAGAATGAGAAGAATTAGAAATTCTACTCAGGTGGTCAGCCACAGGGTTTTCTTTTCCAGGTTTATCTTTTATCACAAGGTCAAACTCTTGGAGCATTAAAATCTATCTTATTAGCCTTGGTTTGGAATCACTTTTCTTAAGTAAGAACTTTAATGCTGAGTGGTCCGTGAAGATGATGATTTTGGCACCTAAGAGATAGGGCCAGAATTTATCCAAGGCAAAAACCACAGCTAAAAGTTCTTTTTCAGTCATAGTGTAGTGTGATTGAGTTTCATCCAATGTTTTTGAGGCATAAAAGATGACATGAGGAATGTTTTCTCTTCTTTGACCAAGAACAGCCCCAATGGCCCTATCAGAAGCATCGCACATCAATTCAAATGGTAAGGACCAATCTGGGGGTTGGATTATTGGAGAAGATGTGAGAGAAGATTTGAGTTCAATGAAGGCTCTCTTGCAAGCCTCATCAAAATTGAATGTGACATCATTTTGAAGTAAACGAGTGAGTGGGAGGGAAATCTTGCTGAAGTTCTGGATGAATCGCCGATAGAAACCGGCATGACCAAGGAAGGACCGAATGTCTCAAACTGATTTGGGTTCAGGAAGTGATAGGATCACCTCAATTTTGGCTGGATCAACTTGGATACCCTCTTGAGAAATTATGTGCCCTAAAACAATCCCATTTGAAACCATGAAGTCACATTTTTCAAAATTCAGCACAAGGTTGCACTTGACACACTTTTGAAGGACCAAAGAGAGTGAATGTAAGCAAGATTCAAATGACTCGCCATAAATGGTAAAGTCATCCATGAAAACCTCCATGAAATTCTCAATGAATTCAGCAAAGATACTCATCATACACCACTGGAATGTTGCAGGAGCATTACAAAGGCCAAAAGGCATTTGCCTATAGGCATAGGTTCCAAAGGGGCAAGTGAATGTGGTCTTTTCTTGGTCTTGAGGTGCGATTGGAATTTGGAAGTAGCCGGTGTAACCATCAAGAAAGCAATAGTGTGACTTTCCGGCCAATCTCTCAAGCATTTGGTCAAGGAAAGGAAGTGGGTAGTGATCTTTTCGTGTTTCAACATTCAATTTGCGATAATCGATCCACACACGCCATTTGTTTTTCACTCGAGTTGTGACCACTTCTCCATGTTCATTTGTGACAACTGTTATCCCGCCCTTCTTAGGAATGAATTGAATTGGACTAACCCATTCACTATCAGAAATTGGGTAGATAATACCAGCTTGAAGAAGCTTGGTAATCTCTTCCCTAACTACCTCAAGTATGAGTGGATTGAGTCTTCTTTGAGGTTGCCTAATTGGTTTGGATGATTCCTCTAGATGGATTTGATGAATGCAAAGGGCAGGGTTGATTCCTGGAATATCCTATAGGGTCCAACCTAAGGCATTTTTGTTTTCCTCTAACACTTGAAGAAGTTGGGACTCCTCAGTTTCAGAAAGTGAAGCAGAGATAATGACAGGGTAGAAGGGATCATGGAAAAGGAATGCGTACTTGAGGTGTGAAGGAAGTGGTTTTAGATCAGTTTCAGCCTTGATTTGAGATCTAGACAAGTTAGGAGCAGGAGAAGGAATTCTAGATGGGTTTGGATCATTTTCCTCAACACTATCCAAGGTAGAGCAGTAGAGATCAGAGTTGATGTGGGATTCAAGAGAGTTTTCAAGTTCCTCTATATTGATGGAGTCTATGAATGAGAGGTCCACATCAACTTCACCATTTATGACTTTGTTAATCATGGTGTAGATTTCAAAAGATCCTTTATCATTAGAACATGAATAACATGGTGGATTGGGGTTCGATTAAATCTTAGAAGTGTCCTCAAAAGCATGGATTGAGAATGCAGAGTGATCCTCAGATGGGTATCGCATGGCTTGGAAAATGTTGAACTTGACCAGTTGGTCACCGAATTCCATGGATAAGATGCCTGAATGGAAATCAATCTTAGTTCTCACAGTCATGAGGAATGGTCTTCCTATAATTAGGGGAGATCAAGAAGAAGTCGTCTCACCTTCCATGTCAAGGACATAGAAATCAGCTGGGAAGATAAGATCATTGACCCGAACAAGAACATCCTCAATTATCCCCTCAGGACTGGCAGTGCTTCGATTGACTAATTGAATGACAACACCCGTTGGGTGTAAGGGACCTAGACCAAGGTCAGAGAAAATGGATTTTGTCATGACATTTATTGAGGCTCCAAGGTCTATGAGTGCATCATCAAAGTTGGAACTCCCTATTTGACATGGAACCGTGAAGGTCCCTGGATCTTTGCACTTCATGGGAATGGACTATTGGGTTGAAACATTTTCAATGTTCCTAAGTTTCCTCTTATGGGTTCACAATTACTTAAGAAACTTGGCATACTCTGGGATTTTTTTGATGGCATCTAAGAGGGGGATGTTCACTTCAACACGTCTAAATATGTCAAGCATTTCAGGATCAGGTTCAAAGGACTTCTTAGGCTTGGAGATGGCTTGAGGAAAAGGAATTGGGTTCCTTAGAGGAATGGAAGGAGGTGAAGGAGTGGATTCAAGTTCCTTTTCCAGCTTTTTGTTCTTTTCATTTTCTAGATCAACATCGAAAGGGGAGGTAGAGCAATCAGCATGGGGCATAGAAATTTGCTTTCCCAATCTAAGTGCAATTGCAATTACATTACCCTTAGGGTTGGGTAATGGTTGACCTGGGAGTTGGGATGAATTGGATGGTTGTTGTTGGCTAAGGTGGGATGCAAGTTGACCTATTTGGGTTTCAATGTTCTTGAGGCTAGAACGGGTGAAGGAAGCAAGATCCTCTACAACACTTTCCCATGGTTGTTTAGAAGAAGAGGCTTGTCCCAAATTGGGTTGTCCTTGATTTTGGTTCTTGGGAAAGCGATTGTATTGGGTGGGTAATTGGGAAGGCTCGTTAGGATAGTGGAATCCAGGAGGAGGATTGTTCCTTTGGGGTTGAGGAACAAAAGGATAAGGTTAATGGATGTTATCACCACTTTGACCATATTGGAACTGGTTTGGATTTTGATGAGGGAACTGAGGAGGATGAGAAATGGGATTACCATACCTCAGAGGTGGGTTAGAGGTAGAAGAGAAGGGCTCAGAGTGGGGTTGGTTGAAGTTTCTAACAAACTGACCTGATTGTTGAGGGTTGAAGTTTCGCTGAGCATATGCCACATTGAGCTCCATTAGACTAGATGAATCAGATGGATCATCTTGAAGTTGTGGACATGTGTCAGTCGGATGAGATGGAGAGTTGCAGATTCCACAATTCTTGATAGGTCTATGGAATAGTGACTGTGGAGAAGATGAGGTTGGGGCTTTGGTAGCCACCGCTATTTGACTCACAAGACCTGTAAGTTCACTCATCCACTCAGTCATCTTGTTGGGCTCTATGGATTGATTCTCTTGGGCTTGTTTCACTTGAGCATGTGCTCGATTATGGAATTGTTGTGTGTTTGCAGCCATGTTGCTTATGAGTTCTCGTGCAACTGCAGGAGTTTTTTCAACAAGAGCACCGCCACTTGCGGCATTAATGAGAGTTCGATCCATAGCCAATAACCCCTCATAGAAGTATTGGATCAGGAGTTGGTCAGGGATTTGATGGTGTGGACAAGTTGCCACAAGCATTTTGAACCTCTCCCAATACTCATGGAGTGATTCATTAGGGAATTGACGGATGCCACTTATTTCCTTTCGGATAGAAGCTGTTCGGGAAGCGGGAAAGAACTTCTCAAGGAAAAGTCTCTTCATGTCAACCCATGAGTTTATGGAACCAGGTGGGAGGTAGTAGACCCAAGACTTGGAAGAATCCGCTAGGGAAAAGGGGAAAGCTCTAAGCTTTATTTGTTCTTCAGAAACCCCTTGAGGCTTCATGGTAGAGCATACTACTTGGAACTCTTTAAGGTGAAGATGTGGATCCTCACCGGCTAGCCCGTGAAAATGAGGGAGAAGATGAATCAAACCCAATTTGAGTTCGAAGTCAGCTTCAATGTTTGGATATTGAATACCAAGAGGTTGGTAATTCATATCAGGGGAAGCAAGTTCTTTCAATGTTTGTTCCCCAGGATTGGCCATATCTAATTCAATTGGTAGGTCAATGATTGGTTCTTGGGTGATTTGGTTATCCCTAATGGTCCTCCTAAGTTGACGAAGAGTTCTATCAATTTCAGGGTCAAACAAATCCGAGAGATTGTTTGGGAGGATGCGGGGAATTTAGAGAGATTTAGAAAGGATGAGGAAGATGGGTTTTCCTTTGTATTTTTTTTTTCAGTTTATGATTTTTAAGAGGAAGACGGGGTTTTCTTTGTGTTTTTTTTTTCAATTTTTTTCAAAAATTTTGATTTTTTTTGGTTTTTTTACAATAACCAGAAACTAATGACTACTTAAAGCACCATCCCCGGAAACGGTGCCATTTGAAATGCACGGCCGATTGTCGCCTATCGACCGGTCAAAGTTCCGGTGCTCTGCTAATGTGTATAGCAGCACTCGGGTCGAATCCTCGGCGATGGTACTTCGTAATAGTCGATTGTTTTTAGTTGATTGTATTTTGATTGGGGGGGTTTGTTTGCAGAGCTTAATTGAAATGTTTAATGAATTATGTTTAATTTAACAAGTTGATAAAGATTGGGGTGAGTTTATCATTAGGTTAGTTAAGCTTGTGATATCCTTGAGCTTTGCTTTATATTGCATTTAAATTAACACCCATGTCACAAGATGGTGTTGATTATGATTCCTAAGTGTTAAGGCTTTAATCCAAGCCTTAAATTAACTTAGGGTTCTAATCTTGATCAAATATTGTTTATGGTAGTGTATTTATGGTTCCAATAATCCATGAAAACCACACGTTAAACAAATCAAGTCATTAATCCATGACATGCTAAGTCCAACATACACAATGTTAATTCAACAAATACTCATCGAGCAAAATCTCTCAATCGCTTAACATACCTAAATTAAAACTCACCCCAATGAGAAATTTACTCAGACATTATGATGTTTATTAATCTGGTAATATATGTTTATGGTGATGAATTATAAAGATAATAAAAAGAAAGGGACAAGATAAGAGTAGTGTGCCGAACACACACACGAAATATTTTGAGAATCAAAAATGGAATTTCGATTGAATGAGGAAGCAAGATAAGGTACTGTAATTTAAAATGATTCAAACTATTTTAAGACCATGAATATTATAATATATAAGGTGGAGGAGAATAAGAGATATTGAAGAAGAAACTTTCATTAAAACATAATTACAAAATAAAGGACTTACAAAATTACAAAAATGAAGAACACAAAAGTAAGTGAAAACAAAGAGAGGAGGAAAGGTCTATCAAGTGAAAACTTGAGTATGGAAGGTCCTCCCAAGCCTTTGGAAAAGCTTTGTTCGTGCCAATATGATCTCCCCTCTTCTTAAATGCCAACCCCTCTCAAGGAGAGAAGGGGAGAGTATTTATAGCCCAAGGAGTGGACTGTTTACATTCCTAATCTGTCCCTCCACTTGAATCACCAATTTGGCTATTCAGACAGCTGAATCTCCAAATATCTCCTTCTTAAAAGTTGTATATAATAAAGTTGTCCGACTACTTTCAAAATATGGAGGCATTTGGACAAGTGGATCCAAAGTTATGGCGGTTTTATTAAACAAAGGTAAACTGTCCATTTCTATCCATGCTTTTTCGATGGCCAAAATGTGAATGGATTTTTGAACAGGAAGATGCCTTCAAATCCGAATGACTTATTCAAAAAAGTTGGCCGCATATATCTCCTATTTCCCACTGCAAAATCTCAGCTCTATTTGATGCTTACATCATGAGATATGTCATGAATAGTATACTGATTTTAATTCTCGGACAGAATGGTGGGCTGAACTTCAAAGATTCATTTGGGCCCCTTGTACTTGGATGTGGGCCATGAAATTTTTATCCAAGATGACATGTAGTGTCCCCCGAATTATGGTGGAGATTTAATGTTTTTAGACTTCTGTATTGAGCCCAGTAAATCAATCTTTAAGGCTGGTCCAGTTTGTTCACAGATTCTTTGGTCTTGTTTGTGAGGACCATATGACCCTTGAAATGGCAGAATTGGATCATGGTTCCTTCTAATGAAATGTTTTATATTGAAAGGATAATCCTACAAAACAAGAACCACACAATTTGGATCAGTATAGTGACATTTATAATTAAAACATTAAACTGACTCAATTGGACTACTTCTAAAAATGCTCAAATATTATACTTAATATTAAAACATTAATATTTCACACAAATTATGCACATTTAATATAAAATAAGTAAAGGGGGAATATAATAAGTCATGAAAATATTAATAACATCACCTGCGCAGCATGGTGAGGCCTGTGCTTGTGGAAAGGATGATAAACAAAGGGATGTATCAAAGGGGGTATGTGTGGCATGGAAAAATAGCCCGATGTGAATGAGGATGTGAGTTCATACCACATCGCACACTCCTAAATGAGAACTCGGGCCTGGGGACCAAAAGGGTCGAGGGACCTGAGGGTGGGTGTCCTAGAAAAATGTAGCCAAATGACCTCTTATGTGGGTATTGACTTACCTTAGCTCCTAAGCCCATGTAAGCAATTCTCAATGTGAGAAAAAAGGAGTAGGACTAGGCTCTTCCCGTCATATAAGGGTCCGACAGCTGGAATCACACTCCTGCCTGAGGCAGGCCAAAGCTTAAAGAGACATCGAGACAGAATGAGACACTACACTCCATTTTTGGGACATATGGGGGTGATAATAATGACGAGGGATAAATTTTGACCAAATTCGAAACACAACATCCACACCGTGGTAACCCGAAATGGGAACAACAAATGAGCATCGACCGCTGACCATATTCGCAATGTGAGACTTGTATCAATTTACCATTCAAGATCCTTGAGGATGTTGGTCCGTAATGGCAGGAGAGCTCTTAGGCTGAGCATCCATGCCATTTGGGCATCCTTTAATATGTTAAAGATAATGAAAACCTAGATAATGGAGTGTGTGGAGCATAAATGTGCCCCTGTAACTTGAAGTCAAGTTGGACAGTAGAAGAGGTGGGGATCTTAAGGGAGAAGGGATACCTGGTACGGTCGTGATAAACTCAACGTGGATGAGGGAAAAAGCCTGTACCACACCATGTAATTCGACCCAATGGGAGGTCCCGGAGTTTTGGGCTTAGGCCTACAGATGAAATGTCTGGGCGGTCCTACATATCCCATGAGGATGGGAATCAAGTCGTACGTAGTTTTGAAAGAGCCATGCACTTTAACGTCATGTGGTAAGGACATGGTTGGAGAGAAGAACGAGGGAGGGAACATGGTGAAATCATCATAAACCTGACATGAGTGGGTCCAAAGAAGCCTATGCGATGCCATGTAGGATCCTCCCAAAAGAACTATGCCCATGAGGGGATAGTCAAAGAGGAAACTGGGGATGGACTTAAGACGAGGCATCTGAGCATTCTTATGTATCCCATGAGGATGGGAATCAATCCATACATAGTTCTTGAGATTTGGTTTGACATATTTCAGGATGAAACTTAGTTTAAATTCATGTAGGAATAGGCAGTTTAAGTTCATGGAGGACCCTGCAATTTAGGGTCATGCGAGACCAGACAGTTTGAGGTCATGTTGAACCGTACAGTTTAAGGTCATTCCAGACCATATAGTTTAAGGTCATGATGGACCATACAGTTTAAGGTCATGTTGGACCGTATAGTTTATGGTCATGCCAAACCATACAGTTTAAGGTCATGCTAGATGTACAGTTTAAGGTCATGCAGGACTAGACAATTTGAGGTCATGCTGGACTGTACAGTTTAAGGTCATGCCAGACCATACAGTTTAAGGTCATACTGGACCATACAGTTTAAGGTCTTGCTGGACCATATAGTTTAAGGTCATGCTGGACCATACAATTTAAGGTTATGATGGATGTATAGTTTAAGGTCATGCAGGACCAGACAGTTTGAGGTCATGCTGGACCATATAGTTTAAGGTCATGCCAGACCATAGGGACTCAGGAAAAGTATTTCTTGAGGAACTTGGAGTTGGTGGGAGGAGTTATACGTTCACCATCCATGGTAACTATAGATTACGCTCCATTAGAGTAAACCTTGTGAACAATGTAAGGTCCTTCCCATTCAGGCACCAGATTGGGTGGTTTCTTGCCACATATCATTGGTGCCCTCAGGGCCCATACCAAGTCACCTTGTAAGAAGGAACATAGGAATTTTTTTGAAAGCTCTAGCTATCTTGTTCTAATGCCTTTCTAGATTGTGTAGGGCACAAATCCTGTTCTCGTCGAGCGTTTCCAACTCAACCAGACAGATTTTAGCTACTCTATCTGGCGCTTGATGATTATAGATAGCTGTTCGAAATGAGGGCAATTGAATCTCGACAGGCAGGACGACCTCCATCCCATATACTAGAGAATATGGGGTCACCTAGGTGGAATTACGAGTCATCATCTGATAATCCCATAGGGAGTTGGGGAACTTGTCCGACCAACTCTTCTTATTTTGGCCAACCATTTTCTGCAGAATGTTAGAGAGTGTTTTTTTAATGCCTCGATCTTCCCATTTGCTTGTGCATGATAGAAGGAGGTATGGTTAGAACGGATATTGTACTTAGTGTACAATTTATTCATCTCAACTGCTTAGAAGTTCGTACCGTTATCAGTGAGGATAGCATGAGGGACTCCAAATCGATAGATGATGTTGGAGATCACAAAGTCAATGATGGAATGGGCCTTGACCTCCTCTAGTGGGACTAATTCTACCCACTTAGAGAAAAAATATTTAGCAGTTAGGATGAATCTACACTAGCGAGTAGTCACCGATGGATATGGTCCCACAACATCGATTCCCCATACCGCAAATGGCAAAGAGTACTTGGTGAAGTGGAGAGGATCTGGTGGCCGATGCATGAAGTTAGCATGAATCTAGCATGCATGGAACCTTTTAGCGAACTTGATGCAGTCACAGATCATATATGGAAAAAATTACCCCAGTCTATGGATCTGGTGAGATAGTTTTGGATCAGTTTGATGAGCCCTACAGGAACTAGCATGAACCTCTTACATGACTTGGTAAATCTCTAATCATTGAATTCAACGAAGGAGAACCCCATCGAACCTGCGCTTGTAAAGGATATGCTCATGACTAGGACTGTCCTGGATGGGAAACTATAACGCACAATGTCGAATTCTATTGCGCTCGGCCTGATCTATTGAGAGATTACCATTATGGAGACACTAAACAAAGGGGGATCTTCAGTTAGGAGTCACTTCAATCACTACATCCAGGGGACCTGGGGGTCCTGACGTGGAGGCGCCGGTGGTAAGGTGGACCACCTACAGACCGTCATCATCATCTAGGGTAACAAGATAAAGTAATCTTCAGTGTTCCATGTGGATAATCAGATCATCCCACTTGGGCTCCAAAAGTGATGCAGTTAGGCCGACTAGGGCATCAAATCGACCATTCTAATATTGAGGGACATGATTAGATTTTGGCCGAGATAGGAACTAGGCCATTAGCTGGAGAGTGTACTCCAGCAATGGTATGAGCTTTGGATTTCTGATGAAATAGTCCCCGTTGAATTGCTTGATGACCAGTTCAGAGTCCCCTTTCACATGAAAAAGGGGAACATCCATTTCAAGGGTCATCTCGAGGCCAGTGATGAGAGACTAATACTCTGCCTCATTGTTGGAGCAGCCTTCCAACAATAGGAATGAGTATAGCAGAATGGATTGTGCTGGGGTAATGAAGACAATCCCCAGGCCTACTCTATTGAGTTTGGGGTCATTGAGCCTTCTACTGGTGGGGCTCCAAAAATCTCCATTGAAGTGCATATTCCAGCATGTCTTGAATTGGTCTACCGAGAGAATCGATTCATCGGGAAAATCAAGGTCGAGGGACTGGTCCGCAACAATGATTTCCCTTTGATAGCGTTCTGATGCACGAACTTGATATAGAACTGCTGGAGGATTACCTCCCACTGAGCTAGTCAGCCTGTCAACATGGGGCAGTTTAGGATGTACTTCTGGCGATCAACACGGGACACCAGCTTTACCTCATTATGTTTCAAGTAATGCCGCAACTTCTATTACATGAATATGAGCGCAAGGCAACTCTTCTTGATAGAGGATTATTTGGTCTCTATATCGAGGAGAATGAGGATGAGGTAGTAGAGGCTATTCTCTATCCCCTTGTTGTTCTTCTGGGCGAGAAGGGCGCCAAGATATCATTCCAGGGCGGTCACATAAAGAACTAGAGGATTTCAAGAGATGGGTGGAATTAATACCAGAGGCCGGAGCAGGTACTGCTTGATTTCCTCAAAATCATTCTAACACTCTTTTTCCCACTCATAGATGGTGTCTTTCTTCATAAGTAGAGAAAAGAGCTTACACTTACCAGCCAAATTTGTGATGAATCGGTGTATGTAGGCTAAGTGGCCTTAGAAGCCTTGAAGTTCCCAAATATTTCTCAGAGGAGACATTTGGATAATGGCATTGATCTTATCTGGGTTGATCTCAATGCCCTTGTATCTGACAATGAAGCCGAGAAACTTTCTAGAGGTAACCCCAAAGGCACACTTCAATGGGTTCATCTTCAGGTGATGGTAATGGAGGAAGCCAAACACTTTCTCAAGGTCTCTGAGATGGTCCTGACACTAGTGAGATTTGACCACTAGGTCATCCACGTAACATTCCACCAACGTTATGAGGATCAGCTTAAATATGATATGCATATCCCGCTGATAGGTGGAACCTGCATTCTTTAAACCGAAGGGCATGACTTGGTAATAGAAAGTACCTTGTGGTGACCTGAAAGTTGTAGAATCCTCATCCTTGAGGGACATTCAGATCTGTTTATACCCAGAGTACCCATCCATGAAGGAGAGGGCTTGAAACCCAGTTGTAGCGTTGATCAATAATTCTGTCACAGTAAGGGGAAAATCATCCTTGGGACAATGATGGTTGAGATCCCAAAAGTTGTGCAGACTCTGATTTGTCCATTCTTCTTTCTTACTGGAAAAATGTTGGAAAACCATTTGGGGTACTGGACCTCCTTAATGAAATTGTATCTGATGATCTTATCAACTTCGGCCTCTCCATGGCACTATGGGAAGGGTGCATCTTCTTGGGAGGCTTCTTGAACCCTCGGTGATTTATTGGGAGACCGAGGTGGTGGACGACTACCTGAGAATCTAGTCTTGGTATCTCATCATAACTCCAGGATAATACATCATGATGTTGTTTCAGGAAGTCTATGTACTGCTGTTTCTCCTCAAGGGGCATGGCGGCACTGATCAATGTGGGTTTTGGGTCTGCCTCGCTACCGAGGTTCACCAGCACCAACTCATCAATCGTGGTGGAGATTCCCTATTCAAAGGTGGGGGAGAATCCTAAAAATACTATCATTCACTTCTGGAGGGGGAATCCTAGGCAGGAGTAGCTTCTTCTAAGTCTATAGCTCCCGATTGGAGGCTGGTACTAGCCTAAGCGGTGGTGGATACCACTTCGGGGCACCCCTGTGCTACCGTAACCATAATGATGAAGGTTGTTGATCCAATCCTATCTGGACTTCATCCCAAGGGGCCATGCTTGATGATATCGAAGAAATAGTGGCGCGTCGGCTTGAGCCGGTAAATTCTGGCCCGACGAAACAAGAAAGTATGATGTATTGACGTTTCCATGGGATTGACATCCCAATATCTTATGGGCGTAGGAGGCTCCGGGATCACCTGAGCCTAGTTTGTATAGAAGTATGAGGTGATCTTCCAGCGTTGATTATACTTGGGAATGTCCCCCCCTTATTCTAGAAACAAAGAATCATTATCCCAGGTCCGAGGTCATACCCTCCAATTGGTGGATTGGAATGATGTAGGCGTCATCTAGATCCATCCACGGGTCAATCGCAGTTGTGACATGCTCAACCTCGTTAGCCTGAATCTGCTTGTCTTTTCTCTTGTAGTAATCGACATCCAGATAGCGGGCTTTACAAGAGGAAAAGGGAGACATGTCACCTTGAAGAACACCCACTCAACCATTAAGGGAGTACTTGAGGCACTGGTGATATGATGAGGGAACTTCCACATGCAGGTGGAGCCATGACATTCCTATCAATGCATTGTAGGCAGTGTCCTGGGAGACAACCATAAACTCAGTGCTGGAAAGTAGGCCATAGAAATGGGTCTTCAAACTGATCTTGCTGACTGGTGTATGCTCGGTCCTATCATAACCTTGGATTCTCAGGTCATAGGGACTCAGATCATCCTGGGACAATCCCAGTTTTCACAGTGTTCGAGTCGGGATTAGGTTGATTCCAGAGCCCGTGTCGACAAGACAGCAATGAACCTCCACACCATTGAACTGGCCTATGATGTATAGTGGGAGAATGTGACCATATATGGGAGATCCTTCATCTTCTCCATATAATGAGATGATTTCTTGACATTCATCATTCTCGACCGCCTTAGCATGAAAGGATTCTATGGCTGCTACCTCTGTCTCAAACTAGAGGGGGATTCTTAAAGCCTCGACGAGGGCCTCATGCATATCTGATGACAGGAGAAGTGCCTCCAGGATAGAGAGATTTTCTAAAATGCTATAAATATGTTTTACAACATCATACTTCCATTCCAGGCATGAACTTCTTTTTACAGGAGGTCGCCCTAAGACAGGAGGTATGGTGGGTTCTACCAGTTGGACCGATGACTGACTGGTATTGGGAATATCCCACTTCTCACGTGTCAAATCCTATGGAGTGGCTGCCGAAAGAGGGATAAATGACTGATACTGGCCTATAGAAGAGCGTGGATGGTCACGAAACGATCGAGGTGGATCTTCCTAATCCAACAACACAAACGACAGTGAATCTGGGCTTGATGTCACCAGATGAGAAGGTTGCGCGTGCTGAGATCTGTGCTGATCCTGTTGCCTGGTTTTAGTAGCGTGCACATCCTGGCTGGAAGTGCTGATCGAGACACTCTGACAGCCCACATAGCCACGGCTTCGTCAACACTGCTGATGGATAGGAACATTGCGAGGGTCTTCCTGGCGCCCCTCGTCATCAGAAATCATGTAGGGGTTTACCCGCTCTACGATGTTAACCGAGGCATACCCTTGACCATCACTCGAGGAGTCATCCACTACTAGAAAGATTCTGGGAGGGATATCCATCTATTAGGGCATGAAGTCATCGAGAGTATGGGATGAATATGGCATTGGCGTGGGACCTTGCTTTCCCTTACACCACTGGTGTTTGATTTTCTGGGAAGAGGGCAGTTGAGATGACGATACAGAAGTAGTAGCTGCAGCTTCTGAAGGCTATGGATGACTCAGGAATTCATGGATAACACCATGGGTGCGGGCGACTGTTTTATGATCCATCCAATTGTCATACCTCTAGGACCTGTGGCTAGAAACCTAATTCTACTCACCTTCGCTATTGTTTCCGCTGTTTGACCTTACAAAGATGCATGCCACATGTTCCAGAGCAGGGCCCAACCAGACTGTGTTGTTATCCACCTGGTCCTGAATCCAGTCTTTGAACACATAACACTATTTGAGGGTGTGCCCTAGGATCCATTGGTAGGGGTAGTAATTAGGGTGATCAGTGAGGGTCACCTCTTCTGGCCTTCTGCACTCAGGAAAATGTACAATCCCTTGCTCTAGATGACTTTAGAAATAACAAGGGACCTTGGCCTTGTTGAACAAGTAGGTCCTGTTCCTCCTATCCAGGAAGGAGGGCCTCAAAGCCTGACCCTAACGTGGGGCTGGAGTAGCCTGCAGGGGAGGTGGATCTTGGTTATATCGCCTTGGCGGTGGTGGCATGTTGCGCTGGGGAACCTGCCGATTCTGAGGTTGTCACTGTTGGTATGGAGGCTGCGCCTGAGGTGGAGGGCCTCTACGAGGCTATGGAGGTGGCTCCACGGGTAACAAGTATAGTTTCCTGGGGGCCTCTATCTAATCCACTATGGCGGGCTCAACCCTGACGACCCTTCTTTCTAGGATTGCAGGAGGCAAAAAACGTGCTTGCTTAGCCTTCTGTAAGGCTTCCTCCAGGCATTGGGCCTTATCAAAGAAGTTTCGGAATCTCCCAGGGTCATTCTAGGTGATCAGAGAGGGGACCAGTTCCATATTCATGTTCCCTATGCATATCTTCAGTAATTTCTCCTCAATCAAAAACATGTTGACAGAGTATGTGATTACTTTACACCAGGCGAAAAAGTCTACTAAGCGCTCATTACGCCTCTTCTTGCACTTGAAGAGGTCCGCGATACTTGTCTTACAAATTGTGGAACTGAATTGGTAGAGGAATTGTCTACGGAGGTCCTCCCAGCCGGCCACTGACCCAATGGGAAGCTGTTTGTACCAAAAAAATGCCGAACCTTCCAATGTATGTATGAAAAACTGGAGTTTTGTGGCTTCCTGCTGCGCTGGAGTTCCCAACATAGGGCCACACCTCAAGATAAATTGGGCCAGGTGTTGTGGAAGGTACCACATCCCATTAAAGGGGGAAAAGGTGGGATTCTTGAAACTCGGGGGTGATGGAATATCATCCACCCTTGCTAGGTATGGATTTCCATCAGGCAGGATTTCCATCTATCAAGTCTCTAAAGCTTCGAGGCGGGTGATGAGTGCCGCTATTGAATCATCTGGGTGGGGGTTCCTATATTGACAGGGATCCCAGACCACCAATGCATTGGTGGGTTCTTCAACACGATAAGCATGCCCAGTGGCTCGCAGAGCGGCTAATGGAAGGACTTGTGGGGTAGTTGGGGGAACCTAAGATGGGTCCCAGGGATTGTCACACCATTCAAGAGGATTTGGTGAGACATATCATTCCCTCTTTCCGTAAGTTCCGGCTTCAACCCTGCCTGCGTGGGTAGGATGGTCAGGGTCACCTATAGGCAGTTCACCTAGGAGGAGTTGTGCCTGCCCCTGTTGCCCCGACCGAGGATCACTATAGTGTGGCCTTCACTCTGCAGTGCATTTAGCAAGGAGGTCTTCGACCATATTCTTTTGTTCAGTGAGTTTCTGATGCAGTGTGGCTTTTTCAGGGTCGTCTTCCACCTTCTATACTGAGCCATACGAGTCAGAGGGTTTGAAAGCTCCAAGGAGTTCCTTTCCCTAGTTGGGATTCCGACTGAGGACTAGTGCCTTGGTGGGAACGGGAAGACCCAGTAGATTCCTCTGTTGATGAGTAATCCTTCCTGACAGATCCAAGAAGTGTGAAACTCCCTCAGGGGGTAGGTCCTATTTAAGATTCTCTAGCTTGGTCTCACCCTTCAGTGGGTCAACCATGTTAACCGCAACCCTTCCTGGAGGCATATCCTTTATGTCTCCTGACAAATCAGGTTGTTTCCGGATATGACAGAATAGGAGTGCAACGTACTTCTCCTATCCATGGATCTACATGTGGGGAGAATCCTCTTTGATAATCCTGCAGAGTACCCTGAAACTCTGAATGCACTATTGCTGGAGGGCCCTACGATGATCTGGTGACTCAGAGTGCTGGGCCACATGGAGTGCGGCCAAATCAACTAGCCATCATTGCTCGCCAATGTCTTCGAAATGTGCTAGGCTCTTAGGGTAATCCACATGCTGATGACTAAGACAAATATGAGTCACCCAGAGGGTCTGGCGAAAACACTCAACTTCCTCTTTGGTGAGGGATTCTGGAACACAAAAACAAAGCGTTTCAATCAAACAGAACATCTTAGGGAAGTGGCCCACTGCATGGATGTCCCATAAGCTCCCAGGCCTGGATTTAGGGTCTGTCCCTCCATTTCCCAACTCATCTACTGAAGGAGGATGGGGAACTGATAGCGGTACCGAAGTAGACTGCTAGGACAATAGGCTGTCCGGTGAAGAATATGGTGAGCGAGCTGAAAAACCGCTGTATCTTGGGCTACCCTCTGAAGAGCATACTGACTTAGCCACGAAATCGTAATATGATGGGCTGATGACCGCAGTTTCTAGAATGGGGACCACGACTGGTGGTGGTGGACCACGCTACTGCTCATCCACCATTGGTCCCCAGAATAGCTCTCCGTGATCTCTAGTCGTGGTAGAGAGTGCTTCTGGTGAGGATGGTGGTGATTGCACGACCTTAACCTGTGGAGTTTCCAAATTTTGTTCCTCCTAGATATACCTACGGAGGGAGGTGGGAATCTGATGGACCTCACATTCTGGAAGTATTAGGATGATGTGCCTTGTTTCTGCCCTGTCCCTTGACATGGAGGATCTAGGCGAGGGTTCCATCACCGAGTTGTATTCCAACTCAGAATCAGAGAAGCAGACTGGCATGATCTCGGTATGAATCTTCCCAGCATTATTTTTATAGTGGTGACGACCTGACCTCTTACCTAGGGATGGTTATTTGGTATAAGGGAGATTTTTGGAACGAGGAGGTCCTTTGGTTGTATTGGTGCAGGGGTGGGGTGGAATTCCGCCTGAGTAAGTCGGGGTGCGAGGTGCACCGGGACAAATTTCGAAGGGAACATGGGGAGGATATCTGTGTCCACTGATTGATGTGTAGAAGGAATCTCCACGGGGAATGTGGGAGTGGGTAGGACCTCTGTCAGAATTGATAGGAGAATGGGTAGGACCCCCATGCTTTCTTCTCCTAGCAGTGCTAGTGTGAGGAGGGTCCTCATACTGGTTAAGTCAATCATAGGTAGGACCTCCATGATGGGTGCTGATGAAGCGAAGCTGGCCTTCACGCCTCTGATTACTGAGGTGAGGAGGACCTTCTCCAGCTGTTGTGAGGACATGGGGAGGCCCCACATACTGGAGATTGACCAGATGTGCGATGCACCCACCCCGGTGTTCTAAACTGGGAGGAATGACTCTATACCCCATATAATGAGGACGAGAGAGGCTTCCGTGATGAGTGTCACCATCGTGGGGAGGTCCCTCATTCGGACCAAACGTGGAACAAGGTGGACCTCTATGATGAGCTTGGAAGTGGGGAAGACCCGTGTTCTCCATAGTGGAGGTATGGGGAGGACCTCCGTACAAACGACGGCGATTACCTGCACCGACGACCGAGAGAGTCGACCCGACATACCTGTGGGGTGGTTGGGGCCTTGATCCGGGTCGGGTAAACAAGTGACCATGCTCAGTACATGCAG
This sequence comes from Viscum album, assembly GCA_963277665.1. Lineage (NCBI taxonomy): Eukaryota > Viridiplantae > Streptophyta > Magnoliopsida > Santalales > Viscaceae > Viscum > Viscum album. The sequence continues at coordinate 1,423,803,212 of OY728161.1, forward strand.
GGGACTAATGATACAAATCAATGGTGGCGTCAGCCACAGTAGTTGATGTACACAGCCCTTGGCGGGCATCAACCTCGGCCTGTGCCCAGTGCTAGAATTAGGTCAGCCGAACTAGGGCTAGCGGTGCAAGTGCATGGATTACTTGCTCCTCAACCAGTGGGACCATATGGTGGCAGTGGCGTGGCCTAGTGGAATCCCTCCTCGGGAGCCCCTGAAACGAGATCTTGGATGAACTGGCTCAGATATCCCCTACCTCATCGGCGTAGGGGATAAAGTCGTTGAGGCGTTCTAGGGAGAGGCTCCTGAAATGATTTCACGTTGGAGCGGGGATCAGTGGATCCCTGCATGAACCTTGGGGGCTGCAGTGGTGATGAGGCACAGACGCCTCCAGATCCTAGAAATCCATATCCCAAGTTGGGATAATCCCATCCTCCTCATATCAGCGTACGAGGTCGTTGATAACCCTCCGCTGAATGAATTCAGAAAGAGAGATGGGGTGTGGGCGCCCAACAACTATGGTTGTGGAGATTTACGCCGAAGTGGTGGAGCTGCGTGGGACTACTGCATTTGCATTTCCCCTGCCCCTGCTTCGATGGGTGGGTGGCGATCAGGCTCCTGGTGTAGTAGCTTGGTTCATGAAAAGATGAGAGATTAAGCCATTAGTGTTGAAACAAAGAAATCGACGTCCAGTGCCCTAGCACCATTTTGTCTCCCATGGCTTGGTAAGAAGGATCCAAGCTGACAACGTCGTAGACCGGGATGTCCAACGTTTTGACTACCCCAACTTCTGGTGAGTTTCACGCCAGGCCCTCTATTTTCTTGGCGGGACCTGGCGCCGAATGACTGGATCCGGTGACACTCCAATCCACTAATGTGTCGAATGCTACTAGTCTCTACATTGAGGAGAATAACTTCACATCAGGTTCTCCATTTCTATTTCTGACGCTTTCACCACGACACACGCAACCATCCATGGAGGGCGCGTAGTTGTTTCCCCACATTCCCACTTTCCAAAGGCAGGCAACATTTGTCACTTATTCAGGGACGTTTACTCCTTGATCGAAATGGGATGATGGGATGTGGGTTCTTCCTTCCGTGGATTCCTCCTTGGAACTCATCACCTAGTCTAGGTATCCCTTATAGACTAAGATGTTGTTCGTGAAACTCTTCCCAGTGCCATGTATTCATGGACACCGTTTAATTAAATTACTTCTTTCGGGACATTCCAAGTGTTTCGGTCAGGGAAGCAACCTTTAGTCAGGGAAGTAGTCACATTGGACATCACTGGAGTGTCTGGACACTGGAACACTCGATCTTATGGGTTTCTTCTCCTTATTATAGGGATTCTCGAGGGCACGGAAGCCTGATGCATCCCATGTCATATGTGGATAATTATATGCCATAGGCATGTATCTAAGGTTTTTCTCCGCTTCTCATGTTCAACACAGGGTATGCCGCAAGTTTAACGTCCAGCAGAGACAGATCAAAATGATCGGAACACTGATTAAAGTGGATCAGATGGGTGTAACCCCTGGATAGAACACTGATATTAGGGCTAACACGTGGTTAGCTACTCGATTGTTGTTAAAGTGCACGGGGAATGTGGTGTCATGATACCACTAGGATGTGGTGGCCCGGGTAATAATTAGGATGGATAATGGAATGTTGAATTAAGTGGAGGGGGAATGATATGGAACTGACGTGAGGACTATGGTAATGTTGGGATTGAGCCTTGAAGATACTTCCTATATATCCCCATGGCGTGAATCAAAGTCTGCATAGTTCGGTGGGATTATGGGACACCTGAGGCGACGACCCATGAGAATAGATGCATATATGGGACCCAGAGGAAGTGGAACCTTTGGGTTGGGGGAATAAACTTACCGAAACACATAGGCTCGAGGGAGAGATCAGGATGAGAAACGAGTGATGGGATTGGACCTCAAGGAGTCTTCTTACATATCCCCATGGTAGGGAATCAAAGTGTATGTAGTTCATCTGAAGACAACTTACCACTAATTTTTGACTTCAACGACTTACCGTCGATTAGGGTATTTCAACGGATTACCATAGAATGTGGTTAATAATGGATTACCATTGACTGGGGTTGACAAAGACCTACCACTGATTGGGGTGAAAACGAATTACCACTGGTTGGGGTCACAATGGCTTACTAATGGTTGGGGTCACAATGGCTTACCTCTAGTTTGGGTCACAACATCTTACTACTGGTTGGGGTGACAACATCTTACTGGTGATTGGGGTCACAAAAGCTTACCACTGGTTGGGGTTGAACCTCATAGAGGCTTCCTACGTACCCTGTCTAGGAGATAAGGATCAAATCCCACCTAGTTTGGGGGGTGATTGGTGAATCGACGTGAAAATGGTTGGGGCCAATGGGTGTTGGGATTGAACCTCAGGGAGGATTCCTACGTACCCTGTCTAGGAGACAGGGATCAAAGACCACGTAGTTCAGAAGTGGGAACTGACATGAAGGGGGTCAGAACCAATGGTTGTTGGGATTGAACCTCAGATAGGCTTCCTATGTACATTTATTTGGAAAGGATCAAAGTCCACATAGTTCAGGTGGGAACCGATGTGAAGGGGGTCAGAACCAATTATTGTTGGGCTTGAACCTCAGGGAGGCTTCCTACGTACCTTGCCATGTCAAGGATCAAAGTATGAGTTGTTCATGAGTGTGGTTTGGGGATTACACTCTAGGATGCTCAGAGAGAATGTCGTAGTCAATGCTTACTCTAAGACCACGTGAGTCGTGCTCGGTGTGAGAAAAAAGAGGCAATAAAGGCCTGATGATCACGTCGTGTAAGGTGTGACTGTGGGAAGTGGAATGGGGGCTTACACATGGTTAGCGACCCAAAGAGGAAACAAGGGCTTATGCATGGTTCGCGGCCCGAAGTGATGGATACTGGGACTTAATTCAGGGTGGAGGCCCATGTAGTGACAAATCCCAAAGGGAGAGGTATTTGGAACCAAGGAAGAGAGGAGGAGTGGGGGTGCTACCTCCTGCAAGAAAATCTAGGGACTTACACCAAGGTGGTCACCCTTTCCCCACAGACAGAATCCACTCCAATAAGGAGGATCTCATTCCATGTGAGGAATGATTTCACTCCCATAGAGACTAGTGGGTGTACAGAATGTCCAAGGAGGGGGAACCCCATGTACGACGCATGGGGCATGGTCATAGTTTAACGTCATGTGCTGAGGATGATGGTGCTTGGTAGTTTAACATCCTGTAGATCAGATGAGAGGGATGCACTATACACCCCTAGGAATTACATAACCGATACCTCCCACCCCTTAGGTAAGGGAAGGCATTAGTAATACTGTGGTGATGGGGTGTTGTGAAGCGATCCATTGAGGGGTCCATGTTAGCATGGCTATGCAAAGAAGTAATACCTGTTATCATTCATATGCGAAGAATCATGAGGTGAAGCAATGCAATGGGAAACACCGCCCAAGGGACCTTGAAATTTCTTTGTGCAAACCTGAGGGGCTACACAGGAGGAGGAGTTGCAGAGCAAAGGGGTTCATATGTAGAAGTCGTGTGAAGCTCTGGTGCTCCATGTAGTGGAGGAGCTTTCGGGAAGGGGGTGATTTGCGAAGTGAAGTGGCCAAGCCTAGGAATAGGTCATAGGTGCATGTGGAAGGTTCTTAGCAAAGTGGAAAAGCATTCATCAATCAGTGCTTATTGAATCAAGGGTGCCTTGCAAAGCGTAGAAGTGTGAAGCAATGTGCTTCACGAGGCATAGTGACCCTGCCTTAGCATGCAGGTCACACATGCATAGAGGGTACTTAACAAAGCATGAGTGCTCCACGAAGGCCCGAGTCCTTTTGGGGATCTTCTTCCTTCACGGAGGCCCATGGGATCCATGAAGGGTATCCCTCTTTAAATAGGGGTGGAATTCATGCAAAGGGGAAGGCACTTCATGATGCCAAAGTACCTTGAAAAGATCATGGTTCGCAGAGCATAAATTGTTTCACGAAATGGGATATCGGAAGGCAAAAGGTTGGAGGATCCATCATTTAAGCTTTAGTGGAGCCTAGTATTTATAGGCAAGAGGCAACGCAGATCAGAGATCGCTCGACATGAAGCCAAAGATCGCTCGACGGCAGTTCGCGAACGTCAAAGGGGTTCACAGAGCACCCCACATCCTCATTGCGTGGCAGGTTCAAGAAAGTCAAAGGGGTTCATGGAGAATCCCACCTCCTCGCTCCACAGTGGGTTCGTGAACGTCAAAGGGGCTTGCGGAGCATCCCTTCTCTTTTCTCTACGGATGTTTCGAGAAGGAAGAGTTGGGTGTCAGCCACGAGGCTCTGGGGGCTCTGCGATGGTTCTTTGTGAGGCAATTCCTAATCCTTTCCATTCATTCTCGTTCTTCCCAAATTTTTGGGCCAACAAAATTTTAAATGCATTTCAACATTTCCATGATGCTATATTGCAGTGTCACTGAGTCACCACATCATAGTACTATAGAGTCACAACATAACGTTGAAGAAATAAAATAAAATAACTTTTTTAAGTATATTTTATTTTTCACTTCAAACGTCCATAAATTAATTTTTGCATCCGACTCATGCCAGATGATTTTCGGCTCTGCCTAAGGTAAAATCGCTACTCTGAGCTCAACTATACCATCAAATTTTTTATTTGAGCACCCGTTTAGAAGTTACTAAAACTGCATACATGTGATATTTTTAATAAACATAAAAATAGTTCAAACATTTATTCCGGTCACCCTGGGTCTCATAATCACATGCCGTCTCCATGACTCTTCTTGAAATAATCCCATATAATTTTTTAAAAAAATACATGGAAAATCTAGGATATTATAATTGGATTCCATGTTTCCTAGGTACATGGTACCTTTACCATCAAGACCCTTCAGAAGATGATTTACAAAATATAAGTAAAAACTGATCTAATGTGGATTTCCAAATGAATCATCCCATGAGACTACCGATGCAATGAGGGAATATCTATAACTAGGCCCCACCCATATCACACCAATCCAAAACATTCCTCATATATCAAATAACTGATTAAACAATGTGCCTGATCAAATAATCGTATTGAATAAAGAATATGGAATTGTCAATATTTACCTAAATAATCAAATAAATATCAATGTATAAACCTTATGTAAAATGGTATTTAGTTTAGGCAATAATAACATCCATGAAAAATGAAATGGATAATTAGGGGAAATTCAATGTTCAATGATCATAAGAGATTGAATATTTCAAGAGGAATAAAAATGATTCAAGGAAGTTAATAAGAATACTATCCTTGTAAAAATAAATAAAAAACCATACATAGGAAGAATAATGATGGTATTAATACAACAAATCCCAAGTGGAGTAAAAATAGAGGGTTATTTTTTTTGATGAAATAAGAGAATAAATTTAAAAAAATATTCTTGAGGAAAATAAACTTTGCTTTGAAAAAACCATTTTAAAATATTTTTATTTGAAAATAAATTTCAAAAACATTTTATTTAAAAATAAACCTTTTAAATTTGAAAATTAAGCTTCAAATAAATTATGGAAGATAAATTCATAAATGTAGTATGAGGTAAAAATAAAAATTCCTTTTGCAAGGTAACAAGGGTGAGAAAAATACCTTGTTTGAAAAGTGACAAGAATATTCCTTTAAAAACATTAGTAAAAGAAAAAAGGGTAAAAATGAATTTACCAAATCATTTTAAAAACATTTTTGAAAACATTTTAATAAAACATGTTTTTTTTGAATAAAACAGGTTCTCCAACTTAAGAGAGAAATGAAGTCAGGTTTTCTTAAAAACATTTTGAAAAACACCTTGAGTACCAAAGAGTAGAAAATGGTACTAATACTTGAGAATTATCATGAATAAAGAAATAATAATTAAAGGGTTTATTAAAAAATGGTAATTTAATTTCCTCGAATGGAAATACCATCGAAAGATCATTAAAGTTACTATTGAGGAAAAGAATTATTAAACATTCCAAAGTGTCCCGTACTACTTTGAAACATTTTAAATCATAAACCTCATGAAGTAATAATATTAAATGAAATTTATAAATACCATTAAGATAATGTAATTAATAATATAATATATAAAAATGGGTAGTATATATGCCATAAAAAAGATGTAAGTTGTGAACATGACATTTATCTCACCGATGTAAAAAGTGAGATGAAAATCGATTACCTTGAGTTTCCTTTCAGGTGAACATCCTTTAACCTTATGTATAATAAACTTACATTAATTTTCTAATTTATTTATAAACCTTTTAATTTTTAACATTAATTTTATTTCAATTTTTACTATTTTGTATACAACTACTTAAACAATTAATTTTACATCAGGTGTTTTGACCAAATTCGGTTTATGTGTCAAAAACAACTTTGGTAGGTCAAATACAGTCAAAGGGGTCATTATATAATATCAAAATAATAATAATCATGATATAATTTTAATATTTATACATCACTTATAATTTTAAAATCAATCATTATATATGGTTATGAAAAATGAATCAATGTTACGATCATGGTGACAGTAGGTCGTACATACGCATGAGTAACATTCTCACTTTTCAATGATCGTTTTGGAAATAAGGTAAGTAAAAACATATCTTTATAAAATGATAATTATATAATAAATACCATGTTATTTAATCATATATACTTATATATAAAATTCTTGTGATGAAAAATAAATAACATCATGTTGACGAGGCGTTAGTCCACACGTCCATGACCAACATTATCACTTTTTAGTGTGTGAAAGAATAATAAAGAAAATGATATATATATATATATATTATTTATATGAAGGTAAAAGTTTCATTAATATCATATATATGTTTTTTATGTCTCATATATTTAGTTATAATCATCATTTATACATTCTATGTATCATGTGAACGAATCACATCGCTTTGAGGGGGTGACAGTCCACACTTCCTCAAATGATGTTATTATATTAACATAAAATGGAAACTATTAAATGTATGTATTATAAAAGGATTAAATAAGTATAAATTCATAATAAATATTATATGTAACATATATAAATAGAGTTTCCATCATAATGTCCACCATGAGAGGTGGTGAGGGAAAAATTAACAATCATTGTTTCATGAGACAATAGTTCACTATATACAGAAACAATATATTCGTTACTCATTAGATGGAGGTGTGTGTAAGTGCAGGCAGAAAATTTTACATAAAAAAATCATAGTATATTTATTATAATGGATTTGTTACATAATAATGGAATAATAAGATATGAGGTATTGGAGAATCGAAATAAAATTAAAACACTTGAGAGAAGACGTTGCCTCTTAATCAGGTAACTTCTTTTGGTTTGTACCAAAATGATTCATTGGAAGAATTTATGCCCAAATTGAGACTTTAAGGTCAAGGGGATGGATTTTGGGAAGCTATATGGCCAGATAATGTCCAAACCTAATGGGTTTTATAGGTATAAAGAAGTGGGAGAGGTGGTGACCTTTTATAGGGAAAGAAAATGACTTGGAATTTTTGGAAACAAATTAGGTGTACACATGTTATTACCTAAAAAATTCAAAAGAAAAAAAAAACTCAAGAATTTAAGGTTAATGTTTGAATTATGGTATAAAATGGGCGTTGGAAAAGTGGATAGATCAATTCCCCCTTATGTTAAAGGTTTAGTCCTTTATTAAGCTTAATTTTTCCTTAATAATTGTAATTAATTTTAATTACTTTCACTAATAGTTTTGGTAAAAAAATAAATTTACCTTATTATAAATTATAAAATATTCTTATTAAAAATATGGAATCCATTTTTCCAAATTAAAATCACATAAGTAGTATAAATTAATTTAAAATTCATCACGCAGGTAAGATGACAATGTGGGATTTAAAAGTAAAAATGTCTAAAAGTAAGATAAGTTTTTACATTCAATTTCAAATTGAAATTTATCCAAATAACATAAATTATATTAATTGATAAAAATATTATCTAATTAAACTTTAAAACCAATTAAAATTATAATTTAAATATATAAATAAATCATATGAAAAAAGTATTTTTGAACTAAAATTCAGTATTTTTAACTATTCATTAAAAATTAAAAAGTTTCAGACAAATATAAAAATTTCACCCAAAACTAATTAAAATATTTTTTTCAAAGATTAATTTTATTTTAAAATATTAAATCAATTAAATTGTAAAAATTTAGATTTAAATTGGGTTCACTATTAAAATATGGTAAAAACGCCTTAATAAAAATATTGATTTTTATGTGTAAAGTAGGATTTGTTCTTATCTTATGCATATAAAACCTAATATATGAATATAAAAAATATTTTATTGAATATATAACATATATATTTTATTAAAATCATTAAATAATTGTAATTAATTATGTTTATTAAGATAAAACTCCTTTGGAAGCATAAAAATAATAACATTTCTTTTTATATCCAATTGATTCTTATTTTCATTTATCATTAATTGGTAACCAATTAATCTATTTTATATTGGTGTAAACCATAATTTTTATAAGTTTTTTATTACTATTCATAACTACTAATTTAATATCTAGTTTATATCATATTATATTAAATAATAATATTTTAATAATATATTGTTATTTGGTGAAACTTGGTTTTGTGTGTAACACAAGATATCATGGAAGGACACTCTTTGGTGTAATGAAATCTATCAAATAAATTCACTCTTGTATATAACACAAGATATCGAGGAAGATCTATCTTGTGTGTAACGTAATCTAACTCGGTATTGCGTGCATTCAAATATATAGAATATTTTTTAAATTTTAAATATATTATAATGTATCCAGATATTATATTACCTTACGCTCTTGATATCTTATGTCATACATGATATCAAATACATGGTTCTTACTTTATAATTTCAGGGTGTTACATTCTACCAACCTTAATTAAATTTCTTCCTCACAATTTAAACTCGATTTTGGTGATAGATTTTTTGATACTTACCATGTTTTAAATCCCACATCATGGAAGGGTTCAAAAGTCGTCCTCTATAAAAGAGAGAATGGGAATTAAAAAGGTCACATGAACTACCGTGTAACTAGGTCTCTAAGTAGGTGAACATCAGTGGAAAGTATAGATACGTACTTGGAGGAAAAGCGTAAATATTTATAGGGAGTTATTAAGGTCATCAATCACAAACAAGTGAATGATCAAAAGAAAGTTAGGGCCTAAAATCCATAAATATGCGATGATTTAAAAGACCATAAGTTCAATAGGAATTAAGGTATTAGGACATCATTTTATTTCTAAGAATATAAGGAAATATTATTACTCGATAGGTTTCAATTTCATATGAACAATTATAAATTTTGGTTGTGCTTTGATTAAATTATGATTCATTCATTTATTACTAGAAATTAATTACCAATAAAATTTTTTACGCATGAATCACTAAAATATACTTTAGAAGATCTTAAAGTCTATAAAATAGTTAAAAGTATAACTATTTTTATTTGCCTATCTTCCAAAACCAATATGGTTAATATATTAATATCTAATATTAAAAAAGTGACACTATTGGTTCATCATTAACATTTATTCATCAAATTGTTTAAATAAAAATAATGAAAAATTAACTAGGACATTGCATCAGACAGTGGTTGGAATGAAACCCTTATCATCCTTTAGTCTTGGGTTTAAGACCCTTGGACTTCCCAGATTTGATTGGTTGTCACCCGACTTAAAGGTTTTCATTTTCTAAAACCATACTAATATAATTTTCAAAAATAACTATGATGGACATCCTTGAAATTAGGTTAATCTCTAAATAGAATTTTAACTACAGTTTTCAATATAACCTAAAAAAATAAATACTTCATCCATTTTATTTTAACAGAGGTCCTTCCTTAGTCTAATATTTATCCATAATATCATTTCTAGGATTTATAAACCATGACACCTTATCTTAAATCTAAAACACCTTAGGTTTAACCTAGGTAATTTATTGTCAAAATACTTCATAATTTTTTTTGTAAAAAAAATATGAATTATCCTAAGAATATCCCCCAGGAGTGTCAAACCAGGAGCGCAATAAGGCCCAGTTTGATGAGCCCCATAGGAACCGGCATGAACCTCCTTCATGACTTAGGAAATCTCGACTCCTTGAATGCAACGAAAGAGAACCCCATCGAACCCATGCTTGTAAAGGATTTTCTCATGACTACGACTGTCCAGGAGGGTAAACTATAACACATGGCGTCGAATTCTATCGCGCTCGGCCTGATCTACTGGGAGATTACCATTCTGGTGATACTCAACAAAGGGGGCTCTCCAGTTAGTATTCACTTCAATCACTACATCCAGGGGACCTGGGGGTCCTGACGTGGAGGTGTCGGTGGTAAGGTGGCCCACCTGCAGGCCATCATCATCATCTAGGGTAATAAGAGCAATGAATCTCTGGTGTGCCATGTGGATAATCAGATCATCCTGCTCGGGCTCCGAAAGTGATGCAGCTAGGCCGACCATGGCATCAGCTCGACCATTCTAAGATTGAGGGACATGAGTAACTTTTGGACGAGATGGGAACTGGGCCATTATCTGGAGAGTGTACTCCAGCAATGTTACAAGCTCTGGCTTTCTGATTACATAGTCACAATTGAATTGCTTGATGACTAGTTTAGAGTCCCCTTTTACATGAAAATGGGGCACATCCATTTCAAGGGCCAGCTTGAGGCCAGTGATGAGAGACTGATACTCTGCCTCATTGTTGGAGCAGCCTTCCGACAATAGGAATGAGTATGGAAGAATGGTTTGTGCTGGGTAATAAAGACGATACCCAGGCCTACTTTGTTGAGTGTGAGGTCATTGAGCCTTCTGCCGATGGGGATCTGGAAAGCTCTATCGACGTGAATATGGTTGGGGCCAATGGGTGTTGGGCTTGAACCTCAGGGAGGCTTCCTACATACCCTATCTAGGAGACAGGGATCAAAGACCACATAGTTCAGAAGTGGGAACTGACATGAAGGGGGTCATAACCAATAGTTGTTGGGCTTGAACCTCATAGAGGCTTTCTATGTACCTTGCCTTGGAAAGGATCAAAGTCCATGTAGTTCAAGTGGGAATCGATGTGAAGGGGGTCAGAACCAATGATTGTTGGTCTTGAACCTTAGGGAGGCTTCCTACGTACCCTGCCTTGGCAAGGATCAAAGTCCAAGTAGTTCATGAGTGTGGTTTGAGGAATACACTCTAGGCTTCTCAGATAGGATGTCGTAGTCAATTCTTACTCTAAGACCACGTGAGTCCTGCTCAGTGTGATAAATAAGAGGCAAAAAGGCCTGAAGATCACGTCGTGGAAGGTGTGACCGTGGGAAGTGCAATGGGGGCTTACACATGGTTAGCGACCCAAAGAGGAAATAAAGTCTTATGCATGATATCCGGCCTAAAGTGATGGAGATTGGGACTTATTATAGAGTGGAGGCTTGGTAGTGACAAAGCCCAAAGGTAGAGGGATTTGACACCGAGGAAGAGAGGATGAGTGGGGGTGCTACCACCAACAAGAAAAGCTAGGGACTTACACCATGGTGGTCGAACTTTACCCATAGATAGACACCACTCCAATAAGGAGGATCTCATTCCAAGTGAGGAATGATTTCACTCCCATAGAGACTAGTGGGTGTGTAAAATGTCCAAGGTGAGGGAACCCCATGTATGACGCACGAGGTGGGGTCACGGTTTAACGTCATGTGCTGAGGATGATGGCAGTTTGTAGTTTAACGTCCTACAGCTCAGATGAGGGGGATGCACTATGCACACCTAGAACTTACATAACAGATACCTCCCACCCCTTAGGGAAGGGAGGGAATTAGAAATGATGTGGTGATGGGGTGTTGTGGAGCGATCCCTTGAGGGGTCCACGTTAGCATGGCTATGTGAAGAAGCAATAGCTGCTAGCATTCCTATGTGAAGAAGCATGAGGCGAAGCAATGCAATGGGAAACACCGCCCAAGGGACCTTGAAATTGATTCATGCAAACCTGAGGGTATGCATAGGAGAAGGAGTTACAGAGTAAAGGGGTTCATATGTAGAATTCGTGTGAAGCCATGGTGCTCCATGTAGTGGAGGAGCTTTCGTGAAGGGGGTGATTTTCGAAGTGAAGTGGCCAAGCCTAGGCATAGGGCATAGGTGAATATGGAAGGTGCTTTTCAAAGTGAAAAGGAATCCGTGAATTAGTGATTCAAGAAGCAAGGGTTCCTTGCGAAGCATAGTACTGTGAATAAATGTGCTTCGTGAGGCGTAGTGACCCTGCCTTAGCATGCATGTCACACATGAATGGAGGGTACTTCGCGAAGCACGAGTGCTCCATGAAGGCCCAAGTCCCTTTGGGGATATCTTTCCTTCACATAGGCCTGTGGGATCCGTGAAGGGTATCTCTCTTTAAAGAGGGGTGGAATTCATGCAAAGGGGAAGGCACTTCGTGATGCAAAAGTACCTTGAAAAGATCATGGTTTACAGAGCAGAAATTGTTTCACGAAATGGGATATTGGAAGGTGAAAAGTCATAGGATCTGTCCTTTAGGCTTGAGTGGATCCTCGTATTTATAGGCAAGAGGCACTGCGAAGCAGATCTCTCTCAACATGAAGCCATATCTCACTCCATGGAGGTTCACAAATGTCTAAGGGGTTCGCGGAGCATCCCGCCTCCTCATTCTGCGGTGGGTTCGAGAACGTCAAATGGGTTCATGGAGTATCCCACCTCCTTGCTCCACGGCGGGTTCGTGAACATGAAAGAGGTTTGAGGAGAATCTCTTCTCCTTGCTCCGCGACGAGTTCACGAAGGAAGATTTGGGTGTCGGCCGCGAGGCCCCGGGGGCTCTGCAATGGTTCTTTGTGAGGCAGTTCCTAATCCTTTCCATTTGTTCTCGTTCTTCCCAAATTTTTGTGCCAACAACATTTTAAATTAATTTCAACATTTCCAAGACTCTACATTGCAGTGTCACTGAGTCACCGCATCACAGTGCTACTGAGTCACTACATAACGTTGAAGAAATAAAATAAAATAACTTTTTTAAGTATTTTTTATTTTTCTCTTAAAATGTCCATAAATTAATTTTTGCAGCCGACCCACGCCAGCTGATGTTAGGCCCTACCTAAGGTAAACTCGTTGCTCTGAGCGCAACGATACTCTCAAATTTTTGATTTGAGCACCCATTTAGAAGTTACTAAAACTGCATACGAGTGCTGTTTTTAATAAAAATAAAAATATTTCAAACATTTATTTCGGTCATTCTGGGCCTCATAATCACATGCCATCTCCATTAATGTTCTTGAAATAATCCCATATAATTTTTTAAAAAAATACATGGAAAATCCAGGATATTATAATTGGATTCCATGTTTCCTAGGTACATGGTACCTTTACCATCAAGACCCTTCAGACGATGCTTTAAAAAATATCAAGTAAAAACCCATCTAAGTTGGATTTCCAAATGACTCATCCCATGAGACTACTGATGCAATGAGGGAATATCTATAATTGGGCCCTACTCATATCACAGCTGTCCAAAACATTCCTCACATATCAAATAACCAATTAAACAATGCGCCTTATCAAATAATCATATTGAATAAAGAATATGGAATTGTAAATATTTCCCCAAATAATAAAATAACTATCAAAGTATAAACCTTATGTAAAATGGTATATGGTTTAGGCAATAATAATATCCATGATAAATGAAATGGATAATTTGGGAGAAATTCAATGTTCAATGATCATAAGAGATCGAATATTTCAAGGGGAATAAAAATGATTCAAGGAATTGAATATGAATAATATCCTTGGAAAAATAAATAAAAAACCATCCATAGGAAGAATAATGATGGTATTAATACAACAAATCCCAAGTGGAGTAAAAATAGAGGGTTATTTTTGTTGATGAAATAAAAGAATAAATTTTAAAAAAATATTCTCGAGGAAAATAAACTTTGCTTTGAAAAAATATTTTTAAAATATTTTTCTTTGAAAATAAATTTTAAAAACATTTTATTTAAAAATAAACCTTTTAAATTTAAAAATTATGCTTGAAATAAATGATGGCAGATAAATTCTTAAATGTCATATGAGGTAAAAATAAACATTCCTTTTGCAAGGTAAAAAGGGTGAGAAAAATTCCTTGTTTGAAAAGTGACAAGAAGATTCCTTTAAAAACATTAGTAAAAGACAAAAGGGTAAAAATGACTTTACCAAATCATTTTAAAAACATTTTTGAAAACATTTTAATAAAACATGTTTTTTTGAATAAAATAGGTTCTCCAACTTAAGAGAGAAATGAATTCAGGTTTTCTTAAAAACATTTTCCAAAACACCTTGAGTACCAAAGAGTGGAAAATGGTACTAATAATTGAGAATGATCATGAATAAACAGATTATAATTAAATATTTTATTAAAAAATGGTAATATAATTTCCTCTAATGGAAATACCATTGAAATATCTTTAAAGTTACTATTGAGGAAAATAATTATTAAACATTCCAAAGTGTCCCGTCCTACTTTGAAACATTTTAAATAATAAACATCCTGAAGTAATAATATTAAATGAAATGTATAAATACCCTTAAGATAATGTAATTAATGATATAATATATAAAAATGGGTAGTATATATTCCAAATAAAATATGTAAGTGGTGAACATGACATTTCTCTCACCGATGTAAAAAGTGAGATGAGAATCCATTACCTTGAGTTTCCTTTCAGGTGAACATCCTTTAACCTCATGTATAATAAACTTACATTAATTTTCTACTTTATTTATAAACCTTTTCGTTTTTAACAATAATTTTATTTCAATTTTTACTATTTTGTATACAACTACTTGAACAATTAATTTTACATAAGGTGTTTCAACCAAATTCGGTTTATGTGTCAAAAACAACTTTGGTAGGTGAAATACAGTCAAAGGGGTCATTATATAATATCCAAAGAATAATAATCATGATATAATTTTCATATTTATACATCACTTATAATTTTAAAATCAATCATTATATATGGTTATGAAAAATGAATCAATGTTATAATCATAGTGACAATAGGTCGTACATACGCGTGAGTAACGTTCTCACTTTTCAATGATCATTTTGGAAAGAAGGTAAGTAACACCATATCTTTATAAAATGATAATTATATAATAAATACCATGTTATTTAATCATATATACTTATATATAAAATTCTTGTGATTAAAAATAAATCACATCATGTTGAGTAGGCGGTAGTCCACACGTCCCTGACCAACATTATCACGTTTTAGTGTGTGAAAGAATAATAAAGAAAATGATATATATATATATATATACATATATAATTTATATAAAGGTACAAATTTCATTAATATCATATATATGTTTTTTATGTCTCATATATTTAGTTATAATCATCATTTATACATTCCATGTATCATGTGAACGAATCACATCGCTTTGAGGGGGCGATGTCCACACTTCCTCAAATGATGTTATTGTATTAACATAAAATGGAAAGTATTAAATGTATGTATTATAAAAGGATTAAATAAGTATAAATACATAATAAATATCACATGTAACATATATAAATAGATTTTCCATCATAATTTCCACCATGAGAGGTGGTAAGCGAAAAATGAACAATCATCGTTTCATGAGACAATAGTTCACCATATACGTAAACAATATATTCGTTACCAATTAGTTGGAGGTGTGTGTAAGTGTAGTTATAAAACTTTACATAAAAAAATTATAGTATATTTATTATAATGTATTTGTTACATAATAATGGAATAATAAGATATAAGGGGTTGGATAATGGAAATAAAATTAAAACACTTGAGAGAAGACGTTGCCTCTTAATCAGGTAACTTCTTTTGGTTTGTACCAAAATGATTCATTGGAAGGATTTATGCACAAATTGAGGCTTCAAGGTCAAGGGGATAGATTTTGGGATGCTATATGGGCATATACTATCCAAACCTAATGGGTTTGAGAGGTATGAAGAAGTGGGAGAGGTGGTGGCCTTTTATAGGGAAAGAAAATAACTTGGAATTTTTGGAAACAAATTAGGTGTACACATGTTCTTACCTAAAAAACTCAAAAGAAAACAAAAAAACTCAAGAATTTATGGTTCATGTTCAAATTATGGAATAAAATGGGTGTTGGAAAAGTGGATAGATCATTTCCCCCCTATGTTAAAGGTTTAGTCCTTTATTAAGCATAATTTTTCCTTAATAATTGTAATTAATTTTAATTACATTCACTAATAGTTTTGGTAAAAAATAATTTTACCTTATTATAAATTATAAAATATTATTATTAAAAATATGGTATCCATTTTTACAAATTAAAATCACATAAGTGGTAGAAATTAATTTAAAATTCATCACGCAGGTAGGACGCCAATTTGGGTTTTAAAAGTAAAAATGTCTAAAAGTTAGATAAGTTTTTACATTCAATTTAAAATTGAAATTGATCCAAATAACATAAATTATATTAATTGATAAAAATATTATCTAATTAAACTTTAAAACCAATTAAAATTATAATTTATATATATAAATAAATTATAAGAAAAAGTATTTTTGAACTAAAATTCAGTATTTTTAACTATTCATTAAAAATTGAAACGTTTCAGACAAATATAAAAATTTCACCCAAAACTAATTATAATATTTTTTTTCAAATACTATTTTTATTTTAAAATATTAAATCAATTAAAGTGTCAAAATTCATATTTAAAGTGGGTTCACTATTAAAAGATAGTAAAAATGCCTTAATAAAAATATTGATTTTTATGTGTAAAGTAGGGTTTGTTCTTATCTTATGCATATAATACCTAATATATGAATATAAAAAATATTTTATTGAATATATAACATATATATTTCATTAAAATCATTAATTAATTGTAATTAATTATGTTTATTAAGATAAAACTCCTTTGGAAGCATAAAAATAATAATATTTCTTTTTTTATATCCAATTGGTTCTTATTTTCATTTATCATTAATTGGTAACCAATTAATCTATTTTTATATTGGTGTAAACCATAATTTTTATAAGCTTGTTATTACTATTCATAACTACTAATTTAATATATAGTTTATATCATATTATATTAAATAATAATATTTTAAGAATATATTGTTATTTGGTGAAACTTGGTTTTGTGTGTAACACAAGATATCATGGAAGTCCACTCTTGGGTGCAATGCAAGCTATCAAAGAAAGTCGCTCTTGTATGTAACACAAGATATCGAGGAAGATCTCTCTTGTGTGTAACGTAATCTAACTCAGTGTTGTGTGCATTCAAATATATTGAATATTTTTTAAATTGTAAATATATTATAATGTATCCAGATATTATATTACCTTACGCTCTTGATATCTTTTGTCATACATGATATCAAATACAGTTTTCTTACTTTATAATTTCAGGGTGTTACATTATACCAACCTTGATTAAATTTCGTTCTCACAATTTAAACTCGATCTTGGTGATAGATTGTTTGATACTTACTATGTTTGAAATCCCACATCATGGAAGGGTTCATAAGTCATCCTCTACAAAAGAGAGAACGAGAATTACAAAGGTCACATGAACTACCATGTAACTCGGTCTCTAATTAGGTGAACATCAATGGAAGTATAGATACATACTTAGAGGAAAAGCGTAAATATTTATAGGGAGTGATTGAGGTCATAAATCACAAACAAGTGAATGATAAAAAGAAAGTTAGGGCCTCAAATCCATAAATATGCGATGATATAAAAGACCATAAGTTCAATAGAAATTAAGGTATTAGGACATCATTTTATTTCTAAGTCATTCTCCTAATTTTGGGTAATTATTTTACTAAGAATATAAGGAAATATTATTACTCTATAGGTTTCAATTTCATATGAACAATTATAAATTTTGGATGAGCTTTGATCAAATTATGATTCATTTGTTTATTACTAGAAATTAATTACCAATATTTTTTTTTATGTATGAAGCACTAAAATATACTTTAAAATATCTTAAAGTCTATAAAAGAGTGAAAAGTATAACTATTTTTATTTAACTATCTTCCAAAACCAATATGGTTAATAGATTAATATCTAATACTAAAAAAGTGATACTATTGGTTCATTATTAACATTTATTCATCAAATTGTTTAATTAAAAACAATGAAAAATTAACCAGGACATTGCGTAGGACAGTGGTTGGCATGAAACCCTTATCGTCCTTTTTTCTTGGGTTTAAGACCCATGGCCTTTCCAGATTTGATTGTTTGTCACCCGACTTTAAGGTTGTAATTTTCTAAAACCATATTAATATAATTTCAAAAAATAAATATGATGGACATACTTGAAATTAGGTTAATTTCTAAATAGAATTTTATCTACAGTTTTCAATATAACCTAAAAAAATACTTCATCCATTTTATTTTAATAGAGGTCCTTCCTTGGTCTAATATTTATCCATAATATCATTTCTAGGATTTATAAACCATGACACCTTATCTTAAATTGAAAACACCTTAGGTTTAACCTAGTTTATTTATTGTCAAAATACGTCATAATTTTTTTTGTAAAGAAAATATGAATTATCCTAAGAATATCCCCCAAGAGTGTCAAACTAGGCGTGCAGTAAGGCCCAGTTTGATGATCCCCACAGGAACCGGCATGAACCTCCTGCATGACTTGGGAAATATTGACTCCTTGAATGCAACGAAGGAGAACCCCATTAAACCCGAGCTTGAAAAGGATCTGCTCACAACTAGGACCGTCCTGGAGGGTAAGCTATAACGCACGACATTGAATTCTATTGTGCTCATCCTGATCTGCTGGGAGATTACAATTCTGAAGATACTCAACAAAGGGGATTCTCCAGTCATGAGTCACTTCAATCACTACATCCAGGAGACCTGGGGGTCCTGATGTGGAGGCGCCAGTGGTAAAGTGGCCCACCTACAGGCCGTCTTCATTATCTAGGGTAACATGAGCAATGAATCTCCAGTGTTCCACATGGATAATCAGATCATCCTACTAGGGATCCAAAAGTGATGCAGCTAGGCCGGCCAGGGTATCGGCTCAACCATTATAAGATTGAGGGAAATGAGTAGCTTCTAGCCGATATGGGAACTGGACCATTAGCTGGATAGTGTACTACAACAATGGTACAAGCTCTGGATTTTTGATGACATAGTCACCATTGAACTGCTTGATGACTATTTTAGAGTCTTCTTTCACATGAAAATGGGGCATATCAATTTCAAGGGCCAGCTCGAGGTCAGTGATGAGAGACTGATATTTTACCTCATTGTTGGAGTAGCCTTCCGACAATATGAATGAGTATGGCAGAATGGATTGTGTCGGGGTAATGAAGATGATACCCAGGCCTACTCTGCTGAGTCTGGGGTCATTGAGCCTTCTGTCGGTGGGGCTCCGGAAAGCTCCATCGAAGTGCATTTGCTAGCACGACTTGACTTGGTCTACCAAGAGAATTGCTTCATCGAGAAAATCGAGGTCCAGGGACTGGTCCACAGCAATGCTTTCCCTTTGATAGCCTTCTGAGGTATGAACCTGATATCGAAATACTGGAGGATTACTTCCCACCGAGCTAGTAGGACTATCAACATGGGGAAGTTCAGGATGTACTTCAGGCGATCTACCCGAGATACCAGCTGTACCTCATGATGTTTCAAGTAATGCTGCAACTTCTGTACTACGAATACGAGCACAAGGAAGCTCTTTTCAATAGAGGAGTATCTGGTCTCCGTATCTAGGAGAATGCGACTGAGGTAGTATAGGCTATTCACTATCCCCTTTTTGTTCTTCTGGGCGAGAAGGGCACCAAGATATCATTCTAGGGCGGTCACATAAAGGACCAACAACTTTCCAGAGATGGGTGGGATTAATACCGGAGGCCAGAGCATACTGCTTGATTTCCTCGAAAGCATTCTGACACTCTTTTTCCCACTCATAGATGGTGTCCTTCTTCATAAGTATAGAAAATGGCTTACATATACCGGAAAAATTTGTGATGAATCAGTGTATGTAGGCTATGTGGCCTTAGAAGCCTCAAAATTCCCAAATATTTCTCAGAGGAGAAATCTGGGTAATGGACTTGATATTATATGGGTCGATCTCAATGACCTTGTATCTGACAATGAAGCCAAGAAACTTTCTAGAGGTAACCCCAAAGGCACACTTCAATGGGTTCATCTTTAGGTGATGGGAAAAAAGGAAGCCAAACACTTTCTCAAGGTCACTGAGATGGTCCTGAAGCTGGCGAGATTTGACCACTAGGTAATCCACTTAACATTCCACCAACGTTCCGAGGATCAGCTTAAATATGAAGTGCATATCCAGATGATAGGTGGAACCTGCATTATTTAAACTGAAGGGCATGACTTGGTAACAAAATATACCTTGTGGTGCCCTGAAAGCTATAGAATCCTCATCCTCGAGGGAAATTTAGATCTAGTTATACCCAGAGTACCCATCCATGAAGGAGAGGTCTTGAAACCCATTTGTAGAATCGATCAATAATTTTGTCACAGGAAGGGGGAAATCATCCTTGGGACAGTGGCGGTTGAGATCCCAGAAGTCGTGCAGACTCTGATTTTTCCATTATTTTTTCTTATTGTCACAATATTGGCCAACCATTTAGGGTACTGAACCTCATTAATGAAATTTTCTCTGATGATCTTATCAACTTCGGCCTCAACAATGACACCGTGGGAAGGGTGCATCTTCCTGGGAGGCTGCTTGAACCCTCAGTGATTTATTGGGAGACCGAGGCGGTGGATGACTACTTGAGGAAATAGTCTTGGAATCTCATCATAACTCTAGGAAAATACATCATGGTGTTGTTTAAGGAAGTCTATTTATTAATGTTTCTCCTTGAGGGGCATGGCAGCACTGATCAATGTGGGTTTTGGGTCTGCCTCGCTACTGAGGTTCACTTGAACCAACTTGTCAATCATGGCGGAGATGCCCTCTTCAAAGGTGGGGGTAGAATCCTAAAAAAAAATTCCTTCGCTTTTGGAGGGGGAATCCTCAGTGGGAGGAGCTTCTTCTGAGTCGATAGCTCCCGATTGGAGGCTGGTACCAGCCTAAGCGGCGATGGATACCACTTCGGGGCACCCCTGTGCTACCGTAACCATAATGATGAAGGTTTTTGATCCAATCCCATTTGGCCTTCATCCCAAGGGGCCTTTCTTGATGATATCGAAGAAATAGTGGTGCATCGGCTTGAGTCGTTTAATTCTGGCCCGACGAAACAAGAAAGTATGATGTATTGACGTTGCCATGGGATGGACATCCCAATATCTTATGGGAGTATGAGGCTCCGGGATCACCTGAGCCTGGTTTGTATGGGAGTATGAGGTAATCTTACAGTGTCACTTAGACTTGGGAATGTCCTCCCACCTTATTCCAGAAACAATGAATCATTATCCCATGTCCAAAGTCATACCCTCCAATTGGTGGATTGGAATGATGTAGACGTCATCTAGATCCGTCCACAGGTCAGTTGCAGCCGTGACATGCTCAACCTCATTATCCTGAATCTTCTTGTCTTTTCTCTTGTAGTAATCGGCATATAGATAGTGGGATTCACAAGAGGAAAAGGGAGACATGTCACCTTTAATCACACCTACTCGACCATTAAGGGAGTACTTGAGGAACTAGTGATATGATGAGGGAACTGCCACATGCAGGTGGAGCCACGACCATCCCATCAATGCATTGTAGGTGGTGTCCTGGGAGACAACCATAAACTCAGTGCTGGCAAGTAGGCCACCGAACTGGGTCTTCAAACGGATCTTGCTGACTGGTGTCTGCTCTGTCCTATTATAACCTTGGATTATCAGGTCAGAGGGACTCAGATCATCGTTGGAAAATCCCAATTTTCATAGTGTTTGATTCGGGATTGGGTTGATTCCAGAGCCCGTGTCGATAAGAAAGCAATGAACCTCCATGCCATTGAACTGACCGATGATGTATAGTGGGTAAATGAGACCCTATATGGGAGAGCCTTCATCTTATACAAATAATGAGATGATGGCCTGACATTCATCATTATCAACCACCTTAGCATGAAATGCTTCTATGGATGCTACCTCCGTCTCAAACTAAAAGGGGCTTCTTAAAGCCTTGGCAAGGGCCTCACACATATCTGATGACAGGAGAAGTGACTCCAGGATGGAGAGATTTTCCGGAATGCTGTCAAGATGTTTTAGAACATCATACTTCTGTTCCAGGAATGAACTTCTGCTTACAGGAGGTCACCCTATGGTAGGAGGTATGGTGGGTTTTGCCAGCTGGACTGATGACTGATTGGTATTGGGAATATCCCGTTGCTCACTTGTCGAAGCCTGCAGAGTGACTCCTGGAAGAGGGATAAATGATTGAGAATAGCCTGTAATAGAGTGTGTCTGGTCATGACATGATCTAGGTGGCTCTTCCTGATCCAACAACACAAACGACAGCAAAGGTGGGCCTGATGTCACCAGATGAGAAGGTTGCACATGCTGAGCTCTGCGCTGATCCTGTTGCTTGGTTTTAGTAGCGTGCACAGCCTGGATGGAAGTGCTGACCGAGGCACTCTAACGGACCACATATCCGCGACTCCGTCAACACTAATGATGGCTAGGAACATTTCAAGGGTCTTCCCGGCGCCCCTCGTCATCAGAAATCATGTAGGGGTTTAACCGCTCTATGGTGTTAACCGAGGTGTACCCTTGACCGTCACTCAAGGAGTCATCCACTAATGGAAATATTATGGGAGGTATATCCATCTCTGAGGGCATGAAGTCATCGAGAGTACGGGATGAAGATGGCATTGGCATGCGACCTTGATTTCCCTTACGCTGCCGGTGTTTGCTTTTCTGGGAAGAGGGTGGTTGAGATGACGATACAGAAGTAGTAGCTACGGCTTCTGAAGGCTCTGGCTGATTCAGGCATGCAAGGATAACACCATGGATGTGGGAGACTGTTTTATGAGCCATCTCGGCATCATACCTCTAGGACCCATGGCTAGAAACCTAATGCCACTCACCTTCGCTGTTGTTTCTGCTATTTGACCTTACGAAGACGCATGCCACATGTACGAGAGCTAGGCCCAACTGGACTATGTTGTTATACACCTGATCCTGAAGCCAGTCTTTGAACACATAGCACTGTTTGAGGGTGTTCCCTACTATCCGGTGGTAGGGGTAGTAATTAGGGTGATCAGTGAGGTTCACCTCTTCTGGACTTCTACACTCAGGGAAACGTACAATCCCATGCTCTAGAGAACTTCATAAATAACAAGGTACCTGAGCCTCGTTGAATGAGTAGGTCCAGTTCATCCTATTCATGAAGGGGGACCTCAAAGCCTGACCCTAATACAGGGATGGGGGAGCCTGTCGGGGAGGTGGAGCTTGGTTATCTCACCTAAGCGGTGGTGACGCGTTGTGCTGGGGAACCTGCCGATTCTGAGGTGGACATTATTGGTTCGGAGGCTACGATTGAGGTGGATGGCCTCTACGAGGCTATGGAGGTGGATCCATGGGTTACAAGTCTAGTTACCTAGGGTCCTCTATCTAATCCACTATGGTGGGCTCAGCCTGGGCGACCCTTCTTGCGGGGATTTCCAGAGGAAACAAATGTGCCTGCTTAGCCTACTATAAGGCTTCCTCCAGGTGCTAGGCCTTATCAGAGAAGTCTCGGAATCCCCCAGGGTAGTTCTGGGTGATCAAAGAGGGGACCCGTTCTATATTGACGTTCCCTATGCACATCGTCAGTAATTGCTTCTGAGTCAGAAACATGTTGAGAGAGTATGTGATTCCTTTCCACTGGGAAACAAAGTCTACTACGCACTCATCAGGCCTCTGCTTTCACTTGAATAGTTCTGTAATACTCGTCTTCCGAATGGTGTAACTAAATTGGTAGAGGAATTGCCTATGGAGGTCCTCCCAGCTGGCCACTGACTCAATGGGAAGCTGTTTGTACCAGAAAAATGCCGACCCTTCCAATGTATGTACAAAACACCGGAGTTTTGCAGCTTCCTGCTACGCTGGAGTTCACAACATAGGGCCACATCTTTAGATAAAGTGGGCCAGGTGTTGGGGCAGGTCCCCCTTCCCATTAAAGGGGGAAAATGTGGGATTCTCGAAACCCGAGGGTGCTGGCATATCATCCACCCTTGATAGGTATGGCTTGCCATCAGGCGGTATTTCCACCTGTTGAGTCTCTAAAGTTTCGAGGCGGGTGATGAGTGCCGCTATTAGATTGTTTGGGTAGGGGTTCCTGTCTTGATAGGGATCCCTAACCACCAATGCGTTGGTGGGTTCTTCAACACGATAAGCATGCCCAGTGGCTCGCAGAGCGGCTAATGGAATGACCTGTGGGGCAGCTGTGGGAACCTAAGATGGGTATCGGGGATTGTCACACCATTCAAGGGGATTTGGAGAGACACACCATGCCCTCTTTCTATAAGTTTCAGCTTCAACCCTGTCTGCGTGGGAAAGATGGTCAGGGTCATCTAGAGGCAGTTCGCCTAGGGGGAGTTGTGCCTGCCCCTGCTGCCCCGGCCGAGGATCAATATTGTCCGGCCTTCACTCTTTAGTGCATTCATAAAGGATGTCGTCGAATATATTCTTCTATTCAGCGAGTTGCTGATGCAGTGCGGCTTTTTCAGGGTTGTCTTCCGCCTTCTATATTGAGCCATACGAGTCAGAGGGTTTGACAGCTCTGAGGAGTTCCTTGCCCTAGTTGGGATTCTGACTGAGGAATAATTCCTCGGTGGGCACGAGAAGACCCAGTATATTCCTATGTTGATGAGTAATCCTTACTGACAGATACAAGAAGTGTGAAACTCCCTCGGGGGGTAGGTCTTATCCAAGAATCTCTAGCTCGGTCTCACCCTCCGGCGGGTCGA
Organism: Viscum album; assembly: GCA_963277665.1. Lineage (NCBI taxonomy): Eukaryota > Viridiplantae > Streptophyta > Magnoliopsida > Santalales > Viscaceae > Viscum > Viscum album. The sequence goes on from OY728161.1 coordinate 1,423,828,163, forward strand.
CCATGTTAACCGCGACCCTACCTGGAGGCATATCCTCTATGTCGCATGAAAAATCGGTTTGTCACTGGATAGTTTTGAAGAGGAGGGCAGCGTACTGACCCCATAAATGGATCTACATGTGGGGAGAATCCTCTTTGATAATCCTACGGAGTACCCTAAAACTCTGAATGCACCATTGCTGGAGGGCCCTACGACGATCTGGTGACTCAGGGCGCTGGGCCACAGGGAGTGTGTAACAACCCAAAGTTTTTCAATGGAAATTCGCTTCTTATATTTATGTCATAAAATCACATGAAAGCACAACATAATAAACTAATAAGTGATAAGTTACCTTTAAACATAAGTTTTTCACTTCTGTGTTTGGAATTTCGGAAATCCAGCATACACGGTTGTGTTCAAGATGTTTTTCGGAGTCTAATAAAAAAAAATAATTTTTGGTGAATAGTAACCTATCCTAGTGAACAGTAACATACCCTTATGAATAGTGATATATCCTAATGAATAGTAACCTCACCTATGATAGTATAAAAATAATATTCAAGTTGGAAGTACGATATACCTATATTTTAGAATGAGTTAATGAATGTTTTAAAACTGGTTTTGATAATAAATTATTATTTTAATTAAATATTAAAATAATCATATTTATAAATTTATTTTTGAAAAAAGGAATTAATTTTTGGATTCTACACATCGAAAAATGGTTTGGGTAAATTTTTGGGATTTTTCTGAAATACTTGAATTTTTGATGAATAGTAGAATCTGATAATTTACAATAAATGCTAAATAATGGATTAATTGAGTCATCGATGATGATCTGCTGATGTAATCCCACTTTTTTTGAATTCACATGACCCATTTAATATTATTGGTCATGTAATACTTACTATTCCTTGTCTTGGGAAGAAATAATAAATTAATGGTTATAATATCATGAAATCCCTCCTCTCCTCCACTATAAAACCCCCCTTCACTCCCTCTTCTCTCCACTCCTCTCAAGCTCCAAGAATTCTCAAAATTCTGACCAAAACTCTCCCCAAGGTCCTCCCCCACGTCCAAAATCTCTCATACTCCTTAAAATACCAAAACCTCTCCCCTTAAGAGGTTCTCAAAGGAGGAAGTCTCAAGAGGTAAATTCTTCTTTCCAAATTTCTTCTTTTCATTTAAGTTCCTTTATTTTTTATTTTCTTTCCTCACCTCCTTTCACCATAATAGTATGATAAATCCAGTAGCATAAATGTACTGGAATTTATTCATGCTAGTGGTATATTTCATTATCTTCTCTCCTTTCCCCACCCTTTTATTTTAAAGAAATGAAAGCACCGTTTGAGATGTGCTAATTTAGCACATTCAAGGACAACAGTTTATCAATTTCTATTGTTATCTTTAATTCTGGTCATGAAACCATTTGTGTTATGGTTGAACCAGATTATTATATATGTAATATATCATATTTTTGGTTCTTTAATCTTTTGGTACAAATGGAATTAAGTTATAATGAAAAACACATTCTTTGTAATCAAACCCACCGAATAACAAAAACAGTTATCACTAAGGTTATATATGTAATAATTCCACATCACTATAAGTAACCTAATTAAAATTAAAACAATTTAATCTACTGGATATTAACTACAGAATTCAACTTCAATTCTGGACAACCAATTTCATCTTTCATATAATCCAAACTTGAATATAAGTGAACCGATCTTTTAAATCCAAGTAAACAAATGATCCCGAACAATGAAATTGAACATTATAACTAATCAAAAAAGGATTTGAATGAACTAAAAAGGGTTATAATAAATCAATTAAATATAAATTATTTTCTGTAACTATGAATTAATAATCCTAATTTGTTTATTCAGGTCATTAATAACAAGTGGAGAACACCACCAGATTTGAGGTAAGGGATCCTCTCCTTTTCTCTCTTAGTCAAGATTGTCCTCTATACTATGACTTTTTTTATGTGTACTATAAAATGATGGGGTATGTTTAGGAACCTCCACATACTTCTTTATGGATTTATAAGTGATGATAAATCCCTTTTCTCTCTCATCAATCCCTCTTGGTCACACCCGACACCATGCCGATAAAATCGTAACGAATTCTACCCAAACCTTCTTTGTTCTTTCGGGTTGCCTTATCTTTCTTTCAAAATGGTGTTATCTTATATATATATGTGAGTCTTATGAATTATGGTTATTTTTACAAGATTCTTATATCAAGACCCTTTCATCACATTCTTTCAGGGATATACACGATTTTGAAAGATTCCCTCTTTAGAACTTTTCGATAAGACAACCTGTTTTAAGGGTACTTCCCAAAATTTTACCCAAATTTCAAGTGCACTCTATCCTATGTTTTAAAACACCATTGTATTTATAAAATAAGTATTTTTATTATGAAAAAATTCTTGGTAAAATTCTGGCTTTATATAAAATAATGTCCTCTTTTCTATTTGAAAATCTCTAGAGTGTTTTCCTTAAAACTGCACAAAAATTTTTTAATGCTAATGTTTCTAAAATACATTTTTTATATGTGATCACTTATATTTGACACCACATACAATGTTATATGCCTATTTTACCCCATTAATGTCCATGTATGTTATAATCCCTTCCTTTCATGGACACTTTCGTGATACGCCCATTGGATATGTTTTATGTCATGATTGTGGTACCCAATTCTTTCCATGGGTAACCTTATGTTTATTTGTGGTTTATTATGTATGATTATTTATGTGGCAAGATTATTTATGTGAAAATAATATTCATGAAAATGTTAAGATGGGTGCGCCCAGATAGCGCTCCAATGCATTGGGTAAGGGTAAGTCTCATGAGATGCGATGTGAAACAGGATTAGCGGTTAGCCTTGACCCGTACTTAAATGGGAAATGGGATTGGCTGTTAGCCTTGACCCATACTAAAGATATTATTTATGATTATGAAACATTTATATGATTCCATGCTTATATGATCCCATGCTTATATTAAATTATTTCTTAAGTTTCATGCTTTGGATATCATTATGTCATGCCTCTTAACTCATGTGCTTGAGATGTATCCTTATGCTCATTCCTTTACTGGGATTTTTAACTCCTCCCTTTGTTCATGTGTTCCCCAGGGTACCCTATGCAGATGTAAGAGCTCGAAGGAAGTTAGAAGCTCTTTATGGAGATTAAATAAAGAAGTTTTTTTAGTCCCATGTTTTATGTTATATGTACCTAGTCTTCCTAGACACTATACTTAACAATCCTTGGCTTGTAATCTGATGATTAATTATGCTTAAAATCATGAAATGTTTTATGTAAAAGGCTTGGGTCGCTATAGTTGGTATCATAGGATGGTCTAGTTATTTTTGGAGATTAGGAACATGGTACCTTAGTGAGAACCTTAAGGATGAGACTAAGTGTAAGGAAACAGTCCTAAATTTTGGTGAGTATAGAGTAAGTAGTTTATCAAGAAAATACATCCATGTCTAGATATGAGTAGGTAGAGACGGATCTGGCACAAATGTATCTAGGAGTAAAACTCGAAAACACCACTTTGAGCTAGACTCGAACGGAAACTGGTGCACGACAACGAGCCTTGCTTCACTCTTGGTTACGACACTCCTAGTGGATATGCTTTGGTAGATTTACGAGCTTAGTACAAACCATTATTAAGGGAAAAAAAGAATCCCATAATAATATAAGTTAAGAAATAGATCGAGGATAACCTAGATATAAACCTAAGGAATCATAAGTCAGGATATACTTTTTCTTTATAAGTTCATACTTTTATGTTCAAAGTTTCTTTTTATGCTAAATAGATAAGTATTCAAGACCTCTAATTATACATTCTTTTTCTTAGTTAATGGTGGGAAATAGAAGAACACATTCCAACAACCAATGTGATAGGCAATGTAATGATTTCCTTAATTACATGCTTGATGTGATGGAAGCGGGTGCTCAAAACTTCATGGAAGTACTTACTCAGTTGGATCGAGTTATGAATAATAACTTCCATTAGGTGGAACATCCCCCTCCTCTATGAAAAGAGCAAGTTGTCATAGAATCCTTCATGTGGCAAAGGCCTCCCATGTTTAGCGGGTCTTCTGATCCCCTCCTCGCAGAACAATGGATTAACTCCATTGAAAAGATTTTATCTGTCCTTTAGTGCTTAGAAGAAGAGAAAGTTGTACTGGAAGTCTATCATTTTGATGGGGAAGCTGATCAGTGGTGGACACTGATCAAGAATACGAAGTTCCAAGAGGAAATTGATTCCATAGATTGGGAGGAATTCAAGAGGATGTTTTTCAACAAATATTTTCCTTGAAACCTCCATCTCAAGATGGAAAGAGAGTTCCTTGGACTCAAGAAGAAGGAAGATGAGTCTATCAGGGTGTATGAAGTGAACTTTACAAGGCTTGAAAGGTACGCCTCTGGCTTTGTCATGAACACCGAAAGCAAGATGGATCGCTTCTTTAGTGGACTAAATCCAAGTCTACGAAAAGTGTTGGCAATTAGAGACTTCGACAGCTATGAGGAGATTGTCCGTTGTACCCTCAAGGTTGAAATGGAGATTGGAGACTCTCAGTGGTCTCATGGGCCTAGTGAAAAGAAATGGAAAATGGAGAACAACATGGGTGGTTCATCAAACAAATCCCATGATGGAAAGAAGCCTCACTTTTCCCTTTGCAAGAATTGTGGGAAGCAACATCTTGGTGACTGTCTCACGGGAACCAATAATTGCTTCAAATGCGGAAAGTTTGGTCATATGGCCAAGAACTTCTGAAGGGATATGAAAAATCCCACTAATGTTGAAGAAGAATGGAAGGTTCAGATCAACACTCATCCTGCAGTGCAGTGTTTTAACTGCAAGGATCTTGGGTATTATTTGAACAATTTCCCTAAGCTGAGGGTTGTTAAAGGAAATCAACAACAACCTCCAAGGCAACAAGGAAGGGCTTATGCTATCACTACTACTGAGGTGGAGCTAGAAAACGATGTGGTGACAGGTACTCTTGTTATTCATTCAAGAATAGCGAATGTACTATTTGATTCTGGTTCTATGCATTCTTTCATATCTTGCAAGTTTAGTAGAACTATTCAAACACCACCTCAAAATTTGGAGGAAAAGTTATCTGTGAGAACAGCGAATGGGGAAATTATTTCATCCATGGTTTATAACTCCTCCCCAGTTAATGTTTGTGTACTGAACCTCCCAGAAAATCTTGTCATACTTCCTTTAGTAGAGTTAGACGCTATCTTGGGCATGGATTGGCTATCTTTGTACAAGGACAACATCAATTGTCGGGAAAGGGAGATTACTCTTCACATCCCGAAGCATCATCCGATTATTTACCAGTGCAAGGAGGAAGATGAGTCTCCTTTATAATCTTCGTATCAAGTTTGGATATTTCTTCCTTATGAGCTTGCATACCTAGCTCAAATGATTGATACAAAGGAGAGAATCATGCTTGAAGACATGCCCATCGTGAGGGATTACACTGATGTATTCCCCGAAGAGCTTCCTGGTCTTCCCCCTGACCAAGAGGTTGAATTATCAATTGAACTTATCCCTGGATCTATGAAAATATCAAAGAAACCTTATAGAATGGCCACCGTAGAGCTGGAAGAGATGAAGAAAAAGTTACAGTAGAATATGGAGAAGGGTTTTATACGCCCGAGTGCTTCACCGTGGGGTTCTCCAGTCCTCTTCTTCAAGAATAAGGATGGATCAATGCGCCTCTGAATTGATTATCGTGAGCTCAATAAAATCACTATAAATAACAAGTATCCCCTTCCACAGATAGATGACTTGTTCGATCAGCTTCGTGGGGCAAGTTATTTCTCTAAGGTGAACCTTCAGTCGGGATATCACCAACTAAAGGTGAGGAAGGAAGAAATTCCTAAGACTGCCTTTCGAATGAGGTATGGAGACTATGAGTTCATAGTGATGCCCTTTAGACTCACTAATGCTCCAGAAATTTTCATGTATTTAATGAATAGAGTCTTTAGATATTACCTCGACAAATTTGTGGTGGTCTTTATTGATGATATTCTGATATACTCCAAGACCAAGGAGGAACATGAGGAGCATTTGGAAACTGTGTTAAAGACTTGCGAAGGGAGAAGTTGTATGAAAAGTATAGTAAATGTGAGTTCTGGATGGAGGAAATATCATTCTTGGGGCATGTTATCACCAGGAAATGGATATCTGTGGACCCTTCCAAGATGAAGGCAATTGAAGAGTGGACGATGGCAACTTCTGTAACAGAGATCCGCAGCTTTTTAGGTCTATCTGGGGATTATCGATGATTCATGAAGAACTTTTCATGATTATCAAACCCAATGACCAAGCTGACACGGAAGGGAGTAAAGTTCGTCTGGACATAGGAATGTGAAGACTATTTCAAGGAGTTGAAAAAGAGGCTTATCACTACACTGGTACTCACACTCCCTTCAAGTGGAGAACTCTTTGTGGTGTATTATGATGCTTCTAAGAAATTATTAGGCTGTGTGCTAATGAAAAATGATAAAGTGATAGCCTATGCCTCAAGGCAGCTGAAAATCCATGAGAAAAACTATCCCATGCATGATCTGGAGTTGGCAGCTGTGATCTTCGCATTGAAAATCAGGTGGCATTATCTCTATGGGGGAAAATGTGAGATATATACTGACCACAAGAGTCTCAAATATATATTCACATATAAATAGCTTAATATGCACCAATGAAGATGGATAGAGATCATAAAGGATTATGACTTCTCAATCCACTTCCATCCCGGTAAGGCAAACAAGGTGGCAGATACTCTAAGTAGAAAGGATCCTGCATCTTTATGAATGATGAGAATTGAAAAGGATACGATCTTCTTAGATTTGAAAAGGATAGACATGGGAATCATTAAGGGAGGAAAATCATCAATCCTTTCTCAAATGATTGCTTAACCATCCCTCATGGAGAAAATAAAGGTTGCTCAAATAAAGGATGTGGAAATTCAAAAAAGGGTGGAAGCTGTTAAAAATGGGAAATCCTCCGATTTCAAAGTTGATGAGGAAGGATTTGTAAGATTTGGGACACAATTATGTGTACCATTTGATCCAGAGAAAAAGAAGGAGCTATTGAATGATGCACATAGTTCAACCTTATATATCCATCCTGTGAGTACCAAAATGTACCATGATCCCCGCGAACACTTCTAGTGGGATAACATGAAGAAGGAGATTGCAGAATATATATCAAGGTGATTGGTATGTCAGCAAGTTAAAGCTGAGCGAAAAAAGTCCAAAGGTATGATGCATCCATTGCCTATACCCATGTGGAAATAGGAAAATGTTACTATGGACTTTGTCACGGGTCTCCCGAAGACGTCAAAGGGAAATAATGCGATATGGGTTGTGGTTGATCGACTCACCAAGACATCCCATTTCATCGCTATTTGGGAAGATCTCTCTCTTGAACAACTTGCAATGTTATATGTGATGGAAGTGGTGAGACTACACGGTGTTCCACTCTTAATTGTCTCTGACCGTGATCTAAGGTTCACATCTAAATTTTGGAGGAGCCTTTAACATTCTTTGAGTACTGAATTAAATTTTAGCACGACCTATCACCCCCAAACTGATGGACAGTCTGAAAGAACTATTCAGATGCTTGAAGATATGCTTAGAGCCTGCTCTCTAGAATTCAAAGGTGGATGGGATCAGCATCTCCCATTGGTTGAGTTCTCATACAACAATAGCTTCCACTCGAGTATTCAGATGACTCCATATGAAGATCTGTATGGAAAGCGATGTAGAACTCCAACCTGTTGGGATAAAGTTGGAGAAAGAAAGCTACTTGGACCCGATATTGTTCAAGAGATGACAGAGAAGGTTCAAGTCATCCATAAACACATCAAAACTTCTCAAAGTCGGAAAAATAGCTATGCTGACAACCGTCGAAGGGACTTGGAGTTCGACATTGGAGATAATGTCTTCCTTCGAATATCTCCATGGAAGAGAGTCATGCGATTCGGGAAGAAAGGGAAGCTAAGCCCAAGGTATATTGGCCCCTTTGAGATCCTTGACCGCATAGGATCCGTGGCCTATCAGCTTGAACTTCCAAAGAATATGGCTCGAGTTCATGATGTTTTCCATGTATCACTCTTGAGGAAGTACATACCTGATCCCTCACATGTACTAATCTCAGAGGTGGTGCAGCTGGAAGATGATCTCTCCTATGAAGAGAAGCCAATAAAGATTCTGGATCAGAGAGATAAAGTTCTACGAAACAAGACAAAACATCCTGTCAAAGTGTTGTGGAGGAACCATAAGTTTGAGGAAGCAACATGGGAACTGGAGGAAGCAATGAAGGAAAAGTACCTGCACCTGTTTTTGTCTTAGTATGTAAAATGAAATTTCGAGGGTAAAATTTCATAAGGGGGGAAGAATGTAACAACCTAAAGTTTTTCAATGGAAATTTCCTTCTTATATTTTTGTCATAAAATCACATGAAAGCACAACATAATGAACTACTAAGTGATAAGTGACCTTTAAACATAAGTTTGTCACTTCTGTGTTTGAAATTTCGAAAATCCGGCATACACGGTTTTGTTCAAGATGTTTTTTGGAGTATAATAAAACAAAAATAATTTTTGGTGAATAGTAACCTACCCTAATGAATAGTAACATACCCTTATGAATAGTGATATAACGTAATGAATAGTAACCTCACCTATGATAGTATAAAAATAATATTCAAGTTGGAAGTATGATATACCTATATTTTAGAATGAGTTAATGAATGTTTTAAAACTGGTTTTGATAATAAATTATTATTTTAATTAAATATTAAAACAATAATATTTATAAAATTATTTTTGAAAAATGGAATTCATTTTTTGGATTCTAAATGTTGAAAAATGTTTAAGGTGAATTTTTGGGATTTTTCTGAAATACTTGAATTTTTTATGAATAGTAGAATTCGATAATTTATAATAAATGCTAAATAATGGATTAATTGAGTCATCGATGATGATCTGCTGATGTAAGACCACTTGGATAGAATTTACATGACCCATTTACTATTGTTGGTCATGGAATACTTACTATTCCTTGTCTTGGGAATAAATAATAAATTAATGATTATAATATCATGAAATCCCTCCTCTCCTCCACTATAAAACCCCCCCTTCACTCCCTCTTCTCTCCACTCCTCTCAAGCTCCAAGCCTTCTCTAAATTCTGCCCAAACCTCTCCCCAAGGTCCTCCCCCACGTCCAAAATCTCCTATCCTCATCAAAATACCAAAACCTCTCCCCTTAAGAGGTTCTCAAAGGAGGAAGTCTCAAGAGGTAAATTCCTCTTTCCAAATTTCTTCTTTTCTTTTAAGTTCCTTTCTTTTTTATTTTCTTTCCTCACTTCCCTTCACCATAATAGTATGATAAATCCAGTAGCATACATGTACTGGAATTTCTTCATGCTAGTGGTATATTTCATTATCTTCTATCCTTTCCCCACCCTTTTATTTTAAAGAAATGAAAGCACCGTTTGAGATGTGCTAATTTAGCACATTCAAGGACAACAGTTTATCAATTTCTATTATTATCTTTAATTCTGGTCATGAAAAAATTTGTGTTATGGTTGAAAAAAATTATTATATATGTAATATATCTTATTTTTGGTTCTGTAATATTTTGGTACAAATGTAATTAAGTTATAATGAAAAACAAATTCTTTGTAATCAAACCCACCGAATAATAAAAACAGTTATCACTAAGGTTATATATGTAATAATTAAACATCACTCTAAGTAACCTAATTAAAATTAAAACCATGTAATCTAATGGATATTAACTAAATAATTTAACTTCAATTCTGTACAACCACTTTCATCTTGCATATAATCCAAACTTGAATATAAGTGAACCAATCTTTTAAAGCCAAGTAAACAAACGAGCCCGAACAATGAAATTGAACCTTATAACTAATAAAAAAATATTTTAATGAACTAAAAATGGTTATAATAAATAAATTACATATAAATTAGGTTCTTTACCTATGAATTAATAATCCTAATTTTTTTATTCAGGTCATTAATAACAAGTGGAGAACACCACTGGATTTGAGGTAAGAGATCCTCTCCTTTTCTCTCTTATCCAAGATTGTACTCTATACTATGTCTTTTTATGTGTACTAGAAAATTATGGGGTATGTTTAAGAGCCTCCCCCATAATTTCTTCTAGATTTATAAGTGATGAAAAATCCCATTTCTCTCTCATCAATCCCTCTTGGTCACACCTGACACCATGCCGATAAAATCGTAACGAATTCTACCCGAACCTTCTTTGTTATTTCGGGTTGCCTTATATTTCTTTCAAAATGGTGTTATCTTATATATATATGTGAGTATTATGAATTCTGGTTATTTTTAAAAGATTCTTATATCAATACCCTTTCATCCCATTCTTTCAGGGATATACATGATTTTGAAAGATTCCGTCCTTAAAACTTTCCGATAAGCCAACCTGTTTTAAGGGGACTTCCCAAATTTTTACCCAAATTTCAAGTGAACTCTATCCTATGTTTTATAAAACCATTGTATTTATAAAATCTATATTTTTATTATGAAAACATTTTTAGTAAAATTCTGGTTTTATATAAAATAATGTTCTCTTTTCTATTTGAAAATCTCTAGAGTGTTTTCCTTAAAACTGCACAAAAATGTTTTAATGCTAATGTTTCTAAAATATATTTTTTTATATGTGGTCACTTATATTTGACACCACATACCATGTTATATGCCTATTTTACCCTATTAATGTCCATGTATGTTCTAATCCCTTCCTTTCATGGACACTTTCATGATACGCCCATTGGATATGTTTTATGTCATGATTGTGGTACCCAATTCTTTCCATGGGTAACCTTATGTTTATGTATGGTTGATTATGTATGATTATTTATGTGGAAATATTATTTATGTGGAAAGAATATTCATGAAAATTTTGAGATGGATGCACCTAGATAGATCTCCAATGCTTTGGGTAAGGGTAGGTCTCATGAGATGCGATGTGAAATGGGATTGGTGGTTAGCCTTGACCCGTACTAAATATATGATTTATGATTCGGCCACATTTATATGATTCCATGCTTATATGATCCCATGATTATATTAAATGATTTCATAAGTTTAATGCTTTGGATATCATTATGTCATTCCTCTTAACTCATGTGATTGAGATGTATCCTTATGTTCATTCCTTTACTGGGCTTTTTAGCTCAACCCTTTGTTCATGTGTTCCCCAGGGTACCCTATGTAGATGTAAGAGATCAAAGGAAGTTAGAGGCTCTTTATGGAGATTAAATAAAGAAGTGTTTTTTAGTCCCATGTTTTATGTTATATGTACCTAGTCTTCCAAGACACTAGACTTAACGATCCTTGGCTTGTACTCTGATGATTAATTATGCTTAAAATCATGAAATGTTTTATGTAAAAGGCTTGGGTCGCTATAGAGTGTGAGAAAATCAACCAGCTAGCATTTCTTTCCAATGTCTTTGAAATGTGCTTGGATCTTAGGGTAAGCCACACGCTGATGAAGAAGATAGAAATGAGTCACCCAGAGGGTCTGGTGAAAACACTCAAATTCCTCTTTGGTGAGGGATTCTAGAACACAAAAACTCATCGTTGCAATCAAACAAAACATCTCAAGGAAGTGGCCTACTGCAAGGATGTACCATAAGCTCCCAAGCCTAGATTCAGGGTCTATCCCTTCATTTCCCCACTCATCTACTGGAGGAGCATGGGGAACCGGTAGTGGTACCGAAGTAGACTACTAGGATAGTGGGCTGGCCAGTGGAGAATACAATGAGAGAGATGACAAACCGCCATATCTCAAGATACCCTCTGAAGAGCATAGTGACTTAGCCACGACATCATAGTATGATGGGATGATGACCGCAGTTTACGACATGGGGACCACAATTGATGGCGGTGGACCACACTGTTGCTCGTCTACCATTGGTCCCCAGAATATCTCTCTGTGATCTCTAGTCATGGTAGAGAGTGCTTCTGGTGAGGATGGTGGCGATTGTACGGTCGTAACCTATAGAGTTTCCAAATTTTCGTCCTCCTAGATATACCTGTGGAGGGAGGTGGGAATCTGATGGACCTCACATTCTGGAAGTATTAGGATGATGTGCCTTGTTTCTGCCCTATCCCTTGATAGGTGAGGGTTCCATTGCTGAGTCGTATTCTGACTCAGAATCTGAGAAGCAGAGTGGCTTGATCTCGGTATGAATCTTCCCAGCATTTTTTTATGGTGGTGACGAACTGACCTCCTTCCTCTATATGGTTCTTTGGGAAATGAGATGTTTCTGGAATGAGGAGGTCTCTCGGCTATATTGGTGCTGGGGTGGGGTGGAATTCCGCCTGAGTAAGCCGGGGTGCGTGGCACACCGGGATAGATTTCGAAGGGAACACGTGGAGGATATCTGTGTCCACTGATTGATGTGTGGAGGGAATCTCCACGGGGAATGTTGGAGAGGGTAGGACTTCCGCCAGAGCTGATAGGAGCATGGGTGGGACCCCCATGATTTCTTCCCCTAGCAGTGCTAGTGTGAGGAAGGTCCTCATACTGGTTAAGTCAAACATAGGTAGGACCTCCATGATGGGTGATGGTGAAGCGAAGCTGACCTTCACCCCCTCTAATTGATGAGGTGAGGAGGACCTTCTCCAGCTGTTGTGAGGACATGGGGAGGCCCCCCATACTGGAGATTGACCAGATGTGCGATGCACCAACCCCGGTGGTCTGTGCTGGGAGGAATGACTCTATATCCCATATAATGAGCAAGAGAGAGGCTTACATGCTGAGTGTCACCATCATGGGGAGGTCCCTCATTCGAACCGAAGGTGGCACAAGGTGGACCTCTACGATGAGCTTGGAAGTGGGGAAGACCCGTGTTCTCCATAGTGGTGGTATGGGGAGGACCTTCATACTAGCGGTGGCCATTACCTGCGCCGACGGCCGAGAGAGTCGACCTGGCTTGCCCGTGGGGTGGTTGGGGCCTTGATCTGGGCCGGGTATACAAGTTCCCATGCTTAGTGAATGCTGGGGGATGATGAAACAAATCGGCAGTGGCGTGAGCCACAGTAGTTGATGTACACACCCCTTGGAGGGCGGCATCCTCGGCCTGTGCCCGGTGCTGCCATCGGGTCAGCCGGACTAGGGCCAGTGGTGCAAGGGCATGGCTTACCTACTCCTCGAATGGTGGGACCAGATGGAGGAAGTGGCGCATCCTAGTGGGTGCCCTCCTTTGGAGACCCTAAAATGAGATCTTGGCTGAACTGGCCCAGATATCCCCTACCTTGTTAGCGTAGGGGATAGAGTCATCGAGGAGTTATGGGGAGAGGCTCCTGAAACAATTGCCTGTTGGAGTGGTGAGTAGTGGCTCCCTGCGTGACCCTTGGGGGTAACATTAGTGATGAGGCACATACACCTCCAGATCCTGGTGAGCCATATCCCAAGTCTAGATAATACCCTACTCCTCATATCGGCGTACGAGGCCGTTGATCACCCTCCGCTAAATGAATTCAGATGGAGAGATGGGGTGTGGGCGCCCAACAGCTATGGTTGTGGAGATTTATGTCAAAGCGGTGGAGTAGCGTGGGACTGCTGCGTTGGAATTTCCCCCACCTCTGTGTCGGTGGGTGGGTGACGATCAGGCTCCTGGTGCAGTAGCTTGGTTCCTAAAAAGCTGGGAGATTAAGCCATTAGTGCTGAAACAAAGAAATCGACATCCAGTGCCCTAGCGCCATTATGTCTCCCATAGCTTGGTAAGAAGGATCCACGCTGACAACGTCATAGACCGGGATGTCCAATGTTTTGACTACCCCAACTTCTGGTGAGTTTAACGCCAGGCCCACTATTTTCTTGGCGGGACCCGGTGCCAGATGACTGGATTCGATGACATGCCAATCCACTAATGCCTCGAACACTACTAATCTCCATATTGAGGAGAAGAACTTCTTGTCAGGTTCACCATTTCTATTTCCAATGCTTTCTTCGGGGCACGCGCAGCCATCCATGGAGGGCGCGGAGTTGTTTCCCCGCATTCCCACTTTCCAAAGTCAGGAGACATCTGTCGCTTATTTAGGGACATTTTATCCTTGATTGAAACAGGATGATGGGATGCCGGTTCTTCCTTCCATGGATTCCTCCTCGAAACTCATCACCTAGTCCAGGTATCCCTTATAGATTAAGATGTTGTTCATGAAACTCTTCCCAGTGCCATGTATTCATGGACACTGGTTAATTACACTACTTCTATTGGGAAATTCCAAGTGTTCAGTCAGGGTAGCAACCTTTAGTCAGGGGAGTAGTCACACTGGACATCACTGGCGTGTCTGGACGGTGGAACACTAGCGTGTATGGGTTTCTTTCCCTTATTATAGGGCTTCTCGAGGGAACGTAAGCCTGAGGCATCCCATGTCATACGCGGGAAATTATATGCCATAGGCATGTATCTGAGGTTTTTCTCATCTTCTCATTTTTAACACAGGGTATGCCATGAGTTTAACATCTAGAAGAGACGAATCAAACTGATCGGAATAATGATTAAAGTGAATCAGATGGGTGTAAAACCTATAGGGAACACTGGTATTGGGACTAACACGTGGTTAGCTACTCAATTATTGTTAAAGTGCATGGGGAATGATGTGGCATGATCCCACTGGGATGTGGCGGCCCGATTAATAATCAGGATGGATAATGGAAAGTTGAATTAAGTGGAGGGGGAATGATATGGAACTGATGTGAGGATAACGGTGATGTTGGTATTGAGCCTTGAAGAGACTTCATATGTATTCCCATGAAATGGAATCAAAGTCCGCGTAGTTTGGTGGGATGATGGGACACTTGAGGTGATGACCTATGAGAATATTTGCATAGATAGGACCCATAGGAAGTGGAACCTTTGGGTTGGGGGCATGAACTTCCCGAAACACATAGGCTAGAGGGAGAGATCATGATGAGACATGAGTGATGGGGTTTGACCTCAAGGAGTATTCCTACATATCCCCATGGCAGGTAATCAAAGTATATGTAGTTCATCTGAAGACAAATTACCACTGATTGGGGACTTCAACAACTTACCGTCGATTGGGGTATTTCAACGGCTTACCGTAGAATGTGGTTAATAATGGATTACCAATGACTGGGGTTGAAAAAGACCTACCAATGATTGGGGTGACAATGGATTATCACTGGTTGGGGTCACAATGGCTTACCACTGGTTGGGGTCACAATGGCTTAACACTGGTTGGGGTCACAACAACTTACTGCTGGTTGGGGTGACAACAACTTACCACTGATTGGGGTCACAAAGGCTTACCATTGGTTGGGTTTGAACCTCATAGAGGCTTCCTACATACCCTGTCTAGGAGATAATGATCAAATCCTACATAGTTCGGTGGGTGATTAGTGAACCAACGTGAAGATGGTTGGGGCCAATGGTTGTTGGGATTGAACCTCAGGGAGTCTTCCTACGTACCCTGTTTAAGAGACAGGGATCAAAGACCACATAGTTCAGAAGTGGGAACCGTCATGAAGGGGGTTGGAACCAATGGTTGTTGGGCTTGAACCTCATAGAGGCTTCCTATGTACCTTGCCTCGGAAAGGATCAAAGTCCATATAGTTCAGGTGGGAACCAATGTGAATGGGGTCAGAACCAATGATTGTTGGGCTTGAACCTCAGGGAGGCTTCCTACGTACCTTACCTTGGAAAGGATCAAAGTCCAAGTAGTTTATGAGTGGGGTTTGGGGATTACACTCTTGGATGCTCAGAGAGG
Source organism: Viscum album (assembly GCA_963277665.1). Lineage (NCBI taxonomy): Eukaryota > Viridiplantae > Streptophyta > Magnoliopsida > Santalales > Viscaceae > Viscum > Viscum album. Next base: position 1,423,843,977 of record OY728161.1, read on the forward strand.
ATGTCGTAGTCAATGCTTACTCTAAGCCCACATGGGTCATGCTCGGTGTGAGAAACAAGAGGCAGCAAAGGACTGATGATCACATCATGGAAGGTGCGACCGTGGGAAGTGGAATGGGGGCTTACACATTTTTAGCAACCCAAAGAGGAAACAAGGGCTTATGCGTGGTACGCGGCCTGAAGTGATGGAGATTTGGACTTACTCCAGGGTGGAGGCCTGGGTAGTGACAAAGCCCAAAGGGAGATGGATTTGGCACCAAGGAAGAGAGGAGGAGTGGGGGTGCTACCTCCCTCAAGAAAAGCTATGGACTTACACCAAGGTGGTCCCCCTTTCCCCATAGATAGACACCACTCCAATAAAGATGATCTCATTCCATGTGAGGAATGATTTCACTCCCATAGAGACCAGCGGGAGTGCAGAATGTCCAAGGTGGGGGAACCCCGCATACGACACACGGGGCGGGGTTACAATTTAGCATCATGTGCTGAGGATGATGGCACTTTGTAGTTTAACATCCTATAGCTCAGATGAGAGGGATGCACGATGCACCCCTAGGACTTACATAACCGATACCTCCCGTCCCTTAGGGAAGGGAATGCTTCAGCAATGCTGTGGTGATGGGGTGTTGTGGAGCGATCCATTGAGGGGTCCACGTTAGTGTGGCTATACGAAGAAGCAATAGCCATTAGCATGCCTATGCAAAGAAGCATGAGTCAAAGAAATGCAATGGGAAATACCACCCAAGGGACCATGAAATTGCTTTGTGCAAACCCGAGGGGCTGTATAGGAGAAGGAGTTACAGAGCAAATGGGTTCATATGTAGAAGCCTTGTGAAGCTTTGGTGCTCCATGTAGTGGAGGAGCCTTTGTGAAGGGAGTGATTTGCGAAGTGAAGTGGCCAAGCCTAGACATAGGGCATAGGTGCATATGGAAGGTGATTCGTTAAGTGGAAAGTCGTTCATGAATCACTGCTTCATGAAGAAAGGGTGCCTTGCGAAGCATAGCAGTGTGAAGCAATATGATTCACAAGGCACAGTGACCCTGCCTTAGCATGCGGGTCACACATGCATGGAGGGTACTTCGTGAAGCATGAGTGCTCCACGAAGGCCCAAGTCCCTTTGTGGATATCCTTCCTTCGCGAAGGCCCGTGGGCTCCGCGAAGGGTATCCCTCTTTAAAGAGGGGTGGAATTCATGCAAAGGGGAAGACACTTCGTGATGCAAAAGTACCTTGAAAAGCTCATTGTTCGCATAACAGAAATTGCTTTGAGAAATGGGATCTCAGAAGGCAAAAGGTTGGAGGATCCGTCCTTTAGGCTTGATTGGAGCCTAGTATTTATTAGCAAGAGGAACCGCATAGCAGATCTCACTCGACACGAAGCTAGATCTCACTCCACGGCGGTTCCCGAATGTCAAAGGGGTTTGCGGAGCATCCCGCATCCTCATTCCATAGCGGGTTCGAGAACGTCGAAGGGGTTCATGGAGCATCCCACCTCCTCGCTCCATGGAGGGCTCGTGAACATGAAAGGGGTTTGTGGAGAATCCCTTCTCCTTGCTTCGTGGCAGGTTCACGAAGGAAGAGTTGGGTGTTGTCCGTGAGGCCCCGGGGGTATGCGATGGTTCTTCGCGAGGCAGTTCCTAATCCTTTCTATTTGTTATCGTTCTTCCCAAATTTTGGCACCAACAACATTTTAAATTCATTTCAAAATTTCCATGAAGCTACATTTTAGTGTCACTGATTCACCGCATCACAGTGCTACTGAGTCACTACATAACATTGAAGAAATAAAATAAAATAAATTTTTTAAGTATATTTTATTTTTCTCTTAAAACATCCATAAATTAATTTTTTGTAGCCGACCCATGCCAGCTGATGTTCGGACCCACCTAAGTTAAAATCGCTACTCTGAGCTCAACGATACCCTCAAATGTTTTATTTGATCACCCATTTAGAAGTTACTAAAACTGTATACGAGTGCTATTTTTAATAAACATAAAAATAGTTCAAACATTTATTCCGGTCACCCTGGGCCTCATAATCACATGTCGTATCCATGACTGTTCTTGAAATAATCCCATATAATTTTAAAAAAAATACATGGAAAATACAGGTTATTATAATTGGATTCCATGTTTCCTATTTACATGGTAGCCTTACCATCAAGACCCTTTAGAAGACGCTTTACAAAATATCAAGTAAAAACCCATCTAAGGTGGCTTTACAAATGAATCATCCCCTGAGACTACCGATGCAATGGGGGAATATCTATAACTGGGCCCTACCCATATCACACCAGTCCAAAAAATTCCTCATATATCAAATAACTGATTAAACAATGTGCCTTATCAAATAATCGTATTGAATAAAGAATATGGAATTGTCAATATTTACCCAAATAATTAAATAACTATAAAATTATAAACCTTATGTAAAATGGTATATGGTTTAGGAAATAATAATATACATGATAAATGAAATGGATAATTAGGGGGAAATTCAATGTTCAATGATCATAAGATATTGAATATTTCAAGGGGAATAAATATGATTCAAGGAAGTGAATATAAATACTATCCTTGAAAAAATCAATAAAAAACCATCCATAGGAAGAATAATGATGGTATTAATACAACAAATCCCAAGTGGAGTAAAAATAGAGGGTTATTTGTTTTGATGAAATAAAATAATAAATTTAGAAAAATATTCTCGAGGAAAATAAACTTTTCTTTGAAAAAACATTTTTAAAATATTTTTCTTTGAAAATAAATTTTAAAAACATTTTATTTAAAAATAAAACTTCTAAATTTTAAAATTAAGCTTCAAAGAAATGATGCCAGATAAATTCATTAATATCATATGAGGTAAAAATAAACATTCCTTTTCAAGGTAAAAAGGGTGAGAAAATTTCCTTGTTTGAAAAGTGACAAGAAGATTCCTTTAAAAACATTAGTAAAAGACAAAAGGGTAAAAATTAATTTACAAAATCATTTTAAAAACATTTTTGAAAACATTTTAATAAAACATGTTTTTTTGAATAAAACAGGTTCTCCAACTTAAGAGAGAAATGAAGTCAGGTTTTCTTAAAAACATTTTCCAAAACACCTTGAGTACCAAAGAGTGGAAAATGGTACTAATACTTGAGAATGATCATGAATAAACAGATAATAATTAAAGGGTTTATTAAAAAATGGTAATATAATTTCCTATAATGGAAATACCATCGAAATATCATTAAAGTTACTATTGAGGAAAATAATTATTAAACATTTCAAAGTGTCCCGTACTAATTTGAAAAATTTTAAATCATAAACCTCCTGAAGTAATAATATTAAATGAAATTTATATATACCATTAAGATAATGTAATTAATGATATAATATATAAAAATGGGTAGTATATATTCCACATAAAAGATATAAGTGGTGAACATGAAATTTATCTCACCGATGTAAAAAGTGAGATGAGAATCCATTACCTTGAGTTTTCTTAAGTGAACATCCTTTAACCTCCTGTATAATAAACTTACATTAATTTTCTAATTTATTTATAAAATTTTTCATTTTAACATTAATTTTATATAATTTTTTACTATTTTTTATAAAACTACTTAAACAATTAATTTTACATCAGTTGTTTTGACCAAATTCGGTTTATGTGTCAAAAACAACTTTGGTAGGTCAAATACAGTCAAAGGGGTCATTATATAATATCTAAAGAAACAATATATTCATTACCCATTATATGGAGGTGTGTGTAAGTGTAGGTAGAAAACATTACATAAAAAATCATAGTGTATTTATTATAATGGATTTGTTACATAATAATGGAATAATAAGATGTGAGAGGTTGGAGAATGGAAATAAAATTAAAACACTTGAGAGAAGACGTTGCCTCTTAATCGGGTAACTTCTTTTGGTTTGTACCAAAATGATTCATTAGAAGGATTTATGCCCAAATTGAGGCTTCAAGGGAAAGGGGATGGATTTTGGTAAGCTATATGGGCATATCCTGTCTAAACCTAATAGGTTTGATAGGTATGAAGAATTGGGAGAGGTGGTGTCCTTTTATAGGGAAAGAAAACGACTTGGAATTTTTGGAAACAAATTAGGTGTACACATGTTCTTACCTAAAAAAGTCATAAGAAAACAAAAAAAAACTCAATAATTTAAGGTTCATGTTTGAAGTATGGTAGAAAATGGGTGTTGGAAAAGTGGATAGATCATTTCCCCCCTTATGTTAAAGGTTTAGTCCTTTATTAAGCTTAATTTTTCCTTAATAATTGTAATTAATTTTAATTACTTTCACTAATTGTTTTGGTAAAAAAATAATTTTACCTTATTATAAATTATGAAATATACTTATTAAAAATATGTAATCCATTTTTCCAAATTAAAATCACATAAGTGGTAGAAATTAATTTAAAATTCACCACGCAGGCAGGATGACAATGTGGGTTTTAAAAGTAAAAATGTCTAAAATTTAGATAAGTTTTTACATTCAATTTAAAATTAAAATTGATCCAAATAAAATAAATTATATTAATTGATAAAAATATTATCTAATTAAACTTTAAAACCAATTAAAATTATAATTTAAATATATAAATAAATTATATGAAAAAATATTTTTGAACTAAAATTCAGTATTTTTAACTATTCATTAAAAATTAAAATGTTTCAGACAAATATAAAAATTTCACCCAAAACTAATTATAATATTTTTTTCAAATATTAATTTTATTTTAAAATATTAAATCAATTAAAGTTTAAAAATTCATATTTAAAGTGGGTTTTCCATTAAAAGTTGCTAAAAATGCCTTAATAAAAATATTGATTTTTATGTGTAAAGTAGGGTTTGTTCTTATCTTATACATATAAAACCTAATATATGAATATAAAAAATATTTTATTGAATATATAAAAAATATATTTCATTAAAATCGTTAACTAATTGTAATTAATTATGTTTATTAAGATAAAACTCCTTTGGAAGCATAAAAATAATAATATTTCTTTTTATATCCAATTGGTTATGATTTTCATTTATCATTAATTGGTAAAAAATTAATCTATTTTATATTGGTGTAAACCATAATTTTTATAAGTTTGTTTTACTATTCATAACTACAAATTTAATATCTAGTTTATATCATATTATATTAAATAGTAATATTTTAATAATATATTGTTATTTGGTGAAACTTGGTTTTGTGTGTAACATAATATATCATGGAAGGCCACTCTTGGGTGTAATGCAGGCTATCGAAGAAAGTCGCTCTTGTATGTAACACAAGATATCGAGGGAGATCTCTCTTGTGTGTAACGCAATCTAACTCGGTGTTGTGTGCATTCAAATATATAGAATATGTTTTAAATTGTAAATATATTATAATGTATATAGATATTATATTACCTTACGCTCTTGATATCTTATGTCATACATGATATCAAATACATGGTTCTTACTTTAGAATTTCAGGGAGTTACATTCTTCCAACCTTAATTAAATTTCTTCCTCGCAATTTAAACTCAATCTTGGTGATAGATTGTTTGATACTTACTATGTTTTAAATACCACATCATGTAAGGGTTCATAAGTCATCCTCTATAAAAGAGAGAAGGGGAAGTACAATGGTCACATGAACTACCATGTAACTAGGTCTCTAAGTAAGTGAACATCAGTGGAAAGTATAGATACGTACTTTTAGGAAAAGAGTAAATATTTATAGGGAGTGATTGAGGTCATCAATCACAAACAAGTGAATAATCAAAAGAAAGTTAGGGCCTCAAATCCATAAATATGTGATGATTTAAAAGACCATAAGTTCAATAGAAATTAAGGTATTAGGACATCATTTTATTTCTAAGTCATTCTCCTAATTTTGGGTAATTATTTTACTAACTAAGAATATAAGGAAATATTATTAATTGATAGGTTTCAATTTTATATGAACAATTATAAATTTTGGTTGTGCTTTGATCAAATTATGATTCATTCATTTATTACCAGAAATTAATTACCAATAATTTTTTTTACACATGAATCACTAAAATATACTTTAAAAGATCTTAAAGTCTATAAAAGAGTGAAAAGTATAACTATTTTTATTTAACTATCTTCCAAAACCAATATGGTTAATAGATCAATATATAATACTAAAAAAGTGATATATTTGTTCATCATTAACATGTATTCATCAAATTGTTTAATTAAAAACAATAAAAAATTAACCGGGACATTGCGTAGGACAGTGGTTGGCATGAATCCTTATCGTCTTTTAGTCTTGGGTTTAATACCCATGGCCTTTCCAGATTTGATTGGTTGTCACCTAACTTAAAGGTTGTCATTTTCTAAAACCATATTAATATAATTTCCAAAAATAACTACAATAGACATCCTTGAAATTAGGTTAATCGCCAAATAGCATTTTAACTACAGTTTTCAATATAACCTAAAAAAATACTTCATCCATTTTATTTTAACATAGGTACTTGTTCTAATATTTATCCATAATGTCATTTCTAGGATTCATAAACCATTACACGTTATCTTAAATCCAAAACACCTTAGGTTTAACCTAGGTTATTTATTGTCAAAATACTTCATAAATTTTTTTGTAAAGAAAATCTGAATTATCCTAAGAATATCCCCTGGGAGTGTCAAACCAGGTGCACAGTAAGGCCCATTTTCATGTACTGGGTTACCCCAAGTAAGGCTTCAAACTCCTTTTCGGAGTTGTTACTCCTAGGTACATCTATACCTGAACCACTTCCACTTATAGTATCTAGATAGGGATGTATTGATAGGAGGACCCACATAATCTCCACCTTAACAAAATTTCTTGGATGTTCTTCTATACTTATCCTCAAATTCTTCTTTAGGGTTATGTTATCTATCCTATGTTTTCATAAATCTAGTTCCCAAGGTTTCTAATAAGCTTCCTCTGATACCCACAATAGCGAACCAACCCTATATAGCCCAGAGTCGGTGTCTGTTACTAATTACAATGACATGATTACAATGAATAAAATCTCACAGGAACGAGAGTTTAGTAGTCTTGGTAAACTAGATACGTACATGAGAAAAGAATAAACTAATTGCAACATATTTTATTCTTCTTTTTAAATAAATAACTTTGAGGGTAACTTTATCCCATCTTGTAAATCCCTACACATCCTTCATAGTATACTTCTTGGATTCTCAAGGAATGAAACATAATAGTGGTGAGTTCAAATGCTCAGTAAGTAAAAAATATAGTGTAAGTAATAAATAATCAATTATAATGGTCAATATGGCAAGATATATAACTAAACACACCTACCATGTAATCAATAAACTAAATTAAAGTGCATAAACAATATGGAAAGGTAATAAATGGAAACACATTTCATTCAATAACTAGATAAGGAAAAATAAATAGAGAAATGTATAGAATTGAAACACATTACAAATAAATAACTAAAAATGAAATGTATCTATAGATATATTGATGTAGAATCTCATGGATGAAAAATATCCGAAACTAAATGAAGGAAATGATTAATTATTAGAGACCATGTTTCCTAGGCACATGGTAACCTTACCGTAAAGACCTTCCACAATATGGTTTACAAAATATCCAGTAAAAAACCATCTAAGGAAGCTATCCAAATTACTCATCCCATGAGACTACCGATGCATCAAGGGGATATCTATAACCGGGACCCACCAATGTCATACCATTCCAAAAAATTCATCATATATCGAATAATCAATTTAACAATGTGACTTATCAAATAAACATGTTGAATAAAGAATACGAAATTGTCAATATTTCCCCATATAATCAAAAAACTATCAAAGTATACATCGTATTTAAAATGGTATATGTTTTAGGTAATAGTAATATCCATGATAAATGAAATGGATAATTAGGGGTAAATTTAATTTTCAATGACCATAAGAGATTAAATATTTCAAGGGGAATAACAAATGATCCAATTGAATGTGAATACTATATTTGGCCAAATCAATAATAAACCATCCAAAGGAAGAATAAGGATGGTATCAGTACAACAAATCTCAAGTGGAGTAAAAATATAGGGTTGTTGTCATTGATTAAATAAAAGAATAACTTTTAAAAAATATTCTTGATGAAAATATCCTTTGCTTTGAAAAAAAATTATGAAAATATTTTTGTTTTAAAATCCATTTTAAAAAAAAATTCTTAAAAAATAAACCTTTTAAATTTGAAAAGGAATGATGGATAAATCCGTACATGTCATACGTGGTAAAAAGAAACATTCATTTTTCAAGGTAAAAAGGGTTTGAAAAATGCCTTGTTTGGAAAGAGACAATAAGATTACTTTGAAAACATTAATAAAAGAAAAAAAGTGTAAAAATGTCTTTACCAAATCATTAAAAAAAATTTTGAATTTTTTTTAATAAAACATGATTTTTTAGAAATCTAGTTCTTCTAATAAAGATAGAAATGAAGTTGGGTTTTCTTAAAAAAATTCTAAAACACCTTGAGTAACAAAGAGTAGAAAAATGGTGCTAATACTTGAGAATGTTCCTGAATAAACAAAGAATAATGAAATGGTTTATTGAAAAAATGTTAATATAATCTCCTTGAATAGAAATACCATTGAAATATCATTAAAGTTATTGTTGAGGAAAATAATCATTAAACATTCCAAAGTGTCCCATACTGATTTGAAACATTTTAAACCATAGAACTCATGAAGGGATAATATTAAATTAAAATAATAAATATAATGAAGATAATTGAATTTATTATATAATATATAAAACTTGGTAGTAGATACTCCACACAAAATATTTAAGTGGTGAACATGACATTTATCTCACGGATGTAAGAAGTGAGATGTGAATCCCTTACCTTGAGCTTACTTTCAGGTAAACGTCCTTTAACCTCCTGAATAATAAACTTATGTCTATTTTATACTTTATTGAGAACCTTTTTTATGTTTATAATTAATTTTATTTCTATTTTTACTATATTTTATACAATTACTTATACAATTAAGTTTACATCGGGTGTTTTGACCAAATTCAGTTTATATGTCAAAAATAACTTTGGTAGGTCAACTATGGTCAAATGGGTCATTATATAATATATAAAGAATAATAATTATGATATCATTATCATATTTATATATTAATTATACTTTTAAAATCAATATTTACATAAAGTTATGAAAAATGAATCAACATTACAATTATGGAGACGGTAGGTCGTACGTACACATGAGTAACATTCCCATTTTTTAATAATAGATATGGAAAGAAGGTAAGTAACAATGTATCTTTAAAAAATGACAATTATATATTAAATATAATTTTATTTAATCATATATACTTATATATATAATTATTTTGATGAAAAATTAATCACATCATGTTGAGGAGGCGGTAGTCCACATGTCTATGACCAACATTATCACTTTTTAGTGTGTGAAAGGATAATAAATTAAATGATATATATATTATATTTACAGAAAGGTAAATATATAATTAATATAATATATATATGTATCATATGTTTAATTATAATCGTGATTTATACATTCCATGTATCGTGTGAATGAATCACATCACTTTGAGGGGGTGGTAGGCCACACTTCCTCAAACGATGTTATCGTATTAACGTAAAATGGAAAGTATTAAATGTATGTGTTATAAAATGATTAAATAATTATAAATAAATAATAAATATAATATATAACATATATAAATATAGTATACATCAAAATTTTCCCCATGATATGTGGTAGGGGAAAAATGAACAATCATTGTTTCGTGAGGTAATAGTTCATCGTACACAGAAATAATATGTTCATTACGCATTAGATGGAGTTGTGTGTAATTTTAGGTAGAAAAATTTAGATAAAAAATCATATTATATAGAGTATACTTGTTTTGTTACATAATAATGGAATAATAAGATATGAGGGGTTGGAGAATGGAAATAAAATTAAAAATCGTGAGAGAAGATGTTACCTCTTATTGGGTAACTTCTTTTTGTTTGTACTAAAAGGATTCCTTGGAAGTATTTATGACCAAAGGGAGGATTAGAGGTCAAGGGGAGGGATTTTGGGATGCTATATGAAAATATCTTGGATGAACCTAAGTGGTTTGAGAGGTTTGAAGAAGTGGGAGAGTTGGTGGCCTTTTTTTGGGAAGGAAAAGGACTTACTTGGATTTTTTGGAAACAAGTTAGGTGTACACATGTTCTTACCAAAATAAATTCATAAAAAACCAAAAAAACTCAATAATGGAATTTTAATGGACAAATTATGGAATATAATGGGTTTTGTACAATTTGATAGGTCATTTGGGCCCCTAAGTTAAAGGTTTAGTCCTTTATTAAGCTTAATTTTGCCTTAATAATTGTAATTAATTTTAATTACTTTCACTAATAGTTTTGGTAAAAAACTAATTTTTCCATATTATAAATTATAAATTATGACTATTTCAAATATTTAATCCATTTTTCTAAATTAAAATCACATAATTGGTAGAAATAAATTTAAAATTCACCCTATAGGAGGGATAATAATGCGAGTTTTTAGAGTAAAAAAATCCAAAAATTTGATAAGTTTTTACATTCAATTTCAAAGTGAAATTGATACCAACAACCTAAATTTTATTAATTGATAAAAATATTTTCTAATTAAACTTTAAAACCAAATTATAATTTAACCTTATAAATAAATTAGATGAAAAAATAGTTTTGAACTAAAATTCACTATTTTTAATTATTCATTACAAATTGAAATATTTCAAAAAAATTTAAAATATTAACCCTAAACTAATTATAATGTTTATTTTTCTAAGATGAAGTTTATTTTTAAATATAAAATCAATAAAAGTGTCAAAATTCATATTTAAAATGGGTTTTCTATTAAAATGTGGTAAAAATACCTTAAAAAAATATTTTTTATGTGTAAAGGTTTGTTCTTATCTTATGAGTATAAAACCTAATGGATGAATTTAAAAAATATTTGATTGAATATTTAAAATATATATTTCTTTAAAATAAATTAAATAAATATAATTAATAGTTTTTTAGGATAAAAGTCCTTTAGAACCATAAAAATAATAGTATTTCTTTTTATATCCAATGGGTTTTTTTATTTTCGTTTCTCACTAATTGGAAACCAATGAATCCATTTTATATTGGTGTAAACCATGATTTTTATAAGTTAGTTATTACTATTAATAACTAATAATTTAATGGCTAGTTTATATCACATTATATTAAATAATAATATTTTAATAATACATTTTTATTTAGTGAAACTTATCCTTTTGTGTAACGCAAGCTATTGTGGAAGGTTGCTCTTGGGTATAACACAATATATTGAGGAAGGTTGATCTTGTGTGTAACACAAGCTATTAAGGAAGTTTACTCTTGCATGTAAGGAAATCTAACTTAGTGTTGCATGCATTAAAATATATAAAATATATTTTAAATAGTAAATATATTATAATGTATCAGGATATTATATTTTTTACGCACTTGGTGTCGGGTGTCATACATGCTATCGAATATATGGTTCTTACTTTAGAATTTCAGGGTGTTTCATCTATTCAATAACATGTTCTCATCTTTCATTCTCAAGTAACATGTATTGGAAGGATCACCAATCAAGAATAAGTTTCTATTTGTTATACAGTGTTGAGATACAATCCTTCCATCACTTATGCTTTTAATAATGAATGTATTTATTTTGAATTTTTACCTCATGTCCATTACCAAAAAGTTTGATAGAAATCAATATCTTGTGTTTTATCTATTCAATATAAATAACATCACTTGATTTTAAATTATTATTCCCAAGATAAGCTGTATCAATACCTTTTATTTTCAAGGAAGAGTCATTATCAAAAGTTACTACACCTACTTTATGTTTCTCAATGTACTTAAAAATTTTAGCATCACCAGTCATGTGGGAGGAACACCCACTACCTTTGTCTTCTTTCTTGATTTAAAAGTAAATTCTAACAATCATTACTTTTCTTCATCACACACTTAAATTGCTTTACCTTTCTCTTTGAGAGGGGACTGACAAAGTAAGATCATCATGCATTTCTTTTCTCTATGTCTCTTTTGATCACACCTTCAACATAGCTCTTTAAGGTACTCAAACCTATTTTATGTTTTAAACTTTTGTCAAGTTTTTGTTTCTGTATGCTTTCTTCCAGAGTCTACAATCTTCTCATTGGAACAGCTCCCCCTGGATTCTTTCCTTCTCCAAGGTAAAGAAATGTTATGCTAATATGTATTTTCATTATTTTCAAACAATACAAAACATTAAAAATAACCCTAAAATATGAATTTTCTTTAAAATCTAGAGTTGTATCCAAAAATTTTCTACCCATAATTTGATATCTGGTGAACTGCTTGGGTATGATTTCATATTTGACTTGGAATAGAAGTTTCATTCAATCTTATTTTTTCACTAGGTACTCTTGTAGGAAATTTATCTCTATTTTTCTTAGTCTATATTTGAATATAAATAATATCTAAACATGAATTGTTAGTGGAAATAGATTTTAAAATAATTTTTTTAGATGAGTTCTTTACCAGATTATTTTCAGCATTTTTAGAGGATTATACTTTGACTTTAATGGATCTTTTGAAGTACTTATTGGTCTTTGTTACATTTTTCTCATCTTTAAGACATTTTAATTATGTCATTTATAATTATTAGTCCTTAAAATAGATTTTTTATTAAATATTATTGATCATTTTCTTATATTCTATAGTTTTTAATCTAATATTAATATTTTCTTCTACGAGGGATGTCTTCCTTTTATCTTGATCACTTTTTTCATAAACTACTTTCATGTTATCTCTTACAAAAATCTTCTTCTATTTATTGACCATGGTTTTTTAATCATTGTATGCCTCAAATTCCTCTTTGAAAATATATTCATAATATATTTCTCATGAATCATCTAAATCACTACTAGATGGATCAATATTCTTCTAAATATGATCCATAAAGTTTGCAAATTTTTATTGTATCTGTTCATCAGAATATCTGCATGAGATAATATTAGCTTCATATTATTTTCTCATAAGATTTATTATTCTGGTTCTTTGAAATATTTTAATGCTTCCACCAACCATTGACGCTTATTTATATTTTTTCTCCACTTCCTTGAGTCTTTTTCATCATTTTTATATTCATAATATTCTTCTTTATTCTTTAGAAAATTAATTACATAGTGTCCAAGACCATTGAATTTATAATATATACTAGATAATATACCCATGTTCTTGATTTTTCCATCCTAAAATATTTTATAAATTAATGAAATAACTTTATAATATTATTGTTTATTCTAAAAATCACTTTTTTCAATAACATCTTCATCGTTGTAGATTTTCATATTCCTCATGGATTCAAAATCCATCTCTTCTTTCACTTTTTTTGGAATGTTGGAAGTTTTTTCATTTTAGAAGAAATGATAATATCATGTAGCTCATAAAGATAAATAAATTCTATATATTGAAGTGTTGAAATTTTGGGATCAAATATATCCAGAGAATTTATTATAAACTTCTTCAGAATTGTTAAATCATTAAGTTTGTCACCAAAGTTGTAATGGCCCAGACCTCTCTGGTCCATTACTTTGTGAAATTTTGGTGTTGGAGGTGTTCTGGGAGGTCAAGGGGACTTATCCCCAACACTTTTCCAATTTTCCAGTTCTGTGAGCAGTGTTTCCAGTTTTATGAACAGTAACAGATCGGTCTCACCGATCGGTCTGACAGATCGGTCTCACCGATCAGTTTCACAGATCGGTGTGACAGATCGGTCTGAGAGATCGGTTTCACAGATCGGTCTAACAGATCGGTCTCACCGATCGGTCTGAAAGATCGGTCTCACCGATCAGTTTCACAGATCGGTCTGACAGATCGGTTTCACAGATCGGTGTGACAGATTGGTTTCACAGATCGGTCTGACAGATCGGTTTCACAGATCGGTCTGACAGATCGGTTTCACAGATCGGTGTGACAGATCAGTTTCACAGATCGGTTTCACAGATCAGTTTCACAGATTGGTGTGATAGATCAGTTTCACAGATCGGTTTCACAGATCGGTGTGACAGATCGGTTTCACAGATCGGTGTGACAGATCGGTTTCACAGATCGGTCTGACAGATCGGTTTCACAGATCGGTGTGACAGATCGGTTTCACAGATTGGTGTGACAGATCAGTTTCAGAGATCGGTTTCACAGATCGGTGTGACAGATCAGTTTCACAGATCAGTGTGACAGATCAGTTTCACAGATCGGTTTCACAGATCAGTTTCACAGATTGGTGTGACAGATCAGTTTCACAGATCGGTGTGACAGATCAGTTTCATAGATCGGTTTCACAGATCGGTGTGACAGATCAGTTTCACAGATCGGTTTCATAGATCAGTTTCATGTACAGTAACAGTGGGTGAACAGTGTTTCCAGACTCCTACAGTTTTTCCCCTTTTGACGTTTCCTTTGACCTAAAATACATTTAAAGCCTTATTTTAAGGGCTCTTAAGGCCGTTTAAAATGCCATAAATCCTATATTAATTATTCCTAAGGCTTGGAATGTTTTACTTGGTCAACCGCGTGGGTTAATGAAATCCGTTTTTAATGGAGAATTAACCGGATCTTAAACCGTCGCCCCATTAAATCTTAAAAAGGGACGAGATATCATTCTTCCTTGTTCTTTCCCTTTGTTCTCGATTAAGAGGCACTAGAACCTTTCAATCCTTTCTGTAGGAGTTGCACAATAAATCTTTACTCCTAGGATTGGTTCCGATTTGTTTTGATGTAACCAAGCTGTGTCGATCAATCTTCGATATAAGCATCCTCCGGTGGATGCAGTTGTCGCGAGGGGAGGATCGTGACCTATTGTGTGGATAAAGAACGTGAGGAACTGTTTGAGGTAGGGGATTCATGGCTTCTCTAATTGTATATGTGCAATCGTAGAATTATCATGATTTATCCCTTTGGATCACAATGAAATTGACCTAATTAAATACTTGAACCGGATTAAAAGAATTGGTTGATCGCATGTTGTTTCTTTATACCGTGATAATGGTTTGCCTCATGTTTTCCTAGATATAGTGATATCTATGTTTTCTTTGATTTGTTGTTCGTTCATGATTGAAATTGATAATGAACGTAAAGCCGGAATTAATTGTTAATTAATTGGAAAGATAAAGAGGCATGTAAATTAATCTTGTTTTGCCGTTGTTGTAGTTGTTCTAATTTGAGGGTAATCAAATTAGGGAAGGAAGCATGGTTGTTTAATTGTGATAGCTTACTGATTAGGTATCCATGATTGGAACCTACGAATAACAAATCTGTTAAATCAATATGGATTAGAGAATAGATTATGTGGGAATTTCTAAAAGGGTTCTGAGTTACCCTCTTGTTTGTTAAAGGGTCAAGAGCCCATGATGTGATGTTTGTTTTCCTACTACTTGTGCTGTGATGTGAGCCTGGATGGTTGTTGTGATATGTGGAGGCATGGAGGCCTTGTGGTTATGGCAGCAGATGACGCCTAGAGTGGCGAGATGCATCAGTTTATGCATGTGGGTGTCGGGGAGGACACCAGGGGTGATGGAATGGGATGGATGTGGTTGCTGGTTGCTTACGGTTTTCTTGAATGTTAACCTGCTTTGCTTTTCCCCACTGCTCAAGGAAACTGGTCTTGCTACCCTTCTTCCGAAGGAGGCGAAGACGCGCGGGGTATGCCACGTGCTTTCCGTGTTTAGCCTCCCGAGGGAGAATGGGTATATGCTCTTTCTATAGGCGGCAAGGACTCGACGGGTAGTATATCTACTCACCGTGTTGAGCCTCCTTTGTGTTTAGAAGCATAGGATGTTTTTCTAGAATGCCTGGGAATGTGGAAAAGTAATTCGGTAATGAATGTTTGATTAAATGGTGAAAATCCACGGGGATGGAGATGCTGGAATTTAAAGGTGATGTGAATCTTAAAAAGGAGCGGTTGTTTTTAAAAGTGATGCCAATTCAGTTTAATGTGGAATTGTTCATTCTTAATTAATGTTTAAAGAATTAATTAATGTACAGTGGAACTGATAAAATGAGAACGGAGTAATCTAATAAATCTCTTCAAATGTTTGTGTGCTTATAGGATACCTAGTCTTAGAAGTAGCAGCCTGGAGTCTGAGAGACGTTAGCTGCAGTTGTATCTAAGACTAGGTAATGCCCATAGTGTGGATGTGAGTTACTTATATATTCTGTACTTTTTGTGTTTCTAAACGCTACTCCACCCTGTCGGTAAGAGAAACTGACACCCCGGGGATTCTGAGCCCTAGGGGGGGTGTTTTCCCCAACATTCTGATGGGAGGTTGAATGGCTGACTACCCCCTTTGGCCCCGCTCTCTTCTCTTGGTAGATACTTATGCCATGAGGCACAATGGTTAGTTACCCCATATATGTGTGTAGAGGGCTGTAATGGCTTGTGGTTATTCACACGCATATATTTTGGATATAGTATCCTATGGACTACTATAGGTGTAACGTGTATAGGCTATGATGGCTTGAGGATCCTTACTCGGCGTATGGGTTGTAATGGCTTGAGGTATTATATCTGACGTATGATACACGTTATGAGAGCTGTGGTGGCTCCTGGAAATTACCTGGTTACTTTTGGTTGTGAGGACGGTGTGGTGCTTCGCCCAGGTGTCTACGGGCAAGCCTATGTGGTGCACGAGGTGCAGATTGTGGAGCTTAGCCCAGGTGTCTGCGGGCAAGCCTTTGGAGAGAGATGCACAGGACGTATGTCGTTGGGGAAAAGCGGCAAACCAGTGGGGATGTAGTAGCGGGGTACCCTTGATATTCTTTACTATATTCCATATTCTTGTATGCGTTACTTGGTGAGAGTAGCCATGGTGAGGTTGGGAACATAGTATACCTATTTAGGCGACGAGTTAGTTTCACTTGTTGTTCACTGGGCTTTAACATGCTTTCTTTACTTTTGCACGAGAGGCTTGGGGAGGATCCTACTGAGTATACTGTTATACTCACCCTAGGTATGTATAAACTGTTTTTTTCAGGTCACTTGGAGCAGGTTGGAGATCAAGCTGGTTACTACTAGCTTGCGGTTGGAGGAGGAGCTGTTCGGGCTTGTGGTCGCTGCTGTTTTACTTTCTTTTGGGTACTTTTAGTTTTCCCTTTCAGTTGTAGTACTTTTGCATGACATTTCATATATGTACTTGGTTTCCTTTTATATCTCAGTTCTAAGTTGGAGTTGATTGGAGTATATTCTATCTCTCTCTCTTCTTCATGTGTTCTCTTAGAGGGTAATGCCTCCCATTTGTATGTTTATTATACCCTCGGTGCTAGTCGCCAACCTGGGGCCTACTGGAGGCGGGACTCGGGGGGTCATTATCTCCCTTCTCACATTGCCGGCCCAGGAGGGGTAAACTTTGTGGGGAGGGGGTCGTGACAGAGTGGTATCAGAGGTATGGTTGAGGGATAGGATGGAGTTTGGAGTTAGGTACAGGTGAGGATGCATGGGATGGTAGGGCAACAATGTCATTCATGTTTAGCAAGTGGGGTAAACACTGGAGACCGACAGAGACATAGGAGTTCAGGGCCCCCTATGATCTATTGCACGGACCTTTAAGTTTACGATGGCTACTAAACAAGTGATACCGATTGCAGGGTAGAGACCTAGGAAAGGATCATGCATCATTATTCTTTGCGCTTGTGTTTGAATGGGTAGACCTTGGTATAGGTAACCTAAAATTAATAAAACAAAACAATTAATTAATTAATGTTGAGTCTTCCATATTCCAGGCTTAGGAGCTCTAACAGTTGTTATTTTACAGGTATGGCTCCAGGTCGACGTCCTCGTCAGGTTTGCGTAGAAGATGCCCAGCAGGCTGTTCCAGCAGATCGCCGCCGGGTAGAGGTTGACGACGATGACACTTGGAGGAAGACACTCCGAGAGTTCCAGCGCCAGAGTCTACAGAAGTACGAGGGCTCCGTTTCAGATGCAGTCACAGAAGACTGGTTGGAGGAGGTAGAGATAGGCTTCAGTTCGATTCGTGCTCGGAAGGAACACTGGGTGTCCTTGGTTGTGATGATGTTGCGTGGAGCAGCGAGACAGTGGTGGTTCTTGTTCCTCGGGGATCATGAGGAGTCAGCGATCTCATGGAGGAGTTTCGAGACAGGTTTAGAGTCGAGTTTCTTTCATCGACTACGAAGGCATCCAGTCGCCAGGAGCTACTCACCCTTCGACAGGGGAGCTCCAGTGTTCGAGAGTTTGGAATCCGTTTCAGGTACCTTCTACGATATGCTTCAGACCTGTTA
Source organism: Viscum album (assembly GCA_963277665.1). Lineage (NCBI taxonomy): Eukaryota > Viridiplantae > Streptophyta > Magnoliopsida > Santalales > Viscaceae > Viscum > Viscum album. Next base: position 1,423,862,321 of record OY728161.1, read on the forward strand.
CCAGATGATGAGGCCAGGGCGAGGCATTTCGAGGAGGCTTTGCGTCCAGAGATCCAGCGCCGGGTCACCCCATTTATGCTGAAGACATATCTTGAGGTGCTGGCGAGGGCAGAGGTTGTTGAGAGGACTTTGGCTAGGACCAGATCATCACGAGAGGGGAATCGTCATGATTCCTCATGAAGCAGAGCTGTGGTCCGAGGTTCCCGGTTTTCAGGATAGAAGAGTTTCCGTTCACCTGAGGGTAGGTCCCAGCCCTTCCCATCACGTTTCTCAAGAGGCAGCAACTCTCAGGCCTATGCCAAGGGATCAGGCGCTTGTTTTTCTTGCGGTGGTCGTGGTCATCAGCAACGGGAGTGCCCGACTTTTCAGAGCAGTCATCGTGCACCAGGCGCTCCACTCCAGGTTCCTCCATTGAGGCAGTTCCATCCGAGGCAGCAGCAGCAGGTTGCACCAACTTTAGATCACCCGAGGGTAGATGGAGTAGGCAGAGGACAGCCCCATGATGCTCCCCGTCCTTAGAGAGCAGAGCGCGGCCGTGGTGGTGGTCGTCATCAGGGTCAGACAGGCCGTGGAGGTGGTCTTGGTCAGCTTCATGCTCTAGCGTTGCCAGCTCCAGGCAATCCAGACGTCGTCCGAGGTACCCTTTGCTTGTTTTCTACCTTGGTGTATGCCTTGCTTGATTCAGGAGCGACAAACTCCTTTATATCCCCTACCCTTGTCCACGCTTTGTGACTTGAGGTAGAGAGGCTTCCAGTGCCCTTGGCGTTGACTATGCCAGTTGGAGGTAGAGCTAGCTTGTTTGAAGTATGTAGAGACTATGAGCTAGTGTTGGGGTAGCACCTCTCTTGGGGAGATTTCCTATGTTTGCGAATACAACCATATGATGTCATACTTGGCATGGATTGGTTGTATTCGGTGCAGGATGTTGTGGATTGCTACAGGACGAAGGTCATTTTCTTTGATGAAGATGAAGAGAAAGTGGTGTTTGTTGGTGAGAGAGATCCTCAGATGAGTCATAGACGAGTTCCATCCTTATCATCCATGATGGATGGGATGACGCTGAGTTCTTCAGAGGTTCAACAGTTGGCGTTTCCTAGGGTCGTAGAGGAGTACCCTGACGTCTTTTCAGAAGAGGTTGTATCCTTACCCCCTCGACGAGATATCGAGTTTGGGATCGAGCTATAGCCAGGAGCGTCTCCTATCTCTATGTCTCCGTATAGGATGGCCCCTTCTGAGTTACGAGAGCTACGTATTCAGCTCGACGGTCTGTTGCAGTGTGGTTTTGTTCGGCCAAGTGTGTCACCGTGGGGTGCACCAGTTTTGTTTGTGAAAAAGGCTGATGGCAGTTTGCGGTTGTGCGTCGATTATCGTCGGTTAAACAAAGTGACAATAAAGAACCGCTATCCTCTCCCGCGGATTGATGACCTATTCGATCAACTGAAGGGTGTAAGTTGGTTCTCAAAGATAGACTTGCGGTCAGTATATCATCAGATGTGTGTAAAGGATGAGGATATCCCGAAGACTGCTTTCCGCTGTCGTCATGGGCATTATGAGTTTGTTGTAATGCCATTCGGTGTGACGAATGCTCTAGCTGTTTTCACGGGGTTGATGAATGCTGTGTTCTGTGAATTCCTGGACAAGTTTGTTGTGGTTTTCATCGACGACATCCTTGTGTACTCCACATCTGAAGAGGAGCATGCAGAGCATCTACGAGCCGTTTTGGGAGTTCTTCGCCAACATCAGTTGTTTGGGAAGTTGTCCAAGTGTGATTTCTGGGCTCGAGAAGTTCGTTTCTTAGGGCATGTTGTGTCCCAACAGGGAGTAGCTGTGGATCCATCGAAGATAGAAGCAGTAGTGTCTTGGGCATCCCCCAAGACCGTGTTAGAGGTGCGAAGTTTCCTTGGTATCGCAGGATATTATAGGAGGTTTGTGGCTAATTTCTCCCGAGTTGCGACTCCTCTGACAGCTTTGACCAGGAAGGATCAAGCGTTCATATGGACTGATCAGTGTCAGACAGCTTTCAAGTACCTAAAGGAGAAGTTGGTAAGTGCTCCAGTCCTTTGTCTTCCAGCGGAGGGAGTCCAGTTTGATGTTTTCTGTGATGCTTCACATCTGGGGCTAGGCTGTGTTCTCATGCAGCAGAGGTCAGTTGTTTCTTATGGGTCTCGGCAGTTGCGTCCCCATGAATGCAACTATGCCACCCATGATCTTGAGTTGGCAGCCGTGGTGTTTGCACTGAAGTTGTGGAGACATTACCTCATTGGCGAGCGCTTTGTGGTTTTCACCGATCATAAGAGTTTGAGGTATGTTTTCTCTCAGCGGGATTTGAACTTGCGGCAACGTCGGTGGATGGAGTTCTTGCAGGAATATGACTTCGAAATATCGTATACACCTGGGAAGGGAAATGTTGTTGCTGATGCACTAAGCTGAAAGTCACGTAATGATGTTGTGCGTGAATCTGGTGATTCCTGGAGAGTGATGGAAGAGCTAGCAGCTTTGTATCTTGATATGGGAGAAGTTGGGGGTAGAGGTTGTCTTTTCCAGATGAAGGTACAATCATCTCTGGTACTAAAAAACATTTTTTATAACTGGATTCGATACCAAGAGAGATGAACCAAGCTAAACTCACATATATTTAAATAATTTAAATATTATATCTCTCAATAATCACACAATCCTAGAACCCAAAGATTTAATGTATTTGGATATTAGTAACATAAAAATATTATCATGAACATTTCTCCATAATCACAACATACTATACCCCCTTATAGAAATATACTAGGATATACTCAACTTCAAAACATAGGGAATAGAAAACATATAAAAGGGATGAAATCAACAAATAAATAAGGGAAATATGTCAATGAGTCATAAATAATTATATCATAGGCATATGAGAACACAGAAGCATGATAGAAATATTGATTAAAATAAAATGAAATAATAAGAGTTGTTCATAAGTCAAGATAAGAGGATATGTAATCTCAAATGAAAAAAACATATAGTAGTAATAAAAGCGTGACACATACATAAGCACCTGGAAATATTATTTAGTTAATCAAAAATCATGATTCTACCTCCATAACATAGTGGATCACAAATCATGACCCTGACTCCATAACAGAGTGGATATAGAATCACGATCCTAACCCTATAGCATAGTGAATTAGGAATAATGATCTTCCCTTAATAACAGAGTGGATCATGAATCAAGATCTGGCCTCTATAACATAATGGATGTATAATCATGATCCTACCACCATAACATCATGGATTGAGTGTTATCACTCGCATCCCATTTTTTTCCTCATGAGATATAGAACCTTAAACAATACATTAGAAGGTGATATAAGACCTCATACACTAACATCCATACACATGTGTGTCATATGAAATCAATTACATATTATATCATGATAATACCATTGAAAGAAAATGGGTTTCATATCATCCTAAATGGTATCACATAAAAATGAAATAAATAATTCAATCAGATCATACTAAAATTCAATCACCTAAAATAATAATTTCATAAGAGAATTTAGAGAGAATTTCATTAAATATAACTCTAAAGGTGATAGATATTTTGAATATAGAGTAAAATGGAAGTGAATCAATGAAAATTTGTTTTTAGAAAACACTTCTTAACATTATTATAAAGAGAAGATGTTATGAGTCACTTTCAAAAATCATTTTCAAGAAGGTAACATGAATACCATTTTTAAAAAACCAATTTAAAATAAATTACAATAATAGAGTTCTAAAAAACGCATAATAGTTATCTCGAGTAAATTTATAGTGGAATATAAAACTTATTATTGTGAAAAGAAACTCCTTTTTAATATTCTAAAAAACCTTTATTGAAACCCACATCATAAAAAGGATTGTAAAACATTATTTTGAAAAGAGTTAAATATAAATAATAATATCACATGAGATAATACATATTTGGGTTTAAAAATTATAAAGGAAAATATTTTTAGAAGGAAATAATAAAGACATGGAAGATAAAATACCATTAAAGATAATGAGAATTATTCTTAATAATGTTCCATTTTTATGAAGAAAGAGGTTCATCAAGGAAGAATAATTGTGGTAACAACCCTTTAAAATGGAAATCATGAAAAATAAATTTAAATCAATGGAAAAATGAGATAAGTTGCAATATAATTCAATAATAGGGTATATTTTACCAAACTTATAAGAATGAAGTTAAATAATAATGATCATAACTTAGTGAATGAGAATTGAGTTAACAAAAACCCAGATAATATTGGTAATTTTGGAATAAAAAGTCCTCAAAAGAAAAAAATTGAGATTTATTCTTAAATATATTTAAATTAATTAATTCTATGATAAAGTAAATCCATATTTCATTATATGAACCACATAAAATAAATAAATTAGTGAATATGGAATATATATCAGGAAAAGAAAATTGAAATGAGAAAAACCTTACCTTTACTCTCAACTTTCATGAAAGTGATTCAATATATTTTATAATAAACATAACCATAATAATGAATTATTTAATAACCTTATTCATATCTATTATGTCACATCCCGTCCCCCGGGGCCCATGCCATGACTACCCCAAGACCGCCTTCCATAGGCCAGGGGCTGGTGACTAGCACCGAAAGGTGTTTTCCCTAAAACTCGGAAGGCATTGCCTTTATAACCTGTAAACTCATGTAACCAAGCACACAACAAGATATGAACACAAAGAAACAGTATAACCAAAAGAGTGCAGAAAGTAAAAAGGGGTCTGAAATACAAGTCCAACAGTAAAGATACAAGTACAACTGAAGTACAATACAATTGAAGAAAGAGAAGAGACAGCTACTGGATCGTCCTCTGAGGTTCCTACCAGAAGGGTAGGTACAAATCGCCTCCTCAACACTCCACATCCACCCATCACCTCTGCGTACCGAAATTCCGTATGGTCCACCTCCAGGTACCATCCAGTCCTGGTACTCTCATCCTCAGTCAGCGCTGTCCGTCGTCTGCATCCAACACAACAAGGTGTGGGCATAGCCCATGTAGGGGTGAGTATAATGATACTCAGTTGGGACCTCGAGACCCTCTAGGTCTCATAAAATCCATCAAGGATAAAACACAAAGTATGAAATCAACAGATAAGCTTACTTAGGTATATTCCCATACATATACCCGAGTTATCAAGTAATCCATCTCAATCAAGAGGAAAACACAGAGGTACTAACTCATCTCACACCAGGATTTATTCTAGGGGTAGTATGAAGTATATCATTCCTAGTCACAACGTAAAACATCTCGGCTTCTAGAGAAATCCTCCTCTATCAAGTACAATGGGCCTACCACATCACACAGAGGTGCTTCCCACTAACCTTGGACTACTGAAGTACTCCTCTTATGGAGTACCGTGTGTCTGCTATATCACCAAGGCGCTCCCCACCGTGGGTCTTCCGCGTCACCAAGGTTCTCCCCCTCATGGCCTACTGAAGTACTCCTCCTGTCAAGTACCGTGGGTCTTCTGTGTCACCAAGGCACTCCCCACCGTGGGTCTTCCGCATCACCAAGGCGCTCCCCACTAGGCTTGTCAAGTCACTCCAAGTCGAAATGGTCAGCAGTCGTCAAGTCTCATCCAGCCACTAGGTTCCCGCACTATGCTCGCTCATCTCCGGAAGGATCCACTCCACGAGCTCCTAGTCAATACTTTAACTTCCATGAAGTCCCACAAAGAAGTATCTCGAAGGTCCCCCATGTCATATGGGTCTCAACATAATAGACAACGCGTAAATAGGATGCCCGGTCAGTGAGTTATTAGACTTTTAGTCTCGGGGGCCCAATTGGATTCATGCTCGATCCAATCCTAACTGTTCTACATATTAATCCTAAACTCAAGTGGGTTATACTCAAAGGGACCGTCTCACTCCAAGATTTACAGCGCCACTGGCGGTTAATCAAACGGATGTCTGGTGCCAAAGTTATAGCCCAAAAAAAGTAAATGGTTCATAGTGGGCTCGGGTCCGATCCGACCCGATCGGGCCGACTCGGCCGAACCCGGCCTGGGCCGACCCGTTTCAGGTCGACCCGGCCTGACCCACTGGGTCTGGACCAACCCACTGGGTCATGAGGGGCCGCAGAGAGTGTCGTGAGGGTGTGGGGCCGTCGGGCAGCTTAGCCAGGGACGGCGGTCCGGCCACGGGTCGGTGGCCCGACCGTGCGGTGGTGGACCATCCATGGGGAGGCGGTCCGGCCGCAGGTTGGCGGACTGGCCACGGGTCGGTGGACCGGCCGCAGGGCGACAGTCTGTCCTCAAGGTGGTAGTCCAGCCGTGGGGCGGCGGTCTGGCCACGGGTCGGCGGTCGGGCCGCGGGGTGGCGGACCGGCCGGGGGTTGGCGGTTTGTCTGCGCGGGGGGGGGGGGGGGGTGACAGTCCGACCACACGGGGCGGCGGTCCAGCCGCGGGTCAGCGGTCCAGTCGCTGGGTGGCCAACCAGCCGCACGGGGTGGCAGATTGGTCGCGGGGCAGCACCTCGGCTGCCAGGCGGTGCCTTGGCCGTAAGTCAGTGCCTCAACTTCGGGGCAGTACAGAGCCGTGGACGACGATGGTGGCCGTGGTCGGCGCGGAGGCCGCGGGGTAGCGACGGTGGCCGCGGGGCGGTGTCGTCGCCTTCGTCGTGGCTGGCGGTGGTGCCGACCGCCGTTCTCATGCCCCAACCATGGATATTTTCCATCCTCCTCCTTCGCAAAGAACACCGCAAGATTTTCAGAAGGGTCGGGCCATGTTTGTTTGGCCCGTATTCTCCGCGTTTGGGTGATAGCATATGGTTGATCAAGAACATGAACATGAAATTCAAAAAGTTATCCTCCCGAAATGATTGCTTCCAAACCGCAAAAGAAATAGAAGGGTGTACATGGGAAGTGATAAACAAATAGAAACAAACCCCTACATCGGGTTGTTCGATTGTTGACAACGAAGAGAGAAGTCGAAGTCGGCGTTCATTGTTCCCATCGCACGCCTCCGATCCCGAGATCGTTCGTTGGATTAACGTTCTTCGATGGAGGTGATTCTTTGTTGTTGAAGATGTCCACCATTGTAGGATGTCTCGAGGAAGAAGGTCGATGTCGAGGTCGGTGTTCTTTGTTCTGAGAAGAAGTTATTCATTGACGAGCTTTCTCTAAGAGCTCTCCCTTTTCCCAATATTTTCCCCCAATTCCACCAAAAATGAATGATCCAAAATTATAGAATATGTTGGCATAATTCAAATTTGAATAATTAATCACATAGGTTGGCATAATTAATTGTTTGATGGGTTGGCACAATTAAGGTTGGAGGAAGGTAAAAAGTATCCTCCACATTAATGAGGGAGTTGAGAGGTTTCTCCCTCATTAAGAGGGGAGTTCAAGAGGTTTAGGCCTCGGGTGGTCCCCACCACCAAACCTCTCATGGGAGGTTAGGATCGGGTGGTCCCCACCACCATAACCTGTCATGGGAGGTAAAGGTCTGGTGGTCCCCACTTCTTAACTTCCACATGGAGTGGTTACAACAAATAAAATAAAATATGTGCTTATTTTATTTTATTATTTCCACGAAAAACCCAAAAATTAACTTTCAGCCTCAACCAAATACCATTGAGGTGAAAGTCTCTCTAAGTGAATACCGGTGATGTGGGTTCAACGATGCCCTCAGATTTCAATTCTGAGCACCGGTTCAAAAGTTAGAAAAACCTACTTGCACATTTACTGAACGCACCAGAACAAAAGTTCAGAAATTTATTCTGAGCATTACGGGACTTAGAATCACGTTCCGTCAATTTTTATGGACTCGTAAAATTCCCATTTATTTAAAAAAAATACATGGAAATTTTGGGTCTTTACATTCTCCCCAACTCAGGTCTCTACATTACCATAAGACACAACTCAAACTAGGTAACCAAGTGGGGGTACTGAGCACACATCTGAGCCTCCCGCTCCCATGTGCTCTCCTGGAGGTTCCCGTGCTGCCAGCGAAAATGCACCAGAGGTATCGACCATCCACAAAGGACCCGCTCCTATCGATACTCAATCTCTACTGGAACCTCTGTAAAAGTCACCCCATCATCAATGTCCAACTCACCATGGTCGATGATGTGAGATGGGTCGTGCACGTATGTACTCAACTGGGACACGTGGAAAACTTCATGCACCCGGTGAAACCGAGGTGGAAGAGATAAGCGGTATGCCACCTCGCCAACTCTGCTAAGGACCTGGAAAGGTCTGATGAACCTCAGAGATAACTTTCCACCTCAGGAAAATCTCCTCAAACCTCGTTAAGGAGAGACCTGTAGAAAGACGTCGTCGCCATCCTCGAACTCTAGAGGTCTCCGTCTCTTGTCACCATAAGACTTATGCCTGCTCTGTGTAGTCTTTATCCACTCCCGGATGATCTGCACTTTCTCTGTGGTAGCCCGTACCATCTCTGTTCCCACTAGTGCTGACTCCCCAGGGTTAGTCCACTACAAAGGTGATCTGAAAGGTCGCCTGTACAATGCCTCAAAAGGTGTCATCCCAACGGTGGAGTGATAACTGTTGTTGTATGAAAACTCCAAAAAAGGTAAGTGATCCTCCCAAATGTGACTGAAGTCGAGGACACAAGCATGCAACATGTCCTCGAGGGTCTGAATGGTCCGCTCAGTATGACCATCCGTCTGAGGATGGAAGGCAGTGCTTAAACGAAGCTGTATCCCAAAAGCCTCCTGCAACCCCTTCCATAGCCGAGAAGTAAAACATGCATCACGATCAGATATAATCATCGAGGGTACTACATGTAACCATAAAATCCACTGCACATAGAGGTGTCCCAAGCTCTCTACCTAACCTTTCTCTTTGATCGGTAGGAAGTGGGACGACTTGGTGAGTGGGTCGATGATCACCCAAATCGAGTCATGTCCCATGGATGTACGTGGAAGCCCTATCACGAAGTCCATGGATATCCCATCCCACTTCTACTCTTGGATCTCTAAAGGCTGATCCAATCCTGCTATTAACTGATGCTCTACCTTCACTTGCTGACAAGTGAGGTATCAAGAAACAAACTCTACAACTGCTTTCTTCATTCCCGACCACCAGTACTGTCATCGGAGATATTGGTATATCTTCTCTACTCCTGGATGTACTGCTAGAGGGGAAGTGTAGAACTCCTTCAACACTTCTTCCTGAAGTGACACTGGTACCATGGTACATCCTCTAAAGAGGATGACATGCTCCCCACCTTCAGAAAATCCATCAGGTGCTTGTCCTGTGGTTATCTAAACACGTCGTGCCTCGTAGTCAGTGTCTCCACGTTGCGCCTCCCTAACTCACTGAAGAAGTGGGGGAGTGACTATAAGAGATTGAAGAAAAGCTACTCTGTCTCTATCCACAAAGGATATCTATAAAGCGGCCAACTACTCCGTCGCCTCGCCTAACAGCTGTATACCATATCTCATGCGGAGTGCATCTGCAACAATGTTCCCCTTCCCAGGAGTATAGGCTATCTTGAAGTCATAGTCCTGTAGGAACTCAAGCCAACATCATTGTCTCAGGTTCAAGTCCATCTGATAGAAGATATACCTAATACTCTTGTGATCAGAGTACACTGTAAAGCGCTCGCCCATCAGATAGTATCGCCACATCTTCAAGGCGAAGACCACTGCTACTAACTCCAGGTCATGGGTAGCGTAGTTCTTATCATGTTGTCTCAACCTTCGAGAACTATATGCGATCACTGCTCTCTATTACACCAAGACACATCCGAGTCTGGTCCCTGATGTGTCTTAGTAGACTACGTACCCTACACCCTCATATGGAAGCCTCAGGATGGGGGCACTAGTCATCCTCTGACTCATCTGATAGAGTTACTGCAACTCTGGAGAAATTTGGTACAAACCTCCGGTAGTATCCAGCCAAACCCAGGAAACTCTGTACCTCCATCACACTCTTGGGTGGATCCCAAGCAAGTACCGCCTCAATCATTGCTGGATCCACTACAACTCCAACCTACGATATGAAATGTCCCAGAAAGTGAACCTCTTGGATCAAAAAATGGCACTTTGAGAGCTTACCATAAATCTGGTACTCTTGGAGTGTGTCGAGTACTACCTGTAAATGATAGACATGATCCTCCTCAGTAGCCGAGTAGATCAGAATGTCGTCAATGAAGACTACTACAAAGAGATTAAGGTATGGTTGAAAGATCCCGTTCATGAGTCCCATGAACATTGATGGAGCGTTGGTTACACTGAATGGCATAACCAAGAACTCATAATGGACATACCGACATCTGAAGGTCATCTTCTACACATCCTTATCTCGTACTCTGAGCTGGTGATAGCCTAATCCTAGGTCTATCTTCAAGAAACACCGTGCTCCCTTCAGCTAATAAAAGAGGTCATAAATCCTTGGGAGTGGGTACTTGTTCTTCAAGGTCACCTGGTTCAGGCACCGATAGTCAATAAAAAGCCTCAAGATCCCATCCGCCTTCTTGGAGAACAAAATTGGGGCTACCCAAGGAGAAACACTAGGCCGAATTAATCCCTTCCCCTGTAAGTTCTCTAACTATACCCACAGCTCTAGAAGCTCCGCGAGAGCCATCCGATATGCTGGTGTAGATATCGGTGCTGTCCTAGGGTACAAGTCAATGTAAAAGTCCACTTCTCTACGAGGAGTTAGACCCAGAACATCATCATGGAAAACATCCACGTACTGGTACACCATTATAGGATAGCTCGGACTCTCCACATCAATAGCTCTATGGGTAAGGCTAGCCAACTGATGAGTGATCTAATGCACTCTCCTCTGGGTAAGTCTATCATATGCTGCAAAGTCTCCCTTCTCGCCGGTGAAGGTAAACCTAGTCCCATATGTGTGGACACACTTCACTTTTCACCTAATATAGTCAATATGAGCATGGAATGTAGATAACCAATCCATACCCAAGATGTGGTTTTAAGGCCTCGACGCCACTACTAGGAGATCCCAGCCGAAGCTCTCGCCTCCTAGAGTAAGCTCACACTACCGGCACTAGTGCGCAATCATCAAATCCACTCCCATAGGAGTTTCTAGCCATAAGGATCGAGTCAACGGATCTGTCGAAATATCTGAGATTCAAATGAGGTAAGTGGTAATAAACGAATGACCGACACCTATGTCTATAAGTACTGCAGCTATGGTGGAGTAGACATAGATCATACCTCTTATCATCTCTGGAGCGCCATGATCGTAAGCCTCATCTACTTGGAGATGAGATCTCCCTTATCCACCTGCTCCCTGCGGTCAGGGGTGGACCTCCTAGTGGTGGTGGTGGTAACATCTCAAATTTTTTCCCACCACCAGCTGCACAACCACCTCCCCTTCCATGTCCACCTACTCCATGCAGACCTCCTTGGTCAAACCTCTGTCTCTTCCTGGGTGGTCCCTCGACCGTCTGCTAATCATCCGTGCGACAGGTCAGACAATCATGAGCAATGTGACCCTGTCCGTCGCATGCGTAACACTGCCCGCTCCTGGTATGACTGTATCTATCTCAGGTTCCCCACACAACTGATCCTAAGTCATGTGGTCGACCACCTGTAGGTCTAGTCTTCTTGGACCTCTGAGACGTCTGTCTACTGCCAGCTATAGAATACTCCGCTACATGATGAATGGTAGTGGGTCTCACTGCTGGTGTCTGCTCAGAAAGGAAAATCTCCAACAAGAGGGATCTCTCTAACACCCCCACCAACGTCGAGATGCTGAGTGAGATCACCGAAGCCTCAATATCTCACCTGAGACCCTGCTAGAAGGTCCAAGCCCTGAAGAAAGGGTTCCGTACCATATCTGTGGAGTAGAGTGGGAGGTCAGTGAACCTCACTGAGTACTGAGCCACAATCATGCTACCCTTTTGTAGATGAAGAAGCTCCTATATGCGCACTACGCGAAGAGTCGCTGGAAAAAACTCTGCCCGAAACAGGTTCTCGAAGTCTTCCCAGAGAAGCGTTACCTCGTCGTGAACCTAGAGAATCAAGATCCACCATCTTACTGATAATTCCTGTAGAAGGCTGGTGGAAAGGATCACCATGAGATAGAATGGTGTCCCTATCAGTCAGAAGACTCTCACCATAGCCTCCACCCAATCCTCAGCCATCTGCGGGTCCGTCTCTCCCCTAAACCTGGGTGGCCTCTGGCGCTAGAACTCGTGAAATGTGCTCAAGTGGCGTGCACTGTCTGTTGTTGGGGCTGGTGGAATCAATGGACCAGTGGGGAGTGGCACCACTAGTGCCTCCGCTGGTGCCTCTACTGGAAAAGGGGCATGCATCAAGGCCTCATCACTCGGTGGGATATCAGTGCGTGAAACTCTTGGGACTCTAGATGACTGTCTACGTGGAGGCATCCTGAAAAGAAACAGGTGTTCCATGATCAAAAAGTTATACCTGGTGAGCTGAAAGTTATACCTGGTGAGATGACTCAAAATATCACAAAGAAAACTTTTTAACACACACACGAAATCAGTGTTTTTGTGCACTATGCCGGAAACCAGAAGTCAGGGTCCTGGTGTATGGATACGTCGGCCGCCGCACCAACATTGGTTTCCCTAAACTGATAACCACACTCTTTATACTTAACAATATTGCCATTAAAAAGAAATATTAAATTCCTAAGTTCTATGGTAGAACCAACTCCTCTAATACCAATTTGTGACGACCCGTCCCCCGGGGCCTGTGCCATGACTACCCCAAGCCTACCTTCCATAGGCCAGAGGTTGGTGACTAGCACCGAAAGGAGTTTTACCTAAAACTGGGAAGACATTTCCTTTATAACCTACAAACTCACGTAACCAAGCACACATCAAGATACGAACACTAACAAACTATATAAAAAAAAGAGTGCTTAAAGTAAAAAGGGGGCTGGAATACAATCCCAACAGTAAAGGTACAAGTACAACTGAAATAAAATACAACTGAAGAACGAGAAGAGACAACTACTGGATCATCCTCCAAGGTTCCTACCTGAAGGGTAGGTACAGATCACCTCCTCAGCACTCCACGTCTACCCGTCTCCTCTACGTACCGACATGCCGAATGGTCCACCTCCAGGTACCATTCAGTGTTAGTACTCTCAGCCTCAGTTAGTGCTGTCTTTCATCTACATCCAACATAATAAGGTGCGGACATAGCCCGTGCAGGGGTGAGTATAAAGATACTCAGTAGGGACCCCAATACCCTCTAGGTCTCACAAAATTCATCAAGGATAAAACACAAAGTATGAAATCAACAGATAACCTTACTTAGGTATATGCCCATACATATACCTAAGTTATCAAGTAATCCATCTCAATCATGAGGAAAACACAGAGGTACTGACTCATCTCACACCAGGATTTATTCTAGGGGTAGTATCAAGTAACATTCCCAGTCACAAAATCGAACACCTCGAATACTGGAGAACTCCTACTTTATCGAGTACAGTGGGCCTGCCGCATCACACAGAGCCACTTCCCACTAACCTTGGACTGCTGAGGTACTTCTCCTGTCGAGTACCGTGGGTTTTCCGCATCACCAAGGTGCTCCCCATCGTGGGTCTACCGCGTCACCAAGGCGCTCCCCCTCATGGTCTTCTGAGGTACTCCTACTGTCGAGTACCATGGGTCTACTGAAACACCAAGGTGTCCCCACCATGGGTCTTCCATGTCACGAAGGTGCTCCCCAATGGGGCTGTCAATTCACTCTGAGTCGAAACGGTCAGCAGTCATCAAGTCTTAGCCAGCCACTGGGTTTCGGCACTATGGTTGCTCGTCTCTGAGAGGATCCGATCCACAAGCTCCTGGTCAATACTCCAACTTCCACTAAGTCCAATGAATAAGTATCTCAAAGGTCTGCCATGTCATAGGGGTCTCAACGTAACAGACGGCGCATAAATCAGATACCTGGTTTGTGAGTTATTGGCCTATTAGTCTCGGGGACCCGGTTGGATTCATGCTCGATCCAATCCTGACCGTTCCCCATCTTAATCCAAAACTCTAGTGGGGTATACCCAAAAGGACTGTCTCGCTCCAAGATTTCTAGTGCCGGTGACAATACATCAAACAAACGTTCAGTGCCAAAGTTATGGCCAAAAGAAAGTAAATGGGTTGTAGTGGGATTGGGTCTGGTCCGACCCGGTCGGACTGACTCGGCCCGACCTGGCTCGGGCCAACCTGGTTCGGGTCAACCTAGCCTGACCTGCTGGGCCGTAGAGAGTGTCTTGAGGGCGTGAGGCCGTGGTCGCGAGGCCAGGGATGACGGTCCGGGCGCGGGGCGGCGGTCCGGCCACGGGTCGGCGGTCTGGCCACAGGGCGGAGGACCGGCTGCAGGGTGGCGGTCCGGCCGTGGGTCGGCGGACCGGCCGCGCCTCGGTGGACCGGGCCGCCGGGCGGTGGCCCAGCCGTGGGTCGGCGGTCCAGTCACGGGATGGTGGACCAGCCACGCGGGGCGGCGCCTTGGCCGTGGGGCGGTGTGGAGCCGCAGCTGGCGACGGTGGCCGTGGTTGGTGTGGAGGCCGCGAGGGGGCCGCAGAGGCCGCGGGGCGGCATCGTAATCTTCATCACGGTCGGCGGTGGTGCCAACCACCGTTCTCGTTCCCCAACCAGGGATAGTTTCCATTCTCCACCTTCGCTAAGAACACCGCAAGATTTGTGGAAGGGTCGGGCCATATTGGTTTGGCATGTACCCTCCGCGTTAGGGTGGTAGTATATGGCTCATTAAGAACATGAACATGAATGTCAAAAACTTATCCTCCCACAATGAGTGTTTCCAACCCTCAAAAGAAATAGAAGGGTGTACATGGGATGTAATTAAAAAATATAAATAAACCCCTACATCGGGTTGTTCGATTGTTGACGACGAAGAGAGAAGTCAAAGTCGATGTTCGTTGCACCCGTCACACGCCTCCGATCCCAAGAATGTTCATCGGATTAACATTATTCGGTGGATTTGATTCTCTGTTGTTGAATATGTCCATCGTTGGAGGATGTCTCAAGGAACAAGGTCGATGTCAAGGTTGGTGTTCTTCGTTTGGAGAAGAAGTTCTTCGTTGGCGAGCTTTCTCCAAGAGCTCTCCCTTTTGTCAATAGTTTCCCCCAATTCCACCAAAAATTAATTAGCCAACATTATAAAATATGTTGACATAATTAAAATTGGAATAATTTATCACATAGGTTGGCATAATTTTTGTTTGATGGGTTGGCACAATTAAGGTTGGAGTAAGCTCAAAAGGCTCCTCCACATTAATGAGGGAGTTGAGAGGTTTCTCCTTCATTAAGAGAAGAGTTCAAAAGGTTTTGGAATTGGGTGGTCCCCACCACCATAACCTATCATAGGATGTTAAGTTATGGTGGTCCCCACTTCTCAACTTACACATGGAGTTTTTACAACAAATAAAATAAAATATGTGCTTATTTTATTTAATTATTTCCACAAAAAAACCCAAAAATTAACTTTCACCCTCGACCAACTGTCGTTGAGGTGAAAGTCTCCTTAAGCGAATACCGATGTTGTGAGTTCAATGGTTCCCTTGGATTTCAATTCTGAGCACCAGTTCAAAAGTTAGAAAAACCCGCTAGCACGTTTACTGAACGTACCTGAACGAAAGTTTAGAAATTCATTCCGGGAACTACGGGCCTCAGAATCACGTGCCGTCAATTTTTGCAGACTCATAAAATTACCATTTATTTAAAAAAATTACATGGAAATTCTGGGTCTTTACATATTACCATTTATAATCTTTAATTATAATAATTAATTATTAATTTATTAGTTTGTTGTTGTTTATTTTCACCATCATATGTCAGTGCTTTTGATTGTTTCGCACATGATATATAATGTGGATGTCAATAATTATTATTTTATACCAATATTATCATTACTATATTATCTAAGTTATTTTAATACATGTTTAATACTGGTTTATAAAGTTCTAATTTCATTTTATGAGAGTTTTAGTTATTATTAATGAAGATAAAATTAACGATGAACTTGTTATCAATAATTTTAGGGAACAAAGGGTGTTATATTAATAACGAGTTTAAATATTAATAACAACTTTATAAAAAATAAAAATTATTTAATAATTAAAATCTAATATTACTATTTATTAAGTTTTCATTTTCATCCATGTTGTAAATTTATAGCATCATCCATATAGGTGGTTAAACCGACCCAAACAAGAACATGTTATAATTAATGGATAAGTATGATTATGAAGTGATTAAGTTATAATATAATTATTATAGAAGTATAATGGACTTATTTATGTTTTATTAATGTGATAAATTTGAACTGGTAAGTGGTGGAAGAATAATATAATTGATATGCATCTATTACTTATAATGAAGAAATATTTTTCCCTTTTGGTATGTTTGTTTTAGGCAGTTAAATTTAAAATGAACACTTATTGTTAATATTATTAATATAATTATTAATTTATATTTAAATAACATTAATAATGTCATAAATATCACATTTATTCATTAAACCCATTTTAAAACCATCTAGGAGAGAGGGCGATGAAAAGCAAAATACACCATTCATGGAGGTGGTAGTTCATACATCACATAAACAATGTTTTTATTTTTTCGAATGGATTAGAAGGGGATAGATAATGGTTGTTAAATTAATATAATAAAATTTAATTATACTAAATATATTGATATCATTGTATTAGTATGGTTATAATTGGTTTAGAATAGGGTTTATGAACACAATAGAGAAGATAAAGTTAGAGAGAGTGGATAATAATCATGTTGAGAGTTTGAGGTATTCCCTTGAAATACCTAATGTATATGTAGGGAATGGATAAATTTATTAAAAAAGAGTTGAAAATCTGTAAAAGGATTCTAGTAAAGGAAAAATGGGTAGGGGTTAAAGAGAAATTTGAAGGTCAAGTTTGGCTTGAAGTGTGCTCTTTTTATAGGTGAAATTACAGAACATTTCCTTGGAATTAAAAGTTGGGTAAGGGGTAAAGAATGAATCACATAGTATTTAGGTTAGTTAGAGTCATATATAAGGTCTTTGTTTCATGTAAAATTAATAAAATTCAAGCCAATTTAGGTTTCCCATTTTACCCTTATTAACCTTAATTAAATATTTACCATGATAATTATTTTTTTACTAAGAATATAATATTAACCCTCTTACCTAATTTCTATGTGATGATTAAAAATTAGGACTCCATTTAGTCTAATTAAATTCTTAAATTTTATAAAATTAACTTTTATGTTTAAAAATATAATATATAGAGAAACTATTTTCATATAAAATTGATGTTTTATACATTAAGTGTTTTTCATTATTATTTTCCATAAATTTAAAATTAAATGATTATTAATATATATTTTTTATATTATTAACCATCATATTAGAGACATAAAAATCTTTCAATTTCTTTAGATAATAATTACACAAATTTTATAAAAAAATCTTTAAAAAATAACCATTCTACTGTGATAACTAATATTTACTTTGGTTACTTATTTTTATATTAAATACAGAAATAAAATTATTATAAATATATATGTGGTGAATAAAAATATGAAAATAATTTTATCAAATTCAAATTATAGAGTTGATAAAATTATATTTTTAATATAAGTGTGCATAATGCAAAAAATATTTTTTTTGAAAAATGTATTTTTATGCATAAATTTTTTATTCATATTCCATGCCAAGTAAAAATATTTATATGGATATTTTTTAGAGATATTATTAATATGTTTCCCATTATTTAATCAATTTGGTTTATTAAGATATAAATACACAATATATATAAAAAGTATATTTATTTTAAAAAGTATTTTTAGTATTAAATGATTTTATTCCTAATTCCTTAAGATTGATTAATAATTAAATTCTATCAATAAAATTATGTTAAGTTAAACAATTATTATTATTCAATAGTAAATTATATGGAAATGTAAAATGTATAAAATACATGTAATAATGAGAGTATACAATTTATTAATAATTATAGGATTATATAATCATAACTTATACTTACAAATCACATAAAAAATTATGCAGAATATCTAGGGGTAAGATAAAGAACGATGATTGTCACAAGTGGTGATTCATTTAGCATGGATCTCGTAGTGATTTTCATGAGCTTGAACTTCTCCTAAAAATGATTTCACTAAATCCATGCTTTTTAGAGTTAGTCTTGGGCTAGGTCCAAGGAAAACCCTAGTGATGATACCTCCTTTACAAGCTTGAATAAATGAGCCTCAAGAGCAAGAATTATAATACTTGATTCCATTTATTATACTTTATGTATTGATTTCATAATACATTTACTTATATTTATACCCACTAATTGAATGACTGCATTATAATAGTTACATTTTAATACTTATATTTTTTTATTAATAAAAAGTATCATAGTTCATTTTAGTTCAACATTATATATGGATAAACCTATTCAACATAGTATTTATTTAATGAAAAATTAATACTAAAATATCAAGGTGTTATAATTTTTACCCTTAAATAAATTGTATCATCATAATTTTAATTACTACTCACTAATGAAAAATTGCTAAGGGTATGATCAAGGAAATAATTTCCAATTCACTATCATGGGTAAGAATATAAAACAAATATTTGAATTTATAATAGGAATATATTGATATTATCAACTATTTGTTCCAAATATGCATCCTTGGTTATCTATATGTCTTAAGAGTTTCTAGATACATACATTTCAGCAATTCATTTTCATGGTCCTGTTTCCAACCATATACTAAAACAAAAATGGTTATGATAATATCTAATAAAATCAGAGTAAATGATCATATGAATATGAAAACTCAATCCTAATATGTATTCTACTATGACACCTTCATTTAATTTTTTTGGGTTTAATTATGATATAAATGGATTGACCTATAACTCCTTCAATTTAACCTAGGTTTTCTGTGTTCATTTTTCTATTATGTTCTCTAACTTAACTAGTTATGTATTAAATCATCAAATTAAATTTAAATCCTTTATAATGGTTTATAAATATCATATGAATCACCAAAGAATATCCCTCAAAATTTCAAACTAGGTGTGCAGTTATTCCCACTTTTTATGCACTTAGTGAAGATTAAGTTAATACCCAACCAACCATTTTCATATTTATTTCCCCTAGGATCATCTGTGTCAGAGCTTGGATCCACTTCTTTGCATCCATATAAGTATTTCATTGCTATTAAACCACACATTCCATTATTTACTAAAACATGTGATTTTTCATATATTTAGACCTATCCCTAGGGTTTTCACTAATTTCCTCTATTAATAATCCCACAAAAATAACTAAACACTACTTTGATATCAATTAATGTGCTTAATACCCACACTCCTAGGTCCATTTATGAAAACACATTGTTTTAAACTTTATTTTATGCCAAGTGAGATGAACCAAGATAAAATAACATATATTTCAATAATTTAAACATTAGATATAACAATAATTACACAATCCCAAAACAAAAAGGTTTAGTATCTTTAGAGATTAACAGTTTAAAAATATTATTTTGAACATTTCCTTGTAGCAATCATAAATTTTCATCCATTTGGGCCTTTGGGGCACCAGTTTGGTCCTTGGGTCCTGCAAGGCTTTCGGGTCACCCAAGGCCTTCGGGCCGGTTGATTCTCAAGGCCTTCGGGCCACCTTAAGTCCTTTTTGCCACCCCAAGGCATTTGGGCCACATGAATGAAGATGTGCCAGTCAGACTTCAATAGACAAGGCTTCAGATGAGGATTCAGGGCAGGAACATTCACTAGAGAAGAGCTAACCAGAATTGGAAGAATTAGAGGGTATGGATTTTCCATCGGTACCAGGCCTGTGTAGCTTTGCATAGGACAACTAGCTGACCAGCCCTGCGAAGGTGGAGTGCTAATATCATGAAATTTTCTGGGAGGAGCGATTCCAAGTTTTCTTGTCTGGGTGATTTCCTCTTATAGATACGGGTCATTTAATTATCTCTGAGCCTTTGGACATTGTAAGGGTTCCACCTCACCCCTTGAAAGGTGGATTATCAAAAAAAATGTAGGCCTTTCGGCCATTCTGACCTATAATCACACCATACTAGATCCCATTATAAACACCTCCTATGATATACATATATTCATAACCTAGGTAATGGAAAACATAATAAAAGAGCGATCTCAAATTTTTAGTAAGAGAAAATGTATTATCAATTCATATAGGGTTAGATCATAAGAATGTGAGAAAACATGAGCATGAGAGAAATATCTAATTAAAAGAAAAAGAAACATTAAGAGTTATACAAAATTAAAGATATAAGGACATATCATAATATTTTAATACACATATAATCATATGAAAACATTACTTATAGGATCAAGAATCATGATCCTGCCTCCATAACATAGTGGATCAGGAATCATGATCCCACCTTCATAACATAGTGGATCATGAATCATGATCCTCACTCCATAACATAGTGGATCAGGAATCCTGATCCTTCATCCATAATATATTTGATCAAGAATTATGATCCTACAACTATAACATAGCGGATCAGGAATCACGATCCATCCTCTATAACACAATGAATTGAGAATCATCACTCACATCCCAGTTTTTTATCTCATGAGATATATAACCTTAACCAATGAATTGGATGGAAATATAAAAAACCCACCCATAAACATCTGTACACATTTCTATCATATTAAATCAATCACATACCATATCACGAAAAACCCATGTAAAGAAAATGAGTTTTGTATCTTTCCAAATGGTATCATATAAAAAATAAACTCCAGAATTCTATCGCATGATACAAAAATTCATCACCCAAAAGGAGAATTTAATAAGGATATTTAGAGGTTATTTCATGAATAATGACTCCAATAGAGATATATATTTTTGATAATTATATGAAAATAGAAGCAAATCCATGAAAAATAGTTTTTTGAATTTTTTTTACATTTTCATAAAGAGATGACATTATGAGACACTTTCAAAAATAATTTTCAATATGGAAACATGATTTTTTTAAAACACAACTTTAAAATAAATAATAATAATAGAGACTTGAAAAATGACATAAAGGTTATCCATAGAATTTTTTTGGTGGAAGATAAAATATATGATCATGAAAGGAATATCCTTTTTAATATTTTAGATGCCTTTATTAAAACCCACTTCATAAAAATGATTACAAAACATTATTTTGAAAGTAATAGAAGAGAAATAATAAGATCACATTAGATAATACATATTTGTGTTTTAAAATAATTAATGAAAACATTTGTGAAAAAAATAATATATACTTGTATTGAAAAATGGGCCCACAATCCATAGGCTTCATAGACATGGATCAGATGCAGGGTGGGGAGGGCTTAAAAATTATGAATGTTAAGATCATGGACCAATGTGGTTTGATATCATATAGGCATAGGCCAAGACGGGTTGAGGCCATGCGGATAAGGATTTATCCATGGGCCTTATTTAAAAAAAATATATATTTTTATAATATACGCTTCTTTAACAATTTATTTTTTTCATAAAAAATCATAATTATACCATGACATATGATTTCTAACCATAATGGTCACACTAATTCACCATTAATTCACATGTGAATTTTAAATAGGTCAATATTTATTATTTTAATATGATTTTATAATATTTATATAGTAATTATTTACCATATTCACATGGGGTTTCATCCCAATTCTCGAAAAATGGAGCCCATCTCCCTTACATATGGTTTCAATTCTAAAAGAGTTATTATAATCATAATATTTCATTGGGGTCAATTAATTTTAGTTATTATTTAATTTTATTGTTTATTAATAGAATATGAAAGGAACTCATGGGAATCCTAACCACCTCCTCTGAAATTGATCATTACCTAGGGATTTATCATTCATTCATAGATCCATCCATTCACATCACCACACTACTAACATCATCATTCATCACCCCTCACCAGTCACTCACCTACTCTGCATTACAATAGTTTTCCACCACATTATCATTTTCGTATACCACTATTAACCCATAGAAAAAAGTTACATCACATCCCTTAAAACTCCATCTATGGTCAATCCATACTTCTACCCCACAACTACCATTAAGAATGTGAAGAAAATAAAATATTTAAATAATTATAAATAGCATATTTTTTTAAAATGCAGGCCACCCATAGGCTTATGTGGGGACATGCACACTTGGAATTTTTTGTTCGCATTATATGCTATATTTTAAAGACAACCCTGTGTGGCTTCAAACCCACATGGGATTGGACCACCCTATCACGAACCAACCTGGGTCGACCCTGAACTAGTCACCTGAGCCAATCCATGATAAGGCCCAAGAGACGTTCATGATCCTCCCAGACTGGTGACAAGTACTAGGGAATCGATAGAGAACGAATAGGAAAAATTTCTCCCAATGAGAATAAATAAAGTAGGAGAAAAAGTAGAACAACAAAAAGTGAATAAACAACACAAAAAAGAAATAATGAACAAAAAACACTAACCTAACCACGAATAAACTTCATGTGACCCGAGAATCGCTTTCCAATCCACAACCAACTCTCACCCATGGCGAGCAAGCTCGAGTTGAACTTACAATAGAAACTAAAAAAAGGAAAACACTATAGGAATGAGTATTAAAATATCAGTAGGTGTGCCCAAAAATCTATTCCTAAATCACTACCATTAAATAAATAACTTTACTAATTTTAAGTTTGAACTACATTATATAAAATATGAGTTTTCACACAAACTTTCATTTCTAAAGAAAGTAACAGTCCATTTCCCTTTTCAATTTAAAAGAAAGTTTAAGGTTTGAAGGAAAAAGATACATCACATTTAAAAAAAATTGTGAACAATTTAAAATACTAATTTAGTTATTAAACAAGAGGAAACCATACACAACACACAACACACAACACACAACACAAAACACACAACAAGGGAAATGGAAAAGTAGCACACGAGGCCAACAACCAAACTAAGCGTCTCAATCATCTGCCACATACAAATATGTGCTAGAGAAAACATGGGTCGAACCAAGGAGCTCGTCAACAATCCAGAATATACTTACATGTGACTCATCTTGAAGGCATGCCCTACTCAATGACATCCTAACGACCTATCTCCCAACCGTCACCCTACCTGGTCTGGTCGAGGGGCCCAATCCCATAGAAATAATAATAATAGAGTATCCCCTACTATGGGAAACTAGCCAATACATAATCTATACTAGTGAAACAATTGTTCATAGAAAATTCACTTATTATACTAGGTTTCCATTGCGAGTACTAAGTAGAAAGAGGGTTGAGTCCATAATGTCAATCAAGTAACCAATCACAATGCACAAAAATCACTCACAACAACTCACACAACCAACGTACATAGCAAGATCACCCCTGAGTCACCCCAAAGAGAGTTTTCAAAATAATTTATTTTATTAAAGTGCCAAATGGGCCTTAACCAACTCTTCAACACCAACCCATTTTTAGAAGAATCAAAACATGCCACTTTTAAATCCAAAAACCACTAAGACACCCATTTAAGAAAATAAAATCACTATTTTAATACCTAGGACACAATTACAAAGGCCAATGGGGCTTTTTACCAACACTTAGTATGCACATTTAATAAGCATTTTCAGACAATTCATGCACAAAGAGGAAACTACTCTCTTTCACAAAAAACATTAATTCTAAAACTAATTATTTAATATTATTTACCATTAATTTAAAATCAATGAAATATCAAGAAATTAATAAATTATAAATATAATGGAAAGTGCAGTGGGGGACCTACCTCGACTCACAGCTTGATCACAACAACATGACATGCCTCACACTCGTGTACATGTACCCGCAATCCGATGGCTATAGTGTTGCAGAATTTATCTCGCCAACGTGCTGAAACAACTGAAAAAATAACTAAAAGTACAGAAACATAGATTTAAAATAAACCAAAGGAATAAATAGTGCAACCACCACCTCGACATGTTTTCAAAACATAACTTGCACCATCTACCTTATTTACTAAACCACTTTAAAAAAATTATAATTTTTTAGAGAAGTATACCATGGATTTAAACACAAAACCAACTAAAAACCCTTCTTTTGATCAAACACATGCCTGTGATTTACCAAAACAAAATACGCATCACTTATATAATTCAATAAATTATTTAAACAATTTATAAAATAATTTTAGGAAACACTAATCACAATTTAAATTTAAAAAAATATTTCCAAAGGTCAAGAAGCATCTGGACTCCACTATCATATATATGAAAAACCAAAACACTATTTAAAAAATACCAAATAATCCATAACTTCAAACATAACATTTTATTGAACATTTTTGGCGAAAACCCACATAGGAAGAAACAAAGAATCATTTTAAAACCTATTCTTAACATGTTCAAAATACATATATATACATATACATATATATAAATGTCATATTCAACTAATTAAGGGTATTAAATATCTATGAATGATATTTGAAAAAAAATATTGAAACAACCCAAGCATCAATGTATTGATTCTAAAAATTTTAAACTATGAGCAAGGACCAACCGGACTAGTTAAGACTTTATGTGAAAAAACTCATCAAATTCATACCACATATTATGAAAAACATTGTGAAAACAACCCCAATTAATTAAGATCTTACTTGAACTGGTGTATAACTTTAATCGAACCATCTCTGCACCTAAAAGAGAATCAAACTAACTAAAGGGGAGGGGAAGCCTCCCCGGAAGGAGTTGTGCGGCCGAAGGAGGGGAGGACATGGGTTTCTGGAGGTTGTAGACCGGCCGAAGAAGATATGGATGACTACAGGTTTGGGAGGCATGTTAGAAAGGGGGAGAAGGGGGTGTCATGGGTTGAATAGAAGGAGAAGTCAACGTCGGTTGGAGGTGCGGTGGCATGGAGGAGCGCAGAGCTAGTCTGAGTTCCGACGGGGAGAGGAGGCGGTGGTGGTGTCACATTGCATGTTGACCGGGAAGGGGGAGCCACCTGTGCTGTGGGGGAAGTAGGAGAGAGGGGTGTCATGACCCCCCTAAGGTATTTCCTTTTTTCCAATTAAATAAATTAATAATAATAATAATAATAATAAGGTTCAAATTAACAATTTTAATTTTTCACTTAAAATAAAAATAAAAATAAAAAAATTTCTTAATAATAATAAAATTTTTAAAAGACACAATAAATTAAAAAAATTATTCATTATAATTTTTTTCAAAGATAGGTGGATCATGTCGTTGCTTGGGTGAAGCTGTACAGGGTTTCCAAGACATGCTCTGCCCTCACACCCAATGACATCAACTAAAAAACGCGTACTTTTTTTTGACAAAACTCAACAATCTCATTCGGGATTCAACCCGAACCTCGACAAAATTTTTAAATGAAAAAGAAATAGTAAAATAAAATAATTAGATAGGTTGGGGTGTAAAAATTCTCCCCACCATAATTATTTATACCCCCATAAATCCACAATAAGATCTAGACCCAAAGATAAAACTTCTTAAGTGTCACCCACCTCTAAAAGTTTAAGCGCCTCTAGTTGATCAATCCAAATAGACACCGAAATCCCATGAGTTACAACTCATCCTCAAAACATGAACACCATAACTGCCACCAAGTAGAACCCAGACCATCCATTTTAACCAAGGAATGAACCTAAACCACCTCCAAAATTTATTCCTATAATCTCAGTCCAACGGAACCAATGGATGTACTCCAATCCCAAAGTTTACTCAAGAGGAAGAACTTAGGATTAGGTGGTTCCACACGTGACCACCCAACACCAAACGATACATGAAAAGAAGCTCTAATACTGATACAGGGAGGCCCTAATGGACTCCCCACCATAAGGATTAAACTAACACTAAATTACTTCAGGTGTAACATTGTGAGACCCATTGTGGGTCTCCCCACCATAAGAACTGATGAGATTAACCGAACGTGAAAACTTCCTACACAGAACAAAAACCCCCACCACGAGGGGGGAGAAGGGAAGGGCGTAACTAATGGAGCATCAGAACTAACTCTATCGCTATATCAATAATGTCACACACTCTAAAGAACACAAACCATTCCACACTAAGGATAAAGATTAAACCAAGGACCTTTTTAACTGTTAGGGTCCTCCTGACTACTTTCCAGCTTCACTTAGGGACCTATGGCTGGAGTAATAATGATTGAAGCACCTCCTAACTCATAGTTAGGGTTCATAAATTTTCAAACATAACACATGAACCAGAATTTTACCAAACACACTTTTAATAAAACAAAGGTTTCAAAGAGGTTTGACAAAACCATTCTTACAAATGAAGTAAAAGAAACACCAAAAAATACTACATGAGATGACCAATAAATCCAGGTAAAACAACAAAGAGAAATCCCCAAACTGATCTCAAACATTGTACTACTCCTACTGAAGAGCTGAGGTAACCTTTGATTAGCAAGGTCTGGCTTCAATGCGCTTCTTGGAAACTCCTTGGAAGAATCATTGCAAGTGACCCAGGCACCCACAGGTGTGGAAGGGTTTCAGAGCACTCAGGCACATCGACTTATTATAACCCTGCTTGTCACACTAATGATAGATCACAACATTATTCTCTAAAGGTGTTTATTGTAGGTCTAAATGCCTCTTAATTCCCCTACTAGTAATACCAGCATCATGCCTCTTCCCATTCTTTCTATCGCCATAATCTGCACTACTTCCCAAGGCTGGGGGAGGATTCACCACCTTAGGTCCTACTGCTAACTCAGCTTCATCAAGAAATGATTTCTCCACAACATTCAAGAAGGTGGTTAGGTTGAGCTATGACACTTTCGACTGCAGTTCAGTTTGGAGCCCAAAATCAAAATGTCGAGCTTTCACAGGATCATTTCTAACATACCCTAGTTCATATGAAGCTAATTCCTAGAAATGAAGAAATAATTCCAACACTAATCTAACACATTTTTAATGACCGTACAACTCCATCCTCTTCCTCACCTTCATCACCTCGTAGAAGTACTGTTGGATAAAAAACGACTTGAAGAAATCCCAAGTGAGATCTTCTTGATTATTGCTTCGAGACACGGACTTCCACCATTTCCAGGTTGAACCTTCAAGTATAAAGGTATCCAACTTCACCTTCAATGAATCAGGCGGTCTGAGAAAACATAATTTACTCTAAATCTTCCACAACCACTCCTCTGCCTCAAGAGGATATTCTTGTCTATAAAAGAGAGTAGGGTTCAATTTTTGAAACGTGTGGACATAGTTTATGGGATGATCAACTGGAGGATTTCCTAAGGGTGAACCACCCGAATCTGGACCTTAGGAATTCATCAAACCTTCATGGGGAGAACACTAAGGAACAAGGAAACAAATAACTTAATCAAAATATGGTCATTTTCATTTTAAATTCATCTTTTTACAATTAAAAATAAGACTTTACAAATAGTTTTCAGAATTAAAGAAGACCCAAATGATTCACTAGCGGAAACTAGTGTCGATGGGTGACTCAGACATATGGTTGGTGGACATACACCAGTCATGCCATCATCATAGAGAGAATTATAGGGTATATCTCTGGTTCTACATGGATTTATAGGCCCTGCAAGATCACAGGGAAACTTTCCCAACTCTCTTTTCATTTACCAACATAAAAAAATTCAAAGGAACCAAAAAGACCCCCAAAACCTGAACATCCCGTGGTAACTCGAGGTTCGAAACGAGCAAGGGTTCATGATGTCCTTCACATCCTTAAACCTAAAGTCCTGAAAAATATAATCCTTTTACCATGACAACCCCAAATAGAAAAGTGTGCTATAAAAAGAAAGGTTAGCTAAGATCCGACCTACTCTGATACTATTTGTAATGAACCAACCTGGGTCAACCCTGAACCAGTCACCTGAGTTGATCTGTGGAAAGGACCGAGAGGTGTTCCCAATCCTCACAGGCTGGCATCAAGTGTCTGGGCATCGACAAAGAATGGATGAGAATGATTTCGACCAATAAGAAAAAATTAAGTAGTAGAAAAATTAGAACAATGAAAAGTAAATAAACAACACGAAAAAGAAAGAACAACCAATAAAAACACACTAACCAGACCATTACCAAACTCCATGTGACCCTGCGAATCACTCTCCAATACACAACCAACTATCTCCCATGGAGAGAATGCTTGAGTTGAACCTAAAACATAAACTAAAAACAAGAAAACACTATAGGCACGAGTATTAAAAACTCTGTAGGCATGCCCAAAAATCTATTCCCAAAGAACTACCATTAAATAAATAATTTTACTAATTTCAAGTTTGAACTACATTATATAAAATATGATTTCCCACACACACTTTCATGTCTAAATCAAGTAACAGTCCATTTCCCTTTTCAATTTAATATATATTTTAAGGTTTAAAGGAAAAAAGATGCATTACATTTAAAAACATTTTTGCGAACAATTTAAAATCCAAATTTAGTTGTTAAAAAATAGGAATCTATACAAACCCACAACACACAACACCCAACAAGGGAAATGGAAAAGTAGAATATAGAGGAAAACAACCAAACTAAGCACCTCAATCATCCTCCACATACAAATAAGTGCCAAAGAAAACATGGGTTGAACCTAGGATCTCATGAACAATCCAGAACGTACTATACATGCGAATCATCCTGAAGGAATGCCCTACTCAATGATGTAATAATTCTCAAACTCCCTATCATATCCCTACCTAGATTGGTAGAGGGGCCCAACCTCATAGCAATAATAATAATAGAGCATCCTCTACTATGGTCCACTAGCCAATTCATAATCTAAACTAGTGCATCAATCATTCATAGAAAATTCACTTACTATGCTAGGTTTCCATGGCGAGTAGTAAGTGGAAAGAGGGGTGAGTCAACAATGCCAATCAATTAAACAATCATAATGCACAAAAATCACTCACAAAAAATCACACAACCAACATACACAACAAGATCACCCCTGAGTCACCCCAAAGAGAGTTTTCAAAGTAATTTATTTTATTAAAGTGCCAAATAGGCCTTAACCAACTATTCAACACCAACCCATTTTAATAAGAATAAATACACACAAATTTTAAAGCCAAAAACCACTGATACACCCATTTAAGAAAACAAAATCATCATTTTATACCTAAGGCACAATTACAAAGTCCAATGAGGCATTTTACCAACACTTAGTATGCACATTTAATAATCATTTTCAGACAATTCAATCACAAAGAGAAAACTAATATCTTTCACAACAAACATTAATTCTAAAACTAATTATTTAATATTATTTACCATTAATTTAGAATCAATGAAATGTCAAGAAATTAATAAATTCTAAATATAATGGAAAATGCAGTGTGAGACCTACCTCGACTCACAGCTCAATCACAACAACACGACATGACTCGCACTCGTGCACAAGTACCCACGACCCAATGGATATGGTGTCACGGAATTTACATCGCCAACACACTGCAACAACTAAAGAAATAACTAAAATTACATAAACATTGATTTAAAATAAACCAAATGAATAAACAGTGCAAACACCACCTCGACATGTTTTCAAAACATAACTCGCACCATATAACTTATTTACTAAACCACTTTAAAAAATTTATAAAATAATTTTGAGAAGAATAACATGAATTTATATATAAAACCAACTCAAAAACCCTTCTTTTGATCAAATGCATGCCTATGATATACCAAAACAAAATGCGCACCACTTATATAATTTAATAAATAATTTAAACCATTTATAAAATCATTTTAGGAAACACCAATCACCATTTAAATTTTTTGAAAAATATTTTCAAATGTCAAGAAGCATATGGATTCCACCATCTTATATATGCAAAACCAAAAAACTATTTACAAAATGCCGAATGATCTATAACTTCAAACATAACATTTTATCAGATATTTTTGGCGTAAACCCATATAGGCAGAGACAAAGAATCATTTTAAAATCTATTCTTAACATGGTAAATAAATAAATATATATATATATATATATAAATTTCATATTCAACTAATTAATGGTATTAAATAGTTGAGAATGGTGTTTGAAAAAAAATATTGGAACAACCCAAGCATCAATGTATTGATTCTAAAAATGTTAAACTACAAGCAATGTCCAACTGGAATATTTAAGCCTTTCCATGTAAAAAATCATCAAATTCATACCATGTATTAAAAAAACATTGTGAAAACTACCTCAATTGATGAAGATATTTCTAAAACAGATGAATAACATTAATTGTACCATCGTCACACCTAAAGGAGACTCAAACCAATCAAAGGGGAAGGGGAGCCATGCTAGAAGGAGTTGTGCAGCTGGAGGAGGGGAGGTTGTGGGTTGTAGGATGTTGCAGACTGGACGAATTAGAGATGGCCGACCACGAGTCAAGGCGGAACACCGAATAGTGGGAGAAGGGGGTGTTGCGAGTCATTCGAAAGGAGGTGGTGACTCCAGGTGGAGGTGTGGCGGCAAGGAGGAGCATAGAGATGGCCATAGTTTAGGTGAGGAGAGGAGGCATCAATAGTGTCGCACTGTAGGTCGAGCAGGAAGGAGGATCTGCCTGTGCCATGGGGGAAGAAGGAGAGGGGGGTGTTGCGACCCCCCAAGTGTATTTCCCTTTTTTCAATTAAATAAATTAATAATAATAATAATAATAATAATAATAATAATAAGGATAAAATTTACAATTTTATTTTTTCACCTAAAATAAAAATAAAAATATTAAAATTTATTAATAATAATAAAAATTTTAAAAGACGCAATAAATTAAAAAATTTATTCATTTTAATTTTTTTGAAGACATGAGGATCATGCTGTTTCCTGGGAGAAGCGGCGCGGGGTTTCCAAGACATGCTCCACCCTCACGCCCAATGACGTCTACTAAAAAATGCGCACTTTTTGACAAAACTCAACAATATCATTTAGGATTCAACCCAAACCTTGAAAAAAATTTAAAATCCAAAGAAATAATAAAATAAAATAATTACATAGGTCGGGGTGTGACACACCCCACCCTAACCCACCCATTTCACATTAATAATATATACATGGAAGATAAATTGTTATTAAATAGAATGAAAATTATTATTAAAAATTTTGTATTTTTATGTAGAAAGAAGTCCATCAATGAAGAAGAGTTGAGGTTAACACCCTTCAAAAAAGAGTTCATGAGAAAGAAATATAAATCCCTATAAACATGATATTAATTAAAATATAATTCAATCATTGGGTAGATTATACCCAACTTATAATAAAATTTTTCAATAAGAACGATCATAACTAAATGAATATAAATCGAGTTAACAAAAACCATTATGACATTGTCACTATTCAAATAAAAAAACTTGAAAGGAATA
Source organism: Viscum album (assembly GCA_963277665.1). Classification (NCBI taxonomy): domain Eukaryota; kingdom Viridiplantae; phylum Streptophyta; class Magnoliopsida; order Santalales; family Viscaceae; genus Viscum; species Viscum album. Next base: position 1,423,893,727 of record OY728161.1, read on the forward strand.
AGTTGAGATGGATTTTTAAATATGTTCAATTTCATGAATAATATGATAAAAGTATTCCATATGTTAGCATAAAAACCACAAAAAATAAATAAATTGATGAATATGACATATGTCTAAAAAAAGGAAAATTGAGATGATAAAATCACCAAATTTACTTCCAAATTACAAGAAAGAAATTTAATATCCTATACGATAAAAATGACCATATTAATAAATTAATTGATAAAATTATTCATATCAATCATATTTTTTACTATATATTTATAATCATTCACTATACATTTATTAGTTGGTTATTGTTTATTTTCACCACTAGATGTTAATACTTTTCATTGTTTCACACATGATTTGTAATGCTGATTTCAATCCTCATTATTTGATATCGAGTTCATAATTACTATATTATATAAGGTGATATAATATTTTTTCCATAATAATTTATAAAGTTCTATTTTCATTCCATGAGATATCTAGTTATGATTGATGAAGATGAAACCAGTGATGATCTTTTTTTTGATAATTTTTATGAACAAAAGGTGGTATATTAATAATAGGTTTAAATGTTAATATTACCTTTAAATAAAAAAAATTATTTACTACTTAATATCTAATATTACCATTAATTAAGTTTCTATAGTCATCCATGATGGAAATTTATAGCATCATTCATGTAGGTGGCTAAACCTACCTAAACAAGAACATTATATAATTAATGTATAAGTATGATTATAAAGTGATTGAGTTATAATATAATTATTAAATAAGAATAAATAATTTATTTAGGTTTTATTAATGTGATAAATTATAATTGGGAAGAGGTGGAAGAATAAGATAATTGATATGAAGTTATTACTTAGAATGAAGGAATCATTTTTCCTCTTGGTATGCTCATTTTAGGTGGTTAAATTTACAATGATCACTTATTGTTAATATTATTAATAGAATAAATAATTTATATTTTCATAATTTTTAATAATGTTGTAAAAATAATATTTATTCATTAAACCCATTTTTATAAACAATTAGGAAAGGCAATTAGGAAAAATGAAACACGTTATTCATAGAGGCAGTAGTCCGCACGTAACACAAGTGACATTTTAATTTTTTTAAATGGATGAAAAGAGGATAAATAATGATTTTTATATAAATATAATAAAATTTATGTATACTAATTATACTAATTTAATTATATTAGTATGGTAAAAATAGGTTTGGGGGAGGGTGGGTAAGAAAAATAGAGAAGAGAAAGTTAGAGAGTGGATAATACTCACATTGATAGTTTGAGTATTCTCTTGAAAAACTTCTTAGAAATGGAGTACATGGGTAAATTTATTTTATCCAAGGCCTAAAAATGGGTAATATAATTCTATTAGAGGAAAAATAGGTATGGTGTCAAGAATAATTTGAATGGTAAGTGTGTCTTGAAGAGGGAGGAAGTGAGCCCCTTCTATGGGTGAAAACGAGAATCTTTTCCTTTGAATTGAATGTTAAGTAAGGGGTAAACATGGAATAACATGGTAGTTATACTACTACAAAATAGGCCTTTAATAGCTCTATCTATTATCAATGCTAGAAAAAAGGGTTGATAATCTTGACCTTTATCATCACTTTTTTTAGCACTGATAAAGGGTACCCTTTATCAGCACATTATTTTTAGCACCAATAAAGTGATCCTTTATCAGATATTTTTTACTACTGATAAAGGTCCTAATAAAATGAAATAATGAAATAAATAAAAAATAAAAATGAGTTTGTTAAAAAAATATTAAAAATATTATTAAGTAAATAATTACTAATAAAAATGAATAAATTGATTATAATATATATAAATTATAAATACTAATAAATAGTATATATTAAATATATAGATATATGTAAAATAAAAATTAAATAAATAAAAATTAAAAATAAGTAAATTGAGAAAAAATATTAAACATTTTATTAATTAAATAATTTTAAATAATTTTAATAAATATTATATATATATATAGATGAATGTATATTATATGATTTATATAATACAAAATATTTATTCTTTACATTAAATAGTAATATATTTAGTGAATAATGGTTTATATTTAAAAATTAATATGAATTAAAAATACTAACTAATTGCATCAAGTAATGAACATAATTGAATGTCTTTTGATTTTTAAATTTAACATAGATCAAACGTGTGTTATATTTATTTCACATATATGTAATTAATTAATTTTTATATACAATGTTCACACACAAATATTTATGTAATTAATGAAATCTTATATAGAAACACATACCCCTAATATATATTTACGTAATTTATTAAAATTTTAGTATTCATTTTAGAATTTCATTATAACACGATACATTAATATATCATGTCTTTAATCATGATAGTTTTTTTATTTTTAATTTTATTATAGAATGGTATTCATTCATTTTTTTTTTCTAATTTAAACAATTTCTATTATTTATTTTATATATATTTATTTACTATGTTTTAATATTTTCAATATCTATACATTTTCATGTCAATATATATCCCTATTTTTTAAAATAATTTATATTTAATTAATAAAACATATCCATTTTTTCAATATTGTTAAAGTGTACTCATTTTTAATATACATGCACTTGAGATCAAATATTCATTAATAATGTTAAAAATATATTTTTAAATACATATTTATAAATAAATATATTTATAGATGTATATTTATTATATTTATACATTTATATATTTATAATTATAAATAATTAAATATTTTTTAAAGTATTTATATAATTATAAATAAATAATTATATATTTTTAAATAATTATGAAATTATAATAAATTTATTTAAATAATGAATATATTTACTATATTTATATTTATATTATATATATATATATATAATTATATAAATATATATAACGATATAAATATTATTTTAAAAAAAAATATTTATATAATTATAAATAAATAATTATATATTTAAATAATTATAAAATTATAATAAATATATTTAAATAAAGAATATATTTACTATATTTATATTTATATATATTTATTAAATATATATAATTATATAAATATATTTACAAAATTTTTTATTTATAATTATAATTATAAATCCTTTATGAGCGCTTAAGTAACAAGCACTGACCTCCAATGGCCCGAAGGCCTTCATTTTTTTTATTGATTTTGACAATCCACCTTTCAAGGGGTGAGGTGGAACCCTTACAAGGCCCGTAGGCGTAAGTATTACATGGCCCGTAGGCCTTAGAGGAATTTATTGCCCGTAGGCTTCAAACATTACATACAACCTAGACTAACTACTGAAACTTCTCCTCCCCGGCATATTCATCCTGAAATCAGCTCTCCACCTTTGCATGGCTGTTCGGCTAGGCTTTCCCATGAATTCATAGGCTTTTCTCGATGGCAGGTGACATACCCTATCATTCTTGCAATCCGTTTAGCTTCTGTTATGGTGAAAGCTCCTTGCTCCTCCTTCTGAAGCTTGTTCCTTGTTGGTTGTCTGGTTTTCATCTTCACTTAAGGTGGCTTGAAGGCCTTGAGGTGGCCCGAAGGCCTTACTGACCTGAAGGCTTGGTTGGCCTAAAGGACTTAAAGGAATTAGGGACCAAATCGGTGGCCCAAAGGCCCAAACGAGGGAATATTCCCAGCTGCTATAGTGCCATCTACAGTCCCGCTACAGTACCTACTATAGTTCTGCACAGTTCCTACTACAATACCCGCTACAACACTCCTATAGTACTGGCTACAGTACCTCAGAAATTAGCCTCCTCCTGGATTTGATCTTGTGTCTCCTCGATGCACTTAAGGAGTCCTCACCAACTGGGTTGTGGTTCATGTGCAAGTAACAAGCACGGATAAAATACATCTTTATCAGTTCTTTTTTAGTACTGATAATGCTCTATATTTATCAATGCTAATTAATTTAGTGTTGATAAAAGAGAACTTTATCAGTTCTTTTTTGGAAGTGCTGATAAAAGTGTCCCAATCTATTTAAATAACCTTAACCAGTATCAAAATCATCATGATATCTGAAGCTTTTTGTGGAATTAACCCTCTATCAGCACTCCTCCTCAGTGAATCGAAGCTCGAATAAAGACTCAAACAATTCCAAGACTCAAATCCAAGGGTAGAATAAGTCATCTCAATTTAGGAAGCTATAACTTATTTAAAAGGCTCCAATTTCTCTAAAATTTCAAGGGTAGATGGAAACACCCATTCCTAACATCTTATAATAAGTGACCTTGTTCTTATTAGATGATATGGTGGGAGAACCAAAGCTAAATTTCTCGAGGACATATTCTTGAGGATATTTTTTTATAGTATTCTTTTTACCTATTTTCTTTCTTTTAGTTTTGTTATGTATTATTCTTCCCCATTCTTCTCAATTACCCTTACCAAGGTGGGGTAAATCTTATTAGTTATTGGGGAAGGTTAGGTTTTCCATTTTGTAATGTTTGAGTTCATATGCTTAATGTTATAAAACATTTTTTCTATTCTATGAAGTTGGTTTCAATTTGTAATAACAGTTTATATTATATTGTGTGACTGTATTTGATTTTATATTCTGTTGTTATTATTTATATTTTTAATGAAAATTATCTCCCTCACTAGGTTTTGGTCTATATATGATGGAATAGATCATATCTTATTGGTGATGTACTTGGCAATCGTTAGTACATGTGAGAGTTGTAGTGCATATTCAAGATTGTTTGGGATAAACAAGACCCGATCAGGAATTTCCTAAATCAATTGAGGGTATTAGATGCAACTATTTTACAAAATTAAGAAGATTATACCAAAATAATATCTTATTAAGGTTTAATATTACCAACACCATTGACAAAATAAGTGAGAGGAAGCGATTGTGGAATCTAACTTTAATTGGCTTAGCATAAGAGGATTGAATTAATCAGAACTATGATTACATTTCAATTGAAAAAACAACCTCTACCTGATCACCCAATTCATATAACTATTTTCAATGACATTATTTTTCAATTTTATTTCAATCTTTTATGTAATTTATTCCTTTATTTTCATTTTCAAATTCAATCATTTCAAAAACAACCACCACTTAATTATCTAATTTTAAAGTGAAAAACTTGATTATTGAGTGCTTCTATCTGGAGACAACCTAAGTTAACCACTATACTTCATTTTAACTTAGGGAAAAATTATTTTTTCCATACCCCATGATAGGAATGTCTCAAAACTAGGCACCATTTCTGGGGAGGTAGTGCCACGATTTAATTATAAATATTTGACACTTCAAAAAAAATTCCATGTTGTTTTCAAATGATTATTTTTTTAATTCATGGAATAATTCCCCACCAATTGAACAACCAATTAACATGTCACCCTTTTTCATGGAGTATGATGTTTCTTTTATTTTTATATATGTGAGGATATTTTGGAAATTAAATAACGGTGAGAAGGCATTCAAGGAATTCATAGCTGGCCTAAGGGAGGACATGAACCGGATTTTTTTTGAAGAGATGGACTGAGAGCTAACAAAGTCATCCTATTAAATTCTTGAATTTTATAATGTGAAAAAGGTCAAATAATATCGCCTTTTATTCATCCCCAAAATTTCTAAGGATATCCAAGAATTTGAGGATCCTAAACACCTACCTCAATCTACTACTACTCAACTCTAAGTGCTTCTTTACACTGAAAAAGAAATTGAATCCAAACAAAAATAGGGAGATAATATTTTTCATAACTCTTTTCATTATGATTATATTGAATCTGAATTGAGTATAACCTTCCCTTGAATGAAATTTTCATATTTGGTCAACACATCTTTTTCCTTGGTGTATGAAGAATAAAAATAATATGAAACTGATAAAGAACATATGGAGCTCTCTCAATTTGTTAAAAACTTATTAGATGGAGATTAAGAGGATTCCAAAGTGAAATTTATTGAGGAAACTGAGACCCAAGATTCTTACATTGAAAGGGAAGAATTTGATATTTATTCATCATGTTTTAATTTTATTCAAATATAATTACACTATGATTTTCCATTTTAATATTATTTTGATGTTGCATATCTTGAGAAACCCCTGGAGAAGGAAGAAGAGGTTGTGAAAGTGGAAACCATTAAAGTGGAGGACTTATTATTTTTCCTAACCCCCCATTAAAGTTTTATGTCATTTTAATGGGGTTGGATTTTATATACTCTATCCATAGAGTCCTCTTAAAAAAAGTATAAGTTCAATATAGAAAGAAGAAGTATTGGTGGTTCATATTAAATAAAATTAACCCACCATTAGATTAGGGATAACCAACTGACATTTACCTTCTAGAGGAAGTCAAAAACTAGGGCCCACTTGGGTGATTAAACCAAGATCTATCCTTATTTTATAACTCTATTTCTATTTTAATTTTATTTTAATAAATTTCTTATGTTATTTTCTCTAATTTTGGTTGTAGGTTTTTAGTGGGCATCACTTAGGAGCTCAACACAATGTTGTACTACCAATAAGTCATGTTGTACCTCACTTTAATAGTTTCTTGCATGTTTTATTCAATTAGGAATATAATTATATGCTAAATAAACTTGAATGAATTATGGACACTACATAATTTAAGTGCGGGGGAGGGAACCATTGTTGTTTAGAAATTTAAAATTTATGTTTTTTCTATTTTTCCAAAAAAAATGTTTGTTTTTCAAATATTTTGTGTGTTTATAAATTTTTTTAGCTGAAATGATTATCATTTCCATTTTTGAAACCCATTTAAATGAGTGAAACAATTTATCCTAGGAAACAGAGCTTAAATGAATGCTAAAAATTACTTTGTTTCAAGTTCAAATCCTTAATAATTTCATGAAAAGTAATCTAAATTTTGAATCCCATGAAAAATATCATTGTCTTTATCTTTGAAAATCACTTTCCTATGAGGCTTATGAACCTATTTTTCATATTCTTTTCATTCACCTCACTTATTTAGAGAACCAAATCATACTTGATTTAACCATAATTTGATTTATTTCTATCAAAACTTGAGGGTTTGAGGTACATGTGTTTTAAATGATTGAGGTATTTATTTGGTATTAAAGACCCTATTTCATACAAATCCTTTTTATAATATATTAACTTGAACATTTAATCCTTTTATCCCTTATAATTCAGAATAATCTTGATTTTTAGGCACATTAAAATCCAATTTTCCCTATCCAACCTGCTCTGGAATTGAAATTTCATGATCTATTTGAGCTTAAGTGTGGGAGAAGTTGTCTTGTATTGTGCTACCTCATTTGGTGATACTTTGGGTGAAAAATCAAATGTTTAAGAGATGTGTTTTTACTGAAATAAATCATTATTTTGAAATATATTCCTTTTCTATAACTTTCATGATAAGTGAAGATGCCCCTTTCTTGAGCTTCTAAGGGAGTAAGAAAGCCGTGCCTTTTTTGGAGCTTTCAAGAAAAATTATGTTTGAGAAGATTGAAATTTTTGTAGATGAAATGCTGAACTGGGTGCACATTCCTTAATTTTTCATGATTATGGATCTGAATTTATACTAAGGGGAGTGGGTAGGATACCATACTTGAGTGAAAATTTGAATATTGAAATTTTTCTTCAAAAAGATCCAAACCCTCCTCATTTTGCCTCAGATTTTTCCACATCTAAATCCTACCAACCAAAAGACACAAAAAATCCCTGAAAAGTTCTCATGATAATCATATGTCCTTTAATCACATTGGGTGGATATGTATTAATTTATCAAGACTATAGCGACCCTTTCATGAGTATTGGATGTGAAATACATTGTTGAAAATTGACATTTATGTGATAAGAGAAAATGAAAGTGAGGTAAGTGTTCTGTGTGCACGTGAGGATAAATGAAGTGGAAATATATTGAATGATATAAATGGAGAACTTGAAATAATGGTTGTTGATTAGGCATGATATATTTTGTTTCTTTGTGTGGAATTGGTGTATCCCATGGATATGTGTTTTACATTTTCTTTGATTTGATTTTAATGTTTACTTGTCCAAGATTCCAAGTGATAAGTGTAGGGGAATTGATAGAGTTGAATATTTTCATAATTATTCATATATTTTTAAATAATTTTATCCATACCAATTAATTAATTTGAGCTTCTTTGGATCATATTATGTTTTTTGGTGAGTTTTGAGCTTAAATATGAAAAATGGTTAATTCTGTAAATTTAATAATTTTCTTTCAACTCAGTATTTAATGAATAACATTTAAAATATGGATCCAATTTGAGTGATTATTTTTTTAGTATTTCATGGTTCGTGGGATACAACTTATTCTTCTTAACCATGATCCCATTCGAACTCCTACAAACCCAAAAAAACCAAACAATGTGAACACTTATTTTGTTTGGAAAAAAGGACCTTACCTCATTCATAGAGTCATATATCGGGATACCTATCAAAAAATGGGATTATTAAAGCTGTGTTATAAACCAAACTATATGATTAAGTTACACATTAAATGTCACGGATAAATTATTTCATTAAGTCCACCATTGAACCAGTCAAAGTGGGGTTGGTGGAATAGTGTTTAGAGGCAAGAATAAGTCATCTCAATTTAAGAGGCTATAAATTGTTTGAAATAGATTCAATTTATCTGAAATGTTGAGGGTATATGTCTAACCCCATTACTCACATATTATAAGATGGTACCTCAGCCTTATTAGACAATATGGTGGGAGAACCAAAGCTAAACTTCTGGCAGACAGATTCTGGAGGATTTTTTTTTCTATTCTTCTTTTTACCTCTTTTCTTTATTTTAGTATTGCAATGTATTCTTCTTCCCCATTCTTCTAAATTAGCCTTACAATTTTGGGGTAAATCTTATGAGTGATTGGGGAAGGTTATGTTTTCCATTTTTTAATGTTTTATTTCATTCACTTAATGTTATAAAATGTTTTCTCTATTCTGCGAAGTTGGTTTCAATTTGTAATAACAATTTATATTATCTTGTGTGTTTGTATTTGATTTTTATTCTATTTATTTTATTGTTTCATTTAATGAAAATTATCTCCCTCACTAGGTTTTGGTCTATATATGATGTAATAGATTATATCTTAGTGGTGAAGTACTTAGCGATCATCAGTATGTGTGAGAGTTATAGTGCATATTTAATATTGTTTCGGATAAACAAGACCCAATATGGAATTAACTAATTCAATTGAGGGTATTCGCTGCAACTATTTCCCAAAAGGAATAATATTAGACCAAAATAATATCTTGTTAAGTTTTACTCTCACCAACACCATTGAACAAAGAAGCGAGTGGAAGCGATCGTGGAATCTCACTTTAATCGGCTTAACATAAGAGGATTGAATTAATCAAAACTATGATAACATTTCAATTGGAAAATAGACCTCTACTTGATCACCCAATTCATATTACTATTTTAAATCACATGATTTGTCAATTTTATTTCAATTTTTTATGTAATTTCTTCCTTTAGTTTCCTTTCAAAATCAATCATTTCAAAAACAACCACCATTTCATTATCTAATTTTAAATGAAAAACTTGATTATTGAGCATTTCTCTTTGGAGAAAACCTAGGTTAACCACTATAATTAATTTTAAACTAGGGAAAATTTATTTTTTCCACACCCCATGATAGGTAGGTTTCAAAACTTGGTGTCGTTGTTGGGGTGGCAGTGCCACAATCTAATTATAAATATTTGATACTTTTCAAAAAAAATTGCCATGTTGTTTTAAAATGATTGTTTCTTTAGTTAATGGAATAATTACCCACCATTGCAACAACCAATTAATATCTAACCCTTTTCCGTGGAGTATGGTGTTTTATTATTGTTAGACAGGTGAGGTTATTTTGGAAATTAAATAATGGGGAGTAGGCGTTCAAGGAATTCATAGTTTTCCTGAGGGAGGATGTGGACAAGAATTTTTTTGAAGCGATGGCCTAAGAGCTAACTGAGTTCTCCCATTACTTTCCTAAATTTTATAATGTGTAAAAGGTCAAAGAATATTCCCCCTTAGTCATCCTTGACTTTTATAAGGAGATCCAAGAATTGGAGGAGCCTGACTACCTAACTCAATCTACTACTACTCAACTGCAAGAGTTTCTTTCCACTGAAGAAGCAATTTAATCTGAACAAAATTAGGGAGATATTCTTTTTGTGAACTCTTTTCATTATGATTATATTGAATTTGAATTGAGTATAACATCCCCTTTCATTAAATTTTCAGATTCGGTCAACACAAATTTTTACTTGGTGGATGAGGAAGAAAAATAATATGAACCTCATGAAGAACATATGGTGCTCCCTTAACTTATTAAAAACTTATTAGATGGAGTTCAAGAGGATTCCAAAGTGGATTTTTTTGAGGAAACTGAGACCCAAGATTATTAAATTTAAAGGGAACAATTTGATATTTATTCATCATGTTTTAATTTTATTCAAATATAATTACACAATGATTTTCTATTTGACTATTCTTTTTAAATCACATACCTTGAGAAACTGCTGGAGAAAGAATAATAGGTTGTGCAAGTAGTAACCATGAAAGAAGAGGAATCATTATTTGTCCTAAAACCACCATGAAAGTTTTATATCATTTTAATGTGGTTGGATTTTATATACTCTATCCATTGAGTCCTAATCAAAAAGGAAGAAGTTCAAGATGGAAAGAAGAAGTGTTTGTGGTTCTTATGTTATTTTCTTTACTTTTGGTTGTGGGTTTTCAGTGTGCAACACTTATGAGCTTAACACAATGTTGTACAGCCAATAAGACAGGTTTTACCTCTCCTTAATAGTTTCTTTCATGTTTTTATTCAATTAAAAATATACTTATATTCTAAATCAACTTGAATTAATTACAAACACTGCATCATTTAAGTGTGTGGGAGGGAACCCTTTCTATCTAGAAATTTCAAATTTATGTTTTTTCTATTTTTTTAAAAAAAGTCTGTTTTTCAAAGAATTTATTTTTTATAAAAAATTTAAGCTAAAATTATTATCATTTCTATTATTGAAACCCATGTAAATGAGTGGAACAATTTATCCCAATAAACTGAGCTTAAATGAATGCTAAAAATGACTTTATTTCAAGTTCAAATCAACAAGAATTTCATGAAAAGTACTTTGAATTTTGAACCCCATGCCACATCTCACTGTATTTATCTTTGAAAATCACTTTCCTATGAGGATTATGAACCTATATTTCACATTCTTTTCATTCACCTCACTTTTTGAGAGAACAAAATAATTCTTTATTTAACCAAAAAATGATTTATTTTTATCAAAACTTGAGGGTTTGAGGTACATGTGTTTTAAATTATTGAGTCATTTCTTTGGTATTAAAAACCTTATTTCATACAAATACTTTTTATAATGGACTAACTTGAAAATTTAATCCTTTTACCCCTTAGAATCCATGATCATCCAGTTAGGTTAGCCACATTACAAGCCAATTTTCCCTATCCAACCTGCTCTTGAAGTTAAATTTCAGGATCTATTTGAACTTAAGTGTGGGAGAAGTTGTCTTGTACTGTGCTACCTCATTTGGTGATACTTTGGGTGGAAAATAAAATGTTAAAGTGATGTGTTTGTTACTAAAAAAATAATTATGTTGAAAGTTTTTCCTTTTCTATAGATTTCATGATAAGTGAAGTTGTGCCTTTTTAGAGCTTATGATGGGAGGAAGAAAGCTGTGCCTTTTTTGGAGATTTTAAGAAAAATTATGTTTGAGAAGATTGAAATGTTTGCTGATTAAATTCTGAACTAGGTGCACATTCTTTAATTTTTCATGATTACATATCTGAATTGATACTAAGGGGAGTAGGTAGGATACCATACTTGAGTAAAAGTTTTAATATTACATTTTTTTTCAAAAAGAGCCAAACCCTCCTCATTATGCCTCATAATTTTTCACATATAAATACCACCAACTGATAGATATAGAAAGACCCTAAAAAGTCCTCATGATAATCATATTTCCTTGAATCACATCGTTTGGAGATTTAGGAATTTATCAAGCCTATGTTGACCTTTTCATGAGTATTGGATGAGAAAGATATTGTTGAAAGTTGACATTTGTGTGATAAGAGAAAATGCTAGTGAGGAAAGTATTTAATGTGCATGGGAGGATAAATGAAGTAGAAATATATTGAATGATATAAATGGAGAACTTGAAATAATGGTTGTTTACGAGGTATGATATATTTTGTTTCTTGGTGTGGAATTGGTGTATCCCATGGATATGTGTTTTAAATTTGCATTGATTTGATTTTGATGTTTACTTGTCCAGGAGTCCAAGTGCTAACTGTGGGGGAATTTATAGAGTTCATATTTTCATAATTATTCATATGCTTTTCAATAATTTTATAACTAACAATTAATCAATTTGTACTTATTTTTATCATTTTATGTTTTTTTGGTGAATTTTGAGTTTAAATGTAAAAAGTGGTTAATTCTATAAATTTAACAGTTTTCTTTCACCTATGTATTTTATGAATAACTTTTACAATACGTATCTAATTGGAGTGATTCATTTTTTTATTATTTCATGGTTCTTGGGAGAGAACTTATTCTTTTAGACCATGATCCTATTCGAAATCCTACAAACCCAAAAAAATCAAACAATGTGAATACTTATTCTGGCTGGCAGAATGGACCTTACCTCATTCAAAAAGTAATGTATTGGGTTACCAAACACCAAATGTAATTATTTAAGCTGGATTCTAAATAAAACTTGATGAGGAAGTTCCAAATTAAATTTCATGGAGAAATTATTTCATTAAGGCCTCTTTTTAACCAGTCAAAGTGGGGTTGGTGAAATAGTGTTTGACGACCAGAATAAGTCATCTCAATTTAGGTAGATATAACTTCTTTGAAATGGATCCAATTGCTCTGAAATTTATAGGGTAGATGTAAAAAACCATTACTTATATATTATAATAAGGGAAATTGTCCTTATTAGATGATATGGTGGGTTAACTTATGCTAAACTTTTGGAGGACAAATTTTGGAGGATATTTTTTTATGTTCTTCTTTTTACCTCTTTTCTTTATTTTAGGTTTGTAATGTATTATTCTCCCTAATTCTTCTCAATTACCCTCAACATGGTGGGGTAAATATTATGAGTGATTGGGGAAGTTCAGTTTTTCCATTTTTTAATGTTTGAGTTCATGCACATAATATTATAAAATGTTTTCTCTATTCTGTGAAGTTGGTTTCAATTTTTAATAACTGTTTATATTATCTCGTGAGATTGTATTTGATTTTATATTTTGTTTTTATTATTGATTTTTTAATAAAAATTATCTCCCTCACAAGGTTCTGATCTATATATGATGGAATATATCATTTCTTAGTGGTGAAGTACTTGGAAAACATCAGTACATGTGAGAGTTGTAGTGCATATATATTCAAGATTTTTTGGGATAAACAAGACTCGGTTGGGAATTGCCTAATTTAATTGAGGGTATTTGATGAAACTATTTAAAAAAATTAAAGAGAGTAAACCAAAATAAAATCTTTTTAAGGTTTACTCTCACCAACACCATTGACCAAAGAAGCGAGAGGAAGTGATTGTGGAATATCACTTTAACCAGCTTAGTAGAAGATGACTAAATTAATCAGAACTATGATAAGATTTCAATTGGAAAATTGAACTATACCTGATCACCCAATTCATATAACTATTTTTAATCACATGATTTTTCAATTTGATTTCAATATTTTACGTAATTTATTCCTTTATTTTCTTTTCAAAATCAATCATTTCAAAAACAACCACCACTTCATCATCTTATTTTAAAGTGACAAACTTGATTGTTGAGCGCTACTCTCTAGAGACAACCTAGGTTAACCAATATAATTCATTTTAACTTAAGTAAAAATTATTTTTTCCACACCCCATGATAGAAATGTGTCAGTTGGGTCATGAACCATTCACATTCACTAAATTTATAGACTAACATGAATTTATATATATATTTTATTTTGATTTAATTGAACATTTAATGAAGATAAGAAAATTTATCAAGTGTTTATTCACCATAAGCCTCCATATTTTCAAGGTAACATGATCATAAAGAGATAAAGTAGTGGGTGGAGAAAAAATAGAGGTTCTTTGACACCCTCAAGATTCAACCTTCCATTAAGGTGAAATGTGCTACCTTTATGCTTGAATTTCCTAGCCAAAGTTTATGTGAGATTATAGTCCAAGATAAATGAAATGAAAATATAGAATAGAAAGACTGCTTTATGGAAGGCTTATATTCCTTTAATCCTTACAATATCTCATCCAGATATTCCAATTAAAAATTTTGAGTAAGATGAGAGAGAACTCAAATTTGAATATTTCTAGTTGAATAAAATGTCCACAACAACCTAATAGATAATATCCAAGAGGAAGTCTCACTAGGGTAAGTCCAAGGGTTTTTTCATTTAAACCTATAATTTATTTCTTTAATTATTAACAATCTCCCCATTCCAATTAGTAAAAAATGTCTATCAATTTTATCTTTTAATCATAAAAACATCTCCACCCACCCTTTTTAAGTTAGTATTTAAATGTCTCATTATCTAATATGATCAATTATTTAACCACCACAAATCAATTTTCCCTTTAAAAAAAATTACCATAAATTTTTATCAACCCCAAATTAGAATATGGTTTGGCTAGTTTTCTATACCTTTATAAAAATATATTCATCTTTGAAATGATAACCCAATCATTAATACTTCTTAAAAATCACTTTATTTACTTTATCGCACATCTAATAAAAACTATACATGTTTTACTTTAATCCATCTAAAAATAGACCATTCTTTAACATTTCCATTTATTTCCAACATCTTTTAAATGAAAAATAATTATCTTAAGCGATCAACCATTTCTAAAATAATAAGTACAGTTTTAACTTGTAAAAAATATTTAATTACATAAATATACTTTTCATGTGAGATGAAAAACAAATATATAATATGAAAGGATGTTTCTTTTTAAAATCCTTTAGTGTGACATCAATTATAAATTCCTCTTACATTACATTATTTTTTTTATAATACGTTTCTAATTATTTCTTCACATTCATCCGTTCCTTTAGATAAATTTTACAATACTTCATACAACCGTTTAATTTATCACATGTTCAATAGAGTTCATTCAATGGTTGAAATTCATAATCCAACTTTACTTATAAAGATTCATCACACTTTGAAATTATTTTTGTAAGAGTGGTCCATCTCCCATTTAAGTTAAAACCTATATATCTTCCATAATTACTATTATTTATTTGATTATGACTAAACTTTTATACTATGTGCCCAAAATCACCATAAAACCCATAATGGACATGAAAATAGTTTTTTTTATAAATCCTACTCCTCATATTCTTAAAATTAATTCTTATTTTCAACTTATCTAGGCATAATTCATGAATAAATTTATCAAATAAATTTTTTGAGATGTTTTAAACCTTTATCGTTATTAGGTATATTATTTTCCTATAATTATTTTTTTCCATTTATTATATATTTTAATTGACAATATAATTTTTAATATGTTTTCAAATATTTGATATACCATGAATATTAAATTTAATAATTCCTTAGGTCGTTACATACCTTGTTCCAAAAAATAGAATGGAGGTTATCAAATTCTATATATATTGGAATAATTATTAAAAATTATTTTTAGGGATTCATTATTTTAGGTCTACATGTATTGGTTTCACCCCTAAAAATATCTGATTACCATCCATGTATATGAAATAACTCTTTATTTATTAAAATGTTTTATCAATACATTTTTATGTCTTTTATTTGATTGATTGATAGTTTATTATTCTTGTTTATCATATTTGAGTTTCTTATTAATTATTAGTTTTCAATATTATATTATAATTTGTTTAGGTAATTTAAGAAATACTTTATGGATCATTTTAATAGAGGCAGGACTAGTCTTAGTTAGATGATTGAAAGTATTAAAAGTTGTATTTATCGTATAAATGTATAATTAATAGAGGCCCCAAAGATTCATATATCATAACATATCCCCACTGAGATCCCTTGAATCATATAAAAGAATGTTTATACCCCCAAAATACCACCTTCAATAGTCCATGAGTTAATAACTAGTGCTAATGTTGTAATTCTCGCAAATGGGAGGCATTAACCCTTTTAGAGAACATAATGTCGTACAATTGTCATCCTCATCAGCTTCATCTCTTAAATAGTTATTATTGAAATTTGTTGCTTGAGACTCATATCCTATCAATTTTATGTTGCTTATACTACTATGAGCATTAGTAATCCCATGTATGATTACTTTTTAGAGTATTTCATACAACATAGGTGCATGTCCACAAGATATGGATGATGTGTTTCAAAAAAAAATGTAATGATAAATGTTAGGGAGATGAGTTGATTATGATGATAGTTTTAGATGACTTTCACATTTAAATTAATTTATAGGATAAAACTTACCATAATGGAGGAATTATTTTCTTAAATTAAATTACCCATTTTATTCAAAATCATACTGAAATTATTTGAAACAATCAAATGTTTGATTTCCCTTATTATAATTATCTATAACCTTCACTTTTGATAATGAATTTCTTATGTGTATTTATTTATTTATTTTAAAAAATTAATATTTTATGAACCTAATGGGATGGATATGAATCAAAACTTGATGCAGTCTAATAATTTTACAAAAGATAACTACTAGAAAAATGACCTATACCCATGGTTCAAAACCGTGGGTATAGCCCCCAAAACCGTGGGTATAGGCTATACACTTGGTTTTGGGAACCGTGGAAAACTGAGGCATTGGTATAGCTCCAAATCCTATACCCAATATTTTTCAAACTGTGGGTATAGATTTTTTCAATGTTTCATAGCCACCGTGTCATAGCCTCTTGCCACCTCATAGCCTTATACCCACAGTTTTAAAACTGTGGGTATAAATTATAGAAAAAAGAGGGCGGGGAGATTCAAACCAGCGACTTGCCCTTCTACCCCATGACATCTCACCAACCAAGATGATTAACATATATATATATATATCTCTTCCTAAATATATTAATCTGAAGCGGTTGTATAGAAAAAAAATCAATTAGCGATTTTCGAACCCACTACTTACATTTCTAACGCACAACGCATTACCACTCAGATACCGAACCTATGTTAATATATATCTATATTTATGTAAATATATTAACATAAAAGGTCTGTAAAAAATAGAATCACAATAGTTTAAAACCCTCAACCTCGAATCCGATGATGAACTACACTACCACTAGACCAACTTCACTTATTGTGGTATATATAGATATTATCTTATATATATAGTTATAAAACATGACTATAAAATGTTTACCATGGGTTTTAAACCCGTGAAGCTGATCTGTTGCTAAACTACCTTACCAACACACCAATTTAACATATATTTATATATGTATATATTTTATCTTATATATCTATTTATAAAATGTGGATATAAATAAAGTGTCACGGGAGAGTTTTGATCCCGCGCTGCTTCAACTTTGATGAACTCCATTACCACCACAAAAACTATACTTATGTTTAAATATACATATATTATCTTATATATATATATATATATATTTCATGAAAAACATAAGTGACCCTATACTCACGGTTCAGTAAAATCATGGGTATAAATGTCACCTATAGCCACGGTTTTCCTAAACCATGGGTATAGGCTTATATACCAAAGGATATACCCATGATTGATGAAAACTGTGGGTATATATTTCACCAATACCCATGATTTAGTGTGAACTGTGGGTATAGGTTTTCCCGCGGTATTCCTGCACAATTTTTGGGCTTCCTGGACTTACGTGGGTACCCTATACCTACAGTTTAGAAAGAACCATGGGTATAGGATAGAAAATGTCACCTATACCCATGGTTCATGAAAACCATGGGTATAGGTGAGTCTATACTAACAGTTTTTTGGTAAATTTGTGGGTATAGACCCATTTTCTAGTAGTGGAGTATGAATATAGAGTTAAATAGTTCATCAAGTTTGTAATAGAGCATGCATACAACCCTTCTAAAATCCTTTATCCATGTTTATATTATTGTTATTCAAGAAAAATTATACTGGAATATTTTTAATAACATTTTATTTATCACAAAATAGATCAAAATTATACATGTCAGACTAAACATGAGAAAAAACTAAATGTGCACACTGATTGGGATGATACTGTGGTTTATAGATCATTTGATATAAATACTAGTGTAAATGATGATGAAGTTTACATGGAAGTAATGAAAATGAAAATTTAATATGAACTTTATGATTGTATAAAGTTGTTTGATAAGATAAATAGTTTTGATAAGAGACTGTTGTATACCGGTTGTACTAAATACACAATATTGTCAGCTGTATTGAAGTTATATAATTTGAAAGTTGGCTACAACTTGAGTTATACCAGATTAAAAAACTACTTAGTCTATTGAATGATATGATACCAAAAGAAAATTAACTACCATATCAAATATATATTTCTAAACAAATACTATGTTTAATGGGTATGATATCTAAAAAAATACATGCTTGTCCAAATGATTGAATATGGTTTCA
This sequence comes from Viscum album, assembly GCA_963277665.1. Classification (NCBI taxonomy): domain Eukaryota; kingdom Viridiplantae; phylum Streptophyta; class Magnoliopsida; order Santalales; family Viscaceae; genus Viscum; species Viscum album. The sequence goes on from OY728161.1 coordinate 1,423,912,320, forward strand.
CAGGTATCATGAATCACTCATAAAATTCTCTAAGTGTGGCGTGAATCAATAAAAGAAAAATGAATCAAGTTATTTGAAATATGTATGGTATTTTCCTATAATTCCATGGTTTAGAATATTATATGGATGTTAGGAAACCCAGAGACAATTGACATGGCATGAAAATACAAGAATTAAATATATGAACCTATATCATCCAACAGATTCTCCTCATTGGAAGAAAATTGATTATGAGTATCCTAAATTTGGAAATGAGCCCATAAAATTTCATCTTAGGTTATCTATAGATGGAATAAATCATTTTTTTTGTAAAAAGTTGTACTCAAAGTACATGGACTATCATGTTGGTAAATTATAACTTTCCTCCATGGTTATCCATGAAGCACTGATACATTATGTTGTCTCTTCTTTTATCTTGACCAAATCAACCTGATAATGATATTAATGTCTATTTGGATCCATTTATCGAAGATCTGAATTTGATGTGGGATATAGTTGTTATGATGTATGATTCTCATAAAAGTGAAGAATTCAAATTAAGGTCCATATTGTACTGGATGATAAATGAATTCCTCACTTATGTAAATTTATTAGGCTATAACATTAAAGAAATTTTAGGGTGTCCCATTTGTGAAAAATGCACACACTCAGTTTGGTGAAACATTCCTCAAAGACCTTATTTTTAGGTCATCATAAATTTTTACCTCGATAACATAAATATCAATCCTAGATGAAAAAATTCAATGGGGATATCGAACAAGGTACAACACCATCTCTAATAAAGGGAGATAAAATGTTCGATAAATTAAAAGATATTGACACTATTTTTGGTAAATTAATTTTGAACAACCTTATGATATTAGGATGAAATAAGAGATCAATTTTATTTGATTTACCATATTGTAATTTTTTGTATTTCAGACATTTTATTAGGTCATGCATATAGAAAAAAATTTATTTGATAGTGCTGTTGGCATGTTACGAAATGTTCCTGAAAAAATAAAATATGTAATAAAGAATAGATTGGACATGATTGATATAGGGATAAGGGAAGAGTTACCATTGGTGAAGGGTAAAGGCTTTACTTTTATTTATCTAGTAGCTTACACTATATCCAAACATAAAATATTACAAATTTTCTTTTTCCTTAATATTGTAAAAGTTATACAGGGGTATTCATCAAATATTAAGGATGTTATGCCAACAACTAATTTGAAGTTAAAAGAACTAAAATCACACGACTGTAATGTTTTTATGAAATATTTTATGTTTATTTATTTCCATTGAATTCTTCCTTGAAATTTAAGAAATACATCAACAAGTCTCTACTTCTTTTTCAATGTCATATGCAGTAAAGTTATATACCTGGTGAAGTTTTCAATCATGAGTAAGGAGTTTAGAGTCATATTATGTGAATTAAAGATGATCTTCCCACAATCATTCTTTGATATAATGTTCCACTTGAAGGTTCACTTGGTTAGATAGGTTCAACTATGTTATATTATCCATTATATATGGATATACCCCATTGATCGGTATATGAAGATTTTGAAAGGGTATGTTAAGAATCGAAGTCAGAGAGAAGGTTGTATTACATGATGAAATATTTTTGAAGAATCTATTGAATTCTTTACTGATTACCTATCAGATTTTGAAAATATCAGTCTCCCAAAGTCTCATTATATAAGACTTGTTATGGGAGAAGGGATTTCTGAAAGATATGTTGTTATAATTACCTTGATAGTGCAAGATAAATCACACCTTTACATTTTACATAATAGTGAATATGTTGATTCATACATTAAAACCCACAAATAAATTCTTAGAGATTTGAATACATCGAGGTATTAATGAGGGATATCAAAAAAATCAATAATATATAGTATGGTTATGAGATCAAATTTATAATTATTTATCTAAAAATCCAAATTTAATTGCTAGAAAACATCAATGGAAATCCAGGGGACTGGATAAAAATTTTATATATTACATTGGTTTTATAATAAATGGGTATACATTCTATAAAAAATAACATGATCAATGAAGTAAGATGAAAAAAATTGGTGTTACACTTGTGGTGGAAGTGATTCACATATCTAGTTCCAAGGATAAAAATCCAATTTATGAAAATATGTAATATTTTTTCATTATATAATAGATATATGAGTTGGATTATACAACATTTCAAGTGATGATTTTCCATTGAAAATTGGTTGAAAATATAAGTGTAGTGAAATTTGATGAAATAGGCTTCATGAAGGTGAATTTTAGTGTGGAAGGGAAAAAATACAATCCATTCTTAATGGAATCACAAGCAGCACAAGTTTTTTTATGTATTATATCTAGAAAATAAGAATTCATTGATTTTACTATTGGAGACTAAAACAAATGTCAGGTCAGATGAAAATTAAATCAAGGATGAACCTTTTATTGGTAGATCACAATCAGTTCATGTTGGTCCCAATATACACAATGTATTGTACATTAGAGAGGAATACAAAGAAGGGATTTGGATTCTTGATAGAAGAACCAAATCCCTAAAACATTTTAAAAAATAGATTTTGATGAGAAGGTAAAACTTTTATTTAATATACTTTGTTTTTCCTCAAAATATTATATATTCTCTACTACATTAACATAATCTAAATTAAATGTCTAACTACTCATGAAGACAATCTATTATACACATGATGATGTTAATTACCAATCCCTTATAATAACAAAATATAATGAAGGAAACTCTTTCAGAAGATGTAAATGTAATGTTATAATATACTTTCTCTATTTTAATGAAAAATTATATAATGAAACATTGATTTAATTTTCATTATTCATTGAAGAGTTCATTTATTTTAGAATATTTCTATCCATATTTCATACCTTTCTACACCAAAACTTCCACTGACTTCTTCTCCCTCAAAACATTTTAACCCCTATAGTGTTTCATTTATCACTTTCCTTCAAGTTCCCTCCACTACCTTTGTTGGAAGAGCAATGATGCTGCCTATGCTTAATCAAGATGCAATCTTGATATTTTCACAGTAAAATAATTGTCCATAGAATTAATTTACTGTTTCATATTTATGTTTTATTTATTTGTTTTTAGTATTACTCATATAATAATTGTTTTCTTATATTGGTGGATTATTTTTTTTGAGTTGGGGTAGACTCTCTATCTTTCATGCCTTTCTACACCAAAACTTCCACAAATTTCTTGTCCCTCAAAACATTTTTACCCCTACAGTGTTGGCCCTTTTCACTTTCCTTAAAGTTACATCCACTGCTCAATCATATAATTAATCTTGATATTTTCATAGTAAAATAATTGTTTATAGAATTAATTCATTGTTTCATTTTTTTTAATTTATTTGTTTTTAGAATTACTCATATAATATTTTTTTTCTTATGTAGAAGGATTCTTTTGTTTGAGTTGGGATGGTTTGTTTGATCCTGCTCATTATCATGATAGATTTCACTTCGATCCTACAACTAAGATAATGATAATAAGGATTTTTCATAAAGAATTCATACAACCATCACGAAAAGGATAATTCCTACTACTTATTTAATTAATTTTGGCATAATTTTATCTACTATTAGTAAGTTAATTTCTTTATCATTTTTATCTAATAACTATTTAGTTTTTCTCATAGATCTTTTAATAATTCATATTTCTCTTTCAACTATCTATAAGAATCCACCAAAGTGATAAAATGTTCCTTTCTTCAAATGTTACCACGATTTTCATTATCTTTCTTCATCAAACTGAAAACACTACAAATTGAGTCGATTTTCTTATCCAAAAAAAATTCTCTTTGTTTAAATAAATAAGAGTAGAGGAATCTCATGTTCCCATTATGGTGACTTCTCATGATACAATGGGAACACGAGCTTCCTCTACTCTTCTGGATTTTAACAATGAGAAAGGTTTTTCCACTAAAAACATAAATTCAATATGTATTGTTGGAAGTTTCAAAAATAAATTAAATGGAAATCATGTTAACATTATAGGTTAGGATTTTTTTATACTTTGAGACATATAGGAATTAGACGCACCTCAACCTAACACATGGTGTGATAGATATGGCTCCAAGTGATTGTTTTTATTTAAAATTGACAATAATTTTGTTAAAAAAGAAAACTCACATACTCAAAACTAATAAAAATATTAAAATTGTTTTAATATTTCAATAAAATGATTCATAAGTAGTTTATGATGTTTAGGAATTAGTCGCACCTCAATCCGATACACGATGTGCCCGGTATGACTCAAAGTGTCCGTTATCAGTTTAAAATTGACATTTTAGTTCAAAAAGTGTCACTAATTGAAAACTAATAAAACTAACTCAAATTTTATTGATAATTTAGGACATAAATTCATAAATAATTTTTGTAATTTAGGAATTGGTGTCACATCAAACCGATACACGACGTGATCGGTATGAGTCAAAGTACGTGTTTCCAGTTTAAAATGTCATTTTAGTAAAAAAGATAAGTGACATACTAAAAATTGAGTTTTTTTTGTATTATTTTGATAATTTATTAAAATTATTAATAATTAATTTGGAATGTGTAGGAATCATCTTCACCTCAATCAGATGCACGGTGTGACCGGTATGACTCCAAGTGTATCTTTTTATTTAAAATTGACATCAATTTTAGTAAAAAGAAAAACCGACCTATGTAAAACCAATAAAACACAATCATATTATCTTTATAATTTAGGGAAGCAACCAAAAATTCATTTTTTTGTTTAGGAATCATTCTAACCTCAATCCTATACATGATGTTCTCGGTATGACTCAAAGTTTCAGTTATCAGTTTAAAATTGACATTTTAGTTCAAAAAGTGACACTCAATGAAAACCAAGAAAACAAGATCATATTTTATTAATAAATTAGGAAATATATTCATAAATAATTTTTGAAATGTTGTATTTGGTGTCACATCAAACTAACACATGATGTGATCAGTATGTGTCAAAGTGTGTGTTTCTAGTTTGAAATGACATTTTAGTAAAAAAGAAAAGTGACGTACTCGAAACTAATAAAACGCGTTCAGATTGTTTTGATACTTTAGGAAAATAACCCATAATTCATTTGAGACATGTTTAAATCATCATAGATTCAATATGATACATGGTGGGACTGGTATGACTCCAAGTGCGTCTTTTTATTTAAAATTGACATCAATTTTAGTAAAAATGACAACTAACCTACTCAAAACATAGAAAATTCCTTTGGATTATTTTGATACTTTAATAAAATGATCCATAAGTCATTTGGGACATTTAGGAATCATACTCACATCAATATTATGCATGATGTGACTGGCATGACTAAAAGTGTCCTTTATTAGTTTAAAGTCAATATTTTATTTCAAAAAGTTTCACTCATTGAAAATTGAGAAAACACACTCGGATTTTCTTGATAATTAAGGAAATTGATTCATAAATCATTTGTGATGTGTTGGAATTAGTCTCACATAAAACTGATATGTGATGTGATCAGTATGCATCAAAGTGTGTGTTTCCAATTTAAAATGATATTTTAGTAAAAAAGACAAGTGATGTACTCAAACCGATCAAACACATTCCATTTTTTTGTGTAAGGAATAATGTTTTTATGGAATGAAATTTTTATCATAAATTTTAATTTTTTATTTTGGATGCCTCTAAGGGTTCAAATGGTATTTTTACCCTAGAAGATAAGCTCAGATAATTTTTTTGACCACTTCGTTGGTCCTAGAATAGGCTTTTTACCCTAGGGAAAGAGTTTGGTGTAATTCCAATCCATTCAAAATTTAGAAGAATAATTAATAATTAATATTTAATAAATTGAATATTAAAGTATTCTCGCAGCTTCATTCGGTGATATATTTCGAATAAAGTGTTAGATTGTGATTTTGTCTTAGCTGTTGAGTCCGGAATGGGGAGTTTTTCCTAGGCAGGGCATAAAATCACGTTAGGCACTAGGGTCGGCCCAGACCCTGTTTTTCTTTACCTTTTATTTTTATTCCTTTTATTTCTCTTGTTTTTAATTTCTTTTTTTCCTATTGTATTATCATGGAAACCCCTGTTTATTTCCCTTCATGTGACTGAGAGAGATAATAGAGGTAGAGGGAGAATTAGAAAGATAAGGGGAGAGGGGGAGGTACCATCGCGAAGCTCGGGATGCGCTGGATCGATGTGCGACAATCGTGGACTATGTAAATGAGTGAAGATTTGGAAGTTTCTACCTAAAGGTGGTCCATTTTTAAATTTCACCATAAATACCCATATTTCAGTTGTTTTAAATTTTTAAAGACCTATTGTGCTTTCTTAGAGCCACTTGTGGCCTGATATACTGATTTTGGGGTGAAAATTGGGGTTTCAGGGTGATCTGAGGGTTTTCCATTTGGGAAAACTCATGCACACAGTGTGTGGTTCAGGAAACACATGTTGTGTGTTCTTTTGGTTTGGTGAAGATGAAGTTTTCGAAGTACACGACATGTAATAGGGTGTACATGCCATGTACTAGTACTCAGTCGTGTAGCCGAGTACCCGACCAAGCTTTTTGTGTTGGGGTACATGTCCATGTAGATTACATAGCCACACCTCATGCGGGTCACACACAGTTTATAAGTACACATCTAGTCCAAGTACATGGCCAGGATATTTGAGGGACATGGGAAGGTACCCTGTGTATGGTACATGTCATGTAAGTATCTTACATGTCGTGTACTTGGGAATTTACACGCCCAGTATAGAGGAAGTACAAACCCATGAGGGGATTCAGAAGTAAATGCCTAGTCTGACTGAAGTACATGACCATGTGGGGGTTTAGGAGTACACACCATATACTCGAGGTGTCACATCATTTACTGCCCCCTCGTAACCTTTTTTGGTTTTATTTGTATTTTTTCACCCAAGAGTTGGAATTGGACCCATGATTAGTCTATTCTAAGTATATATTCATGTGGATCGTGATGGTAAGACCCATGGTATGTATTGAGGACTCCTAGGTGGTGTTTCTGACTTTTTATAAATGGAGAGGTTCTTCATCCAGTTATTAGATATAGTTTTTCTTGAGGGTGAGACTTGTTCTAAGATGATCTATGAGCTATCTCTCTTGACTAATTACTTTTTATATTTTCAATTTAGGAAGTTTTCCTTGAGAGATGTGCCCTTTTGTCCTATGATATTGATATATCAGTTGTCATGAGGATCCCCTATTGGATTCCTCTGTTTACATTTCAACATGGAGGATTCTATATAGGATGCCTATATCTTCTATCTGTATACTGAGGATCCATTGAGGGATTCCTTTGCTTACAAGTTAATCTAGGGAATACCTTGTAGGATCCCTTTACCTGTATACTATTTCAAGGATTCAATGTAGTTTTCCTCTTCTTATTATGTTGTCTTAAGGGTCCTGTGTAGGATTCCCCTTTTTCTATGTACCATCCCGAGGATATCTTATAGGATGCCTCCTTTTTCTTACCATTAGAGGATCCATTGTAGGATTCCTCCCTTACCCTTTTTATTAAAGGATCCCCATTAAGATTAATTCACTTATGTGTAGACCTTGAGAATATAGAGTAGTATGCCTCTCAGTGTTTGACTTGAGGGACCCATTGGGTGCTATGTTGTTTGAACGACCATGAGTTAGTACGTCGGGTTTGGGTAGAGATGGTAGCAGGTGTCACCTTAGAACACATGTTTAAATTTTAAGCCCATTTGGATATGGAAATAGTGATGGGTTTAGGAATTCATCCAACCTCACTTTTTTTTATACCTTCACATGTTTATTACCGATGTAGTGATGGTTACTAGAAGTGATTCATGTTTGGTGCCTATTAATCCTGACACAATTCTTCTTTCTTACTCTTTATGATGCCTATACGTTCTTCCTGGGATCCAGATTCTGAGCCATGTTATTTTCATATGTTTAAGTTTAGACCTATAGGTACTACCTAGGATATAGCTATTGATATTTTATATTTGATTATAATGTAATTGGTATTTCTAAAGGGGCTTTCTAGTATTCAGATATTGAGCCTAATGCTATGATATATGAGAATAGCGTCCCTAGTAATGGTGCTTTTGGATGATTACACTCTCCCGAGTGATGAAGATGATTAATCTATCCTCTACTCATGGGTTAAATGAGGATGATTATTCTCTTATCGACCCTGTGTTGTTAGTGGATGATTACTAGCTCCTCAAATTGTGGTTTATAGAGTATGATTACAATCTCCTCAACCTATGGATTATGGAGGATAACTATAATCTCCTCAATTTGTCATATAATGAGGATCTCATATTGTGATATCTGGGATCAAGCTTATGAGCCTTTACTTTTTTAGGTTGGTTGATCATAACATCTCAAACAAATTATTGACATTCACATCCTGATCTCAAGGGATGGGCATGATGTATCACCGGTGATCTCTCTTACAGATCGCCTAAGGTTCAGAACTTTAGGGTTTATCTGAGTCACAATGTCATGAACGCCTATGGAATGGGACCTTAGGATCAAGAATTGGACTGATTTTACATGGCATTGTCATCTTGGCATCTAGATCAGTGAACATTTATAGTATGCCCAAACATATTTCCTCAAAATCCATTGTTATAGTGATTACAGCTGAGTATGGGTAAACCCAGGTGTAAGACGGGTATCCCTTTGTGGTGACGTAGCTTACTTAGAGACATTTCTGGAACAAGATGAAGAAGGTATATGTTGATTGGGATTTTGGACCCATAGATAAATTTAATGATACATAGCTTGAGTGGAATGATGTACAACTTAATTCCCTTTCATAGGATGTCTAGGCGGTTAGATTACAGACCCATAGATCGACTACTGATTGGTTTTATGTTATTTATTTCACTTTACTCATGAATATTAATATTTATGTATATATGTATAGGTATGATATTATACATGCATACATATATAGATATGGACATCCATGGTGGCACTTGCCCAGTTGGTCGTGATGACAAACCTAGGTTTGACTGGGGTTTCATGTTTTTGATTTACTTATCTTTTTAGTTGTGTCTTAGCTAGGCTGAGAAATTTTATTTTTCATGCACTTATAGAAGCATACTTTATAGGTTCATCATCCAAGTGGCCTACTGAGATTGTTTCTCAACCCTAAACATGCACCTCGATGTACATGTAGACCTTATGTCTAATTTTGAGTTTGAGCACAATTACATGGTGGATAGGGATGAGGCCTAAAGTTGCATGATCGAGCAGAGCTTCTCAAGTGGGTTCTTTTGATCAGGGTAGTATGGTTCAATAGTGTCTGGAGACCGTTTATGTGGTCTGGATCGAAGCTAGCAGTAGAGCCCTATAATTTTATTTTATTTTCTTTTGTATTATTATATTTTTATGGTCAACGTAGTGGCTGAACACTGTTTTTTTATGATATAACTATTCAGGCTTTTATATCATCTTCATTTATTATTACAGCATGATCATTTTCAATTTATTTACTACTTTCACCCTCTTTTTATTTACTATTGTGTATGATACATAGCTATTTCCACTATTTTCTTACTTTGATACATGGGAATAGTATCCCCACTATCACCCCTAGGCCCTCACTACTAGTGAGTCGCCTCTGGCATACAGGGAGGTGTGCTTGAGGCCTTGTAACCAACTAGCCTGGGGAACCATTTTAGTTGAATCCGAGTTGGGATGTTACAAAGTGGCATTAGAGAAATTATTTTCCTGATATTTTCTATTTGGTATATGATATACATGAGTATTAGGAATGTGTCAGAACCTATGATGGATATCGAACTGGTGCATTGAGAACAATTATTCTAGTAAGAAGTTCTGGTTTCTTGGGGTATTGGATTGTTGTTATGATCTATCATGTTACATTTGTATATGATTTTTACCTTGAGTAAATAACATATTATGTGAATGTTATGATTTATTGTGGATTTCTGAAACTTGTCCATTTTCAAGAGTTCAGGGATGGATTTTGACTCTTGTAAAACAAGGGAAATAGGTGTCTCATGCATCATATTCAGTACCTAGGATTCACGTCATGTAGTCCTTCTAGTGTGTGATTTTTTTTAATGACTGAGGAATATTTAGTTTGGACTAATTATATATATATATATATTAATTATAATGGAAATATATGTGGATTTACATTAAGGGATTGGTGTTAAGGATGATTTCTTATTCCTCATGTATATAAGGTGTAGTAACCATAGTAGGTCAATATGGAACATGATTCCCTTATATTGTACACCCTGTAGGGTGTTGTTTCTCAAGTCATGGTTATCTAGTTAGATCACATAGTACAATGTCGATGGATACCATGAATTCTCTTGTAAACCAGAACTTGATGGGTTATTATTATATATATATATGCCTGGTGATTTTCAATTCAATTTCTTTTTATTCATTGGTATCGTGAACTCTGTGGGTAGTTACTTATGAGAATTCTTAGTGAGGATTAGGCCCTCAGAGGTCATGTTTTCAGTTTTGACCCTTATAGGTCATTGTGATCTTTACCTTATTTAGAGAGGTTTGAACTTTGGGGTCAGGTGGTTGGAATTTATGACCCAGTTGTGAGAACTGATCTGTAGGGTAGTTGAGATACCTAGAGACCCTTAGTTGACTCAGACCCTTGTAGGCTGACATACATTTTTTTTATAAGGTAGCATATGTGAGAGAGGTTGGGCCATGGTTTCAGATGCCTTTTTAGATAGTGAGCTTGGTTTCATGATCACAATACTATAAAAACAGGCAAGGGAAGCACCGCCTTATATCAGCGCAAAGAAAAAACTGTTGAAAAAGAATCCCTTTATCAGCGCTAAAATTTTAGCACTGATATAGGGTAACCTTTATCAGTGCTAAAAAAGCTCTTATAAAAAGACCCTTTATCAGTGCTAGAAAAGCGCTGATAAAGAATCCCTTTATCAGTGCTAAAATGTTAGCGCTGATACAAGAAGGATTTATCAGCGCTTTTTTAGCGCTAATAAAGAGGACCATTATCAGTGCTAAAAAAGCACTGATAAAACCATAGTCCATTTTTTATAAAGTAGGTCACACAGTGCCCTTGTTTTATCATGACCTAAAGTTCTCGCGGTACTGTAACCCTGCGACTCCCCTCCGCTGCCCGCTGATCTTCAGGTTACCGGACCTCTACCGCCCTTAAGCTTCTCGTTGTCAGACCTCCGCTTCCCGCTGAGCTCCGTGTTTCCAGACCTCCACCGCCCTCAAGCTTCGCATTGCTGGACCTCCATCGCCCGCTGAGATTTGCATTGCTAGACCTCCTTTTCCCTCGAGCTTCGTGTTGCCGGTCCTCCTCCGCCCGCTGAGCTTCGCGTGTCGGACCTCCGCTGCCCTCGATCTTCGCGTTGCCTGACCAGGTGTGCAATGTTTTTTTGGTCCCCTATTACACATACTATTCAAGAATTATGAGGACCTATGTTTAAGGATTATTACATCATGAAGTTGAGTTTGTGAAATTTTTGAGTTAAGGTTTAACAACCTTGGTTTTCTTCCATATGAGTGGATATTTACATATCAAACAGAGATCAAATGCAATTATAGGTTCATTGATCCATAAAGAGAATATGTTGGAGGAGTCAAGAGAACCTATAGAGTTCCTACAAACTCTAAGGAATAATTTTATGGATGAATTAGGGTGTTTTGGATTCTTAAACACGTGTTTATGAATTTAAAAAATAATTTTCATTTATCTAAAGATCATGTGCATGATTTCCTGGGTCAGGCCACATAGTTAGTAATAACCTTGGGCCAACCGAACACCCTTATAGTGATTTTAGATGAGGTGTATAGTTTGATTAATCATACACCAACCATGAAAACCCCCAATTTCGAAGGGCGCATGGTTTGGTGATAGTGTTTGAACGGTCTGAAAAATCTATGAACCCCCTTGCAGTGGCTCATCATAGGACAAATGGTTTATTTGGCCCAATGAAATGATTTTCCATAACAATTATCCAACCGTGAACACCCCCCCAAAACCACCAAAATTTCTCAAAATTCACTCAAAATAAATTTAGATAATCCCCAAATATAAGGAGAGAAAAAAAAGGTTCAAGATATACCTTAAATAAGTTAATTATATGTTTAATTCATGTTTTCCAATTCATTTTTTGATTTTGTGATTTTACTATTGATGATTGTGATGAATACTTTGCTTTATGTTTTGTAGTTGGTACATGGGAGACCTTAGATTTGTGAGTAATCAAATGGGTTCTACTCTAGTTAGCCTTGAGGTGATCACTTGAGTCTATTTTTGATTTCCCCAAGAGGCCTAGTTTATATTGATTGTCTGGTCACATAAACAGGTGGTGTTCCGTGAGTGAGTCAATTTCCATTAGAACCTACAGGTCAGATATCATCCTATGTTTCTCCAATTAAAATTAGTTTCTTTCCCATAATTATTTTAATGGATGATTTTGTGATTATGATTTACTCCCATTGATTACCTTTATTATTTACTTTTTCTACGGTTTATTTTTTATCTAACCTTGATTATTTATTTTTTCTTTTATCATTACTCCATTATTCTAGGATTTTCTATTAGTATAGTTTTTTTACTGTAAATCAAAATGTGGAATATTTGGGGAATGTTTGACATGGGTTTATTTTTTTTAAAATGGATTTCTTAATATGTGTGTTGTTCATTTTATAAAAGTAGATTAAGTTAGGAAAATAAAATTCCTTGTGAATTTTTTCATTTATAAAAAATGAAATATATATTTTAAAAAATGGTTGACCACAATGTTTTGTTTTTTTAATAGATTGAATTCATTTTTTTAATAGATGGAGTGCATTCATGAGTGAGATAAAAACTTATTTTTGTTGATGGAAGTGTTGAGGTAGTTCAATGAGTGATATGATCCAATGGTATATAATTTTTCAGTCTTTTGATATCCCATGATATTAAACGGGAATCAATCCTTATTTATTTCTTCAACATGGTGTGGTAAGTGATCGACATCAAAAATAGGGAGCCCTCTCGGTTGAAGGATAAATTCATTTCAAAATTTTATATCATACAATAGGGACATGAACCATATTTTTTAACTTCATGCAATGAGAACATTGTCCACACATTTTAATATCTTGTGATTAGTATTATGATAATGTATTTTAAGGTTGAATATAGTTTACCAAAATGTCACACGGTTTCATATCATGAAAATAGAACATATAGTGAGGGTGAGGTGAATTTTCCATCCATAGAGTCCCTACACCATGTTAAATATGGGTAGAGGATGAAAAAGTTTTAAGTTCATGATTCATGGACCAAAGGGGGTGTGTCCCAGAATTTTTGGCATGTCATGCAAGAATAACGACCTGATGTGAGAAGGGGCTTATGGCGTCTCAACACCACACGAAACAACATATAACTAGGATGATGGATTTTTAGTTCAAATCCATATATCTCAGACTAGAGGGATGGTTTATTCATGTAAAATATCTCTTGAGAAACCTAGTATTGGTGGAAAGATTGATATTCTCATCATCAATGGTGATCAATGAGTTTGCACTATTAGAGTGAAGTTTATGAAAAATTTAAGGTCCTTCCCACTTGGATTCCAGTTTCACTAGATTCCTCCTAGGTATCATCGATTCCCTTAGATCCAACATCATGTCACCGTACAGTATGGAATGAAGGATAACCTTTTTCTTTAAGGACAACACCACCCGGTTCTGATGCATTTCTAGGTCATCCAATGCTTGAACCCTATTTTCTTCAAGGGGTGCTATCTAAGTAACTTTGTCTAGAAGTGCACTTGTATGGCATGATGCCCAAACCACCAAGATTTCTAGCCTTTCCAACCTACCTCCATCTCTATCCTTCTACCTCGCTGAGGTTACTGATTTCTTCTCTGTAGTGGCCAGGCCCCTTCCTAGCAGTGTTTGTTCTGTCTCCATCGGCTCTGAGCCTGTCATCCAGCTCCAAATACTTATTGATCCAGAGATAAATCCCTCACCAACCCCCCAAGTTTCATTACCCATCCTTCCCCTTCCCCTTTGGATTCTCATATCCCACTCATATGAATCTTACCAACCATAAGGGATTATGAACATGTTCAAAATCAAGGGACCTCAATGAGAGACCATCCTCCCACTTCAATAAGGCTACTAGCTCTAGATCCAATGCCAGAGCCCTATCCTACCCATCATTATTATCTTCATATGTAATGCTCACGGTCTTAGTGCCCATGTTAAATCGGACTTCCTCACCATAGAAATCAAAAGGCATAATTTCATTGTTGTTGTTGTCAAATAACACAAAAAATCCTATAATAATCATAGAATTATCCTGGAAGATTAAGTTGAATGGATTTATACACTCTGACCCATCCAACAGACAAAAATGGGTATTTTGGAATAATAAATATGTTGTTGAGACTGTTCAAGATTTCAATCAATTCATCACTACCAAGGTGTCCAATGGTGACACCTCATTCCTTATGACTTTTGTTTTTGGAAGCTATGACCCTCTTCCAAGGGAATCTCTATGGAGTGAACAAAATACCTTTTATCCCGACCACCATCCATTGTTTGCTGGGGTGACTTTAATGTCATTTCCAACCCAAAGGAAAGGAAAGGTAGAATCCCATTCCAAAGGAAGGCCATCATGGAGTTTGTTCAGTTCATGGCTGGGAAGGGCCTCATTGATCTCAGCTTCTCAGGTGACAGTTTCACCTGGTGCAACAACTGCAGGGGCCATCACCTCTTGTGGAGTCTATTAGATAGGTGTCTAGCCAACATGAAATCCACTAACCTATTCTCAAATACCATATTTTCCATCTTGCTTGAGGTATTTTTAACCACTCTCCCTATTGGTTTCCATTTCTTCTTGGCATGATCATCAGGAACAGTTTCACTTCCACCAGCAGTGGGTTAGCATCCTAGGGTACCAGGACATGGTTTTTGAAATATGGAATGATCCATTGTAGGAGTATCAGGCCACATTCAACCTCAGTGACCTGACCTCGAACCCTGATAGGTGTGTGTTCGCCCCTTCCTCCTCAGGAACCTTCACCACCTGTGACTACTGTCACATATGGGCTCCTTCAGAGTATTCTGATAGATGGAATGATAACTTGGGTTTATTGGATTATTAACACCAGTTTGAGATTAAAGTGTGACTATATACTTATTATATTTTCTTATTATTTATTACACACCACCACTTGAGTCGAGTAACCTGATTGAAATCCATATTGGTACTTTGGTTTTGATGTGAATATGGTTTTTTATGTGTTTGTGACATGTGTATGTGTGGATATATGGGTATTTAGGCATGATGATATTGAATGTAGGGCAGAGACCTAGGAGTGGTAGATGTATCATTATTTATTATTCTTATGTTTGGTCTGGGGTGATTTGAGGAAACTATAATGAATCTAAAGTAATTATATTTAATGAAGATGAATAAATACTAATGCTTACGCTCTATTAATCTCTATTTTTATAAGGAATTGGTTATTTTCTACTTTATTTGGAAGTATTGTTTTGTGTAATTGAACCATAAATACTAATATTTGAGATTCAAATAGGATGAAGATGAATAAAGATTGGATGGATGCTAATCGTTTGATAATAGATTATGAGAACAGAGTGAAAGAGTTCATCAAATTTGCAAAGGATCACGCAAAGGATCCTTCTCGAATCCTTTTTCCATGTTTATGTTGTTTTTATTCTAGACTAATTACTCCATAGGAGTTCTAAGAACATTTGATATGTCACAGAATAGATCGGAGTTATAAATATTGGAATAAACACAGAAAAAAAGTGAATTTAACTACTGGCTGGGATAAAACTGCGTTTTATGGATCATCAGATATGAATAAAAATATGGATAATGAAGAAGACCGTATGGAGGATGTGATTACAGATGTCAATGATGATGAAGATTGTATTGAGGAAATGACAAAGACAATTGAAGATGAACTCTGTGATTGCCCAAAATTGTTTGAGAAGTTAAAGAGTTGTGCAAAGATGCCATTGTATGCTGGTTGCACCAAGTATACAACATTGTCAGTTGTACTGAAGTTGTATAAATTGAAAGCAAGCAACGGATGGAGTGATTTCAGTTTTACGGAACTACTTGCTCTCTTGAATGACACGCTCCCTGAAGATAATGAGCTCCCAAGCCGTACATATGAAGCTAAATGAATGTTACACTCATTGGGTATGATTTCTGAAAGAATACATGCCTGCCCTAAAGACTTTATATTGTTTTTAAAGGATAAAAAATCACTTACAAAATGCCCAAAGTGTGGTGCTTCTCGATACAAGAAAGATGAATCCAATCCTATGAAAGTTGTATGGTACTTTCCAATCATTCCAAGGTTTAGGCGTCTATATGGAAGTGAAGAAACTGCAAGAAAATTTTCATGGCATGAAGATAAAAGAAATAAATATGGGAAATTACGTCATCTGGCCGAATCTCCTAAATGGAAGAAAATTGATCATGAGTATCCTAAATTTGGAAAAGAGTCGAGAAACCTTCATATTGCATTATCTACAGATGGAGTAAATCCTTTTGGTTTTAAAATCAGCACTCAGAGTACATGGACTGTTATGTTGGTAAATTATAACTTTCCACCCTGGTTATGCATGAAGCGAAAATTCATCATGTTATCTATGCTTATATCAGGACCAAAACAACTAGGCAACGATATTGATGTGTATTTGGATACTTTGATCGAGGATTTGAAGTTATTGTGGGATTCATGTGTTATGTTGTATGATGCTTATAAAATTAAATACTTCACGTTGAGAATGATGTTGTATGGGACAATAATGATTTCCCTGCTTATGGAAAATTTTCAGGCTATAGAATTAAAGGAACTTAAGGGTGTCCCATGTGAGAAGTAGATACAAAATCAATTAGGTTGAAACATTCATCAAAATCTGTGTTTATAGGACATCGTAGATTTCTACCTCATCGGCATAAGTATCGATCTTGGACGACACCATTCAATGGAAGTTCAGAACAACGCGTAGCACCGTCTCCACGAACAAGTGATCAGCTATTTGAGAAAGTAAAAGATGTGAACACTATTTTTGGTAAACCATTTTTGAAAAAACTTACGAAAATCGGTTGAAAAAAGAGATCAGTTTTTTTTGAATTACCATACTGGAATTGTTTGTACGTTAGACATTTTCTTGATGTGATGCATGTGGAATAAAATGTATGTTACAGTGTTATCAGAACATTGCTAAATGCCCCTGAAAAAAAGGATGGAATTAAGGCAAGGTTGGACATGGTTGACATGGAAATATGAGAAGAGTTGGCTCCTATGAAGGGTGAAAATAGAATGTTTCTTCCTCCAACTGCTTATACTCTTTCTAGGGAGGAGAGATACCAATTTTGAAACTTCTTCAATGATGTAAAGGTTCCAGAGGGGTATTCATCAAATATCAAGAACATTGTGTCAATGAATTATTTGAAGTTAAAAGGTTTTAAATCACATGAATTCCATGTTTTGATGCAAGATCTAATTCCTATATATTTACGTTGCATTTTTTCCAATAATGTTCATCATACATTAACCAAACTTTGTTTCTTTTTCAAAGCTATATGTAGCAAAGTTTTAGACTCAAAAAAATTTTCAGCTACGGAAAAAGAAACTGTCATCATATTATGTGAATTAGAAATGTTCTTCCCGCCAATATTATTTGATATGATGGTTCATTTGATGAATCACTTGGTGAGAGAGATTTGACTTTGTGGTCCTGTGCACTATAGATGGATGTATCCTGTTGAACGGTATATGAATATTTTGAAAGGGTATGTCAAAAATAGAATTCGGCGAGAGGGTTTTATAGTGGAGCGATATATTGTTGAGGAAGACATTGAATTTTGTACCGAATACCTATATGATGTGGAAAGAATTGGTCTCCAAAAATCTCATCACACTGGAAGCATTGAGGGTGAGGGAATTTCTGGAAGAGATGTTGTGACAATCAACATTACAAATTGGGAGCATGCCCACCTTTATGTTTTGCATAATAGTTGGGAGGTTTCTCCATATATTGAAACTCAAAAAGAAATTATTAGGCAGTTGAATCCATCAAGGGATGAAAAATGGTTATCAAATACACATAATCACCAGTTTATAGGATGGTTTTAGGACCATATTTTTAAGCAGTTGGATGAAAATCCGAATTCAATTTTAAAACGACTTCGATGGCTAGCCGCTGGACCAAGTGTGTATATATTATCTTACAGTGGTTATGTAATTAATGGTTATACATTCTATACAAATGAACATGATGAAGATAGTACCATGCAAAATAGTGGAGTTAAACTAGTGGCTAAAGAGATGCATGTTTCTGGTAGTAAGGTTAGGAATCCAATTTATGCAAATATTTCATACTTTGGAATTATCAAACTAATATGGGAGTTGGATTGTACGACATTCCAATTGCCGATTTTTTAATGAAAATGGGTTGATAACAACAGTGGTGTTAAAATAGATGAATGGGGATTTGTGAAAGTTGATTTTAGTAAAGAAGGGTACAAATACAAACAGTTTATAATGGAATCACAAGAGGTATAAGTTTTTTATGTTCCAGATCCCACAAACTGAAAGTGGTCGATTGTTCTGTTAGCATCCAAAACTACTGAAGGTTCTGATGAAAATTCAGTTGAGGACGATCCTTTTAGTGGTACGTCGCAATAATTTCAGAGCAGTCCCAATGTAGATGATGTTTTGTATGTTAGAGGAGACCACAATGAAGGGATTTGGATAATCGATAGAGGTGTAAAATCCCTTTATCCTTTGAAAAAAATAAATAGAGTTCAATAAACAAGTTATATTATGTTTTTAATATAGATCTTGTTATCTCATGTTATTATCTTATCATTACTAAATTTATGTAATCTAAATTAACTGTTCAACCAGTTTTACAGATAATGACTTCTTCACATTCTGGTGCTCATAACCTTGAGGCTGAACAAGTCTCTCAAGCTGCTGCTGCTCCTACTATTGCTCCTGCTGCTGCTACTGCTACTCCTGCTGCTCCTGATGCTGTAGCTCCTGCGGCTCCTAGTGTTGAGGTCCGACAACCATCAGCACATGTCGTTGCTACCATTTTGGATGAACATATAGATGATGTTGATATTGATGAAATGGTTGGGAATGAAGGATTAACGTCGCAGAAAACACAGGTGTGTTGTATTTTGACGGTGTTAGCCAAATTTCTTAAGGAGAAAAGAAAAGGCATCAAATTTGATGTCAGATGGAATGCACGAGGCCAACATGTGAATCCCAACAAGTCTATGTTTAGTAGTTACATTGGAGTTGTCACTCAGAAATGTGTGTCGATTGACATAGATTCATGGAACCATGTTGTGTCCGGGCTGAAGGCTGTGATCTGGGAAGAAATTACGGTAACATTATGAATTTATTTCTTTAATTTACTAGAAAATAAAATAATGAACCAATGTCTTACTCTTCTCAATATCTTGAAGAATTCATATATAATAGACGATTCACACAAGGATTATGTACTAAGGCTTGAGGAAGGATTCATCGAGGTTTTCTCACTATTTTAACTAGATTTCACCAGAAAGATTCCAAAGGTACAATAAACCTACACCCACCCATTTTCTATGCTCACCTGATATCCCAAGAAGCATGGGATGCATTTATTGGCTGTCGTGGGGATGATAAGTTTTAAGTAAATTGTGGGAGATAATACGTTGTTTGAGGATATGTGTATTTATCACTTTTATTGTCAATATTTCATTTATGAAACAACAACTCTGTAAAGAAAATAAGGAACGTGCATCAAAACCAACATACCCCTATCGTAAAGCAAGGATGGGGTACGCTTCACTAGAAAAGAAAATGGTACATATTTTAAATTTACAGTAATATTGTTAGGTGCCAAAAAACAACATAATAATTATCTTTCTATGTTTATATGTAGATTGATGAGTCTAAAACCAAATACACTTCCATCCCACGTCATGTGCTTTGGAAGGAAGCATGTGTAAAAATAATTAGTTATTTTCCTATATCTGACAGTCACAGGAATTAGCTACTCCTGTAGTGGATGCAGACCTATTATCGACGGTTTTGAAGTAGCCAGAAAAATACGGTCATGTTAGGGGTGCGGGGTTTGTGGTGACACCCCGAGTATATTTTGATAAGAAAAAAAACGGATGATAGAGATGAAACATTGAAACAAATGAGCGAAAAACTAGCAACCCTTGAAGAACGATTGCAATGGAAGGGAGAGTTGATAGAAAATTTTATGGGGGGGAAGCAAGGAGAAGACACAACTCAGGAACAACCAACGCGTGAAGATCCCACCCCACCCCCCACCAGCATTGAGGCGAGCCATTCCCCTCAAAGAGTTGTCTTAGCTGTGGTAATCAATATTCTAATAATTGTTCCCATGGAATGTGAATCAGAAAAACACTAATACTTTTCTTGTACTGATCTTATATAGGTGATAATGATTGTGATTTATATATGTCAACACCCACCTATCACCTTGTAGCGAGGGCTACAGTGTTCAACATCCCAGATGACATGCTGCATAATAGACCACTTCTGAAAGATCATCTGAAAGTGACGATTACTATAGCTCATGAGCCAAATGCAGAGCTACCTATTCCACTTGATGACGATGATATTCATATGGTCGAAAAGGCTATTGGGACATTCATTACATGGCCGTCACAACTTTTAAGAGTACATGTGGCCAAATAGGTATTTATTTCCTTTTTTTAAGCTAAACCTTTAACAATTAATGAAAAAGGGTCTGAACCAATGAATGTTCTTATATACAGAGAAAGGGAAGGGGGTGACAAACGTCGGCTCAAAACCATCTAAAGGATCGACCAACTGATCCCAAGGAGCTACTGAAATCACAATAACACCACCTATTCTCTATCCACATTTACTAGCATTGAAGACTCATGTGGATATGAAGCTAAGAGGTGGTAGTAGTCATACAGTGGTTTTCGAAGAGAATATATACAGCATGAAAAGTCAATATTTCGTTTCTGCTGAAAATGTAAATGAGATCCTTTAAAATGGTTGGCTAGGAATCATAGTTGTAAATATATATATGAGGTACGTTTCCGTGAACTGATTTTCTAAAAGCTGATCTAATATGAAAATTATGACTAAATGCATTTTATATTGTTGACAGACGTATATATGAAAAATAGTTGAAGGAATTTTCCCATGAGCCAAAATTTTGACTCATTAGTCCTCATACCACATCATCACATCTAACAAAAATAGAGCCACCAAAAAAGAATGAAATAGTGAACGGATTGCTGAAAACATTTGAAAGTAAGATTAAAGATGACAAACTCTTCTTAATACCAACCATGCAGGGGTAAAGCTCTAGGATTAAATCATATCAATTATATTTTGACTTCTTTTATTACTTATTCCTTTTTGTGTTTTTAGGCAACATTGGATGCTAAATACGGTGAACTTGGATACTCCAAAGATTTATTTTCTGGATTCAAAGCAAGGATATCCATCAAACCGACAACACATGATAGAGTTTGTGAATCTTTAAGACACTACATCCTACGTTTTAGGTCTAAACATCAAGTAATATAATTTATATTATCTTTTATTGAGGATTCTGTTATGATAGGGTGGTTTATCATTATCGTCTAAAAAATGAATGAGGATAGGGGATAAGAATAAGGAGGCGAGAAAGTACTACATCTGGACAAATATCAGGGTATATATAATAAAATTTCACTATCCAAACACATATCAACACAAGTTACTTATTCTCCTAATGATCAATTTTTTTGCAGTGTCCAAAACAAACAAATGATAATGATTGCGGTTATTATTTTTGTAAATTTATGAAGGATATCGTTTTTCATCAAGAAACAAGCATCCCTAAAGAGGTATTTTAAAAAACAACTATTAGTTCGTTTAATTTATTTATTAATTATTTATTTTTATATTTTTCAGTACTACTCTGATGGATGAAAAGACTCATACTCACAAGAAGATATAGATATGTTCAGAAATGAGTGGGACTCATACCTGATGATAGATTGTACACAAATAACATGAAGATATGACTTGGGGACGTGTACAATAGGCAGTCATTTTTGAGAGGGGTTTAGGGGATCAAAAGATGACACATTATTGTATGTAAATGTTCATAGGAATATTGTAATTGTTATTAAATAAAACATCATTTCTACAATGAGTCAATTTCCCATTTTAACAGATGATATGCACCGACAACATGCAATAATGATGAACCACTCAAAGGGTATCTCTTTTGTTTAAAATGGATAGATTTTTAAGTGAAAACAACAACTGACCTACGGAAATCCGACTAAACGCATTCAGATTGTGTTGATCCTTTAAGAGAATGATCTACAGGTGCATTGGAGACATGTACGAGTCAACCTCGCCTTAATCTGAGGCATGGTGTGGCTGGTACCACTCAAAGGGTCTCTCTTTTGTTTAAAATGGATAGATTTTTAAGTGAAAACAACAACTAACCTATGGAAATCCAACCAAATGCATTCGTATTGTGTTGATCCTTTAAGAGAAAGATCCACGGGTGCATTGGGGATGTGTACGAGTCAACCCCGCCTCAATCTGAGGCACGGTGTGTCTGGTACCACCGAAAGGGTCTATCTTTTGTTTAAAATGGACAAATTTTTAAGTAAAAACAACAACTGACCTACGGAAATCCATCCAAACGCATTTGGATTGTGTTGATCCTTTAATAGAACAATCCACGGGTACTTTGGAGATGTTTACGTGTCAACCCTTCCTCAATCCAAGGCACGGTGTGGCCGGTACCACTCAAAGGGTCTCTCTTTTATTTAAAATGGACAGTTTTTTAAGTGAAAACAACAACTAGCCTACGTAAATCTGACCAAACGCATTAATATTGTGTTGATACTTTAAGAGAATGATCCACGGGAGTGTTGGGGATGTGTACGAGTCAACCCCGCCTCAATCCGAGGCACGGTGTGGCCAGTACCACTCAAAGGGTCTCTCTTTTGTTTAAAATTGACAGATTTTTAAGTGAAAAGAACAACTGACCTACAGAAATCAGACCAAACGCATTCGTATTGTGTTGATCCTTTAAGAGAATAATCCATTAGTGCGTTGGGGACATGCACGAGTCATCCCCACCTCAATCCAATGCACGGTGTGGCTGGTACCACTCAAAGGGTATCTCTTTTGTTTAAAATGGACACAATTTTAAGTGAAAACAACAATTGACCTACGGAAATCCAACCGAAAACATTCAGATTGTGTTTATAATTTAATATAATGATCCATGGGTGCGTTTGGGACGTGCACGAGTCATCTCTGCCTCAATCCGAGGCATAGTGTGGCCGGAACCACTCCAAGGGTCTCTCTTTTGTTTTAAATGGACACAATTTTAAGTGAAAACAACAACTGACCTACGGAAATCCAACCAAACACCTTCGGATTGTGTTGATACTTTAAGATAAATATCCAAAGGTGCATTGGGGACATGTACGATTCATCCCCGCCTGAATACGAGGCACGGTGTGGCTGGTACCACTCAAAGGGTCTCTCTTCTGTTTAAAATGGACATATTTTTAAGTGAAAACAACAACTGACCTATGGAAATCTGAACAAACACATTCATATTGTGTTGGTCCTTTAGTAGAATGATCCATGGGTCCTTTTTAATGTTTATGAGTCATCCCCGCCTCAATCTGAGGCACGGTGTGGCTGATACCACTCAAAGGGTCTCTCTTCTGTTTAAAATGGACAAATTTTTAAGTGAAAACAACAACTGACCTACAGAAATCCAACCAAACGCATTCAGATTGTATTGATCCTTTATGAGAACAATTCATGGGTCCTTTGTGACGTGAAAGAGTCATCCCCGCCACAATCCAAGGCATGGTATGGATAGTACCACTCAAAGGGTCTCTCTTCTGTTTAAAATGAACAAATTTTTAAGTGAAAACAACAACTGACCTATGGAAATCTGACCAAATGCATTTTTATTGTGTTGATACTTTAGGATAACGATACAAGTGTCATTTTTGACATGTAAGAGTCATAACCGCCTCAATCTGAGGCATGGTGTGGCCGATATCACTCAAAGGGTCTCTTTTTTGTTTAAAATGGACACAATTTTAAGTGAAAACAAAAAGTGACCTATGAAAATCCGCCCAAACGAATTCAGGTTGTATTTATCCTTTAAGAGAACAATCCAAGAGTCTTTTGTGACATTCATGAGTCATCCTTGCCTCAATCTGAGGCACATTGTGACCAGTACCACTCAAAGGGTCTCTCTTCCTTTTAAAATGGACACAATTTTAAGTGAAAACAATAACTGACCTACGAAAACCCAACAAAACACATTAGTATTGTGTTGATACTTTAAGATAATGATCCAAGGGTGCTTTGGGGACGTGTACGAGTCATCCCTGCCTCAATCCGAGGCACGGTGTGGCCGGTTCCACTCAAAGGGTCCCTCTTCTGTTTAAAATGGACAAATTTTTAAGTGAAAACAACAACTGACCTACAGAAATCCAACCAAATGCATTATTATTATCTTGATACTTTAGGAGAATGATCCACAGGTTATTTCTGATGTGTACGATTCATCCCCACATCAATCCGAGGCATGTTGTGGCCGGTATCACTCAAAGGGTCTCTCTTTTGTTTAAAATGCACACAATTTTAAGTGAAAAAAACAACTGACCTACGGAAATCTGACCAAACACATTCGTATTGTCTTGATACTTTAATATAAAGATCCACGGGTGCATTGGGGATGTTTACAAGTAATACCTACCTCAATCCAAGGCACGGTGTGGCCGGTACCACTCAAATGGTCTCTCTTTTGTTTAAAATGGACACAATTTTAAGTGAAAACAACAACTGACCTACGGGAATCTGACCAAACGCATTCAGATTGTGTTTATCCTTTAAGATAATGATAAAAGGGTGCATTGGGGATGTGTAAAAGTAATCCTTGCCTCAATCTGAGGCATGGTGTGGCTGGTACCACTTAAAGGGTCTCTCTTCTTTTTAAAATGAACAAATTTTTAAGTGAAAACAACAACTGACCTACAGAAATCGGACCAAAAACATTTGGATTGTCTTGATCTTTTAGTAGAAAGATCCAAGGGTCCTTTTTGACGTGTATGAGTCATCCCTGCCTCATTCCAGGGCACGGTGTCACCGGTACCACTCAAAGGGTCTCTCTTTTGTTTAAAATGGACAAATTTTTAAGTGAAAACAAAAATTGACCTACGAAAATCCAACCAAACGAATTTGGATTGTCTTTATCCTTTAGGGGAACGATCCAAGAGTCCTTTTTGATGTGCATGAGTCATCCCCGCCTCAATATGAGGCACGGTGTGGCCGGTACCACTCAAAGGGTCTCACTTTTGTTTAAAATGGACAAATTTTTAAGTGAAAACAATAACTGACCTACGTAAATTCAACCAAAAGCATTTGGAATGTCTTAATAATTTATAAGAATGATCCACAGGTCCATTTTGATGTGTAAGATTCATCCCCACCTCAATCTGTGGCACGGTGTGACTAGTACCACTCAAAGGGTCTCTCTTCACTTTAAAATGGACAAATTTTTAAGTGAAAACAACAACTAACCTACGGAAATCCGACCAAACGCATTCGGATTGCATTAATTCTTTAGGAGAATGATCCAAGAGTCCTTTGTGACGTACATGAGTCATCTCCACCTCAATTTGAAGCACGGTGTAGCTGGTACCACTCAAAGGGTCTCTCTTTTCTTTAAAATGGACACAATTTTAAGTGAAAACAACAACTGACCTACGGAAATCTAACCAAACACATTTAGACTATCTTGATACTTTAATAGAATGATCCATGGGTTTTTTGTGGACGTGTACAAGTAATAACCGCCTCAATACGAGGAACAGTGTGGCCGATACCACTCAAAGGGTCTCTTTTCTGTTTAAAATAGACAAATTTTTTAGTGAAAACAACAACTGACCTGCGAAAATCTGACCAAACACATTCAGATTGTATTGATATTTTAGGAAAAAGATACGAGGGTCTTTTGTGACGTGTAAGAGTCATCCCTGCCTCAATTCGAGGCACGGTGTGGCCGATACCACTCAAATGGTCTCTCTTTTGTTTAAAATGGACAAATTTTAAAGTGAAAACAACAACTGACCTACAGAAATCTGACCAAACGCATTCTGATTGTCTTGATACTTTATTAGAATGATCCAAGGGTCCTTTTTGACGTTAAAAAGTCATCCCTGCCTCAATACGAGGCATGGTGTGGCGGGTACCACTCAAAGGGTCTCACTTTTGTTTAAAATTGACCAATTTTAAAGTGAAAATGACAACTGACCTATGGAAATTCGAGAAAATGAATTAGGATTGTCTTGATATTTTAGGAGAATGATCCACGGGTCCTTTGTGATGTGTACGAGTCATCCCTGCCTCAATATGAGGCATGTTGTGGCTGGTACCACTCAAAGGGTCTCTCTTCTGTTTAAAATGGACAAATTTTTAAGTGAAAACAACATCTGACCTACGGAAATCTGACCAAACACATTCA
Source organism: Viscum album (assembly GCA_963277665.1). NCBI lineage: Eukaryota > Viridiplantae > Streptophyta > Magnoliopsida > Santalales > Viscaceae > Viscum > Viscum album. The sequence continues at coordinate 1,423,938,905 of OY728161.1, forward strand.
GATTCTATTTATCCTTTAGGATAACGATCCAAGGGTCCTTTTCAACATGAAAGATTCATCCCATCCTCAATTTGAGGCACAGTGTGGCTGGTACCACTCAAAGGGTCTCTCTTTTCTTTAAAATGGACACAACTTTAAGTGAAAACAACAACTGACCTACGGAAATATTACCAAACACATTAGGATTGTCTTGATCCTTTAATAGAACAATCCAAGGGTGCATTCTGGATGTGTATGAGTAATCCCTACCTCAATCCGAGGCATGGTGTGGCCAGTACCACTCAAAGGGTCTCTCTTCTGTTTAAAATGAACAAATTTTTAAGTGAAAACAACAACTGACCTACATAAATTCGAACAAACGCATTCGTATTGTCTTTATCTTTTATAAGAATGATACAAGGGTCCTTTTTGATGTGTAGGAGTCATCCCTGCCTCAATCCGAGGCACGGTGTGGCCGGTACCACTCAAATGGTCTCTCTTTTGTTTAAAATTAACAAATTTTTAAGTGAAAACAACAACTGACCTACGGAAATCTCACCAAAATCATTCGGATTGTCTTGATACTTTAGGAGAACGATACATGGGTCCTTTATGATGTTAAATAGTAATCCCTGCCTCAATCCAAGGCACAGTGTGGCCAGAACCACTCAAAGGGTCTCACTTTTGTTTAAAATGGACAAATTTTTAAGTGAAAACAACAACTGGCCTACGTAAATTCGACCAAATTCACTGTTATAGTCTTTATCTTTTAGGAGAACGATGCACGGGTCATTTTTGATGTGTAAGAGTAATCCCCTCCTCAATCCGAGGCACGGTGTGGCCGGTACCACACAAAGGGTCTCTATTCTGTTTAAAATGGACAAATTTTTAAGTGAAAACAACAACTGATCTACGGAAATCCAACCAAACGCATTCGGTTTATATTGATCCTTTAGGTTAACTATCCAAGGGTCCTCTATGACGTGAACGAGTCATCTCCGCCTCAATATGAGGCACGTTGTGGTTGGTACCACTCAAAGGGTCTCTCTATTCTTTAAAATGGACACAATTTTAAGTGAAAACAAACACTGACCAACAGAAATCTGACCAAACACATTCATATTGTCTTTATACTTTAAGATAATGATCCAAGGGTGATTTGGGTACATGTAAGCGTAATCCCCACCTCAATCCAAGCTACGGTGTGGCTGGTACCACTCAAAGGGTCTCTCTTCTGTTTAAAATGGGCAAATTTTTAAGTGAAAACAACAACTGACCTACAGAAATTTGACCAAACACATTCGGATTGTCTTGATCTTTTGGGAGAACGATCCAAGAGTCCTTTTTGACATGTAAAAGTCATCCCATCCTCAATCCGAGGCATGGTGTGGCCGGTACCTCTCAAAGGGTCTCTCTTTTGTTTAAAATGGACAAATTTTTAATTGAAAACAACAACTGACCTACAGAAATCCGACCAAACGCATTTGGATTGTCTTGATCCTTTAGGATAATGATAAAAGGGTCCTTTTTTATGTGAAAAAGTTATCCCCTCCTCAATCTGAGGCACTATGTGGCCGGTACCACTCAAAGGGTCTCACTTTTGTTTAAAATGGACAAATTTTTAAGTGAAAACAACAACTGACCTACAGAAATTTGATCAAATGCATTAGGAATGTCTTGATATTTTAGGAGAAATATTCATGGGTCCTTTGTGACATGTAAGAGTCATCCACTCCTCAATCCGAGGCACGATGTGGCTGGTACCATTCATAGGGTCTCTCTTTGTTTAAATTGGACACAATTTTAAGTGAAAACAACAACTGACCTAGGGAAATCCGACCAAACACATTCGGATTGTCTTGATACTTTATGAGAATGATACATGGGTCCTTTGCGATGTGTAAGAGTCAACCCCACTAACCCCCTGGACCACCCCCCACCCCCCGGACACCAACCCACCCCCTGGACACCCCCACCCCTCTGGACACCCCCACCCGCTGGAAAGCCCCCTCAACCCCCTGGACACGCCCATGGACAACCCCCCCATCTCGTACATCACCCCCAACCCCCCCCCCCCCCGACACCCCACCCCCCTGGACAACCACCACCCTCTGGAAGACACCCCCAACCCTCCTTGACACCACCCCACCACCTGCATACCCCCAACCCCCCTAAACACCCCCACCCATGGACAACCTCCCCCACCCTCCCAGACACCATACCACCCACCTTGGACAGCCCCACCAACCCCCTGGAGCCCCAGGACATCCCCCACCCACTAGAAATCCCCCCAACACCCTGGACACCAGCCACCCCCATGGACACCCCATAGATACCCCCCCCCCCCACACCTGGACACCACCCACCCCCTTGGACATCCCTACCAACACCCTGAACCCCCCCACCCCCTAGAAACCCCACCCTCCTGGACACCCCGATCCCCCCAGACTCCCACATCCCACCCTCCTCGACACTCCCCCCTTGGATATCCCCACAAACCCCCCGGACTTCCCCCACCCCCCGGACACCCTACCCACCCCCTAGAAACCCCCCCCCCCCCCCCCCCCCCCCCCCCCCGACACCATGGACACCTGGCCACCCCCTGGATGCCCCCCCCACCTCACCTAGACCCCCTCCTAGAAACCACCCCACCACCTAGACACTCCCACCCCCTAGACACCACCACCCTCCTTGGACAGTCCCCAACCACCTAGAATGCCCCCACCCCCCTGGACACCCCCATCCCCCCGGACACCCCCCACCCCCCCTTGGACAGCCACTCGAAACCCCTGAACAACCTTCCCAGCCCCTTTAATTCTGAATATAATTCTTTATTTATTTAATTAACTTATGAATTATGTGTTAATGGTGTATGGGTATAATTGGTGTAATTAGATAATGATTTATGTGTTAATTTTTCATGGGTATACTTATTGAGATGTTGAATTATTTGCAGGTGATGTTTGGGTGTTCTGCTGCAGAATTTTTTTTGTAGCAGACATGGAATTTATCAACTCTTTTTGAGTGCTGATAAAAGAAGCCTTTATCAGTGCTAAAAATGCACTGATAAAATACACATTTATTAGTGCTAAATGAGGGCTGATAAATGGTAATTTTATCATTGCTTTTTTAAGGATGATAAAGGATTCCTTTATCAGTGATGAGCTTTACAACACTTTTTTAGCACTGATAAAGCCCATTTTTGTAGTAGTATTATTTGAGATCAAGGCATGGTAGGTTCTCGAGTTCTATGTTATAGGCATACTGATGTCTTAAAATTTTGATAATCACTTTGGGTGCTTTGTTTTTTAATATTGGATTCAATGAGAAAGACTGTTCAGGTGCATGGCCTAGTCGACCAGTGTTTCTGATGTTTCTAATGTAGTCATAGTGTGGGTAGATGCTCATGATTAGGATGATTCCAGGGGATGGGTGGTTGTGTAATAAATTGTGGCATAGGTGAGGTGCCCAATTTTGAAGAGTAGTTCCAAGGGAGATTCTATTTTAATGAGTCTGACATGCCGTGTAGCATGGCCAGATTAATATTGTGTTGGATGGCTTGATGGAGTATGAGTCAGGTGATAGGGTACATTCCAGTTGTGCATGGTACCATTTAGTTGAAAATTGGTGAGTGGTTGGGTGTGAGCTGATGACCGATGTTTTCATGACTTTTCATGGGATTTATTTCCCTGAATTTGTGGTTTAAATGATAAATGTTACTCCATGGTAGGGGAGACATAAAACTGAATCAGGTACCATCAAATGGTTGACCTATGTCTAGAACTGGTCATGCATTGTCGATTGACATGGTGTTAGGTTCTGGTTAAAGGAAATTTGCCCTGTTTTGTTGTGAGAGTGGATTAGAGGGAGCTGTACACTCCCTTTTTTTAGAATCTTAGTGTACTCTTGGTTAGAGATGATCATGATCTATCTTGTGATCATCTTGAGTATGATGAGAGAGCTTAGACCCTATTCCAAGCTTCTTTTATTTTTAAATGTATTTCCTGGATAGAAAGAGGAACCTATTGAGGTTGCGCTCAAGGAGTGGTGTAAGGTAAGCCATATTGTGGGGAGTTCACCATTGGCTATTTGAGGGTGGTAACCCCAATTTTTGGTTAAACTGTGGAACTTCCATGGGATGTTGATCTCATAGTTGGGTTTAATAAGATGATAAGGGTATTCTTATGGCTAGGAGTACCAGATTGTCATGGTTAAACATATTACATGTTGTAGATGGTTGTGGATTCTATGAGGCTGGTCGTTGGAAAGTCCATATAGCTTGTTTTTGTTGATTCTCATGTTGAGAGAAAGGCTAATATTCTTTCTACTCGTCTTCATGGAGACAATATGGTTTATGGTGGGGAGATTGTAAGGTCTTGTGTTTTTCTGGACTAAATTTTTTATAAAAAAAATTGATTTTTTGCTTTTGGATGCTTGTAAGGGGTAAAATAGTCTTTTTCCCATAGAATATGATCTCAGATTATTTTTACGACCACTCTTTTGTTCCAATAATAGGGCTTTTACCCTAGGGAAGGAGTTTTATGGAATTCCAAGCTGTTTGAATTTTAGCAGAATAATTAATAATTAATATTTAATAAATTAAATATTAAATTATTCACACAGGTTATTTTTGAGATATATTTTTAATGGAGAATTTTAATTAGATTCTACTTATTTAATTGAGTCCATAATGTTTAATTTTTTCTAGGTGGGACATAAACTCACATTCAGCACTGGGGCCGGACCAACCCCCTTTTTATTTTTATTATTTTTATTTTTCTTCCTTTTCTTTCTCTTCTTTTTCTTTTATTTATTTTACTCATGTATTGTCACATAAATCATTACATATTCCCTTTCACATGACATATAGAGATATAGGAGATATATAGGGAGAAATAGAAAGAGTGTGGGAGATATGGAGGTATCGTTGCGGAGCTCGGGACACACTTAATTGATGTGCAGAAACCATGGACTGTAGAAATGAATGAAGCTTCAATATTTCTTCCCAAAGGCAAGATGTTTTTAATTTTAACCATAAATCCACATAGTTAAATTATTTTAAAAATTCCCTGTTATTGTTATTTATTGACCCTTGTGTCTTGATCTACTAATTTTACAGTGAAAATGGGGGTTTCGGGGCGATCTAAAGATTTTCTGTTTGGAAAAACCCATGTACACATCGTGTGGTTCAGGGAACACACATTGTGTGTTATTTCAATTTGGGGAAGAAAATGTTTTCAAAGGAAACATTGTGTACTAGAGGGTACACACCATGTATTGGTACTCAATTGTGTAGCCGAGTACCCAACCAGGCTACCCGTGTCAGGGTACATTGCCATGTAGAGTACATAGCTAGACCCCGTGTGGGTTGCACACCATGTCTAAGTACACATCTGATCCAAGTACATGGATAGTCTGTTTGAGGGACATGGGAAGGTACCCTGTGTTGGGTACATGCCATGTACCCATATTAAACATCATGTTCTTGGGTGTTTATATGCCCACTCTGGTGGAAGTACACACCCATGTGGGGCTTGGGGTGTACATGTCATATACTCGAGGTGGAATGTTGTGTACTAACTCCTTGTAACCCTTTTTGGTTTTTTTGTATATTTTCAACTGGGATTCATAATTGGACCCATGAGTATTCCATTCTAATTATATTTTCACATATATCATGATGGTAATATCGGGGACTCCTAGGTGGCATTTCTGACATTTCCTAAATGGATAGGTTCTTCCTCTGGTAATCATATCCAATGTATCCTAATGGTGGGACTTGTTATAATATGAGACATGAGATATCTCTCTTGATTTGTGACCTTGTAGATTTTCCCATGAGGACTTATCCCTTGCGAGATGTGACCATTTTTACTATGAGTCCAAGAGATCAGTTGTCCCTAGAATCCCCTATAGGACTCCTCTGTTTACTTTTTGACCTAAAGAATTATGTGTAAGATGCCTCTGCCTTCTATCTATTTAGTGAGGATCCCATGAGAGATACCTTTACTTTCTAGTTAATCTAAGGAATCCCTTATAGGATCCCTTTACCTTTATACCATTCCTAGGATCCCATGTAAGATTCCTCTACTTCTTATCTGGTCTTGAGGGTCTTGTATAGAATGCCCCTTTTTCCATGTACCATCATAAGGATCCATTATAGGATGAATCATTTTTATTACTATTATAAGATCCCCTGTTGGATTCCTCCCTTAAACTTTTTAGCTAAGGATCCCAAGTAGGATTTATTCACTTTTGTGTAGACCAATATGACCCTGAGTAGAATGCCTCTTAGTGTTTGACTTGAGGGACCTAGTGGGTTACTGTTTGTTTGAAAAAAGTTGAGTTAATACATCGGGTTTGGGTATAGATAGTAGTGGGTGTCACCTTATAACCCATGATGAACTTGTAAACCCATGTGGATATGGTAGTAGTGTTGGGTTTAGGTGTTTAGTCACCCTTAGTATTTTGTTATACCTTCACATGTTTATTACTGATGCAATGATGGTTACCAGAGGTGATTCCAGTTTGGTGTCTATTGATATTGACAAGAGTCGTCTTTATTACTCTTTGGGATGACCGGATGTTCTTCTAGGGATCCAGATTTTGAGCCATATTATTTTCATATGTTTATGTGTATACCCATAGGTACTACTTGGGATCTGGAAATTGGGCATTTATATTTGATTATTATGTTATTAGGATTTCCAGAGGTGCTTCCTGGTATTCGTCTATTGAACCTACTACTATGATATATGGGAATAACATCCCTAGTAATGATACTCATAGATGATTATTCTCTCTTGAGTGATGAAGATGATTATGATATCCTATTCTCATGGGTTAAATGAGGATGATTATGGCCTCCTATGCTCATGGGTTAAATGAGGATGATTACACTATCCTCAATCTAGGGTTGTCAGTGGATGATTATTCTCTCCTTAAATTGTGGTCTATAGAGGATGATTACTCTCTCCTTAACATGTGTCTTATAGAGGATGACTATTCTCTCCTCAATTTATCATATAATGATGATCTCTAGATGTTATCTCTAGGATCAGGCTTATGATCCTTTACTTTGTCAGGGTGGTTGATCATGGTGCTTCACACATATTATTTAAATTCACATTTTAATATTGAGGGGTGGGCATGGAATCTCAATGGTGAGCTCTCTTACAACTTGCCAAAGGTTCATAACCTTAGGGTTCATCTGAGTCACAATGTTGTGACCACATACAGATCAGAATATAAGACTATGACATTGCACAAAATTTACATGGCATGAGAAACATGGATTCTAGATCAATAACCATTTATATAGGATGTTTAGATGTACTTACCTGGAATCCAACGTTACAATTCTTGGAGGTGATTACAGGTGAACCTAGGTGTAGGATGAGTATCCCCCCTATGGCGACATAGCTTGCTCAGAGATATTTTTAGCACTGGATGAAGTAGGTATATGTAGATTAAGATTACATACCTAGAGATATACTTAATGATATGTGTCTTTAGTGTCTCAACATATAACTCAATTACCTTTCACATGATGTCTAGGTGATCAAATTGCAGACCCAAAGATCGACTATTGATTGGTTTTATACTATTTCTTTCACCTTACTCATGAATATTCATATTTATGTATATATGTATAGCTATGGGACCATACATGTATACATATATAGATATGTAAATACATGGTGGAACTTTCCCTGTTGGTCGGAATAAGAGACCTGGGTTCGACTGTGGTTTCATGTTTTGGTTTTACTCATCTTTTTAGTTGTGTCTCATCTAGGATAAGCAGTTTAATTTTGCATACAGTTATGGAAGCATAATTTATAGGTTCATAATTGGGGTGGACTACTAAGATTGTTTCTCACCCCTAAATGTGAACCTTAGTGTATATGCATACCTTATTTCATCTTTTCAGGTTGATCACAATTTCATGGTGGAAAGGGATGAGACCCAGAGTTACAGGATCAAGCAGAGTTGATCGAGTGGGTTGTTCTGATCGGATTGGTATAGTTCGAAAGTGTCTGGAGACTAGGTATGTGGTCTAAATCAGATCTAGTAGTAGAACCCTGTACTTTTATTTTAATTTATTTTTTATTCTAGTATCTGTATGGTTGGACCAGTGGGTGACCACTTTTTTTTATATGACATAGTTTTTCAGGCCTTTATAGCATTTTATTTATTATTATAGCATGTTATTTTCAATTTATTTATTGCTTCTGCAATCTATTTATTTACTTATATGTATGATACTTATCTATTTATACTATTTTCATAATTTTATTTGAGGGAATAGTCTCCCCACTATCACCCCTAGGGCCTTGCTACTAGTCGACAGCCTCTGGCGTACGGGGAGGCGTGCTTGAGGCCTCATAACCAATTAGCTTGGGGCACCATTTTAGTGGCATCCAGGCCAGGAAGATACATTTTGAAACTTCATAAAAACTATCCATAAGTCATCTGGAACATGTAGAAATCATTCAAACCTCAATCCAACACACGATGTGACCAGAATGACTTTAAGTGCATCTTTTTATATAAAATTGACGTCAATTTTAGTAAAAAGGGCACCTAATCTACTCAAAATTGATAAAATGGATTCATATTATTGTTATACTTTAGGGATATGATCCATAAGTCATTTTTGATGAGTAGGAATCATCCGCACCTCAATCCAATGCATGATATTCTGGTATGACTCAAAGTGTTAGTTATTAGTATAAAATTGACATTTTAGTTCAAAAAATATCACTCAATGAAAACTGATCAAATGTTATCATATTTTATTTATAATTTATTAAATCTATTCATAAATAATTTTTGATGTATAATAATCTTTATCATGTTAAACTGATACATGATGTGATTGGTGTGATTAAAAGTGTGTGTTTAAAGTTTAAAATGATATATTAGTAAAAAAGAAAAGTGACATATAAAAAACAAAGAAAATTCATTCATATAGTTTTTATACTTTAGGAAAATAATCCATAATTCATTTTAGATGGCTAAGAATTATCCTCACCTTAATCTAACGCATGGTGTGACTGGCATGACTCTAGGTGTGTATTTTTATTTAAAATTGACATCAATTTTAGTAAAGAGGACAATTGAGCTACTAAAAACTAAGAAAATGAATTCTGACTATTTTTATACTTTATGAAAAAAATCTATAAGTCATTTTTAATGTGTAGTAATCATCCACAGCTCAATATGATACATGTGTTCCTGATATAAATCAATGTGTCTGTTATCAGTTTAAAATCAACATTTCAGTTCAAAAAGTGTCACTCATTGAAAACTGAGTAAATATTCTCGTATTTTATTGATAATTTATGAAAAAAATCATAATTAATTTTTTATATTTATAAATCAATCTCACATCAAACTGATACATGATGTGACTAGTATGAGTCAAAGTGTGTGTTTCCAGTTTACAATGACATTTTAGTAAAAAAGAAAAGTGACATACTCAAAACCAGGAAAACTCATTCAGATTGCCTTGATACTTTAGTAAAATGATCCATAAGTCATTTTAAATGTGTAGGAATAAGCCTCACCTCAATATGATGAATTGTGTGGCCTATATGACTCAAAATGTGTTTTTTATTTAAAATTGACATCAATTTTATTAAAAATTACATCTGACTGACTCAAAACTGAGAAAAAACATTTGGATTGTTTTGATACTTTATAAAAATGATTAATAAGTCATTTGGGATGTGTAATAATATTATAAACCTAAATCCAATTCATGGTGTAACTGGTATGACTCAAAGTGTTTCTTTTTATTTAAAATTGAAATCAATTTTAGTAAAAAGGACAACTGAACTAATCAAAAATGAGAAAATGCATTCATATTGTTTTTATACTTTTTATAAATGATATATAAGAAATTTTTTATTTATAGGAATCATCACTAACTCAATATGATGCACAATGTTCCTTGTATGACTCAATGAGTCCGTTATCGATTTAAAATCGACATTTTAGTTCAAAAAGTATCACTCAAAGAAACTGAGAAAACATGCTTATATTTTATTGATAATTTAGGAAATTGATTCATAAATAATTTTTGATGTATAGGAATCAATCTCATGTCAAGCCAATACATGATGTGATCGATATGATTCAAAGTGTGTGTTTCCATTTTAAAATGACATTTTAATAAAAATGACAAGCAGCGTACTCAAAACTAAGAAAACACTTTTGGATTATTTTTATACTTTAGGAAAATAATCCATAAGTCATTTGAGACATTTACAAATAAAACTCACCTAAATATGATGAATAGTGTGACTGGTATGACTCTAATAACCTCTTTTAAATATACAAGATTCATTTTAGTTTAAAATGCACATAACATCACCAAAATTAAGAAAATGATCCTATATTGTTTTCTCATCATTTTATCTACTATTACATAATTGGTATATTTATTATTTTTATCTTATTATTATTTATATTACATTAGTAAGGGGAGGGGGAATAAACAAATGAAAACCTACATAAATGCACACGAGGAGGCTTGAAATTAGACCTCCTAAACACCACCATAGGATGCAAACACTAGGTTGCACCCATAGGGATTTATATTATACTTATTTAATTAATTATCATAGATATAACACTTGAATAATAAAAATAGACGGTGTGATGTGAAAGAATCAACCAAAAATAAATATGATACATCGTGTTCTTGGTATGACTCAAAGTATAGTTTAAAATCAAGACTTTCTATTAATTTATTTCTTTATATTATTACGAACATAAGAATTATTTTATTATACAGGTGTGTTCTTTTGCTCAAGTAGGGGAGGTTTGTTTGATAATAGTATGAGTCGGGGTCAGAATCAAAACACAAAGGAATATTGATGTTTTTGAATGTATTTAATAATTTTTACTTATGTAATTGTATAAAACAATGTTTAAAATGTCTACAATATAGTGTTTTTTATTTTATTTTTGTTGTAAATTTAATTTCATTTAAACTATGTATTAGTACTTGTTTTTTTTATATCTGGTGGTGTTTATGGTGGTGCGATGTGCTGTTACAACACATTGCACTGGTGCTGTAGTTTATTTTTACAACACACTACAATATACCCCTTTTATCAGCACTTTTAAAAACACTGATAAAGGAACCCTTTATTAGTGATCCTATAAGTGCCGATAAAGGTCCCCTTTATCAGTGCTAAATAAAAGTGCTGATAAATGTTGTCCTCTATCAACAATTATAAAAGAACTAATAAAGGGGTCTTTATCAGTGCTAAATAAAAGCGTTGATAAATTTTGTCCTTTATTAGCACTTTTTTTAGTGCTAATAAAAGACTAGGTCTTTTAATCTCACTCTGGTGTACAGTGCTTCTCTAGTGCTGATAAAAGTCATTTTTAGCACCGTTAAAGGCCTAATTTGTTGTATTGCTATGAGATTTAGGTGAGGAAATTTTTATTATTCATGTTTTTATGACCTTAGAACATAAAAAATGTATTCTAAAAGGTCTATGTATCATTTAAACTTAAAAAAATTCGAGCCACTTTTAGTTACGCATTTTTACCCATATCAACCTTGATTAAATATTTACCACTATAATTATTTCTTTGCTAAAAATATCATATATCCCCTCTTACCTAATTTATAAATTATTATTAGGAATTTATAATTCATTTAATCTATTTAAATATCTAAATATTAAAATTTAACTTTTAAATTAAAACATATAATATATAGAAAAACTTTTTTTGTAGAAAATTGTCTTTTTATACATTAAGTGTTTTTCATTATTATTTCCTATAAATTAAAAATTAAATGAGTTTTGATATATTTTTTTATATCTTTGAACATCATATTATATACATAAAATGAGATCAATTTTTTTAGATAACAATTACACAATGTTTATAAAAATAATTCTTTGAAAAATAATTGTTTTACTGTGGAAACTAATATTTACTTTAGTAACTAATTATTATATTAAATATAAAAATTAAATTATTACCAAATATAGATATGATGATTAAAAATATGAAAATAATTTTATTAGAATCAATTTCTAGACTCAATAAAATTTAATTTTTATTATAAGTGTTCATAATGCATAAAAATAGTTTTTTAGAAGAAAAAAAGTATTTTTAAGCATAAAAATAATTTACTCATATTCTATGCCAAGTGAAAATATTTATATAAAAATTATTTTATTTTTTATAGATATTATAAATATGTTTCAAATTATTCAATGTATTTGGTTTAATAATAAAAAAATACATAATATATAGAAAAAACATATTTCTTTTAAAAAGAATTTTTATCATTAAAATATTTAATTCTGAATTCCTTAAGATTGATTATGAATAAAATTTTATCAATACATTTATATTAAATAAAACCATTATTATTCTTTAAAAGTAAATTTTATGGAAATGGTAAATGTTTGAAATACATGTAGTAATTATAATATACAATTTATTAATAATTACATGATTATATCATCCTAACTTCTATATAAAAATCCATTCAAAACTTACACATAAGATATAAGGGTAAGATAAGTAGTGGTGGTTTTCATTGGTAGTGATTCATCTAGTCTCATGACCCGTCCCCTAGGGCATGTGCCGTGACTGCCCCAAGCCCGCCTCCCAAAGGCCAGGGGCTGGAAACTAGCGTCTAAGGCATCAACCTACAAGTGGTACGCATTTTCCTAAGTACGTGTATGCACACACATTCCCAACCAAGTCCCACACACTAAAAAGAAAACAAGTATCACTAAAACAAAGTTGTTTACAAGTACAACTGATATAAGTGGGCCAGAATACAAACTCAAAAAAAGAACTGAAAACCAGAAATTACAAAAAGGAAACTCTTATGGTCATCCGCAGAAAAACCCACCTAATCATGAGATTAGTGTAGCTACTGGAATCCGAAGTAGAACACCCTTTCAACCCGATCCTACTAGGCCCATCCTGGTCCTAAGCCACCAAGTACACTGTCGTAGCATCCGTCGGTCCCGTCTCCCTGAGCAACTCTAGGTCCCCATACACCAAAGTCACTGTCAAAACTTTGATCGTCTATACCAGACACAACACGTGTAGGAGAATCTTGTGCAAGGGTGAGTAACAAAGTACTCAGTAGGGACCCCAAAATAAAAAGGAAAGACCACACAAGAATCCTAAAAGTAAATAACGAAGCACAAGACAACTCACACCAGGTATACATTTAGGGTAGTGATAAAAGAATCATCAATCACATCATTGAATAACTCGACTACTGGAGAACTCCTCCTCTATCGAGTATAGTGGGCCTACCAAGTCACACAAAATTTCTTCCCACTAACCTTGGACTGCTTAAGTACACCTCCTCATCGCGTACCATGGGCCTTCAAAGTCACACAGAATTGCTCACCACTAATCTTGGCCAACTGAGGTACTCCTCCTCGTCACGTACCATGGACCTATAAAGTCACACAGAAGTTATTCCCACCATGGTCCTGCAAAGTCACACATAAGTACTTCCCACTAGGCCATAGTTGAGTCTCACAGAGTCAAATGTCAACAGTCCTCAGGTCTCAGCCAACCTTAGGGTTCCATACATAGCGCGCTTGGGAGAACCGCTCATAAATACCTTATTCACATCTTAACTTTCATGAAAGAATCCTTAGGGTAAGAAAAAAGATCCACCTCATCGAGTGGGTCCCAAAACCGCAAACAGATTGTCAATCGGTCACCCGGTTTTCAAGTTATTAGCGTTTTAGTAAACAGGGTCTGGTTGTGTTAGGGTCTAGTCCGACCCGGTCGGACCGACCTGACAAACTCGGCCTGGGGGTCCCACATACCTCTGTTTAGTTTTGACTAACTCGACCTGACCCATTTTGGGTATGAGTTAGTCTGGTCTGGCCTGGCCAATGGTCCAGGCTCAATGAGCCTTGCTGGACCCAACCCGGTTTGGCCAAGGGTCCATCGCACCGGGTCGCCTGACAACCCAGTCTATTCCGGCTTGGCCTGCTGGGCTGTGGGTCCAGCCTGCTGGGGTGGAATCATCCCACTAACTAGGGGAGTGGCCCACCAGATCGAAGCACAACCTCTCGGTGCGGCCGGTGGTGCGCTGTCCAGACGGGATGCGGTAGGCTGCCACATCCGGCCCCAGCTAGCCTTGCAGACAAGGGGTCTCACCTCCTGCCATAGTCGATGGACTGAAGCTCATCGGCCGCCTAGATGACCCAGATGCGGACCGTCCCTCCTTGCGGCACCTGCCTGGTGCCACGCCTTCCACCACCACAGTGCACCGATGGGCGCACCAATCCTCCCACCCGCCGGCATAGCCGACGACCTCCTATCCCGCCATCTAGCACACTGACGCCAGTGACGAAGCACTGGTAGAACCTTCAGTGGACCACCAGACATGCTCTGGTGGTCTTTTCTTCGCTCCTCCTATGCCTACGGTCTTTAGGGAGTATCCTCTTCACCATGAAGGTCCCAAAATCATCTTGCCTCCATTTTGAGGGTAGGACCACAAAGAACGCACATGGTAGAGGTGATTGAGCATTCTTTGTGTTGGCCCACACCCTCCGCATTAGAGGTTTAAAATAGGGGGGGGGGCTTGGGGATTGTTTTTCAATCCTATCAAGTAATGTTTTAATGAAATATAGATAAATCCCCAAATAAAGTTACCCTCCTGCATAAACGCATGAATCATGTATAAACCTATTCGTGGGTTAATCTACATTCATTTTTTCTTGAAAATAATGGGTAAGAACATCAAAATAAAACAACCCCTACCTCTTTGATGTTCGAATCCATGAAATTTCATCTTAAAGGTTTCAAGATGTCGAAATTTGTCATCACTTACAGCTTTGTTCTTCGAGGTGTGTCGAAGTCGGTGATGATCCACCGGTGCATCATAATTCATTAGAGAAGAATAATATTGGAGTTTTGTCAAAGATTCACCAATTTTTAATACTCATTCCACCAACATATCAAATAATCAAAAGGAAACATGTCGCATCATTTCAGTTACCCTACAACGTCGCGTCGTTACGTTTTTTCATTTATGGAACAGCTTCACTATTACGCTTCCTTTATTTCATAACTATGCTACATGATACGGTCCATTAATGAGACTCATTAATGTGCCTCGTTGCTGCATTGTTTATGCACCACAACGTCGCCGTGTTGCCACTCGTTGGTTGAAAAAATAAATAAAATAACTTTTTAAAGTTATTTTATTATTTTCCAAAAAGTTTTAAAATAAAATTTTCCATTAAACCCTTGCTGGATGATGTTAAGTCCATTCTAGGTGAATACCAGCATTCCAAGTTCAATGGTTCCCTCATATTTTTGATCCGCGAACCAGTTGAAAAGTTAAAAAAACCTACTCATATGTTTACTGAACGTACCTTAAAAAAGTTCAAAAATATGTTCCGGGCTCTCTGGGCCTTGGAATCACGTGCCTTCAGAACATGTGGTCTCAGAATAATTCTAGATAATTAAAAAAATTACACAGAATTTTTGAGATATTAAATTCTCCCCACCTTAGTGATTTACATCCCTGAAAGCCAAAACAAAAACTGATCAAATGGATGGGGGTACTGAGCACGAATCTGAGCCCCCCTCTCCTATGTTCTCTCTTGTAGATTCTTGTCCTATCACCAAACTCACACTAGAGGAATATACCACCCATGTAGGACCCTCTTCTATAGATCCTCCATCTCCACTGATAACTACACAAACTTCACCCTATCATCAATGTCCAGCTCTCCCTAGTCGATGACATGTGATGGATCATGCACGTACCTCCTCAACTGCGACACGTGGAAAACATCATGCACCTACTGCATCTATGGGGGAATATCTAGGAGGTATGCCACCTATCCAAATTTGCTTAGGATCTAAAAAGGTTCGATGAACCTCAGAGATAGCTTGGCACCCTGGCCAAATCTTCGCAATCCTCATCGAGGTGAGACTTGAAGGAACAAATTATCACCCTCCTCAAACTCCAAGGGTCTCTGTCTCCTACCGGAATAAGACTTATACCAGCTCTGTACAGTACTCATATACTCCTGGATGATCTACACCTTCTCGATTGTATCCCGTACAAACTCTGGACCCATGAGTACCAAATCTCCTTGGTATTTACAACATAGGGGGTGATCTGCAAGTCTACCATACAAAGCCTCAAATGGTGCCATGTTGATGGTGGAGTGATAGTTGTTGTTGTATAAGAACTCCACCAAAGGAAGGTGGTCCTCCCAACTGTGACCAAAGTCAAGGATGCAATCATGAAGCATGTCCTCCAAGGTCTGTATGGTCTGCTCTGTCTGACCATTCTTCTGGGGATGAAAAGATGTTCTCAAGCACAACTTGGTCCTGAACACATCCTGTAATCCCTTCCACATCTGGGATGTAAAGCGTGCATCACAATATGAGACAATCGCTGAAGGCACCCCATGGAGCCACACTATCTACTAGACATAGAGGCATCTCAACCCCTATCGGTCTTTGCTCCTAGATGGGTAGGAAGTGAGCCGACTTGGTGAGTCAATCAACGATCACCCAAATAGAGTCATGGCCTCTAGATGTACTTGGTAACCCTGTCACAAAGTCCATTGATATACCGTCCCATTTCCACTTTGGTACCTTGAGTGGCTAGGCCAAGCCTATTAGAACCTGATGCTTGAACCTCACTTCCTGTAAAGTGAGGCATCATGAAATGAAATCGACCACCAAATTCTTCATCCTTGGACACCAGTACTAATGTCGGAGGTCTTGGTACATCTTATCCACTCTAGGATGTACCACCAAAGGGGATGTATGGAACTCCTTCAACACCTCCTCCCATAATGTCACTAGTACTATAGTTCACCCTCTAAAATCATGACTTGCTCTCCACCTATCAAAAATTGATCAGGAGCCCATCCTGAGGATAACTAAGCATTTCGGGCCTCACAATCATCATTCGCCAGCTGTGCCTCCCTCACTCGCTATAAGAGTGGGGGAGTAATAGTTATCGACTAAAGGTAAGCTACTCCACCATCATCCATGAAGGATATCTACATCATGGATAACTGCTTCATCACCTCACTCAGCAACTGCAAACCGGTCCTCCTGCTGAGCACGTCTACCACCGCATTCCCCTTTTTAGGAGTATAAAATTTCTCAAAGTCATAGTCTTGGAGGAAATCTATCCATCACCGCTATCTCAGGTTCGATTCCTTTTAGAAGAAGATATACCTAAGACTGTTGTGGTCATAGTAAACTATAAATCACTCACCCATCAAGTAGTGACACCAAATATTCAAGGAAAATACCACTACTGATAACTACGAGTCATGGGTCGCGTAGTTCTTCTCATGTTGTATCAACTGTCGTGAGTTGTAGGAAATCATTGCTCACTACTACATCAGGAAACAACCTAGTCTGGTCCCTGATGTGCCACAATAAACTATATACCCAATGCACTCCTTTAGTAGTCTCAAGATTGGGGCACTAGTCAGTCTCTACCTCATCTCCTAGAAACTCTACTGATATTTCTCCTTCCACACGAAGGAGTTTCCCTTCTGTTTCAAAGCCGATAAGGGTGATGATACCATGGAAAAGTTGGGCATGAACCTCCGATAGTAACTAGCCAACCCCAAGAAGCTCTGCACCTCAGTCGTGCTCCTAGGTGGCTCCCAAGAAATAACCTCCTCAATCTTCATCGGATCTACTACAACTCCAGCCTCCGAGATGACGTGTCCTAGAAAGTGGACCTCCCGTATCAAAAACTAACACTTCAAGATCTTACCATAAAGATATTTCTCTAAGAGTGTATCCAGGACTATCTGAAGGTGTGTAGTGTGCTCCTCTTCTGACTGTGAGTACACCAATATGTCATTAATAAAGACTACAAAAAACTGGTCAAGGTAAGTATAACATCCCACCTTTTTATCACATAACATTTCATTACATTTTACAAACAGATGGTCTTTAAAATCTAGTGTCTTTGAAATCAGGAACATAATACATGAAAACAACATAAAAATTCTTCTAAACCACTTGTAAGGCTTCTTCTTATGTTCATCCTATGTCCATTATTGCATCTCATAACCTGGGGACATACATCAAAGGAAAGGGTGAGCAGAAGGCCCAGTAAGGGAAACAAGGGGAAACATTTAACATGTGAACTTGAGATACATCAATAAAGTCATGAAAAAGAACTTTAAGGCATAAGAAATAAATCATGAGGCATATCATAATAAAAATAATGTGTTTCATAACTTGAAGATGTGGCTACAACATTTAACTTAGAAAATTATTTCCATTTCACCAAGGTCCATCCCCAACGTGTCATACAAAAATTTCCAAGGTTATTCACCAAGGTATCGTTAAAATGGTCATCTCTAGAGATTAAGTCTTTATCAATGCATTGGAGCGATATTAGGGCGCACCCTTAATTTTTATTTATTATCATGTGATCCACATATATCATCATCAATCATTTCATAAATAACCCATATAGCATAAAAGAAATGGGTTTCATTTCATAGTCATAACATTTTAAAAACTACTTTAAATATGTGATCTTTATGTCACTTTAAACCCACGGAAAAGGAAAGCGGGTCTCATGTATGTAAATCCCAGAATTTAAAATAGATAATTTTGATATATATATATATGTGAATAAACCTGTAGAATAATTAGTTTTGAGTATTCACTTAATAAAATAAAATAATTTTAGAAAAAAAGAGAGAGACATTTTGAGACGAAAATTCGGTAGCATAACGACTATGTTGCAGGGTTTTAGAAAACATTGAAAAGAGAGGATAAATGGGTCACCCACTCATAAATGATCCATAAAATAGTAGAGGGATTGAATATAAATAATATAAGAACATGGTAATGAAATTTTAAGGACATACCATATGAAATGAAAAACATGAAAGGAAGACAAAAATAAGATTTCTCTTATGAAGAATTCGGTAGCCTAACAACGTCACTTAAAACTTCAAAAAAATGAATTGATGAGATTAAATAGGGTATCTAATAATGTGAACATAAAAGGAAAGTATGATGAATATAGAGATCATACCCCAACATGGAAAAAAGGAACTTGAAAGAATTGACATGAAAGTAGAACTTTGAAAATGGGAAGAGTGAAAGAATCCCTTACGAAAATTTGGCAGCCTAACGACGCCACTTAAAAATTATTAAAATGAATTGATGAGAGTAAGAGGGGGTCTCTCATAATACGAAAATAAAAATTAAATTAAGGTGAATATAAAATAACATCCTCCAACATAATAACATGGAGCATAAAATAAATGACATAAAAGAGAGTACTTGAAAAGAAAGAGAGAGGTAGGATCCCTTACCTTGAAGAGTAACTTCGAAAGCTCGAAGGTCGGGACCTTGGGAGGCTTGAGGGAACCTTGGGAGGAATCCATGGGAGGTAAGGATACCAGAACTTATTTGAGGATGATTTTGGAATGGAAAGGATGAGAGAATGACTTGGTATTTATAGGGGCAGTGAGGGGACAAAGCATTAATTGCCAAGGGACACCTCATCGATGGTTTTGGAAAAACCATGGGCTTTCCCATTGTATTTGCCCATGGTATTGGACACTTGGGACACCTCATATCTTATCTTACTATTCATAAGTCTACCAGAATTATTTCATAATTATTACATCCTTAATGATTTCATTAAACACACAAAACTCAAAAACTGTATTTTCAGTATTCACCAAAAATTCAACTTTCTCAGAAAAATCCCAAAAATTCACCTTAACTAAATATCGATGCTCGGATTTCAAAAATGAACTCAATTTTATGAAAATAATTTTTTAAATATTTTTAATTTAATTTTTAAATAAAAACACTATTCACTGAAAGTTCAACTGTTTTAGAAAAATCCCAAAAATTCATCTTAACCAAATATTGATGCTCTGATTTCAAAAAGGAACTCCATTTTATGAAAATAATTTTCTAAATATTTTTAATTTATTTTTTAAATAAAAAACACTATTCACCCGAAAAAACTAATACTTAACCAATACTTTCTGGAACAGTTATTTACCTATTTTATTAAATCACATTACTTAATCAAGGTTCCTAAATTATTTAATACTTTATTAAGTGAAGTTACTTAATCCATTTGGTCACATTACTAATCATAAGAATAAAATCACTATTAATAATTTACTATTTATCAAAAAATAAATTGATCTTATTAGACTCTAAATTTCTTACTGAACATAACTGTAGAAGACCATTTTTTGAAAATCATTACACATTATTAATTATTTAAGGTTTACATTAATATTTTTAAAATATCCTTTCTCTAAAATTCATCAAGAATATGCATAATATATTTATTCAGACATTTGAAAATTCACAAACTTCACCATAAGAAGAAATCACAATTTTTATTTAAAACAAAGGATTACACAAGGCAGTTACGGTCTCGTTATATAGCCCCTTATAACACCAGCATAAGACCTAAGAGTAAGGTGTGCTAGGGTGATAGAATCTTGGGGAGGCTCGGCCAACATTGCCCGAGTAGTGATTTCAATCAGTTTGAACTTCTCGCGAAGACGATTCCTTTCCAGCTTCACACGATGAAGTTCGTCTTGGGTTTGGTCCAGAGCAAAGCCCAAAGGTGCTACCTCCTTCCCGAGATCCGTCAGATGGGCTTCGATCGGCCTGAGACTAATAGATGGGGCCATCGAATCTTATTTCTATATTAATTAATCAAGATCACTTGTATTTATAGGCAATAGTCGCAACATTTAGTTTCCAATGGTCATATTGACCAATGGTCATATGACAGTCAAAACCCAATGGTCTTATTTTAATTATACTCATTTTATTAAATGAAATAGTTTTGTTGAGTATAAAATAAAAAAACACACAAAGTTAGGAAACAAAATTTATTCAAAATTTTGGGTCATTACAATCTTCCCCCATTAAGAAATTGCATCCTCACAATTTTAAAATTAGGCTTGAAAATTTCGTTGAAAGTCCTACATCAGAAAAAGAGTCAGTAAAACTATTACTTTAAAAGAATGAAAGGGAAGTACAAAGGTCACCCGAGTTAACCCATACTATGATTCCATGTATGAAAACATGGATATGGAAGAGAAAACAAAGGGTAAAGTTATAATGGAGAGTGATAGAAAACATGATTAGGAGAAAATTAACCACAAGAAGATCACAAACTTAAGATGTGTTAAATGGTCTTTGATTACTGAGTAGGAAATGTAAACCAACAACGTTTTTGTTTTATATTCCTTTTCATAATTTTGAGGAATTCATTTACTAAATAGAATAAAAACATAAGGAAATATACTTACCTTAAAGTAGAGTTTCGTCCCTTAATAAGTTTCCACCAAGACTAATCTTTTCTCCAAATAATGAGCATTCAAAAAGACTTGGTCTCATTTAAAGCACAAGAATCATCTTCTAGAGAATCACATAATACACAAAATAATAACTATATTTTTCCCTTGTCTTTAGTCATCAACTAAAACTAAAAAGGTTAGTACAAGATCATATAATCCCC
Organism: Viscum album; assembly: GCA_963277665.1. Lineage (NCBI taxonomy): Eukaryota > Viridiplantae > Streptophyta > Magnoliopsida > Santalales > Viscaceae > Viscum > Viscum album. The sequence continues at coordinate 1,423,960,425 of OY728161.1, forward strand.
AAAAAGGATAATCCTTTATAAAAATAAAAAAATGACTATTAATCTCCAAAATTCAACAAAAGTACTCAAAGTTCTAGAAATACCATTCAATACACAATAATCCTTAAAATTCTTCAGAATAATAAAAACTAAGATTGGAACCCAAAAATCATAAGTATTTAATCACATAGTCTTCCCCAATAAATCTTAACATTTATCTCCAAATAACATCGACTACTATTAAAGTCTCATACTAAAGTGTAATTAACTTATTCACATATTCTCTATGCTAGGTTCATCATTTTCTAGAAATAACCCAAATCACCATATGTCTATAATAAATACATGAAAAAAATCAACCATTCCTCCTCAATTTAGATCTTATAGTATTTTATTTCCCTTAGGAATATAGTACTCCAAAAGAGAAAACATCGTCCACAATAACCTTTATCATTTAATCCCCAAATAATTTTCCTATACAAAGGATATCCATTTGATAAAACATAAGTTTCCAAAATCAACTTATTCTTGATCCCTAAAAATCGCAGGTGCATTAGTATGTTCGAAGGGAATAACAACAAACTCAGAATGCCCATATCTTGATTAGAAGGCAGTTTTTGGAATATCATAATTCTTCACCCTCATTTGATGATAACCAGAATAGAGATCAATCTTAGAGAATAATTGAGCCCCACAAAGTTGGTCAAATAAGTCATCAATTTTTGGAATAGAGTATTTGTTTTTCACTGTGATCCCATTCAGTTCTCTATAATCAATGCATAGCTGCATCGATCCATCCTTCTTCTTCACAAAGAGAACTAGTGCTCCCCAAGGAGAAAAACTTGGTCGGATAAACCCATTCTCCAATAGATCTTGGAGTTGTTTCTTTAATTACTCCAGCTTCACATTTTCCATCCTATAGGTGGTCTTTGACATTGGATGATATCTAGGTATGAGTTCAATGGAGAACTCTACCTCTCTTTCTGGGGGAGGTCCGAGTAACTCCTCAGGAAATACGTCAATGTATTCCTAGAAGATGGGGACATATTCTAAAAGAATAAATCTGTTATGAGAAAATTATTTCATTTATGAATCTTTTAAATAAAAAAGATTTTATGTCTTAAAAATTCATGCTTAGACAATTACATTTTCTATAATTCCTTCATAATGATTCATAAAATGCATGCGATTAACCAAACATATCCCCCAGGAGTGTTGTAACCAAGAGTGCAGCAAGGCCCATTGTCATGTACTAGTTCCTATTCGAGTCTAGCTCAAATCGGTGTTTTCGGGTTTTACCCCTATGTACATTTGTGCCAGAACCACCTCTACTTTCTCATATCCAGATAGGGATGTATTTTCTTGATAAACCACTTACTCAATACTCACCAAAAAAAACCAGGAATATTTCCTATATTTAAACTTTTCTATAGGGTTCTTCCTAAAGTTTTCATATCCTAATTTCCATAAATAAATAAACTATCCTTTGATACCAACTATAGAATCCCGCCTTTTTATCACATAACATTTCATTACATTTTACAAACAGAGGATCTTTAAAGTCTAGTGTCATGGAAATCAGGAACATAATACATGAAAACAACATAAAAATTATTCTAAACCACTTGTAAGGCTTCTCCTTATGTTCATCCTAGGTTCATTACTATATCTCATAACCTGGGAATATACATCAAAGGAAAGGGTGAGCATAAGGCCCAGTAAGGGAAACAAGGGGAAACATTTAACATGTGAACTTGAGATACATCAATAATGTAATGAAAAATAACTTTAAGGAATGTGAAATAAATCAAGATGCATATCATAATAAAAATAACATGTTTCATAACTTGAAGAGGTGGCTAAAAAATTTAACTCAAACAATCATTTCTGTTTCACCAAGGTCCATCCCCAAGGTGTCATTAAAAAAAATTACCAAGGTTATTCACGAAGGTATCGTTAAAATGGTCATCTCTAGAGATTAAGTCTTTACCCAATGAATTAGAGCGCTATCAGGGAGCACCCTTAATTTTCCTTTATTATCATGTGAGGCACATATATCAACATCAATAATTTCATAAATAACCCATATAGCATAAAAGAAATGGGTTTCATTTCATAGTCATAACATTTTAAAAACTGCTTTAAAGACGTGATCTTTATGTCACTTTAAACCCACAGAAAAGGAAAGCAGGTCTCATGTATGTAAATCCCAGAATTTAAAATATAACATTTTGATATATATATATATATGTGAATACCCCTGTATAATAAAGAGTTTAGAGTATTCACTTAATAAAATAAAAGAATTTGAGAAAGAGAGAGAGAGAAATTTTGAGACGAAAATTTGACAGCATAACGGCTATGTTGCAGGGTTTTAGAAAACATTGAAAAGAGATGGGACATTGGTCACCCACTCATAAATGATCCATAAAATATTAGAGGGACATAATATAAAGGATATAAGAACATGGTAATGAAATTTTAAGGTCATAAAATATGAAATTAAAAACTTGAAAGGAAGACAAAAATAAGATTTCTCTTATGAAGAATTCGGCAGCCTAACGACGTCACTTAAAACATCAAAAAAAATGAATTGATGAGATTAAATAGGGTCTCTAATAATGTGAAAATAAAAGGAAAGTATTATAAATATAGAGATCATACCCCAACATGGAAAAAAGGAACTTTAAATACTTGACATGAAAGTAGAACTTTGAAAATGGGAAGAGTGAAAGAATCCCTTACGAAAATTCGGCAGCCTAACGGCGCCACTTATAATTTCTTAAAATGAATTGTTGAGAGTAATAGGGGGTATATAATCATATGAAAATACAAATTATAGTATGTTTAATATAAAATAACAAACTCCAACATAAGAACATGGATCATAAAAGAAATGACATAAAAGAGAGTACTTGAAAAGAAAGAGAGAGGTAGGATCCCTTACCTTGAAGAGTAACTTCTAAAGCTTGAAGGTCGGGACCTTGTGAGGCTTGAGGGAACCTTGGGAGGAATAATTGGGAGGTAAGGAGATAAGAACTTAGTTTAGGAGGATTTTGTAATGAAAAGGATGAGAGAATGACTTGGTATTTATAGGGGAAGTGAGGGGACAAAACATTAATTACCAAGGGACACCTCATCGGTGGTTTTGGAAAAACCATGGGCTTTAACATGGTATCTTCCCATGGTATTAGCCACCTGGGACACCTCATACCTTATATTACTATTAATAAGTCTACCAGGATTATTTCATAATTATTACATCCTTAATGATGTCATTAAACACCCGAAACTCAAAAATTGTATTTTCACTATTCACTGAAAATTCAACTTTCTCAGAAAAATCCTAAAACTTCACCTTTACCAAATATCGATGCTCTTATTTCAAAAATGAACTCATTTTTATGAAAATAATTCTCTAAATATTTTTAATTTAATTTTTAAATAAAAACACTATTCACTGAAAATTCAACTGTTTTAGAAAAATCCCAAAAATTCACCAAAACCAAATATTGATGTTCTAATTTAAAAAATGAACTACATTTTATGAAAATAATTTTCTAAATATTTTTAATTTAATTTTTAAATAAAAAACACTATTCACCCGAAAAAACTAATACTTAACCAATACTTTCTGGAATAGTTATTTACCTATTTTATTGAATCAAATTACTTAATCAAGGTGCCTAAATTATATTAATACTTTCTTAAGTGAAGTTACATAATCCATTTGGTCACACTACTAATCATAAGCATAAAATCACTATTCATAATTTACTATTCATAAAAAATTACGTTGATCTTATTAGACTCTAAATTTCTTACTGAACATAACTATAGAAGACCATTTTTTGAAAATCATTACTCACTATTAATTATTTAAGGTTTAAATAAATATTTTTAAAATATCCTTTTTCTAAAATTCAATAATAATATGCATACTATATTTATCCGGACATTTGAAAATTCACAAACTGCACCATAAAAAGAAATCAAAATTTTTATTTAAATCAAAGGATTACACAATGTATTAACAGTCTCGTTACATAGCCCCTTATAACACCAGCATAGGACCTAAGAGTAAGTTGTGCTAGGGTGATAGAATCTTTGGGCAGCTTGGCCAACATTGCCCGAGTAGTGATTTCTATCAGTTTGAACTTCTCACGAAGGCGATTCCATTCCAGCTTCACACGATGAAGTTCGGCTTGGGTTTGGTCCAGAGCAAAGCCCAAAGGTGCTACCTCCTTTCCGAGATCTGTTAAATGGGCTTCGATCGGCCCGCGACCACTGGATGGGGCCATAAAATCTTCTTTCTATATTAATTAATCAAGATCACTTGTATTTATATAAAATAATTGCAACATTTAGTTTCCAATGGTCATATTGACCAACAGTCATATAACAGTCGAAACCCAACGATCTTATTTTAATTATACTCATTTTATTAAATGAAATAGTTTTGTTGAGTATAAAATAAAATAACACACAAAGTTAGGAAACAAAATTTATTCAAAATTTAGGGTTATTACAGTAAGGCTAGAAGATCCTATTCATGAGTCCCATGAATACTACTGGGGTGTTGGTCACACCAAAAGGCATCACAAGGAACTCATAGTGGCCATATCAGCACCTGAAGGATGTCTTCAATATATCCTCATCTTGTACCTGAAGCTGGTGATAACACGATCTGAGGTCTATCTTTGAGAACCACCTCGCTCCCTTCAACTGGTTGAAGAGGTCATCAATCCTCAGCAGTGGATACTTGTTCTTCACGATTTCCCAGTTCAGCCATTGGAAGTCCATGAACAACCTCAAACTACCGTCTACCTTCTTGGAAAAAAGCACTGGGGATTCCCATGGTGAAACATTGGGCCTTACGAACCCCTTCTCCTATTGTTCCTCTAGCTGAAACCTCAGATCGCGAAGCTCCGTGGGAGCCATCCGATATTTCGTTGTGGATATTGGTGTCGTCCTGGGGTACATGTCATGGAAGAATTCTACCTCCCTATGAGGAGGTAGTCCCAGAACATCCTCAGGAAAAAAATCCTCATACTCGTCCACCACTACAGGAAATCTTGGAATCCTCTCATCCACTGTACTGAGGGTTAGGCTAGCCAACTATTGAGTGATTGGCTATACCCTCCTCCGAGAAAGTTCATCTTGTACTGAAAGGGTTTCCTTCTTACCGGTGAAGGAAAACCCAGTCCCATATTTACAGACACAATGCATTGTACGCCTAAAATAGTCAATTTGAGCATGGACTGTGGATAATCAGTCTGTACCCAAGATGACGTTGTAAGGCCTTGATGCTGCAAGTAGGAGATCCCATCCAAAGATATCACCTCCTAGACCAAACTCAAAATGCCCGCACTAGTGTGTAATCATCAAATCCTTTCCCTTAGGAGTCTCTGGCCATAAAGATCGAGCCAACGTATCCACCAAAATATATGAGCTCTGAACGAGAGCTGTGTAAGGGAAAGAGTGACTATAACCTGTGTCTATAAGTACTATAGCTAGGGTGGAGAAGATACAGATTGTACCTTGGATCATATATGGAGTTCCATGGTCATAAGCCTCTTCTGCCCGGAGCTAAGCTCTCCCCTATCCAACTACTCCCTGAGGTCTGGGTGGACCACCTAGGGGTGGTGGTGGTAACAACTTGAACCACCTCCCACTGCCGGCTAATCGTCATACTCTCCTGCCACGTCTACCGCCCTGCAGACCTCCTCACTCGAGCCATTGTCACTGTCTCATTGGCCCCTTAACTATCTATTGGTCATCTGTATGACAGGTCAGGTAATCATGAGCCATGTATCCCTACCCACCGAACACAGAGCACTGCCTGGATATCAGCTAACTCCCTATGGACTGGGAGCCCCGTACTACTGACCCTGAGTCCTGGGGTCATCCTCTAAAACACCTAACCCTCTTGGACCCTCAATTCTGCTATCAGTTGCTTGCTGAAGACTCCACCACCTAGGGTCTGCTCATAGCACTATCTGTCAGTGCCTACTCTACCAAAAATCTCTCCACAAGAAGTGCTCTCTCCTGCACCTCGGCCTGGGTAGGGATGCTAAGAGACAACACTGATGCCCTGATCTTCTACTTGGGTCCCTACTCAAAGGATCGATCCTTGAAGAAAGGGTCTCCCACCATGTCTGTGGAGTAGATTAAAAGTTATGTGAACCTTGCTGAGTACTCAACCATCATCATGCTACCCTGTTGAAGGAGAATCATCTCCTGAATGCACACAAAGTTCAAGTTCACAGGAAAAAACTCCTCCTGGAAAACCCGCTAGAAGTCTTCCCAGTTAAGGGTCACCTTATCATGCGTCTAGGTGGTCAAGCTCTACCATCTCCCTTCCAAGACCTGCAGAAGGCTTGCTGCTAAGATCAACATATGGTCAGGTGGTGTAATCACTAAGCAGAAGACCCACGTCACTGCCTCCAGCCAGTCCTTAGCGACCTGAGGATCTATCTCTCCCCCGAACCTGTGAGGTCTCTATCTTTGAAACTCATGCAAGGCACTGAGTCTACGCACGTCCTCTACCAGAACCACTAGTAGTAGATTTAGATCATCGGGTGGTGGTAGCACTGGTGCACCACCAGGTGGGGCCATCTCTTGAACTAGTCCTTTAACATATTCCTAGTCTCTATGAGGGTTGTCCTCATTACCTCGTATCGGGATCCTGGCTGGTCTTCTATGTGGAGGAATCCTAAGATAGATCAGTATGTACCACAATAAGAAGGTTATACCTGGTGAGAAGACTTTTATTCAAATAACACAAGGAGACAATTTTTTAATCAGTGTTTTCATGTACAGAGCCGAAAATTAGAATTTAAGGTCCTGGTGTATGGATACGTCGACCGACGCACCAACACTAGACTCCCCAAATTTGGAAGTCGTACTCGAAACACTTAACACTATTGCCCCAAAACAAAACACAGACACCCGGTATTTTTGGTAGGACCGACCTCCCTTTGATACCACTTTATCACAACCTTTCCCCTGGGCCCCGTACCATGACTACCCCAAGCCCACCTCCCAAAGGCCAGAGGATGGAAACTAGCACCGAAGGTGTCAACCTGCAAGTGGGAGACATTTTCCTAAGTACCTATATGCACACACATGCCCAACCAAGTCCCACACACTAAAAAGGAAAAAAGTATCTCTAAAAAAGATGGGTACAAGTAAAAATAATATAAGTGGGCCAGAATACAAACCCAACAAAAGAATTGAAAATATAAAAGTACAAAAAGGAAACTCTGATGGCCATTCACGGAAAACCCCACCTGATCATGAGAGTAGTGTAGCTACTAGAAGCCAAAGTAGAACGTCCTATCCACTTGATCCTACTAGGCCCCGTCTAGTCCCAGGCCACCAATTCCACTATTGTAGTGTCTATAGGTCCCGTCTCCCTGAGCAACTCTAGTTCTCAGTCCACCAAAGTCTCTATCGAAACATCGATCGTCTGCACCAGACACAACACAAGAAGGCGAAGCCCGTGCTGGGGTGAGTAACAAAGTACTCAGTAGGGACCCCAAAACAAAAAAGGAAAGACCACAAAAAAATATTCAAAGTAAATCAAAAATAACAAGACAACTCACACCAGGTATACATTTAGGTTTGTGATAGAAGAATCATCAGTCACATCATCGAACACCTCAGCTGCTGGAGAACTCCTCATCTATCGAGTATTGTGGGCCTTCCAAGTCACACAGAAGTATTTCCCACTAACCTTTGACTACTTTGGTACACCTCCTCATCATGTATTGTGGTCATACAAAGTCACACAAAATTTCTTTCCACTAATGTTGTCCAACTGAGGTACTCCTCCTCATCGCGTACCGTGGGCCTGAAAAATCACACAGAAGTGCTTCCCATATTGGGTCTGCAAAGTCACATAGAATTTCTTTCCACTGGGCCATAGTCAAGTCTCACAAAGTAAAAAGTAAGCAGTCCTCAGGTCTCAACCAATCGTAGGGTTTTGTACGTAGCGCACCTGGGAGAACCGCTCCTCAAGCCCTTATTTAAATATCAACTTCCATGAAAGCCTCCTCAGGGAATGTCAAAAGATCTACCTCATCGAGTGGGTCCCAATACCTCAAACAGATCATCAATCAGTCATCTGGTTTGAAATTTATTAGTGTTTTAGTAAAAAGGGGCCAGTTGCGTCTGGGTTCAGTCCGACCTGGTCAGACCGACCCGACCAACTCGGCCCGGTTGTCCCAGATAACCCAGTTTAGTTCCGAATGACTCGACCTGACTCGATTCAGGTCTCGGTCAGTCCAGTTAGGCCAGTGGGCCAGACCCAATGGGTCTTACTGGTCCCATACCGGTTTGGATGAGGGTCCAGCCTACTGGGTCACTCAGTGACCCAGACTAGTTCGTCCTGACACAAAGGGTGATGGTCCGACCCGCTAGGGGTGTGACTAACATGACCCATTGGCTGGGGGTGTGACCCACTATCCCTAAGCCCGACTACTCGGTGAGGTCCGTGGTTCACCATATAGTTGGGAGGCGATAGGTTTCCGTGTTCGACCCCAGCTGGCCATACGGATGCGGGGTCTTACCTCCTACCACAATCGATAGACCTTAGCTTACTAGCGGCCCAGATGGCCCGAACGCGGGACGTCCCTCCATGTAGTTCCCGCCTAGTGTCGCGCCTTCCACCACCATGGCCAGTTGGTCGTGGCCTCCTTTCCCACCTTCCATCATGCGATCAGTGCCACCGCGTGCCTCCGCTACCGCCAGCATGCAGGCAAAACCTTGGGCAGATCACCAGACGTGCTCTGGTGGTCCATTCTTCATGCCTCCTATGCCTATGGTCTACGGGGATCTTCCTCTCCACCACGAAGGTCCTGAAATAATCTTTCCTCCATTTTGAGGGTATGACCATAGTGAATGAACATGTAGGAGGTGCTCAGGCCTTATTTGTGTCTACCTGCACCCTCCGCGTTAGAGGTTTAAAACTGGGGGGGGGGGAGGCTTGGAGATTTTTGTTTAATGATATCAAGTATTGTTTGAATCCTAGATAGAGAAAACCCAAATAAAATTACCCTCCTACATAAACGCATGAGTCACGGATCAACCTGTTCATGGATTTATCCCCATTCTTCATTTCTAGAAAAAAAATAGGGAAGAACATCAAAATAAAACAACCCCTACCTCTTTTATTTTCGAAGTCGTGGCATTTTTTCCTCGAGTTTTCAATATTCTGACATCACTCGTCGCTTCCAGCTCCGTTATTCGAGGTGTGTCGAATTCACTGATGATCTTCCAATGCGTCGTTCTTCATTATAAAGAAATATAGTTGGATGTTTTTCAGGAAATTACCAAGGTTTAATCCTAATTTCACCAATGAATCAAACAATTAAAAGGAAACACATCGTAGCATTTTAGTTGCGTTGCAATGTCATGTCGTTACGCTATTTCATTTATGAAATAGTGTCACTATTACGCTTCCTTTATTTCATTGTTATGTTGCATGATACATTCCATTAATGAGACTCATAAATGCACATCATCACTGCCTCGTCACTTCACCACAACATCGTCGTGTCACCACTCATCGGTTGAGAAAAGAAATAAAATATCTTTTTTAAAGTTATTTTATTATTTTCCAAAAATTCTGAAAATAAACTTTTCCATTCGGCCCTTGCTGGAAAATGTTAAGTCCATTCTAGGAGAATCCCAACATTCTAAGTTGAATGGTGCCCTCAGATTTTCGATCTGAGCAATGGTTCCAAAGTTAGAAAAACCTGCTCGCACGTTTACTGAATGTACCTTAAAAAAGTTCAAAAATCCATTCTAGGATCTCTAGGCCTCGGAATCATGTGTCGTAAAAGCGTGTGGTCTCAGAATAATTCCATATAATTAAAAAAAATTACACATAATTTCTAATACATTACATCTAGTATGAATCTAGTAGTGATTTTAATGAGCTCAAACTTCTCCATCAAACAATTTTACTCAAGCAACACTTGTTGAAGTCTGGCTTGGGCTTGGAGTAGGGAAAATCCTAGTGATACTAACTTCTTTCTATGCTCAAATAAATTAGCCTCATTTTTAAGGATTATAATACTTAGTGCAATTTATTATACTTTATTTATTAATTTTATAATATTTTTACTTCTATTTATACCCATTAATTCAATGGATTCATTATAACAACTATATTTTAATACTTATAATTTTTTCATATAAAATGCATCTAAGTTTTTTAGTTCGATGTTTAATGTGAATAAATATATTCAACATAGTATTTATTTAAATGTTAAATAATATTAAATTACCAAGGTGTTATAAGCAACACTTCTCACCTAGGTCTATTTCTCCTCTAATGATGGATTCATTCTTATGTAACACTTCCTTTGATTTACAAGCATGAAGTCCCCTTCGAATCTTTATTATATTCATTTTTAATCTTCATTAAAATTATTTTAAAAGTATGATTGAAATCCTACATGGGTTATGAACTCTATCTCCCAAAGATAAACCTCTAAAAACGTCACTATGATAAAATATATTCAAATTGGATATTTTTTTTAGATACCACAACCAAGGTGTGAAGGTTACCACCATAGTCGTTTTATATTTTAATCCTCAATGAACCACAATGGAAAAAAATGAAAACCTCAGTAACAAGGAATATAAAACTTCTAAACCATCCTAAATCTCTTTAAAATGACATGAAACTTCCTATGTGTATGTTTCATTTATCTATATCCTATAAACTTTCTCCTCTTCTTGCATTCATGCACCAAAATTTTCACAACTACGTTGAAGGATCAATCATTTTACACTGATAATTCACCTTTGCGTTATAACCAAATTCACCATGACATAACAATAGACATTTTATTTATTAATTCATTATTTTTTCACCTTCAACATGAAAAAAACTATCTTCTTGGAAACTTTTATCAGTTTTTATCCATCAATAAATTCCTTAAGCTTTAAAATCCATCCATAAAATCCAGTATGTTGAAAGAGTCATATCATTCCACCCTCCTGTGTAACACTACATGAATGGAATTTCACTCATCATAACAGTGACCATTTTATTATTCATGCAGTATCATCAACCACATTTTTATAATGTACCAAATCCATGTATCCTATTCCTTTATGTTTTAGGTGTTGGAGGTTCCAATATTAGGATCGATGAAAGAATAAGTGGATTTAAGCTGAAAATTCAGTTGTAGATCATGATTGTGACATGGAGGATTGTGATATGCCATGGAGTCTTACTAGGAGATGAGTTTGTAGTGTAGATTAAGGGTTTCAACATAGAGTTTTGAGATAGGAGTTTTGGGTGGTTGTACCAGTTTCAGTATTGCTGCAGGGAGGGGGATAAGTTGTAGTGTGGAATATGAGGAGGTAAGTTTTGGTAGTTCTTAATTTTTTAGGGTCACTATGTTTTAAAGATGAGATGTGACATATCCTTATTATTTAATTGCATGGATTATATAGTGTAGTGATTATTTTAAGCAATGATTTTTCTCATAAATTATAGGATTTTAAATATAGACTACACCATGTTTCGTGGACACAGCTTTACTCGTAATTATGTGGTTTAACCTCTTTCCTTACATTATAGTTTTGTCCTATGTCATTATATTTGTGTTGTGGTGTATGGTGCTGCATAATGGTTTTCTAATTTCTAGTTTTCTTATAAATTCCTAATGCCCCTTCAAACTTGTCTTTATCCTAACATTTTCTCTCAAACCTTAGGCTCCCATTAGAGATTTTTTGAAATAATTTGAAGCCCATTTGATTGGATTATAAAGGTACTGAGGTCCACACTGGAAGTCAATGGGATGGGTACTTTAACATTTTTAATCAACGAGATTATGGGAGTTGTCTTCATTGATGATCTGATCCCTAGTATGGTCTGAGGATCTCGCGTAAATTTAAAAGAGTATAAAAATATAACAATAAACATACCTTTATAGATCTGAAGGTACGATCGATTGTAACTCTTCATCAGTGATTTTCACTTGAAGGATCCATAGTAGGATCCCTCTAGATAATCCAAACGTGCTTCAAAAATCTACAAGATCACCAATCATCGAATTTCGAGTACTAGTGCGGAAATTTGACGATATCTTCGACTTTCTGACGATCACCATGATCATTTGCCTTTGATGCTTGAAGACAAAACTTGGATCGTCACTTGAGTGGGAGAGACTCTCTCTCTAGAAAGTGGGAGCATATATAGGATATCATTCATAAATAAATTAATGGTTAGTTGGTAGAGATCCTCTCTCTCTATTTATAAAGAGTTTCTAAATTCCCGGTTGGGTTCTCTATTCCCTATTTATTTAATGTCCACTCAATAAAAATTATAAAGAACTAAACTACACCTTAAATATTATTAATTATTTTATCAAATAGTTGTAATATATATAAAATATATTACATGATAAAACTGTGTCATTTAACTTGACTCTTCATTCCCGCTTAATATTAAACAAACCTTGAATATTAAAATAATATTTGTTTAATTAATATTTTTTCTCATATTTACTTAACTTGAAAATACATTAAATAAATTAGGTCCCAATTATTTTTAACTTGAATAATAATGAATTTATTTTTTTATTTGGTGATCGATACCTTGGAAAACACTTGGACCCCATGGTGTGGCCCACTAAGTCCAATATACATATCCAACAGAATAGGGAAGATTCTTGAATACGCTATTGTGTGTGACCCTCTAAGACCTTATCTCACGAGTAGTGAATAAAATCCACAGACTAAGAGAAAAATCTAGCAACCCATCAATTCCCCTAAAGAGATAAAGATTATCATAGTAACGAAAACCAACCTACAAATACTGACTATGTACTATAATCTCTTTGTCTTTAAATATATCATAAAGCAGGATACATAATCATATCATCTCCCTTTTCTTTCTTTATTATCTGTTGATCTAACTATATGGATTTACCTTTAAACTACTTTGTCCAAAACTTATTAAGGTAACACCATCTTGATCAACCAAGCCTAAGATATGTAACTTCCATAACCCAAAAGCGACAAATAATTTCTTGACCATTCAACCAATATCATGCCACCAATGATGCACCGAACCCAAGATACCTCACCATGATTTCAATATCATGGTTTTTTCTTGATTCAAAGTACGTGATCAAATGAAACACATGGGTAATGATCTCAAGTCAGGAGACCAATACACATGTCCATAGATAGAAACAACCAATGACACCCAAAACAAGTGGTGTTCCTATTAGCAGGTCTCTCCTCATGATATCACTACTATAGATCACAAAGTGATAACTTTATAAGAATAAGTCTTAATGGTTATGATCCCCTAGCACCTGGTAGTAAAACATCTACTATGTCTAGTCAATAAGATGTAACTAGACCATTGGAAATTTTTAAGATTAGTGTCATGTTATCTCTAGGTTCTCATTATAGCCTATTATATACTATAACCTTTTTATAAAATAATTAATATTTGGAAATTACCATTAAATAGTAGATGAAAAAATATCTACACTATAATGGTAATTATACATCATGTACAACTAACTGTATACAAAATATGGTAATAAAAATTGCTACATAGTTGAGTCTAGGGCACCCACTATTTCAACATTTCCATTTAAACTAGAGACAAATTTCTAAATATAATTGTTAGCTACTCAAATGATGAAAATCATGTTTCTGCTGAGTAATGACTTTAGCTACTGGGTTTTACACATCTCTATTGTATAGCTATTCTACTATATATGACCTCATCTCCTTGAGTAAAACTTCTCAAGAGATGGTATCCCTAGGTATATTCCTTTTATACACTTTATAAACTTGACATCTTTTCTCATAATAATATCATAATTTGAATTATGATAATTATTATCTAGGTGAAATTCCAAGAACTGGAACAAATCATTGTGTTTCACTACTTCTTTGTTTCCTTAGAAGCCACAATGTACTTGGTATTTGAAGATATGACTACCATTGGATTGTATGAGCTTGATTCTCTCATCACCTTAGACTAACTGTGATACTAGATCAAATTTGATATAAGGAGGACTAGTTTGTGTCCCACCAAAAACTAGTATCCTTTCTTCTCCTCATACCAGGTATATATCATTTCTACTTGCTAAAGTACAATCAGATAATACCAACAGCTTCACTTGAAGTTCTCCTAGAGATAATTGATATCTTACAACTATAAAGTATATCCTAGCAATATCAATTCTTATAAATATCATGAAATACATGATTGATCCATCACTAAAGCGTATGGAACTCAACTTACAACATTAATCTCCTCCCATGTACCGAACATGTCAACCTGGAGAGATTATTCCATGTGACATTGGAAAAAATTCTTAACATGAATTGTTCTAACTTTTATTTTCAATACCATGTCAATATATGAATTATTTACTAGGTCCACATAACCGTTAGTTTTACCTTGGTAGATCTTGTTCCCTAGAACTTAGGTTTCTACTTTAATTCAATCTTTGGAGAATTATTTTCATATTGTTCTTAACTAACTGTAAGAAAAATATTTATTTTCTATATGTTAATGAAAATATTTCACTTGGAAAACTATGGAGCTCCCACTAACCTCTGGTATACACATGGAAAAGTTTCATTCCAAATTAATGTTCTAAGATCTTATTGCATACTTTAATCCAGAATTGGATTTCAATAATTTGAAACCCTTATTGGCATCATATGATTTCATCATCCCTTTCTGGTTGGGTCATTTAGAAACCTTCCATGAAAGTCAACCTTATCATGGAATGGCCAATAAAATGATATTATAAGTTAGATATGATAAATAAAATTCTAATGGATTTAGGCACACTGACTTTGTATAACCAATCAATCCTTATTAGTACTTTTATTGTACCACCCATGTATCATTTCTTGAATACCCACCACAATATTCAATTTATAAGCCCCTTTTCAATTTGATACATGGAATCCATTATTGAATTTTAAATGAACTTGCCAATATTATCTTATTACCATATACTACTTGTAAGAATTATTATTATCACCAAATAATGTATCACCAACCATGGTGAATATAAAACCATCACTATGGTTTTATCCTTCCTACATAGTATGTGTCTCTGGAACATACCTCTTCCACAAGTACTTTAGGAACTTGTTCATATTCCAACCATTTGTGAATCTCGAGGATTTACTAAACCCAAGTTAATCTTTCTCCCACTATCTCAAGTAGAGATGTGCACCCTTTTTATAGAAATTCAGTCTATCATTTGACTTCCACCTTTCTATCTTAGGGATTTATGTAATATTTTAAGAAACTATTAGGATAATTACCTTAGATTCACAATGTGTTTATCTTGATGCTAGTTTTTTTAAATCCTAACAAACTATTTTCATCTAAACACATGTCCTATAACATAATGGATTTCCATCATACTAGGAATCATATGATATCCATTTTTCATTTTTAGTTGGCTTAAAAGTTATGGGATTTCACCGTTATTTTCAAATCATGCCTTGAAATATGATGGAAGTTATTACATGTTGTAACATTGATACTACTTACATCATTACGTTGATGTATAAAATGTGCATTTAGGAATTGATCCATTCTACATTTTGTTGATCAATGTTAACATGTAAGACTTTTCTTATACCCTCCCTATTATCATTAATGTATTTATGTAGATAAGGTAATGTGTTTTTAGGAATTACTCAATGCTACATTATCAGGATCAATGAATTCCTGGCCAAGATATTCTTCGGTTTGTCGATTCGAAGCAAATCATATCTTCTAACCTTGATTATACTTCACTTTCACATTCCTTAACAACTTAAAGAAATATTATGAAGTATCTTTACAACTAGATTTCTTTTGGAATAGTTCACGTTCTCTCATTAAGGAATTATATAAGCTTTGTGACATACCTTTTTTTTAAAGGTTTCATTGTCCAAACCAAATATGTCAATTATACCAAAGGTGTTTCATTGTGCCAAGCCTAAATAAAATACTGGGTAATGCTTCTATACTTAATTAGTTACTGTATTTCCATACACATATGTATAAAGTCATATTGTATTTAATTCCCAAGATTCTTTCCAAAAATAATACTTGTATTTGATGAATATACACTGAAGAAAAATCAAGTTATTGCTTATTCAATTCAGTTCATTTCATTTTAAAAATTCCATAAATATATTTCATAATATGAGATGAAAATAGCCTCCTATTAAATAACCATACTCATCATTAAAAGGTATTATGAATGTGCCTTTGGTGTTTCACTTTCCATTATCCTTTTAAACCTTTACTTTCAAAATATTATCCATAGTAACTAAAGATAGTACTTTCTTAAATTATTCTTATTACTTGGTGAACTTCACCAAAAGGTAAGGAAGCACATACTCCATACTATTTATTTGTATCCTTAAACAAAACTATAGTAATTGTGTGAAAAGGTATAATAATGGGATGACATGAATGATCATATTCTGCCTTTCATCTTTAAAAAAATCTAGTGTAATCATCACATTCAAATCTTTCTTCACTTTCTCCTTGCAAACTTCTTGGAGACGAGACTACATGTGATATCATCCATGATCTGATGTTGTATAAAAAAACATTAGTTGTTGATGATAAAATAAGGAAATAACTATCATATGATCGATTCATGAGTCTCCTCTAAGAATTTTACACCCTTTATTTTTGAGGTGGAAAAACAGTTAGGGACACCGACACCTTAAATTTCTAATATAGTAGTATTATATGCAAGCACCTATACTACACTTGGAAACTCATGCTAGTTTGGACATTTAAATTTTTCCAATATTTATCATAGTTTCTCTTTGGGTATTACTTTCCATTTTATATAAAAAAATTATAAGATTTTTACTTTTATGTTGATTACCAAATTAGACATAACCAATTAATTTAATTATTAAATGTATCGCACTATTTTATCAAATTCTAGGAATCCTATGTACTAGAATCAGAATAATATGTTTCTTGAGAATTCTAGTGATAAGGATCCTTGAAACTCACCTCATAGTCTACGAGATATGGCTACACCACTACTTAGAGGGTTCAGTGTAGGCGTTTGGTAGGCCAACCACATTTACTCGCAGTTCCTTGATATGTTGAGTAAAGTCTCAACTTCAGAAATCATAGCCTTATTTAATCAATGCTTGTGTCTAAAATGATATAAAGTTATATATAGATAATAATCACTACTAGTTTAGTTAATTTGACCCAACAATCTCATAAGAACTCCCCAATAGTAACAAGATCCCTCATCTTTGGCATGACCGGCACCCCAAACACTTGGTTTTGTTCAAACTTGAATAATAAAAGGTGATAAACAACTTAATATTTATGTGAAGGTTTTTGTGTTTTTCTCTTGATAAATATAATCTATTTCTATTAATATTTCTCATCTATGTTGTCATGATAATAATTGAACATTAATATAAAAACACACATCGCTTCTTTATACATTTTATTATTTATTATTTTATTTATTTTCCCGTTGTCATAAAATTCATAAAATAATAAATAAATGCATAAAGGTTGACTACTACCCAACTGGTCTTGAGAAACTAAACAACCCAGGGGAATCATACTCGAGTCATTTCTTGACTCTTGATGCAGCTCACCCCCGTCATATATGTATACTTCTCTTCTAGAGTGTCACCTTGTCTTGGTGAGGTCCACATCACGTCTTGGAGTACCAACTCATCTTGGCAGGGTCTATATCACATCTTGGAGTACTACCTCATCTTGGAAGGGTCTAAATAACATCTTGTAGTACCACCTCATCTTGGACAATGCATACTACTTTTGTCCTAAGTACAAAAATACTTGTGCGCATGTGAAAGGGACTAGGGGTGTAAAAGTACATTAGATAAAATTGTTCGCACATGACCTTATAAATTTTAACCCAAAAAAGACAATGCACAGACCACAATTTAATTAATTAAAAATATCCCACGTAGTTTAAATAATTAAATAAAAAATTAAATGTAGACATACAAAAGGTCAGTGATTAAGACCAGTAAATGGGTAAAATAATGTGGGATAAAATGAAATTTAATTAAATAAAGTACAAGGGTTATTTAATTAAATTAAATTATTTAAATAATTAAAATAATTTAATTATTCTTTGATTTCATAATTAATTTAATTTTAATTCCAAAATTAAATTAATTTTTATCCTCGGGATTTAAAATTTATTATCTTAAACTACCATTAATATATTAATTAATTTAATTTAATTACATTATTAAATTTATTAAATTAACTCGGGCCCTGAAAAACCCAAGAAGGCCTAAAATGGGTTGCACCACACTTTCGTAAACCCATTTTGGGTCGAGGGGAGCTCGTTTTAGGCTAAAATGGGCCAAACAGGTCCGCCCAAACCCATTCCATGATAAACAGACCCACCGAGACCATTTTACAGGGTGAAACACATCCAAAAGAACTACAAAGGGTACTTGCTACCACTAGATATAATCTGACCGGTGTAGTGGTTGTGTTCTGGCAGTGCCGCAGACAAGAGCAGGGAGGTGGCTCCTCATCAAGGTGTGACAGTGTTCTCGAGAGATCCGACCAATTTCTAGCCAGATCTGAGTTAGCGAGGATGACCTCACTCTACTATGGCGGCAGAACGAGAGGTGGATCATTCCAGGGAAATGCTGTCGGAGGAAGTCTGTAGTAGTGGGGAATCGCAGTGGTGGAGGCTGTTGCCAGTGGAGGTGTGACCAAGGGCGGTGGCCAGTGGGGTAGTGCGACATTCCATTAGTGGAGCAGACGGGAGGACGATGGCCAGCGCTCGGCCTCACCAAGAAGGCTCGGAGGGGGAGCCAGTGTGGCTCGATGGTACTGGTGAAACTATGTGAAGGGGAGGAGGTTGATGCCGGACCATGCGATGGTGGTAGACCGTTCACCGGAAAGGAGGGTGGAGGCCAACACGACGGCTTAAGAGCGGCACGACAAGGTAGTCTGTGATTGTCCGGACTGGTGTGGCGTGCTGGTCGTGGCTAGCTCCGATGGATGGAGGTAGGGGACAAGGGGCCAAGCATCCCCTTTTATTCCTTCTTTTTGTTTTAAAAGCAATCATCTTCCCCCCTATCCCTTTTTCATTTTTATTTTTCTAATTTTTTGACTTCTGTTTATTATTTAGCCGCCCCACTTTGTTTTTTATGTGGATTTTTTCAATCACCCACATATTAATTCCACACACCTTTCCACATTTTCCAAAGGCTATGAAATTAGCCTCAATATAATAATAATAAAATTATTATAATAAAATAATAATTTTTTATTATATTATCATTATAATAATAAAATTAATGTTATTATACTAATAAAATTATTATTATAAAAATTATACAATTTTGAGAATATAATTTGTATATATATTATTTTTTCAGCTGATTCCAGTTCATCGTTAACAAATGATTGAAATTTTAATACACGAGACCTAAACGCAAACACGATCTGTTTTGAAATTTTCTAATGGATATAACATGATCATTAGAAATTTGATCAATGCACAGTTTGATCCATTGGGACCAATTTCAAACCCTCTATTTAATTTAATGGAAATTAATTTTTCTTTGGATTAGAAAATATGTGCGATCACTCTGATACCAATTGAAGGTATCGGGGCCCGTAGCGAAAGATGATGGTTTGGGGATTTTAAAATTTTTTATTGAAGGGATGATGGGACTTGATGTCTCCAGAAATCAGAGCCTCGGTATGGTCCATGAATCTTGTGTTAATTTAAAAGAGTATAAAAATATAAATGTAAACATACCTTTAAAGATCTGAAGGCGCGGTCGACTGAAACTCATCATCAGTGATCTTCACTTGAATGATCTATATTAGGATCCATATAGATCATCCATACACACTTAAAAAATCCATGGGAGCACTGATCATTGAATTTCAGGTGCTATCATGAAAATCTGATGATATCTTCGACGTCCCGATGATCACCACGATCCTCTACCTTTGATGCTTGAAGGTGGAACTTGGATCACCACTTGAGAGGGAGAGACTCTCTATATATAAAGTGTGAGGATATAGAGTATCTAATTCATAAATAAATGATAGTTAGTTGGGAGAGAGCCTCTCTCTATTTATAGTGGAGTTTCTAAATACCCGGCTGGGTTCCCCGAACCCCGTTTATTTAACGTCCACTCAATAAAAATTACGACGAACTAAATTGCACCATAAATATTATTAATTATTTTATCACATAATTTTAATATATATAAAATATATTATGTGATAAAACTGAGCCTTTTAACTCGACTTTCCATTCCTGCTTAATATTAAATGAACATTGAATATTGAAATAATATTCGTTCAAATAATATTTTTTATCATATTTACTTAACTTGTAAATACATTAAATTAATTCAATCCCAATTATTCATAAATTTAATAATAATGAATTTATTTATTTCCTTGGTTATCGATACCCAGGACAACACTCAGACCCCATGGTGGGTCCCACCATGTCTAATATACCTATCCAACCAAATATGGTGGATTATTGAATATTCTATTGTGTGTGACCCTCTAGAACATTATCTCAATAGAAGTGAATAAAATACACATACTAAGAGGGGCATATTTCAACCCATCAATACCCCTAAAGAGATAAGGATTTTCATAGCAACGACAACCAACCTATGAACACTGACTATGTACTATAATCTCTTTGTCTTTAAATATCTCATAAAGAAGGATGCATGCTCATGCCATCACCCTTTTCTTGCTTTATTATTTGTTGATATAACCTGATGTATTTACCTTTTTAATGCTTTATCCAAATACTTATGAAGGTAGAACCTTCCTGACCAACCAGGCCTGAGATATACAACTTCCATAACCTGGAAGCAATAAATCCTTTCTTGACCGTTCAACCAATGTCACGCCGCCAATGACACACCCAACACAAGCTACCTCACCATGATTTCAATATAATGGTTTTTTCCTTGCATAAAATTACGCAATCAAATGACACACATTGGTAATGGTCTCAAGTCGGGAGACTAATACACATATCCGTAGATAAGAACCACCAATGACACCCAAAACTTATGGCGTTTTTATTAGCGGGTCTGTCCTCATGATCTCACAATTGGAGATCACCAAGTGAGAAATTCATGAGAAGAAGTTTCAATGATTATGAGCCCCTAGCACATGATAGTCAAACATATACTGTTTCCAGTCAATAAGATGCAACTAGTCCATATGACATATTTAAGATTAATGTCATGGTATCTCAAGGTTCTCATTATAGCATGGGATCTTCTATAACCTTTTGATATGAAAATTAATCTAAGAACATTACCATTAAATTGTATACATAGAAATATCTACACTATAATGATAAGTATACATCATGTACAACTAACTGTATACATAATATGGTAATCAAAAGTACTACATAGTTGGGTCTAGGGAATCCACCATTTCAATAGATTCAACCCCCATTTTGTAGAAATCAATATGTGGTGATCTGAGGTGATTTTTTCCTATTTCTCTTATGTTTTATTCTTTATTAGGTTCTATTTTCTCTTATTCTATATTTTCATGCTATAACAGTTTATCTCCTTTGTTTACATAGAGTTCCTTTTCATGCTTGGTGGAGTTTTCATGGTGTTCATAATATAGGGACCATTGGTTCCTTGTGGTAGAGTTTATAAGTGATCTATGATTATTATTTCATTATCATTTTAAGAGGTTTGAAAGATTGGGGTAAGGGATTTGTTGATTATCATTGTTTAAAGTGTAACTATGAAGTTATCATGCTTTATCTCATTAGTTAATAGTGTAATTAACCATAAGTAATATTAAACTAGAAATAAAGAAAGTGTTGGTTTTGGGTTGTAGCGATCACATGTGTTTATACCATATTAATGGTTTGCCTCTTGATTTTATATATAGCATTCTATATTTTTTTATGATATAGTTTAACATGTTTGTTATGTCATGAATTGAATAAATAACATAAAGTTAGTAATTCTTGTTGTCTAAATAATAAATATGAATGTTTAACTATTATCATTATTCATTACCTTTAATGGAATTCGAAATGATTCTTGAAGTATCTTTAAATAATTTATTATCTATTGATAGCTAATGCCTTAGGTTTTCTATGGTTGTAATCTATGTTAAAAAATCAGTTAATTAAATATGGTAACAAATCTATTGTATGCTAAAGATAATATTTTTGTGGCTGAGAAATCCTATCTTTTTATATAGGATGTATTCCTTGGTTCTAGGGACGAGATGCCTTGTTAACTGTTTGTTGTTTTCATACTTCCTTGTGTAAATTATCTAGATGAGAAACCTTCATATTCAATATAACATGGGCCTAATATGGTTTATAGTTTAGTGAGACATGGGCGGGTATTTTCAAGTGTGTGGAAACATTTAGTACCTGTGATGGTGGGATGGATGGTGATATGTATAGTGGTGTCAGGTATGGTACTGGGACTAATGGAGTGGGTTAAATCTAGGATTTCCTATTGTTTGTTGTGCAGAGAGATGGGATGATTACTTATTAATGAATCTTCTTTAAAGTATATAGGGTCATATTTATTATTTCTGCAATCCTTTTCCTACTACTTAGTGTAACCGTTTTTTCATAGTCATGCATTTTTTATGGTAGATTAGGATGAGTCCTAGAGTACCTGGAATTATAGTATGGTAATTTTAAATAATTTAACCCATGGGGTTGGAGTATTATAATAATACTGAAATGATGATAATTCTTTAAGAACCATGGAATAGGTTGTATTATGCTTGGATGACATGAAATTTGAATGGTAATTATGTAAAATTAAATGTTTTTCTTAATAAATAATTAAAATCCACTTGAAATGTATGTGTTCTTATAGGATATCTAGTCCTTAATGGTAGTAATTGGGTGTCCGAGATATAATAGTTGTAGTTGAGGTTTAAGGATCGGTCCCTAAGTGTGGTTGTGATATATATATTTCTTATGTTATGTGATTTTATATGCTACCCCACCCATATTGGTAGGGAAAATGACACTATTGGACACTGGAGGGTGTTTTCCCCAATATCTAGGTTGACGAGGATGAATGAGTAACTTCCCCCACTCCCTCACTCTATTCTCCCAGGAGTATTATGTGTCAGTACGCACAATTGTTACCTTTAAAATATATATGTGTTGAGGGTTGCAATGGCTTCTGATTGTATCATACACATGTATCTCCAAATACAGTTTCCTAAGGATTACTATAGGTATATTGTATGTGGGTTTTTGATGGATTGAGGTATAACACATTATGTATGGGTGGTAGTGGCTCCCAGAAAATACTTGGTTACTATCTATAGATGAGGATTCTAATAATGAGATTATATGACACATGATGTGTGATTTATTATATAGTTTCCTTTGACGCATGTGGATTATTTGAAATGATATGGCTCATGACATGTGACATTGGGGAGAGAGCAGAAAACTAGTGGGGAAGTGGTAGTATGGTGCCTTCATTTAATATTATATTGGATATTATATCATCAGTTTTATGCAATACTTGGTGAGAGTTCCATAATGTGAATGGGAACTTAGTATACCTAATTAGGTGCTGAGTTAATTCCACTTTCTTATTCAGTGAGATTTAGTATTCCTTTTTTTATATTTTTCATGATATTCTCTGAATAGGATCCTACTAAGTATACTTATTATGCTCAACCCACATCTATATAAACTATTTTTAGGTCAGTAGGAGCTATTTGGTGATTGGGATGGACATTACTAGATTATGGAGTTATTCAAGATTTTTTTGAGCTTTAAGGCCACTAATGAGTATTTTATTTTAATACTTGTAGATTATTTTGTTGTTTTCTAGTTTTATTACATTACATGAATGAATTAGGATATTAATTTAATTTTTTATGATATATTTGTCTGGTGGTCTCATCTTATCTCTTGTTCATTATTTTTCTTAGAGGTAAATGCCTCCCATATGTGTATATGATATATCCTCAGTGTTAGCTGCCAACCCATTGCCTATTGGAGGTAGGATTTGGGTTTCATTATCTCCCTCCCTCTAATTTCATCCTAGGAGGTGTACCTTTGTTGGGAAGGGTTCATGAAAGAGCAGTTTCAAAGGTCAGGTTAAGGGATATGATGGAATTTGGAGGTGGGTGTTAGTGAGTACTGCTTGGGTTGGTAGGAAAATAGTGTCAGATTATCTTAGTATGTGATGTAAATAAGGGATACTAGCTAGGAAATGAGTATTTAGGGCCCTACGTGGTTCAATGTGAGGACCTTTAAGTTTACCGAGCATACTAAGCGAAGTGATATTGGTTGCAATATAGATACATAGGAAAGGATAATAAATTATTCTGGTTTGTGCCTATGTTTAATTTGGGTAGACCTTAGGATTAGGTTAAACCTTAATTAAATAATATTAAATATTCCCTAGTATAGGTTTAGGAGTCCTTGACCATTTACTCTTTTTTAGGTATCTCCAGGTTGACATCCCCATTAAGTTCGCAATGAATATGTTCAACATGATGTGCCAATGGATAGCCATAATATTGAGGTCAGTGATAAAAAAACATGGATGAGGAGTCTCCTAGAGTTCCAATTCCATAGACTAAAGTAGTATAGGATACTTATTTCAAATTCAATGATAGAGGACTAGTTGTAGGTGGTAGAGATAACCTTTTGTTTGATCCATTCTCATAAGGAGCATTGGGATTCGTTGGTGATGACAATGCTACATGGAGAAGCAAAAAAATTATGGTTCTTTTTCCATGGGGATCATGAGGAGTCATTTGTTTCATGGGAAATTTTTTAAGATTAGTTCCAATCCAATTTGCTTTCTTCAAACGCAAATATAGACAATTGTTTGGAGATTCTTACCCTTCTACCGGGAAGCTCTAATGTGTGGGAGTTTGGGATTTGTTTCAAGAAACTTCTTCAATAAGCTTCAGACTTGCTGCAAGATGAGGCGTCCATGGCTAGGCATTTATAAGGGGCTTTATCTCTAGAGATATAGTTCCAGGTTACCCCATTTAGGATGTTGAAATATATTGAGGTACTAGAGAGATTAGAGGTTATTGAGAGTATGTTTTCTATAACCATATCATTATGAGAGGGGAGTCTTCAAGACTCTCAATATAGTAGATTTATGGTCTAGAGTTCCCATTTTCCAAGATAGAAGTGATTTTAGATAGACGGGGGTAGGTCTCATCCCTCTTCATCTTATTTATCTAGGGTTGGAACCTCTTAGGCCTTTACCAAGGGATAAAATGTTTGATTTTATTATTGAGGACATTGTAATTAGTGGTGAGAGTGCTCAAACTTTCTAATAGGAAAATTTTTACTGGTGTTCTGCTTCAGGTTCCATTGTTTCAATCTTATCAATTGAGGAAGAAACATTATGGTACTCTAGATTATGATCAACATAGGGGATATAAGGTAGGTATAGGAAAACCCTATGATGCTTCTCATCCCAAGAGAGAAGAGCACATTCATGAAGGTAGTCATCATTGTTAAGGTTGGATATGGTAATGGTAGATGGTCAATAGGGGGTAAATAGACCATATTAATTTTTTTAGTCAAATAGATTAATTATTTAAACATATTGTTAAAGTTAAGTATTAGAGTTAATTTGGAGTGGAAATAAAAAATAACACAATGACTTTTTTCAGTAGTTCAGTCCAAATTGAACCTAGAATAGTCTTATACCAATTTAATTAGTGAGAGATATCTGTGTACTAAACTGATTTTTAATGTGGAATCATAACCTAATTACAAGATCCTTTTCTAGTAGAGGGATAACCATGACACACTAACTTTTGTATAGGGAGTTACAACCCAAATACAACATTGACTTTAGACTATGGGAGTCACAACTTGAACGATCATGAATTTATAATCTAGGAGTCACAACATGAATATATAAAATTATTTTTGTATATAAAATCATAAATAAAAAATTGAGTGTACGTGAAAGATAGGAAGAAGTGTTAGAGAATCATGAAACCAGATGAAATATATATAAGAAGAATAAAATGTAGGTACCAATTATTAAGTGTTTTATCAACTTTATCATCTTGTAAATGTAGTATAAGTAAAATAAATTTTTGTTCATCCCTTGATAGATCGTCCAACAGTAGTAAAAACAATGTACATGATCACTTCAAGGTTCACAAAGTATGAACACATTTTCTCTCTTTAATTAGTATGCACTCATCATGTAGTAATTATATATTTCTATGTATTTTTTATAGTAATCCTCAATCCCTTTAAATATAAATCTATATAGACTACACACTTGAGAAAACTGTTAGAACGATTGAAAATAAGAAAAATGATAAAACAAGATTACCAGAGAGAGAATGGGAAAGAAAAAGATATTGTTATTTCATATTAATAACTAAACTCATGATCTAAATTTAAAATAATAAATACTGATTCAAAAAAATTTTAAATCACTAGATAAATAATTTAAATGGTTTCTATAATAATAGTGCAATGATAAATCCTATAAAAATAGTAAGTTAGAATTTAAAATATGAAATTCAAAATAGTCCATTTAAGATGAGTAGTAAATATATATTGAAATTAAAAACTTAATAAAACAACATTAAAAATAATAAAAATTGTTTTAGTGAAATTAATATCATCTAATATTAATTTATAAATAGTAAAATTGATGAAAAAAACTTAAAATAACAAAAATAAATTTTTGAGTTGAAAATTGTATGTTTCATGCGTGAAACTAAAACACTATTTGATATTTATAAAAATATTTTTAAAATAGTGAAAATCATTTAACATAGGTTCTAAATATTTAATATTAATTTATAAAGTCAGTAGAACAAATTAATTATATGATATAAATATGTAGTAAATTAGAAAATGAAGCATAATGAAAAACAAAGCATAAAATTTTGAAGGATTTTCATTAAGATACATAGGAAAAAATTGCATATTATTCTTTTACATAATAATTTATCCCTATTTAAGATAATTGAACACATAGGTGAATCATTTTATATATTTAATATGTATACATTTTATGTATGGAAATCACGTAAGCAATTTACTATGTAAGGGAATTTTATATATCCAAGTTTCTCACGTAAGTGATTTATTATGTAAGGAGATAAACATAGGAAAATCATGCATGAGATTAACATATTCAATTATAAATAGGTGATTCATGTAAGTGATTCATCACGTAATCAATTTTCTTACGTATGAGTATTTATCACATAGGCAATTCGCGTAAGAGAATTCCTAAAAACTAAAAACATATTGCCTTTTTAAATTTCATAGCTAAAGAGGACATTAATAAAGGTAGAATTATCTTCGGTTAAATTTGAATTATATTTATAAAATTTCATTAGATTTATAAATAAATAATAATAACCTTAATAGGATCTATATAACTCAATTTATCATAAAAACAACAGCAAAATAGTTGTGAAATACAGTAGAAATCAGACTGAATATATAAAGTGACTTAAAAACTAATTTAAGACATGAAATAAATTGATTAATAATTTTATGTCTAATAATTAAATAAAAGAAATATTCTTATATTTATAGAAAAATAATCACTCGATTTGGAGATATTTACATCAATTTATAGTTTAACTATAGAGGGAAGCCAAAACTGGAAAACCAGTTATGTGAATTTTGAATTGGCTACGTGGATAAACATTTGGATGCATGGTGTAAATTGTATTTTTTATATGGGAATAGTATAAAACATATATAAATGATAT
This sequence comes from Viscum album, assembly GCA_963277665.1. Taxonomy (NCBI): domain Eukaryota; kingdom Viridiplantae; phylum Streptophyta; class Magnoliopsida; order Santalales; family Viscaceae; genus Viscum; species Viscum album. Next base: position 1,423,988,200 of record OY728161.1, read on the forward strand.
TTTAAGGTCCAAAATTAATTATGTATCAAAGAAACTCAACATAAAACTTATAGAACATTTTATGTGATATCAAAACATGAAATCTAAAGACAAATTAAGTAGTGAATATAATGATATGCTCAAGATTAAGTATACTTAGTAAATATAAAATTAAAAGATATAATAAATACAAGAATACTAAAATATATAATTGAACACAATTAAAAATTTAAATGTATCATAATATTAAGACACATGAGAGGAATTTTAATCAATAAAAATAATAATATATGTAAGAACATGCACAAACAATCATTAGGGTTAGAGACGTCATGGAGAGGGTCATGTTAAGATTCATACTTTATAGTTTTAATATCAATGTGATTCAAACGTCATTAGAGGTACAATTTTCTTTTTTTTCTACATGGGTGCATTCCTTATTTGATTTAGGATCTACACACTCCTTCATTTCACTCGCCCTGGTCTGTGCTTTGGGACTTGAGGTGGAGAGGATTCCAATACCCTTGGAATTTACTACACCATTTATAGGTTTACTGAGTTTTTTTGACATGTATAGAGATTGTGGTCTAGTGCTAGAGCATCAACAATCTTGGTGAGACTTCATATGTTTACAAATATAGTCATACAACATCATTCTCAGCATGAACTGATTGTATTCAGTGCAGGTTATCATGCATTGATTCAAGAAAAATATTGTGTTCTATGATGATGAAAGAGTGTATGTCATGTTTTTAGTGAGCGATTGTAACATCCCATTACCTTATTTTAGGTATTTACCTTCTATTTATTCTTTTTACACTTTTTGGGTGCATCTTGGGATTCCTAAGGATGGAGAGAATTTTCTAGGGAAAATGACCTAAAGTTCTGAGGTATATGTTTGTTTTAATTAATGGATTCTAGGTATAAATTTATTAAAAGGTTTTCAATTTATCCCCAATTTTAGAGAACACCTGAGTTTGTTTGGGTTTTTTGCGTAAGAATATACTCTTTTTGAAATCTACAGAAGAAATACATGCCACGTAACAGGATTACACATCGTGTAATATTCATCCGGAAGATGTCGTGAACTAGATACACAACATGAAGGGTTACATGCTGTGAAAGGGATTTACACGCTATGTAATTGGTAAAATATGGATTTTTAATCTAAGGCAATTGGTTTTCTGGTGTATGGAATTCATGGATTACATGATGTGTAATGGGATTACACACTATGTAAGTCTCAAATCTTGTGCTTTTAGGGTTCCATACAAGTAATTTTGTGTATCATTCATCTGTAGGATTTTGTCTCTCGACCTAGGAGCTCTCCAAAAAGATTTTGGTGGCCTCCAATCCTTCTAGATCAGTTTTTTTTGAAATTGACCTTTTTTGTGGTTGTGGTGTGTTTTTTTGAGTCAGTAATCCTCATGTTTCTACATTTCCTTTGATCAAAGTAGAATTTTTTTGTTGCATTTATAGATATGTTGAACTATTGTGTTGATTCTTCTTGTTTCCTTCTAGATACTTCATGATATCTTCCCTTAGAGGATTACACTTGTGTTAGTTGTGGTGTGGTAGGAGCGTTATTTGAGGTGTGTTGTGATTTTCCTTCTCTGCTGACCCTTTTTGTTTATAGAATTGATTCTGAGATGTGTGGATTGATTCTAGGGCCTCCATTATCATTGTTGTGTTATTTCTTATTGATTTATCCCATTACAAACATGTGTGATTTATGTTTAAGGTATGTGGTTCTCTATCTATCCTATGTTGGATGAACCATATTACTCTGGTTTTTGATTAATTGGTTTTTAAATGAAATGGAATGATTGATTGATTGATTTGTGTGTGTGGAAATGAGTATTTAATAAAAGTTGATTTCCCCCTTTTTTAAGGTAAATGAAAAGGGTTTTCTCAAAGCATTGTGAAATGGTTTTATGAAATGTTTTTCAAAACATGGTTTTAGTTAATTAGGTTGGAAAACATAGAACTTGGGAAGCCTTGGGTAATTAGGTGTATGTTTTAGTAATAGGCCTCATCTACAGATACTGTCAAGGGGTTCGCTCAGAAGGTGTTCTTCTATTCCCTAGGATTATTATTCTAGGGACTTGGTAGACACTATTAGCAGGTTCAATTTTTTGGGGTGTTCTTATCCATCAAATATTCAATGAATATGTCTACTGGCTTTATGTGCACTATTTTTTATGTTGGGGTACAAGTGTCTTAGAAATACTAACCTAGTGTAATCCTTGGCATGATATTACCTATTCTTTTAACTATTTTGGATTGTACTATTTTAGTTTGTAATTCTATGGATTTTATATGATATGTGATATATTATTTGTTTTGATATGAATGATTTTATGGATATGAAATTATTTGAAACTGATTTACTTGCTTTATTTTAGAAATGTGGTAAAATGGTAAATTAAATGTTTTCCATGATTTTGATATTAAAATTGCTAAACTATATATCATACCTTATTTTATTTATGTTGATCATGTTAAAATTATTGTACTGATACTTGTCATGGAACACTTAGGTGGGATCCTATTGATCCATTTAGCTGACACCTTTCACACCCCTTTGGCGATACGTAGACCTCTGTATGTATTTCAATGCAGGGAAAGGAAAGGAATTGTAGTGAGGTGAAAGGGTTTTCTATCAGTTGGTTTTAGGTTTCTGGTGGTATTATGGTGGTATTTTTCCCATTCCATCACATGGATTATTCATTTTTTGGCTTTAGTTTCCCTTTGATATTGGACTTGTACTTTGGGATGTTCGGAATATTTTTTTAGTTGTATCGTTTCCGCTATATTATTTCAATTATGGAATACAATATCTCTTTTTTACTTTCAGTATGTTATATATATATATATATATATATATTCCATGTTGGTGATTTAGTTTGGGAGAAATCATTCCATTTGATTTTTGTTTGATTCCCAGGTGCCAGTCACCAGCACGTGGGGATCAGGAACACCATTTGAGTATGTTGTAGATCAGGTCAAGTTCTAGTTTGAGAGGTTATCTTGGTTAGTTTGTGACATTTTAGTATTAGATATGGTTTTTACTCAAGAGTCCTTGTCTTGGGAAGTTGATAGACAGGATAAAGTATTATCGATACTTGAGAGGTAGGTTGTGGTGAGTGCATGTCCAACTCTTGCCATGATGAGACACAAGTTACCATGGATTGTTGGGATGTGTGTATCCGGTCTTGAATTCTTGACCATAAAAATTATTTTTTATTATGGTTTTCTTTTTTGAACTGATATTATTCTATCTTCTGATGGTTTCTTCTATTTTTGTGTGCAACAATATGCCTCTGAGACGTCTTTTATGGGTTCCACAAGAGGTAGCAACTGATGCACCTTAAGGGAATCTTGACCTGGATTAGAATCTTATAAAATATATATTATGAGAAATTTTTTTTGTATAATATAATATTCAAAAATTTCAGAACACAGATGTTGAGATGCATCCAGGATATGGAAAAGAAATGGATTGATCACATGATTTATTGCATGAGAATCTACTGTCCTTTATGGGTTAGGATGAGCCTCAAGAGGAGGATGAACGGCTGGAAAAGATCTATCAGATTTTTAAATTCTTAGATACACCTAATAGTATTAAGGTGAAGTTTATAGTTTTCAAACTTGAGGGTCCCTACAAGCGATGGTGAAATTCCAAGTTGTAAGCAGATAGACATGTGGGTTTGGACTGGAAGGGTTTCAAGATTTTCTTTTTCCAGCAATTTTGTCTAGATTTGATGATGATGGAAAAGTCTCTAGAGTTCCTATATTTGTTTAAGGGATATAATTCAGTGTTGGAATACACCAATCCATTTTCATAACTGGTTCGTTTTGCACCAAATATAGTAAAGAATTACTAGCTGAAAGCTCAAAAGTACCTATGTGGTTTGTGACTGGATATAAAATTATAGGTATTTATACTAAATATTTCAACCTATTTGGTGATAGTGGATAGGGATATGATAGAATATGTGAATATATCAATCATTTTTCATTATTATATAACTTATCTTCCACCTAGTGACAGCTTCAATGGCGTACATGGAATGAATAGGAAGTGGCATGATCGTTGTAGGAATGATGAATGTGGTTCTCAGTAGCAAGAATCCTCTACAAGTTTAGTCATTGTTATTATTGTTCCTCTGACTTGATATCATCATGGAAGTTTTGGGTACACCTATTGTTCTTATCCTACACCAGCAAAGATGTGTAGTGGTTGTGGCCACTATGACCATCTACAACGATTCTTCCAAGATATGTTTATGCCACATTATGTCCAGGGATCATCAACTCCAAAGGATACTATGAAGTAGTTAGATACTTTAAATACTACAAGAATCAATCCATAGAAATCAGGAGTGAATCAAATTCACATAGTATATTATTTATTAATAGAGGTGAATGTGGGTCCAATGATAGTGATAAGTACCATATTTATTGCATCTTCAGTAGTGATTTCTTTATTTCATACTAGTGATTCCCAATCATTTATATCTAGAATTTTTTTTGATATGATTAAAATTATAATGGACATAATTTTCTTTGTTACGGAGTTAGAGACCCCTCTTTAAAAGAATAAACAATAGGGGTTTTAGTGTCCATGCTCTCTATTGATAGTTGATGCTGAGTTAGTTTGGGATTTTCTCATTCTTGATCAAGATTTGTTTGATATCATCATCAAGATAGATTGGCTTGTTAATCATCATGATGAGGTTGATTTTTATCATCAGTGTGTCTCATTTCTTGTGGTCAATGGGATCACATGAGTGTGTTAGGGAGAGTGGGACCTAAGGTCATGTCGTGAAAGACCTTTCCACCCAGATCTTAGGAGTTTGTTTTCTATTTTAGCTATTGAGCCCGATGACGTTTATTTTGTTATTGATCTTACCACTATTGTTTAGGAATTTCCTAACATTTTCCTATAATATTTATCCACTCTCCCTACAGATAGGGAGGGAGAGTTTACAATTGACCTGGTGTTAAGTACATAGACGATTTCGATATCTTATTATCACATGAAACCAATAGAGCTGAAAGAGATCAATATTTAGTTGGATGACCTGATGATGAAAGTTTTATTTCTCCCTAGTGTTTCACCATGGGTAACCCCTATGCTCTTTGCAAAGAAGGAAGATGGTTCACTCTGATTATGTTTGTACTATTGAAATATGAATCAATTAATAGTTAAAACAAGTATCATTTACCTCATATGGATTATTTGTTTGATCATTTAAAGGGGGTGAATTGGTTTTCAAAAATGAATATTTGATCAGGTTATCATCATCTCAGATTTAGAAAGTATAATATATCAAAGAAATATTTTAGGAGTAGTTATGGACATTATGAATATCTTATGATGTCATTTAGTTTGACTAACAATCTTACAGTTTTTTATAGATTTGATAAATTGCATATTCCATTAGTATATTGACAATTTTGTGGTAGTTTTCATGGATGATATTTTAGTTTATTCGATATCTAAGAGTGAGCACGAGCACCATTTTATTTTGGTTCTGTAAGTCATAAGGAGTGATAATTTATATGTAAAACTCTCAAAATGGAACTTATGAATCCAAGAAGTGAATTTCTTAATGCACATAATTTCTAAACATGGATTATTAGTTGATCCTAAGAAGGAGAATAATTTTTTTTTCATGGTAGGAACCACATAATTTCATTGATATTTAGAGTTTTCATGGTCTTGTTGAATACTATTAATGGTTCATCAAGGATTTATAAAATTTTTCATCACCTTTTACTTTACTAGGAAAAGGGTAAAATTTATATAGTATGAAAAAGTTTTCTTTTGATGTTCTGAAATGACTTTGGACATAAACTCCTATTTTGATCTTACTCAAGCTCGGTAAGGGGTATGTGGGTTTTTATGCTTCTGGTACTAGTTTGGGTTGTTTGATTATGCAAGATGATAATGTGGTGGCTTATAGATATCTTCATCTTCAAAGACATGATAATAATTTTCCCACTCATGATTTAGAGATTTATATGGTTAAACATGAACTTAAGTATTGTCGACACTATCTTTTTGGGGATAGGTTCACATTCTTTTCTAACCATAAGATTTTGATCTATATATTTTCTTAGAAATACTTGAATATTAGAATTTGTTTTGGGTGGAATACCTTTAGACATTTAACTTTGACATTACTGAAAACCCAGGGAAGGGGAATGTCATTACGGATTCTCTTACCAGGAAAGTGTCATCGCATGCTCTTTTGAAATCAAAGGAAGAGTAGAACCTTATGGGGATATTTACTCAATTGCCTATGGATTCTCAATATTTTGTGTGTGGTTCTGACTAGTGTTTAAATATCATCATCTCTACTTGAGTCAATTCTACATAGTCAGTTATAGGATGTATAGGTCAAAGTAATTAGATAAATCCTATATGGTGGGGAGACCGTTTTGGGTTGGTTTCTCTCTTAAGATGGTATACTTTGTTTTAGGGATTAGTTTTTCATCCCAGTATATTTGAGGAGATAAGTTTTGTTTTACTATCATGTTCATTCATGGGACATTCATCCGGGCACCATGAATATGTATTAGGACATAATATGAAAATTCCGGTGGCTGGGTATGAAGCACGACATTGCAGATTATGTGTTCCATTATTACACCTGCCAATAGATAAAGACATTGCATATAAAACCTTCTAGTTTACTCCAGCCTCTTATATTGATCATTTGTAAATGGTTTGAGGAATCCATGGACCTTATTTTTGGGTTACTAAAGACTCCCTAAAGAAGTAATTTTATCCGAGTGGTGATTGATAGGTTGATAAAGTCATCTCTCTTTATTCTTATCAGGGACAACATAAAAGTTGATGATATGGGTAATATTTTTGTGAATGATATTATGAGGTTACATGGGGTTACTTATACCATTATTTCAGATAGGGATCTTAGGTTTACTTTGAGGTTCTGGAGGAGTCTCCAAGGGGATATAAAGACTAGGGTCAGGTTGAGTACAACATACCATCCACAGCTAGATGGTTAGATGGAGCACGATTTTCAAATCCTGGAGGATATTCTCTATTCATATGTCTTAATTTTTAGAGGATCATGGGATATCCATATGGGACTATTATATATTTCTTATAAAAATATTTATAATTTTATGAGAAAAATTCCTCCATTTAATGATTTTTATGGCCACTTTTTCATATCACCTCTTCATTGGGAAGAGGCGGGTGAGGCCTCTCTTATTATAATAAGTCTTATTTAGGAGACATCTGTGAGGATTTAGGATATAATTTAGTGTCTAGTTATAGCACATAGTAAATAGAAATATTATGTAGATCAGTGGCATAATAATTTGGAGTTTTCCATAGGTGACTAGGTTTTCTTGAAATTTTACCCTCACTTGGGTCACCATCGGCTTGGAAAATAAGGAAAGTTTTCTCCAAGATATGTTGGACAATTTGATGTCACTATGTATATTGGGAAGGTTTCTTATCAGTTGGAATTACCAGATCAGTTTATGGGTATTCATGATGTTTTCTACATATCAAAGCCCAAGAAATAATATCCTAATCCCTCTCACATTTTGAGTTGGGAAGAGATTGAGTTAGATCCAGATGATTATATTATGGAGTAGCCAATGGATATCATTTACTCTCAAGTGAAAGTATTTAATGGAAAGTTGATTCTATTGGTTAGAGTGTTACTGAGTCATATATTAGATTCTCATGAGACCTGAAAGTGTCAGTTATTGATGAGGGAGAAGTGGCCTCACCTCTTTACTAGACATCATTCTTCTACATGACTTCTCGAGGATGGAAAGTATTATGGTGGAGAGTTTTTAATACCCCATTACGATATTTTAGGTATTTATCTTATTTTATCTATTATCCTATTTTGGGTGCATCTTAAGACTCCTGAGGATGGATAACATTTTCTATGGAAAATGACCTATAGTTCCGGGGTTTATATTTGTTTGAATTAATGGAGTTTGGGTATAAATGTGTTAAAAGGTTTTTGGTTTCTCCTTAATATCAGAGAACACTTGAGTTGGTTTGTATTTTTTTGTAATAATATGCCCCTTTTATTGTTTGAATGATAAATAAAGAATGTTTACATGTTGTATAATGTTCTCCAAGAATATTCTGTGAATCAGATACACATTGTGAAAGGTAACACATTATGAAAGGTATTTACAGGCTATGTAAATGGTAAAATCTATATTTTTAATCTGATGTGATAGGTTTTTGGAATATGTGGACTTCATGGATTGAATGATGTGTAATGGTATTATACACCATGTAAGTCTCATGAGTTTTGCTTTTAGGTCATCGTACAAGTGACTTTTTCTTTCATTCATCCACAGGATTTTGGCTCTCAACCTAGGAGTTATTCTTGTTAATTTTGAAGACCTTAACTGCTTTTAGATTGCTTCATTTGGTGATTTATCTCCATTGTGGTTGAGGTTAATTTCTTTGGGTGAGTAGTAATTATGTTTCTTCATTGACTTTTATCATGTTAACACTGTTTCTTTGTATTTATAGATCCATTGATATTTTTTGTTTATTCTTCTTGTTTCCTTCTAGATATATCAGGAGATCTTCCTCTAAAGGCTAACCCTTGTGTTAGTTGTGGTGTGGTGGGATCATTCTTTGATGTATGTTGTGATCTTACTTATATACTGACCCTTTTTGTTTATAGAATTTATTCTAAGAATTTTGGATTGATTCTAGGTCCTCTATTTTCATTATTGTGTTCTTTGTTATTAGTGTATCTCATTGTGGGTGTGTGTGAAGCGATTTTGATGTAGGTGGTTCCGTATCTGGACTGTGATGGATGAAATGTAGGTTTTTGATAAATTATTTTATAAATGAAATTTAATGACTTATTTTTTGATTTGGATGTGTGTAAATGAGAATTTGATAAAATATAGTTTCCCTTTGTTTTTTGTAAATTATAAGTGTTTTTAAAATCATGGTTTTGATGAATTGGTTTGGAAAATGTAGCACATGGGAAGCCTTGCATACTTAGGTAGAAGGTTTAGTAATAGGACTCATCCATTTATATTATCAGGGGGTTCACTCATGGGGTGTTCATTTTCTCCCTTGGCCTATTGTTCTAGGGACTTGGTAGACACTATGGGTAGGTTCACTTTTTAGAGTGTTCCTCTGCTACTTAGATTCAATTAATATGTCAAGGGGATTGATGTACACATGATTTTATATGTTGGGGGTTGAGTGTCCTACCAATCCTGAATAATTTTGAACCTTAGTGTGATGTTACCTATGCTTTTGGATATTTTTTCTTATCCAATTTTATTTTTTATTTCTATGGATTTGATATTATGTGTGACACGTGCTTTGTTTTTATATGACCACTTTTATGGATAGGAAATTCTTTGAAAATGATTTACTTTCTTTATTTTTTAAATGTGTAAAAGAGTAAAATTAAATAGATTTACATGATTTTGATATAAAAACTCCTAAAGTATATATCATACCTTATTTTATATATGTTTTTCACGTTCGGATTATTATATAGATACTTTTTATGGAACACTTAGGTGGGATCTTATTGAGCTTGTTAGCTCACACATTGCGCACCCATTCAGCGATGCATAGACCTTTGTATGTATTTCAATGTATGTAAAGGTAAGGCATCACAGTGAGGGAGCTAGGTTTTCTATTAGCTGGGTTTGGGTAGCTGGTGGTGAGATGGTGGGAGTTTTCCCATTCCATCACATGGAGTAGTCTATTGCTAGTTTTAGTTGTCCGTTGATGTTGGACTTGTACTTTTGGATGTTCTGACTGCTTTTTAGTTGTATCATTTTTTCTATCTTCTTTTAGTTATGGAATATATTATACCTTCCACTTTTAATTTTCTTATATATATATATTCCATGTTTTTCTTCAATTTGGGAAAAATAATTTCCTTGAGTTTTTATTTGATTCATGGGTGATAGTCTCCCACCCATAGGGATCAAAAACTCCCTTTAAGTATGATGAGGATCGGGTTGGGTGCTATATGAATAGTGTATCTAGGATAGTTAATGATATTTAGAACCTCATATGGGTTAGAGGTGTGTTATCCTATTGTATTCCTTGATGGATGAGTTTATTCTTAGTTTATCAAAGGTTCAACCGGTAGTGTTTCCTAGGTTTGTAGAAGAGTACCCTAATGCCTTCCCTAAAGATGTTGTATAATTACACCCTCAACAGGAGATCAAGTTTAGGATAGAGCTACATATGGGTGTTTCTATGATTTTTATGTCTTTTTTTAGGATGTAACCTTTAGATTTTCAACATCTATGGATAATTAGATGATCTCTTGTAGTGAGGTTTTATTCAGTTGGGCATGTCACCTTGGGGTGCTTCGATTTTTTTCACAATGAAGGATTATGATATTCATCATCTATGTATTGATTATTGTAACATAAATTGGGAAAAATAGAATAATTAATATCCCATTTCATGTATTTATGATTTATTTGATCAAATTAAAGGATCTAGTTGGTTCTCAAAGATCGATCTGTGATCAAGATATCATTGGTTGCAGGTGAAGGATGAGATATTCTAAATACTACTTTCTAATGTTGTTATGGGAATTATGAGTTTGTTTTAATTTCATTGAATGTGATTAATTATCTATCCATATTTATGTTATTAATGAATTCATTGTTCCAATATTTTCCATATATATTCGTGGTGGTTTCCATCAACAACATTCTTGTGTACTCTACGTCCAAGGAGGAGGACCCAAAGCATTTGCAGTCCATTTTGGGAGTTCTTTACTATCAACAGCGATTCAAGAAGCTATAAAAGTGGGATTTTTGGGATTTTTAGGTTAATTTGTTATGGTATTTCATGTACTGGTGTATACTATCTCTGGATCCTTGATCAAGGTGGTTGTTTCTTAGGCATCCCCCAATAATATTGGAGAGGTGTAGAGTTTTCTTAGTTTTGTAGGCTATTATGTGAGTTTCATACCAAAATTATCTCGAATTATAACTACTCTGATAGCCTTAACCAAAAAGGGTCATTAATTCTCATGTAATTACTAGTTATAATATTCTTTTGAGTATTTTAAGTAGAAGTTAGTTAGTTCCCCAAAGCTTCATTTTCCAGAAGAAGGATTTCAGTTTGAGGTCTACGGCGACACTTTTAATATTCTCTTGGGAAGTGTTTTGATGTAGCAGAGATCAATTGTTTATTATAGGTATCATTAGTTAAAACCCCATGAACATAACTATTCCAAACATTACCTTTATTTTTAAATAGTTGTGTTTGGATTGAAGTTGTGGTGACACTATCTGGTCTGTGGACGCTTTGTGTTTTTCACCAATCATAAGCGTCTGCGGTATTTCCTAACCCCGTATGACTTGAATTTGTAACAATTAAAGTGGATATAATTCTTATAGGATCATGAATTTTATATTTCTTATAAACTAAGAAAATGGAATGTTGTTTCTAATATGCTAATTAGTAAGTCACACAGTGATACTGTGTGTGAGTTTGGATATCCTTGGAGAGTGATGGAGGAGCTCTCCATGATGTATCTTGATATGAGAGAGTTTTATGGTAGTGTATGTCTTTTTCAGATGATTTTTTAGTCATATTTATTGAAACTAAATGGGGATTCCCAGTTTGAGGATTCCAATATAGAAGTTTTGTGAGATCGAATTGTCAATGGTGATGCTTCCGATGGTTGGTCTAACGACAAAAAATATCAGGTGTTATTTGAGGGGAGGCTTTTCATTCCTTATGGGATGAATGAGGTGGTTCTCCTTGAGTTATATATATTTAAATTAGTATTATATTCAACATTTAAAAATATTTATTGTTCTATGATAGGCCAGTTTTGGTAGCCTGGGTTTAAGTGTTCAGTTGGAGAGTTCATGTCCTGATGTTTAGTCTGTTAGAAGGTGAAGGTTGAACACCATGTTCCTGGTGATTTAATCTATCCATTTGATTTTCCTTAGTGGAATTAGGAGAAAATTTTAATGGGATTATTCATCAGTTATCCTTTATGTTAGGGTGGGTATGATGATATATGGGTGATATTAGAGTATTTCAAAAAATCAACTCACTTCTAGTGATTAATGAGTCAATATATATATAGTTGTTTTATTGAGAAGATTTCTAGAGGTGGTGGAGAGGCTTCATGGAGTTATGTGGATGATCATATCTTATCATGATTCTTGTTTTACCTACAGGGTGTGGAGAGGTCTTCAACATGATTTTGGCTCCTATTTTTTCCTTAATGCCACTTTTTATTCAAATATGGATGGTCAGACAGAGCAGACTATCCAGACTCTTGAAGACATGTTGCGTTCTTTTGTCCTAGATTTTAGATGTTCATGGCTCTACCCTTGGTTGAGTTTTCTTAAAATAATAGTTTTCACTCCACCATTAGTATAACACTATTTGAATCTTTTTATATTCAACCTTTATATTCTTCTTTATGCAGGATCAAGATTGAAGAGTTAACAATTATTGGGCTATAATAAGTACAAATCATGAAATAGATGGTTTAAGTGATTCATGAGAGGATGAAGGTGGCATAGGATCATCTAAAATCCTATGCTTACCATAGGAGGTGACCTCTAGAGTTTTATGTTGGAGAAATTTTTTTCTTAAAGGTGACTCTATATTATAGACAAAAAAGGTTTTGTTGTGGGATTAAGCTTTCTCCCCAATTTATTAGAACCTTCAAGGTGCTGGCACATGTTGGAGTCATCATATATCAAATAAAACTACCCACGTTGATAAGCTAGATTCGTGAAATCTTTCATGTGAAGTAACTTCAATTCCATCATCATAGTGATTATCACATCATCAATTGATGTTATATTGAAATTGATGATGATTTGAGCTTCTAAGAGTGACTTATAGAGATCCAGTAACACCAAGAGAAGGCATTACATGGGTGCAATATTCCCTTAGTTCAAATAGTATAGTGGCACAAAGGTGTGGAGGATATCACATGATAATGAGAGTTGAATATACATTATTATTATCATGATATTTTAATTTATTATTTCTTTATTTGTAATGATTTTTTGGTGATGAAATTTATCTATATTATGAGATAGTTTTATCCCCCATCAATCCTTATTTATATAATTGATTCTATTTGAGAGGTATCTCATCTGAGACAGTGTTTAGGAGATAGTTGTTAGTGTTGTGTAGTTTTTCACCTATTCCTCAAAGTGAGATGTTTATGATCCTATGATGGAATGATTCTTGAGAGGTATCTCACATGGTGGTTGATCATATGACACTTTCTTCATTCCACTTTCTCCAGGTTTTGTTTTAATTCTCAAGGGTTAGAATTTCTTGAGTGGTATCTGATGTAAGGTATTAAATCCTTATATCCCATTCCTGTGTGTTTTCGGGGTTGTAGGTACTGAGATGAGGCTTATAGGATGAAGGATGGGATTCAATATAAAATTTTATATGTAGAGAAGGATTTCAGCATTGAGTCTTATGTTATTCCATGGATTCCTATTGAGAGATGAGGTCGTAATGCGAATTAGGATCTGTAAAATAGAGGTTCTAGTGGGTAGGTTTGGGTTGTTCTTCTAGTTTCAATACTGTTGTGGCATGGGGTTATGTTGTGGTGTGGAACTCATTATGGTAAGTTTTAGTGGTTATAACTTTTTTGAGGATGTTACATAATAGAGTCGAGTTGTAGTATAGGACTCTTCTTTGGCAATTAGGATTCTACAACGTAGTGTTTCCTTTATACAATGATCCTTCTCCTAAATTATAATATTTAAGCATTTACCATGACATGTTTCTCAGATGTGTATTTTACCAGTCAAGTTGTGGAATAACTTCTTGACTTATGTTGTAGTTTCGTCCCATGTCAGTATCTTTGCACCATGTTTTAGGGTGCTACGCTACGATCTTATAATCTTTAGTTTACCTATAAATTACTGAGTCCCCTTAAAACTTTTCTTTATCCTAATATTTTCTATCAAAACCTAGTAACACATGAGAGTTTTTTCAAAGGCCTTTGAATCCCCTTTGATTGGATTCAACCCCCATCTTCTAGATACCAATCAGTGATGATCTGAGGTAAGTTCTATCTCTTTATCTTATGGTTTCTTATTTATTTAGTCCTATTTTCTCCTGTTATATCTTCCTATCCTATGAAATTTTATCTCATTTATTCTCATAGAATTTCTTCTTATGTTTGGTGGTGTGTTCATGGTGAGGCACCCATAGCAATCATCAGTTCCTTATGGGAGAAGGGATTATTTTCAATTTTTTTCTGTTCTCTTTCGAAGAATGTTGAAAGCCCCGAGCTAGTGGATTAATTACTTTTTCTTATTTAATGTAAAATTGTGAAGTTATCATGCTTTATATCATTGGGTAATATTGTAATTTACCTTAATGAATATTAAACTAGAAAAAAGAAAGAGTTGGTTTTGGGTTGTAGTGATTGCGTGTGTTTATGTCATGTTAATGGTTTGACTTTTGATTTTATAGATAATGAGTTATATTTATTTATTACATAGTTTAGCATGTTTTTAATTTTTATAATTGGACAAATAATGGAAGCCTAGTAATTAATATTATATAAGTAATAAATATTCATGTTTAACTATTATCATTCTTCATTATATTTATTGTAATTCAAAGTGATTCTTGGAGCATGTTTAAATAATTTAAAATTTATTGATATATGATACCTTAGGTTTCTCATGGTTATAACCTATGTCAAATGAATATGTTAATTGAAGATATTAATAATTTTTTTGTTTTCTAAAGATATTTTTGGGGGTTGAGGGAGACCGTTTTCTTATAAAGTATGGATTCCTTGGTTATAGGGACTAGATGCCCTGTTAACTATTTATTTTTTCTTGCTAACATGTGAGATTTCTCTTGATATAGAGCCTTTCTATGTGATGTGATGTTATCCTAGGATATATGATGGTTTGGTGATACATAGGTTTGTATGCTTGAGTTTTTGGCAGTAGTTAGCTCCTATGATGGTGGGATGGATGGTTATATGCATAGTGGTATCAGGGATGGTGATAAGACTAATGGAGTGAGTTGAAGTTGGGTTTTACAATTATTTTTTTCATTGGTAGTTAAGATGATTTCTTGTTAATGAATCCACTTTAATGGAAATATTTCTAGGTTTCTTGTTTATACATTCCTTTCCTCACTACTTAGAATAATTGGTTTTGTATAGCTATGCATATTTTATGGTAGGTTAGGATTAGTCCTAGAGTACATGAAATTATGGAATAGTAATGTTAAATAATCTAACTCATTGGGTTATAGGCTCAATATAATGATGAAATGATGATAATTCTTGAATAACCTTGTAGGAAGTTGGATTATTCATCTAGGGAATAGAATAAAAATGGTAATTATGTAAAATGAAATTTTTATCTTATGCATTAATTAAAAGTCACTTTAAATGTTTGTGTGATTATAGGATATCTAGTCTTAGAATTGTAAGCTAGGTGTCCAATAGATGATATATGCAGTTGAGGTTAAGGCCAAGTGGTTTCCCTTAATATGGTTGTGAGCTCTATATATTCCTTAAGTTATGTGATTTCATATGCTACCCCACCCATGCCGGTAGGGAGACCGACACTAGTGGACTTTATAGGGTGTTTTCCCCAACATCTTGGTTGTCAAGGATGGATGGTTGACTTCCCCCTCTCCCCTACTCTCTTATCCTGGTAGTATTATGTACTTGTAGTCATGGTGGTTATATTTCTCATATATATGTATAGAAGGACGTAATAGTTTGTGGTTATTTCATATGCATGTTTCTCTAGATATAGTATCCTAGTGATTATTATAGGTATGTTGTGTATGAGTTTTGATAGATTTAGGTATAATACATAATGTATAGACTCTGGTGGCTCCCATAAGCTACTTTATTACTATCTGGATATGTGGATGTTAATGGTGAGATTATGTGATGCATAGGGTTTAGGTTCTTATATAGTTTCCTTTGATTCATGAAACTCATTTGGAGAGAGATAGCTTAGGAATTGTGATGTTGGGGAGATAGTGGAAAAACTAGTGGGCATGTGGTAGTTGGGTACCTTCATTACATATTATGTTGGATATTATATTATTACTTGTATGTAATACTTGGTGAGAGTGTCATGCCCTGACCTCGGATACTTCTTCATTTTATCCTTTTATTGGTCTCAGGTCATTTCATCGAGGTATGGGTTGAGCACTGGTTTAAATTTTTTGAGGTTTATAATTTTGGTGGGTTTTGGGTCAGTGCACGAGCACCATACAGTTATCAGTAACCATGTAGTTGACCCAGGTGACTGTGTGGTTGCCTAATATTTAAAATAAATAAAATTTTATGAAAATAAAATTTAAGGAATGTTTTAGTAATAATAATAATAATATTACTACTACAATTATTATTATAATTAAGTTATTATTATTTTTAGTATTATTATTATTATTATTATCATTAAGTTATTATTATCATTATCATTATTATTTTCATTATTATTATTACTAATATGGGTATTAATATTATCATAAATATTATTATTCATAAGATGATTATTTATTATATTTATTATTATTATTATTATTTTAACTATTTTTCCTTTTTTTGGAACCCTAATTCTACCCCCTTGTGCAGCCTGATCCCCCCCCCACTTCCCCTGCATGTTTCACTTGACCACCCATCCCTCTCCCCTTGCATCTTAGACCTACCTCCTCCCTCTAGTGAACCCACCCTTTCGGGTGCACCTCCCACCACCGGTAGTGCCTCGTGCTTCCTCCTTTAGTTTGCGCAGCCCTCCCCCCTTCCATGCAGAACTACCCAGTGCACTCCCCTCTCCGGTTGGACCAACCCAGTGTGTGAATCTCTTTTGACCATCCAACCCAGTACGTGGCCCGCCTATTTTGGCCGTACCTCCTCTCATCGGTAGTAAATTATCTATTTAGTGCATTTTTCTTCTTATTTTTGCGGTTTTCTTCATCTTGGACAAACCCTAATCATTGGGGTTCATGTTGGTTCACTTTTTCTCAATGTTTAGGGTGTTCGAATCATTCCCCAGGGTTTAATCTTCCTCCTATGAGGGTTTTGTTACAATAGATCACCTTTTGAGGGAGGTTAATTTATGCATTTCCTTTCCAAATAATTTCATTGATACTTTCATTCTTTCAATTAATTTTTGTGAACTTTGTTCGCATCTCGTTAACAAACTTGGTTAAATGATTGTGGTGTTTTTATGATGACTTTATTTGTTAAAAATAAGTTTTGAGTCGATTCTTGGTTTATGCCTATATATGTCTATGCTAAATGTGTTTTATTAGGTACCAAATCTTGTTTTGATAATTTTTAAAATATTATTTTCACCATAATAAAGTTTGTAGTTCTTTTATTATTGTGTTTTCGTGTTATTTGAATTTATTAAAAATAGGTTTTTAGGTGATTCCTTTCTTATGCTGAGGTGAGGGTTTGATTCAGTTTTTCATGATTCTTCTTTTTTAGGGTTGTTTGGAGGGGGTATAGAAACCCATTGGCCCTTTTTCCAACATCTTCCACTGAAGTTGAGGCGGTTTGGGTCGATTCGCTCTGCCACCATCGTTTTGGCGGAGTTTCGATCTATTTCGAAGGCAAACACACATATTCCCAAGTATGGATATATATAAATATATATATATATTGTGTGTGTGTCCCCTAATGGTGCAGAGAACATGTGCGTTATTTTAGATATATATATCTATATATATTTAAGTGTGTGTGTGCAAGCGGGCTGCTGCCTGAGTTAGAAAGCTTTGGCATGGCCATCCTTTGAGGTAGGTTTTCCCATGCACTTTCCTTTTTAATTTAAGATTTGTTATTTTCATGATTTTCAAACCTTCTATGACTAATAAATATTGATATGTGATTCTTTGTCTAAATGTTTGGTATGAAAATAGAATTTTTAAGACTTGTTTTGTGATAATTATACTTGTTTTTCTAAATTAGTGCACACCAAATGTTCATGAAATGCTCAGTTAGCTTTTGTGAGTAGATTACAATATGTAAAATGTGGTTTGGATTTTTTAATAACTATTTAGTATGTGAAATTATGATTTGGCGTTTCTTGAAAGATTTTTTCAAACGGTTTTAAGTTAAAATAAGTGTGTATTTATCTTTTGAAATTAGTTTGACATGTGATGATGAATTATGGCCTGGTTGGCATTTTCATAAAAAAATGGTTTTGGTTTAAAAGTGAGAAGGAAATATTTTGAAGGATTTATATAAATGTATTTATATGTAATTTTTTTGTTTTATTCGCCTTATTGAAAGATAGATTTAATTTTTTGTAAATGTTGTTTTAGTGAAATATTTAAGGGAATGTTTGGCCACTTTGTGAAATGTGTAAGGGACCGTTTGGCCACTTTAGATTGTATTTTTGATGAAAAATTCTTATTATGAAAAGAACCATTGTATGTTCACATTACATGTCTCAAATAATGGATGTGATGTCCTCACTATGAAATCCTCTTGATCCATTATCAGGGTTCCTCAGTTGGAACCCTTTGTGTTCTATTTGTTTTAAGGCATGAGATTAGCCCTTGGGGAGACTCAGGGTGTGGCATGTTGTGAATTATTATTATTATTATTATATATATCTTGTGATTGGATTCTTGGATGGAATTATTTGGCTCACCCCTATTATATACATGAGACTTGGGAACCTGGCATATTGATAGAATTATCTAAGAATGGTTTACGCACTGGTAGTTCATGTAATGACTAGTGTTTCATATTAGGTGGATATATTTGGGTTTATTGTATGGTATTGGTCCCCTCAATCTATCTTGAGTTATGGTGGCTGGGCATTTGGTCGTTTTTGATTTCATCATGTGTGGCATGCTACCGGGGATGGGGTCTCATGTGTTGGTAAGTTATGGATTGTTCTTGATCTCTTGGGTTAACCTATGTCTATTAGCTCTTAGTTTCTAATAGTGATGAATGTGGTACTTGTAAGTATATTTTCATTTCCCATATTATGTAAATATTTTAGTGCCTACTTGTGTAGTGTCTACTTGGAAGTGATGTGTTGGTTTCTAAAAGCTTAAGAAAAATGTTTTAAAGTCAACGTGTTTTATAATATTTCATGCCATCAAAAATGAAGAGTATCAATGCCCTTTATAAAATATTAACAACACACTAATATAATTAAATTGCTTTTAGAAATTATTAAGGGCAATGAGTTTTACTTTATTTTTGAGTAGACGTGTAGAAAAGTATACTTTTATATATTATAGTTAAAACTTGAAAATTTATGTTTCTATTATTTTAAGGTAAGTGCATTTGGAATAGATTATTGGGCTAGCCTACTGAGTTTTAATACTCACAAATATAGTTTTATCTTTTTTTTTATCTTTGGGTGCTATGTATTTCTTGGATTCAATCACAGTAGTGCGGCGTTGGTTTGAGGTTGGTGGTGACCCATAGGGTCACATGGATGTATGTGCAGTTTTATTTTTCTTTCCGCTGCTAGTTTTCATTTTTATAGTTCAGTTTATATTTATTTATTTATATTTTATTTATGGGAAAAATTATTCCCACATATTTAATTGTTATGCTCGACACTAGTTTTCAGTCTGTGGGGATCAGTAATGCCCTTTGGGCCTTGTCGTGGGCCAACTCGGGTGATCGGTTCAGGGTCGAACTTTATTGGTTTGTGAAAAAATGGTATTATAGGAGGCCCTTGTTATTTGGTGTGTCTAGTAAATGTAGAATAGGATCATCAAGAATCAGGAGGTAGGTATAGAAATGGAGTCATGAACCCTTTCTTGTACTGATCCTTAAGTTACCAGGGATAGTCCAGGGCTTGATTCTTTTGTCTTTGTTTTGGATTGAGGAATATCAATGGAGGCGATCGGTTATTATGTTGTGATCCCACATGGAATAATGACCCATGTGGAGATTGAGTACATGTTTCAAGAACCTATAATTTTTTATGCTTACTTGGGGCATAGACCATTACCATTTCATTGGGTTAAGCATAATAGATAGTTCCTCATTCCAGTGGTTCATTATGAGTTTTATTCCATTTGGCCCTTGTTGGTGTAAGTGTGCTTTTGAAATTGAAGGTGGAATCTAAAATGAAATTGTTTTCTCTAAAATGGTTTTAAATTGGTAAAGTGAGTTCTAAAATTGAAAGTTTTTTGTATTGAAAAGTTAGTAAATTATTGGGTTTTGATGAGTAAAGGAATGATGTGAACCTTGGTATTCCTTATAGAGAATCACATGTGTGTGGGTATGTATGGAAATTGTGTGGGGAAATTTTTCATGGAAAATGTGGATGGACATGGATGGACACACATGTGATGATTCATAGGATTCTGTGGGTGTGTTTTGAAACATAAAGGGTTTGGAAATTAGTTTTTCCTTAAGGAGTGATTTTTTGGCTTGTGAAAAGTGGATTTTGTTTTTTGAAAATGGATTGGGATAAGACATGTGTGAAAATTTAAATTAAAATGGTGGTTTTGAAAAAGATTATTTTGGTGGTGTTAGTATTTATTTGGATTATCGTCTGGTTGTCTCAGCTCAGGGTGTTATTTTCAATTGTGTTTTGGCATGATGCCAGTTTCGGTTTTGTGTTCCTCTTGTTGTTCAGAGTATGCCAGAAAAATGGTCCCTAATGTTTTTGATGATTCATTCCTAGTTTCTAGTTCATTTTTGGTGTCACCTATTCGTCAAAGTGATAAAGTACCATTAGAGGCAATGAAGTTGTCTGAAGTAAGTAGAGCATGTCTTTGGGTTTTTGGGAACTCCCAAGGTTGTTAAATTTCATGTTGTCTTGGGTTTGTTTGTGGATCTATTTTTGGACTAGTGTAGGTTGTATGTATCATCATCCTTGGAATTTTGGGTGAAATGGTAAATTTCCGAGGATACCTTCCTCTAAGGGTTATACCTGAGGAGGTGAAGTTATAGAAGGTGCTGATGTTATGTGATGTTCAGTAGGTCCAACGATCAGTAAAAGTCTATGCTGACCACTTTAAAGAGATGGTTCCTCTTTTTGTTTGGAGTTATCGCCCATAGATTATGGGAATGGTGCTCCCATCCAGTGAAACCTGTTTCGAGAGGTTGGTGTATGGGACATTTTTATAGGGGTCAGTTCTTGGGGTGTATTTAATGGTGGTTATCTTTTGTGAGGGTTCCCCATCTAGAGAGGAGCGCATACCAAAGGAACCTATCTATAAGAATCTATCCTTGTTGGTTTTGACACCTAGTTCATTAGAAATATTTCTAGTGTGCCATCGCTATGGAAACTTCAGACATTCCAATCCATCTTGTCACACCCCTCTGATGTCTTTCCATCGTTTTGGCAGTTCAGGTCAATGGGGGAAGTTTTGTAGTAAGCGTCGTTTGAGGAAGGAGTTCTGATCAGGGGATGCAAGTGCCAAAATGTGAGTTAGGAGATGCTACGACCATCATATCCCCAACCACAGGTCTCGGGTGAAGCTCACACATAGTTAAGAGTTGTTGATGATGTGTGAAACCATGGCTTGGGTTATGTTTCTAGCTTTGGAGTGGAAATATTTGAAATTTCCTTATTTTAGTCTTGTTTTACTTGTAAGTTCATCCTTTTTTGTATTGGTATGAGGAACTATCTTTATCGCAATCCAAGAGGTTGTGCCTTTTCTAAGTGTGGCGTCTCTAAATCGTTCGTTTTCTTTGAGGGGTGTTTGGACCATGGATGAATGGGTCTATTTTGGTTTTGGTTTTGGTTTCATCTATATTTATTTAGAGATTTTTGGGTGTTTTGAGATGGGTGGATGATGTTTTTGGTCCACTGTCTAGTTCAGGTTTCTTTTCATGGGTTCAGTGGTGTTGTTGTTCGCCCTTATGTGGAGGGATTTTAGTTCTTATAGGAGATATCCCTTGTTCTGGTGTTTTGGTATATCGAGTTTCCTTGTAATAGGCCTCTTATTTAAATCCTAGTGGTTGAGTTGTTCCATTAGAATTTAGGTAGTTTGTTGAGTTTGGGTTAAGAGTTCCTTATTTTCAGGTTTCGGTAAGGTTGTTGTTTGGGTAGGTTTGGGTTAGGAGTTCCCACATTAGCCCCTCCCTGGGGTGGTGTGCTCGGATTTTAAAGTTTCTATGTTAGTGAAATTATTATGGTGGGGAGAACCCTCTCATGTCCCCCCCTCAGTCTTGGGATTCAGTTTCTTCTTGAATCAGTCAGGTGTGACCTGCGGAGAGAAAGGTCATCCTACAGTTTACGACATTCCCAAGTTTTGATCGTGCATGAACTTAATTTATGATCATATTCTAGTTTGGTGAATTTTTGGGGGTATAAAGTATCTGTTGTGGGGAGAATTGTCGCATCCTGACCTTATATACTCTTTCATTTTATTCTTTTATTGGTCTCAGGTCTTTTCATAGAGGTTTGGGTTGAGCGCTGTTTTAAAATTTTCAAGGTTTGATAATTTTCGTGGGTTTCAGGCTAGTGCACAGACACCACATGGTTAGCGGTAACCATGTGATCTGCTCGGATGACCGTTTGGTTGCCCAATATTTAAAATAAATGAAATTTTATGAAAATAAAAATTAAGAATGTTTTAGTAACAACAACAAAAATGACAATAATAATTATATTATTATTATTATTATTATTATCATTAAGTTATTATTATTTTTAATATTATTATTATTCTCAATATCATTAAGTTATTATGATCATCATCATCATCATCATCATCATTATTATTATTATTATTAAGATGGGTATTAATATTATCATAAATATTGTTATTAATAATATGATTATTTATTATTATTATTATTATTATAACTATTTTCTTTTTTCTTTTTTTAGGAACTCTAATTTTACCCCCCCTGTGTGGCGCAACCCCCCCAACTACCCCTGTGTGTTATGCACGACCACCCAGCCCACTCCCATTGCATCATAGGCCTCCCTTCTCCCTCCTACAAACCCTCCATTCTAGTCACACCTCTCTCCATGACATCACCTCCCCTCATCCTCCTTCGGCTTGTGCGGCCATCCACCCTTCCCTACGGACCACCCCAGCGCGTTCTCCTCTTCGACCAGACCTCCCCAGCATGTGGCCCTCTTTCAACCAGCCACCATGTCATATGAACCCCCTATTTTGGTCGTACCTCCTCTCTCCAGTGATGAATTATCTATTCAGTGCGTTTTCTTCCTATTTTGGGGGGTTTTCTTCATCTTATCCAAAACCAAATATTTGGGTTTCATGTTAGTGCATTTTTTTCAATGATTATGGTTTGAAGATCATTCCCTGGGATGTACTCTCCCTCCTCTAAGGGTTTTGTCGCAATTGAACACCATTGAGATAGGTGAATTCACATATTTACTTTCTAAATCATTTTGTTGATACCTGTGTTCTCTCAATTAATTCGTTAAACTTGGTTCACATCTCATTAACAAACTTGGTTAAATGATTGTGGTGTTTTTTGGATTATTTTATTTGTTAAAAATATGTTTTGAGGTGATTTTTGGTTTATGCCTATATATTTTTATGATAAATGTGTTTGATTAGGTGCCAAATATTATTTTTATAATTTCTAAAATATGATTCACACCATCATGAAGTATTTATTTAATTTATTATGGTGTTTTTGTGTTGGTTGAATTTGTTAAAAATAGGTTTTTGGGTGATTTCTTACTTATGCCTAGGTGAGGGTTTGATTCAGTTTTTCATTATTCTTCCATTTTTAGGGGTTTTCATAGGGTTTCTTGAGACCCATTGGTCTATGTCTAGTAATCACTACCAAAGGCAAGGCGGTTCGGGTCAATTCGCTCCACCGCCATCATTTTAGGGGATTTGTGATTAGTTTCGAAGGCGGACACACCTATTCCTAAGTATGGATATATATAAATATATACATCTTCTGTGTGTGTGTACCCTTATGTAAGGGGGAACACATGCATAATTTTAAGGATATATATATATATATGGAAGTGTGTGCGTGTGATCGGACTATTACTTGAGTTACAAAGCTTTGGCTTGGCCATCCTTTGAAGTAGGTTTTCCCATGTACTTGTGTTTTTAATTTAAGAATTTTTAGTTTCATAATTTTTAAACCTTCTATAACTAATAAATAATGATATGTGATTCTTGGTCTAAATGTTTTCTATGAAAATGGTAGTTTTAATCCTTGTTTTGTGATAGATAGACTTTTTTTCAAAATTAATTCACACCAAATGTTTGACGAAATGCCTGGTTGGATTTTGTGATCATATTACAGTATATAAAGTGTGGTTTGTCTTTGTTAATAACTATGTATCATGTGAAATGATGATTTTGGGTTTCTTAAAAAAGTTTTTCAAATGGTTTTAAGTTAAACGAAGTGTGTATTTATCTTTTGAAATCGGTTTGACATGTGATGATGAATTATGGATCGGTTGGAATTTTCATAGAAAATGGTTTTGGTTTGAAAGTGAGATGGAATTATTTTTAAGGAGTTATATAAATGTATTTATATGGAAATGGTCTGTTTGATGTCTTTTCTTGAAAGATTGATTGCATTTTTGGTAAAGGTTGGTTTTGTGAAATGTTTAAGGTCCCATTTGGACACTTTGTGAAAATGATGAAAAATGTTTATTATGAAAACCTCCATTGGATGTTCTCATACCTTTTCTCAAATATTGGATGGTATTTCTTCACCGTAGAATCCATAGGATCCATTATCAGGGTTCCTCGATTGTAACCCTTTGTGTTCTATTTGTTTTAAGGCGTGTGATTGGTCCTTGGGGAGACTCGAGGTGAGGCCTATTGTGAATTATTATTATTATGTATATCTTGTGATTGGATACTCGACTAGAATTAGTTGGATCACCCTTATTATATACATGATACACGGGAACCTAGAATATTAAGAGAATTATATGAGAACAGTTTTTGCACTGGTAGTTCATGTACTGACCGATGTCCCATAGTAAGTGGATATATTTGGTTTTATTAATATGGAATTGGGCCCCTAAGTCTGTCATGAGTTAGGATGGCCAGAAATTTTTGTTTTTTTATTTCATCATGTGTGGCATGCTACTGCAGATGAGGTCTTATGTATTGGTATGTTCTGGATTGTTCTTAATCTCTTGGGTTCACCTATGTCTATTAGGTCTTAGTTTCTTACAGTGATGAATGTGGTACTTGTAGGTATATTTTCATTACCCATGTTATGTAAATATTTTAGTTCTTGTTTGTGTAGTTTCTACATGTAATTGATGTGTCGGTTTCTAAAATTTTGTGAAGAATGTTTTAAAATCAAGGTGTTTTATAATCTTTTGTTCCATAAAAAATTAAAATCATCACTTCCCTTTCTAAAATGTTAACGAAACACTAATATAATAAACTTGATTTTGGAAATTATTAAGGGAAATTAGTTTTAATTTTTTTTGATTAGACATGTAGAATATATTACTTTTATATATTATAGTTCAAACTTGAAAATTTATGTTTCTTTTATTTTAAGGTAAGTGCACTAGGAATAGATTATCAGGATACCCTACTAAGTTTTAATACTCACCCCTATGGTTTTATACTTTTTTTAATCTTTTAGAGTCGTATCTTTCTTGGATTCAGATGCAGTAGTGCGACGTTGGTTTGAGGTTGGTGGTGACCCGCAGGGTCATATAGAGGTATGTGAAATTTTATTTTTCTTTATAATACTATTTTTTGTTTTTATACTTCAGTTTATATTTATTTATTTATCTTTTATTTATGGGAAAAAAATTTCCCACGTATTTAATTTTGATTTCCGACACTAGTTTCCATCCCGTAGGGATTAGGAACACCCTTCGGGCCTTACCGCAGGCCAAATCAAGTGACCGGTTCAGGGTCAACCTAGGTAGGTTCATCAAAGAGAGAGCCATAGTGATGCTAGGAACTTAGTATACTTGATTAGGTGATTATTTAGTTTTACTTTCTTATTCATCAACCTTTATATGATCTCTTTATATTTTTCACAAGAGGATTCAAGGAGGATCCTATAGAGTATACTTTTTATACTCACTCTAAATCCATATAAACTATTTTTCATGATCTCAGGATCTATTTGGTGATTGAGATGGACATTACTTGCTCATGGAGTTATTTATGAGATGTTTGGGATTCAAGGTTACTACTGAAGAATTTCATTTGGTACTTGTATCTTCTTTTGTACCTGTCCAGTTGTATGGAATTACATGCATGTATTGAGATATTTCTTTACTTTTTTATGAGTTTGAGTTGTTTTGTGGTATCATCTTATCTTTTTTTCCTAATTCTTTTTAGAGGGAAATGCCTTCCATATGTTGATATAATATACCCTTGGTTTTATTCACTAACCCATGACCTATTGGAGGTGGGATTTGGGTGTTATTATCTCACTCCCTTCATTGTAATCCCATGAGGGGTACCTTTGGTAGGAGGGGTCATGATAATGTTACTCTATTGCTTGTGCATGTGCCTTTTTCATTATATAAGAAGCTATCGAAATTCATTGTTGCAACAATAGTGGTTTTGGGATTTCAAAGAGAAATTTTTATCCCCATTCATGCAAGGTCATATTCATTTTATTCTATCCTTTATAGTGGTGAGATTGATCTTCCTACCAATATTAATAGAAATTTTCTGGTGGTCCCATGAATTATTAATTTCAGTATGAGTGGGTGAGGTTCTGTCTGATGAGGGATACGTGAGTGCAACACCAAAAAAATGACACATTTATAAATGTGAACAATACCCTAATGTCATGATCCCATAATAGAGTGTCTCCCCATATGGATTTTCTTCTTATATATAGGATCAAGGACCATGCCATGATCATGTTTCTTAGGCCTTCCTTAGCCAATGATCACCATGGCTCCCCTCCCACTATTGTCAAACCATGTCAACTCTTTCTCTTATATGATAGCTTAGAAACTTCATAAACTCTATTTACTCCATGTGTGTCCTCTTTATTTTAGTGATAAGCCACCTTTTTTAATTTGAAAAAATATATTTTTTTAATTTATAAAATCTCCTCAAGATCCACTATTTTATATCCCATTTATAAAATTTTCTTTCAAATGTATCCTACCATAAATAACATAAAATAATAACAATTAGGCCAAAATTATCAATTAAATTCTAAAGTTAATCGAATTAATTAAAAATATGTTTCCTAAAATTCAGGCATCTGTTTACCTTCCAGAATTTTTGGGCACTTGTAACTCAGAATTTCCCCTATTTATTATTTTCTTAATACAAGTTTGTAGAATCCCCATTATTGATTAGGGTAATTCATATACCACATAAATTATTTTATTATCACTTCATTTTGTGTTGTTTTTTCTTCTTATTATTCATTTAGTTATATAATATCTTTTCTAGTGTGTGATGCATTTATATATGGTGACTTTATAGCCTAGTTCCTTTGTTTGGTTTCTAAGGGGAGTGTGATTTGTTTTGGAAGTTCCATAACTTATTCCAAAATTTGAGGTTCTGGAGGATAAATTTTAGATCATGGGATATGAAACAATACGTTGTATCATATTTTGGTTATAGGGTTTGGTATAGCCAGACACTTGTTAGGTATTCAAAGCTTGAAGTTGAGCAGTTTTTAGATCTCAACCTTATTAGAGGCTTTTGATATCCAGTTACCACCTGTATGATTTTTCAATTTAGTGAGAGTTTTGTTTACAAAATTATAATGCTGGAAGAAGGTAGGTTCAAATTGATAATTTCAATGGGATAGATTTTAGATTCTAGAGGATATAGGTAGAGAACTCTCTGATATAGAAAGATCTAGTGCATCCATTGAAGGGAGTCAAATCAGAAGTGATGCTAAATGAAGAGTGGGAAAAGCTTGACTGGAAGGCCCTAGTATTTTTTTAGATGACATTGGAATGAAATTCATCCTTCAATATCTAGGAAGTGAAGACCGTTGTTTAGTTTATGAACACACTTTCCAATATGTATGAGAAGCCAACCAATATGAAAAAAGTGTTTCTCAAAAATCAACTTATTGACATGAATATATCAAAAGGAATGTTAATGTTAGATCATTTCAATGAATTAAATATTATTCAAATCTATTTAGTGGTATAGGTGACAATTCAAGTTCATGATTTGGGTTATAGTCAATTAGAACTCATTTAACCCAAAACTGAACCTAACCCATTTAATTAAATCGGCTAACCCATTCAAGTAAATTGGTTAAACCATCTAGGTAAATGGAATAACCCATATAAACCAAACTTGTTTAACCTAAACCCAAACCCAATCCATCTAACACATTTAATCAAACCTAGCCTTCTTAACTCATGTGTCCTGAGTAACCTAACACATGTATCCCACATAACCCATGTACCCCAACTCATGTAATTCATATAACCTAAGGAAAATATAAAAATCAAGGGAACCAATGGCGGGAGAGGAATAAACCCCCAACCGTCAGTTTCCATGGATATAATTGGAATATATATTCTATGCATTATGACTATCATATTTGTATAATATATATAAATATATTTTTTATTTAAAATAAATTAAATGGGATACATGGGTTATGATGAGTCAACCCAAACATGACTCAAATATTATTTATTTCAAATCGGTTGACCTGATTACAACCTAATCCCATGTACACTCAATATAAACTTCTGTAAGACTCAGGTTGATGGGATGGGTTCACATGTCAAGTCATAAATTTCCACCACTAGTTGGAGGCCATGAATATAAAATTTATAGGGGCATTGGGCATGTTGATACTTCTATCATCATTATCATATTTGTAAGAACCTAGATCTTCTTTTCAGGTATGTTTTTTCTTTTCTGGTCATTTTTGAGAAAAGGAGGAAATTCTAGAAATTTTTGAAGTACATGTCGTGTACTTTATGAGTACACGTCGTGTAACAACCATGCACACGGCCGTGTGGGGGTGACTTGGAGGCTGCCTAAAGCGGAGTACGGAAATGGAAATTACACGACATGTACTTTTTTTTTCATTAAATGCATTGGGGTCGCATCTAATTGCCAGAACCATCTTCTTATAGGTTTTCTTCATTCAAGAGAACCCATACAGCCGTGATCCTTCTACGAACCCCTGAGCCTCCATCCGATCTCCGATTCGACCGCTGTCGATTGCGTTGGGATCTCCTCAGTAATCTCTCTCTTTTGGTTGATCTTTGTTTCATGATTCATATTCTTCCTCAAGTTATCCTTCATTGAACGTTTTAGATGTTTTTGTATATATACCACATTCTAGGTCGATCCAAGGGTCGATGCCTGAGTATATTGATCTCAAAATGCCGAGGTAGGTGGTTTGTGCCTTTAGGTTGAAAGCCTTTGAGAATTATGTGCAATTATGCCCAATACCCTTGAACAAGGTATTGTGCATTTACCGTTTTACCCCTGTTGATTTCCTGCCATGCTTGTATGCTTGTGTAGAGGTAAATTAGATATACTTAGAGTTGATTATTGTGATTTGGATATTTTACCCATGCATGATCTGTTTACAACCATTTGGTCCTACTTAGCCTTTTGGCCGCCTTTCCTGTTTTCCATGCCTATTGCTGTCGAGTGGAGAGTTTGTATTCTGACATGCTTGATATGTTGTAGACTGGTTATCCAAGTAGTTCTGTAGATTTACTTTGGCCATATTTCACTACTATGCTCGTTGACCTACACAGGGCCATGAGAACCTGGTGTAGTAGACTATAAGGGGAATTGACCAAGTAAGCTTCCTCAGAGAGTCTTTGAGAAATTTAGGCTATAAGGGGGATTGACCAAGTGAGATTCCTTAGAGATCCTAGGACCACTTGGGGATATAAGGGGAATTGACTGAGTGAGATTCCTCAGAGAGTCCTTGACTACTTTAGACTATAAGGGGAATAGACCGTGTGAGATTCCTCAGAGAGTCTTTGAATTACTTGAATGACTTGGGGCTATAAGGGGAATTGAACGAGTGAGCTTCCTCAGAGATTCCTTGACCTTGGGGATATAAGGGGAATTGACCATGTGAGATTCCTCAGAGAGTCCTTGACTATCTTAAACTATAAGGGGAATTGACTATGTGAGCTTCCTCAGATAATCTTGTTTTACCTTTGACTATAAGGGTAATTGACTGTGAGAACTTCCCTAGAGAGACTTTTTATATTCATATAACTGAACCAGAGGGGATAGGATATGTGCACTTCCTAGAGGGTTTCTATGCTTGAATAGTTGTTTTAATATGTGGAATTGTTTTTACTGAGTACTTTCTTGTTTACTGCTTCTGTACTTTTAACTGCCATATATTCACTGACTGTTAGGCACAGATCTTTGGGTGGTTGCCTACTGGGATTTAGTATCACACCCTGTTTGGTCCATGATTTTGGGCCCAAATAGATTATATTTTTGTAGGTATAGACAAGAGAATGCGCCATTATACTTTAGGTACTTGACTTGTTGTGGAGTTGGAGAGTATGAGACCAAGCTGAGGCTTGCGATGCTGAGGAGCTATTATATGTTTTCCTTTTGTACTTTGGTTTAGTAATATTTGTATTCCAGCATTGTGATTTGTTTAGATGATTCCTTATACACATGTTACCATGCATCATTTATATATGTGCTTCAATTTTTTGTTATTCCAGTCTTCCACTATTACTGTTGTTGGTACATTTACTGCTTCCACTATTGTGTATTTGTTTCCCTTCTATTGTATTAATCTGCCAATGAGGAAATGTTTTCCCCACCATCACACCCATGGCCCTCGTTGCTAGTCGGAATCCTCTATAGTTTGGGGAAATGCGCTTGAGGCCATGTGACCAACCGGGTATAGGGCGCATCTAGGTGGCTTCCAGAACCAAGACGTTACAAAGTGGTATCAGAGGAATTATCTTCTCTTAACATACTGTTTGGAGACCTTAGCCAGGGATAGGACAAAATTGATACTTGGTAATAAGTTGTGACTGGGAGTAGCTAACCCATGAACAGGGAAAATCCAATATACCTTGTTTAATTGTAATTTTTCTGGGTTTTCAATTATTACAGTTGATTTGATTTCACCTTGAGTGATTCACATGATTTGTGCTATTATTGTTGATGTTATTGAGGTTCTACTTCTGTTGCAACCCAATGAGAGGAGGGTATACCATCTCATGAATCGTATAGGCACTTTCTAGGGATCACATTTCATACATTCTTGTTATGCCATATAGGATGCATTAGCAATTTCATGTTGTTGTGATAGGTGTTGTTCTAGATATGCATTCTGTTATGATAGATGTCGTGATAAAATACCTTTTGTTTGATAGGGTATTTTTGTGTAAGGTTTTGTTTGAATGAATTCCAAACTTTGGTTCTTGAGGTTTTATGGGCCCTCATGGACTGGAATTTGGTGGATCATTGCCTTGTTTTCCATGTTATAATGTGTATAAGATACCAAACTTTGATTCGTGGGGATTATGGCCCCTCACGGATCAGAATTTGGCACTTTCAGTGTTCGTTTTAGTGTTTTATGGGCTCCGGAGTAGTTTTTGAGGCTTACTGTTCAAAAAAACCTAGAATACATTTCGTGTAATGTTAAATACATGCCGTGTGTTCTTCTATTTGGGAAGAAATTATTTTTTAAGTACACGCCATGTACTTTATGTACACGTCGTGTACTTTATGTACACACTGTGTAGTCTCTAACCATTTCATAGGCCATGTGGGTAGAGACATGGTATGGGGACAGTCTAGTGGGAACACACCATGTACTCATCGAACACACCCTGTAGTGTCAACCCTGTTTCCACCTTTGTAACTAACAACACAGACAGATAAACCTCAAGCTATACACACCGTGTCAGGATTGAACACGCCGTGTAGTCTGACCCAGGTACCCAGCCGTGTCACGAACAACACGGGTCGGTGTTATCCTTTCACATACACATCGTGTCCTCATTGAACACAATGTGTAGTGTGATCTGTGTGTCAGGCCATGTCACTAACAACATGGGCCAAGTGAAGCTTGTCTAGTACACGTTGTGTTTACCGTGAACACGCCATGTAGTATTGTCTTAGGAGAGCCCTGTGGATTAACTGTGTATAAGGACTCGGGCATGGGAAGAGGATTCAAGTACACGCCATGTGTTAAGACAACACGATGTGTGTTTGGGGTGTTACATGACCAGCTTAGGCAGGAGTACATGCCCATGTAAATGACTTAGAAAAACACACCGTGTAGGAAATGTACATGTCGTGTAGTCATGTTTTGTAAAACTTGAGTGATTTCTTTCTCCTTTTCCCTTCTTAAACTTCTATTTTTTAGTACTTTTTAATCTTGATCTAAGGTGTGCGCTTGAACTTACAGGGTCGTGCCACCGAGATGTCCTCCGATTGTACGCCAGTAGCCAGGCGGTGATCAGACATCGGACATGGTTGATCAGTGACTACCTGCAGATCCTCCTGTCATGCCAGTCTTGTCACCAGCCCTTATACCCGACATAGGTGCATATGCAAAGTTCAAAGAGGGATTTTTGAGGATGATGCAGACCTTTCAGGGAGTGTCGCCTTCTGCCCCGTCAATGGCATAATTGACGCGGGTCTTTCAGTAGCAGCATCCTCCCACTTTCTCAGGGGATGGAGGACCCTAGGCTGCAGAGTCATGGCTAGAAGATACACTGAAAATTTTCGAGCATATAGAGATACCTCTAGAGAATAGGGTGATGGTCGCTACCTACATGCTTCAAGACTCCTCCAAGAGGTGGTGGGATGTGATATCATAGGTGGGACTCCATCAGAATATGTATTGAGATGAGTTTTGGTGCATCTTCTACGATTAATTCTATTTGGAGACCTTGAGGGCCGATCGGGACCGAGAGTTCATGAGTCTGGAGCAGGGTACTCTTACTATTATGGAGTATTCCTCTCTCTTCACAGAGATGCAAATTTTCATGCCTCTTCTAGGAGGTGATGATTTGTTACTTGTAAGGAAGTTTGAGGATGGTCTGAGGTACGACATCTAATCTCAGGTGAACATCTTCAGGCTGACTTCGATATCCTCTATCGTCAACCAGGCGCTGATTACAGAGCGTAACTTAAGTGATTTTGGAGCTGTGATCCAAGGAATTTCGGCATCCAGAGATAGTATTCCTCCTACTGATAGAAAGAAGCATCGTAGGGAGACTGCACGGGGAGATCAGGGTAGGCAGGATGCATCTTTTGGTAGCCATGTGGTGTGATTCCAGTGCAGGAAGAGAGAGCATATGAGGTCACATTTCTTGAGGGACCTGGTGGAGTGCCGATCTTGTAAGAAAATAGTTCACCTTCAGCATTTCTGTCAGTTCTTCTCACTAGCAGCTAGTGACAGGGGTTCTTCTATGACTCTGCATTCAGGAGCAGCACCACCAGTTTCTCACCAGTATGAGAACTGGAGTTCTTCCGTCCGTTAAGGCCGAGGTGGAGTTCATGGTTGTCGTATCCATTCACCCGATTTTCAATGACATCAGGGTGGATTATCTCAGAGTGGTTAGGCAGGGTCAAAGGGCTGCAGTACAGGTCAGACATTTGCAGTGGAGCAGACCCAGTAGGAGCAGGATCCTGGACCTTCTACAGTTCGAGGTACGATCTTAGTAGCCTCAGTTTTAGCTTCTACTCTTTTCGATACAAGGGCTTCAAATAGCTTTATATCTGTTGCGTTTTGGAGAGCCTTGGGCTTTGCATCTTTTCTTCTGCTAATATCTTGATACTAGACACTCCGTTGGGGACTAGAATGATGAGTGTACGTCAGTGCAAGGGGTTCCCTTTATAGGTTGGTGGGTGTCACTTATTATGGTACCTATATATCCTAGAGATGGAATGCTATGATTTCATTCTCGGGATGGACTAGTTAGTTCTATTCTAGGAATTCGTCGACTGTTATCACCATAGGGTGAGTTTCACATCACCAGAAGGTGAATCTTTTCTTTATAAGGGAGAATGGGATGTCTAGGAAAGTAGAGCGAGACCCGAGCATCATGGGTTGGGAGGAGTTACAGCCTAGATTGCAAGTCTATATCTAGATAACCAGGGGACTTCATAGTTAGACATTCCTCAAGTGGTGTATCATTTCAGAGATGTCTTTCCAGAGTACTTTTCAGGTTTTACTTCGAAGCATGTGGTAGAATTTTCTATTGAGCTTGTGCCAGGAGTGGCATCAGTGTCCATTCCTCCTTATAGGATGGCTACACCTGAGTTGCAAGAGCTCAAGAAGAAATTGGAGGAGTTGCAGACAAAGGGTTTCATCCGACCCAGTACTTCTCCTTGGGGTTCGCCTGTCCTGTTTGCAAAGAAGGCAGACGGTACCCTCAGGCTTTGTGTGGACTATCAAAAGTTGAATCTGTTGACGGTCAAGAATCGATATCCCTTGCCTAGGATTGATGATCTCTTTGATCAGCTTCGAGGATCCCAGGTGTTCTCGAAGATTGACTTGAGATCTGATTACCATCAATTAAACGTTACACCATATGATATACCTCTCATAGCCTTCCGGAGTAGGTATGGTCTATACAAGTATATGGTTATGTCGTTCGGTCTTACGAACACACAGACAGTTTTCATGGCACTGATGAGCTGAGTGTTCCATCCATACTTGGATTCCTTCATGGTGGTTTTCTTGGATGATATCTTGATGTACTCTCACACTCGAAATGACCATGCTACCCATCTTAAGATCATTTTGAGTACACTGAGAGAGCATCAGTTATATGTTAATCTCTCAAAATTCCGCTTTTGGATGGATCATATTCACTTCTTGGGTTATGTTGTCTCAGAGTCAGGAGTATCAGTAGACCTAGAGAAAGTGAGACCATTAGTTACCTAGGAGTATCTGAAGAACTTCTTTGAGGTACGGAGTTTTCTGGGGCTGGTTGGATACTACAGATACTTCATACAGGACTTTACACACTTACCAGCACCGCTGACGGGTTTGACTATGAAGGGTGAGAAGTTCATGTGGTCATATTCTTGTGAGTCAACCTTTCAGGAGCTGAAAGAGAGGTTGACTTCAGCATCGATACTAGTCTTTCTAGATCCAGGAAAGAGCTATACTATTTACTGTGATGAATCAGGTATCGGGCTAGGATTTGTGCTTATGTAGAGAGATGGAGTCATTGTGTACGGGTCTCGATAGTTGAGGCCACATGAGAGGAATTACCCGACACACAATCTTGAGTTGGAAGCAGTTGTTCATGCCTTATGCTGTTGGAGACATTACCTTTTTTGAGAGAATTTTGTGGTTTTCACCGACCACAAGAGTCTCAAGTACATCTTCACTCAGTGTGATCTGAATTTGATACAGTGAAGGTGGGTTGAGTACCTTCAGACCTTTGACTTTGAGCTTGCCTATATGCCTGGGAAAGGAAACGCAGTGGCTGATGAGTTGAGCAGGAGGACTTAGATACAGGAAGTTCAAGAGGCCAACAATGAGTGTAAGCTTATGGATCTATTCTTTGAGATGCATTTGGAATTGAACAAAAATTAGGGGTAGATGTTTCTTTCTTCTGTGTCTATTATCTCTACTCTTCCTGATCAAGTGAGAATGAGGAACCTATCATATTCTGAAGGCCTAGTCCTATGGGAGAGTGTGTTAGGAGGAGACCCTATTCCGTGATAGACCATAGTCGAGGATGAGATCTTTCATTTCTAGGGGCATGTGTGGGTTCCAACAGATATACGCGAGGAGCTGATGCGGGATTTTTATTCCTCAGTTTGGGTAGTTCATCCTAGTGACACAAATATGTATTGTGGTCTACACCGTCAGTATTGGTGGACAGGTATGAAGAAGGATGTTGTTGGTTCTATCATAAGGTGTTCCACCTGTCATCAGGTGAAGGTGAAGCATCAGTGGCCATCGAGGATTTTACAACAGTTTCCCATTACTGAGTGGAAGTGGAATGACGTCGTGATGGATTTCGTAACAGGGTTGATGAGGTCGCCTCGAGGGAATGATGCAATTTGTGTTATCATTGACAGACTCACGAAGGTTTCCC
Organism: Viscum album; assembly: GCA_963277665.1. Classification (NCBI taxonomy): domain Eukaryota; kingdom Viridiplantae; phylum Streptophyta; class Magnoliopsida; order Santalales; family Viscaceae; genus Viscum; species Viscum album. Next base: position 1,424,024,137 of record OY728161.1, read on the forward strand.
ACTTCTTTCCGATCAAGGAGACCTTTAGTGTTGATGAGCTGGGACGGTTGAACATCCATGAGATTGTATGTCTGCATGGAGTTCCATACTTCACTGTCTCAGAAAAGGATGCATTTTTTACTTCTCGGGTCTGGAAGGGGCTTCAGAAAGCTTTGGGTACAAATGTACTTTTGAGTACAGCTTACCACCGCTAGATAGATGGCCAGTCAAAGCGTACGATTCAGGTTCTTGAGTACATGCTCCAATCATGAATCCTATATTTTGGAGGTTCTTGAGAGAAGAACATGCCTCTTGAGGAGTTTTCCTACAACAATAGTTTCCAAGCAACTATTCATATGGCACCTTATGAGGCTTTGTACAGTAGTCCATGCCGATCACCCTTATGTTGACTGGAGGCAGGAGAGGCAACTTTTTTGGGATATCGTCTTTTCCAGGAGACCACAGAGAAGATAGAGTTGATTTAGAAGAGGATGGATACTGCATAGTCTCAACATAAGTCTTATGCTGATCAGAGAAGATGACCTCTGGAGTTCAAGGTTGGGGATCAAGTTTTCCTGCGTGTCACACCGAGGTTGGGACACATGAGGATTAGAAGATAGGGTAAGCTTTTGCTGAGGTATGTCGGGCTGTTTGAGGTTGTGGAGAGAGTTGGGCCGGTTACCTATCAGTTGCAGGTACCCCAGAGGTACTAATCTATGCAAGATGTTTTTCACATTTCTCATCTCTAACATTACTTTTTAGACCCATCTCATGTCTTTCAACCCGAAGAGGTTGAGATCGAAGTGGATGCGTCGTTCGAGGAGCATCTTGTCCAGATTGTTGATCGCAATATAAGGGTTCTCCATGGCCAGTCTGTTCCTCTGGTATGAGTGCTATGGTAGCACGGGCAGGTGCAGGACGAGACTTGGGAGAGGGAGGCTGATGTACGAGCACAATGGCCAGAACTATTTGAGTTTTCTTCTTCTATGCCGTTCTAGAGAAATTCTGGGACAAATTTCTTTAAGGGGGGAAGTTTGTATGAACCCGGAACTTCTTTTCAGGTATGTTTTTTCTTTTCTGGTCATTTTTGCGAAAAGGAGGAAATTATGGATATTTTTAAAGTACACGCTGTGTACTTTATGAGTACATGTCTTGTACTTGGTTACCGAAAGTAGCTGGGTGCTGGTCGTGTAGCGGCCCCGCACACAGCCATGTGGGGGTGACTTGGAGGCCACCTAAAGTGGAGTACAGAAATGGCGAGTAAATTTACCAACAACAGTAATAGCATAAGACTAGAATAATAAACAACTAAATCACATATATAAATGATGCATGGTAACATGTGTCTAGGAAAGAAGCCAAACAAATCACAATGCTAGAATACAAATATTACTAAACTAAAGTACAAAAGGAAAATAGATAACAACTCTTCAGCATTGCAAGCCTCTTCTTGGTCCCATGCTCTCCAGCTCTATAGCAGGTCAAGTACCTAAAATAGAAGGGAGATTTCCCTTGTCTATACATGCAGCAATATAATCTATTTGGGCCCAAAAGCATGTCCCAAATAGGGTGTGAGACTAAATCACAGTAGGCAACCACCCAAATATCTATGCCAAATAGTAAGTGAATATATGGAAGTTAAAAGTACATAAGCAGTAAACAAGAAAGTACTTAGCATAAAAAATTCCACATATTAAAACAACTATTCAAGCATAAAAACCCTCTAGGAAGTGGACACATCCTATCCCCTCTAGTTCAGTTATATGAATATAAAAATACTCTCTGAGGAAGCGCTCACAGTCAATTACCCTTATAGTTAAAGTTAAAACAAGACTCTCTGAGGAATCTCACACAGTCAATTACCATTATAGTCTAAGGTAGTCAAGGAATCTCTAAGGAATCTCACATGGTAAATTCACCTTATAGCCCCAAGGTCAAGGACTCTCTGAGGAAGCTCACTCGTGCAATTCCCCTCATAGCCCCAAGTCATTCAAGTAAATCAAAGACTCTCTGAGGAAGCTCACACGGTCAATTCCCCTTATAGTCTAAAGTAGTCAAGGACTCTCTGAGGAAGATCACTAAGTCAATCCCCCTTATAGCCTAAGGTTATCAAAGACTCTTTGAGGAAGCCCACTCGGTCAATTCCCCTTATAGTCTACTATACCAAGTTCTCACGGCCCTGTGTAAGTCAACGAGAATAGCAGTGCAATATGGCCAAAGTAAACCTATAGAACTACTTGGATAACCAGTCTACAATATATCAATCATGTCAGAATACAAACTCTCCACCCTATAGAAACAGGCATGGAAAACAAGCAAGGCATCCAAAAGGATAAGCAAGACCAAACGGTCGTAAATAGATCATGTGTGGGTAAAATATCCAAAGCACAACAATAAACCCTAGTCGTATCCAATTTACCTCTACACAAGCATACAATCATGGAAGGAAATCAATAGGGGTAAAATGGTAAACGGACAATACCCTGTTCAAGGGTATTGGGCATAATTTCACATAATACTCAAAGACTTTCAACGGAAAGGTACAAACCACCTACCTCGGCATTGTGAGATTTAAATACTCCAGCATTGGCCCTTGGATCGACCTAGAATGCGGTAGATCTACAAAAATTTCTAAAACGTTCAACAATGAATAACTTAAGGAAGAAGAGGAATCATGAAACGAAACTCAAACAAAAGATAGAGCTTACTAAGGCGATCCCAACACAATCGACGATGATCGAATTGGAGATTGGATGGAGACTCGAGGGCTCGGAGAAGGATCATGGTTGTACGGGTTCTCTCGGATGAAGAAAACCTAAAATAAGATGGTTCTTGTGATTAGAAGTGACCTCAGTGCGTTTAATTAAAAAAATAAAGTACACGACATGTAATTTTGAAGTACACAACGTGTACTCACTATTTCCATACTCCGCTTTAGGCAGCCTCCAAGTCACCCCCACACAGCCATGTGCATGGCCACTACACGGCCAGCACCTGGCTACCTGCAGTAACTGAGTACACGGCATGTACTCATAATGTACACGACATGTAATTCGAAAATTTCCATAATTTCCTCCTTTTCTCAAAAATGACCATAAAAGAAAAAACATACCTAAATAGAAGATCTGGGTTTTTACAACATTCATGGGACATGTTGGTTATCAAAGTGAGTAATTATTTTGATAAAATTAACTTGTTGTTTGATTATATCCATGATTTTATTTAAAATGAATAGATTTTGAGGAAAGATCTCTAAACAAATATAAAAAATTCCTTCAATGCAAATGATAAAGGATGTTCTACTCAACAAAAAATTAAGAATAAGGGGAAATAAAGAAGGAAAAAATATTTGAGTTGATTCAGCTAGGTTTGGACCCAATGTTGACATTACAAGAGTAAATGGAAAGTGAAGATAGACTACAAGAACCAAAGGGACAATTCTTAAAGGTATGCTTTTGAAATTGCATCTACAAATCCCATATTAGAACACAAGGGCAGTTTAGTTCTAAGTGTCACTAGTCCACTCGAGTCTTGGATTATTGATTATGTGTCATCCTTTCACTATACATCTGAGAGAGGATGCATGAACAATTATGTGTTTGTAATATTCATCATTATTAAACTTTCATATAATTAATCTCTTTATATTTTTGGAAAGAGTGGTGTTTCTATTCGAACTTTAAAATGGATTCTTATGGGAGTTATAAGGTGTGGGATACATATTGGGGTTATAAAAGAACCTAATCTCATTAGGATAGCTTGAAAATGTCAATTTCTATGCTATATTTGGGGATGGAATATGGAATATCACACATGTTTCCATAGTGGTGTCCAAGGTGTGAAGGAAGAGACATTGTATATAACCAAGAATTTTAAAGGATAAATTAATATCAGATAACCATGTTATAGATATATAATGTTTTGGAATGAGCATCTCAGTCACATGGGTGAAAATAGGATGAAATTCCTAACCATAAAATACATATTAAAACTCAAACACATGGAGTATGAACATGTGAGGAGTGTATCCTTAAAAATTAGTGGAGAGTGTCCTTCAATATAAAGGGAAATACAATAAAGAATTGGATGTTATAGTTGGTTTATATGGATAAATTGTGGCCAAAATTAGTTCATTATCATATGGGATCACTGTAAAATTTCACCTTTATTGACAATACAAAAATTCTTGGATTTATTTTTCAAGCACAAGTCCAAGGTTTTATAAACCTTTATTAGATGTAGAAAATTGAGGAAATAGTGATCAGAACTAATTTGAAATACTTGAGGACTCATAATGTTAGAGGGTATAGAAGTAGAGAGTATTGAAGATTTTATTGGATAAAACACCTACAATTTGAGAATACTAAACCTAGAACACCAAAGTATAATGGTGTCACAAAACAGATGAATCAAAAACTATATGAGAGGGTTATGAGCATGGTGTTTCATGCTAGTTCTTCTAATGAGTTTTATGAAGAGGTAGTGAACTGTGAGGCCTACATTATGAGCTAGAGTCCTTCCAATCTATTAGGGTAGGGTCGTTATAAATAACTATAACAACCCATGATTTTACTATATATTCTCCTTGAATAAATACAATATTGAATATCATGTTTTATATGCATCACCAAACTAAAGGAAAACTAAGATATATTTTATTTAGGTAAAATTTTGACCATTAAATCCAACCATCAAATCAGCAGGTATTAATAGAATTAACATAATTATGAAATATATATATATATATATATATAAAGTTCATTTTATACAAATTTACTTATTTCATTTTGTGCTTAAAAATCTATTTTATTAAAAGTTATCTTTCTATGAATTGTACATTTTATTAAAGAAAAATAAGTATATTATTGTTAAATGATGATGATAATAAAATATAATATTTATTTATTAATTTCAATTTTATTAGTGTTTTATATATATTATGAAGAATAAATTCTAGTGTTTAAAAAGTTAATTTCCTACAAGAAACAATTTTTCATCATATTTTATGATTTTATTTAAAGATTAATTTATAAATTTAATAAATTGAATTTTAAAAAATGTAAAAAATTTCTAGATTCATCATGAAATGATTAACTTAGGATAAATTTTTGGGATATTTTTGAAATAATTAATTTTTAAATGAAGAATAAAAAATATAGTTTTACTAAATTATAAATTTTATGACTTTATCAATATTTACGAAAGACCAAGAAGTTTGTATAACCTTTTAATTGATTAAATATTTATTTAAGGAGTAAAAATGTGCATTTTAAAATATTATTTTTAACTTAGAGAATCTACATTTAATTTTTATTACTTAAGTAACATTTTATTATAATTTAAAAACAATTTTGAATCATTTATTTTGATTAATTTTTTTTTCGTAAAATTTAGTTTTGGATTGATTTTAAAGAAAAAAAAACTTTTATTTGTTTTATAATAAACCGAGTTATTTCATTTAATTTAATAACATTGATAATTCAAACCTATATATAAACTTAATCTTTAAAACACATTTTTTATAAAAACCGTTTTTATGTATCACATGTGCTTATTCTAAAATTTAACATTTCTCCCCATTAAAAATTTTATTTCATAAAATAATTTTAAATTTTAAAATACGAATTTTAAAATTATATAATAAGAACATTATAATTTATTACATTATATAATAAGGACATTATAATTTATTACTATTTTTAAAAATTTATTACCAAGGTAAAAATACATTAGGGTAAAAGTTAAAAAAATAAAAAAGAAAATTTATTAAATCACTCCATGTTGTATCCAAAATGAGTTATGGAGAGGATGATAAGACAAATCACTATCTACAATTAATATTTTCCACTTTTTAACCTTTTACCCTTAAATAACAACATTATATTATTTAAATGTGATGGGTTCTCCCAACATTACCCTTCTCATCAATTATAAAGGGAGAACACTTTCACCCCTTCATGTCACTCTTATTACTTCAAATTTAATCCTAATACATTATTATTTTTCTATTAATAATATAATATATCAATTTAATAAGAACTTTTTATCAATTAGATATCATAAGGCCTCTGTTTACATGGGCATTTTGAAAAAAAATCTAAATTTCCAAGAGAAATCGTAAGTTCTCAACGGGGTTAGAGCGTGTTTAATTTCTCGAGTCACATTTCATATTGTTCAATATAATATATTTGATGTATTTGATTAATTTCTAATGGATATATTTTACCATATTCATTTAATTCATGGGGTATTATGATCCATATTTTTTTCTTTTTTTAAATGGATTTTGATTCAAAAGATACCAAGGTTTTAAAAGTTTTGCGTCTCAATTTTTCTTCTTTGAGATATGATTAAAATTCAGCATTTGTTTCATTTTGTGGTGTATATATTGGTCAAGGATATATTTTTCACAATTTTCATTAAATTTAAGGTAATTTAAAATATATCTCACATATTATCTTTCGTGGGTGTTCAATTCAAAAGATACTAATGTTATAAGGGTCTTGGTTAACTCAACCCCCTTATTAATTTATAATAATTCTTTTTGAACTTATGTCATCCAATATTGGTTGATTCCACCCTAAGATTTTATTTCATGTTGATTTCTCTTTCTCTCTAGAGAAAATGAATTTTAAATATTTCCTGTAACTTTATCTTTTATGAGTATGGAAAAAATGTTTTTAAAAAAGGATTTTAAGACTTCACTCTCCATATAATAAACATTATTTACAAATATTCCTTTTCATTTTTTAAAATAATTTTCCAAATTATTTTAACTCTTGATGATTTTTAAAATAAAGGAATTTTTTATATATTTTTAATTTAAAATTTTTATTTTTAAAATGAATTCTTTATTTTAAAAAGGATTTTAAAGGCTTATGGTCTTAAGAAATAAATTTTCAAGTATTTTTTTTGTCTTATAAAAGAAGGTTTTTGAAATAAATTTACCTTTATAATTTTTTATAATATTTTTTTGGTTTTAAGGGGTAATTTTTAAAATATTTTATCAATATCAATGTATTTAATTTTAATGAAAACGTATTTAAGGAGATTTTAAGCATTTAAAAAGGTATATTTCTTCTTGTTTTTCAAAATGATTTATCTGATAATCATTTTTCTTCCATTTTATTCTTTAACTATAAAATATCCAACTCCTATGGATTTTTGTTTTATGCATCACCTTATAAATTCCTTTATGAAAGAATCCATTTGGTTTTTTGATTTTTTTTTTGTATCAACCAATCTACTTTTGATATCACATTATATGATACCATTTAGAAATTATATGAAACCCATTTTATTTTCACGGGTTCTTCAAGTTATGATATTGGATTGATTTTTTGTATGGAACACATGTTTATGGATGATCATTATGAGACATTTTGTGTTTGAAAAATCCCTATGATAGTTTATGTATGATAAATCTCTAAGATGGTTTGGGTTTCATCACTATAAGAAATATTCAATTTATCCATGTTTTATTTTTTACATTAGCTATGTTTTAAAATATAGCTAATGTCATTACCTATGTTGTTTAAAAAAGGGAAATGAGATGTGGATAAATTAACCACATTTATAAATGTTTTTAATTATCCAAGTTTATAAAATTCACTAATTTATCCACACATAGTTCACCAAGGTTTTTTTAAAGTGTATAAATCAGTATTTACTAGACACCTTTTCTATAAACACTACTAATTAGTTTTTTAAATTTTTTGATATAAAATTAGATTTATGATTTTTATAAATTTTTTGATATATTTTTAAGTGTCCTAGACCTAACTTATTCACCACACCTTGTTTACTAGGCCTCCAAATCTGATGTTAGTGCCCCTATAACCCTCTCAAACCCACCTTACCCACCACAACCAGTTCACGACACCTCCACCTCCAATTTCATCCCTCTTGTTAGTCTCTGTTAGCCACATTTTTTATAAATGAGTCTAATTATTTTTAATAAAAAAATTTATATAAACATATGTTTATTATTTTTATAATGTTTTTGATATGTTTTTTTGGAGCTCATACCCTGTTCATGAGGTCACTTCCTCCAACGTTGGCACCCCTATTACCCTCTCAAACTCACCTCACCCATCCAAACCTATTCACCCCGCCTCCACCTTCAATGTCATGCCACTTATTAGTTTATATTAACCAAATTTTCTATAAATGAAACTAATTGATTGTTATAAAATATTTGATATAAAATTAAATTTATTAATTTCATAAAATTTATGATATATTTTTTAGGAGTTGATACCTTGTTCCCTAGAGCTACACCTATAACATCAGTACCCCTGTCACCCTCTCAAACCCATATCACCCACCGCAAACTCTTCACCACACCTCCACCTCCAATATCACCCCCCCTGTCAGTCTCTATTATACACATTTTCTGTAAACACAAATAATTAATTTTTATAAAATTTCCAATGTAAACTAATGTTTATTATTTTTATGAAATTTTTGATATATTTTTTAGGAGCCCGGACCCTATTCTCCAAAACTCTACCTCTAATGTCAGTGCCGCCATCACCCTCTCGAACCCACCTCACCCAACATAACCTATTCACCATGCCTCCACCTCCAACTTCATCCCTCATATCAGTCTCTATTATCCAAATTTTCTCTAAAAATGACTAATTAATTTTTATATATTTTTTATATAAACTTACGTTTATTATTTTTATAAAATTTTTTATATATTTTTTTAAGTTCCAAATAACTATTCACTAAGACTCCACCCCTGAAATCAGCACCCTTGTCACCCTCTCAAACCCACCTCACCCACCACAACCTATTCTCTATGCCTCCACTTCCAACGCCATCCCTCCTATCAGTCTATATTAGACACATTTTCTATAAACACAACTAATTAACTTTCATAAATTTTTTTATATAAATTTATGTTTATAATTTTTATAAAAAATTTGATATATTTTTTTGGAGACTAGACCAACCTCACCCACCACACCCTATTCACCAACCCTCTGCCTTTGATTTCAGTGACCCTGTCAGCCTCTCGAACCCACCTCACCCATCACAAATTGTTCATCACACCTCCTCCTCCAATGTCATCCCACCTATCACCCCCAACCCAACTTGTTCACCATGCCTCTACCTCTAACCTATTCACCTTGTTTCCACCTCTCTTGTCATACCTATTATTAGTATATATTAGAAACATTTTCTATAAACATGGATAATTAATTTTTATAATTTTTTTGATATAAACTTCCCTCTGATCACCCACACCACAACCTGTTCACCATGCCTCCACGTCCAATGTCATCCATTCTATCACAAACTGTCACCACCTCACCCGCCTATGACGTCACCATCACCCCCTCATCTCTCCTCACCCATCACACCCGTCGTGCAAAGACCCCCTCAAAATATTTGAATATAAGACTTGCATGCCCAACACCAAGTTACTAAACCAACTAAATTAAGCATATTAATAGTTAAAAAATATGAATTAGACTATATCTTTACATATGTTAATATATTTGTGTGTTTAATTATATATATATATATATATATATAATTTAAATATTAATATATGTTATATGTTTATATATGATTTAATCTATATGTTATATATTAATATATAAATTAATATATTGTTTATTATATTAACATATATATTATTATATGTTACATGTATACGTGATAATATATGTTATTATATATATATATTAATTAAAATATATGTTACTATATTATATTATTTATATATGTTAGTATAAATTGTTTTATGTTACACACACACACACACACATATATATGTTATTATGTGTTATTATATATTAACATTTATGTTATATATTAATATATAAATTAAAATAAATATATAAATTTATATAAATATACTTATATATATATATTAATAGTCATTTATTTAATTATTATTAATTTATTATAATTATGATTTAACAATTTTGTTTGTATGTTTATATGTATGTATGTATGTGTGTATTAATTTTATATGAATAAATTTTTTTATTTCTATATAATAAAATTTTAGGTGTAATATTCTTAATATGTATCTCTATATATATTAATACAAATTTACTTATAAATGTATATATTCATATATATATTAATATATAAATTAATATATATGTATGTATGTATGTATGTATGTATGTATGTATGTATGTATGTATGTATGTATGTATGTATGTATGTATGTATGTATGTATGTATGTATGTATGTATGTATGTATGTATGTATGTATGTATGTATCTATATATGTATGTATGTATATATGTATGTATGTATGTATGTGTGTGTGCACATTCACTATAATAACAATCATTTATATAGTTTTTATTCACCTATTTATAAGTTTATAAGTTTATTTATTTATTAAAATATTAATATAAATATATATATACATATATACATGTATAAGTATATATATATATTTATATGTTTATATATGTATATATACATATATAAATTAATATATAAATATTATGATATTTAAATATATGTTAATGTATTTGTATATTTATATAAATTTATATATATACCAAAATACAATTAAAACTATGTGTGTGTGTGTGTGTAATTATCCACATTTTAAAATGTAGGTAAAAGCATCCCTAAAATAGACATATTTTCCTAAAAACATGGCTAAAAAATGTCACTAAATTTACCACATTTTTTTGAAAAAAATTTCTAAGCTAGCCATGTTTTCTTAAAAACATGGATAAATTTAAAATTAACCACATTTTTTTTAAAACATGGAAAAATATAAAAAATTCCACATGTTTAAATTTGGATAAAAATGTTGTTAAATCAGACATATTTTTTAAAAAAACATAGTTAAAAAATGTTTCTAGATTCCTAGTTTTTTGGTAGTGGATAAAGCCTTGAGATGGGTTGGGTTTAATAAATCCCTAAGATAGTTTGGGTAATTTGAATCCCACCAGTTCATTGGTTATGTTTTATATCTCATGTGATAATAATGAATGGACATAATGAGTTTATCCACAAATTCATCGGCATACTATGTCTTCTCATATTTTTATGCATAAACATAATGAGTTTGTTCACAAAGGCTTGATAATGATGAGTTTTCTCATAAAATTTTCCTATAATTAGGATTGTTCCACCTTTATAAGTTTATTTTCTTTTCATACCATGTTACATTCCATGTTTATTCATATTTTTTTAGATATCCTGTACTTTTATGTTATGTCATGCCTTATGAAATGATTTATGATCTATTTATTGTTTTTTATAATTTTCGTATATATCACGATTATAACTATATGCTCATCTTATTCTCATTTATGATATTTTATTTTTATCATTTATATTTACCCTTATTGAGCATCTAAAATCACCTATTTCTTATGTTTCCACCCCCAGGTTATGAAGATGAGTGTAACTTATGAGTAGTCTAAAATGGATTCTAGTGTGGTTCAATTATGGAGAAATAGTCACAAGTTCTATAAAATAAGTTTCTTATATAATTGTTCCTTAAATACACCAAGCCTTTCATTCTTGTTATTGTGTGATTATTTTTGAGATGTAATGATTAACTTATGGCAATGATGTAAAATAATTATATTTTATGATTAGGTTCGTATACTTGGTATCAAAGAAGGGTTTGATTATTGTTTAGAATTAGTTTATTATTTTTGTGGATTATGATTAAATAATATTAATGAAAACCCTAGGGATTAGTTTAAGGGACAATTTTAAGTATAGTATAACATCCTGATGTTTTGGTAAAATAGATGTTGTGTGGTTATCCTAGTAGTTACATCCATGTTTGGTTACTAACAATTGGATGTGGTTGTAGTACAAATGTACCCAGGGGTAATCATCCTAGAAAAGGATGGTTGAGTATCAAATCAATCTTCACTTTGGTGAATGATGAGTGGGATTAGGATTTCACACCGGGATAGACACTTTTTACATATATGATTTGGTTAATCACATTCTATTTATAAGACATTGTGAAGGATTTATTATATTGAGGAATTGGGTTAGTGAATATGAGAGAACCTAACCTAAAGAAACCTAGATTGAACCCAGAGTGATTTAGGTTGAACTGAATACTAATGTTATGGTTTCAAAGAGTAACACATTTTGAGGATTGGTTTTTAATAATTACCTTATAATGTTAGTATTTATCACCCATTATTAACTCTTTTGGTTTTAGAAAAGGCTAGATGTAATAGGAAATAGGTTAATAATAGATGTGATGGAAAATATAGTAATTATCCTAATAACAAACCAAGTGGGATAAAAATTGGTGTTATAAATCATATGATTATTTTCACCAAATTATATTGAATTTTGATTAATAACTTTAGTATTTATAAACATAAAAATAGACCAAATAAGATAAGGATGGAGTTTCATAGTAGATCAAACAATGAACACGATGAAGGAAAGAAGATTCAACTTCCTTCGTATGAAAAGTGCGAGAAGAGACACCCATGGGAATGTCTCAAATGAACTAGAAGATATTTTATCTATGGTAAAAAAGGGAATCAAATAATTACTTCTAAAGAAAAAGGAAGTGATCAATTAAGATGATGGAGAAAAAAAAAGTTCTTACTATGGATCCACTAGCAATTCAATGTTTTAGATGTAAGGAATTTGGGAACTATGGAAACCAGTGCACAAATTAAAGGGATTAAGATAAAAATAGACACAAAAAACCTCATATAATATGGGAATAATAAAAATCATTTTCAAAGACTATTTAATTATCTCCTTGGATCATATTTCCTAAATATTTTTTGATAATTAAAAAATATCATATTATGGTTAATTATAATTTTCACAAGTTTACTAAGTGTTATCTTTAGTTTGTTATCTAATTTATTAAAGTATGATTAACTTTTGTAATAAATTATTATTATTTACTTAAATTATCTTTATATTTCATGTTTTAATTGTTTATAACATTTTCTTTAAGTATCATATCGAGTTCATAGGCTAAATATGTCATTTCAAACCTTTAAATATTATTTCACAATATTGAATAAAGGTAACCTAAAGTATCAATGGGTTATGTAAGGGTAAAGAAATTTTTAGTGTTTTATTAATGTAACCCTTGGTTTACAAGGGTCGTGTAAGGTTAATCATTGTTTTTTGAGTTATGTAAAGGTAGCCCATGATTTTTAATGGCTATGTAAAGGTAACCCAAGTTTTTTAATAGCTACATAAAGGTAACTCAAGAACTCTAATGCTCATATAAAGATAACTTGAACCTAATGTAAGGGTATCTATCTATTCATGTAAAGGTTATATTAATATATGTATGGGTAAAATTGAATTTCCATTACTTGTGTAAGGGTACCAACATATTTCTATAACCCGCATAAGAGTAACCTGGGTCTCACGTGAAGGCCAGTTATACTTTCATAAGGGTACCAACATAGTTTCAATACCTGCATAAGGGTAACCTGAGTCTTATATAAAGGTAAGTGAGAATCTTCAATATCCATGTAAGGGTAGTAGGTCATGTAAGGGTAAACCTTTGTTACTCTTATGCAGTGAGTATGTTTCATGTAAAGGTAGTGTAAATTCGCCAATGTGGTGAAATCCACTGCGTGAATATTTTTTCTACATGAATATTTTTCCTACGTGAATATTTTTCCTATGTTAATATTTTTCCTATGTGAATTTTTTTCCTATGTGAATATTTTTTCTATGTGAATATTTCAGTTGTGTGAATATTTTTTATACATGAATATTTTGTCAATGTATAATTTAGCTATGTGAATATATTGGATACATAAATATATTGGCTGTGTAAAATAGGCTAAGTGAGAAACAACCTATGTAGTTATGTGAGTTTCTACATGATTTTATAAAACATGGAATTATGCTCTATTTTTCATATTTTTTCATATTTTTATTTATATTAAGTTTATTATGAATATTTTAATTGTTTTATTTATTCTAAAATTACTCATTAATTATCTAGAACTCATGAGAACATGTTTTAAATTTTTTATAATGAATGAAATGATATTTATATAGGATCAATCATGTATAGATATTCATGTTAAAATTTTGTAACCTAGGATATTTCAATTTAAACCAAATGAAATATAAAGGTATAGTATCATATATTATCAAAGAGTTCTCCAAGGATGTTATTACTTACTATTTACTACTATATTAATTTTAATAATTATTTCAACCATATACTTTATATTTTTTTATTGGATATCACATGAATATTATTTTTCATTTATATGTGGAATATTATCTAGGAAATAAGAATAGGAAACTCTTAAGTCATTTTTTGAAGTCGCATGCACAACTCTTGTTTCACAAAAAAGAAAAATAAAAAAATATTAAAATTTAAAGATGTTGTGCATAAGAAAAACTATATATAGAGTTGAAAAAACCAGTGAAAAATAATGAAGTTGAGGGTATTCTTGAACTATACAAGTGTTTCATACTTTAGTAATCGACTACTCCTCTCAATTGAACTACCATTATTTAATATTTTGTTGCTGGAGAGTTCCTTGCAGCCACAACACTATAACCTTGAAGTGTTCATATGGTTCTATGGTTTTAACACTTTCTATTATTTTCTGTATGCATAATTGTAATGGGTTATATTACCCATTAAAAGGTATGACAGTTGGTTGTGACTCCCAAAAAAAAGTTAGGCCCAAGGTTGTGTCTCTATGTGAGAAAAAGGTATGGTAATTTAGGTTCTACCATAACTACAAAAAGGATAGGTATTTAGTTGTACCTTATACTGATTGAAAGGAAGGTTTGGTTTCTACTACACCTATAAAAGGTAGTTTCTAGGTTGATCCTCCTGGTGTGAAAAAGGCAGGGTGATTGGGTTGCACCTCTAGGGGTTAAAAATATAGTTGTAAAAGTTTTATGACCTCCCTTCAAAAGTTAGAGATTCCATTATAGTGGGTTCCATCTCTTTCAGTTCATTAAAGGGTTTAAGATTAGAGTAGGGTCATTTAGATTTGAACTAATATAAAAATATCTTATGTATATTTACTTTATTTTCATATCATTCATTTTAAAACTATAAAATAATATCTAATTTAATTTTTTAAAAGACTAATTTAGCCCCTCTTGGTTATTGCACCATCTTCACATTGGGACTTGAATTTCCAAGGATTGAATAACAACTGAGAGGGGGAGTGAATTAGTTGTTTACTTTTTATAAGTTTCAAAACTTTTAGAAAATTAACCCCTGCAACCTATTAATATTTATAACCTTATCAACTTTTATTGAATACCCATTCATGAAAAATAAGGTATGAAAGAAAATAACACAATATTTACAAGGGTCATCCTCAATGTGAGAACCTACGCCCTTACCATAAACACTTCTATGGGTCTATGAAAAACTACTATTATGAAAAAGTGAATACAACTTGTGCCAACACTCATTATACACATTCTATCTCCTGATAGGAATGATTATACTGACTCCCATTAGTTTACAATGTTTACTTTTAAAATAATTGATCCAATAAAAAGAATAAAGTCTTTTTTTTAAACTGCTCCAAAAATGCTCAGTCTAAATCCTCAGCCTAATTTGGCTGGATCTGATTTTCTCAATTCAATGATGTTAGATCATGATTTTGTCAATACAATGATATTGTAATCTGGATCCAATTTCTTTCAATATAATGCTTCTATAATCTTGAATCGATTTCTTTTAATACAAAGTTTTGTAATATGGATCCAATTTCTTTCATTACAATGTTGTTGTAATCTGAATCCTATTTCCTTCAATACAATGATGTTGTAATCTAGATCTAATTTCTTTCAATATAATGATTCTATAATCTAGATCTGATTTCTTTCAATACAATGCTATTGTAATATGGATCCTATTTCTTTCAATACAATGAACTCAAACTCATTTTTTTTAAAAACTCAAACTCTTCTGGAATGCTCAAAACTATTCTCCTTTAATCATATAAGAACTTCCACTTCAATTTCTCCAGGAATCGAGATTTCATTCATGTATATAAAATTAGACAATGAACTAATGATCTAAGTAACTATTTATAGGAAACTTAGGAAACAAATGTGAGAAAATTTAAATCTTACCCACTTCCAAAAATATCAAAACTTTGAAAATATGTTACATTTAAACTTCATCTTTGAATTCATCAATCCTCCTTATATTTCTGTAAGATTTATGCAAAAGTTAATGTCAAGTTTGACCACTTTAATTCTTCTTCATAATTGAATAATTACAAATTATTTTTCAACCTATTACAATCTATTTCTTTCTCATACCATTACGATCTTTTGATTAGCTTATATACAATTGTCAGTATCCCTTTCACTTTCCATCTAGTTCATGTTTTCATATAATACTGGTTATGATTCTCTCAGAATACCGGTTAAAATTCTCTCAGAAAGCGGGATATGATTCTCTCAAAATCTTGGTTATGATTCTTTGAGTATGAAAATATGATTACAAAATCCTAATTAGAAAATTTTGATTATGAAAATATGATTGTGAAAATATGATTACGAAAATCCATTTTCAACTTTGAAATTATTCAAAAACTCTTCACCACTTCTAAAAAATCGTTTATCATGAATGTTTTCAGGACTTATGAGAACTTCTTGATTATCAAATAATTATCTGATTTTGTTTTAGAAAGTATGAAAACATTTTATCTCTTAACTTTACACTCTTCTTTCAAAACCCTTTAACAACTCCATTGCTTCTCTGATTACAAAAATTATAGTCTTCCAGGTAACAATAAATTCTACCTCTGATTCTCTTGGATAAAATGGTTGGAATATGATGAAGATAGATACAATTACTAGAAAAAAATCATTCTAATAAAAAAAATTAGTTGTCAACAAATACAAAAACATTGTTTAAAAAATTTATCACAAAGGTCCCCCTTTGTATTTATTGATAACCCTCATAAAAAATTTTCAACTCTCATAATTTTTTTCAACTAAAGTTTTTTTAATTCCTTAAAAACATAGAATTTCTCAAAATAGAGTCCTAAAACCACACTACTAGATAAAGTGATGTTTTTTATGTAATTTCATCCCTCAGTGGAAAGAAAATATTGTGTCCATGTAAAGATAACCTATCCTCACTTTTATTTTTAAAATTTCTCTCCCATGTTATTTATTTTCTCACTCTATTTTTCTATCACTTTTCTTTTTCTATCACTTTTCTTTTCACTATCCCCTATTATATGATAACCACAACTTCAGATTCATAAAATAAAGATATTTTTTTTACTTTCTCTCCCCATTTGTCAACACTATCCAATTCAAGGTGGGGGATCATTACTTATGAGATTTAGGAATACATAGTAGAAGGATGAACTTGTAGTTTCACCCTCAATTCCACAAAACTTTCTTTTAGCTTCAATTTTGTAAATATATCAGCAATCTAATACTTTTTTGAAATATATTCCAGTAAAACATCTCAAAAAATAACTTTATATTTTATAAAGTGAAACTTTATATCAATTTTTTTTATCTTGAATGTTGGAAATAATTATTAGAATGATCAATTTCTCTTTGGTTATCACAAAGTATCTTCAATGGTTTAGAAGATTTCACTTTAAAATCTTTCAACTGAACTTTCATCCACAACATTTGAGTGTAATCCTGAGTAGCTACAATATATTCGAATTCATCTATGTTAAATTTTACTAAACTTTGTTTCCTACTATGCCAAATCACACAACATTCACCCAAGAAAAATTTTACTTCTAAGGTTGATTTTCTATCATTACAATCTCTAGCCCAATTAGCATTAGTGTAACTATGAAACATCATCACACCATTTCTTTTTTATAACAAAAAATGTGAAGTTGTTTCATTGAAATATATCAAAATTCATTTTTCTTCCAACATATATGATTCTTTTGGATTACTTTGATACCTGGAACACAAAGTCACAACATAAACAATATCATTCCACGAATATGTAAGGTAAATAAGACTTCCTATAAACTTTAGAAAGTATTTCTGATTCACACTTATTCCAGATTCATATTTTCTCAAATTTGTGCTCACTGAAATAGGATTTGAAACTTATTTGGATTTAGCCATCCCAAAATTCTTTAAAAATTCCCTAGAATATTATTCTTTAGATAATAATATGTATTTTTATTTTTGTTAAACTTATAATACAAGGAAAAAAGTTTATTTCCCCAACATTCTTATTCCCATTTCAACCAATATTCTATTTTTTCTTTTTGATACTCCATTTTTTGTGGAGTATAGGGAGAAATATACCAATTCTTAATACCATACTTTATTAGATATGTTTCAAATGTATTTTTTTGTGAATTCAGTACCATTATCTGTTCTCATCTTCTTGATGGAAACCCCCAATTCTTTCTTAATATCTTTTCTGAAGAATTGGAACATTTCAATAGCCTATGACTTGTGATTAATGAACATAATGTTTTTCATCCAAGTGAAATCATCAATAAAAGTGATAAAGTATAAATCCTCTTTTTTATTGATGTATCATTAGCCCATATAGATCAGAATGAATAAACTTAAGTGGTCTGGTAGATTGAATCTCAATTCTCTTATGGCCTTTGTTAGTTATCTTTCCTTTCTATAAAGTAATACAAATATATTCATCTCTTCTATTCAATTCTGGAAAATTATGGACAACATAGACTTTAGAAAGTTTATTCATGTTTTTTGCCTAAGATGCTCATGTCTTTGGTGCCGCAATTTTTTTTTCATCTTCACCACTCAAGTAACATGAGTTATTGAGTTCTCTTATTTGAAAGAGATTCCCACTGGTTCATTCTCATTTTATAATGAATTTTCTATCTTTAAAACTTTTGATGATACAAGAATAATTTATAAATATTACTTATTTTCCATAATCACAAAGTTGACTTACACTAAATAGGTTATATTTTATCCCATCAATAAGTAAAACTTCTTTAGATTTCAATTTCTCTACTTCAATCTCTGCCTTACCGATTCCACTAATTTCTAAGGTACTATCTTTTCCAAATGTAATAGCTCCTCAATCGTTAATTTCAACATGTTTTAAGATTTTTTTATCAATTTTCATGTGTAAAGAACAACCACTATCAATAATCCATGGTTTGTTCCTCTTACTTTCCTTTAAAGCCATCTTAACAACAAAAGCTCTTCCTCAACCTTCTTCTTTTCATCTTTATTTTCTTTTCTATCATAAGAAAGTTGTTTTGGAAGGAGTGTTATACATATTTTGGCATGATGACCATATTGATCACATATTCCACAAACCTCTTCCAGAAATCAAAATAGATTCTTTGTTGGAATGTTTCTAACATCCTGAGAATTCAACTTTCCAACTTCCTGTGAGTTAGGAGAGTTTCTCATTCTTATTTCACTATTTCTTCCACTTTCCTTAAACAATTTTCTAGGTAGAGATAATTTGTGAAAATAATCATAATATCTATGCCCATATATTCCACAACACCAACAAGAGCCTTAAAATATTTATTTTCTATTCAAGAAAGATATTTCTCTATAGAAAGTTTTTTGAGGTTTGTAACTTCTTTCATATCTAACATACTTAGGATGTGGACCATATTTTATTTTGAACGAGTTTTTTAATTTTGTATAATTGATAGATTTATCACTTCTTTTCTCCACCCAAGATTTCCCAATACCTTTTCCAAAACCTAAAATGTTAAAAGAATCAGATGAAACATTATTTTTGGAAATAGAAAATTTCACCTGATTCTCATAATGATCCTTCTCAGCAACTTTAGAAGTCTCATATTTTACTTTTGTATATTTGATGAAGTTTTTATTCATATTTCTCAAGGTAATTTCATATTCAATAAGTTTTTATTGAAAATTGTTAACATCTTCTTCTTTAGCTTCAAGCTTCTTTCTAAGATCTTCAATTATCTTTCCCTGTTCCGCAATTCTTAGTTTGTAACTTAAAACCCTCCGAATGTATTCTTCCTCCTGCTTAATGACATATTTTCCTTCATTAGGAACTTATTCATGATATTTATTCATTTTTCTAATTTATTTCTTAAGAGTTTTGTTTTTTTAAGACATGTAACAAGTTTGGTTCGGAGATGATACTCTCTATAAGATTATTCACCACATTCTTCACTCTCTAAGGAATATTTTGTTTTCTAAACTTTTTCAATGAAGGCTCTAAATTTTGATAAATTTTCATCTTTAGAGGAATTATTGTCAATTGAGTTTGATTCATCCTTATTACTAAACATACTTCTTTTCTTACCAAAAAACTTCTTCCTGAATTTGTTGTAGGACTTCTCTTCTTTATCATTTCTATTCCACTTCTTCCATCAAGGTTTTTTATCAGAATCATCTTGATATTATCCAAATTTCTTCTTGGGTAAATTCATAGGAAAGTTTCAAATTAAACCACACTCAAAACATTTGAGATGAAGCTTTCCTCCATAATTTACTCCTCCTCTTTGATAGTTCTTAGATATAAGAGACATGATTTTTTTATTTATCTCATCATCCTCTTTATCTTCAGACTTATAAGGATCTACTTCTTCAACATCTTGGATTTTCATTTTTCTCATAGATTCAAAAACATTTTCATCTTTCATATTCTTTTTAAACATTTGGGATTTCTAAATTTCATAATATATAAGAAAGTTATGTAATTCATCAAGAGATAAATCATCTTTATCTTCTAAAGAATAAATTTTATAATCAAACCTACCGAGAAAGTTTCTCATAAATTTCTTCAAAATTGTGGAGTCTTCCAAAGCATCTCTGAATCCCCTAATGTTTCAAAAAATTTCATTTACTCTGGTGAAGTATCAATCAATTTTTTCTTCATCTCTCATTATAATGTCTCCATACATACAATGTATATTTGTATCTTTTCTTTCTTAACTTTTTCATTCCCTTAGAAAACACTTTATAGATTACCCCACATACTTTTTGAAGTTTTGATACCCATCAGCTTCTGATAATTTTTTTTGATAAGGACATGAGAATATAATTTCTTGCCTTTCCATCAACTTTTATATTTATCTTATCAAAAAACGTTATAGGATCATCTTTTTCAATAGGTGGAAAACCAATAGTAGCAGCATCTACAACTTCCAAGCTAAGAGATAAGAGATAAAGAATCATCCTATTTTTTGATCTGTGATAATTTTTTTCATAAAATGTAGGAATTCCTATATTGTTGATAGAATTGATATTATCCATGATAAGTATTCAACAAGGTAATGTGAACTATTTTATGCCAATTGAAGTTACAAGGATCAAATAACAACTGTGAGGGGGGTGAATTAGTTTAGTTTTTATAGGTTTCAAAAATTTTAAAAACATAACCACTAAAACCTGTTAAGATTTATATCCTTGTTAACTTTTATTGAATACTCATGCATGAAAAAAAAGTATGAAAGAAAATAGCACAAGATTTACAAGGTTTATCCTCAATGTGAGAACCTACATCCTTATCATAGTCACTTTTATGGGACTATAGAAATCCACTATTATGATGAAGTGAATAAAACTTGTGCCAACTCCCATTATACACCTTCTATCTCCCGATATGAATGATTATACTAACTCCCAATAGTTTATAATATTTTCTTTTAAAATAATTGAGCCAATAAAAATAATAAAGTCATTTTTTAAAACTTCTCTACAAATGCTCAGTATGATTTGGATGGATCTGATTCTCTCATTCTGATAATGTTAGATCCTGATTTTCTCAATACAATGATGTTGTAATCTAGATCTGATTTCTTTCAATAAAATGATACTATAATATGGATTTGATTTCTTTCAATACAATTATATTGTAATCTAGATCCAATTTATTTCAATACAATGATATTGTAATCTGGATCTGATTTTTGTCAATACAATGATATTGTAATATGGATCCAATTTCTTTCAATACAATGATGCTATAATATGGATTCAATTTCTTTCAATACAATGATTTTGTAATCTAGATCTAATTTATTTCAAAATAATGAACTAAAATACAATATGTAAAAAATTAAAACTCTTCTAAAATTATCAAAACAATTCTCCCTCAATTAGATGATAACTTCCACTTCAATTTCTCCAGCACTCCACTTTTCACACATGTATAGAAAATTCGAATATTAACTAATGGTCTATGGAAGTATTTATAGGAAAATCAAGAAATGAAGGAGTGAAACTTGAAATCTTTATACTTCCTCAAATCTAAAAACTCTGAAAATATCTTTCATTTAAACTTCATCCTTGACTTCATCAATCCTCCTTAGATTTCTCTAAGATTTACGCAAAAGTGAATTTCAAGTTTAACTACATTAATTATTCTTCGTAATTGGCTTATTACGAATTCTTTTTCAACTTATTACAATCTATTTCTTTCTCAGCCCACTGTGATCTTTTTATTAGCCAAGATACAATTTTCAGTATCCCTTTCTCTTTTCATATGGATATGATTTTCATATAATTCTGGTTACAATTATCTCTAATGCCAGTTATTATTCTCTCATAAAGTTGGTAACAATTCTCTCAGAATGTTGGTTACGATTCTCTGATTATGAAAATCTTATTACAAAAATCTAATTAATAAAATATGATTATGAAAATATGATTAAGAAAATAAATTTTTCAACCATGAAATTATTAAAACCTCTTCACTATTTCTTCCAAATATTTTATCATGACTGTTTTCATGACTTATGAGAAATTCTTAATCAGAAAAGAATCATCTGATTTTGTTTCAGAAAGTATGAAAACTTTCTATATCCTGACTTCACACTCCTCTTTTAAAACCCTTTAACAACTTCATCATTTCACTAATTACAAAAAATATAGTCTCCCAGAGAATAATAAATTCTACCTCTGATTATTTTGGATCTAATGGTCTGAATATGATGCAGATAGATCTGATTCCTAGAAAACAAAGCATTCTAATACAAAAAGGTTAGTTGTCAACAAATAAAAAAACTTTGTTAAAACAAATTCTCACAAAGGTGATTTGAGACCAAAAATTAATATCAAATATTTAATCCTAGCTTGATATATAATTTTATTTGTGCTAACCATTTTCTTAATTATTTGTTAGGGAAAAAGATAACATGCGATATGGAAGGAAAAAGTTTTAATGATGGATGGATAAATTAAATACCTACTCATTTTGATAGAATTGACTATGGATACTAGAAATATTTGATAGAATCATTATTAAATAAACTTATTATTGATCACTGAACAATCATGAAAAGACCTTAAAACTTTGTGAAGGTGAACCTGAATCATTAGTTAGAAATGATTAGGTAAAGTATGTTTTTAATTACAAGGTGATGAATATTTTATATTATGTAATAAATAGAAATGTGTATAGTAATGTATATTTATTTAAAACATCACATGACATTTGTAAATCCTATAAGTTACACATCATAACTCAGATAATATTATTAGAACCAATTTAGGCATGTTAGGAGTTAAATATAAATAATTTAAAATGGATAAAGAAGAAACTATTAATAAAATGTTCCCTAGATTTACTAGTATTATAAATGTTATGAGTTATTTAGGAGAAACTTTGGAAAATATTGTTCCTATTTAAATAATACTTATATCACTTCCTAATAAATTTCATGCGAAAAAGTTTTTTATGGATGAAAGTAAAAACTTCAAAGAATATACACTTTATGAGAGTATTGGATCCTTATTAAAATATGAATTAGAGCTTAAAAATATTATTGAATAAGATAATTCCAAGAAGAATTGAATTGTTTTTAAGTCAAATGTTTTTACTTACTCTTATGATATTTATTTATAGAGTAATGATAATATTGATACTATATATGTCACAATGGGGGATATATAAGAAGGAAATCATGCTCAATAATATCTCAAAAAGACAATCCTAAAGATGATTTCAAGGAGAATAAAAAAGGTAATTTTATTTCTAATGATGATCAAGATGTAATATATTATGAGTATAAAAAAAGGGGGATCATCCATCCTGATTTAATAAGATTAAATAAATACAAAAATAAGAGGAAAAAACATAAGAAATAAAATTATGTAATGGGTACTCGATGGAGTATCACTGAGGATTCAAGTTCTAATGAATAATCTAGTTCAGAAAATGATTTGGAAAATTTATTCTTAATGGATTCATAAAATCAAGTAAGTGACTCTAATTATTATTCTTCCTTTGAATATGATTCTAAAAAATCCACTATAGATAAACTTATTAAATAATTTGATAGAATTTCTCATAAATTTTAAAATATCATTGGTTTATATAAGTACTTTAAGAGTCAACATAAGGTTGTTCTTAAGGAAAATGAGGAACTAAGGAAATTTTTCTAGGAAGACTTAAAATCTACACATAAAAATCTAAAATATACTTAAGAAAATATAAAAAATTCCCTTGATTAAAAGGAAAAATTAAAGAGAGAAATTTATTTTAGGTAAAAATTCCATGAAGATGAAGTAAAGAATTTTTTTATTGTTCTTATGGAGAATGAATAACTCAGAAATGAAATTGAAGTTTAAAGTAAAATTTGTCTATTTTTGTTCATGGTAAAGAAAAATTAATAAAATGGTGAGTTTCAATAAAATAAAAAAAAATGGTATGGTATTTTTTATGATTACAATTTACCTAAAATATACAAGACTTTCATTATTAATATCACTAATTAATGGAAGTACATCTATTACTATATGTTTTAGATGTCAAATTAAAGGTCATTATGAAAATGAGTGTTCCTTGAGATTTAAATAATATCTTGTACATAATAAGGGTTTAATTTCTAGGTTTTAATCACCAAGATTACCTATTAAAAACTTTGAAATCATTTTGGATTCCCAATAATTCATATGTTAATCCCATTGGACCTAAATTTTCATGGACACCAAAACTTTCTTAAATCTGTTTTTGTAGGAAATGTGTCTTGGAAGAATAAAAATGGATATTTTACACATGTATAGTATATGATCATAACATAATACTATTTATATATCAAAATTTATATCATTCACTAAATTTGATGGATGTAATGTTATTTTTGGTGATAATTCTAAAGGAAAGGTAAAAGGATTCAGTGAGGTGGGAATATCAAATTATATCATTATTTCTAAAGATTTATATGTTTAAGGATTAAAATATAGTTTAATATGAATTTAAAAACTATGTGATGATGGAATTTTTGTTAAATTTTAAAATAATAAATATATAGCATTTAAAGATGAATCTATTTTGTTTTATGAAAATATGAAAAACAACATGTATTCAATTAATTTTTCTGAAATAACTTATCAAAATAAAAATTGTTTTAAGGTTGTATAATATGATAACATATTATGGAATAGGATGTTGGGACATTAAAATTTAAGGTTCATGCACAAGATGTCTAAGATCCAAATTATTTTGTAGTTAAATGAACTTAAAGAGGACAACACCTTTGTTTGTGAATCATACTTGAAAGGTAAACAACATAAAAGCAGTTTAAAGTAAATTAAAGAATTAAAAACTATAATTCCTCTTAATATTAATCATTTATATTTATCTATTCATTTCAAAACTACTATTTTGGTTGGTAATAGATATTGTTTTTTCATTTTTGATGATTTTACTAGATACACATGAGTTTATTTTTATACACTCAAATCAGAAACTTTATCCAAGTTTATCATTTTTTAAAAATGGTTCAAAATGACAAAAGAAAACTTAATTAAATAAATTAGAAGTGATAATTTTGGTTAATTAAATAATTTTGAATTTATTTATTTTTATAAATAAAAGGGTTATTTTTAAAAATTTCCAACTCCTAGAACACCATAACAAAATAGTGCAGTAGACAGGAAAAATAAAACTCTTCAAGAAATGGATAAGACTATGATAGATTAGTTTAATTTACCTAAATATTTTTGGTCAGAATATGTGAATACATATTATTATTTTACCAATAGAATTATCTTAATACCTTTATTAAAAATAAAACCTTATGAGATTTATAAGGGGATAAAACCTAAAATTGACTATTTTAGAGTCTTTGGGTGTAAATTTTTCTTTCTCAATAATAAGGGTGCTTTAGATAAATTTGATGTAAAATATATTGAAGGTTAATTCTTAGGATATTTAAACAACATTATGGAATATAGAGTGTATAATAAAAGAACCATGATTGTTGAAGAATAAATTCACATTAATTTTGATGAAAAATCCTTGAATAAAATCGATGATGATATTGATCAAATTGAGGATGAATTTAGAGATTTTAATTTTAAAGAGAAATAACCTTAAGATAAATAATCACTTATTGAGAAAGGGAATATTTATTCTTATTCTAAAACTATTCATTAATGATATTGGAAGAATCATGGAGACCATTCTATTGATAATGTGATTAGAATTATTCAGTTAAATGTTAAAACCAGAAAATATGTTATGAATATTTGTGCTTATCATTCTTCATTTTTAATTTTGTACCTAAGAATATTGATTAAGATTTTAATGATTTTAATTAGATCTTGGATATGTAAGATGATTTGAATTATTTTACTAGACATACTTTTTGGACATTATTTGTCCCACTAAACGATTCTCATGTTATTAAAACCAAATAGATCTTTAGAAACAAACTTGTTGAATATATAAATATAATTAAAAATTATATATTAGTTGTTCAAGGATATTATAAAGAATATGGTATTAGTTTTTAATAATATTTTTTCACTTGTTTCTAGATTATCAAAAATTAGAATATTATTATCTTATACTGCTTTTCATGGATTTATATTATTTTAAATGGATGTAAAAAGTCTTCTATAAATAGTTATATTTTTTAAGAAGTATATTTTTTACAGACCCCTGGTTTTGAAAATAAAAAATATCTTGTTCATGTTTTTAAAATATATAAGTCTTTATAATGTTTTAAATAAACTCGTAAAGCATAGACTAAAATGTTAACTAGTTTTATTTTGAAAACAAACTAAGAAGGGAAAGTTTGATCCTTCTTTATTTATTAAGAAAAATTGTAATGATATTTTTATTGTGAAAATTTTTATTGATGAATTATTTTTGAATCTTCATGTGAAGATGTTTTTAATTAATTTTAAAAATTAATGAATTCTAATTTTGATATGAGTATGATGGGAGAATTTAAATCCTCTCTTGGTTTGAAAATATTTAAAATAAATAATGGTATTTTTATGTGTCATTTACTTGGTAAATATTTAGTATCTTGGGATTAAAAGAAGAAAAATTTTATTTTTATTTCAACTTCTAAATATGAATACATAGTTGATTCATATTTTTATACTCAATCATTATGGATTAAGAAAACACTTTCTGATTTTGGTTTTTATTTTGATAAGATTACTATATTCTGTGAAAATAATTATGCTATTTTAATTTTTAAAATCCTTTACAAAACTCTAGGACTAAGAACATTGTTGTTTAATTCCATTTTATTAGGTATTAGGTTCAGAAAGAAAAAAATGGATTTTATTTCTATATGAAATCATATAGTTCATATATTAAAT
Source organism: Viscum album (assembly GCA_963277665.1). Classification (NCBI taxonomy): domain Eukaryota; kingdom Viridiplantae; phylum Streptophyta; class Magnoliopsida; order Santalales; family Viscaceae; genus Viscum; species Viscum album. Next base: position 1,424,051,612 of record OY728161.1, read on the forward strand.
AAGCCCCAAGACTTTACTAAGTTTTAGAAAATCAAGTTTGAACTTGGTATGATTGACATTAAAATTTTTCTATCATAAATTTAGGGGGAGATTTAGTGTTTTTATATATTATGAGAATTTAAAATTTACATTAAATATGTAGTAATATTGAATCTATTTTTCAGTTTACTATTTTTAAGTTTTCTCCAAAATTCTAGTTGATGTCTACCTACTGTTTATACTTTCACTTTGCATGAAAGTTTTTTTATGGAGGGTTTCTCATTAATTTTCACAAAATATTTTTGAATTATTATCACTATATAAAACTTAATGGAATGATTTATAGTGGATCCATGATATATGTTTTGGAATATACATTCTTAGGAATGTTTTGGTCAAATCTAGTTTTTAAGGGAGATATCCTTATTTTAATCTATTTTTACTTTTCAAGACTGCTTATTCTTAGGGAGAGTAAAAGTGTGTTAAATAAATGGAAAGATGTATTATTTGAAAGATATATCTATTAAACTTAATATTTTGGATAATTTCAAAAGGGGTAGAGTTTTAAAATTATATTAATTGGTTTTTTAATTATCAAAAAGGAGGATAATGTTGAAGTGACTCCGTGGATCACATTAACTAATTATGTTTTGATAATTAAAAAAATACCATATTATAATTAATTATATTTTTCACAACTTAACTAAGAGTTATATTTAGTTTTTTATCATATATATTAAAATACTCTTAACTTTGGTAATATTTTATTATTATTTACTTAACTTATCTTCTAATTTTTTGTTTAATTATTTATAACATTCTATTCAAGTTTCATATTGATTTCCTAGGATAAATATGTTATATAAGACCATTAAATATTATTTTACAATGTTTTATAAAGGTAACATTAAGTTTAAATTGGTTATGTAATGTTAAATTAGTTTTTATGGTGTTGTATAAAGGTAATCCTTGGTTTAAAAGGGTTGTGCAAGGGTATGCATTGTTTTCTGGAATTACATAAAGGTAACCTATGATTTTTAATAGGTATATAAAGGCAAATTGTGATATTTAATAGTTTCATAATGGTAACCTATGAAATATAATTCTCATGTAAAGGTAACTTGAACCTCATGTAAGGGTATCTTTCTATCAACATAAAGGTCAGCTTAACCTTCATAAGGGTACTAGTGCATTTCCATTACTTGAATAAGGGGACAAACACATTTCTATTACCAATGTAAGGGTAACCTAGGTCTCACATAAAGATCATTCATACTTACATAAGTGTACCAATATAGCTTCATTACCCATATAAGGGTAACCCATGTCTTGTATACTGGTAATGGGGAATCTTCAATTGCTACTCAAGGTTAATAATCCATGTTAATTTAAAACTTTTTTATGCATATATAATGGGTATGTTTCATGTAAGGGTAGTGTAAATTCATCTATGTGGTAAAATCAACCACATGAATATTTTTCCTACATAAATATTTTGGCTATAGAGAATTCATCTACGTGAATATATTGGATATATAAAATCGACTATGTGAAAATCACTTATGTAATTATTTAATTTTATACAGAAAGTTTTAAAACCTATAAGTATACTCTTTTTTCACATTATTTAATATTTTCATTTATTGAAAGTTTATTATGAATATTTTCAATGTTTTATTTGTTCTAAAATATCTCATTAATTATTTAGAACTTATATGAACATATTTTAAATTGATTTATTATAAATTAAATTAGAACAATCATGAAAAGATATTCATGCTGAAATTTTGGAACTTGGGATATTTAAATTAAAACTGAATGAAATATGAAGTGCTGGTGCCAAATAATATTAGAGAGTTCTACAAGGTTATTAATTCTTATTATTTACTGTTATATTAATTGTTATAATGAGTTATACTGTATAGTTTGTATTTTTTATAGGATATCACATGAATATTATTTTTCATTTATACATGGAACATTATCTAGGAAATATTAATGGACAACTCTGAAGTATTTTTTTGAAGTCACATGATAAACTCTTACTTCAGAAAAAAGAAAGAAGAAATGGTTTTAAAATTTGAAAGATATTGTGCATGGATAAACTCTATATATAGAGTTGAAAGAACCATTGAAAATCAATGAGGTTTAGGATATTCTTGAACTATACAAGTTTTGCATACTTTTTCAATCAATTAATTCTCTCAACTAAACTAGAATCATTTGATATTTTTTTGTTTGATAGTTCCCTATTTCCTTGACACTGAAAACTTGAAGTGTTCATATGGTTCTATGGTTTTAAATATTTATATTCTTTTCAATGTTCATAATAATAATGGGTTATACTACCCATTAAAATCTAGGATAGTGGGTTGCAACTACCAAACAATATTTTGGATTTGGGTTATGCCTCCAACTAAGAAAAATGCAGGGTAATTCAGGTTCTACCATAACCAAAAAAGGATGGGGATTTAGTTATGTCATGTACTAGTTTAAAGGCAGGTTTTTTTCTACCACCACTTTAAAAGGTATTTTCTAGATTGAGCCTCATAGTGTGAAAAATGTATGGTGAGTGGGTTGTGAATCCTAGGGTTAAAAAGGCAGTTGTAAAAGGGTTGTGATCTCCCTCCAAAAGTTAGAGATTCCATTATATTGGGGGTTATATCTTTCATTTTTTGAAAGGGGTGAAGAGAAGAGTATGATCATTTATATATAAACTACTATAAAAATATCTTGTGTCTATTTACATTATTTTCACTGCATTAATTTTAACTCTCACACAATATTTAATTTTATTTTAAAAAAGGTCAATTAACCCCCTTTTAGCTATTCTTCCATCTTACCTTTGTGACCAAAAAAATATTACTATTGAAGTAGATAGTGATAATTAAGTGTTTCTAGGTGTTCTCCACTCTAGATTTATATATTTCTTACATCATGTAAGTTTTTACTAACTATTAGCTATTGAATTATAAATAAATACTCCTTATGAAATTTTTATTTAATACAAGGTGTATGAAACTTCTTTAAGGTTTATGGTATTATTATACATCTAATTATTAATAATTCTCCCTTTAGATGAATTTTTTATCTTCATATTGACACTATATTAATTACCAAGATAGGTAAATCACATTAAAAACCAACCTATAAAAGTCTATCAATCAAGGATGACTATGATAATTAAGGGAAAACTAATTATATTATATGATTCACGATACCCAAATCAATAATAATATTTACCCATTCTAAGGGGAAAATATATTTTTCATGGGTTTGTTGATATTACTCTAAAAAATATATCATGAGTAGTGTTTATATCTTCGATACCCATTGTTAGTTTCACTTGTAAGTGATAACTAAAATAAATAGGACTAAATTTATTAAAGGGGGGAGAATGTAATGACATTATATCTTATTGTATATTCTCTTTAAATAAATACAATTTTGGATAGCGTGTTTTACACACAACACCGAACTAAAATGAAATCATGATATATTTTATTCAGATAAAATATGACCATTAAAACCTAGACATCAAATTTATGGGTATTAATAAGAGTAACAAAATTAGAATATATATATATAATGTCATCTTATACAATTTTACTTAGTTTATTTTGTGCTTAAAAATATATTTTACTAAAAGTTGTCTTTTTATGAGATGTACATTTTATTAAAGAAAACTAATTTTATTAGTGTTAAATGATGATTTTAACAAAATATAATATTCATTGATTAATTTTATTTTTATTATTTTTTAAATTAAATTAATAATATGAATATATAGTATTTTAAAAATTTATTTTCCTACAAAAAATGTTTTTTATTATATTTTATGATTTTATTTTAAGGTTAAATTGATAAATTTTAGAAATTAATTTTAAAAAAATCGAAATAATTTATATATTAAACATGAAAATACTATCTTAGGATATATTTTTATTATTTTTCTAAAATAATTAATTTTTAAGTGAATAGTGAAAAATACTGTTTTTACCAAAATTGTAAATTTTATGACTTTATCAATATATGAGAAAGCCCTAGAAGTTTATTAAACCTTTTAATTGATTAAATATCATCTAATTAGAAGAAATATGAATTTTGAATTATTTTGAACAATTAGAACATATGTTTATTTTTTATAACTTAAGTAACATTTTATTCTAATTTAAAAGCTGTTTTATGTTTTTTATTTTAATTTTAAAAAATTATGGTAAAATTAGGTTTTGTCTTGATTTTAAAGCCAAAAAACATATTTATTTCATAATAAACCAATTTATTTCATGTAATTTAATAAATTTTATAACCCACACATATATTTAATCTTAAAATCACATTTTTTAAAACATATTCTACATATTATGTGCATTTATTTTAAAATTTAACAATTCTAACCCTTATAAATTTTAATTGGTAAAATTATTTTAAATTTGAAGTTATAATTTTTAAATTATGTAATAAGAACATTTTTTATTTTGGTCATTAAAATTAATTACCATGGTTAAAATTTTATTACGAAGATAAAAATATATTAGGGTAAAAGTTAAAAAAGTAAAAAATAAAAAACTTAAATCAATATATGTTGTCTAAAAAATGAGTGGTGGAGAGAAGGATAAGCCTAATAAATATATCCACTTAATATTATCAACTTTTTTAATATTTTACCTTTAAATTTTTTTTTCCCATTATTTAAAAGTAATGGGTGTTTCCAAAATTTCTCTTCTCTTCACTTATAAAAGGGGAACACTTATACCCATTAATTCCACCCTTATTCCTTTTAATTTAATCTCAAAACTATAGAATTTTTCTACTCCTAGGATTCTATTTCAATTTAATAAGCCTTGATTGTCAATTTTATATCCTATGACCCTGATTTCTAAGGATATTTTCAATAGAAACCATATGTTCTTAATGTGTTTAGAGCATGTTTGAGTAAGGAGAAATACATAGTATGATTTTCTTTATCTAAAATTTAATTTCTTGAGAAATTTTTTATATTGTGCATCATAATATATTTAATGTGGTGTGATCACTAAAAAATGGACATATTTACCATATTCTTATAATTCATGGTGTATGAAGAGACATATCATGTTATTTCTTCAAATGGATTTCGATTCAAAGGACAAAAATGTTGTAAGGGTTTTTCATATCAATTTTTCTTTATAGATTCATGTTTTTTAGTCACCACTTGTTTCCTTTTGTGGGATATATATTGGAAATTGATTTATTTTTTTCCTAATTTTTATTAAATTTAAGGTTTTTTCAAATCAATCCCACATTCTATATTTCCTAGTCTTTTAATTCAAGAGATATAAAAGTTATAAGGGTATTTGTTAGATCAACTACTTTCATTGAGTTATAATGATTATTATTGAACTTATCCATTCCAATCTTGGTTTCTTCCACCTTAATTTTTTCATGTAACTTTATCTTTCTCTCTAGGGAAAATTAATTTTGAATATGACATATAAATTTTTCTTTTATGAGTATGGTAAAAATGTTTTCTAAAAACTCTTTCTCCCACTATATAATAATTATTCTTTAAGAATCTTCCTTTCCATGTTTTAAAATATTTTTCTAATTGATTTTAAATCTATATTATTTTGAAAATAAAAGGAAATATTTTTATATTTTTTAAAAGTAAAAGTTTGATTTCTAAAGGGAATTATTGATTTTAAATTTGATTTTAAAGGAATGTGTTAATAAAAAAATCATTTTTAGTGTTTTTTAATATATTCTTAAAAGAAGTTTTTTAAATAATTTTTCCTTTATAATTTCTTTTCCTAAGAAATTTTTTGGTTTTAAGGGGTAATTTTTTAAAAAATTTGTAAAACCCAAAATATTTTATTTTAAAGAAAACATATTTAAAGAGTTTTCATGAAATTTAAAAATGGATATTAATTCTAATTTTTCAAAATAATTTATCTTATAAACATTTCATTTCCATTCTCCTCTTTAACTCTAAAATATCTAACTCCTATATAGTTATGTTTTATGAATAAATTTCAAAATTTATTTATGAAAAAAATACTTTTGGTTGATTTAATTTTTAGTATCAACCAATATACTTTTGATATCACATCATACGATACCATTTGGAAATAATATGAAACCCATTTTATTTCAAGCGTTCTTAAAGCTATGATATTTAATAGATTTTTGTGTGGAATATATGTCCATGGATAATCATTATGAGATGGTTTGGGTATGATAAATCAATATTATGGTTTGGGTTTGATAAATCCCTAAGATGGTTTGAGTCTGATAAATCCCTAAGATGGTTTTGGTTCGATAAAGTCCTAATATGGTTTAGGTTCAATAAATTCTTGAGATGTTACGAGTCTATCAATTCCCTCAAATTCATTAATTAAGTTTGATATCTCATGAGATAGTAGTGTGATTACATAATGAATTTGTTCACAAAGGCATGGACATAATGGGTTTGCTCGTAATGTTTTCTTATGATTATGATTGTTCCACCTTTCCAGATTTCTTTTCTTTTAATACTATGTTACATACAATTTTTATACCTGTTTTATAAGATATTACACACTTTTATGTTATTCCATGCCTTATGTTATGATTTATGATATATTCTTTGTTGGGAATAGCTTTATTATGTATCCTTATAATAACAATATGTTCATCTTATGGTCACTTATGATATTTGATTTTAATCAATTATGTTTACCCTTACCAAGCATATAAACTCACCCCTTTCTTATACTTCCATCCCCTCGGTTATTAATATGGGTGTAACTTATGATAAGTCTAGAAGATAGACTATTGTTATTAGATTATGGATAAATGTTCACAAGTTTTTTTAAAATAAGTTTCCTATGTAACTGGTATTAAGATACACTAAACCTTCTATTCTTATGATTCTATTATTATTTGTGGTATTTAATGATTAACTTGTATAAATGATGTAAAATAAATATACATTTATCTTGGGTTGTTATAGTTAGTATCAGATCAAGTTTTATTCATTCTTTAGGATAAGTTTATTTTTTTAGGGATTAAGATTAGAGAACATTAATGAAAACCCTATGTATAAGTATAAGGTATAAGTTTAAGCATAGGATACCATCCCAAACTTTTTTAAAGTAGATATTGTTTGGTAATCATATAAATTGAACCATTTTTTAGATATTAGAAAGTTGATGCAGCTATAGAATAGATGCACTTTGGGTCAATCACCCTGAAAACGATAATTTAGTATAAACTCAACCTTCTCTCTAGTGCATGAAGATTGGTCCAAAGACTGCAGACCTGTCTTGACACTCTCATGGGATATGATTTGGTTAATCACATTCTATTTACAAGATATTATTAAGGATTTATTATGTTAAGGAATTAGGTTTGGTAATATGGGAGAACCCAACTTAAAGAAACCTATATTGAACTGATATTCTTAATACATATATATAATTTGGATTCAATTCATTATGATTCATAAATTTTTTATACTATTTTGATTTTATTTTTGGTTGTTTTTTTCATAAAATTGAGACAACATTGTAAAAGGGGATTTACTACTAAAAATTGTAGTTTTAGTCATTTTACATTGTAAAAATTAATTTGTGGAATAAATACATCAATATACACCCATTAAAAACCACTCCATAAAACCAATTCAATATTTAAAAAGTTCTAAAAGAATAAATACTTATGAATTAAGATCTCCACTTATAAAATAAAATCATCATGGCTCAAATACCCTAGGAATATCACTCAGGATATAAATCATGGAGATATGAAAGTGTCAGAGGCCAAAAAGATGTCACATATGGTGAAAATATAACACTTAAAAATAAAATTTTTAGAAGAGAGAAATTAATGAAGACTTATAGTGTAGAATTTATTTTTTACATAAGGTGATGTAGCCTATTTAGGCTTCAGTGACTAAACTTTTTGGTGGTGGGTGATTAATCATTTGTTCTTTAAAGAGTTTTGAAGATTTATCTTTAAAAGTTTCTTTTCACTTCATTCCTTCTTTATTTTTCCATGATTTCCATTATTTTAGTTAAATATTCATTTGATAGTGTTTCTATGATTGATTTTAATTAATAATTTAACAATCCTTTTATTTTTAAACATTCTTTCCATTTTTATTTGACTGTCATTTGAGTATTTTCATCCTTCACAGTCATAGTGCAATCTTATTCTTCATTATACCACTTCGATTTGATTGCTTCATTGACTTAAACTAATACTATATGTTTTAAATACTATTTTGATGATTCTTAATTCAAATTCATTAATTATTTTCATACTTCATATTGCGTTATCTATGTAGGGATAATCCACCTAGGGTTAGGGGCTGAGAGTAGGTACAGCGTGAACTGAATGATTTCTTAAATCATAACCTGGGTAATCTATTGGCTAAGAATTTAGGTTGAAAATAAATTTATATACCTTTCACTTGTATCATCAAGGCCAGGAGATTACAATGGAATAAACCCAACCTAAGTGAAATAATATGAACTAGGACCAATAGTTTTATTTTTTTTCTTCTTTTGTAGTTTCACTTAATTTATATGGGTTGTCAACCACATCTGGACTAAAGTTTGGTTTCAAATCTGTGTATATCCAATTTTTTAGACCAAAGATAAATTGGTGTATATTGAATAGATATGTGGTCTAAAAAAATATATTTTCCCTTATTATATTTAATATTATCTTATATATAGGCTCTACAAAATTTAACTTGATCCATTATTTATATTTTGAAGTAAATCAATCTGTTTAGTCTCTAAACCCAACCATTAAGAATTATATGAGAAATACACCTACTGGGCTTCAATTTCTAGGTCACCAGACCTTCCAGTTATTCACTGTGGGTTCAAACCTGGTCTTCCACTACCCTACATTTCTATGTAGCAGTGCTAGTTGAGATAATTTAAATTTCTAATCAGATCACGTGCAAGATTAATCAAAGAAAATGCACAAACACATTAAATTTAGGCACCGTTGTTAAGGAATAATTGTTATTTCTTAGACACAGTGACCTTCAATATGAACCTGATATTTCATCACATCTTCTTTCCTCTTTACCTTTTTTTCTTTCTTTTTATAACCTTTACACATGGACTAGAACCTATGGCCCTCTTTTTGGCTAGTGCATGCATCAAGGCCCTCTGACTCATTCAATGATCTTGGAAATACAAGAAATGATCTCTTTATACCCTAAAATCAAAATATAAATTTATTTACACCGATATAAAATCATATATGATCATAAAAACCTTATTCCAAATAATCCAAAAAATGTTCAATATGTGACACTTGAACAGTAGGGATAGCGACCACTGCTATAGGATTGCACCATTATGGATTATGGATTTATATCCATTAGTGGTGTAACACCCAAAATCATTCATCCTCCTATACAAGAATATACATTCAAGATAAAAAATGGAATCATTCACATTATCTAGAACATGGGACAATTCATTGGACTTCAGAACAAATATCCACATGAGCATATTTCAAGTTTCCTAGAATTTTTTGACACCTTTAGAAGTCAATATGTATCATATGATTCAATAAATATTAGAGTATTTCCATTATCTTGTAAAATAGAGCCAAGGATTGGATTAAAAACCAATATCTTTAGTCCATAAATACCTAGGATGATTTAGCTAAAAAAATCCTTGATAAATACTTTCTACCCATATGTACCTGGAAGCATCATAATGATATCCAAAACTTCACCCTAGAAGATATAGAATCATCCTATGAATATTGGTATTGATTCAAAGAACTGAACAAAAAGTTCCCACATCAGGGACTTGATGTGTATCTATAACTCCAAAACTTTTACCAGGGTACACAACCAACTGTACACACTGTGGTGGGTGTTGATACTAATGGAAGACTCATACTAAAGAAATCATAAGTTGGTCGAGCACTTCTAGATGAAATCTCTCATAATGTTAGTCTAAGGTAGAGAAATATAGTACCTCCTCAATTTATAATTCACAAAGTAGAAGAGAACACCCTCCTTGTAGCCCAAGTAGAAGACCTCATGAAAAATCTCAAAGCCTTTTAGTCGCCTTCTCTAGAACTACTACCATCTACCCCTATTGTGTAAATATAAGATTGTGAGATGTGAGTAGGTCCAAACCCATACCAAGAATATTAAGTAGAAATGGAATACACCAAGATCTATGATCATAATTATGTAAATTAGAATCAATAAAACCATCGGTTTCAACAACCACAACAATACATGCAACCGTATTTCCAAAAAAGACTTTCAAACCAACACCAACCACAAAATCAAAGTTACTATCAATAGAGGAGTGGTCCCGTACTACCATTAAATTAGGGACCACCTGGATACCCACCTCAAAATCTAGTTCCTCGACCTAAAAAACTTTTTCCACAATAATACTTTCCCCTAAAATCTCAAAAATTTCCACCCATTCAGTAGCAATAGTTTTAGTATGATCCACCAAAGAAACCACAATAAGCCACACCTCAATAGTAAAATTTTGAAAACCCACTCAAAATATTTATGAAAAAGGCATACCAGTTTATTAAAAGTCAAGTGACGAAGATGAAAAATCAAAGGGATGCTCTTCAAAACTTTGATCACCAAGTAAGATGGATCTCTAAGACTTTATCAGATCGAATACAAGGAACACTAGCCGATAATATTGATACACACCCAAGATAGGAGTATAGGGTTATAGTTCTTCATATTGTAAAATAGATTAATTTTCAGAAGCTATACATAGGTGAGGAAAATATGATGGATAAAATTGAATCACGTGCAACAATCCTCGATAAATATAGTGATGAGTGCACCCACAAATCCATCCATGAAAAAATAGGATTATAAGAAAACTAATAAAGTTACCATACAAGAGCATCATAAAAATAAATATTTTCATATGGCACCACCATCATACATACAACCACTTACCTTTCCATAGAGAATAATACATGGAGATATATAGGGTAAATACAAGAAAGTTTTGGAAATGTTCAACAATATCCACCTAAATATCACCTTTAAATAATATATTTCTAAGATGTCTACTTACACAAAATTATTAAATGAAATAATCTCCAAAATAATAAAAATTTGAGACCTAGTAATCATCTATTTAAATGAGGAATTATCTATAGTTGTTTAGTAGAAACTCCCACTTAAAATGAGAGACCCCATAAGCTTGTCAATTTGATACGCCATAGAAATGTTCGATTTCAGAAAATACTTGCGTGATATTAAAGAAAATATAAACCTCATTACAATTAGTTTCTTTATAAAATGAGGGCTTAAATATTTGAATCCAAAAAGAGTGGCACTTTAGCTAGTAGACCGATCTATCAAGTATCCTTAAGGAATTATCGAGGATGTTTAAATCAAAGTGTGAAATTTTATATTCCTTAAGGATTTTATTATCCTAAATATAGAGGAAGAAGGATATTCCCCCATAAGTATAGTAAGACCATTTCTCACCACTGGTAAGGCATTTATCATTATGTAACAAGGAAGGCTAATATTCATAGTTGGTGAAGAATAGGTAGTGTTCGATTTAGTGAAAGCCTCCAAGAAAAGTGGCGACTCATTTGAATGTAAATATATCTTTCTATCCAATGAAAAGGATGATTTCATGGATATAAAGGATGAAAGAGAGACCATATCTCCTAATGAAGATAAGTGTAGTGAATACAAGGAGGTGAATTTCATTGAACCTTTAAAGAGAGATATTGTTCTATAATTCATACCCTCATTTATCAAGCCAAAAAATTTGTAATTAAACTGTTTGCAGAATGCATTTAAGTATCCATTATTATAAATTGAAGATGTACTTATAATTATCATTGTCTTGAAGCTGAATCAAGTGTAATAATAGAAACTGATTGATGTTTTGAAAAGGCATAAAAAATCATTTTCTTGGGTTGTGTATGATATCAAATGGATCATCCCCGTGATTTTCACCCATAATATTATACTAGAAGAAGGTGCTAAATAAAAATTTAAACCCCATAGGAAACTCACCCCACCAATAAAATATGTCATTGAAAAATAAGTTCTTGAACTTCTCAACAGTGGTATAATATTTTTCATCTCTGATAGTGGATGGGTGAGCCCACTGTAAGTCATCCTAAAGAAAGGAAACTTAAATGTTATTACAAATGATGAAGATGATTTAATCACTACTTGAAACATTACTAGATGGAGAGTATGTGTTGACTAAAGGAATATCAACATAGGGACTCAAAAGGATCATTTTCTACTCTGATTCATCAATCAGATTCTACATATATTATTGGGAATGAATTATATTGTTTTCTAAATGGATATTCTGGATATGATAAAATAATTATTGACCCATATGATTATATAAGGACCAATTTCACATGAACTCTTTGAACCTTTTCCTATTTAAGGATGTCATTTGTAATATGTAATGAACCCATAACATTTTGATGGTGTATGACACATATCTTTCATGATATTGTGGAGGAGTTTCTAGAGATATTAATGGATAATTTATACGTGTATGGATCCTCCTTTAAAGTCAAAATAAATAATTTAAAACTGGTTATTCAATTATGGGAAGATAAATTACTAGTTATAAACTAGGATAAATTTCATTTCATGGTTCAAATAGGAATCATCCTCAAACATAAAATTTAAAAGAATGGCATGGAATTTTACCCATCAAAAATTATGTCATCAAAGAATTTCTCGAACCTACAACAGTTAATGTAATAAGAATCTTTATGGTCCATACGATATTCTATCACTGCTTCATTAAAAAAATTAACAAATAGCCCAACCACTAAAACATTTAATATTAAATGAAATTATATTTTATTTCAATGAATAATTTTAGTAATCATTTAACAATATAAAGAATGTATTATTGTCCACTCCCATCATTTCCTTACTCAACTGAGATATGGACTTCAAATTGATGTATGACTCTAGTGATTTTGTTGTAAGCACTATTTTAGGATAGTGGTTTAGATTCACATTTCATCCCATTTATTATGACATCCACACTCTGAATGAATTTCAAATCAATTATACGATCATAGAGAAAGAAATTTTGGTAGTGGTATTCACTTTTCATAAATTTCAATCATATATCATCCTTTCTAAAGTTGTGGTCTACACTGATCATGCAACACTAAAATACATTATGAAAAAAAGTATGCCAAACCTATATTAATATGGTGGATCCTATTATTTCATGAATTTGAAATAATCATCAAGGAAATAAAATGAACTAATAATGGTGTTACTGACCATCTCTCTAGAATTCATATTCCCAAGTTCAAGGATAATGAATAGTTAAGTATTGATGATGATTTCCTCAATGAAACACTTTTTAATATGGATATACAAGAATTACCATGGTTTGATGATATTAAAAAGTATCTTTACACAATATCCCTACATTCACACTTCTTCTATCAGTAGAGGAAGAAGTTATTTGTCTATAATTTATGTTATTACTAGGATGAACCATTATTATTCAAAAAGTATACTAATAGATTAATATGACATTGCATCCTATATGATGAGATTAAAATAATATTATAATTTTCTCATACATCACTAAATGGAGGCCATCATGGTCTTGAACACAACATGGAAACAATCCTACAAAGGGGAATCTTATGTTCTATACTCCATATAGATGCAGGGATTTTTATACAAAACTATGATTGGTTATAGAGGAAAGACACCATTGGGAAATGTCATGAAATACCCCAATACCCTATTCTAGAAGTTTAAATATTTAACATATGGGGAATTGATTTTATGGTTTTGCTTAAAAATTATCATGGAATGTTTTACATACAGGTCAATGTGAATTATGTCTCAAAGTGGGTAAAAACCAAGGTCACTAATATCAATACATCCAAGGTGTTTGGGAAAAGTTTTAAAGAAAAAAAGTCTCCTGATTTGGATTGACTTGATAAATAATTAGTGATTGAAAATAACACTTAAACAATAGTTCTATAAAAGGTATTATTGAAAAATATGAGATTCACTACAATGCTAGAACCCTACCACCCATAGACTAGTGAGAAGGTTGAATCTTACAATCAGGAGATCAAGAAAATTCTTGAAAATATAGTCGATATAAATAAGAAATATTAGAGCCTCAATCTTGAGGATTCACTATGGACATACTAGACAACTTTTAAAATTAACATATTAAAAACACCTTTATGAATTGTATATAATAATACCTATCACTTGATGGTAAAATTAGATAACTTCTTGTATTAGGCAATTTAAAAATTGAACTTAGGTGATCATAAAGTCATGAAAAAAATATTATTGAAAATGAATGATAATGAAGAGATTACAAGGGATGATTATGAAAATTCCCAAATTTATAAGTAAAGAAAAAAAAAGAAATTGAATGACCAATGAATCCCGATATGGATTATTACAGCAGGGTAAAAAGTTCTGTTGTTCAATTCCCACCTAAATATATTCCCCAGAAAACTGAAGTCCTGATGGTCAAGTCTCTTTAATGATGTTAAATTATTCACCTATGTAACTATTTCAATTCAAAAATAAATATACCACCCTTTAAATTCAATTTATAGTAATTAAATTTTTACCAAGAGATTCTTCAAGAAGATTTCATTCTATTTATAAAATTTAAATGAATCAGGGGGTTGTTTAACTCTATAATTAAAATAAAGAACTGACTGGGAGGCAACCCTAGTTTTATTTCCTTTAGTATAATTTAGATCGTTGAAATTCTAGGAAGTAATGTTGAGTTTATCTATATTTTTGAAATTATTAAGGCATTAGAAATCTCATTTACACCATAAAAATTCTTGGTAAAAAATAAATTATTGAAAAACGTACATTATAAATCTTGAATTTACAATATAAATTTCATGGTTCTAGTTTTTAAACCACAACCCTATGGATTTTGGGGTGTGGTCCCCCTCCCCATAAATGCTTCAGATCCCCCTCCACCTCTAAGACTCCCTCTCTTCTCCTACACTACTACCTATCCTTCCTATGACCCTACTCTTTAATCATTCCAACATTCCTTCCTACCCATCATCCTTCAATCCATCTTTTATCAAAATGGTTCTCAGTAGAGGTGGTTCCCGTTCCAAATGTGGGAGTCAAGATTCACAACCTCCTATGGACAAATGTGTGAACTAGGCACCCACCCCACCTTCTTTGATACCTACACTTTTAGAGTATCCAACCCAAAAAACCTACCCATCCATTTTTTTTGGTTATGATTCTCCTCATTCATAGTTTGTGGTCCTTCTTTCCCATATACATCATTGCCTTCATTTCATGGATCTCAGACATCAGGTTCACTTTGATCATTTATTGGCCAAACCAATGTGTATGAGTAAGAACCGCGATCTAGATGTGATGTGTAAGATCCTCATCAATGAGGAAATAATGGTAGTTATATGATGAATAAACCTATGGAATATTATTGAGGTGTGTGAGGAGACTTTTCAAGAGCTCTTTCAAGAGTTCCTAACTAACATTGAGCTGGACATCATCTAGGTCACCTTCCAGTTGAGTGGATGGGATTTCAAGTTGATGCTGGGAGTGTTTTTCAATACTTTGGGGATATATTATTCAGATTTTTCCACCCCTCCTACTTATTCAACCTAACATATTGATCTGAACAATATATACACTCTAAATATCTAGGAACATATTGCTCATTACCCCACTAGTATTCATGATCCACTGATGGAAAAGATCCCTATCTAAAGGGTACTTATCTCATGATTATTTACCGTGAATTAGATTATACCTGGATTATGTGGATTGGATCCCATAGATCTATCACTCAGACCTAGGTGGCCATCCTAGCCATTTCCATGGGAGACAATGTGCTCAATATGGCCCAGTAGTTTTCATTTTACTATGACAGTCAAGCTAGGAGGCACTATGTAACTTTATTGGATGAATCCTTCATCACCCACCTGACCAGACATCTAGGAGTCTTTAGAAGCTCTCAACCTCTCTCTTCTCTTGGACTAATGAAGACCATAAAACTTATTATCCTCTAGAATATGGGACTACTTTAGAAGGTGGGAAACCATTACGACTAGACACTAGAGTACATCAATTCCACTAATGAATCCATTTCTCCTGCTAATTTCACCACCCCTTCCATTATAGCTTCTCCAACCATTGCTTCCAGGCCCGAGGAATCTGTATATTCTTATCCTTATCCTATTTCATCATATAAATGGGAGTTATTCTTCAAAAATGATCATCTTATCCAGTGCATTCTATAAAACCAAAGAAAATTATGCTTCCATTTCTGTATCCATATCACCGAGCCTTCCTTTTCTCCACCTATATCCACTACGTCCAACCAACATCACCCTTCAGCCACGGGACTGGCTTCCACCTATATTCCCAACCCTACCACCATATCCCCATAGAATTCCATGGTTTAGCTTCCTCTAGAGCTCACATAACCTACAGAATAATATTCCTTCATAAAAGACCTTGCCCTACATGGAAAGGTCATTGCTCTGCCCTCTACTTCAAAGGAACCTTCCATATATCCAATTTCCAAAAATTCAACCCCAATATAGATTGGCATCTCCCCTCTACTAATGATGACTGAGCCTGTTTCCATAACCACAACACCTTTTATGGTGGTAGATTCAACTGTATCCACCTCTATTATATCCATTAACATGATGGGGTGGCTTCATCCACCCATTGTTTGGGAGGGTACCACATATTCTATTAGTGGAGATTATGATTGCTATTCTTATCTATTCCCCATATACCCCTCCCTAGTTTTACTATATTTTGGGTTTATTTTTGTATCCATTATATTCTTTATCCTTGGTTTTATTTATTTTATTATCTAATGGAAGGGATTCGATTTTTCTATATAAATTCTTTCCTTACATTCTACTTCATACTTGTGCATTCAGTTCAATATGTCTCAATATTCTACCTCTATTATGGTTATTAATGCATCTTCTAGGCTACCATATGGCCTCCCACATAAAGTATTTCCACATTTAGTAGACATATAGAGAAAACTTTGGGAGCTCCATATACAACCTGCATGACCCGCACAGATGCTCTAGTTGTCGTATGAGATTTTTGGTTTACCCATTCCTAAGGTGGTGAACCCCACCAACCGACCATTAGATCTTGAGTACCCCACTTCCAATTCCTATAGGAGGTATTAGATAGCTACACCGATGGAAGAAAATGATTTATTTTGTTCCAATTTATCTAGGTAACAATGTCATTGTTAGATATTTTTGTGATAAAATCCCTATTTTTTGATCTTTTGAGATTTTATTATGATTGTTATGTATCCTGTTGTCTTTATTTAGGTTTCTTTTTTTGGTATTTTTTTAGAAACAATGTTTTTTATTCTAATTTATGAAAACTTATATGAGTTGATATCCATTTTAGTTTACTATTTTCAACTATTCATTTTTCTAATTACATATTGGTTATATCTTATGTGTTGATTGTTTATCTAGTGTAGGTATTGTCCTCTCTAACATTTTGGTAATTATCCAAAGTTTACATAAATATCCATCATTTTCCCTACGGCATGACATTTTTTATAGGGATATCTTGATTCCCTACACTACTTTCATACATTCCATTTTAAATTTTTTTCACTTTCATTATTTTCTCTCCCATGTCACTTCACAAAAAAATGTAGACACTATTTCATTTTCAGTGTGGGGGAAAAATTCTTAATCTTTATCACATATACACCTAGATTATTATTGTACTCAATATTCTAGGAGATATTTTTCATTGAAAACGTTATTTAACTTGATATCTCATTATAATCATGTAAATAAATTAAAAAGTTTGGATGGAAAATATTAAAATATATTATTTATCCTCGCTTAAAATTTTAGCATGATTAATGAATTGAGTAATTTACTTCTAATTATAAATTCTTACAATTTCTTTCAATTGAATTATTATTGGTTATTATTCCCTTAGTAATTACTATTTTATATGTATTCCCATTCTTGAAAGGACTCTAGACAAACTTTTTCTTATTCTTTTTTAAGCATATTTCTTGGGAGAAATTTGGGGCATGTAAACTTATCAAAACATTCATTGTAATCTTATCGAATCTATTGACTAAAAAAATTAATTTTTAAAATTATTGAATATTTTTCATTGTTTAGACATTTTTTTTGAGAACCACATGTACATTTATCCTTCTTAAGCTCATAGAATCCATTCATAACCTTGTTATAATTAATTCAAGTTGCAATCACATTTTATCCAATCTTAACCTGCTCTTGTTATGATTTCCTGATTATCAGTTGAATAAGTATAGTGGAGATAGTTATTATTAATTTACATAAGATATTTTCTAATTAGGATATGTATGGTGGTATTTTCACCTGATCTATAGGATGTGGTCCATGGATGGTTTTTTTAATTTATAATTATCATATTTCTAAAAAGGTAAAAAATAAAAAATGGTTTGTGTATTAGGAAGTTTAAAAATCACTATTATCAGACCGATGAATATCATAGTAGATCACATGTGGTTAAGTTATGGATGTGATATCTATCCAAGATGTGACTTTCAAAAAAATAAAATGAAAATGAGAAACATGATACTTTTATTATTCTTTTATGGAACATCCATGGACCTACCCCGAGATTTTGGAAGTTTGGAAATTCTAATTTCTAGAGGAGGTTCTTCATTTCACTATTCTTGATTATCATGAATTTTACTTGAGAATTTACCCTTTTTTTGAGATTTATTTTTATCATATATCCACTTACCCTCATCGTAAAATACATTTGAACTTTATTGATGAAACCCTCATGATTAATTTTATATTTTTCTTTATGGAGTGGAGATGTTAGAACAGTTTCAAGACTATGGTTAAGAACATGTATTCAAGGTATGATCATAACACCAGTTTCATTTTACCTTGAGTGATGAGAGAAAATCCATGGTGAGTTAAATTGAAAATTGGGTATAGATTTTAAGAAATAGTTGAAAAATTATAATTAAAGGAAAAAAGTATTTGAATAAAAAACTTGATTATGAGGCATGACTGATTTTCTCTGTATGAGTGATTTTAGAAGAATAGGATTTTATTTTGAAACTTTATTTAATTTTTTTGGTTGTTATGAATGTTTCCTATTAAAAATTATTCTATTTGGAATCCTTGTTGAGAAATGTTTTTTCTCGAGGAAAATAAATTTTTCAAGTGTTGGATAAATTTATAATATTAATTTAAATATATAATTTGGATTAAATTAATTATGATTCATACATGTTTTTTACTATTTTGATTTGGTTTTGATTTTTATTTGTAGAAAATTGATCTTAGGTTAGAAAAGGGGATTTTCTAATAAAAAATGTAGTTTTAGTCATTTTATGCCATAAAAATTCCTTTACTGTGTAAATCCACCGAGACAAACCAATTTTAGACCAGGATGTAAAAACATTTCAATCCATAAAAAGTTCCAGATAAAGAAATACTTATGATTTAAGATCTATACTTATAATGTAAAATCATTAGGGCTCTAATACCCTATGAATATCACTCAATCCATAAATCATGGATATATGAAAGCACCATATGTTTCAAATATATCAATTATGGTGCGAAGATGACACTTATGATGTAAAATTTAAATAAAATAGAAATTGATAAATACTTATTATGTAAAACTTGTTTACATCACAAGGTGTTATGTCTTATTTAGGTTTTAGTAGCTAGACTTTTTGGTGGTGGGTGATTAATCCTTCATTATTCAAGGGGTTATCGATATTCATCTTTAAAAGTTTCTTTTAACTTCATTCTTTCTTTATTTTTACATTCTTACCCTTGTTTTAGTTTCATTTTCATTTGAGAGTATTTATACGATTGATTTTAATTAATAAGTTCCCGGTCCTTTTTTTATTCAGCATACCTATCATTCTTCTTCGACTGTCATTTGAGTATTTTGATCCATTGTAGTCATGTAGAAATATTTTTCTTTATTATACTATTTTTATTTGATTAATTCATTTAAATAAACTACAAACGCATGTTTTAAATTCCATTTTTATGATTAATGATTCAACTGTGTTACTTGTTTTCAAGCTTTATATTTCTTTTTCTATATGCAGCTAACCTACCTTGGGTTAGGGGTCCAGAGTGGGGGTAGAATGAAATGAATGAATTCTTAAATAAAAACATGGGTAATATATTGGATAATAATTTATGTTGAAAATAAATTTCTATCCCATTACCTTAAATGAGCCACATTAGAAGATTAAAAGAGAAGGGACCCAAACTATGTTGAATGAATTGAATTAGGACCAGTAGTTTGATTTGTTTTCTACTTTTGTAGTTGTACTTAATGCTTCTGGGCTATCCACCGCATATGGACCAAATAGTGGTTTCCAATCTAAGTAGATCCAATTTTATAGACTAAATCTAAATTAGTTTCTCTTGAATAGCTATGTGGTCTAAGTCAATAGACCTACCATTATTATATTTAGGATTATCCTACATGTAATCTCCCTAGAATTTACCCTGATCTTTTATTAATCTTCTAAATTAAATCAATATTTTTATTATTTAAACCCAAACTCTATGAATCATGTGAGGAATCCACCTTCTAGGTTCCAATTTCTAGGTTACCATCCTTTCCATCCCTTCCTAGTGGGTTTGAACCTAGAATTACACTATCATATGTTTCTATATAGTAGTGATAGTTGGGTTAATTTAAATTTCTAATCTAATCATACATGTAATAATCAACGATGTTTCATATATGAATTGTGAACCAAGAGTGATTTAGGTTAAACTAAAAGATAATGGGATGGTTTCGAAGTGTAACACATTTTGAGGTTGAGTTTTTTTAATACCATTATGATGTTAATATTTATCACTCATGAATAACTATTTTATTTTTTGAAATGGATGGTTCTAGGAGGAACCAAGTTAATAATAGGTGTGATGGAAAATAAAATAATTATCATGAAAAGAAACCAAGTGGGATAGAATCTGGTGTCGAAAATATTGGGTTTATGATCACCCAACTATCTTAAGTTATGATTAATAACTTGAGTCTTACTTAACATCCAAACAATCCAAATAAGATAATTATTTAGTTTCATATAAGATTAGGTGATAATGATGATTAAGGAAATAAGATTCAATTTCCTTCATGTCAAATGTGTGGGAAGAGACACTCGATGGAATGTCTCAAAGGAACTAGAAGATGTTTTATCTATGGTAAAGGAAGAAATTGAGAAACATACTTCCATTTAAAAAGGAAGAGACCAGTTTACACGATGGTGAAAAATAATTTTCTTCCTAAGGATCTAACAGTAATTCAATGGTTTAGATATAATGGATTTGGGATCTATGGAAACCAGTGCACTTATCCAAGGGATTAAGATGAAAATTGACACCAATAACCTCCTATACCATGTAAAAAAGAAAAATCATACATAAAGACAACTATTAAAGTATATAATCATAATTAAGTGGTGTTATGTGTTCTCCACCCTAGATTTTTTGATTTATTATATCATGAATGTTTTTTCCAACTATTAGATATTGAATTATAAATACAATACTCATGGGTGTATCATTATTATATAAAAGGTGTATGAATCTATTTAATGGTTTATTGGATTATTCTAAATCAAAGTCTTAATAATTCATCCTTTATATTATTTTTCTATCATTAAATAGACACTATATTAATCACCAAGATAGGGAAATCACATTTCAAACCAATCTATGGACATCTATCAATGCCAGGATGACTATGGGATATTTTGGAAAACTAATTTTATTATATGATTCACGATACCCAATCATGAGGTATGTTTATCTCAAATTATTGGAGAAAAAATCAATATTTGTACTAACATATTCTAAGGTAAAAAAGATATATTTTCTATGTTTATTGATATTATTCTAAAAAATATATCATGATTTTTGTTTATCTCATAGATGACCTTAGTCAATTTCACTAGTAAGTGATAGCTAATATTTCAAGGATGTGACTTATTTAAATGGGGATATTGTAACATTTCTATATATTATTACATGTTCTCATTTAATAAATATAATATTAAATAACGTTTTTTATTTGAAACTCTGAACTAAAACAAAACCATGTTATATTCTATTTAGATAAAAATATAACCTTTAAAACCTTGCTACAGAATTGGTGGTTATGAATATAAGTAAAAAAATTATGATATATATATATATATATATATTTAAATTTAATTTTATGTAGATTTACTTAGTTCATTTTGTGCTTGAAATTTTATTTTACAACAAGTTGTCTTTTGTTGTTGTTCATTTTATTAAAGAAATCCAAGAATATTATTATTAAATTATGATGTTAATAAAATATAATATTTATTGATTAATTTTAGTTTTATCAGTGTTTTATATAAATTAATATTAAGAAAACCTAGTATTCTAAAAATTTATTTTTCTACAAAAAACAATTTTTCATTATATTTTATGACTTTATTTAAAGGTTAAATTACTAACTTTTAGATATTTAATTTATAAAAATAGAAATTATTTAAATATTTATCATTAAAATATTATATTATGTTAAATTTTTGGTATTTTTCTGAAATAATTAATTCTTAAGTGAATAGTGAAAAATATAGTTTTTACCAAAATTGTACATTTTATTACTTTATCAATATATGAGAAAGATATAAAAGTTTACAAACCCTTTAATTGATTAAATATTAATTTAAGGATAAAATTATTTATTTTAAAATATTATTTTGAACTTATAAAACCTATGTTTAATTTTTATAACTTAAGTAACATTTTATTTCAATTTAAAAATGGATTTTGGTTATTTATTTTAATTAAACATTTTTTTTTGTAAAATTTAGTTTTTTCTTGATTTAAAACCATAAAAATTTATATATTTTATAATAAAGAAATTTTTTTCTTTTAGTTTGGTAACATTGATAATTTTATCCTACACATAATTTTTATGCTTTAAAAGTGTCTTTTCTAAAAGCCATTTTTACGCGTTGTGTGTGTTTATTCTAAAATTAACATTTATCACCCTTAAAACAATTATTTTATGAATGATTTATAAAATTTGAAATCAGAATTTTCAACTTATATAATAAGTTAAATTTTAATTTTGGTCATAAAAATTAATTATCAAGGTTAAAAATTTATTACCAATGTAAAATTACATTAGGGTAAAAGTTAAAAAAATTAAAATTAAAAATCCTTAAATCACTCTATATTGTCTCAAAAATGATTTTTGGAGAGGAGGAGAGTCCCAATAAATATCTCCACTTCATATTTTCTAATTTTTGAACCTTTGAATCTTGAATAGTAATATTCCATTATTGAAAAGTAATGGGTACTCCAAAAATTACCCTTCGTTTCACTTATAAAAGGGAAACAATTCCACCCCTTCATGACACCCTTATTCCTATAATTTTCATCCCACAACTCTTCCATTTTTCTCCTTCTATAAGTATATCTCAAGTTCATAATCCTCTATTTTTAATTAGATATCCCAATTCCTCTATTTACAAGGATATTTCCAAGAGAAATATTAAGTTCTCAATGTGGTTAGAGAATGTTTGGGTAAGAAAGAATACAAGGTAAGAGGTTATTTGTCTCAAATTTAATTTCTTGAGACATATTTCATATTGTGAATGATAATATATTTTATATAGTGTGATTAATTTCTAATGAATATTTTTACCATGTCCATGTAATTTATGGGGCATGAAGATTCATATCGTGATATTTATTTAAATGACTTTTGATTCAAAGGATACCAAGGTTGTAAGGGTTTTTCATCTCAATTTTACTTCATTGAGATATAATTTTTATTCACTAATTTTTTCCCTTTTTGTTGTATATATTTTATATGAATTTATTTTCGTTATAATTTTAATTCAATTTAATGGAATGTCAAATCCATATCACATTATATCTTTCATGGGATTTTAATTTAGAAAATATCAAAGTTATAAGGATATTTTATAACTCAACTCCCTCCATTAAGTTATAATGCTTATTATTGGTCTTCTTTCTTCCAAGACTGGTTGCTTCCATGATAATATTTTATTTCATGGTACTTTATCTTTAGGTATGTTGAAAATTTCTTCTGAATATGACCCATAACTTTATATTTTATGAGTACGGTAAAAAAATAAATGATCTCTCTCACTATATAAGAATTATTATTTATAAAGCTTCATTTCCATTTTTAAAAATTTTGCTACAAATAATTTTAACTCTTGATGATTTTGAAAATAAAATGGAGTATTTTTTTATTTTTCAAAAGTAAAATTTTGATATTTAAAAGTAATTCATGATTTTAAAAGGTATTTTAATGGCTTGTGTTTTTAAGAAATAATTTTTTGAATATTTTTTTATGTCTTCTCAGTGAAAGTTTTTGAAATAAATTTTCCTTTATAAAATTTTTTTTCTAAGAATATTTTTTATTTTAAGGGGTATTTTTTAAATTTTTTATCAAGTCCAAAGTATTTCATATTAAAGAAAATATATTTAAGTAGTTTACAAGCATTCTAGAAAGGGATATTTCTTCTTTTTTTAAAAAAATGATTTATCTGTTAATAATTTCAATTAAATTTTCATATTTAACTCCAAAAGATATAACTTCTATGGAGTTATGTTTTATAAGTCACCTTCTAAATGTCTTTATGAATGATCTACTTTTGATATCACTTTATGCGATACCATTTAGAAATGATAGGAAAACCATTTTATTTCCATGGTTTATTCAAGTTATAATATTGTATTGATTTTTGTGTGTAACACGTGTGAATGGATGATTTATGTATAGACATAATGAGTTTGTTCACAAATGGGTGGGCATAATGAGTTTACTCAAATTTAAATGCCTAGGCATATTGAGTTTGGTCAAAAAGGGATGGAGATAATGATTTTTCTCACAAGGTTTTCCTATGATTATGATTACTCCACATTTCTAAGTTTCTTTTATTTTCATAGTATGTTACATTCTATGTTTATGAATAATTTTTAATATATTCCACACTTTTATGTTATGACATGCCTTATGTCATGATTTATGATCTATGCTTTTTTTTGTGAAACATTCTTTTTTATCCTGATTATAACCAAATGATTATTTTATACTCACCTATGATGTTTGATTTTTATAGATTATGTTTATCCTTATTTTTCATCTGAGATCACACCTATGTTATTTTTCCTCCCCCAAGTTTTCAAGATGAATATAACTTATTATTATTCTATAAGTAATTATAGTGTGGTTTTATTATGGAGAAATGTACAAAAGTTTTGTAAAATAAGTTACCAATGTAACTAGTCCTAAAAAAACTAAAACCTTAAATTATTGGGATTATGTGATTATTTGTAAGATACAATGAATAACTTATATAAAATATGTAAAATATAGATATGTTCATCTTGATTTTTTATAGAATTTTGGTTTTGAAGGATGGTTTGAATCTCTCACCTTATTCTTTTTGAAAGTGTACCTCATGTCCACATTGATGATTTAGAAAGGGTAAAGTTAGAGGAAAAGTTTGGGGTATGTTTATTTTTAAGTTTTTATGATGAAAAATTTGGATTTATAATCTTGGAAAATAAATTATAGAATATAATTGGAATAAAAAGTTTCCTATTCAATGAAAAGATCATGTGGAAGGATCTAAATTTGGTAGAATATATAGTGGAGAATAAATAATATATACATTGAAAAGTTTATATTGATGAAATTATAAAAGATTTAATTAATTTGGGGAATATTCCAATTCCAGAGATACCTGAATATCTCAAATATGAAGTTTTAAATTAAATTTATATTCTATTTTTATCTCAAAGGCTATATATACTATAATGATCAAGGACCATGTAATATTTAGGAAGAAATATAGAAGTAGACATTCTAGAAGTGGTGTTTTAGGAAAGATAATAGATTCTATTTGAATTGAGGTGGTCTATCATAGATAGTTTCCCAATGTGTAAGTTTAGAATTAATGTGAAATTGTTGCTCCTTGAGGATGGTGGAGAACCTCGGATCCAGGAAGATGTAGAAAGTTTGAGTGACTCAAGATAGTGAGAGTCAGTGATAAAGGAGTATATGGATTCCATGAGTTTTTCTGGAACATGAGAGCTAATGAAACTTTTTATTAGGAAAATAGTGTTATGGAAAAAATGGGACTACAAGTTGAAAAAATCATCATATGGGAGGAAATTGTACAAGTAAATGATTATTTTTGATGGATTTCAAAAAATGTAATATATAAATTTCTCAATAATTATTTCTATAGTTGTAAAGTATTCAATAATTTAGAAGTTTCTTAAACTAGTTTCTATGAAGAGCCTATATCTTGATCAATTATATGTGAATAAAATATTCCTTCATGTTGATTTGGATGAGTAAATATTTATTAATAAACCAAATTGTTTTATAAAAAAATTGAATGGAAGAACTAGTGTGTAGGCTTAAATAGATTTTTTATGGGATAAAACAAACAATGAAATTAAAAGTTCATAATAGAGAATGTAATTATTCAAATCAGTATAGGTCATTATTGTTACCATTTTTTTTATATTGGGTGTTTTATAATTATTCCTCTATATGTGGATGATATTATTTTTATAGGTTTGGGGAAAGATCAAATTTAGGATCTAAAAGTTATTTTGTCTAGAAAGCTAAAGATGAAATACCTTGGTTTCTTAAAGTGTATGTTGCTAATAAAAATAAGAAACGACATGAGAAAGATAACAATAACACCCAAGATGTCACTTATAAGTATGGATTTATTATTTATTGGTTCTAAGTTTAAATTTTTATTCCTCTTGAAATTTTAGTTTTCTATAATTCTGGATATGTAGGGAGACATATCATGAATTTTAAAGGTCAGCCATAATGGTTTTATAATAATATACCTCACTTTTCTTATATAGATATTAGATATTATTAGATGAATATTTATTAACAAATATAACATTACATGGAAAAAATCATATAGGTATAATATCCTTAGAAACATGGATACATAGAAAACTAGGTCATGAGTGAACTACATAATCTCCCACTAAGTGGTTCATAAATAGAACCCTTATTGAAAATATCATACATAATACCATTCTTCATAACTAGGGGAAATGAAACAAAATAAAGGGAAAGATAAAATTCTCAGTAAGGGTGAACATGAGAGATATAAACATAACACGAGTACTAGGGAATTATAAAATTATAATAACATTTAAAAACCATACTCTTCATATAATAGATCATAAAATTGAGTCTTATCATAAATATTAGTAGTTCATAAGACATGAATCATAATGGAATCAATGAACATAATCCATGATAGCATAAAATTGGCATAAAATATATATTTGGGGCATAAAAATAAGAATAAACAATATTATGCCAAAGATAACCACTAAGACATTCATTAGATATTAGTATTAGGATAACCACCCATGTACCCACTCCAAGCTTAGGATAACCTCCCGTGTACCCTCTTTTGGGCTTGGGATAACCTCCCATGTGTGCTCTTTTTTTCATGCTTGGGATAACCTTCCATGTATCCTTTTATCTCAGAGAACATTAATATTTACATAATTAATTAGAGGGATATATAATTCTATCCCTGCCCATAACATAATGAAAATCATACATATGTGTGATACAAAATCATTCATCATATCACAACCCATGAAAATGAAACAAGTTTCATAAATATTTCATCATAGCATATCTTGTGGGAAAGAAACAGGTTTCATAAACATTTTTTATCATAATTAAAACTCATCTATAGAAAGGATAAGTATGTTATCATTACATAATATCCCCATTATATCATAATCAATATATGAAGTTTTTTTAATAAATAAAAACACCATAATAGACTATTAAAACATTTTTTAGGAACATATTATTTCTATTTTGAATTCACTTATTTAAAATATAGAAATTTCCAAAATATTAAAGAAAAAAATTTCTTTGGAAATAACCTTAGAAACCTATAAAGTAATATTTAAATAATTTAGTGTTTATGATGGTAGAAAATTCCATTTATATCACAGTTGTTAAAACAAATATACCTTTCACATTTAAAAAAATAGTTGAAAGTGGCTCATTCTGAAAATGACAAGAAGATTCATTTTAAAAAAAATTATAAAAATTTAAAAATGGGTAAAAATTAATTTAAAAAATCATATATAAATATTAACAATATTATGGAATTTTTTTTAGAAAACATGGATATGGATGAAAAATAATTTTTGATCAAAGAGAGAAATAAGGTCAGTTTTTCCTAAAAACATCCATTTGGTATCTTGTGTAATTAAAGAGAGGAAAATAAAAGAAAATAATTTATTCTTAAAAAATAAATATAATATAAGAAAATTCATGAGTTTATTTATAGATAAATTGTAATATTTCATTATCATAAACTTAACTATGAATAATTCCGATAAACAATGAGATTGTAACACAAAACCCTTACCACTCTGGTAAATTTCCAATAAAAACCTAGAGAAAGAGATAAAATTAGATAAATATGTATATCACAATAATTTTAATGATTATAATCATAAAATACATTCATTGAAATTATATACACCATATAAAATAAATAATTTGTGAATATGATTGGTGTCTCACATAAGTAAAAGTGAGATGAAAAAACCTTACCTCGGGCCAGACTTCCTTCATACATGTTAAAAAATACTATATAATAAATAAATTACATAATCATAATAATAAATATAATAATATATATTCTTTACTTATATCATTTTATCATCACTTTATTAACAATTCTTTATTAAAATCAATATTTCATGTGATAATTTCTTTGTTTTTTCATGTATGTTTTAGTTTGGTTGTTTTGGTACTTGTACTTTGATTATGGTTAAATAATATATAGAATTTTAGTCATGGTATAAATATCACATATATTCATTATATACATATTTATATTCATCCATAAAAGTTATATATAGACAAATGAATTACATCATTCATTGAGATGGTAAGTCGTACGTACTGATGAATGTTGTTTTCATTTTTTGACGGATGGAATAAAAGGAAATTAAATATTAATTCACCTTTATATAATATTTTTATATCATATATATTCCTTAAATCTATAATTTTTACCACACATTTCAAAATAAAATGAAAAACCTATCACATTGCTTCATGGAGGTGATTGTCCACATGTATGCACGAGCAACGTTATCATTTTCCAATGGATTGGAAGGTAAAAAGTTATAGGTGATATTATAATTCCATAAGTATAATTATGTCATAAATATCATATATATATATATATAAATTAAATATATTATTATATCCATCCATTAGAGGCAGCGATGGAAAACTAATTACATCAGTTCGCGAGGTGGTAGTTCGTCGTACACATGATTGACAGTTTTGATTCCCATTTTATGGAAGAGGATATAAATATAGGTTATGAAATTGACCTGATATAATCTTTTTATATTTAATATATTGGTTTTTTTATTTCATCATAGTTGAATAAAATTTTAAGGAGGTGGAATATGAAGCAAAACAACAATGCTTGGTTAAGAATAATACATATTCTTTAAAAAACCTCTTTAGGTTTGAACCAAAAGCCTTCATATGAGGAATTTAAAATAAATAAAAGGAATATAGGATGTTTTAATTGAATTAATTAATTGATTATTTTTATTATTTAATGAACCAAGATACTTTTTAAGTGTGAAGAAAATAGTATATGAGGTTCCCTTTTATAACTGAGAAGGAGTAACATTTTTGTAAATACCCAACAAAACTATTCAATAATGGGAAGTCACTCTAATACAATTCCTAAATTTTTTAAAAATAATGTATTTTAGGGAATATATGGTTGAGACACACCTAAAATACTAAAAAACACATTTTTTGAATAATTTATTCCCATAAACAGTAAGTTTACTTTTACAATTTTAGTTTTCATCATGATAACTAATTTTTTACCAAGGTAATTTATCCTTTAAGAATAAAAATAAAATGAACCTTATTATATAATTTAGAAATATTGATTATAAATATGAACTCTAATTTATAAAATAAAAATAATATATGTGTATAAAATTAATTTTAACACAAACGCATCAAATGTGAAAAACCCCATTTTAACCATAACCGTGGTAATTAATTTTTATTTTTTACTATTCATTAGGAAAAAAATAAGTTGAACATATTAAATAATTTTAATTATAATGATTAAAAATATTTAATCCATTTTATCAAAGTAAATTCTTATAATTGGCATAATTTAACATAAAACTAAACCCGTAATTGTGATGAAAAGGTGGTTTTCCAAAGAAAAAGTTTTCTTAAGTATAAAAAGTTAAATTCATAATGAAATTAATTATAATGATATATATTGGATTATTCATAAAATAATTTTAATAATTTTACTTTTAAAACCATTTTAAATAATTGTACTTTGTAAATTCTTTAAACTAAAAGACAACTTTTAATAAAAATCAATATTTTCACTATTTATCGAAAAATTAATCTTTTCAGAAAATTGTAAAAAATTCACTCTAAGGTAATGTTTCCATGTTGATTTCAAAAATCAACTTATTTTTTCAAATAAATTTTCTTAAATTGTGAAAAAATAATTTAAAAATAATTTTACAAAACATGATAAAACCACTTTTTAGAAAAAAGTACATCTTTTTAACATAAAATTAAATTTATTCTGATACCATACTTAGAAAAAATATTAGATGAATTATATTTTTTATTAAATATAAAATATTTAAATTTCATTAAAATCATTAAATAATAGTGATTAATTTAATTTATTATGATAAAAAACTCATTGCACGCATAATTTTTTTTCCATAAAATTAAATTATTTTACTTTAAAATGATTTTAATTTTCATTTCAAATAAATTGATAAAAATTAATTTATTCTATACATGTATAAACCATGTGTTTTTTATAATTTAGTTTGTATTATTTATACCCTCTAATATAACAGCTAGGTGATTACTGACACATTAAATAATAATATATTAATTGTATATCATGGTTCATTAAAACTTGGCGTTGACTGTAACTTAATAAATCAAAGAAATTCAAGTTATTTGAAAAAAAAATCAAAAAAAATCAATGTGTTACATTATACACCCTTTAATAAATTTCATCCTCATAATTTGAACTTGTTCTTGATACTTAAGGGTTTTATATTTGAAATTTTCTTATTCAAAACCAACATCGTAAAAAGGGTTAATAAAACTTCCTCTTGAAAAGTGGGAAAGGAAAATATAAAGGTCAAATAGAATAACAAATAACTAGGTTTTCAAAAAGGATAACATTAGTTTTAAGTAAAAATATATGCATGGAGGAGAAGTTATATCCAGAGATCATTGATCACAAAAAAGTGAATGATCATGAGAAAGTTAATGACCACAATACTATCAAACAATGTGGTAAGAAAAATATGGTTAATTCATTGAAAATTAAGGTAATAGGATAAAATTTTTATTTAAATTTCATTTTATTAAAGTTTAAGTATTATTTTACTATCATATAGTGATTACCATAAAATAAATTTACTTGATATCTTTTTATTTAATAAGAAAAATTTCATCCTTTAGTTATGATTTAATAAATTCCCACTCGTTTATTACTCCAAGAAATGAATATCCAAGTGGATTTTTTAATTGTTGAAGAACTAAAATTAAATTATAATAGATCACATAATCCAAAATGGATAAAAAGATCTTACTCTTTTCTTTATACATTAACTAAAATTGAAATGGGTAGCATAATATAATTCTCAAAATTAATAAACCATCATATAAAGAAATGAAACATTAATCACTAAAGCCTCTAATAACACCCAATGTTTAAATTTAGATAATTTGATAAATAAATAATGTTGATTATTTTCAAAAACATATCAGGCTAAGATTGAAACTCAAATATTATAATGATTTTATCATATGTTCTTCTGAGATAAATTTAATATTTATCTCTAAACAACATCAATCACTATTTATGACTCATACCAAAAATTCATCTTCCCTAATCATATAACCTTCTAGATATGCTAATATATTCCATAAATTACCTAAATCACCATAAATACACATTAGTATCATATATGTTTCCAAAATATTATTAAACCTTTATTCCTAAAATAAAATCCCATAATGTTATATTTACCATAATTATATAATATTCCCAAAATGGTGAACTTCTGAAATAAAATTAATTACCAAATTACTTTTGAATATTATTTTTATCTCTATAATAAAACTCATGTTCCCAAAAATAATTTAAGGTTTATTTTTCACATCATTTTTTTAAAGTCATACTAACCAAGATATCACATATGTCAGTTGTAGGTATTTCACCCTTATCACCCTTCAGTTGTGGGTTCAAGCCATGAAGCCTTACTAAATATGATAGGATATATTTTTTACTAAAACCATATTAATATAATTCTTATAAAATTTGTATAAATATTATGAGAATACTTAAAAATAACCTTAATCATCAAATTCTATATAAACCCTGAAGGTTATTAATACCTTTAACCCTATGAAAAGAGAATTATTCTTAGATAGTACTTCATATTGGACCTAAGGGTTACATATACCTTATCCTAATAAAAATTCTCCCCAAATTTCATTAATCACATTAAAATACCTTTACCTCCAAATTGGTGATTAATATTTTTGAACTTTTGATCAACATTAAACTCAAAAATCCATGATGGTATCCATAAATCTTAAGTTAATATTACATTGAGACATATATACTTCCAAAATCAAAAAAATCCTTAGATGTTTTATGATTATTATAAAAAAATACCATTGGTAAAAATAATTCTAAAACATAATTCTTGAATCCATATACATAAATACTGTAATCCTTCCACTTCAATGATTGTCATTGCATAGGTCCTTCCATGGTCTAGGAGTTAACTCTTGGATTAGGGCATTGAATCAGATAATTCCCACATTCCCCACACATAATTCATTGAAATAATAATTTTTTTACTCTATGTCCTTTATTTCCACATAGAAAACATTTTTCACTTCATTTGAGACATTCTCCTAGGTTCTTATTCCCACATTCCTAAAGTTCAGGAAACTGGATCTTCTTCCCTCCATGGTCTTTATAAAACTTAATTTTTCTATTATTATGTGTGTTAAGAAACTCACCCATGTTGAGATTTTTAATAATATATCAATATAGTTGATCAAGCATAATCATAAGTTTTCCCCTCTAGATCTTGTTTCATTTGGATGCTCATAAGGATAATCATTCCATTTTTCATCACATACAACATAAAAATAATTCATCTTGGTTCCATACATTCACTATAACCAAAAACATAGTGTGAAAAATAATATTCATAATTATGTAAAATCATTTATAGGATGTATAAATCATGACACATTATTTTTAATACATGACCCATAGTTTTAACCTAGGTCATCCATGATCATTGTCTATTCAAATCCTTTGTATTGGTTTATAAATAAAATGTAAATTATCCCAAGAATATCCATTGAGAGTTTCAAACTAGGTATAAAGTATGGGCACACTCACCATGCACCAGAATGATAGGCGAGATATACTTGACCAACTATTTTGGAGTTGTTAGCCCTAGACAAATGTGTTCTAAAACCAATTCTACTTGTAGTATCTAGACATATATTTATTTCTATGAAAACAATATAATTTGTTCCTTACCAAAAATTTAATTCATTATCTTGAATAACCTTTGTAAGGAATTGTTTTAACAAAGTTTATGTATTTTTTGAAAACTAACCTTTTGAATAATAATTTTTTTGTTATTCTTGAATCAGACCCATATCCATCATAATAAAGATTCATTGGATTCAGAGTATCATATTCATTTTCATTGTGTTCTGCTAATCAGATCCAAAATAATTAGAGGCATAAATTGATGTTTAATGGAAGTTTTCCTTTATCGTAATCAGAGAAACACATATGGTGTTGAACGAAGAAGTTGTATTATTGTTGAAGAGGTTTTTTTGAAGAAACTAAAGTCAGGAATTAGAAAGTTTTAATACTTTATAAACAAATTCATACAATGATTTACTGATCATAAAGTTCTCACAAATCATGAAAACTTTCATGATAAAATATTTTGAATAAATGGTGGAGAGGATTGAATAATTTCAAAGTTTCAATATGGAGATTCCATCATAATGGGATATCCATCGTAATGGGAATTCCATCATGATGATAATTCATTCGGATTCACTAAGAAAGAAACAAAAATATGATTCACTAAGAAATATATAGAATTTAGATTCACTGAGAAATAAACAGAATTTAGATTCACTGAGAAAGAAACAAAAATCAGATTCACTAAGAAAGAAATAGAAATCAGAATCACTAAGAAATAAAAAGAATTCAGATTCACTAAGAAAGAAACAGAAATGGTATTCACTGAGAAATAAATAGTAATCTTATTAAGATAATTATGAAGAATACTCAAAAATAAAATTCTAAAAGTTTTATGAGGAGTTGAAGAGATCAAAATATAAATTCAATTCTACATAAATCTCATAGAAATATAAGTAGGGTTGAAGTGGTCAACATTAAAGTTTAAATACAAGATTGTAACACCCCAACCCCAGAAACCTAGAGTCAGTACATTATTTTAATACATTATCATGATTACAAGGAATCAAATCCTTAAGGTCTGATCAGTTTAGAAGCCATGGAAAATATATTACATACACAAACCTTACCTTAAAATTAAAAACATAAAATTCAAGATTGATAATACTTTGATAATGCCATTATTATCCTTGATTAACCCTATATATAAATCATAATACACTTCATGGCATCCTAGGATAATAAAACATAATAAAGTGGTGAGCTCAGATGCTCAGTAAGGCTAAATAATACAGTAGAAGCTTTCATAAATAAGAATAAACTTTTAAGGAAAGATATAAAATTAAAACACAAGCCTTTTAAACATTACATTCTTCATAATATGGAAATAATAAATCAAATAATTCCATTTAAACATTCACATAGATAGTTTACTAGTCTAATAATCACATGTAATATCAATAACTAATCTCCTGATGAGGGAATGCATAATGTCGGACATCATAACCATGCCATCAAGGCCTCATGCTAAGGCCATAAATAACCATATCATCAAGTACTTGTTCCAAGAAACAAGTTTTTCTTATGATACCTACCGATGCATTAAGGTGATATAGTGGGTCATGCTCATCACTTACTAATTCCAATGCATTCCTCATATGAAAAGGGTGAAACATAACAAAACATTCATATTAAAACTAGCATACAAAATGTTAATAATTTAACCATAAACCATGAATGGTATAAAAAAAGCACATCCACAATCAAACAAATAATAAAACCTTCAATACAAAATGGAAGATTGTATCATAATAAATCAACCTCAATCAAGCATAAAATCCAGTAATGAATGTTGACATAGATGAAAATAATCTAACAAAATCATTAAAACTCTTTAAGAGAAATATCCCATTTTACATTAAAATAATTTAAAAGTCGCACAATTATAAAATAAAACATTTATTTTGAAAATAACCTTATAAGATTTTATGTGAAGCTTCAAAATGTTAAGGCATCACAACAACACAAAATAGTCACTCACGCCGTATAAGTTAAAAAACATTCTTTCCTTAATTTATCAAAAAGGTCATAAATTACCTCGTTTGGAAAATGACAGAAAGATTCCTTTCAAAACATTTTATAAAAAGTAAAACATGGGTGAAAATTACTTTAAATAATTATCGATAATATTTTGAAATACATTTTAAGAAAACATGGACATGGATGATAAAGATTTCCCATTAGATACTTATGTATAAACAAGCTCTAATAATAATGAGATTATGAAATTAACCCTTATATAAAACCTTTAAAAGATATTTTTTGAAAAAAAAATTAATGAACTTAAAAATAAACATAAAATTTCCTTTATAATCATTTTATATCCATATAAATAGTTAGGTAAAATAATTTCAATAATATTGAAATGGAGAAAGGATTAATTCTTTAAACATTCAAAGCATGTCATACCACTTTGAACATTTAAATCATAAGACTGATATCTTCAAATTTATCTTTAAATACCATGAAGATAAATGTTTTCAGGATATGAAATATAATAGGGTTAGTACATACACCACATAGAAGAAATAGGAGGTGAACATGGATTATATCTCATGAAAATTAAAAGTGATATGAAATTTTATGACCTTAAGTCTGATACTCTCTGTATGTGTCTAAAAATATTGTGTAATGGTTTTAAAAATATTATTAACTTATACCAAAATAATATTTATGATATCATATATGATTCTTTTATGGATTTATATTACCTGTTTATTAATAATTTTCAAGTTAAAGCAACTTTTTAGGTAATAAACATTTTCTTTATCATATGTGTTTTGACTTGTTATTCTTGATAGTATTATTTAGATCATGATTTAATTACTTCCATAATGTATAAAATGATTTATATATCACATATATTTAGAATATAAATATATATATATATATAATATATAGATATATGAAATGGAATACACTGTTCATAGAGACGGTAGGCCGTACATACGCATGAATGATGTTTCTATTTTCTTATCATATTGAATGGAAGTAAGTGAATGAAAAATATTTACATGAAAAAATATATGTGTGTGTGTGTGTGTGCATTTGTGTGTGTGTGTGTGTTATTAAATTAGCATTATTATGTCTTATATTTCATAGTTATTAATAATATATATTTTTATAATCATTCTTGAATCGTGAATGTGGAAGATTAATCTTATCGCATCGTGGAGACGTAAGTCGTACGTATGCACAAGAGACAATATTATTTTCTTAATGGTTAAATAGTATGGAATTGGATGGAATATAAATTCTAAAGAAAATTATCATGTTATATTTATTATTTAAATCCTTTATATTCATCTTTATACCCATAGAAATAAAGTGTACATGAAAAACAGTTTACACCACAGCATGGAGATGGTAAGCTGTATGTATGCATGCATGGTGATATTGTTTTCATAGGATTGGTAAAATGAGGAATATGGTTGTACCATAATAATAAAAACATATCACAATATATTATATTATGTAGATATTACTTTACTATAGAATCAATATAGGAAGAGAAAGTAGAAGAAGAAATGAACATTGAAAGAGGTGATAAAACAATTGCC
The DNA here is from genome assembly GCA_963277665.1 of Viscum album. Classification (NCBI taxonomy): domain Eukaryota; kingdom Viridiplantae; phylum Streptophyta; class Magnoliopsida; order Santalales; family Viscaceae; genus Viscum; species Viscum album. The sequence continues at coordinate 1,424,088,870 of OY728161.1, forward strand.
TCTTTTTCGGGTATCTCCTTTTGATATGCACAAATGGACTTTATAGGATTGATTTATTCCAAAATTATGGCCTCTAAGATTTTTTTAGGGAAGTTTGGAGAGAAAATGGGTAGGTTTTGTCTGATCCAAAGGGCTTTAGAGGTGTGAAATAAATATAAGGAGAAGTTCCCTTTTATAAGAGAGGTGAAGAGCACTTTTGGAAGATCCTAAAATATTAATTCATTATAAATTTATTTTTAGTTTCAAATAGATCCAAAGTGATTAATTTAGAGGATAATATAATTATGGGTCTAAATTATATAAAAAATGAATTTTATACATGTTTAGGCCATAAAATTAACCTTATCTTTTGGATTTAACCCTTAGTTAAACAGTCTAACTCTTACCGTGTTTTCTTGTATTTTTACACTATAAGGTTAATATAGTTACTATAAAATGCCAAACGAATGCTAGTTGGGTCATTTATGACATATTTTACATTATCCAAGTTATTTTTCTAAACCTTAGATTTTTATTACTTTTATATCATTTAATAAAATTGTTTTTATTTTAAAATATCATTTACGTCAATTTTAATACTATTCAATATTTTAATTTGTAAAAATACCAAACCAACATGATAACTTCAGGAAAATACTTCCAATATGTCACTAAATTTTCTAAATTATCTATAAAATTATTTTATATCATTAATTAAGTCAAATTATATTTATTTCAATACTAATTAAACAATTACTGCGTCATCATTGTGTCACCATTTAATTTATTTATTTAATGAATAAAAATTATAAATAAATTATCATGACATAGATAAATTTATTATATTTATAAATAATATTTATAGTCGACCATATCACTTATATAAACTCATATTAAAAATAAAATAGTTATTAAAATTTGAATATGACATTTTTACCTCTTTAAATAAAATATAATAAATGTCCTAATCAAACAAAAGTGGCTTAAAAAGGATCATATTTTCGAACTAATATTTATTTTGGTCTAAAAATACTTATCCAATAAAATTGGGACAAGTTTTAGGGTAATTTTATATTATTATAATATTATTTTTACCTTTAATTACCATAATTACCTTTAACTGTGGTAAATAAAATTAAAAAGTTACTATTTACCAAAAATTATTTTGATCCTATTAGACCACATTTTTCATACTAATTACAACCATGTATATCAGATTTTTGAAATTCAATTCACAGAATTGGTAAAATTACGTTTAATGTTAATCTGCAAATCTGGCTGGATCCATCCACAATCCATTTTTTGTATTATTTAAATTCTACTTTTTGGGTAAATGGAAACCATACAAGAGATCTCAAGCATATACCACATCCACATCCACAGAACTATAACATTAAAAATTTGAAAATTCAACATTCAAATTCCAGAAAGAAAAATTCAAAATACCGCCAAATCCACCAGGAACCATTCACGATTCATAGTCCATCAACCATCATGACCTCGAACATAGAGAGACATCACCATTCATCACCGCTATCAATATCTTCACTATGGTCATCTCGTCATCGTCAACACTGTCATCGATGCCTACCAATACCGCAATCATCTTCACCGCTCAGAACTCCCCCAACGTCATCCCCTGTCATCCTTATTGTCGGAACCGCTACATCCATGCCTGAAAAACAACATCTTCACAGACACCAAAACTGATTTCAGCCAACACAATCCGAACCATATGAACCATCATCGCTTCACCCTCATCATCATCATCGACATCGACTCCATCACCAAAAAAGAAACAAAAATCACCAAACCAACCACAAATCAACCACATCGCCGAGCGAGCAAAAAAAGCAGTCACAAAATAAACCAAGCATAACCATCCAAAATGAAGAATAAACTAGGAAACAAAATCGACACCACCAGACGTTGACAAGAACCGTTCACCAAAGCATTCGCTGCCAGCCAAACATTCAATATAGTAGGAAAAGACAAAATCCATGTCAGTGCTACGTGCAACACAAGTTATTGAAGATAATGTACCATGAAATATTTGGGTGTTACATTCTCCTCTCTTTCAATAAATTTCAACCTCTGAATTTAAACTCATAATTGAAAACTATGGGTTGGAGTTTTCAAAATATCTATATTAAAATACCACATTAGAAAATGGATTAATGAGACCACCATTATAAAATAAATAAAGGGAAGTATGAAGGCCACCTAATATAACTCATAATAGGGTTCCATATAGGCAAACATGGATGTGAAAGATAAATCTAACCATCATGTTCTGATGGAGAGTGATAGGGAACATGATCAGGAAAAAGTTAACAATCACAAAGATAGAATTCGATGATGATATAAGGGACCATTGGATTCATCTGAAAAGAAAGTAGTAGGAATATATTTTTGGTTTTAAGATCAATTCCCTATAGTTTAATAATTAATTTACTTCATAAAATAAGAACAAATGGAATAATACTTAATTGACAAGTAGAGTTTCATCATTTAATTAATTTATACCATAAAATCATATTTCTCTCCAAAAAATAATATTCAAAAATATTCTATTTATCTTAAACATATAGGGTTATGAAAATGAATTTATACTTCATATTTTAGTCAATTTAAATAAAAAATACTTTATACAAACCAAGACATCACGTAGGCTAGTGGTAGGTGATAAGTCCTTGTTGCACTTAGATTGTGGGTTCAATTCCTACAGCCTTATCCAATGCGATAGTTTGTCACCCGACCTACGTGTTATCCTTTTCTTAAAACTATATTATTATAATATTCCAAAAATAATCTTAATAAATGTTTTAAACTTAAAAAATACTATTTAATGTCCAACTTAATCCATTATAACCTTTAGTATTATCCAAAATACATCTATCCAAAATCACAGTCCAAAAATTTATAAGGAAGGTCACTAAATTTCTAAAATCAACAAAACATAATGAAGATCTCTTTTTTCGCATACCAAACATGTGAATAAATTCATCATTTATCCTTTTAAATCATGGTAATACCCTAAATTACCTTAAAACCTTATTAAATACATTTATTAATCCTTATTCCTTACATAAAACATAGAATATTGGATATAATCCTTAAATCCAGAAATGTTGTAAACTCCAACAATGAGGGAATAAAAAATTGTTAGCTAGTTCCAAGGTAGTTGATAATATCCAATATAAATTATCCAAATCAAACATCTCTTTATTCAAACATCATTATCTTGGTATTAGGAACATATTAATGGTTATCTTACCCTTAACCATATATTTTCAAAAAAATTAACTTGAAACTATGTCACTTTACATGGCAACATAAAGTATCAAATCCATAATGAAATAGTATTGTAGTATAATCCTTATTTATTTTCATAATTCATATAACCATTACATCATTGATAGAATACTCAAATGACACAATTCTTCAATAACAACAAAAGCACATTAATCATTCTCTTTTGTCTATGGTAGAATTATAATCTTGATTGTGACCCATTAGTAGCTTTTAGGGTATATTCCTTTGATTCTTGGGGTATTATCTTGTGTAGTGCCCCATATTCTTACAGTTTAAGTATTGAACAATGTAAAATTATTTTCTTCCCTTACAATCATGAGCATGGTTTCCTTTTTCTCCACACTTGAAGAAAAATCTTTTCCCTCTCAAGCATACACTAGGGTGATTCCTTCCGAAATTATCACATGCGGGAAAATAATTCTTTCCCTTCTTCTCATTATCCAAATTTTTCATAGATTTTATTTTATTATAATTCTTCCCTATGAATCCATAATTATTTGGTTATTCTTTACCTATCCCGCTATCACTTGATATTATGTCCTCATATGATGATAATGCTTTGGAGATTATTTTCCTTCGAAATATTGTATTAAGACTATGGAAGATATGATCCTTATTACTCATTGGATCATGTGCATCAGTGAGGTTCACATTCCTTCTATTGGGTGCCATTTCTAAATGACAACATACATTAGGCTAGATCATATCAAAATGTATAATCCAAAAACTATAAAAATGATTAACATAAATTGAAACTTTTATGCATATCTAATCCATAATCATAAAAATGGTTTCTTTGGGGACATATTTACTCATAAATCCTTTATAATGGTTTGTAAAGAAAATGTGAATTATCTTAAGCATATCCACCAAGAGTTTCAAACTAGGTGTGCAGTAAAGCCCAATGTCATGTACTAGGTTACCCCAAGTCAAGCCCGAAACACCTTGTCAGAGTTATTACTTTTAAGTATATATGTTCCAGAACCACATCAACTTGTAGTATCCATATAGTGATGTATTTTCTATAAATACCCGCATAATCTCTACATTACCAAAATTTTAAGATGTTCTACTATACTTATCATCTAAGTCTATCTTAGTGTTATAATTAATAATATAGGATTTCTAAATCTAGATTCCAAGGTTGTTTATAAACTTCCTTTGATACCAACTATAATGCCCCAACCATAGAATCATAGAGTCAGTGCATTATTTTAATACATTATCAAGATTATAAGGAATCAAATCACAAAGGATCGATTGATTTAGAAGCCTTAGAAAATATATTACATATATGAACTTTACATTACAATTCAAAACATAAAATATAACATTGATAATATTTTGATAATGCTATTATTCTCCGATATTAACCCTAAATATGAATCATAATACACTTATTACCATCCTGGGAAAATAAAACACAAGAAAGGGGTGAGCTCAAATGCTAGGCAAAGTTAAACAATATTGTATAAGCTTTAATAAATAAGCATAAAATTTTAAGAAGGTATAAAATTAAAACACAAGACTTTTAAACATTACCTTATGCATAATATGGAAAGAATAAATCAAATAAATCTATTTAAACATTAACATGGATATCCTACTAGTTGAATAATTACATGTGATATTAAGAACTAATCTAATAACAATGGAATGCATAATGTCGGACATCATAATCATACCGTCAAGGCCTCATAGCAAGACCATAAATAAAAATACTTTCAAGGCCTTGTTCCAAGACACTATTTTGTCTAATGAGACCTATTGATGCATCGAGGGGATGTAGTGGGCCCCACCCATCACTTACTAAGTCATTCCTCATATGAAAAGGGTGAAACATAACATAAACATTCGTATTAAAACTAGCATATGAAATATTAATACTTTAACCATAAAACATGAATGGTATAAAAATATCACATACATAGTCAAAAATATCATAAAACATTCAATATAATATAGAATATTGTATCATAATAAATCAACCTCAATCAAGCATAAAATCTAGCAAAGGATATTGACATAGATGGAAATAATATGATAAAATCATTAAAACTCTTTGAGAGAAATATTCCTTTTTTACTTTGAAATCATTTAAAAGTCACAAAATTATAAAAGAAAACATTTATTTGAAAATAACCTTGTAATATTGTAGGTAATCTTCAAAATGTTAAGTCATTATAATATCATAAAATAGTTTCTCGTACCATATTAGTTAAAAAAACATTCTTTCCTTAATTTATCTAAAAGTTCACAAAGTACCTCATTTAGAAAACAATGGAAATATTACTTTCAAAATGTTTTATAAAAATAAAAACATTGGTAAAAATGACTTTAAAAAAATTTCAATAATATTTTTCAATACATTTTAAGAAAACATGGGTATGGGTGATAAAGATGTCATAGTAGATACGTATGAATAAACAACCTCCAATAATAATGAGATTATGAAATTAACCCTTACATAAAATCTTAAAAAGATTAATTTTTGAAAAACATTTGAATGAAATTAAAAATAAACATAAAATTTCCTTTATAATCCTTTTAAATCTATATAAATAGTTATATAAAATAATATCAATAATATTTAAATATAGAAAGGATTAATTCTTTAAACATTCAAAGCGTCCCATACCACTTTGAATATTTAAATAATAATCCTGATATCTTCAAATGAATATTTAAATACCATGAAGATAAATGTGTTCATGATATGAAATATACTAGGGGTAGTACATATACCACACACAAGAAATAGGTGGTGAATATGGCTTATATATCATGAAAACTAAAAGTGAGACGAAACTCCCTTACCTTAAGTCTGATACTCTCCATATATGTCAAAAACTCTTGTATAATGGTTTTAAACATATTATTAACTTATACCAGAATAGTTTTTATGATATCATATATGATTCTTTTATGGATTTATATTACCCATTTATTAATAACTTCCAAGTTAATGTAACTTTTCGGGTAATAATCGCTTTCTTTATCGTACATGTTTTGACTTGTTATTCTTGATCTTATTTCTTAGATCCTGATTTAATTACTTACATAATGTATAAAAAGATTTATATATCACATATATTCATAATATAAATATATATAATAGATAGATATATAAAATATAATACACCATTCATGGAGACGGTAGGCCATACGTACGCATGAACGTTGTTCCCATTTTCTTATCATATTGAATGGAAGTAAGGAAATGAAATATATATACATACATAAATATATACATACATACATATATATATATATTATTCCAGTGGAATTATTATGTCATATATTTCATACTTATTAATAATATATATTTTTATTATCATTCTTGAATGGAGAATATGGAAGATGAATCTCATCACGTCGTGGAGATGGTAAGTCGTATGTACGCACGAGCGACGATATCATTTTCTTAATGGTTAAATGGTATGGAATTGGATGGAATATGAATTTTAAAGAAAAATATATTTTTATAATTCTTATTTAAATCCTTTATATTCAACGTTATACCCATAGAAATAAAGTTTACATGAAAAATAGTTTACACCAGGGTGTGGAGATAGTAAATAGTACGTATGCACGCATGGTGATATTTTTTCATAGGATTGGTAAAACGAGGAATATGGTTGTCCCATAATAATAACAACATCTCAGAATATAATAAATGATTTAGTTATTATTTTATTATGGTGTAAGAACCCGATTCTTAATTTAAGGTATAGATCTTTCCTTTTCAGTTAGTACTTAAGAAAATGGGGAAAAATAAGTTGAGGGGCTAGTTGCAGTCTTGTTACATGATGTGACTGTGAACTACACGCCATGGACTTATAGGTACACACTGTGTATGGACGATTAAAAGCAATGTAATCACGGTACACTGCCATGTAATGGTCAGGCTAGAATTTGTACTGATACAGCATGTAGTCTAAAGTACATGCCATGTATTTTTTTTTAATTGATTATTAATTTGGGCAGTATGTTGTTTGTTCAGATAGAAAAAAATGAACCCTATTGGACAAGTAGTGTGGCCATGAAAATCCAGATGGTATTTTTCCTCCCATTTCATCATCTGATCTCTGATTAGAACACCATTATATCCATTGGAATCTTCTCAGTGAGCACTTGATTCCTCGTGATCTTTTCCTCTTGATTTCGTCTCTCAATTGAGTTATCAAGTGTTGAGTGTTTTTTTCTCATTTTTTAGATCTACCCTATTCTAGGTCGAATCAAAGATTGACTCTGGATGAGGAGAGTCGTACTACGATGAGGTAGGTGGTCTTGTTCCTTTTTCTCAATGTCAAGTTTTTTATATGTGTTGTATTTCCATTCACCCATTTTTAGGCCGCAACCTTGAATTTAAATCGACCCTTGTTGTTTCTTGATGATGATTAGGTCATGAACTAAATTAATTTAGGCATGTTTGGGCTTTTTGGTTTAATTAAGTGCCACCCTGGTTGTATGTTCCCTTGTAATGACTGTTTGTGGTTGTTTGGTCGAGGTTGCATATGAGGCATGCCTAGTTTTACCTTATTGGGTTATTAAGTATGAATTACATTATAATGGAATTTCAATCATTGTAAATTGTGATTTATTTGATTAATGAGTTTTGGATTAGTGATTTCCCATTTTCCCCATGATATTCCAATTATCATTTAATCCTTGTGATAGTTTAATTCACTTGTTTCTTAATATGTGTGATGCCTATGTGATTTGTTATATGTTAACTATGTAATAATGTAATTTACATGTGTTTTTTAATATGATTAAATTCTAATATATTGGGCTTGACCTTTATTGCTTTTTTATGTTTGTGGGTGATGATTTTTTATGCCTATGGGAAAGGATTTGTTAGGCCTTAGGGAAAGGATTTGTTTATGCCTACAGGTGGGGTTTTCTATGCCTATGTGCAAGATGTTGAATAGATTATTGAAATGGAATGATATATGACGCGTCTACCTAGCCAAAGAACAAGCTTGGATTCAGTCTTCACTTTATTGTTTAGATATCCTTATAAGGTATTTGTTGAGTATTATTTGTAAGGGGGATTTACGGGCTTAGGCCATATCTCAAAACTTATATAATTCAATGCAATTGAATGGTTGAACATAACATAATGAATGAAAATGGAAAACAAGACTTGTAGGATTTTTTACTTTTGAGTACATTTTAGTTTAATGCTTTTACTTTTTGTACACTACTTGTTTCACAAGTTCACTAACAGATAGGCATAGATCTTTGGTGGTTGACTACTGGGATTTATTTCTCACATCCTATTTGGGTCATGCTTTGGACCCAAATTGATTATATTGTTACAGTTGTTGATAAGAGAAAGATCCCTTCTACAGGTACTTGAGATGACATTTAGGAACATTAGAGCATGGGACTGAGCAGATGATTGCGATGATTCCTAGTTTCCTTTATTTCTTTTGTTTTTGGAACATATATTGTGGATTCTTGAAGTGTACATGTTTTGGCTGTTTTCTTAGAACATAACATGTTGCATCATCTTTTGTATTAAATGATGCTTGGTTATTTATCTTATTAGTATTCCATAATTTATTTCAGTTATATATTGTTTACTACTTCTTCTATTGTATATTATTATTCCACTGTGTTACACTCTGCCAATGAGGGAATAGTTTCCCCACTATCAGACTTTAGGCCCTTATTGCTAGTCAGCAGCCTCTGACATTTAGAGAAATGTGCTTAAGGACATGTGGAAAACTGGGTATAGGGAACTGGTTGAGTGGTATCCAGATCCAGGATGTTACATATGGAAACAACATGGGAATAGAAAGTATAATAATAAAATAACTTTGAAAGAGGTGATAAAACAATTACCTTTTTTTGGGTATCTTCTTTTGATTTTCATAAAAGGACTTCTTAGGATGGATTTCTGCCCATAGTATGTCTTCTCGGTTTTATTGAGGTAATTTGGGAGAGAAAATGGATAGGGTTTGTCCAAGACAATTGGATTTATAGGTGTGAATTAAAGATAAGGATAAGTTCTCTTTTATAAGAGAGGTGAGGGGCACTTTTGGAAGATCTTAAAATATTAATTCATTATAAATTGATTTTCAGTTTCAAATAGATTCAAAGTAATTATTTCATGGATAAGATGATAATGGGTCTAAATCCTCTCAAACAATGAATTTTAGATATGTTTATGTCATAGAAGTAACCTTATTTTTTGTTTTAACCCTTAGTTAAATAGTGTAACTCTTACCTTGTCTTCTTGAATTTTTACACTATAGGGTTAATATAGTTACTATAAAATGAAAAAATAATACCAATTGGATATTTTATAAAATATTTTACATTATAAAAGTTTTTTGTCCAAACCTTATATTTTTATGACTTTTATATCATTTAATAAAATAGTATTTATGTCAATTTTATTACTATTCAATATTTTCATTTTTAAAAATATCAAAAAAACATTATAACTTCGATAAGATGCCTAAAATACTTCACTAACATGTCTTAGTTATATATAAAATTATTTATATCATTAATTAAGTCAAATTATATTTATTTTAATACTTTTAATATCATTTATTTGATATCTCAATTAATTAAACAATTATTGCATCATCATTATGTCACTATTTAATTTATTTAATGAATGTATAAAAATTATAAATAAATAATCATGATGTAGATAAATTTATTATATTTATAAATAATATTTAATTTCAACCATATCACTTATATAACCTCGTATTAAAAATAAAATATTTATTAAAATTTGAATATGACATTTTAACTCTTTTTTAAATAAAATATAATAAATGTCCTAATAAAAAACAAGTGGATTAAAAAGGATCATATTTTCAACCTAAGGTTGATTTTGATAGAAAAATACTTATAAAATTAAATTAGGAAAATTGTTAGGATAGTTTTATATTATTATAATATTACTTTTACCTTTAATTACCATATTTACCATTAACTTTGGTAAATAAAATTCAAAAGTTACTATTCACAAAATATTATTTTGATCCTATTAGACCACATTTTTCATACTTATTAAAACAATGTATGTTTTATTTTTTAAATTCAATTCATAGAAGTGGTAAAATTACGTTTATTGCAAATCTGTAAATGTGGCTAGAAGGTGGGTATAAATACGTTAAAAAGGTTCAACAAATTTTTATATCTAATTCCATTATAATAACAATTTAAATTAACTACATTGGGTTAATATATGTATTATTTATCTAATATAACATTAAAATAAATGTAAATTAAAACAGTTATTTAAATGAAAGAGATGGTTTTTTAACAATAATGCAGTGTTTTTCACTATTCATCAAAAATTGAATGTTTTCAGAAAAATACCAAAAATTAACTGTAATATAATTTTCATATTCCAAATTCAAAAATTAAGTCCATTTTACCAAATTCAATTTCTAATATTGTATAAAAGTAATTTTATTATTGTTCACAAAAGGACATAAAAAGTAGTTCCTTTAAGAAAATAGTATTTTCTAAACATATAACTATTTTAATGAAACTTATACATTTCATTATAAATATGTTTTATTTAAGTGAAAAAATTATAAATAAAATTTAAAAATTATTTATTACTATTTATATTACTATATTTAATGGATAAGTTATGAATATATCATTTAAATATTTTTAACACTAAAGTGTTATTTCGCAGAGACTCAATCCTGCTGTTATGAAATCCAAGTCAATGTTGCATGAAAAAAAAGTTATTGAAGATAACATACCATGAAATATTGGGGAGTTATAGAGAGTTTTTTGGGGATTTTGACATCTAAGGAAGTGGGGAAATTTTTTATGTTTCCCACTTTTGTTATCTGAGTCACTTGTAAATACTTTCTCAGATCATTTATTCATTCAGTAAATTTCAAGAAGAGGAAAAGGTGGAACACTTAATAAATCAAGTGAAATTAATTTTCAATAAAAGATATCATGAGTAATATCATACAACTGGAAGTTTTCTTAATGGATTTATCAAGATTTTATTAATAAAGTTCATATTGAGAAAATTGAATTTAGTCAATCGGATTGAGTCAATCGAACTGAGGTACATCGTATTGAGTATTTAAGAAGAGTTTGAGTTTTATAGATTGAGAATGGTGTAATTGTATTGATTTCATCATATTGATAGAATTGTATCCAAACTCATCATATTGAGAGAATCATATCCAGACTGATTGTATTGAGAGAATTGGATCAAGACTCATGGGATTGAGAAAATCAGATCCAACCAAATCAGACTGAGAAATTATGGAAAAATTTCAATAAAGTCTTTATTCTTTTTTTTACTCAATTTTTTTTATAATAAATCATTGTAAACTTATAAGAGTCATTATAATATTTTCTATGAGAATATATAAGGTTTCTAACATGATTTGGCATAAGTTCTATTCACTTGTTCATAATAATGGATTTGAATAGACCCACATGAGTCTTTATAAAAAGGATGTAGGTTCTCACACTGAGTTCAAAACTTATAAAAAAATTAATTTACTTGATTTTATATTATTTCATGCATGATTATTTTCTAAAAGTTGATAAGGGAATAAATCTTAACAAGTTGTATGGGTTAAGTTTCTAAATGTTTTGAAACTTATAAAAAGTGAACAACTAATTCAACCCCCCTACCCTTATGAGTTGTTATTCGATCCTTTGTAACTTCAATTGGTATCAGAGCCAGGTTACCTTTTTGAATCCTTATCATGTATAATATCAATTCTATAAATAGTATAGGATTTACTACATTTTATAAAAAAAATCATTATGGATGGAAAAATAGGATTATTTCTTATCTCCTATCTCTTAGCCTGGAAGTTGTTGATGCTACTACTATTGGGTTTCCACCAATTGAGAAATATTCTCCAATGACCACTGTTGATAAGAGAAATAAAAAAATTGATGAAAATTCCTAAAATTATATTATCATTTTATTATCATAAAATTTTTATCAAAAGGTGATGGGTTTAAAAACTTCAAAAAGTATGTGGGAAAAGCTGGAAATTGTTTTTGAAGGGAATAAAAAATTAAGGAAGTAAATCTAAAAATCTGGCTTTATAAGTATGAATACATCAGAATGATATATAAAGAAAAAATTGATGAATACTTCACCAAAGTAAATGAAATTGTTTACAATATCAGGGGATTCAAATATGTCCTTGAAGATTCTACAATTTTGAAGAAATTTATGAGAAACTTTTTGGATATGTTTGATTCTAAAAATTCTTCCTTATAAGATAATGATGATTTATCTATTAATGAATTGCAGAACATTTTTATTTCTTATTAAATGATGAAATATCCAATATTTAAATAGAATATTAAATATGAACTTCCTTTTGATGCTAAGAGAGAGTTGGAAATCCAAGATGTTGAAGAATTTGATCCTTATGAGTCTGAAGATAAAGAGGATGATGAGTTAAATGAAAAATAATGTATCTTATATCCAAGAACTGTCAACGAGGAATAGGAAATTATAGAGGTAAAATTCCTCTCAAATTCTTTGAGTGTCATAGAATCAGACATTTTTCTATGAATTTCCCAAAGAAGAAAGTTGGATAAAATCAAGATGATTTTGATGGAAAACCTCAATGGAAGAAGTGGAATAAAAATGATAAATAAGAAAAGTATTCAAATAGATACAAGAAAATTTTTAATTGAAATAAAAGAAGTATGTTTAGTAATAAAGTTGAATCAGACTCAACTAACAAAAATTCTTTTGAATATTAAAGTTCAGAAAGATTCAGAACTTTCATTGCAAAAGTTAATAAAAAATATTCCTCAGATAGTGAAGAAGGTTGTGAATAATCTTATAGAGATTATCATCTCATAATGTAACTTCTTTCATGTATTGAGAAAAAAGACTCTCAATAAATAAATTAGAGTAAAGAATAAATATTTTAAATAATTTTTTGATGGAAGAAAAGATTTCATCAAATAGGATGATGAATACATCTAGGAGATTTTAAGTTACAAACTTAGAATTGTTGAACAAGGAAATATGATTAAAGTTGTTAGTTAGAAGATGAAAGCTAAGGAAGAAGATGTTAAAAAGTTTCAATCAAAATTTATTGTGTCTAAAATTACCCTGAGAAAGATGAATGAAAAGTTCAATAAATCTTTTTAAGTAAAAGTTGAAACTTATAAAGATGCTAATATGGCTCAATACAAGAACCAGGTGAAATCCTCTCTTACCAAAAATTAAGCTTCGTCAAATTATTTTAACATTTTAAGTTCCAAAAAATTAATGGGAAATTTTGGGTAGAGAAATTATGTTAGAAACCAATCAAATCTAAAAAAATTATATAATTCACTTAAAAGAAAAGATGGTCCACATCCTATGTATGTTAGATCTGAAAGAAGTTACCAACATCAATAAAGTTTCAATAGAGAAAGATCTTTTTTTAATACAAAAATAAAGATTTTATGGTTATTTTTGGTGTTGTGGAATCTATGGTCATAGGGGTTATAATTGTTTTCAAAACTTATCCTTACCTATAATAAGGTTTAAGAAAATTGTAAGAAATAGTTAAAGTAGAAAAAGAAACTTTCCTAACTTACAGAATGTTGAAAAAGTGAATTCTCAAGATGTTAGAAACTTTTCAACAAGAAATCAATTTGAATGTCTCGAAGAAGTTTTTAGAATATGTTATCATTCTGGTCATAATGCTGAAAGATGTATGGCACTCCTTCCAGAACAAGTTTCCTATGATATAAAAGAAAAGAAAGATGAAAATTATAAAGTTGAGGAAAGAGCTTTTGTTGTTGAGATTGATTTGAAAGCAAGTAAATGGAATAAACCATGGGTAATTAATATTGGTTTTTATTCACATATTAAATGAGATATAAAAAACTTGAAACATTTTTAAAGTCATAATGGAGGAGTAGTTTCCTTTGGGAATGATAATTTCTTAAAAATCAAAGGAATCAAAACAGTTGAGATTGAAGCTGAAAAGTTGAAATCTAAGGAAGTTTTATTTATTAATGAGCTAAAACATAACTTAATTAGTGTAATTCAAAATTTTAATTATGGACAATAAGTTGTTTTTAGAAAATATTTTTGTATCATCAAAAGTGTGAAAGATGAAAAATTCATTACAAAAGGAGAAAGAACCAGTGAGAATCTCTTCCAAATAGAAGAATTCAATAACTCCTATTACATGAGTGCAGAAGATGGAAACAAATTGTGCCACCAAAGACTTGGTAACCTTTGACATAAAAGTATGAAAAAACTTTCTAAATTTGATGTTGTCTAAAATTTTCAACAATTTAAAATAATAGATAAAGATGTTTTTACTACTTTACATAAAGGAAAGATGACTAAAAATTCATAAGAGAATTGAGATTAAATCTAACAGACCACTTGAGCTTATTCATTCCAATTTATGTGGTACAATGAGACATAAATAAACAAAAGTAGATTTATACTTTATCACTTTTATTTATGATTTCACTCAGATGAAAAAAATCATGTTTATGAATCAAAAGTCATAGGATATTCAAATGTTCAAATTCTATAGAAAATATATTGAAAAATAAATGGGGGTTTCAATAAAGAATCTAAGAACAAATAATGGAACAAAATTCACAAAAAATAATTTTGAATCTTATCTGAGAAATTATAGTATTAAACATCAGTATACTACTCTATTTAATCCACAAAAAAATGGAGTAGCAGAAATAAAGAATAGAAGCTTGGTAGAAATGGTAATAAGTATATTAGTTGAATAAAAACTTTCAAAGTTCTATTTAAGAGAATATGTTATTACTTTTGTAAATGTTCAAAATAGATGTTTGTTGAGACCGAAAACTATCATGAATTATTGTGAAATTTGGTATAAAAAACCATCATTGAAATACTTTAATTTTTTTGGAAGTCCATGTTTTCTCAAAATGAAAAATTGGTATTTTGGAAATTTTGATTAGAAATTTGAGGGAGGAAATTTTTTGGGTTATTCACCAAGTGCAAGAAGTTACGAATTTTGGAAAAAACATTAACAAAATTTAGTGGACTCATATGAAGTGAAGGTAATTGAAAATAAAAGTTCCTTAAAAAGGTTTTTTAGAATTCTGAGGAGGATAAACTCAAGAATTCTAAAAATAGTGGAAGTAATTTAAAACATCCTTATAAAGATTCCAAAGAATCGTGTGATGAGAAAATTTTAGTTGGGAAAGAAACTTTGAAATTTACCACCTTAAAAAATGATGAATCCAAAAACATTATTGGGAATTATAAGGATCTAGTCCAAACAAGAAGAAAGTTGAGATTAGAAAATAAGACTTCACTTATCTCAAAAGTTAAACCAAAATCATTTTTAGAAGCTATTAAACACAAATAATGGATGTATGCTATAAATGTGGAGTTGGGTTATATTGAGAAGAATGAAGCATGGTAACTTGTTACACTTCCATCAAATACAAATGTTATTAGATCTATGTGAGTTTATATAAAAAAGTTAAATGAACATGGAGAAGTTTCAAGAAACAAATACAGGCTTGTTTTTAAAGGCTCTTAATGGGTGGAAGGGGTGGATTTTGAAGAAACTTTTTCCCCAGCTGTAAGATTAGAAACTATTAGAATGTTACTTTCAGTTTATACACATAAAAATTAATAAAAAATGAAATGGATATAAATTCATCTTTCTTAAATGTTGAGATTGAGGAATAATTTTACATTGAAAAACCTTGTGGGTTTCTACTTGATGAGGATGAAAACACATTTTTTAAATTTAAGAAAGATTTGTATGGGCTGAAATAAGATCTACATGTTTGGTATTCTAAACTTGAACTTTTTTTGAGAATGGTACACTTTTATGAAGTAAAAGTTGACAACTACTTATATATGAAAGATGTTTACTCCGAAGATATAATTTTAATTGTTTATGTGGATGATATAATTTTTACTGGGGCTATAGAATATATTTTTAAGACATTTTTTGGGTAAATGAAAAAGAATTTTAAAATGTTAATGTTGGGAGAATTAACTTTCTCCCTTGGCATAAAAGTTAAAAAAAGGAAAAATGCATCTTCTTATCTCAAGAAAAGTATTCCACGGAATTGTTAAAGAAGTTTGGAGTGACAAAATCCAAATAAGTTTCAACTTCTATTTTAGTAAGAACAAAATTTAGTAAATATGAATCTGGAATAAGTGTGAATTATAAAGACTTTTGGAAACTGATAAGAAATATTTTTTATCTTATAGCCTCAAGGCCTAATATTTTTTATATTGTGACTTTGTTCTAGGTATCAAAGTAATCCAAAATAATCACATATGTTGGTATCAAAAGGGATTTTGAGATATTTTAAAATAATAACTTCACATGGGTTATTATAAAAAATAAATAATGAGATAAAGTTTCATGGTTATACTGATGCCGGTTGGGATGTAGATTTTAATGATAGAAAATCAACCTGATGAGGAACATTTTTCTTGGTTGAATGTTGTGTGAGTTGGCTTAGTAAGAAAAAAAGCACAGTAACTTTATGTAAAGATGAATTTGAATATATTTATGCTACTCAAGATTTTACTCAAATATTTTGCATGATAGTTCAACTGAAAGATTTTAAATTAAAAGTTTCTAAACCATTGAAGATTCTTTGTGATAATTATAGTAAAATTAATCATTCTAAAAATCATGTCCAGCATTCAAAATCAAAACAAATTGATATAAAGTTTTACTTTATAAAAGATAAATTTGTTATTGGATATATTTTGTTATAATACATTTCAACAAAGTATCATTTTTTCTCATATATTTAAAAAATAAATTAACAAGGAAAGGTTTTTGGAATTAAGGCCACAACTTCATTCTCTGCCTCCTCCAATGACTTCCTAAAACTCAAAAGGATTCGACCCCCACCATGCTTTGGATTATATTGGTAAAGGGGGAGAGAAAGTAAAAACTTTTTTACTTTGTAAGAAGTTTTTACATATCTTTATTTTATGAATTTTAAGTTGTTGTTATCATGGAATGGGTGATAGAAAAAAATTGAGAGAAAAAGAAAAGTGAGAGAAAAATAAAAACGAGAGAGGAAAAGATAAAAGTAATGGGGTTTATCTTTACATGGGTGTAAAATTTTATTATCACTGAGGGATGGAATTTCTTAAAAAACATTACTTTATCTAGTAGTGTGGTTTCAAGACACTCTCTTTTGAAAAAAGCATATGTTTTGATAAAATTCATAAAAATTCAGTTGATTACAAAATTTAATTTGTGAAAAAAATTGATAGATGGAAAAGTTTTTAATAAGTGTTGTCAATAAATCTAAAGGGGGAGATTGAATAACCTTTGTGAGGAATTATTTTAATTTTTTTTAAAAACTAACCTTTTTTAAAATAATGTTTTTTATTCATGAATCAAACCCATATCCATCATAATGAACATTCTTCATATTCAGAGTATTGTATTCATCTGCATCATATTCATTTAATCAGATCCAAAAGAATCAGAGGCAGAAATTATTCTTTATTGGAAGTTTTCCTTTGTTGTAATCAGAGAAAGAAATAATATGTTAAGGTAAGAAGTCTTATTGTTTCTGAAGAGGTTTGTTTAATAAAGTGAAGTTAGGAGTTAGAAATATTTCACACTTTCTAAAAAAAGTCATAGGATTATTTTACGATCACAAAGTTCTCACAAATCATAAAAACTTTCATGATAAAAGCTTTTGAAGAAATGGTGGAGAGGTTTTAAGAATTTAAAATTTAAAGTATGAAGATTCCATCATAATGGGATATCCATCATAATGGTAATTCCATCATAATGGGAATTACATTCGAATGAGAATTCATTATAATTCACTGATAAGGAAATAGAAATTGGATTCACTTAGAAAGATACAGAATTTGGATTCATTGAGAAAGAAACAGAATTCAGATTCACTAAGAAAGAAACAAAAATCAGATTCACTGAGAAAGAAATATAAATCTTATTGAAATAATTACAAAGAATGCTCAAAAAGAAAATTCTAGAAGTTTTATTAAGAGTTGAAGATGTCAAACTTGAAATTCAATTTTTCATAAATTTTGAAGAAATATAAGTAGGTTTAAATTTTTCAAAATTAAAGTTTAAATGTGAGATACTTTTTGAGATTTTGAAATTTAAGGAAGTGGGTAAAGTTTCCAAGTTTCCCACTTTTTTATCTAATTCCCCTATAAATACTTTCTCAGATCATTTGTTCATTAAAGAATCTTCATGAAATAGAGAAGGGGGAGTGATAAAGAAATAAAGTGAAAGTCATTGTTGGTTGGAGATATTGTGATGAGGATCAAACAGTTGAAAGCTCGTTTACCGGATTGAGCAAGATTGTATTGAGAAATATCATATTGAGAATATTGTATTCAGTCAATTTTATGAAGTCAATCAGACTAAGGTACATCATATTTAGTATTTGAAAACATTATGTTTTTTACATATTGATAATGGGTTCATTGTAATGATATAATTGAACCCTAACTCATCATATTGATAGAATTAGATTTAGACTGGTTTTATTGAGAGAATCAAATTCAGAATCAACAGATTGAGAAAATTGGATCCAACCAAATCAGACTGAGTATTCATATTGAGAAATTGTGGAGAAATTTTAACAAAGTCTATATTTTTTGTTTTGATCAATTTTTTTATAAGTAATCATTATAAACTGATGGGATTCAATATAATATTTCCTATTGAGAGATAAAAGGTGTCTAACAGGAGTCGGCACAAGTTGTATTCACTTCTTCATAATAGTGGATTTCCATAGACCCATAAAAGTGGCCATGGAAAGGATGTAGGTTCTCACACTAAGTTTGAACCTTGTAAATCTTGTGTTTGTTACTTTACTATTCTTTCATTTATGAGTATTTACTAAAATTTGATAAGGAAATAAATCTTAACAGGCTTAAGGGTTAATTTTCTAAAAGTTTTCAAACTTATAAAAAGTGAAAAACTATTTCAACCCCACCTTCCCAGTTGTTATTCAATCCTTTGAAACTTCATATCCTATAATTAGAATTATCCCTAATCTCCTGACTAAAATTTTCTCATCCTAGTTTTCAAAGGTTAAATAAAACATACTCTGATACCAAATATAACAACCCACATTTTCATACATAAATATTACATCTTATTAGATGAATATACATTACATAACATAACAATCCATGCTATAATCGTATAGGTATAGTGTATATGGAAACTTGGACACATATAAAACTGGTTTATAAGTGAACTACATCATCACCCACTAATTTCTTAATAACTATCACCCGTCTTAGACATATCATACACAATACATTTCTCTATAATCTAAGGAAATGAAACATAATAAAGGGTGAGCTTAGATGCTCAGTAAGGGTAAACAATAGAGATACCAACATAACATGATCATAAGGGTTTGTGAACATGAGAACAACATTTTAAAATTATACTCTACATATCATATATCATAAACTTGAGTCATAGCATAAATCTTGGTAGTTCATAATATATGAATCATAAAGGAATCAAAGAATATAATCCATGAGATCATAACATTTGAATAAGATATAGATTTTTGAAATACACATAAGAATAAAAAATATATTATATTAAGGCTACCAACCAAGACATTCATAAGATTTAAGGATTGAGATAGCTTCCCATGTACCTAATTTAGGATTTGTATAGCCACCCATATACACTCTTTTAGTCTTTTTATAACCTCCTTTGTACCCTATTTTTTTTGAGTATGCGATAACCTCATGTTCACCATTTGATCTCATAGAAAATTAATCTTTATCCAATGCATTAGAGGGATATATAATTCTAGGAACACTCATTACATAATGAAAATCATACATATGTTTACCACAAAATCATTCATCATATCATAACCTGTGAAAATTAAATGTGTTTTATAAATATTTTATCATAGCATAACCCATGGAAAAGAAATGGGTTTAATAAACATTTTTCATTATAATCATAAACCATCCAGAGAAAGGATAAGGATGGTATATATAATGACCACAATCCTAGTAACCCAAATCTGATTGATTAGACAATAAATGATGCTAATATTCATTTTTAATATATATAATATTCATGCACTTTATTATTCATAAACACTATTTTAGTGCATTTTACACTTTGAACATCATTTCACATTATGATCGTAATTCCTTCTTAAAATGCACTATTATGTAATACATTTTTGAACATAATTTAAAGTACCCAATGATCTTGATTTTATTTTAATATTTAATTTTAAGGTTTCTAATTATATTGGAAACAATTCATATTTTTTGAGTTTTGGAAGATTCACATTGGAAGACCACCAAAATGGGATTTCATGCAAACAATTCCAGAGAAGGAAGATTTGACACCATCCCACTGATAAGAATGTGGGGCACAACATACAAGCCCAATGAATCCCAAATTTCATGGGATTCTATAATACATATATATGAAAAAATAATTCTGCATGACCTAGTGCTAATTCTGCCTCCATTGTGGTTATTCAGGCGGCCCAAGTTGAAGATAAAATTCTGGGCCAGATTCTACGGCCCAGAACAACAGCCCACCATTTTACACATATCTTGTTAACCATAAACTATTTTGGAATTACACTTTATATAAGGTTAGGGGACATCCGGATATTAATGTTTCTATTCTATGTCCCACTCTAATTCGGTCATCGATAAGGTCTTCCAGGCGCATCTGTTCGGTGGAAGAAAGTTGGCTGCCACCTCAGGTCAAGGGTGGAAAAATCAACTCTCCCTCAACTTTCCACCCACCTATGGCCTACCACAATTAATTTAGGAGACTTGTAATATTGGAGGCTAGACCCAAGGCTTAAAAAATTACTATTTAAGGTATTGGTTTTGGAGGATTTGATCATCTTTGGTGATTGGTTTCATTGTAGTGTTATGCTGCTGCTTTGTGTTTGTAATCGCATTTCTTTCTCATGTAAGTTGTTTAATTCACCTTAGTTTCTTAATAAAAGTTCTTCCTTTACTCTTATTATGTTCTTATACATATCACGTTGATACCATTGGTTCAAGGTGTGAATTTATTCACACCATACTTTGTGATATTTATCACACAATGGTGGAGTGATCGATTTTTGTTGCTATTTTTACTTCTTCAATTCCACCCTCCTAAGTCTACTTCCCACTTCCATTGAAGAAATGTCATCAATGGAGGACTAACTCTTCTATGGGTTGATCCAAGGGAGTATCAAGGGGATGTATTTGGTGTTATTTTTCACTCCATTAATGGCTAATCACTTCTTTTAAATGAGATTTTTATTTGATGATTTTAAAACCTCTTCATCCTTATTTAATTTAAGGTCACACATTTCAAGTGCTAATACGAACCTTTACCTTGGAGTGCTCAAAACATTGATACTTCAAGTGTATAGGTAATTAGTATTAGGTTTTTTATGCATTAAACCAGTAAGTGATGATTTTTTTTGATCTTCTTAAATGAACTCATCTTAAATATAAGAAATTGAAATCATTAAAAAAGGAATTCATTCAATCCACCCCAAGCGATAACCTAGGATCAACTCATTTTTTGAATTAACTTAAATCTGTTAGTGATATTTTAAAACCATCTTAAATCAACCCAAGTTAGCAACTTCATATCCAAAAACAATCCATAGAATGTACGTGTCTGCAGGTTACTTCTTAGGTCTCTGAGGATTCGGCAACACAAACTAGACTATAAGGACTGTCCTACCTTCTTATTTTGGGTAAATTTGATCATGAATCACTGATGTATGATTTATTACATTGACATAAGATACAAGTAATCTCATGCTTAATAACTAAATAGTTTAGTTGTTTAAGTAAACTAAATACATACTTAAGTCTTTTATTATATTTAAAAAAATTACGACATAATTTTTTTCTTAGAGAATAATATTATTACCTCTATCATATCCTTTCATATAAATCATAGTACACTTCTTGAATTCCTAATAAAGTAAAAAAAATAAGGATGAGCTCAAATGATCAATACTGGTTAAATATAGCAAAAGCTATGAATAAATAAGTTATAATCAATATGGAAAGGTAAAATACTGAAATCACACGTCATTTAATCAATAAACTGAGAATTAAATGAATCTAGAGATAATATCATCATGGAAATATCATGGAAAATAATTACTGAATTATTAATGAATAAAATACTTAATTATTCGGTGTCGTTTATTAGTCACATGATACCTCTACCATTAAGACCTTTCACAATATGGTTTAAAACTATAGGTAAAAACCCATTTAATGCTAGATTATTGATTTGTCTCATGAGACCAACCAATGAATCGAGGGGCTATATAATACTGGGTCCTAGTAGTCACTACATGTCCAAATCATTCCTTACATATCGAACAATCAGTTTAATTCATGAACAATTTTCCTTATCATCAAATATCAGTATTGAGTAAAGAATATAGATTTATCAATATATCCCCAGACAAATAAATAACTTTCAATTTAGAACACCGTATGTAGAAATGATATATAGTTTAAGAAATATATATATCCATGAAAAATAATATAGATATTTAGGTGAAATTTAATGTTCAATGATCATAGGTAAGTGAATATTTCAAGGGAAATTTAATAACTACAAAAATGAATCAAGAAAGTTAATTTCAGTACTTTGATTGGTCAAAATGATCATAAAATGTCCATATAAAGAATAAGGATAGTACCAATACAACATATACCCATTAGAGTAATAATAAAGGGTTGTTGGCATTGATGAATAGAAATACCATAAAATATATTAAAAAACATTCATGAGGACAATATCCTTTTCATTTTGAAAATAAAATTTCAAGACTAAAATTTAACAAAAAAATCGATATAATTTTCTTTGAAAATAAACTTTTAAACTTATAAAATAATATTTAAAACATTTTAGTATTCATTCTAGTTGTAAATTTTGTTCATGTCGTACATGTTAAAACAAATATTCCTTTAACTTTTTCGATAAAATCCAAACGAGCATTTTTTTTAAATGGAATGAATATTTCTTTTAAAATATTTTATAGAAAAAATGGATAATTTTTATTTAAAAATCATTTTTAAAAGTTAAAAAAAATTAAAACATTTTTAGAAAATATGGGTTTTGAAATAAAATAGATTTTCAACCGAAGATTGAAATGAAGTAGGATTTTCTTAAAAATATATTCTCAATTATGTTAACTACCAAAGAGTACCAAAATTTTACTATAACTTGAAAAAGTATATAAATAAAAATATTATAATAAAATTAAATTGTTTATTAAACAATGATCAAATAATTTCTTTCAATGTAAATTAAAGTATAAATAATCCTGATTAAAATGAGATTATGAATTAAACCCATACAATGATCATAACATTGAAGTGAGAATTAACAATTGTATCAAATTTAAATCCACATAAAAACAGGTTTATATAAAACATAATGTAATAAAAATTCAATACAAACATAATTATAGAATATCAAATACAATGAAGAAGTAATATAACCTAATGAAAGAAATTGGGCTATGAAAATCATTACCACTTGTTAATTTTAAATTCAGATCGCCTTGGATGAAATAATTCAATTTTAAATTTAAAACAGCACTAATAAGTAATTATTCATGATATTAAATGTAAAAGGGTCATTATGTACACAATATAAAATAAATTAACTGCATAACATTACAATATTCCTCAATGAATAGAAATTGAGACAAAGTCCTCTACCTCATGATTCCTTTTAGTTGAACATGATTTAACCTCCTATGTAGTGGTTTGAAACATTTTATTAACTTATTTTAGAATAATATTAACATTTAAAATATCATATATGATTATTTTATAACATATTATCACTCATTCATTAATAATATTTCATTATTTTCATTGTTTCAGGTGTTAACTACCTTGTTTTATCATTCTTGTTTTGTTATGAAAGTTTAAGTTCTTGTTCATATTATATAGTAACATCATATATATAATAATAATCATAAAATAATTATAATTACATCAATTTAACTTTTAAACCCATTCATTAAATATGGTTATGAAAAATGAAGTATGTTACGATCATGGATACGGTAAGACGTACGTACGCATGAGTAGCGTTTTTATCTTCCAATGATCATCCTAGAAATAAGGTAAGTAATATTTTATATTTATAGAACAATCATAATATCATAATATCATATTATTTCTTTAAATAAACTTATATATATCATCCATATGGTGTGTTGATTAAAAAAGAGTCATGTCGCTTTGTGAAGGTGATAGTCCACACATACATGAATTTTGTTATAATTTTTCAGTGTAATAAAGAAAATTATATATTATAATTTTATAATGATAAATATTTAATGATTATTATGATTATTTAATGTATGTATAATATATTCATTAACTTTTTTCTTATTACCTTCCATGTAAATCATTAGTAAAAATGAATCAAATCACTTTCTAAGGTGGCAGTCTATCGTACACAGAAGTGATGTTATCGTATCCCCTAAAAAATGGAAATTAAAAATATATATGATATAATGAATACATATTTATAGTTATGTTATTAATATAATATATATACTTTATATACATCATCATACTCAACTATGAGAGGTGGTGATGGGAAAACAAATGATATCATTTCGCAAGGCGGTAGTCCGCAGTACACATGAAGGATGATTTTGTAACCAATTTGATATAAGTGGAGATGGATTTAAGTAATTAAATTAATAAAAAATATCTAATTATATTTAATATAATTATTTTAATATATAATCATGGTTTAATAATAATTTAAGGAGGTGTAGGAAGAAATAAAATAAAAATGGTTGTTGAAGAACATTACCTTTTCTTTAGGTAAACTCCTTAAGTTTTCACCAAAATCATTCCTATTTTGGATTTATACCCAAAATAAGTCTTATATGATGATATTATGGAATTTTTTAATTGATTTGGGTAGTTATTTTATAAACCAAAATGGTTTTAAAGTTTTAATAATAGAGAAGAGGGGGTGGCCTTTTATAAGTGAGGTGAGTGGTACACTTATAATTGTTTTTGAAAACAAAAAGGTGTACCCTTGTTTTCACATGAAAAAGGGATCAAAAAAGTATTATTATATATCCTTATACATTATATGGTCTAAATATGTCCAAAATATATATTTTAGACAATTTATTAGGTCATTATTGGACTCTTCATGTGTTAATCATGTTTTAATAATCAAAAATCATATACATTCTGTAAATCATGTTAATCCTATTTAATATATCTAAAATCATGTGTACATATGATTAGTTTCTTTATGCCTTAAATAATTATCAAAAACTATTTTGTTTCTAATTATATTCTCTTATGAATGATTAAGTTTTATTCATTCTATGAATATCATTGTTTAAGTCTGTGTACAGAGATTTAACTAAGTCTTAGAAACTGTGAGTCTGCCACCAGTTGTGTTTTTCTGGCAAAGGACCCAGACATCATAACCATCCAGACATCATGACCATCCAGACACTATAACTATATAGACACCATAACCATCCAGACACCATGACCATCCAGACACTGAGACCATCCAGACACCGTGACCACCCAGACACCGTAACCATCCAGACACAGTAACCATCCAGACACCATGACCATCTAGACAACGTGACCATCTAGACACCATGACCATCCAGACACTATGACCAGACACCATGATCCTAACACCACATATGTGCTACCAGTTCTTTATCTCTATATAATTATTCCATCGTAGTTGTCTCACCACTCAAAGACAAATAAAGAGACATTATTTCAAAAAGACACTGTTTTCATGGAGACACTGTTTACAGACAGACTGTGACACCGTTTCTTAATATTTTTTTGTCATTTTTTCAATTTAATTTATAATGGTCATATTTGAAGATTTTAAATTAACCGACATAATTAATGTTTATTTGTAAACATGTCACCTGATAATACGAGGTACGAGGTGCAGAATTCATGCATCATGTCAGCTCCAACACATGCATTCCAAGAATAAAAAGAACAACGTGTCTAAGAGAAAAGTGTGTGATTGTGGTGATTGTAGAGATGATAGTGTAACATAAAAACAATTGTATGCTTTATAACGAAGAAGCACGAGATTTCATGCTACCTGACACTACTTAAGAACACATGAAGAATACTTGAATCCCCGAGTCAAGAAAATTTATGCATCATCAACTCAACAAAAAACACGAGCCAGATCTTCATGACCTACGATACTCTGTTTTCTGCAAGAGGACTCAATTTCTACATCTTCTTCAGCCCAGAAGTCCAGAGCTTCACAAACTAACACTCAGAGCACTTCTAATCTTATCTCATCATATTTTCTCTATTTTTTATTATTTTTTTATCTTTTGAGCAGTGTGTGTGTCTGTATTAAACATGTATTGTATCCTGCATCAAATTGAAGGATACAAGATATCCTTTCTCTTACATCTTTTTACACTTTTTTATTCCCATTGATAAGTGTGTAAGAGGTCCTTGTGTGACTTGTTATTTCATACCCATGAAGAAATGTGGAAGAGGTCATGAGACCTGGACAGTATTTTGTACTATTGTTACCCCGATCCAAGATGTGGATCAAGTTTATTTATATAAACTTCTTTTTGGTAGGTGATCACCAAGTAGAGTGGATTATGTCTCAGCTTGAGACTGAACCAATTGTTTTATGTCTACTGTGTTGTTAATTTTTGTGTTCTCTATTTTACTGTTTAATTCAGAAATCAATAAATTTACTTTGATATTTAATCTTGGAAAGAAGTTATAATTGTTTTGACTTAATATAATAGCTTCAAAAGTAATGTTAATAACTGATATTAAGATTATTGATAATTAATCAATCTTCTAAAGAAGCTATTCAAACATTAAAAAATTAATAATTGTATAACCTTGATTAACTGGGCTATATTTAAATTTATTGGGGAAATTTTTTTTAAGAATACTTTTTAAAAAGAAATTTTGAATAGATACTCAATTCACCCCCCTCTTGAGTACCCTACTCTGACCATCATTTGGTATCAGAGGATTGTTTCTCAAGACTTTGTTTTTGATGTTATTCAACTTTTATTGTAGTTTTACTTTAAAGATCTGTAAATTTATGTTAATTCTAAGTTTCTAGCTCTTTTAAAGTATTTCTTTATTATAGAAAATATATTGGAAGGTGTTGCAACAAACAGACCATCATTCTTTAATGGAACAAATTATTCTCAATAGAAAATTAAAATTAAAATGCATTTAGAATGTATGGACTTTGAAATATAGTCTTTAATTATAGATGAATATAAGATTCCTGTTAATAATAGAATCACTTGGGAAGAACCTACCAAAACCGCCTACTATAACAATTACAAAGTTATGAATTCTTTATACTTCTCTTTAGAAGATAAGGAATTTAATATAATCTCTGCATGTAAAATTGCCCATAAAATTTAGGATGCCTTGTCTGTTTCACATGAAGGAAATTCTAGTGTGAAATAAATGAGACTTAATACTTATACTATTAAATACGACAACTTTAAAATGAAACCTGATGAGCCTATTTCTGACTTGTATCTCAGGTTCAACGAAATTTTCAACACGGTTATTTCTCTTGGAAGATAAGTCACTACTAAAGAACAAATTATGAGGATTCTTAGATTCCTACCTAACATATAGAGAGGAACCTTTGTATCTATTAGAGATTTATGTGACATCAGAAAGCTACCTGTAAAAGAACTTATTGGAAAAATAATTATATATGAAGAGGAGCTGAAATTCAACAAGGAAGAGGAGGATGAACCCAAAAGAAAATCAGTTGTGTTCAAGACCACCACCTCAAAACACAAAGAAAAGTGGAAAGTGGAAGTTTCTATATAAATTTCTAGTAGTGAACAATCATCACCTGATAGTGATGAGGAGATGGCTCAACTAGCCAGAAGGTTTAAGATATTTTACAAGAAGAAGAACTTTTTCATAAATCTTAACTTCAAGGGAATATATGATCAAAAAGGAAGTTAGAAGAAATATTGGAAAATAAGTGACAAGTCTGATGAGATTGTTTTCTATAAATGTAAACGAAAAGGATATATCAAGGCTGACCATCCCAAGATAAAGTACTAAAAGAAATATGAGGAAAAAGATAGAAAGTATAAAAAGGAAATGAAAGCAACATGGAGTGATTCTAAGAACAGTTAAAGTGACTCATAATCTTTACATTATGAACAGGCTAACAAATCCAATATGTGTTTTATGAAAAAAACCATCTGAGGTAACACTAGAATGTCCTGTACACAATTCTTATTATTCTGGATATGAGAGTGACTCTGGAAATATGAATAATGAAGAAATGTTTGAGTATTTTAATAAGCTTGAAGAGGAATGCAATGAACTAAAAGATAAATACAAGTCTTTAAAGAAACAACATGCTCTCACCTCAACTGTTAAAACTTAACTCACTATAGAAAGGGAGAAAATTGCTCAATTACTCAAAGAGAACAATGAACTAAAATTATCTAATGAGTAATTGAAAAAGGATCTTGAAAGGTTTACTAATGGTAAAGATACCTTCGTAAAAATTCAAAGTAAACATATTTCTTCTAAATATACTACTGGAATTGGCTATTAACCTAGTAAAATAAATTTTGGAAGAACTAATTTTCTTTCTAAATATAGGACATATATCTTTACTCCTAGTTTTGGAAAACATTCAACTAGTTCAAGCTATGACACACACTCTATTGTTTCAAGATTTTCTAGACCAAATAGAGTTTATTTTTCAAATACATTACATAATGCTTATAGGAAACCTATATGGAAGATATGGGTTCCTAAGGCACTAGTCACTAATATTACTATACCCAAACAAGTATGGGTACCAAAATCTATTTTTATCTGACTATTTTATAGGCAAGCGGCTTAAAGAGTTCTTGTAAAAGCTTATGGTACTTAGACAGTGGGTCTTCAAGACATATGATAGGAGACTATTTATGCTTCAATAATTTAATAAAAATTGATGGAGGACATGTCACCTTTTGTGACAATTCCAAAGAAAAAATTATTGACCTTGGCAACTCTAACTCAGTTTTTATTTCCAAATTAATTTTTGTTGATGGATTGTAATATAATTTTCTTAGTATCTCAAAACTATTTGATAATGGATTTCATTTCAAATTTGAGAATTATGCATGCAATGTTTTTAATTATAAAAATTAATTAGTGTTTTCTGCATTAAGAAATGAAAATGTATATTCTGTTAACTTGCATTCTTTATCTTCTCAAAATGCTTCATGTTTAAGTGTGTTTCACAAAAAATCTTGGATTTGGTATAGAAGACTTGGACACTATAACACTCACTCCCTTAGAAAGTTAACTAGAAAAATCTTAGTCAAAGACCTATCCAAACTTGAGTTTCCAAATGATAAAGTGTGTAATCCTTTCCAAAAAGGAAAGCAATAAAAAATTTCCTTCAAACCAATGAAATGAGTGTCAAATTATCAACCTCTCGAATTGGTTCACATGGATTTGTTTGGACCATCTATAGTTTCTAGTTTAAATGGGAAGCACTATGTTTATGTTCTTGTAGATGACTTTTCTAGATATACTTGGACTTTCTTTTTGGATCACAAAAGTTAATCCTTCTCTCATTTTACCAAATATTCCAAAACTGTATAAAATCTTAGTGGGCTTAAAATTTAATCCTTAAGAAGTGATCATGGCTGTGAGTTTGAAAATCAAGAGTTTGAATCCTTTTTCTCCCAAAATGGCTATAGTCACCATTTCTCTACCCTTAGAACACCTCAACAGAATGGAGTTGTGGAAAGAATAAATAGAACCCTACAGGAGATTTATAGAACCATGCTTAGTGAATGTGACTTACCTATTTACTTTTGGGATGAAGCTGTAAATACAGCATGTTATATTATCAATAGAGTTTTTATTAGACCTATCCTTAAAAAAACTCCATATGAGTTATGGAAGAATAGAAAACCCAAAATTATCTACATCAAAGTATTTGGTTGAAAAGTCTATATCCTTAATACTAAGGACAATCTTGAAAAATTTGCATGCAAGAGTGATGAAGGAATCTTCTTAGGATATTCAATTTCTAGTAAATCCAATAGAGTGTTTAATAAAAGAACTAAATGTGTGGAAGAATCTTTCCATGAAAAAATTGATGAAATAGATCCACATGAGCCTAAGACCACTCTAGAGAACCTAGAGTATGATGTATCAAATCTGGACATTAATTCAAAATCCTCTAACCATCATTTAAAGGAATCTGTGAAAACTTACAGTTCTGGAAATTCTTTAGTTTTTGTTCACAATGAACCAGATCCTATTGAAGAACCTGAAATCACCAGTCCTTCTTTTTCTAGAGAGGTTATAACTCTTAAGAACCATCCCTTAGATGCTGTTGTAGGATAATTAGACAAAGAAACTTAAACTAGAGCTTCTCTTAGAAATCAAGTTGAACATAAAGTCTTCTTGTCACAACTTGAACCTAAAAACATCAATGAGGCTATCAATGATGAATTTTGGGTGATGGCTATGCAAGAAGAACTTAATCAGTTTCAAAGGAACAAATTTTGGAAACTTGTTGAAAGGCCCAAAGACACATTCACCATAGGCACTAAATGGGTGTTTAGAAATAAGGTAGATGAAGCTGGTAATATAGTTAGAAACAAGGCTAGATTGGTTGCAAAATTCTATAGTCAAGAAGAAGGAATTAACTATGAAGAGACCTTTGCACCAGTAGCTATACTTGAAGCCATAAGAATTCTTCTTGCTTATACTACACATCTGAATTTCAAACTACATCAAATGGATGTCAAAAGTGTATTTCTAAATGGGTATATAGCTGAGGATGTATTTGTTGAGAAACCCCCTGGTTTTACAAACCCCCATTTTCTAAATCATATTTTTAAGTTATCAAAAGCTTTATATGGTTTAAAACAAGCTCTAATAGCTTGGTATAATAGATTAAGTACTTTTATTATTTCCAAAGGTTTTACAAAAGGAATAGATGATGCTACCCATTTTATAAAATGAATTTCCAATGATATTTTAGTAGTTAAAATCTATGTATATGACATTATCATTGGATCTTCAAAAAATTATTTATGTACTAAATTTTCTAAAATGATGTAAAACGAATTCGAAATGAGTTTAATGGGTGAACTCAAATTTTTTCTTAGATTTAAAATATTTTAAAATAATGATGGTATTATTTTAAATCAAAGTAAATATACTAGAGATATTCTAAAACGTTTTGGATTGGATAGAACTAAAAGTTGTGACACTCTAATGAGTACTTCTTGTAAGTTGTATCTTTATGAAGATGGAAAATATGTTGATCAAACCACTTATAGAGGAATTATTATAATTTTACTCTACTTGACTGCTAGTCGACTATACATTATGTTTAGTGTGTGTATGTGTGCTCATTTTCAAGCAAATCCTAAGGAATATCATTTAAATGTTGTTAAGAGAAATTTCAAATACCTCAAGCATACACCCAATCTAGGACTGTTCTATCCCAGAGGAAAATCATTTGAGTTAGTGAGTTATTTTGATGCGGACTTTAGTGGTTGTAAGTTATATAGAAAAAACATCTCTGGAACATGTCACTTTTTAGGTAAGTCGCTAGTATCATGGTGTAGTAAGAAACAAAACTTTGTTGCATTATCTACTGCAGAAGATGAATACATAGCTGCTGGAAGTTGTTGTGCATAAATTTTGTGGATGAAACACACATTGATAGACTATATATATATCAATTCAGGCATGTACCTATAAATTGTGACAATACAAGTGCTATTAACATCTCAAAAAAACTTGTTTCACACTCTAGGACAAAACACATTGATGTAAGAAATCACTTTTTGAGAGATCATTATCAAAAAGGTCATATCACTTTGGAATTCATTGGAACTAAATATAATCTTGCTGATATATTCAACAAAACACTAAATTCTGAAAGAATATATTACATCATACATGAATTAAGAATGATAAATCTTAAGTAGTAAGTATGTTGTTTCACAGTTTACGGTTTCACAAGTCACTGTCTTGAGATTACTGTTTAACTCTAATGGTTCTATAGTTTTACTATCTTAAGAGATACTATTTCATATCTATGGTCTCACAGTTACTATTTATTGGTTACTTCTTGGTACTTACTATCTCAAAAAATACGGTCACACATCTTAGAAATCATATTGTTACGGTCTCACCGTGACCTTTTTTTAAGATCTCACCATGAACGTTTGTTACGGTCTCACCGTGAAAGTTGATTACGGTATCACCATAAAGATGATTTGTTGTTTTATTTATACATTATATCCTGTATCATAGTAATTCATTGTTTTATTCTTTTTACTTTCTCATGCTTTTGATCCCATGATGCTTGATATCCCTAAATGATAAAATAAAATAAGTTTCACTCATTCTTCACTTGAGCTCTCTATTCTCAAACTGTAACCCCACTTTCAAACCCACTCTCTTTCAAACCTTCAGTGAATGACCAGGATAAAACGCCCTTCTTCATCAACTTATGAGAATCACAGTTTAGAGAATAAGTTGAAAATCATGCCGAAGTTAGCACCCAAGGGCCCTTTGAATCCGAACCTAGTGAACATAGTAGTGGTACCTGAAAAGGAGATATGCCATAAGTGGATTATATCAAGTAATTATTTGGTGTTGAAAGTTATAATAGAGAAAGTCTGGCTAGATTTTTTTACAAAGGAGTATAGGTCTATTTATCCGAAGCTAGTTTCCCAGTTTTACCGGTATGTACAATTTTCTTTTGATTCGGAAGATGGGTATATTGTACGAAGTTGGATCAATGGCCATATTTGTACCTTCTCTTAAAGGTTATGGGTTTCATGCCTTAGGATACCTCATGATGGTATTTGTGAGGATTACCAAAGAGTTCCTCCACCACCAAGAGAGTTCTTTGATTTAGAAGAATCTTTGAGAATTTTAACTGGAAATGAAACCAAGAGGGTAGTTATAGATTCTGAGCTAGATGGTGAATCTAGACTCTTGTTTAAGTTTTTTCAAATTTTGGTTAGCCCCCAAAAAGGTGATTTTGTTTTACTAAAGTATCAATATGTATTTTTGATACATCTCATGAAAAATGGACATAAGATAAACCTTTTAAAGTATATTATACTCTGTATGTGTGAGTTGATAAAAAACCTCCAATTCAACCTCCCTGTTTTATTCATGGATTATCTCAGCTAGGATTCATGCAAAGGGATTGGTTGGACCATATGAAGAAGTTATAAATGATTATGAGTTTTTTCTTTCAAAAGTTATTGTAAAGAGAATGAAAATCAATTGGAATCCATGGAGGAAAACAAGGGTGGAATATAATGATAGAATTTATGAAAATGTTAACCTGGTGGAACACCCTTCAAGACTTAAGGATGTATTTGATCCTAGTTTGGAACTAGATGAACTTATTGAATATTATGATGTGGAATAAGAGGAAGATAGTACACCTTCTCCTCAAGTCTTATTTGAAAAGTAAGTGCATGTTCCTTAAAAAAAATTGATCTAGAAGAACAAATTGCTTAAAAAGAAGCATATATTTCTAAGGAAAGTGGAAAGAGTGTTGTAGAAGAGCATATAGAAGAAGATCTTCTGGTTGTGAAAGAAGATTCCCTTGAGGAACACCTAGAGGAACAAGTTGTTACTAAATTTATTTCTTCTGTTGAAGAGAGAATGGATAAAGCCTTTCAGTTGGCTAGAAAGGAAATGGCTGATGAAATTAGGGATGAATTTGTGGAGATAGATTAAGGATCCAAATATCTCAGACCTGAGAAAGATTCACCTATTTAGGGGGAGAATCCCCCCAATATGGAATCTACTGAATTCCCTAATATAATTGATTCAAGCTCAATGGATACATGGTATAAATTCACTAGTTATTTTGATGTGACCGATTCACAGGAAGTCTCAGTTAAAGGAATTGATATGTCTACTATATTTCATTTGAAACTTGCATCTGCACCTGGAGATATCTCTGCCCAGGAACCTAAGCCTATCTCAACTTCTATTTCTGAACCCTCACAAGAATCTCCAAACTTAATAAATAAGGATGATCTAAAAGATTTTTGAGCTACCCTATTGGCTGGAGTTGAGAAACTCTTGAATACCCAACCATCTCCTGTAACCAATTTAAGTGAGAGAGTTGCTTCACTATTGTGGGAAAAATTCCTATAGAGGATTCAACCCAAGATGCTTCATGAGATTCAAGAAGTCAGAGTTGAGAATAAACTACTCAATGATGAAGTAAAAACTCTCAGAGGTATGGTTGAAGATATGAGGAAAGTAATAAAATCAAGACCAGAACATGCTTCTCATCCTATTGAGGATATTGTTAGTCAGACCCCATAGGAAGTAGTCTCACTGATTCAACCTCATATAACCTATTTATCTGACAAATTATCTAAAAGAAACAAGAATATTGTTCAAGAGATGCGTGATCTTTTTATTGGTCTTAACAAGTTAACTGATGAGTATAAGGGTTGTCTCCTGAAAGTTCTAAATCAACTGAAATCACTTAACTTGGATTTCACTGCTTCTCGTACTTATGGACAACCATATCAACCTACTTTAGATAGTGATATGCTTAGAACAGTTGTCAAATAAGAACTTTAGGTTGTGATCAGTGGCTTTGATAAAGAATCTCTATCTGAGGTTATCAAGAATAGTGACAGAGTTCCTGATTTGGTGAGAATCCATTCCAAAATTTCCAATGATGCATAGCAAGAAATTTCTAAGAAGGCGTAATTCTAATTCAATCAGATATTCTCTAAGAATGACATGACCAACCAATTTAAGTACCTTGTGGAGAATCTGAGTATTCCTCCTGTAACTCAAGCCCTCAAAACTCAAGTCCAAAAGCTCAAAGATTTTACTCCTCTGTTGGAAAATTTTATGGAGAACTAGAATGAATTTGAGAAATCCATGCAGTATGGTGGTGAAATAATTGCTAACATCATCAATATGTTGTGGACTTATCTTCATATTTAGAGTACTACCATTGTCGCTTTAGTATCTGCACCTCTAAGATCTGGTTTTCCTACCTTATCATCCTCTTCCCTAGCCTCCACATCTATGTTTTTATCTAAGACTCTGAGTCAGATCAGTGATGTAATCCTTGATCAACATTTGCCTCAATATTCTACTACACCTACCTTGGCCCCTTCTATTTTTGAAGGACTCCCTTTACCGTCTCTGTCCACTAGTTCACTCCCTTCCTCCACCTCAACCTCTGCTCTTCTAGATTCTTCTTCTGATATTACTTCCAAGGTAAAAGAGAATACAATCCAGTGCTGAAGAACAGTGACTGATATCTTTTTATAGGGATGTTTTATGTATTCGTGTTACTTCCTTTTTGTACTAACACTTTTTATCAATCTACTGCATTGTTCCCTTTATTGTCTACTTCTTATTTAATCTTTTTGATAATTCCAAAAGGGGGATAAATATGTATTCTATATGCACTAAATGAAAATTTAAGAAGAGACACATTACCTAAGAATAAATCTCTCACTCACATGATTTGTGATCATCAAAAAGGGGGATATTGTTGGACTCCTCATGTGTTAACCATGTTTTAATAATCACAAATAATATACATTCTGTAAAGCTTGTTAATATTGTTTAATATATCTAAAATCATGTGTACAGATGATTAGTTTCTTTTTGACTTAAATAATTATTGAAAAATATTTTGTTTCTAATTAAATTATCTTATGAATGATTAAGTTTAATTCATTCTATGAATATCACGATTTAAGTCAGTGTATAGATATTTGAGTAAGTCTAAGAAATTGTGAGTCTACCACCAGTTGTGTTCTTCTGGAAAAGTACCCGGACACCACAACCATCCATATATCGTGACCATCCAGACACCATAACCATATAAACACCGTAATCATCCAGACATCGTGACCATCTAGACACCATGACCATCCAGACATTGTGACCACCCAGACACCGTAACCATCCAGACATAGTAACCATCTAGACACCGTGACCATCTAGACACTGTGACCATCCAGACATCGTGACCAGAAACCATGATCCTAACACCGTATATGTGCTACCGGTTCCTGATATCTATAAAACTATGCCATCATAGTTGTCTCACTGCTCAAAGACAAATAAGGATACATTGTTTCAAGGAGACATTGTTTTCATGGAGAAACCATTTATAGACAGACTATGACACTGTTTCTTAATCTGTTTTGTTGTCTTTTCAATTTAATTTCTAACAGTCATATTTGAAGCCTTTAAATGCACTAACTTAATTAATGTTTCTTTGTAAACATGTCACCTGACAGTACGAGGTATGAGGTGCAAAATTTATGCATCTTGTCGGC
Source organism: Viscum album (assembly GCA_963277665.1). Taxonomy (NCBI): domain Eukaryota; kingdom Viridiplantae; phylum Streptophyta; class Magnoliopsida; order Santalales; family Viscaceae; genus Viscum; species Viscum album. The sequence goes on from OY728161.1 coordinate 1,424,125,569, forward strand.
TCCAACACATGCATTCCAAGAATAAAAAGAACAATGTGGCCAAGAGAAAAGTGTGTGATTGTGGTGACTGTAGTGACAACAGTGTAATAGAAAAACAAGTGTGTGATTAATAACAAAGAACCAAGAGCTTTCATGCAACCCAACACTGCTGAAGAACACACGACGCAAACTCAAATCCCAGAGTCGAGAACATTTCTACATCATCAACTCCACAAAGAACACGATCTAGATCAAGCTGACCTATGATACTCTGTTTTCCACGAGAGGAATTTATTTCTGCATCTCCTTCATCCCAGAAGTCCAAATATTCATAGACTAACACTTAGAGCACTTATAACCTTATCTCATCATCTCTACTCTATTTTGAATTATTTTTTTATCTTTCGAGTATTGTGTGTGTCTATATTAAACAAACACTGTCTTCTGCATCAAACTAAAGGATAAAAGATATCATTTCTCTTACATCTTTTTACACTTGTGTATTCCCATGGATAAGTGTGAAATAGGTCCCTGTGTGACTTGTTAGTTCATACCAACGAAGAACTGTGTAAAAGGTCATGATACCTGGACAGTCATGTGTACTATTGTTACCCCGATCCAAGGTGTGGATCAAGTTTATTTATATAAACTTCTTGGTGGAAATTGATCACCAAGTGGAGTGGATTAGGTCTCAGCTTGAGATTGAACCACTTATTTTATAACTGTTGTGTTGTCAATTTTTGTGTTCTCTATTTTACTCTTTAATTCTGAAATCGCTAAATTTACTTTGATAGTTAATCTTGGAATGAAGTTATAATTATTTTGACTTATTAGAATAGCTTCAAAAGTAATGTTAATAACTGGTATTAATATTATTGATAATTAATCAATCTTCTAAGAATATATTCAAATAGTCAAACATTCATAACCGTATAAACTTAATTGACTGGGCTGTATTTAAATTTATTGGGGAACCTTTTTTAAGAATATTTTTAAACAGAAATTTTGAATAGATACTTAATTCACCCCCCCTCTTGAGTACTCTACTCTGACCAACATTTGGTATCGGAGGATTGTTTCTCAAAACTCTGTTTTTGACCTTATTCAACTGTTATCTTAGTTGTACTTTAAAGATCTGTAAATTTCGGTTAATTCTAAATTTCTATCACTTTTAAAGTATTTATTTATTATGGAAAATATATTCGAAGGTGCTGCAAAAAACAGAACACCATTATTTAATGGAACCAATTATACTCAATGGAAAATTAAAATGAAAATGCATTTAGAAAGTATGGACTTTAAAATATGGTCTTCAATTATAGATGAATATAAGATTCCTACTACTGATATAATCACTTGGGATGAACCTACCAAAACTTCCTACAATAACAATTGCAAATATATAAATGCTTTATTCTGCTCTTTAAGAGATGAGGAATTTAATAGAATCTCTGCATGTAAAATTTCCCATGAAATTTGGGATACCTTGTCTGTTTCACATGAAGGAACTTCTAGTGTGAAAGAAATGAGACTTAATATTTACAATATTAAATATGATAACTTTAAAATGAAACCTGATGAGCCTAATTCTGACATGTATCTCTGGTTCAATGAAATTGTCAACATGGTGATTTCTCTTGGAAGAGAAGTCACTACTAAAGAACAAATTGTGAGGATTCTTAGATGCATACCTAACATATAGAGAGGAACATCTATCTCTATTAAAGATTCATGTGACATCAGCAAGATACCTATAAAATAACTCATTGAAAAACTCATAATGTATGAAGAGGAAATGGTGTGATCGTGGTGACTATAGTGATGACAGTGTAACATAAAAACAAGTGTGTGCGCAATAACGAAGAAGCATGAGCTTTCATGCAACCCGACACTACTGAAGAACGCATGAAGCATACTCTAATCCCAGAGTTGAGAACATTTAAGCATCATTAACTCCACAAAAAACACGAGACAGAACTTGCTGACCTACAATACTCTGTTTTCTATGAGAGGACTCAATTTCTGCATCTACTTCATCCCAGAAGTCCAGAGCTGTATAGACTAACACTCAGAGCACTTCTAACCTTATCTCATCATCTCTTCTCTATATCCTGCATCAAACTGAAGGATAAAATATATCCTTTCTCTTACAACTTTTTACACTTGTGTATTCCCACAAATAAGTGTGGAAGATTTCCCTGTGTGACTTGTTAGTTCATACCCACGAAGAACTGTGGAAGAGGTCGCAAGACCTAGAAAGTCTTGTGTACTGTTGTTACCCCGATCCAGGGTGTGGATCAAGTTTATTTATATAAACTGCTTGGTGGCAGGTGATCACCAAGTGGAGTGGATTAGGTCTCATCTTGAGAATGAACCACTTGTTTATATCCGTTGTGTTGTTAATTTTAGTGTTCTCTATTTTACTGTTTAATTTTGAAATCACTAAATTTACTTTGATAGTTAATCTTGGAAATAAGTTATAATTTTTTTTGCCTTATTAGAATAGCTTCAAAAGTAATGTTAATAACTGATATTATGATTACTGAGAATTAATCAATCTTCTAAAAAGTTATTCAAATAGTCAAACTTCCATAACCGTATAACCTTGATTGACTGGGTTGTATTTAAATTTATTGGGGAACCTTTTTTAAGAATATTTTTTAAATAGAAATTTTGAATAGATATTCAATTAACCCCCTCTTGAGTACTCTACTCCAACCAACATGCATTTTAACCCTTATCTTTTTAGCTTAACACTACGGTAAATCCATTATTACCTTAATTGAGATAAATATTTTTACTATTTTTACTATTCATTAAAGTCAAAAATTAAGTTTGAATTATTATAAAATATAAATTATTATTATTCCAAATATATAATCCATTTTTAAAAATTCTATTCCCATAAGTGTAAGAAATTAATTTAAAATTAATCCCATATATGCACTAAGAAGATGAGTTTTCAATGAGAAAATGTTCTAAAGTTTACAAAGATTTTATATCAAATTTCAATATAAAAATTATTAAAATGACATAAATTTTATTAATAGATATATAATTTAAATAATTTTACTTTAAAATAATTAAAAATATAATTTAACTTTATAAATAATTTAAATAAAAAGCAGTTCTTAATTAAAATTCAGTATTTTTCACTATTTATTGAAAAATAAAAAAAATGAAAAAATCCCAAAAATACACCCTAAGATAATTTTGAATTTATGATTTCAAAAATTAAGTTTATTTTATAAAATAAATTTTATAAAAGTGTAAAAATTAATTTTAAACTATGTGTACAAAACAAGACTAAACTGTCTTTTAAAAAATATTTTTTTAGAAAACTTTTCTTTTTCTTTTAAATGATTCTTATCTTATTCATAATCAATAGATACTCGAAATTTTCATAATTTATTTAGTACTTTTAATACTCGCTAATTTAATTTCTAGGTTATAATGGTATACTATATTATGGTTTATTTAGACTCATATTTGGGTGTTCTATAAGCTATCAAAGAGATTGAATTTATTTAAAAAGAAATTTACTATAAAGTCATAGGGTATTATATTATGTTATAATATTGGTGTTTCATGTCACATATACTATCAAATAAAATTTTATTATTTTATAATTTTACAGTGTTACAGTATCATTAGATCATATCCCCAGTAAATTATAAGCAACATCTGAGGTTGTTATCATTAATGAATATAAATACTATAAAAAATCTTGAAAATGTTCTTGGGAAAAATATCCTTTCCATTTTGAAATCACTTATTTAAAATATAAAAAATTCAAAAATATTAAAGAATGAATTTTTTTAAAATAATCATGTAAACTTGTACATGAATCTTCAAATAATTTAGTGGTAATAAAAAAGGAAATTTTAATTCATGCCATGAATGTTAAAATAAAAATTTCTTTCACATTTTTGGTAAAAAATAAAAAATAACTCACTCATAAAAAAATAAGAAGATTAATTTTAAACCATATTTTAAAAACTATAAAATGTATAAAAATTAATTTAAAAATAATAGTGTAATATTAAAAATATTATTGAAAACATATTTAGAAAACATGGGTATGGAAGAAAAAGAATTTTCAACTGAAGAGAGAAATAAGGTCAGTTTTCCTTAAAAAAATTATTTATGTATCTTGAGTAATTAAAGATATGAAAATTAAAGGAAAACAACAATTATGAAGAAAAAAATAGAGAATAATAAAATTCATGAGTTTATTTAGAGATAGATCATAATATCTCATCATTGGAAACGTAATCATAAATAATCCTGATAATTAATAAGATTCTAACAAAAAACCCCCACCACTTTGATAACTTTACAATAAAAATATAAAGAAAGAGGGAACCTTATATAGATATATATATCTAAATAATTTTCATTTTAATCATCATAAAATAAAATCATGGGTGTTATATGCACCGCATAAAATAAATAAGTGGTGAATATGGTTTGTGATTCATATAAGTAAAAGTGAGAGAAAAATCCCTTACCACAGGTACAAATTCCTTCATATATGTTTAAACATAATTTATAATAAATATAAATTTATTATAAATATATCCCAGAAAAATAATAATATATATCATACCATATATTCTTTACTTATAACCTTTTATCACCCATTTGTTAACAATTATTTATTAAAAAAATTGTTTCAGGTGATAACTGCTTTGTTTTTTTGTGTATGTTTTTAGTTTGGTAGTTTTGGTCCTTATAATTTGATTATGGTTCCATAATCAACATAATTTTAATAATGATACAAATATCACATATATTCATTAAATATTTATTTAGACTCGTCAATAAAATTTAGAGATAGAAAAATGAATTACACCATTCATGGAGATGGTTGGCTGTATGTACACATGAATGTTGTTTTTATTTTTTAGTGGATGGGAAGAAATAAAGGTAAATATTAATTAACCATTAAATAATAATTTTTATATCATATATATTCACTACATATATCTTTATTATCATCCATGTCAAAATAAAATGAAAAACGTACCACATCGCTTCGCGGAGGCAGTAGTCCACACACATGTATGGACGACGTTATTGTTTTCTAAATGATTTAAAGGTAAAAAGGTAGATGTGATATTATAATTAAATAAGTATTATTATTTAATAAATATTATATGTGTGTTTGTGTTAAATCAATCATTATATCCATCAGTGAGAGTCGATGATGGAAAATGAATTACATCGGTTCGCGAGGCGGTAGTCCACCGTACACATGATCTTTAGTTTTATTTCCCATTTGATATAAGGGAAGAGGAATATAGGTTTTTACATTAACATAATAAAATATTAGTATATTTAAGATACTGATGTTATTATTTTTTCATATTTGAATAATATTTGAAGGAGGTGGAAGAAAAAATAAAAAAAACTCTAGATTAAGAATGATACATCTTCTTCGGACAACCTCTTTAGGTTTGCACCAAAAGCCTTACTAAGAGGGTTTTATAATAAAAAAATGAATCTATTAAATTTTAATATAAATAATTAAGTTATTTAGATAGGGATTTTACATTAAAAAAATTATTTATAGGTGTGAAAAAAATAGGATAGGAGGTTCCCTTTTATAAGTGAGAATGAGTGACATTTTTGTAAGCACCCAAAACTATGGGAAGTCAATATCTAGAAAAGTGTCTCCAAAATTAATAAATAATAGATTTAAGGTAATATATGTTCAATAAACACCTCAAAAAAATAAATAGGTTTTAAACATTTCATTCCCTTAATATATAAGTTTACTTACTTTTACCATTTTAGTTTTCACCATAATAACTAGTTTTTTAGCTGGGTAATTTATCCTTTAAGCCTAAAAATAAAATGATCGTTATTATATAACTTTTAAACACTAATTATAAATATTAACTCCAATTTATAATATAAAAATCATATTTGTGTATAAAATTAATTTTAACATTGGTGCATGAAACGTGAAATCCCCTATTTTAACCTTAACTATGATAATTGATTTTTACTTCTTTTACTATTATTATGACAAAACATCATGCTTAACTTATTAAATAATATTAATTAATATTATTAAAAAATATTTAATATATTTTATCAAATTAAATTCACATAATTTGTAGAATTTAATTTAAAATTAAACCCATAATTGGGACAAAAAATAGGGTTTTTAAAGAAAAAGTTTTCTTGAGTATAATTTTTTTGCATCTAAATTCAACATGAAATTAATTAAAATATTCTAAATTGGATTAAAAATAAAATTATGGAACTAATTTTAATTTTAAAACCATTTTTAAAAAAATGGGACTTTGTAAATTCTTTAAAGTAAAAGATAATTTTTAATACAAATCAGTATTTTCACTATTCATCAAAAAATTAATCTTTTCAGAAATTTGTCAAAAAAATCACTCTGAGGTAATTTTGAAATTTTTATTTAAAAAATGAGGTTAATTTTTTCATATAAATTTTATAAAAGGGAAAAAATAAATTTATTAAATTATGTAAAACACGACAAAATCACTTTTTAGAAAAAAAAAGTTTTAAAAAATAACTATATTTTTTCATATCCCATGCCAAGAAAAAAATTATATGAATGATAAAAAATGTGATTAAATATAAAATATATAAATTTTATTAAAATATTTCAAAAATGGTGACAAATTTAATTTATTAAGATAAAAAAATTCATTACGCTCATATAAACAGTTTTTCAGAAAAATACTTCTTTTACTTTCAAATGATTTTCATTTTCATTTTTAATAAATTTATAAACAATTTATTTATTATATACATGTGTAAAATATATTTTTTTTCATAATTTAGTTAGTATTATTCATACCCTCCAATCTAATAGCTAGAAAATAACTGACATTAAATAATAATATTTTAATAGTATATCACAGTTCGTTTAAACTCAATGTTGTATGTAACGCAAGATATCAAAGAAATTAAATTTATTTGAAAAAAAATCATAAAATATCAAGGTGTGACAATTATGGGGATTCTAAATTTGAAAAATTCTTATGTATATGATTCTTTATGGGAATCTTATGTACGAGAACCCTGATGCATCAAGGTCTCTATGTTTGTAAGGAAACAAAGGGGAAAGAGGTCGTGTCATGACCAAGGGAGGTCACATTGTAACTGGTAAAACCTCATATAAGTAACATGGAAGGGAACCCCTCCCCCATAGGTTACAACTATTGTAAGGTCCATGACTCTAAGTCCTTACCCATGGGGGCATCACACCATGAAGGTCGAGGTCCCACCGTGATGTGACCCTGGGCAGTTTCACCCTATCTAAGGGTAGGTCCATCACACCGTGATAGGGGAAGGTTGTATCGGGATGGATACTTCCCTAGAACATAAAAATTTTAATTTAAAAAACTACCCCTAATAAATTTAATTTTCTGAAAGCCCCATTTTTTCCCATTTACAAACTCTCCAATTCCCTTTCATAAAGAAACCCTCTCTCATTCCATACTCAATTTTCATGGGTTTTCACCTAGGATCGTCAAGGGAACTCTAAGAACATGATTTATTTCATCTTCTCTGATTATATTATTCTGGTATCCATGGTTTTCATACTTAATATGGATATATAATCCTGGTATTTATGTTTATATACTTTTTAGGATAGGTTTTTGATGTTTAGGTCTTCATGCTTATAATAAAGGATCTACCCTCACTTCTTGAGTGGATTCTCACTATCAACAAGTGTTTGCATCAAATTATGGTGGGTGGTTTCATTCACTTCCTTTTTCGGTTGAATATTTTATACTTTTTTGTTAAAAATATAGTTCAAAATTTACTTATAATTTTGAAATTCTTTCATTTATGTAATGCCCCATGATTTTATATGTATTTCTATTTAAATAAACATGAGGTATTTTATAGCTTTCTTTATACACAACCTTTAGTCCAAATGAACCCAAGATATAGTATACCTTTATATCCTAAAAATTTGATTATAGGGTATTAATAAGATTAATCACATTATTAAATATATGTATAATGGCTTAGGATGATAAAAAATGTATGTTTAAACACTCAATTTTAAAAAAAATCATTTAATGATTAAAAACACCGTTATTTGAAGAAATGTATTTTTCTACATGTTGTGTATTTATAAATAAACAATGTATATCAGTCACTATTTAAAATTATTTTAATTAAATATATTTAAATTTTTATGAATAAATTAATAATCATCCATGCATTAGTTATCTAATGGTTAGGAATAAAGATAAAATCATTTAAAGGTAAAGAGGTTTATTTTTCATAAAACTATTTTTATGTTTCCAATGTGTTTTTATCATAATAAATTAAATAAATAATTATTTATTAATGGATTTAATTAAATTTATATATTATATATTCAATAAAATATTTTAACATTCATATTATAATTTTTATAAGGAAAGGAATGAAAGTAAATTCATTTTTAGGCTTAAATGTATTTTTCAAAAAAATAGTTTTCATTACGTTTTTCATGTTTATTTTAAAATTAATTTATGTCAGTTATAGAAATTGAATTTGATAAAATGTTTTGAATATTTAGAATCATAATATCCAAATTTTATAATTATTTCACTTTTTTTATAATGAATAGTAAAAATTTGTTACCATGTTTACGGTTAAAACGGGTTTACCAGTGGGGAGGGGAATAAAGTAAGAGATAACGATAAAAATTCCACAAAAAATTGTTTTATTATTATTGATTAAATATATTTATACATTATATTATATTAATTTCAAAGCATTTTCCATTTATAATCTTTATACTTTAGAAAGAAATTAATTTTATTAAAAAAAATTAAGTAATTCCAAGTGTGTCCTCTCCTCACTTATAAAAGGGAACCTCATATCCTCCCTTATTAATGAATTTTTAGCCTTATATATCATCAAATACCTAAAAACCCTTTCTATATTCCTTACCTTTATCCTAGATACTATTTTCTTCTCCTAAGGCCAATATTTCAAGGTTTAAGGTGTGAACTAAAGGATGTCTCTCAAAGAAGAGGTATAAATCTTAACTGAGATCTTTCAATTTTATTTATTCTTCTAATTACTATAATTTTTTATACATAATAAAATAATTAATACAGTATAATAAATAAACAAATATGTTATTATGATCATGTAATATTTTATACCCCCTTTTCATCAAATGGGAAATGAAAATATCACTCGTTCGTACGTGTGGACTATCACCTCCACATAGCGATATGATTCATTTTACATAAACTACTCACATTGATGGATATAATGATGAATTTAATAAATATATATTATATAATTATGATTAAAAGATGATAAAATATTATTTATCTTTCTTTTATTCATTTCATTAGAAAATAAAACAATATTCATGCGTACATACGAACTACCATCTCCATAAATTATGTAATTCATTTTTCTTACTATAACTTCTATGGATAGTTCAAAATATGTATATAATGAATATTTATGATATCTATATCCTGATTTAAATTATTAATATGATTCAACTAGGATCAAATTACAAGGACCATATGTTTTTTAATTGAAACTTATATGAAAAATGAAATAGTTAATACATGGAAATGACAATTTTAATAAATAATTATTAATAAATGGGTGTTGAAATATTATAGGTGGATCATATATGATGTTATAATTATTTATATGGTTCCATTATATAATTAAAATAAATTTATATTTATTATAAAGTGGGTTATAGTACTTATAAATCAAATCATACTTGTGGTATGGGTTATACGTTACAATCTAATTTTTTTATTGGGATTGTTTATGATTAAGTTTACAATGATTAAATTATCTGATATATCTCTCATAAATCTCATTTATTTTAATCTCCTATAGTTATTTATATATATTAAAAATTTCCTTTAAATTTATTCCCTCTAAGTAATCTAAATTATGAAAGGATGTTTTTAAGGAAAACTGAATTTTTTCTCTATCTAGTGAGAAATATTTTTCTTCCATGTCCAAATTTCTTATAAAATATTTTCAATAAAGTTTTAATTATTCTTAAATTATTAATTAAATTCATTTTTACCTAGGTTATTCTTTATATAATAAGTTTTAAAAGGAATATTCTTATTATTTTCCAAATGAGGTGCATTTTACCAAATGTGTGAACAGAATATTTTTTTAACATATACCACATGAATAATTTTTTATAACACAATTAATACTCTTTTAATTTAATATTTCATTATAATTTTACAAGGATATTTTCAAAGAAAAATTTTCCCTTTATATTATTGGAATTTTATATTTTAAATAATCAATTTTATAATGAAAATTTTATTTTCCAAAATAAATATTCCACTGATCTTTTAAATAACATTTTCATCTATGATAACATCATTTGATGATACTTATGAATAATTGGGGATATGATCATATGACAAGCCACTTATTATTTCTATAGATGCTTTATTATTATGATGATGAAATATTGATGAAACCTATTTCCTTTTACATGGGTTTATCTATGATGAAATGACAAATTTTTTCATGATCTTATGGAATATATATGAATATATTATGATTATGTGATTGTTGGGTTTGTTATTTACCTCCAATTTATTGGAAAAAAATTAATGTTTTATGATCTCAAATGGTACATGGGATTTTATACCAAGCTCAATAAGGGTACATATGTGGTTATCCCAAGCCCAAAGAAGGTACACGAGTGGTTAGTCCAAGTCTGACATGTGATGAATTTCATAGTTGGTATCATTAACATAGAATTTCTATGATTATAATTATAACACACTTTATGTTATTTTTTATGAAATGATATTATGCTAATTTTATGTTCTTATGGATAACTTTCTTCAATTTATTTATGATTTTTGTCTTATGAACTTCTGATATTTATTCCTAAACTCACAATTATGATCTATAAATTTCTAGGATTTATTTTCAAATGTTAATATAATATTCTCTTACTCTTATGCTCATTTTATTATTAAAAATTATCATTTATTGATATATCCCTTATTTATCCTTACTGGGTATCTGATCTCACAATTTCTTATGTTCCCTTTTCCTCAAGATATGAAGATTTTTTTTAATTATTATATGTCTAAGAATGATAATAGTTATGAAGAACATTGTGGGATATGTTGTATATATTTTATGTACTAGTTTTTAATGGATACAAGTTTCTAAATACACTAAACCTTTGTAATTTTGGCATGTATCATAATGGTATATAATGAATATTCATATAATAAGATTTAGTATTTATGTATGTAATTTTTGGGTTGTCTATGTTTGTATTAGATCAAGTTTTAGTTATTTTTGGAAACTAGTATGAGGAAAATTTAGTGATAACCATTGGGATAATACTAATCATATGAGAAATTACTAAGTTATGGTAAATAAAAAAGTTTTGTTTTCCTAGAAAATATATCCCTCTTTAGATATTGTTAACTAGATGTGTTAGTTATACAAATTAACCTCAGTGTATGAAATCTATAAGGGGGAGATTGGGTATTAACTTTATCATCACTGGTGTATGATGAGTGGGTATAAGATTACACCATTTTCTAGACACTCCTAGGGGGATATTCTTGGGTTAATTAAAATTTTCATTATAACCCATTATAAAGGATTTGAATAGATGATGACCATGGATGACCGAGATTATACCTATGGTGTCATAAATTGAAAATAAGATGTCATGATTTATACATCATATAAATTATTTCATGATAACATGGACTCTCACTATGATTATTGTCATTAAAATAATACTTTTTGGTCATATTCAATGGATATAACCATAAGGAACTATGTTAACAATTGATGTGTTAGACAATGAAATGATTATCCTCCTAAAAAACTAAATGTTATAGGAGATAGAATAAGAAATATTGTTTCTATTCTTATAAAACTTTCTCAATCCATGACTTATGTTGGTCTTCTAAACAAGTAAAGTAGGGAACACAATTTTGTTGAGTCTTTCATAGGGTAACATCTGCATTATTTTAGTGGGTTCATTGATCCACTAATTGATGAAAAATTGGATAGTACCAGTAAAAAATATATTTTATTTTATAAAATTCTTAAATCATAAAAAGTTATTTTGGTTGTTTATCATTTGGAAGGTGAAAAAGATCAATAATTTACTCTTAATAATAACATGACGTAATGGGTAGAAATTGAATCTATAGAGTGGGATGAGTTTAGAAGGTTATTTTTCAATAATTACTTTCATCTTATTCTTCATATGAAAATAGAGAAATATTTTCTTAAGATAAATTAGAAGGATGATGAATCCATTAGTACATATGAGGAAATTTTTACAATACTTTCAAGGTACTCTTATGGTATTATCATCCAACCTAAAAGCAATATTAATCGATTATTTAGTGTATTAAAACAAAGTCTCTAAATTATGTTAGTCATAAGATACTTTATTAGATATGAAAAAATCATTTGATTTGCTCTCAATGTATAAATTTATATCAAAGTCATCCATAAATCTCATAATTTTGATAATAAAATAAAGATGGAATTTAAAGTAAATTCTAACAATAAAAACCATGTAGGGAATAAGATGAGTCTTCCGTTATTCCAAAAGTGTTGAAAGAAACATGTAGGAAATTGTCATAATGGGACTAGTAAATGATTTAAGTGTTGAAAGGTAGGTAATCAATAAATTGAATTCCAAATTTATGGGAATAAGTTACATGATGATTATAATGAAAACAAATACCCACTAAATACACCAATGACACTCCAATGTTTCAAGTTCAAGGAGTATAGGAATTATTCTAACCAGTGATTGAATCTGAGGGTTAATGATGATGATCGATCTCAGTAAACTATTAAGCCCAGAGAAAAATAAAAATCTCATGTGATCTATATTACTAATGTGGGTTATGTGAACAAAGTGGTGAAATGTTCACTTACCATAAATTCTAGAACTACTAATGTCTTATTTGATTCTATATCTACCCAATTTTTTATATTTGAATAATTTTATAAGGGTATCACATTATAAACTTAACAATTTGATGTTGAATTAGTAGTTGAAACTTCTAATGGAACTATGATAGTATCTCAAGTATATGATTCATCTCTAATATAAGTTTTTGGTAAGGTTATAAAATCTAATTATTCTCCCTCTAGTTGAATTTGATGATATTTTTTGCATGGATTAACTTTTCTTATATATATCCCATAACAATTTTTGAGGAAGGTAGGTCACATTTTATATTCCAAACCAACCTATGACCATTTATCGGTGCAAGGATAAAAATGAAATTCCAATGGAAATTGAATCTATTATATAGGTTTTTATTCCTATTAAAATGGGGGTATTTGTTTTATATAGTTGGGGAGAAACTCAACATCAAATATATTCCTATTTTATGTGAGATTTTTTATGTCTTTATGGAAGAGTTGCATATTCTTTCTCCAAATCCTGAAGTTGAATTTTCAATATAAGTCATACCTAGTGATACACCTATTTCCAAGACTCTATATTGAATATCCCTGATTAAGTTATAGGAATTGAAGAAGTAACTCTAAGATATCCTTGATAAGGGATTCATTTGACTAAGTGCATCACCATGGGGTTTACCTATTCATTTTTTCATGAAGAAATATGGATCAATGCGACTCTTCCTTGATTATTAGGAACTTAACAAGATCTTGATCAATAATATGTATCATTTACCCTAAATTGGTGATTTGTTTGATCAATTTAAAGGATCTAAATACTTTTTAATGATTAACCTTTATTCTAGATACTATCAATTGAGGGTCAAAAATGATGACATACCTAAGATATCCTTTTGTATGAGGTATGGACACTATGAATTTATAGTGATTCAATTTGGTCTTCTTAATTGCCTCACTATCTTCATGTATTTAGTTAACATAGTCTTTTTAGATTACCTTGATCAGATTGTTGTGGTCTTTATAGATGATATTCTTATATATTACAAGTGAAAGAAATAGAATTAATATCACTTGATTATTGTACTGAATACCATAAGAAAGGAGAAAATGTATGAAAATTTTACCAAATGTGAGTATTGGCTATAAAAAAAGTTTCATTTTTTAGTTATATAATCTCAAGAAAGGGTATATCAGTAGATCTATAAAAATAGAAGTTATTTAACATTGTCCAGAATCAACCACTATGATCGAGATTCGTAATTTTCTTGGATTGGATGGATATTATCAATTCTTTGTGAAGAATTTATCATGACTATCTAATCCACTCACCAATCTATATTATAAGGGATTAAAGTTCCTTTGTAAATATAAATGTGAGTAAAATTTAAAGGAACTTAAGAGAATATTGGTAAGTGAATTGGTGCTCACACTACCTTACAATTTTGAAGGGTTTGTGATTTATAGTGATAAAATAAATAAGGGGTTAGGATGTGTTCTTATGAAAAATTAGGTATTGGTAAATCATGCCTCACACTAATTGAAGGTTCATGAGTATAATTAATCAACCCATGACTTGAAGTTAACATCAGTAATATTTTCATTAAAGATATGAAGGTATTATCTTTATAGGTAAATGTGAGAAATATTTATTGATAATAAAAATTTAAAGTATATATTTACCAATATATAGTTGAATATGCACTAGAGAAGATGGTTGGAGTTAATTGAAGATTATGAAAACTCCATACTTTACTAACCTGGGAAAGTAAACAAGGTGGATAATACTTTGTGTCGAATGGATCATACTAGATGATCTATAATGAGGGTCTCAAAAGATCTAATATTTTAGTATTTTAAAATAGTGTACCATGATAATTTGAAATAAGGGGATAAATTATTTCTTAAATGAATGTTCAATTATCTATACATGTGAAGATTAAAGAGGTGAAAAAGCAAGATGTCATTTTTTAAAAGATGGTGATAAATATTCCTATGCTCAACCATGATTTTGGTGAAATGATATGGTTTAGGAACTAAGTATTAATCCCACAAATACTAGACTTTAAGAAGGATATGTTGGATGAAACTCATAGTTCACAATTTTCTATTCATCCCAGAATCATGAATATGTATAGAGATTTAACAGAGTATTTCTAGTGGGATAACATGAAAAGATATATTATAGAGTATGTATCTTTTTTCTTGGTATGTTTTCAAGTTAAGTTTAAGATACACAATTCTAAGAGTATTTTTCAAGCATTTCCTATAATAGAATGTAAATGAGAAAAATCACCATGGATTTAATCATCGGAATCCCTAACAAATCTAAAGGCCATAAATCTATTTGGGTTATAGTGTATCACCTTATAAAATTGTAAAATTTCATTAATAATAGAGTATATTTATATCTTTATCATTTTAATATGAAATACATTGATTTGGTGGTAAGGTTTTATGGAATACCAAATTCTATTATATCTGGCTGAGATTTGAGGTTTACTTCAAAGTTTTGGTGAAGTCTTTAGTAAGATCTAGAAACAAAGTTGTGTTTTAGTAAATATTATCATCCTAAATTGGATGGTTGGTTTTATAGGACCATTAAAACCCTAAATTATATGCTAATATCCTATTATATGTATTTTAAAGGTGGTTGGTATTATCACCTTTCTCTTGTTGAATTCTATTATAACAATATCATTCACTTGATAATTCAGATGGATCATTATAAATACCTATATTTTTAGAAGTGTAAAACTCTAATATGAGGGAATAAAGTTATATAAAGAAATATATTAGAACATTATCTAGTTAAGGAAACATCTGAGAAGGTTATACCCATTCAATATCGCATCAAGACAACTCAGAGTAGATATAAGAGTTATATTGACAATCGCTGATGACATTTGGAATTAAAAGTTTGTGAGAAGGTATTACTAATAATTTCACCATAAAATAAGGTTATAAGATTCATAAATAATGTAATTATAATCCCTATATATGTTCAACCTTTCAATATTCATGATCATATCAAGATAGTTGTTTATCACTTGGCGCTTCCACTAAACCTCCCTCAAGTTCATGATGTGTTTTATGTATCTCTCCAGAGAAAGTACATACCTGATCCTTTACATGTATTTAACCCATAGGTCATAAAAATGGAGAAAAATATTTAGTATTAAGAAAAAAACATTATAAATATTATATCATAGAGATAAAGGGCTATGGAACATGACTACTCACCTATTTAAAGTTATCAGGAGGAATAAGAAATTCAAGGAATAAACTTAAGAACCCTAAGATGTGATGATGTAGAAATATCATCAATTAGTTGTATTAGAGTTATGGAATTTCTAGTTTTAAATTCATTTTAAGGGGTTTATAATGTAACACTCCATGATTTTATATGTATTTCCTTTGAAATAAACTTGAGGTATTTGATAGCTTGCTTTACATGCAACCCTGAGTCTAAATGAACCCTTGATTTAGTATACCTTTGTAACCTA
Source organism: Viscum album (assembly GCA_963277665.1). Lineage (NCBI taxonomy): Eukaryota > Viridiplantae > Streptophyta > Magnoliopsida > Santalales > Viscaceae > Viscum > Viscum album. The sequence continues at coordinate 1,424,141,984 of OY728161.1, forward strand.
TCCATTAGATTGTAAGATATAAATAAAATTAATCACATAATTAAATATATGTTTTATGTTTTAGGATAATAAAAAAATTTATTGATAATCACTCAATTTTAATAAAACCATTTAATGATTAATAGACCTATTTTTTCGAAGAAATGTATTTTTCTACATTATATGTATTTATAACTAAAAAACTATATTGATGACTATTTAGAATTTATTTTATTGAAATATATTGATAATTTTAATGAATAAATTATTTATCATCCATACATTAGTTATCTAATTCTTAGTAATGAAGATAAAATCATTTAAAGGTAAAAGAGTTATTTTTCATAAAACTGTTTTTATATTGTGGTGTGTTTTTATATTGTGGTGTGTTTTTATCATAATAAATTAAATAAAAAATTATTTATTAGTTTTTTTAAATAAATTTATAGATTATATATTTGATAAAAAATATCATTCATTTGATAGTTTTTACTAGGCAAGGAATGAAAGTAAATTTGTTTTTATTCTTAAAAATGTATTTTTTTCAAAAAAAAAGATGTTTATTGCATTTTTCATGTTTATTTTAAAATTAATTTTTGAAATTTATTGAAATTGAATTTTATTAAATTTTTTATATATTTTTAATTATTATTTAAAATTTTTTAAATAATAATTCTTTCATTTTTAGTCATAATTAATAGTAAAAATAGTAAAAAAACCATGGTTAAGGTTAAAGAGGGTTTAGTTAGGGTTAAACTAAAAGATAAGGGTATGAATTACTAATAAAATTTTATAATTCCTATTTCTTGAAGATATTTTTACTCTATATTATCTTAAAATTTATTCCTTATCAATTTGGAACCATTATACTTGAGAAAGACATTAATTATATTTAAATATTTTCGGTAATTCCAAGTGTGTTCTCTCATCACTTATAAAAGGTAGATCTTATCCTACCTTGTTCATGATTTTCTAGCCTTATATATTGACCAATAACTGGAAAAAAATCATTAATATATTTATTTCATTCATCCTAGAGTCCCTGTTATTCTACTAAGACTAATATTTTAAGGCTTAAGGTGTAATCCAAAGGCGGTCTCTCAAAGAAGTTGTATAAATCTTAACTGAGATATTTCAATTTTAATTTTTATTATAATTCCTGTAAATAAATTGTATACATACGAACATAAGATCTTTCAATTTTATTTTTTATTATAATTACTATAAATAAATTGTATATATACTAACATAATCACTAAATTATATTCAATATACTAATATTTTATCATGATCATGGGAAAACTATTTTCCACCTCATTTTCGTCAATTGAGAAATGAAAGTATCGCCCCTGCGTATGTGTGGACTATCACTTCCACATAGCGATGTGATTAATTTTACATCACCATATCACACTGATGAATATAATGATATATTAATTAAATATATATTATATTTATTATATATTTATGATTCTATAATGATAAATTATTATTTTTATTTCTTTATTTCTTTTCACTAGAAAATGAAAACAACGTTCATTCATGCATACGAACTACCGTCTCCATGAATGGTGTAATTAATTTTTCTATCTATACCTTTTATGGATAGTTATAAATATGTATATATTGAATATATAATATATTTATACCATAATTAATATCATATATTTTATTAAAACATGATCTAATTATAGGGAGTAAAACTACTAAACCAAAACTTAAATGGAAAACGAAACAGGTAACACCCGAAAACAGTGATTTTAATAAAGAATTATAAATAAATGGGTGTTTAAATACTATAAGTGGTTAATATATGATATTATAAGTATTTATATGGTTATTATATATAATTATAATAAATTTAAATTTATTATACATGAGTTTTGATCACTTCCATAGTAATTCCAATTTGAGGTCAATGTTTTATGTTACAATCTCTTTTTTTAACCGAGAATGTTTATGATTAAATTTTTTATGATGAAATTATATGATCTATATCTAATAAATATCATTTATTTTATACTAATATATTTATTTTAATATATTACAAGTTTTTGATTCATTTTCCTCTCTCCAATTACTCAAAATTCTAAAAGAATGTTTTTAAGGAAAATTGACATTATTTCTCTTTTTGGTCAAGAATATTTTTCTTAAATATTCAAATTTTCTTTGAAATTTTTTCAAGAATGTTTTTAATATTATCTAGTGATTTATTAATATAATTTTCACCCATGTTTTAATTTCTATAAAAAGGTTATAAATTAATTTTCTTTTCTTTTTCTGAATGAGGTACTTATTACCAAATTTGTGAACAATGTATTTGTTTTAACGTATACCGAATGAATGTATTTTCTCACCAGAATGAACACTATTTTATTTAAAAATTCCCATAAAATTTTTTATGGTTATTTTCTAAGAAATTTTTTTCCTTAATATTTTTGAAAATTTTATTTTTTAAATAATTTATTTCTAAATGGAAATGGTATTTTTCTCAATAAGTATTTTAGTAGTATTTTACATGAATTTTTCATCTATGATAACATGATTTGATGTTACTTATGATTCAATAGGGATATGATCCTATGATACCATCTATATTATTTGTCTATACGGATTATTATTATTATGATTAACTATTGATGAGATGTTTTTTTCATAAGTTAAACCATGATGAAATGAAAAATGTTTTCATGTACTTGTGTCAAACATATGAATGGATTATGATTCTGTGATAAGTGATTCTGCTATAGAAATCTAACATATTAGGTAAATATTAATGTTTTATAATCTCAAATGGTACACCGGAGGTTATTCCAATCCTAACAAGGGTATACAGGAGGTTATCCCATGCCCGAAGTAATTACACGGGTTGTTAACCCAAGCCTAATTTGTGATAAATATCTTAGAAGGAATCCTTGAAATAATATTTCTATAATGAGGATTGATACATGATTTATGACACTATTTTATGACATGATATTATACCAATTTTAAAATTTAATGGACCATGTTCATTGGTTTCTTTATGATTCATGTCTTGTGAACTTCTAATCTTTATTCCATGACTTGTGATTATGGTCTATAAATTTATAGGTATGATTTTCAAATGTTAATATCATACTCTCATACCCTTGTACTTAGGTAATTGTTAAAAATGATCATTGATTAATATCTCCCTCGTTTAACCTTATGTAGTTTCTAATATCAACCTTTAATATGTTTACTTTTCCTTGGGATATGAAGAACAGTTTTAAGTATGATATGTCTAAGAAGGTTTATAGTTGTGAATAAATTATTGGGAGATAATATAGATATTTTATGTAAATTTTTTATGTATCAAAGTTTCTAAAGACACTAAAATTTTATGGTTCTAGTGTGGATCATAAAGATGTGTAATAAATATTCATCCAATAAGATTTAATATTCATGTATTGAATGTTTAGGTCACCTTATATGGTATCAGAGTAAGGTTTAGTTATTTTTTAAAACTTAGATGAGAAAACTTTAGTTAAAACCCTTAGGAAAAGCCTAATCATAGGATAACATCCTAAGTTATGGTAAATAGAGTATTGAGGTTTTTCTAGAAAATATATCCCTGTCTACATGCTAGAAAAAGGATGTGGCTATCGAACATATGTACATAGGGGTAATGACTTTGAAAGGAGTGGACTGGGTATTAAATCGATCATCACTGATACAGGATGAGTGATCCTAATGTGGCACACTTGGCTAGGAACTTTTCAGGGATATTCTTGGGTTAATTTTCATTTTATTTATTAACCATTTTAAAGGATTTTAATAGATGATGACCATTGATGAGATATGTTAAACTTAAGGTATCATATATTGAAAAGAGGGTGTCATGATTTAGATATAATATAAATTATTTTCATGATTATATAGTTTTTCAATCTGATTATTATTGTTCAAACTATGTTTTTTGGTTGTAGACAATGGATAGAACTAGAAGGAATCATGTTAACACTGAATGTGATTGAAAATGTAATGTATTTCTACCTAAGAAACCAAATTTTATGGGAGTTAGAATAGAAAGTTTAATTTTTATTCTTACACAACTTTATCAATCCATGAATCATGTTGAGCTTCCAAAGGAGAAAAGGAGGGAACAATGTTCTGTTGAGTCCTTTATGAGGTAACATGCTTCTAATTTTAGTGGGTCTATTGATCCATTAATTGATGATAAATGGATCGGTACCACTGAAAATATATTTTACAATATCCAGTGCTTAGATCATGAAAAGGTTATCATGGATATTTATCATTTGGAAGGAAAAGTAGATCAATGGTGGAATCTTATCAAGAACCTAATACAGAAAGAAGAAAATGACTCTATAGAGAGAGATAAGTTTAAATGGTTATTCTTAAAAAACTAATTTCCACTTATTCATCCTATAAAATTGGATAATGAATTCATTGAGATAAATCATAAGTATAATGAATCCATTAGTACCTTTGAGGTAAATTTTACAAGACATGAAATGTGCACTTTTAGTATTATCATTCAACCTGAAAGAAATATTGATCAATTATTCATTGTTTTAAATCAATGTTTCTTAAGGGTATTAGGCATAGAATATTTTAGTAGATATGAAAACCAATCAATGTTATCTCAAATTATAAATGGCGATCATATTAATCCATCAATCTTGTGATTTTGATAAGAAAATAAATATGGTATTTAAATGAAATTATAATAATAAAAACCATGGAGGGAAGAAGATGAGTCTTCATTTATGCCTTTAATGTGGAAATAAACATGGATAAAATTTTATTAAGGTGACTAGTAAATTATTTAACTTTATAAAGGAAGTACATTAGGTAATTGAATGCCAAATTGACTTAGCTAATTATACGAATTGAGAGAAATCTACATAGAATGCACCACCCACACTCTAGTGTTTCAAATGTAGGGAGTATGGATGTTATACTAACTAGTGCTCAGATTTAAGGGTTAATTATGATAATTAATGTCAACAACCCATTAAGCCTATATATAAAGGGAAATATTATGCGATATTTTTTTACTGATGTGGTTTATGGGAAAAAATTGGTAAAAGGTATACTTACCATCCACAATAAAACTAAAAATGTCTTATTTGATTCTGGATCTATCCAATCTTTTATATATAAAAATTTTATAAGGTTACCACATTACCACATAAATTATTATATTTTGAATTAGTAGTGTAAAATAATAATGGAATAATATCTCATCTAAATTATTTGATTCTTTGATAATTGAATTTTGTGGGAAGGTGATCCAATCTCATTATTCTCCATCTAGTTGAATTTGATATTATTTTGGGCATGAATCAGATTTATTTATATAGAGACCATATCAATTTATGAGTAAGGTAAGTCACATTTTATATTCCAAACCAACCTATGATCAGCTATCAGTGTGAGGATAAAAATGAACTTCCAATAGAAATTAAATCTATTATATAGGTCTCTATTATTATTTCAATGGGGTTTTTATCTCAAATGGTTGGGTAAAAACTCAACATTTAAGATATGACTATTGTACGGGATTTTTTTGATATATTTTTATAAGATCTTATTATTCTTCCTCCAAATCATAAAGTTTAGTTTTTAATGTAATTCATAACTAGTGATACATGTATTTCAAAGACTCCATATTGAATGACCCTAATTTAGTTGCATGAATTGAAGAAATAAATACATTATATTATTAATAAGGTATTAATTCACCCAAGTGTGTCACCATTGGGTTCACCTATTCTCTTTGTTAATAATAAATATGGATCAATACAACTATGTATTTATTATCAGGAACATAAGAAGAACACAATCAATAATAAGTATTTTTTGCTTTATATTAATGTTTTTTTGATCAATTATAGGGATATTAATACTTATAAAGATCAATATTCATTATGGATATAATCAATTGAGATTAAAAGTTGAATATATTACTAATATACCCTTCCATATGAGGCATGGACACTATGAATTTATAGCGACGCCACTTGGTCTTACTAATTCTCCTGTTGTCTTTATTGATTTAATGAATTGTGTATTTAGATATTACCTTGATCAGTTTGTGGTATCCTTTATATATGACATTCTTATATATTTAAATATCAATTTAAAGTATTAATATCACTTGAGTATTGAACTAAAGACCTTAAGGAAGGATAAATTTTGTGTAAAATTTACCAAGTGTAAATTTTTCTTACAAAAACTTTAATTTTTTGGTCATATAATCTCATAAAATGGTATATCGGTGGATCCTTCAAAAAAATGTTATTGAACGTTGGACTAGACCAAAAAATGTTACCGAGATCCGTAGTTTTCTTAGATTTTTAGAATATTATTTATTTTTGTAAATAATTTCTTATAGTTTTCTAATACACTCACCAAGTCAAGTCAAAAGGGATTCAAGTTTATTTGGACTGATGGATTTGATAAAAATTTCACAAAATTGAAGATAAGGTTGGTAATTTCACCTATACTCACACTAACTTGTATTTTATAATAGATTTTTATTTATAATGATATATCAAAAAAATTATTGAGATTTATTCGTATAAAAAATGATATGGTGATATATTATCCATCACTCTAATTAAAAATTAATAAGGAGGATTACTTGATCCATGACCTAGAGTTCGAAGTGGTAATATTTGTATTAAAGATATGGAGGCATTATCTTTATGGGTAGATGTGTGAAATATTAACTAATTATAAAATTTTAAAGTATATATTCACTCATAAAGAGTTGAACATGTTTCATAGAATATTCTTAAAGTTGGTTAATGATTATGACTTCTCAATACATTACCACCCTAGGAAAGAGAACATGATGACTTATGCTTTGAATTGAATGGATCATTTTATCTTATCAATGATGATGATCACAAAAGATCCAAAATTTTGGGATTTTCAAAGGATGGACCTTGAAATATTAAAGGAATGGGGAAATATTATCCTTATCAAGTGAGTGTTTAACCATATATCCATGTGAAGATTATATATGTGTAAAAGGAACATGTAGAAATATAAAATAAAGTGAGAAATATTCCTAATTTTAACCTTTATTATGACAGAATGATAAGGTTCTAAAAATGATCATGTGACCTACCAATACCAGACTTGAAAAATTATTTGTGGGATAAAGATCACAGTTCATCATTTTATATTCATCATGGGAGTATGAAGATGTATAGTGACCTGAAAGAGTATTTCAAGTGAGATAACATGAAAAGAAATAATTTCAGAGTATATGTAATGTCCCAAATCTGGATGTCACTCAATAGTTCCTTAAGACCAGTTGGTCACTTAGCCTCAAATGTTTCTCCCCGAATGCTAGGGGCTATCGACTAGCATCGAGGGCCTAGGGTGTGTCTATGGGGAGAGTATTCCATCATTACTAGAGTGAACACAAGGGATAAATAGAAAAGGATAAGATAGCATAAGCATTATATCGGTCAAACAGTAGATAAATAGTAGGAATAGATAAAAAAATTCACAAGTAATGTCTTATAAAAAATATGATGATACATGTCATGTTTCTATAAAACAACCAAAATAGGTATAGATGGAATCAGTACAATACATGTAACAAAATACCAAAAAGACCAAAATCATTATCTCTAGATAAAATCATGAGACTCAAATTGATCTCGTGCTCCCCTACTCCTAATCATGAAACAAATTCAAGCATCTAATTGTAGGAAATTTTTCTGATCTCTACCTTTATCTAAACAGTCTATTCGGGTATCCAGTGGCGGCCCAAACAGGGTGTGAGATACAATCCCAATAGTTCAACACCCAAATATCTATAACAAATCTTGGTTGTGCAATATAATCTAATCAAATTGAAATATGTAATATAGGTATGAAGTAATAAAATGGAAATTTTCTATGACATGTATACTACAAAAAATGTGATACTCTATAATCACCACAACCTCACTTTATACATTGTCTATCATATCATCCATGGAATTTCTATATAATATGAATATCAAAACAACCAAGTCCATGTTGTATAACCATAAGTTTCACATTTACCATGGTCGTTACTTACATCCAAACATGTCACATTTACCACAACCGCACTGTATATCATAAGTGTCAGAACACAAAGGGCCAGATCCAAGGTGTAGAAGACCAATGAATCCTCATCGAGTACCAGGAGCATCTCGATGGAAACTCAATTATACTTAGAATGGAGTACTAGGTTCATGTCAACTGAACATGTCCTACGTGAGTCCAAAAAACTAGATTCAAGGGGTAGTAAGTCCCATGGCATCCCATAGAATCCGGATCCAAGGAGAAATCTCATCCAAGGAATCCACTAATGAGTTCAAGACCCATGGGAGAAACTTATATGACAAATAATGGAATCAATATCCAAGGTATACTAACCAAAAAATCCACTAACATTTAGTTCATCACATCTCATCCATCAAATTAAAAACATTTGAGTTCTATGAGTATACCCACTCATATAGAAATCCACATTCAATGAGTTTACCCACTCATATAACAAATCCATATAAACCATTTGAATAAAGAAATAAATATTAAAAGGAGGAAAAACATATCATAATTTATCAATTCAGTTCAATTCACTTATAAATGGGATTCCTCTAACTAGGAAAGCTCAAATATGCACCCCATGGGTGGTATGAGAAAGTAAATATCAAAGGCACATCCCATGGGTGACCTTAGTCAGGGAAAACAACCCCCAATGAGTCTCAAGGAACTAGTGTGAATCCCTAATAGGTTCCATTATGTTCAATTTAATTATTCAAATAATTTTTTGTGCCTCTCTAGAATGTTTAGTGGGAGGTACAATGAAAAATAGATTAATAAAACACTCAAGAAATGTATATACTACCTACCATAGGTTCTTAGTAGAATTCTCATCCAATATTAGCTTCTGATTCGAATTATATTGGAAGAAAATAAAGAATGGATAAATAACCCTAAAATATGAAAAATTAACTAGTACCTAAATAGCATGGACAATGCCAAGAAGAATGAAGAACGAAACAAAAGGAATTGTGTACTCACTGATGTGGGTCCAATGAGACTGATGGTTCTCAATTTCAAGATCAGATTAAGAAGAGGGATCAAAATCTATAAAATATCTTCAAGGAGGAGCTCTCAAGATGATGGGTCTACCAACAAAGGAGAATATAAATTAGGTTTAAATTTATAAACATTTTAAGGGTGATTTTTTAATTTCACCCAAAACATTGGGCTGCACGATTTGGCTGCATGGTTGGCCAAGCAATTCACCAAACATAAACCCATTGTTGTGCTAAGGGGGCACCCACATGGTCATTGCGCATGGTTTGAATAACCATGGGAAAACCGTACAAAAATCCTCTGTCAAAAAGTCATTAGTTTTTTCATGGGTGTGCACCTCCATTCACGTGGTTTCCTTAAACCATTCAACCTGTGGGACCCTAGTTTCCAGCCTTTCATAGTTAAAAATAATCATGTGACTTACCTTGCACATTTTCTACTAACCATGTGGCCTACCCTTTTCTTCCCAAAAGATGATATCTGGACTCTGAACAAGCCCCAGACATCCCCGATACACCTGTGACGTCAAAGGGTATTAACATTAGGCCGTAATTAATCATTTAAACTTAAAACAAAAATATTTATACCTCGTATGAAAATCCATGTTCTTATAATCTTCCTCCTTAAATCAATTCATCCATGAATTTCTCTCTCAAGGGTGGTCAATATTCATCTGAGAATAAATCTAGCCACTGAGCACGTATGCTACTATCCCAGTCCAAAGTATCATCCTATAAATGGATGTGATGTCATAGCACCCATACTAGAGTAATTGAACATCCTTGGATAACCTTCATGCTCCTATCAAAAATATGAATTGGATGCTCCTAAAAGGGCACATCTACCTATAACTCAACCTCCTTGGGCTGAAAAGCATTATATGGGTCCAAACGATAACGACACAATTGAGATATGTGGATGAAGTCACAAATGTCTTGGTACTGCTAAGGGAACTAAAATTGATAGTCTATTAGTATGACTCTCTCCATAATCTCAAATGACCCTAAATATCTTGGAAAATGCTTACCGTGTCTCCTAATCAACCTGTATCCCAACCTCGGTGAGATATATAAAAAGACCTAATCCTTGACCTCAAACTCTAGAGGTCGTCTACATTGATTAACATAAGATTTATATTGGGATTGTGTACTAACCATCCATTTCCTAATCAACTAGACCTTCTCAAAATTCTCCTCTATGATACATGGTCCTAATATAGTTGTATCACCTACCTCTAACTAGCATCGGGGTGATCAGTATGGACTTCCATACAAAGCCTCATAAGGTTCCATATGTATTGTTTCCTCATAGCTATTTTTGTAAGAAAACTCAACCAGGGGTATATGCCTCTCCCAAGAGCCCCAAAATCAAGGGCACATGATTTAATTATGTCCTTAAGAACCTGTATCATACACTCTAACTGGTCATTAGTCTGAGAGTGCTATGTTGTTCTTAGAAGAACCTCTGTACCCAAACCCATTTGTAAACTCTTCCAGAAATGAGACATAACCAGGGAATCCCTATCTTAAATGATAGTGTGGAATACCCTATGAAGTCACACTATCTCAGGGATATACAACCTCCCAATATCATCCACATTGAAGGTATCCTTGATCAGAAAGAAATGTTCAACCTTCATGATCCTATCAACAACAACCTAACCTGCATCACTACCTCAAGGTGACCTTAGTAAACCTATCACAAAATCCATCATGACATCATCCCATTTCTACTCGGGAATAAGTAACTATTATAAAAGTTTAGCTGGTCACTGATGTTTTTTCTTCACCTAATAACAGATAGAATACCTCATAATAAAACCAGCTACCTCTCTTTTCATACCTGGACACCAGTACTGATGACATAAGTCATGATGCATCTTGGTGATATTGGGATGCAATTCCCAAACTGAGGCATGAAAATCTTGCATCATATCCTCATGTATATAAACTAAAACCCAAACAAGACCATGGATAAACATAATCTCATCCTCACCTATGGTCTAACTAGGAGGTGGGTCTTCACCCGCCACACTCTCATGTAGGACTAGGCCCTATGAATCTGAAGCTGACTCATCCTCACTCTATCCAGTGGGGTAGCTAGGATTAAATAAAAGTCTTCCTCTAACTATCCTACACCTCCAAGTGCATCTCAAAGAACAAATTCATAAGCTATCACTAACTACTGGCCTCATGAACTATCAGTATCTGAGTCCTCCTTCTCAGTGCATCATCCACTACATTTCCCTTCCTAGTCATGTAGGTGAGGTTTAATTCAAAATACTATAGATAATCAACCCATCTTCGCTGCCTCAGATTCATATCACACAATGTAAAAATATACTTGAGAATTTTTTGGTCTATGTACACCACAAAATTATCTCCCAGTAAGTAATGTCTCTAACAATGCAAAGCATGAACAACTGTAATTAGTTCTTAATTATGTATATGGGAATTCCTCTCATGTGGCCTTAGCTACTGAGACTCGTACTCCATTAATATATCTCCCTGCATCAGAACTACTCCAAGTCTGATACTTGATGTGTCACAATACATAGTGTATCTTCTACCCTACTTTGGAATAATCAAGATCACTATTGAATTCAATATCCCTTTCATCTTCTGAAAGGATATGTCTCAAGCATCTATCCATACAAAATTCACACCCTTCTTATTCAATCCTGTCAATGGTGCTTCTAAATGTGATAAGTCCAATATGAAATTATTTTAATATATAGATATCTCCAAGAAATATCATATGTCAAAGAAATTCCTGAGTTTCTCCCATGAAACTACAGTTCTCACCTTCTCTAGGTCAATTGATACTCTTTTCTCTAAGATAATATGACATAGGAAGTAAATTTTATCTATCTAGAAGTAGAAATTTGTGATCTTAGAATATAACTGATGCTCTCTTAATGTATCCAAAATAATCACAAGATGTTTTTTATGGTCATGTTGAGTTTGAGAATACATCAATATATCATCAATGAATATGACAACAAATGAATCTAGATAAGGATGGAAAACTCAGTTCATCAGCACCATAAAAACTACTGGTGCATTTATGAGACCAAAAAAATAAAGCAGATACTAATATAGACCATACCTACTATGAAAATTCGTATAAGTTATGCATGCAGGTTGAACACATACCTGGTGATATCCAAATCTCAAATTAATTTTCAAGAAAACTTGAGCTCCTCGAAACTGATCAAATAAGTCATCTATCCATGGTAAGGGATACTGGTTCTTAACCATCATCTGGTTCAAATTTTGGTAATCCATGTATATTCTAAGGGTAAAATTTTCCTTTTTCTCAAAAAGGAATGGTGAAACTCATGGAGAAGTATTAGGTCGAATAAACCCCTTTACCTCTAAATTCACTACTGGAAAATATCCATATAGCCACAATTTTGGGAAAAACCATGGGTATAGGGCACCCCTATACCCACAGTTTAGGAAAACTAGGGGTATATGTATAGTATGGGAACCCATACCCACGGTTTTACAAAACCCTGGGTATAGGTCACCTATACCCATGGTTTTTTCTAAAACCGTGGGTATATGTTTTTTTTATGGAATATTCCCACGGTTTTCTAAAACCGTGAGGAAAAAGAACCTATACCCACAGTTCTGCTCAAAACTGTGGGTATCGATATTTTTTTCAAGGCTTTTCTCCATGTTTTTGCCAAAACTGTGGGCATAAAGTTTTTTTTAAACATCCCTATACCCACATTTTGTAAAACCATGGGTATAGGTTTCCCACGTTATAGCGGGAAAAAAATCCTTGGGACCCATAAAAATATTTGGTGGGAAAACCTATACCCATGGTTTTTCCTCATATACCCACGGTTTGAATTAACATATTTATGCTGATAGAAATATATAATCATACAGAATTTTTGGGTTGTTTGGTTAGGCGCTGCATGTTAGTGCCGGCAGTATCGGGATTGAAACTCGCTGGCATTTTTTTCTAATATAGAGAGCAGTATTACTATATTATAATAAATATAGATATGTTTAATCGAAATCATTGTAGCTAGGTTGGTTAGGTGCTAAAACTCATGGAAATAGACACTGGTTCGAAACCCCGCAGCCTTTTATTTTCTGTAATACGTACGGAGATTAATATATATATAAAAATATACATATATATTAACAAAACTGTTATAGGTGAAGTGGTGAAACTCGTTGTATAAGTAGTGTAGGTCACGGGATGTCCCGTGTTCAAAACATGATGGCTTATTTTTTGTGGTATTTTTACCCACAGTTTTAAAACCATGGGTATAAGGCTTTGACCATGTGGATTTATGTCTTTGAGGATTTGACACTGTAACATCCCCAAATGATAAAGGGTTAAATGACTTAATGATATGACTCATGTCAACAAGGTGCACCTTCCTTTTCGGGAGCCTGTCTGATTAAAAACTCCACAGTTAAGCGTGATTGGCCTGGAGTAGTGATCAGGATGGGTGACCTCCTGGGAAGTTTTCTCAGGGTGTGTGTGAGTGAGGACAAAGCACACTAGAAAGGACATGTGTTGGCCTGTGGGGACTATCATTAGTCATATGACCCGTCCGGGCATGTGGGTGGACCCTGGGGTGGGCCCCACATGTCTGTGGGGGCAACTGGGGGTACCTGGTAGGTCAGGACCTGACGGCCTTGTTAAGGCGGGGTGGTTGTGCTGTCACCAGGACCCGGTTGTCACATTTGGTATCAGAGGTGGTACCCAGCCTTAAGTGCGGTGCACTACCTGGGTTGAGATGTAGGGCCCAAAACGAGGGCGTTGTGCTCTAAAGGGGGGGTGATTGTAACATCCACAAATGATAAAGGGTTAAATGACTTAATGATATGACTCATGTCAACAAGGTGCACCTTCCTTTTCGGGAGCCTGTCTGATTAAAAACTCCACAGTTAAGCGTGCTTGGCTTGGAGTAGTGATCAGGATGGGTGACCTCCTAGGAAGTTTTCTCAGGGTGTGTGTGAGTGAGGACAAATCACACTAGAAAGGACATGTGTTGGCCTGTGGGGACTATTATTAGTCAGATGACCCGTCTGGGCACGTGGGTGGACCCTGGGGTGGGCCCCACGTGTCTGCGGGGGCAACTGGGGGTACCTGGTAGGCCAGGACCCGATGGCCTTGTTAAGGAGGGGTGGTTGTGCTGTCACCGAGATCTAGTTGTCACAGACACGATGTCAAAAAATATATACCCACAGTTTGTGGGTATAGGTTAGGGACCTATCTCGACGCCTCCACGGTTCCCAAAATCATGGGTATATCCTATACCCACGGTTTTGGGGGCTATACCCACAGTTTTGAACTGTGGGTATAGGTTATTTTTTCAGTATTTATTATCTAGTTGCCTCTTGAGATCCTATTACTCTATCATATCCATCCTGTAAATAGTAATGGATACCATTACTACTCTTATCACTAGATCATTGGATAACTCTACCTCTCTCTTAAGAGGTAAATAGAAAAGTTATTTGAGAACACATCCCTAAAATAATAAACTGTTAGAGGAAATTCTACCCGATGTGCTCCCTAATCATCCAGATACCAACTAGAAATCTAGGATGGAATCCCACCCATCCCACAATACTCTAGTCTAGCTCAACTCACCTGGACATCCCATTCACCCTTTCGATTATAATCTTCACCCCCTGTTGATGTTAAATTCACCCTCTAGTGATAATATTCAATTTAGGATCAATGATACACTATCCATTCCATCCTGAGTATGAATTCAAACCTAATCATCTCAAGGAAAAAATGATTCTAGAAGAAGTGACACCCACCAATATTAAGAGGATACTCCTTGGACTAATGTAAATCCTCATTTTTTATCTCAAATGGAGTTTCAAGCATCATAATACTATCATATAACTAAATCAAAAACCCAAGGATCTCAACAATAGGTACAGATATGAAACTATACAATTCACCTGTGTCAAAAAGAGATGATACAATAGTTGAGGCTACTAAAATCGTAGCTCTCACTGTAGATGGTTTGGTGGCTTACTCCTTGGGTGTAGTCTATACAAAATGGATCTATCCTAAACTAAAACCATGTGACACAACCTCACTACCTGGAGTAGGCCCACTCTATTGTATCGATGTAATTGGTTTTTAGTTTCCTTGGCCACAACCACCACCACCTCAGCCTGACTAATTAGTACTAATCAAGTTCTCTATCTGACAGGGAGCTAAGAAACCTACTCCTAAACCTAGAATTAGAGATGACCTTCTACTACTCACTGTTGGAGGGAAGGTCCTACAAAAATGTTTCATGTGGACCATCCTACAGTAATATCGACACTTAACTATGTTGTGATTGCACTAATTCCTCATATGGACCCATATTCCACGCTGATGATAGAAAATTGTATTACCATCTATAGTGGGAGGGGTATTATTAAACTCATAGGAATCTTAAAAATGGCTCTACCTTCTTGAAGATGTTAAACCATTGAGTTGATATACTACATTTCTCTGCTATGTGCCCCTAGATTCCCATAGGTTCTACTCCATAATTAGTGCTTGATTCAAAATCTCAGTAACATAGGTCAATCTGAAAACATTTAACTAAGATCAAACAATATGTCTAAGACATTTCTCAAAGCATCTCCCCCTTTATAACTCATCAGCAAGGTATGTCGGTTCAAAATTATTTAACTCTGTAAAGTGTGATGAGTACTCCATAACAATCACGTCACCTTTATCTAGATGTATAAACTTGCTAGCCTACTTTTTCCTTAGAGTATAGAGGTAAACATAGTTGAATAACTTGGTTTTGAAATAAACTCAAACCATATGTTGCAACATGTTATCCTAGTTCAAAACATTCCTCGATTTCTTTGCTTCTCTACATAGAATATACGTCGCAATCTTCACTCTCATCTCAGGAAGCGTCTCTGGATACTTGAATATCAATAGCATAGTCTCAAGCCACACCTCAGCATCATGTCGACCACTATACCCCAAAAACAGGGTAGGGTGCTACTATTGTAACATGCATGTCATCTCAACTATAGATATGGTAGGCTATGGTGCTCTCAGAAAAGTTTACATGAAGCAAAAAAACCCTCACAGAACTGTGTATCAAAACCTGTGTCCAGTAAAATATCTAGTCTCATGGATATCACTAAAGGAGGATCCACTAGAATCCCATGTCCCACCACCTTCATATAATGGTCATTGCCACCCTCCTGGCACTTGCCTAGAGGCCATGGTGGTGGAATGCCTCTACAATTCCAAACACGCACATTAGAAAAGAATGATAGAAAATTTCATAGCTAAAAGTGTAGGAAATATAAAAACCTTCCTATAACAAGGTCATACCACACAACCTACTCCTAAATCCCAAACTACATAAAAAGAACAGTTCCAAACATAACTAAAGGCACTGTCTCTTTCCCACTCAAAATCCAGGTCTAGGTCAAGTCTTTATTTCACAATTTAAATTCCCATTTCATTTTCATATTCATTTCACATTTCATTTTAAATGTTTGGACCAAATGTTTCACCATTTATAATTCATAAGTGCCCATACTCCTCATGAAATGAAATGTGGAATCCACCTAATCCACACTATAACACATTCCAGTCCATACGACTCATGTTCCATGACTCAACATGCAAAAATTGGATTCATAGGGAGTCTATTGTAGCCTAATTAGAATAAAACTACTTAGGTTATGTTAGTAACTCTATGTAACAACCATGTTTCTCAATTACCTACACAAAATATTGATTACAATAATAGTTGTATCTATTAAAACACCTATCACAATAAAAAGTAAACAAGAAATTCATCCTATATTGCATGACATAATTCATGGAATGTGATTCTTGTAAAGTTCCTAAAATGATGCATGAGATGGAATACCCTCATCTCATCGGGTTGTAACCAAATAGAACTCATAATCATATCAATGATAACATCACAATCCAAGTGCATCACTCAATGGTGGAATCAAATCAATTATAATAGTCAAAATCTAGAAAACAATAATTTCATTCAATGTAATTTGGATTTTTCCAATACATGGGTTAGCTACGCCTATAAAAAACTCATTAACCAATTAAAATTCCTTCATATACCTATCTATTGTCTCAAAATATTAAATAAAACCAAAAAAATCACTCTGATACCACTTTGTAATGTCCAGGACCTGGATACCACTCAATAGTACCCCGAGCCCAGTTGGTCACATGGCTTCATGCACATATCCTCAAACACAAGAGGCTTACTACTAGTAGTGAGGGACTAGGGTGTGTATGTGGGGAGAATATTCTCTTATTAATAGATTGAACACAATGGATACATAGAAACAGATAAGATAGCGGAAGCATTATATCAGTCAGATAGTAGATAAATAGGAGGAAGAGATAAATAATGCTATAATTCATGTCATATACAAAAGATTATGATACATGTCATGTTCCTACAAAATAGAAAAAATATGTATACATGGAATCAGTATAATAAATGTAAAAAAATACCAAAAAGACTAAAATAACTATCTCCAGATAGAATCACAAGCCTTATCTTGGTCCTATGCGCCCCTACTCCAAAGCATGGCACAAAATCAAGCATCAAACTATGGGAGATTTCTCCAGCCCCTACTTATATCCAAATAGTCTATCTACATACCCAATAGTATCCTGAATAGGGTGTAATATATAATCCTAGTGGTTCATCACCCAAAGGTCTATAAAAAATCATGGTTTTGCAATATAAGCTAAGAAGAGTGAAATATATAACATAGATAAGTAGTAAAAAAAGGAAAGTGCCCATGGAATTTATACTAAAAAAACATTTGATATTGTATATCCATACCAGGATCCCTATAAAATAAGTGTCAGACTCTTATCATAAGGTATCAGTAAAGTAAACAGAAGTAAGCCCTATGTCCTTACCGTATACACTGTATATTATATTATCCATGGCCTTTCCGTATAATCTTAATATCAAAACAACCACAACCACATTGTATAACCATAAGTGTCACATTTACCATGGTCGTGATGTAAAACCAATATTTTCACATTTACCATGTACATGTTGTATATCATAAGTGTTAGACCATGAAGGGCCAAATCCAAGGTATAGAAGATGAAGGCATCCTCCTCGAGTCTCAGGAGCTTCTCGATGGAAACTAGGTTAAACTTAGAATGGATTCCTAGGAGCATTTCAATCGAACTTGTCCTACATGAGTCCAAGAAATCCATATCCAAGGGGTAACAAGGCACAAGGTATCCCAGGGAATCAATACCCAAGGAGAAATATTATCCAAGGAATACACTACCACATTCAAGACCCATGGGAGAAATTTCCATGGGGTCTAATGGAATCAGGATCCAAGTTATACCAACCAAGTCATTCAATACCATTTGGTTCATCACATTTCATCCATCAAATTACAAACATTCAAGTTCCATGAGTATACTCTCCATATAGTAATTCACATTCAATTACATTCAATGAGTGTACCCACTCATATAATAAACCCATATAAACCATTTAAACAAAATAATAAACATTAAAAGAAGGGAAAAATATCCTAATCAATCAATTCAATTAAATTTACTTATAAATGTAATTCATCTAACTAGGAAATCTTAAATACACACCCCATGGGTGGTATGATAATAGAAATATCAAAGTCACGCCCCATAGGTGACCTCGATTGTGGGAAACAAACTCTAATAAGTCTTAAGGAACTAGTGTTCATCCCTAATAGGTTCTATTATGTTCAATTTAATTATTCAAATCATTATTGGGGCCTCACCAAAAATTATGGTGGGAATCATAATGAAAACTAGCTTAATAAAGCACCAAACCACTCTGGAAAAGTATAGACCACCTATCTTAGGTCTGTAGTATAATTATTATCCAATATTAGCTTCTAATTCAACTCAGTTTAGAATAAAAATGGATAATGGATGAAGAACCATGAAAATAGGGTAAATTAAATTGCACCTAAATAGAATGTTCTGATACCAAGAAGAACAAAGAACAAAACAAACGGAATTGTGCACTCACCGATGTGATCCAATGAGACTGACGACACTCGATTATGAGATCATAAAAAGGAGATGGATCAAAAGGTATGAAATAGGATCAAGGAGGAGATCTCAATTTTATGGTTCTATAAATGTAGGATAATTTAAATTAGGTTTAAATTTATAAAAATTTCACAGGCGGTTTTATAATTTCACCCAAAACACTTTTTTGCACAGTTCGGACACAAAGTTGGCCAAACTGTGCACCAACCATGCACCCATTATTGTTATAAGGGGGAACCACATAGTCATTATAAACGGTTTGACTAACCATGCACAAACTATGAAAAAATCCTATGTTAAAAATTTTGTATTTTTTGCACGGGCATGCACCTCCATTCATACAGTTTCCTCGTAGCGTATAACCTGTAATACCCCATTGTCCAGCATGGCATTTTTAGTAGTAACTATGTGACCTGACTTGCATGGTTTTTACTAACCATGTGGCCTTCCCTTTTCTTCCTAAAAGTCATGTTATAAGCTTTGAACAATCCCTGGAAACCCCTGATACACTCGTGACCTCAAAGGGTATCCACATTAGGTTGTAATTAAGCATTAAAACTAAAAATGAAAAAATTCATACCTCATATGAAAAATTGAGTTATTACAATATATATCTTGGTTCTTGGTATGTTTGGAATTTTACACTAATAAATATAATTATAAGGAGATGTTTTTTTAAAGGTTGGGGTCGAAGCCTCATTTATTATTTAAAGAAAATGCCTCTTTCAAAATGGGTAGAGGGAGACCCATGACATAGCCCAAAGGCCCAAGACCAAGTGGTCTAAATACAAGTCCCTAAAGCCCTTTTTTTGGACCAAAGGGACCTTCGGTGAATAGTATTTCTATAGTACCCAGGATGCTACAGTACCACCACTGCTACAGTTCCTACTACAGTGCCCCCGCTAGTACAGTTCTACCGCCGCTACAGTCCCGCCGCTGCTACAGTACCTGATACAGTGCTGCTGCGGTACCCGGAAATTCATCCCTGCCTGGATTTGATCCTGGGTCTTTTGGATTCCAAGAAGGATCCTTTTACCACTTGGGTACAAGCTCATTGGTAATTATAAGGAGATGTTACTACCATTTCACATACTATAATGGAAATAGAAAATCATCACCATGGATTTAATCTTCAGACTCCCCAAAACATCTAAAGTCCATAATGATATTTATGTTATAGTGTATCACCTTAAAAATTATACACATTTAATTTATATCAGATAATATTTCTCTCTTGATCAGCTTACTATGATATACATTAAGGAAGTGGTATGGTTACATGGAGAACCACATTCTATTGTATCTAATTTTTATTTGTGGTTTACCTCAAAGTTATGGAAAATTATTTAGAAATATATGGATACATAGTTGTGTCTCAGTAGTACTTATCATCCTCATACATATGGTCCACTTGAAAGGAACATTAAAACTCTATAGGATATACTAAGATCTTGATATATATATTTAAAAGGTGGTCGGGATGAACACCTTCCTCTTTTTGAATTCTCTTATAATAATATCTTTCATTCAAGCATTAAGATAAGTCCTTATAAATCCTTCTATAAAAACAAGTGCATGATTCCATAATTTTTCAATGAAGTTAGAGAAATAAATTTATTGGTACCTGATCCAACTCAGTAAATGATATAATCGATGAGAGTAATTCAGCAGCACATCAAGGCAGTTCAGAGTCAAAAAAAAGTTATGTTTAAAATCACAGATGTGATCTATAATTCAAATATGGTGAGAATGTATTCTTATAAATTTCTCCATTAAATAAGGTTATTATATTCATAAATAAGTGAAATGTTATCCCTATATATATCATTCTTTTTAGTATTCTTGATTGAACCGGGATGGTTACTTATCGCTTGATGCTTCCACCGAACTTGTCTTAAGATCATGATGTGTTCCATGTATCTCTCTTGACGAAGTACATACCTGGTCCTTCACAAGAACTGAATTTAGAGTTCATTATACTAGATAATGATATTTACTATGAATAAAAACTGGAATGAATATTTTATCATAGAGATAAGATGCTAAGGAATTAGACTACTCACCTGGTTAAAGTTCTCTAAAGGAATCCAAAATTTAAGTGAGCTACATGGGAACTTGAGGATGTGATGAAGTAGATATATCCTCATTTTTTTATTAGAGTGATGGAGTTTTGAGTTAAAAAAATCATTTTAATGGGGTTAGAATATAACACCCCAAAATTTTACATATATTTCCTTTGAAATAAACTTGAGGTATTCAAAAACTTGCTTTACATGAAACTTAGAGTCTAAATGAACCCATGATATAGTAAACCTTTATAACCTTATCATAGGATTGAAATGTATGAATAGGATTAATAACATTATGAAATATATTTATAATGGTTTATGATGATAAAAATGCATTTATGAGAAAACAATTTTAATAAAATCATTTAATTATTAAATGACCTATTTTTTAAAGAAATACATTACTCCATATGTTATGTATTTATAACCAAAAAGAGTATATTTATCACTTTAAAAAAATATTTTAATGAAATATGTTAATAATTTATATGAATAAATGAATAATCATCCATACCTATATGTCTGCCTGAATGACCTAAAGGCCTTCATTTTTATTCATTTTTTATAATCCCCCTTTTGAGGGTTAAAGGGGAACCCTTAAATTAAATTTCCCATAGGCTTCATAACATTACAATACCCTAAGGTCTTGATGGAATATATCCCAGACTATGACTACTTAAAATTTCCCCTCCCTAGTGTCTACATCGTGATCATCTCTCCACCTTTGCATGTTTATTTGGTTAGTTATCCTATGCAAGGATGTACAATCCTGGTACTGATGGAAAATTTCATACCATCTCATTATATCAAATATTATAGATCTACTCTAGTTAATGTTATTTTCTCTAAATCCTCATCTATAGCATGCTCCTTGTAGAATTTTTCTGGTTTTCATCTATACATCAGGTGCCCTGAAGGCCTTAAGGTGGCTTGAAGGCCTGAAGGTGGACCGAAAGCCTTACTAACCCGAATTCCCAGGTGGCATGAAGGCCTTAAGGACTCAAATCCCAAACCAATGGCCCAATGTTGAATAGTTTTGGATACTATAGTACTGAACAGTGACTACTACAATACCTGCTACAGTTACTGCTATAGTATTTCTATAGAAACTTGAAAATATGCCTTTCCATAGATTCAAACATGGGTCTCGTAGATGCACTTGAAGAGTCCTAACCAACTATTATGAGGCTCATGTGCAATGAATAATCATTCATACATTGGTTATATAATGGTTAGTAATGAAGATAAAATCATTTAAAGTTAAAAATATTTATTTTTTATAAAAAAAATTCATGTGCACAATGTGTTTTTATCATAATAAATTAAATAAATAATTATTGATAATGGTATTAATGAATTGTGTATATTATATATTAGATAAAATATTTTAACATTCCTTTGATATTTTTTTCTAGGAAATGAATGTAAGTAATTTTTTTTATTCTTAAAAATGTATTTGTAAAAAATGGTTTTTGTTGTGTTTTGCATATTTATTTTAAAATTATTTTTTTTCCACTTATAGAAATTTAATTTTATAAAATTGTTTCAATATTTTTAATTTTAATTTCCAATTTTTTTAATAATTAAACTTTAATTTTTTGTCAGAATAAATAGTAAAAAATTGTTACCACGATTAAGGTTAAAACAGGTTTATCAAGGGTTAAACTAAGAAATAATGGTAAGAATTCAATGTAAAATTGTTTAATTATTATTTTTCAAGATATTTAGACCCTATATTATCTTAAATTATAATACTTTTCCATTTGAAAGAATTATACTTGAGAAAGACAATATTTTAATTAATACCAAGTGTGTCCTCTCCTCACTTATAAAAAGGCACTTCTTATCCACCCTTATTAATGAATTTTAAGCCTTATAGATCATATTATACCAACCTAAAAACCTTACTAACTTACTTAACTTAGTCATAGATTCCTTAGTCTCCTCTTAATACCAATATTTCAAGGTTTAAGGTGTAATCCAAAGAAGGTCACTCAAATAAGATGTATAAATCTTAACCGAGATCTTTCAATTTTATTGCTTCTTATACTTACTCTGAATAGGTTTTATACATACTAACATGATGAATAAAATATCATCAATATACTAATATTTTATTATTATCATTGGAAAACTATTTTCTACCTCCTTTCCATTGAATGGTAAATGAAAGTATCGTTTGTGCGTATGTGTGGACTACCACCTCCACATTGAGATATGGTTCATTTTCCATAAATGCAACTCATTGATGGATATAATGAGGAATTTAATAAGTATATATGATATAAATTATATAATTATTATTTTTTAATGATAAAATATTATTTATTTTTCTTTCTTTCTTTTTTTAGAAAATTAAAACAACGTTCATTCGCATGTAAAAATTATTGTCTCCATGAATGGTGTAATTCATTTTTATATATCTAAATTTTAGGGATGGATATAAATATGTATATAATGAATATATATGATATTTATATCATTATTAACATTTTTTATATTATGTAACCATGATCAAATTAGAATAAACAGAACTACTAAACCAAAACTTACATGAAAAATAAAATGGTTAATACCCAAAAATGATAATTTTAATAAATAATTGTTAATAAATGGTAGTTGAAACATTATAAGTGGGTATTATATGATATTATAAGCATATATATGTTTTTTCTTGAATTATAATAAATTTAAATTTATTATACAGGAGGTTGGAGTGATTACAAAGAAAGTTAGACTTGAGGTAAGATTTTTACATTACAATCTCATTTTTTACTGAGATTGTTTATACATAAATTTATAATAATAAAATTATATGATATATCAATCATAAATATCATTTAATTTATTATAATATATTTATTTATATATATTACATGATTTACTTTCATTTTACTCTCCCTAAGTACTCAAAATCCTCAAAGAATGTTTTCAATGAAAACCAACTTTGATTCTATATTCGGTCAAGACTCTTTTTATTCCATGTACAAATTTTATTTAAAATGATTTAAATAATTTTTTTACTAATTTAAAATTATTAATTAATGTCGTTATTACACATGTTTTACTTTTTATAAATTTTTTAAAAGGAAACTTCTTGTCATTTTTTGAACGAGGTAATTTTTACCAAAGGTGTGGAAAAAATATTTGTTTTAATATATAATGCACAAATGAATTTTCTCGTCTTCATGTATTTTATTTTATTTGAAGATACCCTTAAAATTTTCTGTGTTTATTTTAAAAGAATCAATTTTCCTTAATATTTTGGAAATTTTTAGATTTTAAATAAGTGATTTCAAAATGAAAAAGGTATTTTCTGCAAGAAATATTTCAATGATATTTTAATTGAATTTTTCATCTATGATAACATCCTTTGATGTAACTTCTTCTTCACTAGGTATATGATCCTATGGTACTATAATTATTATTTATCTTGATGTTTTTTTATTATGATAATGAAATACTTATGAAACCCTTTTTCTTTTCCATGGGTTAATCTATGATGAAATGATAAATGTTTTCATGATCTTATAGAATACACGGATAGATTATGATTATATGATGGGTGTTTCTGTTATATCCCTCAAATGAAAAAGGTAAAAAATAATGTTTTATGATCTCAAAGGGTATATTGGAGGTTATACCAAGCCCAATTAGGGAACAAGATATATTATATGAAGCCTGAAGCAGGTACACAGGTGGTTATCCCAAGCATTACATGTGATGAATGTCTTTATGTATAGCCTTGACATATGATTTATATGATTTTGATTATACAAAAATTTATAACACTATTTTATGGCATGATCTTATGATAATTTTATTCTCTAATGATTCATGTTCTTTGATTTATTTATGATTTATGTCTTATGAACTACCAAGATTTATGACATGACTCATGATTATTCTCTTTGAATTATTGGGTATGATTTTCAAATGTTAAGATCATGTTATCATACCCTTATTATCATGATATGATTAAAAGTGATCATTGATTGATATATCCATTTTTTACCCTTAGTGAGAATCTGATCTCACCCTTTATCATGTTTCCTTTTTCACAGGATATAAAGAAAGTTTTTAATTATGATATGTCTAAGAAGGGTGATAATTGCGAAGAACCTTGTGGGAGATGATGTAGATATTTCATGTTACAATTTTTTATTTATCCAAGTTTCTAAAGACACTAAAATTTTATAATTTTATCATGGATCATAATTATATGTAATTAATATTAATTTAATAATATGTACTATTTATGTTGTGATTTTTGTTCCACCTCAATTATTGATTGATTTATAAATGATATGGTGTTTTTTTATATTATTCTCATAATGTGGGTTATAAAAATAGTTTTAAAGAATGAATTGTGTACTAATTGAATGTTTACTATCTAATTTTTAAGGAAACATATTATTGAAAAATGATTTTTTGGAATTGTTTATACTTCATAGGAAACCCTGGGTGCTCAATTAAGAATCCTAGGACATACCTATTAGAGATTTTATTCCCACTATTCAAGAGAATCATTATGACTAGTGAAGTAATATTGTTATCCATTATGAGAATTTGGATAAATTAAGATATGTAAAAGTTGTTTATGATTATTCATATGGATTTTTGATGATCTTAGGATACCCAGACCTCAGTGACCATATGTTTCATCCCATGTTGTTCATTTATAAAATGTTTTATTTTTTGGTTTTATTTTCTATTTTTTAATGAATAAACTATTTCATATTATTTTTTTCCTTATAAAATGTTCAAAGGTTATTTTTATATATTTCATTTCAAAATAGAATGACTTTGTTTTCCTAAAAAAAGGATATTTGTATAATATTTTGTGGTATTCTACTAGTCCTATTATGCTTACACCCTACACACACTAATGAGTGTATTTATATATTGGTTTTTATAACTTAGGTAAAGTAAAGGCACTTCTTGGAGGTGATTGATACTCATGTTATCTTGTTCATGGTTTTACATAGGTGACATAATGGGAGTTTTCCCTCATGTAACACATAGATGGGAAACTTTTTTTTGGTTTATTTTTAAGTTTTGGTTATAATATTACACTCTTGTATCACCTATTTAGATTCCCATACCATTATATTTTATTGTGGATAATAAGATGTATTTATATATTTTAGTTGGATATTTATTTTGGGTCATTAGGTTTATTTATATATTTTAGTTGGATGTTGTTATAGTTCATTATGCACTTCTTATTTATGTTATATTAAATTTCCATTTCCTTTGTGATATATTTTTTTGTTAGAAGCATGTTTCGCCAACTTATGATGAATTCATGTTAGGTTATCAGAAAAGACCTATTTATTGTATTACTAGGAAAATCATTCCCAATGTCATATTCTTGATTTCAAGGAACTAGTTTTTAGCCCATGGGGATTGGGAATTCCCTTCGGGCCAAATTTCATACCAGTTTGAGTGCTCGAGTCGGGATTAACCTAGGTTGGTTCATGAGAAAATGGTATTAGATTCTTCTTTTGATTTATTTTACTTGGGAGGTTAAGGTATATGAGATATATGATTTTTTTAGCTCAAGAGGTAATTACAAATAAGTCCCCATCCAACACTTTTAATATCAATCCTTGAGTTTCTAGTGGATTTCAAGAATTTTTAATTCTTATTTTGAGTTGAGTTTATCTTTCCTTTTGGTAAGGGTGCATGGGTTGCAGACCATGCACAAAGATAATGTATTATAAAAGGGTTTAATTTATTACGCTATCTTTACCATGATTTATATAGTTTTTTAATGAGTTCTTATGGTTTTTATTTATTTTGGACATCTATTAAAATGAATTTCTCATCTTCCTTTGATTTCATGTTGTATTATTCCCCCTCAAAGACCCTCATTGAACCCTTTGGATAGAGCTTTAGATAATTTTCCATGGTTGAATCCCCTTATTGATCAAAATATAATTAATAAGATAGTAAAAATGTTTTGATCTATATATTATGGAGAAAATTATATCATATATTATACCTAAGAGGTTGTTTTAGTTTTAAGTAAAGTGCATCTTCGTAATTCTTAAGGGACCCAGCTGAAAGTGGGGAGAATTAGTGGTCCAGACTATTATGCATGTGAACCTTGAATAGAATATATTAAAATTGATGTTTACTCAGTATTTAAACCTATAAACTATAGTTATATGTAATGTCCTGGGCAGTGAATCGTTAAGAAGTTTGCCAAAAACTCAGTTCCATCAAATGGTTCCACCAAAACGGTGGCACCGGTCACGGTCGCACACTGAAACGGTGGCACCGGTCATGGTCGCACACCGAAATGGTGGCACCACTTATGGTGGAACCGCTTACGGTGGCACCACTTACGGTGGCACCTCTTATGGTGGCATCGTGATGGTAGCACCGTGAGGGTGGCAACATGAGGGTGGCACTGTGAGGGTGGAACCATGATGGTCGCACCATCACAGTCACACACCAAAACGGTGGAACCACTTATGGTGGCACCGTGACCATGGCACTGCTTACGGTGTCTCACCAAATGGTGTCCCACCCTTGTTTCCTTTTCCAGTTCCTCTCCTGCAATGCATCTTTTGATGTAAGAGTGTTTTGATACCCCTTTTAAATCCATTAAAATCCCATAAATGATATCTAAAATACCCCATGATCCAGATGACCCTTAACTTACAAAAACATGTGTGTTTTTCCTTAGTGCCACACCTTTTTCTCGTACTTTACAGTTCCACCCCTTTTACATGTTTTCACTATTTAAAGGAAACCCTTTAACTCACAACCATTATGGCCACCTCTATGATGAGAATTATTAAATAACAATTAATTCCATCATGTGTAACCATCCAACCACGTGGTGAAACCATGATCCACCTTTAAATCCATTCAAAATTCATATCACGTAACTCTAGGATCTCACCTTTTCTCGCACGGGGATTCTTCCTTCTTCTTGGATGGTCTCTTTTCTTTCCTTGGTAAGTTTGGAGTTACCCTTACCAGAGATAGTGGTGCACCTATGCTAGAGCCTTTCCTACTAACACTTGGAGTCCCCATAGTTCCTTCCCTACAAGTCGCACATCCTCAGTTCTTATCGTGAGGAGAAAAACTTTGATCATTGATCATCCATGTAGGGATCTTCCTTAACCTCTCTTTACTATTTATTATGCGGGGTGGGTATGATAATGTTCCAATTAGGATAGATGAAACCAAACCTTAATGAAGATAATAAACAGACTTTTAAAGAATTAAGGGGTGTGTTTGATGATGTTGTTGTACTCTTTTACCTTTACTTATATGTTTTGAATTGTATAGGCTTATGTCCACTAAAAAACATGCATGTTGGTGGTATTTCCTTGAGCACTAATGAACCCATGTCTTCTGTGATGATTGAATGGATGTAACATAGAAATTGGTTAATCACGTAAACTCGGTTGATTAAATGAATGCCCATTGAACAATAATCCCTATGTGATCACCCCGGTTAACCCAACAGAAAAAAAGGAACTCAATGAATGGTTTTTTTAAATCTAGAAACTCCCTTGCTCTGTCTTGGTAATATGTGTGGTTGTTCTACTTGATTCTTTTTTGGTGACATGGATGGGGATGGGATCCCCTGTTGTGGTGAAGTTGTTAGTTTGTGGATCTAAGGCCATGTGGGTCCATATGATGGGGCTTGGTTTGGTTCCAGTAGTTTGAGGGATCTCACAGATCCCTTTTGTTGTTGTGACTTACAAGAGAACTGGGTGTGAATGATTAAATTGATGTTTGATATGTTTTCCTTCCTTGGTTTGTGGCTATGCTTGTTTGTTCCCCGGTATTGAAGAATTATTTAAATGGAATCACTTGAATATGAAAACAATAATGGGTTTAATGGGGAATTGTTTTCTGGGAATGAGTTGTGACATGGTTGTGGTTGTTGTAATTCTTATGAATGAATAGTAACAAGGGTGTTTATGTATGAGCTAGTTTGGAACCCCTAAGTTGGGATGAGTTCTTTTTTAACTATATGTATAATTTTAGTTCTTATGTTTCTTATTCGTGCCCCACCCAAGTTGAGCACTTCGTGTCGAACACCCCCATTTTATGGGGGAGGGTGTTTTCTCAACACTCCTATGAGTGGATGGTTATTATCTCATTTTCTGCTCCCTTTCCTAAGTATCCCAAGACTCTTTGGGCAGGATATGACAGCCTGAGGTCCATTAAAGCCCAAGATTCTTCGGGAAGGTAATGTTGTGGTGGTTGAACCAGGTGTGTGTGGGCAGGTTGTTTCCCAACGGTCTTTGGGATGAGGCCCAGGTGTCTTCGGGTGTGGTAGTAGTTGTTCGGGCCCAGGTGTCTTTAGGCTTGGCAGTATTTGTTTTGGACCAAGTTTTTGTGGGTGTGGTTACGTGTGGTTGTTGTGGCTCAGGTGTGTGTGGGCAAGATGTGTGGTTGTGGTGGCCCAGGCATGTGTGGGTGGGGTATGGCAGTGGGACTATGGTGAGAATGGTGGGGGAGGTCTGACGTGTAGGATGTCTTCAATAACCAGTGGAAAAGTGGTGTGGGGTACCCAATATCGATGTGTTATTACTATTACTTTACTTGACTTGCGTTATTTGAGGAGTGTTCCTTGGTGAGGTTGGGTGGATAGTTTCTTTGCTAGGTGTTTTGGTGTTCCTTTTTCTCACAGTACATTAGAATTCCTCCTCACTTGTGCATGAGATCTTTTGGTTTTCCCTACTGAGTATACCTATATAATCACCCTATGTATATAAAACTACTTTCAGGTTTCTAGGAGGACTTTGAGGACCGTGTTGGACCCTATTAGCTTGGATGCTGGGAGAATTGATGTTGTTGTTTTTCTTTTCTTTTGGTACTTCCCTTTGTATTTTTTCTTGTACTTTGTAGCACTTTATTATTGGAACATTCATATGGGAATGGATTGGTTTGGCTTTACTTTTACTTCCAACTTTGGTGTTTTTGGGATTTACTATCTTATCTCCCGATCCTAATAAACAAAAAGGGTAATTACTTCTATATTACGTTTGATACTATAGAATTGGTGCTAGTATCCACTCTAGGGCCTATTGAAGTCTGGACTCAGGGGTCATTATCTCTACTTCAACTTGAGGAAGGAAGGGTTTCGCAATCTGTTGTCCCTTCCCTCATCTTGGTGAAGGTGGGTCATGACAGAATGGTATCAAAGGCGAGGTCATGAGATAGGATGGGGTTCAGAGTTAGGCACAGTGAGGATTGCATGGGATGGTAGGGAAATAGTGTTAGGTAGTCTTGGTGTGTTAAATAGTCCAAGGAAGACCGGATATGACACTAAATTTTAGGGCCCCTCATGATCTTATGCAAGGACTCTAGACTTACCAAACGGCAAAGTGAGGCTACACTGATTACAGGGTAGAGACCCTAGGAAAGGTACATGCATCATAATGACTTGGGTTATTATGTTTCTTGGGTACTTTTGGGATCTAAAATAAATGAAACATTTAAGAAAAAATTAATATCAATCTTATATACTACTCGGGCTTAGTCATTCCTTGTTTACCTTATAGTTATGGAACTTGGACGACGACCACAAGTGGTACGGGAGATCGAGGCCCAGGAGGTTGATTTGGCTAATCTATAGAGGGATAACTGAGAATATGAGGACAATCAGTGGTAGAGGACACTTTGTGCCTTTCAGCAGAAGACCCTCAAGAAGTATGAAGCCAACAACTCAGATATGGAGGCAGAGAGCTGGCTCGAGGAGCTGCTGATAGCTTTTAGCTTGATCCGGGTTCTGACAGAGTACTGGGTTCCTCTAGCTGTAATCTAGATGTGGGGAGCAGTGTGTCAGTGGTGGAAGCTCTATCTTGGGGAGAAGAAGGAGGCTTAGGTTTCATGGACTGACTTTGAGATGGAGTTCTGAGCATAATTCCTCTCTTCCACGATGAAGGATGAGAAGAGGTAGGAGATAATCTCCCTGCATCAGGGGAGCAAGTCAGTAATGGAGTTGGGTATTAAGTTCAAGGATCTCCTTCATTTTTCTTTAGACCTCTTTCTGGATGTGGAGTCTCAGACGTGACGTTTAGAGGAGGCACTCCGACCTTCTCTCCAATATGTTGTTACTCCCTTCACTCTACTGACATACTTGGAGGTCTAGAAGAAGGATGAAGTGGTAGAGATTATGAACATGCTAGGTGGTGTTCCCCAAGAAGGGATTTATTTAGTCTTGTAAAAGGGGAAGGTCATCAGTAGCAGACCTCCAGTATCAGGGCCTTCCAAGTTTCGGTTAGTGGGGAGCAGGCCCCAGCAGTTCCATTTTTGATCTCCTGGTCCTTGACCTTTCTTTTCGGGCCCAGGATTGAGATGCTTCATCAGTAAAAGTTGCGTGAACCTTCGGAATCAGTGCCTGAACCCAGTGCAGTATAGTGGGGGTGGGTAGGTTCAGCACCCACCTCAGTAGTAGCAGTTTCCTGCTAGGCCTTTTCAGTAACAGCAACAGGGACAACAAGATCCTACTCTTCTGATATCAGACGTTGCAGGAGGAGGCCGACCTTAGGGAGTTCTTCAGGGACCTTGACTAGGGTGTGGTTTGGAAGGTGGCTGATAGTTGAGGGGCATAGGAGCTAGGCGTGGGAAGTTACACGCCATAGAGGCATTAGTTCTAGTAGGGCCGGAAGTCGTTCGAGGTACGATCATCTTGTTTAGTACTCATGCTTATGCCTTGTTTGATTCAGGAGCTTCACACTCCTTTTTTGCACCCATTCTAGCCCATTCTTTGGGTCTAGATGCAGAGAGACTTCCCGTACCCCTAGTTTTGAGTACGCCAGTCGGAGGTCAGACTAGCTTGTATCATGTTTTTCAGGGATGTAGACTGATGTTAAGACAACATCAGTCCAGCGGTGACCTTTTTTGCTACAGATGCATCCGTATGATGTCATTTTAGGAATTTATTGTTTGTTCTTTTTTTGTTCTATTATCGAATGCTTCCAAATAAGAGTCGTCTTTTTGGATATGGGCAGCCGACGTGTGACTTTTGTCAGCAAGCGGGGTTGCCAGCGAGGTAGACGGTGAGTGGATCCCCTTATTTCCTTGTTAGCTGAGCTATCAGTGGAGTCAGCAGAAATAGAAATGGTGGAATTCCTAGGGATCTTCAATGAATTCATGGAAATATTCCCTAAAGAGGTGGTGACTCTACCCCCTCGATGTGATGTTGAGTTCGGGATATACTTTCAACCCAGTGCTTGTCCGATTTCGATGGCTCCCTATCAGATGGTGCCTTCTGAATTGTGGGAGTTACGAATTCATATTGATGTTTTGATGAAGAATGGTTTTTTTCTACCAATAATGTCACCCTAGGGTGCTCTAGTATTGTCTCAAAGAAGGCAGATGGTGGTCTCAGACTGTGCATAGACTACTGGAGACTAAATCAGGTAACAGTCAAGAATTGTTACCCTCTCCTGAGGATAGACGGCATCTTTGACCAGTTGAATGGGGAAGGATGGTTCTCCATGATAGACCTATGGTCAAGATATCACCAGTTGAGGGTGAAGGAGGGAGACATCTTGAATACTTCCTTCAGGTGTAGATATGGGAACTTTAACTTTGTGGTCATGTAATTCGGCGGTACGAATGCACCATCCATGTTCATGGGACTCATGAACTTCGTCTTCTAGGAATATCTGGACCAATTCATAGTCATGTTTATTAACAACATTTGGATCTACTCAAGATTATAGGAGGATCATGCTAAGAATCTGAGGACAGTTTTAGAGGTCCTCCAACAGCACCAGCTCTAGGGGAAATTGTCCAAGTGCAAGTTATGGATGCGAGAAGTACACTTCCTTGGACACATGGTGTCCAATAAGGGAATAGTGGTGGACCCATCAAAGTTAGAGGTGATTTTTTCTTGGTCAGCACCCAAGAATGTGATGGAGGTTTGTAGTTTCTTGGGCCTAGAAGGTTACTAACAGAGATTCATGCAAAACTTCTCCTGAGTTGTTGCACCTTTGACAGACTTGACCAAGAAAGACCAGGCTTTCATATGGAATGGGTAGTGTGAGGCAACCTTCAGTTATCTGAAAATTAAGTTGGTTAGTGCCCCAATGCTGAGGTTTCTAGAAGAAGTAGTGACGTTTGAGGTATTATGTGATGCTTCAGGCCAAGGCTTGGGGTGTGTGATGATGCAACAGCAGGGGGTGATCTCATATGGATCTAGACAGTTATGTCCCCATGAACGTAACTATACCACCCATGATCTAGAGCTGGAAGTTGTCATGTTCTCACTAAAGTTGTGGCGACATTACCTCATCAGGGAGCGCTTTGTGATCTTCACGGATCACAAGATCTTAAGGTATATCTTCTCCCAGTGGGATTTGAACTTGTGGCAGCAGAGGTGGATGGAGTTTCTTCAGGACTACAACTTTGAAATTTCCTACACCTCAGGAAAGGGGAACGTGGTGTCTGATTCCTTAAGAAGGAATTCATGGAAGTATGTGGTTTGGGAGTCGATATATTCTTGGAAGGTGATGGAGGATTTGGTTTCCCTACACATGGATTCAAGGGTAGAGGATGGTAGAGGTTGTCTATTTTATATGACAATGCAGTCCTCTCTATTTCAGTATGTGGAGGAGTCTCAGTGGGGGGAATTAGAGGCTGAAGTGATATGCGATCGTGTTAGCCAGGGTGATGCTCCAAGAGGATGGTCGGAAGACAGGCAGAATCGTATGATGTTTCATGGGAAGTTGTTTGTCCCGATGGAAATGTAAAAGATAGTTCTTGGTGAGTTCCAAAACTCACCCCAGGAGATGCACCCAAGAGTTTCCAAGATGTACCAGGGCTTGAGGGGTCAGTTTTGGTGTCCCTGGGTGAAGCGGTCAGTGGAAGAGTGTGTGGTGAAGTGCCTCGTGTGTCAGTAGGTGAAGGCTGAACATCGCATCCCAGGGGGTCTGTTACAACCTTTAGATTCCCCCGAGTAGAAGTGGGATGACATCTTGATGGATTTTATCATGGTACTACCCAGATTTCAAGGGGGTTGTGATGCTATCTGGGTAGTGGTGGATTGGCTGATGAAATCAGTTCACTTACTGTAAATCAAGGAGTCGAGTGCGGTGGATGCCCTAGCATAGTGGTATGTGGATGAAGTGGTGCGGTTTCTTGGAGTTTCGAGGACCATAATATCTGATCAGGATACCTAGTGTACCTCACGGATCTAGAAAGTTTTTCAACATGCTTTAGCACCCAACTATGTCTCAGCACTGCTATCCACCCCCAGACAGATGGGCAGAAAGAGCGCACCATCCATACATTGGAGGATATGCTACGGGCCTATGTTTTGGAATTTGGGGGATTGTGGGTACGGCACTTTCTTCTGATAGATTTTTCCTAAAAAAATATATATCACTCTACCATTGGCATGGCTCCATTCGAAGCTTTGTACGGGAGGCCATGTCGCTCACCTGTGTGCTGGACAGAGGTCGGGGAAGCAGGTGTTCTTGGCTCGGAAGTGGTGTAAATCACGACAGAGAAGGTTCGGATTATATAAGAGAGGATGAAGGTGGATCAGGATCGGCAAAATTCATATTCCAATCATAGGAGGATACCCTTGGAGTTCGATGTCAAGGACCACATGTTCTTGAAGGTCTCCCCTCGGTGTGGAAAATGGAGGTTTGGTAGGGGGAGTAAGCTTTCTCCCAGGTTTGTCAGACCCTTTGAGGTGTTGTGGCGGGTCAGCGAGGTGGCTTATCAGCTGGCGCTACCACTGCCTCTACTGAGTTTTCATGATGTCTTCTATGTGTCTCAGCTCCGTCGGTATCTATGCGATGATTCACACATCCTCAACTGGGGAAAGCTGGATATCAAGGATGATGTGACGTTCGTAGAGAGACCAGTGAGGATCGAGGATTATGAGAAGAAGGTGCTTCATGGATGAATCATTCCCTTGGTTAGTGTGTTGTGGAGTCATGGTGGCCTCAAGGAGA
Organism: Viscum album; assembly: GCA_963277665.1. Taxonomy (NCBI): domain Eukaryota; kingdom Viridiplantae; phylum Streptophyta; class Magnoliopsida; order Santalales; family Viscaceae; genus Viscum; species Viscum album. The sequence continues at coordinate 1,424,177,139 of OY728161.1, forward strand.
GTACCTGGGAATGGGAGGCATAGATGCATGCTCATTACCCATAGTTGTTTTGTTTTTTGTTCTTTTTTGTTTTATACTTGTTTGTGATGTAGTGATTGAACTTGTTTACAATGAAATGTGTTGTTTTCATTATTCATTGAATGTGTGTGAATAGTCTTGACTATGGGGAGTGTAGGACCCTGTCCCAAATCAAGACACATTAAGGTGGATGAGATTAAACCCATGTGGGTGAGTCAGTGCCACCCAAAGCAGATAGTATCTTAACATGGGGGAAGGGACTCTATAATCCATATGTTTGGATAGTGACACCTTTATTGTTTGTGTGGTTACTTAAGGGAGAGGTGTTCCTAGATGTAGAATAGTTTCTCTCCTGAGAGGTATCTTTTGAGGTGGTTGTTCGGGCCCCTCTCTTTTATTCGGGTCTAGTTTTGATTCTCAAGATAGAGAATAGTTTGAGAGGTATCTGATGTAATGTCCTAGGCAGTGACTCATTAAGGAGTTTTCCAAAAACTCAGTTCCATAAAATGGTTCCACTAAAACGGTGTCACTGGTCATAGTCGCACACCAAAATGGTGGCATCAGTCACATTCACACACCAAAGCGGTGGCACTGATTATGGTGTCCCCGTGACGGTGGCACCGTAGTAGTTGCATTGTCACGGTCCCACACTTAAATGGTGGCACCTCTTATGGTGGCAATACTTATGGTGGCACTACGAAGCTATCACCATGAGGGTGGTACTGTGACAGTTGCACCATCACAGTCACCCACTGAAATGGTGGCACCACATACAGTGGCACCATGACCGTGGCACCGCTTATGGTGTCTCACCAAATGGTGTCCCACCATTGTTTCCTTTTCCAGTTCCTCTCCCTCAATTCATATTTTAATGTAAGAGTGTTTTAATACCCCTTTTAAATCCATTAAAAGCCCATAAATGATATCTAAAATCACCCAGGAGCCGAGTGACCCTTGACTTATCAAAACATGTGGCTTTTTCCTCGGTGCCACACCTTTTTCCTATACTTTCTATTTCCGACCTAGTTATGTGTTTTCCCCTATTTAAAGGAAACCCTTTAACTCACAGCCGTTATGGCCACCTCTATGATGAGAATTATTAAATAACAATTAATTCCATCATGTGTAACCGTCCAAACACATGGTGAAACCACGATAAACCTTTAAATCCATTTAAAATTAATGTCTCGTAACTCTAGGGTCTCACCTTTTATCGCACGGGGATTCTTCCTTCTTCTTGGATGGTCTTTTTTCTTTCCTTGGTACATTTGGAGCTCCCTTTCCAAAGGCTAGTGGTTCACCTGTGTTGGAGCCTTTCCTACTAACACTTGGAGTCCCTGGAGTTCCTTCCCTACAAGTCACGCATCCCCAGTTCTTATCACGGGGAGAAAAAAATCGATCATTGGTCATCTAGGTAGGGTTCATCCTTCACCTCTCTTTACTGTGTATCATGTGGGGTGGTTATGATAATGTTCTGATGGGGATGTATGAAACCAAACCTTAACGAATATAATAAATGTACTTTTAAAGAATGAAGGGGTTTGTTTGATGATTTTGATGTACTCTTTTTCCTTTTCTTATATGTTGTGAATTGTATAGGCTTATGTCCACTGAAAATCATGGTCATTGGTGGTATTTCCTTGCGTACTAATGAACCCCTGTCTTTTGTGATGATTGAATGGTTGTAACATGGAAATTAGTTAATCACATAAACTCGGTTGATTAAATTAATTCCTAATGAACAAGAATCCTTGTGTGATCACCCCAGTTAACCCAACAGAAAATAAGGAACTCAATGAATGGTGTGTTTAAATCTGGAAACTCAATTGCTCTATCTTGGTAATATGTGTGGTTGTTCTGCTTGATTCTTGTCGAGTGACATGGATGGGGATGAGATCCCCTGTTGTGGTTCAGTTGTTGGTTTGTGGATCTAAGGCCATGTGGGGTCATATGGTGGGGATTGGTGTGGTTCTAATACTTTGAGGGATCTCACGGATCTCTTTTGTTATTGTGACTTACAAGAGAATTGGGTGTGAATGCTTATATTACTACTTGATTTTTTTCCTTCCTTGGTTTGGGTTTATGCCTATTCGTTGCTTGATAGTGAAGAATTATTTAAATGGAATCACTTGAATATGAAAACAATAATGGGTTTAATGGGGAATTGTTTTCTGGGAATGAGTTGTGACTTGGTTGTGGCTGTTGTAATTCTTATGAATGAATAGTAACAAGGGTGTTTGTATATGATATGGTTCGGAAACCCTAGGTTGGGATGAGTGCTTGTTTACCTATATGTATAATTTTAGTTATTATGTTTCTTATTCTCACCCCACCCAATTTGAGAACTTCGTGTCAAACACCCCCATTTCATGGGGGGTGGGTGTTTTTTCCAAAACTCCTTTGAGTGGATGGTTATTATCTCCTTTTATGATCCATTTCCAGAGTATCCCAATACTCTTAGGGCAGGATTTGATGGCCTGAGGTCCATTATAGCCCAATATTATTTGGATAGGTAATGTTGTGGTGGTTGGCCCAAGTGTGTGCGGGCAGGTTGTTTCCTAAGTGTCTTCGGGTGTGGCAGTAGTTGTTCGGGCCCAGGTGTCTTTGGGAATTGTGGTATTTGTTCTGGACCAGGTGTATGTGGGCATGGTTATGTGTGGTTGTTGTGTCCCATATGACAACCCTAATCTTTTATTACACAATTAAACATAATTTATTACATAAACTTCAATTGATAAAACATAAAAGATCGAGAGGTCTAGTGTCTTTAGGGATTAGGATCATTACATAAAAACTTAAAACATGAAATACAATATCATTATTGAAAAATTCCTTTACATGACCACTAAATTCCCTCATGCCTAATATTGCATGGGATAACCTGAGGACATGCATAAGAAAAGGGTGAGTTATAAAGCCCAGTAAGGGAATAATCATGGAATAACATGAGGAATACAATAAATGTTAGACAATAAGCATATTAATAGAGCACAAGAGAATCATAAACATAAAGGCATGATAAATCATGATAATCATAACATGGAAATGTGGCAACAACACTTAACATGGAATTAGCATGAGCCAAGGCTCATTACACATGGAGCATGAGTAAACCCTCATTTCACATGGAGCACGAGTAAACCCTCATTTCACTTGAATTAGAATGAGTAAACACCCATTGCACATGACGTATCATGATACTATACTTTACCCAATGCATTGGAGCACTATAAGGGCACACCCTTCTTAAACATTTCATTTCATGCATAAGTGTGCCACATGGATCATAAAACATTGAATCATTCAAAATAATATTTGATTCCACGATAAATGAATGTGGAATAAATACATGAAACTCTTTAAACAATAAGTAAATGTGAATAAAGGTGAATACCCTTGATAGAAAAATGGGCATGGTATTCACTACACAATGACTTTGTCTGGGAAAAGTGCGGTACAATTTCGGCAGCATAACGGCGTGACATAAGAACTCATAAAAATGGTTGAAGAGAGATAAAGGGGTGTCTCATCATATTTACATGGCATGGACAGTAAGGGGTTCATATAGATATATTTCCCAACAAATTTAATGGAATTTAGAATCATGATACAAAATAATTGCTTGAATGTAAATGAGGAGAGAGAAATTCCTTTTGAAATTTTGGTATAGTAACGGGTGTACATGGGAGGAATTTAATGGGAGAGAAAGGAGTCTCCCATCATTAAAAAATAAAGAGGGTAGTATGGGGGAGGTGAAAAACCATACCCCAACATTTATAATTGAAATAAAAAGGGCATAACAATTTAAAGAATATTGGACAAAAATGAGAAAGGAAGAAAACCCCTTACTTGGAAGTGTGCTTCCAAAGGCTTGCAAAGGCTTGAGATAGGCTTCTTGGGAGCTTAGGGTACCTTGGAAGGATTCTAGAGAGAGGAGGGAATAGTTTGGACGAACTCCAAAGGCTTTTAGTGAGGAGGAAGTGGGATCTTGGGTGGGTTTATATAGGAAAGGTGAGGGAATTCTTTATTATTTAGGTTTGGGACACCTCATATTAAACTAATCCAAACCACAAACCATACCATGGTTTTTTCCCATGGTTTTTGGAAAAGGGGAGTGGAAAACAATATTTTATAAGTCAAAAGTCCTAACTTCTTAAAATAATGGGGTTGCTTATGTGGAGGTGAGTCACACTCCCAAGGAAAATAATTTAAAAAGAAATGTTTAATAAGTCTTGAAGGGTCCACTAAAGCTTTCTAAGATAAATAAAAAAACCCAAAATAATATTATTTTAATGGTAAAACATATATTGTCAGAATATAAAGTTTATAGTATTTTATTACATCACTATTGGGTCATTATGATGTCATAAAACACAATATATATTTAAATGGTATTTAATTTTTACCCAAAAATTCAACTGTCTCGGAAATTTATGAAAAATTCACCATTAGATAATTTTGATGTCCTGATTCCAGAAATGATATTAATTTTATCTAAATAATTTTCTAAATATGTTAATTTTCACTTTTAAAATAAAAACTGACATTTATCAAAAATTCTAGGGTTTTGACAAAAATGGCTTTCAAACCTTAATAAAAATTACAATTGCATTCATAAAATTATACGATCATTTATATTTAATAAAATTTAATTTAATAATAATAATAATATTTTATTAAAATATTATTTAATTCAAAAATCCATTAATTCATCAAAATATATTTCTTAGTTGAACATTAACTAAAAATACTATTTGTACTTTATAAACTATTTACAAGGTAACAATAATAAAATGAAAGTGTATTCATTATTATATACAAAAAAATGTACATAACCATAGTTCTAAGGTCTTGTTACATATCCCTTTATAACACCTTCATAAGACTGAAGAGTAAGGTGTGCGATGGTGACAGACTCTTGGGGTGGCTCGGATAACATTGCCCGGGTGGTAATCTCTATCAACTTCCACTTCTCTTGTAGGTGGTCCCACTCGAACTTAACATATTCAATATCAGATTAGGCTTGGTCAATAGAAAATCCTAAAGATGCAACCTTCTTTTCGAGCTCTGAAAAATGGGCTTCGTATGGGGCATGTCTACTGGAAGAGGTCATCGCTTCCTTTATCTGAGTAAATTGGATTTGTTAAAGCCCTATATTTATACTAATCATATGATTACTGTTCAATGGCACAATTCTTAAAAGTATTTTAAAATAAAAAAATATAAAATAAAATAAGTTGAAATTTTATATAAACATTTTACATAAATAGGAATTTAATTAGATCAAGAGGGATTTCCATTAATGAAAGTTTGGGTCGTTACAAACCAGGTGTGTGCGGGCGAGATGTGTGGTTGTGGTGACCTAGGCATGTGTGGGTGGGGTATGGTAGTGAGACTATGGTGAGAATAGAGGGGGGGGGTCTGACGCATAGTATGTCTTCAATAACCAGTGGTAAAGTGGTGCAGGGTACCCAATATTGATGTGTTATTACTATTACTTTACTTTACTTGCGTTATTTGGGGAGTGTGCCTTGGTGAGGTTGGGTAGATAGTTTCCTTTCTAGGTGCTTTGGTTTTCCTTTTTCTCACAGGGTATTATAATGCCTCCCCACTTGTGCACAGGAGATTTTGGTTTTCCCTATTGAGTATACCTGTATAATCACCCTGCATATATAAAACTGCTTTGAGGTTTCCAGGAGGACTTCGAGGACCATGTCGGACCCTATTAACTCGGACACTGGGAGCATTAAAGTTGTTGTTTTTATTTTATTTTGGTACTTCCCTTTGGAGTTTTTCTTTTACTTTGTAGAACTTTATTATTGGAACATGCATATGGGAATGGATTGTTTTGGATTTACTTTTACTTCCAACTTTGGTGTTGTTTGGGATTTACTATCTTATCTCCCGATCCTACAAAATAAAAAGGTTAATGCCTTCCATATTACGTATGATACTATACCCTTGGAACTATTCACCACTATGGGACCTATTGAAGTTGGGTCTCGGGGTTCATTATCTCTCCTTCAACTTGAAAAAGGAAGCATTTGAAAAACTGATGTCCCTTCCCTCATCTTGGTGAATGTGGGTTGTGACATTATCATGAATTCTTGAGAGTTTATATGCCTTAAATAAGGTGAATAAACTGACATATAATATGCTAACTAGTTCATAGAGCTTATTCATTTTTCTACCGATATAATATCTAATAATGAATTGGAGGATCGATAGTTTTAAATTGACCTTTAACTATAAATACAGTGTCAATTTTTTCTATTGAAGCTTAAAACCTATGTAAAAGATGTAGATTAGGATTTTATGGTGTAAATTGAAAAATTTAGGATTTATGGAATGATTTAAACTTCTATAATTATTAGTGGTGGTGAGCATGGTTTTCCTGAGAGGATGGGAAATAGGACTAATCTATAATATGTAGTAATAGTGGCTTATTATCTCTTTTGTATCTAGATTATTCTACCCCTATGGGGAGCATGAATCTCATTTTCCGTTAATGTAGAAAGGTTATTCATATAAAAACCTCTTACTCAGAGGATCCACAATACCTATCATTTTTATGCGAATGTGGGAAACCTACAAAGATTTTATAAAATCAATCTCTAGAAACTAAGTGGTGTGTGTTTCATAGCCTCAAAAGAATCTAAACCACTATCTAATGAGTTTAAATTAGTAGAGTCCCACCCACATGGGTGGGGAAGTAAATTCATTTCATCACATAGATAGATCTGCCTAAGGATTGAGCCTCAATCTAGTGGTAGGCCCTAGGATTATATCAGATCTTGAAAGTTTCATATGGTGGAGTAAGTGCATACAGAATCTGATGTAGGACCAATGACTGTGATAGGTACTTTTCTTATTACTTCACCCACATCTACCAATTTACTTGATATAGGTGCCTCCCAATCTTTTATGGATTCTTGCAGTATGGACCTATTAAAACTTATATTTGATTTTATTCCATATATTATGAAAATATATACACCACTTGGTAAAAAGAAAGAATTTGGATTTTGATATCCCTCACGCACTATCTTTATATATGAGGTGGAGTTAGCATAACACTTTATCTACCATAAGATAGATATTTTTGACATTATACTTTAGATGGATAGGATAACTTCATATAAATATCATATTAACTATTATTATTGGAGGGTGACCTTTACTTCACCTAATTGGAGTGTTCATCTATTCCAAGGATAATGGGATCAGTGGTCCATTTTGGTGAGACCACCTCTTCCTAAAGTTGTCAAGTATCATCTTTTATTTTAGAGGCTAGGGAAAGGGTTTATGGGAATTAACTTCCTCCCATGGTTACGGAATTTCTTGAAGTATTCATTAATGAATTCTATAGGTAACCTTCTGAATAAGAAGTTGAGTTATCTATTTATTTGATTCCTAATACTCAACCAATCTTCTTACCTTTCTATTTTATGGAACCAGCTAAACTAAGGGAATTTAAAATTCAATTGAATGATTTAGAGGCCAAGGTATTAATATACCCTAGTGTGTCTCTATGATCTTCTCCTATTCTTTTTTATAAGAAGGGGTATTAGAATATCTGCTTATATATAAACTATAAAAAACTAAACTGAATAACTATCAAGAACATAAACCATTTTTTCATATTGATGTATTATTTGATTAATTAAAATGGGAAAATTGGTTCACAAAGACTGGAAATTAGTTAGGATATCAATGGCCTGGTATGGAGTATGGTATTACCAAGACTAATTTTAGAAGTAGGCATGACCATTATGAATATCACATAATGACTTTTAGCTTGAATAATAATCCTATAGTTTTTATGGAATTAATGAACCAAATATTTCTTAGGTTCCTTGATTCTTTTTTTGTGGTTTCTTTGGATAAAATCTTGGTATATTCCAAGTATGAAGAGGAGTATGGGCCACATTTTAGGATTATCTTGGGGACTATTTGGGAGAATCAAATTTATTAAAATATATTAAAATATGGATTCTATATTAAAATTTATTAAAATATATTAAAATATGGATTCATAAAATATATCTATAAGACTAATTCACTATTGACTACTCTCACTCAGAAAAAAATAGAATTTATATGGATCTGAGAATGTCAAGCCTCTTTCAAAGAGATGAATTGATAGTTTACATCAGCCCCTATCTTGATTAGACCTAAGGTGGGATGAGGTTATATTGTTTATTATGATGTTTATGTTATGATTATGGGTTGTGTTTTTATAAAATATGGACATGTGGTGGCATATGTTCTCTTCATCTTTGGCCACATGAGAGGAACTATTCCACCTATGACCTAGAGCTAACAACAGTTATGTATTCCCTTAAATACTGATGATGCTATATTTTTTATGAGAATTTTATGGTATACACCGATCACAAAATATTAAGATAAATTTTCTCATAAAAGGATTTAAATAAATAAAAAGGTGATGGGTGGAATATATTTAGGAATTTTACTTCAACGTCTCATATACATAAGGAAATGGAAATATTTTTACTAATGAACTCAAAATAATATTTCCATATCAGTCATTGAAAGATTATAATTATGAATGAAATATCATGATTATTTTTATTGAAATTTATTTGTAAGTGAAATAGGAGAAGGAGAACATATTTCTTAAAAATTTTCAATTAAAAAAATCTATTATTGAGATTATTTACTATTATGAAGTAAAGGATGAATAATTCTAGTGTATTGGGAGGATTTAAAATGGTTGGGCGACTAATAACGAGTGGACTTTATCCCTTAAGATCATTCTTTGTTTTAGGAGCTGATAAGTGGTTCCCTTATGTATAATAAAGGAAACGATGAATTATTTCCATTGATATAAATGGTACATTAATTTGGGTGCTAATAAGATTTATTATAATATGAGATTTCATTATTGGTGGCTGGGTATGAGGCGTGATATGTATGATTTTATATCTTGATGTTACACTTGTTAGAAAGTCAAAGCTACGCATCAGAAGCCATATAGCCTGTTCCAAACCATTTATATTACTAAATGGAAATTTTATGAGGTTTATATGGATTTTATCATTTTATTAGCACACACTACTCAATGGAGTCATTCTATATAGGTCATGATTGGTCAGTTAACTAAGAGAACTCATTTTATTCTGACTAGAGATAGTATGAATGTAGATGAACTTGGGAAGTTATTTGTGTAGAAGATTGTGAGAATGAATGGACTAACTTATACCATTATAATTTAAAAATATTATTGATTTAATTATTGTTTTTGTAAGTACCTCCAAGATTCTCTAGGATCCTGAAATTCAGCATAACTTTCCATCCTCAAACAGATGGACAGATAAAGCGGACTATTTGGATTCCAAATGATATGCTTCATGCTCATGTTTTGGATTTTATAGTATCTTGGTATGACCATATAAAATTATTTTTTAAAAAACCAATTATTTTATAATGTATTTCTCTTTAATAATTTTTTTATTTGATATTTTTCTTTACACGTGACACTAAGTTTAAATGAACTACGATATAATATTAAAATATTATTATTTAATGTGAAATTTATTGCCTAGTATTTGGATTGGTAGGTATGAATAGTACTAAATAAATTATTAAAAAGTATTGTTTACACTTTATAAAATTAATTTATTGGTTTTCAATCGGTTAGAAAGGAAAATAGAGGCATTTGAAGGCAAAAGGAAATGTTTTTCTAAAAAACAGTTTTTATTCGCATAATGTGTCTTTATCTTAATAAACTAAATTAATCTCAATTGATGCATAATTTTAATTAAATTTTTATATAATTTATTAAATAAAATATTTTAACATTCATATAATGTTTTTTACATGGTAAGGAATGAAGGTAAACACATTTTTATGCTTAAAATGCCTTTTTCTAAAAACGAGTTTCATTGCCTTTTGTGTGCTTATTTTAAAATGAATTTATACCATTTATAGAAATTGAATATTTAAAAACTAGTTTCATATTTGGAATCATCATTATTAATAAAATTTAATAATTTCAACTTAATTTTTAGTCATAATTAATAGTAAAAACAATAAAAATTTATTGTCACAGTTATGGTTAAAACATATTAATCGATGGGGGTCAACATATGAGATAAGGTTTAAAATATCCAAAAAAACATACTTTAAATTTATTTTTTATGTTATTTATATATTATACTTCCTATATTCACATATTTTTCATTTTTGAGCCACTTTACTTGATTAAGGCATTCTTATATTTTAATCTTTTGAAAAACTCTATGTGTGTCCTCTCCCTCCCTTATAAAAGGATACTGCCTCTATTTTATTTATCACACTTAATGAGCCTAATATATTGGCCTATACATACCCTAATCACTTTATAAAATCCCTATATATGTATTTTAGGTCATGGTTTGATCATAATACCATTCTTTTAAGGCTTAAGTTTTAAATAAAGGGGGTTTCTCAATGAAGAGGTATAACTCATATCTGAGTACTTTCAATTTTATTTCTCATTATACCTCATATAAATATATGGTATCTATTCAAAAATAATTAATTCAGTATCTTAAATATATTTAATTTTTATTATGATGATGGTTCAACCATTTTTCACCTCATTTTCATAAATTGGTAATTAAAAGTATCGATCGTGCGTTCGTGTGTACTACCGCCACCATATAGTGATATGATTCATTTTCCATTACCATAATTAATGGTTGGTAATTATGATTGATTTAATATTTATATATGATATTTATGACATAATTATTCTTATTTAATTATAATATCTTATCTACCTTCTCACCTTTCCATTTTTTGAAAATTGATAATGTCGCTTATGTGTACGTGTGAACTACCACCTCCACGCAACAATGTGACTCGATTTTCATCACTAATTTATATGAATAATTATAAAAGTGTATATTATAAATAAATATTATACTTATTTCATGAATAATATTATATATGTGTTAAAATAATTACCAATTTCTAAGTACTGAAACCATCAAACCGAAACATGCATGGAAAATGGACCAGTTTCCACCTGAATGTTCATTTTAATGAAGAAATTTTTAATAAAAGGATAATTGAAAATTATAAAGTAATGATACTTAGTAATTTATGTGTGAATATGGATTTTGAATATATTTATAATAAATATATATTGATTATATATAATATTCGAATGCATACAGAGTAAGATAGAACTTGAGGTAAGGAATTTATGTTTCAATCTCATTTTAACCAAGATTGTTTATACTTGAATTTACATTGAGGGAAATTATATGGATATTTTCCTTTAAACCCAAAATATTTTCTTATACTATTTTTATTTCTAGTTTTTTTTATTAATACGGTTTTCCTCTCTTTGGTACTTAAAATGATCAATAAAATATTTTTAAAGAAAAGCTAACCTTATTTCCTATTTAGTCGATGAACTTTTTCATCCATGTCAATAATATTAAAATATTATTTTAATAAAGTTATTAACTATACTTGAAATGTTTTAAAAAATTCATTTTCACTACCCTTGAATTTATTTAAAAAAAATTAAAAAATAATCTTTTTAAAGAAACATTTCTTTTAAACAATTCATTTTTGACTTTTTACAAATGTGTGAAATGGATGTTTTCTTTTAAAATTTACTCCATGGATATATTTTTACACTTTAATGACCGTTATTTTATTTAAAAATTAATATATAATTTTCCTTGGTTATTTTTAAAGAAAATTATTTTCTCAATATTCTGGGAATTTTTAATTAAAATTTTATAAAAAGTAAAGTATATTTTCTCACATTTTTAAAGAAAGGTATAAATATTATTTTAAAATTATTTTTCATCTATTTAAACATTATTTAATAATTTTATGCTTCATTGGGGATATTATATTAAGATAATATCCAATTTATTTCTATGGATGACTTATAAGGATGATGTTTTAAGGATGATTCTATGAAACCTATTTCATTTCTTGGTTTAATTAATTTATGATGAAACCTTTATGAAACCCATTTATTTTCCACATGTTTTTTATTATGAAATTATAAAATGTTTATGAAACCAATTTCCTTTCCACAAGTTATTGTATAATGATATGATGAATTTTTTATGACCTTATGGCAAACATATGTATCATTTTGATTATCAGATGGTTGGTCCCAAAATTATATATCCCTATAATGCATTAGGTAAAGATAGATATCTCATGGGATAATAAGGACTGTAATGGAGAGTGAAGATAGTTCATTAGGGGACTCTATACACTATGATAGTCTTGGGAGTGAGCCTTAACTAAGGAAATGATGGAATGTGGAGTGAACAAAAATCCACTATGATAGCCTTTGTAGTGATCATTGACTAAGAAAATAATTTTCTATGCTTCTATATATGCCAAAAATTTATGTTTTCTACTTATTATGTTATCTCATGACTCATGACTAATTATTTGTGATTTCATACACTTATGAATTATGTATTTTAATATAAAAAATCCTTATTCCATGATTTATGATTAATTATATTTGACTAACTGGTATGATTATTATAAGTTGTGATTACATTCTCATACCCTTATGCTTATCTTATGCTAACTTATGATCATTAATTGATATCTCTCATGTTTACCCTTACCAAGCATCTAAGATCACACTTTCTTATGATTAATTTCCCTAGGTTATGAAAAAAGGTTTTATGTAGGGTATGTTTAAGAATTTTACTATGTGAAAATATCTTTGGGGGGGTATTAAAAATCATTTTATAAAATAAGATTATTTATGTATCTAGTATAAAAATACTCTAAACCTTTATAGTTATGAGGTGTGTTTTGCTATGACATATATTGAATATTCATCTAAACTGATGTAATATATATATACATGAAATTATTAGGTCACCTCAGTTGGTATCATAGAATAGTTTAATTTATATTTGGATATTAGGATTAGATAAATTTGTTTAAAACCTTATGTATAAGTCTAAGTATAAGATAATATCCTAAATTTTTGTTAAATTAGAGATTATGTGGTTTTCCTAGAAAAAAATCCCTATCTGAATACTAGAAATTAGATGCATCTGTAACATAGATGTACCTAGGGGTAACAACTCTTAAAAAGGGAGGTTTTGGTATTAACTTAATCATCACTAGTTCATGATGAGTGAGAAAAATATTGCACACCAGGATAGACACTCTCAAGTGATATTCTTGGAATAATTCACATTTTCATTATAAACCATTATAAAGAATTTGAATAGATGGTGACCATAAATGACCTAGATTAAACCTAAGGTTTCATAAATTTAAATGAAAGTGTCATGATTTAGACATCCTATTAATTATTTTTCATGATTACATTATTAATCACTATGATTATTATTACACACACTATTCTTTTTTTGTCTTAACTAATGGATGGACCTAGGATGAATCGTGTTAATGTTGAATGTGATGGGAAATGAAATGACCATCCTGATGAGAAACTAAATAAAATGGAAACTAGGATATAAAATCTTATAACTATTCTCATTCAAATATCTCAATCTATTAATGGTATCAAGAATTATATTGATCTTCTAAATGTCTGAAGGAAGTAACAACTCACTATTTAGTCTTTTATGTAGAAATATACACCTTCATCCCATGGTTCCTATGATATAATAATTGTTGAGTAATGTACCAGTACCAATAAAAAGATATATTTTTTTCTCTAGTGTTTGGAATAAGAAAAAATTATCCGAGAAGTATATCATTTGGAATGAGAAGTATATTAATGATGTACTCTTATCCAGAATATGAGGTAATAGGAGGAAATTGACTCGATGATATGTGAATAGTTTAAGAAGGTATTTTTAATAAGTATTTTCCTATTTTTTCATGAAAATTAAAAGGTAATTTCTAGAACTAAAGTATAAGGGTGGATAATCCATTAGAACCTATGAGGTAAATTTCACAAGACTTTCAAGGTATGCTTCCAATTTTATCACTGATCTTGAAAGAAAAGTTGATTGATTCTTTACTAACTTGAGACAAAGTCTTAAAAAATCATTGTCTATAATAGAATTTGATAGTTATAAATAAATTATTCAATGTGATCTCAATATGGAATTTGAAATTTGATACTCTTAGTGTTATCATAGTTTTGGGGACCAAAAGTGAAAGATGGAATTTTGAGGATATTCTAATAATAAAACCCATGGAGGAAAGAAAAATAATTTTCCTTTATATCTAAAGTTTGTGAGTAAGTGTTGGGAGAAATACCTCAAGGTTCCATCTTGGAATGTTTTGGGGATTGTGTCTATTGACAAATCCAAATTACTATGTTTAAGTATAGTTGGTATTGCCGATGCAGATGTGTTTATGGTGGTGCAGTTTCCCAATGTTTTCTAAATTTTCAGGCCTTAAAATCGAGAGTTTGTTTTTTATAAAAGGAATGATTTATAAACTAAGATATGTGAACCTTAAATGTATTTTACAATCTACAAAGTATATGAATATTTTCTAGATGAAGGTGGTGAATTAATACTTCCCCAAAGTACTCTACGCTCTGAAAATTATGAAACATGCTACTTAAACCACATCGCAAAATCAGTTTGTGGGAGGCTTATTATTAACAGGAGGCTCATTATTTGTGGGATGATTATCGTTCACAGGAGTATTTTCATTTTCATATTGAGGCATTGATTTATGGCTACTGCAAAGGGTTTTAGTTTAAGGAAGACATCGACCACTGCAAAGGATAAAGGGGTTATACGAACCACATAGTAAGTTCACAGTGAGGTCTATACCGCATCGAAGCTTTTGGTATTTGTGATTAGATGGTTTTTTAGGATTTATTTTCCTATATAAAGGAACCTAATCGCATAATTAGAAAGAATTAATTTCATAAGATAAGATCATTGCTGGAAGAATTCAGGGAAGTCTAAAGTGTTCATAAGGAAGGATTCTGTGAAGGAGAAGAGTTCATGAGGAAGGAGTCCATGAAGGAGAAGAGTTCATGATAAAGGATTATATGAAGGAGAAGAGTTTATGAGGGAGGATTCCACAAAATATTAATTAGTTTTTGAGGGATAAATTCCATGAAGGAGGTATTTTGTGAAGAAAATTCACATAAGGAAGTTGTGGGGTATTGTATCTCGCAAAGGAAAAAAGGAGTTTGCAGAGTGTCAACCTTCCATTAAGTGAAGACTATCGATGAAGAAGATGTGGTCTATGAAGAACTTACTCTATATGGTGCAAGGTGGTTTGTGAAGTAGGTTGTTCATGAAGTAGGTTCCCACAGAGGTAAAATGTAGTTTATTAAAGGACTTTCTATAAGGAAATCATTATGTAAAGAAGTGTATTTCATCTACAAGGTGAAAAGGAGAATTCATGAAACACTTACAGGTGAAACTATTATGAGGGTCTCTCACAAGGAGATACATTCTAAAATTACCTAGTGAACAATGTCATAATCATATTTGAATTCAGAAGAAGAATAAAATATAGGATCTTCATCATCAAACTATATTTGCATAAAGAGTTTTTTCACTACTATATTCAAGGTGGTGAAAGGAAGACTTGGAATCTCTTGAATATATTTCCAAAGAAGAGGTAATTTCTATTTCTATGATAAAGAGAAGTATGTTCCAGTTTTATGAAAAATGGATGTGTTGTATCTAATTGTTTTTATATAAATGAAGGAGCAGCCTAGAAATTACTTCAACAGAGCATCTACCTAAAATTAAGGATGCATTCATTATTTATAATGAAGGGACCTACATGTCCATAAACTATGTTTGGATCCTTTTTTGAGAAATTAGAAAATACAGAGGAATAAGGTGATCCTTTCCACCGGTAGTGATTCATTGAAAGAGATATTGGGGGAGTGACCCTTGAGAAGTAGTAAGTTATGCCTAAACTTTATAAAGGTAGTGAGCATGGGCGTGTAAGTGATCCATCCCGAACCATGTATTGATAGTGATCTTTGGTATATTTAGTAAATCGGAAAATTTCATATTGTATACTTCTTAAATGTATCTCAATGAGGGTGAACCAAGTAAAAATCTACGTGTCCTTGTGTTTTATTTCCTACTTTACATTCTATACATCATCATTAAATAATTTTGGAAAGGATAAGAGAAATATAAACAATAAATATAAAACATAATGACCCTTATAATAAATATTTCAAGATCCAGTAGGGCAAGAAGATTTTTGAAAAGAATATCCAAACCCTGATTCACCCCCCCCCCCCCTCAGGGTATCTAGGTCCCTTTAGTACCTAACAATTAGTATCATAGCATAGGTTACGTTTTTTGATTTTTTTTCTTGACAAGGTTTACTCTACTATTGGAATTGAAGTTTTGGTTTTCACTTATCTCAGTGTTCCATGGTAAAGG
Organism: Viscum album; assembly: GCA_963277665.1. Classification (NCBI taxonomy): domain Eukaryota; kingdom Viridiplantae; phylum Streptophyta; class Magnoliopsida; order Santalales; family Viscaceae; genus Viscum; species Viscum album. The sequence goes on from OY728161.1 coordinate 1,424,193,524, forward strand.
GAAGAACTAAAAAGAAGAATCAGAAGTCAGACAGTATCCCTCGGTGTGGAAGTGTCTACAGAGAAATTGTGATTCAATTTAAGGAAACTAATAATGTATTGAATAAAGGTTTGGATGAACCAGACAGCAAAAATATATTCTCACTCAATGATGCGGTAAGAATGAGTGAAGAACTTTGTATTCCAAATTATGTTGAAACTATTGATGATAATGAAACTCCAAGAATGCAAAAAGTTAAAGTTATCCAAGAAAAAAAGGAATTTATAATCTCTCTTGATAATTGAAATATGAGGTGACTAGGGGGAAGAATCTCAAGAGACAACTTAATGATCAACTTAAATCTAGGGATAAGAAGATTCAACAATTGGGAGAAGAGATAGAATCATTCAAGAAATAATTTGAGAAATCTAATGCCAAAGGAAATCCCAAATTAAAGGATGATTTACACTTACTATTTGATTATCCTTTGGAAAGTGGTAATGAAATCAAAATAAAATATGCTAATTCAGAGGAAAAACATGGGATAATCATCACATCCCAAATTCCATATAGTTTTGAAAAATATGGTATTGGTTATGATGAACACTCTCCCATTCATGAGAGTAATATATCCATGAAAAGTTCCATAAATAGGAAAAATCTTGTATATATTGAAAATAGACCTAAAAAGGATTTTACAGGAAGTAATGAAAACATGTGTTATTTTTGTGGGATACATGTTCATATTTCAAGTTTTTGTTTTGAATAATTGTAATATATATCATATTATAAAGATATAAATATTGATAAATCTAAGAATAAGTAGAAGCTTCTTGAAAATTCTGAAAGAAAAGGCTCTCAGAAGAAAGTAGTTGTCAAATGGAGTTATTGTGGAAGATATGGACACACCATGAGTATGTTTCAAGAAGAATGAGGTTCAAATGTCATATAAGGAACTCTAGTTGCATCAACATATCAACCGAGAAATTATTAAATGAGGTATTTCTTTAATGGAATGTGTTTTATATGTTCTAATCATGGACATTTGTAAATACATTATAGTAAAAATAAATAATGGAATGAAAAGGAACATAGAAGGAGATCCTTAACTCTGGCATTGTATAACAAAAAATCCTATATTAGAAACAATATGATAAATTGAAAAATAGTTTTACAGTCTTAGGGTAATCACAAGGAGCTCAAAAAAGTCTTATTAATCACCTCATCTATTACACTCATAACAGCTCTCTTGGGAAGAATTTGAATGAACCTGGAAGAAAATTGGAGGATTTTATCTAGTTATTATTAAGAAGAATGTAGATTCAATGGAATAATCAACCTTAATAATAAAGTTTGATGTGACTCAAATAACTGATAAAATAAAATGAATAAATAATTCCTTGAGAAATTTGTAATTCATACCACACTGAGAGAAGTGAAGGTAAGAGAAAGTTCCCTCTAATGGAGGAATAAGCAAGAGAAGAAGAAAAGTGTAAATATTTCTGCTCAAAGAAAGAGTCATCAAAAATGGAATATTGGTGGAGAATCAAAGAATTGAATTTATAATAATGGTTTTAAAGCCTAAATTTTGAAAAAGGATAAGCCTATAGAATCTAAATATCATAAGAAGACTCTACATGTGGGTAAAGAATGTTTAGTCATATGGCCAGAATAGTTGAATTTGGCTGGGTAGTTATAGCAAGCATAAAAATAGTATAGTTATTTTCAAGAAAGTATCAAAGGGTTGGGTAAGAATAAATAGAAGACAACAAATGGAAATATTTCTACTCAAATAAAGAGTCATGATAAATTGAATATTGGTGGATCATCAAAGAAGTAAATTTATAATAATGGGTTTAAAACCCAAATTGTAAAAAAGTCCAAGCCTATATAATCTAAATATCAAAATAAGACTCTGCATGTGGGTAAAGAATGTTTATTCATATGGCCATAATAGTTCAAGTTGGTTGGGTAATTGTAACAAGCATAAAAATAGTATAGTGCTTTTAAAGAAAGTATCAAAGGTTTGATCTATCAGGATTGAACAAAGTCCTCTTCTTGAGGATTCTAGAGGTACCCCTCTTCCTATATATTAAAATTTTCTCATATCTAATGGAAGTTATATAGGACTAACATGGAGATACAACCAAAGGGGTGTGTGATGCTGAAAGGGAATAGATGTAGTAGTTAAATGAGATACATACAACATGAAGAATATAAACTCCTGTAATTTTCATGTGCTATCAGATTCAAAAATTGGTGTTACAAAAAAACTCTATTTTTCAAATATGTTTCTGAAGGTTGTGTGCTATAGAAAAAGGATATTATATTATGAAGATCCTAATGTGAAACTAAAGAGCTATCAAATCTATAATTGAATGATCTAGCGGTTCTGAGTTTCATTGAATATTACACCATTGGTATCATGCCTCAGTTTAATTCTACCAAAAAAAGAATGATTGGGAGATAAACAATAACATTCATGTATTTCATGATTATATATTTTATTCTAACAAAATGGTATTAGATTATGGTTTTTAGGATACCAAGAATATTTGAGAGAAGATCAACAGTTTTATCAGTAAGTGGTCTCTCCATTCTAAAGAGTAATTCAACATATGTATTTATCTCAATAATCGGTATTAATGATTTTAATCATTCTTAAGTTGCAGTTTTTTAGGAGATATGGTGACAATAAAACTAAGTTATATATCATCATCTGACAAGATAGTCCTCTAAATAATTGAGGAAAGTCATGATGTTAGAATACGTGGAAGTGAGTGAGTGACATGGAAAACATTAACATTCATTGGATGAAACTCTTGTTTAATAAAAAGAGTTCTAACTCAGTAGTATTAGAGAATCTATCAATTAATCAGTACCAAGTGGTAATTTTACTTTCTAAAAATCTTATAGAAATGTAAAACTATAAATAATTATATGAATCAGATATTGAAAAGTGCTAAAAGAATCAAAATTTAAATCTCAATTTGATAAATGGATTCAAAGGTGAAATTTCATATAGTTTACATAGCCTGTTGGTGTTTGGATGTCAACCTATTATGTCTCTTGGGCTAAGAAAAAGTGTACATCCAAAGGGGGAGAGTAATTCTCTTTATCTGGATTTCATGAGATAAAAGAATAATATGTTCCCCTCATGATTTTGTAGATTATCAAAAATATAATCAGTAGAGGTCATTGAAAAAGTGGGAGTAAATTTTTAATTGAAGTAATACTCTATTTAATTCTATGATAAATGGGGATATTGAAGTGAAGTATATGATTGTTATTCATTATGATAAATTCAAGTGATATAAACCTTAACCAAAATCTAGTCCATCACTCAAGGATGAAGAAAATTGAAATTGAATATCACCTCATAAATATTAATGTGGATCATGGGCTTGAGAAGTTGGAGTATGGTCCTAGAAAACCACATGTTGTAGAAATTATTAAGAATGGATTTCCCAAAGAGGTGTTTGAGAAGCATCAACTATATCTTATAGGTTATTCGATTTTCTACACTTAGAGATTGTAGATGTGGGACCCCCTCTCCTTGAGGTATGATGTGTTTTTTCCTAAATGTATTGATCTTTGTTCTTTACCCTATTTCAAACCACAATGAAGTGACCTTTGGGTTCATTGAAAAAGGGGGATAAATTGTAGCTATAAAAGGGAAGAAAATTTATTAATCAATATAGGGGGAGAAGAAGATAGGGGGAGCTTCAAAGAAGACAGATTTCTAAATATGGTGATGCTAAAGTTGATTGATCAAAGGTTATATATCATGATAGATGGGGTTTGTGATGAAATCAGTTGAGTTTTTTTGAAATAAAGTGATTCATTGATGAAATTTTCATGATACTCTTGTTTCTCACACCAAGAATGTATCATGTGGGCTTAGAGTGTGTGATGAGTAAAATTTTGATCTCTATCTAAATCGAAATAAGTGAATGTTGGTAGAACATGGAAGAATATTTAATATGGTATCAAAATGTGAAGAGTTTTCAAAAAACCCAAAGGGATAGATTGTTGGAAAAAAATCCCTCAAGGTGTCATCTTGGTGTTTTTGGAGTGATTAAGTTTTTTGAAAATCCAGATGATCACATTTAAGTATGGTTGGTGTTTTCGAAGAAGATTTATTTTTGGTGGCATGGTTTCCCAGTGTTTACTAAATTTTTGGGCAACAAGATCATGATATTGTTTTTTGGAAAAGGAATAATTTCTGTATAGTATTTGTGCTATGAGGACTACAAAGGAGGTTCATAGATTGTAAAATAGATGGAAATTTTGTAAATGAAGGTGTTGAATTAATCCTACTGCAAAGGAATATATTTTATGAAAAATGTGAAGCACTCTACTCTAACTGCATATTAAAATTAGTTCATGGGAGGCTCATCATTTGTGGGAGGATTTTCATTCACAGTATTATCATCATTCATGTGAGGATCAAAGTTTGTGGATTGAGGTAGTTATTTAAGCCTATCGTGAAGGGTTTTCATTTGTGTAAGACATCGACTGCTTTGAAGGATTAAGGCAATACACATGCCACATAGTAAGTTTATGGTGAAGGTTGTGTCATATCATATATTTGGGTATTTTTTATTAGTGGGTTTTGCGGGATTTATTTTCCTATATAAAGGACCCTTATCACATCATTAGGAATAATGAATTTCATAAGAGAATATCATTATTGGAAGAATTTGTGGAAGTCCGAAGAGTTCACATGGAAGGATTCCATGAAGGATAAGGGTTTGTGAGGAGGGATTCTATGAAGGAGAAGAGTTCTCAAGGAAGTATTCAAAAAAGAAAAAGATTTTGTGAGGGAATATTTCATGAAAGAAGAAGTAGTTAGTGAGGAAGAAATTTTGTGAAAGAGGTAGTTTGAGAAGATAGTTTGCTGAAGAGAGTTGCAGGGTACTATAGATTGTGAAGGAAAAAAATGAGTTCATGGAGAATCGGTCATCCATGAAGTGAATATAGTCTGTGAAGTGAATATTTTCTACGAATTAGAGGTAGTTCATGAAGTACTCACACTACACAGTGTAAGGTGGTTCATCAAGTCGGTGTTTCATGAATTAGATTGTTCGCAAAGGATATTTTTACAAAGGGAAAAGGTAGTTTATCAAAGGACTTTTTGAAAGTAAATCAGTATATAGAGAAGTTTATATAATCTTCAAGGTGAAAATAGGAATTCATGGCACACTTATATGTGAAACTATTCTGAGGGTCTCATGCAAGGAGATATGTGTCAGGATTACCTAGTAAACAATATCATTGTCATATCTGAATTCTTAAGAAGAATAAAATAGAATATCTACATTATCATACTATATTTAAAGAAGGAGTTTGTTCACTACTACATTAAAGGTAGTGAAAGGAAGACTTGGCATCTCTTGAAGATATTTCTAAAGAATAGGTAATTGATGTTTCTACAGTAAATAGAATTCTGTTCCAGTTTATGGAAAGTGGAAGTGATGCATCTAGATGTTTTCACAGAAGTGAAGGAGAAGCTGGGAAAGTAATTCAATAGTAAATCTAACTATAATTGAGTATTCATTCATTATTTATAGTTAAGGAACCTACATATCCATAAACTCTGTGTGGATCCTTTTTTGAGCAGTGAGAAAAGGAAGAGGAAGAATGTGATCCTTTCTTCTAGCAGTGATCCATCAAAAGGGAGATTGAGGGAGTGGCCCTTGGGAAGCAGTGAGTTGTCCCTAAACTTTTTAAATATATTGATCATGGGCATATAAGTGATCTATCTTGAACCATGTATTTGCAGTGATCCTTAGTGTATTTGGTACATTGGCACATTACTGATTGTATGCTCCTTGGACGTAGCCCGGTGAGGGTGAACTAAGTAAAAATCTATGTGTCATTATGTTGAATTTCCTACATTACATTATATGAATCATCATCAAATAATGTTGGGAATTATAAGATCAATATAAAAACTAAATAGAAAACAAAGTGACTCATATAATAAAGAGGCCAAGATCCAGTGGGGTGGGAAGAATTTCGAAAATAATATACATACCCTGATTCACCCCCCCCCCACCCACCCCTTAGGGTATTTAGGCCCCTTTAGGACGTAATAGGAAGCATGAATGGAATATACTTATAGGTTTTGGTAAATTTTTTAACTATGGAAAATAATTTCATCAAGAAAAAGAATGATGAAGTGTTATAAAGAGGTCATTCAATAAAAGGAATGGTGAAAAAGCTTAACTGAATGTGAAACCCATACTCTAATGATATAATTGAAAGGAGTATGAACATTACACCAATAAATGAATGAATCTATTGTTTAATGATTACAATAATCACCAATAACCTCTTAATCCCAAAGACAAAGGGAAAGCCCATGTGATCACAACTACTAAAGTGGGTCATGAGAATGAAGTGGTGAAAGGTAAACTTACCATTAACTATAGAATTTAAAATATCTTATTTAATTATGGATATACCCACTCTTTTATATTTGAATAATTTTTAAGGGTATCATGTCACTACCCTAATGACTATATGTTGAGTTAGTATTAAAAACTATTAATGGTAGGATATTTAATCTCAAGTCTATATATCTTCTTCGATAGAAGTTTGTGGGAATATACTTTCTGAAAATCTTGTGATTCTACCTATAGTTGAATTTGATGTGATTTTGGTCATGGATTGAATGTATTTATATAGATGTTATATCAATTTCTGAAGAAGGGAAGTCACATTTGATATTCCAAATTATATTATGATCATCTTTTAGTGTGAGGATAAATATTAACTTCTAATGGAATTAAATTCTATTGTATGGGTCTTATTTCCTATTCATGAGGGATATTTATCTAAAATGGTTGGGGAGAAACTCAACATTTAATATATTCCTATTTTTCAGGATTATACTAATGTATTTATTCAGGAATTTCCTAGTCTTCCCCCAAACCATGAAGTTGAGTTTTCAATAGAACCCATACATGGTTCTACACCTATTTCAAATACTTCATATAGAATGTCCATGGTTGAGTTACAATAATTAAAGAAGAAACTCTAGTATAATCTTGATAAGTAATTAATTCACCCTAGTGAATCACCATGGGGTTCAGTTGTTATTTTTTTAAGAAGATGTATGGGTAAATGCATATTCATATTGATTATTGAGAAATTAAATAACACTATCAAGAACAAGTATCCTATACCCTATATTAATGATTTTTTTGATCAACTATGTGGATATTAATACTTATCCAAAACTAGACTTAATTATAGATATCATCAATTAATGGTGAATAAGGATGATATATCTAAGTCATACCTCCATATAAGGTGTGGTCATTATGATTTTTTAGTGATTCTATTTGGACTTACCAATGCTCCTTCTATCTTTATGGATTTAATGGATAGAGTCTTTAGATATTAACTTGATTATTTTTTGGTAGTATTTATAGATGATATTATTATATATTCAAAGATAAGGGAAGAGTATGAATAACATTTTAATATTGTGTTTAAGACCTTGAGGAAAGATAATTTGTATGAAAAAAAATAGAAAGTATGAATTATGGTTACAAAAAGTTTCATTCTTGGGTCATATAATCTCAAGCGAGGGTATATTGGTGGATCCTTAAAAGATGAATGTTATTAATAAATGGATAAAACCAATAATCAAAACCAATATCTATAGTTTTATTAGGATTTTAGGATACTAATAATGCTTTATTAGAAATTTCTCATGACTATTCAATCTAACAACTAAGTTGACTCAGAAAAGAGGCAAGTACCTTTAGACAGATGAATGTGAGGAAAATTTCAAGGAGATGAAAAAAATGTTGTTCAGAACACTTGTACTTTCACTACCATGTAGTGGTTAAGGGTTTTTAATCTTTATTTATTCAATAAATAAGGTACTGATATTTTTTCTCATGAATAATGATATGATGATAGCCTATGCCTCATGCTAATTGAAAACTCATGAGAAAATTTACCCAACTCATGATTTGGAGTTGGTATTAGTAATTTATTCAATAAAAATATAGAGACATTATATTTATGGTGAACATAGTGATATATACTGATTAAAAAATCTTGAAGTGTATATTCATATAGAAATATTTGAATATTCACTAAAGGAGATAGTTGGAGTCGATTAAATATTATTACTACTCAATATGCTACCATCATGGGTGGGAGAACAAGGTGGCTAACATAATACATCAAAAATTATATGCTAGTTTTTCCATTATGAGGATTGAAAGAGATATAATATTTATGTATTTATAGAATATGGATCTTGAAATCATGAACAAAGGGGACAAATCATATCTTTCTCATATGAATGTTCGACCATCCATCCATTGTGGGGATTAAAGAGGCACAAAGGGGGGATGTATAACTATAGAAGAAGGTGGTAAATGTTTCTAATTTCAACCATTATTTTTATAGAATAATAATTTTTAAGAAAAAATCATGTGCACCTTCAATATCATACTTGAATAATTAGTCATTGGATGAATCTCATTGTTTATCATTCTCTATTCATCCTAGAAGTTTGAAGTTGTATAGAGATATAAAAGAGTATTTATGGTGGGATAAGATGAAAAGGGATATTATAGAGTATGTATCTTAATACCTAGTATGTTAGAAATTTTAGGTTTATAGAAAAAATTAAAATGTGATTTTATAACTATTACCCATACCATAATGGAAATGGGAAAACATTACCATGGATTTCATCATCAGATTGCCCAAAACATCTGAAGGGAATAATAATATTTGGGTTCTAGTCAACCGCCTTATGAAACCATCACATTTCATTTTCATCAAGGAATATTTATATCTTAATAATATTACCATGATATAAATTAAGTAATTTCTAAGGATTCATAGAGAACCAAATTCTATTGAATATGATTTGGATCTGTGGTTTACCTCAATGATCTAGAGAAGTTTTTAGAATGATCTGGATAAAGAGTTGATTTTTAATACTATATATCGTACTCAGACTGATGGTTAGTATAAGAGGGCCATTTAAACCCTGGAATATGTATTGAGAGTGTGTTATATGTATTTTAAAGGTGGTTGGTATCAACACTATTCTATGGTCAAATTTTCTTACAATAATAACTTGCACTTGAGCATTCAGATAGGTCCTTATGAATACCTTTATGGTAGGAAGTATATAACTATAACATAATGTGTAGTTAGATAATGAAATTTATTAGGACCTGAACTATTTTAGTAAATGGTAAAGAAGTCTAGAGTTATTCTATATTACATCAGGTCAATCCAAAGTTGATATAAAAGTTATGATGGTAGTCATTGGTGAGATTTAGAGTTTGAAGTTGGAATGAAGGTATTCCTACTAATTTCTATATGAAAAAAGGTTATTTGATTTGGAAATAGGGTAAAAATTATCCATAGATATATCAATCCATTTTAAATTCTTGATCGTATCGGGATAGTTACTTATCACTTTACACTTCCACCAAATCTCTCTCAAGTTAATGATGTGTTTCATATATCTCTATTGAGGAAGTACATATCTGATCCTTAAAATGTAATCAAATCAGAGTCCATAAAACTAAATAATTATATATATTATGAGGAATAACCAATGATGATTCTATATCTAATAGATAAAGTTCTTTGGAACAATACCACACACTTGGTCAATGTTTTTGGAAAAGCCATAGATTTGATGAAGCTACGTGGGAACCTTAAGATGTGATGAGGCAGAAGTATCCTCAATTGTTTTTATTGGAGTGATGGAATTTTTAAGGAAAATTTATTATAAGGAGGGTATAATTTAAGACCCTTATATTTTATGATATATTTCTCTTTAATAAATTTTATTTCTTTGATAGCTTTCTTTATACGCAACATCGAGTTTAAACAAACTGTAATACAGTATTAAAATATTATTATTAAATGTGATAGTCATTACATAACCATTGGATCAGAGGATATGAATAAGACTAACTTAATTATAAAAAATTATTATTTACACATTTATAAAATGAATTCATTGGTTATTAATTTGTTATAAATGAAAATAAAATCACATGAAGGTAAAAAAGAGATGTTTTTCTAAAAAATATTTTTTATGCGCACAATGTCTTTTTATCTTAATAAATTAAATTAATATCTATTAATGAATTATTTTTAAAAAAATTATATAATATATTAAATAAAACATTTGAACATTCATCTAATAGTTTTTACATGGAAAATAATGAATGAAACGCCAGTTTTATGCTTAAAATGCATTTTACTTAAAATAGTTTTCATTGTGTTTTTCATGATTATTTTAAAATAAATTTATACGAATTATAGAAATTTAATCTTTTAAAATGGATTAAATATTTGAAATAATAATAACTAATAAAATTTAATAATTTTAACTTAATTTTTATCATAACGAAAATTAAAAATGGTAAAAATGCATTTGCACAATTTGGGTCAACACAGGCTGACTAAGGTGGTTAATCTAAGAGATAAGGTTTAAAATATCACAAGTAACTTGATTTAATTTAATTATTTGATTTTATTTTGAACTTATACTTCATATATTATAATAATTGTCATTTTTTATCCACTTAACTATATTAAGACGTTATTATATTTTAATCTTTTGAAAACTTCTGAGTGTGTCTTGGCACTCCCTTATAAAAGGATGCCACCTCTCATCTCTTCCTCGCACTTGATGAGACTTATAGATGAACAAATACCTACCAAAATCACTTTATAACATCCCTATTCATGCCTTTGAGGTACTTTTTATATAATAATATCATCCTTTAAAGGATTGATGTGTAATCCAAAGGAGGTTTCTCAATGAAGAGGTATAACTCTTAACTGAGTACTTTCAATTTTATTTCTTCTTCTATCTTTTATAAATATGTTTTTTATATTATAAAATAATAAATTAAATATTAAATATGATGAATCTTTATTATTATTATGGATCAACCATTTTCTACATTCTTTTCATCAAATGGAAAATGAAAGTATTGATCATGCGCACGAGTGGACTATCGCCTCCACATAGAAATATGATTCACTTTTCATCACCATCATTAATGGTTAATTATTATGATGGATTTAATGTTTATATATTATATTTATGACATAATTATTATTATATAATTATAATATATTTTCTACCTTCTTACCTTTCTATTCATTAGAAAATTATAATGTCACTTGTGCGTATGTGTAGACTACCACCTCCATGCAACAATGTGACTCATTTTTCATCAACAATTTATATGAATAATAAAAAAGTGTTTATTATGAATAAATATGATAATTATATCATGATTAATATTATTTATATGATAAAACCATGACCAAGGTGCAAGTAATGGAACCATCGAACTAAAACATGCATGGAAAACGGACCAGTTTTCACCTGAATGTTCATTTTAATGAAGTTATTAATAAAAAGATAATTGGAAATTATAAAGTAATGATATATAGTAAGTTATATATTAATATGGTTATTTAATAAATTTATAATAAATATATATTTATTATACAATATATTTTAACATGTATGAATCAATATGAAACTTGAGGTAAGATATTTATATTTCATTCTCATTTTAATCAGGATTGTTTATGCTTAAATTTCCATTAAGGGAAATTATATGGATATTTTCTTTTAAAAATTATATATTTTATTATTCTATATATATTTATAGAGTTTTTATGCATCAATGTCATTTTTCTAAATTTTTACTTAAAATGACTGAGAATTTTTTTTAAATAAAAATTGACCTTATTTCTGCTTTGGTCGATGAAATTTTTCATCCACGTCCATAAACTTCAAAATTGTTTTATGAAATTTATTACCTATATTTTAAATTTTTTAGAAGGGTAATTTTAACTATATTTTAATTTATTTATATATGTTTAAAATTGAATCTTTTTAAATATTTTTTTTTCAAACAAGTCATTTTTTACTTTTAAAAAGTTGTAAAATGAATGTTTTCTTTTAAGGTATACAACATGAATATATTTTCCCACCATCATGAACATTATTTTATTTGAAGATTAATTTATAATTTTACTTGTTTATTTTCAAAGAATTGTATTTTCTCAATATTTTGGGAGTTTTTATTCAAAATTTTATCAAAGGAAAAGGTTATTTTCTCATGTTTTCAAAGAAAGGTTTGAATATTCTTTTAAAAGTATTTTTCATCAATGTCAACATCCTTTAATGATTGTTATGATTCACTGGGGATATAATATTATGATACCATCCACTTTATTTCTTTGCATAGCCTATAATAATTATGATTTAATTATGGTTCTATAAAACACATTTCATTTCATGGGTTAATTCTGTTATGATGAAACCTTTATGAAACCCATGTCTTTTCCATGAGTTATGCTATAATGAAATTATGAAATGTTTTAAAAACTAATTTTATTTCAATGGGTTATGATATGATTATATTAGGAATATTTTATGATATTTTATAACAAATATATATGATTTTCATTATTATAAGGGTGGTCCTAGAATTATATATCCCTCAAATGTAGTGGGTAAAGATATATATCTCAGGAGATAATAATAAATATAATGGGGAGAGAACCCATTTCAGTAAGGGAATCTGTCCACTATGATAGTATTAGGAGTTAACCTTGACTAATGAAATGATGGAATGAGGAGTAAACCCAGTCTATTATGATAGCCTTTACAGTGAGACTTTACTAAGTAAATGGTTTTCTATACTTATGTGTATTCCAAAAACTTATGTCTTATGATTATGATTTGATCTCATGGGTTATGATTGATTATTTATGATTCCACAAAATTATGAATTATGTATTTTTCTATAAAAAATACTTATGTTATGTTTTATAATTAATGATCTTTGTCTGATTGGGTATGATTACTATGAGTTGTGATTATATTCTTAAACCATTATACTTATCTTATGCTCAATTATGATTATTGATTTATATCTCCTATATTTACCCTTATTAAACATCTAAGATCACTGATTCTTATGTTTCCTTTCCCTATGTTATGAAGAAAGGCTTTAAGTATGATATATCTATTAATTGTACTATGTGAGAAGATATTTGTGGAGATGTTGAATATATTTCATAAAATAAGATGATTTATGTATCTAGTCTCCAAATACTCTAATCCATTATGATTCTAGGGTGTTTTTGTTAATATATGTATTGAATATTTATCTAAAATTATGTAATATATATGTATGAAATTATTAGGTTTCCTAAATTTGAGTTTTCATATAACAATAAATATCATAATTCTATCAAGATGGATTTTTTTGAAGCATTTTTTGGTCGTCCATTCTAGTCCCCACTCTATTAGGTTGAAGTTAGTGAAACCTACCTAGTGAGACCAAAAATTTTCCATGAAACCATCAATAAGATCATGGATATCAAGAAGCACATGGAAATGACACAAATCTATTATAAATCCTATGTTTATTAGCACTTTTTCCCCTTAGAATTTTCAATTTATGACTAGATGTTTCTCAAAATTTCACCATGTTTAGGTCATCAATGGAAGGGGAAGAAAGTGAATATTTCTTCAATATTTATGGTATTTAATTCCCTAACCCTAATCACCCAGTTTGGGTAGAGTAACACATAACCTCATTGTTAGCACATAGGATATTGTTGGCCCATAGGAGATTGTTGGCCCCTCTTTGGTTTTAATGGTTTTAATAATCACAAATCATTTCAAATCATGTCCAATCATTTCAATCATGTTTATCTATACTAAATCATGTTTAGTTATGTTTAACTATTATTTTATATGTGTCATTATATATTTAATACATCCTGTATACATTCATGTTGTAAGATAGTTAAAACAGAAAAATGGCTAAGTATGAGTCACTAACACCGATAGAAAAAATGAATAACTGACAGTTAAGTCTGACTCACTGATAGATGACTCACCGACTGTGAAAATGTCTCACTGACAGAACAAATGTCTCACCAAAATTCAACTAAGACACTGACAGAGTAAATGTCTCACTAATAGTTCAAATGTCACACCGACAGAAGAAATGCCACACTGACAGAAGGAATGTCTCACTGATAGTACAAACTGACTCGCTAATAAATGAATCACTAACAATACAAATGAGACACTGACAGAAGTAATGACTCACTGACGAAACAAAATGAGTCATCAGCACATGGAGATACCGATAGAATGAATCATTGATAGAATAAGTCACTGATACCAACAAAAGGACTCACCAATAGAAGGAGTTATTGACAGAATTAATCACTAACAAAGGAGTCACCGATAGAATATTTAAATTTTCTTTTATTCAAAATTATCTCTAATGATCATATTTGAGTGTTTTAATTCTACTGATTTAATTAATTTTTAGTACAAAAAAAACATTAATGACTATGTTAGTGGATAGTATGAGGTATGAGGTACCTTCACATGCTTCTTGTCAGCCAACACAAGACACCTAAAATAATATTAAATCTTGGTGCATGAGCTGTATAGAAGAGGAGAACAATAGAAAAATAACACATGATAAGAGATACTTGATTAAGCTAAATAACATGTGAATAACTCACATTCCTGCTAGATGTGAACTAAAGGAGGATTTCTATGCACTAAATCTTCAATCATCCTTGAAGAAAACAAACACTAAGGAGGAGAATCCCATATTCCTAGAAACCAAAACACAAACCTCTAACAACACTCTATTTTAGTGTCTATTTCTAGAAGAGGAATCAAACCTCACATCCATTACATCCAAAGAGTCCAAATCTGAATTTCACAACACACAGAGCCTTCTAAACTCTATCTCTTTATTTTTTTCTCTTTTGTGTGCATTTTTACTACATTTTAAGCAGTGTGTTAATATGACTGTTAAACACACACTTTATCCTACACTGAATTGGAGGATATAATATATCCTCACACAAACATCTTTTTACACATGTTATATACCATGTAGAATTTTGGTATAGGTATTGTGTGACCTGGCTATTTTTAGTTCCCATGTAGAACTATGGTAGAGGTATTGTGACATGGAGAGTTTATATACTATTTTGTAAACCCCAATAAAGGGTGTGGATCAAAGATTTATATATATATATTTCTTGTTGTAAGGTGATCACCAAGTGGAGTGTATTAAGTCTCTACTTGAGACTGAACCACTTGTTTTAATCCACAGTGTTTTCAAATTTAGTTTACTTTGTTTTAACTCATATTTCATAAAACTAAGTTTCACTTTGATAGTTAGTATTAGATGGTATTTATAAATGTTTTGTCTTAGTAAATTAGTTTCAAAAGTTATATCAATTTCTCATATTGTTGTAACTAATAAATTAATTGAATAGTTAGACTATTATAAATTTACTACTTTTATTAACTGGATTGTATTGTTTTTAAATTGAGGGATTCTTTCAAATAAAGTTTTTAACAGAAATTTTTATAGGAACTCAATTTACCCCCCCCCCCCCCCCTGAGTTTCCTACTCCAACCAACATTTAGTATCAGAGGATTGTTTTTTAACTGCTATTTTTAAACATTTTCAACTGTGATTTTAGTTTTGTTTTAAAGATATCTAAATTTCTGTTAGTTCTAAATTTTTAGCTCTTAAAAAACTATTCTTTATTCCTTATTATGGATAATATACAAGAAGATGTTTCTACCAATAGAACTCCCTTTTTCAATGGAATAAATTATACCCAGTGGAAAATAAAGATGAAAATTCACTTAGAAAGTATGGTTTTTGAAATTTGGTCTTCCATTGTAGATGAATATAAGATTCTTTTTATTGCTCAAAATACTTAGGATAACCCAACTAGAACTACTTATAATAATAACTGAAAATCTATGAATGCCTTACATTATTCTTTAGGAGATGAAGTATTTAATATAATTTCTTCATGTAAAACAGCCTATGAAATTTGGGATAACTTAGTTGTTTCACATGAAGGGACCACTAATGTTAAAGAAATGAGACTTAATACCTATATTATTAAATATGAAAACTTTAAGATGAATCCCGATGAACCCATTTCTGATATGTATCTCTTGTTCAATGAGATAGTCAATACAATGATTTCTCTTGGGAAGCCAGTAGATGCCAAATAACAAATCATGAAGCTACTTAGATGTCTACCTAAAAGGTGGGGAGGAACCTCAGTATCAATTAGAGAATCATGTGATATCAGTAATTTTCTAGTTAAGGAACTAATAAGAATGCTTATGATGTACGAGGAATAATTAAAGGTCAACAAGGAGGATGAGGATAAACCAAAGAGAAATTCAGTGGCTTTCAAAACCAATACTTCCAAAAATAAATAAAATTAAAGGATTCAAACTCACTCTAATAGTAAAAGTGATAAAGATTCACTATTATATAGTGATGAGAAAATGTATTAGTTGGCCATAATTTTTAAGAAGTTTTATAGAAGGAAGAAATTTTTCAAGAAGCCCAGTTACAAAGGTAAATATGATAATAAGGGAAACTGGAAAAAGGATTGGAAAAGGAAGGATGACTCAAATGAAATAGTTTTCTATTAATGTAATAGGAGAGGACATGTAGAGGCTAACTTTCTTAAGTTAAAATATAAGAAGAAATATTAGGACAAAGATAAAAGATACAAGAAGGAAATTAAGGCCACCTGGAGTGCTTTTGAGGATAGTTCCAGTGAGTCAAAATCATCACATGATGAGAAAAATGATAAGGAAAACATGTGTTTCATGAAAAACACATCTAAGGTAACCCTTGAGTCTCCTGTATATAATTATTATTATTCTAGAGATGAAAGTGATTATAAAAATATGACTAATGAGGGAATTTTTTAATATTACCAAATGATTGAAGATACATGCAATTAATTAAAAGATAACTATAAATATTTAAAGAAATAGCATGACCTTACCTCTACTATTAAATTTGATCTTACCATAGAAAAGGAAAATAATTCTCAGTTGCTTAAAGAAAACAATGAGATTAAATTTTCCAATGAGAAATTAAAAAAGGATTTAGAAAAGTTTACCAATCGTAAATATATCTTGGTTCAAATTCTTGGTAAACAAATTTCACCCAAATACACTAGTGGTATTGGCTATCAACCTGATAAAAGAAATTTTATCAAAACCAATTTTGTATCTAAATATGGAAAATCCAATTTTATTCCTAGTTCTGGAAAATTTTATACAAGTTACAACCATGAAATATCTTATACATTTTCATGTTTTTCTGGCCCAAATAAAGTCTATTTTTACAATACTTTACAAATTGTGTATAGGAAACCCATGAAACAAATGTGGGTTCCCAAATCTCTTATTACTAATGTTACTAGACCTAAAAAAATCTAGGTACCAAAATCTTTTCTTATCTAATCTATTTTTATAGGAAAACTGTTTGAAGATATCTTGTAGAATTCTATGGCACTTGGATAGTGGATGTTTATGATACATGATAGGATATTATTCATTCTTCAAGAATCTGATAAATATTGATGGTGGTCATGTCACTTTTGGTGAAAATGCTAAAGGCAAAATCATTGGCCTTGGCTAGATTAGTAACTCTAATTCAGTTTTAATTTCCAAATTACTTTTTATTGGTGGATTAAAGTATAATCTACTTAGTATATCTTAGTTGTGTGATTATGGTTTTAATGTTAAATTTTAAAATGATGAATATAATGTCTTTAATTCTAAAAATGAGTTAGTATTTACTACCTTTAGAAATGAAAATGTTTATGTTGTAAAATTTTATTTCTTAGTTTCTCAAAATGTTTCATACTTAAGTTCCTTTAATAAATATTTTGGGCTCTGGAATAGGAGATTAGGACATTGTAATACTCATTCTCTTAGAAATATTACTAATAAAGGACAATTTAAGTATCTACCTACACTTGAGTTTCCAAATGAAAAAGTATATAATCCTTGTCAAAAGGGTAAACATCATAAAATATCTTTCAAATAAAATAAAGAAGTTTCAACTTCTCAACCTCTTGAGTTGGTTCACATAGATTTTTTTGGACTATATAGAGTTTCAAGTATAAATGGGAAGCATTATGTCTATGTTCTAGTAAAGGTATTTTCTAGATACACTTGCACTTTCTTTCTTACTCAAAAAAGTAAAACTTTCTCTCATTTCACCAAGTATTCTAGAATAGTAGAAAACCTAAGTGGTCTTAGAATTAAAACCTTAAGAATTGACCATGTTCATGAGTTTGAAAACCAATAGTTTGAATCTTTTTTCTCACAAAATGGTTAGACTCATAATTTCTCTTATCCTAGGACACCCCAATAGAATGGTGTTGTTTAAAGAAGAAATAGAATATTACAAGAGATATCCTAGACTATGCTTAATGAATATGACTTTCATATCTATTTTGGGTAGAAGTGATCAATGCATATATTTATATTATTAATAGAGTCTTAATCAGACCAACTCTTAAGAAAACCCCCTATGAGTTATGGAACAATAGAAAACCCAAAGTCAGATACTTCAAAGTCTTTGGTTGCAAAGTCTATATCCTTAATACAAAGGAAAATCTGGACAAATTTTCCTCTAAAAGTGATGAAGGAATATTTCTAGGTTATTCAATCTCTAGTAAATCCTATAGAGTGTTTAATAAAAGAACCAAATGTTTCAAAGAATCTGTATATGTCAAATTTGATGAAACAGACCCACATGAACCCAAGACCTCTCTATAAAATATTGAGGATGATTTTTCAAATCTGGACATAAATGAAAAATCATTTAACCCTACTGTTAAGAAATTTGTTAAATCTTCTAGTTCTAGAAATTCTCTAGACTCTAGTCATGATGAACCCGAACCTACTAAAGAAGTTGAAATCACTAGCCCTTCTTTTTCTAGCACCATAAGAACCCTTAAGAACAATCCCTTAGATGTTGTATTTGGATACCTAGATAAAGGGACACATACTAAAGTTTCTCTTAGAAATCAGGTTGAACATTAATATTTCTTATCACAGATTGAACATAAAAGCATTAATGATGCAATCAATGATGAATTTTGGGTAATGTCTATGCAAGAAGAACAGAATCAGTTAGAAAAAAATAAATTTTGGAAACTTGTAGATAGACCTAAATACACCTTGACCATAGGAACTAAATGGGTTTTTATAAATAAATTAGATGAATCTAGTAATATTGTAAGAAATAAAGCTATATTGGTTGAAAAAGTTTATATTCAAGAAGAAGTAATTGACTATGAGAAAACTTTTGAACCATTTTCTATACTTGAGGCCATAAGAATATTTCTTGCATGTGTAGAAAATCTAGATTTTAATATATATAAAATGGATGTTAAGAGTGAATTCCTAAATGGGTATATAGTTTAGGATGTTTTTTTTGAACAACCCACTGGTTTTACAAACCCTCACTTTCCAAATCATGTTTTAAAATTAATAAAGGATTTATATGGTTTAAAATAAACTCCAAGAGCTTGGTATGATAGACTAGGTAGTTTTCTTATTTCCAAATCTTTTACAAAAGGTATAAATGATCCTACTCTATGTATAAAAATAATTTCTAAATATGTGTTAGTAGTCTAAATTTATGTAGAAGATTTTATTTTTGTATCTTCTAAAAATTCTTTAGGTGTTAATTTTTTAAAAATGATGAAAAGTGAATTTGAATTGAGTTAAATGGGAGAACTCAAATTCTTCCTTGGATTTCAAATATTTCAAAATAAATAAGGTATTGTTTTAAATTAAAGTAAACATACTAAAGATATTTTAAAAATTTTTGGCTTTGATAGTACAAAAAGTAGTGTCACTCCAATGAGTACCACCTGTAAGTTGGATCTTAATGAAAATATTAAATTTGTTGATCAAATCACTTATAGAGGAATGATTAGGAGTCTACTCTAATTAACCACTAGCAGGACTGAAATTATGTTTAGTGTGTGTATGTGTGACTATTTTCAAGATAACCCTAAATAATCACATCTAAATGATGTTAAAAGAATTTTCAAATACCTCAAATATACTACCAACTTAGGATTGTTCTATCCTAGAGGATAACATTTTGATTTGGTGAGTTATTCTGATACTGATTTTTGTGGTTGTAAGTTAGATAGAAATATAACCTCTAGGACATGTCACTTTTTGGGCAAGTATCTAGTTTCATGGTGTAGTAAGAAGAAAAATTTTGTTTCATTATCTACTTTTGAAGATGAATACATAGCTACTGGTAGTTATTCTCAAATTTTGTGGATGAAACACACTTTACTAGACTATGGATATTAATTCAGACATGTACCTATAAACTATGATAATTCAAGTGATGTTAACATTTCAAATAATCTTGTTTATGTCATGACCCGCCCTCAGGGCCCGAGCCATGACTACCCCAAGCCCGCCTCCCATAGGCCAGGGGCTGGTGACTAGCACTAAGGCGTAATTCCCGATAAAAAGGGAATGCATTGCCTTTATGAAGTAAACAAACACACAGAGTAAGCAAGAAGAAGTAAACACTAAGTAAAACTGGGTACAATAGTAAGTGCAGAAAAGTAAGTGGGCCAGAATACAAACCCAAACTGAAAGTAAGTACAAGTGAAAAGGGAGTACAACAACTGAAAAGTAAAGCCGCAACGTCGAGCCGTCCACTGGAAGTCCCACCTGAAGGGTGGGTACAGAAATCCTCCACAGCTCCTCGGGTCCAGTCGTCCACTCCGAGTACGTCCCGCCCATTGGTCCACCTCCAGGTACCAACCTGATCTGCAAGCCTCAACCACGATCAACGTTGTCCGTCGTCTGCAACCAACACAACGTAGTTCGGGCATAGCCCATGCAGGGGTGAGTATACGCTACTCAGTAGGGACCCCGAGACCCCCGAAGGTCTCCCAGAATCTACAAAAGATAATCCAGAAAGGAAAGATACAATCACAAAGTAACATCCGACACTACTTAGGTATATGCCCATACATATACCTAAGTCATCAATTCTCGTTCGTCTCCAACATCTGAGCCCAAACACAACCCAGTCCACACAGGAAAACACAACCCAATCCACACAGTAAAGCATAACGTAATCCACACAGGATATCAAGTCAATCTTATCGAAGATAAGGATTGAAAGTCAAGACTCAGCTCACACAGGTATACTTCTTCGTAAGATGATAGAGATGATCAGATGTAGCCACTGATTCATCTAAGTCGTCGGACCCACACAGGATCGATAGGTACTAACCCCCGCAATGACCCACAGAGGATCGATAGGTACTAACCCCCACAATGACCCACATAGGATCTGACCCACACAGGATCGGTATGCACTGGCCCACCCAGGACCGCTGAGCGCTGACCCACACAGGATCGGTAGCACTGATCCACACAGGATCACTGAGTGTTGTAGTCGTCGTCGTCGAATCCACGGAGGATTTCTGTATAGTCGTCATCGTTGTCGCAGTCGCAGCCAGCTCTAGGGTTCCCGCACACAGCAAGCTCGTTCGAGAGGGTCCGCTCCACGAGCTGAGGTGTTGATACATCAACTGACACGAATTCCGGAGTTGATGTATCCAAAAGTTCCGTATCACCAATAGGAACTCAACGTCACAGATGGAGCGTCAATCGGACGCTCGGTCTGAGAGTTATTGGCTTTTTCGTCCCAGGGGCCCGGTTGGTTTTTAAGTCAAAACCAACCCGACCATACTCCAACTGCACCCAAACCTCAATCGGAGTAATCCAAAAGGTCCGTCTCACAAAGAGGAATCCAACAAAGTTGACAGCACATCAATCGGACGTCCGAATCTCAAGTTAGAAGTGTTTCCGCTCCGAGGGCCCGGTTGGTTTCGTTTTCGAACCAACCTGGCCAAACCCAAAGTTCTCTGAAACCTTTAGTATTATATACCAAAACTACTATCTCAATCAAAGGATCGCATCGCAACTGACGGTGCGTTGTTTGGAGGTCAGTAGCCCAAGTTATAGGCAAAAGACAGAACGAAGTCCGTGAATAGGGGGGTCGGGCCCGGTCTGACCCGGCCCGATACCCCCTAGGTCGGCCCGAACTGAGTCGACCCTACTCGGTTCCGGGTCCGGCCCGGCCTGGCGCACTCAGCCTGGCCCGCGTGGCCAGGCGGCTCGGCCGTAACGGCCGAGCGGATAGGGGGGGCGTGCTGCACCCTCGTTTGGCAAACTGCGGCCCCCATGTGGGGGGCCGCTCCTTCGGTCGGCCGGGGGTTACGACCCCCGGTTCCTCGTTCGGCCGGCCCGGCTGGCCGACCGTGCTGCTGCCGTGGGACCCCGTGGTCCCGCCCTCTTGCTCCGGCGCCGGTGGCCGGTAGCCGGTCGCCGCTCCCTGCACCGTCGCGGCCCAAAGGTCGTGGCCTTGGTCCAACCGGCGCGGCGTGACGGCACCGCGCCCCTCCGTCGCGGCCCCACTCTGGCCGCAGTGTCTTTGTGGTTCCTCGGCGTGGGGCGACGGCACCGCCCTCCTTTGTCGTGGTTCTCTCTTTTCCGCATGGTGCAACGACACCGCGCCATCTCCGTTTCAAACCACAACGAAGGACATCAATAAAACGGAAGGGGGGTCGGCCGTGTTTGTGCGGTCTGGCTCCCTCCCGTTAATCAATAGCATGCGGATAAAAGTTAATCAATGAATGCCCAAAATTATTCATGACATAAAACCAAACCCCTACATCTAATAAAAGGTTGAACGAAGGTTCGTCGCGGAATTAAACTTCGCGGAAGAAGGCGTCGCGGAAGGAGGATCGTCGGCGTTGTGGAGAAAAGATTCGTCGGCATCGCGTCGTCGATCTCCAAGGATGGCGTCTCTCACCGGCTGCGGAGAAGGAAGAAGATGGTACGAGGAACTCCCCTTTACTGTGACGTAGTTCTTCATTGAAGGCTTGGCATTCTTCACATTCTTCATCGTGGAAGAAGAACTTCAAGACTTAGAGAAAATTCTCTCCAAAATCCTCTCACACAACCAAAACAACACTAATAAAATAAGCGTTGCCTTATTTTATTACTCATGCCAAATGTTTTGAAATTCAATATTGAATAATTCAATTAATTAAATTAATTGAAAAGTTTAAACCGCCCAATTAAAGAGGTGTTTAATATTTAGTTAAACACAAGAGTTGACTTCATTAAATGGGGGTGCGGGTGCGTTACCAAATTAAAAGAGGGGCTTGAGGAAGTGAATAGGTGGGGATCATGTGGGCCCCACCCCACAAATATCCTACCTAGTGGAGTAGGATATAGTGGGTCCCACTCCAACAACTTATCTTAGGTTAAACTACTTTAAATAAAATAAAATTGGTTGCACCATTTTATTTTAGTCTTTTACTTAACCCAAAATTTTAAGTACCACACCTGAGAAAACGCAACTCCAGAAAAGGTGTTCCTAAGCAATTATCGGCGCTGTGATTCCATCGGTGCCCTCGGAATTTGATTCCGAGCATCAGTTCAAAAGTTAGGAAAACCCGCTCGTTCGTTCACTGAACGTACCCAAGCTAAACTTCGGCAAATGATTCTGGGCACACCGGGCCTCGGAATCAGGTGCCGTCAGAAACCGCGTTCTTGTAAAATCCCAAAGAAAATTAAGAAAAAAAATTCCCTTGAATTTTACGGGTATTTAAATTACTCCCACCTCAGGGATTTACGTCCCCGTAAAGACACATCATAAACTAGGGAAACAAAAGTGGGTACTGAGCACACATATGATCTTCCCGCTCCCAAGTGCTCTCCTGGAGTTTCCCGTGCTGCCATCTGATGCGCACTAGAGGAATCAAACGTCCACGTAGGACCTGCTCCTGTCGATCCTCGATCTCCACCTGGACCTCTGCAAAGGTCTCCCCATCATCAATGTCTAGCTCCCCATGGTCGATGATATGCATCGGGTCGTGCACGTATCTCCTCAGTTGAGATACGTGGAAGACATCGTGCACCCGGTGCAACTAAGGTGGTAGAGCCAGGCGATAATCCACCTCGCCTATCTTGCTAAGGACCTGGAATGGTCCGATGAAGCGTGGAGACAACTTTCCGCCTCGGCCAAATCTCCATAATCCACTTCGAGGTGAGACCCACAAGAAGACGTGATCGCCATCCTCGAACTCTAGTGGTCTCCGCCTCCTGTTAGCATAAGACTTTTGTTGGCTCTGAGCTGTCCTCATCCGCTCCTGGATGACCTGGACCTTCTCCATCGTGGCCTGGACTATCTCTGGTCCCACAAGTTCTGACTCCCCAGGGTCTGTCCAGCACAGCGGTGATCTGCAAGGCCGCCCGTACAATGCCTCGTATTGTGTCATCCCGATGGTGGAGTGGTAGTTGTTGTTGTATGCGAACTCCACCAAGGGTAGGTGATCCTCCTAGCTGCGACCAAAGTCAAGGACACATGCACGAAGCATGTCCTCTAGGGTCTGAATGGTCCTCTCTGTCTGACCATCCGTCTGAGGGTGAAAGGCGGTGCTCAGACGTAGCTGCGTCCCGAATGCCTCCTGTAACCCCTTCCAAATCCGGGAAGTAAAGTGAGCATCTCGATCGGAGATGATAGATTATGGCACACCATGAAGCCGTACAATCTCCTGAACGTAGATATGTCCCAATCTCTCTACTGATCCCTGCTCTCTAATGGGTAAGAAGTGAGCCGACTTGGTGAGTCGGTCGACAATCAGCCAAATGGAGTCGTGACCTTTGGAAGTGCATGGAAGTCCAGTCACGAAGTCCATAGATATCCCGTCCCACTTCCATTCCAGGACCTCCAAGGGCTGTACCAAGCCTGTTGGTACCTGGTGCTTCACCTTCACCTACTAGTAGGTGAGGCATCAAGAAATGAACTCTGCTACAGCCTTCTTCATGACCGGCCACCAGTGCTATCGTTTGAGGTCTTGGTACATCTTCGCCACTCCTGGATGTACCGCTAGAGGGGAAGTGTGGAACTACCTCATCACCTCCTCCTGTAAAGCAGCTGGTACCATGGTACGTCCTCTGAAAAGGATGACGTCCTCTCCTTCCACAGATAATCCATCAGGTGTCTGTCCTGAGGATATCTGTGCACGTCGCGTCTCATAATAAATGTCCCCACATTGTGCCTATCTGACCCGCTGAAGAAGTGGAGGAGTGACTGTGAGTGACTGTAGGAAGGCTGCTCCATCACGATCCACGAAGGATAACTGCAAATCGTCTAGCTGCTCTGTCGCCTCCCTAAGTAGCTGAATTCCCTTCCTCCTGCTGAGAGCATCAGCTACTACGTTCTCCTTTCTAGGAGTATAGACTATCTCAAAGTCATAGTCCTGGAGGAACTTGAGCCATCGTCGTTGTCTCAGGTTCAGGTACTTCTACGAGAATATGTACCTGAGACTCTGGTGGTCAGAGTAGACTGTAAAGCGCTCACCCATCAGATATTGTCGCCACATCTTCAGAGCAAAAACCACTGCTGCTAACTCCAGGTCATGGGTAGCGTAGTTCTGCTAATGTTGCCTCAACTGACGTGATCCATAGGCGATCACTACCCACTCCTGCATCAGGACACATCCGAGCCCAGTCCCTGATGCATCGCAGTAGACTACGTACCCTACTCCCTCCTCTGGTAGCCTCAAAATAGGTGCGCTGGTCAATCTATGTCTCAGCTCCTAGAAGCTCTGCTGACATCTTTCTGACCACACGAAGGGTTTCCCCTTCTTCATCAAATCTTAAAGTGGTGCCACAACTTTGGAAAAGTCTGGCACGAATCTCTGGTAGTACCCAGCTAGACCCAAGAAACTTTGCACCTCTTTCACGCTCCTGGGTGGCTCCCAAGCAAGCACTGCCTCGATCTTCGCTGGATCCACCGCAAATCCTGCCTTAGAGATGAAGTGTACCAAGAAGTGGACCTCACTTATCCAGAACTGACACTTCGAGAGCTTACCATAAATCTGGTGCTCTCGGAGTGTGTCCAGTATAACCCGCAAGTGGTAGGTGTGCTCCTCCTCAGTCGTCGAGTATATCAAAATGTCATCGATGAAGACCATGAAAAATCGATCAACGTATGTCTAAAATATCCTGTTCATGAGACCCATGAACACTGTTGGAGCTTTGGTTACGCCAAAAGGCATAACCAAGAACTCATAGTGGCCATACCGACATCCGAAGGTCGTCTTCTACACATCCTCGTCTCGAACTCTGAGCTGATGATAGCCTGGTCTGAGGTCTATCTTCGAGAACCACCGCGCTCCCTTGAGCTGATCGAAGAGGTTATAAATCCTCAGTAGAGGATACTTGTTCCTCACAGTCACCTGGTTCAGGCGACAGTAATCGACACACAGTCGCAAGCTTCTGCCCGCCTTCTTGGCGAAAAAAATCGGGGAAGCCCAGGGTGAAACACTGGGTCGGATGAATCCCTTGCCCTGCAAGTCCTCCAGTTGTACCCATAGCTCTCGAAGCTTGGAGGGAGCCATCCAATATGCTAGGGTGGATATCGGGGTTGTCCCGGGGTATAGGTCAATATAAAATTCTACCTCTATGTGAGGAGGTAGTCCTGGAACGTCATCGGGAAAAACGTACGCATACTGATCCACCACTGCAGGTAAGCTCAGACTCCGTACGTCAACTGCTCCAAGGATGAGGCCACCCAACTGATGAGTGATGGGTTGTCCTCTCCTCTATGTGAGTCCATCCTGTGCTACAAAGTCTCCCTTCTCGCCGGTGAAGGTGAACCTGCTCCCATCGTTGCGAACAAATCGCACCTTGCGCCTAATTCAGTCGATCTGAGCATGGACTGTAGATAACCAATTCATGCCCAATATGATGTTGTAAGGCCTCGACGCTGCTACAAGAAGATCCCATCCGAAACTCTCGCCTCCTAGAGTAATCTCACACTACCGGCACCAGTGCTTGATCGTCGAGTCTGCTCCCGTAGGAGTATCTAGCCATAAGGATCGAGCCAACGGCTCCGTCGGAATCTTCGAGCTCCGAACAAGGGCAGCAGCAATGAAATAATGACTCGCTCCTGTGTCTATAAGAACTACAGCAAGGGTGGAATAGACACAGATAGTACCTCGAATCATCTCGGGTGCGCCGTGGTCGTAGGCCTCTGCTTCCTGAAGTTGTGTTTGTCACTGCCCGCCAGCTCCCTGGGGTCGGGGTGGACCTCCAGGTGGTGGTGGTGGTAGAGCCTCAAAGCGTCACCCACCACCTGCTGCTCGGCCAGCTCCTCTGCCTCGTCCGCCTGCTCCCTGCGGACCACCACGGTCGACCCTCTGCCTCTGCCTGGGTGGTCCCTCAACCGTCTGTTGCTCCTCCGCACGGAGGGTCGGGCAGTCACAAGCCATGTGGCCCTGCCCACCACATGTGTAGCATTGTCTGCCTCTCGAAAGACTGGCTCTGTACTGTGTGCCCCGCACCTCTGAGCCAGTTTCCTGAGGTCGTCCGCCTGAGGGTCTGGTCCGCCTGGACCCATGTGTCATTCATCGACTACCAGCTGCAGAAGACTCTGCTACGTGCCGCCCTGCGGTAGGTATCGCTGCTGATGTAGGATCAGCAAGAAAGCTCTCAATGAGAAGGGATTTCTCCAATACTCCTGCCTGTGTCAGAATCCACGGAGGATTTCTGTACAGTCGTCATCGTTGTCGCAGTCGCAGCCAGCTCTAGGGTTCCCGCACACAGCAAGCTCGTTCGAGAGGGTCCGCTCCACGAGCTGAGGGGCTGATACATCAACTGACACGAATTCTAGAGTTGATGTATCCAAAAGTTCCGTATCGCCAATAAGAACTCAACGTCACAGACGGCGCGTCAATCGGACGCCCGGTCTGAGAGTTATTGGCTTTTTCGTCCCAGGGGCCCGGTTGGTTTTTAAGTCAAAACCAACCCAACCATACTCCAACTGTTCCCAAAGCTCTAGAGGAGTAATCCAAAAGGTCCGTCTCACTAAGATGAATCCAACAAAGTTGACGGCATGTCAATCGGACGTCCGGAGCTCAAGTTATAAGTGTTTCCGCTCCGAGGGCCCGGTTGGTTTCGTGTTCGAACCAACCCGGCTAAACCCAAAGTTCTTCGAAACCTTGAGTATTATATACCGAAACGACCATATCGATCCAAGGATCGCATCTCAACTGACGGTGCATCATTCGGAGGTCTGTAGCCCAAGTTATAGGCAAAAGACCGAACAAAGTCCGTGAATAGGGGATTTGGGCCCGGTCCGACCTGGCCCGATACCCCCTAGGTCGGCCCGAACCGGGTCGACCCAACTTGGGTCCGGGTCTGGCCCAATAGGGCGTGGCCCGGCCCAGTGGGCACGGCCCGGCTCGCTTGGCCCGACCGGCGTGGCCAGGCGGCTCGACCGTAACGGCCGAGCGGAAAGGGGGGGGGGGGGCGCTGCCCCCCCATTTGGAAAACCACGGCCCCCATATGGGAGGCCCCTACTTCGGCTGGCCGGGGGTTACGACCCCCGGTTCCTCATTCGGCCGGCCTGGCTGGCTGGTCGTGCTGCTGCCGCGGGACCCCGCGGTCCCGCCCTCCTGCTCCGGCGCCGGCGGCCGGTAGCTGGTCGCCGCTCCCTACACTGCCGTGGCCCAAAGTCCGTGGCCTTGGTCCGACCGGCGTGGCGCGACGGCACCACGCCCCTCCCTCGCGGCCCCGCTCCAGCTGCAGTGTCTTCATGGTTCCCCGGCGTGGCGCGACGGCGCCACGCTCCTTTGTCGTGGTTCTCTCGTTTTCGCGCGGTGCGATGACACCACGCCATCTCCGTTCCAAACCACAACGAAGGACATCAATAAAAAGGAATGGGGGTCAGTTGTGTTTGTGCGGTCCGGCCCCCTCCCATTAATCGATAGCATGCGGCTAAAAGTTAATCGATGAATGCCCAAAATTATTCATGACATAAAACCAAACCCCTACCTCGAAGAAAAGGTTGAACGAAGGTTCGTCGCGGAATTGAACATCGCGGAAGAAGGCGTCGCGGAAGGAGGATCGTCGGCGTCGCGGAGAAAAGATTTTTCGGCGTTGCGTCGTCGATCTCCGAGGATGGCGTATCTCACCGGCTCTGAAGAGGGAAGAAGACGGTACGATGAACTCCCCTTTGCGGTGACGGAGTTCTTCATCGAAGGCTCTGCGTTCTTCGAATTCTTCGTCATGGAAGAAGAACTTCAAGACTTAGAGCAAATTCTCTCCAAAATCCTCTCGCACAACCAAAACAACACTAATAAAATAAGCATTGCCTTATTTTATTACTCACTCCAAACGTTTTGAAATTCAAAATTGAATCATTCAATTAATTGAATTAATTGAAAAGTTTAAACTTCCCAATTAAAGAGGCGTTTAATATTTAGTTAAACTCAAGAGTTGACTTCATTAAATGGGGGGTGCGGGTGCATTACCAAATTAAAAGAGGGGGTTGAGTAAGTGAATAGGTGGGGATCGTGTGGGCCCCACCCCAAAAATATCCTACCTAGTGAAGTAGGATATAGTGGGTCCCACTCCAACCACTTAGATTAGGTTAAACTACTTTAAATAAAATAAAATTGGTTGCACCATTTTATTCTATTCTTTTACTTAACCCAAAATTTTAAGTACCACACCCGAGCAAACACAACTCCAGAAAAGGTGTTCCTAAGAAATTACTGGCACTGCGATTCCATCAGTGCCCTCAGAATTCGATTCCGAGCATCGGTTCAAAAGTTAGGAAAACTCGCTCGTTCATTCACTGAACGTACCCGAGCTAAACTTTGGAAAATGATTCCGGGCACACCGGGCCTCGGAATCAGGTGTCGTCGGAAACTGCGTTCTTGTAAAATCCCAAAGAAAATTAAGAAAAAAAATTCCCTTTAATTTTACGGGTCTTTACAGTTTATCATTCTAGAATAAATAATATTGATGTAAGACATCACTTTTTGAGAGATCATTATAAAAAAGACGATATAACACTAGAGTTTATTGGTACTAAACATCATCTTGTTGACATATTCACAAAGCCATTGAAATTTGAAAGAATGAATTACATCAAATAAGAATTAGGGATGATTAATTTTTGGGGACCTTGTATTGATAATCCTCTATTTAAACCAAGTATAGTTGCCACACCGTTAGGATGAACAGGCTGTTGATGTCTCACATACCTTTGTCAAGCCAAAAAAAATTCATGAAGACATATATGTATGTTTAGAGTGAATCCATAGTTGTTCCAACTGTTTCACCTCTCATACCACCTATGGACTCTTCACCCTCTCCTGGTACCTCTATTCCACCTTAGACTTAGTCTAAGTCATTTTATCAGGATTTTATCTAGATTAATCCTATCATCATAGAGAATATCCATCCTCAGGCTTCAACCAAACCAACCCTTTCCCCTTCTATTCCTGAAGCCATTATACCTCATACCTTGAGAATTCATTCAGATCCTCCAATCTCTCAGCCTCCATCCACTAAACCTACCATTGATCCTTCTGAAAAAGGAAAGGATAAATTAGATTCCAAGGAGTAGTGTGGATCACTTTTTTATAGGGCTGATTGACTATACTTTTGTTGTATTCCACTGACTGTACTTTACATTATTTATGAAATTCACTGATCTTGAAATTCTATCTGTGTGTTATGTATTTCTCTTTCTTGATTTCTATTCCTTCCTATCTTTAATATTTTTGATAATCCCAAAAGGGGGAGAAAAATAAAGGTGTTATTATTATTATTTTTTACATCTCATTAAGATGAAGGGGGAGAAAAGATAAAGGGGTATAAAATAAGACTTTGTTTATTTTACCTCTGAACCTTATATCTTTTTTTTTGAGAAATTTCATTTTCTTATGAAAATAAGTAATGGTATATAGTAAGTGGAATTATTATATTAATCATCAACTAATTTTACTTTATAATTCCATGATTTTTTATCATCAAAAAGGGGGATATTGTTGGCCCATATAAGATTTTTTCCCATAGGAGATTGTTGGGCCCTCTTTGGTTTTAATGGTTTTAATAATAAAAAATAATGTCCAATCATTTTAATCATGTTTATATATACTAAATCATGTTTAGTTATGTTTAGTTATGATTATATATGTGTCATTATATGTTTAATACATTCTATTGACATTCATTTTTTAATATAGTTAAAATAGAAAATTGGCTAAGTATGAGTCACTGACACCAATAAACAAAATGACTCACTGATAGTTAAGTATAACTCACTGATAGATGACTCACTGATAGTGAAAATGTCTCATCAATATAAAAAATGTCTCACTGACAGTTCAACTGAGACACCGAAATAGTAAATGTCTCACCGACAGTTCAAATGTCACGCCAACAGAAGAAATGTCACACTAACAGAAGGAATGTCTCACTGATAGTACAAACGGACTCACCAATAGTCGACTCACTAGGAGTAAAAAATAGACAACAACAAAAGTAATGAATCAACGATAGAATAAAATGATTCACCGACTCATGGATATACTGATAGAATGAATTTCCAATAGAATGAGTCATTGATACCAACAAAAGGATTCAATGATAGAAGGAGTCACTGGCAGAATGACTCACCGACAGAGGAGTCACCGATAGTCTGTTAAAATTTTATTTTATGTAGAATTATCTCCAATGGTCATATTTGAGTGTTTTAATGTTACTGATTTAATTAATTCTTTTTTCAAAAAACATTAATGATTATTTCAGTGGACAGTATGAGGTAACTTCACAATATTCTTGTCGGCTAACACTAGACACCTAAAATAAGATGAAAGATTGGCGCATGAGCTGCATAGAAGAGGAGAACAACAGGAGAAGAACACATGAGTAGAGATACTAGACTAAGCCGAAGAAAACATGAATAACTCTCGTTTATACTAGTTGTGAACTAAAGGAAGATTGTTTTGCACCAAAGATTCAATCATCCCTACAGCAAACAAACACTAAGGAGGAGAATCCCATCGTCCTGGAAACCAGAACACAAAGCTCCAAGGACACTCTGTTTCAGTGTATGTTTACAGAAGAGGACTCAAACCTCACATCTAATACATTCAAAGAGTCCAAAGTTTAATTTCACAACACACAGAGCCTTATAAACTCTATCTCTTTATTTTCTTCTCTGTTGTGTGAATTTTTAATTCATTTCATGTAGTGTGTGCATCTGTCGGTTAAACACACATTGTCTCCTGCACTGAACTAGAGGATTCAAGATATCCTCACACAAACATCTTTTTTTACTTGTTATATCCCACATAGAATTGTGGTAGAGGTTTTGTGTGACCTATTTGTCTTTAGTTCCCATGTAGAACTCTGGTAGAGGTCTTCTGACCTGGACAGTTTTTATACTGTTGTGTAAACCCTGATCTAGGGTGTAGATAATATATATATATATATATATATATATATATATATATATATATATATATATTCCTTGGTGGTAGGTGATTACCAAGTGAAGTGTATTAAGTCTTGACTTGAGACTGAACCACTTGTTTTAATCTTCTATGTTTGCAAATTTAGTTTACTATGTTTTAACTCATATTTCATAAAACTAATTTTCACTTTGATAGTTAGTCTTGAATATTATTTATAACTATTTTGGATTAGTAAATTAGTTTTGAAAGTTATATAAATGTCTCATATTGTTATAACTGATAATTAATCAATCTTATGAGAAATTAATTGAACAGTCAGACTATTGCAAATTTACTACTTTTATTAACTAGAATGTGTTGTTTTTAAATTGGGGTATTCTTTCAAATAAAGTTTTTAACAGAAATTTTTATAGGAACTCAATTCACCCCCCTCTTGAGTGTCCTACTCTAACCAACACTCATTCATGAAACCCTATATACAAGAGGTTTTTTATTAATAGTGTGGGTACGGATGGTTTAGTGGGGATACCATGACCTCAGTATCAATACAAACATCAAAACCATATCAATAGAAGAGTAATAACTAAATATTGTATAAAGAGACTAAATAAAAACAATTCTATAATAGATAAAAAGTTAAGTATCACATATTCACACTATTAATAACCAAGGACCCCCAATATAGCTGGTCAAACTAGATTATACACAGAGTAACAAATAAATAAATAAATATTCCACAAAATCACTCTAGATTCAATATCATCACCACCTTTTTACACTAAGATATACCTCCTTAGCTCCCTGTCATTGGACCCTTTCCCTTTATCAAATCCCTAATCATGAAGTTTGCATATACATTGAGATTACCATTTAGGGTGTGATTGTAAACTCAGTAAGACACCACCAATTCATCCTTAACCCAAGTGAACATGCATAAGAGGTGTATGCCATAAAAATAATTAAATTTTTAAGAAAACAACAATCAATCATCTATCAATTAGTCTTACACTAACCAATACACTGTGAACTCCAACCATAGCTTTGGATTCACACTGGAAAGAAATTCATAATGGAAGTCATGATCATGGGATAACCACAAGGCCAACACATATATCCTTAAGTATCCACGTGAACAAAAATTATCAGGTTAGTCTATAAGTCCATTGATCCCCATCCCTATAATGGGACAGGACTTAAGTCCATCATATACTAACTTTACCGTCGGGTCACAAAGACTTTATATCCCAACACTTTCACAGGCCAGGCCTCAAGGTATTCAGACCCTTTTGTGTGTCTCATTCCATCATCATCATTATCACATGTCACACATGCTCCCCCTCTAAGGTATAACCAAGCCACAATGGTCTACTTGTCACTTTCTACTAGAATCAAAACCTACACATGCCATATATTCACACACAATAGGGAATAACATGTATAGGTAAAAATATAAAATATCAAGAATTATTCTTAGTAGAAACTCACACACACATATGCACATGCGATCATAATCAAGCATGGTCTTATGTTCTACACACACATGTGATCAATATCAAACATGGGTCTGATGGACTATACACACATGCACATGTGATCAATATCATGGAAACAAATTTTTATAAGGGATATACATGTTAATGAAATTCCTAACTTAAAAGTAATGGAACCCAAATGAAAATAATCACTACCCATAATTAGCCTCACATGCCAATTCCCCAACAGTAGACATTATAATGAATAGTTCTATAGTTAGTGAAAAATCTAGAAGTAAAGGTGTTCAGTAGGTCAAAATTTAACTAAATATATTTCATCAAACTAGAAAAAATTTCCCTTAATTAATTACTCATCATAGAATGAAAGTTTCATGCATAGTGCATGACTAAAGACCCTTCTTAAATGAAGGACAGAGAGAAAAACTAAGAAGAAGGAAGGAAACCATATAACTAAAGAGGAACTCACTTAGAATTGCTAAGAGTTGATCCTATAATATTGGGAATAAAGATAAGATATTAGGGGCTAGAAGTTTTCTTGAATATTCCCAAGATTCATCCAGGGTTTAATAAGAAAGGATGTGAAAGGGTAGGTTTCAAGGGGTCTTAGGAATTTATAAGAAATCTAGGAAACAATTATCACCACATAGTATATAGGTCCATATTACAATGGGTCCCAAATTAGTAAAAACTAAAGTTAAAAGGAGATGTCCATATTGTAATGGTTCATATTAAAAAATTGTTGGAATCAATTTTTTGATCAATGGTGGGATCCTATAAACTAGAGAAAGGGACCATGATGCAATAGTGATCAGTACAATACAATTTCCAAGACATCACAAGAACATTATTCTACAATCACCATCCATGGAGAAATTATACTAAATTTGGTAGAACTAACCTAACTCCACCTTTTAATCCTTCACACTAAAACTAATTATCTATTCCACAACTATTTCAAACAAAAATGACTATTAAAACTTATTTCTATGCCACAATTTCCCAACCACACCATATATGGGAACCTGTGGCTGGATTGGGTTGACTATACTACTATGATGCCACTGATCGGTGCTATATGGGGCATCCATGCATCCGTATATTCGGCACATCAGTTCAAACATTGGGGTGTGGCATCCTAACCATGTTGTGGAATCCAATTCCGTCTCAAAATCAGTATAATTTCCCTCTTTATCCTCTAAAACTAACCCAATTCCATTCCTTAAAACACAAACAAATCAAACTCAAAATTATATAAAAATTAAATCCAATAATTAATCCATAACACACTTTATAATTTCAAAGGTCTCACAAATCTCCCCATCTAATTAATTCTCATCCTCAAGAATTTCCTCTGGTGGTTTTTCTCAAAAAACTTGGCTCATTGAGCCCAAACATCAGACTCTTACTCCCATGTCTCCTTTTGGATCAACCCATACTTATATAAGACTTGAAATAGTGGTACTATCTTTCCCCTAAACACTTTCTCGCTTTGGTATATAATCTATACTAGTTTCTCTACAAGTGATGCATATAGTTACAACTCAACATCCTTACTTTAGATCACATGTGTAGGATTAGGATCATACCTTTAAAGATGGGACACATGGAAGACATAATTCATATCTCTATATCATTAAGAAAGGTCTAATCAATTATATACTATTCCAAATTGTATGATGATATCAAACAGTCCCACAAACTATAGTGGTAACTTATCTTACCTCTACAAATGATGTTTCCCCAACTAAGGTGACACCCACAAGAAAACCTGGTCACCCAAAATGAACTCCAAATATCATCTCCTCACATTGACATATGATAATTTTCTACTTTGATAGATAACTAAAAACTTACTGATTAACTTCATCCTCTTAGAGGTCACCTACACTATACTCAACCCAACAATAATCACCTCACCCACCTTATGGAAACATAGCGGCGAGCGACATAGATGAACCTAAAGAGCCTCAAAAGGTTCCATCTTAATTGAATCATAGAAACTATTATTATACATGAACTTAAATAAGTTCATATGATCATACCATTATCCCCTTAAGTCTAGTACACATGCCTAAATCATATCCTCCATGACCTAGATCATACTCTCAATTTAACCATCAGTATATGGATGATACATTGTACTCAGTTTTAACTGATTCCTAAAATAATTCTATAATCCCTACCTAAAACATGACATAAAATGACTGACCATATCTGATATAATACAGTAAGGAACTTAAAATAGTTATACAATCTCTTAGACATAAATCTTTCCCAACTCATATACTGAGTCAGTTACTCAGATTAGTAAGAAATGTGCCACTTTCATTATCCAATCAACAATCACCCAAAAAAATATCAACTTATCAAGGTCCCACTGTGATGAAACCCTAGTAAGTGGCATCCCATCTAGAGTAAGGTACATCATGACATGATAAGGGAAGGTTGTTTTAGGGTGGATAAATCCCTATAACTAAAAAATGTAAATTTACCAAACCCCCCTGCTCGATTTAATTTTCCCAAACCCTCATTTTCTCCCCATTCTAAAATTTTTTATGTCCCTTTTATAATAAAAACCCTCTAACCTTCTATATTTACTCTTTTTTTTGTTTTTAACCAAGGATAATCAAGGGAACTCCAAGAAAGTGAATTTTTCCATCTTACCTAACTATATTATTCCATTATTCATGGTATTCATCCTTATCTTTGGCTATATCATCCTAGGATTTATTATTCTTAACTTTTAAGGATTGGGTTTTTATGTTTAGTTATTATAGATTATGATAAAGGATCTCATCTCCCTTTTTGAGTGGATTCTATTCATTGACAAGTGTTTACATCAGATTAAGGTAGGTGGTTATGTGCTCTTCCTTTGTTGGTTGAACATTTTATGCCTGATTCTAAAATATATAGTTTTCAAATGCCTTATAAGTTTAAAATCATTTCATTTATGTAAAATCCCAATATTTTATATGTATTTCCTTTTAAATAAACTTGAGTTACTCTATATTTTTCTTTACATGCAACCCCCACTCTAAATGAACCCATGATATTTTTTACCTTTATAGCCTAGTAGTTAGATTGGCGGGTATGAATATGATTAATAAAATTATGAAATATACATATAATGGTTTAGGATAATAAAAAAATTTATTTAAAATAACTCAATTTCAATAAAATCATTTAATGATTAAAAGATCTATTTTTCTAAGAAATGTTCTTTTCTACATGTTAAGTATTTATAACTAATCAAAGTGTATGTATCACTATTAAAAATGATTTTAATGAAATATATTGATAATTTTTATTAATAAATTAATAATCATCCATAAATTAGTCATTTAATGGTTAATAATGAAGATAAAAACATTTAAAAGTGAAAAGAGTTAATTTTAATAAAATTGTTTTTATGTGTGCAATGTGTTTTTATCATAATAAATTAAATAAATCATTAATGGTTAATATTTTTAATTAAATGTAAAGATTATATATTTAATAAAATATCTTAAAATTAATTTTATAGTTTTTTCTAGGAAAAGGATGAAATTAAATTCATTTTTATGCATAAAAATGCATTTTTTCAAAAAATGGTTTTTGTTTTGTGTGTTTATTTTAAAATTAAGTTTCACCATTATTGAAATTGAATTTGATAAAATTATTTAAATATTTGGAATTAGAATTTTAAATTTTTTAATAATTACACTTTTATTTTTGATCATAATGAATAATAAAAATAATAAAAATTTGTTACCATAGTTAAGGTTAAAATGGGTTCACTGGGTGGGTGGGTGGTGGTTTGGGGATAAACTAAGTGATAAGGGTAATAATGAAACATAAAAATGTTTAATTTTTATTTTTTTGAAGATATTTATACCCTATATTATCTTAACTTTTAATCCTTTTCTATTTTTATATATTATACTTTAGGAATACATTAATTAAATTTAAATCTTTTAAGTAATTCCAAGTGTGTCCTCTCCTCACTTATAATTGGGAACCTCCTATCCTCCTTTATTCATGAATTTTTCCTTATGGATTTTCCAATACCTACCCCAAAACCTTTCTATATTCCTTTCCTTAATCCTATATCCCATGGTATTTGCCTAAGATAAATATTTCAAGGCTTAAGGTGTAAGATGAAGGGGGTGTCTCAAAAAAGAGGTATAAATCTTAACCGAGATATTTTAATTTTATTTATTATTATACTTCCTATAAATATATTGTATCTATCCTAAAAAACTAATTCAATATCATAAATATAAAAAGATTTTATTATGATCATTTAAAAACTATTTTCCACCTCCTTTACATCAAATACTAAATGAAAGTATCACTCATGAGTACAACTGGACTACAGCCTCCACGTAGAAATATAATTAATTTTCTATAACTGACTCACATTGAGGGTAATAATGATATATTTTATAAATATATATGATATATATGATATAATTATTATTATATAATGATAAAATATTATTTATCTTCCTTTACTTCTTTTCATTAGAAAATGAAAATAGTGTTTATGTGTACATACGGACTACCGTCTCCATTAATGGTGTAACTCATTTTTCTATATCTAACTTATATGGATGGATATAAATATTTATATACTTAATATATATATATATATGATATTTATATAATTTTTAACATTATAGAGATTATTTAACCATTATCTATGTATAAGGACTAGACTGCTGAACCAAAACTTACATGGAAAATGAAACCGTTAACACCTGAAAAGAATGATTTTAATAGAGAATTATTAATAAATGAGTGTTAAAATATTATAATTGGATCATATATGATATTATAAGTGTTATATGGTTATATTATATAATTATAATAAATTTAAATTTATTATATAGGAGGTCATAGTTCTTATATATCAAGTCAGACTTGAGGTAATGGTTTTACGTTACAATCTCATTTTTTATCGAGATTGTTTATGTTTAAATTTTTTTTGATGAAATTATATGATCTATCTCTCATAAATATCATGTATTTTCTTATAATATATTTATTTATATTTATTAAAATTTTTAATTTCATTTTTATTTCTCTAAGTACTCAAAATTATGAAAGAATGTACTTAAGGAAAACCGATTTTGTTTCTCTATTCGGTTAGAAATATTTTTATTCCATGTATGCATTTTCTTTAAAATGTTTTAAATAATGTTTTTTTGTTCTATAATTATTGATTAAATTTATTTTTACCCATTTTTTACTTTATATAAAAAAATTTAAAATGAATATTCTTGTTATTTTCCAAATGTGGTGCTTTTTACCAAAGGTGTGCACAAAATCATTATTTTAACATATACCACACGAACAGATTTTACCACCACCAAGAATACTATTTGATTTTAAGATTCCCTTAAAATTTTAAAATTTTTATCTTCAAATAAATTTTTTTTCGTAATATTTTGTAAATTTTTATATTTTAAATAAGTTATTTAAAAATAAAAAGGGTATTTTCCTCAAGAAATGTTCTGATGATATTTTAAATGATTTTTCATCTATGATAACATCATTTGATGTTAGTTATGATTCATTGGGGATATGTTCCTATGATACCATCCTTATTATTTCTTTTTTATGTTTTATGATTATGATGATAAAATATTGATGAAACACAATTTTTTTCTAAGGGTTAAGCTATGATGAGCTGATAAATTTTTTTACGATCTTATAGAATACATATGAATAGATTATGATTATATAAAAGGTGGGTCGGTTATATTGATCCAATGCATTGGTTAATGATAATTTTTTATGATCTTAAATGGTATACAAGAGGTTATCCCAAGTCCAACAAGGGTACATAGTAGGTTATCTCAATCTTGAAGTAGGTACACAGGTGGTTAACCCAAGCCTAACATGTGATGAATGTCTTCATGGGTAGCCTTGGAATAATATTTCTATGATTATGATTATACTAAACTTTAGGCAACTATTTTATGAAATGTACTTATTCTAATATTATTCTATTATGTATCATGTTCTTTGATTTCTTTATGATTTGTGTTTTATGAACTTCCAAGATCTATTCCATGAATCATGATTATGATCTATAAATTTATGGATGTGGTTTTAAAATTTTGAGTGAATGTTATCATACCCTTATTCTCATTTTATGATTAAAATTTTCCATTCATTTATATATCTCATGTTAAACCTTACTTATCATCTAATATCACCCTTTATTATGTTCCATTTTTCATAGGATATGAAGAAAGGTTTCAAGCACGATTCATCTATGAATGTTGATAGTTGTGAAGAACTTAATGGGAGATAATGTAGATATTTTGTGTACCAGTTGTTTTTTATATTAATTTATAAATACACTAAATCTTTACAGTTTTGGTGAGTATCATAATGATATGTAATGAATATTCATTTAATAATATTTAATATTTATGTATGTAATGTTTGTGTTTACTTAGTTGGTATCCGAGAAATGTTTAGTTATTTTTGGAAACTAGGATGAGGAAACTTTAGTGATACCCCTTAGGATAATCCTAAGTATAGGAGAATATCCTACGTCCTATTAAATAAAGGAGTGTTGTTTTCCTAGAAAATACATCCTTTTTTAGATACTGGAATTTGGATGCAGTTATGGTACAGATGCACCTAAGGGTATAAACTCTGAAAGGGGAATATTGGGTATTAAATCATTCATCACTGATGCATGATGAGTGGTATTGATACTTCATGCCTGGATAGACACTCCTAGGGGGTATTCTTGGGTTAATTCAAATTTTCTATATGAAACATTATAAAGGATTTGAATAGATAGTGACCATGTATGCCTTAGGTTAAATCTAAGGTTTCATAGATTTAAAATTATGTGTCATTATTTATACATCCTATAAATTATTTTCATGACTATATAGATTATCACTATGATTATTGTTTCTAAAACTATGAATTTTGGTTGTATTTATTGGTTAGAACCATAATTAACCATGTTTACCCTAAACATAATGTAAAATGTGATGATTTCCCTATTGAGAAACTAAATGTTATGGGATATGGAATGTAAAATCTTGTTATTATGATTAATCAAATGTATTAATCCATGAATCATGTTGTGCTTCCAAATAAGAAAAGGAGGGAGAAAAGTTCAATTGAGTCTTTCATGAGGAAACATCCAACATATTTTATTGGGTCTATTGATCCACGAAATAATGAGAAATAGATTAGTACCATTGAAATTATATTTTCCATTCTGAAATTATTAGAGCATGAAAAAGTTATTTTGACTTTTTATAATTTGGAAGGTGAATCAGATCAATGGTGGACTTTTATCAAGAACATGAGGAATAAATAAGAAATTAATTATATATATTGGTATGAGTTTAGAAGTTTATTTTTCATCAAGTAAATTCCTCTTAATATTTATATGAAAATGGAGAAGTAATTACTTGAGCTAAATTAGAAGGATGATGAATCCATTATTTCCTATGATGCAAATTTTACAAGACATGTGAGGTATGATTATGAAATTATCATCCAAATTGAAATCAATATTGATCAATTATTTAGTGGTTTAAAACCAATTCTTTTAATGTATTTATCCATAAGATACTTTATTTTATATGTAGAAATCATTTGATGTGATATCAATATAGAAATGGAGATCAGAGTCATCCATTAATCTTATAGTTTTTATAATAAAATAAGGATGTAAGTTAAAGGAAATTATAATAATAAAATCCATAGAGGGAAGAAGGAAATTATTCCTTTATACCATAAGTGTGGAAAGAAACATGTAGGAAATTGTTTTAAGGAGACTATTAAATGATTTAAGTGCAGAAAGGAAGGTCATCGGGAAATAAAAAACTGAAGTGGTGGGAAGAAGTTATCTTATGATGTGAATGGAGAGAAAGATCTATATAATACACCAACCACACTGCAATGATTAAAATGTAAGGAGTATGGTAATTATGCTAACCAATGTTAAAATATAAGGGTTAATGGTGATGATAGATAGTAACAAATTCGCAAGCCTATAGACAATTGGAAATATCATGTGATCTCTATTATCTATGTGGGTTAGGAGAAAGATGTGGTGCAAGGTATGCTTACCATTAACTCTTAAAATACCAATATCTTATTTTATTCTAGATATACCCACTATTTTATATCTGGAGAATTTTATAAGTGTCTCACATTACCACCTTAATGATTAGATGTTGAATTAATAGTGTAAACTCTTAATGTAATGATGATCACATCTCGAGTCTGTGGTTTTTCTTTAGTAGGAGTTTATGGGAAGGGTCTTAAATATCATTATTTTTATTCTATTTTTTCTTATTTTTGTAATGGATTATATTTATATATATATATCCCATACTAATTTATGAGGAATTTAAGTTAAATTTTATCTTCTAAACAAACCTATGATCATTTATTGGTGTGAGGATAAATATTAACATCCACTGGAAATTACATCCATTATATATGTCTTGATTTCTATTGAAAGGGGTACTTATCTCAAATGGTTGGGAAAAAATTAAAAATCAAATATATTCTTATTTTACATGAGTTAGTTAATGTATTTATAGAAGAGTTTTCTAGTATTCCAATTATGAAGTTGAGTTTTCAATAGAACTCATACTTGGTGATACACTTGTTTCAAAGACTCTATATAGAATGTCCTCGATTGAGTTGGGAGAATTGAATAAGAAACTCTGGTAGATTCTTGATAAGGGGATAATTTGGAAAATTTTATCACCATGTGGTTCAATTATTCTTTTTATTAAGAAGAAATATAGATCAATTCGACTATTCATTGATTATCAAGAAATTAGAAAGATTACAATCGAGAATAATTATCTTCTACCCCATATTGATGATTCATTTCATTAATTATGTTGAGGTAAATATTCTTCTAAGATTTAAATTTTTTTCGATGCTATCAATTGAGGTTAAAAGGTGAATACATACCCAAGATAGCCTTCTATATGAGGTATCGAAACTATGAATTTATAATGATTCTATTTGGTCTTACTAACTATCTCACTATATTCAT
This sequence comes from Viscum album, assembly GCA_963277665.1. Lineage (NCBI taxonomy): Eukaryota > Viridiplantae > Streptophyta > Magnoliopsida > Santalales > Viscaceae > Viscum > Viscum album. The sequence goes on from OY728161.1 coordinate 1,424,236,301, forward strand.
GGATTTAATGAATAGAGCCTTTAGAGATTACCTTGATTTGTTTATAGTGGTATTTACATAAGATATTCTTATATATTTCAAGAGTAAGTATGAGTATGAAAACCATTTTATAATTATACTAAAGACCTTGTTGAAGGATAATATGTATGAAAATTTATCAAGTTTGAATTTTGGCTATAAAAAGCTTCATTTTTGTGTCATATAATCTCAAGCAAGGGTATATTGGTGGATCCATCAAAAATAAAAGTTATTGAACATTGTCCTAGACCAAAAACTATGACTAAGATCCATTGTTTTCTTTTATTGACTATATATTATATATTATTTTTAAATAATTTCTTATGACTATCTAATATACTCACCAAGTTAACTCAGAAGGGAGTCAAGTTCCTTTGGATAGAGAAATGTGAGGAATATTTTAAGGAATTAAAGATAAGGTTAGTAAGTGAAAATGTGATCACACTACCTTGTGGTGAGGAAGGATTTGTGATTTATTTTAGTACATTGAAGAAGTTTCTAGGATGTGTTGTTATATATAATGATATGGTGATATTTTATACCTCATGCTAATTAAAGTTTCATGAGAATAATTACTCAGCCCATGAACTAGAGTTAGCAGTAGTAATATTTGCATTAAATATATGGATAAATTATCTTTATGGGGAAAGGTGTGGAATATTTTCTAATTATAAAAGTTTAAATTATATATTCACCCATAAATAGTTTAATATACACCATCTAAGATGGTTATACTTGATTAAAAATTATGAATTCGCAGTACAATACCACCTTGGGAAAGTGATCAAGGTGGATTATTATTTGATTTGAAAGAATCATTCTATATTATATATAATAAGGATCACAAAAGATCAAATATTTTATGATTTTCAAAGGATGGAACTTTAAATATTGAAGTAAGGGGATAAATCTTATCTTTCTCAAATGAGTGTTCAACCATCTAACCATGTAAAGATTAATGAGGTGCATAAGGATTATTTAGTGTTGTAAAAGAATATAGAAAATGTTATTGAGATTAACCTTGATTATGATGGAATGATAAGGTTTAGAAACCAAGTATGTATCCCACCAATAACAGGCTTGAATAAGGAATTGTTGGATGAAGCTCATATTTAATCATTCTCTATTTATTATAGAAGTATAGAGATGTATGGATATCTAAAAGAGTATTTCCAGTGAGATAACATGAATAGAGATATTATAGAGTATGTATCTTAGTGATTGGTATGTCATAAAGTTATGGCTGAGAGATAGAAGACTAAGGGGACGTTGCAACCATTACCCATACCAGAATGGAAATAAGAAAACATCACTATAGATTTCATCACCAGACTCCCCAAAACGTCTAAATTCTATAATGTTATTTGGGTTGTAGTTGACCACCATATGATGTTAGAAAATTTCATTACAATTAGAGAATATTTATCTCTTGATTAGATTAATAGTATATATACTAAGGAAGTGGTAAGGTTGTATGAAGTACCACATTCTATTGTATCTGATTGAGATCTAAGGTTTACCTCGAAGTTTAGGTGAAGTCTTCAACAAGCTTCAGATGCATAGTTATGTTTTAGTAAAAATTATCATCCTTAGATATATGGTTAGTTTTAGAGGACCATTTAAACCCCATATGATATAATTATATCTTGTTCTATGGTTTTCAAAGGTTTTTGGGATCAACACCTTCCTTTTATTAAATTATCTTACAATAATAACTTTCACTTGAGTATTCAAGTGGATCCTTATGAAGACCTTTATAGAAATAAGTGTAGAAATATGACATACTAAGATTAATTTGGAGAAAAAAATATATTAGGACTTAATATAGATGAGGAAATTATGTAGAATGTTAGAACCATTCAATAACACATCAAGGAAACTTAGATTCAGTATAATAGTTATGTTGACAATCGCTGATGAGATATGGAATTCAAAGTTGGTGAGAAGGTTTTCCTACTAATTTATCCATGGAATAAGGTTATGAGATTCATAAAGGAGGTAAAATTAATCCATATATATATCTTCCCTTTATAGATTCTTGATCATATTGGGATGGTTTCTTATCTTTTGGTGCTTCCACTAAATCTCTCTCAAGTTCACGGTGCATTCCACGTATCACTCCTGAGGAAGTACATACTTGATCCTTTACAGGTACTAAACTCATAGGTTTTACCAATGGTGAATGAAATTTTCTATGAATAAAAATTAGTATAAATATTGTATCATAGAGATAAAGTGATATGAAACAATACTACTCACCTGGTTAAAGTTCTCTAGAGGAATCAAAAATTTAAGGAAGATATATGGGAACACAAGGATCTGATAAAGTAGATATATCCTCAATTATTTGTATTAGAGTAATGAAATTTATAGGGTATAATTCATTTTTAATGGGTTTATATTGTAACACCCTAATATTTTGTATGTATTTCCTTTGAAATAAACTTGAGGTATTCAATAGCTTGATTTACACACAATCCCAAGTCTAAATAAACTCATGATATAGTATATCTTTATAACTTAGCCATTGGATCAGAGGGTATTAATTGTATTAATAAAATTATGAAATATACATATAATGTTTTATTATGATAAATAATGTATTTATAAGTTCTCAATTTTAATAAAATCATTTAATTATTAAAAGACCTATTTTTTAAAAAATCTATTTTTCTACATTTTATTTATGTATAACTAAAAAAATTATATTAATCACTATTGTAAAAATATTTTAATTAAATATATTTATAATTAATATTAATAAATAAATAATCATCCATAAATTATTTATATAATGGTTTGGAATAATGATAAAATCATTTAAAGGTAAAATGAGGTATTTTCCATAAAACTATTTAATATCGTAATGTTTTTTTATCATAATAAATTAAATAAATAATTATTGATTAATGGTCTTAATGAAATATATAGATTATATATTCAATAAAATATTTTAACATTCATTTTATAGTTTTTACTAGTAAGGTAATGAAATTAAATTCATTTTTATTCTTAAAAATTCATTTTTCAAAATATGATTTTCATTGTGTCTTTCACGTTTATTTTAAAATTAATTTGTTCCAAATATAGAAATTAAATTTAATAAAAAAAATTATGTATTTGGAATCATAATTTTAAAAAAAAATTAATGAGGTCATATTAATTTTTTGTCATAAAGAATAGTAAAAATGGTAAAAATGTGTTACCATAGTTAAGGTTAAAACTAGTTTACTGGGGGGGGATTAAACTAAGAGATAAGGGTAATAATTACACATAAACATGTATAATTATTATTTTTTGAATCTATTTAGACCCTATATTTTCTTAAATTTTAATCCTTGTCCATTTTGAATCATTATAATTGAGAAATACATTAATTATATTTAAATCCTTTAATTAATTCCAAGCGGGTCCTCTCCTCACTTATAAAAGGGAACCTCCTATCTTACCTTATTTGTGAATTTTGAGCCTTATATACCAGCTAATACTTACCCCAAAACCTTTATATATTTATTACATTCATCATATATCCCCTTCTCTTTTCCCAATACCAATATTTTAAGGATAAAGGTGTAATCCAAAAGAGGTCTCTCAAAGAAGAGGTATAAATCTTAACCGAGATCATTCAATTTCATTTCTTCTTATATTTCCTAAAAATATACTATATATATAATAAAATAACTAAAATAGTATTATAAATATACTGAGATCTTATTATGATCATGGTACAACTATTTTCTTCTTACTTTCTATCAAATGAGAAATGAAAGTATCGCTCTTTTGTACGTGTGGACTACAACCTCCACGTAGCGATGTGATTCATTTTTCATCACCACCTCACATTGATGGATATAATAATGGATTTAATAAATATATATATTATATTTATGATATTATTATTATTATTATTTAATGATAAAATATTATTTCACTTTCTTTCCTTATTTTCATTATAAAATGAAAACAATGTTCATGTGTACGTACGGACTACCCTCTCTATAAATAGTGTAATTTATTTATATATATATATAACTTTAATAGATGGTTATAGATTTTAATATAATTAATATATATAATATTTATATCATTATTAATATTATATAGATAATTTAATCATGATCAAAGTACAAGTAACAAAACTGCCAAACAAAATACTAAATGAATAATGAAACAGTTAACACCCAGAAATGAAAATTTTAATAAATAATTGTTAATAAATGAGTGTTTAAATATTATAAGTTAAACATATATGATATTATAAGTTTGTATATAGTTTTTCTATATAATTATAATAAATTTAAATTTTTTATAGTGTTTAGATCTCTTAAAAATAAAGTCGGACTTGATGTAAGATTTTTATGTTACAATCTCATTTTTTATCCAAATTGTTTATGATTATATTTATGATATTGAAATTATATGATATATCACTCATAAATATAATTTTTTATTATATATGGTTATTTTAATAAATTAAATTTTTTATTTTAATATTACTCTCTCTACGTACTCAAAATTCAAAGTAATTTTTTTAAGGAAAACCGAATTTGTTTTTGTATTTTATCGGGAATCTATTTTTTCCATGTCCAAATTTTATTTGAAATGGTTTCAAGAATATTTTTACTATTATACAATGATTTATTAATGTAATTTTTACCCATGTTTTTATTTATATAAAAAAATTGAAAGGAATGTTCTTTTCATTTTTCAAATAAGATGATTTTTACCAAAGTTGTAAACATAGTATTTGTTTTAACATAAATTGCATGAATGAATTTTCCCACCACCATGACTATTATTTTATTTGATAATTCCCATATAGGTGACCATGGATATTTTCAAATAAAATTTTTCCTTTAATATTTTTAAAATTTTTAGATTTTAAATAATTTATTTCAAAATGAAAATGGTATTTTTTAATAAATATTCTAATGATATTTTAAAGGAATTTTTCATCTAGGATAACATCCTTTGATGTTTATTTTGATTCACTGGAGATATGATCCTATTATACCACCCTTACTATTTCTCTAGATGCTTTATGATTTTGGTGATGAAATATTTATGAAATGTGTTTTTGTTTCTATAAGTCAATCTATGATGAAATGATAAATGTTTTCAAGATCTTGTGTCATACATATGAATAGATTATGATTATGTGATGGGTGGGTCTATATAAACCACCAATACATTGGGTAAAGATTAATGTTTTATTATCTCAAAGGGTATATAAGAGGTTATTACAAGCCTAAAAAGGGTACACAATAGGTTATCCAAATCCCAAATAAGGTTCATGAATGTTTAACCCAATCCTAATATGTGATTAATGTCTTGGTGGGAAGCCTTGACATAATATTTATATGATTATGATTATTCCAAGAATTATGTCACCCTTTTATAACATGATCTTATGCCAATTTTATTCTCTTTTGGCTCATGTTCTTTTATTTATTTATGATTTATGTCTTATAAACCACCAAGAATTATTTCATTACTCGTGATGTTCCCGTAAACTTATTCTAAGGTAATTATTAAAAATGATCATTGATTTATATCTCCCTTATTTACCCTTACTGATCATCTGAACTCACCCTTTAATATGTTACATTTTCCCCATGATATCAAGAAATTTTGTAAGCATTATATGTCTAAGAAGGATGTTGTTATGAAGAAATTAGTGAGAGATTATGTAGATATTTTATGTACATTTTGTTCATGTATCCAAGTTTCCAAAGACACTAAACCTTATTATTTTTGGTGTAGATTGTAATGATATATAATGAATATTCATATAATAATATGTAATATTTATGTATGCAATTTTTGAGTCACCTCAGTTGTTATTAAAGAAAGTTTTAGTTATTTTTGAAAACTTATATGAGGAAAACTTAGTGAAAACCCTTAGTATAATCCTAATCATAGGAGAACATCCTAAGTTCTGGTAAAAAAGGAGTGTGGATTTCCAAGAAAATACATCCCTACCTAGATACTGTAAAGTGGATATAGTTGTAGCACATATGCACCTAGGGATAAAAAATTTTAAAGGGGTGGATTGGGTATTAACTTGATCATCACCAGTGCATGATGAGTGGGCATAAGACTACACACCTTAATAGGAACTCTTAAGGGATATTCTTGGGTTAATTCAAATTTTATTTATGAACCATTTTGAAGTATTTGAATAGATGATGACCATGTCTAGGATAGGTAAAACCTAAGTTTTCATATATTGAAAAGTGGGTGTCATGATTTAGATATCCTATAAATTATTTTTATGATTATATAGTTTTTTACACTAATTGTTGTTTTTCAAACTATGCTTTTTGGTTGTATTCAATGGATGGAACTAGAAGGAACCATGTTAACACTGAATGTGATGGAAAATGTAATTTATATCCACCTAAGAAACCAAATTTTATGGGATATGGAATTCAAAATTTCATTATTATGATTACACAAATTTCTCAAGACACGAATCATTCTAAGCTTATAAACAAGCAAAGAAGGGAACAATATTCTATCAAGTTATTCATGAGTCAATGCACACCTTCTATTAGTGGGTCCATTGATCCACTAATTGATGAGAAATGGATCAGTACCACTGAAAATATATTTCCCATTATCCAGTTATTAGAGCATAAAAAATTTATTTTGGTTTATCATTTGGAAGGTGAATTAGATCAATTTTGGACTCTTATCAAGAACATAAGGCATCCGGAAGAAATTTAATCTATAGAGTGGGATGAGTTTAGAAGTGTTTTTTTCAATAATTACTTTCCTATTATTACTCATATGAAAATAGAGAATAAATTATTTGATCTAAATTAGAAGGATGATGAATCCATTAATACCTATGAGGAAAAATTTACAAGTCTTTTGAAGAATGATTGTAACATTATCTTCTAACCTGAAATCAAGAATGAATGATACTTAAATGGCTTAAAACCAAGAATAAAAATGAAATTAGTCATGTCACGACCCGCCTTCACCAGAAGAAGTGAAGGGTCAGCAGATTTCCAAGACCTTCCTTCTTTAAGTTGAAGGATAGATAATGACCCCTAAAACCCGCCTTCTATAGGTCCCGGAGTGGTGACTAGTACCAAGGATATGGAAATCACACACAAATTGAAGGCATTACCCTTTTTGTTTTATAGGATCAAAAATAAGATGATGAAACCCAATAACACCAAAACTGAAAGAAAAGTAAAGCCAAAAGTAAACCATTCCCACATGCATGTTCAAAAGTAAAAGATACATGATACAAGAACTCCAAAGATAAAGTACCAAAAGAAAAATGACAACAGTAAATGCCCCCAAGGTCCAAGCTAGTACGGTCCCACACAGTCCCTGAAGTCCTCCTAAAAACCTGAAAACAGTTTTATATATGTAGGGTGAGCATACATGTATACTCAGTAGGAAAAAAACTTGAAGCTCTCATGCATAAGTGGGGAGACGTACTAAAGTCCCGTGAGAAACAGACAACCAAACACTATCAAGGATTTCATCCATCCCACTCACTAGCCACACTCTCCAAATAACGCAATCAAGTAATGTATAATAAAATCACATCGATGTTTGGGTACCCCGTTCCACTTTTCCACTAATATAAGTGTTGGGAAAAACACCCTCCCCCGTGAAATGGGGGTGTTCGACACTAAGTTCTCAACTTGGGTGGGGCGTGAATAAGAAACACAAAAACTACAAGTATATGTATAGGTAGCAAGCACTCACCCAATTTACATTTTTCTTCATCTAGAATAAAGAACACAATCATTACCATGTCCAAGTCATAACTCACACCAAACCAAAACCCATTTGTCCCATACTTGTTTACATGTTCAGTAATGATGTTTAAATAAGTTTTCACACCTATTTGGGCAACTAGAAAGTATAATCATAAGCCAAGGGAAAAGCTCATTCAAACATAAACTTAAACGTTCACACCTGGTTCTCTTGTAAAGACACAACAACAAAGGATATAAGAGGCCCCTCAAAGTACTGGAACCAAGGAACACCCCAAGATGTTGCCTACACCTTCTACAACCAAAGGGGCTAGTGAGATCCCTCGAATTAATGGAAGAAAAAGGTAACCTTGAGACACTACCCCATGTCCCCCAAATTCCAGGAGCCAAAGGTTTCTCAACAAGAGAGGATCCCACCCTAATTCGTGATATAGACAAAGTAACCACCCGACCTTAAATTCACAACTGAAAGCATAACCATAGGGTATCACATCCCCACCCACATCACCCGGCAATCGGCCCATTAAAGGAAACAACCAAACCACTAACACCAACACAAAGCAGGCCCATGCCGGTATTTTCATATTTAAAATATTTAACACACTCCATGATTTCAATTTTGGTGTGCTTTAGCCAGGGTTATCATAGAAAGGCTTGATCCTGGTGATTTCAATTTATTTAGCCGAATATATGTAATTAACCAAATTCATTTACATAGCAGAGGTTCATAATCATGATACAAGCCTTTTAAACATCACCAGAGGTAAGGGTTTGTTAGTGCATAGACAAGACCACCAACGTCCTTGATTTTCAGTAGGCCTAAGCCCGCAAAATTCAGAAATCATTAATTAGAGCATCATTGATTACACCCCTCCCCCTTCATTATTTAGAATCCGTTTATTATCTTCATTAAATTTTGGTTCATCCAATTATACAGAAACAAAATCATACCCACCCTGCATGTTACACAGAAAGGAGAGACGAAGGTGAAACCCTACATGATTGACCAACGATTGAAGTTTATCTTCACGATTCACATGCCAGTAATAGGGGATGCGTGATTTGCAGGGGTGGGGCCTCGGGAACTCAAGAACGAGCAGATGAAACGATGGGAGGGTGATCGAGAAAAAGAAACCCAGGGATAACCCTTTAGTTTATAAGGATCGGGGACGATTGAGATAAAGAATGCGAAACCGCATAAGGAGCGGGGTCATGGGTTGACCACATGGCCCCACACGTCATAAAGGTCCCCGCCTTTAGGGGCGGTTTAAACCGATGCACACCTCGTCGAACATTTAATTAAATTCCATTAATGGGCGTTATTGGGCTTTAAAGGGGTCAAAATAGGGTTTAAAACCCAATTTGCGAGGAGGCGCTACTAGAAAACCCGTGGGGGCTAGGTCCACCGGTTAGCCGAGCTACCGATAGGCTGAGCTACCGGTAGCCTGTAGCTACCGGTAGATCGAGCTACCGGTAGACAGAGCTACCGGTAGACCAAGATACCGGTAGTCTATAGCTACCGGTAGACTGAGCTATTGGTAGACAGAGCTACCAGTAGGCGGAGCTACCGGTAGGCTGCAGCTACCAGTAGACCGAGCTACCGGTAGGCCTTCTACCCGTAGGCTAAGTCTACCGGTAGGCCTACCGTTAGGGGTCAAAACTTCACCGATAATCCTTGATAACTTTCCCAGACTACCCATAACACCCAACATCAGATTTTTACAAAGTAATGGACCCCCAAAAACCCGGTCCATTACATCAGATGCCTCTAAAACTATTCTCGCCCTCGAGAATCAAAACAACCAGAAGGAAAGAGAGGGTCCGAACAACCACCTCGGAAGATACCTCTCAGGAGCGAACCCCATTGCTAACTAAAAACACCTTCCCCTTAATAACGAAGAAACATACCATGTCAAACTTCCCAGTCATGTGGGTTGGGGAGTCTCTTCCCCCATGTCAAGATATTATCCGCTTTGGGTGGCACTGACTCGCCCGAACGGGTTTAATCGCATCTACCTTAATGCCTCTTGATTAGGGGTCGGATCCTCCCCTCCCCATAGCCAGGACTTTTCACACACATTCAGAGAGGAAAGAAAAACCACATATTTCATAGCCTAAAAGGTAAAACGCTCCACTACAACAAGTATAAACAGAACAGCATAAAGCTCAAAACAACTTTGGGTATTGGGAATGCATCTATACTTCCCACTCCCACGTACTCTCCTCAATCCCACCATATATCCATAACACATGAACCAAAGGAATGTTTCGCCCACGAAGCACCTTCTCTTTGCGATCCTCGATTATCATTGGTCTTTCCACAAAGGTCACATCATCCTCGACGTCCAACTTTCCCCATCCGAGGACGTGTGAATCGTCATACAGATACCGACGGAGCTGGGACACATGGAATACATCATGTATCCTCAGTAGCATCGGTGGTAACGCTAGATAATAAGCCACTTTGCCGACTTTCCGCAACACTTCGAAGGGTCCGATGAACCTGGGAGAAAGCTTACTCCCCTTGCTGAACCTCCACTGCCCACGCCGAGGGGAGACCTTTAGGAATATGTGGTCTCCGACCTCGAACTCCAAGGGTATTCTCCTGCTATCCACATACGACTTATGTTGGTCCTGGGCCGCCTTCATCCTTTCCCGTATAAGCTGAACCTTATCCGTCATGATTTGCACCACCTTTGGGCCAAGGATGTCCGCCTCTCCGACTTCGGTCCAACACACAGGTGAGCGGCATGGCCTCCCGTACAAGGCTTCAAACGGGGCCATACCAATGGTATATTGATAGATATTATTTTAGGCAAACTCTACCAGAGGCAAGTGTCGCACCCATGATCCTCCTGAGTCTAGAACGCATGCCCGCAGCATATCCTCCAAGGTCTGGATGGTGCGCTCTGTCTGTCAATCTGTCTAGGGATGGAAAGCAGTGCTAAGACGTAGCTGGGTACCAAAAGCATGTGTCAATCCTCTCCAGACTCGTGAGGTAAACCGTGCATCCCTATCCAAGACTATGGACCTTGGAACTCCATGCAACCGCACCACCTCATCCATGTACCTTTGTGCCAAAGCGTCCACTGCACTCGACTCCTTAATCGCCAGAAAGTGAGCCGATTTCATCAACCGGTCCACTACTACCCAGATGGCGTCGCATCCCCCTTGAACCCTGGGTAGTCTTGTGACGAAATCCATCGAGATGTCCTCCCACTTCCACTCGGGAACATATAGAGACTGTAGCAGGACTCCTGGAACTCGGTGTTCAGCCTTCACCTGCTGACACACTAGGAACTTGGCTACAAACTCTTCCATTGTTTGCTTTACTCCGGTCCACCAGAACTGTCTCTTCAGACCCTGGAACATCTTGGAAACTCTTAGGTGCACTGCTAGGGGTGAGTTTTGGAACTCACTAAGAACCTTGCCACGCATCGCCTCTGGAACAAATAGCTTTCCTCAGAAAAGCATCTAGTTCTGACCATCCCCAGTCCACCCTTCCAGAGCACTGCTCTGGTCAACTCGGTCATGCATCACTTCGTACTCTGGGTCTCCCCACTGAGACTCCTCCACTTGTTGTAACAGAGAAGACTACACTATCATCTAATACAGGAAAAATCTACCACCATTCGTCCTCGCATCCAGGTGCAAGGCATCCAACTCCTTCATTGCCTTCCAGGCGTCTACCGACTCTCGGACCGCATCCTTCTGCAACCTCCTACTCAAAGCATCGACCACTACATTCCCCTTCCCTGAAGTGTAGGAAATCTCGAATTCGTAATCCTGGAGGAACTCTACCCACCTTTGATGCCGCAAGTTTAGGTCCCACTGGGAGAAGATATACCTCAAACTTTTGTGATCCGTGAAGACCACAAAGCGCTCTCCGATGAGGTAATGCCGCTATAAATTTAGTGCAAAAACAACTGCTGCAAGCTCTAGGTCGTGGGTGGCATAATTACGCTCATGAGGGCGTAACTGCCTAGACCCATAAGAGATCACCCCTTTTCACTGCATCAACACACATCTGAGGCCTTTCCCTGAAGCATCACAAAACACCTCATATGCCGCCCCTTCTTCTGGTAGTCTCAGCACTAGGGAACTAACCAACTTCTCCTTCAGATAGTCGAAGGCTTCCTCACATTGCTCACTCCACACGAAAACCTGGTCCTTCTTGGTCAAGGCTATCAAAGGGGCTACAACTCGGGAGAAGTTGGGTATGAACCTCCGATGTAACCCGCCAACCCGAGGATACTACGAACCTCTGCCACATTCTTGGGCGCTACCCAAGAAACAACTGCCTCAACCTTTGATGGGTCCACAGCTACCCCCTGCTCGGATACTACGTGCCCAAGGAAGTGCACATCTCACATCCAGAACTTGCATTTTGACAACTTCCCATAGATCTGGTTCTGTCGGAGGACCCCTAAAACCGTCCTCAGGTGCTTCGCGTGGTCCTCCTCTGATCTAGAATAGATCAGGATATCGTCAATGAACACAACTACGAACCGATCCAGGTACTCCTGGAAGATGGAGTTCATAAGCCCCATGAACACATCCGGGGCGTTCGTAACACCAAAAGGCATGACTACGAACTCGAAGTGTCCATATCAGCACCTGAAGGCCATCTTCGAGATGTCACCCTCTTTCACCCTCAACTGGTGATACCTAGACCGCAGGTCGATCTTCGATAACCATCCTGCGCCTTTCAACTGGTTGAAAAGATCGTCTATCCTCGGAAGAGGGTAGCGATTCTTGATCGTCACCTGATTCAGCCTCCTGTAGTCTATGCACAACCTGAGACCACCATCTGCCTTCTTTGCAAACAATACTGGAGCACCCCACGGTAATGCACTTGGTCAAACATAACCCCTCTTCATCAGATCGTCAATCTGAATCCGCAACTCCCGTAGCTCCGAAGGTGCCATCTGGTAAGGATCCATCAAAATGGGATGAGCACCAGGCTGCAAGTCTATCCCAAAATCGATATCACGTTGAGGGGATAGAGTTGTTACCTCATCAGGAAAGACGTCCATAAACTCACTAATGATTCTTAGCACCTCCACCATCTCAGCTTCCGCTGACCCTACTGACAGATCGGCTAACAAGGAGAGAAGGGGTTCCTCCCGCCTGCTTCCCTTCTGACTGCTCTGCTCGTTGGTGAAAGTAGCACACCGGTCGCCCAAGTCTGAGATCACAACCCTTCCTCGGAAGCATTCAATGACGGAACACACAGAGAACATCCAGTCGATGCCTAGGATGACATCGTATGGCTGTATCTGTAGCAGTAGTAGATCCCTAACTGACTGATGTGGCACTATCATCAGTCTGCATCCTCGACAAACATATAGAAAAGTCGGTCTGACCTTCGACTGGTGTGCTCAGCACCAGGGGCACTGGAAGTCTCTCGGAATCTAGACCCAAGGAATGGGATAGAATGGGTGCAACAAAGGAGTGAAAAGCTCCAGTATCAAACAAGGCATAAGCAAGGGTGCTAAACAAACTGACCGTACCTCAGACGACCTCCAGCCCTGCTGGAACTGCTGCCTTTGTGGCGTGCAACTGTCCACGCCTAGCTCCTATGCCCCTCATCTGTAGGCCACCTCCCCGACCACGTCCTGGTCGAGGTCCCTGAGGAGCACCCTGAGGTCGGCCTCCTCCTGCAACGTCTGCCCTCGGAGGAGCAGGAGCTCGCTGCCCCTGCTGCTGCTGCTGGAAGTGCCTAGCTGGAAGCTGCTGCTAGGGCAGGTGTTGGGCCTGTCCACCACCATCGTATTGTACTTGGTCTGGGCACTGATTCTGGAGATGTCCATGGATCCCACAGACGAATCACCTCAGTCCTGGGCCCTAAGGGAAAGGGCGAGGACCGGGGGACCGAAACTGGAACTGCTGCGCCCTGCTCCCTGCTGGTCGGAACCTAGAGGGTCCCGATGCTGGAGGTCTAGTGATGACAGCCTTTCCCTATGACGGGCCTAGCTGAATCCCCTATCTCAACACACCGACCAGCGTGTGCATCCTCTCCACCACCTCTGCCTTCTTCTGTACCTCCAAGTATGTCGGCAAGGTGAAGGGGGTAACAGCGTACTGGAGGGAGGGTCAGAGCACCTCCTCTAAACGCCTTTCCCGAGACTCCTCATCAGGAAAGAGGTCTGGAGCAAAATGTAGGAGGTCCTTGAACTTGATCCCAAACTCCCTTACTGACATACTCCCCTGATGGAGGGAGAGTAGCTCCTTCCACTTCTCCGCTTTCATCATAGTAGAGAGGAATTCTGCCCAGAACTCCTTCTCGAAATCAGCCCATGCCACCTCAGCCTCTCTCCTCTCCCCCAGGTAAAGCATCCACCACTGACGCGCCGCTCCCCACATCTGGCTGATGGCCATAGAAACCCAGTACTCAGTCGGGGCCCGAATCAGGCCGAAGGCTATCACCAACTCCTCTAGCCAGCTCTTTGTCTTCATGACAGAAGTGTTTCCCTCATACTTCTTGAGGGTCTGTCGCTGGAAGGACCGAAGTGTCTTCTACCACTGTTCGTCCTCCTCCTCTCGATCAGCTCTACGCTGATCGGCCAAGGTAGTTTCCTGGGCCTCGATTTCCCGCACCACACGTGGTCGCCTCCCATGTGCCATAGCTGCAAGGTAAACAAGGAATGCCTAAGCCCAAGTAGTGCAGAATATTGTTCTAAAAAAAATTTCTTAAACTTTTTATTGATTCCAATTCACAAACCACCCATGAAACACAAGAACATAAGTCATTATTATGCATGTACCTTTCCTAGGGTCTCTACCCTACAATCAGTGTGGCCTCACTTGGTCGTTCGGTAGGTCCAGATTCCTTGCATCGGATCACGGGGGGGCCTAAAATCTCATTTCCTAGCCGGTCTTCCCTAGCCTAATTCATGCACCACAGTCACCCAACACTATTTCCCTACCATCCCATTAAATCCTTACTACGTATAAATCTAGACTCTATCCTATCTCTCTACCATCGCCTCTGATACCATTCTGTCACAACCTGCCTTCTCCAGAAGGAGGGAAGGGTCAGCAGATTGCCAAGCCCTTCCTTCTTTAAGTTGAAGGAGAGATAATGACCCCCAAAACCCGCCTTCTATAGGTCCCGTAGTGGCGACTAGCACCAAGGGTATGGAAATCACACACAAATGGAAGGCATTACCCTTTTTGTTTTATAGGATCAGAAATAAGATGATGAAACCCAACAACACCAAAACTGAAAGAAAAGTAAATCCAAAAGTAAACCATTCCCACATGCATGTTCAAAAGTAAAAGATACATGATACAAGAACTCCAAAGATAAAGTACCAAAATAAAAACGACAATAGCAACTGCCCCAAGTTACGAGCTAGTACGGTCCCACACGATCCCTGAAGTCCTCCTGGAAACCTAAAAATAGTTTTATATATGTAGGGTGAGCATACAAGTCTACTCAGTAGGAAAAAAACCTAAAGATATCGTGCACAAGTGGGGAGATGAACTAAAGTCCCATGAGAAACAGACAACCAAACACTATCAAGGAGTTCATTCATCCCACTCACCAGCCACACTCTCCAAATAACGCAATCAATTAATGTATAATAAAATCACATCAATGTTTAGGTACCCCGTGCCACTTTCCCACTAAGAGAAGTGTTGGGAAAAACACCCTCCCCCATGAAATGGGGGTGTTCGGCACTAAGTGCTCAACTTGGGTGGGGCGTGAATAAGAAACACAAAAACTATAAGTATATGTATAGGTAGAAAACACTCACCTAGTTTAGGTTTTTCTTCAACCAGCCTAAAGAAAACAATAAGTACCATGTCCAAGTCACAACTCACACCAAACCAAAACCCATTTGTCTCATCCTTGTTTAAATGTTCAGTAATAATTTTTAAATAAGTTTCTGCACCTATTTGGGAAACTAGAAAGAATAAGCACAAGACAAGGGAAAAGCTCAGTCAAACATCAACTTAAACGTTCACACTCGGTTATCTTGTAAAGCCACAACAACAAAGAAGATAAGAGGCCCCTCAAACTACTGGAACCAAGGAAAACACCAATATGTTTCCTACACCTTCTACAAACAAAGGGGCTAGTGAGATCCCTTGAAGTAATGGAAGCAAAAGGTAACCCCGAGACACTGCCCCGTGTCCCCCAAATTTCAGGAGCCGATGGTTTCTCAACAAGAGAGGATCCCACCCCAATTCATGATATAGACAAAGTAACCACTCGACCTTAAATTCACAACTGAAAGCATAACCACAGGGAATCCCATCCCCACACACATCACCTAGAAATTGGCTTGTGAAAGGAAACAACCAAACCACTACCACCAACACAAAGCAGGCCCATGTCGGTATTTTCAGATTTAAAATATTTAACACAATCCATGATTTCAATTTCGGTGTGCTTTAGCCGGGGTTATCACAGAAAGGGTTGATCCTGGTGCTTTCAATTTATTTAGCCGAATATACGTAATTAACCAAATTAATTTACACAGCAGAGGTTCATAATCATGATACAATCCTTTTAAACATCACCAGAGGTAAGGGTTCGTTAGTGCACAGACAAGACCACCAATGGCCTTGATTTTCAGTAGGCCTAAGCCCACACAATTCAGAAATAATTAATGAAAGCATCATCGATCACACCCCTCCCCTTCATTCTTTAGAATCCATTTATTATCTTCATTAAAGTTTGGTTCATCCAATTCTACAGAAACAAAAGCATACCCACTCCGCATGTTACACAGAAAGGAGAGATGAAGGTAAAAGACTACCTGATTGATCAACGATCGAAGTTTATCTTCACGCTTGACGTGCCAGTAACAGGGGATGCGCGATTTGAAAGGGTGGGGCCTTGGGAACTCAAGCACGAGCAGATGAAATGATGGGAGGGTGATCGAGGAAAAGAAACCCAGGGAGAACCCTTTAGTTTATAAGGACCGGGGATGGTTGAGATAAAGAATGCGAAACCTCATAAGGAGTGGGGTCGTGGTTTGACCACATGGCCCCACACGTTATAAAGGCCCCCGCCTTTAGGGGCGGTTTAAACCGATGCACACCTCGTCGAAAATTTAATTAAACACCATTAATGGGCGTTACTGGGCTTTAAAGGGGTCAAAATAGGTTTTAAAACCCAATTTGCGAGGAGGCGCTACTGCAAAACCCGTGGGGGCTAGGTCCACCGGTTAGCCAAGCTACCAGTAGACTGAGCTACCGGTAGGCAGATCTACCGGCAGGTTGGAGCTACCGGTAGACAGAGCTACCTGTAGACCGAGCTACCGGTAGGTTGCAGCTACCGGTAGACCGAGCTACCGGTAGACCGAGCTACCGGTAGTCTGAAGCTACCGGTAGAACGAGCTACTGGTAGACAGAGCCACCGGTAGACAGAGCTACCGGTAGGCTGTATCTACCGGTAGACCGAGCTACCAGTAGGCAGAGCTACTGGTAGGCTGCGGCTACTGGTAGACCGAGCTACCGGTAGGCCTACCGTTAGGGGTCAAAACTTCACCGAGAAGCCTTGATAACTTTCCCAGACTACCCAGAACACCCAACATCATATTTTTACAAAGTAATGGACCCCCAAAAACCCAAGCCATTACAAGTCATAAGGGACTTCAATAGGTATGAATAAATCATTCAATGTCCTCTCAAGGAAGAAATGGAGATCATATTCATCTATAAATCTCATAGTTTTGATAAGAAAATAAAAATGGTATTTAAAGAAAATTATAATAATTAAAACCATGGAGAGAAGAAGATGATTATTTATTTATTCAAGAAGTGTGTAAAGAAACATAGAAGAATTTATATTAAAAGGAATAGTAAATTATTTAAGTGTGTGAAGTAAGGTTATTAGGTAATCAAATTCTGTAATGATGGGAAGATGTTAGTTAATGATGTGAATAGGGAGAATGCTCCAAAAAATGAACTATCCACACTCCATTGTTTCAAGTACAAGGTTTATGGGAATTATACTAACTAGTTCTTGAATCTAAGGGTTAATAATAATGATTGAAATCAGCATCCTTTTAATCCCATAGATAAAGTGAAATATCATGTGATCTATATTGTTGAGGTGGGTTACGAGAAGGAAGTTCTGAAAGGTACACTTATTATCCACTCTAGAACTAATAATTTCTTATTTGATTCAAAATATACCCACAATTTAATATTTGAAGAATTTTTTAAGGGTATAAAATTACCACATCAATGATTAGATATTGAATTATTAATGGAAACTCCAAATGAAATGATCATTTCATCTCAAGTATATGATTCTTCTCTGATATAAGTTTTTGGGAAGGTTATAAAATCTTCTTATTCTAACTCTAATTGAATTTGATGTTATTTTGAGTATGGATCAGATTTCTTTATATAGATCCCATATCAATTTCTGGGGAAGGTAATTCATAATTTATATTCCAATCCAACTTGGGATCATTTATTAATGTGAGGATAACTATGAACTTACAATATATATTACATCTATTGTATAAGTCTTGATTCCTATTCAAAGGTGGTATTTATCATATATGGTTGGGGAGAAACTCAACATTGAATATATGTCTATTTTATGGTATTTTTTTGATGTATTTTTTGGAAGATTTTTCTAGTCTACCTCCAAATAATGAAGTTAAGTTTTCAATATAACTCGTACATAGTGATATAATTATTTCAAATACTCTATATAGAATGGACCTGATTAAGTTACAGGAATTGAATAAGAAATTCCAAGATATTCTTGATAAGTTAAGAATAAGTATCATTTTCCCCATATTTATGATTTGTTTGATCAACTGTGAGGAGCTTAATAAATTCTGCATTCTATCAATTGAGGGTTAAAAGTGAAGACGTACCCAAGAAAACCTTATTTATGATGTATGAACTCTATGAATTTATAGTGATTCTATTTTTTCATATTAATTCCCCCATGATCTTTATGGACTTAATGAATATATCCTTTAGATATTACCTTGATCATTCTGCGGTAGTATTTATAGATGATACTCTTATATATTATAAGTCCATGGAAGAGCATGAAGATTACATTATAATTTTAATAAAGACCTTAAGGAAGGATAATATGTATGAAAAATTTAACAAGTGTAAATTTTAGATATAGAAAGTTTCATTTTTGGATCATATAATCTCAAGTGATGGTATATCAGTGGATCCATTAAATATATAAGTTATTGAATATTGACCTAGTCCAACCACCATGACTGAGATCTATAGTTTTCATGGATTTTCTAGATATTATTGATATTTATTAAAGAATTTATCATTGTTATATAATCCACTCACCAAGTTAACTCATAAGTGAGTCAAGTTCCTTTGGACAGATGAATGTGAGGGGAATTTTAAGGAAATTTAGAAATGGTTGGTAAGTGAACCTATGCTCACACTACCTTTTAGTAGATAAGAGTTTTTTATTTACAGTGATACATCAAAGAAGGGGATGGGATGTGTTCTTATGGATATTATATGGTGCTATATTATGCCTCATTCCAATTAAAGTTTCATGAGTATAATTACCTAACCCATGACTAGAAGTTGGATGTGGAAATATTTTCATTAAAGATATAGAGACATTATAATTATGGGGAATGGTGTGACATATTTACTAACTATAAAAGTCTAAAATATATATTCACCAAGAAATATTTGAATATGTTTCTGATAAGATTATTGAAGTTTATTAAAGATTATGACTGATGAATACATCAACACCCTAAGAAAGATAATAAATTGACTTGTGATTTAAATCAAAATAATCATGTTAACTTATCAATGATGAGGATCACAAAAGATCCAATATTCTAGTATCTGAAAAGGATAGACCTTTAAATATCGAGGTAAGGGGAGAAATATTATCTTCCTCAAATTAGTGTTCAACCACCTATCCATATGAATATTAAAGAGGCACAGAAGGATGATGTAGAGATTCAAAACAGGGTGAGAAATATTCCTGAGTTTAACCTTGATTGAGATGAAATGGTAAGGTTTAATAATAGAGTATGTGTCCCACCAATACCAGACATGAATAAGAAGTTCTGTGACAAATCATATAGTTCATTATTCTCTATTAATCCTAGAAGTAATAAGATGTATTGATATCTAAAAGAGTATTTCTAGTGGGATAACCTAAAAAGAGATATTGTAGAGTATGTATCCTAGTGATTGGTATGTTAGTAACATAAATATGGGAGATAGAATTCTAAGGGTATGTTACAACCATTGCCTATACCCAAACGGAAAACATAAAACATCACCATGGATTTCATTACCAGATTCCCCAAAACATATAATGGACTTAATGCTATTTGGGTTATAGTTGATTGCCTTAAGAAGTCAGTACATTTCATTGATATCAAAGAAGATTTATATCTTGATCAATTTACTAGGATATTCATTGAGGAAGTGGTAAGGTTTCATGGATTACCGAATTCTATTATATCTGATCAAGATAAAAGGTTTACCTCGAAGATCTAGAGAAGTCTTCCGTAAGATATGGATACAAAGTTGTGTTTCAGTACTTCTTATCATCCTTATATAGATAGTTATATTGATAGGACCATTCAAAGCCTGTATGATATACTGATAACATGTTATATGGATTTCTAAGGTGGTTGGGATCAACACTATCCTTCTATAAAATTCTCTTCTAATAATAGCTTTCACTTGAGCATCCAGATGGATTCTTATCACGACCTCTATAGAAATAAGTATATAATTCCAACATGATGGGATTTATTTATAAAAATAATGATATAGGGACATAATATAGATAAGTAAATCATAAAGAATGTTATATACAATTAGAAACACATCAAGGAAGCTCATAGATGATAAAAGGGTTTTGATGAAAACCGCAAATGAGATCTGGAATTCAAAGTTGGTGATAAGGTATTCTTGTGGATTTCTACTTGAAATAATTTTATGAGATTTAGAAAGAAAGTAAAGGTAAGTCCTAGATATATTTTCCCTTTAAATATTCTTAATTGAATTGGTATGGTTTCTTTACCTTGGAACTTCCAAAAAATGTATCTCAAGTTCACGATATATTCTATGTATCTCTCCCAAGGAAGTACATACTCGGTCCTTCACAACTACTGAACCTAGAGGCTTCACCACTGGAGAATGATCTTTCCTATAAATAACAACTAATATAAATATTTTATCTTAGAGATAAAGTTATGTGGAACCATTCCACTCATGTGGTTAAAGTTATCTAGAAGAATAATAAATTCAAAGAAGCTACATGAGAACCTAAGGGTGTGATGAATGAGAGATATCCACATTTTTTTGTATCAAAGTGACTGAATTTAAAGGTAAAATTCATTTTAAGGGGAATATAATGTAAAACTGTAATATTTTATATGTATTTCCTTTGAAATAAACTTGAGGTATTCTAGAGTTTACTTTACCCATAACCTTGAGTCTAAATAAACATGTGATATAGTATACCTTTATAACCTCACCATTGGATTGATAAGTATGAATAAGATTAATTAGATTATAATATATATATATATAATGGTTTAAAATGATAAAGAAAATGTATTTATACGCAACTAAAAAAGAGGCCTTTAATAGTTCTATAATAGGTGTTTATTAGTGCTAAAAAAGTGATGACTACTATAGTGCGGTTAAATGCCCTAAGATTTTATCAGCGCTAGAAAATCACAGATAAAGGGGTGATTTATTATTACTTTTATTTAGAATTGATAAAGGGAACCTTTATCATAACTTTTATGAGCACTGATAAAGGCTTCTTTTATCAGCGCTCATAAATACACTGATAATTGAGTCCTTTATCTGTGTTATTAAATGCACTGATAAAGGGGTAGAAACAAGGTATACTGCATTGTGATATATCAGAACACTACATCACCAAAAACTAAAAAATCAAATAAAAATAAGTATAAGATAAAAATGATAAGGAAATTAATTAATTAATAGTATATATAATGATGAGAAAACAATTTAGGTTTGTTTACTAAGTTTTGCCGATGTGATGCAAATTTTAAACTAAAATGACACTTAAATATTGAAAAGATGAAGTTGAGTAATACTGGTCATACTATGTGTCATATTGGGGTGTGTATTATTCCTACACATCCCAAATTACTTACGGATCATTTTCCTAAAGTATCAAAACAAGATGAATGCATTTCCTTGGTTTTGAGTATGTCACTTGTGTTTTTTACTAAAATGCCATTTTAAATTGGAAACAAAAAATTTAAGTCATACCGGTCACATCATGTATGAGTTTAACATGAGACTAATTCCTAAACTTTATAAATGGATTATGAATTACTTTCCTAAATTATCAATAAAATTTGATCATGTTTTCTCAGTTTTTAGTGAGTGGATTTTTTTGAACTAAAATATTAATTTTAAATTTATAAGAGACATTTTAAGTCATACCAGGTACATAGTGTATCAGATTGAGATGGAAAAAATACTACACATAAAAAATGACTTATTGATCATTTTTATAAAGTATCAGAACAATAAAAATGTTTTTTCTCAATTTTTAGTATGTCAGTTGTCCTTTTTTACTAAATTTAATGTCAATTTTAAATAAAAAGACACACTTGGAGTCATACTGGTCACAATGTGTGTTGGATTGAGGTTTGAATGATTCCTAAACATACTAAATGACTTATGCATAATTTTAACAAAGTCTAAAAACAATAAAATTATGTTTCCTATGTTCTGAGTACATCACTTTTTTTACTAAAATGTCATTTTAAACTGGAAACATGTACTTTGAGTCATACTGGTCACATCATGTGTGGGTATGATGTGAGACTGATTCATAAACATAAAAAATAAATTATGAATCTATTTTATAAATTATTAATACAATCTGAGTGCATTTTCTTGGTTTTTAGTGACTGATGGTTTTTGAACTAAAATGCCAATTTTAAATTGATAATAGACAGATTAAGTCATATCAGGCACATCAAGTATCAGATTGAGGTGGGATTAATTCTTACATATCAAAAACGACTTATGGATTTTTTTTCCTAAAGTATAAAAATAATATGAATTCATTTTCTTGGTTTTTATTATGTCAATTGTCTTTTTTACTAAAATTAATGTCAATTTTAATTAAAAAAAATGAACTTGGAGTTATACCAGTCACACCATGTGTCAGATTGATGTGTGGATGATTATTAAATTTCCCAAATGACTTATGGATAATTTTACTAAAGTTTCAAAAAAAATTGTCTATGTTTCCTTGGTTTTGAGTATGTCACTTGTTTTTTTAACTAAAATGTTATTTTAAACTAGAAACACGCACTTAGAGTCATATCGGTCACATATTGTGTGGGTTTGATGTGAGACTGATTCCTAAATTTCACAAATGAATTATGAATAATTTTTCTAAATTATAAATATAATTTGAGTTAATTTTATTGTTTTTTAGTGAGCATTGATTTTTAATTAAATATCAATTTTAAATTGATAACGAACACTTTAAGTTATATCTTGCACATCATGTATCAGATTAAGGTGGAGATGATTACTACACATCATAAATGACATATGGATCATTTTTTTAAAGTATCAAAATAATATGAATGTATTTTATTATTTTTGAGTATGTTAGTTGTCTTTTTTAGTAAATTATGTCAATTTTAAATACAAAGATGTGCTTGGATTCATATCAGTCACATCATATATCAGATTGAGGTTCGGATGATTACTACATATCCCAAATAACTTATGGGTCATTTTAATAAAGTATCAAAACAATAAAAATGAATTTTATCATTTTTGAGTATGTCACTTGTGTTTTTTACTAAAATATCATTTTAAACTAGAAACACGCACTTTGAGTCATACCGGTCACATATTGTGTGGGTTTGACATGAGACTAGTTACTAAACATAAAAAGGTAATTATGATTTTTTCCATAAATTATCAAGATAACCTGAGCATGTTTTTTTAGTTTTCAGTGAGTGATACTTTTTGAACTAAAATGTTTCTTTTAAATTGATAATGAGAACTTTAAGTCATATCAGGCACATCATATATTGAATTGAGGTGGGGTCGATTACACATGTTAAAAATAACTTATGGGTTGTTTTTATAAAGTATCAAAACTATCTGAATGTTTTTTCTTGGTTTTGAGTATTCCATTTATGTTTTATAATAAAATGTCATTTTAAACTAGAAACATGCACTTTGAGTCATACCGGTCACATCGTGTATGTGTTTTACATGAGACTAATTCTTACACATAAAAATGAATTATGAATAACTTTCATAAATTATTAAAACAATATGAGTGTGTATTCTTGGTTTTCAGTGAGTGGCACTTTTTTTTATTAAAATGTCAATTTTAAACTGATAACGAACACTTTGAGTCATACCGAACACATCATGTATCAAATTGGGGTGAGGCTAATTAATACACATAAAAAATGACTTATGGGTCATTTTACTAAATTATTAAAATGAACCTAATGTGTTTGATCAATTTTGAGTATGTCAGTTGTCTTTTTTAGTAAAATTAATGTTAATTTCAAATAAAAATACATAGTTGGAGTCATACCAGTCACACAGTGTGTCATATTGAGGTGTGGATGATTTATACACATCTCAAATGACTTATGGATCATTTTTCATAAAGTATCAAAACAATTAGAATTCATTTTATTGGTTTTGAGTATGTCACTTGTGTTTTTTACTAAAATTTCATTTTAAACTGAAAACACATACTTTGAGTGAATCGCCCTTATTGAGATCATGATCATAGTACATGAGTGAATCATCCTTTTTAATGAAGTCATTTATTCTTATAAAACAGTAACCATTAGTGTAAACCTATCAATATTCATTGATTGAACTAAATGAAATATTTATATATAAGTTTTTATGGGAGATAATAAAATCTATCCTATCCTTTATCCATTATAGATAATACAAACTCCATGATAAACCTTTTACCTTCTTTGATGGAAAAAAATTCAATGTGACCCATTATTTATTTTTAAAAGACACTAAACTCCATTATAAATTGTTTACCCCATTTTGGAAGTATTAAACATTAATATAACCCTTTATAGCGCCCAAATGACATTGAAATATAGTACATCCATTAATTCTTCTTGGATTATACTATAGATTAGTATATCATTTTCAATATTCTAGGTGATGATAAACTCTAACATAACATCATAATTATTTGTTTATCAAAATGGTGATATCCCTATTCTCATGTATTTTTTATTGATAATGGTGATGAGTTTTTTATTAATGATCTTGTGAACATGGATCATTTTATATAATGAATGTGCGCATTCATATTTAATATTGATTTTATGGATTTAAAAAGAATTTTTAATATTATATCATGAATCTAATTGATGACCGAGTAGCCCAAATAATTTCACCACCCACCAAATTGAAACCACTATACTGTTATTTTCTAAAAATTCATGATTCAGTTGATGAAATTTTGTATTTATTTATTTTTTTAGAGTTTTTGGATCAAGAAACTAGCTTCTTTTTCAAAGGGGTGTTCTTTTGGATTTTTGGTCCTTCATGATTTCATGTGAAGTGGTTTTTTCATTTTCATGTATTTCTTCATAAGGAAATTTCTTTTCATTTGATTTCATGTTTCCTTTGACATCATCCCTCCTCGATGACCATGATCTCTCAATGATGGTTGTCTTATAATAGTTCTCTCATACGCCTACTGGCTTTGGTGGTTGATTACACACATATTTATTCAAACATTTGAATTGTATTATATACTTTTTTGATGATTGGATTGGTTTTGTATGACTCTCAAGTGACTATTAGATCCACTAATAAGACCCTTTCTTTGTAGTTCAGAGGATTCATGGTCAAGCAACTCCATCTGTTTTTTTATTTTTTAGTTTATTCTTGGTGACGCATTTCTTTCACACTTCAGTAATATTTGATATTAGTTGTAATGTGATAATAAAAAATGCAGCCTATGATAATCAGTTCGAAAAAACAAGTGGTGTTTTTTTCTGAAAAAAATAATCCAATTAAATTCTTGTATAAAATCACTAAATAAGTGGTGAAAAAATCAATAACCCACCTAAAACAGTTGCACAATGGATCTTATCTTAAGTGATAAGTGTTGTGCACACATTTCAACAATTTTTCTCAAACACAACCTTAGTATGATCCTCATTCTACTCCATTTCCTAATAATTTTATTTTTTGTAAGCTGGTGCTTCATCTCCTCCTTCTCCTTAGTCTTCACCACTGCCTTCACCTCCACCCTCGCCTCCACCTCCACCTCTGCCTCCACCTCTACCTCTGCCTCCAACTCCACCATTTCCCAACAATTTTATTTTTTTCAGGTCAATGCTTCTAAAAAAATTTATTTACTCCATTATACTTGTCATTTAGAAACATATCAAACATAATATATAATAATTATGACACTAATGATTCATACCACAAATATATTTCTAAGTTCATAGCTCGTACTAGATCACAAACATAGCAAGTAATCACCTAAATTTATTGTCTACAGTTATTCTAACAACATGTACATTACCCACTCATATCTAAACAAATTTACTTCTTCTATTGATTATAAATTTTGTCATAAATCTTGATAGTACTAAGAAAATATAGACAAACAAATAATTAAGAAATATATTTAATGAAATTTTAATTACCTTTAGAAATTACCAATTGGTGGATTTTGGTATTTTCATGATTTATGATCTCTCTCATAAATTTTCAAACATAATATCCATAATTAATTTCATTATCTTGTTTCAGACACTACAGAAACATTGACCAAAATAAGTAATTTTTTTGAAATATGTTTTTATAGTTAAATATTTCTATATACACCTTAATTTTTTTCTATTTGTAGTAATCCATAGGCTTTATTTGTTTAGAATCCAACTTCATTCCATGATTTATCCTACATTTAGCGACCTCCCTATCATAAAAAATCTTGTTAAAACACATACTAAAACATATAATTCAAATTTTATCTATAAAATGTTGATTTTAGTGTATTAAAAATTCACAATACACATCATTTGTGGTCAGTAAGTTGGATATCCATGCATTGGATCCAAAAAATAAATATTCGGGGTATCAAAATTAACTGTGATCAACATCCAGTGTTGACTAAAAACAAAAACAAATAAATAATGAAATAATTAAAAATATATTTTATGTGATTAGATTTTAGAGTTTTACCTCTACATTTTAGGCATCAAAAAGTGTTTGTTGTATGATATTTTTTGCTTAAACACTTCGATTAGATCATCTCTTTTCTTATCAATTTCTTCTTTATTCATAGTAAGTTTTGTCGTATAAATGATATAGGGATTATTAAATCAAAATCATGATTTTAATGGTTTTACATTTATATAGTATTAATATAAACACCTTTAGAAAATATGAATAGTTATTAACATTAATAAACATATTAACTCGCTATTTTGGCATATGTATTATGAAATTGTACCTTATGTATGTATTCACAAATGAGATGCTTAGTCATTCATGCTTGAGAATCTCATTTATAGTCTCGATACCAATTATGTATGTCATGAAATTTCCATATAATAATTTTTCATATGTAATGTAAGACATATTTCTATTTTAAAATGTGGTATCTACATGAAGTTGTAATGATAATAAATGTTTCTCTAGAACCGGTGGGGAGAAGGTAATCTCGGAAGTTTGTTCTTATTTCTTAGTTGATTCACTAGGTTTTCTTGATCTGACCTTCCATTTCCCCATGTCTATATCCATCTGTAATATCATACCTCACTTCAAAACTTTTTTCATCAAATATTATAGGTTTTTCATTTGAAAAAAATTGTTAAATTCATACCTCATGTATCTTTATAAGATTAGAAATCCATGTTATGAAAGTTCCAATAGAAACTCAGCAGTCATCTCATGATCCAACTTAATCCCCGCTCTCATGTGATATTTTGGGAGGTCTTTATGGTGTAGATTATCCTTCAAGATATTATAAAATTTACCCCTCATAGCAAGGTGGTGCATGGGTTTTAATAGATACAAATGACATAAAATTGTACCCTATATAATTTTAGTAGTATAAAGTTATCATAAGTTTTTTTATTCTCATTTAGGAGAAAGAGTAATGAAAAAATTGATTACCTTGAGTAAGGTGTGTGGTTGGGGGAAATGACTAGCCTCAAATCTAGTGGGGCCATTTTGTTCATGTGTGGATCTTTGTTCCACCACCAGTTTGCTTTGATTCTTTATTATACATTGATTTTCTAAACCAGACTGAACAATAATATCTTTCAATGAGTCTATTTGTGTCTATAATCATATCACCATATTATATGTATCTTCATGTGGTTTTATATTCTCAAAATATATTCAAGGAGATACTCCAAAACCTAATCCTCTAATGCAACCATACTGTTCTGGCCGCTTTAAAGATACTGAAAGTAGTTTTTCTTTTGGTATGGTCATTATCGATTCTTGTGTCTAAAATATATAAATAAAATATGAAAATAAATGGACATTTTTATGTAATATTGTTATAAATCATAATAAATTATAATTATTTCATACTTACAGATGTTTCCCATACTTTTGTTGTGTTTTCATCAACTATTTTACCCTCTTTATTTATGCGAGCCTCCTTCCATAGAACATGGCGTGGGATGGAAGTGGATTCGGATTTTGATTCATCAATATACATATAAAAAATGAACATATGTTGTTTTATATCACATAAAACTTTTATTGTTGATTTAAAATACATACCAATTTCTTATCTAGTAAATCATACCCCATCCTTGCTTTACAATAAGGGTACATTGGTTTTGATGCATGTTCTTTATTTGAATCACCCTTTTGATGTTTCATTAATTAAAATTTTTGAATAAATTGGATAAAATAAATAATGTAAAATAATATATTATCGACTAAAATACACCTGAAATTATTTCTCATCGTGACGATTGATGAAATAAGTCTATGTTTCCTACTTTATAGTGTGTGTGTGTGTATAACTAACTTGTGGGTGGAGATTTACTTTCCCCTTTGCATCCCTAATATGTAACTTCATAAGAAGAGTCTGGAATCCTCTATGAGCTTTTCCATAAACCATTAAGAAAAAATTCTTATGGAAATATCCTAAAAACTGATTTTACATGGAATAATTAAAATTAAATCGATGTTTCATTATATAATTTTTCAGTAAAATAGAGAAAGTATATCATAACATTATAATTATATATTTCCAAAGGATTTATTTCGTTACAGGTTTGACGTGACACCATGAATCAATATCAATTGCCACATTCATCCTCATTGTAAACCCAATATAACTAATAAACATTGACTTGATGGGGTCAATAGGTTGGCTGTGTTGATTTCAACCAACCTCAAATTGTATACCCTGACTTTTTTCCTTGATAATTTTATTCAACACCATGATTCTACGTTGTTGTTTTTTTTCATC
Organism: Viscum album; assembly: GCA_963277665.1. Classification (NCBI taxonomy): domain Eukaryota; kingdom Viridiplantae; phylum Streptophyta; class Magnoliopsida; order Santalales; family Viscaceae; genus Viscum; species Viscum album. Next base: position 1,424,265,533 of record OY728161.1, read on the forward strand.
AACATGTTGTTGATACCATAATAATTCTATAGTTTGATCATCAATAGTTTTTTCTTCCAGGAGATTGGTAAAATCATCATGTGCAGAATACATTGTCTACAAGACTAGTTAAACATTTAATTTGTCATGAATTACAATAATATAAACATAGAGGAAGAATTTGAGAAGGGTTTCATGCATGATCTATTGAAAACTTGATGAACTCTTTAACTCCATATTCATAATATTTTTTCAAATGATTATAGTATCCATTTTAAAGAAAATGGGTAATTTAATTTAAGAAAATAATTACTCTGCTATGGTAGGTGTTATCCTTCGAACTCATCCAAAGGTGAAAGTTATAAACAACTATCATCCTCATCAGATTCATTTCTTGAAAAGTTATTATTTCATTTTATTGCTTGAGACTCATCCACCATATCTTTTGGACATGCACCTATGTTTCTTTAACTACTCTGAGTAGTAGTCATCTCATACTTGATATAAATTCTTATTGATCCCATTAATTACAAAAAAGAATCAACCATGTGTAAATTTGTATTGATCCCATTAATTAATTTTGAATATATTTGTCATAAATATAAAATTCAAATTAACTTATATATTATCTAACTTCATAATCATTAACTTGAATCCTAATGAATTATGCACTCATCCTAGAACAACATATATAGAAAAAAAAATGTTATACAAATATGATAATCAAAATTAACTACCATAATTTCATGATTATTTCCAATCCTAGATCACCAAAAACTATTCATCTATTCCACTTCCCAATCTATAATTATCTCATCCTCCATCCATCCAACATTAAGATATTTTATTTATAAAGTGGTCTGAATCCCGAAAAAGTCACAGGGGGCGAAATAGTGAAGTCTGAGAGAATCGGCCATTCCAAGACTTAAACATTCATGGGGAAGGGACCTAGTGGTGGTAAAAATGGTACATGAATTTACCAGAGAGACACAGGAGGCCAGGAAGTCTGCAACCATATTACCCTCTCACCACATGTTGGAAATATCCATGTGATTGGAAATCAAGTTTCTACATTTGTGAACAATATAGATGATAGACCAAGGGATTGGGATAGCCTTTGTAATAGACCCTTGGAGAATGGAGGAGTCTATCTTCACTCCTCCAAGTGAGATATTGTGAGAAAGGCATAGTTCCAATCCCTTATTCATGGCCAACACTTCACCATGGAGAGAGTCACCAGTTCCAAAAGAAGTACTAAAGGCAAAGATGACAGATTCATCCTGGTTGCGGACAACCCCTCCCCCTCTCATCATACCATTGATGAAAGACCCATAAATATTCATTTTGAGACCAGGAGGGGGAGAAAACCATTGCACCCATTTTCCCTGTGAAGGAGATATGTGAGTGATTCCAGGTGAGGATTTACCCTACAAGATCCGGCGAAGGGAAGGGGAAGTTTCCCAGTGCTTAAACAGAGGATTGAAGTCAACAGCTAAAGAACAAGCCTGAATGAGAATAGCCATGTTCGATCTGTTCTTCTCCTCATACCACCACTTGTTCTGAGCATTCCAAGAGTCCAACAACCTATGTCCATGAACATTGTCCACACCCTGCTCTCTTGTGAGTTGGCCTGTGAATTTTGAAACCAACAGTGTATAAAATTAATACCAGTGAACTCATGATCAAGCATTCTGCATAAAATGCCAAGACCATTCCACACAGTGGTTGCCTATTCCCCCTCTAAGAAAATATGGTTAATAGACTCCTCATTATGATGTCTGTAAAAACTTCATTGTGAGGCTAGCAAGATACCTTGTCATCGCACCAGATCATCAGTCGGTAAGGCGTGATTAAGAATGCACCAAAGAAGAAAAGATATTTTAGCAGAAATTTCCTTGAACCAAAGGGATGATCCCCACACATCGATCGTAAAAACCCTATGAAGAAACTATTGGTAAACTTTCATTGAGAAGATCCCAGAGGAGGAGGTGAAGACCAGTCGATCAGGTTCCGAACTGGGCATGATGATATTGAGGACTACCTGCTCTTGGAGATCAAGGGTCGCATGAATAAAAGATGGATACGTGCTGGCATGAGAAAATGAGATATATGGAACAGGGCAACCCAAAAAATCAAGAATCATCCCCACCCAGTTAGTGTTCCAGTATCCAATAGATCCACATCCAAAATCCAATGAGAGTGAAGTTGGAGGGTATATAAGTGAAGTCGTATTGAGTTCCATAGTCTGGAGATCCTACCCTCTGGACCAACCGTACCCTTCTCATATTTTTTGGGAATCAACTTTACCCACAATTATTTTCTTTCCATAAAATCCCATGTCAGTCTTTCTTGGAGACTATCCATGGTAATAGTGACACTTCACAGGCCAATACCTCCGCACTCAACATCGCGGTCCAGCCTATGCCAGGATGCCCAATGGCATTTACCTTCTATATGCGCATCCCAAATGAAACCATTAAGGATTTTTTCAATGATCTAGAGTACAGCCTTAGGGACAACGAGGGAATACAGTACATGCATGGGGATGGAGTTGAGGATGTTGTTAACCAAGGTTATATGGTCGCCAAAGGAAAGAAAGTAATTTTTCTAGTTGAGAATGCGGTTGGAGATTTTATCAATTAGCCCGTCATAGAGATGAATCTGAACTCTACCTGGGGAGATTGGAATGCCTAGATATTCCAAAGGAAAGGATCTTTTTTGGATTCCCATATTATCAGTAATTCTCTTTCCCCTTGCAGTTGGATAGTAATTAGGGAGATAAACACCACTCTTCAACCAGTTGATAGATTGACCGCTCCATTTACAATATAATGCGAGGACCCGATCAAGACCTTGGATCGATCTGATATTACCATTCAGGAAAAGAAGCATATCATCTGCAAAGAAAAGTTGGGAGGGCCCTTTGATGTTAGGTTTGTAATGGAATGGACGCATGTGGCCCTCATCAATGGTTTTTATGAGATATCTGATAAATACATCCTGAACCAAAATAAAGAGACTTGGGGAAAGAGGATCCCCTTTGTCTTAAACCTCAGACTGATTTGAATAAACCATTGATTCTCCCCATGAAAGTGATGGAAAAACAGGGGAGAAAATGCATCTAAATAAGAGATCAATAGCCTGCTCTGAGAACCCCATGCATCCCATAACTCTAATGACAAAGCTCCACTCAATCATATCGTAAGTTTTGTCCATATCCAGCTTAATAGAAATGTTAGATCCATGTACTTTCTTATTGATATCCTTTATCATTTCATGAGTGATGGATATTGAAAATTGGGTAGATCTTCCATGAACGAAACCATGTTGATCCTCAGAAATTCACTCTTGAAGATGGATGGAGAGTCTCTTATTGAGGACCATTTCAAGTACTTTGTAGGTAAAATTACACATGATGATTGGACGGTACTGTTTAAGAGTGGAAGGATTTAAGACCTTTGGAAATAGGATAAGGGTGGTTGCATAAGAAACCTTGGGCAGACTCCCCCCATGAAAGAATTCATGTATGATCCCCACAAGTTCCTTCTTAATGGTATGCCAAGAATTAATGTAGAAAGATCCAGAAAATCTATCCGGACTCAGGGAACTGCCATCTTTGAGGGAGGATACCGCTTCCCAAACCTCCCCCTCATCCAGTGTGCATTCAATGAGGCGATTAATATCATGAGTAAGACAAAGGGGAATGCTATAAAAGATGTCTGAATGGCCTGAGGGGTAACCGTCCTGCATGAAAGGGTTAACATCAGCAAGTAAGGATCCAAAAAAGGAAGCGGGTATACCTCCCACAACATGTGGGTCATTGGGGAAGGAACCATCCTCAATCAATATTTTCTTATCCAAATAATTTTTCCCTTCTTGGATGAATGCCTGTAAAAAAGCATTATTTCAGACCCCCTCCTTAATCCAGGTAACTATAGCCCTTTCCCTAACTAAACATTCCTATTCAAGGAGAATTTTAGCTTGATGGGTCTTCATGCTGATCAAATTACCGAACATGCCATCATCCCATCTTGATTCAAGCTCTCTCTCAACCTTCTCAACATCCTCCTTAAGGTCATCAATGACCTAGAAACGAGAGGGTTTGTTGGATTCCCATATAAGAATATCACCTTTCAGCCTTCGGAGTTTGTTATGAAACCCAACTCGTGACCCTTTGCCCATATGTTTTCCCACGAGGTACTCACTGTTCGAAGATGAAAAATCTTGCTCCTTTCTTGTACGGATTCTGGTACGGGCACTGCTAAGTTGAGGGGACAGAAGAGGAGTCAAATATACTTCTGTGTGAGAGAGAAAACTAAACCCATTGGCAAGCTATAAAGGGGAGGAAACATTTCGGATAAGGCTGGAGGAAGAAGGAGACAGTGTAGCAAGCTTCTTTCCATCCTGATGCTTAATCACAGGCCTGATCGGGGGAGAAGCTGAGGCTGAGAGAGATAGGTCCATATCCATGATGTTGGCAAGAATTGGAAATTCTTGAAAGATGACCATATCCCTGCAGTTTCCATGGTTGCTGTAGGGGGAAGGATCAAGATTCAGGGGCTCAGGCGGGGAGGAGCTAGAAGGAGCCAAAATGTCGTGTTCTGGAGGGCATGTTGGAGATGACTCGGCAGTTGCGGAAATTGCCACCTCCACCAAGCTCGACGACCTCGACTCCGAAATTGGTTTCTTCGGCACCTAGATAATGGGGATCTCGGATTCAACGAGTACCGAGGGTGCAACGTCCAAACAAGAAATATGTTTTCTACAAATCAGGAGGGAGTGCCCCTGAAGATGGAAACCTGTGCAGAAGCATGCTAGGGAGATGAAGATCAAAGGTTTCCACCATGAAAGCGAGGCACCTTCTCAAAGAAGAATCAGTTGTGGAAGGGGACATGATAGGTCCATCTCAACACAAATGAGGGAAACACTGACATCCTACAACTGAAGGGTGTGCTCATCCACGCATAGGAAGGATCCAATGGCATTGCCGATACCATTAAGAAACCTAAAATTATGGAGGGGAAGAGGGAGTCCTGGTAAGTTGATCCATATCGCTGCTTGGGGGGGAGTCACGCCCAAACTGTGCTTCCATCATCCACTAAAAAAGGTTGAATCTCCATTTTCCAATAGATCTAGGGATTTGTGACCATGCTTTTAGGAAGTCCTCCCTGGATCCAAGAACCAATAAAAAATCCTTTCAATTGAGGATTGAAACGTGCGCAGGAAAATCGAGTCCCCATGAATGGATGAAGTGCTGAAAGACGAGGAGGGGAGGCTTGTCCTATTGGGACCGTAAATGATTGGACCACCGGTGCAGTGATAATCACGAGATAAAAATAAAGTGAAAAATGTGAGAAAAAAAAATAAATGACACCATATGTAACATGGAAAAACCCCCAAATGGAAGGGGTAAATAACCATGGGAAAATAGAAGGATCACTATGGGGTAAAAGCGGGTACACAATCCCTCACTATTACAAGGAGAAAACCCTTGTAAATATCTCTCTTGAATAAGAGGGGAAATAAACCTCACAAAACCACTCAAATATGATGACTACCGGTGATGTGAAACTGGATACAAGTGATAGATGAGAGGCCTCAAATGGGATGAGGCTCTTGCCTTTTATAGTCAACCCTCACCCTTCTCATTTCTCACAGGAAAAATTGGTGTGGTTGGCCACCCACCACCCATCATCCATGCCTTCCTCCCTTGAAAAACAAGGGGGAAGCCACCATCCATGAAAATAATCTGCTTCCAACACATCTCCCACTTGGAAATTTGATTGAGAACCAATCACATCTCCACATCCTTTCTATCTTCCAAACATGCTGCTCAAGTCTCTGTAAGACCACTCGAGGATCTGCAGCATCTAAACTTATCAATGTTAATCACCTTTGTCAGGAAATCTTCCAGATTTTCTTTAGTATGAATCTTCTGCATATCCACACTTCCTTCCTCCACCACATATCGGACAAAGTGATATTTTACCCTAATGTGCTTCATCCTGGAATGAAAATATGGATTCCTTGCAATGTACAAGGCGCTCTGACTATCAAAAAACAATGGAATTTTCTCTTGTATATGCCCGAGATCCTCTAACAACCTTCTCATCCAAATTTCCTCTTTGCAAGCCTATGTAGCTTCCATGTACTCTGCCTCTATCGTGGATAAATCCACAACTAACTGTAACTTCGAAATCCAGGTCACATCTCCTCCTGCAAGAGTAAACACATAACCATTAGTGGATTTCCTCTGGTCAGAATCACTTGAAAAATATGAATCAACATATCCTCTGACAGTAAAATCTGATCCTTCATAACATAATGCATCATTTGAGGTCTCCTTGATATATCTCAGGATCCTATTCACCATGCTCCAATGCTCCCATCCTAGATTCTCCATGCACCGACTAACTTCTCCCACTGCATGTACAATGTCTGGTCTAGTAAAAACCATAGTGAACATTAGACAACCCACTACTGATGCATATGGTAATCGAGACATTTCCATCCTCTCTGCTTCACTTCTAGGACTCATCGTGGAGGATAACTTAAAATTAATGGGAATAGGGGTAGAGATTGTCTTACAGTCTTGCATGTTGAAGCGTTTCAAGAATCTCTGTAAGTAACTCTTCTGTGATAGCCAAATATTCCCATTATTTATATCTCGGTAAATCTGTATCCCAAGAATCTTGTTTGTTGGTCCCAAGTCCTTCATATCAAAATCCCTAGCCAACTGTGCTTTTGTCTCCTGGATCTGATCATTGTTGGGGCCTACAACCAACATTTCATCCACATACAAAAGAATAATGATGAAATCATTACCATATGAACCCTTGAAATATGAACAAGGATCTGAATGAAGTCTGTCGTATCCAAGGCTCATGATATAGGAATAAAATCTCTTGTACCAACACCTCGGCACTTGTTTGAGACCATACATAGATTTGTTCAACCTGAAAACCAAGTTCTCTTTGCCTTCTTCTAAAAAACCTTCTGGCTGGAGCATATAGATATCTTCATCAAGATCACCATGGAGAAAAGCAGTCTTCACATCCAGCTTCTCTAGATGTAAGTTGTATATAGCACACATCGCCAAAACTAACCGAACAGTCGTCAGTCTAACAACAGGAGAAAATATTTCATTGAAATCAATACCTTCCTTCTGAGTAAATCCTTTGACCACAAATCTTTCATGATATCTTTCCACCTGGTCCTTTTCATCCCGCTTGATCTCAAAGACCCATTTGTTTCTAATAGCCTTCCTTCCATGAGGTAATGGAATAAGATCCCAAGTCTCGTTCCTGTACAGGGCTTCAAGTTCCTCCTGCATCGCCGCCATTCATGAGGATACATCTGGACCCTGGGTCGCCTCCACAAAATAAGATGGCTCTCCATCCTCTGTCAATAAGCAGTACGCAATATTGCTCTTAGTGAAATAGTCAGAGTGCAATACTGGTGCTATTTTCTCCCGATTTGACCATCGTGGTCCAGACTCAACTGGTACTTGATCATCGTGCTCTGGTAATGCCTCAGAGGAAACTGGTTCTTCCTTGGATTTTTCCTCTACTTCGACTATTTTAGTTTCTGTATTCTCCTTCTCCATGTCTTGATCAGTTGTCATTTTCACCTTGTCTTCTACAAAAATGAAATCTCTACTGATGATAAATTTTTGGGTAGTGGGATGCCACAAACGATACCCCTTCACACCATCAGCGTACCCCAAGAAGATACATTTCCTAGATCTCGAATCCAACTTCGATCTTTCCTGGTCATTAAACATTGCATATACAGGAATTCCAAAAGTATGTAACTGGGAATAGTCAGCGGGTTTACTAGTCCACATCTCCATTGGTGTCTTCAGCTAAATTGTCATTGAAGGAGATCGGTTGATCACATAACAGGCGGTATTCACTATTTTTTCCCAAAAAGTTTTGGCAATACCTGCAGTCTTCATCATCGCCCTTGTTCTATCTAATAGGGTTTTGTTCATCCACTCTGCCAATCCATTCTGTTAAGGAGTGTATGCCACCGTGAACTATCTCTTAATCCCTTCCTGTTGGAAAAAAGTATCAAACTCCTCGCTTGTATATTCTCCACCATTGTCTGTCCTCAGACACTTGATATTCTTTCCAGAGTCAAGCTCCTTCCATGCTTTGAATTTTTTGAAGACTTCAAAAACATCTGCCTTCCTCCTGATTGGGTACACCCAACATCTCCTGGAATAATCATCAATGAATGATACAAAGTACCTTTCTCCTCCCAAGGATATAACCGGTGCTTGCCAAACATCGGAATGGATCAACTCCAAGATATCATGACTTATTGTTTTTGACGTCCCAAAATTTAACCTGTGTTGCTTGCTCAAAACACAATGCACACAAAATGGAAAGGATACCTTTGTCAGCCCAGGCAGCAACTTCTAATCCGCAAGAATCTTCAGGCCTCGTTCTGACATATGGCCAATCTTCTGATGCCATAACATCGTCAATGCTTTCGTCAAGGTAGTTGATGCAAAAATTATCTCCACCTCCTTGTACGTTTCACCCATAAGCACATACAGGTTCTTTGAGATCTTTTCTGCCTTCATTACCACAAGCGATCCCTTCACAATTCTCATCACTCCATTATCTGTGTGATTCTTGCATCTGATGTCATCAAATTGTCTCAAAGACAATATGTTCTTCTTCAGACCCTTCACATCACGTACTCCTTGGATGTCCGAACAATACCATCATGCATCTTCAGTTTGATGGTACTGACTCCAATGATCTTTAGAGTGTGATCGTTCCCAATGTACACAAGTCCTTCCAGGATGGTTTCATATTGGTCAAACCATTCTCATCGAGACATCATGTTCCATGTTTCTCTTGAGTCGATAATTCATGCATCGTCGAGATGCCTCCTGCTTCTAGTAGTCATCACCGCTTCACTAAATAGTATATCTCCTTTTCCAGAAGTATTCGCCGCATTCCCCTGAGAGTTATTTTCACCACTCTTCTTATTCTAAAAATCCTTTTTGATGTGCCCCTTATTTCCACAATTGGAACATGTGATGTTCTTATTATTACTCCTCTATTTGGACCTGCCATGATTTTGGCTCCCATTGAAAGCACACTCCGCCATCCTTCATCTCTCCATTGACAGAGCTTCTACTTGGTGCGAAGTTGTTTGTTTGTCCTCCTTGTTCTTGTGCCGACTTTCTTCTTCAAGAACCGTGGATGCAACATCATTAAATAGAATCATATCCGTCAGGATATTTTTGGTGAGGTTGATGATGAGTTAGTCATATGAATATGGAAAACTCTGGAGTAGAATCTCCTCATGTTTAGTATCCACAATCTTATACCCCAACGTCGTGAGATGAGAAAACAGGGTATTGAGGTTGTTGATGTGGTCGGTCGCTGATTATGACTCTGCCATCCGAAGAGTGTGCAATTTTCTCTTCAGAAAAATTTTGTTGGGTAGTGACTTGGCCTCGTATAGCTTCGTCAGAGTATCCTATTTTTCCTTTTTCGTCTTTTTCTCCGCAATGCTCGATAGGACCCCATCTGCCAAAGCCAAATGGATGTTGGCAATAGAATTCTCATCTATATCATTCCATTTCTCCTTCGTCACACCCGCCAACTTTTCACCAATTGTAAGTAGACAATTATCCTTCTGCAGCACTGTCTGCATCTTCATTTTCCACAACGAAAAATTATTCTCGTTGAATTTTTTTATCTCAAATTTTACTGCCATCTGGACACTCTGTTAGTCTATAACCTCCTCTGTTTCACAATGGTGTATTTAATAATCTCAATAAATTTTTTCTGATGTGACAGATCAACCGGAGTTGCAATCATAGAGCATACTCAAATTTACGAGAATTATTAATACCCAAAAACGTGAACAGCACTGAGCCAGAACCTTGCCTTTAAAACCACTTATTGGGACCATAAATGATTGACCCACCAGGGTAGTGATAATCACGAGATAAAAATAAAGTGAAAGATATGGAAAAATAAATGAAACCAGATGTAACGTGGAAAAACCCCTAAATGGAAGGGGTAAAAACCCATGGGCAAACAGAAGAATCACTATGGGGTAAAATCGGGTACACACTCCCTCACTATTACAAGAAGAAAACCCTTATAAATATCTCTCTTGAATAAGTGGGGAAATAAACCTTACAAAACTGCTCAAATAGGATGACTACCGGTGATGCGAAACCGGATACAAGTGATAGATTAGATGCCTCAAATGGGATGAGGATCTTGCCTTTTATAGGCAACCCTCACCCCTACTTCTCATTTCTCGCAGGAACAATTGGTGGGGTTGGCCACCCACCACCCACCAGCCACGCCTGCCTCCCTTGACAAACAATGGGGTGTCCACCATCCATGGAAATAAGCTGTTTCCAACATGTCCACCCCAAATTTGGCCACCAGAGTCCACTGATGTAAATCCACCACCGCCCCAAAGGCCTCTAGGGGGAAATCCAGGGCAGGGGACCTGTCCACTGTTGAAGATAGGAGGATATCGAGTAGGATATCTGGTATTGGAGGCAGACGAGATGTCCCAGGTGGAGACAGACGAGGGAGAGGGCCATTTCTAGAAGATCCCAGCAAGATATTCTTGAATGATGCCAGAGGAGGCAGAAACCCTGGATCTAGAGAAGTCGGGGGAGGCAACGGGATAGGCAGTAAGGTAGGAGCATCGTCCACCACAGGAACTGACGACAGAGAGGAATCTGGCACAGGCAAAGGAGGAAAAATGGGGGGGTGAAAAGAAAGAGGCGTGTGTGGCGCATTCTCCTCGGACATTTTTTCCCTCACTCAACACCCCACCTCCCTCTCATCCTCCATGATACATGGTTTCGAAGGGAAATCAATAGATAATATAAAGATAATGTGAGTATCTATTCAAAATAGTATTTTGGATCCAAAAAATTAGAGTCAACATTCTAATTACTAGAAATTTTTTCATTTAAATGGTTACTAAATTTCTAATTAAATCATTTTGGATTAACATTCTAAATATGAAATAAAACTATTAATAGGTCCCCCAATGAGATCATTTACTAATAAAATTATACATCCTATAATATATATAATATTTTACACATCCATAATCACAACATTACTTACGTAATATAATTATGAAAAATCACCCAATAAAAATAAATTATATAAATAAATCAATAAATCAGTCGTTTCAACTAATTTATAGTATTTTATAATAATCAACACCACTAAAAAACATTACTAAAAATATACTAAATATTAAACATCACATATATAGTATAATAAAATGGTTAAAATTTCAATTTGAGGCATAAATATTTACCGCTTATGTTGTGATATATTCTTTTCTATTTTAAAAAATGGTTGGAATGAGGAGAAACTAACCAAACAACACATGTAATGTGAAATTCATTTATTCCCAAAATAAATTTATAAATTAGTAAAAGATTGAGTTTCAAAATTCATGTTAGTACTTAATATATCCCATATTATAAATAATAAGCTAAATCATGTGAAGTGTAAAAATTCACCCAATAATAAATAATTTTACATTGAAATCATCATGGAAAAACAATTAATTTTATTTAGTGGGTCCTTATATCAATTTAATATGGATCAGTGCATTAACTCAATGGATATGATAATTTTTATGATTTATTGATTATTTTATGAGAAATTTATTATACCAAGTTAGTATGAACTATGGGTTATCCCATGGTTCTGAAATTTATTGAAAAAATATAGACAAAGTACAAAAGAAAATGGGGAATGCAAACAAGTGACAAGTCACTTCACAGTATAAGAAACTCATTTATGAAATCTTCCACCACCTCTACCTCTTGGGTTATGCCCCCTTCTCCATGTTTTAGGTTTCTTCCATGTCCCATCACCAAGATCATCCGATGGGGACAGATCATTCACCAGACCTAGGACTAATGTTGACTTTCCTGTTTTAATGCCTTCGTCTCGATGAGCATTCTCAAATTATTCAAAAAATACCTCTTTGTTATTGGACCTATTCAGGATGTCAAGAAAGCTAAGTGTCCTTACCTTATTTTCATTCTTCCTCCCTTTATCTTCAGCCAAAGTGTCTTTCAGCATGGATGTATGCATGACAAAATGATTTTCAGTGATAATCAAAGGATCATCACCCTGTTGCAGCACCATTACCCTACTCTGTGGAGTAGAATTAAAGTCATTGATATTCAATACATTTTTCATGTTAGTAAACTTATCTTTACCCTTCCTTATAGAGGATGGAAAATCTTTTTATTGAAGAAAATCCATATCCACTTCATCTTAAATAGCAGTTTCAAGTTGCTCTAATTCATCAGAATCATTAACACCATCAACTGGGTCCTACTATCTTATGTCATCTTACTCATTGTCAGCAGGTAGATTCAAGATAGGTGGTAGAGTTCTTCCACATTGGGAGGCCACATATAGCCCACACTACATCTCTAAATTAGTATGAGATGAATAAATTCCTTTATTTTGCACATCCCCATGATCCCAAGCCTTACCCGTAGGACTACTATCCACCAGGGGATCATCACCTGAATGCAATACATTACCTGAACTTGCTTCTATGCCACTGGAATCCATAAAAGTAGCAGCGCCTGAGAAATTATCATCATCACTAAGTCTGAATTATTCCTCATGAACATCTGAAGCCTTTTCTAGGCCTTCATCAATCGGATCTGGTTGCTCTTCCTCAAAAATCTGCACCCAATACATGGAAATCTTCTTAACCATTTCAATATCCCTAAGAAGTTGCTGATCATAAGCATCCCTCCCATTCTATCCAAGCAACACAGGTCTATCAGCAGAGGAATCCTACCCAGACCTACCAGCTATATTCACCTAGAATCCAACAGGATCCTGCTGCATATTGGGTTTTGAATTTTTGGGGCATGAAGTAACATCATGACCTCTTACGGAGCAAAGGTCACAAACAATCAGTCTTCTACAATTCACAAGTTCATGTCTGAGGACCCTAAAATCTCTAAAAAAAATTAGGAACCTTTTCATATTCAATATGCAGTGAAATATCCTAATCATCAGTATCAAGAAATATCTTGTCAATTAAATTATAAAACAAATCAACCTCAGCTAGAAGGCAAGTGAAATGAACAAACCTAACCATTTAGGTTTCTTTATCCATCTTTATTGGGATCCCAATCACCATTGTGATATCATGCAATATCTTAAGATGCCATATTGTCTAATTCAGTCCATAGACCATGACCCATAGCTACACTGAGGATTTTCCAATCTCCAGCAGGTTGAATCACCTATCTCGTTCATGGATAAGAAGAAATCCAGGTTGAAGGGAAACCAAACCAAACCCCCAGGCACATGTTTTCAGATCATTCGAAGGGAAAGGGAAATAAAAGAACCCTCAATAAAGAGAATACATTTCCAGTTCTTGAAACCACAAATAGTGGAAATACATTCAATAAAATCAGTGATTTTCCATGGCATCTACCCCTTAGGTAAAATTAATCAATTAATTAAAGAAAACTCACCCATTTCCATGCACTCCAAAATCTCCGTCGGATCTTACTTTACAAGAGCAATTGAATCCTTGTGATGGATGACACCCATTTTCAAACCCTTAAAGAGGGAGAGAGAATGATTGAATGTACAATCATTCTCCAAAGAATCCATGTCCCAAACAATTTTCTTAACCGAACTAGTTCCACCATTCTTTTGGGAGTCAAAACGTCCATGTACAAGGAATTCGGCCATCAAAAGTGAAGAGACCATCGTACAGAAACCCTAGTTTCCATCGATTCGAAGAGATTGGATCTCTCTAAGAACCAACCCCATATTCCCCATATGAGAAAGTTATTATAATTTTATACCATTTATTTGAATAATAATATAAATGAATTTTATTTATTAAGAGTATAATGCTAATAGATGAAGTAGAATTGATAGAGATAAAGTAATTTAATAAAAAATCTCGAAATAAATATTTTACCTCTACTCATTAGACCTAGATAAAGAGATAATTTTCAATGATCATGAACAAGGAGAATAAATATATTGGAATATAAGAGGAAAAATTCATAAATCATTCATTGTACACCTCTGACATTGTTATCTACCTTGTTAGAAAAATATATAGTTTCATTTTTTTAAACCATGTTTCTATAAATATCTAGTTATCCAAGACATTAGATATTATGGTGATGTATTCTATAATTATATTAATGTGTATATGGAATTTAGATAATGGTCGCATGTGTTTTTGGATATGAAATGAATTACAGAGTCACACTAGAGATCAAATAATAAAGGACATGGTGGAAAAAAAATACAACTGATCGTATGTCAAATATGTTGTTCGATGGACCTGATTAACATTCCTAAGGAAAATAATAATTGGTTAATGTGAGATGTATGAGGGAATGTAGTGCATGAATATTTAAGGGACATAAAAAGACCACTCTATATAGTATATAAAATTAAAAAATAACTCATAACACCACACATAGTACAATGGTTATACTACAAGTAACATGGTAATAGTGTAATCCAATAAACCAAACTAATTTCCTTTGAGGATAACCACTATAAAAACAAACCTAAGCTAAGTAAACAAGGATGATGTTATGTAAATGTAAATAAGATTGTATAAAGGTCATGTGAAGTCAAAATGGGTAGTGAGAATGGATCATGTTGTATGGGTCATTGTGGTGGACTTACAATTCGACTACGAGAAATGGTAAGCCCTCTATGGGAAGGTTTGGCACCCATTGAAGAAAATACCAAAGTTAAGAAGCATAAGGAATAATTTTTTTCCAGTGAAGAAGTAGGGTTCATCATGGAATAGAGCAGTGCAAAAATGAAAACTGTGGAACCCAAATAAGAAATCAATGAGAGTGGGAAAGGAGAAAATAACATACCTTGGATTTTATCCATTATTTGTACAAGAGAATGTAGAGGAGAAGCACCGACAACAAGGGAGTCTGTGAGATATTTAGAATCATGACTAAAGTAATCATAGTTAGGGTTATTTTAAATATACCAAGGACACTTTTATTAGTGCTAAAGTTTTATCACTGATAAATATTCCTTTTATCAGTATTTTTTTAGCGTTGATAAACTTATTTCTTTATCACCACTAAAAATGCATTGATAAAAGGAACCTTTATCAGTGCTAAAAATTTAGTGCTGATAAAATATTTATAATTATAATTATAAAAAAATGTAGATATATTTATATAATTATATATTTGTTTATTATAATTTTATAACTATTTAAATATATAATTATTTATTTATAAATATATGAATACTTTTAAAGATGATAATATATATATATATATATATTTATATCATTATATATAAATATAATTATATATATATATCCCTCAGGGTGCAACTCAGTGGTAGTTTCCCCTATGGGTCTCAGCGAGGTCTTGAGTTTGAGTCTCACTGAGTACATCCCTACATTGTATGTTGTCTGCTATTCTTTGTAATGTAGCCCATTTCCCTGAATTATCTGAGGATTCAACCACAACTTATATATATATATAATAAATATAAATATAGTATATTAATTATTTAAATAAATTTATTATAATTTTTTTAATTATTTAAATATATATAACTATTTATTTATAATTATATAAATACGTTTTTTAAATAATATTTATTTATTTATAATAATTATACATGTATAAATTTATAAATATAGTAAATATACATTTATATATATATATATATATTTATTTATTTACAAATATATTTTTAACATTATTAATGAATATATAATCTTAAATACATGCATTTTAAAAATGAGGGAAATTGAATTATTAAAAATGAGTACACTTTAAAAATATTGAAAAAAAGTATATGTTTTATTAATTAAAAATAAATAATTAAAATATATGTATATATATTGAAGTAAAGATGAATACATATCGAAAATACTAAAAAATAGCGAATAAATATATAAAAATATATAATAGAAAATGATTAAATTCAAAAAAATATACTAAAAATGAATAAATAACACTTAACTGTAATAAAATTAAAAATAAATAAATAAAATTGACAGATTAGAACAATAATATTTTAAATTTATCATATTATGATGAAATTCAAAAATATACTAAAATTTGAATAAATTGCATAAATATTAGGTATATGTGTTTCTATTAAGATTCCATTAATTGCGTAAATATTTGTGTGTGTGTTTGTTGTATATAAAAATGCATTAATTACATATATATGTGTGTGAAATCAATATAACACCTGTTTGATATACGTTAAATTGAAAAATCAAACAACCTTAAAAATGAATAAGACGTTAATATGTTTTTAATTATTACATTTTATTCATTTTCTATATATTTATATTTAATATATATTATTTATTACTATTTATAATTTATATATATATATATATTAAACTTATTCATTTTTATTAATAATTGTTTCATTGATAATTTTTTTAATAGTTTTTTAATTTATTCATTTTCAATTATTTTTGTTTAATTATTAAAATTTATTCATTTATAATTGATAAAATGTTTAATATTTTTCTTAATTTACTCATTTTTAATTTTTAATTATTTAATTATTTCATTTTATTAATTTTACATATCTATATATTTAATATATATTATTTTTTAATATTTATAATTAATATATATGTATATTCAATTTATTCATTTTTATGAATAATTATTTAATTAATAAAATTGTTAATATTTTTTAAAAAAATTATTTGTTTAATTATTTTATTTTATTTTGGACCTTTATCAATGTTAAAAAAGTGCTACTAAAGGCTAACCTTTATCAGCGCTAATAAAGGGAACCCTTTATTAACGCTTTTCTTAGCGTTGATAAAGAACACATTTATCATTGTTTTTTGTTAGAATTGATAAATTTCAGCATTTTTAATGGTCTATTTTGTAGTAGTGATAATCACTTAATTTTAATAAAGCCATTAAATGATTAAATGGCCTATTTTTTGAAGAAATGTATTTTTCTACATGTTATGTATTTATAAGTAAAAAAGTATATTAATCACTATTGAAAAATGTATTTAATGAAATATATTTATAATTTATATAAACATATTAATAATCATCCATACACTAGTTATCTAATGGTTAATAATGAAGATAAAATCATTTAAAGGTAAAAAGAGTTATTTTTCACAAAATTGTTTCTTTGCGTGCAATATGTTTTTATCATAATAAATTAAATAAATAATTATTAATTAATTGATTTATTTAAATTAATATATTAAATATTAAATAAAATATTTTAACATTCATTTCATTTCTTTTACTAGGTAAGGAATGAAAGTAAATTCAGTTTTATGTTTAAAAATGCATTTTTTGAAAAATGATTTTTTTCATTTTGCGTATTTATTTTTAAATTAATTTATTCCAATTATAGAATTTGAATTTGATAAAATGGTTTATATATTATTAATCAGAATATAATTTTTTTTAAGGATTCTACTTTCATATTTGGTCATAATGAATAGTAAGAACAGTAAAAAAAATTACCACTGTTAAGGTTAAAATGAGTTTATCGGGGGTGTTAAACTAAGAAATAATGGTAATAATGACTCATAAAATTATATAATTACTATTTATTTAAAATATTTAGACCCTATATTATCTTAAATTTTAATAATTGGTTATTTGGAATCATTATACTTGAGAAATACATTAATTATATTTAAATATTTTAAGTAATTCCAAGTGAGTCTTCTCCTCACTTATAAAAGGGCACTTCCTATCCTCCCTTATTAAAAAATTTTGAGCCTTCTAGATTATAAAAAAACCAACCCAAAAGCATTAATAACCTTCTTCCATTCATCTTATATCCCTAGTATTCTTCTAATACAAATCTTTCTAGGCTTAATGTGTAATTCCAAGAAGGTCTCTCAAAGAAGAGGTATAAATATTAACCGAGATTTTTCAATTTTATTTATTCCTATAATTACTATAAATATATTGTATCCAAGATAAAATAATTAATACAGTGTCATAAATATAAAAAATATTTTATTATTATTATGGGGTATCTATTTTACACCTCTTTTCATCAAATGGGAAATAAAAGTATCACTTGTGTGTACGCGTGAACTACCACTTTCACGTAGCAGTATGATTCATTTTCCATCACCACATCACATTGATGGATATAATTATGTATTTAATAAATATATATTATATTTATGATATAATTATGTTTCTATAATGATAAAATATTGTCTATATTTCTTTCCTTTTTTGTTATAAAATAAAAACGGTGTTCATGCGTACGTACAAACTATTGCCTCCATGAACAGTTTAATTCATTTTTCTACCTATACCATTTATGGATTGTTATATATATATATATAATTAATATATAATATATTTATATCATTAAAATTTTATGGAGATTCTGGAACCATGATCATAGTACAAGGACAGGAACCGTTGAACCATAACTTACATGAAAAACAAAACAGTTAACACCCAGAAATGATGATCTTATTAAATAATTATTAATAAATGGGTTTTTAAAGGTTTTAATTGGATCATATAAGATACTATAATTATTTATATGATTATGGTGTATAATTATAATAAATTCAAATTTATTATACAAGAGGTTAGAGTTCTTGCAAAGAAAGTCAGACTTGGGGTAAGAGTTTTACATTACAATCTCATTTTTTACTAGGATTATTTATGATTAAATATATGATGATGAACTTATACGATAAATATCTAATAAATATCATGTATTTTATTCACCAATTTCTATTTCTAGATATTAAAATTTTTTCTTTCATTTTCCTCTCTCTATGTACTCAAAATTTTGAAATATTATTTTCAATGAAAACTAACTTTGTTTCTTTATTCGGTCGGTAGTCTTTTTTCATGTAAAAAATTTCTTTAAAATGTTTCTACTATTATATGATGATTGATTAAATTCATTTTTACCCATGATTTAATTTCTATAAAAATATTTAAAAGGAAACTTCTTATCATTTTTGAGCGAGGTATTTTTTACAAAAGGTGTGAATAGAATCTTTATTTTAATATATATCGCATGAATAACTTTTTACACCATCATGACTACTATTTTCTGTGAATATTACCATAAATATTTCCTTGTTTATTTTAAAATATTTTTTTTCCTTAATGTTTTATAAATTTTTATATTTTAAATAATTGATTTCAAATTGAAATGGGTGTTTTCCTCCATAAATATTCTGGTGATATTTTAAAGGATTTTTTCATATATGATAGCATAATTTGATGTTACTTCTGATTCACTAGGGATATAATCATATTATACCATCCTTATTATTTATCTAGATGTTTTATGATTATTATGATAAAATATTGATGAAACCCATTTTCTTTTTCATGGTTTAAGCTATGATGAAATGATAAATGCTTTCATGATCTTATGGAATACATATGAATGAATTATGATTGTGTAATGGGTGGTTCCATCATATCCTTCCAATGAATTGTGTAAATAGTAATGCTTTATGGGATAAAATAGTACAATGGAGGTTATCCCAATCCCAATAAGGTTATGTGAGAGGTTATCCCAAGTTTGAAGCAGGTACATGGGTGGTTAGACAAATCCCAATATGTGATGAATATCTTGGTGGGTTTCACTGACATAAGATTTCTATAATTATGACTATGCCACACTTTATGTCACTCTTTTATAACATGATCTTATTTTAATGTTATGCTTTTATGACTCGCATTATTTTATTTCTTTATGATTCATGTCTTATGAACTATCAAACCTTATTCCATGACTCGTGATTTTGATCTATGAATTTATAGGTAGGATTTTCAAATGTTAAGATCATGTTATTATACCCTTATTCTCATGTTATGATTAAAAATGATCATTGATTAATATATCCCTTATTTACCCTTATCGAGCATCTAATATCACCCTTTATTATCTTTCATTTTCTCCAATACATGAAGAAATGTTTTAAGTATGATATATCTAAGAAGGTCAATAGTTTGAAGAAATTAGTGGGAGATGATGTAGATATTTTATTTACTAGTTTTTTATATATCTGAGTTTCAAAATACACTAAAACCTTACTATTTTGGCATGGATATTAATTATATGTAATGGATATTCATCTAATAAGATGTAATATTTATGTATGTAATGTTTGAGTTTCCTCAATTGAGAATTTATTTATAAATGACATGGTGTTTTTTATTCTTCTCATGATATGGGTTATAAAAATTGTTTTAATGCTTAACATGTGTACAAATTAAATGATTTATATCAAATGTTTAAGGTAAAATATTACTGAATAATGATTGTTTTGAATTGGGTATACTTCACAGGAAACCCTAAGTGTTTGGGTAAGGATCTTAGGACAATCATGTTATAGATTTTCTTCCTACTAGTTGAGTGAATCATCCTAAATAGTGGAGTAATATTATTATAATTGATGAGAATTTTTATGATAGATGGAATAAAATATTTGTTTATGATTATATATATGGACTGGTAAGAATTTTAGGAGATCATGGCCTTAGTGACTTTAGGGTGTGTCCATGTTGCGGGTTTTTGGAAATGTTTGATTTTATGGTTTTATTATATATTTATTGATGAATAAACTATTTCATGTTACTTGTTTTCTCATAAAATGTTCAGAGGTTATTTTTATAAATTTACTTTCTAATTAGAATGATTTTTTTTCTAACAAAGGATTTTTATGGAACATTTTTTGGGATCCTACTAGGCTTATTATGCTCACACCCTATATACACCCAATGGGTCTATGTATATCTTGGTTTTTTTAACTTAAGTAAAGTAAAGGAAATACTTGGAGGTAGTGGGTACTCATTTTATCCTTTTCAAGTTTTAATATAGGTGACATGGTGGGGTTGATCCCCCATGTCACACAGAGAGGGGTATCTATTGTTTTTGGTTTATTTTTAAGTTTTGGTTATAATTTTAAACTCTTATTACTTATTTAGCTTCCCATACCATTCCCTTTTATTGTGGGTCATTAGCTGTATATATATATATATATTAGTTGGATGTTGTTCTAGTTATTTATGTCCTTCTTATTTATGTTATGTTAAGTTTCCATTTCCTCTATGTTATATTCTTTTATATATTCATGCTTCGCCAACTTATGATCAAGTCATGTTGGGTTATTTTTCAAGACTTATTTATTGGAATTAGGAGAGAAAACATTCCCAAAGTAATGTTATTGATTTAAATGCACTAGTTTCCAACATTTATGGATTAGGAATTCCCTTCATTCCAGGTCACAGGCCGATTCGGGTGCCTATTCAGGGTTGGTGTGTGAAAAAATAAAATTAGATAATAGTTTTGATTTATGTTATTTTGGGAATTAAAATTAAATGGGAGATATGATTTTTGGATCTCAAGAGGCAGGATTAAAGAAGTGTCTCTACAAAACTTTTAATTTAGAACCTTGAGTTTCCAGGGGATGTTAGGAATTTGTAATTCTAATTCTAGGTTGAATTTATCTTTCCTTTTTGGTAGGGTGCATGGGCTACAAACCATGAACATTGATAATGTATTATAGAAGTGTGTGATTTTTTGTTCTCTATTTAACATATTTTATATAGTTTTTAATGATTTTTGTGTTTGGATTTATGTTGTACATCTGTTATAATGAATTTATCCTCTTTATTTGATTTTATGTAGTACTGTGTCCCCTAGAGAACCCCATTGAACCCTCTAGAGGTAGAATCATATAATTTTTAATGGTATAATCCCCCTATTGATCAAAATCTCATTGATATTGTAGTAAAAAAAGATCGATCTATGGATTAAGGAGCAGGATCTAGCCCTTATTTTCCCCAAGAGGTTGGTCTAGGTCCAAGTAAAATACAACGCCCTTATTCTTAAGGGGCCCAGATAAAAGTGGTAAGAATCAATATTCTAGGATAATATACATGAGAACCTTGAATGTAAGAGCTTAAAATTGATGTTTACTCAGCAATTCTACCCAGACACTATGGTGCTCGTGAAGTCTTGAGATTTTGTATGACTTAAACAAGGTGACTATACTAGAATGGAATATTCTAACTAGTTTATAGATATTTTTCATTTTGCTCTAAAAATTTTATCTAATGATGAATTTAAGGCTCTATGGTTCTAAATGGGACTTCATCTATACATATAGTGTCAAGTTTTTCTATTGAATCTTAAAACTTATTAAAATGTTGTATATTGGTCTTTGATCGTGAAAATTGACCAAGTTGGATGTATATAATGATTGAAAATTCTACCATGCCTAGTGGTAGTGAGGGTGGTTTTAATGTGAGGAATATAAAGTGAGATTAATCTAGAAGAGTTAGGGGTAGTGTCTTGTGATCTATTTCTCATCCAGCTTTATCTACCCCTATGGGGAGAATGACTATTATTTTATATCAATGTTGAAAGGTTGTTCATATAGGGATATCAAACTTGGAGGCCCCCAAGACCTATAATTCTTGTGGGAGTGTGGGAAACCTCTAAAGGATTTATAGATAGAGTCTCTTGACAAGAAGTGGTGTAGGTTTATCAGCCTTAATAGAATCTAAAGCATTATTTGACACATCTAAAGTGGTAGGGTCTCATCTATATGGGTGGGGAGTATGATTCAATTCATCATATATATAGATCCACTTGAGTAATGATCCCCAATATAGTGGTAGGCCTTAGGTTTAGATTGAATCTAGAAAGTCATATACAGTTGAGAAAGTGCATGTAGAATCTAATGTAGGACCTATAACTGTAAGAGGTTCCATTCTTATTACTTTATCAACGTCTACCACATTATTTGATATTGGTTCCTCTTGATATTTTATGGTTTTTTGTACTATATATCTATTAAATATTTTATCTCATTTATTGTAATATGTTATGGAGATATGTTCACCTCTTGGTAAAAAAAAGAATGTGGGTTTTGATGTCCCTTATCCACAATCTCCATAAATGATATGGAGTTATCATGGGACTTTATCATCACTGAGATATATCATTTTGACATTATACTCAAGATGGATAGGATGAATTCCTGTAAATATCATATTGATTGTTAACATCGAAGGGTTACCTTTACTTCCCCCAGTGGGTGTTTTCATCTATGATAGGGATAGTGGGATATGTGGTCCAATTAGGTGGGATATCCTCTTCTTGAAGTTTTCAGGCTCAAACTTAAAGTACCATATCTTTTGTTATAGGATAATCAAAGGATATCTAGGAATGAACTTCTTCCGATGTTTAGGTAATTTCTTGAAGTATTCCTAGATTAATTCTCTAGGTTAAGTCCTAAATGAGACGAAGAGTTCTCTATTTATTTGATTATTGGGAATTAATCAATCTTATTTCCTTACTATCAGATGAAACAAGTTAAATTGGGGGAATTG
Organism: Viscum album; assembly: GCA_963277665.1. Classification (NCBI taxonomy): domain Eukaryota; kingdom Viridiplantae; phylum Streptophyta; class Magnoliopsida; order Santalales; family Viscaceae; genus Viscum; species Viscum album. The sequence continues at coordinate 1,424,288,931 of OY728161.1, forward strand.
AAAATTTAATTTGATGATTTAGAGGCCAAGGGATTCATCTTCCCTAGGGTATCTCCATGGTCATATCTTGTGGGTTTTTCTAAGAATGAATATTAGTATATTTGCTTATACATTGACTATAAAAAATGGATTCATGTAACTATCAAGAACATATACTATTTTCCTCATATTGATGAATTATTTGATCAATTTAAAGGAGAAATTTGTTTCTCAAAGATTGACCTTTGGTTAGGATATCACTAGCTCGGGGTGAAGGAGTGTGATATTCCCAAGACCAATTTTATAAGTAGGCATGACCATTATGAATATCTAAAAATTACTTTTGGATTGACCAATACTCTTTTGGTGTTTATGGATTTAATGATTTGAATATTTCATAGGTACCTAGATTCTTTTTTTGTGGTATTCATGGATGATATATTAGTATATTATAAGGTTGAAGAGGGATATGGGAATCATTTTAGGATTATCTTGGGAAATCTTTAGGATTATTACTTTTTTGAAAATATGTTAAAATGTAGATTTTAGATCCAAGAAGTTGAGTTCTTGATACACGTGGTGTTTGAACAAGGTATTTCAATGGATCCTAAAATGGTGAAGGTTGTTATGTATTGGGAAGAACCAAGGAACATCTAGATATATGTAGATTCTTGGGACTTTTCAGATAATACCAATAATTCATTAGAGATTTCTCTAAGCTCACTTCACTATTGATTATTCTCAGTCATAAAGGAGTGAAATTTCCATGGAACTCAAAATGTCAAGACTCTTTTGAAGAGATAAATTGATGGTTGACATGAACCACAAACTTGATTTTACTCTAGGAAAAATAAGGTTATGTTTTTTATTATGATGATTCTGGTATGGGTTTGGGTTGTGTGATTATACAATAAGACCATGTGGTGGTGTAGGGTTCTCTTCATCTTTGGCTACATGAGATGAACTATACCACCCATGGCCTATATCTATTAGTAGTTATGTAATCCCTTAATTTTTTGTGACTCTATCTTTTTGGTGAGAAGTTTATAGTATACATTGATCAAAAAATATTGAGTTATATTTTCTCCTAGAAGTATTTAAATATCTAGAAAAGGTGATGGGTGAAATATCTTTAGGCATTTGACTATAACCTATCCTATACATAAGATAAGGTAAACATTTTTACTAATGAAATCAATATAAAATATCTATATTAGGATTTTAAATCCCAATGATGAATGGAATATCATGAGTCTTTTTATTGAAATTAATTTAGAAGTGTAATAAGAGAAGGATAACATCTTTATTACAAATTTTAAATTGATGTGTTCTCTTCTTGAGCTTATTTCCTAGGAGAAACAAAAGGATGAATAATTCTAGTGTATTAGAAGAATTTAAAATGGTTGGGAGACTAAAAATTATTGGTCTCTATCTCCTGAGATAATTCTTTTTTAAGAGATAATATGTGGTTACCTTATCTATTTGAAAGGTTGTGGTATAGGATTTCCATCGATCTTAGTGGTCTGTTCATTCAAGTACCACAAAAATGTATTATGATATGAGATGTTAGTATTGGTGGCTGGGTGTGAGGCATGATGTGGCTAATTTCACATCTTGATGTTATGCCTATCAGTAAGTCAAAGATAATCATCAGAATCCTTTTTTTCCTACTCCAAACCCTTTATATTACTATTTTAAAATTAGATGAGTTGTTTATGGATTTTATCATTAGATTACCTCACACCCCTAGAGGAAGGCATGAGATATAGGTAATTATTGATTTGTTAACTAAGAAAACTCTTTTTATTTTTACCATATATAGTATGAAGGTATAGAAAGTTGAGAATTTATATATGTAAGAGATTGTGAGGATCCATGGCATGCATTCTACCATTATTTTTTATAGATATTCTCGATTTATTTATCAGTTGTGGAAGGGACTAAATGAGTTGATGGGATCCTAGGTGAAATCGATTACAATGTACCATCCTTAAATAGATTGATAGATGAATTGTGCTATTTAAATTCCAAATGATATGATTCATGCCTGTATTTTTTATTTCAGAGGATCTTGGGATGACTATATGAAATTAGTTGAGTTTTCATACAAAAATAAATTTCAGAATTCTATCTAGATGGCACTATTTAAAGATTTTTTTGGTTGTTCATGTCAATCCCCATTCTATTGGGTTTATGTGGGTGACACTTCCCTAGTGGGACCAAGAATTTTCCATGAGAACATCGATAAGATCAGTGATATCTAGAAGCACATGGAAATGAAAAAAATCATTATAAATCTAATGTTGATATTCATCATCACCCCTTAAAATTTTCATTTGGTGACTAGATGTTTCTTATATTTCACCACATTTAGTTCATCAATGACCAGGGAATTATGTGAAGCTTACTTTGAGATATGTGGGATGTAATGCCCTGAACCGAATTACCCACACTATTGGAAACATACACTATACCCATGTTTTGGAACCATGGGTATAGTGCATAAAACCATGGGTATAGGATATACCCATGGTTCATAGAACTGTGGGTGCTTAATCCATCATTATAGATTTGAGTTATAACCATGATTAGAAATTGTTATTTCCATGGTTATGAACTGCAGAAATAGGTGTATGGGAAATAAGGCTACAACCACAGTTGTCAAACGTGGATATAAGCACATTTCCATGGTGGAAAACTATGATAACAGTTCGCTGATTCAATAAAATTATTGCCATGGTTCTGAAATCGAAGCTATAAGATTTAAAAAAATGTATTCCACCACATTTTAACCCTGTATCACCTCGATACAATCCAAGTTCTTAACCACTACACCACATATGATTATAATTATATATATATATATATAATTATATATTTTTTCAAAACCATGGTTATAGCTGGAAAACCATGGAAAATGGTTTCCCTATGATAGTTTTTTTCCCATGTATACATAAGAAACCTATAGCCATGATTTTTCAAAACTATAGATATAGGGTTAACCTATACCCATGGTTTTTAGAGAACCATGGGTATAGGTTTTGATCTATAGACACGGTTTACCAAAACTCTGGGTATAGGTTCTGAACCAAACCCTATACCGATGGTTTTTTAAGAACCATGGGTATAGATTTTCCCGCGACATTCCCATAGAATCTCCCCCTAAAACCTATAGCCATGGTTTACCAAAAATATGGATATATGTTCTAAACCAAACCCTATACCCATGTTTTTTTGGAAAACCTTGGGTATAGTGGTGATCTATACCCATAGTTTTGGAAAAAACCATGGCTATAGCCTCATTTTCCAGTAGTTTTGGTCTGAGATGAAGTACCACATGACCTCATACATGTCACCCCATATACAAGAGTTTTTTTATTAATAGTGAGAATCCAAACATTGTAGTGGGGAGACTATACCATCAGTATCAATCTATACATCAAAATCATATCAGTAAAATGAGTAAAAACTCAACAGGGCACAATAGAACTAAATAACAACAATGATATAACATATAACATGTTAGGTATCACAAAGTAACACAAGTAATAACCAATGACCTCTAATGTAGCAATTCAAACTAGTAATTAAACACAAAAACATATAAATAAATAAATGCACCACAAAATCACTATTTATTTTATCCTAGTATCACCTCCAAACACCAAGATCCACCTATTCAACTACCATTCGAGCAGTTGTGTGCGAACCAAGATTCCAAAAACCCTAAATGTTCCTTTGATTTAATTCTATAAGGAAATTCATAATAAAAGTCATGATATTAGGTTGGACACAAGGACACCACATATATCCCTTATTATCCACATAGACAACAAATCTTAGGTCAGGACACACAACCATTGAGCCTCATCTCTATCATAGGTTAGGCCTCAAGGCCATCATACCCCATATTTACCTTAGGTTGGGACACAAATACATCATATCCCATCACTTACAGGGGTTATACCTCAAGGAAATCACACCCATTGGATCTTAGTCCATCATCATTATCTTCACATGTCACACATGCTCCCCCTCTAAGGGATAACCAAGCCATGATGGTCCACCTTGTTGGAGTTAGTGTCATAGAACCAACTTCTATGTACTTTATGATAACTTGTATTTTTATTTTTGAACATTAATAAACTCCTTATCACATCTCGGTTGTTCTTATACATAACATAGTATGTGATAATGTCCTAAGAGTAGCTGTCACACTAAAAGGTCATAACAGTTCTCTGCTATGATGAGAAGCCAGAAGTGACGTGGCACTATTCTTAAATATATGTTATACATATAGATGATATCATTTTAGGGACATAATTGATACAGAATATCAGGGGTGGATACGCATAGGACTTTAAGGCACCTTCTCATGGTGCAAGACCTTGGTAATATCCAGTGTAGGATATTATGAGAATGAGACCTGTCAGTAGGAAATCCACATTTATATGTGTCGTTGGATGTTACTATCTATGGATGTGTGTATTGATCCTTAAGATTTAAGATTATTATTAATAAGTATTATGAGTCACATAATTTTATGTATTGATTAAAACTATTATGACATATGTTCATGGCAAGGTAGGATACGTTGGGTGTGTCATGGGTAATATTGCATTAATGAATAATGCGAGAAAGGATTTGTCTCTTCTATTCTTTAATGTAAGTTGTTATCACAATACCTTTGATGGAAATGATATAGACTAAATAAATCCATGTCCATGGTGTTTAATAGTCAAGTTTGATTTCTGGAAAGTCAAATAAAGAGACATCAAGCACATAGGTTTATGGTACCAGTGTGCAACCTTTTTTATTAGAGATGTCATGAAAAAGGTACTATATCCCACAGCAGTCATGTGTATGAGGTATTATGTCATTGAGGCATTAAATTCATTCTCTAAGGATACCTTGGCGTGTTTCTAGACACTAAACTTGGAATTTAGGTTGTTTCACCTAACGCCACTAAGAAATAGGCATAGAGGGTCACATGCTATGTGTGTCCATAATCTCAGTTAAATAATATATATTATTATTTATTATTTAACAAGTTGAATAAATATTATTCATGCACATGGTTTAATAATTATTCATATTTTCTTGATTTCATATATTCCATCACTAGTTATTTGAGAAAATATAATGTGAGAAGAATATTTGATAAATATTTATTTACTATTTAGTGAATATAATATTTATTTATTTATTGGTGAATAATGTAGTGATGTTTATTTATTAAATAAATAGTCATTATTCAATGCCTGATAAATATTATGGAGAAATGGTATACCGAGTTAATAGGTCTGATGAGAAATAATATATGTTGAATATTATTTGATTAAATAATATTTAATTTAATTCACAAGTTAAGCTTATGTCGAGGAAATAATAATATTACTATTATTTTAGAAATGGGCTTCCACAAGGGATTAAATAAATATTAAAAGGGAACTTTTGAAACTATTTATTTCTAAACCCTAGCTGTATTTAAACCTAATTATATTATTTTTTCAAGAGAGACAATTCATTTGTGTTGTGCAAAATGATAGTCAGAGAGTCCTCTCAAGCACTAGAAATCTCTCTCTCCAAGAACACTCCAAGAATGGAGAGTGATCTACCTCTACCTCTCACTCTTGATTCTAGAGAGATCAAGGATAATGATTTGGAATCGATTATTGTGGTGATCAAAAGTGAATAAAACAAGCAATATGATCTCTCGTGCTAGCACCCGAAGATTCCTACAGCGACATTCGGAGATTTTTGGAACACATGTGGATCACCTCTAGAGGGAATATTCTCTTGATTCCTATAATGTAATGACAGTACAACCTAGATATGTTGTCTAATCTATCAATTAAGAAAGAATTCATGCAAGGTAATTCTTTAATTGATTAAATTAATTGTAAATAATTTGTGATGATCCACTCTCTAGTTCTAACATTTTATCCATTGTTTGTTTTCATTGATTCAATTCCATTGATAATAGTGCTTATCATCATGTAGATATTGGATTTATAATCTATCATGAAAAAGAGAAAAGTTGGGAATGACCCATTGCACGCTTCCACTGCGCCCAGAACCTATAAGTGGTATCAGATCGGTCGCATAATTATTTATAATTATTTACATATATTTGATTGATTTAATCATTTTTTATTTAGTTTTCAATTCAAATTTAGTTGTTTTTTAAACCAAATTTTGAGATCTGGTTCTTCCTCTTTCATTTCTCATAGATCTAATCAAATCAATTAATTTTATAAAAAATAAAATTGAAGAAATCATCAGGAGGTGTTGAGGATTCAAGATAGATGACACAATAGTAAAAATTTTGTAATTAGATTTACACACCATGTAATAGTTTTGAATGCACTAGAAATTAATTCAAAATTAATTTAAACTATGTTCATTGAATACACATGGTGCATTTAATTTATTACACCACATGTTGACCAGGCTAACCTGGCGCATAGTCAGTTGGAATACATGTCATGTAGCCCACATACACAGCGTGTGGTACTTTAAGTCATGGATTGGATATGTATTTTCATACATGATCTACCTTATTGGAGACCATGTAACTCAGAGACCACACATTGTTTAGCCCTTATACACACCATGTACTCCAATTTCTCTGAGGCACGATTTACACACCGAGTCCCTAGGCATGTGCCTCATATAGACGATGAGAGATGTACACACCATTTAGCTCACTTGTACATATAATATACTTATACCAAAATATGTAGAATCAAAATTAATTTATTATACTATGTAAAACTTATCGGAATGTGCTTGTGTGTGGTCATTAAGTTGATATTACATGCCATGTGATGGGTTTTAATATGTATATATATAAATGTTTAATTAATTTCTGTGTAATATTCAGATCTGCATATCATGTATAAGTCATATTATATATATTACTCTACGTGCATTGAATCATATCATGTTACAAAAAAATCATGTAATTCGTGTAATCATTAATTTGATAGTGCACATCATGAAAGTACGTGATAAGTTGTGTATGTCAAATGTCACAAGAGTAAATAGTATATGAGTATAATACATGTAGGGTGAATTCGAACTAGTATTCACTATGTTTCCTCCAAGGTATATTTATGTACACAGTTAATTTTAAATAAATTTATTTAATTTGTTTAAAATTATGATGGGTGGATGAGAATATCAAGGAAATTTGGATGAGAATTAAGATAAACTAATTGATTAATTAAAGAAGATAATTAATTTATTCGAGCGTGATTCATCTTAAATAAAAATGATTAAGAATTGAATGCTAGTTTTATTAAATAAATAATTCTTTACATGCATGTGGATGGTCATGAGAATAGATCAGACCTTTGTATGTGATTGGTTTCATTTAATTTATTATTAAATTAAATGGTGGATTGTGTTTCATCTCTCATCTCATTATGTACGGGTCTGCGTACCCATGGTTTCTTTTATGTAAACCCTTTTCCACTAACCTGTGTGTGAGTAAAATCATATGTAATGGATGGAGCTCCTAAGCTAGTGTAGATGGTTCAAGTTTGGAGCTGAGATGAAACCAATATAAGAGAGATACATAGGTGGACAGGTGGAAAGTTGTAATAAAATCCTTAATTGGTTCAAGGTGTTTTTACCCTAGATCAATGGTTAGTTTATCAACTGTTAGATAAAATAACCATTAGTAAAATCTCATGATCATACTGATTTATTTTTTTATTTCTTTCAAGTAGCATGGTAATTTCATTATGGATGTTTTTTATTGATCACATGAATTAATGAATTAACAATCATGAAAGATGTAACTAAAATAAATTGGATTATGCGTAAATATTATCTAATACATGGTTAATCACATAAGTAAATCCACTTAATATTAACAAGTATATGATAAAGATAATAATTTAAGATTTATGCATAAAAGATAAAATCCATCAATCATATATTAAGTCAGTATAGCCTTCCACTACTTTAGTTAAAATCGAACCATTGTTCAAGGTGCTTGACTAGCCAAAGTTGGGGCGCTTTCAATTATTGGGGAATTCTAACATGAGGTTTTGGGTTGACTTAGCTTAGTTTGTATCAAGGTTTTAATGTAAAAGTAGTGTAACTAAGAGGAAAGGGTTGATGAAATCCATTTTAAGGATTTCAGGATTGGGAAGTCCACTCAACATATCAAGGAACTATGAGTTAATGTAGTTGGAATTTATAATGCCCACCTAAAACCATTAAAGTTACTTGACCGACCAAATTTTGGTTAATTAAAAGGGTAATATGGATCCTTAACACTAGAATGTTTAAGAAATAGGATATTCTGAATCCAATGCTAAGGGCTATTGGGTTTTGATAAAATAGTGAGAGATTGATAAATATAAAATTTATTTATTTGTATAAATTTTTTCATATGAATTACTAAAATTATGCTCATCTTATTTGTAGAAAAAACAATAAAATGGATTCAAAAACATCACTAAGATCCATACTTGAGAAGGACAACCATCTCACCGAAACAAATTTCCAAGAGTGGCAAAGGCACTTACATGTTATCCTTCTCCATGAAAGGAAATTGCATGTGATAGATGAACCAATTCCTAAAGTGCCTAAAAATGAGGCTAGTGATGAAGAGTTGTCTCTCTATGATAAATATTTGGATGATGCTACAAATTTTCAGTACTTCATGTTATTATCCATGACCAATGATCTTTTGAAGCAACATGAGGACATGGATGCATATAGTATGATGTCTCACCTTTGAGGTATTTATTAAGAGAATGAGATATAAGATAGATATGCACTACTGGATTACAGTCTATTTACAATGGGCTATTTGCAATGGGTTCCCGTCGCAAAATATCTTTTGTGACAGGGTCCCGTCGCGAATAGCTCATTACAGAAAACAGCGTCGCAACTAGTATTTTTTGTGACGGGAAATCGTCTCATTGTAAATAGATCTCAGATTATTTACATTATATATATATATATAAACTTGTTGTGATGGGCTCGTCGCAAATACTTTTTGTGATGGGTCCGTCGTCCCGTCGCAAATAGTTCTCCATTTATATATGTTATATATACCTAAATCTTTTGCAGTGGGTTCTTTTACCATCACAAATACCTTTTTAAAAAATATATATATAAACTATTTGTGATGCGGTTCCATCGCAAAAGGCCTCATCGCAAAAGGTCTCGTCGCAAATACTAAATAAAATAAAATAAAAAATTTAATAAAATTATTATTAATGAAAAAATAATAATAATATTATTAAAATAATAAAAAAATTAAAAAAAATATTAAAATTCTCAATATTCGCAAAAAAATATAAAAAAATAAAAAAATATTATTGTTATTATTATTAAAATAAAAAACATTAAAAATTATAATACTAATAATAAATATTAAAATATTAAAATATTAAAAATAAAAAAAAATAAAAAAAATTATGCAATGTTCACATCAATATAAAAGACTAAAACTGTAAATAGTTCATATTACAACAAATGTTGAATTCGAATATTTTTAACATAACAAAAAAATCACTAGGGGTAATTTTCTGGAGGAGGTGGAGGAGGTGGATGAGATGGTGGAGGAAACTACATCCCTAAACTATGAGTCAGACGGTGCATGTACTCCATCTACTCATGTTGCTGCTGTTTCCATCGATGCATCGATGCATCTCCTCCTCGTGCTGCTATTCCTACTGCTGCTACCATCGATGCATATTCTCCTCATACTGTTGCTGATGTTGTTGTTGTTAACACATCTCTTCATGTTGCTTCTACAAACTCTCTATAAGCTCAGTCTGAGCTCGCAACTGCTCCTGATATTGTGAGCCAGAATATGATGTCTCTCCATGAGCTCCTCTTGAGCTGGATGCTGACATCGCAGCAGTACCATAATAAGTCTCAGGAGTCAAATGAGATCTGATACCAACTACTCGGCCCATCTCGAAGGCATATTGGATCACCTACATCCATGTCGCCTCATCGAAATAGTGGGCACTAGTCTGGTCAGCTATCTCGGCCTGAATCTCAGCCTGTGTCTGAGAGGTCGCGGCCTTATATGACTTCTTCGGTTCCAATTTGAAATTAAAATAGTGAAAATATTATATGCGGTTAATTTTCAAACTAAAAAAGAAATAATACTAACCACAATCTGATGTTGGTGATCACCTTTAATCTCTCTAGTGGCTGGATCACTATACATCCTTTGATAAACATCGTACTCCATAATATTGGGATTCTCGACTGCCTATATGAATATAAAATAAATTGTTTATATTTAATGTTATATAAAATATTTAAAAAAGATAATTACCAGATGCTCTCTATGCGTACTAAATATACGGCTACCAGCTTGATGTGTCACCTCCTGTCTCCCTCGGTTCTGCCGGCCCAATGAAGATCTCCTCTGAAATCCACCACTCAACCAATGTGAACATAATCCATCCAAAATGTGAGATGAAATGTACTCTAGTCAGTGGGCTCTATACGACTCATAAAATACTGTCACTCCTACTTTCTTAATGTCCATCCTTCTCAAACTGTATAAAAACTGACAGAAACGCTCACACATAGACACCTCTCATGCCGCGTGGATAGTGTCACGCATGCTATCATCGATGGGATACCATAAAGCCTATAAATAATTTATAATATCAAGTTATTAATGAAATAAATTTCAAAATAAATATTATTTATTTATGTATCAGCCAATGATTGAACATGTCGAGCTGCACATCAATAGGAATCTGTTCCCATGTGATCCATGGCTGAGAAAAATAATTATGCAAGATAGCGCTCCCCTGTTCAATAGATACATGTACAAAATTGTGAAAAAAGAATAAATAATCAAAAAATTAGTATATAAATAAATTAATGAAAGCTAACTAAAATACACAGGTTACCATACCTCCGCGTGCATGGATCAAAGCCAAGATGTGGACGTCACTCGGGGGCATGGTCAGGAATCATCAGTCGTGCAAGATGGTTCCCCCTTTACATACCCCCTGAATCACCAATAGGTTGAGGGTCAGATGATCCCAAATCCTCCTAGTTCAAAGGTAGCTCAGCCTCCTGCAACTCACGAAGTTGATCAGGGTTCATCTGAAACACAAAATGATTATTGTTAGCAGATAGTTGGAAATAACAATTACATATAGATATATATTAGTTATTATTTTAATCAGCATTTAACTATGTCAATGTTCACCTTCATCATCATCTTCATATCTTATAATGCCAATGTCTTCATATTCATCCTCAACATCATCAATATTCATATAAGTTTCAGTTTCATCATCTCTTTCCATTTCAAATTCATTTATAACATCATTAACATCATCATCACTATCAACCCTTAATTGTGGGGTGTCATCATCGATATTTATGTCACTTTGTAAAAAAAGATGGATTTTAAGTAGTCTCTTAAAAAAATTTAATTCCTTGTACTTCAATAGAACCACATTCAGTTTGAGTAAACTGATTTTCCCAAGATTTCATTTTTATTATGTTCCACCAATCACTCGGGTCTTTTAAAGTAGCATAATACTTTGTGTAATATATTTAATGTGTTTGTTGAGCCAGTAAAAATGGTTCATTTACTGCAAAAATAATTTTATATTTAATATTGATGATTCCATGAATCGGATGAACACGTAAGACTTTCTCAGTATCCAACCACCGACATTTAAACATTGTTATGTAATTTTACCTTATATAACATAGTTCAATAATTTCATCCAGCATGTTGTAAAAGTCAACTTCAGTTTCTCTATGATGTTATCCTCTCAAGAAAACTCCATTGCTCATTGTTTTTTTTATTCCCCATATGAACATGTATGAAATCAAAAATCATTCAGCACATATGCATTATAACCATTTTGGATGGTGGGTTACTCAATATTCACAATCGCTTATCAATTTTATCAGCATGTTGAGACACCTGAAAATTTGTAAAAAAATTATCAATATAATAAATAATAAACAGAATTGATATGTTAAACCATCAATAATTTATGTTACCAGATTTTTGAAACCATTGAGAGAAAAAAATTGCCGGCGTTCTTCAAGAGAAGTTGTTGTAATTTGTGGAAGTTGTTTCTTGATATAATTATCATATAACCTACAAATAAAATAAGTTTACTTACTGTAATATAAATTATAGAATAAGTGATAGAATCACTCATAGTACAAATGATGTCATTTTATCACAGTTGAGTAGAACATACGTATGAGCTCTGTGATGTTCATCATCTGAAATCCATTGTTCATGAACTCCACCGAAGCCTAGCCCTAGCTGATTAAAAACTGAAAATTTATTTTCCATTTCATCATCAACATTCTCCTCATTATATCTCATGTGGTTTTTTTAGGGATATTCAAATTAAAAATAATGAGCTCATAAAAAAGAAATTTCCTCTTGAAAATAAGCTTCAGTAATTGATCCTTCAATTAATGCTTTGTTACGTACTTTTTTTTCAATTTCTGAATGCATCTCTCGAATAGGTACATCCATCTAAATTGTACTAGACCTCCACATTTATCTTCATGTGGAAAATGTAATATCAAATGTTCCATTGAGTCAAAAAATCTAGTGGTAAGATTTTTTCCAGTTTACATATAATTACAACAACATCTTCTTACAGTTTCTTAGTGCATCGTAGTCTGTTGTCACCACACAAATGTCTTGAAAAAAATATGATATGTCTTTTATAAAATCCCAAATAATAGAATTCAACAAACCTCTAAATCCAATCGTCATAATTCTTTCCATTATAACATAATAATCATGACTTTTTAATTCGGTAATATGACCATTCTTAACACATCTACCCAAATTGGAAGCATAGCCATTTGGAAGTCTCAAATCTAAAATCCACTGACAAAATAATAAGTGACTCTCTTTGTATAGAGTATAAGCTAATTTTGTCTTCATTAACCTCTGTGATCTGACATTTTAAAACAGTTTAAGTTCTGGTCACCTGCAAATTTGGACAAGATCTAACCATGTATTTACATTATCTTTGGTCTTACCTAGTGTATCCAAAACTGTATGAAATAATTTATCAAAACAGTTCTTCTCAATATGCATGACATCCAACATGTGGCGGACCAATAAATCATACCAATATGGAAGATCCCAAAAAAATTTATGTTTTATTCAATTGTGTTCTGTCCAAAAGCCATGAAATTTTTATTGGTTTATTGTAGGCCCAAATGTGATAGGAGGTAATGAAAATACAACTGATTTTAACTCTGTACCTGAGATCAGTTTTGGAGGTTCATCCCTTTCAATTGTTCTTTTTCTAAAATGAGATTTGTTCCTCTGAAAAGGATGATCGGTTGGAAGAAATCTGTGAGGAAAGTTAAAATAGAAAATTTTGTTTCCATTGGAAAGCATAAATGCTTTGTTTTCTTTCATATAGTAAGGACATAATTTCAAACCATGTGTACTCCTGCCAGATAACATGCCATATGTTGGGAAGCCACTAATTTTCTACATCAATGCAGCTTTTGATATGAAATTTTGTTTTGTAAAAACATCGTATGTACTAACACCATTACTCCATAATGAATTTAACTCATCAATCAATGGTTTCAAATAAACATCAATATTTTTTTTGGATGTCCTGGGATTAATAAGGTCAAAAAGATATAGAGCTTCTTCATCAAAATCCATGGAGGTAAATTGTATGGAGTTATAAAGAGAGGCCAACATCAATACTAACTACCATAAGAACCAAACAGACAGAAACCGTCAATAGAAAGACCCAATCATACATTCTAGGCTTCTAAAGCAAAAGACAAATGCAGTCGGTCAAAATGTTTCTATGAATCACCATCAAATGGATGATTCAAGCTTTTACCAGTTGAAATCTTGGTTTTTTTCCATGACATCATTGACGTTGTGTTTTGAAACATAAATAAACACTACAACCTAGGTGTAAGCGGGAAATATATCAACTGTTTTACAGGAATCAATCCAGACTTCCTAATTATTGCTAATTATTTCTAATTATTGCTAATTACTGTTAATTATTCCTAATGATTGATAATTATTGCTAATTATTTCTAATTATTTCTAATTATACCTAATTATTTCTAATTATTACTAATTATTCCTAAGTATTCCTAATTATTCCTAATTATTCCTAATTATTCCTAATTATTCCTAATTATTCCTAATTATTCATAATTATTCCTAATTATTGTTATTTATTGCTATTTATTCCTATTTATTGCTATTTATTGCTATTTATTGTTATTTATTGCTATTTATTGCTATTTATTGCTATTTATTGCTATTTATTGCTATTTATTGTTATTTATTGCTATTTATTACTATTTATTACTATTTATTGCTATTTATTTCTATTTATTGCTATTTATTGCTATTTATTGCTATTTATTGCTATTTATTGCTATTTATTGCTATTTATTGCTATTTATTTCTATTTATTTATATTTATTACTAATTATTACTATTTATTACTATTTATTACTATTTACTACTATTTACTACTATTTATTACTATTTATTACTAATTATTACTATTCATTTCTATTTATTACTATTTATTACTATTTATTACTATTTATTACTATTTATTACTAATTATTACTATTTATTACTATTTATTACTATTTATTACAATTTATTACTATTTATTACTAATTATTACTAATTATTACTAATTATTACTAATTATTACTACTTATTCCTAATTATTCCTAATTATTCCTAATTATTACTAATTATTCCTAAGTATTCCTAATTATTCTTAATTATTTCTAATTATTTCTAATTATTCATATTATTACTAATTATTCCTAATTATTCCTCATTATTGCTAATTATTGCTAATTATTGCTAATTATTGCTAATTATTCCTAATTATTCCTAATTATTCCTAATTATTCCTAATTATTCTTAATTATTCTTAATTATTCCTAATTATTCCTAATTATTGCTATTTATTGCTATTTATTACTATTTATTGCTATTTATTACTATTTGCTACTAATTATTGCTATCTATTACTATTTCTTACTAATTATTACTATTTATTACTATTTATTATTAATTATTACTATTTATTACTATTTATTACTTTTTATTACTATTTATTACTACTTATTACTAATTATTAATAATTATTACTAATTATTACTAATTATTACTAATTATTACTAATTATTACTAATTATTAATAATTATTACTAATTATTACTAATTATTACTAAGTATTCCTAATTATTACTAATTATTCTTAATTATTACTAATTATTGCTAATTATTGCTAATTATTACTAATTATTACTAATTATTACTAATTATTACTATTTTTTACTAATTATTACTATTTATTACTATTTATTACTATTTATTACTAATTATTATTAATTATTACTATTTATTACTATTTATTACTATTTGTTACAATTTATTACTAATTATTACCAATTATTTCTAATTATTACTAATTATTACTATTTATTACTATTTGTTACTAATTATTACTATTTATTACTAATGATTGTCATTTATTACTAATTAATACTATTTATTACTAATTATTAGTATTTATTACTAATTATTACCATTTATTACTAATTATTAGTATTTATTACTAATTATTAGTATTTATTAGAAATTGTAAATATTTATTACTATTTTTTCCTAATTATTACTATTTTTCCTAATTATTACTTTTTTTTCCTAATTATTACTATTTTTCCCTAATTATTACTAATTAGCGTTAATTACTATTAATTACTGCAAATTACAGCTACTAATTACTAATTACCGCTAATTATTTATATACATTACTAATTATCGTTAATAATTATTAATTATTACTAATTACTAAGAATAGTACTAATAATTTCAATTTATTATTATAAATAAATATCGAGGACAAAACAATTTAAATCTAATTTAATTACAACTAATCAACAATAATTAAAATAAAAATAAAAAATGAAATAAATACTAAATTAAATAAAACATAAATACCTTCAAACTTGATTTCTTATAATTGTAGATGGCTTCACAACTTCTTCGTAAAAAAAACTAACTCTGAAAAATTTTCACTTTAAAATTAGAGTTTAGAGAGATAGAGAAAGTAGGAATTGAGGGGAAGGGAGGAAAAACAGATAGGGGTATATATATGTTAGATGAGTTTTGACGGGAATATTTGCGATGGGATACCCATCGCAAATAATACTATTTGCGACGGGACCCATCGCAAATACCTTCGGCCGAATTAATTACTGTCGGCGGTTAAAAGGGTATTTGTGACGGGGCCCGTCGCAAATAGTGACTTACTGTAATGTCTCGGATTTTCCATTTATTATTTTTAAATATTATATGGAATTATTTCGAGACCGGGCGCGAAGAAGGCACATCATTCCGAGGTCCAGTGAGCCCGGAATGGTGGTTTGAACTTTTTTTAGTTAAGTGAGTCGGCAGTTGTGCGCGGTTGTGGCAGTTTCCCAACGGATGCCCGGATTAAAAAACTGATTGCACTGTTGCGTCCGGGACGACGACTTTACCTAAGAATGAGGCTAACCTCGACCGGCGTGGGTCGAGGGAAAAAGTTAATTTTCTGACGTTTTAAGTAAAATAAAATAAAATAAATTAACCAGTTTATTTTATTTCATTTAAGGAAACATTTGCTGCAGTGTGGCGACGACGCAACTGTTTCCTAAATTAATGACGCGTCATAATAACTTCAAAATGGAAAGTCAACGTCATTAATGTTGCCGCATAATTAAATGACAACATGTTTCCCTTTTTAATGGGTTAAGCAATTGTTGATCGTTGGCAACGTTTGAGAGGAATCTCTGCCGAATCCGCAAGGCGTTAGAGAGAATTCTCGGCGACGAACGACGACAGATCGAGATCGAGGATCGCAGCGCCGACGTTGAAGGATCTTGACGGCAACGGCAGCATGGCGCCTTCATCAACGATCGATCCTTTCGAAAGGTAGGGGTTGTTATTTCAATTTATTTTTCCCCGTATTTGAGTTTAAACGACGAACGCGGATCAACCACGAACAAGTTGATCCGCGGATTCGTGCGTTCTTGCGGGAGGGTTTTCTTTGGGATGATTTTGGGGAATTGATTCATGCGTTATGTTGTTGTTGATTTTTGTTCCGTTTAAGCCTATTAACGGGAGCGAATCAACGCCGTGACGAACGACGACGGAGGTTCGTTCCTCATTTTGTTTATTTGGATTTCTTCCCCCTTCTTTCCTCGCGCGTTCTTCGTGTTCTTCACGGGGCGACGAACAACAGATCGTTGCGCATCCGTTCTGCGACGCAACGATCCCAAATTGAAGGTTCGACATCGCAACGTCCTTGTGGAGGTGCGGCGATGATGGCAGACGACAAATCGAACCGGATCGGAAAGACCGTTCTTAGAGCGTTCTTCATGCGGGAAGATTGGAACACGTTTTCGAAGTCGATCAGAGGCCCGAAAACGACGGAAGCGGCTTCGTGGGGTCGGGGCGACCAGAACCTGGGAGTTTTGCGGCGATCGGACGGCCGGATTGATGATCGGAGCAACACGGGAGGCGCGCTGGCGAAGAGCGTCGTTTCTGGAAATTTCCAGAATACACGGCGTGTACTTCAGAAGAACACACCTTGTAGTCCTGACAGTGGCGGCTAGGGTTTCGGGGTCAGAAAAGTATCACATGGCGTGTGACCCCGGTCACACGGCGTGTTAGACCTTCCCCGAAGCTCGGCATGTACTTTGGGTAGTACACGGACACAGGATGGTCTACACGGCTTCAGGCGGCACGGCGTGTATAGCTCGGCAGAGGCGGCTACGCGGAGCTCGGCGTGTATCCCAGGGATACATGGACACCGGATGGAGTACATGACCGTGTACTCCATCACCCATCTAGGCGAGGTAAACAGCGCGGGTCACCCCGTATGCGGATCGCACGGGTTGGAGTACACGGGTTGGTGACCGTGTACGGGCTCATGGCCAGAGTACACAGAGTCAACCCCAGTTACCCAGACACGGCGTGTACTCTGTACTACATGTCGTGTACTAAGTTTTTCTACACGACCAGCCTCACGACACGGGCCGTTGTACACAGGCAGTACCCGGGGTCGGACAACACTGTGTGTATCATTTCTACACATCATGTACTTTTTGGAGAACAACTTGGTCCTTTTGTTCACCGTGCCTTGAACATCTTTCGTTTGGGTTAGTGCCCCTTCTTCTTGTTCCCCTGAAGGTCAGGCATCATTCCCTCACACAGGATTATGATCCCATCAGCATGACTTTTCTGTGATAGAGTCAAGCATCCATCCGAGAGGCCCGGATTGAGATCCTCTATCCATTCCATACCCTAGGTAGAGTCAGGCATCAGCGTGACCAACTTTACTGGGCGTTGATCCTCTACCTAGAAGGTGAATTCCGGATGAGTCGCGGTATCCACCATGGCCCTACTAGTGATCCTCATCTGTGTATCGAAATCTTTCCCACTCAGGAGTGTGTCTCCCATAATGAGTGTAGTTATATCTCGTGATGGTTCTTGATGAATAGAAATTCTCGGACGGACTTCATCAGAGCTATAAGACTCGTGGAGTGTGTTCTCCCGGAATGAGCGCATCACAGAATCTTCGGACGGAATCCCTTGCGGGGGTATGCAGTTGCGTGACTTGTCTCTAGACCACGGGTCTGGGTTTTGAGTATATATGGTTTGTTTTATATGTTCTGTAAACATATATTGTGCATAGATGACTGTACTTTTACTTTGTATTGCTTTGTGGTTTTCGGGGTCCTATACTAAGTATTGTTATACTCACCCCTACACGGGCTTTGCCCACATGTCTGGTGTCTTGTGCAGACGAGCATCCTTTTCACAGAGTCCAGGGCGGACCAGGACAGGACAGAGATTTCTGAGTTCCCTATAGGTTGAGGCGTTCCTACGGCTACAAGCGGCAGCCCCAGTACCTTTGTGATTACAGGTTGGACTTTGCAGTTTTTCAGACTCTTGATTTTGGTGGGCTTGTATTCTGGCCCAGTTTACTTTTACAGTACTCTACCTTTCATCGTACTCTGTTGGTTGGGTTTAGTTGTATGCATGCATTTTTGTTCCTTAGTGTTTTACATTTCAGCATTTGTGGGCTTGGAGATGTGTGTGTGTGTGTGTACAGGTACTTAGGCAATGCCTCCCGTGTTAGTGGCATGCCTACTCGGTGCTAGTCACCAGCCCCTGGCCTATTGGAGGTGGGCTTGGGGAGTCACGGCACGGGCCCCACTGGGACGGGTTGTTACAGAGTGGTATCAGAGGTGGTCAGTTCTACCTTAGGACCAAGAGTCTGTGAGTTTGGTTGGGGGAAACAATGTTGAGTGTTTCGGGTTCGACTTTCAGGCCAGAGACTCCAGTGTTGGTGCGGCGGCCGACGTATCCATACACCAGGACTCTGATAACCTGCTTTTCGACTCGATACATGAAAACACTGGTTGCAGGGAAAATAAAGGGTACATGCATCATATAGGAATGGGTTGTGTCTTCTATATCCTTGGTGTCGGCTATCCAGATATACTCATTGACCGTGACACATCTTGTTTCTTTACAGGATGCCTCCACGACGCGTACCCACTAGGATTCAGTAGCACGATCATGAGGATGACCCCCTCAGTGACGAGGCTTCGATACAGGGACCATCCCCCCAAGCATTGCCACTAGGTGGTGCACCTTCTATACCGCCAGTGGAGCAGCCAGTGGTACCTGCAGTACCGACCGGCGAGGAGCGCAGGCTTAGTGCACTCCACGAGTTTCAGAGACAGAGACCCCTCAGGTTCCGAGGCGAGCCTGACCCTCAGGCGGCTGAGGACTAGCTTGAGGCGGTGACCAGAGTTTTTCATCTAGTGAGGACACCGGAAGACGAGATAGTGATCCTAGGAGCGAGCCTTCTTCAGGGTTCGATGGGATGATGGTGGAGTCTGACCACGCAGACTCACGACTAGGAGACTCTTTCGTGGACAGAGTTTGAGCGACTCTTCAGGGAGGAGTTCTCTCCGGTTACGTTGAGAGCTGTGTGCATCCAGAAGCTTCTTCAGCTTCAGTAGGGTAGTATGACGGTGGCTGACTATTCATCAAGGTTCACCAACCTCACCAGGTACTCGATGGATATGGTCAGGGATCAGTACTTCAGAGCTCGGACCTTCGAGCGAGGTCTACGGTGTGACATCCGAGCTAGTGTCGTGCCTCTATGCATTTCGACTTATGCTGGAGTGCTCGAGCAGGCCTTGGTGATTGAGAGCTTCTTGGTGGAGCAGAGACAGCCGCCGGCAATCAGTAGTAGGAAGACAGGTGCAAAGACACCGACAGCAGGGAGCCGACATCAGGCACAGGGATATGGATGTTGGAGACATCATAGGAGGACCCAGGATAGGGGATCGACAGTCCAGGGCTCTCAGGCTGGATCTAGTCAGCCTAGGGAGAAGCGATGTTATGCATGTGATGGTAGGGGGCATCTCGCTAGAGATTGCCTGACACGTCGAGCTGCTGATAGGGAAGTGGCGGATGGACCACCGAGGCAGAGGCAGAGAATGGAGCAGGCAGATCCACCAGGCGGCGGACGTGGCAGAGGAGTAGGGAGAGCTACAGGTGGTGGAATACGCTTCGACTTACTTCCACCACCACCCCCAGGAGGTCCGCACCAGGCTCAGGGAGCTGGGGGATAGGGACAGGGACAACTGCATGCGGTCGAGGCATATGAACCAGGGGATCCAGAGATGATTCAAGGTACGATCTGTGTCTTTTCTACCTTAGCTTCCGTAATCATAGACACAGGTATCAGTCATTCCCTTAATTCCACATGTCTTGTACAAAACCTTGAGATTCTGGTAGAACCATTGACTCGATCCTTACGCTTGGAGACACCTATGGGAGGAGACTTGACGATCACACACCTTTGCAGACAGTGTGATCTTACCCTTGGAGGTGAGAGTTTTGGTTGGAACCTCTTGGTGGTAGCGTCGAGGCCTTACGATGTCATTCTCGGTATGGATTGGTTATCTTCGGTCCATGCCCAGACTGACTGTTTTATGCGAAGAGTGCGGTGTGTCTGTCGTGATGGAATAAGGTTTTCCTTTATTGGAGAAAAGGAAACCCAGGAAGCACAAAATGGGCTCATGCATAGGAGGGTGCAGCCGATCACTCATGAGTTGGCTAGCCTTACCCTCGGAGCATTAGATGTTGTGAGCTCTCAGTTCCCAGCAGTGGTGGTGGAGTATGAGGAAATCTTTCCCAAAGATATTCCAGGACTACCTCCCCGCCGGGAAATCGAATTCTGCATCGACTTACACCCCGGGACGACACTGATTTCCTCATCCGCTTATCGGATGGCTCCCACAGAGCTTCGCGAGCTGAGGGTGCATTTTAAGGATTTTCATAGCAAGGTTTTCATAAGACCCAGCCTCTCACCCTGGGCGGCCCCAGTCTTGTTTGCCAAGAAGGTAGACGGGAGTCTGAGGTTGTGCGTGGATTACCGGCGCCTGAACCAGGTGACGGTGAAGAACAAATATCCACTGCCAAGGATCAATGACCTCTTCGATCAGC
Source organism: Viscum album (assembly GCA_963277665.1). Taxonomy (NCBI): domain Eukaryota; kingdom Viridiplantae; phylum Streptophyta; class Magnoliopsida; order Santalales; family Viscaceae; genus Viscum; species Viscum album. The sequence goes on from OY728161.1 coordinate 1,424,310,499, forward strand.
TAAGAGGGGAACAGTGGTTCTCGAAGGTTGACCATTGATCATGCTATCACCATATATGAGTACGGGAAGAGGATATACCGAAGACGGCTTTCATATGTCGCTACAGTCAGTATGAGTACTTGGTGATTCCCTTTGGCGTGACGAACGCCCCCACAGTGTTCATGGGGCTGATGAACCGGATCTTCCAGCCGTACTTGGACCGGTTCTTAGTAGTCTTCATCGACGACATCCTTGTGTACTCGGCGTCAGAGGAGGAGCACGCGAGACACTTGCGGATGGTTCTGGACGTACTTCGGGAGCACCAGCTTTATGGGAAGCTCTCAAAGTGTCAGTTCTAGATTCGGGAGGTCCACTTTCTAGGACATGTCATCTCATCAGATGAAGTATCTATGGACCCAGCCAAGGTGGAGGCTGTGTTATCATGGGAGCCACCTCGGAGCGTGACAGAGGTGCGAAGCTTCCTTGGGTTGGCAGGATATTACCGGAGATTCATCCCTGATTTCTCCTGGATATCAGTACCGATGATGGCCTTGACCAGGAAGGGGCAACCCTTCGTGTGGACAGAAAAGTGCCAGCAGGATTTTGAGCAGCTAAGAAATAGTTTGATGAGCTCCCCAGTCTTGAGATTGCCAGAGGAGGGTGTCGAGTACATAGTTTTCTGCGACGCATCAGGGACCGGGCTCGGCTGTGTCCTGATGCAGCGGCACGCAGTGATTGCTTATGGTTCACGCTAGCTTAGGCCACATGAGCAGAACTATACGACCCATGATCTCGAGTTAGCAGCGGTAGTATTCGCATTGAAGATGTGGCGACACTACCTTATGGGCGAGCGGTTCACTGTATACTCTGACCACAAGAGCCTCAAGTACATCTTCTCACAGAAGGATCTGAATCTGAGGTAGAGGCGTTGGCTAGAGTTCCTCCAGGACTATGATTTCAAGATCATCTATACTCCTGGGAAGGGGAACAAGGTGGCGGATGCTCTTATCAGGAGTTCAAGCTCACAACTGTTGAGTGAGGCGACACAACAGTTAGTCGCGTTATAGTTATCCTTCGTGGATGGAGAGGATACAACTTACCTACAGTCGATGGTTGTCACCCCTCCACTCTTACAGCGAGTTAGGGAGGAACAACTTGGGGATGTCAACTGTGTGGCCTTACGTGCTCAGTTATCCACAGGACATGCTCCTGATGGATATTCGCAAGGTGGGGAGCACGTACTTCTTTTCAGAGGATGAACTATTGTACTAGTGGCGTTGCAGGAGGAGGTCCTGAGGGAGTTCCATACATACCCTTTGGTGGTACATATCGGAGTGGCAAAGATGTACCAGGACCTCTGATGTCAGTTCTGGTGGTCAAGCATGAATAAGGCAGTGGCAGAGTTCGTTTCTCGATGCCTCACATGCCAGCAGGTGAAGGCTGAGCACCAGGTTCCAGCAGGATTATCTCACCCCCTGGAAGTTCCAGAGTGGAAGTGGGATGGAATATTGATGGACTTTGTGACGGGATTACCACGGATGTCCAAGGGGCACGATTCCATCTGGATGATCGTTGACCGACTCACCAAGTTGGCCCACTTCCTAGCTATCGGGGAGCAGAGTTCCATAGAGAGATTGGGACGCCTCTACGTACACGAGATAGTTCGGCTTCATGGCATCCCCTAGACTATAGTCTCAGACCGAGATGCCCGCTTCACATCCCGGTTGTGGAAGGGATTGCAGGAGGCTTTTGGGACTCAGCTACGCTTGAGCACAATGTTTCATCCCCAGATGGATGGTCATACGGAGAGGACCATTCAGGTTCTGGAGGATATGTTTCAAGCCTATATCTTGGACTTTGGTCGTAGTTGTGAGGACCACCTACCACTGGTGGAGTTTTTGTACAACAACAGCTACCACTCCACCATCGATATGGCACCGTTCAAGGCCTTGTAAGGGAGACCCTGTCGGTCACCACTTTACTGGACCGACCCCGGAGAGTCAGAACTCATGGGTCTAGAGTTAGTGCGAGCTACTACAGAGAAGGTGCAGATCATCCGGGAGCAGATGAAGACTGCACAGATCCGGCAGAAGTCTTATGCTGACAGGCAACGGAGACCTCTGGAGTTCGAAGAGGGAGACCATGTCTTCCTTTGGGTCTCACCTCGACGAGGGTTGCAGATATTTGTCCGAGGCGGCAAGCTATCTCCGAGGTTCATCGGACATTTCCAGATCCTGGGCAGAGTTGGCGAGGTGGCGTACCGCCTGGCTCTACCGCCACAATTGCATCGGGTACATGATGTCTTCCATGTGTCGCAGCTGAGGAGGTACGTGCATGACCCATTGCACGTCATCGACTGGGGCGAGCTGGAAATTGAGGATGGAGTGACCTTTGCTGAGTACCCGGTGGAGATCAAGGATCGGCAGGAGAGGATCCTTCATGGGCGATCGATTCCCTTAGTGCGCGTCCGGTGGAATCACGAGAATCTTCAGGAGAGCACGTGGGAGCGGGAGGCCCAGATTCATGCCCAGTACCCTCGTCTTTTTGAGTAGCCTTTGTTTTGGCTTTTCGGGGACGTAAAACCCCAAGGTGGGGAGAATGTAATGTCTCGGATTTTCCATTTATTATTTTTAAATATTATATGGAATTATTTTGAGATTGGGCGCGAAGACGGTACATCATTCCGAGGTCCATTGAGCCCGGAATGGTGGTTTGAACTTTTCTTAGTTAAGTGAGTCGGCACTTGTGCGCGGTTGTGACAGTTTCCCAACGGATGCCCGGATTAAAAATATGATCGCACCGTTGTGTCCGGGACGACGACTTTACCTAAGAATGAGGCTAACCTCGACCGGCGCAGGTCGAGGGAAAAAGTTAATTTTCTGACGTTTTAAGTAAAATAAAATAAAATAAATTAACCAGTTTATTTTATTTCATTTAAGGAAACATCCACTGCAGCGTGGCGACGGCGCAACTATTTCCTAAATTAATGAAGCGTCATAATAACTTCAAAATGGCAAGTCAACGTCATTAATTCTACCGCATAATTAAATGACAACATGTTTCCCTTTTTAATGGGTTAAGAAATTGTTGATCGTTGGAAACATTTGAGAGGAATCACTGCCGAATCCGCAAGGCGTTAGAGAGAATTCTCGGTGAGGAACGACGACAGATCGAGATCGAGGATCGTTGCGCTGACGTTGAAGGATCTTGACGGCAACGGCAGCATGGTGCCTTCATCAACGATCGATCCTTTCGAAAGGTAGGGGTTGTTATTTCAATTTATTTTTCACCGTATTTGAGTTTAAACGACGAACGCAGATCAACCACAAAAAAGTTGATCCGCGGATTCGTATTCTTTCAGGAGGGTTTTCTTTGGGATGATTTTGGGGAATTGATTCATGCATTATGTTTTTGTTGATTTTTGCTCCGTTTAAGCCTATTAATGGGAGCGAATCAATGTCGTGACGAACGACGGCGGAGGTTCATTCCTCATTTTGTTTATTTGGATTTCTTCCCCCTTCTTTCCTCGCGCGGTCTTCGCGTTCTTTGCGGGGCGACGAACAATGGATCGTTGCGCATCCGTTCTATGATGCAAAGATCCCAAATCGAAGGTTCGACATTGAAATGTCCTTGTGGAGGTGCGGCGATGATGGCGGATGACAAATCAGACTGGATCGGGAAGAGCGTTCTTCGAGCGTTCTTCGTGCGGGAAGATATGAACACGTTTTCGGAGCCGATCGGAGGCCCGAAAATGACGGAAGTGGCTTTGTGGGGTCGGGGAGATCAGAACATAGAATTTTTTTGGTGATCGGACGGCTGGATTGATGATCGGAGTAGCACGGGAGGCGCACTGGCGAAGAGCGTCGTTTCTGGAAATTTCCAGAATACACGGCGTGTACTTCAGAAGAACACGTCGTGTAGTTCTGACGGTGGCGGCTAGGGTTTCGGGGTCAGAGAAGGATCACACGGCATGTGACCCCGGTCACACGACGTTTTGGACCTTCCCCGAAGCTCGACGTGTACTTTGGGTAGTACACGGACACGGGATGGTCTACACGGCTTCAGGCGGCACGGCGTGCACAGCTTGGCAGAGGCGGTTACGCGGAGCTTGGCGTGTATCCCAGGGATACACAGACACGGGATAGAGTAGACGACCGTGTACTCCATCACCCGGCCAGGCGAGGTAAACAGTGCGGTTCACCCCGTGTGAGGATCGCACGGGTTGGAGTACACGGGTTGGTGACTGTGTACGGGCTCATGACCAGAGTACACGGAGCCAACCCCAGTTACCCAGACACGGCGTGTACTCCGTACTACATGCCATGTACTAAGTTTTTCTACACGACCAGCCTCACAAAATGGGTGGTTGTACACGGGCAGTACCCGGGGTCGGACAACACGGTGTGTATCATTTCTACACGCCGTGTACTTTTTGGAGAACGACTTGGTCCTTTTGTTCACCGTGCCTTGAAAATCTTTCGTTTGGGTTAGTTCCCCTTCTTCTTATTCCCCTAAAGGTCAGGCATCATTCCCTCACGCAGGATTATGATCCATTCAGTAGGACTTTTCTGTGATAGAGTCAGGCATCCATCCGAGAGGCCCAGATCGAGATCCTCTATCCATTCTAGACCCAAGGTAGAGTCAGGCATCGACCTGACCAACTATACCAGGCGTTGATCCTCTACCTAGAAGGTGAATTCCGGATGAGTCGCGGTATCCACCATGGCCCTGGAAGTGATCCTCATCTGTGTATCGAAATCTTTCCCACTCAGAAGTGTGTCTCCCATAATGAGTGTAGCTATATCTCGTGACGGTTCCCGACGAACAGCTCTTCCCGGACGGACGTCATCAGAGCTATAAGACTCGTGGAGTGTGTTCTCCCAGAATGATCGCATCACGGAATCTTTGGACGGAATCCCTTGTGAGGGTATGCGGTTGCATGACTTGTCTCTAGACCACGGGTCTGGGTTTTGAGTATATCTGGTTTGTTTTATATGTTCTGTAAACATATACTGTGCATATCTGACTGTACTTTTACTTTGTATTGCTTTGTGGTTCTCGGGGTCCTCTACTGAGTATTGTTATACTCACCCCTGCACGGGCTTTTCCCGCATGTCTGGTGTCTTGTGCAGACGAGCAGCCTTTTGATAGAGTCCAGGGTGGACCAGGACAGGACTGAGCTTTCTGAGTTCCCTACAGGCCGAGGCATTCCTACAGCTACGAGCGGCAGTCCCAATACCTTTGTGCTTATAGGTTGGACTTTGCAGTTTTTCAGACTCTTGCTTTTGGTGGGCTTGTATTCTGGCCCAGTTTACTTTTACAGTACTCTACCTTTTGTCGTACTCTGTTGGTTGGGTTTAGTTGTATGCATGCATTTTTGTTCCTTAGTGTTTTACATTTCAGCATTTGTGGGCTTGGAGATGTGTGTGTGTGTACAGGTACTTAGGAAATGCCTCCCATGTTAGTGACATGCCTACTCGGTGCTAGGCACCAGCCCCTGTCCTATTGGAGGCGGGCTTGGGGAGTCACAGCACGGGCCCCACTGGGGCGGGTCGTGACACTTACCGACACACTATTTGCGACGGGACAACATACCGTCGCATATAGTATTTACCACTGCCGAGTATTTGCGACGGGACCCGTCGCAAATAGTATTTACCACCTCCCAGTATTTGCGACGGGAGGTGCCTCTCCGTCGCAAATACCCTTCCGCACGGTTTGGCATGCAAATCGCGCCAAACCGTGCGTATCTTTTTGCAACAAGACTCCAAGTCTCATTGCAAATAGCTAATTATTTGCGACGGGTTGATTCTCCCATTGCAAATAACATCTTCGACGGACTATTTGCGACGGGAAAAAAACCCGTCGCAAAAAACTATTTTTCCCATAGTGGTGAGATCTCCAATGCTTTGTTTACAACTAATCTTGGAGATTCTAAGCCAGCTGGTCCTCATGTAGTCAAGTTTATTGGCTACATTGAATGCTTAGACATCTTACGGATTAAATTCTCAGATTATTTGTGCACAAATCTCATACTTTCATCATTGCACAAGACCTTCTATAGTTTTATTATTAATTACAATATGAGAAATAATGAGAAGAGTATTTCAGAACTTTTTACTTTGATTCGGACAAGTGGATAAGGACATTGGGAGTGACAAACCTACAGTCTTTATGGTGAATAAGAAAAGTAATAACAAGGCAAAGGGTCCCAAGACTCACAAAAAGTCTAAAGCTCATGAGTACCATCCTTCCAATAAGAGGAAGATCCAAAGGCAGGGTAAAGAAAAGGAGGCATTATGTTTTGCATGTGGTAAGAAAGACCACTGGAAGAGAAACTACACCCGGAAGAAACGGGAAGCTAAAGGTTCATTTGTTATTGAGTGTAATCTTTCAATATCTACACATTGGGTATTAGATACAACTTGTGGTGCTCACATCTACATCCAAATGCAGGATCCAAGTAGATTTCAAAAGATTTCTAAAGGAGAGGTGGATCTGCGAGCTACCAATGGTGTGAGGTTGACTGCTCTAGCCATTGGTGACTACCACCTTTCATTACCAATGAGAATTATTTTGGTTTTAAAGGATTTTTATTATGAACCAATGGTTCCCAATAATATAATTTTTGTATCATGACTAGATGTAGATGTTTTTATTTTCAAATTTGAAAATAAAAGTTCTTTCTTTTATAAAGTCAACATATGTTATGGTATGGTACATTTAAATAACAGTCTTTATGTATTAAATTATGAAAACTAAGCATTGGCAATTAATAACGAATAATGTTCACATAACTCATATAACACTCAACTATGGCATCACCGTCTTGGTCATGTAAACGAGAAGTGTTTGACAAAGCTCTATCAAGATGGTTATTTAGACTCTTATGAGCTAAAACCACTTGAAAGATGTCATGCTTGTTTACCAGAAAAAATGGCCAAACCACCATTCAATAGATAGGGTGAAATGGCCACAGAGCTTCTAGGATTAGTACAAACGGTTGTGTGTGGTCCATTTCTAGTAGAATCTATAGGTGGGTATTCTTACTTCATAACTTTTCTAATGACTTGATTAGATATGGTTATGTCTACTTGATGAGGTATAAGTCTGAGTCCTTCAAGAAATTCAAAGAATTCAAGAATGAATTATAGAATTGACTTGGAAAGAAGATAAAGAATCTTCGATCAGATCGAGGTGGTGAATATCTTAACCAAGAGTTTATTGAATTTTCATGGGAGTTTGGGATTCTATCTTAACTCACTCCATCTTATACGCCACAGTGGGATGGTGTTAGTAAAAGGAGGAATTATACCTTATTAGACATGGTAAGGTCGATGATGAGTCATGCAGATCTTCTATTATCCTTTTGGGGATATGCATTATGAAATATGGCACACACACTAAACCAAGTACCAAATAAAGAGTAAAATGGAATTCCCTTCGAGTTATGGAGTGAAAAGAAAATTCACTACGGGAAAAAAGGGCATTTGTGACGGGTTATTTGCTACGGGATTAAATCCCGTCGCAAATAGTCCCGTGAAAAACTTATTTGCGATGGGGTTATTCGCCCGTCGCAAATAAGTAGCCTTTTGCGACGGGACAGCTTTCCCCGTCACAAAAGGACTGGCGCGGTTTGCGCGCCAAACCGCGGGAAACTTATTTGCGACGGGGGAGTATTCCCGTCGCAAATAACCGGCGGCGGTAAAAAGTATTTGCGACGGGAATAGTCCCCCGTCGCAAATAGTATGTCGGCAGGTGGTTATTTGCGACGGGACCCGTCGCAAATAACTATTTACCCGTTGACCGTAATAAATGTTGGCTAAGGTATTTGCGACGGGATACCCATCGCAAATAATCTAACCTATAAATACCTCCATCCGTTTTTTTCATTTCATTCTCATTCTTTATCTTCTCCTTCTCTCAAAATTCTATTTCTAGAGTTCAGTTTTTCTCCAGTTTAATTTTTTTCTCCGGAGCTGATATTAAAGTTTTGAAGAATGATCAGAGCAGATCAATTTTCAAGGTATTTATGTTCATTTTAATTTTTTATTTATTTTTAATTTTTTATTAGTTTCAATTATTCTTAATTAGTTGTAATTTAATTATGTTTACATTGTTTTATTACTTAATAAATTTAAATTATTAGTATTGTTCATAGTTAATGGTAATTAGGAATAATTAGTAATAATTTTTAATAATTAAGAATAAATATTAATAATTAGTAATAAATACCAATAATTAGGAATAATAACATTATTACATTATTAGTCTATTTTATTATTAATATTAAAATAATATAATTTTTTATATATATACAATTCTCTTTTCATCTGTGTGTTTGCTGTCTTCACATGTATTATTTGTATGTGGAGATAGAAAACGCACAGATGAAAGGAGAATTGTATATAAATTAGAAAATTATATTATTTTAATATTAATAATAAAATATATTAATAATGTTATTATTTGTAATTATTGGTAATTATTTCTAATTATTGATAATTATTCATTTAATTACTAATAATTAGGAACAATTATCAATAATTATCATTAATTAAGAATAATTAGTAATAATTAGTAATAATTATCAATAATTAGTAATAATTAGTAATAATTATCAATAATTAGTAATAATTACCAATAATTAGTAATAATTACCAATAAGTAGTAATAATTACCAATAATTAGTAATACTTACCAATAATTTGAAATAATTATCAATAATTAACAATAATTAGTAATAATTAGTAATAATTGCCAATAATTACCAATAATTAGTAATAATTAGTAATAATTACCAATAATTACCAATAATTAGTAATAATTAGGAATAATTAGTAATAATTAGGAATAATTAGGAATAATTGGTAATAATTAGTAATAATTAGTAATAATTAGTAATAATTAGTAATAATTAGTAATAATTAGTAATAATTAGTAATAATTAGTAATAATTAGTAATAATTAGTAATAATTAGGAATAATTAGGAATAATTAGTAATAATTAGGAATAATTAGGAATAATTAGGAATAATTAGGAATAATTAGGAATAATTAGGAATAATTAGGAATAATTAGGAATAATTACCAATAATTACCAATAATTACCAATAATTACCAATAATTACCAATAATTACCAATAATTACCAATAATTACCAATAATTAACAATAATTAACAATAATTAACAATAATTAACAATAATTAACAATAATTAGTAATAATTAGTAATAATTAGCAATAATTAGTAATAATTAGCAATAATTAGTAATAATTAGGAATAAATACCAAAAATTAGGAAAAATTAGGAAAAATTAGGAAAAACTAGGAAAAATTACCAATAATTAGTAATAATTAGTAATAATTAGGAATAATTACCAATAATTAGTATTAATTACCAATAATTAACAATAATTAGTAATAATTAGTAATAATTACCAATAATTACCAATAATTAGTAATAATTAGTAATAATTAACAATAATTACCAATAATTAGTAATAATTAGGAATAATTAGTAATAATTAGGAATAATTAGTAATAATTAGTAATAATTAGTAATAATTAGTAATAATTAGTAATAATTAGTAATAATTAGTAATAATTAGTAATAATTAGTAATAATTAGTAATAATTAGTAATAATTAGGAATAATTAGGAATAATTAGGAATAATTAGGAATAATTAGGAATAATTAAGAATAATTACCAATAATTACCAATAATTACCAATAATTACCAATAATTACCAATAATTACCAATAATTACCAATAATTACCAATAATTAGTAATAATTAGCAATAATTAGTAATAATTAGCAATAATTAGTAATAATTAGTAATAAATACCAAAAATTAGTATTAATTACCAATAATTAGTATTAATTAAAAATAATTAGTAATAATTACCAATAATTAGTAATAATTACCAATAATTAGTAATAATTATTATTAATTACCAATAATTAGTATTAATTACCAATAATTAGTATTAATTACCAATAATTAGTATTAATTACCAATAATTCGTAATAATTACCAATAATTAGTAATAATTACCAATAATTAGTAATAATTAACAATATTTACCAATAATTACCAATATTTACCAATAATTAGAAATAATTACCAATAATTAGAAATAATTACCAATAATTAGAAATAATTACCAATAATTTGGAATAATTACCAATAATTAGTATTAATTAACAATAATTAGTAATAATTACCAATAATTAGTAATAATTACCAATAATTAGTATTAATTACCAATAATTAGTATTAATTACCAATAATTAGTAATAATTACCATTAATTACCAATAATTAGTATTAATTACCAATAATTAGTATTAATTAACAATAATTAGTAATAATTACCAATAATTAGTAATAATTACCAATAATTAGTAATAATTATTATTAATTACCAATAATTAGTATTAATTACCAATAATTAGTATTAATTACCAATAATTAGTATTAATTACCAATAATTCGTAATAATTACCAATAATTAGTAATAATTACCAATAATTAGTCATAATTACCAATAATTACCAATAATTACCAATAATTACCAATAATTACCATTAATTAACAATAATTAGTAATAATTACCAATAATTAGTAATAATTACCAATAATTACCAATAATTGGTATTAATTACCAATAATTAGTATTAATTAACAATAATTAGTAATAATTACCAATAATTAGTAATAATTACCAATAATTAGTATTAATTACCAATAATTAGTATTAATTAACAATAATTAGTATTAATTACCAATAATTAGTAATAATTACCAATAATTAGTAATAATTATTATTAATTACCAATAATTATTATTAATTACCAATAATTAGTATTAATTACCAATAATTAGTATTAATTACCAATAATTCGTAATAATTACCAATAATTAGTAATAATTAACAATATTTACCAATAATTACCAATATTTACCAATAATTACCAATATTTACCAATTTTTACCAATATTTACCAATTGTTACCAATATTTACCAATATTTACCAATATTTACCAATATTTACCCATATTTACCAATAATTAGAAATAATTACCAATAATTAGAAATAATTACCAATAATTAGAAATAATTACCAATAATTTGGAATAATTATCAATATTTACGAATAATAACATTAGTACATTATTTGTATATTTTATTATTAATATTAAAATAATATAATTTTCTATATTATATACAATTCTCTTTTCATCTGTGTGTTTTCTGTCTCCACATGTAATATTCGCATTCTTTTTCAAAATTATCAACCTACTCGCCAATGGAGAGGTGAAAGTGAATGCAAATATTACATGTGGAGACAGAATGTTAAACACACAGATGAAAGGAGAATTGTATATAATATAAAAAATTATGTTATTTTAATATTAATAATAAAATATACTAATAATGTAATAATGTTATTATTATATAATTAATGTTTATGAAAAAATTATATTAGTATTATTAAAATAATAAAAAATCAATATAATATTAAAATTATCAATATTTGTAACATGTTTTGCTTTATTCTCAATATATTCAATCTTTACTTGAGTGTTTTTTCTAACAAATTTTTCAAAACCAGTAATGCTTTTATATTTTATAGAGAAATATGGAACAACGAGGTCATCAACAATCATTATTAGGTGACCGCATATGGATAAATCAACGTAGAAATCCAAACGGTTCTGGTTTAAATCCAGTATATGTTGAGGGTGTGGAGACTTTTTTATCATTTGCGGGATCAAATTCAGAATTTGTTTCAGAAGGCAAAATAAAATGCCCTTGCAGAAAATGTGCATTGAGAACGTTTGACACGTTTGACAAAGTGGGAGAACATCTCTTGCGTTTTGGTTTTCAACCAGATTATGTTTTTTGGTATCAACACGGTGAACGCAGTTCTAGAGCAGGTGATACCAACTTGATTCCGGATCCATCCTGGTTTCAAGATTTAGTACATGATGTTGCAGGTTCATCTGTTCAACATACAGAAACTCCGGCTGATATAGCTTCAAATCCTGAGTTGGCACCGTCTGAATTTTATGAGTTGTTGAAATCTGTTGAGGATGCATTATATCCTGGCTGCAAGATGAGCAAATTAGAAGCAGTTGAAAAATTTATGGCAATCAAATCAGATAACGGAATGTCAAACACCTGTTTTGATCAGATATTTTCTTTGCTGAAAACACTGTTACCCGAAGGAAATGTTTTACCTGCAAATTACTATGAGAGTAAGAGGCTGGTTCGAAATTTGGGACTTACTTGTCAGAAGATTCATGCATGTTCAAATGACTGCATTTTATATTCTGGGGAAAATGAGTCGTTGGATAGTTGTCCTACATGTGGGCAACTGAGATATAAAGAAGGACAACACGGGAAGTCTGGTTTGATTCCTGTAAAACAGTTGAGATATTTTCCGCTTACATCCAGACTTCAGCGTTTATTCATGTCTAAGAATACAACGACAATGATGTCATGGCATAAAGAGAATATTTCAACTGATAAAAGCTTGAATCATCCAGCCGATGGTGATTCATGGAAACATTTTGATAGAGTGCATCCATCCTTTGCTTTAGAAGCTAGAAATGTTTGACTGGGCCTTTCCACTGATGGTTTCTGTCCGTTTGGATCTTATGGTAGTCAATATTCATGTTGGCCTGTTTTTTTAACTCCGTACAATTTACCTCCATGGATGTTGATGAAGGAGCCATATATCTTTTTGACTTTACTAATTCCAGGACATCCGAAGAAAAATATTGATGTTTATTTGAAGCCATTGATTGATGAATTAAATTTATTGTGGAGTACTGGTGTCAGTACATATGATGTTGCAACGAAACAGAATTTCATACTGAGAGCAGCATTGATGTGGACAATAAGTGACTTCCCGGCTTATGGGATGTTATCTGGCTGGAGTACACATGGTCAGAAATCATGTCCTTACTGTATGGGAGAGAACAAAGCATTTATGCTCATTCATGGAAAGAAACCTTGTTATTTTGACTGTCATCGCAGATTTCTTCCAGCTGATCATCCTTTTCGCAGAAACAGATCTCATTTCAGAAAAGGAACAGTTGAAAGGGATGGACCTCCAAAAATGCTATCAGGTTCGGAGTTAAAATCAGTTGTATTTTCATTACCGCCCATCACTTTTGGTCCCACAATAAATCAACAGAAAATTTCTGGTTTTGGGAAAGAACACAATTGGATTAAACGTAGCATATTTTGGGATTTGCCATATTGGTCTGATCTGTTGGTCCGACACATGTTAGATGTCATGCATATTGAGAAGAACTGTTTTGATAATTTGTTTCATACAGTTTTGGATACGCCAGGAAAGAGAAAAGACAATGTAAATGCACGTTTAGATCTTGCCCAAATTTGCAGACGTCCAGAATTGGAACTATTTGAGAATGTCAGAACAGAAAGGTTACTGAAACCAAAAGCAGCTTATACACTGTCTAAAGAAAACCGTTTATTATTTTGTCAGTGGATTGCAGATTTGAGACTTCCATATGGTTGTGCTTCTAATTTGGGTAGATGTGTAAAGAATGGTCATATTACTGGATTAAAAAGTCATGATTGTCATGTTATAATGGAGAGACTTCTACCCATTGGATTAAGAGTTCTGTTGAATTCTGTGATTTGGGATTCCATAACAGACATGTCTCATTTTTTTCGGGAAATTTGTGCGGCTACGGCAGATTATGATTCTCTAGGAAAACTTGAAAAAGATGTTGTTGTAATTATATGTAAACTGGAAAAAATATTTTCGTCGTCTTTCTTCGACTCAATGGAACATTTGATGTTACATTTTCCATATGAAGCCAAATGTGGAGGTCCGGTACAGTTTCGATGGATGTACCCATTTGAAATATGCATGCAAAAATTGAAAAGAAAAGTACGTAACAAAGCATCTGTTGAAGGATCTATTGCAGAAGCTTATTTGCAAGAGGAAATATCTTTTTTCTGCTCCCATTATTTTGAATCTGAGTATCCTTCAAAACACAACCGAATGGGACAGAACGAGAGGAATATTGATGAAATCGACAATCAATTATCTATTTTCAACCAGTCGGAGCTTGGTTTTGGTGGAGTTTATGAACGCTGGCTTTCAGATGATGAACATCAGAGAGCTCATACGTATGTTCTGCTCAACTGTGAAGAGATGACATCAATTGTACTGTAAGTGTTTATATCACTTATTGTATCATTTATGTTACAGTAAATAACTTTGGTTTTTATAGGTTGTATGATAATCATATCAAGAAACAAATTCCACAAATTACAGCAGCTGCTCTCGAAGAACGTCGACTGAAAAATTTCTCTCAGTGGTTTCAAAAACTGGTAACATAAATTCTTTATCTTTTAGCAACTCATTCAATGTATAGTTTACTATATTGATAATTATTTCACAAATTTTCAGGTGTCTCGACATGCTGATAAAATTGACAAACGGCTGTGTGTATTGAGTAACCCACCTTCCAAACTTGTTAAAACTTATAATGCATATGTGGTGAATGGATTTCGATTCCACACACATGCATATGGGGAATCGAAAAAAACAATGAACAGTGGAGTTAGCTTGAGAGGATCTCATCATCGAGAAAATGAAGTTGACTTTTATGGCATACTTGATGAAATCATTGAACTCTGTTATCTTGGACAACATTACATAATCATGTTCAAATGTCGGTGGTTGGATACAGAGAGAGGCGTGCGTGTTCATCCGACTCATGGAATCATCGATATTAAATGTAAAAGTGTTCTCGCAGTAAATGAACCATTCTTATTGGCTCAACAGGCATATCAAGTTTATTATGCAAAGTACTGTGCAACATCAAGAGACTTGACTGATTGGTGGAGTATAATAAAAATCAAAATTCGAGACAATCAGTTTAGTCAAAGTGAATGTGCTTTCACTGATGTGCAAAGAATTGAAGTTTTTCAAGAGAGTACTCAAAATCAATCTTTTTTACAAAGAGACATGAGTATCGATGACGACACCCCACATTTAAGAGTCGGTGATGACGATGATGTTAATGATTTCACATATGAATTTGAAATGGTAAGAGATGAAGCAACTGTAACTCGAATGGATATCGATGATGTTGAGGAGGAATATGAAGATGACATTGACATATATGAAGATGATGATGAAGATGAACACTGATAGAATTCCATGGTATTTATATACAATCATAATATGTATATATGTATATATGTATATATAATAGTAATTATCAATTATTTGCTAACATTAACATTTTCTGTTTCAGATGGACGAGGCCACATTTCGTGAGTTGGCGGATGCTGACCCGACTTTCGATGTGGATGCGTTGCTGACAGATGACCCTCAGCCTGCAGGCGCTCCAGGGAGTACGCGGAGGGGGCGCGGTCTTGCACGATTGATGATTCCTGACCCCGTCCCTGAGCGACGTCCACGTCTTGGGTTTGATCCACGCACACAGAGGTGTGATAACCTGTGTGATAACCTGTGGATTTGACTAAGATTTCATTAATCTATTCACATAATAAATGTTTATTATTTTTTCAGTTTTCCGCATATAGCAGTCGGACAGGGCAGCGCTATTTTGCGCAACTATTTCTCTCAGCCGTGGACCACATGGGAGCAGATTCCCCTTGATGTGCAGCAGGCCATGTTCGGCCATTGGTTGGTACGTACGTAAATAAATATTTTTTATTTTGAAAATTATTTCATTTCTAACTTGATATTTTGATTTATTTGTAGGGTTTATGGTATCCGATCGAGGATACCATGCGTGACGCCATCCACAAGGCATGGGAGGTGGCCATGCATGATCGCCTTCGTCAGTTTTTGCACAATTTAAGAAAAGCTGCGATGAAGAAAGCAGGAGTGTCAGATTTTGAGGAGTCATGTAGAGCACACCGACCAGAGTATATTTCATCCCATGTAAGGGATGGATTATGTGCGCACTGGTTGAGTGGTGCCTTTCAGAGGAGATCATCGGTGGGGAGGCAGAATCGGGGGAGACAGGAGGTGACTCGTCGAGATGGGAGTCATTCTTTCAGTACTCATAGACAGCATCTGGTACGTACATTATTTATAAATATTTTATATAACTATAAATATTAACAGTTTATTTTTTATTCTTATAGGCTGTCGAGCACCCCGATATTATAGAGTACGACGTATATCGGAGGATGTATAGTGATCCTGCTACTGGGGAGCTCAGAGGTGATCGTCAGCATCACATCGTGGTCAGTATTATTTGTTTTCAAGTTTAAAAATTAACTGCATATAATATATTCACAATTTTAATTTTAAATTGCAACTATAGGAGTCATATGAGGCCGCAGCGTCACAGGCCCGGCCTGAGAGTCAGGCCGAGTCATCAGATCAGACCACTGCCCATCAGTTTGATGAGGCGGCATGGATGCAGGCCACCCAGTATGCCTTCGAGAAGGGCTGGGTAGTTGGTATCGGCTCTCGACTGACTCCCGGAGATTATTAAGGCAGTGCTGCGATGTCGGCATCCAGCTCGAGAGGAGCTCATGCATCTTCTTCTACTACACAGTATGAGGATCAGTTGCGATCTCAGACTGCACAGATAGAGAGTCTCCGACAGGAGCAGGAGCAGATGCGTCAGCAGCATGAGGAGGAGCGTCGACGCCAGCAGCAGTTGTACGAGGAGCAGACGAGTCGGTGGCAGCAGCAGCATCAGGAGCAGATGGAGTACATGCGCCGACTCACTCATGCTTTAGGGATGAAGTTTCCTCCACCACCATCTGCAGATCCCCCACCTCCCCCCCCCCCTCCTTCAGATTAGAGTTTGTATTTATGTTATAAAATTTGGGAAATCAAAATATTTTTTTTTTCTATTCTTAGTTTTTGTCTCATTATAAAATATTAATAATATTATATTTTTAAATAACAATATTAATATGAATAATAATATTATTTATATTTTATAATATTAATATATATATATATATATTAAAATTTTATAATATTATAATTTAATTATATTTTTTGTAATACTTGAATTATTTTAATATTTGAATGTAAAATAATTCTATTATTTTTATATTAATTAAAATAACTTATTAATATTTTTTTTATTTATGAATTATAATTCTAATATTATTATATTAATTAAATCATTTATTAATATTCTATTATTTTTTATTTTTGAATTATAATTATATTATAATTTTATTAATTAAAATAATTAATTATTTTTATTTGTGAATTATAATTCTATTATTATATTAATTAAAATAATTTAATAATAATTTATTTTTTTTATTTTTTTTAAAAGTATTTGCGACGGGATACTATGCCCGTCGCAAATACTAGTATTATTAATAGTTTTTATTTTTTTTTAAAAAATAGTTTTTGCGACGGGATACTATGCCCGTCGCAAATACTAGTATTATTAATAGTTTTTTATTTTTTTAAAAAAATAGTTTTTGCGACGGCACCGTCGCAGAAGGTATTTGCGACGGGTCCCGTCGCAAAAACTATTTGAAAAGTTTTTTACAAAAATACGGAATACTATTTGCGACGAGGAGAATGATCGTCGCAAAAAAAGGCTTTAGCGATGGGCCCGTCGTAAATAAGTGTTGTTGCGACACCGTTTTCAGCAACGGGCTATTTGCGATGGGCCCCCGTCGCAAAAAGCCATTTGCGACGGGATCCCGTCGCAAATGCCCCGTCGCAAATACCTGTTTTTCTAGTAGTGATTGTTTGGTCGCATGCACGTGTATGAGGTTGAAAGGAATTTGTTATGGCCTTCTCAGGAAATAAACTAGCACCTCAGGGCACAAAGTGTATCTTCATAGGGTATCCTAAGGAAACAAAGGGATACTACCTATACAACCCCTTATACAAGAAAGTGATTGTCACCAAATAAGTCATCTTTCTTAAGAGGAATCACATACTCAAAAATGATGGTAGTAGTAAGATTAACTTCGATGAAGTTGATGCTCAAGATATACAAGAGTTGGTATAATAACAGATTCCACAAGTCCCCAGGGAATAAATAGTTCCTTAACACAAGTATTGCCAAGGAGCACAATAGAGGTAAGAGAACTAGAGAGATATGGTTTTTTAGTCACTGAAGATGGTGAATAATTATTGGTTGAAAATGATGAACCTTTCTCCTACAAAGAGGTAGTAGAGAGCTCAGAAGTTGAAATATGGAAAGAATCCATGAATTCTGAAATGGATTCCACGCATTATAACCAAGTTTGGGTTTTAGTCAATGTGCCAGTTGATGTAAATCTTGTAGGTTTTAAATGGGTATTCAAGAGAAAATTGAACATGGAAGGTAAAGTAAATGCCTATAAAGAAAGGCTGGTGGATAAAGTGTTTAAACAACGTCAAGGAATTGAATATGATGAAACCTTTTCACTAGTTTCCATGTTTAAATCCATTGGAGTTCTACTTTCTATAGAAGCATACCATGACTATGATATTTGGAAGATGGACATCAAAAATGTTTTCCTTAATGGGAACCTTCAGGAAGATGTTTATATGACACAACCAGAAGGGTTTGTGACTCCAGTTGATTCCAAAAATACTTTCAAGTTGCATAGATCCATTTATGGATTGAAGCAAGCATCCAGGTCACGGAACATTCGATTTGATGAAGCTATAAAAGAATTTAGTTTTATTAATAATGAATATGATACATGTGTTTATAAGAGGTTTAGTGGGAATACGGTCATTGTATTAGTAGTATATGTTGATGACATATTACTTATTGGAAATGACATACCAATTTTACAGTTTGCTAAGGACTCGTTAAACAAGTGTTTCTTCATGTAGGACTTAGGTGAAGAAACCTATATTATAGGGGTCAAGATCATTTGTGATAGATCCTAGAGGTTGTTTAGATTAAGTCAAAGTACATATATTGACCAGATACTAAAGATATTTAGTATGGAACAATCCAAGAGGGGATTGGTTCTAGTGTCACATGGTTTACATCTTTCTTAGAAAATGTGTCATCAGACACAACAAGAGAAAGAAAGAATGAGTGAGATCTCATATGCTTCAGTGATAGGATCAATCATGTATGTCATGTTGTCTACTAGACTTGATTTTTCCCATGCATTGAGCATGATAGGCATATATCAAGCAGATCTAGGGGAACAACATTGGTCTACTATTAAAGATATTATCAAGTATATGAGAAGAACTAAAGATATGTTCCTGGTGTATGGAGGAGGTGAGGATTTTTGTCATCTGGGGTTATACTGATGCTAGTTTTCAAACAAATCAGAATGATCTGAAGTCACATTTAGGATATGTTTTCTGTCTCAATGGAGGATGTGTGAGCTGGAAGAATTTAGAACAGCCAGTTGTTGCTGATTCTATAGTAGAGTCTGAGTATATAGCGGCTTCTGATACAGCCAATGAAGCCGTTTGGATATGGAACTTTTTCCATGATCTTGATGTGGTACCTAGAAGTAAAGCCTCTATCATATTGTATTGTGATAATACTGCAATGGTGACTCTTTCAAAAGAGGCAATGTCACACCAATAGAAAAAACATATACTCCGAAAGTATCACCTCTTTAGGGATTTTTATCAAATGGATGAAGTTGTTGTAAGAAGAGTACCCGAAGGAGAGAACGTGGAGGACCTCTTGACTATAGGTCTATCTCAGCATAAGCACGAGTATCATGTGAGAGCTAACAGACTGGAGGTTTTTAGCAGTTGGATATAGTGCAAGTGGGAGTCTGTTGGGGTTTGTTCCCTAGAACCAACTTCTATGTACTTTATGATAACATGTATTCATAGTTTTTAATATTAATAAACTTCTTATCATTTCATGATTGTTCTTCTGTATAATATATTACGTGAGAATGTCATAAGAGTAGTTGTCACACTAAAAAGTCATAGCAGTTCCTCACTATGATGAGAACCGAGAAGTGTTATGACACTATTCTTAAATATATGTTATATAGCCGGATGATATCAATTGAGAGACACAAATGATACAGGCTATCAGGGTGGAGACTCATAGGACTTTGATGCATATTCTCACAGTGCACGTCCTTGATAATATCCAGTGTAGGGTATTATGAGAACGAGACCCGTTAGTATGAAATCAACATCATTGTGTGTCATTGGATGTTCCTATCTACAGACGTGTGTATTGATCCTTAGACTTTAAGATAATTATTAATGAGTATTATGAGTCACGTACTTTGATGTATCGACAAAAACCATGATGACATATATTCGCAGCGAGGTATGATGCGTTGGGTGTCTGACGAGTAATATTGCATTAATAAATAATACAGGAAATGATTTGTCCCTTCTATTCTTTAGCGTAAGTTGATATCTCAAACTCTTTGATGGAAATGATATAGCCTAAATAAATCCATGGTCATGGTGTTCAATAGACAAGTTCGATTTCCAAAAAGTTAGAGACATCGTGCAAATAGGTTGATGACACCAGCGTGCAACCTGCTTGATTAGAGATATCACGAAAAAAAGATTATATTACACAGTAAGTGTCTGTATGAGGTCTTATATCGTTGTGGTATAAACTTATTTCTTTATTGATGCTTTGGCGTGTTGTTAGACTCTAACCTTGGACTTTTGGCTATTTCACCTAATGTCACTGAGAAAGCGACCTAGAGGGTCACACACTGAGGTATCCAAAATCTCAGTTAAATAATATATATTATCATTTATTATTTAATAAGTTGAATAAATATTATTCCCGCATGTGGTTTAATAATTATTCGTGTTTACTTGATCGCATGTATTCCGTCACTAGTTATTCGAGAGAGTATAACGAGAGCAAAATATTTAATACATATTTATTTTCTATTTAGTGAATATAATATTTATTTATTTATTGGCAAATAATGCAGTGGTTTTTATTTATTAAATAAATAGTCATTATTCAAGGTCCGATAAATATTATGAAGGAATGACGGACGAAGTTTTTATATCCAGTGAGAAATAATATATATTGAATATTATTTGATTAAATAATATTTAATTTAATTCGAAAGTTAAGTGCATGTCGAGGAAATAATAATATTATTATGATTTTAGACATGGGGTTCCGCAAGTGATTAAATAAATATTAAAGGACACTTGTACAAATATTTATTTCTAAACCCTAGCAGTATTTAAATCCAATTATATTATTTTTCCAAGAGAGCTAATTCATTTGTCTTATACACAACGACAGGTGGAGAGAATCCTTTCAAGTCCTAGAGAGCTCCCTCTCCAAGAACGTTCCAAAAATGGAGAACGATATTCCTTCACCTCTCACTCTCGAGTCTAGAGAGATCAAGAAGAACACTTTGAAAACGATTCTCATAGCAATCAAAGGCGAATGACGCAAGTGATATGATTTGTCGTGCTAGCACCTGAAGATTCTTACAACAACGTTTGGAGATTTGTGGAACATGTGTGGATCACCGTTAGAGGGAATATGCTCTTGATTCCTACAACACAATGATGGTACAATTTAGATATATTGTCATATCCATCAATGAAAAAAGAATTCACACAAGACAATTCTTTAATTGATTAAATTAATTATAAATAATATTTGACTATTCTCTCTTTAGTTTTGGTGTTTTATCCATATTCTATTTTCTTTGATTCAATTTCACTGATCATGACGTTTATCATTGATTAGATCTCAAATTGATCATCGATCGTGACAAAAAGCAAAGTTGTGCACGACTCATTACACGTTTCCGTTGCGCCCGAAACCTACACACCTATACCTTGCTGTTAGAAGAAAAACCTCAAGAGGTCATACATTTACGCACAACAAGACATAACACATATAGGCACAAACATAGTATATCAATCACGAGTCTCAATTATGCGGTCTTTAATTCTAACATCTAGCAACATCTTTTCCTTAATTTAATTGTGTTTTAGTCATTAAAAGTATGTTCCTAATTAAATAATTTACTTTTGTTCATTTGTTGTTTAATTATTTAAACTTGTTAAAATATGTGTTAAATTGTTTAATTTTAAAATTTCAGTTAGTTTTTAGTATTATTTATTTATGTGTTCTATGTATTTAATAATTATCACCTTTTTATTTTTGTTATTATTAAAGTTTAACATTTATTCTCTTTTCTTTAAAGAATTTAATGATTAGTGACATTAAATTATAATTCGACGTCGCCTCTATTGAAGATGGTGCGACCCGAGTGCGGGAGAAGAAAAACCGTTTTCGATTTTCTTATCCGAGCATTCTCACTGGAGGAAAGCGAACCGATTGCATTGAAGAAGACGAATCAGGGCGACCGATTGCAGTTGCTTTCCGATAAAGCCATCACCTAGATCCGGCCGAGCCTGTTTAAGATGACAAACCAATTCTCAAATTGAAGAACATCCAAAATCATCGAGCCACTGTCTTAGTTGCAGGTCCGAGCTAGATCCCGTTCGATTTCTCGAAGACGAAGACTGTGTATGGTGCTGGATAATTCGGCTGTGCGTATCGAAGAAGACGATCCTTGATTTTTTTTGAAGCCGACACGAGTTGAAGATGACAACACTGAGATCAGTCGACCGAGGAGGAAGGCATTTCGGGTTTCTCTGATTTTGAATTAGCTATCGCCGATGAGGGAGACACCGGAGCCGACCGAACTGACAAACCAAGAATGGATCTGAGGCTGTGCTCCACGTCTGGAGATGGTGTTCTGAAGAATATTCCATTGCTGGTTTTTCTTGTTGCAGGTTCTACGGGGCCTCGTAGCTTCCCAATGTTGTGGCCATCGTTTTGATGAGTCGTGCGCATCAATTGTTCGATGAAATTCTGAATTGAAGTTGACGATCAACGCCACTACTGGTGAAGCCGAACGAGGCCGAGAGGTACCATTTTAGTTCTTGTCGCCGAGGAAATCGTTTGATCTGCGCTTGAGATCTAGTGAAGAAGTCTTCACGGCCAATTTTTTTCTTGCCAGTGGAAATCGTGTGATCTCGATCCATCGATTTTGGCGATGCAGAGTTCAGGGTTTCTACTTACCAGCAAGGGGACTGGTTTTGTTATTATTGAATTCCAAGTTTTAATCATTTCTGCAGTAGTATTTTTGGAAGATGACTTTAGTGGGGTGGGTGACTTAGTCGGTGGAGTATCTGGAGCAAAAACCAGAGGATAATCTGTAGAGATGCCAATCATCCCGATGAAGATGAATATTGGAGTTCACTCCTCTTCATGTATGGCTAGAACTTTAGTGTCTGAATCTAGTGGACACACATGACGATTTCTTTATGAATTTTATTCTTTCATTTTCAAACTGTAACTCTATTGTTGAATGTTGAATCTCAATAGAATTTTGATATTCAATTTTTTCATCATTTTGTTTATTTTTCTCCTTCCATTTTGTGACCAATTTCTCTATGATCGGAGTGTTTTGATCATAGGGTGTGGATATCAATTCAGGTCGAGTAGGAGTTAAAAGATGATTCTTACTTTAAATTTCTCAATTCGTGATTTTGGGTTATGAGTACAGTGAGTGGTTATCTATGTCTGTGTGTTCGGAAATGGTTGAGTATTTTGACAAACTCTTGTTGAAAG
Source organism: Viscum album (assembly GCA_963277665.1). NCBI lineage: Eukaryota > Viridiplantae > Streptophyta > Magnoliopsida > Santalales > Viscaceae > Viscum > Viscum album. The sequence goes on from OY728161.1 coordinate 1,424,334,074, forward strand.
GAAATCAGATTTTAGTAGATGATTTCACCCTTTTAAACTTAATGGGATGCATGAAATTTTTTCACTGTTCATGTGTTGAGAGAGTTATTAATATTCAAAGCTTTTTTAAACGATGAAGAGAGGATGATCCATGAGGATTGTTAGAATATGCCACTTCTTTTATTCGGTCATTTTCAATGATTTTTGTTAGTATTTACTTTTTTTCATTTACAGTCTTAATAATTTCACTTTGAGTAGTTAGGGTTTGGCTTACTGGTAAGCACCTTGTAATCCTACATGAAAAATGAGGGTTCAAAACCCATGGGGTGCAGGTACTGTAGCAGCGATGGTACTATTGATCGACGAGTACTGTAGTGGCGGCAGAGGTACTGTAGTAGCGGCGGACACTGTAACAGCCGGGTAACTATTCACAGAATGGGCCTTATGCCAAAAATTTGGGCCTACGGGCTATGTAATGGGCTATATGCCCACTAGGCCTTCGGGCTATGTAATGGGTCTCCCTCTACCCAGTTAAAAGAGGTTTTTGCTTTGCTTTAATAATAAAAGTGACTAAAAACCCCATAATTTAATTGACGTCGTTGTTAGAGAGGCTGTCAATGAGTGTTAAAAAAATATAAAAAAAATTAAAAAAAAATCTAATGTACTTGAAAAAAATTGTTTACAAAAATCAAAAAATCAAAAAATTCTGTTGTATGTCACATAACATCCCAAAAAATTTAGATACCAAAGATTCTTACGACTTGAGAACTAGAACAGTAAGAAAAAAAAAACAAGTCATAGAAATTGAAAATCAGGAAAAAATTGAAATATTACAAAAAGAAACACCAAAAACAATTTCCATAAAAACTAAAAACTAAAATTTAGAAACCATGGCTAACCAAAGAACATTGAAGAAGATTGCTTCTCCTAATTTTGAAAATCCGCAAAATTATATAGGTTACCCTAACATAGCTCCTAGTTTTGAGCTAAGATTAGGAATGACTACCCAAATTCCATGGTTCACTTGGTGAGGATCCTCAAAAACGTCTACAAGAATTTCACATGGTGTGTATCACCATGAAACCCCAAGGAGTGAGTGAGGACGAAATAAAGATGAGGGTCTTCCCCTTTTCTTTATATGAGGTTGCTCATGAGTTGTTTTACTATTCCCATTCTATCTCAATTGGGAGTTGTCACTAGCTTAAGAAGATCTTCCTAGAGAAAATTTTCCCTGCTTATAGTATTGGAGTTGGTGCCCTAGAACCAACTTCATTATATTTTATGATAAGATTCATGGTTTTGAATATTAATAAACTCCTTATCACGTCATGATTATTCTTCCGCGTAACATAGTATGTGATTATATTCTAAGAGTAGATATTACACTAAAAGGTCATAACAGTTTCTCGCTATGATGAGAACCCTGAAGTGTTACAACACTATTCTTGAATATATGTTATATAGTCGGATGATATCATTTGAGCAATACAAATGATACAAGCTATCAGGGGTGAAGACTCATAGGACTTTGAGACACCTTCTCCTGGTGTACACCCTTGGTAATATCCAGTAGGATATTATGAGAACGAGACCCGCTAGTAGGAAACATACATTTATACGTGTCATTGGATTTTCCTATCTGCGGATGTGCGTATTAATCCTTAGACTTTAAGATTATTATTAATGAATATTATGAGTCGTGCACTTAGATGCATTGGCGAAAATCATGACGACAAATGTTCGCAGCGAGACATGATATGTTGGGTGCGTGATGAGTAATATTGCATTAATGAATAATGTGAGAAATGATTTACCCCTTCTGTTATTTAACAGAAGTTAATATTCCAGGCCCTTTGATGAAAATGATATAGCCAAAATAAATCCATGGCCATGGTGTTCTATGGGTAAGTTCTATTTCCGAAAAGTCAAAGAAAGAGATATCGAGCATATAGGTTGATGGCACTGGCATGTAACCTACTCGATTTGAGATATTGTGATAAATGAATTATATTACATAGTAAGCATTTGTATGAGGTGACATGTCGTTGCGACATTAACTTCTTTCCTATGGATGCCTTGACGTGTTAGTAGACGCAAATCTTGGACTTTAGACCGCTTCGCCTAATGCCACTGAGAAAGAGGCCTAGAGGGTCACACGCTAAGTGTATCTAGAATCTCAGTTCAATAATATATTATTATTTATTATTTAAGAGGTTGAATAAATATTATCCCCGTATGTGGTTTAATAATTATTAATGTATGCTTGATCACATATAAATATTTATTTGTTGTTTAGTAAATATAATATTTATTTATTTATTAGCGAATAATGAAGTGATATTTATTTAATAGATAAATAGGCATTATTCAAGGTCTGATAAATATTATGGAGGAATGATAGATTGAGTTTAGTGGTCTGGTGAGAAATAATAATATTGAATATTATTTGATTAAAAAATATTTAATTATAATTTGTAAGTTAAGCGCATGTTGAGAAATAATAATCTTAATATTATTATTTGACACAGGGGTTTGCTAGGATTAAATAAATAATTAAGGGCACTTGTGCAATTATTTTATTTTAACCCTAGCAATATAAATACTCAATTATGTTATTTTCTCAAGACCTAATTCAGTTGTGCACAACAAATTTTAGAGGATCCTCTCAAGCCTAGAGAGATCCCTTATCCAAGAACACTCCCAAGAACGACGATCAATCCTCCTCTACCGGTTCAAGGAGAACACTTTGGAAGTGATTCTCAAGGCGATCAAAGCGGAAGACGCAAGCACAAGGATCTTCCGTGCTAGCACCCAGAGACTCCTTTGGTGATGTCTGGAGATTCCTGGAACACGTGTGGATTACCGCTAGAGAAAATCTACACCTGGTTTCTACAACACAACAACAATGCACCGTAGATATGTCGCCAAATTCATCAATGAAGAAAGAATTCCTTAGAGGCAATTCTTTATCTAACTAAATTAATTATAAACAATATGTGTTGATCTCCCCTCTCTTAGTTCCGACGTTATTAATGTTGTCTATCTTTGATTTAATTTCATTGATCACGATGATTAAACATCATATAGATCATGGTTTGATCATCAATCATGACAAAAAGCAATGTTGGGCCCCATCCATCGCACGCTTCCATTGCACTCAAAACCTACAAGTGGAATCAGAGGGGGACACAAAATTTTTTATAATTATTTAAGATCACTGGTGATTTACGCATTTGTAATTTAGTTTTTCAATTGAAGCTTAACGAGATCTGTTTCTTCCTCTGTTTCTTATAGATTTAATCGAGACGTTTAATTTTATGATTAAAATAAAATCAAGGAACTCATCCAAAGGTGCCAAGAATTCTGGTCGGATAACACCGGAGTACATGCCATGTAATCAGAATTACACATAGTGTACTTGTGGTCAATGCACCAGGAGTTAATTCGGCAATTACTCAAACAGTGTGCATTGATGACACATAGTGTAGTTAATTCTTACACAACATGTTGATCGGGAAAGACTAGCGCACGATTAGCTGGGGTACACGTTGTGTAGCCTACGTACACAGCATGTAGTCCCTTTGAGTCAAAGACGGTCTGTGTATTTAATACACGACTTACCTGACTGGTGACTGTGTAACATGGAGTCAACACAATGTGTGGGCCATTGGACACGCCATGTACTCCAAATTTTTCGAGGTAGATTTTATATGCTGAGTCCCTAGGTGTGTACCTCGGATTGACGGTGAATGGTGTATATGTCGTGTATATTGGATCTACACACAATGTACTTTTACCAAATTATGTATATTTAAAATTTATTTATTTTACTATGTAAACCCCGAGACATGTACTTGTGTGTAGTCATAAAGATAGGGCACACCATGTGATAGGTTTTAATATACATAAATATTTAAATGTTTAATTAATATCTGCATAATGTTCAGATTTGCATATCATGCATGTGTTGTATTACAAGTTGTTACTCTACATGCATTGAAGCATAACACGTGATAAAAAAAATCATGTAATTCGTGTAATCATTCGTGAAGTAGATGTTGTGAAAGCACGTGATAATTCATGTATTCCATATGTCACAAGAGTAAAATAGTATACAAGTATAATACATGTTTGGTAGAATCGGATGGGTATTCACCATGTTACCTCCAAAGTAAAAGTTATGTACACAATTAATTTTAAATGATTTTTTTTATAAAAATTATAATGGATGAGAATCTCAAGGAAATTTAGATAAGAATTATGATAAAATGATTGATTAATTAATGATAATAATTAATCGATTCGAGCATGATTTATCTTAAATAATAATGATTAAAGAATTAAATGCTAGTTTTATTTAATGCATAATTCATTGCATGTATGTGGATGATTATGATCTAGATCAGACCTTTGTATGTGATTGGTTTCATTTAATTTATTATTAAATTAAATTGTTTTCACACATGCTTTCTCTCCTTTCATTATGTAGGGCATGCATGCCCATGGTTTCTTTTATGTAAACCACTTTTTTCCTTCACTTACATGTGAGTAAAAAGCATATGTAATGGATGAAGCTCTCAAGCTAGTGGAGGCGGTTCAAGTTCGAAGCCGAGGAGAAACCAATCCAAGGAGATACATAAATGGATAGGTGGAAAGCTACAACACGAACCTTAATTGGTTCAAGGTGTTTTCCCCCTATGTCAACAATTAGTTTATCAACCGCTAGATAAGATGACCATTAGTAAGAGCTCATGATCATACTGCTTTATTATTTTATTTATGTTAGTTGCATGGTTACTTTATCATGGATGTCTTGTAATGATCACATAATTAATGAATTAACAAACATGCAAGATAGAGCTAAAATAAATTGGCTTATGCGTAAATGTTACCTAAGACACGATTAATCACTTAGGTAATCCCACTTAATATTAACAAGCATGTGATAAAGATAAAAATTGTCAATTTACGCATAAAAGGATAAAATCCCTCAATAAAATATTAAGTCGGTATATCCTTCCATTACTTCGATTAGAACCGAACCATAGTTCAAAGTGTTAGACCAACCAAAGTTGGGGTGCTTTCAATTATCGGGGAATTCTAACTTGAGGTTTTGGGTTGACTTAACTTATTTGACATTAGGGGTTGACTTCTAAAGCAGGACTTAGTGTAACTGAGAGACAAAGGTTGAGGAAATCTAAATTAATGATTTCAGGATTGGGGAGCCCACTCAGTAGATCAAGGAACTGTGAGTTAATGAAGTTGACATTTGGAATGCCTAGCTAAAACCATTTGAGTTGCTTGACCAACTAAAGTTGGGGTAATTAGAAGGGAAATATGGATCCTTTCCACTTGAATGTCCAAGAAATAGGATATTCTGAAGCCAATGGTGGGGGCTATTGGGTTTCAATAAAATAGAAGGAGAATAATAAATATAATATTTATTTATTTGTCTAAATTTATTAGATAAAATACTAAAATTTTGCTCATCTTATTTTGTAGAAACAACAATAAAATGACATCAAACATATCATTGCGATCTATACTTGATAAGGGAAACCTTATCACCGACACCAATTTTCAGGAGTGGAAAAGGCGCATATGAGTCATCATTCACCATAAAAGGAAATTGTATATGCTGGAAGAAAATTTACCAGTTGCACCTAACAATGAGGAAAGTGATGAAGAGCTATCTCTCCATGAGAAACATCTGAATGATGCTACAGATGTTCAGTTCTTCATGCTATCATCCAAGTCCAATGATATTTTAAAGAAACATGAGGATATGGATTCCTATAGCATGATGTCTCACATTCTGGATCTCTATTAAGAAAAGGTAAGATAAGAGAGGTATGAGATCTCCAATGCTTTGTTCATAACTAATCTTAGATAGTTTGCACCAACTGGGCTTCATGTAGTCAATATTATTGGATACATTGAACACCTGGAAATCTTAGAGATTAAATTATCGGATGAGTTTTGTATATATCTCATACTTTCATCATTTCCCAATACCTTCCCAACTTTATTGTTAATTACAATATGTGCAATAGTGAGAAGAGTATTTTGAAACTTATGGCCTTGATTAACCAAGTGGATAAGGACATAGGGAGTGACAAACTCATAGTCCTTATGGTGAATAAGAAGAGGAAGGAAAAGAAAAAGGGGCCCAAGATTTATAAATAGTCTAAATCTCCTGAGCACCGTCCTACCAAAAGGATGAAGATACAGAGGTAGGGAAAGGAAAGGGAGGTGGTATGTTTTTCATGTGAAAAGTTAGACCATTATAAGAGGAACTACACCCAAAGGTAAGGGAAATCCAAAGGTGAATTCGTTATCAAGTGAAAGCTTTCCATTTCCACACATTGGGTATTAGACACAACTTGTGGTGCTCACATCTGTATCCAAATGCAGAAACCAAGTAGATTTCGAATGATTTCTAGAGGAGAGGTGGATCTGAGAGCTGCCAATGGAGCGAGGCTAGATTCCCTAGCCATTGGTGAATATTACCTTTCATTTCCAATGAAAATGATTTTGGTTTTAAGTGATTGATATTATATACCTATAATTACCAAAACATAATTTCTGTGTCATGTTTAGATACAAATGATTTTATTTTAAAATTTGGATATAAAAGTTGTTTCTTTTATAAGGACAAAATATGTTATGGTATGGCGCATTTAAATAATGGTATTTATGTATTATATTAGGAAAACCAAGTGTTTGAAATCGATAATGAATCATGTTTACACAACTCATTAAACACCCAGCTATGGCATCACCGTCTTCATCATGTAAATGAGTATCATTTAACAAATCTCTGTCAAGATGGTTATTTAGACTCTTCTATTCTAAAACCATTTGATAGATGTCATGCTTGTTTACAAGGAAAAATGACCAAACTACCATTCAATGGATATGGTGAAAGGGCCACAAAACTTACAGGATTGGTACACACTGATGTGTGTGGACCATTTCCAATAGAATCTAGAGGTGGATATTATTACTTCATAACTTTTACTGATAACTTGAGTAGATATGACTATATCTACTTGATGAGGTATAAGTCTGAGTCATTTGAGAAATTCAAAGAATTCAAGAATGAATTAGAGAATCATCTTGGTAAGAAGATAAAGAAGCTTCGATCAGATCAAGGTGGAGAATATCTTAACCAAGATTCCATCAAATTTCTACGAGAGTTTGCAATTTTATCTCAACTCACTTTACCTTATACACCACATTGGAATAGTGTTAGTGAAATTAGGAACCAAACCTTGTTAGACATGGTAAGGTTGATAATGAGTCATGCAGATCTTCCATTATCCTTTTGGGGATATGCATTACAAACTGCGGCATACGCATTAAATCAAGTACCAACTAAAGTAGAAAATGGAATCCCCTTCAATTTATGGAGTGAAAAGAAACCCATTTTTTCAGATACACGTGTACGAGGTTACAAGGAATTTGTTAAGGCCTTCTCAGGCAACAAACTAGCACTCTGGGGCATGAAGTATATCTTTATAGGGTATCCCAAGGAAACAAAGGGATACTACCTATACAACCCCTCAGACAAGAAAGTGATTGTCTCCATACAAGCTATCTTTCTTGAGAGGGAGAAAATCCTCAAAAAGGATAGTAGGACCAAGATTTACTTCGACGAAGTTGATGCTAAAAATAAAAAAGAGTTGGTACAAGAATAGATTCTGCAAGTCCTTGTGGAAGAATTAGTTCCTAAAACACAAGTACTGCATAGGAGTGTAAATGAGGTAAGAGAAATGGTTTTTTGTTCACTGAGGATGGTGACTCATTATTGGTTAACAAAGATGAACCTCTATCCTACAAGGAGGTAGTAGAGAGATCAGAAGCTACAAGATGACTATAAGCTATGAATTCTAAGATGGATTCCATGTATCAGAACCAATTTTAGGTTTTGGTTGATGCGTTAGTTGATGTAAAGCATGTCGGTTAAAAATGGGTATTCAAAAGGAAACTAGAAATGAAAGGTAAAGTAAGTACCTATAAAGTAAGGCTGGTGGCTAAAGGGTATAAGCAACATTAAGGAATTGACTATGATGAAAACTTTTCACCTTTTTCTATGTTTAAATTGATCATAATCATACTTGCTATAATAGCTTACCATGACTATGAGATTTGGAAGATGGATGTCAAAACTAAATTCCTTAATGGGAACCTTCAAGAAGATGTCTATATGACACAACCAAAAGGGTTTGTGACTCTAGGTGATGCCAAAAGAATTTTCAAGTTGTAGAGATCCATTTATAGATTGAAGCAAGAATCCAAGTCATGGAACATTCGATTTGATGAAGCCATAATAGAATTTGGTTTCAATAAGAATGAATGTGATCTATGTGTTTACAAAAGTTTTAATGGGAATGTGGTCGTTATCCTAGTAGTATATATTGATGACATATTACTTATTGGAAATGATATACCAGTCTTACAATCTGTTAAGGAATGGTTAAACAAGTGTTTCTCCATGAAGGACTTAGGCAAAGCAGCCTATATTCTAGGGATCAATATCAGCCGTGATAGATCCCAGAGGATACTTGGATTAATTCAAAGTACATATACTGATCAGATACTAAATATATTTAGTTTGGAAAATCCAAGATGGGATTGGTTCTAGTTTCACATGGTTTACATCTTTATAAGAAAATGTGTCCTCAGACACAACAAGAGAAAGAGAGAATGAGTAAGATCTCATGCTCTTCAGTGATAGGATCAATCATCTATTCCATGTATGTAATAGACTTGATGTTTCCCATTCATTGAGCATGGTAGGCATATATCAATAATATCTAGGAGAACAACATTGGAATACTGTTAAGGATATCATTAATTATTTGAGAAGAACTAAGGATATGTTCCTGGTGTATAGAGGAGATGAGGAGCTATGATCTGAAGTTACAATTAGGATATGTTTTCTATCTTGATGGAGGAGCTGTGATCTGGAAGAGTTCAAAGTAGCCAGTTGTCACTGATTCTACAGCGGAGTCCGAGTATATAGTGTCTTCTGATGCAGCCAAGGAATCCATTTGGATTTGGAACTTTTTCTAGGATCTTGATGTGGTACCTAGAAACAAATACCCTATCACATTGTATTGTGATAATGCTGCAACAATGGATCTTGAAAAAGAGCCAAGGTCACACCAATAGACAAAGCATATAATCTGAAATTATCACCTCTTGAGGGATTTATATCAGAGGTGTGAAGTTTCAGTAAGAAAATTACCCAAGGAAGAGAACACAGTGGACCCCTTGACTAAAGATCTATCTCAGCATAAGCATGAGTATCATGTGAGAGCTAGCAGAATGAAGGTTGTTAGAAGTTGGCTCTAGTGAAAGTGAGAGTCTGTTGGAGTTGGTGCCCTAGAACCAACTTCTTTGTAATTTATGACAAACTTGTATTAATGGTTTTGAATATTAATAAACTCCTTATCACATCATGATTGTTCTTCTATGTAACATAGTATGTGATAATATCCTAAGAGTAGCTACCAGACTAAAAGGTCATAGTAGTTCCCCACTATGATAAAAACCCAGAAGTGCTATGACACTATTCTTGAATATATGTTATATAGCCGAATGATATTATTTGAGGACACAAAATGATACAAGCTATCAGGGGTGGAGACTCATAGGACTTTGAGACACATTCTCATGGTGTACACCATTGGTAATATCTAGTAGGATATTATGAGAATGAGACCTTCCAATAGGAAACCCACATTTATATGTGTCATTGGATTTTTATATCTATGGATGTTTTTATTGATAATTAGACTTTAAGATTATTATTAATGAGTATTATGAGTGGCACACTTATATGTATTGATAAAAACCGTGATGACAAATGTTCTTAGTAAGGTAGGATACGTTGGGTGCGTCACGAGTAATATTGCATTAATGAATAACGTGAGAAAGAATTTATCCCTTATATTATTTAATGGAAGTTAATATCTCAAGACCTTTGATGAAAATGATATATCCTAAATAAATCCATGTCCATGGTGTTCTATAAGCAAGTTCTATTTCCAGAAAGTCAAAGAAAGAGATATCAAGCATATAGGTTGATGGTACTGTCATGCAACCTGCTTGATTTGAGATATTGTGATAAAGAGATTATATTACACAGTAAGCATTCGTATGAGGTGACATGTCATTGTGAAATTAATTTCTTTCTCTATTGGTACCTTGGTGTGTTTCTAGATTCTAACCTTAGACTTTAGGCTTCTTTGCCTAATGCCACTGAGAAAGTGACCTAGAGGGTCACACACAAAGTGTATCCAAAATCTTAGTTAAATAATATATTATTATTTATTATTTAACAGGTTGAATAAATATTATTCATGTATGTGGGTTAATAATTATTCATGTATGATTTATCACATATAAATATTTATTTTGTTTTTAGTAAATACAATATTTATTTATTTACTGGAAAATAATGTAGTGATATTTATTTAATAAATAAATAGACATTATTGAAGGTCTGATAAATGTTGTGGAGGAATTTTGGAATGAGTTTAATGGTCTGGTGATAAATAATAATATTGAATATTATTTGATTAAATAATATTTAATTATAATTTGCAAGTTAATCACATGTCGAGAAATGATAATCTTAGTATTATTATTTGACATGGGGGTTTGCTAGGATTATATAAATAATTAAGGACACTTGTGAAATTATTTTATTTTATCCCTAGAAATATAAATACACAATTATTTTATTTTCTCAAGACCTAATTCAGTTGTGTACAACGAATCTTGGAGTATTCTATCAAGCCTAGAGAGCTCCCTTCTCTAAGAATGCTCCCAAGAACAGTGATCAATACTCCTCCACCAGATCAAAGTGAATGCTTTGGAAGTGATTCTCAAGTCAATCAAAATAGACGATGTAAGCACAAGGATATTCCATTCTAGTACCCGGAGACTCCTTCAGCGATGACTGGAGATTCCCGAAACATGTGTGGATCACAACTAGAGGAAATCTATACTTGGTTTCTACAACGCAACGACAATGCACCACAGATCTGTCACAGGATTCATAAATGAAGATATAATTCCTTAAAGACAATTCTTTATCTAATTAAATTAATTATAAAAAATATGTGTTGATCTCCTCTCTCTTAGTTCTGGTGTTATTAATGCTGTCTATCTTTGATTTAATTCCATTGATCATGATGATTAAACATCGTATAGATCTTGGATTGATCATCGATCATGAAAAAAAGAAATGTTGGGCCTCACCTATTGAATGCTTCTACTACACCCAAAACCTACATCTAGGACTGCCTCACTGAGAAAAGGCATTTGTGGAATTAGACATATACAAGGGTAAACTTTTCATGAGTATTGTGAGAGGTTTAAAAAACTACACTCTAGCTTCCCTAACTATTAGATTTTTGAGAAGCTCCTTATCCAATATTTTTACAAATGTTTAATCTTTATGGATATAAGCATGATAGATCTTGTGATAGGATGAGCGCTTGTTGATAAGAATCTCATTGATGCTAGGAACATCATTTCAAAAATGTCCCAAAATTCACAGCAATTTAGTACTAGGGACTTAATTCGTGTCAAGCCAGCTATGGTAGTGTCTACTTTCAATTTTGAAAATAGTCTAATAAAGATTCAGTTGAGTGATCTTGCTAGTATGATGAGATAGATGTTGAATAACTCTACCCCTTCACAATCTCAACCAGAACCAGTCTATCCCATTCAGATGCACTATAGAATTTTTTCTGCTACTGATCATTTCAATGTTCAATATCCTCAGTTCCAAGAGACTTATGAAACTTTTAATGAGATATTTCCTAGAAAACCCTTCCATAAAATCCTTAATAGTCAATTTACAAACCAAAATTTTCAATTTAAGATTTTCAATCAACTATAATTTCAACCAAGGATAGAATAACCAACAGAACAATATGTTTAGGCCTAATGATCAACTAAATAAGAATTTATAGCCCCAAATTTTTTATCATCCACCTACGTACAATAAAAATCAATATAAAAACCAATTTGGAGGTAATTACTCAATTTTATGAATCATGAAAATCAAGAACAAAAAAATAATCAAAGAAATGAATCAAATATTTAAGAAATGGTTAAAAAGGAACAAGATATTTTTCAACAAAAACAAGTGTTGCTAAAAAATATGGTAACTCGAATGGTTTAAATGGAAACCGAAATTAGTGGTTTGAAAAATAAAAGGAGTGAAAATTTTCCATCACAATCTAAAGTGAACCCAAGGGGAAGTGAAAATGTTAGCATAATAATTTGGAGAAGTAGAACTTAGATTCAAAACCCCCAAGATGAACATAATGAACAAGAAATCGAATGGGAAAGTTATACTTATGAAACTAATGGAAAATCACATGAATATGTGTCAAAAACTCTTTATGAATCTATCAAACCACTTAATGAAACTATTTTAGAACCTTATGAATCTTTACAAGAAACTATAGTCCATAAACTAGTAGAATAAGAAAAAACAAATAAAAAAGAAAGAAATCCAGCTTAAAAGGACCTATATAGATTTTATAAACTTTACGGGTTCTTACAAAGAGAAAAACAAAGTTAAAGATGATATGAAAATGTATAGGGAGGGTCATGACCCGACTCCCAAATACCCAGAGCCGATTCCATACAGGGGATCGAATTTGGTTCAAGCTCTGAGAAACTAGCTACTTATGAATGTTTCATTTGCTAAAACCTGTTACCTGATTTTTTTAATAAAAAATGTAGGGTGATCATACAAATGCCCAGAAAGGGGTTTTTAAAATAAACTAATATAACTTTTGAAAAAATTCTTTAAAATTTCCATAAAATAGTTTTCTTAAAGAAAATCCATAACACATGTAACATATCATAAAAGTGATTAATAAAAAAAACATGCTAGCAGAATTACAAGGGTACATGATTCAATTATAGGCATGCTCATTTGGAGCAATAAATAAAAGATGTTCTAAACATGTATGACATATGCATATGAGAGCAAAAATTAAACATCTAAGAATAATTAATAATCAGAGTTGCACGTAAAGGTAATAACTTCAATTTCATACATCTAATACTAAATCACTGAGTGCTAAACATATGTCATGCCATAAGCTTTTAATTTTTTGATACTCATAAGTATTGGATATTAACCATGGATATTATACTAGTCGAATATCCATTTGGTTAATTAATTATCATACACATAATGAGGGAAGTGCATATGTCGGACTGTGTCAAGGCCTCATCCAAGACGTCTAATGATTAAGGTCTCGGCCAAAATCCATAACTCATAATTGGGAAAGGCCTCAGCCAATTCCACTTCTAGTTGTCTCATGAGACCTACCGATGCACCTAGGGGCTGTAGCAAGCCCCACCCATAACATACTAAGTCCAATGCATTCCTCATATCTCTAAATCAAAGTGAACATTCCACTTGATTTATTAAATCAATTATTTCTTATCATACCAAGTGCACGGATTACTTGGTTTCTTATTTTACATTATTCAAAGTGTCATATACTGCCTTGAATAGTTTAATTTCACAATTCATTTTATTCAAGGTGTCTTATACCAACTTTAACAATTAAATCCATAATTCAGGAAAGGAAATAAAAGTTTAAATTACAATCATTTGCATTTATACGTATATAGTGAATCTGGCACAAGACTATGAACTATGTGGTCAAGTCATTAAATGGTATGCAAGTTAAGAGTACTTGCGATGACAACTAATAAACAAAATAAATACAAACTTGATCACATATAATGACAAATCCTAAAACCATATTAATCAATTACTTAATGGAATTTCTTCTGGGTTGATAATAAATAAAGTGGTAAACTCAGTATTCCATGTGGGGTACTAAACTCACATTTTCTCAAACATTTATTATAAATAATCTTTTGTTTAACACATTAAATGTTAAAACTTTAAAGTATGAAACTCAAACATAACCATTATAATTTAATATAAATAGTGGAGAGTAACTCATACATGTGAATATGAAGCTACAAGCCTCTAATATTTATACTCATGAACTAAGCACATCAAAAGAGATGCATTTGGAATAACTACACTTAAGGTTTCATGTTGTGTAAAACATTCATTCAATAGGGTGTGCATAAGAAAAAATGTTTAGTCAAAGTAAAATATATTTTAAAACACATGTTTTGTACTTTCTTTTCAAACCTTTGAAATTTGTAAATACAACTGGGGATCAAATTTGGCATATACACACATGTACCCACATACCCGATTATACACTATGAGTATACGTAAGGATCTCATACCTAGATTATTTGACACTTGCAAGTTTATCAAAAGAATGGATTAATCACCAAAGTACAATGTTGAAATGCTTAAAAACTCATTTATATAATAGAAATATATATTTAAGAACATACATAATTAGGTATAAAAGCTTTATTACAAAATTTGACTCCATGCATTTTATAGTTCTTCATGAACTTTGAAACTCAAAGTTTTTTGTAAAACTTAATTCCGGACATAAAGGTTTTATGAAAAACCATAGGGATGTGTATATGTGTATATATATATATGTATGGTATGTGGATGTGACATGTGAATAAGTTTGCAATGGGTATTTATGCTTTAGGTCCGCTAATATTCTATAAACTCAAAAATCCCAAAGCTCTAATTCAAGTAAAGAGGGGTTCAGACTCAACCGAAATATGTATATATATATATATATATATATAAATGTACATGAATATATAGATTAAACTCAACAAAAAAGACAAAACAACCCTTACCTAAGCTTGAGGAGAAAAAGGGATCGAAAGAACTTGTTGAAGCTCTTTGGAAGTTGAGTGCAAAGAACCGAGGGGATCCTTGGGGGTGCCTCAGGTGTATTTTATAAACTAAACCTATACAATATATTTTAATGCAAGTTGCATGGGATCTGAGGCCCAAATGGTTTATAAAAATACGAAGGGTCGGTCTTTGTGGAAACCGCATGAAAGGTGGGGGACCAACAACTATCAAGTGTGGAGAAATTGGTGAAAGAATAGGGTGTAGGGTACTGGTGCAGTGCACACCGTGGGGAAGAAGAATATGGTGCTACGAGAAGAAACTGGGAGAAAAAAAATGGACGGTTAGGATCAAGTCCAACCTTGATCCAACGGCTGGGGCACCTCTGTGGTTTAAAAAGAATTAGGCGGCTCAGATTAAATCTAAGTTTTGTCGGACGGTCTCGGATCGACGCGACATTTTAAAACTCTCTGACGACTAAGATTAGATCTAAGGTTGATCGAACAGTCTAGAAAAACATGGTGGCGTTCCGCGGTTGCTGAGGGTTGAACGCGAGATCGGGATCGATGGCCTAGATTGCGCGTGATGCGATCCAATGGCCCAAATTTGATCCCCGATGATTTTATCCATCCCACATCGAAACAGTGAGATGTTTTCACCCCCTTTATAAGCATATGCCTCTGAACAATAGCTCAGAAAAACACACGACACACACCTAGGGAGCCTTACACACAGGCTCCCGCCTCCGTAGGCTTCGACCTACCCCTACCTCGATGTGGCCTTGCGCCCATAGTAGCACACTCCAAACTTCCATGCACTCCTGTGAGCCCTTCAAGGAACCTATGCCTATGCTCGGGCCGACCTTAGCTTGCGCTGTGGTCTAGGCTCAGCCACCCAGTGTGAGCTGCCTCCCTTGGCCCAACTATGAAGGGCTGGCCCTAGTGGGCCCATTTTTTATAAAAACTAACTTGCAAAAATTATAATGTCTTAAGGAAAAATAATAAATTTATTAAAACTATATAAAAATTATCCTTTTTTAGATATGATATTTAAACATTATAAGGCTAATGAATACAAATTATACTTTGTCTTAGCTAAAATTATTTACAAACACCTATCCTTCAATATACAAAGTTATAAATTGAATTATAATTCTTATATTAGTATTATAGAAGTCAAAACTTAGTTTAATAAAAAACATAGTTTAATTATAAGAAAATAAACATATTTTAAAACACTGTTTAAGAAATGAAAATATTTACAATATAATTGAAATATTTGCAAAGTCTTTTGAATTTCTTATTACATTTCAAAATCAATTAAGTGTAATTAAAACAATTTCACCATTTCCTTTTAAAGTTCATGATTAGGGTGGTTTTATAATTTTTTTTAATCCATAACTTAATTATTTGGAGAACTAAATTATACTCAAATGTTTTCAATTAATTCTCCAACAAGGACAACGACTATATTTATAGCTGTTAGAGTTCCACGGTCACCCAAGCAAACAGTTAAATTAGTGTCTTATAAAACCAAGCCTTAGGGTGTCCTAAAACTCAAGACAAATAAGTAGATGGTTCACATCATACCATTGGTGCTTTGTGTGGCCTTAGTGGATTTGGCCATTCTCATGTTCGTTATGGCGGATTCTAAGGACCCATATTATCTTTTTAGGGTTCTCATTGTTTTGAGTGGTCTCCCTGTAATTATGATAGGGTTTTTAATAGATATATTTGGGTAGAATTTTTTCTTGTGATCTTGGTACATTGTAAATACTATGGTGTTCTTATTTAAATAAAAATCCTTGTGTCCATTTGTGTGTTTTACTTAGTTGCATTCTAATATATATTAAAACCATATTATTAATTTTTCATGAGAAACAAGTTTTGTTCGGTTATTATGAAATTCAAAAAAAATGAAAACATAAACTTATCAATACACGAGGTTCAAGTTTTGGGGTGTTACATTATTCCCCCTATGAAGAATTGCATCCTCTTAATTCATTCTACATACACATAAGAGAAAGACCCCCTCACCTAACTTTACCATAACCTCCATCATGGAGGGTCCTCCGATGATGCCAGGTGAATTCCAAAGTTTATGTTCAACTCTTCTACTTTTCTGGCCCAGATACATTTTTGGGCAGAAAGGGTTGAACCTTTTCATAGTACATCCAAGCTTCCAGAGAGAGGCGTGAATGATGGAAAGTTTAGAGATGTCCAAATGGACCAACTCTCAAAGAATTCACCAGAATGACTCTCGATTGAGAGAATCTAAGTTGTAAGCATTGTCATATATGCTAAAACTGAGGATTTGGTACATATAGGTTGCACAAAGGTTTCCCTCTAAAGTGGCATCTTGAAATATTTCTCTACCTGCGACGTTTCGGCCTAGAGTAAACCATAGAAAAATCCCTTCGTGGTATTTCACTCTTCGCCTGTACTCAGCAAATTGGACCATGACTATTCTGTGGTATATGTAAAAATTATTCTAATAGGAATGGAGAATGTCCAGACTATTTGACACTTCATAAAGTTACTTGAACGTTTTTTCAAAAATTTGTGAAAGGTAGGTACTCTTCACAGGTTTTGACCAAGATGGTCTCTAGTGTCTCGGTAGGGAGTGATAAGATGTGAGTTTATCCTTCCATCTGATTTTTTATGGAAGTCTAATCGGTGAAAACCATATGAAAGTATAAAAAAATAAAAGATAACAGAGAGAAAAGATGACAAGTTGTATTCTCATATAACTACAAGTACATAAAAAGGAAAGGGCTAATGGTTTACCCAGTTACCTAGTACATGAATCCCTAGATCAAGTTCAAAAATCTCGATCTCCCTAAACCATATACAACTCGAGCAGTCTGGTTTAATCTCATGGGTGCACTTATGGTGTCTCCAGAGTCTGGCATGAGGGGTGTACAACTGGGAGACGTCATTATGTACTTGTCATCTGTACACAGAACGGGAGGCCTCAGATTCAAGGATGTCAAAGTCCATTACCTGAACAAAATGGCCATAGGATAAGACTTGAAACATATATGCCACGTAGAGGTCTCCCGCTGCTGCAGCTTCTTGGAAGGTCATGAGGGACGGGATGCCTTCCGCAGTGGTGAAGCATCTAAAAAGTCCCTCGTAGTATTTTCCCCATCATGCGTAGGATGGAAATTGGGCTTGAATCATAAATATGTAATCCAGACCTGCTATTCGGTAGAGTTGAAGTACTCGAGGATAGTTGGATACATCATAAAGGTGTTTACATGTCATTAATATATAGGCATAGTTTATAAAATTTTCATGGATGGCTATGGAAATTATGGTTTCTAAGGCCTCATTGGGAAGAGATAGAAGACCAGTACCTTCGTTTTCCATCTAAAAATTTGAAAAAACATCATATTTATAAATGCTTAAGTAAATTTTCCTTTGTTTAAGTTCTGGTTTTCTAGAGTTTTCTAAACCAAATCCTCTAATACCAACTGTCATGCCCCGACTCCCAAATACCCAGATACGGTGCCATATAGAGGATCAAATTCAGTTCAGGCTCTGAGAAACCAGTTACTTCTGAATGTTTCATCTACTAAAAGTTGTTACCTAATTTTTTTAATAAAAATGTAGGGTGAGCATACGAATGCCAAGAAAGGGGTTTTTAAAATAAACCAATATAACTTTTGAAAACATTATTTAAAGTTTCCATAAAACGTTTTTCTTAAAGAAAAGTCGTAACACATGTAGTATATCATAAAAGTGATTAATAAAAAAAACATGCTAGTAGAATTACAAGGGTACATGATTCAATTATAGGTATTCTCATTTGGAGTAATAAATAAAAGACCTTCTAATCATGTATGACATATTCATATTAGAGCACAAATTAAACAGCTAAGAGTAATGAATAATCAGAGTTTCACATAAAGGTAATAACTTTAATTTCATACATTAAATACTAAATCACGGAGTGCTAAACATATTTCATGCCATAAGATTTTACTTTTTTGATACTCATAAGTACTGGATCTTAACCATGGATATTCTACTAGTCGAATATCCATTTGGTTAATTAATTATCATACACATAATGAGGGAAGTGCATATGCCAGACTGTGTCAAGGCCTCGTCCAAGACGTCTAATGATTAAGGCCTTGGACAAAATCCATAACTCATAATTAGGAAAGGCCTCATCCAATTCCAATTATAGTTGTATCATGAGACCTACCGATGCACCGAGGGGCTGTAGCAGGCCCCACCCATCACATACTAAGTCCAATGCATTCCTCATATCTCTAAATCAAAGTGCACATTCCACTTGATTTATTAAATCACTTATTGCTTATCATACCAAGTACATGAATTACTTGGTTTCTTATTTCACATTATTCAAAGTGTCATATACCGCCTTGAATAGTTTAATTTCACAATTCATTTTATTCAAGGTGTCCCATACCACCTTGAACAATTAAATCCATAATTCTAGGAAATGACATAAAATTTTAAATTACAATCATTCCCATTTATATGTATATAGTGAATCTGGAACAAGACTATGAACTATGTGGTCAAGTCATTAAATGGTACGAAAGTTAAGAGTACTTGCGATGAAAACTAATAAACAAAAGAAATAAAAACTTGATCACATATAATGAAAAATCCTAAAACCATATTAATAAATTACTTAATGGAATTTCTTATGGGTACATAATAAATAAAGAGGTAAACTCAGTATTCCATGTGGGGTACTAAACTCACATTTTCTCAAACATTTATTATAAATAAGCTTTTGTTTAACACATTAAATGTTAAAACTTGAAAGTATAAAACTCAACCATAACCATTATCATTTAATATAAATAGTGTAGATTAACTCATACATGTGAATATGAATCTACAAGCCTCCAATATTTATACTCATGAACTAAGCACATCAAAAGAGAATCATTTGGAATAACTACACTTAGAGTTTCATGTTGTGTAAAACATTCATTCAATGGGGTGTGCATAAAAAGTAGTGTTTAGTCAAAGTAAAATATATTTGAAAACACATGTTTTTTACTTTCTTCACAAACCTTGAAATTTTTTAAATACAATTGGGGATCAAAGTTGGCGTATACACACATGTACCCATATACCTAATTATACACTATGAGTATACATAAGGATCTCATACCTAGTTTATTTGACACTTGAAAATTTATCAAAAGCATGGATTATTCACTGAAGTACAATGTTGAAATTATTAAAAATTCATTTATATAATATAAATATATATTTAAGAACATACATAATCAGGTATAAAAGTTTTCTTACAAAATATGACTCCATGCATTTTACAGTTCTTCATGAACTTTGAAACTCAAAGTTTTTATTAAAACTTAATTCCGGACATAAGGGTTTTATGAAAAACTGTAGGGATGTGTATATGTGTGTGTATATATATATGTATGGTATGTGGATGTGGCATGTGAATAAGTCCGCAAGGGGTATTTATGATTCAGGTCCGCTAATATTCTATAAACTCAAAAATCCCGAATCTCTAATTCAGGTAAAGAGGGGTTCAAACTCGACCACAAGAGGTATATATATATATATATACAAATGTACATGAATATACAGTTTAAACTCAACAAGAAAGAAAAAACAACCCTTACCTTAGCTTGAGGAGAAAGAGGGCTTGAAAGAACTCGTTGAAACTCACTGGAAGTTGAGTGCAAAGAACCGAGGGGATCCTTAGGGGTGCCTCGGGTGTATTTTATAAACTAAACCTATACAATATATTTTAATGAAAGTTTCATGGTATTAAAGGCCCAAATGGTTTATAAAAAGACCAGGGGTTGGTCTTTGTGGAAACCATGTGAAAGGTGGGGGACCATCAACTGTCAAGTGTAGAGAAATCAGTGTAAGAATAGGGTATATGGTATTGGTGTAGTGCATGATGTGGGGAAGAAGAAGATGGTGCTACGGAAAGAAACCGGGAGAAAAAAAATGTACGGTCAGGATCAAGTCCGACCTTGATCCCATGGTTGGGGCATGCCCACAGTTTAAAAAGAATTAGGTGGCTCAAATTAAATCTGAGTTTGATCGGATGGTCCCGGATCGACGCAACATTTTAAAACTCTTGGAAGGTCGAGATTAGATCTAAGGTTGATCGAACGGTCCACAAAAATGAGGTGGCATTCCATGGTTGCTGAGGGTTGAATGCGGGATCGAGATCGACGACCCAAATTGTGCATGATGCGATCCAATGGCCCAGATTTGATCCCTGATGATTTTAGCCATCCCACATCGAAACGACTAGATGTTTTCATTTCCTTTATAAGCCTATGCCTCCGAATGATAGCTCAGAAAAACACATAGCACAAACCTAGGGAGCCTTACACACGGGCTCCCGCCTCCACAGGCTTCAGCCTACCCCTACCTCACTATGGCCTCGAGCCCACGGTGGCGCACTCCAAACTTCCATGCGCTCCTACGAGCCCTTCAGGGAACCTATGCCTACGCTCGGGCCAACCTTAGCTTGGGCTGAGGGCTAGGCTCAGCCACCTAGTGTGAACTGCCTCCCTTGGCCCAGCTATAAAGGGCTGGCCCTAGTGGGGCCATTTTTTATAAAAACTAACTTGAAAAAATTATAATGTCTTAAGGAAAAATAATACATTTATTAAAACTATAGAAAAATTATCCTTTTTTAGACATGATATTTAGACATTAGAAGGATAATGAATACAAATTATACTTTTTCTTAGCTAAAATTATTTACAAACACCTATCCTTCAACATACAAAGTTATAAATTGAATGATAATTCTTATATTAGTATTATAGAAGTCAAAACTTAGTTTAATCAAAAACATAGTTTAATTATAAGAAATTAAACATAGTTTAAAACACTATTTAAGAAATGAAAATCTTTACAATATAATTGAAATATTTTCAAAGTGTTTTGAATTTCTTATCACATTTCAAAATAACTTAAGTGTAATTCAAAATATTTCACTATGTTTTTTTAAAGTTCACGATTAGGGTGGTTTATATATATTTTTTCAACCCATAACGTAATTATTTGGAGAACTAAATTATACTAACATGTTTTCAATTAATTCTCCAACAAGGACAACTACTATATTTATAGCCGTTAGAGTTCCATGGTCACCCAAGGAAATTTTCAAATTAGTGTCTTATAAAACCAATCCTTAGGGTGTCCTAAAACTCAAGACAAAGAAGAAGATGGTTCACGTCATACCATTGGTGCTTAGTGTTTCCATAGTGGCTTGGCTATTCTCATGTTCATTATGGCGGATTCTAAGGACCCATATTATCTTCTTGGGGTTCTAATTGTTTTGAGTGGTCTCCCTATAATTTTGATAGGGTTTTTAATAGGTATATTTGGGTAGAATTGTTTCTTGTGATCTTGGTACATTGTAAATACTACAATGTTCTTATTTAAATAAAAATCCTTGTGTCCATTTGTGTGTTTTACTCAGTTGTATTCTAATATATATTAAAACCATATTATTAATTTTTCATGAGAAACAAGTTTTGTTCAATTATTATAAAATTCAAACAAAATGAAAACATAAACTTATCAATACCTGAGGTTTGAGTTTTTGGGTGTTACAGGGAGCCGCCACCTAATCCTTTGGTCATCCCTCCTATCAAAAATAATTTTAAAATTGAAATGCACAAGAAAGTACTTATTTTTTTAAAAAGTACAGGTTTACACCCCTTTATTATATTCTATGAAATAGATCCCTCATTATTCTAAATTTATTAAGGAGATGTGCACTCAAAAAAGGAAGTTTAAGGGAAATAAGAAAATTAATTTGTGAATAAATGTGTCTTTTAAGATCCAACATTCCATCCCTATTAAATGAAAATATCCATGTATGTTTTATATTCCTTGTGTAATTGATAATTGTCAGTTTGAAGATGCGATGTTAGATTTAGAATCCTTTATAAATGTTATGCCTTATTATGTATTTTTATCTATGTAGGTTAGATAAATATGGTATTTCCATCTAGCTACCTAATAGGAGTTTAGATAATACAACTAGAGTCATTGAAGATGTGTCGATAAGGGTAAAATATTTAGTTTTGCCTATTGATTTTTACGTGTTAGACATAGAGGATGGTAGATTTAGTTCACATGAACCATTAAATTTTGGGGTAAACTTCTTGAAATATTCTAAAGTAATAATCAATGTCCATAAAGGGACTCTTTATTTAGAGTTTGGGGAAAATATAATTAATTTTAATATCTTTAAATCAATGAAACACACTATGGAGGACCATTTTTCAATCCAAGTTAATATTATTGATTGGTTTTCCACAGATTTGTTTCACGATTTTATTCAAGATAACCAACCTCTAGATTCCCTGGGAAATGAAATTTCTACTGAAAATGAGTCCGATGGAATTAAAAATTCTAAAAAAATTTATAGTGATGAATATGAAATTGAATATATTTTTACAAAAATTGCCTGAAATTTTGGAATTTCTAAACATGATATGTATGAAACCTTTAATGAAAATTATAGTGAAATAAATGAGGATTTTTTTGAGTTTCTTGAAACATATAATGCTACTAGAAATTCGGAAACTCTATGTGAAATTGAACCTAAAGTGAAAGAATATGAAATTGATTTTTATAAAAATGATAGAACCATGGATAATTATTTTTCATTTGAGAATGTTTCTTGTGAATCCACTGTTTTGAACTAAAATTATTCTCAAAATTTTATTAAAGCACCGCCTCATTTTTATGAACTTGACTCTGAAATTTATTTTTAGGATGACACATTTTCACTGCTTGAAAATAAATGCACTATTACTCTAGATGTTTATAATCATTCTATTATTGAGGATGATTTATAAACTGAAAATGAAGTCAAATAACCCATGGAACCTAATTTTTCTAAAGGGGAAAACCCATACACACTCAAACTTAAAACTTTTCTTGAAAATTTAAAATATGAATACCTAGAATAAAAACAAAAATTCCCTATTATAATTGAAATTGGGATGTACAATGAGTAGGAAAAGCAACTTTTATAGGTCCTTAAGAAGATTAGTAAATCCATAGGTTGGTCCTCAGATGATTTAACAAGAATTATTCTGTCACAACTGTCCTAGTGGGTTCATGCCACGCCTCCCCAAGCCCGCCTCCAATAGACCAGGGGATGGTGACTATCACTAAGTAGGCATATCACTAACATGTGAGGAATTATCTATGTACCTAGACACACACACACACACACACACACATCTCCAAGCCCAAAAAATGCTGAAATGTAATAACTATTAAGAAACCAATGCAAGAATACATCCATATCCCACAATCAGAGTACACTAGTGAGTAAAGTAAAATAGGGCCAAATATAATCCCACCACAAAGAGTCTGTAAACAAAAGTCCAACCTATAAGTAAAGGTACTGGGAATATTGTCTAAATCCAAAGGAACACACCTCAGTCTGTCCAGTCTCACAAAGCACCGTATGGTCCTGGTCTACCTAGGACTCCATCAAAAGGTCGATCATCTACACAAGACACGACACATGTATGAAAAGATCATGAAGGGGTGAGTATAATAATAATCAGTAGGATACCCCAAAACCACAAATAAATATAACAAAGTAAAGTATAGTCAGCACTACATAGGTATATGTCTACAATACATATAACAATAATATTCCTATATACTTAATCCAAGACATACAGTCTAGAGGTAAACCATAACTATAGTATACCAACCTTAGGATTTTAGTTCAAAGATTTCATGAACCACTCATCTGGGAGAACACACTCCTGAGTCCGAGAGTGCTGATGTCGTTCGTCTGAGAGGTACTTCTCATGAGGTCTCTCTATGAGGAAGATACACTAATAGTTTAGATAGAATATGATACATAGATGAGGATCACTTCCAGGGCATGGGGTGATACTAACAACTCAATCTAGATTAACTTTCCAAATAAAGGATTAAAAACTGCATAGTATCAGTCATGTCAATACCAAGAAATCCACCTAGGACACAAAAATGAATAAATTACCCCACTCCGAGCCTCTCAATGGGATTCCAACAACTCTTTCCAGGAAGTCCTACTGAAGGGATCATAGTCCTAGGAGTAGGAAACGATTCACACCAACCTTCAGGGAAACGATAAAGGGAACAAACCCTAACGAAACTTTTCCAAGATACGGTGGAAAATAGATTCAATCTATGTAGAAAGGGGTACATGCCATGTCCCTTGACCCTGGTTACTACTCATGTAAAACAAACTATGTAATTCAAACCATGTCATGTATAAGAGTACATGGAGTGTGGAAGGGTTACACGTTGTGTCTCTGTATTCGAGGTCTGACTATGTACTATAACTATATACTTGTCACAGCGTCAGACCGTGTACCAGTACATGGGGTATCCCATGAACATGGTTCAGGCCATGCCGTGTAGGGGATACACACCATGTAGGAAACCCGTGTACTCCACCTTGTGTCCATGTATTGTCCAAAGTACACACTGGGTTTATCCTAGGGTACTACACACCGTACATGTAGTCAAGGACTACACACAGTGTGTATCAAGTTTTTCCAGAACCCTTCTTCTTCCTCCCGCTCATGCCGTTCGATCCTCTGGTCTCTATTATGGTGGTCATTATTCCATGAAACTCAAAATCTAGGCTCATTTTTCCATGCCATCACTGAACCAATGATATTTAGGTCTTCGATCCACTTGGAAAACAAGATCGTCGATGTTATTTGTTTCACGTCAAAGAATGAGAAATCAGTACAAACCATCATTCAATCCACTGTCGCAACCACTATCACACCTCTGTCAAGTCGTACTAACGATGGATCTATGATTTTAGATCATTGCGCCATGAAACACGCACACAACAATCGATCATTTGAGAAATAGTCAAGTCATGGGCCAAATAAAGAACACCCATGACAAACGTTGAACGGGGGGGGAGGGGGAAGCAAAAACCAAATTAAGAGTAACAAACCTCGATTGATGTTCATGTCAATCTCAATTTTTCATCATTAGAATTAAAATCGAAGAAATAAATAATCATAATAAAAATCTTGTAAAAATCCCACAAATATAATCTCATCCCACAATATGCACGATCTGTGAATCAATTCATTAATCAATTGATTCACATTCATTATAAAAATAAATAACAAGGAAATAAAAAATAAAAATCACTTTCCCTACCTTGATTTGGATTTCTTTCTAATGAAGAACAATTACTACATTGTTTTCAAACACAAGATCCATTGAATTTTAGGCTGTACTGATCGATTGATCCGCAATTCTGTTGTCATTCACTGGAAAGTATTTCCAGAGATCTCTCTCCAATGATTCTCCAGAAGTTCCAGGGTTATGTGGCTAACCCTGGAATTCTAACATAAGGATTTATTTAAATAAAATAAAGTTGTTTCATAAACACAATGAATTAAAATAATTTTATTAAATAATTTTATTTATTTTACTCCTTTGACAGCTTTTTCACAAACGTCTTATGCCGACCAATGTTAGGTCACTCCTATGGTAAAAGCACAATTCTAAACTCAATTAAGCCCTCATATTTTTGATCTGATCACCCTCTTAGGAGTTCTTCCACTTTTTTCAGGAAAACCATTTTTACATTCTATTTAAATATTTTGATATTTTTTAAACATTTATCCCAGGCACATCAAGCCTCAAAATTGCATGTTGTCTCAGTTTCTGGTCTCGAAATTAATCCATATATTATTAAAAATTCATACACGAAAAATATGAGAGAATAAATTTTTCCCACCTTAGGGATTTACGTCCCCAAAAATCCAAAACAAAGGCTACTCAAAAAATATGTGGGTACTGAGAATGAATCTAAGACTTCCTCTCCAAAGTGCTCTCCTAGAGATTCTCATACTTCCACCAGACATGATCCAAAGGAATCAACCACCCATGAATGATTATTTTCTATTGATCCTCAATCTCCACTGGGTACACAGAAAAAGTCACTCCATACTCAATGTCTATCTCACCCTAGTTGATAACGTGAAATGAGTCATGAACTTATATCCTCAACTATGAAATGTTGAAGACATCATGTACCCAGTATAACTATGGGGGTATATTTAAGTGATACTCCACCTCTCTAACTCTACTCAGTATCTAGAAAGGGTTGATGAACCTCAGCGATAACTTGTCGCCTTTCCGAAATCTCCATAATACACATCGAGGTGAAACCCATAGGAACACATGGTATCCTTCCTCAAGATACAAAATCCTCTGTTTCCTATCATCATAAGAATTCTGACAGATCTATGTAGTCTTTATCTACTTCT
Organism: Viscum album; assembly: GCA_963277665.1. Taxonomy (NCBI): domain Eukaryota; kingdom Viridiplantae; phylum Streptophyta; class Magnoliopsida; order Santalales; family Viscaceae; genus Viscum; species Viscum album. The sequence goes on from OY728161.1 coordinate 1,424,361,172, forward strand.
GGATGATCCATACCTTCTCTATTTTAGCTCATACCAACTCTAGGCCCATGAGTGCTGACTCTCCTAGGCCAGTCTAGCAAATTGGTGACCTGTAGGGTCACCCGTACAAAGCCTAAAATGGTGCCATATTGATGGTGGAATGGTAGCTGTTGTTGTATGAAAACTCTATAAATGGTAGGTGATCATCCCAACTATGGCCAAAGTCTAACATACAAGCTCACAAAATTTCCTCCAAAACCTGAATGGTCTACTATGTCTGGCTGTCAGTTTGTGGGAGAAACATTATGATCAAGTGTAATTGGGTCCCAAATACCTCCTAAATCCCTTCCACAACTAGGATGTAAATTAAGAATCATGATAGGAAACAATCGTCAATGTAACTTCATGGAGTTGAAATATATCCTGAATACATAGGCGTCTCAAGATCTCTACTAAACTCAGCTCTTGGATAACTAGGAAGTGGGCCGACTTGGTGAGTTGGTCAATGATAACCTAGATGGAATCGTATCACTTGGACATATGTGGTAGTCCCATAATTAATTCTATAGGTATCACATCTCACTTCTATTCCATCACCTCAAGGGGTTTAGCCAAACCCACTGGAACTTGGTGTTCAGGATTCACTTGATGATAAGTAAGGCATTGAGAGATAAACTCTGCAACTCCTTTCTTCACCCCTAGCCACCAAAATTGACATCATAGGTCTTGTCACATCTTTTCCACACTCAGATGTAATGCCAAATGTGACGTATGAAACTCCCTTATAACCTCCTCCCACAACGTCACTGGTACCATCATGCTTCCTCAATGAGGTGTTCCCCACATTTTGGAAATCCATAAGGAGCATACCCTATGGATATCTAAGCATGTAGGGTCTCACATTCTGTATCCCCAAGTTGTGAATCCTTGACTCACTGGAAGATTGGAGGGGTGAAAACAATTGACTGGAGGTAAGATACTCTCTCTATCCACAAAGGATAACTGCAACAAGGCTAACTTCTATGATGCCTCATTAAAAAAAATGTGAACTAGATCTCCTACTGAGAGCATCTGATACCACATTCCCATTACCAAGAGTATAGAAAATTTTGAAGTCACAATCCTGTAGGAACTCTAGCCATCATCTCTGTCTCAATTTGAGATACTTTTGAGATAAGATATACTTGTGACTCTTGTGATCGGAGTAGATGACAAACCACTCACCCATTAGGTAGTGTCGCCACATCTTTAAAGCAAAGAGTAATGCTACTAAATCAATATCACATGTCACATATGTCTTCTCATGTGGTCTCAACTAGCGCGAACCATAGTAAATCACTACTCTCTATTGTATCATAACACAGCCAAGCCCAGTTTCTGATGCATCACATAACACTATGTACTAGACACCTTCCTATGACAATATCAGTATGGGAATGCTCGTCAAACTCTGCCTCAACTATTGAAAAGAATTCTAGAACCTTTCTATCCACACGAAAGGATACCCCTTTTGATTCAAATATTACATGGGTGATGATATCCTAGATAAATCAGGTATAAATCTCCGATGACATCCTTCAAACCCAAGAAAGCTTCACACCTCTGTCACTCTCTTAGGTGAATACCATACTAACACTGCCTCAACCTTGGCCAGGTCTACTGCTACTCCATCCTCTAAGATAACCTATCCTAGAAAGTAGACCACCCAAATATAGAACTAATACTTTGAGAGGTTTCCATCAAGATAGTTCTCTCAGAGTAAGTCTAGAACTATCCTTAAGTGTCTCGCGTGCTCCTCCTCAGACACTGAGTACACAAGGATACTGTTAATGAAGACTACCAATAACTAGTCTAAGTAAGGTTAAAATATATGGTTCATGAGTCCCATGAACATTTCTAGGGTGATCATTATGCCAAAGGGAATAAACAAGTACTCATAATGACTATAGTGACATCGGAATTTTGTCTTCAGTATATCCTCATCTTGTAATCGCAACTAGTGATAGCCTGATCTGAGGTCAACTTTTGAGAACCATCGTACCCCTATAAACTGATCAAAGAGGTCATAAATACTCAGTAGTAGATATTTTTTCTTCATATTCACCTAGTTCAACAACTGGTAGTGTCCACACAACCTCAAGCTCCCATATGCCTTCTTGGAAAACAAAACTGGGGCTGCCTGGGGTGAAACACTGGGTCTCATGAATACCTTTCTATGTAAGTCCTCCAACTACACCCTCAGCTCATGAATATCTGTGGGATCCATCTGATATATTGGTGAAAATATCAATTACATCCTGGGGTGTAGATCAATTCATAAGTCTATCTCATAGCAGGGAGGTAAACCTTGAACATCTTCAAGAAAGATGTCCTCGTACTCCGCCACCACTATAGGAAATTGGGAACTCACAACATTCACTACACCAAGGGTTAGGATAGATAAATGATGAGTAATCGACTGTAACCTACTATGCATGAGTCCATCTTATGCTTCATGGGTTTCCTTTTCACTAACAAAGGAAAACCTGGTTCTGTCACCATGGACAAACCACACCCTTTGCCTAAAATAGTCAATATGAGCATGAACTGTAGATAACCAATCCATGCCAAGAATGATTTCATAAGGCCTTGATGCTGCTATTAAGTGATTCCAACAAAAAATATCATATCCAAGAGTCAGGTCACACTATCAACATAAGTGTGTGATCTCTAAGTCTTCTCTAGTAGGAGTTTCCAAGCATAAGGGTCGAGTCAACAGTTCAACCGAAATCTATAAGTCTCGTACAAGGTATTTGGAAAGAAAGGAATGGATAGATTATGTGTCTACCAGTACTGAAGATAAAGTAGAAAATACATAGATCCTACCTTGAATAATTCTTGGAGCCCCAGGTTCATAAGCATCGACCACCTAAAATTGTCCCCGACCCTGTCCCCCAGCTCCCTGAGCCTGGCGTAGACCACCCGTGGGTGGTGGTGGTAACAAATCAAAACATCAACCACCTCCTGATACTCTCCCAGATCCTATACCAAATCTTCCACCCTAAGGATCTACCTGATACTGTTGTTATCTCTACCTCTGTGGTCCATCCATAGTCTCCCCATCAGCTGTATGGTGGGTCAGACAATCTCGAGTGAGATTTACCCTACTATCACATGAGTAACACTGCCTCTCTCTAGACTGACTAGATCTACCCTGTGAGCCCTGAACTTTAGATACTATGTCCTGGGAACTCCTCCTAAAATGTCTCCCATTTCTAGTTCCCTGAGACTAACATCGAATCCCTAATTATGAGGTCTTTGCTCTTGTTTTCCCACTAATGACATGCATCAGCTGTATTTTCTCAACCAAGAATATTTCAACCACCAAAGCCTATTCAAGCACCCTAACATAAGTATGAATGAAAATAGGGATAACGATGTATTGGATGTCTCTACATAGAGCTCACTTGAAGTTCCAAGCCCTGTAGTACTGATCTCAAACCATATCCATCAAATACCTAGAAAGGTTGGTGAACCTTGATGAAAAATCAGCCACTGATATACTACCCTACTGGAGCTGAAGAAGATCCTAGATATGCATATCTCTCAGCGTAGCTGGTGAGAACTCATCTCTGAAGATAAAATTTAACTCTTTCCATGAAAGAGTCACCTCATTGTAAGTTCAGGTAACCAAAATCCACCATAATACTTCTGAGCCACGAAGAAGGCTTGCCACCACGACCACCATCTGATTTGATGGTTTCCTAACTAGATGGAAAACTTAGGTCACCACCTCAAACTAATCCTTATCTGCCTATGGTTCGGGATCACCTCAGAACCTGAGGGGTCTATACTGCTAAAAAGTATGAATCATGCTCAACCTGCGCACCTCATCAACTGGTACTGTGGGTATCACATGCTTCTATACAGGTGGTGGTATGATTGGTGAACCACCTAGAGGTAACATATTGAGAACTGGTCCATGTATCAAAGCCTTGTCAGTGAGGGGGTCATTCTCATAATCAAGCTACTAAATACTAGTTGGCATATGTCATAAAGGCATCCTAAAAGTAAACAAAATGTACCACGGTCAATGAGTATATATGAAGAGATGACTCAAAAAGGACATGGAAACTGCAACTCATTCCTATATGATGTATGTACCATTGTTTCCCTTAAAACCAATGTTCTCATGTATCGAGTAAAAAAGCAAGTGGTCAGAGTCCTTATGTATGGATACATCAACCACCACACCAACACTAGAGTCCTTGGCCTGAATGTCAAACTCGAAACACTTAACACTATTGCCCAAAACCAACCTCACCAACTCCCATTCCTAAATTAGAACTGACCCCCTTTGATACCACTATATCACAACCCATCTTAGTGGGGTCCATGCCATGACTCCCTAAGCTTTCCTCCAATAGGCTAGGGAATGGTGACTGGAATCGAGTAGGAATATCACTAACATGGGAGGCATTTCCTATGTACCTATACACACGCACACATCTCCAATCCCACAAAATGATGAAATATAAAAACCACTAAGAAACCAATGCATGCATACATCTATAGCCGATAACCAGAGTATGATAGGGAGTAAAGTAAAGTAAAATTGGGCCGAATATAATACCGTCACAAAGAATATATAAACAAAAGTCCAACCTATAAGTAAAGTCACTGGGACTACTGTCTGAAGTCATAGGAACACACCTCGATTTGTACAGTCTCAAAAAGTATCGTCTGGTCCTGGTTTTCCTAGGACTCCATCAAAAGTTTGATCATCTGCACAAGACATGACATGTGTGGGTAAAACCTGTGTAGGGGTGAGTATAACAATGCTCTATAGGACACCCCTAAATCACAAAGAAATATAACAAAGAAAAGTATAGTCATCTCTACACAGGTATATATCTAAAATATATATAACAATAATATCCAGATATACTCAATCCAAGACACACAGTCTATAGGTAAACCATAACCATAGTATACCAGGCTTATGATTTTATTTTGAAGATTCCATGAAGCACTCATTTGTTAGAGCACACTCCTGAGTTCGATAATACTGACGACGTCCTTCTGAGAGGTATTTATCATTGGGTCTCTCCATGAGGAATAAATGACGATATTCTGGAGAGAATATGATACATAGATGAGGATCACTTCTAGGTCCATGGGGTGATACCAACAACTCAATCTGGATTAACTTGCTAAGTAAAGGATCATTGCCCGTGTAGTGTTGGTCATGATAATACCAAGAACTCCACCTAGGGCATGAATATGAATAAATGATCCCACTTCGAGCCTCTTGGGGGGATTCCAACAACTATATCCAATAATTCCTACTAAAGGGATCATAGTCCTAGGAGTAGGAAATAATTCAAACCAAACTTCAGGGAAACGATAAAGGGAACAAACCCTAATGAAAATTATCTAAGATATGGCAGATAAGAGATTCAAGACATGTAGAAAGGGGTACATGAAGTGTAGTAGGGGTACACACCATGTCTCTTGACATGAGGTATTTCCCATGTAAAATGGCTCGTATCATTGAAACTGTGTTGAAGATAAGATTACACGGTATGTGGAAGGGTTACACACTGTGTCTCTTTATCCGGGGTCTGCCTGTGTACTCCAGTCATGTTCCTATACACGATGTAAGCCCATGTACCAATGCATGGGGAAGATCATGTACATAGTCCAGGACATGCCATGTGGGGGGGGGGGGGGGGGGGGTACACGCCGTGTAGGCAACCCATGTATGCCACCCCATGTCTGTGTACTATTTTAAGTACACATTGGGTTCATCCAAGGGGACCACATGCTTTGTATTCAAGTACTACATACTGGGTGTATTGGGTTTTTCCAAAACCCTTCTTATTCCTCTCGATCACACCGATCGATCCTATAATCTCCATTCTGATGGTTGGTTCACCTTGAAACTCAAGATCCAGGACTTATTTTCCATTCCATCACTGAATCAACAAGATTTGGTCCTCTGGTCCACTCAGAAAACAAGATCATTATTATTCTTCATTGCACATCGAAGAATGAAAAATCAGTACCAAAAATCATTCGATCCGCTTCCATGACCACTGTCACACCTCTTTCAAGTCATAATGATGTCATATCTATGATTTTGGATCATTATGACAAGAAACTAGCACAAAATGATTGATCATTTGAGAAATAGTCAAGTCACAGGCCAAATGAAGAATGCTTGCAATGAATGATGAACAAGGGGGGGGGGGAGAAAATCACAAACCAAATCAAGAGGAACAAACCTTGATCGATGTTTATGTCGATCTCAATTCATCTCCATTAGAATGAAAATTGAAGAAATAAATAATCATAATAAAACTATCATCAAAACCCCACAAATATTATCCCATCCCACAATACGTACAATCTGTGAATCAATCCGTTTGTCAATTGATTCACGTTCATTGTAGAAATAATGAATGGGGAAATAAAAATAAAAATCACATGAACTACCTTGATTTGGATCGATTTATAACAAAGAATGATTGTTACGTCGTTGTCGTAGACAAGATCCATTGAATATGAGGTTGTGCTGATTGATCGACCCACAATTCTATTATCGTTTTCTGGAAAGGATTTCCAGAGCTCTCTCTCAAACAATCCTCCAGATGTTCCAGGGTTATGCAGATAACCCTATACTTTTGAAATAAGGATGTATTTAAATAAAATAAAGTTTTTTCATCAACATAAAGAATTAAAATAAATTTATAGAATAATTTTATTCATTTTACACCCATATAAATTTTTTCACAAACGATCTATGCCGACCAATGTTAGGTCGCACCTAGGGTAAAACTGCCATTTGGAACTCAATGATGCCCTTGGATTTCTAATCTAGGTAACCTCTTAGGATTTATTCCACTTTTTTAGGAAAATAACGCGTGTGAGATATTTAAATATTTAAATATTTTTCAAACATCTATTCTAGGCACATCGAGCCTCAGAATCTCACACCGTCTTAGTTCCTGATCTCAAAATTAATCCATATAATATTAAAAATTAATACATGGAAAATATGAGACATTACATAGTCCTTCAGTTGTATGAATAGGATTCTCTTAGAAGAAAATTTAAAAACCAATATATTATTTCAGAGGAGATTGAATCCTACCCTTCTTGAAGTGGTTAAGAAATAGGTAACTAATCTATTAGCTGTAAGTATAATTTACCCCATTTTAAATATTTTTTGGGTAAGTCCATTTCAATTTGTACCAAAAAATGGAGGATTCAAAGTTGTTAAAAATGAATTTGGAGAGTCAGTGCCTACTAGGTTTCTTAATAAGTGGAGGTTATGCATTGATTATTGGAGGCTGAACTCAATGACTAAGAAGGACCACTTCTCCTTTCCTTTTCTTGATCAAATCCTTGAAAGGCTAGCTGGTGAATCCCATTATTTCTTCCCTAATGGGTTTTATAGATAATTTAAAATTCACATAGCTCTATAGGACCAGGATAAAACAACTTTCACATGTCCTTTTGGTACCTTTTCTTATCGTTGAATTTAATTTAGACTATGTAATTACCCTACCACCTTCCAAATATGCATGCTTAACATTTTTTATAAATTTCTTGAGGAATGCATGGAGCTGTTTATGGATGATTTTATAGTGCATGGTCCATATTTTGAGAGATGTCTTAGAAGTTTAGAAGATGTTCTTAGAGTGTGTATTGATAGGAACATTTTCATGAACTTTGAGAAATTTCATTATATGGTTGAGAGTAGAATTATTCTTAGTCATGAAGTGTCTAGGAATGGGATTTAGGTGGACAAGTCCAAGTTTTAAATCATCTCTTCCTACATTTTCCCAATAATGTGATGGATATTAAATATTTTCTTAGCTATTTTGGTTTTTTAGGAGTTTCATAATATAATTTAGCCGAATTGATTTTCCTTTGACAATAATTTTTTAGAAATAAATTCCTTTTGTCTTTGATGTGAAGTGTAAGGAAGCTTTTAATGAGCTCAAATAGAAACTTGTGTCCCTACCAATAGTTTATTCACATAATTGGGACTTACTTTTTGAACTAATGAATTATTCTTTAGAATTATCTTTAGGGGTTATTATTGGTAAAATAGTGTAGAGGAAGTCACATGTAATTGCCAATGCTTCTAAGACTCTATATTCTTCCTAGTCCAATTACACCAAAATAGAGATGGAATTGTTATACATTTTTTCCCTCAACAAGTTTAGTAGATATATTTTGATATCTAAGGTAGTGGTTTTCAATGACCATTTTGATATTTGATATTTCATAAAAAATCAAGAGTCAAAATCTAAGATGGTTAGATGGATCTTATTACATTAGGAATTTGATATAGAGATCTAAGATAGGAAAGGGGTTGATAACACTATGGATGATTATTTGAGTAGGATAAAGGATTATTTTTTTTAATATAAATATTTTATTGAACCTATTATAGAGTTTTTCCTTGGAGATAAATTGTATCCTACCGCCACTGATAAGAGTCCATGGTTTTCAAACATTGTAAATTACTTAGCTACTAAAATTGTTCCTCATTGGTTCTCTAATTATAAGGTTTCTAAACTGATTTATGAGTCAATAAAATATGTGTGGTATCATCCTTACTTATGGAACATGGGAAGTGATCAAATTGTTAGTATATGTATCATGAATTCCTAGATTTATTTAGTTTTGAAAATTTTCTATAGTATGAGCTGTAGTGGCCACATAAGAAATATAATAATATTAGGAAAGTGTTATATTTAGGTCTATTTTGTCCTACCATCTTCAAATATTCGCATGAATTTTTTAGGAATTGAAAATATTTATAATTATAAGGAAACATTTCTTAAATACATGAGATGCCATAACAACCTTTGTTGTTTTATGATGTATTTGATGTTTGGGGAATGGATTTTATGGTCACTTTTCCAAATTTATTTGGAAATTTATATATCCTGCTTATAGTAGACTATGTTTCTAAGTGGATTGAAGTTTTTCCCATTAGGAATGATGATTCTAGAGTGGTTTCCCTATTTGTTAAAAAAATATATTTTGTATATTTTATATTCCATGGATTCATTCTCATATATCATGGAACTCATTTCTATAATAGGACTTTGGAGGATTTGTTTAAAAGATATGGGGTTATTAATAATGTTGATTCACCTTATCATCCTTAAATGAATGGTATAGTTGAATTGTTTAATAAAGAGATTAAGCATATTATTGAGAAAACTATTAACCCAAATAAAAAGGATTGAAGCTTAAGGCTTGAGGATTCTCTATGGGCATAGAAGAATGCCTACAAGACTCCAATAAGAATGTTGACTTATAGGATAGTTCTTGGAAGATATTTTCATTTTACCATGGAGTTAGAGAATACAGATTTTTGGTCTACCAAAACATGGAATATGAATATGTATGAAGCTGGAAAATAGAGGAATATGTGTTTTCAAGATTTTTAAAAAATAAGGAACAATGAATATAAAAATTCTACATTTTTTAAAGAGAAAAAGGCTATAAATGACAAGATGATTCTGAATAAAGAGTTCCAGATTGGAGATAAGGTGTTTCTATACAACTCTAGGATGAATTTTTTCATAAGTAAATTTTATTGAAAATGGTATGATCCTTTTATTGTAACTCACATTTTACCTTTTGGTGTTATGTAGATTCAAGATATTGGGAAGGATGTTCTAGTCACTATTAATGGACATCAGTTAAATTTTTTTTGAAAGGTAATAAGGGACCTTTGGGGGATGAGTTTCTTTTGTTGGAAGATGAATACCAATGAATAATCAAGGCTGTTTCTTCCATTTTTTTTCTTATAATAATTATGAGGGAAGGTACTAACCTTTTGTAGTGTTAGATTTTCATTTTTGTTTCTTAGTGATGATTTCTAGAGAATAAAGTGAGATTTATGTGATGATTCTGTTCCTATTTTTCACCATGGGGAATCAACTTAAGGATACTCTCCATCATTTGAAGTAGGTGTATTAAAATCTACATTGATCAAAAGAGGATACAAGATGAATAATTTTGAATCACCCCTTACTTTCTAAACTATGGTTATATTTTACTTGATTTGATAATCCTTGAATCTAATGTTAATCTATTTTCATATTTAAGAGATTTTAAGATAACTACAAAGAATTTATCAAAGTGAAGAAGGGGTATATTTTTGTGGATTTTAAGGAAAAAAGTACTTCTAATTCAAGGTTGTTATTTATTACAATTCAACATATTTTTAAGCTTTCTAAAATATGCTTTCTACTACTTCTTTGTACATAAATTGTTTTAAAAAATTTGAAATGGTAGAGATTTTTCATGAAAAATGTTTTTTTGAAACTTTATTTTAACCATTATTAAATTGATTGTTTTGATTGTGTGTTAGTATCATATATTACTGGATATTATTTTCTTAGTCATCAATCAATTATAACACTTCCTTCAACATGCACTAGCACACAAACCATACTATTGAACAGAATTGTTGAAGTGGTAGCCAATAGTAAACTTTTGTTCATGTTGTGAGATGTTTTAATTATTTGTGTTGTGTAGAAAAAATACTTTGATATTTCTTGTGCGAACCTCAATACTTTGATACTTTTGTTCATGTTTCTTCACCATGGATTCAACATTAATGAAAATATCGAGTTTTAGTGTGGGGGATAGGGTCTTTCAATGTGCTAAATTGTACCACACTATGAACCCATAAAAAACTATCATTTTTTTTTTCAAATTTTATTTTTTTTCAAGTTTTAATAAATCATTTTTAGTGGTTTTAATTTTTTCTAAAATTTGAATGTCGTGTAGCCACTTTAAGGAGGTTAATTCTCTAATACCTCTTGGATATAATTGGGTAAACCATTTTTAATTACCATCTTGAAAATAGGTTGACTTTGGTAAAATATTGTTTAAATGTTATAAAATTACCATTTACCTTGAAGTATTTGATTTTCATTCAAAATCCTAAAATATACATCCAAATAAATTATGAAATGGATAACCTAATCCAGGATAAACTAATTATTTAATTCCTTAATCTAATGGGTGAGTTATTTATACTACCTTTTAAATTATTAAGTTATCCCATCCAAATAGAGTGTCTAAATTAATTAGATTACTAATTATGTGAGTTTGTTATCATGGAGGTAAAGAGAAGTTTGGACTTTCAATTGAATTAAAATTAAATCGGGTCAAATATGATTTCAAATTTTAATGGCCAATCATCTTTGTAAAATAGTAATCAATTTTGAACTAAAAATATTCAATTTGTTGAGGGTAAATATATTCACTGTTTGATAAAAATATAAGGGGAAAATCATTTTAAAAACCATTTTTTTGGCCATCTATTATTTCAAACATAGGATTCAATTCATTTCGCTAAATTTGGCTCATTGTTTGATTGAGGACAAGAAAAACTTAGTGTGTGGGAATTTTAAATGTCCTTTAATTCAAATATTTTTTCACATTTTTTCATTAATTTAATTGTGTTTTAATCATTAAAAGTATTTCTTAATTGACTAATTTATTTTTTTAAGTTTTTATTTAATTATTTAAACTTGTAAAATATGTGTTAAATTGTTTAATTTTATTTTTTCAATTAGATTTTAGCAGTATTTATTTTTATGTTCTATGTATTTAATAATTATCACCATTTTATTTTTGTTATTAATATTTTAATCAATTAATTGAAGTTTAAAACTTATTTTATTTTCTTTAAATAATTTAATTATTACTAACATTAAATTATAATTCAATTCTTTTATTATTTTTATATTTCATTAATTTTTTTAGTTAATTAATCTATTAATTATTTTAAGAAGTTTGTTTTTGATTTCTAATATTTTATTATTTTTAAAAAATAATGAATATAGTTTTTATTTTATTTAAAAATTTAATTTTTTAATCATTATTTTACATATTTTATTTTATTGTTGATTGTTTATTATTTCATCTTTTTTATGTTTTTTTGGATGCATTAATTTTTTTGTTTTATAAATTTGAAGCACCTAGGTAGCCAAAAATTTCTTCTAATATGTAGCCTTTTTCAAGATGCAAGACACAATTTAGATAACAGATCCACATATAGGATTTCCACTATAGTATCTCATGTATCCAAAATCAACAATCATCCACGTAACCAAATTATGGGTTTCAAGTATCCATTTAATTGGCTAAGTGAACCCATGCACCTGATTTCTCTATGAAGAGCTTGAGTTTCCCAAGCCTAACTAGTCAGGGCTGAATTATCTTTATAAACTTGAGATGAAGACCCATAGATAATTGAAAACGCGGGCTGTAAATGGATGGTTGAAGTGAAAAATGGGTGGAAGTCAAACTTTCTTTTTCTTTTTTAGGTTGGAATGTTTTATAGTGAAAGAAAAAGGTGAGAAGACTTGTTTGTTTTTATTTTTCCTATAAGAGAGATAGAGAGAAATGAGTTTTTTTTGAGAGAGTGGAAAAAATAAAAAGGGAGTTTTTATTTTGGGATAAGAAAATAGAGAGGGTTTTTGTGCGTATATTTGTAACCCCCTATTTGCGATGAATAAAAATGAGTGTAAACACCTTGTGAAGTAAACCACATTAAAAATATATCTTTGTGTTCCTGTTATTTTTTTTTGTGGTGGTGATGGAAAAATACGAGCGATGTGTATTTTTTCCAACAAGTGGTATCAAAGGGAGGTTCAATATCAATGGTGGTAATCATGTTTTGTGACAACAATAATGGATGATGGCAGAGCACTACCAAAATTTGAGATTGAGAAGTTTGGTGGTCAGAACAATTTTGGATTATGGAAAAGCACAATAAAAGATATTCTATTGTAGTAGGGCATGATCATACCATTGATCAGAGGAAATCCCAATAGAACTAATGACGATGGTTGGAAAGAGATCGAGATGTGGGTCATCAGCCTAATTTGAATGTGTCTGGTGAATGACATAAATTATTTGGTGTTGGACGAGACCTCACCAAAGGATATCTGGAGGAAGTTAGAGCAGTGGTATATAGAGAAATTGCTCACCAAAAAATTATTCCTAAAGAAGAAATTATACTAGTTGCGAATGTATGAGGGAATAAATGTTTTGGATCACACCAACTAATTCAAAAAAAATCCTGACACAATTATTAGGGATCAATGTGAAGGTCAAAGAGGAAGAAAAATAACTTTTTCTTTAGTAATCTATACCAAGATCATTTGATGGACTTGTGACTTCATTGCTCATGGGGAAGGAAAAATCGAACCTAGATGAGGTGATGGTGTAGATTCAAGATTCATAGGCATTCCAAAGACCTGCGATGTATTCAGACAAGAAAATCATGGTGATGCGAGATGATCAATATAGGAGGAGCCAATATCAAAATGCAGGAGCTAAATAATGGTGGGCAAAATAGAGGGGTCTTGATCCTAGAAAAATCACATTTTATTGGTGTAAGAAAAATGGTCACTATAAAATTGAATTTGAAGATCACAAATGGTACATTTCATGGAACGATAAAGGTAAAGAGAAAGTTTTTAAAATCATAGAATCATAGAGAGGTGATGATGTATTACTGATAACAGGAAGCTCACACTTAGATTAGATAATTGAATGGAGAAAATTGTAGTGTCATTACTACAAAAGATATAGGAACATGAAGTGGGAATGTTGAATTTTAAAAGGGAAGAATGAGCAGGCTCAAAATAAAAAGGAATATGGATGAGTTTTGGATTCAGGGAGCTCGGTACGTTTATGTATTACAAAATTTACATTTCATACTTTTCAGTAGGTTTGAGATTCAGTGAGACTTAGAGATGGGTCAACATGTGAGGTTCAAGGAGTCAGGATGGTGAAATTGAAGACACCTAATGGAGCAGTATAAAAATTGGATGATGTGAAATTCATTCTGATCATGATATAAAACTTGGTATCATTAAGTAGGATCGATGCGAGAGGGTACAAAATTTCCATAGCGGGTGGAGTGTTGGAAGTCTCATGTGGAGATGCAGTGATTCTTACTGGGAAATAGTCCTAAGGGGTGTATCAATTGATGGGGACCATATTTATCTTGATATCTATTGAAGATAGTGGAAGTGAAACATCATTTTATGAGAATAACATGTTTGATTTTCTGATGAAGATGGTGACAAATTATGAATGAAAAGTACATTCGAGGAGGTGTACATCAGCTTATTATGATCAAGCTTATATCATGGTGGAGTCACACACATTCCAAGGTGGAGATTATTAGGTGATGGAATGTGTATGAATGTATTTGGAATTTTAAAAAATAGGAGTAAATAAACAATTATTTTTTTATTATAGGTTTAAAAATGTGGGCTACAAATGAATGGTTGAAGTCAAAAATGAGAGGAAGACAAACTTGATTTTGATTTTGTTGGTTGGCATGTTTTATGGAGAAAGAAAAAGGTAAGAAGACTTGTTTTTTTCTTTTTTCCTATAAGATAGATAGAGATCCTTTGAGAGAGAGTGAGAAAAATAAAAAGAGAGTTTTTATTTTGTGAGAAGAAAATAGAGTGGTTTTTGTGTGTGTGTATTTGTAAACCCTTATTTGTGATGAATAGAAATGAGTGTGAGCTAAACCAAGATAAAAATATATCCGTGTGTTCGTATTATTATTTTTTGTGTGGTGGCGAAGGAAATATACAAGTGACAATAAGAATATAGATTCTGAGCTCACCAAACAAAGCTCTCAACAAATCCTCTATTGAAGGGATTAAAATCGTCTCAGATTTGGCACATGAACCTAACCCATAGGTTCACCACTTTATTCCTTCCATATCATCTGATTGTATCTATATGGTTAAAACAATGGAATAAATAAATAAATATCCCAATAAAAAATAAAAAAGGTGGGCTCGTTTATTTCCCACTGAAAAAAGGGTGAAAAAATATTTCTCTATTGGGGGTGGCTATACCGGTGCAGCTAACTTCATGATTCTCTGTCAGGGGTGGCTATACCAGTGCAGTGAACTTCACAATTATAGGGTTCGTGTTCCAAAGACTCCATGTTTGGAGGGATATTTTGCAGCGTGTGTTTGTAAGAGGCATTTTCATAGGGCGTTTTGAAGGTATGTTCGTAGAGGGCATTTTGAGGGAGCATTTGTAAGAGGATTTTTTAGGAAGCATTTCCTAGAGAATATACATTTGTAAGAGGTGTTCTCATTAAGGTTCATGATTCTGGAAGTCCCTTTCTCTATTAGAAACTACATCATGAAATCATAGTTGAAATTATGCGTTGAAATTTTCAATTGTTTCAAAAAAAGGGGTTTTAAATTTAAAAATGATTTAAAGTAGAAATATATTATGCTATATGGCTATGAAAATATAAAATAGAAATCAATTAAAAAAATTTAGTTGTAATTTCCATTGGTAATTTCTACTGAAAGTTCCCAATGTCAATTCCAAATGAGATTTCCCTCATAGTGGAAATTTTGAATTGATTTCAAGAACAACCTATACAAAATTTCACTTCTTTTCTGTACTAAAAATTCCACTAAAACTTTCTCCAATTAAATCATAGATGAGATCTCTACTTTATAATGTCACTATGAATTCACAATTAAAATTTCAAATTCCAATTTTTAAAAGATTCAGAAGAAGAGAACTATGATTTTTAATTGATTTAAACTGAAAATATCATATTTTTTTGCTGACAGAAAATAAAATTTAAAGTAAGTGAAACTTTCCACTTGGAATTTCCATTCCAACAAATCAGTGGAAATTTTAAATGGGAATTTCTGGTGGGAATTTCTAGTGGGAATTTCCAATGGTAATTTCCAATAGATTCAAAAGAAAGAACCCCATCAAACAAATTAAAAACAAATGTGATTTGAAAATTTGTGTATAAAAATTGTACAACTCAAAATGATATATAGAGATGTGAATATAGATTCTATATATGATGCAGAAGCTATATATTCATTTGATTTAAATACTATCCAAAATTCATCCGACTATTACACGAGGGAGGATTACAGTGATGACATTACAAACTCAAGAGTGGTGCAGAAATTATTATCGATAGAGATGAATTCAAAAATTTAGAAGAAATCACCCCATGTGAAAAGATTTCTAAATAAAGTAGTACATGGAGAGAAAGCATTGGGATGGGTTTTAAATCAGATTTTGAAGCCTATTCATTTTATGTTTCTTATGGAGGCATTGTTGGTTTCAGTGTATGGAAGCAGTATGTTATCAAAAATAAAAATGACAAAATATTAGTAACATCAATATTATATACATGTAGAAAATAAGGATGCCTAAGATCAGAAAAACGTGATGTCAATGTAAAAAATACACATGTAGAAATAATGACTAATTTTCCAGCATGAATGGGAGTTTTCTATATTTCCAATAACCAGTATGAGTGCAGACAATTTGTTGAGGAACATAACCATGATTTACATTCTTCTGACACCATTTATTTCATGATGTCACAATAATGCATCAATGATGCATAAGTTTCCAAGTTAGATGTTAATGGTAAAGCTGGTATGGAGATTGGTGATTCGTTTTCACTTATAATAGCAATTGTAGGTGACCCTAAAAGTCTTGGATATACACGAGTAGACCAATTGAATTATATAAGGTCCAAAAGACAAAGGAAATTGAATCTATGTGATGCTGATGGTATGTTACAATACCTAGAGAAGTAATCAAGGGATAACACATCATTCTTATACTCAATGAAACTTGACATGTGTGGTCAAATTAACAACATTTTTTGTCTAATCCAAAAATAAAGGTGGATTATGAGCATTTTAGAGACATCATTGTGTTTGAAACTACCATCAACACAAACATGGAGTGTAGTCCATTGGGAGTGTTTGTAGGTGTAAACCATCATAAGGAGATTGTATTTTTTGGTGTAGCATTGTTATATGATGAGACTACAGACTCATTTAATTGGCTATTTTTTAGAATTATTGATTTCTATGGGGGTTAAAATCCTGAGACAATTTTCACAGATCAAAATGCAGCTATGTTTAAATCCATTCGTTTGACACTAACTAAAGAAATACATGACTAATTCACTTGTCACTTATTGAAAAATGGCATGAAAAACTCAGGACATGTAATGAAAGATGACTCGACAATGTTGGAAAAATTAAAAAACTGCATTTATGGGGTTGAAAAAATTTCATAATCTGAAATAATATGGAAAAAATATGACTAGATTGTAGTGATAAAAATTTGACATGGATAGAAGATATGTACAAAGTTAAAGAAAAATGGGATTATTGTTTTATAAAGACTTCATTGACATTATAAATTTGAAGAACACATTTAAGTGAGAGTTTCAATAGTGTATTAAAAGATTACTTGATTTGTAAACTCATTGTCTTGGAATTCTTTCAAAAATTTGAGTGTGTGTTGGAGAGGAATCAGTATCGAGAAATGAAAGACGAATTTTATGGAAGATAAAAGCTCCCACAAAATAATTTTATATATCATTCGATCATGGTTCAAGAAATTCATCTATACACTCAAAAAATATTTTATATTTTTCAGCATGAACACCAACTATGTGACACTTTTTGCCTTAAGTATTTTAATGAAATTGTTTCCCCAAAAAGGTATTTTTTCACAATAAAAGGTTCCTCAAATGAGTTTAAAATTGAAGTGTACCAATAGTCACCTATGAGAATAGGTTGTACTTGTATGAAATTTGAGAGTTATGGCAATTTTTATTGTCATGCACTAAAAATATTGGAAAGGTTGGATGTAAAGTGCTTGACGAAGTTGTATATCTATAAGAGATGGAAAAGACATGTCTGTGACATCCACTTGGAAGACATCACAATTAATCATGTCAAAGAATATTTGGTAGCTAGAAAATATAAATGTTACCAATAGTTGACACAAATAGAAATAAAGCTTGTAATGGAATCTTGTGAGTTTGATCAAGGATATATAATTGGAATGTAAAATATGAACAATTATGCTAGGGAAGTGCATGAAGATAAAAATAATGTACCCTCAAAATGAATTCCACAAGAATATAACATGAAACGCTAACAATAGTCTAAAAAATTATTCAAGAAGAAAGATAAAAGGAAAGGCAGTGATAGGCTGAAAATTTTTCTATAGAAGTCAGCAAAATGCATGGAAAACAGGAATAATATCAGAAATCAAGAGACCGAAAAACTTATAATACATTGTTATTATTTTCTTCTATTATTGAACTAATACATTTTGTGATATCATGAATAAATAATATTATAATGTTATTGTAGGAAAAGCTAAAGAACCATCTAATAGTGGCTTTAATGCAGATCCCATCACATATCTCAATGTATGTAAATACTATAAAGTAAGTTGAAACTCTTGATATTAAAACCCACTTCATATCACTTCATATAATGTGATATTTAAAAACTTATGCAACAATTCTGTTATTATTTTCTCATGTTATTGAACTACTGAATTCAATGATATCATGCATAAATAATGTTATAATATTGTTGTAGGGAAATGCTACAGAACCGTCGAATGCTGGATACCATGGTGATCCTATCATAAATCTCAATGTATGTACATATTATACCATATGTTGAAAACCTACACATTTAAACACACTTAATAGTAGTTGATATATTCTCATATTTGAAATCTTATGAAACACTTCTATTATTTATCTTTTTAATTCTCAATATATAGTTATTGATGCAATTATGAGGCACCAAAGAGAAATTTTATTCTATTAACGCTGAAAAATTTAGCAAACACCACAAATGGGAATGACAACATAAATATGAGGATAAATAACTCATTGGAATCATTTTATAATTCATTTGATACATAGCGTCAACTGTAGATGTCATCAAAATATGAAACTGATTTTGAAAATAATTTTTTATAATTATAGTTGTGGCTGTAAATAGGGAAATTTCAATTGGAAACTTGTACATAATCAAAGAGGAAAATTCCCCTCCCAGTTTATAGTGGAAATGTCCATAGTTTTAATTTCTATGCACATCAAGTTACCACCCAATAAACTGAAAAAAGAGACTACAAAGAGAAATTACAGTGTTACACTTATCATTATATCACATATTAAATGAATACCATCTTTATCTAAATAGTCATCCATATAGGAAAATAATCATTTCCACCCAATATTCACTAACCATCCAATTTATGTAAACCAAAGTGGATATTTTCATTGATTTTACCATGTGGGTTTCCACTGAAAATTTATAATGGTGATTCAGAGTTGGAATTTCTATAAACAGTAGGTATCCATTCAAATAAGTGAAAATGAAGAGTACACAGATAAATTACAGTATAACACATATCATAATATTTTAAAATATAACAACATCACCTTTATAAAAATATACATCCAGATCGGAAAAAAAATATTTCCACCCCTATGTATGGCCCACTAAATTCATGTAAACCAAACATGAAATTTCCACTATGAGTTTAAATTGAGAATTTTTGGTGGAAATTTCCAAAGGGAATTCCCATTTGGAATTTATATACACAATAGGTTTCCAAATGATTGAAAGAGAAGACAATGCATAATACAAACAAAAAGTACAATGTAACAACTATATAAAAGAACAATAGTGAAGTTTTTAAAACAACAACCAAATATCTATTTCAATGAATAACTGACCCCCAAATCCTGCAACCACCCAAAACATCACAATAAGTGAAAAAAGTTAAGTTTTTAATACAACAAAAAATATCTATTTCACTGAATAACTCATTTAAAATGTATTTGGAAGAAACCAAATACATCCTACTCTTAGTATTGATCTCTAACGTTGTCCTTATTGGATCATTTAAGAAATAATAAACCATAAACAACTGCCGGTCAGTAACTTCCTTTTCTATAAAACTCCCCGCCACTGTAGTTCCTATAGCCAAACACACCCTGAAATAAAAAATAATGACACCACAATCCAAACTAGCATCTTACTATTATAGGATCTTCTCGGTTGTAATTTTCCATTTCCTTTGCTTCACTCTTTTATCATGAACTCCACAGAAAATGTATTCCAAATATGATTTCTTCAAAAAATATCAATGAGCAGACCATATTTCAATGTATTCTAAATTTTCACACACATTCTATAACATATTACCACACTAACTACATATTTTATAAATAGATCACTAGATATGGTTTCTCTAATAGGTTTCATGGAGTTTTAATAAATAAACACCCAATTTTTCAAATATATAACTAACAAAGTCCAATGAATGTTATCTTAGTTTACTAGATTGAATAAAAAATTGGAGTTCTTCATATTCGTACCTGCTACTTGCTTAAAAAATCTCTCCTTTAAGTTCTCATTTTATGAATAAATAACTCCCTAGATTCCAATAAAAAAATAAAATATAATAATTTACTCATGGTTTACTTGAAAAATTCAATGAAGAAAAATAAAAATTGGAAAAATATAAGCAAAATTTCATAAAAAAATAAACAAAAATATTACAGTAAAGGTGCTCAGCATGAAGGAACAACTTATTAATTCTGAAATGCTCCATACTACGAAGCCAACAATTTTCTTGAATAATCAATGTATATGCATCAATAAACCATTTCCAAAAAAAAATAACTCCCTAAAAAATAAAATAACAAAGGTGATTAAAAGAGTGATATAAGACATACCATAAGAGAAGTTCACCTATTGTTTAAAAAATCAATAATATTTTTCATATTGATCTAATACGATTTTTCAGAAAATTCCCATACTACGCTGCTATTTTCATGGAAAGTCATTTATATTTTCATTAAATAGTCAAATATAGTATAATAAATTCTAAATATAGTAATTCAATAATAGTACCTCTCCCCATAAACATCAAGGAGCATTTTCATGAGCCTTATATCATATGTTGTCACTATATTATGCTGCTTCACTCACTGAGGAATTACTTGGGATAGCTTGGGGGTCCTTAGTGGCCTCTTCATTGAAGTCACATATGGATATATATAAGGAGAATGATAGATCAGTTTTATTTCTTTACTCTTCACACCTCTAACCAATGAGGTCTGTATCTTTGAGGTAGAAAATGTTTCACTGGAATACACAACATGTTCTAGTTTATCTATACTCAATTATTCATTCACATCCTCCTCCTCCTTAGTTACATCTACATTACCTGCTTTATTCATCTCATCTACAGGAATTTACTCTATGTTTCCCTCAATATAAATAGTTAAAGATGTATTTTTTTTGAACTTCAATCTCTTGAATACAAATGTCTAAAAAAATTCCTTTCCCCTCACCAATAACTAATTTCATCTCCTCCTTCTCCTTCGTCTTTATCCTTTCTCTCAAAACAATAATCTTTCTATTATTACTTTTTAATTATGCCTAAAGTTTTTAACCTTCTTGTAAATCTTGAAATTCTCCATGTACAATCTCAAACTCTCCTCATTTGAAACATTTGATTCTTCTTCTTTCATACCTAAATGATGTTTTTTCTTCAACAACTTGCTAAATAGTTTCTTCAGCCTCACAAGGGATTAACTGTAGCCTTCATCTCTTTCTTAGGGTGGGTTGAATCTATAATGGATAGTGGAAACATAAATGAAGATTTTATAAATTAATATGAAAATAAAGGACTTCTTGGAAATATAGTATACTAATAGTACCTTGGTAATTTATTGTACAGCAGCAGCAACATCTTGCAAAATCCACCGTAAAAATAACAACTCACCCTCTATTTTGGGAAAAAATTCCCTAAATTATTAGCATACCAATACTATAACATTTAATATTATTAGGAATTGGTCAACTAACTTGAAAAAAAAATCAGTTAAATAAATTTTAAGACCATACCAATAAAATTAAAACACAACCAACAACTTTTAAAGGATTTGTGTCTTTTTTTTAATTGATGTAATAAGATGCTCATGAATACCATCAACCCAAGAATAAATCTTCACTTTTGTTACATATTCAAAATATTTCACAAAATTCCAACCGACATAAGAACCATAAGTAGGGAAAAATAACATCGCACATGAAAAATGAAAAGGCAAACATGCCACATCAAGGAAGTCTTGCTCCTTAGTAGCTTCAAAAGTATCAAGAATGGATCTCCATAACACACCCTTAGACAATATCCATCTAGCATTAGAAAACCTCCTCCTCAAAAGTGCTGAACTATTTGGTCATAATGTATAGGAAACTAACAAAGGTAAGTCACCATCCTCAATGCCAAATATATGAGAAATATTAGCAACTCTTAACTCCATCATCCTACCACCTATGTCAAACATTCTTAAATCAACATTGTACCTTTTTAGTAAAAAATAAAACAGAACCATTAAGTTTTTACAATCATTTAATGGAACTAGCTTATCAATAAACACTTTAAGAAACTATCAAAATGGAATAATTTAAATATATTTAATGTGATTATCATAAATCTTAGGCCTAATTTCATAAAAAGTTTTTGAGAACCCAGTAATTGAAGACCTGTAGTGATTGCTAGATGATGTAGAGACTTATTCTTCCATACAAAACAATATCCCTAAAAATTAGCATTAAACATATTTGAATGTTAATATAAGGCATAAGAGTGAAAACATAAAATTTCCAGTGAAAATTTTAACTATAGAAATGTCACATGACTTTAAATCAGTACATTCAAATCAATGGACCAATAAAAATTCACTATGAAAATCCCACTAGAAATTTCCAGTTCAAACTAACACCAGAAATCTTACAGAAAATTCCCACTTGAAATTATCAACTGGTTCGAAAAAATAATTATGTAATTTCATAATATAGTTCAGTTACAATATTATAGCAATAACACCCAATGGAAATCCCAGTGTAAATTCTAAACAAAAAACCCCACTGTAAATTTTCAATTGGTTCTAAAAAATTGCTATGTAGGTGGAAATTTACACCAAGAATTACTAGCATAAATTCTCAAGAAAAATCCCTTTGGTAATTCCCAATAGAAATACCATTGGAAATTTCCACTAAAATTACCTATAGAAACACTCATAATTCTCAGTGTACAATTTCAAATCATTCATTATGTTGTTGCAAATTATAATTAAATAACAAAGGGAATTTAAAATAATATTTGGAATTACCATTGGGAATTTATAGGGAGGATTTCCAATACCAATTTCTAGTAGTAATTTTAGAGGAAATTACCAGTGGAAATTTCTAGTGGCTAAATTTCCAGTGGGAATTTCCAGTGGCTATTTCCAATGGGAAGTTTAATTGTGAATTCAATGCTAAAATTGAAGTTGTTGGAAAATTAAAAATAATTAAATTGAAAAGTGTTTAGTACCTATTAAATGTAAATAAATATAATTGTGAATTTTCAATGGGAATTGCAAGTATGAATTTCCAGTGGAAGTTTCCAATGAGAATTGCAAGTGGGAATTTCAAGTGGGAATTAATAGTGGTAATTTCCACTAAAAGTTACAATATGGAATTATTAGTGGGAATTTAAAGTGTAAATTCCCAGTACGAATTCCTAGTTGGAATATTTAGTGGGAATTTCCAAGGCAAAATTCATAATTATATCTATACAATTTGAACACATTATATAAATTTTTTATGTAGTTCCACATTATAATTTCATAGGAAAATGAATTTACAGTGAGAAATTATAGTGAGAATTTAAAGTGGGAATTACGAGTGGGAATTTCTAGTCGGAATTTCCATTGGAAGTTTTAATTGGGAATTCCTAGTGGGAATTTCAAGTGTAAATTCCTAGTATGAATTCCCAGTTGGAATATCTAGCAGGAATTTTTAAGGCAGAAGTTAGAATTCCAACTGTAAAATTTCAACACATTCTATACTTTTTTACGTAGTTCTAGATTATAATTTCCTAGGAATCTAAATTTCTACTGGGAAATTCTAGTGGGAATTTCTAGCGGAAATTGCTAGTGAGAATTTCTAGTGAGAATTTCTGGTGCAAATTTTCAGTTAGAATTTCCACTGGGAAATTCAACTGGGAATTCATCACCAAATCATTGGAAATTTTCTCTTGAATATTACAAGTGACAGAATTGTAAATTGTCCAACAGTAAAAAAATGTAATTGATTTCCACTGCAAATTTCCAGTGTTGACAGTGTGAATTTCCTGTAGAAATTCCTTGTGTAAATTTCCAGTTAGAATTTCCACTGAGAAATTAAATAGTGAATTTAACACCAAATCATTGGGAATTGTCACTTGAAAATTAAAAGTGATACAATTATAAATTGTTCACTATTTAAAAAATGTAATTGATTTTCATTGAAAATTTCTAGTGGAGACTCAAACCATAAACTCAAAACTATCACTAGAACTTTAAACTGAGAAATGCTATTAGAAATTTCAACTGATAATTTACAATGGAATTTATTGAAGGAAAAAATTAAATTGATTGAATAAAAATGTTTAGTAGTTGGAATTTATAAATGAATTTTACTAGAAAATTCAACTACAAATTTCTGCTCAGAATTTCCAATCAAATTTCTACTGCGAATTCACACAAGAATTTATATAGGGAAATTCCAACTGCAAAACCCTAGTCATAATTCCCACTGACAATTTCTAAGACCAATTAGAAAATAAAAATCCAAACCACCAGTTTTTAAAATAAATTCGATAAAATCAGTCTTAAATACCAATCAAAAATTACAATTAAAAATGGAATTTTCCAATAGGAAATCACACTAAAAAATAAAAACTAGATTTCAGACTACAAATAAATTAAATTATAGTGCAAATTATCACTACCAATTATCAATAAAAATCAATTGTAAATTCCATTGAAATCTAACATTCTAACAATTATAGGAAAACAAAGTAAGATTTAACTAAAATACTAGAACTTCAACATCACATTATAAAGAAACCAAAACATCACATTTAGAATTTTGCAATAACTAACACAAACAAAGAAGAACTAACACAATATTAATCTATCTATCTCTATATCTATAGAATATTTACAAACAATAAAATACCATTGTATCACAATCATTGTAATAAATAAAAATCATCCAAAAAATATAAATTTCATAAACCACCTTCCACATTCTGTTGTTATTGGTAGAAAACTAAAGTTGGTTGAGATATTCACCGATGGGTGCAACAAAAGATTAACCTCAGATTAGAAGAGAGACGTGTGAAGGGTTTCTCTGAGGGTTTCGTCGACGATGGATCTTCTAATGAATTCACTGAGGGTTTCCACCAATTTCCTCACTGAATATTTCCTTTGGGTTTCTCCAAAATATACACTGATAGATTCACTAAGAGATGCTCCTGAAAAGTTCTATGAGGGTTTCGATGTCTAGGTTAGTGAAGGATTTCAACCGATGAGTTTTTTAAATCCTGACTGAATTCCACTTGCAGTTTGAAAAACCCATTTCTAATCGAAGGGCTAGAGAAATTTATAGGGAATACATCCAAAAAACAAACACGAGGTTGAGGTTGAAGATAAAATGGGAGATGAAAAATCATGTTTTATTTTATTATTTGGGTGTTATCATTAAAGTAAAGAAAACCAATTGAGTTTAAGAAGACGAACCAGGGTAATCGATTGTTGTTTCTTACCGATGAATCCACCATTGAGAACTGACTGAGCCTATTTAAGATAATGAACCACTTCTCAAATAGAAGAACATCCAAAGTGATCTAGTTTCCATCTTAATTTTAGGTCTAAGAAATATCTTATCTTTTTTCGTGAAGAAGATGACTGGGTATGGTGGTAAAGACATCGATTGTGTGTATCGAAGAAGATGATCCTCAATTTTTCTTGAAGTTGAATATAGGGAAGCCGACCCAAGTTGAAGATAATGGCACCGAGACCAATCGACCGACGAAGAAGGAATTTTAGGTTTCTTTGATTTTGAATTAGATATTGTTGATGAGGGAGATTCTAGATCTGACTAAACTGATGAACCAAGAATGGATCTGAGGTTGTGCTATGCATCCAAATATAGTTTTTTGAAGAAGATTTCATTACTATTTTTTCTTACTATAGGTTCAACGGGGCCACATAGCTTCCCAATGCTGTGACCACCTTTTTGATGAGTCTTTCACATCAATTTTTCGATGAAATATTGAATTTAAGTTAACGATCAATGCCACCATTGGTGAAGCCGAATGAGCCTGAGAGCTATCCATTTTAGTTCTTATCACCTAGGAAGTCATTTTATCTAAACTCATGTTGTAGTGAATAAGTCTTCAAGGATAATTGTTTATTTTTAGTGGTAATCATGGGATATCAATATATCAATTTAGATGATGCAGAGTTAGGGGTTTCTACTTACGAACAAGGGGAATTCGAGGTGAAGAATGACCGTTCATGTTTCCTTACTATGCAATGTTGATGAATCAGTTTGATACCTTCCCTATGATAATGTTTGGCTAAAAATTTAGTTGATGAATCTAGAAGATACTCATCATGATTTATATTTGAGTTTTATTCTTTCATTTTCAAACTGTAATTCTCTATTGATTGTTGAATGTTGATTCTTGATCAACTTTTGATATTCAAATTTTCTACCATTTTGTTTATTTTTCTTCTTCCATTATATGACCAATTTATTTCCAATCATAGTGTTTTTATTATAGGGTGTGGCTACTAATTCAATAAATTTATGTGTTAAAATATGATTCTTATTATTTAAATTTCTCAATCCATGACCAAGGATTGTGAGTACAGTGAGTGTTTATCTGTGTCTTTGTGATCGATGATCGTTGTGTATATTGACCGACTCCTACTGAAAGGAGATTGGTTGCTAATATTTTATTATATTATTTCACCCTTTCAAAATTAATGTGATGCATGAATTTTTATAACTATTCATTTTTTGATATATTTACTAATGTTGAAACCTTTTTAAAATGATGAAGCGAGGATGATCCATGAGGATTTCTAGAATATGCTACTTCTTTTATTCAGTCATTTCAAATGCTTTTTTTTTTCAGTCTTTACTTTTGTCATTTATAGTCTTAGTAATTACCCTTAAAAATATTAGAAACATAAATTAATAATAATAAAACATGGTATAGAAACTCCCAATGGGTAGTCTCATTGGGAGATAATCTAGGGAACTACTATACTGTAGTAGTTAGGATAAAAAATTTGAGTTAGGTTGAAAATGAATAAAAACCTCACAATTCACTCAGAAACCACAAACATATACACACACACATGATCATAATAAAACATGGTATCATGGTACACACACACATACATGTGATCAATATCAAACATGGATCTCACGGGCTATAGATTCACACACATGTGACCAATATCAAGGCTATAACTTTATACAAGGGACCTACACGGTAAGGAAATTTCTACCTTAAGAGTGATGGTACCCAAATGCCAAGAATCACCACTAATAATGAGAATCACATTATAATTGACCAACATGAATTTTTTGAATGAATGTTTCTCGAGTTGGTGAAGAATATATAAGAAAAAGTGTTTGGCAGGTCAAGATTACACCAAAGAGATGTTGTCAACCTATAACACACTACCCTTCATCAATCTCTCACCATAGACCACACGGTTCATTCATAGTCCATTACCATGACCCGTTACTAGGTGAAGGATGTAGATAAAACCCAAAAATAAAAAAGGAAAACAAAATAGAACTAAAGAGGAACTCACTTAGAATCACCAAGAGTCAATCCTCTAATGTGAGGAATGAAGCCAAGAGTTTGGGAAATAGAAGTGATCTTGAAGTTACCGTAGTGTTTTCTAATGTTTGAGAGAAAAGTCTAGGAAAAGTTAGGGTTTTAGGGGCATTATTAATTTATAGGAAATCTTGTAAAAATATATGTCACAATGCAGTACATAAGTATACACTTCAATGGGTCATAAATCGGTAAAAACTATGATATAAAGGAGATGTCCATGACTTAATGGTGCCTGGTAAAAAACATGTCCTGAATCCATGTCATGGTCAATGGAGATACCCTATAATCTAGGGAAAGTGACCATGATTCAATGTTAATAACCACATCGCATACTCTATGCCCTCATAAGAACACCACCCTACAACCACCCTCCATGATAAAATAATACCAAATTTGGCAGAATTGACTGAACACCACCTTCTAAGCCTTCATGATACAACCAATTCTCTACACTACAGCTATGAAAAAACTAAAAGAACCATAAAAATTGACTTCCATGCCATAGTTTCAAAACCATTCCACAACCACACCCTCCATGATGTAGAATAAGAACTATGCAATGGAATTCAGTTCCATATTGAAAATCAATACAACTTCCTTATTTCCCCTCTGAAACTAACCCTAAGATATTTCTTAAAACATGAATATCTCAAACTCAACATGATAGAAAAAATAGGACAATAATTAACCTGTAACCACCTTATAATTTTTAGAATCACACAAATATCCCCCTCTAATGACTTCTCAACCTCAAGAAGTTCCTTTAGTGGTCTTGCTTGAACAACTCATGCCATTGAGCTCAAACATCTCACTTCCACTCCCACTTCTCATTTGGATATTCTCATGTTCTCACATGACTCAAACAAGTGGTACTATCTTTCCCCTCATCACATTATCACATCATTCTATAATTTTTACATGTCTATCCACAAATGATGCATCTAGTTCCAACTCAACATCCTCACTTTAGATCACATGTGTAAGATAGAGATCATACCTCAAAATCTAAGACACATAGAAGATTTCATCCATACCTCAATATCTTAGATGAAGGTCCAATTGGTAATCCACTATTTTGACACATTCAATGATAAAAAATAGTCCCACAAACTATGACACCAACTTCCATTTCCTTCACAAACGGTGATGCCCCTACCAAGGTGAAACCCACAAGAAGACCTGGTCACCCACATCTAACTCCAAAGGTTATCTACTCTAGTCAACATATGATCATTGTATACATTTAGTGGTAACAACCACTTACTGATCAATCGTTCCCTCTCAAAGGTCTCCTACACAATACTCATCCCAATAACAGCTGCCTATTCTGCCTTGTTCCAACATAGAAGTGAGCGCACGACCTACCATAAAGAGCTTAAAAATGTTCCATCTGAATTAAATACTATAAACTGTTATTGTAAAAAAAACCAATATTCCTAGTTGACCATCCCATTATCCACCGAAGTCTAGTAAAAATTATCAAAGCATATACTGCTTGATTCAGATTATCCTCTCTAATTGTCCATTAGTTTGTGGATGATACACCACACTTAACAGAGTCCCTAAAGTGTTCTAAAAGCCCTATAAAAACTATGATGTAAAATTAATGTCTTTATCTGATATGATATTGGAAGGCACCCAATGTAGTTGTATAATCTCTGAGACATAAATATTTCTCAACTCATCTATTGAGTTATTTTTTCAGATCAACAAAAAATGTTCCACTTTCATCAACTAATCAACTATCACACAAAAAATATCTCAACATATCATGGTCCTATGAAACCATATAAAAAATTATATTATAACCTTATATCACTTCCACATAGAAATATGAATTGGCTGATGTAAGCCTCCCAGTCAATGATGATTTTCTTTTATCCTATAACAGGTTAAGAAATGAGAAATAAAGCCCATTATATATCTCTTCATTCCCGAGCACTGGAAGTGTCGCCTAATATCTCAATACATATTAGTTCAACATGGGTTCACTACCCACTAAGTGGAATGGGAGTCCCTAATCAGGTATTCCCTTATAAAATTATGGTCTATAACTCTCCCATGAACAAAGATCACATTGTCACTATTCAATGACTATCTTGGAACTAAGTGTCACGACCCGTCCTCGGGGCCCGTCCTCGGGGCCCGTGCTGTGACTACCCCAAGCCCACCTTCCATAGGCCAGGGGCTGGAGACTAGCACAAAAGGCGTAAGTCCCCCCAAAAAAGGGAAGGTATTGCCTTTATAAATTAAACACACACAACATAGTACACAAATGAAGTAAGAACTAAGAAAAACTGAGTACAACAGTAAGAGATGAAAAGTAAATGAGCCAGTATACAGACCCAACTGAAAGTACAATACAACTGAAAAGAAAGTACAACCATAGTAAAGTAAAACAGTAGCACCGAGTCGTCCTCTAGAATTCCCACCTGAAGGGTGGGTACAGATAGTCTCCTCAGCTCCTCGGGTCCAGCCGTTCGCTCTGTGTACGTCCTGCCAAGTGGTCCACCTCCAGGTACCATCCATCTCCACAAGCCTCCACCTCGATCAGTGCTGTCCATCATCTGCATCCAACACAACATAGTACGGGCATAGCCCGTGCAGGGGTGAGTATACGATACTCAGTAAGGACCCTGTAACGACCCGAAATTTTGAATAAATCTTGTTTCCTAATTTTGTGTGTTATTTTATTTTTGATACTCAACAAAAATGTTTCATTTGATAACATGAGTATAATTAAAATGAAACCATTGGGTTTTCACTGTTATATGACCATTGGTCAATATGACCACTGGGAACTAAATGTTTTGATTATTGTCTCTAAATACAAGTAATCCTGGGTAATTAATATAGAAAGAAGATTCGATGGCTTCACCCAGTAGTCTTGGACCGATCGAAGCCCATGTAATAGAACTTGGGAAGGAGGTAGCACCATTGGGATTTGCTCTGGACCAAACCCAAGATGAACTTCATCGTGTGAAGCTAGAATGGAATCACCTTTGTGAGAAGTTCAAACTGATAGAAATTACTACTCGTGCGATGTTGGCCGAGCCTCCCTCAGATTCTCTCACCTTAGCACACCTTACACTTAGGTCCTATGCTGGTGTGATAAGGGGATATGTAAGGAGACCGTAACTGCCTTGTGTAATCCTTTGTTTTAAATAAAAATTGGGATTTCTTCTTATGATGAAGTTTATGAATTTTCAAATGACCGGATAAATATAGTATGCATATTTTTGATGAATTTTAGAAAAAGTATATTTAAAAAATGTTTATGTAAACCTTAAATAATTAAAAATGTGTAATGATATTCAAAAAATGGTCTTCTACAATTATGTTTAGTACGGAATTTAGAGTCTAATAAGATCAACTTGATTTTTGATGAATAGTAAATTATGAATAGAGATTTTATGCTTAGGATTAGTAATATCACTTAAAGAAAGTATTAATATAATCTAGGCACCTTGATTAAGTAATGTGATTCAATAAAATGGTTAAATAATGGTTTCTTAAATTATTATTCAAGTATTAGTTTTTTTTCACGTGAATAGTGTTTTTTAATTAAAAATTAAATTAAAAATATTTAGAAAATTATTTTTATAAAATGGATTTCATTTTTGAACTCAGATCAATGATATTATGTTAAGGTAATTTTTGGGGTTTTTTCTGAAAAAATGAATTTTCGGTGAATAGTGTATTTATTTAAAAATTAAATTAAAAATATTTAGAAAATTATTTTTATAAAATGGAGTTCATTTTTGAAATCAGAGCATTGATATTTGGTTAATGTGAAATTTTGTGAATTTTCTGAGAAAGTTGAATTTTCAGTGAATAGTAAAAATACAATTTTAGGGTTTCGGTATGTTTAATGACATAATAACTGTGTCATGATGATTCCATGAGATATTTTAAGGGATGGTCGACCAAAGGTGATGAATTATTGTATGGGGGGACCCATGTGGCCTAACTCTATGGGAAATACCATGGGAGAGCACATGGTTTTGAGAAAACCACTTGTGAGGTGTCCCTTGGCCATTAATGCCTTGTCCCCACACTTTCCCTATAAATACCCACCATTTCCTCATTTATTTTTCACTCCCAACTCTCCCCCAATGAAGTTATGGTCTCCTTACCTCCCAAGTAGTCCTCACAAGGTTCCACTAAGCCCTCAAGGTCCAAACCTTTGAGTTTTAAGAGTTACGTTTTAAGGTAAGGGATCCGACCTCTCTCTTTCTTTTCAAGAAATCTCTTTTATGTAATTTCTTTTATGCTCTATGTTCTTATGTTAAAGGATTTTATTTTATACTCCTCTTACTTACCTTTTCATGTTTATATAATTAGAGATCCCCCATTACTCTCATTATTTCGTTTTATGATGTATTAAGTGGCGCCGTTAGGCTGCCGAATTTTTAAGTGGTTCTTTCACCCTTCTCGTTTTCAAGTTCTACTTTCATGTCAAGTCTTTCAAGTTTCTTTTTATTATGTTAGGGTATGATCTCTATATCTATCATACTTATCTTTTATGATCATATGATGAAATACCCCATTTTATCTCTTCAATTCAGTATTTTGAAGTTTTAAGTGGCACCGTTAGGATGCCGAATTTTTAAGTGGTTCTTTCACCTTTCTCCCTTTTCAAAGTTCTAATTCCATGTCAAGTCTTGAAAGTTACTTTTTATTATGTTGGGGTATGATATATAAATATATAATACTGATCTTTTATGTTCATATTATTATAGAACCTATTTGATCTCATCAATTCATTTTTGTTGAAGTTTAAGTGGCACCGTTAGGCTGCCGAATTTCTAAGGGGTTCTTTCACCCTTCTCGTTTTCAAGATCTACTTTCAAGTCAAGTCTTTCAAGTTACTTTTTATTATATTGGGGTATTATCTCTATATCTATCATACTTATATTTTATGTTCATATGATGAGAGACCATATTTTATCTCATCAATTCATTTTTTTGAAGTTTAAGTGACGCCGTTAGGCTGCCGAATTTTCATAAGAGAAATCTTATTTTTGTCTTCATTTCATGTTCTTCATTTCATATGGTACATCTTTCAAATTTAATTACCATGTTCATATATCCTTCATATTCTGTCCCTCTACTGTTTTATGGATCATTTATGAGTGGGTAACCCATGTCCCCTCTCTTTTCAATGTTTTCTAAAACCTTGTAACATAGCCGTTATGCTACAAAATTTTCATCTCAAAAGGCCTCTCTCCTTTCCTCAAAATTATTTTATGTTATTATGTGAATACTCAAAGCTATTATTTATATAGGGGTATTCACATATATATCAAAATTTTCTATTTTAAATTATGGGATTTACATACATGAAACCCGCTTTCCCTTTCCGTGGGTTTAAAGTGACATAATGATCATGTAATTAAATCAGTTTTTAAAACGTTATGATTATGAAATGAAACCCATTTATTTTATACTATATGGTTTGTTTATGAAATTATTTATGATGATATATGTGGATCACATGATAATAAAGACATGTCAAGGGTGCTCCCAGATAGCGCTTCAATGCATTGGGTAAAGACTTAATCTCTAAAGATGACTTTTTAGACTGATACCTTGGTGCATAACCTTGGTAATTTTTAATGACACCTTGGGGATGGACCTTGGTGAAACGAAATGATTGTCAATATTAAATGTTGCATCCACATCTTAAAGTTATGAAAAATGTTATTTTTATTATGATATGCCTCATGATTTCTTTCTCATTCCTTAAAGTTCTTTTCATGACCTTATTGAAGTATCTCAAGTTCACATGTAAAATGTTTCTCTTGTTTCCCTTACTGGGCCTTCTGCTCACCCTTTCTTTTGTTGTATGTCCCCAGGTTATGAGATGCAGTAATGAACCTAGGATGAACATGAGGAGAAGCCTTTCAAGTGTTTAAGAAGAATGTTTTATGTTTTCATGTTTTAAGTTCCTGGTTTCCAAGACACTAAACCTTAAAGATCCTCGGTTTTGTAAAATGTAATGAAAGCTTATGTGATAAAAAGGAGAGATTCTATAGTTGGTATCAAAGGATGGTTTAGTTATTTGTGGAAATTAGGATATGAAAAATTTAGGAAGAATCCTATAGAAAAGTTTATATATATGGAATCTTCGTGGTATTTTGGTGAGTATTGAGTAATGGGTTTCCAAGAAAATACATCCCTGTCTGGATACGAGCAGGTAGAGGTGGATCTGGCACAGATGTACATAGGGGTAAAACCCGAAAATACCACTTTGAGCTAGACTCAAACAGGAACTGGTACACGACAACAGGCCTTGCTTCACTCTTGGTTATGACACTCTCGGGGGATATGCTTTGGTAAATTCATAAGATTAGTATGAACCATTATTAAAGGAACAAAGATAAAATAAAATAAAGATTCACATAAGAATATATAATCATGGATAACCTAGATTGTAACCTATGGGATAAAAAGTTAGGATATACTTTTATTCTATAAGTTTATCCTTTTATGCTTAAAGATTCCTTTTCATGATTATTGGCTAAGTATTTAAGCCCCTAACTATAGTTTATTTTCTTAGTTAATGGCGGGAAATGGAAGAACATGTCCCAACAACCAAAGTGATAGGAAATGTGACGATTGTCGTATTAATATGACAGAGATTATTAGGGGATTAAAAGATGATTATTATTTTGGAATACGTTCACTATTTTGGGGACTCTATATGATCGACGTAAATAGATTACTACGGTATTTTCATTGATGAGTAAGGTTGACTTATATTTTAAAGAATCAATGAATTTAAGGTGGACTTATAGTAATTTAGGTTACTTATGAGAATGATTAACCTATCTTGGGTAAAATATGTTTCGTTTAGCTACTTTTGTTATAAGATGTTAGGAGTGGTAGATGTTGTTTGGAGATGAACAATGAAGTTTATTTTGGAAGACTATGTTATCAAATCCTTCTTGTATTTGGGTTTCAATCTTAGTTTGGTTTATTTTGAGGAATTTTGAGGACCGTTATTTATGGAATGGTCTATGATGAACTTTGGGTAGTACCATGGAACTTTGAAGATTTAAAAGTATTTTCCATTCCTATGGGATTATTTCTTTTTGAAGAGTTGTTTTACCTTACCCTTTCTGTTTTTGGGATAATGTTTAAAGATAGAAGAAATAGATAGTTAATATTTTGTGGATTATGTGATTCTCTAGAAGATGATTCTTGTGTTTTGATGAGACCAAGTAGTTTTGAATGCTCATCATTTGGAGAAAAGATTAGTTTTGGTAGAAACTTATTAAAGGATGAAACTCTACATGAAGGTAGGTATATTTTCTTATGTTTTTGTTCTATGTAGTAAATGATTTTCTAAAAATTATGAAAAGGAATGTAAAACAAAAACATTGGTGGTTTACGTTTCCTACTAGGTAATCAAAGACCGTTTATACACATCATAAGTTTGGTATTTTCTTATGGTTAACTTTCTCCTAATCATGTTTTCTATCACTCTCCCTCAGAACTTGACCCTTTGTTTTCTCCTCCATGTCTAGGTTTTCCTCCATGGAATCCTAGTATGGGTTAACTCGGGTGACCTTTGTACTTACCTTTCTTTCTTTTAAAGTAATAGTTTTTTGACTCCTTTTCCGATGTGGGACTTTTAATGAAATTTCAAAACCCCAATTTTAAAAAAATTGCAAGGACTCAATTTCTTAAGGGGGGAAGATTGTAATGACCCGAAATTTTGAATAAATCTTATTTCATAATTTTGTGTGTTATTTTATTTTTGATACTCAACAAAACTGTTTCATTTGATAACATGAGTATAATTAAAATGAAACCGTTGGGTTTTGACTGTTATATGACCATTGGTCAATATGACCATTGGGAACTAAACGTTTTGATTATTGTCTCTAAATACAAGTAATCTTGGTTAATTAATATAGAAAGAAGATTCGATGGCCTCACCCAGTAGTCTTGGACCGATCGAAGCCCATCTAACAGAACTTGGGAAGGAGGTAGCACCATTGGGCTTTGCTCTGGACCAAACCCAAGATGAACTTCATCGTGTGAAGCTAGAACGGAATCGACTTTGTGAGAAGTTCAAACTGATAGAAATTACTACTCATGCGATGTTGGCCGAGCCTCCCTTAGATTCTCTCACCATAGCACACCTTACACTTAGGTCCTATGCTGGTGTGATAAGGGGCTATGTAAGGAGACCGTAACTGCCTTGTGTAATCCTTTGTTTTAAATAAAAATTGGTATTTCTTCTTATGATGAAGTTTATGAATTTTCAAATGACCGAATAAATATAGTATGCATATTTTTGATGAATTTTAGAAAAATGATATTTTAAAAATTTTTATGTAAACCTTAAATAATTAAAAATGTGTAATGATATTCAAAAAATGGTCTTCTACAATTATATTTAGAACAGAATTTAGAGTCTAATAAGATCAAATTGATTTTTGATGAATAGTAAATTATGAATAGAGATTTTATGCTTAGGATTAGTAATGTGACCAAATGGATTAGTAATCTCACTTAAAGAAAGTATTAATATAATCTAGGCACCTTGATTAATTAATGTGATTCAATAAAATGGTTAAATAACGGTTTCAAAAATTATTATTCAAGTATTAGTTTTTTTTCAGGTGAATAGTGTTTTTTAATTAAAAATTAAATTAAAAATATTTAGAAAACTATTTTTATAAAATGGATTTCATTTTTGAACTCAGAGCATCGATATTATGTTAAGGTAATTTTTGGGGTTTTTTCTGAAAAAATGAATTTTTGGTGAATAGTGTATTTATTTAAAAATTAAATTAAAAATATTTAGAAAATTATTTTTATAAAATGGAGTTCATTTTTGAAATCAGAGCATTGATATTTGGTTAATGTGAAATTTTGGGATTTTTCTAAGAAAGTTGAATTTTCAGTGAATAGTAAAAATACAGTTTTAGGGTTTCAGTATGTTTAATAACATCATAACTGTGTCATGATGATTCCATGAGATATTTTAAGGGATGTTCGACCAAAGGTGATAAAATATTGTATGGGGGGACCCATGTGGCCTAGCTCGATGGGAAATACCATGGGAGAGCACATGGTTTTGAGAAAACCACTTGTGAGGTGTCCCTTGGCCATTAATGCCTTGTCCCCTCACTTTCCCTATAAATACCCACCATTTCCTCCTTTAGTTTTCACTCCCAACTCTCCCCCAACAAAGTTCTGGTCTCCTTACCTCCCAAAGAGTCCTCCCAAGGTGACCCCAAGCCCTCAAGGTCCAAACCTTTGAGTTTTAAGAGTTACGTTTTAAGGTAAGGGATCCGACCTCTCTCTTTCTTTTCAAGAAATCTCTTTTATGTAATTTCTTTTATGCCTTATGTTCTTATGTTAAAGGATGTTATTTTATAATCCTCTTACTTACCTTTTTTATGTTCATATAATGAGATATCCCCTCTTACTCTCATTATTTCATTTTATGATGTTTTAAGTGGCGCCGTTAGGATGCCGAATTTTTAAGTGGTTCTTTCACCCTTCTCATTTTCAAGTTCTACTTTCATGTCAAGTCTTTCAAGTTCCTTTTTATTATGTTGTGGTATGATCTCTGTATCTATCATACTAATCTTTTATGATCATATGATTAGAGACCCCATTTGATCTCTTCAATTCAGTATTTTGAAGTTTTAAGTGGCGCTGTTAGGCTGCCGAATTTTTAAGTGGTTCTTTCACCTTTCTCCCTTATCAAAGTTCTAATTCCATGTCAAGTCTTTAAAGTTAGTTTTTATTATGTTGGGGTATGATCTATAAATATATCATACTGATCTTTTATGTTTATATTATTAGATACCCTATTTTATCACATCAATTCATTTTTGTTGAAGTTTAAGTGGCGCCATTAGGCTGCCAAATTTCTAAGGGGTTCTTTCACCCTTCTCGTTTTCAAGATCTACTTTCATGTCAAGTCTTTCAAGTTACTTTTTATTATGTTGGGGTATGATATCTATATCTATAATACTGATCTTTTATGTTCATATGATGAGAGACCCTATTTTATCTCGTCAATTCATTTTTTTGAAGTTTAAGTGACGCCGTTAGGCTACCGAATTTTCATAAGAGAAATCTTATTTTTGTCTTCCTTTCATGTTATTCATTTCATATGGTACATCTTTAAAATTTCATTACCATGTTCATATATCCTTCATATTCTGTCCCTATACTATTTTATGGATCATTTATGAGTGGGTGACCCATGTCCCCTCTCTTTTCAATGTTTTCTAAAACCTTGTAACATAGCTGTTATGCTGCAGAATTTTCATCTCAAAAGGCCTCTCTCTTTTTCTCAAAATTATTTTATGTTATTATGTGAATACTCAAAGATATTATTTATATAGGGGTATTCACATATATATCAAAATGTTCTATTTTAAATTATGGGATTTACATACATGAAACCCACTTTCCCTTTCTGTGGGTTTAAAGTGACATAATGATCATGTCATTAAAACAGTTTTTAAAACGTTATGATTATGAAATGAAACCCATTTATTTTATGCTATATGGGTTGTTTATGAAATGATTGATGATGATATATGTGGATCACATGATAATAAAGACATTTCAAGGGTGCACCCAGATAGCGCTCCAATGCATTGGGTAAAGACTTAATCTCTAGAGATGACTTTTTAGACTGATACCTTGGTGAATGACCTTGGTAATTTTTAATGACTCCTTGGGGATGGACCTTGGTGAAATGAAATGATTGTCAATATTAAATGTTGCAGCCACATATTAAGGTTATTAAAAATTTTATTTTTATTATGATATGCCTCATTATTTCTTTCTCATGCCTTAAAGTTCTTTTCATGACCATATTGAAGTATCTCAAGTTCACATGTAAAATGTTTCTCTTGTTTCCCTTACTGGGCCTTCTGCTCACCCTTTCTTTTGATGTATGTCCCTAGGTTATGAGATGCAGTAATGAACCTAGGATGAACATGAGGAGAATCCTTTCAAGTTTTTAAGAAGAATGTTTTATGTTTTCATGTTTTAAGTTCCTGGTTTCCAAGACACTAAACCTTAAAGATCCTCAGTTTTGTAAAATGTAATGAAAGTTTATGTGATAAAAAGGTGGGATGCTATAGACCCCGAGACCCCTAAAGGTCTCACAGAATCCACGAAGTATAAACCACAAAGGAAATCTACAATCACGAAGTATAAACTGACCCTACTTAGGTATATGCCCATACATATACCTAATTCATCAATTATAGTTCGTCTCCAACTCTCGAGCCCAAGTACAACCAGTCCACACAGGAAAACACAACCCAGTCCACACAGGGAAGCACAACCCAGTCCACATAGGAAAACAAGTCAATCACATCATTGATAAATATTGAAATCAAGACTCATCTCACACAGGTATACACTTCATAAAGCGATAGAGATGATCAGATGTAGCCACTGATTCATCTAAGCTATCAGACCCACATAGGATACAAGACCAGCTAAGCTGTCGGACCCACACAGGATACAAGACCAGCTACTCTACCAGACCCACACAGGATACAAGTACAGAGGTCAATATTTCCAGACCCACAAAGTATACAAGAACAGTAGTCATCACCGTCAAACCCACGGAGGATTTTAGTACGGTAGTCACCGCTGTCGAACCCACGAAGGATTCCAGTAAAGAAGTCGATGCAGTCGCAACCAGCTCTAGGGTTCCCGCACACAATATGCTCGATTCCGGGAGGGTCCGATCCTCTAGAAAAAGAGTCGATACATCAACTGTCACGAAGTCCAGAGTTGATGTATCCCAAAGTTCCGTCTCGTCAAAAGAAACCCAACGCGACAGATGGTGCGTCAATCAGACGCCCGGTCTGAGAGTTATTGGCTTTTCCGTTCCAGGGGCCCGGTTGGTTTTTTAGCTAAAACCAACCCGACCGTACCCCAGTTGTGTCCAAACATCAAGCAGAGTAATCCAAAAGAACCGTCTCATCAAGAGGAATTCAACACAGTTAACGACACGTCAAACGAACGTCCGGTCCTTAAGTTATAAGCGTTTCCGCTCCAAAGGCCCGGTTGGTTCCAGGTTCGAACCAACCCGTCCATACCCAAACTTTGCCGAAACCTCGAGTGTAATATACCGAAACGACCATCTAGATCCAAGTATTCCTATTCAAATGATGGTGCATCGATCAGAGGTCCGTAGCTCAAGTTATGGGAAAAAGACCGAAAACGGTCTGAAGTGGGGGGGTCTGGGCCCGACCCGACCCGACCCAACCCCCCTGGGTCCGCCCAAACCGGGTTGACCAGACCGGGGTCCGGGTC
Organism: Viscum album; assembly: GCA_963277665.1. Lineage (NCBI taxonomy): Eukaryota > Viridiplantae > Streptophyta > Magnoliopsida > Santalales > Viscaceae > Viscum > Viscum album. Next base: position 1,424,401,108 of record OY728161.1, read on the forward strand.
CATCCCGACGGGGTGCGGCCTAGCCTGCGTGACCCGCCTCGGCCCGGCCGGGGGGGTGCTGGCTCGGCCAGCTGACTGAGCGGGGGGCTCGGCCCCCTGTCCCACGGACGCGGTGCCAGGCTGGCACCGCGGTCTCCCTTGGATCCTGCGCAGCCGCGAGATCCTTCCTCTGCTGCCGTGGCCGATGCCGCGGTGGGCTGCTGCCAGCGGTGCGCCGGGGCGCCACCACCTCCGGCCGCCGGCGCCACCAGGGGGCTTCCACGGGCCACTAGAGTCATTCCGGTGGTCTGATTTTGCTCCTGTCTGCGCTTGCGGTCGTCTCGGGACCCGAGCTCCACTACAAAGGCTCCTATTTGCCATTGTGGTCCCATTTCATCACCATAAATCACCCCGCACATCAAGAAAATAATAGCGGTGGGTTCAGACTTGTTCGTTAGTCCGTACCCACCGCGTTAGTGGTTCAAGCATTACCCAACAATTAAATGCCATGATTGAGAGTATAAAACATAAAATGAAATTATACAATCCCCCCTACATCAACAATCAATGACGAACGTCAGCGTCACGGTAGACGAAGTCGCGGGGAAAGGGTTTGCAGGCATCTTTGGAGTGTGCCGAGGAGGAAGCGGCGTCTCCTCTCTTGTCGCGGAGAAGAGGATTGGTGGCACATCGTTGTTCTTTGAGGAACCGGCGTTCTTCGTCATTCTTCATCGGGGGCTAGCGTTCTTCCAAAACCTCAAGAGCTCTCCCAATATTTCCTCGCACAATGAAATATCTCTCCCTTAATAAAATAATAGGCTCTCCTATTATTTTATTACACACACAAAGCAACTCTCACAAAATTAAATCACCACATTAAATATACGTGTTGACAAATAACCAAAGGAAGGGAGAGGGAAGATCCCCATTTATTAAACATGTTGGCAATTAAATAAAAAGGGGGGAAAGAGGAAAGATCCTCATTACTTTGTGGGTTGACATGAATTAATGGATTGAGGTGGAGAAATTGGCATTTAATGGGGGGGTTGCCAATTTAATGAGGGGTTTTTAATGAGTTTAGAGGAAATTAAATGGCTGGGGATCGTGTGGGACCCAACTCTCTAACATCCACACTTGGGTAGTTAGGTGGTTGTGGGCCCCGCCCTTAACTACCCATTGGAGGGAATAACCTCCTTATAAAATAAAAATTATTCTGACAATTTTTATTTACTTCTTAAATAAAACCCCAATAATTAACTTCTCCTCCATTGCAAATGCAACTACGGTAAGGATCACTTAAGCAATTACCGGAGTTGCGAGTTCATCGGTGCCCTCAGACTTTAATTCTGAGCACCGGTTCAAAAGATAGAAAAACCCACTCGTTCGTTTACTGAACGTACCCGAGCTAAACTTCAGAAATTGATTCTGGGCACACTGGGCCTCAGAATCAAGTTCCGTCAGAAGACATAGACTCGTAAAATTCCAAAGAATTTAAGAAAAAAAAATTCATTGAAATTTCAGAGTCTTTACATTACTACCACCTCAGGGATTTACATCCCCGTAAAGCTATATCATAAACTAGGGAAACAAATGAGGGTACTAAGCATGCATCTGAGCCTCCCGCTCCCATGTGATCTCCTGGAGGTTCCCATGCTACAAACGAATGTGCACTAGAGGAATCGATCGTCCACGTAGGACCCACTCATGTTGATCCTCGATCTCCACCGAAACCTCCACAAAAGTCACCCCATCATCGATGTCCAGCTCCCCGTGGTCGATGATATGAGTTGGGTCATGTAGGTATCTCCTTAGCTGAGATACGTGGAAGACGTCGTGCACCCGGTGCAAATGAGGTGGAAGGGCCAGGTGGTAAGCCACCTCACCTACCCTGTTGAGGACCTGGAATGGTCCGATGTAGCGCAGAGATAACTTGCCGCCCCGGCCAAATCTCTGTATTCCACATCGTGGTGAGACCCGTAAGAAAACGTGGTCGCCATCCTGGAACTCCAGTGGTCTCCATCTCCTATCAGTAAAGGACTTATGTCTGCTCTATGCAGTCCTCATCCGCTCCTGGATAATCTGCACCTTCTCCATCATAGCTAGAACCATCTCTGGTCCCATGAGTGCTGACTCCCCAGGGTCAGTCCAGCACAAAGGTGATCTGCAAGGTCGGCCGTACAGTGCCTCATATGGTGCCATCCCGATGGTGGAGTGGTAGCTGTTGTTGTATGCAAACTCCACCAAGGGTAGGTGATCTTCCCAGCTACGACCAAAGTCAAGGACACATGCACAGAGCATGTCCTCGAGTGTCTGAATGGTCCTCTCCATCTGGCCATCCGTCTGAGGGTGAAAGGTAGTACTTAGGCATAACTGCGTCCCAAAAGCATCCTGTAACCCCTTCCAAAGCCGGGAAGTAAAAAGAGCGTCTCGATCAGAGATGATAGACGTTGGAACACCATGAAGCCGTACGACCTCCTGAACTTAGAGGCATCCCAAGCTCTCTACTGAGCCCTGCTCTCTGATCGGTAGGAAGTGGTCCGACCTGGTGAGTCGCTCTACGATCACCTAGATGGAGTCGTGTCCTCTGGAAGTACATGGAAGCCCCATCACGAAATCCATGGATATCCCATACCACTTCCACTCCGGAACCTCTAAGGGATGTACCATGCCTGCTGGTACCTGGTGATCTGCCTTCACTTGCTGGCAAATGAGGCATTGAGAAACGAACTCTGCTACAACCATCTTCATACCCGGCCACCAGTACTGTCGTCTGAGGTCCCGGTACATCTTCTCTACTCCAGGATGTACCGCTAGTGGGGAAGTGTGAAACTCCCTTAGCACTTCCTCCTGCAGTGCAACTGGTACCATGGTACATCCCCTGAAGAGGATGACATGCTCTCCCCCTTCAGAAAATCCATCAGGTGCCTGTCCTGTGGAAACCTGAGCACATCGCGTCTCACAGTCAATGTCCCCACACTGTGCCTCTATAACCCACTAAAGTAGTAAAGAAGTGACTGTAGATAGGCTGCCTCATCTCTATCCACAAAGGATATCTGCAAAGCGGCTAACTGCTCCGTCGCCTCTCCAAGTAGCTGAATGCCCGATATCATGCTGAGAGCATCATCCACAACGTTCCCCTTCATAGGAGTATAGACAATCTCAAAGTCATAATCCTGGAGGAACTATATCCATCGCCGCTATCTCAGGTTCAGGTCCTTCTGCAGGAAAATGTACCTGAGACTCTGGTGGTCAGAGTAGACTGTAAAGAGCTCACCTGTCAGATAGTGCCGCCACATCTTTAGGGTGAAGACCACTACTGATAACTCTAGGTCATGGGTAGCATAGTTCTGCTCGTGCTACCTCAATTTCCGTGAACCACAAGCGATCACTGCTCTCTCCTACATCAGGACACACTCGAGTCTGGTCCCTGATGCGTCGCAGTAAACTACGTACCCTACGCCCTCTTCCGGTAACCTCAAGATGAGCGCACTGGTCAATCTCCACCTCAGCTCCTGAAAGCTCTACTGACATCTGTCTGACCACACAAAGGGTTTCCCATTCTTCATCAAAGTTGTAAGCGGTGCTACAACTCTGGATAAGTCTGGCACAAATCTCCGATAGTACCCAGCCATACCTAGGAAACTCCGCACCTCCGTCACGCTCCTGGGTGGCTCCCAAGCAAGTACTGCCTCAATCTTCGTGGGATCCACTGTAACTCCCGCCTCTGAGATGATGTGCCCAAGAAGTGAACCTCTCGAAGCCAAAGATGGCACTTCGAGAGTTTACCATAAATCTGGTGCTCTCGGAGCGTATCCAGTACAACTCGTAAGTGGTAGGCGTGCTCCTCCTCGGTAGTCGAGTAAATCAGTATGTCGTCAATGAAGACTATGACAAACCAATCGAGGTAGGGCTGGAAGATCCTGTTCATGAGACTTATGAACACTACTAGAGCATTGGACAAACCAAAGGGCATGACCATGAACTCATAGTGGCCATACCAACACCTGAATGCTGTCTTCTGCACATCCTCGTCCCGAACTCGGAGCTGATGATAGCTTGACCTGAGGTATATCTTCGAGAACCATCATTCCCCCTTGAGCTGATCGAAGAGGTCATCAATCCTCGGAAGGGGGTACTTGTTCCTCACGGTCACCTAGTTCAGGAGACGGTAGTCGACACACAGTCGCAATCCCCCATCCGCTTTCTTGGCGAATATAATCGGAGAAGCCCAGGGTGAAACACTGGGTCAGATGAAACCTTTACCCTATAAGTCCTCGAGATGTACCCGCATCTCATGAAGCTCAGCGGGAGCCATCTGATATGCTGGAGTAGATATCGGTGATGTCCTGGGGTATAGGTATATGTAAAAGTCTACCTCTCTGTGAGGAGGTAGTCCTGGAACATCGTTAGAAAAAACGTCCGCATACCGATCCACCACAACAGGAAAACTCGGACTCCGCACGTCAACCGCTCCGAGGATGAGACTAGACAACTGATGTGTGATCAGCTACCCTCTTCTCTATATAAGTCCATCCTATGCTGCGAAGGTTCTCTTCTTGCTGGTGAAGGTGAACCTAGTCCCATCAGTGCGGACACACCACACCTTGCGCCTAATACAGTCGATCTGAGCATGGACTGTAGATAACCAGTCCATACCCAAGATGACGTTGTAAGGCCTCGACACCGCTACAAGAAGATCCCAGCCGAAGATCTTGCCTCCTAGAGTAATATCACACTGCCGGAACCAGTGCGTAATCGTCGAGTCTTCTCTCATAGAAGTCTCTAGCCATAAGGATCGATCCAACGGCTCCGTCAGAATCTCCGAGCTCCAAACAAGGGCAGCGGAAATAAAAGAATGACTCGCACTTGTGTCTATAATAACTACAGAAAGGGTGGAGTAGACATAGATAGTACCTCGAATCATCTCGGGTGTGCCGTGGTCACAAGTCTCCGCTTCCTGGAGCTGAGCCTGCCTCTTACCACCAGCTCCATGTGGTCGGGGTGGACCTACTGGGGGTGGTGGTGGTAGAGCCTCTAAGCGTCATCCACCACCTACTGCTCGGCCAGCTCCTATGCCTCATCCACCTGCTCCCTACGAACCACCACGGTCAAACCTATGCCTCTTCCTGGGAGGTCCCTCCACTGTCTGCTGCTCATTTGCATGGCAGGTCGGGCAGTCATGAGCCATATGGCCCTGCCCACCGCATGCATAGAACTGTCTGATCCTCGTAAGGCTGGCTCTGCGCCATGTGCCCCGCACAACTGAACATATATCCTGAGGTCTCCCACCTGACGGCCTTGTCCGCTTGGACCCCTACGACATCTGTCAATTGATGGCTGCAGAAGATTCCGCTCCTTTCCGTCCTACAGTGGGTCTCGCTGCTGGTGGCTGCTCGGTGAGAAAGCTCTCCACTAACAGGGCTCGCTCCAGCACCCCCGCCTGTGTCGGGATGCTGAGGGGAATCGTCGAAGCTATGATCTCATGCCTAAGTCCATGATCAAAGTTCTGGGCCCGGAAGAATGGGTCTCGTACCATGTCCGTGGAGTAGCGCGAGAGGTCGATAAATCTCGCCAAGTACTGGCCTACAGTCATACTGCCCTGCCACAGCTGCAGTAACTCCTGGATGCACACCACACGGAGGGTGGCTGGAACAAACTCCGAGTGGAAGAGGCTCTGAAAGTCCGTCCAAATTAGATATGCCTCGTCATGCACCTGGAGCATCAGGCTCCACCATCTACTTGCTTCTGCGTGTAGGATAATCACGGAAATGATCACCATAAGGTCTGCTGGTGTCCCTACCAATCTGAAAACTCTGACAATAGCCTCCAGCCAATCCTCGGCTGCCTGAGGATCCGTCTCTCCGCGGAACCTGGGAAGCTTCTGTTGCTAAAACTCGTGAAATGAACTCAGGCGGCGTGCACTCTCCACTGCTGGGGCTGGTAGTATCGGTGGACCAACGGGTAGTGGTACTGCTGGTGCCTCCGCTGTAATGGGGCCCTGCACCGAGGCCTCATCGCTCAGTGGGATTCCATCCCGCACGTAAATAGGAACCCTGGATGGCTGCCTTCGTGGGGCCATCCTGAAAAGAAACAGGTTCTCCACGGTCAAACAGTATACCTGTTGAGATGACACAAAGTAATCACAAAGAATTTTTTTGAAAGGAAACACATACGCACTCAGTGTTTTCATGCACTGAGTCGAAAATCAGAGGTCAGGGTCCTGGTGTATGGATACGTCGACCGCCGCACCAACACTGGAATCCCTGGACTAAAAACCACACTCAATACTCTTAACACCATTGCTTCACAGAAAGGAAAGATCAGAGTCATGAGTTCTGTGGTAGAACCGACTCCTCTGATACCAATTTGTCACGACCTGTCCTCAGGGCCCATGCCGCGACTACCCAAGCCCGCCTTCCATAGGCCAGGGGCTGGCGACTAGCACCAAAGGCGTAAGTCCCAAAAAAAGGGAAGGCATTGCCTTTATAAAGTAAACACACACAACAGAGTACGCAAGTAAAGTAAGCACTAAGAAAAACTGAGTACAACAGTAAGAGTTGAAAAGTAAATGGGTCAGTATAAAATACCAACTAAAAGTATAGTACAACTGAAAAGAAAGTACAACTGCAGTAAAGTAAAACAGCAGCACCGAGTCGTCCTCCAGAATTCTTACCTGAAGGGTGGGTATAGATAGTCTCCTCAGCTCCTTAGGTCCAACCGTCCGCTCCGTGTACGTCCTACCAAGTGGTCTACCTCCGGGTACAGTCCATCTCTACAATCCTCCACCTCGATCAGTACTGTCTGTTATCTACATCCAACACAATGTAGTGCAGACATAGCCCATGTAGGGGTGAGTATACGATACTCAGTAAGGACCTTGAGACCCCCGAAGGTCTCACAGAATCCATGAAGGATAAACCACAAAGGAAAGTTACAATCACAAAGTATCAACCGACCCTACTTAGGTATATTCCCATACATATACCTAAGTCATCAATTATAGTTCATCTCCAACTCTCGAGCCCAAGTACAACCAGTCCACACAGGAAAACACAACCCAGTCCACACAGGGAAGCACAAACCAGTCCACATAGGAAAACAAGTCAATCACATCATTGATAAAGATTGAAGTCAAGACTCAGCTCACACAGGTATACACTTTGTAAAGCGATAGAGATGATCAGATGTATCCACTGATTCATCTAAGCTGTCGGACCCACATAGGATACAAGGCCAGCTAAGCTGTCAACCCACACAGGATACAAGACCAGCTACTCTGCCGAACCCACACAGGATACAAGTATAGAGGTAAATACTGCCGGACCCACAAAGGATACAAGAAAAGTAGTCATCGCCATCGAACCCACAAAGGATTTCAGTACGATAGTCGCCGCTCTCGAACCCACAGAGGATTCCAGTACAGAAGTCGATGCAGTCGCAACCAGCTCTAGGGTTCCCGCACACAGCATGCTTGATTCCGGGAAGGTCCACTCCTCTAGAAAAAGAGTTGATATATCAACTATCACGAAGTCCAAAGTTGATGTATTCCAAAGTTCCGTCTCGTCAAAAGAAACCCAATGCGATAGACGGTGCATCAATCGGACGCCCGATCTGAGAGTTATTGGCTCTTCCATTCCAGGGAACCGATTGGTTTTTTAGCTAAAACCAACCCGACCATACCCCAGCTATGTAAAAACCTCAAGAGGAGTAATCCAAAAGAACCATATCATCAAGAGGAATTCAACTCATTTGACGGCACGTCAAACGGACGTCCGATCCTTAAGTTATAAGCGTTTCCGCTCCAAGGGCCCGGTTGGTTCTGGGTTCGAACCAACCCGGATGAACCCAAACTTTTCCGAAACCTCAAGTGTAATATACCGAAACGATATTCTTGATCCAAGGATTCCTACACAAATGACGGTGCATCGATCAGAGGTCCGTATCTCAAGTTATGGGCAAAATACCAAAAACGGTCCGAAGTGGGGGGTCTGGGCCCGACCCAACCCGGCCCATCCCCCCATGGGTATGCCCGAACCGGACCAAACCCCTGTCCCACCGATGCGGTGCTAGGATAGCTCCACAATCTCCCTTGGATCCTGCATGGACGCAGGATCCTTCCTCCGCCACCGCGGCCGATGCCGCGGCGGGCTGCGGCTGGGGGCGCCGCTGCCTCCAGCCACCGGCACTGCCGCTCCGGTGACCCGCGCCACCGGGCACTTCTTCGGGCCACTGGAGTCATTCCGGTGGTCTGATTTTTCTCCCGCTTGTGCCTGCGGTCATCTCAGGACCCGAGATCCACTGCAAAGGCTCCGATTTGCCGTTGTGGTCCTGTTTCATCGCCTCCAATCACCCCGCGCATCAAGAACAAAATAGCGGTGGGTTCAGACTTGTTCATTAGTTCGTACCCACCGTGTTAGTGGTTCAAGCATTACCCAACAATTAAATTCCAGGATCGAGAGTATAAAACATAAAATGAAATTATACAATCCCCCTACCTCAATAATCGATGACGAATGTCGGCGTCGCGGAAGACAACGTCGCGGGGAAAGGGTTCGCAGGCGTCGTCAGAGTGTGCTGAGGAGGAAGCGGTGTCTCCTATCTTTTCATGGAGAAGAGGATTAGTGGCATGTCATTGTTCTTTGAGGAACCAGGATTCTTCGTCGGAGGCTGGCATTCTTCCAAAACCTCAAGAGCTCTCTCGATCTTTCCTCACACAGTGAAAGCTCTCCCCCTTAATAAAATAATAGGCTCCTCCTATTATTTTATTACACAAGAAAAGAAACTCTCCCAAAATTAAATCACCACATTAGATATATGTGTTGAAAATTAACCAAAGGAGGGGAGAGGGAAGATCCCCATTTATTAAATGCGTTGGCAATTAAATACAAAGGGGGTAAAGAGGAACAATCCTCATTACTTTGTGGGTTGACATGAATTAATGGAGTGAGTTGGAGAAATTGACATTTAATGGGGGGGGTGCCAATTTAATGAGGGGTTTTTAATGAGTTTAGATGAAATTAAATGGTTGGGGCTCGTGTGGTCCCCACCTCTCTAACATCCACACTTGGGTAGTTAGGTGGCTGTGGGACCCACCCTTAACTACCCATTGGAGGGAATAACCTCCTTATAAATAAAAATTGTTCCGACCATTTTTATTTACTTCTTAAATAAACCCCCAATAATTAACTTCTCCTCCATTGAGAACGCAACAACAGTAAGGATCACTTAATAAATTACCGGCATTGTGAGTTCATCAGTGCCCTCAGACTTTAATTCCGAGCATCGGTTCAAAAGATAGAAAAACCCGCTCATTCGTTTACTAAACTTACCCTAGCTAAACTTTAGAAATTGATTCCGGGCATATCGGGCCTCGGAATCAAGCACCGTCAGAAGCCACATACTCATAAAATTCCAAAGCATTTAAGAAAAAAAATTCCTTGAAATTTCTGGGTCTTTACACTAAGTCACTTCCCATCCACCATTCCCATATCACTAATAATTTAGGGTCTAACTCCTAGAAAATATTTAACTGGTCAAACAATATTGACATGATTACCAAGGTAGAAATTTTCATCAAACCTTGTCCCTAATGTGAATCCTCTAAGCATTTGGCTAACAAAATCATTTACTACCATTCCACCTCTGAAGGACTCTCTCAAGGCTCCTATGTTTTCCTATCGAGATAATCTGAAATGAAATTACCTTTCCCTAGATTTAAATCTATCTCAAAATAAAATGTATATTGATATTATAACCAAAAACCCTATTGTAGATTCAAGTACTTCCAAGACAAGATGTAACAAAAGCTTTTGTGGTTAGTATATATGAAAAATATCTCACCAAAGTGATAATGGAACTAAAACTCCAGGGCATGGGTTACAAATTCCAACTCCAATCCATGCATTGGGTAGTTCTACTAAGGGGGTCATAGCTGGTTAGACCCATAAGCTACTAACAGATCCCTCTACATCAACAAAATTCATAAACTAACACATGAGGAATTATAATAAACTACATATCATATCCCAAAATCTAGAAATATTAATATTGAAGCTATATATAATCTCATTTTTATCTCCAAGAAGGCCTTTTCAAACTATTTAGTCTATCCAAACTTAACCCCCTTCTTTGTAAACCTAGTCATAGGCACTTTTAGGCTGAATAATTCTTGAATTAACTATCTGTAATAGACTACAAACCCAAGGAAACTCCTTATCTCTATCACATTCCAAAGGTGTGCATAAGACACCACAACCTCTACCTTCTTTGGGTCAATATAAATTCATGACTCAAAGATTACATGCCCAAGAAAATATACCACATGGATATAAAAATGACACTTCAAGATCTTGGAATAGATTCAATATTATCATAGTGTACTCAATATAATCTCTAGGTGTCTTGCATGCATTTCGATGGTCTGTGAGTATATGAGGATATCATTAACAAACACCACAATGAATAATTGAAGATATGTATGGAAGTTCATTAGATTCATGAACACCACAAGTATATTTTTTAGAATAAAAGGAATGAAATGATACTCATACAATTCATATATACCCCTGAATGTTGTTTTAGGAATATATTCCTCTTTGACTTGAAGCTAGTGGTAGCTTGATCATAGGTTAATATTGGATAACCATTGGGATCCTTGAAACTAATCAAATAAGTAATCAATCCTCAAAAAGTTATTTATTCTTTATAATCACCTATTTCAACTTATTGTAGTTCATACATAATTGATGACTACCATCCACCTTCATTATGAATAAAATTTCAATGATATGTGCTTGGTCTGATAAATACCTTCACCTCCAAATACTTGAATTGTACCTTAATTTCCTTCAATTAGGATGAAACCATACAATATGAAGGAATCAAACGAGGTTGCACTCTAGGCACAAGTTTGATATCAAATTAAATCCCTATATCATGACGGAGTCCTGATAAATTTTCAAGAAAGAAATATTTATGAAGGTTTACTACATGAGGAAAAGAGGAGGGAGATACCACCCAATCTACCATATGATTCATTCTCACTACCTATGCTGTAATAGCCCAAAATTGACTTGGTTATAGACTTGTTCTACCTGCTCCAACATATCATTTAACCTTTAAGAACAATCTTCTCTCTATTATGAATAGTGAAGGATACACAACTCTTATAGCAGTCGATGTGCACCTGATAACTATCCAACATGTCCATACCAATGATCACATCAAAGATATTCATATAAATAATCATGAAAACCCATAGATTTCCATAGCCATCAACGACTATAGAATATTTTGTAATTTTTTTGGAGATAATCCAATTTCTTTCCCAATGGTGTATCAAGAGATAATAACTCAGAAGACAAATTGACAGAAAAGTCAAGACCAACAATAACTTTTGTAGATATAAATTAATGGGAAGATCCAATATCAAACAAGAAAAAATATAGAATAAATGTGATCAAGAATTTACCTCAAACAATTGATGGTACCTCCCCACCATCATCTTGGTCTTGGTACATTGTATAAAACCTACTTTCCTTAACTCCACGGTCCTTCCCCTAAGTAACATAACTCTCACGGGTCATCAAAGTTTGTGGGGCCCAAGTCTGCTGCTGAGGACCCTGACCAGATCTCTGGTTCATAGTACATGAATTCCCCACACTCCTACAAGAACCTGTCTGCAATAACCTTGAACATAACTACTGAAGATTCCCCATCATACCACATCAATGAAACTTGATCTATACTCCTAGAAAAAATGTTCAATAGTTCACACTCATTTCATAGTTGAAACAGTAAGGGCCTCCTACTCCTACATAGGGGGATAATGAAAAATTTCTCTGATTTGATTTCCTAATACCACCCTAATGTAACTCCTCAATATTTCTATTCTTACTACCAAAATATTCCCCCACTATAACACTAGAAGGTTCACCAGATAATACACTAATTGTTGGAAAAAGACCTATAACTTTTCCCTTCTCTGAATTTTTTTTGATCACTATGGCATTGCAAAGAACCTCCAGACATGAAATAAAGTCAAATATCCTAAATTGAAACCTTAGTTCAAGATGTAGTCCAATCTCAAACTTTTTGGCTTTCTATGCCTCATTCACAGCCAAGAGTGAAGCAAAGTGAGGAAAATCCATGAAATGAGAAGAGTAGGAAGACATTAACATCATCCCCTACTGAAGCTCCATAAAATCCTATAAAAAAATAAATATTCAGCGTGCCCAAGAGTAACTCTTCAATGAATAGATCCTTGAAGGTCACCCATATAAGACCCTTATGTATTAATTCTTGGTTCATAACACCCTACCACCTCCTGATGGGTCCTTGAAGCACAAAGATAGCTATATTTACCCAAAAACCCTTTGGAATCTCCACTATATCAAATATCCCCTCAATAACATCAATCCACTCATTAGTATCCTAAGGGTCTCCAGTGCCCTAGAAGTATGAATGATTATAGAGTTGGAAGTACCTGGAATAATCAATGATTTTCTTTGGAACTCCTATCCATTGAATAGACACTACATGGAAAACTTTTGGCTATAGTGGTTATACCACCAGAACCACTAGAATATCAATATGAGCATGATAAGTTGCATCCTCATGTACATCTGGTGGTGGAACAAGGGTATTCTCCCTTGAGGGAGAATTTTGACCCACTTCTCTCAGGACTCCCCTCATATATCTTATAGGCAACAAGTTTTTAATTCCAAATGGATGCTCAGAACACCTAGAATATCTTACTTAAGATATCAACTCAAGAAGTTTATAGGAATAAAAAAGGGATTTTTATGGAATGCCTATACTATATGGTTACTTATAATGACAAGTCATAACCATCATAGTATTACCCAAGTCTCAATCCTGCTTCTACATACCTAAAAGTTATCCATAATCATATATACAACAACAAACATGCTTAAGTTAAAATAATAAAAATGCACATAGTATATCACAAAAGCACATGAACATATCAAGATATATAATTGAATGAACCACTGCACATAAAAACCAACACACACACACACACACATAATGTGATCCTACGTTCCAAGTCATGATGCATGAACACACCAAAATCCCATAAACTATAACTACACAACATACTTGGGATCAAAATGAAACCATAAATTCACAACTATAAAATCAATTCCATCACCGATAACTTAGATGTCTGTCACATAAGAGCTGGATAGGTACTGTCACGACCCGTCCCGGTGGGGCCCGAGCCACAACTCCCCAAGCCCGCCTCCAATAGGCCAGGGGCTAGTGACTAGCACCGAGTAGGCATGCTACTAACATGGGAGGCATTTCCTATAAAACTGTACACACGAACACACATTTTCAAGCCCAAAAAGATGAAAAGTAAAAGCTACTAAAAGGAAAAGATACATGAATACACTAAAACCCAACCACAGAGTACGACAGGGAAGTAAAGTACAGTAAAGCAAAACCCAGGGCCAAAAGTACAAGCCCACCAAAAGAAAGTCTGTAACAAAGTCCAACCTATAAGAAAGGTGCTAGGACTGTAGTCTATAGCCGTAGGAACACACCTCGGCCTGTCTGATCTCACTGAACTCCGTCCGGTCCTGGTCCGCCTAGAATCCTGTCAAAGGTTCACTCGTCTGCACAAGACATGACACGTGCAGGAAAAGCCCATGTAGGGGTGAGTATAAAAATACCCAGTTGGACACCCTAAAAACCACAAAGGAAAATACCACAAAGAAAGGTAAAGTCATATCTACACAGTATATGTCTACCGAACATATAAAAAGAATATCCAGATATACTCATACAAAAGTGACCATCGTGAAACCACCACTAAGATCCATCTTGAAGATTTCACTAAGCATATCATCGGGAGAACACACTCCTAGGTCTGAAGAGAGAGACACAAAGTACTCGTTCTGGGAGAAAACACTTCAAAAGTACCTTGGGAACAAGATGCTCAGATGAGGATCACAGTCAAGTCATGGGGTGATTCTGACAACTCAGTCTGAGCTAATCCGCTAAGCAGAGGATCATCACCTGGGTAAAGTTGGTCACGTCGATACCAAGAACTCTACCTTGGGTTCTAGGAATGAATAGAGGATCTGGATCTAAGTCTCACAGAGGGGATTCCAATAAATCTATTTAGGGAGGTCTGCTGAAGGGATCATACCCCTGTATAAAGGAGTTGATACCAGAACCTTCAGGGGATTACCAAGGGTACGAACCCTAAGAACTAGTCCAAGTCACAGAAGGCAAGTGGCTCAAGCCAAGAAGAAAAAGTTACACGACCTGTAGTATGGTTACACGCCGTGTTCCTTGACCCCGGGAACTACCCGTGTGAACAGCCCGTGTCCTTCGTTCTATCCATGAAAAACCAAACTACACAGCGTGTAGAAAAGGTACATGCCGTGTTCCTTGACCCCGGGTGCTGTCTGTGTAACCGGACCGTGTCAATCAGCTTGTCGAAAGAAAATACATGACATGTAGAAGAAAACACACACCGTGTTCGAGCACCTAGGCTCACTCCATGTATGCTGGACATGTGCCCATACACGGTCTCTGCCCGTGTCTGTGTCGCCTGCCCATGTACCAGTACACGGGGTACCCTGTGTATCTGATCGGGTCTGGCCGGGGTGGGGTATACACGGCGTGTCCATGGCCGTGTATCCTGCCCGTGTCCGTGTACTCCCGGAGTACACGCCGGGTAAACCTACCGACAAAAACACGTAGTGTATCCCATACTACACGGCGTGTAGTCGGGAAAATTCTGGAAACCGCGTCTTCCTCCACACGCCTTGGCTGATTCTATGGATCTCGATTCGGTTGTCCGTTCGCCACGAAACTCCATATACCGGGTCGCCTCGTCTTTGTGAAGCTGAATGCGTGGGTTTCAGGCCTTCAATCAGCTACAAATTCCGATTCCACCCATCTGAGTGGAAAGCATCCGAAGAACGATTTCTTCCGATCCGCTTCAATCCGTCTGCCGAAACCATCGTCGCACCTCCGCAAGACCACTGCAGTGTTGATCCTTCAATTTGGGATCGTTGCGTCACAGAACGGATGTGCAACGATCCGTTGTTCATCGCCACACGAAGAACGCGAAGAATGCTCATGAAGAACATGATAATTTGGGGGAGAACACATAGCAAATCGATAGGGAAGAACCTCGATCGATGTTCGTGTCGATCTTCATTCTTCACCGTTATAAGGTTGAACGAAACCAAACAAAAATCAAGAATCAATTCCCCACAAATCCTCAAAAAATCCCATCCCACAAGAACGATCGATCCACGGGCTAATCTATTCATGGATTAGTCCGCGTTCATCATGGAAATCAAAAACGGGGAATGAGAAATCAAAATCAACATCCTACCTGGATTCGCTGCGTTTTCTGGTGAAGATCCACTCACCGCGTCGTTGTTGCCGTCAAAATCCGTCAAGAACGTCGCCGCTGTGTTGGGGGTTTCCTCCAGAGCTTTCCCAGAGCCTCCAGAGAATTTCAGGGTTATGGGGATTGTAACCCTGATTCCCCTGCGAAATATCTATTTAAAATATAAGAGATATTTGACGTAACAATCTTTAATAAAACATTTTAATTAAATATTTTATTACGGTTACGTCCCAAAAACCATATTTCACCACCGACCCATGCCGGCCAAAGTTAGGCCTCATCTAAGGTAAAATCGCTGTTCTGAATGCTACGGTGCCCTCAGATTTCTGATCTGAGCACCCGTTTGAGAGTTATTCCATTTTTTCAGTAAAAATGCACACGTGCGTAATTTAATTATTAAATAAAATTCAAACACTTATTCCGGGCTCACTGGGCCTCGTAACTGCACACCGTCTTAGAGCCTGGTCTCGAAATAATTCCTATATAATATTAAAATAATACATGAAAAAATCCAGGACATTACATCACACCCACCTTAGGGATTTTACATCCCCGAAAATCTAAAACAAGGGCTACTCAAAAAGATGTGGGTACTGCACGCGAATCTGAGCCTCCCGCTCCCACGTGCTCTCCTGGAGATTCCCATGCTACCACCAGACACGCACTAAGGGAATAGCTCATCCATGAAAGTTCTTCTCCTGCCGATCCTCGATCTCCACTAGGTACTCAGCAAAGGTCGCTCCATTGTCGATGTCCAGCTTGCCCCAATCGATGACGTGCGATGGATCATGCACGTACCTCCGTAGCTGCGACACATGGAAGACGTTGTGTACTCGGTCCATCTGAGGAGGTAGATCCAAGAAATATGCCACCTCGCCAACTCTACTCAAAATCTGAAAAGGTCCATCAAACCTCAGAGATAGCTTGCCGCCTCAGCCAAATCTCCATAATCCCCGTCGAGGTGAGACCCAAAGAAACACATGGTATCCTTCCTTGAACTCCAAGGGCCTCCGTCTCCGATCTACATAAGACTTTTTCCGACTCTGTGTAGTCTTCATCTGCTCCTGGATGACCTGCACCTTCTCTATAGTAGCTCTCACCATCTCTGGGCCCATGTGTGTTGACTCTCCTAGGTCAGTCCAGGAAAGTGGTGACCTGCAAGGTCGCCCGTATAGAGCATCGAATGGTTCCATACCAATAGTGTAATGATAACTGTTGTTATATGAAAATTCCACCAGTGGTAGGTTATCCTCCCAGATACGACCTAAGTCAAGTATGCAAGCTCGTAGCATATCCTCCAGGACCTGGATGGTCTGCTCTATCTGACCATCAGTCTGGGGATAAAACGCTGTGCTCAAGTGTAACTGAGTCCCAAAAGCTTCCTGCAATCCCTTCCATAACCAGGATGTGAAATGAGCATCACGATCTGAGACGATCGTGGATGGTACTCCATGAAGGAGAACAATCTCCTGCACGTAGAGGCGTCCCATGCTCTCTACCGAACTCTGTTCCCGTATGTCTAGGAAGTGGGCCGACTTGGTGAGTCGATCAACGATCACCTAGATGGAATCATGTCCCCTGGACGTACGTGGTAAACCCATCACAAATTCCATGGATATTCCATCCCACTTCCACTCTGGTACCTCAAGGGGCTGAGTCAAACCTGCTGGAACCTGGTGCTCAGCCTTTACTTGCTGACAAGTAAGGCACCGAGAAACAAACTCTGCCACATTCTTCTTCATCCCTGGCCACCAAAACTGACGTCGGAGGTCCTGGTACATCTTTGCCACGCCGGGATGCACCGCCAAAGGGGATGTATGGAACTACCTAATAACCTCCTCCCACAACATCACTGGTACCACTGTGTGCCCTCTGAAAAGGACAACATGCTCTCCACCTTCTGAAAATCCATCAGTAGCATCACCTGTGGATATATGAGCACGTAGAGTCTCACAGCTAGCATCCTCACGCTGTGCTTCCCTGACTCACTGTAAGAGTGGAGGGGTAACTACCATCGACTGAAGGAAAGCTCCCTCATCTCCATCCATGAAGGACAACTGCAAATAGGTCAACTGCCTTGTCGCCTCATCCAGCAACTGCAAACTAGATTTCCTACTAAGAGCATCTACCACCACGTTCCCCTTCCCAAGAGTATAAACGATCTCAAATTCGTAATCTTGGAGGAACTCAAGCCATCGCATTTGTCTCAAATTCAGATCCTTATGAGAAAATATATATCCGAGACTCTGGTGATCAGAGTAGACGGTAAACCATTCGCCCATCAGGTAGTGCTGCCACATCTTCAAAGCGAAGAATACCACTACCAACTCGAGATCATGGGTCGCATAGTTCTACTCATGTGGCCTCAACTGACGTGAGCCATAGGCAATCACCGCTTGGCTCTTCATCAGGACACAACCAAGCCCAGTTCCTGATGCGTTGCAGAACACTACGTACTCAACACCCTCCTCTGGTAATCTCAAGATCGGGGAACTCGTCAGACTCTGTCTCAACTGCTGGAAATCCTGCTGTCACCTCTCAGTCCACACGAAAGGATATCCCTTTCGGGTCAAAGATCTCACGGGTGCTGCAATCCTGGAGAAATCATGGATGAATCTCCAATAGTATCCCTCCAACCCAAGGAAACTCCGCACCTCCGTCACGCTCCGGGGTGGCTCCCATACTAGCACTACCTCCACCTTTGCTGGGTCCACTGCTACACCATCTTCTGAGATAACGTGCCCCAGAAAGTGGACATCCTATAACCAGAACTGACACTTTGAGAGTTTCCCATACAACTGGTGCTCTCAGAGTGTGTCCAAAACCATCCTTAGGTGTCTCGTGTGCTCCTCCTCAAACGCATAGTACATAAGGATGTCATTGATGAAGACCACTACAAACCGGTCTAGATAGGGCTGAAAGATCCGGTTCATGAGTCCTATGAACACTGCCGGGGCATTTGTCACGCCGAAGGGCATCACCAAGTACTCATAGTGACCGTAGAGACATCTGAAAGTCGTCTTCGGTATATCCTCCTCCCGTACTCACAACTGGCGATAGCCTGATCGTATATTAACCTTCGAGAACCATCGTTCCTCTCTCAACTGGTCGAAGAGGTCATCGATCCTCGGTAGTGGATATTGGTTCTTCACGATCACCTGATTTAAGCGTCGGTAATCCACACATAGGCTCAAGCTCCCGTCCGCCTTCTTGGCAAACAACACTAGGGCCACCCAGGGTGAAACACTGGGTCTCACAAAGCCCTTCTTCTGCAAGTCGTCCAGTTGCATCCTCAGCTCACGAAGCTCTGCAGGAGCCATCCGATAAGCTGATGCTGATATCAGGGTCGTCCCGAGTTGCAAATCAATGCAGAAATCTATCTCTCAATGGGGAGGTAACCCGGGGAAATCCTCCGGAAAGACGTCCTCATACTCAGCCACCACTTCTAGAAACTGGAAACTTGTAACATCTGCCGTTCCAAGGGCTAGGATATCCATCTGGTGTGAAATCAGCTGTGCCCTCCTATGCACGAGTCTATCCTCTGCTGCCTAGGTCTCTCTTTCACCAACAAAAGAGAACCTCGTTCCATCACTGCGGACACACCGCACCCTTCACCTAAAACAATCAATCTGGGCATGAACTGTGGATAACCAATCCATGCCAAGAATGAAATCGTAAGGCCTCGACGCTACCACCAATAGATTCCAACCGAAACTCTCGCCTATAAGGGTCAGGTCACACTGCCTGCAAAGGTGTGTGATCTCTGAATCTTCTCCAGTCAGTGTTTCTAAGCGTAAGGGTCGAGTCAACGGCTCAACTGGAATATCAAGGTCTTGAACAAGATAAGAATCCAGAAAGGAATGACTAGAACATGTGTCTATCAATACGACAACCAAAGTAGAAAATACACAGATAGTACCTCTAATCATTCCGGGAGTACCTGGGTTATAAGCCTCTGCCGCCTGCAGCTGTCCCTGCCTCTGTCCACCAGCTCCCTGAGCCTGGGGTGGACCTCCAGGGGGTGGTGGTGGTAAAGGGTCAAAACGCCGACAACCTACAAATGCTCTCCCATATCCTTTGCCACATCTGCTACCTCGCGGATCTTCCTGCTCTACATGTTGCCTCTACCTCTGTGGTCCATCCACTGCTCCCGTGTCAGTAGTATGGCGGGTCGGACAATCTCGAGCGAGATATCCCATGCCGTCACATGAGTAACATCACCTCTCTCGAGGCTGGCTGGAAGCTCCCTATGAACCATGTACGGTTGATCCCCTATCCTGGGATCTCCTCTGGAAATGCCTCCCATGCCTGGGTCCCTGACATCGACTCCCTGCCGCCGAGGTCTCTGCTCCAGCTCGCCCACTACTGACAACTGTCGGCTGTCCCTGATCCGCCAGGAAGCTATCGACCACCAAAGCCTGCTCGAGCACCCCATCATAAGTAGGAATGCTCATAGGGATGATTCTAGCTTGGATATCTCTGCGCAAGTACCGCTCAAAAGTACGAGCTCAAAAGTACTGATCTCTGACCATATACATCGATTACCACGAGAGGTCGGTAAACCTCGATGAATAGTCAGCCACCGACATGGTTCCCTGCTGAAGCTGAAGAAGCTCCTGTATACGTACTGCTCTCAGGGTAACTGGTGAAAACTCCTCTCTGAAGAGATTCTCAAACTCTGACCATGCAAGAGTCGCCTCGTCGTGAGTCTGGATGACCAAACTCCACCATCGCCCTGCCGAGCCTTGCAGAAGGCTCGCTGCCAAGATCACCATCTGGTCTGCTGGTGTCCTGACCAAATGAAAGACTCTGGTCACTGCTTCAAGCCAGTCCTCTGCTGCCTGAGGGTCAGGCTCACCTCGAAACCTAAGGGGTCTCTGTCTTTGAAACTCGTGGAGTGCGCTCAGCCTGCGCTCCTCCTCCACTGGTACAGCGGGCGCTAAACACTGCCCCACAGGTGGTGGAACAACTGGCATGCAACCTGGTGGTAGAACTGGGGGATCTGGTCCCTGTATCAAAGCTTTATCACTGAGGGGGTCATCCTCGTGGTCGATCTGCTGGATCCTAGCGAGTACGAGTCGCGGAGGCATCTTGTTTAAGAAACAAGATGTATCACAATCAGTGAGTATATCTGGAGAGCTGACTCAAGAAGGACATGGAAACCACAACCCATTCCTATATGATGTATGTACCATTATTTCCCCCCATGCAACTAATGTTTTCATGTTCTGAGTTGAAAAGAAAGTTATCAGAGTCCTGGTGTATGGATACGTCTGTCGCCGTACCAACACTAGGGTCCCTATCCTGAGAGCTGAACTCAAAACACTTAACACTGTTGCCCCAAACCAACTCACAGACTCTCGGTCCTAAGGTAGAACCGACCACCTCTGATACCACTCTGTCACGACCCGTCCTAGTGGGGCCCGAGCCGCAACTCCCCAAGCCCGCCTCCAATAGGCCAGGGGCTGGTGACTAGCACCGAGTAGGCATGCTACTAACATGGTAGGCATTGACTATAAACCTGTACACACGCAAACACATTTTCAAGCCCACAAAGCTGAAAAGTAAAAGCTACTAAAAGGAAAATATGCATGCATACACTAAAACCCAACCACAGAGTACAACAGGGAAGTAAAGTAAAGTAAAGAAAAACCCAGGTCAAAAAGTACAATCCCACCAAAAGAAAGTCTGTAACAAAGTCCAACCTGTAAGAAAGGTGCTGGGACTGCAGTCTGTAGCCGTAGGAACACACCTCAACCTGTCTGATCTCACTGAACTCCATCTGGTCCTGGTCCACCTAGAATCCTGTCAAAGGTTCACTCGTCTGCACAAGACACGACACGTGCGGGAAAAGCCCGTGCAGGGGTGAGTATAACAATACCTAGTAGGACACCCCGAAAACCACAAAGGAAAATACGACAAAGAAAGGTAAAGTCATCTCTACACAGTATATGTCTGCCGAACATATAACAAGAATATCCAGATATACTCATACACAAGTGACCATTGCGAAACCACCACTAAGATTCAGCTCGAAGATTTCACTAAGCATACCATCGGGAGAACACACTCCTAGGTCTGAAGAGAGAGACACTAAGTACTCGTTTCGGGAGAACACACTCCACAAGTACCTTGGGAACAACATGCTCAGATGAGGATCACATCCAAGTCATGGGGTGATTCCGAAAACTCAGTCTGAGCTAATCCTCTAAGCAGAGGATCGGCGCCCGGGTAAAGTTGGTCATGTCGATACCAAGAACTCTACCTAGGGTTCTAGGAATGAATAGAGGATCCAGCTCTAAGTCTCACAGAAAGTATTCCAACAACTCTATTCAGGGAGGTCTACTGAATGGATCATACCCCTGTATAAAGGAGTTGATACCAGAACCTTCAGGGGATTACCAAGGGTACGAACCCTAAGAACTAGTCCAAGTCACAGAAGGAAAGTGGCTCAAGCCATGAAGAAAAAGTTACATGGAATGTAGTATGGTTACACACCGTGTTCCTTGACCCCGGGAACTGCCCGTGTGAACAGCCCGTGTCCTTCGTTCACGCCATGAAAAACCAAACTACACAGCGTGTAGAAAAGGTACACGCCATGTTCCTTGACCCCGGGTGCTGCCCGTGTAACCGGCCCGTGTCACTCGGCTTGTCGAAAGCAACTAAATGGCGTGTAGAATAAAACACATGCCGTGTTCGAACGCCTGGGCTCGCTCCGTGTACGCTGGCCATGTGCTCGTACACAGTCTCTGCCCATGTCCGTGTCGCCTGCCCGTGTACCAGTACACGGGGTACCCCGTGTATCGGACCGGGTCTGGCTGGGAAGGGGTATACACGACGTGTCCGTGGCCGTGTATCCTGCCAGTGTCTGTGTACTCCCGGATTATACAACGGGTAACCCTACCTACAAACACACGCCATGTAGCCCATGCTACACGGCGTGTAGTCGGGAAAATTCCAAAAACCGCGTCTTCCTCCACGCGCCTCGGCCGATTCTCCGGATCTCAATTCGGTCGTCCGTTCGCCATGAAACTCCAGATACCGGGTTGCCTCATCTCTGTGAAGCCGAATCCGTGGGTTTAGGGCCTCCGATCGGCTCTGAAATCCAATTCCATCCATTCGAGCAGAAATCGTCCAAAGAACAATTTCTTCTGATCCGCTTCAATCCGTCCGCCGAAACCGTCATTGCACCTCCACAAGACCACTGCGGTGTTGATCCTTCAATTTGGGATCGTTGCGTCGCAGAACGGATGCGCAACGATCCGTTGTTCATCGCCCCTCGAAGAATGCGAAGAACGCTCACGAAGAACATGAGAATTTGGGGGAGAACACACAGCAAATCGAGAGGGAAGAACCTCGATCGATGTTCGTTTCGATCTTGGTTCATCACCATTAGAAGGTTGAACGAAACCAAACAAAAATCAATAATCAATTCCCCACAAATCCCCACAAAATCCCATCCTGATAGAACGATCGATCCGGTGGCTAATCTGTTCGTGGATTAGTCTACGTTCGTCGTGGAAATCAAAAATGGGGAATGGGAAATCAAAATCAACATCATACCTGGATTCACTGCATTTGCCGGCAAATATCCTCTCACCGCTTTGTCATCGCCGTCGAAATCTGTCAAGAACGTCGCCGCCGCGTTGGGGGTTTCCTCCAGAGCTTTTCGAGAGCCTCCAGAGAATTTTAGGGTTATGGGGATTGTAACCCTGATTCCCCTACGAAATATCTATTTAAAAGATAGGAGATATTTTACGTAACAAGATTTAATAAAACATTTTAATTAAATATTTTATTACGGTTACGTCCCAAAAACCAGATTTCACCACCAACCCACGCCGGACAAAGTTAGGCCTCGCCCAAGGTAAAATCGTTGTTCTGAATGCTACGGTGCCCTCGGATTTCTGATCTGAGCGCCCGTTTGGGATTTATTCCACTATTTTAGGAAAACTGCACGCACATGTAATTTAATTATTAAATTAAATTCAGACACTTGTTCCGGCCTCACTGGGCCTCAGAACTGCACGTCGTCTCAGAGCCTGGTCTCAAAATAATTTCCATATAATATTAAAATAATACATGGAAAAATCCGGGACATTACAGGTACTCACATAACCCCCTAAATAATTTCCAAACATCTTAAATCTTTTCCAAATTTCCCCAAACATATTCAAGAAGAAAAGAAAAGGAAAATCTCCCTCTGATATCACTTTGTAACACCTCAGCTAGAATCACCTGGTCTAAACTAGATTTCCACATGGCCTCATGTGTGCCTCCCCATACATAAGAGTTTGTTGACTATTAGTGAGGGTCTAAAAGATACAATGGCGATACTATACCCTTAGTATCAATCCACAAATTAAAATAATACCTGTAAAAGAGTAATAACTCAATAGGGAACAATATAACTAAGTATAAACAATGCTATAACCAATGATAAGTCAGGTATCAAAAAATCACACAAGTAACAACCAAGGACCCCTAATGTGGCGGGTCAAACCAAAGTATAAGTATAGAAACTTAAAAATAAATAATAATGCCACAACATCACTCTAGAGTCTACCCCAACACCTGCACTGACCACCAAGATCCACCTCCTCAGATCCCTATCACTGGGCCCTTTCCCTTTCTTGTATCCCAAATCATGAACTCTACACACACATCTATATATCCATTTTGTGTGCAAGTATAAACCAAGTAAGACACCACCAATGCATCCTTAACAAAATTTCACACGAATAAGAGGTTTATTACATGATAATAAGTAAATTCACAAGAAAAAAAATCAATCACGAATTGAGAAATTATGCTCTAACCAAACTTTCACAAACCTTGACCGTACCTACTTTGACTCCATGCCATAAGGAAAGTGAGATTTCCTAGCCAAGATCAATGTATCACTGAGATGGTGAGGGGGTAAATCAATGATATATTTTTTCCTTCTATGTTTCATTTCTATTGAAACTACATTCCCCTCCTTTTAAAGAGTTATCACCTTACTGAAACAAAGAAATCACACATCTATAAGAACATAAGAATTTAAAAGGTTCACTACTCAACAAGCATAGATACATCCTTAGTATGATTTGGAAACAATCCAATACCACACAATCCACTAGAAAACAATCCTTTTATATGGAATCCAACGATTAGGATATTCCCATACACTCGTGTAGAACTATGTTCAATATAACCGTGCATATGATTCAAATAGAATAAAATTATGTAATACAATTATTGTTCTTCCTGATAAAATTTAAAAAAAGTATAATATTTTAAAAAAATTATTCACTTTCTTACCCAGGAGTAGGTAAGAACTTCCTAGACTTCGTAATGATACTCAATCTGATAACCTAGTTAGATTCCCAATTCTAATTACTCATTCCAATAATATAGATTTTACATAATACAACTAATTTTTTTTGAACTAATTCTATCTTAGTATGGAAATCCCAATCCGATTCCCAGTCTGATGATCCAGCCCGATACAATGATTAGATGAATATGATCTTCTCTCTTCTCCTTTACTTCTTCTATCCGGCAATCTTCCTCTGGTATTTTCAATTTGGAAACTCCTTATCTTTAGAAAAATTTAGTGCTTCACCTTATCTATTGAAAATTAAATATGCCAGGAAAGTATAAAGTACTCCCAATATTTATAGAAAACCCAAAAGTGTTTTGGGAAAGATTCTAAAAATATTTCCCGCTCAACCAAATTTCCCAAAATCCTCAAATTACCTTAAATTTTAGATGAAACTTTGACTTATTCAGTGATTTTCAACACTTATTGAATCTTATAGAATCTTTTATTGACTCTGAATCACTACAGACTTCTTAACATTATGTAGTTTGATTTTGATTATGATCTCTAGTACAATTTTTTCATTACAAAGCTCCACACCAATTGAAAGACTAATATACCCATTACTATTTCTTCATTAAGATGAAGAAAATAGATTCATTAATAAATTTCTCCGCAAAAAATGTAAATATGTAAAAAACATGCCATCTCATTATGATGCTCTGTACCAATTGATAAAAACAAATGCAAACATATCCTTCAAACTTAAAGCTCCCCTTGACAACAATTTTTTATCTCCTTCAAACTATTCAAGAAATATTCCCATCCCCTTTTAAAATACTTGTAAAAATATTTAAACAAGATTCTTCTTCTTCTTTTCTTTAGTCCAATGTATCTATGTATGATAGAGATATTAATGTGAGCCTGTGTCTTATGTATTAGTCTCTTCTTCCCTATAATTCATTGGAGTCAAATTCAATCCAATGGATCTTGACCTAAAAGTAAATTTATCAGAGAAACAAATAATTTTGATGAAAATGGTTGACTTCATTATTGACCGGTCTCTGACTTTATTTTCATGAATCAGTATAGAAAAATACACTCTATTTTAATTTTCATTGGTCTCAATAACTCCCTAATGAGACAAAATTATACCTCCGATGATCGGTGGAACACCATATCCAATGGACCGGTATCAGCAACTTTGACTTAAAAAACTTCTTTCCTTTTATAATTATGATACCAATGAACTTACTTTTCTAAATATTTGTTTCTTTTGGATTATTGGTCCAACTAAAAACCAATATCTTCATATTTTCACCTTTTCAACAAACTTCATGGCCTTCAAACAATTGTGTGTCTTGTGTTCTCACACCGATGATCTGAGACCAGAATGGTTTGTCTTCCAAAACTTTCTTCTTATTCACACTCAGCTTGTATCACTACGTCCTTCATGAATTTGAATATGTTGAATATTGGATTCAACATTTTCTGACTTTCATTAGGAAGTAATATAACTTCAATTAATTTCAATAGCTTCTTTATTTCCAACCAAGTCTAAATACGTTTGGTAGCACAATATCTCTCTCTTTCCATAATAAATCTTACACCACAAGTTTCTCAGCTGACTTACAATTTGTGAGAATTAAAAAATAGAAAAGAATAATCATATTTATATCAGATTCATTAAGACTCTTATTCTTCACCTCATTATGATATTCCTTCATTCTGGACCCAAGGTGAGCTCGATGATTCTTTTCCTCTAGAAAAATTCTTCTCAATCTGATGGAATTTATTAAGCATGTGAGTGTGATGTTATGAATATGATGGTTAGTATGATCATTCAAAAAATTAAAAAGTGAATTGATTTTTTTCCTTTGAAAAAAAAAGACAACACTTGTAAACAAACTTCTTTTAGCTTCCAGAAACATATTCTTGGAAATTTGGTCCCAAAAATCTCCATGTTGGATTTTTCTATCAAACAAGATTTATAAATCAATAAACTTTGTAACCTCAAGATATGGATTAATTACAAACTAAATGAAAATTAAATTTTTATTTCAAAATCAATTTTGAGGAAAAAGTGGGAAACCAAAATGGAATCAAAGACATAAAACACAATAATGCCTCCACAGCCCAATATTATAAGACTAAAATAGTCCAATTCAAGGCCAAGGAAAAGACCCACCTCAGTAACAAAAAAATTATGATCAAAATCCACCTTCCCATCACTGATTGTATAGATATCTTGTACATGGATGCATAGGCCCGATACTGATGGAAAATGCCATACCCTCTCAAAACATCCAATTCCAGATAGCGATGTTAAGAAGAACAATCCCTGCTCTGAACCTCTTTTAGAGAAGTCCCATGAAAGTGAACCGAAAGCAATGTCCCAAGTATTACTTATCAACAATTATAAGCCTATGCGAGATAACTCATTGTAGGAAACAAGAATAATTGATAGAAAAACCATGTTGTACAAAAGTAGAGACTCATGAAACTTATTCACCTTTCACTTCTTCAATTTCCTAAAAAAAAAAGTTTCCTACAACCATTCCAACAAATATTTTTAATAGTTCACACAAATACATTTTGGATTCAAAACTTAACCAAAACTCCCCCTATTTACATGATTCCTCAATGAATATATTTATGAAACAATTATCCCCCTTTTACAACACTATCCAAAGAAAATATGAGATAGGGGAAAAAAACAAATACCTCAATATTGATGAGAAGGATGTTGGACTCCCATGTTCAATCTCAATTTATAAAAATATTCCTTCAGTAAAGGTTTTGTGAAAATTTCAACAAATTGTTTAGATGTAAGAATATACTCTAGATTAAATTCATTATTCTCCACTTTCTCTTTGATTAAATGATATTTGATATCAATATGTTTTGAATGATAATTTTTTACTGGATTCTTTGTAAGGTTGATTTCACTTTGATTATCACATCCCAAGAGAAAGGGCAACCTTTATTTAATAAGTAAGTCTCTTAATTGACTTTTCATCCACATAAGTTGAGTATCATCTTGAGTGGAAACAACATACCTCGATTCATTCATTCTAATATTTACTGAATTTTGTTTCTTTGTATGCTAAATAACACAAATTTTCCCTAGAAAGAAAACTCCACTAGATGTGGATCTTCTATCATCAACATTTCCTTCCCAACCAGCATTTGAATACCCAAAAAAGTAAATACTTTCTGAACCATCATATTTGATTCAGAATTTTTTTGTGCCTTCGATATATCTGAAAATTATTTTTCCATCCATTAGATGTGATTATTTTGGAGCACACTAAAATCTTCCACATAAGGTAAAAATATAAAAAATGTCAGGTCTTGAGGCAGTCAAATATAAAAAACTTCTAATCAGCTTCCAAAACTCTTTAGGATCAACTTCTTTGCCTTCTCTATCATTAAGAAACTTGGTTCCCATTGAAATTGGCATAGAAACTAGTTTTGAATTTTCCATACTGAACTTCTTAAGAAGTTCCTTAACATACTTCTCTTGAGAAAGAAAAATGTGTTTCTTATTTTGTAATATTTTTAACCCAATAAAGTATTTCATTTCCCCATGAATGTAAATCTAAAAAAACTTTTTAATCTCTTTAGTAAATCTTTCACAAGTTATTTCATAATTACCAGTAAATATAATTCCATGAATATAAACAATTATGATGAGGGAAAACTCCATACTTTCTTTGATGTAACTATTATTATCAACTACTCCTTTCTTAAAACTCATATTCCTCAAGAAAGTATCCAATTTGGAATACCATGCCCTTGGAGCTTGTTTTAGTCCACAAAAGGATTTATTCAACTTACACACATAAATTTCATATTTCCCAATAAAAAAGACATATGGTTGTTGAATGTAAACTTTCTCATCAAGATCACCATTCAAAAATGTTGATTTCACATCCATCTGAAAATTTTTGTAACTTTGTTGTGCAGAAATAGAAAGAATTTTTTTATTGTTTATAACCTTTCCACTAGAAAACAATTCTCAACAATATCAATGAATTAAATATATGAGTATCCTTTTCATACTAATCTTACATTATTTCTTATCACTTCAGATTATTTATTCAGATCGTTCCAAAAAACCCATTTTGTACTAATAATTTTTTATTATCTAGCTTAGGTACTAGCTCCCAAGTGTCATTCTTTTCTATCTAATCCAGTGACTCATTCATATCCTAAACCCATTATAGATTCTCAAAATATTCATTCACATATTTAGGCTCAAATTTTGAATATAAGGAAGTTCATGTGACAACTTTTGATGTTCTTCTTATCTGAACCTTTTTATGTTGATCACCAATAATGTTCTGAGCCTTTACTTGCTTCCTTATCCTAGGGAGAGATTTTGGAGATTCTTTCTCATATCTTGAAACATATAAGTCTAATTATTCTTCTTGAGTAGTATTACCATTGTTAGTATACTTATCATAATTGTTAACAAAAATTATTTCATTTTATTCATCTTCCTTATCTGCATGAGTTTGATTATCTTCCTCAGCTTTTTCAATAACTTTAACATCAATAGAATCAAAAATTATTCTTGTTTCTTTGTTGAAAAATACGTATCCTCTTTTTCCTGGAGCATATACAAGAAAAATTCCATCTTCCTATCTCTTCTCAAACATTCCAAGGTTTCCACCTTTCTTATTTATGATTCATGGACTCCAAAAAACTCTTAAATGTTTCAAACTTGGAGTTTTTTCATAAAATTTTTAATATGGAGTCACATATGAACTTGGTCTTTAGAAACATCAGTTTTGAATATAAACAACAATGCTCATGGATTGCCTCTAAATGTAATGAGAGAGACCATGTTCAAGTAACATAGTTCACCCCATTTCCACCAAAATTTTATTTTTACTTTTAGAAACACCATTTTTTTAGGATTGTAAGGTGTACTGAACTCATTCTAAATTCCATGCTTCTCAAGATAACTTTCAAATTATTCATTTTTGTACTCACCACCATTATTAGTTTTCAACTTCTACACTGAATACTTACATTCCTTCTCATCTTTCCTCCTAAATCTTTTAATTTTTTTTGGATCATTTGACTTATGTTTCATATACATTACACAAGTAACACAAGTAAAGTCATCAATGAAAGTGATAAAGTACTTATCTCAATTAGGTGATTATTTTACCATTGGCCCATAGATATTGGAATGAATGAGTTTCATGGGTCATTTTGAACAAATATCAACTTTATTATGCATAGAATTTTTAATATTTTCCTTTTGAAAAATAGTGAAACATGAATATCTTCTTCTTGACATATTAGGAATACCATAGACACTATCTCTATTTGATAACTTGATCATGTTTCTCTAACACATGTGTCCCAGTATTTTATGTCGCAACTTATTTTCTTCCACCATGCCTAAGAAACAATAGTTTTTCATTTCAACAACTTGGAACAAGTTTCCTTTTAAATGTTATCCTCTTGTAACTATCTTTCCATCTTTATCGCTTTTAACAAAAAGCCCATATTTTTTGAAAATTACTTTGTTAAATTCATCAAAAAGTTGAGAAACACTTAGCAAGTTGTGTTTTATCCCATCAAAAAACAAATCTTTCTTGGATTCTAACTTTTCTTTACTAATGATAGCTAACCCAACACATTTTATTCTGAGAGATTCATCATCTTCAAATGTCACTGTTCCTTCTTTGTAGTCTTTCACATTTTTAAACATTTTTAAATATCATACAACATGAGAATAATTCCCACTATCCAAGATTCAGGTTCATTCTCCTTTTGTATCTTTAATAGTGGTTTCAATAACAAGATCCTTTCCCTTACCTTTATCCTTCTTCACATCCTAATTCTAAGAATTAACAAACTTTTGTTGTGCCGATAACAAACAAGAAATCTTTTTTCAAGATGTACAGGTTGTTCACATACTTCAAAAATAGTTTCCAAAGGTTGAAACCTATATTCAACTTTCACACCAACCTTCTCAATTTTCTTCCGATCAACATTCTCATACTTCTTCCTTTGAGGAGATTGACTCCCCCTAAAACTTCTCTCCTCCCTGTGATCATGTTTGGCTAGAACTTTAGTTTATAAATCTAGTATATACTCATAGTGATTTATCTCTGAGTTTTATTATTTAATTTTAAAACTATAACTCTCTCTGGATTATTGAATGTTGATTATTGATCAACTTTTGATATTCAAATTTTCTCCCATTTTGCATATTTTTCTCCTTCCATTATATAACCAATTTGTTTCTAATAATAGTGTTTTGATCATAGGGTGTGACTACTAATTCAATTAGAGTATGTGTAAAAATATGATTCTTACTATTTAAATTTCTCAATCCTTGATCGAGGATTTTGAGTACTGTGAGTGGTTATTTGTGTATTTGTACTCGGTGATTGTTGAGTATATTGACAAACTCATACTAAAAGGAAATTGGATATTCAGATTTTAGTAGAGTATTTTACCCTTTTTAACTTAATGAGATGCATGAATTTTTATCATTTTTCATGTGTTGATAGAGTTACTAATGTTCAAATCTTTTTAAAATGAATATGAGAGGATGGTCTATGAGGATTTATAGAATATGATACTTCTTTTATTTAGTCATTTCCAATGTTTTTTGTCTATCTTTACTCCTATCATTTATAGTATTAATAATTACCCTGGAAAATATTTAAAAAATAAAATAATAATAATAAAAAATGATGGAGAAACTCATAATTGGTAATATCATTGGGATAAAATATAGGGAACTTCTATACTGCAATAGTTAAAATAAAAAATTTGATTTAGGTTGAAAATGAATAAAAACCTCATAATTCACTCAGAATCCATAGAAAAATTCATACACATGTGATTATAATCAATCATGGTCTCATGGGACACACACACATACACATGAGATAAATATAAAATATGGGTCTCACAGGCTAAAAATTCACACACATGTGATCAATATCAATGATACAACTTTATACAAGGTCTCTACATGGTAATAAACTTCATAACTTAAGAGTGATGGTAACCAAATACCAATAATCACCACTCATAATTAGCCTCACATTCCAATTACCCAACGAGAATTTTTAGAATTAATATTTCTCAAGTTGGTGAAGAATCTAGAAGAAAAGGTGTTTGGAAAGTCAAGATTACACCAAAGAGATGTCTTCAACTTAGAACACACTGCCCTTTATCAATTTCTCACCATAGGATACATAGTTCATCCCTAGTCCATGACCATGACCCCTTACCAGGTGAAGGATGGAGAGAAAACCCAAAAATAAGGGGAAAAAAACAAATATAACTAAAGAGGAACACACTTAGAATCACTAAGAGTTGATCCTCTAATACTGGGAATGAAGCCAAGAGTTTGGGGGATGTAAGCGATCATGAAGATACCCTAGTGTCTCTAAGGTTCAAGAGGAAAGTATTGAAAAAGTTAGGGTTTGAGGGGAATTATTAATTTATATGAAATCTTAGAAAGAGGCGTCACAATGTAGTATATAGGGACACACTGAAATGGGTCCTAAATCAGTAAAAAATATGATGTAAAGGAGATGTCTATGATGCAATGTTTCCTGGTAAAAAACATGTCCTGAATCCATTCCATGGTCAATGGTGAGACCCTATAAACTAGGGAAAGGTACCATGATGAAATGTTCATCACCACATCTAAACCTCTATTCCCTCACAAGAACACTACCCTACAACCACCCTCCATGATACAATGATAATAAATTTGGATGAACTACCTGAACACAAAATTTTAAGCCTTCATGATACAACCAATGCTATACACCACAACTATGAAAATTCTAAAAGAACCATAAAAATTTACTTCCATGCCACATTTCTACAACCATGCTTCAAACACACCCTCCATGATGTAGAATATTCACTATACCATGGAATCCAATTCCACCTATAAAATCAGTACAACTTCCATATTTCTCCTTAGAAACTAACCTTAGGATATTCCTTAAAAAATGAACATCTCAAACTCAACATGATATAAAAATAAAAGACAATAATTAATCCGCAACCACCTTATAATTGTTAGGGTCTCACAAATCTCCCCCTCTAATGACTTCTCATCCTCAAGAAGTGCCTTTAGTGGTCATACCCGAACAACTTTATCCATTGAGATCGAACATCTGACTCCCACTACTACATATCCTATTGAATATTCCCATGTCCCCAAATGACTTAAAAAAGAGGTACCATATTTCCCCTCAACACTTTCTAACTCCACTATATAATTTGTACATGTATATTCACAAATGATGCAGCTAGTTCCAACTCAACATCCTCACTTTCAATCACATGTATAGGATAAAGATCATACATCTAAATCCGAGACACATGGAAGACTTCATGTATACCTCAATATCACGAATGAATGTCTAGTTGGTAATCCAATATTTTTACACATTCATTGATCTCAAATAGTCCCACAAATTATGACACCAACTTCTCTTGCCTTCCCAAATGGTGATTCCCCTACTGAGGTGACACCCACAAGAAAACCTGGTCACCCACATCGAACTCCAAATGTCATCAACTCAAATAAACATATGATCATTGTATAATTTTAGTGGTAACCAACCACTTCCTGATCAACTATTCCCTCTCAAAGGTCTCCTACACAATACTCATCCCAACAATAACTGCCTCTCCCACCTTGTTCCAACACAAAAGTGAGTGACACAAATGACCATAAAGAGCCTCAAAATATTCCATATAAATCGAATACTATAAAATATTACTGTAAAAAAACACTACTAAGTCTAGTTGATCAACCCATGCTCCAAAAATTTCTAGGAAACATGATCGAATCATATCCACCTTGATTCGGATTGTCCTCTATGACTGTCCATCATTTTACAGATGATACACCATACTCAGTTTTAACAGATACCCTAAAGCCTTCTACAACCCCTAAAAAAACCATGATGTAAAATGCATGTACCTATTCGATATTATATTAGAAGGAACCCAATACATTTGTACAATCTATGAGACATAAATCTTTCCCAACACATCTATTGAGTTAGTTTTTTAGATCAATAAGAAATGTGCCACTTTTATCAGCCGATCAACTATCGACCAAAAAATATCTCAACATATCAGGGTCCTATTAAAACCTATAAAAAATTCCATTATAACCTTGTATTACTTCCATACGGGAATATGAAGTGGCTAAAACAACCTTCCCATTCACTAATGCTTTTAATTTATCCTATGGCAGGTTAGGCAATGAGAGATGAAACCAATTATATCTCTCTTCATTCCCGAGCACTAAAAGTTTTGCCTAATATCCCAATACCTATTCATTGAACATGGGTTCACTATCCACTAAGTGAAATAAGAGTACCTCATCAGGTATTCCCTTATAAAATCATGGAATATAACTCTACCATGACCAAATATCACGTCATCACTATCCAATGATCATCTTGGAACTAATTCACTTCCCATCCACCATTCCCATACCACTAATAATTTAGGGTATAACTCCTAGAAAATCTTTACCCAATCAACTAATATTGACATGATAATCAAGGTAGAACAAGTCATCACCCCTCAAACCTTATATATATCCACCAACCATTCGTCTAACAAACTCATCTACCACCATTACAACTTTGAAGGTATCTCTCCAGGCTTCTATGTTTTCATATTGAGAGAATATACAATGAAATTACCTTTACCTAGAGCATAATCCATCTCAAAATAAAATATCTCACTAAATAGTTAATGGAAGTAAAACTTTAGGTCATAGATTACAACTTCCAACTCCAATTCATGCGTTGGGTAGTTCTATTAATGGGGTCATATTTGGAGAGACCCATTAGCTACTACCCGATTCCACTACATCAACACATCTCATAAACTAACACCTAAGAAATTATAATAAACTACTTTTCAAATACCAAAATCTAGAAATATTAGGATCGAAGATATCACTAATATCATTTTTATCTTCAAAAGGCCTTTTCACACAATTTAGTCCATCTAAACTTCACACCATTCTTTGTAATCCTAGTCATAAGCACTTTCAGGATGGGGAATTCTAGAATGAACTATCTGTAATATCCCATAAACCCAATGAATCTCCCTATCTCTAACACATTCCTAGGGTGTGCCTAAGACATCACAAACTCTACATTCTTTGGATCCATATAGATTCATGACTCAAATATTAAAATCCCAAGAAACCATACCACATGGATATAAAAATAAAACCTTGAGATCTTGGAATAGAGATAATGTTGTCGTAGTGTACTGAACACAATCTCCAGGTGTTTAGAATTAATTTCTAAGGATTGTTAGTATATGAGGATATAATCAAAAAACACAAAAACAAAGGAGTGAAGATATGTATGGAAGTTAATTAGATCTATGAACATAACTTGTGTATTTTTTAGCCTAAAATGCATGAAAATATACTCATACAATACATATCTAACCATGAATATTGTTTTGGGAATATATTTCTCTTTGACCTGAAGCTGGTGGTAGCCTGATCATAGGTTAATATTTTAGAACCAATGGGATCCCTGAAACTAATAAAACAAGACATAAATCCTAAAAAATAGGTCTCTATTATTCACAATCACCAATTTTAGCTTCTTTTAGTCTAGACCTAATTGAAGAATACCTTCCACCTTCACCACGAATAACATTGTAATGTGAAGTGCTTGGTCTGATAAAACCCTTCACCTCAAAATATTTTAGTTTCACTTTAAGTTCCTTCAACTAGGCTGATTCCATAA
The DNA here is from genome assembly GCA_963277665.1 of Viscum album. Classification (NCBI taxonomy): domain Eukaryota; kingdom Viridiplantae; phylum Streptophyta; class Magnoliopsida; order Santalales; family Viscaceae; genus Viscum; species Viscum album. The sequence continues at coordinate 1,424,436,581 of OY728161.1, forward strand.
AATATGAAAGAATAAATATAGGTTTCACTTCAAGCATAAGTTTGATATAAAATTCAATCCCTATATCACGAGGGAATCCTGCAAAAGTTTTAGGAAAGACATCTTGATAAAGGTTCACTATAGGAGGAAAAGAGGAGGGAGATATTTCTTGGTATACCATATGAACCATTCTAACTACCTATGCTGTAATAGCATCAAACTGACTTGGGTATAGACCCATTATACCTACCCCAACATCTCATTAACTAGTAAGAACACACTTCTCACCATTATTCATAGTGAAGGATACACACCTCCTGTAGTAGTCGATGTGCACCAGATAACTAGTCAACTTGTCCATACCAAAGATCACATCAAAGATAGTCATATCAAGAATCATGAAATCCCATATATGTCTATATACATCAATTACTATAGGATATTTTGTATTTTTTTGGATACAATCCAATTTCTTTCCTAATGGTGTATCAAGAAATTACAACTCAGAAGATAACTCAACCGACAGCTCAAGACCAACAACAACTTTTGTAGATATAAATGAATGGGAAGATACAATATCAAAAAAGGAAAAATATAGAATAGATGTGATCAAGAATTTACATCAAAGAATTGATGGTCCCTCTCCACCATCATCTTGGACATGGTCCATTTTATAAACTCTACATGCCTTAGCTCCATGAACCTACCCCTGAAGCACATAACTCTCCTGGGTCATTGAATTTTATGGGGCCTAAGTCTGATACTGAGGACCCTGACCAGATCCCTAGGTCATATTTCGTGACTTCCCCACCCTCATATGAGAACCCATCTAAAATGAACTTGAACACAAATACTAAAGATCCCACATCTTACCACATCAAAACCACTTTCTCTAAGGTTATAGATTTTTTTCCAATAGTTCCCACACATTCCATAGTTGAAACACCGAGGAACTCCTCCTTCTAGAGAGGGGGATGAGGAAAACATACTCTGCTTTTATTTCCTACTACCACCCTACTATAACTCCTCAACATTTCTATTCTTACTACCAAAAGTGGAACCCACTACAACACTAAAAGGTTCACCATCTAATCCACTAATAATTGGAATAAGACCAACAATTCTATCCTCCTCTAAAACTTTTTTGACCACCAAGGCCTTGCAAAGAACCTCTATATATGACATCTAGTTAAATATCCTAAATTGACACCTCAGTTATAGATGAAGGTCAATATCAAAATTTATATCTTTTTATGCATCATTACCAACCAAGAGTGAAGAAAAGTGAGGAAAATCCATGAAATTAGCAGAGTAAGTAGACACTGACGTCAACCCCTACTGAAGATCCATAAAATCCTATAAAAAATCAAGCTTTAGTATTCCCAGGAGTAACTATTTAATAAATAGATCCTTGAAGGTCACCCATATAAGACCCCCATGTCTTCTTTCCTAGTTCATAACACCCCACCACATCTTGATGGGTCCCTAAAGCATAAAAACAACCAGATTTTCCCATCAATCCTCTAGGGTATCCAATAGATCAAATATCCCATCGATGAAATCAATACAATTATTAGTATCCTGAGGGTATCCAATGAATTAGAAGGATGGATACTTTTAGAGTTGGAAGTCCCTATCATAATAGATGATTTTCCTAGGAACTCCTCTACCTTGAATAGACACTATATGGATTTTTTTGCCTATAGTGGTTCTACCACCTAAACCACTAGAAGAAGAATATGAGCATGCTATGTTGCATCCTACTATACATCTAGTGGTGGAATAAGGGTATTCTTCCTTGTAGTAACATTCTGACCCACTTCTATCGGCAGTCCCCTCATATATCTTTTAACAGGAAAGTATTTAATTCCAAATGGATGCATAGAACACCTAGAACAACTTACTTAAGATATCAAATCAATCATTTTATAGGAATACACAAGATATTTTTAAGGAATGCCTATCCTATAAAGTTACCTCTAATGATATGTCATAACCCTCGTAGTATTACCCAGGGCTCAAGATTGGTTCTATATACCTACATGTTAGTCACAATCATATATATAACAACATAAATTATCAAGTTAAAGTAATTCAAATTTACAGAGTATATCATAGAAGCATAATCACATATCAATATATTTAATTAAATGAACCACTACACATAGAAACCAACACACACACACACAAAATATGATCCTATGTGCCTAGTAATGATACATGAACATACCCAAATCAAATAAACTATAATAACACTACATTACATAGGATCTAAATGAAACCATAAAACCACAACTATAACAATAATTCCATCACCGATAACTCATAGGTCTGTCACATAAGAGTTGTAAAGTTACTTAAATAAATCCCCTACCCAAGTTCCACATAACTAAAATACTTTCCACATTTCCCCAAACACATCCAATAAGAAAATAAAAGAAAATCCTCACTCTGATACTACTTTGTAACACTTTATCCAGAATCACCTTGTCTGAGTTGGATTTCCACATGGCCTCATGTGTTCCTCCCTATACATAATCTAAATGAAACAATGGGATACTATACCCTCAATATCAATCCATACATCAAAATCATATTAGGAAAAGATTAATAACTCAATAGGTAAAAATAGAACTAAATAAAAACAATGCTATAACCAATGACATATTAGATATCAAAAAGTCACATAAGTAACAACCAAGGAACACTAACATGGAGGGTCAAACCAGAGTATAATTATAGAAACATAAAAATAAATAATAATTACACAACATCACTATGGATTCTATACTGATACCACCCTAACCACTAAGATCCACCTCCTCATCTCCCTATCACCGGGCCCTTTCCCTTTCCTGGATCCCAAACCATGGAGTCTGCACACACATCAAGATACCCATTATGCGTGTGAGTATAAACCTAGTAGGAAATCACCAATTCATACTTAAAAAAATTTCACATGAATAAGATGTATATTCCATGATAATAATTAAATACGCAAGGAAACAACAATCGATCATGCATTGGGAAATTATGGTCTAACCAAACTTCCACAAACCACGTTTGAACCTACTTTAACTCTATGTTGGAAGGAAAGGCATAATATAAGTCACGATAATGGGTTTTACACAATCCACCATATATATAATTAATAGTAAATATGTACATCAAGTCTTGGGTCAGGCCACAAGGCTATTGTGCCTTGTCTCTATCAGGGGCCAGGCCTTAAGGCCCTCGTACCTCATCTCTACCTAAAATCAGGCTACAAGTATATCATATCCCTCCACTTCCATGGGTCATACCACAAGGCCTTCACAACCCTGACCTATGTCATGTTTCATCAACATCATTGTCTTACGTTGCACATACTACCCCTTTATAGGATAACTAAGCCATAATGTCCCACCTATCACTTGTAACTAGAAACAAGATCTATATAGGCCATATATTCATATAAAAATGGTATAGATTTTATAAGAAAAAATAGATAATATCAAGCATGAGTATTAGAAACCACACACACACAAGCATGAAATCATGACCAATCACAGTCTTACAGGCTACACACATACACACATGTGATTAATATCAAACATGGGTCTCATGGGCCTCACACACACATGTGTTCAATATTAAGGAAAAAAATATTATACAAGGGATCTATATGGTAAGGAACTTCCAACTTTAAGACCAATGGAACCAAAATGCCAAAAATCACGACCTCGAATGAGCCTCACATGCTAATTCCCCAATGATAATCACTAGAATGAATGGTTCTCAAGTTGGTGAATAATCTATAAGAAAAGGTTTTTAGTGGGTTAGGATTTCTCTAAGAATATGTCATCAAATTATAATACATTTACCATCATAAGTCCCTCACTATAGACCACATGGTTTATCCGTATTATATAAAAAAACCCCTTCATAGGTGAGGGATTAATAGAAAACCTAAGAATAAGGAAGGAAAACCAAATATAATGGGAGAGTAACTCACCTAGAATCACCAAGAGTTGATCCTCCAATGATGGGAATTAAACCAAAATTTTGGGGTCTGGAAGTTTTCTGGAATATACCCTAGATTAACCTAATATTCAAGATTAAAGGATAGGAAAATATAGGATTTGAGAGGCCTTGATAATTTATAAGAAATATGGTAAAATAATCATCACAATATAGTACATAGTGCTATACAAAAATGGGTCCCAAATTGTAAAAAACTATAGTGAAAAAGAGATGTCTATACCACAATGGTTCCTAGTGAAAAATGTTTCTAGAATCTATGCCAAGGTCAATGATGAGATAATATAAACTAGGGAAATAGACCATGATGTAATGTTTATCACCACACCATAAAATCCAAGACCTCACAAGAACATCATGCCAAAACATCTAATCCCTCACATGAACACCATGTTGCAACCACTATCTACGACATAATGATGCCAAATTTGGAAGAACTACCTAAACTCCACCTTCAAATCCTTAAAAATATATCCAAAACTCTACACCATAGATATTACAAAAAAAACCCATCAAAACTAGCCACTATTCCAAAGTTTCCAAACCACTTCATAGAAGAAACCTCCACATCGTAGAATATACACCATTCCATAGAATCCAATTCCATATGAAAATTAGTAAAAATTCCCTCTTTATCCTCTGAAACCAACCCTAAGATATTACTTCAAACACAAACATCTCAAACTAAATATGATAGAAAAATATAATCCAATAATTAAACTAAAAAACAACTTATAATTTCTAGGGTATCACATGGGAACTTTTGAAATCATTGAAATGATATGGAAGGTTATATACTGATTGGTTTTTCTTTCCTAGTTGATATCCATTCATATTAAAACAGTTTGGGGGAGGGGGATACAAAGAAAAAAATAAAATATACAGAACCTACAATTAATCTTGGAGAATCTAACTCGAGACCTCTCGCGAGACCCCTCAATGGTGTAACCACCAGGCTATACCCCTGGGAGTAGTTTAAATCCATTCATAATGTGTTACATGTCTTGAAATTATAGAAATACCAACCCGATCCTCCCATATGTTGAACTGAGAAGGTATTAAGTTCGAGATATATATCTCAATGACTGAGCAACCGATCTATATTTTCAACTCTTAGGATAACATGCTATGTGAGAAGTTTGTAACTTTGGTTTGGGTTTTATGGAACTATGAAAGAGATTCACATGAGACATGGGAACAAGAACATTATATGAGAGATCAACTACCATCCATTTTATCTGTTAAAACATTGATTTGAATATATATTGGTAGAAAGTGTCTTGGTGAAAATAATTGTAACACCTACGATGTCACTTCAAGGTAAAAATTTATTATTTATTAGTTTTAAATTTTTATTTTTATTATTATAGAAATTTTGGTGTTATATAATTTTGGATTTATAGGGCGTCACACCATGACCCATCAGGGTCATGTTGTGATGGATGTATGAGATTTCCATATTTGGTAAAATCCCATACACATGAGTCTTTAGGGTAATTTTATGTATGGTTACCTTGATACGTAAGGGTCCTTTTGTTTGTGAGAAATTGAAGGGGAAAGAGATTGTTCCATAATAAGGGGAGGTTGCACCATAACCAGAAAATCCTATGGAAGTATCATGGTGGAGAAGTATTCCACATCATGACGAGGGAGAGTGACATGAAAAGAAGACCCTGACCATATGGGAAGCATTCTATGAAGGTTTGGGTCATGATATGAAATGACCCTAAACAGTGGCACCCTAGCTAAGAGAAGGTCTGTCACATCATGACAGGGGAATGTCACATCATGAAAAATTCTACCCCAAAACATAAAAATGTGAATTTAATAGACTAACCCTACTTGATTTAATTTTAAAAAACTATCATTTTCTCCCCATTCTTAAACCCTCCAGGACCCTTTCATGATAAATCCCTACCCCTTTCCATCTTCACTCGATTTATTTTGGGTTTTTCACCTAGGATCATCAAGGTAACTCCAAGTAAATGATTTATTACATATTATATGGTTCTATTCTTCTATTATCCATTATTTTCATCATTATACATGGATATTATAGCCTAGGTTTTATATTTCCCAAATCTTAAGGATGGGGTTTTTATGTTTAGCTCTTATAACTTGTGGAAAATTATCTCCCCTCCTTTCTTAAGTGGATTATCACTAATGAAAAGTTTTTACATCAAATTAAGGTAGGAGGATTCATGCCCTTCCTTTTTTGGTTGAAACTTTTAATCCTAATTATTAGAAATATGGTTTCCAAATTCCTCATAGGTGTTAAATTCTTTCATTTAGGATGGATTTATAAATGATATAGTGTTTTTTATTCTTCTATTGATATGGGTTATAAAAATGGTTTTAAATATTTTCTTATGTACAAATTTAATGATGCCTATAAAATGTTTGAGGAAAAATATTATTGAAAAATGATTTTTTTGAATTGGTCATACTTCATGGGAAACCCAGGGTGCCTAGGTAGGGATCCTAGGGATGCCTTTTAGAGATTTCCCACTAGTTGAGTGAATCATCCCAAATAGTGAAGTAATATAATTAGCCATGACGATACTTTGGATAAAGGATAATATTAAGCTATTGTTTATGATTACCAATATGGTATTTTTAGGATCTTATGATACCTTTACATATGGACCTTAGGGTGTGTACCATATTTCTTGTTTTGGAAATTTTAATTTTATCGTTTTATTATCTGTTTATTTATGAATTAATCGTATCATGTTACTTTTTTTCTCATAAAATTTACAAAGGTAATTTTTATACATTTAATTTAAAACTAGCATGATTTGTTTTTTATAACAAAGGATGTTTGTGAAAAATTTGGTGGGATCCTACTAGTCTTATTATGCTCATACCCTGTATACACCTAATGGTTGTATATAGATCATGTTTTGTCTAACTTAGGTAAAGGAAAGGAACTTATTAGAGGTGATGAGTAATCATAATAAACTTTTTTAGGTTTTTTTGTATGTGACATGGTGGGGGTAATCCCTCATATCACACCAAGATGGATAAGTACAACTTTGGTTTATTTTTGAGTTTTGGTTGAAATATTACACTCTTATATATATAATTCAGTTTCCCATACCATACCATTTTATTTTGGGTTATAAACTATATTTATATACTTCATTTGGATGTTATTATGGTTCTTTATTCACTTATTATTTATTTTATGTTAATTTTTCATTTACTTTGTGTTACATTTTTTCTGTTAGATACATGTTTCACCAAATTATAGTGAATTCATGTTGGGTTCTTGATCAAGACTTGTTTATCAAATTACTGAGTGAAACCATTCTTAAAGGAATTTTATTGATTCCTAGGCACTATTTTATATCCTTTAGGGGTTGTTATTACATTTAATCCATGTAATGGACCAGTTTGGGTGTTCGGGTTAGGGGTTTCCTAGGTTTGTTTGTGATATGAACATTATTTCTACCTTAGTTGGAGTACATCCAAATGGTGTTGAAATGATTTATAATTTCTAAGTTTAATATTATGATCAACCCTTTCAAAAAACATCAAGTTATCTAATAATAAGGCACCAATAATGGCAGATGTAGATATATAGAAATCTGAGTCTCATACATATATTATTACATGATTTTTAATAAAAATATCTATAAATAATAACCTATAAATCTAGATGTCCAATGTATTTATGAGATTAGATATATAATAAATAATCTTAAAAACAAATTAAATCATCTTCATTTCATTATTCATAATGTGATTCAAAATCCCATTTAACGTAAATTACTACATAGGATACCCTGAGGCTATACGTAAAAGAAATGAGTGAGCTATAAAGACCATTAAGAAAATAAGCATGATAATAAAGTATAACATATGAGTCAAGAGATATAACATGATGTAATAAAAGAGGAGGATCATATATAATCACATAGAATAATTAAATAAAGGATATGTAATCATAAGATCATGACATCATAAAAATGTGGAACAAAACTAAAACATGTCATAATAACATAAATCAAGGCTTACTACCAAGAAATCATAACATAATTTTCTAAGTTAACCATATGTGCACTATACATGGTATATCATGATATTTAAGCATTACCCAATCAATTGGGGGGTTATGTAATCTTATGACCACCCTTCACATCATAAAATGTACATGCATATGTGTGCCACATGGAATGAAATAATACATAAGAATAACCATGAGAAAAATCATAATAAGTGAATTGGTTACATAATATAGTCATAAATCATAATCAAATAAAGAATCATAAATATTCTAAAGAAAAGAATAGATTAAGTATTTTTGGATGTTCATAAATAAATAAAGAAGAATATGTTAAGTCCCACAAAGTTGATGAAAATAGAAAAGTGGGGGTAGGGGTGGCTTTTAATCCTTAAAACAATCATAGTTATCAAATTTATAATGTAGAATACGGTGTAATAATAGATTAAATAATTCAACCATAAATAATGATTCTAGTGAGTCATGTGAAGAATGTATGTAGACATATAAACCAGAGAGAACAAGGGATTTTATAGTAGTTCTGACCGAAATGATCTTATATAAACTATTTACATTCTCTATCTAAGAGTATAAATATCCACTATAGATATGGACTTTTACAATGGATGAAAACCAAACCCAATTTTTTATAATGGGTTTATAAAAAAAATAAACTTTTATAACGGGATCTTCCCTAAGCCAAACTTTCAAGGACCATCCCAATCCTAAATAGCCTTTTGCAACAGGTGAAAATATAACCAAGGATTTATATGGTGCATCCCCAACCTAGTTATTTTTAAATAGATAAAAAAAACTACCAATATCACTTTTTGGTTAGGTAGAAGAACCAATTAGTACCTTTTAATAATGGTATAACCAGTGAGTGAAATATAATTTAGTGTAGACAACCCATAAAAAATAAGTAAACTTCCTAAACCACTATAATTCACATATGAAGAAATAAAACTGAAAATTTATCTTCAACCATTCAAAAATGATATAACGATGAATCTCAGGTGTTTCAATAAGAAATTAGAAAATTAGTGTAAAAAGTGAAACCCATGACTTCATTATCAAACAATATCATGTGTTTTCCTCTCATCGTCTCACTTCATGATTCAATTCATATCTTCAACATTTATTTATAAAGAAACTTCAATGACTATAATATTCACTTCAAACTCCATGATTCTCCTTCATAATAATGAACAATAATATTCAAATGGATGCGTTTTCTAAAGTGTATTGTAAAATAACCACCAGAATAATAAATAAATAAACATTTAAATCATAATTATATACTCCCTTAAACATCAACATTAAACACCTAGTATAATCCTCATAATCACATCAATTAGTTTGTGAAAAAATAAAACCATATTTGAATTTTAATATCAAAATCTAGATAAATAGTCATAAATAATAATCTATCCAACACATTATAATACATTCTAAAAGTCATAAAAGCTAAATCCCTATCTTCCGATCATACAAAAAGGTATTTAACCCAATGTGTAAAAATATTTGACTTAGAAAAAATCCAACTCTTCATAACTTCTAATAATACATATAATTAAATCTCACTTCACACTAAATACATAGAGGTAACTTCCTTTTCCAAAATAACGATGCATATAAGTAATCTCAAACCTCTACTCACATACATAAGGATCAATAAATTTAACTAATATTAAAATATCCTTAGTTGATAGGATACATAAAATTCATATTCTTATATGTAAAGGTCTATACTATAACACCCGCATGTCAATATTTTATTTAATATGATATTATTATGGGTTATTTTTAAATTTTGGGAGTTTTTGGATTTTAAGGATTTTCTCTCTATCGCATGGTTTCCACATGGTTAGGGAAAAAAATACAAGTAAACCATGCATAGTGTTGTATTTTTTTCAGTGGGTTTGACATAGTTGGTTCATGGTTTAGTAAACCGTGTTTCCAAACCATGAAACATGCTTTCTCTATGGGGTGATCCTATACGGTTGGTGCATGGTTTCCACTAACCATGTGGAAAAACCATGTAAGGTGTGTGTCCTGTGTCTAGTGAGATCTATATGGCTGACACATAGTCTAGTAAATTTCATGTCCAAACCATACGAGCTTCCTATTTTCATTAAAAATGTTATTTTTTACTTTTACCCTCTCAATTTTGATCCTTATTTGTTATCAAAAAGGGGTTTCTTCCAACCAAAGATATATATTTTTATTTTCAAGTCATTTTTAAAAGATGTTTTATGGTTTGGATTTAAAAGTGGTGTTATATAACTTTGTTTTCAATTCTTGATAAAAGGACCATTTATCACATGATAAAGGGATTCCTTAGTGTGTCATAGGGATGGTTTTATGGCTTGGTATTCTGAGTCAAGTTTTAAAGACATTTGGAACTTCATAAAATGAGTTTTGTGATATTTTATGAGGCTATGATTTGTGCCCCTTGTGTATTTCATACATAAAATTTTCCCTTTAAGGGATGTTGAATTTTTATATAATGATTACATGGATGTGAAAGGGGATTATATGTATGAGGGTGTTAGTGGTGAGATGAGATTTATTTCTTATTATTACAATGCATGCGATGATCATTGCTGATTTTTTGGTTATATAAACTTCGGTTTGGTCATTGGAACATGGGTAACTAAGTGAGATATATTGATTTATGATATAAAACTATAGATCATTCATTGAATAGTTTTGCCTAATTATATGTATTCCCCAACAAGGGGTTCCCCTGATGAGATTAGTGGTATCAAGTGAGGTGTTTTTTTGTTTAGGAACACAAAATAGAATGATAGTTGTTTCCATGTTAGTATTGTTAGGATTGTATCACATTAGTACCAAGGGGGTTTTTCATGAAACCTATTATATTAATGATAACATTACCTCATGGATATACACTACACACTTTATTAAATCCCCTTGTTCTCATCTTGGTTTATAGAACATTTTATGTTATCATTTCCCACTATTGTTATATTTAATTATTATAGTGGTGTCTTGTTGAGTTTATATTCTTATTCTTTATTGGTTGGGTTTTCTTCCCAATTTTTTTCAAATATGTATTTGAAAGTTTTATTTCATATTAAAAATGTTTTTTTCATGTATGAGATTTAAGTAAAAGTTTTAAAATGAGGTAAATACATTGTGTTGTCTTTATAAATTAAAAAAGTCTTTATTTGGATATTTCAAGTTGTTTTCTCAAAAATAGGTGATAATTTATTTATAGAATAAGACATGATATTTGGTTTTCACCACACATACTCATTTAAAAATCCTATTTTATAAATATGGTTCAAAATATAATTTATTAAATGCTTTATAAAAATTAATTACATAGACTCTTTGGTAAAATCCCACCAGACTTGTTTATCTTACACTCTTCATACATACTGGTGTGCATGTATGTAGACCATATGATTATTTCTAGGAACCCAATGTGTGATATGATATTGGTTTATATTTTTATTGGTTAATTGGTGGACATATTGATATGTAGTGAGTTACTATGGGTCACATTGAGGTGTTTTTCCATCGTTTAGGTTTTCAACTTTACTTTTGGGTCATTATCATGCCGACCACTTCATCCAACTATTTCTTTTATAGTTTTAGTTACCTTGTTAGGACCATGATAAGTTTTGTACTCTAATATTGTAATTTATATGTGGTTTTATTTTTTATTTATTTTTTATCTTTTGGATGATTTATTATGTTATTCTATGTGTGGATTGTTCATTTATCCATATTTGTTTATTTCTTATGCATGGAGGTCCAATGTATGAACACAACATGATGGATTATTGGTATATTCTATCACCTTATTATTTCTTATCAAGGGTGAAAAAATCCCCACGTGGTTATGTTTTGATTCCCCAATAATAGTTACCAGCCTGTGGTAATTGGGAACATGCTTTAGGCCTTATCGTGGGATATGTCGAGTCTTTTGGATGGTTTATTCTTTTATACTATGTGTGTATTTTTCATTTATCTATATCTATTTATTTTATTTTTGTGGAAGTCTAATGTAAGGACACACCATGCCAAATTCTTGGTTTCTCATGGTGATAAAAAATGCACTTCATGACTTATTGGATGCCAGTTTGGGTGAAATGTTAGATTAACCTAGGCTGGTTCATGAAAAAATGGTATCAGAGTGCCCTATTATTGTTTGGGTTCATCTTGGTAGTGTAGATATAGGAATGTTGGGATTAGATATGTAGGTTCAAGTAGAGTACAATTATATCTTTCTCATTTATAACATTGAGTTACCATGGGAATTTAGGATTTGAGTCTCGAATTTAGATTCTATTTAGATTATTTTTGATGGATTTCCATATGAGATAATGAAGACTTGATTCCTAATGGGTTTTATGAGATTTTTTTGTGATTTTATTGAGTTATGGGGTTAAAATTAAAAAAGAACCAGGATTTCATAGTTTGTCTACATAGTCTAGTAAACCATGAAAATCCCATGAAAATGGTTATAGGGAATCCTAAGATATTGTGGAATGGTTGGAAAAAGGTCTACCAAACCGTGAACAATTCTGCATCCCTCCTTGATTTATTATTTTTCCTCCTTTGATCCCTAAATTGATCATATTGATGTATATTATGAATAAAAGGATATTAAAACATGTTTTTATGCTAGATTAATTCCTTTAGGTGGATTTTTGAATAATATTTCCCATTTTTTGGTTGGTTTTATGCTTCAATAACTAGTTTTGTGAAAACAAAAGTTTTATGGGACGTTTTTCTTTTAAAACCATTATGTGGTGGTTGTAAAAATAATTTTAAATCCATGTTTTGTTTTCAAATGTAGATGATTTTAAAATTGAAAACCTAGTGGCAGTTTGAATTCTTTTAAAGGGTGAAGTGGATTAAAGTGTGGCTGCTTTTATAAAGTGAATTTTCAGATATTTTTTCAAAATGTTAGTGGTTTTAATAAAAATAACATTTTGAAAAGTGTTTTTCTTCAGAAATTTTTTTCTTTTGGATTGTATCCCTCAATTATATTGGTATTTTTTTATTTTATTGGTGAATAATGACTTGATTGGGTTCATGTTTCATGTTATTTATATTATTCCTCCTAGAATAATCATGAATAAAATTAGAAATTCCATCTTTAAGGATGATACTCATGGTGGTTCCTTATATCATATAAGTTTGAATATTCCAGTTCCTGAATCTTACTAGACTTATAATAGAGTGGTGGAGATGAAATCCTTTTTTACTCTAGAACCTTAACCCGGAATTCATGAAGCATTGTCCACCTTCTTTCCATGGTGATCAGTGTTTACTTGAGGTATTGGAATTATTAGAGAGGATTGTGGAAATATTAAATTCCATTTAAAATACCAAAAATTTAAGGGCAATGGTTATCATGGGCTTGTTAAAACCACTAAGCCTAGTGTGGTGGAATATTATAGTCCCTTCTCAGCTACATGATAACATTTCATGGAAATTCTTCAAGATGAAATTAATTCAATGAGATTATCCTGAGAATTCAAAGGTGGAGAAATACATTTAGCTCATGAGCCTCCATCAAGATGAGTGAAAAATGAAGGATTATGCCTATCATTTTTTTTGGAGTTTATGTTCTTTTCACCCAATCTAGTCACTGATGAATCTATGAAAGATTGATTCTTTAGTAGAGGTATATTTTTGGACCTCAGATCAGTTTTTATATATCTAGAATAACATATTATAAGGAATTGGTTAAGGGGTTCATGTTATTGTAGTATGATCGGATGAGGTGACCTATGATAGGTGATTCCTTGGTTCCTTATTGTGTAAGTGAGGTTGTTCTATCTGGTGTAAAGTAGGTCTATGAGGGCCTATCTTTATAAATTCTAACAATTTAATATAAGAATAAGAGACCTCTTTTTTGATTCTAGTGTGGTGAAACTAGGAATACTAATCAATAATTTGGTCCTTATTTAGAGGTTTTATAAGTTGAATTATCAGAATAAATCTCAGGTATAATCTGGTTTGGTATGATTAACTATTTTGGGGTTTTCACTCGATGAATTGGATTGGATTTAAATTTTGAGGTAATTATCATTGGATATTTTACTTTGATTCTTATTTGGTTTTTATTTATGAGATGTTAGTTATTTTTGGTTATTATTTTATCTAGATATATTGTGATGCTTTTTAGGTGTGTTTTTGGTGTCGGTCATGTATCAAGTCTTGGATTTTAGGTGTTTTCTCATGGGTAGCCTTGGGTATATTCTTGGGAAACAGAGATGAGTGATATAATATTAGATATTATACACAATCTAGTACTAATTTTGGTTTATTTAGGTTTACCATAGGCCAGTGTTCGAAGAGTGAGTTCCTAGATATTTTTCCCTTTAGCTTCAAGACCCAAGATTAGAGACCATATTTTTCTTGTTTAAGGCATGTTTGATGGATTCTCCCCTTCTTTTCTTGTGGAATGTATATGGGTGGTTAAAATTTATGGTCTTACAAGTGTTCTTGTGAAGTTTATGACTTATTGGGATTTTAAATTAGTTTCTTGAGTGAATTTTGTGGATATTTCTCTTAATTATTTGAGTGAGCGGTTTTTTGTGGTTGTTTATTTTGATGATTCAAGGATGTATAACTATTTTAGAAACATTTACATATAATAGTGACTATCACTTATAAATTTTATATGAATTATAAATGGAGGGGAGGTCTACTATAGGTATCCTTCTTCTTATATCTTTTTTTTCTTTTAATGGTGAGTTGGGTTTTGTTTGGAAATGTTTGTTGATTTTGATGATTTGATCCATTGATCTTGAGATTTTTTTATTTGATGTCTCATGTTACCTTACTTCGGGGAGGGGGGGGGGGGTTCTTTAGTTTTACCCTAACCTACTACCTCTTTTAATTAGGATTTAAGGTTTTTAATTTTGATTTCATTTTACCCTTTCCAATAACTTTCTGGGGGAAAAGAGTGGCATGGTGGAGAGAATTGTAACACCCACATATTACTATTTTATTTAGTATAACATTACTATGAGCTATTTTTAATTTTTAGGAATTTTTATATTTTTATGTGGTTCCCTATATTGCATAGTTATATCATGGAAAGGGAAAATCATGTGAGTAAATTGTGCATAGTGTTATAATTTTTAGTGGGGTTTGCATGGTTGTAGAAAAGTTTGGTAAACTATGCATTTGAACCATGTGAGATGCCTTGTGTGTGGGGAAAACCCTTCATAGTTGGTACATAGTTTCCCCTAACTATGCAAATAAACTAGGTGAGGTGTGTGGCTTGTGTTTAGTGTGAGACACAAGGTTTTCCCATAGTTTAGTATACTTTACAACCAAACCATTTGAGCTACCGAATTTCATTAAAAATGTGAATTGTCTCTTTCCACCTCTTGATTTTAAGTGTATTGGACTCCTTATTCCTTCTATTTAGTTTTATCATTGTGTAGAGGGGTTCTAATTTCCTTCTCATTTCATACAAGCTCCTTCTCCTTAGATCTAAAATGTTTTTTAAAGTTAAATCCCTCTTTCCTCTTCATTATTCCCTTCTTCTTCTTATCTCTACACCATTTTCTTCTTGGTTAAGATTTCTCCCATGAACCTTAGGGGATATTTGGGTGGAGATTAAGGTTTGGGGTGATTATAATGTGGGTATTTTGGTGTTTAATATTCCTTGAGGTCATATTCTCCGTTATTTATGATTATTCCATTGGAGTCTATGGATTTATGCATGATTTGAGGTAGGTGTTTCTATATAATTATTTTATTAAAAAATTAATAAAGTGATTGGTTTTATTAAATCCATTTTCTAGAAAATATAAACCTATAGTGATACCAATTATGGGTTTATAAAATGTTTCAAATGATTTATATGTTTGTAATAAAAGATTTTTCTATGTATTTCATGTATTTATTTGGGATTAAATGTTTATGAATGCCAAGTGCTTGATTAAATGATTTTGAGGATATTTTAAAATGATTTTGATGATAGATAAAGGGTTTGATCCCTATTTTGTTATAAAAATGGGTTTCTTCCAACCAAATAGATTTTTTGGTTTTCAAGTGATTTTAAAGGATTTTTTTTTGTGTTTTGGATTTCAAAGCGGTGTTCTATAACTTTATTTTCCATTATTGATAAAAGAACCATTTGGAATTTGATAAATGGATTACTCGGTGTGTGAAAAAGATGGTTTTATGTCTTGTCATTCTGAGTTGGGTTTTAAAGGCCTGTTTGGCACTTTGTAAAATGAGTTGTGTGATATTTTTTGATAACCAAATTTTTTCCCTTGTGTATGTATTGGATAGTTTTTCCCATAAAGGGATGTTGAATTGTTATATAATTATTTTATGGATGTGAAAAGGGGTTGTTTTGTGTGAGGGTGTTAGTGGTGAGATGATATTTTTTGTTTATACTTATGATGAATGTGATGATAATTTCTTTATTTTTTATAACCTTCACTTTGGTTTGGTCATTGGAACTTGGGTATCTAAGTGAGAGATATTAATATATTCCACACTAGTATAGATTATTAATTTACTAGTTTCCCATAGTTATATGATATGTATTGGATAGGGGGTTCCCTTAACAAGAATATTGAGAGTAAGTTAGGTGGTTTTGTGTTTAGGAATGCAACATAGGCTAATAGTTAGTTTCACACTATTATTGTTAGGTTCATCTCACATTAATACCTAGGGAGTTTCCCATGACACTTATTTTCTTAACAATGATGTTATCTCAAGGACATCCTCTTCACACTTTATTCCATCCTTTTTTCTCATCATGGTTTATAGAACTATTTATTCTTTCATTTTCTGCTCTTGTTAAATTTTATTGATATAGGGTGCCTAATTGAGTTTATATTTTTATTATTTAATGGTCGGCTTTTCTTCCTAATGGTTTTAAAATATGGATTTAAAAGTGTGATTTCAATGAAAAAATGTTTGTTTCATGTACATGATTTGGGGAATAGTATTGAAATTAGGTATAGAGTTTGTTTTATTTTCATAAAATCAAAAGTATTTATTTTTAGGTTTTAAAGTGTTTTCTATAAAAGGAGGTGATTATTTATTTATAGACTAAGTCATGATATTTATTTTTCACCATGACTTGTCATATGAAAAACTAATATTCTAAATATGGTTCAAACTAGAATTTATGAAATGTTCTATAAAAAGTAATTTTATATAATATTTAGTGAATTTATAATGGGTCTATTTATCTCACACAATGCATACACAATCATGTGCATGTGTGTAGATATCATGTATATTTTTAGGTGCCCAAATTTTTGATCTAGTGTTAGTTTCAATTATCTTGGTCTAGTAATGGATGTGTTACAATGTGTTGAGAGACGATGGGTCACATAGAGTTTTTTTTTTCATCGTTTAGGTTTTCAGTTTTACTTTTAGGTTATTATTATATTGGCCACTTAAACTAATTTTTTTCTTTTATAGTTTTAGTTTTCTTGTTGGTATCTTTCTAAATTCTGTACTCTGATATTATAATTTATATGGTGTTGTATTGTATATTTATTTTATTTCTTTTGGATGATTTTTTTAATGTCATATGTGTCTTATTCATTTATCTATATCTGTTTATTTCCTATACATGTAGGTCCAATGTATAGACACACCATGTTACATTCTTAGTATACTCTATTGACTTATTATTTCTTATCAGTGGTGAAACCATTCATACATGGTTATGTTTTGATTCCCCTCATACTAGTTTCTAGCCCATGGTGATCAAGAACTTGCTTCAGTCCTTATTGTGGCCTGGGTTGGGTGATGTGTCAGGTTGACCCAGGATGGTTCATGACACATACCTTACCAAAAAATAGAATATATAAGTTTCATAAATACTTCACCTTGTAATATGAAAAGGTAAAATACTTTTCCAAAATTATAGTAGACATAATATGTAAGAGTAATATCATACTTCTAGTATAATGCATAAGATTCATAATTTATCCAAAATTTTAATACTTTTTAAATATGTAAAGGTGATATCCAACTATAAAAGAATACATTTAGGTCATTAATTTGAGAAATATCCAAACATAAGAGTGAAGACACATTATTTAAATGTCAGTACATTTCCAAAATCCTTCAACACAATAGAATAAAAAAACTTTATTTCTACAAGTATTTCAAGATTCAAACAGTCTATAAAATACTTAAACATGAAATATAAAAATATAAATACCATAATAAAATAAATAATAAATAAAATTTTAAGGGAAATAGTAATTATCAAATCATAATAAATAAATAAAATGGAAAGGGTCCACTCAACATCCTCCCCAGATTTAGTAATTAAAAAATTGAACATCATGTACTTAAATATGGATCTCAAGTGAAGAAAAAAATCATAATAATATGGTGAAGAATTAGGTAAATAAATGACCTACTTAAGCATTGTTTTTAAGAAAGGGGTAAATAACATTTGGAGAAGGTATAACATCAGGTTTTATTTAAAAATATAATTAAACCTGGGTAGTTTTCTATAAAATGATGATTATTTTTGGAAATAATTAATGTGAAAATACTTTAAAAGATCGATAAATGAAAAGAAATAAGGAATGAAAACGTTCCCTTTGATTTGGTTTCCTTTAAAGGAAATATTGAGAATAGACCTTGAAAAACTTATATATCCAAAAAAAGGAAAGATAAAATATACATTTATATATATATAAGGAATATATATAAAAAATATAGAAGAGGTACATGTGAAGAATATATAGATAGAGAGAGGTAAATAGAGATAACAAATATCATATAACAAAAAGAGGATGGTTTGGGATTTCCTTACCTCAGGTCCTAAATTAACTTAGATTACACATACATCCTCTAGGATGATCAAATTAAGATTATGGAATAATTTATTCAGAACCTTATTTATGTTTCTTTCATTTATTATTATTCTTTTATATTAATTTATATTATTTCATTAAAGCATGATGTTCATTTCCATCACTCCAAAGATAGTTTTTTATAGTTCAAAGGGCACATCAATGTATAAGTAATGATGAAAGTTCTTTTTAAAGGAGTCCATAACCATAATAGTGTAATGGTATAGAGTTAATGTCTTTCTATAATTTCAAATGGTTTTAAATATCAATTAGCCTTAAAAAATAATCATGGTTAATAGAGTATAAATATTATTGTTTAATGGTTAGTTCATTTAGGTTGTTTTTCCAACCATGATGAAACTAATTGGTTTTATTTTATCTTTATATATATTTATCAATTATAGAATATGAAATAAAATATAATATAATTATTAATAATATATTTAACCATAAATTATTATTACAACCATCCCTGAAGGCCATAATGAAAAATGAATTACATCATTTTTGGGGGTGGTGAACTGACCATAATATATGCGGCATTTTAATTTTAGAAAAAATTAATGGAATTTGGATAATGGTTATTATATTAATTTAATTAAATTTTTAGCATATGTTTGATATTGGTTTCATTATATTACCTATTCCATTGGATTTCCTCCTTTGATAAAATACTTGGGTTAGGGAATTCTCTGTTTTATGGACCAAAACCTCTAAAATATAAATAGTTATATTGAAAAGGTATTTTGGCAGGAATTTTTCTTGGTAAGAAACTTATAATTTAAGGAGGGGTGAGGTGGTGAAGGGTGGAATTTACAAGAGGAGGAGAGGGGTGTTTTAGAATAAAATATTAGAAATAAAATATTAAATATCTAAATAGTGATCAAACTTGTAATTAAATAATAAATGGATTTTGAATTAATAGTAAATGGAAAATTAAAATATTTATCTCACTTCTAGAGACCTCAAAAATTACTTATTATATACAATTATAAAATAAAACACTCATATGACATTTTACTATTCACATCCATATATAAATATTTATGAAAAGTAAAAAAAGTTTTCCATAACCAAATTTCAATGTGTTTTTTCAAAAAATGGTATAAATTTTATCAAAATAATTTTTTAAATATTAGAAACTTAACTTTTAAATAAAATATGTAATTATTAAAAGAAATAATTTTTATAACAGAATAGAATTTATGAACCATAGAAAAATTGCTTATTATTTCATAAAATTATATTATTTATATAAAAATAATTAGTGTTTTATATAAATATTTAATGAAGATAAAATTTTATTTCTAAAGTTCATAGCGGATCATTCATTTACACTGAGAGGGGAGGTGAATTAGTGTAGACAAATTTTATTGAATTTTTATAACTTAAAATTTTACCTCTTTTAGTTATTTGAACCCCTTCCTCAGTTAATCTGTGCATATATTTTACACAATCCCAACACACATCACCATATTAAAGATAGTAAAGAAATAAGTTACATGATATTTACAGGGTTCAGCCCTAATATAGGAATATACTCTTTTTTTGTGTTCAGTTTCCACCCCAAAGAACATATATTCACTATATTATACAAGTTAATACAAAAGGATATCACCCAAAAAGCCTCTTTTTTATCCCAAAAATTTTTATAGTCACTCAAATGGTTCTTTATACTAGATCATGCTAGTTTAAAATTGGTCCTATCAATACACTTATGAAAAAAATATTTTTCTATGCTCCAGATGACACTGCATCATCACTGGTATGATATTTTTTTTATTTGACAATCAATAGATGATCTACTTAAAATTGAATTCACATCAAGATCTTCAATTCAACAAGATTTTTAAACCTTATTCAAGATTTTGATTAATGGAATATCTCACTATCTTCCAACATATTAACTTTTAGAAACTTTCTTATCTTCAATTACTTCAATGTCTGAAACTTATACATGTTGCTAGTGAATAGTGATCTTTCTCACTAACTTACATATTCATAACTTCTAGAATCCACCTCTTCTTGATACCTTAGAACATAAAGTTCTATATCCTTAAATATTTGACCCAAATAATCTTTAAAAATTACTGGTTTACCACCCGATCTCTTCTATATTCTGAATCTATCACCACCAATATTTGAATGAAGTCATCCATTCATATATATATACTCCATTTGATAAATAATGGGAAAACAAGCCTCAATTTCTAAATATTTCTCCTTATTCACTCATTAGTCAAACACATTCAATTCCTATAATAATATTATAGTCAAACTATGTCAAATATCCCATGAATCTTGACGTAAATGATCTTAAAGGATTTTTCAAATCTCATCTTGAATCCTAAACTCAACTTTGTGAATTATAAATTTCAAAGTCCATCCCAAACTCATCACAATTAGTTTTATTTCACATAAATATTATTTTAAATCTTTTGGAATCTTGAAATCCTATATCATCTAGTTATTTAACTTTTGGTTTTTCCTCTATATAACTCGAACATCCATAGCCTTCACATCTTTGAACCACCTCTGACATAGATACCAAACTTCAAGTGTTCTACCATATTTTCAAAACATAACCCGATATTTGACTTTCAACATATTATATTATTAGTTTCTGATAATATTTACCATTGATCACTTCTAGATTCTTCTATTATTATCTTCTAATCATCTCACCTCTCAATCACTTTTTCTTCCAGTCATCCCAACTTCTACACTTCAAAACTTTTACTTCACTTATCTTTTGATATTATGGACTTAAGAAATTTCTTATCTTAAAACACCTTTCAGGTTAAACTCAAAGACCAAATTCTACGATTGTATATTTTATAGATTTATCATATAACATCTATGGATTTTCCAGACTTCAATTAATCTCCTGAACTTATTTAGTATCCAGATCAATCATTTACACCTTAAGTGATTCTAATAATTTGGATTTACATCAACCAAAGTTATCAAAAATTTTGATCACTTAAACTAGTGGTGCTCATATCCTACCTTCATAACTATTGTTTCTTTTGATTTTGGTGATATGTCTAGTCCATGAAGCATCAATAGCATTATTAACTTAGGATTTAAAAATCTAAGATTTATTTATATTCTAGAAATAATTTCACCTATAAATGATGGACGATTACTTATGGAGTGAATTATATAACACCTAATGTATTTATCAACCATTTGAGCCTAAATAATAGTTCATTATCAAACCACTTTGATATTTATTTTTTACTTTGAAAGATCCGTGTAGAATCATTTTCCCTATCTTCCAAACTATCCCTTCAGAAAATTCAACTTTTCAAAAATTTTCCAACTTCTAGAATCCTATATATATTCTATAACCTCTAAATATAAACTAGTTTACCATTACATAACTTAAAATTAAACTTTATACACCATCCATACAACCTTAATGCAATAGATTATTACTTTTCAATATCTCAATGTAAACTTTTCGTTTTCCAATTTTCATATATGATTGTTCTTGATGACTCTTTCATAAGAAATATTTATTCTTATATATATATGATAAAAGTTCCCATTTGAAAAATTTTCAATCTCAATGGATACAAGACTATTACATATTATATTTGATGAATATGAAATATATATAATATTACTCTTACACATCATAGTATACTCCATACCATTTTCAAAATAATTTACCCTACTACAAAGTTACTTTTACACATCTTAATATATATATGAACTTATACACTTTCTTTAATATTCTTTATTTCTATCAAAATTATCTTCCAAACTCCCACAAAAATTGGATATAACTCTTTAAAGCATACTCAAGGCTTATCATTTCTTTAAAAAACGTAATCTTTTGGGTTTTTTTCTATAGATGAATTCTAAATACATTAACAGTTTGTGTCCATGGTTTAACTTTGAAAGTGTATCAAGATATATTCCAATATATATCTACTTTATTCTATAATCTTATGAATAATAAATTTTGGACACTTTGTATCTATTTTTTGATTCCACTTTATTTTAACATCCATAGAACAACCATGTATCTTCTGGTTAATAACATTTGGAGTTATTTATCTTTTTATTAACTCATCCAAGTGTGATTTAATATTTTAACATAATTATTTCCAACATTATAAACACATGGATGGATTATTATGACTTATAATAGGATCATGTAATTGAAAATTATTTCATAACATCATATAATTTTTATGTCTTCACATTAAGTTTAGATCAATAATTATTAGATATTCTACTTCCTAAAATACTTAACTTCACATAGAAGAAACATTAACCTCATCTTCCACCTTCCTTATTATTTATTACTTATGAACTTCCACATTAATTATTCTTAATTACTTTGAGGCACCTTAATTATTACATGTTTAAAGTAGATCTGAAATCTAACTATATTCGAAATTTTAAAGTGTAATATTTTGGAGTATTATCTTCTAAAACACCCTTTAGAAGAACTATCTTCTTATTTACTATTCTTTTACTTAATCATTGAATTTACCAATCATTGAATAATATTTAAAACAAACAGAACACTCATCATCATAATCAATTTGGTTCTTTAATCCACCCATTTGGATTTTTTTCCAATAACTAATATAAAATAAATTCAATGATATATATATATATATATATATGTATCTTATTAACAATAAATTCAAAGGTTCTTTTTTATCCTCATTTTGAGATTATTAATTAAGGAAAATATATACTCATCTCATGCTTAATTCACCATTTACATTTTATCTTCTTACCTTTATCTTTCTTTATGTTTAAATTAAATCCTAGTTTAATTAAGTTATGGATGAAACTAATTTATTTAAAGTAATGAGTCAAAAACTAATAAAATCTAAGTCTACTTGATAAATAACCAGTGTAGAAAATAATAGTGACTAACTTAATCATAAAATTTTTCCTTAAAAGATTCATCAAGTGATACCAACATAGAGGTCTTTCTTGTGAGGATGATAAAAAATTTCAAAGTAATCTCCTGTATCTATCTTAACAAATAAATTAAAAACATTCAAATCCAATGTAGATTTATCCCCCTTTGTGTCACTGTTCTATTGTTATTCAACTAATCAATATATCCCCTTTAGTTTTAGGATTGGTTTTTCATATACATTTTTGAGATATTAAACAAAATATCTTATTGAAGATGAATTTTAATCTCTAGAGTTTTATCATTTGAAATTTCACCACTATTAAGATCTTATAAATTTGTATCCTTAACATTTGGAACTATAATTTACAGATCTTCAACTTTCTAGTTGTATATGATTTAATAATTTTCACGTATACTTCATAAATTTCTGAAAAAATAGTTCCATAAGTTACAAAATTTTAGATTTTTATATATATATCCAATAACTATTAAATTTTACCTCCTATCAAGGGGTAAAATCCATCCATATTCATCATTATTCCTGATACTAAATGAATTTTTATGGTTGATACTAATCGAATTGTGCAAAGGGGGACACAAAATACAAATTGAATTAAACCACCCCATTATGGATATCTATTCTAGTTGTAAAGTATTCATTACTATTTAGTTATCGTTAATTTCCCCCCTTCAATTGAATCACCTTAAATTCCTTGAACAATGAAAAAAACCATAATGTATATGTAAATAAGGTGGTTACTCTTTTACTCCTTAGTTAGAGAAAAATGAATGATAAATTTTCTTCAACATAAAAACTCATTTCAATTTAGATCCACTTTTTAAGAACTCTTCATGCTTGAATACATGTTAAGTATCCAAACTAGTACTTCCATGGACAAAATGGAACTCCTATTACCTTAAAATTTTACCTAATGTGGAATTTTCAATTTTATGCCATCTAGTAAGGCACAATATTTCTTTTATGTTTCCTCGATCTTCCTTGCTACTTCCAAAAAGTATGGACAAGCAATCATGAATACTTTAAGAACATGCTCAAATTTCCCCATGTGTGAAGATATTTTTTTCACAATAACTTTTTTATAACATGAATTTCTTAATGGTTGTTTCTTTTTATTCACCAGCTTATCATGTCTAAGTATTAATGTCATGCATCTTTTAGGAGTGTGACCAAATTGTTTACTTCTTTCACAAAATTTATTAAACTTATTTAACTTACCTATATTGGGTAAATTCCCATTATATTTTTCATGATCCAAACCACTGGTTCCCACCTGTATGGAAATAAGCCAAGTGTGATAAATCTAATCCCACATCTAATTGGACATGGGCTGGAGACTAGTGTCGAGTAGGAATATCCCACATATGAGAGGAGTTATCCTATGTACCTACACACACACACATATACAAGCCCATGAAATAATGAATATAAAACAAAAAATTGATACAAATATATAAATACAACTATATCCCATAACCATAGTATGAAAAAAGTACTAAAAGAAATAAAATTGCCCAAATATAAGCCTATCTAAAAAAGCATCCAACCTGCTCAGGAGGGGATTACTGTCAAATGTAACACCAGAAAGAACCTCAGTTTGTCTAGCCTAATACTAAGTTCTGACTAATATTGGTCCTCCAAATACACTGTAAAATGACCTATCATATTCATAATACATGACATGAGTGGGAAAATCCCATACATGGGTGAGTATAACAATACCTAGTAGGGCACCCCAAAATAACCAAACATAAAGCATCAAGAATAGTTAGATCATCAATACAAAATCTTGTTAATCATGATGTGATACATAATGATAATCAATATAAATAAGATATACTCATAATAGAAAGCTAGTATCAAGGGGTCTTAACCAATACTACCACCCATATGATTTTACTTTAGGCTTCAAAGTAACACTCGTCTAGGAGGAATATATACACGATCCATGTTTCCACTGACGAAACTCATTTTATAGGTTGTGTTTGTCTAGAATCACCAAGATTTACTTGTCATATCTCTGAAGATCACACCATCCAGATAGGGGATCACACCCAGGACCACTATGGGATGAAACCAACCCTACTAGATCAACATGATAGATTGGGGATCAATTCCCTATCTGTAGTGGTTATGATGATACTACGAACCCAAACTACGAAGGATATGATAGAGGATCACACCCCATGCCTCTCGAAGGGATACCATGAACTCTATCCAAAATAAAACCCATAGAGGGAATCAAAATAATATTTCAAGAATGTAATAATACACTGTACAATCATAGGGATGGAATCAAAAATCAACTAAACTTGGTCTATTTTGAAGAAACAAAGGGATATAAACTACCTTAGATAAAGTACACAATGTTTATAGAGGGAACACATTGTGTACCTATAATATCATACCTGCCTGTGTCTATACCCATGTTCTTTTGTTAGTGAACATGTACACCTTCCCGTGACCATGTAATGTGACCATGCTCATGTACCTTGTCATTCTAGTGTACTCTTCCCATGCTCATGTTCCTATAAATGTCTGTGCCCATGTACTATCAGAGTACATGATGGGCCTCTAGAATTGGACCACACGATGCTCGACACATGTCAAATGGTGTTTAATATCTTTCTCTACATGTAAACTCTAGTGACATAGAATATATAATACACAACAAGTGTTATTTAGACTACATGTTGTGTAGTCGATAATTCCTCATAAATTCCTAATTTTACTATGTGTCTTTATCTAGACCTCCAATATTCGATCCAACTATTATTTACACTAGGAATGGTTGATTTGGTGTTGACTAACCCTCACTGTTACCACTCACTAAAATCCAGCCATTAAATCTAAATTGGAATCACCACTGATGCACCATATTTTCCAAGTACTAGAATTCATGAACCAGGGAACCTTCGAATCAATCTGATCTATCTCTAATTTCCCACTATCTTTGTCATACCTCGATCACACCCTTAATCATGAAACACAGCCATGGTATTGATCTGTTTTACTAAATAATGGTCACATAATGATCGATTACTGGGTATCCATCAAACTGCTGACCAAGGAAATAACGACGATGAATCTTGTGAAGAAATGGGGGTGAAATTCACAAACCAAAAATGTCGAATGAACCTCATCCATGTTCAATTTGGACTTGATTTTTTTTCATTAGAAAAATAATGAATAGTAATAAAAAAACAATAAATAAATTCCCCTATATCCTAGGAAGAAATAAGCCCGAAATTGCAAGAAAGATAGACATGTGAATCAATTTTTTAGAAGAATTGATTCATGTTCATCATGGTATAATAAATAGGGAAATAAACCATGTAAAACAATTCCCCAAATAAGGTTTGGATCGATCACCATTGAAGAATAGAACTATGTTATCGTCATTGGCGAGATCTGCTAATTGCATTATCGTTGGTGATCCTTGTGGTACAATGATTATTGATACATGATCCCGATGTCCACCAATGGTCCTCCATGCTATCCTATCAATTCTCAGGGTTAATTGGGATAACCCTTTGAATTACAAATAAAAGTGTATTTATAAGAGATATCTAGGTTAGGTTTTTTAATTTAAATAATTAAATAAATATTCAATTTATTTAATTATTTAATCCATGATGGAGCTTAATCCCATCACCCAACAATGACTAATAATATGACATGCCTGGGGTAAAAAACACATTCTAGACTCAATCAGAGTCTCAAATTTCCCATATGAGTCTTCATTCAGATGTTACTCCATTGTTTCAGTAAAACTGTTTTTGCGTGTTATTAATATATTTAATATTTTTATAATATCAATACTAGACTCACCATGCCTCAGAATCTTATATCGTATCTTCTAATCACTCAAAAAGTATTATTAGATATATTAAAAATCTTTACATGACAAAAAATATAAGTTTCATTCTCCCCACCATAGGGTTTTTTGTCTCAAAAATTGAAAAAACTACACAAAGAGATGTGGGTATTGAGATCACATATGATTCTCACACTCTTAGGTTCTCTTATAAAGATTCTCATACTAACATCAGTCACAAAATAAGGGAATCTATCACCAATAGAGGATCTTGTCCAATTGATCCTCAATCTGCACCGGGTACTCTACAAAGGTATCTACATCCTTAATGTTAATATCCCTCAGTAGACAACATATGATGGGTCGTGCATGCGACTCCTTGGCTGTGACATGTGTAAGATGTCGTGTACCCAGTCTAAATGCGATGGTAGGGACAAGTAGTATGAAATATCACATAAATTTATTAGTATTTGTAAAGGTCCAATGATTCCCTGATATATCTTGACACCTTTCCCAAATCTATGAAATACAGGTTAAGGTGAGGCCCTTAGGAACAAATGGTCTCCCTCATTGATCTCTAATGGCCTCTATCATTGGTTTGTATAAGACTTATGATGGATCTGTGTAGTCCTCATCTACTCCTAGATGATCTGAACCTTATCTATTATAGATTTCACCAAATCTAGGCCCATGAGTGCTGACTTACCTAGATGAGTCCAATATAGTGGTGAAATACAGGGTTTCCCATACAAAGCATCAAACAGTTCCATACCAATAGTAGAATGGTAACTATTGTTATACGAAAACTCTATCAAGGGTTGGTGGTCCTATCAACTATACATAAAGTCCAAAATTTAGGCCTGAAACATGTCCTCTAAAACCTGAATGTTCCTTTCAATCTAGGGTTAAAATGCCATACTCAAACGCAACTGAGTCCCGAAGGCCTCATGAAATCCTCACCATAATCATGACATAAATAGATCACCATGGTATGAAATGATCTTTGAGGTAAATCCATGGATATGGAATATCTCATACACATAAAGTCACCCCAAGAACTTTACTAAACTCTACTATGGGATATCTAGGAAGTGGGACGACTTGGTGAGTTAGTCTATGATCACCCAGATAGAATATTTTCCTCTAGAAATTCTTGGTAACACTATAAATAAGACCATAGATTTACCATCCAAATTCTACTCTGGAACATCAAGGGGTTGAACTAAGCCTTTCATAACCTAGTGGGTAGCCTTCAATTTATAAAAAGTGAGGCACTGAGAGACAAACTCCACTACACACTTATTCATTCATGGCCACTAGAACTAAGATCGAAGGTCTTGGTACATCTTTTACACTTCCAAATGTACTTACAAGGTGTAATATGAATATCTCTCAATACATCCCCATTTAATAAAAATGGAACCACCGTCTATCCTCTGAAAAGGATAACATGATCCATACCTTCAGAAAATCCACTAGAAGCATGTCTAGTGGATATCTGAGCATATAAGGACTCATAGTCAGTATCTCCCCAATGTGAATCCATAAAATTATATAGAAGTAGCAGGGTAACGACTATCGACTATAGATATGTCACCATCCTCATCCAATATAGTAAACTATAATGAGGCTAACTGCTTTGAATCCTTGTTCAATAGCCACATACAAGATCTCCTACTGAGAGTATCTGCCACTACATTCCCCTTCCTAGGAGTATAGATTATCTTGAAGTAATAATCCTGGAGAAACTATAGCTATTGCCTCTATATCAAGTTAAGATCATTAAAATAGAAGATATACTCAAGAATATTGTGGTTGGAATAAGTGATAAATCGCTCACCCATAAGGCAGCGTTTCCACATATTCAGAGTAAAGACTACTGCTGCCAAATCTAGATCATGGGTTGCATACTTATACTAATGAGGTCTCAACTACCAAGACCCATACAAAATAAATGACTACATATGAATCAGAACAAAACCAAGTCCTTTCCCTAAGTTAACATAGAAAAATACATACTCAACACCCTCCTTTGGAAATCTCAAGATGGGGTGCTCATCAATATTTTCCATAACTCTTGGAAATCATGATGGAACCTCTACTTCCAAATGAAAGGTTTCCCCTTCTAGGTCAAAGTAGTCAAAGGTGATAATATCCTAGTGAAATCAAGCACAAATATCCTATAATATCCTTCCAAACCAAGGAATCTCTGCACCTCCATCATGTTCTTGGGTGGTTCCCAAAATAACACCAACTCAAACTTTTTTAAGTCCACTATTACACCCTCCGTTGATAAAATATGTCCCAAAAAGTGGACCTCCTGAATCTAGAACTGACACTTCAAGAGATTCCCCTAAATCTGGTACTCTCAAAGTATGTCTAGGGCTATCCTCAAGTATCTCATGTGTTCCTCCTTAGATGTTGAGTACACTAGGATATCATCAATTAAGACCTCTAAAAATCAGTCTAAGAAAGGATGAAATATCTAGTTCATGAGTCCCATGAACTTTTCTAGGGAATTCATTATACTAAAATGAATTACCAAGTACTCATAGAAATCTTAGCGACATTTAAATTCCATCTTTGGTATAACCTCATCCCGTACTCAAAGCTGGTGTCAACTTGACCTTAGTTCAATCTTAAAGAACCACCTCACCCCTATCAACTAATTGAATAAGTATAAGTTCCTAAGTAGTGGATACTTATTCTTCATGTTCACATGGTTTAGGTGATGGTAATATACACACAACCCCAAGCTCCCATCCACCATTTTAACAAACAACATCGAGGCTTCCCAGGGGGAAACACTGAGTCTAACAAATCCCTTACTCTATAAGTCCTCTAACTGTACCCTTAGCTCACGAAGCTCTATGATATCCATCCGATATGTAGTAATAGTTACCATGGACACCCCTAGGAGTAATTTAATATATAATTCTATCTATCAATAGGTAGGTAAGCCCATAACATCCTCAGTAAATATGCACTCATACTCCTCCACCATAGCATGATGCTAAAGTCCCATATAATTCAATACTCCATGGGATATAATATCCATATGATTATTAATTGGATGTATCATCCTATGTATGAGACCATCCTACTTGTATGGGTTTCCTTATCACCCACGAAGAAAAAACTCAACCCATCACCACAGATACACTGTATCTTCCACCTAAAATAGTCAATATGGGCATGAATTGTGGATATCAATTACATACCTAATATGGTATCATAAAGCCTCGTCACTAGTATAAAGAGATCAAAAATGAATCTCTTGACTCAAAGTGTCAAGTCACACTGTTAGCAGAAGTGTGTGATCACTAAGTCACCTTCGGTAGGAGTCTCCAAGCGCAAGGGTTGAGTTAAGGGATCCACTGAAATCTATAAGTATCAGATGAAATATGTGGAAAGAAAATAGTAGATCAGACCCATGTCTATCAATAATATAGTTAAAGTATATAAGACACATATTGTACCTATAATAATCTCTGGAGCCTCTAGGATATATCCCTCTACTACCTATATCCATCTTCATCCCTGACCACCAACCCATTGAGACTTGCATGGACCAACTAGGGGTGGTGTTGGAAATAAGTGAAAATGTCTACCACATCTAGTTTCTCTCCCTACTCCATTTCCATGTCTTCCACCCTGATAAGCTCCTTTCTCCTAATGTTTTCCTGGCTTGGGCATCCCATCAACCAAATCCTTATTATTTGTGTGGTGGGTTAAACAATCTAGAACAAGATGTCCCCAACCATATCAAGAGAGGTACTTACTCTCTCTAGGATGACTAGATCTATCCTGTGATACTTGAATTATAGATCCTATATCCTGGGATTATATCCTAAAGTATTTCATATGCCTAGACCCTTACATATACCATCAACTACTAGATGTTGAGGTCTCAAATCCTGCATATCCACTACCAGTACCTATTATCAGCGTCTTATATACTAGGAATATCTCCACTACTAAGTCCCACTCAATTACTCTAGCATAAATGAAAATAATAAGATATATCACTCTATACCTAATATCTTGGAGCAAGCCCCAATCAAAAGTACATACTATAAATAATTTATCTCAAACCATGTCCAAAGATTATTTCAAAATTCCAGTGAACCTATATAAATACTCTTCCATGATCATACTACCCTACAATAATTGTATATGCTTCAGAATACACATAGATCACAATATGGTTAGATAGAACTCCTACCTAAAGATATTCTTGAAATCTAACCTGGAGAGAGCTGTATTGTCATGTTAATGAGTCACTAGACACCACCATTTCCCAGTGAATCCCTAAATAAGGATCACTTCTAGAACCACCATATGATTTGTAGGTGTCTTAACAAGGTGGAAAAC
Source organism: Viscum album (assembly GCA_963277665.1). Classification (NCBI taxonomy): domain Eukaryota; kingdom Viridiplantae; phylum Streptophyta; class Magnoliopsida; order Santalales; family Viscaceae; genus Viscum; species Viscum album. Next base: position 1,424,468,534 of record OY728161.1, read on the forward strand.
TTGAGTCACTGCCTCAATATATTCCTCAGCTATTTGGGGTTCTATCTTACCTTAAAACATGGGGGGTCACTACCTCATAAACTCGTGGAGTGAACTCATTCTGAACACATACTTGATGGGTATTTATGGTGTAATTTTCTAATCAATGTGTGGTGAAATAACTGGAAAAATACCTATAGGTACCACCTCCTATATAGTACCCTGTTCTAAAGCCTCATTACTCGAAAGATCATCCTTGTGATCATGTAGTGGAAACCTAGATGGTTGTCTTCATGAAGGCATCTCGAAATAAACAAGATGCACCATAGTTAATGAGTATATCTAGATAGATGACTCAATAAGGATATGGAAACCAAAAAATATTCTTATATGATGATTATAACAATGTTTTCCCTACAACTAGTGCCCACATGTATTGAGTCAATAAGTTAGTTATCAAAGTCTTGGTGAATAGATATGTTGACTGCCACACCAACAATGGACACCCTGTCCTGAAATTCAAACTCGAAACACTTTAACACTGCTACCATAAATCCCAAACCAACCTCAAAGCTATAAAATATCAAAACTCCAGTACTAAGGTAAAATTGATTGCATCTTATACTACTCTCTCACGACTTGAACCACCAAGGACCACCTGGCTAGTGATAATCTGAGTGTGACAACACCAAGACTTCCAATAATAGTCTAGGGGATAGAAACCAATACTGAGTAGGAATATCCAACATATGGGAGGATTTATCCTAAGTATACACACAAACACACACACACATCTCAAATCCCATACAATATTGAAATTTAAAACAACAATTCTGATACCAATGCATGCATACAACTATATCTCACAACCAAAGTATGAAAAAAGTTCTGAAAAAAATAAAATGGACCAACTACAAGCCCACCCAAAAAAGAGTCTAAACTATATAGAAATAGGGAACTACTATCAAATGTAACACCAGAAAGAACGTTGGTATGTCTAGCCCAATACTAAGCTCCGCCTGCTCCTGGTCATCCTAGGACATCATTAAATGGACTTTAATCTATATAATACATAACATTTTTAGGAAATTTCCATGTATGTGTGAGTATAACAATACCCATTAGGATACCCTAAAATAACCAAACATAAAGTATCAAGAGTATCCAATTCATTAATAGAAAATCATGTTAATCAAGATGTGATACATAATGATAATCAAGATAGCTCAGATATACTCTTAAAAGATAATTGGTATTAAGGGGTATCAAATAATACTTCCAAGCATAGGATTATTCTCAAGTATTTAAGGTAATGTTCCTCTAAGAGGAATCACTCCACAAGCCATATTTTCACTGATGAAACTCATCTGAGAGGTAATATTAATCTATACTCTCCAATACGTACTTACTAAATCTTTGAAGATTACACTATTTAGATTGAGGATCACACCTAGGACCACTGGGGGATGCCACCAACCCTACTGGATAAATATTCTAGATAGGGGATCAATTACCTATACATGGTGGTCACACTGATACCATGAACCCCACCTAGGAAGGATATGATAGAGGATCCCATTCTAGGCCTCTTGGAGGAATACCACAATCAATATCCAAAACAAAACCCATAGAGGGGATCACAATCCTATGCCATGGAAGTAATGCAACACTCTAACCTCATAGGTACAGACCAAGGAATCACACTCAATAAAACATGGTCTATACTGAGGAAATTATGGGATCCGAACTACCTCATCAGAAGTATATGATTTGTATATAGGGTACACAACATGTAACTATAATCTTGAACCTACACATGTTCATTCCCATGTTCTTCTGCCTGTGACTATGTACACTTGGCTATGCCCATGTTCTGTGGTCGTTCTTATGTACCTGACTATATATAAGTATTAGAACTTGCCTATATACTCTTCCTATTCTAGTGTTCTTGTTTGTTTACTCTCAAAGTATACACAAAGACACAAAAATTAGGCCACATGGTATGTTCCACGTGTCACACAACATGTGGTATTTTTCTCTATGTGTAAGCCCTAGCATAAAAGAATATGGACTACATGATATTTTTTCCATGGACTAAATACTGTGTAGTCAAGTATTTCTCAGAAATTATAGGTTTTGTATGAATCATCACCCACATATATAACTTTTGTTCTAGCTGTTATCCTCACTAGGGATGATGGATCCAGTGTTGACCAAACCTAACCATCACTGATCACCAGGATATGGTAATCAAATATGAATAGGAATCACCACCAACACACCAAGTTATTTGAATTCTGAAATCTGTGAACCAGGGAACCTTCAATCCGATCTGATCTACCTCCGATCACACACCATCATTATCAAACCTCAATCACCCCATCAGTTGTGAACCTCACCCATGATATCAATCCATTGTGCTGAATCACGGTCACACAATGATCAAATTCTAGGTATCTATTAAACCACTGAAGAAGGAAATATAAGTGATTAATTATATGAAGAAATGGGGGAGAAATGCACAAACAAAAAAATGAGGAAAAAACCTTGAGCATGTCTGGGTTGTACTCAATTTGATTCAATTAGAATAATAAACAAAGAGTAATAAAAAATCAATAAATCAATTCCCCCAAATCATAGGAAGAAATAAACCCAAATCCACAACCAAGATTGTCCCGTGAATCAAACTGTCAGATTAATTGATTCATGTTCATCATGGGATAAACAATATTGAAATAAACCATGTAAAACAGTGCCCTACCTCAGGTTTGGATCAATTTTTTTCAAAGAACATAACTATATTTTCATCATTGGTGAGATCTTCTAACTGCTTTTTCATTAGAAATCCTTGCGGTATTCCGATTGTTGATGCATGATCCCAAATTACACCAATGATTTTCCACGTTATCCTATCAATTCTCAGGGTTATGACACTAACCATGAAAATTTTCCATAATATTGTATTTATAGGAGATATCTAGGTTAGTAATTTTAATTAAAATAATTAAACAAATATTCAATTTATTTAATTATTTCTCCCATGATGGCGCTAAATCCCAACACCTGATGCTAACCAAGAATATTTCACAAATAGGGCAAAACCCATGCTTCAGACTCAATGACGATCTTTAATTTTACATTCAAGTCCCCATTCAGAAATTATTTTACTATTTTAGGAAAATTGTATGTGTATGATATTAATATATTTAATATTTTTAAAATAACAATACCGGGATCACCAGGATTTGGAATCTCATGTCTTCTCAGCACCTGAATCCAAAAATATTATTAGATATATTCTAAAACTTTACATGGAAAAAAGAGACATTACAAGATTAAACTTATTTTTCAAAAACATCTTCCACCAAACCAATTACTTTACCTCTTTCTCAGATTGAATTGCTTTGTTGTTCCATATTTCTTCATTTAACTTTAATATTCGTAGTATACTCCTACCTATCAATGATATGGCCTTTTCTTCTATAATAGAAGAATTTTCTCTTTGGTGTAGAATCCTCTTTCACCTTTTTCTTAGGTGTGTTATCCTTGGTAATTTAATTTTATTTACACCCTAAGGAAGACCTACTAACTTTCTTCCCTTTAATTTTATTCACCTTTTATGGTATTATTCCTTTAGTTGTAACTAATTCATATTTGGTAGATATAAACCTGCACTCATCATCATTGTAATGTACCAACCCAGAAGCCACTAAATTGGTGCACTGAGCTGGTTCTCTACAATGACAGAAGCATGCCTACCCATATGCTAGAGGCTTAAAAATAGTAGCGAGGGTCTAAAGGTGGTACATTGGGAAGACTATACCTCCATATAAAAGTAAAAATAATGGAAATAACTAGGTATCATCCAAATAAGTAAATGAACAGAGTGCAAAATTACTAAATAAATTGAAAGAGAAGTATGGAGTAATAATAAATAAAATGCTATAAAATCGTAAATAGACTTTTCATACATAAAACATTGGTTACCCAATTGGCCAATCATACATGTAGGAATACATAAAGAAAATAAAAGTACAAGGCTCCACTACTAACTTTGATCCAAACCACATACCCAGACTTTAGACACTGCCGAGTTGCTCCATCATGAACATAAGAATCAACATGAGCAGCTCCGCTCAATTTTACAACCCTAGGACTCAACCCTAACCATCATGCATCTATGATAAACTTGAAAAGAATACATAAGGTCTGAACACACACTAATGTACATGTATATTGGTGAGAAGAAATCTCAGTAGGCCACCCCAATGATAAACCTATAAATTTTATATCATAAGTGCATGATCAAAAAATATTCTCAACCTAACAGAGACAAAACTAAAATAATAAATAAAAAAAATAATGTGAAACCACAGTCAATCCCTAGGTCAATAATCCTGTTCAACTGAGCAATGTGTCATAAAGTATATTTATATTTATATGTTTACATATATATATATATATATTTCCATATATATATACATATACATAAATTTGAATATACATGAGTATGATGAAAAATGACATAAAAAATAGCATTCGATCCTTGGGTCTATAATCTTGACCATTTGGACATCCTGTGAAAAGGGAATTGAGCTGTATATTATACCACTCAAGCCATGTATAATTAAGTTGACCCATGGGTCTGTAATCCTAATAAAAAATATTTTCTTTGGCCAACATTGAAAATGTCTCTGAGAAATCTATATCACCATAGGGTGATACTCATCCTAACCCCAGGTTCACCCATATTCTCCTCAAATATATAAAATAAAGGATTCTGTATACCAATAGAAAATATTTTAATAGTAACTAAGATGGAAATAATGCTTCTCAAGCCATGTAAATCTAGTCCAATGTATGAGACCTAGGTCTCGGTCTATAGGCAATCACGACATTGGAACTTGAATGAACCCTAGGGGTCTGACACTTAGGCAATTTATAATTGATGAGAATAATCATCCCCATCACTCGAGAGAGTGTAATCATCTATGGGTATATTTCAAATAAATGGTTAGGTGAACCATGTACACCACCAATATCAAGTAATCAATCAATAAGATCATAATCATCCCCATCGCTCGGAAGATCGTAATCATCCATGAGTATAAATAGTAGGGACTCCATGCCCATATATCATCATCACAAGGATTCCATGCCCAAATATAGGAGTGTATAATCATCCTCCATAAACCACAAGTCAAGGAAAGAGAAATGATCCTTATTATATAATAATTCTAGGAGATTAGAATCATCGTTGACTGCATGAACAAGGATGTGAAGAACATCCAAACATATACAGATCAAAAGCTGGATCCTAGGAAGTATGTTCGAAAATCCTGATAAAGAAATAAAGGGGCCTCATAATCCATATTCCAGGAAGTACACCTAATAATCCTTGATAGGAGGGATCAATAGCTAAATCCCAAGAAATATATCTGGGAATCCCAATAATGAAATTCACATCACATCAGGCTCATTGGCCACAAACCAGGAAGAACCTATGGTAATCATCACCGCATCAACAGTAAACATGTGAATGTATAAATTAAGAGTGAGGGTGAAAAAATGAATAAACCCACAACTACTATCACAACCCCTTAGGATTAAAATTTAGGCATGCATTATAAGGTGACACCTACTACCATCACTACCCAAACCCAACGTACTAGATCAAGGATGGTCAAACATCAAGGCACCCACTGGGTCCCTTAGATCAAAACACAAGAGAGGAATCCTACTTGAGATCCTATAGGTCTATATATAAGTGAAGGCATCCTACTCAAGATCCTCAATAGAGAAAGTAAAATGAGGAACCCTACATGGGATCCTTGAATGGTAACCAAATAGAGGTATCCTATACAGGATCCATAGAATGGTTAGTAAATAGATAGAGGGATCTTACAAGGGTTCCTCTAAAGAGTAATTAGGTAGAGGGATCCAATAAGGGATTCCCGAGGTCATCATGTAAGAAAAGGTTTCCCTCAGGGGATTTTTATTAATAGTAAGAAGATATAGGCATCATATATGATATCCTCTAGGTTGGAATTTAAGTAGAGGAATACTATATGGTAACCTTGAAAACAACTAACCTCACAGCCTCATAGGCCAGGAGGGCACATATTGAAAGGGATACGTCCTCAAAGAAAGATCTATGAAATCATTGGTCAAGATATATATCTCATGGACCATATCATATCAAAGGGTCTCACTCTCAAGACACAATGATATTTTATTACCTGAGGAAGAACCTCCTCGTTTAGGAAAAATCCTAAAACACCAACTATGAGTTCTCAAATCTCCTCAAGGGTTTCACCATCATGATCTATGTGGAAAGATACTCAAAATGGACTACTTATGTGACCAATTATGACTTCAAGTTATAAAGATTCGAAAAAACCTCAAAAGGGTAGTAAGGGAGGTGTACATGATATGTGTACCCTGTTACATGACATGTACCCTCAAAGTTCCACCTGGGAATATAAATCAGCCATACATGGCATGTAAACCCATGTACACAGTTTGTAAGACATTTACATGACATGAACCCTATATGATGCACATTCCCATGTATGTCACATGTATTATCAATGTATATAGTATGTACATGTACTTTTACATGGCGTTCAAACCACATAGGGTATGGTTGTGTTCTTTATAAGGCCATGTGACCCTACACTAGCTGTCATGCTAGATACTTGGCTACACCGACGAGTCCTAGTACACAGAATGTATACCCTATACATGGTGTATACTTCTAAAATATCATCTTACCCAAATTAAAAGAACACACAACATGTTTTCCTGGACTATATATTTTGTGATCGGGATTTATGAATAGGAAGCCCCAAAAATCAGCCCCAAACCCCCATTTTCTCCTCAAAAGGTATAGATCGACCCATAAGGGGTCTTAAATAGTGATAATAGGGGTTTAAAAATTTAAAATGGTAAATTCATAAGGATTTATGAAAAAACATAAAAATGTACTACCTTTGGGACGAATCTACTGAATCTACACCCATTTCCGCAATCTATGGCTACTGTATGAAGATCCAGCTCCTCTCGAGCTCCACAATAGTACCTCCCTTCTTATCTATCCCTATCTCTCTCTCCATCTACCTTTATCTCTCGGTCATGGGACATTGGAGGACCACAGAGGGGTATACATGAGAATAAAAATGAGATAAAGAAGAAAAGAAAAAAGGAAAAAGAAAATGAATAAAAAGAAAATAAAAAGAAAAGAAAAATAAAATAAAAAGGAAAGAAAAAGAAAAGAAAAAGAAAAGAAAAAGAAAAAGGGGCCCGAGCTGGCCCTAGCACCCAACATGAGTTTATACCCTATATAGGAAAAACTTCCAATTATGAACTCAATAGTGGAGACATAATATCAATATGAATCTTTGTTCAAAATATATAGCCAAATGAATGTGTGCAAATATATTGATATTTAATTAATTAAATATTAAATATTAATTATTCAATGAAAATTTGAATGGTTTAAAATTCAACCAAAAACTTTTCCTAGGGTAAAACCCCTATTCCAAGACCAATAGAGTGGTTAGAAAAGTTATCCAAGATCATATTCAAGGGTAAAATTACAATTTTAACCTTATAAGAATCTAAAAGAAAAAAATTAAAATTTCTGCTCAAAATTTCAGTTTGAAAAAACACTAGTCCTTATAATCTCCCCACTATAAAATTTTTCAACCTTGATAAGCTTTTGTGGTAAATAGTAGACATGCTCTCATACTGAGAATCTTCACAACTATGCTATCTTGACTATCCAATGACCAGTCTCATAGCATCAAAAACTCTACTATATAGAAGATACTTAACTATTACTGATATGGTACTCCCCACCATAGGAATACCTTATCATCATCTCAAAAATTGGCATCAAGATAAAGGACCCATGAAAAAATGTTTAATTTCAACTGAAAATGAGGGTTACCACCCTAAAATGGCCAACAATGCACTCCACACCATATGTCTTACCTTATATCTCTCTTAGAGAATAACCTCAACAGGTTCCTTCCTCAAAACAAGAAATATATATAATAAGAAAAGAATATCGGTGTAGATATGATGCTCTCTCACCATACTTAGGATGATATCAAGATAAATCATGATTGTCTCTAACTTGGATTGCACTAAAATTATATCAAAAGGCACATATAGCCCTCTCATGCCACACTTATATCAAAACAGAATATATTTTCCTTAAACCAACACTTGAAATCACATATCCTGATAATTTGTGTCCAGGTCGAAACACTATCAAACCATATTAGGATACCCAATTAATTTTTGATGTCTCCTATACCATGTAGGGGAATTCTTTATTTAACCAAAACTCATGGGAAACCATGTCCATGAAAAGTATTGAAAACATCTTTCCTCATATTATACATGGACACTCACCAATTTCTGATTTAAAAAGTGTGTAACTTACCACCTAAATCATGCTCCCATGACTCATCCATTATAATTCTAAGTTGACTGTGATACCTGAAATTCCAGTCCAAACAATCTAGAAGTTTCCTTAGAATACCTCTTCAAAATTGATCACTCACCTATGCCATAATTTATTTCCATCACCTCCCGTTACATAGGGAAATTTTAGTGATGAGTGTCTACCCATTATCTGACTACATTAGCAATGGTGGAAACACTGGTCAACATAGCTATACACCCAAACAGTCCTTCCCTTTGAAGCTAGTTTTGATACCAAAGAAACCTAAGTGTTTCATAAAAAATAAAATGTATTAACATGCATATATCACAATATCCAAAGTACTAACCATGAATCTATCTCATATGAGTGTATAACCAAGATCACTACCTAAACGGTATCTATAAACCTGGTCCAACCCTACTCACAAGCTTCCCTTGATAAAAAAATCAACCTCCAAGGTTACGAGTAAAAAATAATTTTTTGTAGGTCTCCCACATATACCTACTAATCAAGAATCACAACTAGGTTACAAGGTCTAGCTATATATCCTAAAATATCAAACCTCTGTAAGGGAGGTAAAGATAACACATACTTTTGAGGGTCAAAACCGGTAACATCAGCCTACTAGTGCCTTTATCCTCTTCAAGAATCCTCATAAGGAACTACTTCTTCGAGGTCATGATATAATGTAGAAGAAATAATGATTTGGAACTGATTTGGAATACATATATGGTAATACCACTTGAGGTCTAGTTCTCAAGAAAATTCATGGTGCCTATTGGCATCATACTCAATGACCTGACAAGATAACCACAAACAAAGGTTAGTTAAGTAGAATGTCATTCCAAGTTATGTAGGAAAACATTGTATAGTTTGTTAATGAGACTTTAAATAATTTAACTTCATAAATGAAATCATACAAGGGGTCTAAAATTTGGGAATAATATACCCTATTGACCTACTAGGGTAACTTCACCTCATATATATGAGGATTTATTCATCAACTTCACCATCAAATGTCTCAATTTAGATCCACATCAACTTCAATAAGAATGAAATATATATGAAATTCATCCCAATTGAGTATAATTACACCAAAAACCTATATAGTAAAACACCATTTAGGTTTTTTAAAACATTAAAAAATTAGCCTCTATATTAAGAAAAATCGCACACTATTAGTCCTATAACATGTGAATCCTACATACCAAATACGATGCATGAGATGCCTCTTTACTTTTCCAGCTAAGAGTCAAAATCAATCCCTGGACTCCTACTAATTCCCCAAGAGATAGAAATACATAATATATCATAACATCCACACAAAAGTTTCATCCCCAAAAGTAAAAATAATAGGAAACTGTAACTTTACAGACCAAAACAACAATCCCATATCCCTAGAAACCAGAACATCTTACCGAAAAATGTGTTCTCGATACACCAATCTGATATCTATAACAGGTTAAAACACATTCCTAGTACCCATGTCTTGTTGTACTTCTCGAACCCCTCGTGGTTTAATTTTCATGATCACAATCACCCTCTTATTTATCTAATCTTGTTTTAAGTGTTTTTGGATGATAGGCATGATTTCAGGTGGCCAAGGAATTGGGCCAAGAAAGCAGCAAGACAGAAGGCTGAGCCACTGCCTCAGCACCGGCCAACCGGTGGACTCAGCACTGGCCAGCCGGTGGCACCCAGCCAGCACAGTGTTTGCTACTGCCTCAGCACCGGCCAACCGGTGGCCTCAGCACCGGCCAGCCGGTGGAGCCTGAGCCCGAGCTCTCTTCCATTTTGCAAACACCGGCCAACCGGTGGCCTTGCACCGGTCAGCCGGTGGAGCCAGTCAAACTAGCCGTTGGGCTTTTGACCAGCCTGTCCACTTGGCCTCCAACGGCTCTGAAGGCCTCTCCAACGGCTCCGAAGCCTCCCAAAGGCCTTATGAGGGTTCCCCCTCTATAAATAAAGGACCTTGAAGCCCCGGATCAATACCGGAACTATACCCAAGCCAAAGGAAGCCCACAGACACATTTCTCATCATTTGGCAAACCTCCGGCGGACTTCCTCCAAGGAACCCCAACTGCTCCAACACACTTCCACATCCAAGGAGCACCACCAAAGAAGCTTGGGAGCGCCCTTCATCAACTCCTTCAATCAATTGGTGCCCAAGGCTTCTCCAAATACGGTTTTTATTGTTTTATTCATTTTGAGCTTAAATTTGGGTTTGTGCCTACAAACCCCATCTCTTTCTCTCATCCTTTCTTTTGGGTTTTCACATCACCTTTAAGGTGTGAAGAGGTTAGTCAATCCTTTCCTTTTAAAAGTCTTGAATCATAGGTGAGCTAGCCTTCACCTGTAAGAAGGCTAGTGGATTCTTGCTCAACCAATTAAAAGCAAGTGGGTTCTTGCATAACCATTTAAAAGCAAGCTATAATAGGTTCTAGACTACCTGAAAAGTATAGTGAGTTTCTTGCTAAAACCATTGAAAAACAAGCAGTAGTAAATCTCTCAACGGTTGAGTTGGGAGCGGAGACGTAGGCCGGGTTTTAGGCCGAACTCCGTTATCAATTGCGTGTCTTGCCTCTTTTATTTCCGCTGCACTTTCAACTTTGATTTTTAATTTGTTAATTAATTTTTAAAAGGCAATTCACCCCCCTCTTGCCATCACTTCCTTTCTTTCTCCGCCCAACAATTGGTACCAAAGGCAAAATTTGAGTAATACCCTAACCGGTTTCAAATTTAAGATCCATTGTGATGGCATCAACCTCTTTTGCCCCCGAAGGATATTCTTTGGGTCGTGCTCCATTTTTTGATGGAACCGACTACACTTATTGGAAAACCCGCATGACCGCTTTTCTTAGAAGTATAAGTTATCCCATTTATAAAATTGTCATGCATGGTTACACTCTTTCCTCTCCCGATGAATCCAAATGGACCCAAGCCGATATTAAAAATTTCGAGCTTGATGGAAAAGCCATGAACGCTCTTCATTGCGGCCTTGATCGTAATGAATTCAATCGAGTTTCCACATGCACCTCCTCACATGAAATCTGGAAACTATTGGAGGTTACCCATGAGGGGACCAACAAAGTCAAGGATACTCGATTGGACATGTACCGTCAAGATTTTGAGTCTTTTACCATGCATCCATCTGAAAATATTACTGATATGTTTACTCGTTTTACTGATGTTTGCAATGGGAGAAAGTCCCTTGGTGATGATGTGTCTGCAGAGACGATGGTCAAGAAGATCCTATGGATCCTTCCAAGCTCATGGGCACCGAAAGTCACGGCAATCCAAGAAGCGAAGGACATCAAAAACATGCCGGTCGAAGAGCTCATCGGATCCCTCATGACCTATGAGATCACCATGAGGAGGCAAGCTGAAAAAGAAGGCAAACCGATCAAAGTTCCAAAGAACATCGCCTTCAAAGTTCAACAAGAAGAAAGCTCCTCCTCCTCGTCATCTTCCTCTTCAAGCGGCGATGACAAGCCCGATTGCCCATCCCGCAAGAAAAAGGCCAAACAAAAGGAGAAGAAGAAGGCTTTCAAGGCCACATGGAGTGATAGCTCCACATCATCCTCCTCCTCCTCCTCGAGCGACAACGGTAACAAATGCCTAATGGCATGTAATGAGGTATCATATTCCGACTCCTCATCCTCTAGTTCTTCAAATTCTTTCAATCACATGTCTTATGAGGATCTCCAATACGCTAGAGATCAATTGGAGGAAGGTTTTCACGAACTTTCTTCCAAATTTGTTGCATTAAAAAAGAATTTCAAAAAACTATCCTCCGAAAAGGAACAACTTCTCAAAGAAAAGGAGGAGTTGTCCCTCAAAATCCAAAACCTTCCCGATGTTGAATCATTGGAATCAACAATCAAAGACCTAAGGGAATCCCTTGCCAAGTTCACCCAAGGGGAACAAAATCTGACCAAACTACTAGGTTCTCAACGTGTAACTAGAACCACCCAAGGGATTGGATATTCCAAGCAAGCTTCCTCTTCCCATGCTTCAACTATTTTTGTAAGGGGGAGCTCTCAAAACAAATTTTTCAATTATTGTAAAAAACCCGGGCACTTAATCTATGAGTGCAATTGTAAAAATGCCCGGTATGGCCGCCCCAAAAGTATTTTCTTTAATGATGAATTTTTTAGGAGAAGACCCGCCACTAGACAAGTGTGGATTGAAAAATCCCTTTTAGCGAGTCTTACCGGCCCAAAATTTGTCTCGGTTTGATAATCCTCTCCCCGGAGTTTTGTTGTTTTTATTTAGGGGAAGTTAGGATCGTTTAAGCCCTTTTGATTTCAATTTCAAAATTTTCGATTCGAACTTTCAATTTCATCACTTGGTATCAAATTTTTCATTTAAAACTTTCAATTCAAACTGTTATTCAAATATTTTTCATTTAAAACTTTCAATTCAAACTGTTATTCAAATATTTTCATTTCAACCTTTCAATTCAAACTGTTATTCAATTTTTCATTTCAAAACTTTCAATTCAAATTTCAAAAATTTCAATTGGTTTAATTTTTTTTCCCTCAATCAAGTTTTATGCCCCGTGCTATTTTGATAATCACAAAGGGGGAGAAATTCTTGGTTGATTGGGGGAGAAATCCTTTAAAGCATGCTTTTCATTTCACTTTCTACATTGTTTGTTTTGGTGATTGTGATCATCAAAATAGGGGGAGATTGTTGTACCTATCGAACCCCTCGTGGTTTAATTTTCATGATCACAATCACCCTCTTATTTATCTAATCTTGTTTTAAGTGTTTTTGGATGATAGGCATGATTTCAGGTGGCCAAGGAATTGGGCCAAGAAAGCAACAAGACAGAAGGATGAGCCACTGCCTCAGCACCGGCCAACCGGTGGACTCAGCACCGGCCAGCCGGTGGCACCCAGCCAGCACAGTGTTTGCTACTGCCTCAGCACCGGCCAACCGGTGGCCTCAGCACCGGCCAGCCGGTGGAGCCTGAGCCCGAGCTCTCTTCCATTTTGCAAACACCGGCCAACCGGTGGCCTTGCACCGGTCAGCCGGTGGAGCCAGTCAAACTAGCCGTTGGGCTTTTGACCAGCCTGTCCACTTGGCCTCCAACGGCTCCGAAGGCCTCTCCAACGGCTCCGAAGCCTCCCAAAGGCCTTATGAGGGTTCCCCCTCTATAAATAAAGGACCTTGAAGCCCCGGATCAATACCGGAACTATACCCAAGCCAAAGGAATCCCACAGACACATTTCTCATCATTTGGCAAACCTCCGGCGGACTTCCTCCAAGGAACCCCAACTGCTCCAACACACTTCCACATCCAAGGAGCACCACCAAAGAAGCTTGGGAGCGCCCTTCATCAACTCCTTCAATCCATTGGCGCCCAAGGCTTCTCCAAATACGGTTTTTATTGTTTTATTCATTTTGAGCTTAAATTTGGGTTTGTGCCTACAAACCCCATCTCTTTCTCTCATCCTTTCTTTTGGGTTTTCACATCACCTTTAAGGTGTGAAGAGGTTAGTCAAGCCTTTCCTTTTAAAAGGCTTGAATCATAGGTGAGCTAGCCTTCACCTGTAAGAAGGCTAGTGGGTTCTTGCTCAACCAATTAAAAGCAAGTGGGTTCTTGCATAACCATTTAAAAGCAAGCTGTAATAGGTTCTAGACTACCTGAAAAGTCTAGTGGGTTTCTTGCTACAACCATTGAAAAGCAAGCGGTAGTAAATCTCTCAACAGTTGAGTTGGGAGCGGAGACGTAGGCCGGGTTTTAGGCCGAACTCCGTTATCAATTGCGTGTCTTGCCTCTTTTATTTCCGCTGCACTTTCAACTTTGATTTTTAATTTGTTAATTAATTTTTAAAAGGCAATTCACCGCCCCTATTGCCATCACTTCCTTTCTTTCTCTGCCCAACATGTCTACCATATCGAAAATATTAAATTAAAAGGAAAGAAACACATATGATACCAATTTTTTACTTCATGATCTAGATGCTACTAAACTGGTGCTCCGAGATGGTTTTCCACAAGGCCTCAAGCACACCTCCCCGTATGCCAGAGGTGGCCAACTAGAATAAAGGATATAAATGTGGTAAAATAGGGAAAATATACCCTTATATTAGAGTAACAATAGTAGAAATAACTAGATATAATCTAAATAAGTAAATAAATAGAGTGTGGAAGTAGTAAACAAACTAAAAGATAAGCATGCTATAATAGTAAATGAAATTCAATAAAATCCCAAACATTCATGTCATACATAAAACATTGGTCACCCACTGGGATGACCACACATACAGGAGTGCATAATGAAAATAAAATTATAATGATCCAATACTAACTATAAGACAGACCACATACCCGATCTCCAAACACTACTGAGCTCCTCCAGCCCGAACATAAGAATCCACATGAGTTTCTCCACTTGATCACGAAACCCTATACCTTATCCCTAACCATCATGCATCAATAATCAACTTTAAAAGAATACATAAGGTATACACACACACTAAGGTAATATCAATAGGCCACTTCGATGATGAAACTATAAATATACTATCATAAGTGCATTCTCATGGAATATGCTCAGCCTAACTGAGACACAACTGAAATAATAAATAAAAACAACAATGTGAAATGATAGTTGATCCATTGTTCCATAATCCTGATCAACTGGGTAATGTTCCATAATGTATATTTATATTTATATGTGTTTATATATATTCCACCCCCCCACACACAGATATATATATATATATGAATATACATGATCATGATGAAATAAAACAGAAGTTGATCCTTGGGGGATGTAATACTGATCGTCTGAACATACTATAAAGAGGGAATTGAACTAGATGTAATACCAATCAAGACATGTATAATTAAGTTGAAATATGGGTCTGTAATAACAATAAAAAATATCTACTTCAGACAACATCATAAATTTCTCCGAGCAAGCTACTTCACTATAGGGGGATACTTGTACTAACCATGAGTTCACCCATACTCACCTCCAATATATAAAATAAATGATTCTATATTCTAATAGAAAATCTTATAATGGTAACTAATTTAGGAATCATGTTTCTCAATCTATGTAAACCAGTTTGATGCCTGATCCGTAGGTCTTGGTCCATAGGTGGCCACACCATTGAAACTTGGATAAACCCTAAGGGTCCGACCCTTAAGCGATATGTAATTGATTAGGGAGAGCATAACCATCCACATCACTCAAAAGAGATTAATCATCCATGATTTTAGTCCACATTAATGGTGAGGTGCTCCATTTCCACCACTATGATCTAGTAATTGATCATGGTGAGTGTAATCATCCCCATCTCTTAGGAGAGCATAATCATCCATGAATATAAACAATAGGGACTCCATGCCCGTATATCATAATCATATGGATTCCATGCCCAAATAAAGAAGAGCATAATATTCCTTCTTAAACCAAAAGTATAGGAGAGTGGAATCATCCTAATTATAAAATAATTTGAGGAGATATGAATCATCCTCAATAGTATCAACAGGGATGTGAAGAACATCTAAACATATATGGCTCAAAAGTCGGATCCTAGAAAGTACATCTAAAAAACCCAATAAAGAAATAAAGGGTCTTTAGAATCAGTATTCTAGGAAGTATAAATGGAAATTATTTATAGGAGGGCTCAACACCTGGATCCCAGGAAGTACACATGGACATCCCAATAAAGAAAGTTTCATCACATCATGCTCATCAAACAAAAACTAGGAAGCATCTATAGTAATCGTTGTTGCATCAGCAGTAAACACGTGACTGGATAAATTAAGACGGAGGGTTTTTGAACACCTAAAACCACCAATAATGTCACAACCCATCAGGATTACAAGTTCATCATGGGTTTTAAGGTGACACCTGTTACCATCTCTACCCAAACCCGATGTACTAGCTCGGGGTTGGTCAAACATCTGGACACCTGCTGGGTCCATCATATCAAAACATAGGAGATGAATCCTACTTGGGATCCTCATGGTCTACACATAAGAGAAGGTATCCTACCCAATATCCTTATTAGATAAATAAAAATAAGGAACTCTCTATGGGATCCTTGAATGTTAAGTAAACAGAGGCATCCTACATAGGACCCTCAGAATGGTAAGTAAATAGAAACTTGGATCCTACAAGGGATCCTCGAAAGAGTAAGAAGGTAGATGGATCCTACATAGGATTATTTAGGGAACCACATAAGTTAAGGCATACCTTAGGGGACCCTTTTTAATAGTAAGAAGATAAAGGCATCCTATATGGGATCCTCTAGGTCGGAACGTAACTAGAGTCATCCTCGAAAACAACTAACCTCACGACCTCTTGGGCCAAGAGGGAACATATAACAAGGGATAAATCCTAAAATGAAGAGCTATGAAAGAATCATTCAAGAGATATAGATCATGACCAATATCATATAAAAGGGTATCACTCTTAGGAAACAACAAGATTCAATTATCAGAGGAAAAACCTCCCAGTTTAGGTAAAAATACCGAAACACAACTTATGAGTCCTCAAATCACCTCAAGGATTTCACCATCGTGTTCTATGTGAAAAAATACTCAATATAGATTACTAATGTGTCAAATTACAGCTATAGGTTTTAAATATATGAAAAACCATCAAAATGGTTTTAAGGGAGGAGTATACGACATGTGTACCCTGGTATACGACATATACCCCCAAATATCCACCTGGGCATGTAATTTAGCTAGAAATGGTGTGTAAACCAATGTATATGGTGCGTACGACATGTACATGGTGTGTAACTTACACGAGGTACCTTCTCATGTACCTCACATGGTCTGGGGATATATATATCCTGGCTGTGTACTTCCACATGATGTGCGACCTACATAGGGTATAGCCATTTCCCATATATGGGCTATCTGACTGGGTACTTAGCCACATGGGTGAGTCATAATACATGGTTTTTATACCCCATACGTGGTTTCTACTTCTAAAATATCATCTTCCCCGAATGGGAATAACAAATGATGTGTGTTCCTGAACTACACACCATGCGATTGGGATTTTTGAACTAGAAACCCCTCAAATCAGCCCGAAACCCCCATTTTATCCTGGTTATGTGACATAGGATGACTGGGGGGGGGGGGTATATGAGAATCCAAAGGGGATAAGGAATAAAAGAAATATGAAAAATAAAAGAAAGAAAAAGAAAAAGTGGCTTGAGCTGGCCTCGACGTCTGACCTGAGTTTATGCCCCACCTAAGAAAAACTCTCTATTATGAACTCAACGAAGGAGAAAATAATCTCAATTACAATCTCTCTTCAAAGGATATAGTCACATGAACCCATGAAAATAAATTAATATTTAATTAATTAAATATTAAATATTAACTATTCCACAAAAGTTCAAACGATTCAGAATTCCACAAAAAATCCTATCCTAGGATAAATTATCTATTCCAAGACCAACATAGTTGTCAAAAAAATCATTTTAGATTATATTCTAGGATATAATTCCTATTTTACCCATTATAAGAATCTGAAAGAAGAAAAATTCAAATTTATTCTCAAAATTAAAATTTGAAAAAATAAGGGTCCTTATGATCTCCCCACTATAAACCTTCTCATCCCTAAGAATTCTTGATGGTAAATAACAACCATGATCTCATCCCAAGTATCTTCACAACTATGATATCTTGAATGTACAACGACCAGTGTCCTAATGTCAATAACTCTACTACATGGGAGATACTTAACTGCGACTGATTTTGTACTCCCCTCCATAGGAATACCCTGATTGTCATCTAAACAACCATAATCATGCTAAATGGCCCAATTAAAATGCTTAATTTAAACTAAAAATGAGGGTCACCACCCTCAATCAGCCAACAGTGAACTCCCCACAATATGACTTACCTTATACCACTCCTAGAGTGTAACCTCATTAGGTTCCTTCCTCAAAATATAAAATATATTTAGGAAGAAAAGAAGCTCGGCGTAGAGACAATGCTCTCTCAGGATACTCAGGAGAATATAAAGATAGATCATGACCATCTATAACTATGAGTACACTAGGATTCTATAAAAATGCATGTATATCTCTATCATTCCATGCTCACATAAAAACATGCTATACTTGCCTTAAACCAACACCTGACACCATATCTCCCCACCATGTGTGTCTAGGTCCAAGAACAGGTCAACCGTCTCATGAAACCTAATTAATTTCTGATGCATCCTCTATCATGGAGGGATATTCATCATTTAACCACAAATCCTAGAAAACCATGCCCATGAAAAGTTTTTAAAATATCGGTCCTTGGCTCGTACATGAACAATCACTAATTTATGATTTAAATAGTACCACATGCAACTGACGAGTACCTTATCACTCAAATCATGATCCCACAACTCATCCATCAAAAGGCTAAGCTGACCATGCTACAAAAAAATTATAGTTCAAAAAATCCATAAGTTCCTTTGGAACTCCTCTTCAAAATTGAGAACCTCACATGTTCCATGATTTATTTCCACAACCACCCATTACACAGTGTTATTTTATTCATGAATGTCTGCCCATGCTCTGAATACATTAGAAACTTTGGAAACACTAGTCAATAGGTCTAGGAATCCAAATAGTCCTCCCTGTCGAATCCAATCTTGATACTAAATCACCCTAAGTGCTTCATCAAAAGAAAAAAGAATCAACATGACTATATCAAAAAAACCTAAGTACTAACCATGCATCGATCTCAAATGAGTGTATAACCAAGATCACAGCCTAAAAGGCATCCATAAACCTTGTCCAAACCTACTCACATGTTCCCTTGATCAAAATGAACATAGAACTACATGAATATGAGTAAAAAATAAGGGCCTCTAGGTCTCCCATATATCCTTACTGATCAAGTATTACAAATGGGTCACAAGGCTTAACCACCTATCCTATAAGGTCAAAACTATACAAGGAAGGTAAAGATAAAACTAACCTAAGAGGGTCAAAACTAACAAAATTAGCTTACTAGGGCCCTGATCCTCTCTGAACATCCTCATAAAGAACTGATCCCTAGAGGTCATGATATAACATAGAAGATATATTGAACTGAAAATCATCAGGAATCCATATATAGTAATACCCCCTCAAGGTCCAGTTCATGAGAAAATTCCTGATACTTATCAAAATCATACTTAGCAACCCAACTATATAACCAAAAATGAAATTCTATTAAGTATAATGTCATTCCAAGATATGCAAGAAAAAATTGTATAGTTTGTTAATGAAACTTTAAATAACCAAACCCAAGAAACAACACCCTAAAAAGGGTCCAAAATTTGAGAATCATATGCCCTGTCAACCTATTAGGGCCACTGCACCTCCTATGCATAAGGATTGAGTTAGTAGCCTCACTATCAAACATATCAATGGCAATCCACATCAACTATAATCAGAATGAAATATATATGAAAGTAGGCCCAATTGAGTATAATGACCCAAAAAAACTATACATGAAAACACCATTTAGGTTTTTTTGAAACTTCTAACAATCGACCTCTATCATTAGTAAAATGAAATAATAAAAGGCTATAATATGTGAATTCTATGTGCCAAATATGATGCATGAGACACCTATTACCTTTTCTAACTAGGATTTAAAATTAATCCATGACCTCTTTTAAACAAGACAATATCCATAAATCCATAATAAATAATAACATCCATATAACATGTACATTTACTAAAGTGAAAATCATATACAACTGTAACATCACAGATCAGAACAACAATCCCATATCCCCAACACCAGGACTTCTTACCATAACAAGTGTTCTCGACACACCAGTCCAATATCCATCATAGGTCCCAATGAATTTCTAGTAATACTATCTACCATATCCCAAATAGTAAATCAAAAAGAAAGAAACAAATATGATATCAATTTGTAATGTATTGACCTAGATGCCACTAAATAGGTGCTCCAATCCGATTCACCACAAGGACTCAAGCATGCCTCCTCATGAACCAAAGGATACCAAATAGCAGTGAGGGTTTAAAGGTGGTATAGTGGGGAGACTATACTCTAATATCACAGTAACAATAATAGAAATAACTAGATATCATCCAAAGTAGTAAGTAAAAAGATTTTGGAAGCAGTAAATAAAATAAAAGGGATGCATGTTGTAATAATTAATTAAATTCTATGAAATCATGAAAAACCATGTCATACATAAAAAACTAGTCACCCACTAAACTAAACATACATGAAAGAGTAAATAAGGAAAATAAAAGTACAATTCAACACTACTAACTTCGAGACATACTATATACTCGATCTATAGACACTACAGAGATAATCCAACCTGAACATAAGAATCCACATGAGTAGCTCCGATTGATCATGTAACCCTGGGCCTTATCCATAACCATCATACATATGTTATCAACATGAAAAACACACATTAGGTCTGAATGCACCCCATGTTTTGTGTACATTGGTGAGAAATAATCTCAGTAGGACACCCCAATGATGAAACTATAATTTTTTTTCATAAGTACATGCTCATGCAATATTCTTAGCCAAATTGAGACACAACTGAAATATTAAATAAAAAAATAACATGAAACCCCAGTCGATCCATGGGTTCGTAATCCTGATCAACTGGGAAATGTGGTATCATGTATATATATATATATATATGTATTCCTATAAGTAAATAAACACACACACACACACACACACACATATATATACATAAATATGAATATACATGAGTATAATGAAGAATAACATAAATAACAGCAGTTGATCCTTGGGTTTATAATCTTTATTGTTTAGACATCATGTGAAAAGGGCATTGAGTTGGATGGAATACCACTCAAGCCATGTATAATTAAATCTAACTCTGGGTCTGTAATCCCAATTGAAAATATCTTCTTCATCCAGTGCCATAAATGCCTCTGAGCAAGCTATGTTGCCATAAGGGGATACTCATCCTAACCTAGGGTTCACCCGTACTCACCTCCATTATATAAAATAAAGTATTATATATACTATTGGAAAATACTTTAATAGAAACTGATATGGATACCATGCCACTAAGGCCATGTAAATCCTATCCAATGTTTAAGCCTTAGGTTCCAGTTCATAGGTAGTCATGACATTGGAACTCTGATGAACCCTAAGGGTTTAAACCTTAGGTGATCTGTAATTTATCATGGAGTGCATAATCATCCCCACCACTTAGGATAACATAATCATCCAAGAGTATATGTCACATCAATAGTTAGGTGTGATATTTCCACTACCATGATCAAGTAATTGACCAAGGGCAACATAATCATCCCCATCACTCGGTTGAGTGTAATCATCCATGAGTATAAATAATATGGATTCTATACTTGTATATCATAATCATAGGGATTCCATGCCTAAATCAAGGAGATCTTAATCCTACTACTTAAACCAAAAGTAAAGGAGAGTGGAATCATCCTTTTTATACATTAATTTGAGGAGATCGAAATCATAATCAACAACATCAATAGGGTTGTGAATAATATCCAAACATATACAACTCAAAATCAGGATCCCAGGAAGTATGCATGGAAATCCCAATAAAGAAAGAAAGGGTCCTCAGAAGTTAGATTCTAGGAAGTATTCCTAGAAATACTCGATAAGAGGGATCAAAATCTAGATCCTAGGAAGTAGATCTAGGAATCCCAATAATTAAAGTCACATCACATCAGTCTCATAAGCCACAAACTAGGAATCGCCTATGGTAACCATTGCCGCATCAGTAGTAAACATGTGAATGCATAAATTAAGATTGAGAGCGTATGAATACCTAAACCCACCACTAATATCACATCCCCATAGACATAAAATTATGGAACATGTTCTATGGTAACACCCACTACCATATATACACAAACTTGACATACTAGCTCAGGGTTGGTCAAACATCAGGGCACCAACTAGGTCCCTCAGATCAAGACATAAAAGAGAAATCATACTTGGGATCCTCAAGGTCTATACATAAGCGTATGCATGTTACTTGGGATCCTCATAAAATAAATTAAAACGAGGAACCCTATATGGGATACTTGAATGGTAAGTAAATAGAAGATCCTACACAGGATCCTTAGAACAGTAAGTATATAGATAGATGGATCCTACAAGGGATACTCCGAAGAGTAAGCAAGAAGAAGGATCCTACAAGGGATTAACTAGGGAATAATGTAAGCAAAGGAATCCATCAGGGGACCCTCAGTAACAATAAGACGATAGAGTCATCCTACATGGGACCATGTAGGTTGGAACGTAAGTAGAGGCATCCTACATGGGATCCTCAGAAACAACTAACCTCACAAACTCCTAAGATAGAAGGGAACATATTGCAAGGGATACATCCTAAAAGGAAGAACTAAGAAATAATTGTTCAAGAGAGATAGATCACGTCCCATCTCAGATCAAAGGGTCTCACTCTCAAGAGACAATGATATTCAATTATCGGAGGAAGAACATATCCATTTAGGAAAAATCCCATAACACCACCAAGGGTTCCTCAGATCACCTCAAGGGTTTCACCATCATGATCTACATTGAAAGATACTCAAAATGGACTACTTATGTGTCCAATTCCAACTTATGGGGTGTAAGGATATGAAAAAACCTTAAAAGGGTAGTAAGGGAGGAGTATATGGTGTGTGTACCCTAATACATGACATGTACCCTCAAAGCTCCACCTAAGCATGTACTTCAGCTAAACATGGAATGTAAACCCATGTACATGAAATTTAATACATGTACATGGTGTGCACCCTATATGGTGTACCCAATCATGTACATCATAGGGCCTAGAAATGTGTATAGCCTGGTTGTGTACTTCTACATGACATGCGACCCACATAGGGTTTGGCTGTGTGCCCTACATGACCATGATCCCCAACATGGGTTGTCCGACCTGGTACTCAGTTACACTAATGAGCCCCAATACATGGCATGTATACTCCAAACATGGTGTATACTTATATAATACCATCTTTCCCTAAACAAAAATAACACATGACATGTGTTTCTAAACTACACGCCATGTGATCAGGATTTCCAAATGGGAAACCCCTCAAATAGGCTCGAAACCCTCATTTTATCCTCAAAAAGTATAGATTGACCCACAAGGGGATAAAATTAGTGATAATGGGGGTTTAAAACTTGAAAAAATTAAATCTATGGGGATTTTTGGAAAAAAATAAAAGGGACAACATTTGGGAGGAATCCGCTGATGATTTTCCCATTTCCATGATCCACGACAGCCACACAATGTTCCAGATTCTCTCGAGCTCTAGGGTGGTACCTTTCTTATTCTTCCTCTGTCCATATCTATCTCTCCCTCCCATTTAAATCTCAGTCACATGACATAGGAGGCCTGTAGTGGGTGTATTTGAGGGGCCAAAGGGGAGAAAGAAGAAAAGAGAAAAGAAAAAGAAAAGGAATAAAAATAAAATAAAAATAAAAAGAGGTCCAGGCTGACCCTAGTGGTCGACCTAAGTTTATACCCCATCTAGGAAAAACTCCCCATTTCAGAATCAATGGTGGAGAGAAAATATCAATCCTATTCTCTATTCAAAATATATAGACAAATGAATGAGTGAAAATAAATTAATAGTTAATTAATTAAATATTAAGTTTTAATTATTCCATGAAAATTCAGTCAGTTCAGAATACCACCAAACTCTTTTCCTAGGGTAAATACCCTATTATAGGACCAACAGAGTGGTCAAAAAAATTATCTGAGATAATATTCTATGGTAAAATGAACATTTTACCCCTTACAAGAATATAAAAGCCAAAAATTCAAATTTATGCTCAAAATTATAGTTTGTAAAACATGGGTCCTTAGAATATCCATACTATAAACCTTATGATCCTTGAGAATCCTTGGTGGTAAACAAAAAACAAGATCTCATCCTGAGAATATGAAAATATATGCTTTTTTGATCATCCAATGACCAGTCTCATAGCGACAACAACTCTCCTACATGAGAGATACTTAACTATAACTGATCTAGTACTCCCCACCATTGGAATGCCCTTATCACCATCTAAACAATTAGAATCAATCCAAACATCCCACAAAAAATTTCTAATTTCAACTGAAAATGAGGTTCACCACACTAAAACATACAAAGATGAACTCCCCACCATATTTCTTACCTTATACAACTCCTCAAGCGTAACCTCAATAGCTTCCTTCCTCAAACTGATATTTAAGATGAAAATAATATTTTCATAGATCTGATGCTCTCTTAGCATACTCAACCTGATATCAAGATAGATCATGATCACCTCTAACTATGAGTATACTAAGATTCTATCGAAGGGGGGTGTATATCTCTTTCATTCCAAAATCACTTCAAAATAGGATATAATTGCATTAAACCAAAACTTGGAACCACATATCTTGACAATTCATCTCCAGGTCCAAACATGGTTCAATCTTCTCACAACACCCAATTCATTTTTGATTTCTCCTCTACCAAGGAGGGATATTCATCATTTAACCACACCTCCTGGGAAACCATTCCAACAACAATCTTGAAAACATCGGTCCTCAACTCACACACATACAATCACCAATTTATAATTTAAACATTTCCTTGGGAAACTGACAAGTACCTTATCACCCGAGTCATACTCTCGTGACTCATCCATCATAAGGCTAAGATGACCATGCTATACGGTATGCCAATCTAAACAATCCAAAAGTTCCCTTGGAAATCCTATTAAAAATAGAGCACCTCACATGTGCCGTAATTTATTTCCATGACCTCCCATTACATGACATCATTTCAGTTATGAGAATCTACCCATACTCTGACTATATTAGAAAAATGGAAACACTGGTCAATAGGGACAAGAAACCAAACAATCCTACCCATTGAATCCAATATTGATACCAAATAACCCTAAATGATTTGTTAAAATCCAAAGGCATCAACATGCCTGTATCAAAAAAAACTTAATAACTAACCTTGAGTTATTATTAGATGAGTGTATAACCAAGATCACTACCTAAAAAAAACTATAAGCCCAAGAAAAACCTACTCAAAAGTTTCCCTTAATCAAAATGAACATAGACCTACAAGGTTTTGGTTAAAAAATAAGGGACTCTAGGTCTCCCACATAGACATACTGATTAAGTATCACAACTGTGTCAAAAGGTCTAACCATATATCACAAAATATAGAAATTTTATAGGGAGGTAAAGATAACACAAACCTAGAAGGTTCAAAACTATCAACATTGGCCTACTAGGGCCATGATCCTCTCCAATAATCCTCATAACGAACTTCTCCCTGTAGGTCATAATATAACATAGAAGAAATACTGAATTAACACTCATCGGGGATTTGTATACCGTAATACCCCCTATAGGTCCATTTCATAAGAAAAGTATTGGTACCTATCGACATCATACTCTGTAACCTGATTAGATAACCAAAAATGAAGTTGGATTAAGTATAGTGTCATTCCAAGCTATGTAGGAAAATAATGTATAGTTTGTTAATGAAACTTTAAATAACCAAACCTAAGAAAAAAACCCCGAAAATGGGTCTAAACTTTGGGAATCATATGCCCAATTGACCTACTAGGTTCAATGAACCTCTTTTACACAAGGATTGAGTCATCAACCTCACCATCAAGCATCTCAATATAGATCCACATCAATTTCTATCAAAATGAAATATATATGAAATTTATCCCAATTGAGTATAATTCAACCAAAAACCTATACAGGAAAACCCCATTTAGGTTTCTATTAATACTTTAAAAAAATTTCCTCTATCATCATTAAAATCACACAATATAAGGCTTATAACATATGAATACTATATACCAAATATGACGCATGAGACACCTCTTTACTTCATAGGATAGGAGTAAAAATAAATCCTAGCCTCTTGAGAATGGGATAAGATCAAAAAATACATAATAAATCATAAAATACACACAACATGAGCATCTCCCAAAGTAAAAATAATATAAAACTATAACATCACAGATTAGAATAGAAATCACATATCCCTGACAACCATGACTTCTTACCAGAACAAGTGTTCTTAATGAACCTTTCTGATAACCATCACATGTTTCAAAACATTCATATTATTCCTTTATACAATATCTCAAATAGTAAATAAAAAGGAAAGAAACACCTATGATACCAATTTGTAAAGTCCTGACCTGGATGCCACTAAACTGGTGCTTTGAGCTAGTTCACCATAAGACCTCAAACATGCATCCCCATATTCCAGAGGCTGCTGACTAGTAATGAGGGTATAAAGGTGGTATAATGGGGAGACTATAACCACATATCAGAGTACCAATATAGGAAATAACTAGATATCATCCAAATAAGTAAATTAAAATAGTGAGGAATTATTAAATATACTAAAAGTGAAGAATGCTATAATAATAAATTAAATTATTTAAAATCCCGGACAACCATGTCATACATACAACACTGGTCACTCACTTTTCTGACCATACATATAGGAGTACATAAGAAAAATAAAAGTACAAGGCTCCACTACTAACTCTGATCTAGAACAAATACCCAGTCATGAGAGACTACTGAGATTTTCCATACTGAACATAAGAATTCACTTGAGTGGCTCCATTCGATCATGAAACCCTATGCCTCATCCCTAACCACCATGCATCTGTGGTCAACCTAAAAAAGAAGACATAAGGTCTTCACACACACGAGGTGCATGTACATGGGTGAGAAATAATCTCAGTAGGCCACCATAATGATGAACCTATAAATCTATAGTCATAAGTGCATGGTCATGAAATATACTCAGCCCAGTTGAGACACAACTGAAATAATAAGTAAAACAAATAGCGTGAAATCATAGTTAATCCCCAGGTTTGTAATCCCAATCAATTAAGAAGTGTGAAATCATGTATATTTATATTTATATGTATATATATATATATATTCCCACATATATATAAATATAAATATAAATATACATGAGTATATTGAAAAATAACATAAACAAGAGTAGTCGATCCTTGGGTTCGTAATCTTGATCATCTGGACATCCTATGAAAAGGGAATTAAGGTAAATATCATACCACTCAAGCTATGCATAATTAAGTAGACCTCTATTTCTATAATCCCAATCGACAATACCTACTTCATCCAACACCAAAAATTTCTCTGAGCAAGCTACGCCACCATAAGGGGATACTCTTCCTAACTCTGGGTTCACCCGTACTCACCTCTAATATATAAATTAAAGGATTCTATATACTGATGGAAAATCTCATAATGTATACCGAGCCAAACATTATGCTGATGAATCCATGTAAATCCAATCCAATGTATGGGCCCTAGTTCTTGACCCCTAGGCGATCCTGGCATTGGAACTCAGATGAACCGTAAGGTTCTAACCCTTTGGTGATATTTAATCGTTTAGGGAGAGGACAATCATCCCCATCGCTAGGGAGAACGTAATCATACATGATTATATGCCACATTGATGGTGAGGTGAGCCTAATCATCCATGAGTATAAAAAGTATGAAAACTATTCTTGTATATCTTAATCATATGAATTCCATGCCCAAATCAAGGAGTGTGTAATCATCCTCCTTAAACCAAAAGTTGAGGAGAGTGGAATCATCCTCATTATACAATTAATCAAGGAGATCAGAATCATCCTAAATAAAATCAATAAGGATGTGAATAATATCCAAACATATATAGATAAAAATAAGAATCCTAGAAATTATGTTTGGAAGTAGCAATAATGAAATAAAGGGGCCTCAGAAGCCAGATTCTAGGAAGTACATCTGACAATCCTCGACAGGAGGTCTCAACAGACACATCCTAGATATGGGTATCCTAATAAAGAAAGTCATATTGCGTTAGTAACATAATCCAAAAACTAGGAAGAACCTCTGGTAATTATTTCTGCATCATTATTAAACATGTGAATGCATAAATTTAGAGTGAGGGTGGATAAATGATTAAAACCACCACTACTATCATAACCCATTGAAATTTCAAGTTTGAAACAGGTTATAAGGTGACACCCACTACCATATCTACCCAAACCCTATGTACTAGCTTAGGGTTGGTCAAAAATATAGGAAAACACTGGGTCCCTCAGATCCAAATACCAAAGAGTCATCCTACTTGGGACCCTTGAGGTCTACACATAAGAGAAGGCATCCTACTCAATATTTTTAGTAGAGAAATTAAAAGGAGGAACCCTACATGGGATCCTAAAATGGTAAGTAAATAGAGGACTACTACATAGGATCCTTGGAATGGAAAGTAAATATATAGAGGGGTCCTACAAGGGATCCTTGAAAGAGTAAGTAGGTAGAGGGATCCTATAATGGATTCCCTAGGGTGACATGTAAGCAAAGGCATCCCTTAAGGGACCCTAAGTAACTATTAGAAGATAGAGGAATACTTAATAGGATCCTATAGGTTGGAAAATAAGTAAATTAATCATACAAGGGATCTACAAGACCCCAAGATTTTGGGATTTTTTTCAAATTAATTTAATTTTTTTTATATCTTGCGTTACACACAACAATGAGTTTCTTCATTATCATACATGATATGGGAAAGAAAGTTTTTTAGAAAGATGAAATAATATTATTTTAAATATGAACATTATAACATATTCATTTCCTACTCAATATAAACTTATTTATAAACAGTTAGTAAATAATCAATCATTTTTTAGTAAATTAATTAAATTCATCAAAAATATGTTTTCTTATTTTAAAATGTTTTTTATTTCTTTTTTATGAGAAAATATTATAATGTAGTTTTTTGAAAATTTATTTGATAAAATTATATTCATTTTTAGAATCATTATATCAAAATTAACCTATGGTGAAATTTTTATATTTTTTAGAAAACAATGATTTTCAATGAATAGTAAATAATAATGATTTTTGTAAAACTATCATTTATTTTCAATAATATAAGTAATTTAAATTAAAAATTATGTTCTAAATTTAAATAAGTATTATTTTATAATATTTAATAAATATAATTATTTTTAATCAACTTTATATTGGATTTTAGTATAATTTTATTTTTGGGTTAAAAAAGGTTTTTTCTGAAAATTGTTTTAAAGTGCACAGTGCTTATCCATTTTAATTAATTAAAATAATCCTTAATGATGAATGTTTTAAATGAAATTTATATATTATATATCATTAAATTTTAATTTATTTTAATATAATTATTAATCCTATACATAAAGTTAATATAAAATCATATTGTATTTGAAAAAATACACTTCTTGAAAGCCCACTTTTTCTTCTCATCTGCAGGTTTTGTTTTAAATTTAATTTTTTCCACATATATATATTTATTTTAATAAATAAAATTAATTTTTGAATTCATAATTTCAAAATTATATTCAGATGTTTTTTTATAATTTTTTAAAAAGACCATTTTTTATGAATAGTGAAAAATACTGAATTTTAAGTGAAAACATCCTTTTTATGTAATTTATTTATAAAGTTAAAGTTTATTTTAAATTTATTTTAAAGTTAAATTACTTAAATTATATATAAATTAATCCAATTTAGGTCATTGTAATCAATTTCATATTGAATTTTGATATAAAAACTTTGTAAACTTTTGAACACTTTCTCTTTAAAAACCCTCTTTCTCACAGCATTTGCAAGATTAATTTTAAATTAGAATTTTCTACTTATATGAATGGAATTTGTAATAATGAATCTCATATTTAAAATAATAATAATTTATTTTATTTAATATGGTTAACTTAATTTTTGACAAAAATTAATAGTGAATGCAATAAAAAATAATTACCGTGGTTATGGTAAAAATGGGTTTACTAGGTGTCAAACTAAAAAGATAATGGTATAAATAACCTATAAACTTGTAAAAAAATTATTTTATGGCCATATTTCTACCATTAAACATATAATGTTCTATAATGGTATATTTTTGACCCTTGTGACATATGAAAAATGCGGGATCACTCAAATATTTTTAAAAATACCAAGTGTGTACTCTCCCCCACTTATAAAAGGCCACTCACTCTCCTCTATTCTTCACACCTTAAAACACTTTTGGTTCAGTCAATACCTATCCAAATCACTTAAAAACTTCAATAAAATAATATTATAAGCCTTATTTTGAGCATAAATCCATCCTATTAAGTATTTTAGTGAAAACCTAAGGAGGACACTTGAAGAAGAGGTAACGTTCATCAACGATCATTTTTGTTTTATTTCTTCCCCATCACTTACATTATTATTATATCCTGATTATATAATAATATAATAATATTTACATATAATTAAATGTTTTCATGTTAATTTCATGACTTAAAATCATCTCCCCTTCAATCAAATCAGATACAAAATTATCATTTGTGTGTACAGCGGACTACCACCTCGTGAACTGATGTCGTTCATTTTTCCATTTCTACCTATAAATATTAGAAATAATGATGTATTTATTGTTTATATATGATATATATGATATTATTATGCTTCATAAATTATTATATTGAACATAACTTCATGATTTACATTTTTTGAGAATACAATAACATCGCTCGTGTGTATGACGAACTATTGTCTCACGAAGTGATGTGATTCACTCACGCTTTGCATGGAAGTTATTAAGGAAAATTTTAATAAAAATAAATGATATATATGAAATAAAAATTATTATTTAATTATAATATATCATTTAAATTTATTTCTTTTGATCCAATAATAAAATGGAAATAGCGTTCATGCGTATGTACGACATACCATCTCCATGAACAATGTATTTCATTTTCTATCACTAAATATTATAGATTAATATAAATACATATATAATGAATATATATGATACTTATGAAATGGTTTTAGTTATTGAGATTATTTAACCATGTTCAAATTAATAGGACCAAAAATATAAAAAATCAAAACATATATGAAAAACAAAGCAATTATTACCCAAAATGCAACTTTAACATGGAATTGATAATAAAAAGGTAATAAAAGGAAATATATAAATTATATATTGTATTAGATATATATTATTTTTTATTTAATATATTTATAATAAAATTATATTTTTTGTACAATATGTTTTAATGAATATTATGGAAGTTAATACTTAAGGTAAAGGATTTTTGTCTCACCTTTATTTCCCGTGAGGCATAAGAACTATTCAATACATATTTATTTTATGTGGTGCATATAATGACCATGAATTTATTTTATGATACTTATAATGGAAATTATTTTGATTTAAATATCCATTTTATAATATCTATTTCATGGGGTTTACAGTTCAAAAGTTAACAAATCAGTAAGTGATTTTTGTCTCAATTTTTCTTCTTTTGGACATAAGTTATGCTATGATTGTATCTTCTTATATGAGGTGTATATACTACCCTGGACATGTTATATAATTAATATAAATATTTTCTTGATATTAAAAGTTTCATTTAATTTTATTATTACTTGGGGATTATGTTTCAATGTTACTAAAGTGGTAATGATTTTATTTTTCAATCTCTTTGTTTATCAGGGTTATTTATGATCAAGTTTTATGATGATATAATCATATGATATATCTCTCCATAAACACAAAAATTTTATTCTCTTATGTTTATGTCATGAGAATACATGTTTTCCATTCATTTTCCCCTATTTATCTAATCAATATTTCAAAAATAATGTTTTTAATAAAAAACATCTTCTTAGTTAAAAATCAATTTTATTCCAAAACCATGTTTTCTAAAAAGGTTTTAATTTATTATTATTATTATCCCATTATTTTTAAAAGACATTTTTATCCATGTTTTATTTTTTAATTTTTTTTAAAAATCTTCATGTCATTTTTGAAACAATTCCCATTTTCATTTTAATGAAAATGTGAAATGAATCTTTGTTTTAATGTGTACTACATGAAAAAAACTTCCCATAATTATGAAAATTATTTTCTTTGAATATTCCTTTATAAGTTTAAAAAAAAATATTTTCAAAATGTTTTATTTTTAAAAAAAGTGTTATTCAAATCAAAAAGGATATTTTCCTCAAATTTTTTTAAATTATTTTTAAATATTTCTTTACAAGTTCTCAAGGTTATTTTAAAAGAAAAGGTTTTCAAAAAGGTGTTATAAAGTATAGTTTAAAAAAGTGATTTTTAAATAAAGTTTATTTCCATCAAGAAACATTCCACGTTATTTATCTTTCAAAATCATTTTCCATCTAAGATGATATCCTTTTATGTTACTTATTCTTTACAAGGGATAAAATTCAAGGATACCATTATTTATATTTTTCCAAATGGTTTATGTTTAGGATGACAAGATATTTATGTAACCTGTTTATATTCCATAGGATATAACATGATAAAATGATTATGAAACCCACTTTTTTTTCATGGGTTATTCTTTGATGAAATTATTATGAAACCTGTTTATTCTAAACATGTTATGTTATGATAAAATATTTATGAAACCCATTTCATTTTATGTGTTTTGATATGATGATTATTTTATGATCCTATGGAACACATATGTATGATTTTCATTATATGACAGTGGTTATGTTATAAAAAATGATGGTGGTTATGTTATAACCTAATATAGGTGGGACCTATATATCCCAATAATTCAATAGGTAAATATTTTTATATCAGGAGATAGATAGGATTGGAACGGGGAGTGAACTCAATTAAGTAAGATAAGACTTGAATGTGGAGTGAACCCAATTCAGTAAGACAAGAGTAGAATGGGGAGTGAACTCAATTCAGTATGTGAATTTGTCTCCTATGATGGTCTTGGGAGTGAACCTTTACTATTATGATGATTTGTATAGTAAACCAATTCCACTATGAGGAAAGAACTTCCACTTATGTTGGTTCCTACCTAGGAGGTATAGCTTCCTATGGAGTTACCTAATATGTTTTTTCAATGATACTTTACTACTAAGTAATTTATTTTCTATGATTATGTGCATGCCACAATTTTATTTCTGATGCCAATTTTATTCTCTCATGACTCATGTTTTTTTATTTCTTTTTGATTCATGTTTTATGAACTTATAATAATTATTCCACGACTTAATATTATGATATTTGATATGTAGGGTAAGGTTTTAATATATTATTCTTGTGTTCTCTACCATTATTTTATTGTTATTATTAAGTATCTCACTTGTTCACCCATACTGAGCATTTGAGATCACCCTTTCTTATGTTTCCTTTTCCCTATTTA
Organism: Viscum album; assembly: GCA_963277665.1. NCBI lineage: Eukaryota > Viridiplantae > Streptophyta > Magnoliopsida > Santalales > Viscaceae > Viscum > Viscum album. The sequence continues at coordinate 1,424,502,234 of OY728161.1, forward strand.
TGAAGAAATTTTTTATGTAGGCTAAGTATATGAAGAATACTAAATGGGAAAATATTTTTGGGAAACACTAAAAATATTTCAAAAGATTAGAATAATGTGTTCCAAGCTTCCAAATGTACTAAAATATTATAGCCTGTTGGCATATGTTTTTGTAATTTGTTTAATATTCATCTAAAAAGATGTAATATACATGTATGAGAAAACTGGGTTTCTATAGGATCCTCAGAAACAATGAACCTCATGGCCTCCTGGGCTAGGAGGGAATATATCGCAAGGGATAAATCTTTAAAGGAAGAGCTAAATAAGTATCAGTCAAGAGAGATAACTCATGTAATTTCTCATATCAAAGGGTATCAGTCTCAGAAGACAATGAGATTCAATCACCAGGTGAAGAACCTCTTAGTTTAGGAAAAATCCCAAAATTCCACTAAGGAATCCTCAAATCACCTCAAGGGTTTCACCATTGTGATATACATAGAATGATACTAAAAATGGACTAATCATGTGTCCAATTCCAACTCTGGTGCGTAAAGATATAAAATTACCTCAAAAGGGTAGAAAGGGAGGAGTACACGACATGTGTACCATGGTACACGGTGTGTACCCCCGAAGCTCCACTTGGGCATGTACTTCATCTGGACATGGCATGTAAACCCATTTAAATGGAATATAAGACATGTACATGGCATGTAAACTACATAGGGTACCTTCCCATGTACCTCACATGGACTGACCATGTATATAACATGGTTGTGTACTTCTACATAGTGTGCGACCCACACGGGGTCTGGCTGTGTGCTCTACACAGCCATGTGTCCATACACAGGCTGTCTGACCGGTTACTCAGCTACATGGATGAGTCCCAATACATGGTGTGTATACAATATACACATTGTATACTTATAAAATATCATCTTCCCTAAATGTTAAAAACACACTATGTGTGTTCATGAACTAAACATTGTGTGATAGGGATTTCCAAACGAGAAACCCATCAAATCAGCCCAAAACCCCCGTTTTATCCTCAAAAGGTATATATATACCCAAAAGGGGCACGAAGAAATGATAATAGTGGTTTATAACTTGAAAAAGGTAAATATATTGGGTTTTTTAGAAATTTTTTTAAATGTACTGCCTTTGGGTAGAATTCACCGAAGCTTTGCCTGTTTCTACGATCCACAGTTGCCGCACGATGATCCAACTTCTCCTGAGTTCCACAGTGATACCTACCATCTTCTCTATATCTATATATTCATATAAATCTAACTTATATCTCATTTACATTAAAAAGGATTCTTTAAGGGGGGGGGGGTGTACGTGAGAAGCCAAATTGAAGAAGGAAGAAAAGAAAAAGGAAAAAGGAAAGGAAGAAAAAGAAAAGAAAAAGAAAAAGGGGCCTAAGCCAAACCTGATGCCTGACATGAGTTTATGACCCTACTAAGAAAAAATCACCATTCTGGACTCAATGGTGGAGATGGAATCTCAATCATAAGCTCTGTTTAAAAGATATATCCAAACAAACACATGTAAATAAGTTAATATTTAATTAATTAAATATTAAATATTAATTATTTTAGAAAATTTTGAATGATTCAGAACTCCACCAAACTCCTATACTAGGGTAAAAACCCTATTATGAGACTAATAGAGTAATAAAAAAAAATATACAAGATCATCTTTGAGGGGAAAATGAAAATTTTACCCCTTACATGCATCTAAAAGAAAAAAATTCAATTTTTTTCAAATAATTATAGTCTGTAAAAACATGGGTGCTTAAAATCATAGTGACCACTTTAATTAAAACTTTCATAGAAACTCTCAAGATATTCAAATCTGTTATATGTAAATAGATATACCTTATTATGTGTAAGATAATTGAATTTAACTCTACCCCCCTTAATATATGACTCTTTTGTTTTTAACTACATGACCTATTATGAAAATAGTCAGTGGACTTGTGTCAAAAATTTTCAAAACACCAAAAATAATAGAAAAATAATATTTTCTTCCTTTGAGTACTAATTGAGATATTATAATTAACTTACCATTTTCAAGTTAACCCTTATTTGTTTTGGACACCACATGGGGAATCACATATAACTTTATTTCTTTCTTTCAATTTCATATATGTGGTGGGTTTCTTTACATTTTTATTCACTTATATTAGTTTGAAACTTATGTTATTACCTTCAATATTCAAGTAAATTGGATCATTTCATATATAATTTATGAAACTAAGAGTCACCATCTTTTACATTTTTCATGGGATTTATCTTTTTATAGTTTCAAACTCTTATTATTACTTAAATGTGTTTTTTAAAGTAAGACTCATCTTATAAGCTTTGAAAACCACATATATTATTCCACCATCATGTGAATATTTAACTTGAGTACCTTTCATGTTTCTAAATTTTAGTTCTAGATAAATAAATTTTAAATTTAAATTGTTGTTATTAATCTTCATGAGATTCCACTTTTTCCTCCCATTACATTTCTATATTATTAATTTAATCTTCATGAATTTTACTCTTATATTATAAGGAATGATCAGGATATTTTATTCGTTTTAGTTTGATCTCCAATTGAGTATCTTTGACCCCAATTATAGATCTAAAATTTTCTTTCAATGCACGAAACTTCTTTTTACCAACTTACTTAATCATAAATTTATCACAAACATTCCATTGAAATTCTTCTCAATCCTGGGAAATTTATTTCATTATAGAGTGATATAGATTGTTACTTGGATTCAACCAATTAAGTGAGTGTTACATTTGTGTAACTTTATAGCCAATGAATTCTATATTTCACCAACTTCCCATTCCAGCTGAGTTTTCACATCATGTTGCTCCTAGATAAAAAAATATGTAAGTGACAACTTCTATAAGACCTTTCTTTAAATAACCACTAGCTTTAAAGTATAGGTCTTCAATAGATTCAACAGACTCATACTCTCCACAAATCGAACAAGACTCATATATAGGATCATTCCAAACTAATTTATCATAACAATAACCACTTTTATTACCTTCAAGTAGTAGTTTATCATCATCCCATCATTTTTGAGAAGTGAAATTCATTAACTTCTTAGAATCAATTTTTTTCTTATTTCTCATAGTTTTAGCCTAAAACTCCCTGTTGGTGTTAACAAGAATAAAATTTTAATTTTCCATATGAGGAATATCAATCACTTCTTGAAATATATAATTTATGCAATTTAGTCAAAAAAATACAGGAGAAAAATATTTAGGTATAATTAGTGGAAAAATATTTATCTCTGATACCAATTAAATTTCCTAGTGTATTATACGATCATAATGATAAGGGTTGAATTAGTGTAGAACTATTTTACTGAATTTTTCCAACTTATAATTTACCCCTATAGTTATTAAAACCTCTATATCACTTAATATGTATGAATATTTTATACACCCCAAACACACATCACCACATGAAAAATAATGAAGAAATCTGGAGAAGGTAGTTCATAGGATTTTTACAAATTCGACCCTAATGTGGGAATCCACTCCTAAATATGTACATTGTCATCTCAGAACATCAATATACAATCTATTATACAAATGAATACAATAGGATATCTCCCAAAATCCTATTCCTTCTTCTAAAAGGTTTTACAATATCCTGACTGGTTCTTTATACTGGCTCCCACTAGTTTAAAATGGGTCCTCCCAATACACTTTGAATAATATCTTCTACTCTACTTTGGATGAAATTGTATTAACACTAGTATCATGACCCCATCTCTCCAAATTTATACCTCTAGGGATGGAAATGAAGAAATAGAGATAATGAACCCTAAATCCCACATCCAATAGGCCATAGTTTGGTGACTAGAACCAATTATATATCAATCAAACACATGAGAGGAATTACCATCTAATAAGTTTATGGAGTAGGAGATAAAATGAGGAGAACCAATAACCAACACCATCTATAATTAAAGAAGCAATCCTAATGTCCCAAAATAACCCACCAAGGTATTCCTAGTTGGGGACAAGCTGAGTGTGACACCACAAGACTACCTCTAATAGGATAGAGGTTATCGACTAGTGCCGAGTAGGTATATCACACACATGGGATGACTTAGCTTAAGGTTCCTATACACACACACACACACATCTCGAAATACCCACATCATAGTACAACACAAGTACGAGGAAGTATAAAGGGACAAATACAATCCCTCTTAAATGGTAAAAGAGTCCAATCTTATAAAAAGGATGGGACTGTTATGAAATACAACTCATGGAACCAACCATGATCTATCTATATCAACTATGTTCTACCTACACTCGGACCTCCCAAGACTCTATCATAAGGCCTTTTATCTACATAAGGCACGTCATGTATGGGAAGATCCCATATAGGGATGAGTATAATAATACACTGTAGGATACCCCAAAATCACAAAAAATAAATCTTCAAGAGAGATAAGTAAGCTCATCATCACGAAGGTATGACAATAAAAATATATGAAATCATAATAACCAAAATGACCCATATATAATAAAGATATACACCAAGTATCAAGGTAAATTCACAACCACACTGCTAGCCTATAAACCTGATCGAGGCTTCAAGGTAACACTTATATGTTAGAACCCACTCCTCAAATATTATAACACTAATGGTGCTCATTCTAGAGGTCTTTCTCTTCAGGACTTTCCATGAATAAGTACTCACTGGAACTCTGAGGATATTAATACAAAGATAGGGTATCTCACCCAAGGATTATGGGGGATTCTTGAACCTACCTAGAGTAAACCTGGTACAATGGGGATCACACACCATGATAGTTGGTAACAAGATTCCTAACCCAACCTAGAGAAGAAAAATGATAGTGGATCACGCACTAGGACACAAAAAGGTATTCTTGACTCTATTTGAGACTAATCCCATAGAGGGGAACACATTATATGCTCAGGTAATGATGCCTCATTGTACCCTTATAGAGATAGAAAGAGGGGATGTGCCCTGAAGATATTATTCAACACTGAAGTGAATAAGGGGCTCAAATTTCAATATAAAAATTACACATTGTTTATAGGGTATACATGGCGTTTCTTGGATACCCTGGGTATGCCTGTGTACTCTGGACCATGATCATGTACTTTGTATCATTCTTATGTACTCTAGCCCATTCCCATGTAATCTGTCCCATGCTTGTATACTCTAGTTATTCCCATGTACCATATTTATGCCCATGTACTCTAGCCTTTTCCCATGTACTATGGTCATTCCCATCTACTATGGCTATCCTCGTGTACTCTGGCCCATGTACGGGTGCTCTGGGCATGTCCATGCCTATGTACCCCAGGGGTACATGCTGATCTACCAACATCGGGTCACATAGAATGTATATGATATACATTATTCTTTATTTTTAAATCTGCATGAATCCCTAGCCATTGTAAAAAAGGGACTACATGTTGTGTGTTCTTGAACTACACGCCATGTATGTATGGATTTTCCAAAAAATCAAGTCCATTTAACATGTCTCATCCACGCTTACATCTCCACCAATTCTACATTGAAAAAGGCTTATAGATCCTATATCTGGGGTTAAATATTCCTGAGATGTCACTAATGTCTAGATTTTGGCCACCCAACCATTTGAGAATCATCTCCCACCATACCGTGTCATTACCGTTCCAAACTATGAATTAAAGAAATCTAGATATGACCCCCAATCATCCATTGTCGTCACCACACCTCAATCATGCCATTAATTACAAATATAAACCCATGAAAACAATTTTTTCCTTCCAAATATTGATTTCACAATCATCGATTTCTAGTTATTTATCGAATCACCAGCCAAATGAAATACGGATGATGAGAACATGATGAACGTGGAGAGAAAATAAGAAAAAAAAAACTTTAGGAATGAAACTTGTCCGTTTTTTGGGTTGGCCTCAATCCATTGATGAATAATAATTGAATGAGGTAAAATAATAAAATCATTATCCATTTATAATTATAGCAAGATAAAATAGTTCCTGTAAATCAAGGATCAACCCATGAATATTTTTTTTTAAATTATTGAATCATGTTTGACATGGGATTAAACATCAGGTATTAAACCAATATAAAAAAATACCCTACATAGAGATTGGATTGATCTATGAAAAATAAAAATTCTATATCGTTGTCATTAGAGAGATCCATGAACTTTTTTGGTGAAGAATAAATCCCTGTTACTGATCATCGATCCAAAATTTGGTCATCGTCTGCTAAATCTATCCTCCACGATCTCTCAAAATCCATTGTATTATGAAACTAACCCTCATATTTGATCATAATTGGTTTTAAATATAGGGGATATAGGTCATTAAAATTAAATAACTAATAATTTAATTGAAAAATTTATTTAATTATCATTCATCCCATGACCACTCTTAAACCAAACACTTCATGCACACAAAAGTTATGTCATTAATAGGGTAAAACCCCCATTATAGATTGAATGGCTATGTCAAATTTTCTATAAGAGAATCTATTTAGATGTTAATCCATTATTTTATAAAAAATGTGTGAATGTGATATAATATATTTAATATTTTTATTATATGAACACCGAGCCTCCCTGGGCCCTAGAATCCTTTAATGAACTAGCACCTTGATTTGAAAATATTCTTTTAAATAATCCAATGTTTAACAAAAAAATCGATTCATTAAGTTTTATCCACCATAGGGGTTTTCATCATAAAAAGAAAAATCCTACTCAAACAAGTGATGGTATTGAGCTTGCATCTAGTTCTCCCACTTCTTGGTTCTCTTCTGAAGATCCCTGTCCTGCCATTAGATACGAACAAAAGGAAATTTTCACCCATGAAAGATCTTATCCCACCAATAATTTATATCTACTAGGTACTTTGGAAATTTTTCTCCATCCTGAATGTCTATCTCTCCCCATTCGATAACATGAGATAGGTCATTTTTATACCAACTCAGTTGTGATATGTGGAATACATTGTGTACCTGGTCTAAATGTGGCAATAGGGCCAAGAGGTACACCACCTCACCAAACCTACATAGTATCTAGAAAGGGATAATGAATCTTAGAGATAACTTGTCACCCCAACCAAATATCCTCAATCCATTCCAAGAAGATACATTTAGGAACACATCGTATCCCTCATCGAACTCCAAAGGACTCATTTATCGGTCAGCATAAGACTTCTGATGGATATTGGTAGTCCTCATTCAATCCCAGATGATCTGCACCATATCTATTATAGCACACACCAACTCTGGGACCATGAGTTCTGACTCTCTTAGATCAGTCTATCATAGTGGTGATCTATAGGGTATCCCATACAAGGCCTTTAATGGTGCCATACCGATAGTGGAGAGGTAATTGTTGTTTTACGTAAAATTCAATAAGGGTAGGTGATCCTCCTAACCAAGACCAATGTCCAACATGAAAGCCCAAAGAATTTAATCTATAATTTTAATAGTTTTCTCAGTCTTTTCATGTAACACCTTGATATTTTATAAGAACACTATGTTTGATAGTAACAAGATACACAACACTAAGCCTAAACAAACCATGAAATTATATCATTATAACCTAGCCACTAAATTGGTGGGTATGAATATGATTAATCAAATTATGAAAAAAATATATGAAGTACCTAATCAATAAAAATTTATTGATTAATTATTAGTAAACAAGTATTCAATTTTTAGTAAAGTCATTTTATGCTTTGAAAATAGGTTTCCTTCAAAAAAGTGATATTTATTTTTGTGAGAAAATATTAAAATTAATTTATAGATATTTTAATTTTTTTATTAAAAGGATATAATGTTTGAATTTATAATATAAAAATAATATTATGATGAATTTTTTGATTTTTTTAAAGTTTTCATTTTTCAATGAATATTGAAAAATACAAAAATTGTAATGAAAATTGTATTTTATTTTTAAGTATTTATGAAGTAAAATTATATTTTGGATTAGTTTTAAAATATAATTATTTCCTTTTTATTAAAAAAATATAATTATAGTATTTGTAAAATGAAGTATACTTGAATTTGATATAAAAATATTTTTTCTTCTTAAAAGGTTTTTTTTCTGAAAAACTATTTTTCTTTGCATTTTTCATTTTTATGTAGAATTAATTTCTTCCATTATAGAAATCAAATATTGAAAAATGGATTCTATATTTATAATAAAGAGGTTAAAATTTTGGGAATAATTAACCTTTAATTTTGGTCATAATGAATAGTAACCATAGTAAATTTTTGTTATCAATATAAAGGTAAAATTGGCTAATTAGTGTTAAAACTAATATAATAATGTCTCAAAATCAACCTAGAACCTAAATCTAGCTCTTAAATTATCACATAAGTACTAAAAGAGTATAAGTTCATTTAAAATGGTTATTTTAAAGATAATTTTTTTTATCATGACAATTTATTTATAATTTTAAGGAATGAAATAATTACCTTAAATTATTACACAATGCCAATATAATATTTACTCAATTAATAGGAAAATAAAATAAATGATTTTAAAAATATTACATGTAATGTAATTCGGAAAAATTAGTGTTTACCAATTTTTTATAATTATTACTTACTATGAATGTGTTAAAGTTTTATATTATAATTATACCTTTCTCTTGATGTCATTAAAAGTAAAATTAAGTGAATAGTGTAAAAAATGACATTAATGATATTTTATGGAAATAATGTTTTATTAAATTATTTAAAAATGATAAAAATATTGAAAAAGAAAAATTGGGATAATATATGACCTAAAAGTTCATAATTTTTCCATTTATGATTAAATAATTACCTTATAAGTAAAATTATAACCCTTTAAGAGTGAAAAAGTTGTTTCCATTGTTAAGGTTAAAATGGTTAACTATAAGGATAAACTTAAAATAAGGTTTAAAATACCACTTAAACTTGAAAAAATTATATTTTTATGGGATTTAAACCAAATACTATATTATATTCAAATACATTTCCATTTAAAATCATTTTTCTTTAGAATGAATTTATTATAATTCAGTCTTTTAAGAAATCCCAAAAGTTCCCCTCACCTAAATTATAAAAGGGAACCTCCTCCCCTCACTTTTTAACACATTTGAGCCATTTATATCACCAAAACCTCTAAAAATACATCCTAAAAATCATCATACACATTAAATAGTTTATTTTCTTCCTGAAAGACACACCTTAGGATTCTTAAGAGGATATCTAAAGGAGTTCTTTCAAAGAAGAGACATTCACCTTAACCGATCAATTTCTTTTTTTCCTTGTTATTTAACTCATATAAATCTATGTTATTTATCATAAAATAATAACTTAAATATACTAAATATAATTAAATTTTATTATGATTATAAAACCACTATTTTACACCCCCTATCTCATCAAATGGGAATTGAAAGCATCGCTTGTGTGTACGTATGGGTTACTGTCTCCACATAGAGATACAATTATTTTTTAATAAAAATATTTCATGGATGGTTATTATGATGATTTTAAATATTATATTTTATATTTTTTTAAAAATTATTTTTATATAATTTTAATATCATATTTAACTTCTTACATTACATTCTTTTTTAAAACGATAGTGTCGCTTGTGCGTATGTGTGGACTACCACCTTCACGAAGTAATGTAATTTTTTTCTATTTATTTTATACTGGGATGGTAATAGGGATATAATTAATGAATATATATTATATATATGATATAATAATTATTTTTTAAAGTTTAATTATTAATTAACTTTCTTTCATTCTATCGATAGAAAAGTGAAAACAACGTTCTTGCACACGTACGACCTAACGTCTCCATAAATGATGTACTTCATTTTTCTATCTCTAACTTTTATGGTTGATTATATATATATGTAAATATAATGAATATATATTATATTTATATAATTATTAACATTATGGATATTATGTGACCATGATCAAAGTATAAGGACCAGAGCTACTGAGTTGGAATACTCTTGATAAACGAAACAGTTAACATCCATAAATGATGATTTTAATAGATAATTCTTGATAAATGGTTGTTGAAATGTTATAAATGAATAATATATGATATTATATATATGTAAATTATTCTATTATATAAATATAATAATTTTAAATTTATTATATAGGAGGTTATAATGCTTTCTATGAAAATGGAACTTGGGGTAAGAGATTTTTGTCTCACTTTTATTTATGTGAGACACATGTAATATTCACTACTTCATTATTTTATGTGGTGTATATAATTCCCATTAATTTATTTTAAGATTTTTATCATGAAAATTACAGGAATATTCATATCCATCTAATTTTATTTAATTAATGGGGCTTATGATTCAAAAGTTACCAAAGTGGTAAGGGATTTATGTTTCAATCATATTTTAAATCACGATTGTTTATGCTTGTATTTAAATTGAGGAAATTATATGATCCTTATTTGATAAATTAATTTCATCTAATTACTCCTCTAGTTAATTATGAATAATTCATGTTTTACTTTAATTTTTCTCACATTATGTACTCAAGTGATCAAAAGAATGTTTTTAATGGAAACTGTCTATGTTTTAATATTCAGTCGACAAATATTTTTCTTCCATATCCATATTTTCTAAAAATGGTTTCAATTTTTTTTAATATTATAATATTATTTTTAAAATTCATTTTTACCTATGATATATTTAAAAAAAATTTATTTAAAAGGAATATTATTGTTATTTTCTAAACAAGTTACTTTTTTTTACAAAATAAGAAAGGAATGTTTTCTTTAACATATATGACATGAACAAAATTTCCCAGTATCATGAACACTCAATACTTTGAAGATTAATCTAAAATTTTACAATGTTACTTTCAAATAAAATGTTTTCCATAATATTTTGGAAATATTTTTATTTTAAATAAGTGATTTCAAAGTGAAAAGGGTAATTTCCTGAAGAAATATTACAGTGACTATTTTAAAGGATTTTTCATCTATGATAACATAATTTTATATTAATTATGATTTAATGAGGATATGATCCAATAATACTATAAAGACCACAACCCCAGTATCCTAGAGTGAGTGTTTTCTTTATTAAATTGGCTTAGATACAAGGAATCACATCATGAAAGAATGAACATTTTATTATTTTTGGAGTTCTAGATACATACATGATACCCATTTTACATTGGGAATATAAAATGAAACATAATACATAACAAAATAAAATACATAGCATCCTTTAAAACTCATTCAAAGTATTCCTCTTCATAACCTAGGGAAAAGAATTAAAATAAGGGTGAAATCAAATTCTTAGTAAGGTTTAAGTACAATGGAAGCTATCATGAATAAATAAGCATAATAAATATGGAAAGACAAATAAATGAACTCAAATTCAATTTAAATAACTTTATTATCATTATAAGATAATACATAATCAATATCACAAGGTAAATAACTGAACACACATGCCATTTTATAAATAACTAAGAATTAAATGCATCCAGAGATAATATCATAGAAAAAATCTTATGGATAATAATAACTAAAGTATAATTGAATAAAATTATTAACTATTGGAGTTAATTTCTGAGGTACATTATCTACCATCAAGACCTTTCACAAGATGATTTAAAACTACTGGTAGAAAACCGTTTAATTTGACCAACTGATTTGTCTCATGAGATCCGTTGATGCATCAAGGGAATATATAAAGTTAAGGACCCACCTAAAATTACCTATATAAATAATTATGGACATATAAAATAATATATTTAATTCATGATCAATATATCTTATCATCAAATATACTTATTGAGTAAGAGATACAAATATATCAATATTTCCCCAGTTAATCAAATAAATTTTAAAGTAAACACCATATGACAAAATGGTATACAGTTTAGGAAATAATCATATACATCATAAAAAATATGGGTATTTAAGTTAAATGTAATTTCCAATAAAAATTATTATAATAAGGTATTTTTTTAAGAGAAATTTAGAAATCACAAAATAAAGTGAGATTGTTCAATAACTCTGACCACTTGTTAATTTTCAAGTAAAATCCCCTTAGATAAAATTATTTAAATTAGAACCTAAAATAACATAAACAATGAATTAATCATGATATTACATTTCAAATGGGTAGTATATACACCACATAAAATTGAATTGGTGCATAATAAAAAATAAGTCTCAATGGGATGTAAATTGGGATGAAATACCTTACCACACACTTCTTTTTGGTTGACATGATTTAACATTATGTATATTGTTTTTAAACATGTTATTAACTTATTAAAGAAACATATTAATATTTATGATATCATATATTATCCTATTATGATATCTTATCACACATTTTTTAATAATCTTCCTTTATTTTCATTGTTTCGAGTGTTAATTGCCTTATTTTCTCATGCGTATTTTATTATGAAAGGTATGGTTCTTGTGAAAATTATATAGTTTTATCATATAAATATTATTAATCATGACATAATTATCATATTTATATATAAAATATAATTTTAAGACCAGTCATGAAATATGGCTATGAAAAGAGAGTCACATCACTACGTGATGATGATGGTCCACAAATACACGAACGATGTTATCATATTTTTAGTGTAAAAGGGAAAATGATATATATATATATATATTATATTTTTATAATGATGAATAATTTATGAATATAATAATTATGTCATTTATATCAAATATAATCATTAACATTATCCTTATTACCTTCCATGTAAAGCTTTAGTTAAACACGAATCACATCACTTCGTGAGGAAGTAGTCCGCCGTATGCATGAGAGACATTATCTATCACCTAAGGAATGGGAAGTAAAAGGGATATACATGATATAATGACTCCATAGGTATAAATATTTTTTTAATATCATATATATACTTTATATCCATCATCATACCCAAAATTTAGAGGTGGTAATGGAAAAAAATGACATCAGTTCGCGATGTGGTAGTCTGTTGTACATAAAAATGATGATTTCATAACCCATTTGATGGAATTGTGTGAGTTTTTAGGTAATAAACTTAATATAAAAACATATAAGTATATATAATATACTAATATTATTATATAATCATGGTATAATATGAATTTAAGTAGGTGGAGAATGAAATTAAATAAGGGCGCTTGTTGAAGAACATTACCTCTTTTTTGGGTATCCTCATTAGGTTTGTACTAAATCTTTAAAAGGATGGATTGATGCCAAATATAAGGATTATAGGATAAAGTTAGGGAGGTTGGAAGGTGATTTGGGTAGGGTTTGTATGATTTAAATGGATTTAGAGGTGTAAATAAGTGAGGGGAGTGAGTGCCCATTAATAGTTCAGGAGGAGTGAAGTTATTGTAAATAATCAAAAGTATCTGTTATTTAGAGTAGAGTAATCAAGAGGGGGGTTAATTGAGTATCTATAAAAATTTCTATTTGAAAAGTATTCTTAAAAAGTTCCCCAATAAAAATAAATATAGCCCAATTAATCAAAGTAATACGGTTATGAAAGTTTGACTGTTTAAATAACTTCTCAAAAGATTGATTAATTATCAATAATCTTAATATCAGTTATTAATATTACTTTTGAAGCTATTATAATAAGGAAAAACAATTATAAATTATTTCTAAGATTAACTATCAAAGTAAACCTAGTGATTTCTGAATCATGCAGTAAAATAGAGAACACTAAATTAAAAAACACAACGGATATAAAACAAGTGGTTTTGTCTAAATCCAAGACATAATCCACTCCACTTGGTGATCACCTACCACCAAGAATTTTATATTAATAAACTTGATCCACACCCTAGATCGGGGTAAACAAAAGTGCACAAGACTGTCCAGGTCACACGACCTCTTCCATAGTTCTTCATGGGTATAAACTAACAGTCACATAGGGACTTCTTCTACACTTATATATGGGAGTAAAAAAGTGTAAAAAGATATGAGAGAAAGGATATCTTTTATATTTTAGTTTAGTGTAGGAGATAGTGTGTGTTTTAATATAGACACACACACACACACTGCTCAAAAGCTAAAAAAAATACACAATAGAGAAAAGATGATTAGATAAGGGTAGAAGTGATCTGAGTGTTATTCTATGTAGCTCTGGACTTCTCAGATAAAGCAGATGAAAGAATCGAGTCCTATTGCAAGAAACAGAGTATTACAAGTCTGGTGTTCTTCGTGGTGTTGGTATTTCAAATATTTTCTTGACTCTGATCTATAGTATCTCATATTTTGGATTCGTTAATGCTTCATGTATTCTTTAGATTTATCTAGTTACATGTGTTGGTTCTTTTCTTCAATAATGGTCATGATTATTCACTATCTCACCTATTAGTTTCTAGGCCATGATTTTCTTTTTATTATTGGATTTCATGTGTTGGAGCCAAAAGGATGCATGTATTCTTCCCCTCATACCTCATACTATCATGTGACATATCTACAAAGAAATAATAATTCTGTCAGTGCATTTAAAAGACTCAAATATGATCGTTAGAAATGAAATTGAAAAATGAAAAAATAGATTAAATAATGGTGTCTTAGTCTATCTGGAAATGGTGTCACTTGAAAATGGTGTCACCACAAAATGGTGTCTCCTTATTTTACTTTGAGTGGTGAGACAGTTATGATGACATGGTTGTATAGAGATCAGGAACCGGTAGCATAGATGTGGTGTTAGGATCATGGTTTTTGGTTTTTTTCCAAACATCAAACAGTGCCTCAACAAGGAAACTATGTCACATAATTCAACAGATTTGAAACTGGTTATGGTGTCTGGTCACGGTGTTTGGGTCACAGTGTTTGGGTCATAGTGTTTAGTTCACAGTGTCTGGGTCACGATGTCTGGTTCACGGTGTCTGGGTCACGGTGTCTGAGTCATGGTGTCTGGGTCACGGTGTCTGGTTCATAGTGTCTGGGTCCTTTTCCAGAAAAACAGAACTAGTGGCAGACTCACAGTTTCTCAGACTTAGCCAAATATCTATATATAGACTTGAGCAGTGATATTCATAGAATAGATTAGACTTAATCATTTATCAAAGAAATCCATGATGATACAAATTAAAAAATATAGTTTACAATAATCAAACATAGCACTGAAGATCTTAGATAGGTTTATTTAAAGCATAAATAAACCAACCATTCATACACATTATTTGAGATAGATTAAACAAGATTAACAAGATTTATAGAACATATAGGATTCTTTATCATTAAAACATGATTAACACATGAGGAGTCCAAAAATATCCCCCCTTTTGATGATCAAAAATCATGTGAGTGAGATATATGTTCTTATTGGATGTGTCTCTCCCTTAGTGTGCATTTAGAGTTCATGTCTCTCCCCCTTTTGGGATTATCAAAAAGAGTACAAAAGTAAATAAGAGAAGAGACAAAAAGAGTTCACGGTGTATTATATTGAGAAATAGGTGTCATTACAAATAGTAGACGAAAAAAATAAAAAATATCCTTATAAAAATAGTGTTCACTTTTCTTCATCACTGGCTGTCTTTTCTTTGCCCTTGGCAGTAGCATCAGGAGAAGCCATAGGAGTAGAGGTTGAAGTTGAAGAAAGAAGTGAACCAACTAATAAAAAAGTTAGAGGGATACCTTCAAAAACAGAGGGGGTTGAGGTAGGTGTAGTGGAAGAATGAGGCAATTGTTGGTCAAGGATAACATGTTTGATCTGAATCAGAGCTTGAGAGATAGACATAGAGGTTGAAGCAAGGAAAGTGGATGAGAAGGTAGGAAAACCATGTCGCAAGGGTGCAGTTGTATGAGCCACAATATAAGTGCTCTGTACATGAATATAAGGCCTCAAAATCTTGATGAATTCAGTAATAATCTCACCACCACACTGCATCACTTTCTCAAAGTCATCCTTTTTTTCCATGAACTTGTCTAACAAAGGAGTTAAATCCTTCAACTTTTGAAATTGAGTTTTGAAATCTTGAGTGATAGGAGGTATTTTCATATTATCTAAAAGGTACTTGAAATTTTTTGTCATATAATTCTTAGCAAAAATACTATTGAAGTAGAAATACACCTACTTAGTGATTTCTTATTGAGAATCATTGGTAATCTTGGAATGAATTCTTACTAGATCAAGAAATATGTCACTATTCTTGACAACTACAAATAGAGGCTCTTTGTCAAAACCACTGAGCACTGATTGAAGTTCTTCCTTAACAACCGTTCTGAGTAGATCACTGTCCAAAGAGGGTTGAGCTGATTTTCCAAAGGCATTAGAAGCTATAATAGTTGAAGTAAGAGATTTTAGTTGATTCAAAAATTTCTAGAGACAACACTTATACTCATTAGTCAACTTGTTAAGAACAATAAATAGCTCATGAATTTCTTGATCTATTTTCTTGTTTCTTTCAACAACCTTATCACCTAAGGAAGTTAGGTCATGTTGAATCAGGGAGGCAACTTCCTATGGAATCTGACCACTAACATCCTCAACAGGATGAGAAATATATTTTGGTCTCGATTTCAGCACTCTCAACATATCTTCAACCATACCTCTGAGAGACTTCACTTCATTTCTAAGCTATTTGTTCTCAACTCTGACCTCTTGAATTTCATGAATAATTTTTGGCTGAATTTTCCAAATGATCTTATCTAACAATATGGAAATATCTCTTTCACTCAAGTTGGTCATAGGAGAAGGTTGAGTGTTCATGATCTTTTCAAATCCAGCCAACAAATTAGCTTCAAGGGCTTTCAAATCATCCTTACTTACTAAGGTAGAAAGTTCTTATGAAGGTTCAGAAATAGGAGCTAATATAAGCTTAGGTTCGTTTTCAGAGACAAGATCAGAGACCGATTTCAATTGAAATATAGTAGAGAGGTCTATAACTTTAATTGAGACTTCTTGGTAATCATTCACATCAAAATAGACAGGGAATTTATACCATGTATCCACAGAGCTTGGATGAATTGGATTAGGTACATCAACACTTTCCAGATTGGGGCGCTGCTCTCCCTCAACAGGTATACCTCTTACTAGACTAATAGATTTAGATCCTAGATCTATTTCCAAGATTTCACTCCCAATAGCCTCACCCATTTCTTTTCTAGCCAATTGAAAGGCTCAATCCATTATTTCTTCAGCAGATGGGATAATATTAGTAACAACTTGTTCCTCCATGTGTTCCTTAGAAGTAGCTTATTTCTCAAGAGAAATATTTTCTTCTAGATATTCTTATAGAACATCATTTTAACTTACACTAATAACACACTCTTCTTTAGAAGCATGTTCTTCTTCAAGATCAAAAATTTCTTCAAGAATAGGTACTTCCTTCTAAATTAAGACTTGAGGAACAAGTTAACTTCTTTCTTTATCTAGGATAGTTTCCCCTGTAGGTGAAACAACCTCTTCTTCTTTTTCCTCTATAGGATAATCAACAAATTCATCTGGCTCTAAACTAGGATCAGAAATATCTTTAGGTCTTGAAGAGTGCTCAACCAGGTTGAACTTTTCATAGACCCTCTCATTATCCTCTACCCATGCTTCTCTCCATGGATTCCAACTGATTTTAATTATTTTGAAAGTAACTTTTGAGATACAAAATTCATAGTCGTTGATGAATTCTTTATCTGGTCCAACCAACCCTTTATCATGAATCATAACAGAGATTAACCTTGAGTAGAATAGGGAGGTTGACTTTGAGGTTGTCTTTATCAACTCACACATATGAAGTATAACATACTTTCATAGGTTGATATTGTGTCCATTCTTCATAATATATATAAAAAATAAATCATGATACTTGAGTGTAGAAAAGTCTATTTTTCTTGGACTAATCAGATTCTGAACAAACTTAAACAGAAGTATAGTTTCACCATCTACCTCAGCAGCTACAACTCTTCTCTTTGTCTCATTGCTAGCCAAGCTTCTCAAGGCTTCATCTAAAAAAAAGTTCTCACTTGGTGGATGATGAACTCTCTAATAGTACTAAAAAATACCCTCATGAGGTATCCTTAGGCAAGAAACACATAACCTCAAAGAAAAGGTAAATCTTTGGCCATTGATCCAGCTTCTCATAGCAAAACAATCTTCTGTATCAAAAGAGAATTGAACGAACTAATAAAACTGGGCAACTAGCTTTGGGTATATCAGTCATTCCTCTTTTGTGACCCAATCCATCCATCCTTTCTCTTTTAGTACTTTAAGTACTAAAGACTTACTTGAAAGAATCCACTTATGGCAGATTTCCTTTTCATGTACCACTATTATGTTCACCCGGTTCAGATTCAAAGGACCTTCGAGTGCTATTTTCAATGCTATTTTCATCTTCTTCTTTGATCTACGCTTCTTAGGAGTTGATGATGATGGTAATTTCATTTTGGGAATTCAACAAAGGTTCAAGAGATAGAGAAAGGTTGAAGGAGGGGTTAAAGTTTGAGAGAAGAGAGCTCTAGTGAAGAAAGGAGTGAAAATTATTTCATTTTTATCATTTAGGGATATCAATCATCGTAAATTCAAAAGCGTGGGAAAGTAAAAGAATAAAATAATTAATTACAGTGATACAGGTTATAATATGTAAATAAAATGATAAAGTTTCTTTATGGTGATACTAGAATAGAATTTCACAGTAAGAACATAATAGGCTTTCACAGTGAGACCATAACAGGCTTTCATGGTGTCATCTTTACTGTGTGACTTCTAAACGGCGTGACTGTATTGTTTGAAATAGTATGTGCCAGACTATAACCAAGAGATAGTAACTATAAGACCGTAAACATAAAACAACAACCTTTAAGGTATTAAACTATAGAACTATAAGATTTATATAGTAATCTTAAGATAAAGACTTGTGAAACCGTAAACTGTGAAAAAATAATAAGTGAAACAGTATACTTACTACTTAAGATTTATCATTCCCAATTCATGTATGATGTAATTTATTATTTCAGAATTTAATATTTTGGTGAACATATCAGCAAGATGATATTTAATTCTAATGAATTCCAAAGTCATATCACCTTTTTGATAATGGTCTCCTAAAAAGTGATGTCTTACATCAATATGTTTTTTCCTAGAGTGTGAAACAAGATTTTTTGAGATGTTAATAGCACTTGTATTGTCACAATTTATGGGTACATGCCTGAATTGATATCTATAATCTAGTAATGTTTGTTTCATCCACAAAATTTGTGCACAACAACTACCAGTAATTATGTACTCATATTTGGCAGTAGATAATACAACCGAGTTTTGTTTCTTACTACACCATGATACTAGTGACTTGCCTAAAAAGTGACATGTTCTAGAGGTGATTTTTATATCTAACTTACAACCACCGAAGTCAGCATCAAAATAACTAACTCACTCAAATTATTGTACTCTGGGATAGAATAATCCTAAATTGGGTGTATGCATGAGGTATTTGAAAATTCTTTTAACATCATTTAAATGATATTACTTAGGGTTTTCTTGAAAATGAGAACACATACATACACTAAACATAATTTCAGGTCAGTTAGAAGTTAAGTAGAGTAAGCTTCCAATCATTCCTCTATAAGTGGTTTGATTAACAGATTTTCCATCTTCATCAAGATCCAACTTATAAGTAGTACTCATTGGAGTGTCACTACTTTTAGTGCTATCCAAGTCAAAACATTTTATAAGATCCCTAATATATTTGATTTGATTTAAAATAATACCCTCATTATTTTAAAAGATTTTAAATCCAAGAGAGAATTTTAGTTCACCCATTAAACTCATTTCAAATTCTTTTTGCAATATTTTAGAAAATTTAATATATAAAGAATTTATTGAAGATCCAAAGATAATATCATCCATATAAATTTGAACTACTTAAACATCATTGGAAATTCATTTTATAAAAAGGGTAGGATCAGCTATTCCTTTTGTAAAACCATTGGAAATAAGAAAAGTACTTAATATATCATAACATGCTCTTGGAGCTTGTTTTAAACCATATAAATCTTTTGATAATTTAAAAACATGATTTAGAAAAGGAGGATTTGTAAAACCAGGGGATTTATCAACAAAGACATCCTCAGCTATATACCCATTTAGGAATGAAATGTTAACATCCATTTGATATAGTTTGAAATTTAGATGTGCAGTATAAGCAAACTGAATTATGATAACTTCAATTCTAGCTATTGGTGAAAAGGTTTCCTCATAGTCAATTCCCTCTGATTGACTATATCCTTGTGCAACCAATATATCCTTGTTTATAACTATGTTACTAGATTTATCTTTTTTATTTCTAAAAACCCAATTAGTGCCTATGGGTGTTGTGTATTTAGGTCTATCAAAAAGTTTCAAAACTTTGTTTCTTTAAAACTGATTATGTTCTTCCTGCATATCCATCACCCAAAATTCATCATTGATAACATCATTAATGTTTTTAGGTTCAAGTTGTGACAAGAAGACTTGGTGTTCAATCTGATTTCTAAGAGAAGATCTAGTTTGAGTTTATTTATCTAAATCTCCTACAACAACATCTAAAGAATGGTTCTTAAGAGTTATAATAACTCTAGAAAAAGAGGGACTAGTGATTTGAGGTTCATCATCAGGTTCAGGTTCATTATGACTTAAATCTGAAGAATTTCCAGAACCAGAAGTTTTCACAGATTCCTTTACAGGATGGTTAGAGGATTTTGTATTGATGTCCAGATTTGAAACATCATCCTCCGGGTTCTCTAAAGTGGTCTTAGGATCATGTGGATCTGTTTCATCAAATTTGACATGAACAAATTCTTCCACACATTTAGTTATTTTTTTAAACACTCTAAAGGATTTACTAGAGATTGAATATCCTAGAAATATTCCTTCATCACTCTTGGATGCAAATTTATCAAGATTATCCTTAGTATTAAGGATATATACTTTGAAACCAAAAACTTTGAAGTAGCTTACTTTGGGTTTTCTATTGTTCCAAAAATGATATGGAGTTCTTTTAAGAATGGGTCTAATCAACAATTTATTAATAATATAACATGCTGTATTTATAGATTCATCCAAAAAATAAGTAGGTTTGTCATATTCATAAATCATGGTTCTAGAAATCTCTTTCAAGGTTATATTTCTTCTTTTTAAAACTCCATTTTGTTGAGGTGTTCTAGGGGCAGAGAAATTATGACTATAGCCATTTTGCGAGAAAAAAGTTTCAAACTCTTGATTTTCAAACTCACGGTCATGATCACTTCTTAAGGATTTAATTCTAAGTACACTAAGATTTTCTACAGTTTTGGAATATTTGGTGAAATTAGAGTAGGCTTCACTTTTGTGATCCAAAAATAAAGTCCAAGCATATCTAGAAAATTCATCTACAAGAACATAAACATAGTTCTTCCCATTTAAACAAGAAAATATAGATGGTCCAAAAAAATACATGTGAACCAATTTGAGAGGTTGATAATTTGACACTTATTTCTTTGGTTTGAAGGAAATTTTGTGTTGCTTTCCCTTTTGACAAGTATTACACACTTTATCATTTGGAAACTCAAGTCTGGGTAGGTCTTTGAATAAACTATTTCTAGTTAGTTTTCTAAGGGAGTGAATATTATAGTGTCCTAGTATCCTATGCCAACTAAAAGATTCTTTGTGAAATACACTTAAACTAAAGCATTTTGAAAAACTAAAGACTCTAAGTTAATATAGTATACTTTTTTATTTATCAATGCAGAAAACACTAATTCATTTTTAGAATTAAAAACATTGCAAGAATCATTTTTGAATTTAAAATGAAATACATCATCACATAGTTGTGAAATACTAAGAAGATTATATTTCAATCCATAAAAAGAGTACTTTTGAAATTAAAACTAAGTCAGAGTTACTGATTTGGCCAAGGCCAATGATTTTTCCTTTGGCATTGTCACCAAAGGTGACATGTACACCATCAATTTTTATTAAGCTCTTGAAGAATGAATAGTACCCTATAATTTGTCTTGAACATCCACTGTCCAAGTACCATAAGATTTTACAGGATCTCTTTAAGAAACTTTCCTGCAAAATAGTCAAATAAAAACAGAATTTGGTACCCATATTTGTTTGGGTCCAATAATATTAGTGATTAGTCATTTAGAAACCCATATTTGCCTCATAAGTTTACTATAAGAATTATTTAATGTGCATGAAAAATAAAATATATTTGGTCCAAAAAAGTTTGAAGCAGTAGAGAGTGTATCATAACTTGAACTAGATGAATGTTTTTCCAAAACTAGAAGTAAAGTTTTATGTCCTAGATTTAGAAACAAAATTAGTTCTTCCAAAATTTCTTTTACTAGGTTGATAGCCAATACTATTAGTATATTTAGGAGAAATATGTTCACCTAGAATTTGTACCAAAGTATCTTTACCATGAGTAAACATTTCAAGGTATTTTTTAAATTTCTCATTATATTGATTTAGTGCATTGTTTTCTTTGAGTAATTGAACAATTTTCTCCCTTTATACAGTAAGTTCAGATTTAACAGTTGAGGTTAGAGCATACTATTTCTTTAAATATTTGTATTTATATTTTAGTTAATTACATGTCTCTTCAAGCATATCACAATACTCAAACATTTATTCATTAGTCATATTATTATAATCACTTTCATCTCCAAAATAATAGGAATTGTGTATAGGAGATTCGAGTGTTACCTCATATGTGTTTTTCATAAAAAACATATTGGCTTTTTAGCCTGTTCATCATGTGAAGATTTTGAGTCACATGAACTATTCTCAGAAACACTCCACATTACTTTCATTTACTTTTTATACTTTCTATCCTTTTCCTCATATTTATTTTTATACTTGAGCTTGGGACAATCAGACTTTACATGTCTTTTTTTCTTACATTCATAGAATATTATCTCATCAGACTTGTTACTTATTTTCTAATCTTTCTTCTCACTTCCTTTTTGATCATATCTTCCTTTGAAGTTAGGATTTCTAAAAAATTTCTTCTTCTTGTAAAATCTCTTAAACCTTCTGGATAATTAAGCCATATCCTCATCATTTTCAGGTGATTATTATTTGCCCCTAGAGCTTTCTATAGAGGGTTGCAATTTCCCTTTTTTATTTGTGTTTAGAGGTGGTGGTCTTAAGTGCAACAAATTTCCTTTTGGTTTCATCCTCCTATTCCTTGTTGAATTTTATCTCCTCTTCATACACCATTAGTTTCCCAATGAGTTATTTTACAGGTAACTTGCTGATGCCAAATAATTCTCTAATAGAGATAGAGGTTCCTCTCCATATATCAGGTAGGCATCTGAGAATCCTCATGATTTGTTCTTTGGAAGTGACTTCTCTTCCAAGAGAAATCAATGTGTTGGTAATTTTTTTGAACCTGAGATACATGTCAGAAATAGGCTCATTAGGTTTCATTTTAAAGTTATCATATTTAATAATATAAGTATTAAATCTCATTTTTTTCACACTAGAAGTTCCTTCATGTGAAACAGACAAAGTATCCCAAATTTCATGGGCAGTTTTACATGCCGAAATTCTGTTAAATTACTCATATCCTAAGGATAAATATAAAGCATTCATGGATTTGAAATTTTTATTGTTGGAAGTCTTGGTTAGATCATACCAATTTATTCTATCAGTAGATGGAATCTCATACTCATCTATAATTTAAGAACAAATTTCAAAAACCATACTTTCTAAATACATTTTCATTTTTATTTTCCATTAGGAATAATTGGTTCAATTAAAGAATGGTGGTCTATTTGTTGTAACACCTTCCAGTATATTATCCCTAATAAATAAATACTTTTAAAGATCTAGAAATTTAGAATTAATAGAAATTTACAGATCTTTAAAGAACAACTAAAATCATAGTTGAATATTTTAAAAAATAGAGGCTTAACAAGAATAACAAACTCTGTTGATACCAAATGTTGATCGGAGTATAGTACTCAAGAGGAGGGTGAATTTAGTATCTATAAAAATTTCTATTTGAAAAGTATTCTTAAAAGGTTCCCCAATAAAAATAAATACAACCCAGTTAATAAAATTAATACGGTTATGAAAGTTTGACTATTTAAATAACTTCTCAAAAGATTGATTAATTCTCAGTAATCTTAATATCAGTTATTAATATTACTTTTGAATCCATTATAATAAGGAAAAAAAATTATAAATTCTTTCCAAGATTAATTATCAAATTAAATCTAGTGATTTTTGAATTATGTAGTAAAAAAAGAACACTAAATTAAACAACATAGCAGATATAAAAAAAGTGGTTCAGTCTCAAGTTGAGACCTAATCAAATCCACTTTGTGATCACCTACCACATAGTAGTTTATATTAATAAACTTCATCTTCACCCTGGATTAGGATAAACAACAGTGCACAAGACTTTCCAGGTCACACGACCTTTTCCACAGTTCTTCGTGGGTATAAACTAACAGGTCACACATGGACCTCTTCCACAATTATTTGTGGGAGTAAAAAAATGTAAAAAGATATGAGAGGAAAGATATATTTTATCCTTGAGTTTAGTGCAAGAGACAATGTGTGTTTTAATACAGACACACACACACTTCTCGAAAGATAAAAATAATACACAATAGATCAAAGATGATGTGATAAGGTTAGAAGTGCTCTGAGTGTTATTCTATGTAGCTCTGGACTTCTTAGATGAAGTAGATGCAAGAATCGAGTCCTCTTGCAAGAAACTGAGTATCATAAGTTTGGTTTTCTTCGTGGAGTTGGTATTGCAAAGATGTTCTTGACCTTGATCTATGGTCTCTCAGATTTTGGATTCGTGAATTCTTCGTGTGTTCTTTAGATGTATCTAGTTTCATGTGTTATTTATTTTCTTCAAGAATGATCATGATTCTTATCTATCTCGCCTATTAGTTTCTAGGCCACACTTTTCTTTTTATTCTTGGAGTGCATGTGTTTAATATTACATGACACGTTTATTATGAACCTTTTACCTTATAATGTCAAGTGACATGTCTACAAAGAAATATTAATTTTGTCAGTGCATTTATAAGACTCAAATATGACTGTTAGAAATTAAATTGAAAAAAAATAAAAAAACAGATTAAAGAATGGTGTCTCAGTCTCTCTGGAAATGGTGTCACTTGGAAACAGTGTCACCATGAAACAATGTCTCCTTATTTTCCTTTAATATGTGAGACAGTTATAATGGCATGGTTTTATAGAGACTAGGAATCGATAGAAGAGATGTGGTGTTAGGATCGTGGTGTCTAGTCCTTTTCCAAACTTCAAATGGTGTCTCAGCAAGGAACCAATGTCATAGACTTCAATAGATCTGAAACTGGTTATGGTGTCTGGTCATAGTGTCTAGGTCACAGTGTCTGGGTCACGATGTTTGGTTCATAGTGTATGGGTCACAGTGTCTGGTTCATGGTGTCTGGGTCACGATGTTCAAGTCACGGTGTCTGGTTCATAGTGTCCGAGTCCTTTTCCAGAAAAACAGAACTGGTGGTAGACTTAGGGTTTCTTAGACTTATCCAAATATCTATATATAGACTTGAGTAGTGATATTCATAGAATGAATTAGACTTAATCATTTATCAGGGAAATCCATTATAACACAAATTGAAAAATATAGTTTACAATAATCAAATATATCACTGAAGATCTTGGATTGGTTTATTTAAATCATAAAGAAATAAACCATCTGTATACATGATTTGAGACAGATTAAACAGGATTAACAAGATTTATAGAATATATAGGATTTGTGATCATTAAAACATGATTAAAACATGATGATTCCAACATTATCCACTATTGGGAGGTTAATATTACCTAAAGTGAATCCAAAATTGATAATTAAATGTATTTATATATGATATAGTCGATAAAAATCTCCAACATGTAATTAAACACATGTTTAAAATATTTTTTCCTTAACTTCTAAGTTTCTTTATTTTTACCATTTTGGGTTTGTATTATAGTAACTAGTTTTCTAACCTAGTTAATTTATCCTTTAAAAATAAATTAAAGTGAAAATTATTATAAATTTATATCCAATGATTCTAAATATTAAATAAAATTTATAAAATGAAAATCTTATGTGTGTTGGAAATTAGTTTTAACACAAGTGCATGTAATGTACAAAAAACACCGCTTTAACCTTAACCACACTAACATAGTCTTTACTAATTAGGGGTTAATATCTTCATTATAAAAGAACAATTGGTCCATTAATTATAAATAGTTTATATTTATTAAAATTTACAAATCAATTGGTATAAAATAGGTTTTTTATTTATTTTAAATAATTTAACAAAATATAATTTATTATAAACTAACATTAATGTAAACTTTGACATTATTTATTTAATTTTAATTTTAAAATATCAAGCGAATGGTATAATTATAATATATTATTATAACACATATTTAACCTGATATATTCATCTAAAAAATTATTTTAACACAATAATTAACTCAATTTACTTTACTTTTAATCTTTTTAGTACCATTTATTTCATTTAATTTCTAACTAAATTATTACTACATTGTCATTTCTTAAGAATTTAAAGTTATTATTTAAACACTAAAAATTAAGTATAAATTATTATAATAATAAAAAAAAATTATCTTTCAAAATAATATCTATAACTGAGCCTATGTTGTTTTTTCCCCGATCCCAAAGCTTTATAAAAATTAAAAAGAAGAAAAGTATCTTTTTTGTCCTTTTCTCTACTTAATTTATTATATAGGTTATATTCAAAGGAAAGTCATAATTAATTTAAATATTTAATATTATTTTATTTAAAAGGTATGAATAAACTCATTCAATAAAATTTAGAAATTTTTTAGGTAATTTTCACTCTTATCATTCTAGTTTAACCCCAAAGTAAACTCATTTTTACCTTAACTATGGTAATTAATTTTAACTTCCTTCACTATTCAATTTGGTAAAAAATTAAGTTTAAATTATTATAAATTATAAATTATTCTGATTAAAAATATGTAATCCATTTTTACAACTTCAATTCACTAAATTGGAAAAATTTAATTTAAAACTAATTTCACAGACGTTACGAGAAAGTGAGTTTTTAAAGTTAAAATGTTCAAAAGTTTACATAGTTTATATATCTAAATTCAATTTAAAGAAGATTAAAATGAACTAAATTTAATTAATTTATAAAAAATTGAACTAATTTTACTTTAAAAAAAATTAAAAATATAATCTTACATTATAAATTATTAAATCGAAAAAAATAGTTTTCATTTTAAATTCAGTATTTTTAACTATTCATCAAAAAATGAAACTTCTCTGAAAATAAAAAAAACTTTACCCTAAGATAATTTTGGTATCCCAATTTTAAAAAATATTTTTATTTTTTCAAATAAATTTTCTAAATGTTTTAAAAATTAATTTCAAATTAAGTGTACAAAGCGTGACTAAACTGTGTTTTATTTAAACCTGGTGTTGCGTGCATGAGAAGATATCAATGAAATTAAATTTATTCTATAATAAATATATTTGTAATTTTTTTGGGGTTTACATTATCCCCACTTTAAGTAAATTTCATCCTAAAAATTTAAAATTGATATTGGTAATCAAGGGTTTGACATTTGGAAATACCATTGTTAAAAAACATATCATAAAAAGATTAATAAAAAATCCTCTTAATAAAATATAATTAGAAGTATGAAGGTCATCTAGAAGAATAATATAACTAGGTTTCTAAGTAGGAGAACAATGGTGGTAAATGAACACATAGATATGGAATAAAATAATAATTCCCAATGATTAATAGAGAGTGATAGAGGTCATTGATCACAAGATAGTGGGTTATCCATAGAAGGTTGATGACCAAAAAACCATAAACCAAATAGGTGTGAAGAGGTCACTGATATCATCATAAATTATAGTAATAGGATAACAAAATTTTAAGATATTTTTTACTAAATTTGAGGAATTATTTTACAATCTAGGAATGTAAGGAAATATACTTACTTGATACGTTTCAATTTCATAAGCATAACCTCATCCTCTGGTTTTTTTAATTCATCCCCAACTCTAAGAAATGAATATCCAAAAATTATTTTTCTTATTAATTAATCACTAAAATTAACTTTTAATGTATTTTTAAACCCATAAAGTATTGAAAAGTATTTCCATCTATATCAAACTATTTTTTGAAACCAATATGGTCATCACATGTTATACAATATGTATAAATATTCATATGATGAAGTAATACATTAATTTATAAAACCATATACAAAGTTCAACTTAAACCATTTCATAAATGGTTAATCTTATGACCCTTCCAAAATATCAATATCCAAAACTTTAGAAAGAATTCCACTTAATTTTTAAAATGATCTTATCATCAATCCATTCCAAGGTAGCTTTTAGTATCCAATATAATTTATCCATATCAATCATATATTTATAAAAACATCATTATCTAAACATAATGAACATATTAAGGGTTATATATATATCTCTCAACCATGTTCTTTCCAAAAATTTAAACATTCTACTGAATCACTTTTCTTATTACCATTCAACACATGCTCTAAAATCCTTAAGGAAATAGTACCGCAATACAATCCTTATATATTTCTTAATTCACATGATTAGAATATAATCAATAAAATACTTTTACAACATATTTAATGGATCCAAATACACAATAATATTAATCATTCAACTTCAATTGTATCAATAGCTTAAGATTGAACTTGATCCCTTAGCTTCTTCTATAGTATATTCCCTTGACACTTGGGGAATTCAATTGTACAGTTCCCCATATCCATATAGTTGAAACATTGAATAACTATGTTTTATTTCTTCCATTTGAATTATTTTTCCTTGTGACCCTTTTCTTTATACTTATAACAAAATCCAAATCCTTTCAAGCATTTCCTAGGGTGATTATTTCCTCAATTATCACATGTGGTAAAATAATTCTTTTCCTTATTCTAATTATCTATTTTTTTTCTCTACCATCATCTTATTCTATGGATTCTCTTCAAATCCTTAATACTTATATAATTATCTATCTATCTTGATAGCACATAAAAATGTTTCATTATATGAAGAAAATTTTTGAGAGAACAGTTCCATTAAGAGACTTTCATTAATCCCTTAAAAGAAACGACCAATCTTTCACTACGATTTTCATATATAATTCATAACATAGGTAAACGTGTAATGGTAGTTTCATAATCTAAAACACTTTGTTATTAATTTTGTTTTACACTAAGGAAAGTTCTCTTCATATTGGTTTGTTGATCATGAGGGAAATATTTTTCAAAGAATATATCCTTAAAATATTTCCATTTGGTGAGTTCTATTTTTTCTTTCTCTCTATTATTCTGGATTAATGACTACCACTGATCAACATATCCCTTGAAACAATACAATGAAAGTGTAACCATTTCCTTTTCACCACATCCTAATTCTATAAATATATTATCTAAATACTTAATCCATTTTTCAGATGCTATGGGATCAGTAGTACAACTAAATGATGGGTTCCTATTTCATATAAAGTGATCTAGTATAGAATAATCATGATGTATAATAGGTTGCTTCATCCAGGATAGGTTATTTTATATAACCTTACTAAGATATCCTAATATATCCATAATTTTCTCAGTTATAATACCAGCTATATCAGCTTCCTCAGAAGGGAAACCTCAACATTGGCCATGAGTATTGATACCCTTCTTCCTTCTGGGTTACATTTCTAAATAATGGAATACACTAGATTAGATCATAAAATTATGTAACATAATGATCAATCCCGAAACTAGTTAAATACATATCATAAATTGAAATTTTTGTACACAGCTAATCTCATAATAATAAACACGGTTTCTTTGGGAACATTTTTAATTTCAAATAGTTTATAATGGTTTGTAAAGAAAATGTGAATTATCCTAAGAATATCCCCTAGGAGTGTTAAAACAGGTGTGCAGTAAGGCCCATTATCAGGTACTAGGTAACACTCAAGTGAAGTCTGACACACCTTTTTCAGAGTTATTTCCCCTAAGTAACTCTATGCCAAAACCACATCTATTTGTAGTATCCAGATGGGGATACATTGCTAAGAAAAAGCACATTATAACACCTCGAACTTAGTTACATAGAGTTAGTGAATTATTTTAATACATTAGTATGATTACAAGGAATAAATTCCCAAAGGGTCGATTAGTTTAGTAGTCTTGGAAAATAGATTACATATATGAACATTACATTACAATTTATAAAATAAAACACAACGTAAATAATATTTTGATAATTCCATTATTCCCCTATCTTAACCCTACATATCAATAATAACACACTTCTTCTCATCCTGGGAGAAATAAAATAGAAGAATGGGGTGATCTTAGATGCTCAATAAGGATAACAATATAGCAGAAACTATAATAAATAAGCATAAACATTTAAGGCAATGTATAATACTAAAACACAAGACTTTTAAACATAAAATTCAGCATAATATAGAAAAGATAAATCAAATAATTCCATTTACTTATTCACATGGATATTCTTATAGTCGAATAATCACATGTAATATCAATAGGTAATTTCATAATGATGGAATGCATAATGCCGGACATCATAACCACATAGTCAAGGCCTCATGCCAAGATTGAAAATAAGATTTTTTCATGGCCTTATTCCAAGACACTAGTTTGTCTCATGAGACCTACCGATGCATCTATGACCTATAGCGGGCTCTATCCGTCACTTATTAAGTCCAATCCATTTCTCATATGAAAATGTTGAAACATAATATAAACATTTGTATTAAAACTAGCATACAAAATGTCAACAATTTGACCCTAAACCATGAATGATATAAAAATAGAACATCCATAGTCAAACATATCATAACTCATTCAATACAATATGGAATATTATTTTATAATAAATCAACCTTAATCAATAATAATATCCATTAAAGGATGTTGACTTAGTTGAAAATGATCAGTAAAACTCTTTGAGAGAAATACCCATTTTTTTGAAATCATTTAAAAGTCATGCATTTCTAAAGGAATTAATTTAAAAGATATTTTTGAATCAAATAGTTCCATACCACTTTGAAACTTTTGAAATGAATTAACATTTTAAAACAATAATGTCTATATAAATAAATTCTTAAAATCATTTTTAAAACATAGACATTAATTAAAAATATTTAGAAAAATAAATCATTAAACCATTTAAAATACTGATATTGCTAAAGAGTATATTCCACAAAATCTTAAAATATTCATTTTGGAAACATTTTTATGAAACATGGACATGGATAATAAAAATTTCCCACTAAATACTTAGACATAAACAATCTCGGATAATAATGACATTGAGGAATTAACCCTTACCTAGTACTTTCCTTGGGTCAAGGGTACGTTTAACCTTCTGTATAATGACCACATTATGTTATTAAATTATAAAATAACCATATTAATATTTATGATATCATATTTTATTCATTTAGTGATTTATATTACCCATTTAATAATATTTTCTATATTAAAATAACATTTCAGGTAATAATCGCTTTCTTTATCATACATGTTTTAACTTATTATTATTGATAGTATAACTTATATCATGATTTAATTGATTCCAGAATATAAAAAATTATTTATGTATCATATATATTCAGAATATAAGTTTTTATAATATATATATATATATATATATATATATATATGAAATGTAAAACACCATTTATGGAGACGATAGGCCATACGTACGCATAACCACCGTTTCTGTTTTCATATCGTATTGAACAGAAGTAAGTGAATGAGATATATGTATATATATATATATATTTACAGTAGAATTATTATGTCATATATTACATACTTATTAGTAATATATATTTATAATCATTGTAGAATGGTGAACATGGAAATGAATCTCATCACGTCGTGGATACGGTAAGCCGTACGTACGCATGAGCGATGATATCATTCTATTGATGGTGAAATCATATGTAATTTGATGTTATATTATATTTACAGAATAATTAACATATTTTATTTATTATTCACATAAATTATACTCATTATTATACCCATTCAAATAATTAAGTGTTGAATAACAAACTACACCATGACGTAGAGACGATAAGCCGTACGTACACATGTATGGTTACTTTGTCATTCATAGGATAGATAGAATAATTAATATGGTTGTAAAATATTTATAAAAATATTTCCCTATGTATAAGGTAATAGATTTATTATTTTGGTATGGAAACAACAAAGAAAGAAGAAGTGGAAGAAGAAAAGAACTTTGAAAGACGTGATGAAATTATTATCTCTTCTTCGGGTGCTTCCTTTTGATTTGATCAAAAGTGATCCTTAAGTAGGCTTTATGATCAATATAATTACTTTAGGTTGAAGTGAGGTTAGTTGGGAGGATATTTCAGTAGGGTTTGGCTGATCTAAATGGCTTTTGAGGTGTGAAATTAAGATAAGGGGAAGTACCCTTTTATAAGAGAGTTGAGGGTCACTTTAGAAAAAACTTGAAATATTATTTTATTATAAAATCATTTTGAGTTTATAATGGATTAAAATGGATTTATTTATAGGATAAGGTAGGTATGGGTCTAAATCCTCTCAAATAATAGGTTTTATACAAGTTTTGGTCACCATATTATCCTTATCTTTTATATTTAACTCTTAGTTTAATAGTTTAACTTTTACAATGTCTTCTTGTATTTTAATATTAAATGATTAATAAACATACTATAAAATACCAAGAGAACATAAATTTGTTCATTAATGACATATATATCATTATATAAGTCTTTTTTCTGAACCTTATATTTTTAGGAATTTAATATCATTTAATAATATAGTATTTCTTTTAAAACCCATTTATGTCAATTTTGCCACTATTTAGTATTTGGTTGTTGTGAAAGTCAAAAAAAACTTGATTACTTAAAACGAAATACATTAAATCAATAATAACATGTCATATTAACCTAGAAAATTTGTGGAATGAATCAGAAGTCTCAATTTATATTTATTTTTATATTTATTATATCAATTATTTTAATCTTTCATTAATAAGGTAATTACTACATCATCATTATGTCATAAATAAATTTAATTATTTAAATTCTAAAAATTATAAATAATATACCATTATGTAGGAAATCGTTTTATATTTCTAATGAATATTTATATTTGATTTTATCATATGTATAACATTATATTAAAAATGTTTTAGTTATTAAAATTTGAATTTAAAACTTTTAACTCTTCTTTAAATAAAATAATAATAAATGTCCTAATATAATCCAAGTGGATCAAAGAGGATAATATTTTATTCCTAAGTTTTATTTTGGTCTAAATACACTTATCCAATAAAATTAGGACATGGTTTAGGGTAATTATAATATCATTTTTACCTTTAATTACCCTATTTACCTTTAACTGTGGTAAATAAAATTCAAAAGTTACTATTCAAAAAAATTATTTTCATCCTATTGAACTAAATTTTACTTAATGATATCAATCATTTCTCTTTTATTTATTAATTTCAATTCACAGAAGCATTAAAATTATGTTTTATGTAAATTTTCAAATGTGCCTAGAAGGTGGGTAAAAGATGTTAAAAAAGTTAAATAAACTTTTATATGTATAATATTATTATAAAATGACTCAAATGAATTAAATTGGATTAATATATGTATAAATTATCTATTTTTTACTATAAGATAAATTTTTAATTAAAAATAATTATTTAAATTAAAAAGTCAGTTTTTATCTACAACGTAGTGTTTTTCACTATTCATTAAAAAATGAATGTTTTCAGAAAAATACAAAAAATTCACCAAAATATAATTTTGATATTATAAATTAAAAAATTATTTCTATTTTACCAAATTTAAAACATATAATTTTCATTAATTAATTTAAAATTAATTACCATTGTCAAAATTAAAAAGCAGGTTTTTAAGAAGTAAAAACTATCAAAAGATTGACATGTGTTTATGTCCAATTTAAAAGTGAAGTTACTTAAAATGACCAAAATTATATTAAATGTTAAAATATAATCTAATTATACTTTAAAAACACACAATTTTATAATTTAACACTATAAATTATTTTTATTAAAAAATTTGTTTTCAATTAAAATTTAGTATTTTCACTATTCATCAAAATATGAAAGCTATTAGAAAAGTACCAAAAATTTATCCAAACAAATTTTTTATGTCTCGATTCTAAAGAAGTAGTTTATTTTGTCAAATTGAATATATAAAATTTTCAAATATTTTATTTAAAAAGGATTCTCCATTAAAAGGTGGTAAAATTGTATTTTTTAAAAAATACTTATTTTATCTAAAAAATTGGATTTGTTCTTATATTATGTCTAAAAACACATAATATGGATGTCAAAATTATATAGAGTATATAAAATTAAAAATTTAGTTAATAATATTCATAACCACTTTTTAAATGGCTAGTAAGGTAAGTCATGGTGCGCTCGAACTTGGTGTTGCGTGTAGCTCAAACTATTGAATTAATTTAAAGAGATAACGTACTATGAAATCCTCGGGTATTACAACATAATCTCAACCATATCAAAATTTTGTGATTTCATTCTATACTTATCATAAAATTCTATTATAGGGTTATGTTCAGTAATCTATGTTATCCTAAATCTAGTTCCCAAGGTTTCTACTAAACTTACTCTGATAACAACTGTAACGACCCTATTCCTAATAACTCAGATCTAGAGTCTTATTTATTACATTGACATAGATACAAGGAATCACATCTCAAAGGACCGAATAGTATATCAGTTTTTCAGAACTAGATATACACCTGATACCAATTTTACATAGGGAATAGAAAATGAAACATAATACATAGAAAAATAAAATGATCAGCATCATTAAAAACTCATTCAAACGATTCCTCTCTATAACTTGGAGAAAGGAACCAAAATAATGGTGAGATCAAATACTTAGTAAGGGTTAATTACAACATAATCTATCATGAATCAATAAGAAAAATCAATATGAAAAGGTAAATAAATGAACACACATTCAATTTAAATAACTTTAATATCATGATAAGATAAGACATACTCAATATGTCAAGGTAGATAATTGAACACACATGCCATTTAATCAATAACTGAGAATGAAATACATAAAAAGATAATAACATAGTGAAAATATCATAGATAATAATAACTAAATTCTAAATAAAAGAAATTATTAATTATTTTATGTCATTTTTGAGGCACATAAAAATATCTACTACCAACACCTTTAAGAATATGGTTTAAAACTACATGTAGAAACTTGTTTAATTTGGCCAACTAATTTGTCTCATAAGACCTTTCAATGCTTCGAGGGGATATATAAAGTTCAAGATCCAAAAATAATTTACTATCCATATCATTACTTATATATATAATAATCAATTTAATTCATGAAAATTTTTCCTTATCATCAAATATCCTTATTGAGTAAGAGATACAATTTTATCAATATTTTCCCATTTAATCAAATAACTTTCAAAGTAAACACCGTATGTAAAAATGATATATGGTTTAGGAAATAATCATATCCATAATGAAAAAATATGGATATTTATGTGAAATTTATTTTTTAATAAAAAAACGATTGTAATAAAGTGATTGTTTCAAGAAAAAGTTAACAATCATAAAATAAGGTAAGATTGTTCAGTAACTCTTACCACTTGGTAATTTTCAATTCAAAACAACTAAGATGAAATGATTCAAAGTGGAACTTAAAATAATATTAATAATGAATTAATCATGATATTACATGTCAAATAGGTAGTATATAAACCATATGAAAGTGAATTGGTGCATAATAACAAATAAGTCTCAATGGGATGTAAATTGAGATGAAATCCATTACCTCACGATTCTTTTTGGTTGAACATGATTTAACCTCCTGTATAATAGTTTAAAACATTTTATTTACTTATTAAAGAAACATATTAATATTTATAACATCATATATGAACCTATTATAATATCTTATCACCCATTCATTAATAATCTTTCATTATTTTCATTGTTTCTGGTGTTAATTGCCTTGTTTTCTCATGCGTGTTTTGTCATGAAAGGTACGGTTCTTGAACATATTATATATTTTTATCATATATATAGTAATAATCATGAAATAATTATTATATTTAAACAAAAATTATAATTTTAAGACCAATCATGAAATACGGTTAGGAAAAGAGATTTGCATCGCTTTGTTAAGGAGGTAGTCTGCACATACACGAACGATATTATCATATTTTTAGTATAAAAAGGAAAATGATATATATTATAATTTTAGAATTATAAATAAGACATTAATATAATAATTATTTCATTTATATTACATATAATAATTAATATTTTCCTTATCAACTTCTATGTAAAGCGTTAGTGAAGTACAAATCATATCGCTTTGTGAGGCGGTAGTCCGCCGTATACATGAGTGACATTATCATATCACTTAAGGAATTTAAGTTTTAAAAAATAAATGATATAATGAATAAATTGGTATAAATATGTTATAAATATCATATATATACTTTATATCCATCATTATACCCAACCTTGAGGGTTGGTAATGAAAAAACGAACGACATCAGTTCGTGAGGCGGTAGTCTGCTATGCAAACAAATGATGATTTCGTAACACATTTTATAAAGGTGTGTGTGGTTTTAGGTAATAAAATTTGGATAAAAATATATAATTATATATAATATACTTATTTTATTATATAATTATGGTCTAATAGTAATTGAAGGAGGTGGAGAAGGAAATAAAATAAGGATGCCTGCGGAAGATCATTACCTCTTCTTTGGGTATCCTCCTTATGTTTGTACTAAAGATTTTAGAGGATGGATTTATTAATAATATAATTCATCTAGGATGAGGGGAGAGAATTTTTTAAGTTATTTGTGTAGGTTTTGGATGATAAAATTTATTTATAGGTTTAAAGAAGTGAGGGGAGTGAGTGCCCTTTTATCGTTGAGGAGGAGTGACATTCGTTTAAATACTCATAAGTATTCACTATTGGGAGGTAAATATTACCTAAAGTGGATATAAAATTGATAATTAAAGTTTTTAGGTATGTCATGGTCTATAAAAACCTCCACCACACAATTAAAAACATTTTTAAACATTTTGTTCCTTAACATATAAGTTTCCTTATTTTTACCATTTTGGGTTTTCACTACGGTAATTGGTTTTCTAACCTTGGTAATTTATCCTTTAAGATTAAATTAAAGTGAGAAATATTAGAAAATTTAGAAAAAAATATTCTAAATATTAAATATAGTTTATAAAATTGAAATATTATATGTATTGAAAACTAGTTATAACACAAGTGCATGTTACGTGAAAAAACACCACCTTAACCCCAACAACACTAACATAGTTTTTAACAATTAGGGGTCAATATAATCATTATAAAAGAAAAATTGGTAAATTAATGGGAAATAGTTTATGATTATTAAAATATAATAAAATTTGGAATAAAATAATATTTTATTAATTTTAAATCATCTAATAAAATATATTTTATTATAAAATAACATTAATGTCAATTTTAACATTATTTATTTAATTTGAATTTAAAATATCAATATAATGATTTAATTACAATATATTATGATAAATCCTATTTAAAATGATATTTTAATTTAAAAAATAATCTTGATGCAATAATTCACTCAATTTATTTCACGTTTAATATTTTTATCATTGTTTATTTCATTTAATTTCTAATAAAATGATTACTATGTTGACATTTAATAAAAATTTTATGTAATTATTTCATCTCTAAAAATTAAATATAAATTATTATGATAACAAAAAATAATTTATATTTAAAAATAATATCTATTACTTAACCTATGTTGTTCTTCCCTATCCCAATGTTTTATAGAAATTAAAAGGAAGAAAAGTATCTTTTTTGTCTTTTTCTTTACTTGAATTATTATATGAGTCATATTCCAAGGAAAGGGGGAAGTAATTTCCATATTTCTAATAATTTTATGTCTAAGGTCGAAATAAACTCATTAAATAAAATTAAGATAACATTTTATGTCATTTTGACTCTTATCATTCTAGTTTAACGCCAGAGTAAACTTATTTTTACATTAAATGTGGTAATTAATTTTAACTGCATCCACTATTCAATTTGGTTAAAAATTAAGTTGAAATTATTAGAAATTATAACTTATTCTAATTCCAAATAATGAATATATTTTTCCTATTTAAATTTGTATAATTGTAAAAATTTAATTTAAAATTAATCTCACAGAAGTGATAAGAAAACAGGTTTTTAAAGTGAAAATGTTCAAAAGTTTACAATTTTTTACATCTAAATTCAGTATAAAGTTTATTCCAATGAACTAAATTTTATTAAATGATATAAAATTTAACTAATTTTACTTTAAAACCATTTATAAAAATATTTTTATATTATAATTTATTTAAATAAAAAGGCAGTTTTCAATTAAAATTCAGTATTTTTTCACCATTCCTAAAAAAAGCAACTTCTCAGAAAAACCCAAAAAATTAAACCAAAGATAATTTAGAATTAAAATTTAAAAAACTATTTCTAGTTTTTCGAATAATATTTCTAAAATTATTAAAAATTAATTTTAAATTAAGTGCACAAAGCGTGACTAAACCATGTTTTGTTTTAACCCGGTGTTGCATGAATTGCAAGCTATCGATGAAATTAAATTTATTCTAAAAGAAATATATTTTAAATTATTGGGGTTTTATAGATTACATAATTATTATTTATAAGTATGGTTTATTTTATTATGATGATATTATTATGAAACCCATTTATTTTCATGGGTTATGCTTTGATGAATTGATGAAATGATTATGAAACCCATTTTCTTTGCACTAGATATGACATGATGATATGGTTAATGTTTTATGATATTATGGAACAAATATTTATATTTTTAATTATGCTAGGGGTGTTCCTAGAATTATATATCCCTTCAATTCATTGGGTAAAAATTTA
Organism: Viscum album; assembly: GCA_963277665.1. Taxonomy (NCBI): domain Eukaryota; kingdom Viridiplantae; phylum Streptophyta; class Magnoliopsida; order Santalales; family Viscaceae; genus Viscum; species Viscum album. The sequence continues at coordinate 1,424,541,257 of OY728161.1, forward strand.
TATCTCATGAGATAACTATGAGAAACAAGTCGATGTGCTTATCCATCATGGGAAACAAGCTGATATGCTTGATTCACAATGGGAAATAGGCGTTAAGGAATATTATATTATTATTATTTTTTCTTGGTTGTTAACATTTACATATGAAATGGTTTCTATACCTATTATGGGACCAAAATTTTATGACACATACTTATGTTTCATGATTGATTTACAAATACATATCACTCATTTGATTCAGGTATTTTGAAATGATAAATGATTTATTCCATGAAACATTTTTATGATCTTTGAAAAATTGGGTATTAACTTTGTAATTTATTATTATGATCTCATTCCATTATTCTTATCTTATGCTTTTATATGATCACTGATTAGTATATCCCATGTTTTCTCTTTCTGAGAAACTAAGCTCGCCCATTCTTATGTTTATTTTCACTTGGTTGTGAAGAAAGGTTTAAGTAGGGTATTTCAAGAAGGGTAAAAAGTGGGAATAATATTATTAGTGATGATAAAGAATATATATAAATAATAAATTTATGTATCTATTCTCCAAATACACCAAACCTTTATGGTTCTGGCCTGGATCATGATATTATATTATATATAGAATATTCATCTAAAATGATGTAATATTTATGTATGAATGTCATGGGTCTATATATTTGGTATCAAAGAAAAGTAATGAATCCTATCCCTAGTAACTCTCATATATTAATGTTGTACGATGCATGGATCTCTACCCAAGGGTTTCATGTGGAATGGGCTGCTACTAGGGATTGTGGTAAGATTCTTACCTATGAGGTGTAGCTACCCATTGAGTTCTATAATGGATATCAATTATAGAACATTAGTAATAGGTCCAAACTGTTACAGTTAGTATCAAAGTATGTTTTAGTCAATATTTAGATATTAGGATTAGATAACTTTATTTAAAACCCCAGGGATAAGCCTAATTATAGGATAACATCCTAAAGTTTTGGTAATATTGAGATTATTTGTTTTTTCTAGAAAGAAATATAAGTTTTGATATTAAAAATAGACATGTTTTTGAAAGATATTCATCCAAGGGTAATAAATATGAAAAGATTTTTTTTAGAATATCTCATCCATCATTCTGGTTCAAAGTGAGTGTTCCCTTACTTCAAACCCAATTTTTCACTCCAGGAGGACATTATTGGGTTAATTCACATTTTATTTATGAACCATCATAAAGTATTTGAATAGAGAATGATCATGGATGGCTTATATTAAGCCTAAGGTGTCATAGATTTGACATTTTTTTCCTGATTTGGATATCCTATGAATGATATTTCATGATTTATCACTATGATTATTGTTTCTCAGATTACACTTTTTACTTTTAGTCAATGGATCGAACCAGAAGGAACCATGTTAACATTGAATGTGATGGATACTATGATGATGAGAAACCAAATGGGATAATGACTAGAGTGAAATATATTGTGATTATTCCTAGTAAATTATCATGATATATGATTATATACGGTGGTGTTTGGATGGTGATGACGTCTCTGCCAGTGATGATGTTGGTTGCAGATGATAGGACTTCAGCTGATGGCATGGTTATCCATGGAAGTCGTTTTCTTCAGGTTATGGTGTTCAGGTCTAATGTTGTGGATTGGTTTCTTTGTTTTATTTTCGTTTGGGTTGCTGTTGGATTTCGGCGATGCTACTCTCACCAGCATTGGAGCGGTGATGGCTTCGGTATGGTGTTCGACAGGCTAAAGGTGGGTGGCTCGAGGCTGACACTAGCAGGGCAGGGTAATGGCGCTGGGCTCGATGGGTTTGTCGCATCCTTTTTATTTTTAAATTATTTTGGATAACGTGGATTCTGGTTATGAGTGGTTTTGTTGTTTATTGTTTTGAATTTTGAACCATGTAATCGGGGCCAGCCAGCTGTTTTTGAATTTTTAATGTACGGTTACCACTAACCCTTAAATCGGATTTTAGAAAATGAAAAAAAGTATTTGGAGTTTAATTGAGAGATTAAGTGGTGGAGATAATGAAGGAAATAATATCTAGCTTTCTAGATGTCAAGAATGTGGGAATAAGAACTCAAGTGAATGTCTTAAATGAACAATAAGATATTCTCTATGTGGAAATGAAGGGTATTGAGTAATTAATTGGAAATTAAAAATAAAGAGTTCAATAAATGAAATAAATATCATCCTAAGGTACCATTTATAGTTCAATGTATTTTGTTTTAGGAATTTGGGAATTATTTAAGCCAATTCCCAAATATAATGGAAAAATCCTTGACTAAGTAAGTACTTATTCTATGCTAATTGTTGAAGTGGAAGTATTTAAGTGTTTATTAGGATTTGAGAATTATGTTGTAGAAGTTTTTTATCAATGATATAATAGATATAGGAATCACAAAACATATAAAGATTATTCCATAGTAGTCTTTATTGAAGGTTTTGAAAACATATGCCGAATGATACCAATAACCAAGAAAAGTTATTTTTTGGTATGGTGATAATGTTTAATTGGGATTAAGAAATGATTGACAATGATGAAGTAATTGGGATAGAATTTGTGACCTTGAAATTGGTTAGGGATATAATGAAAAATTTAATTAGGTCATCTTTTATGAATTTTATTTCATTTTTATAATGTGACTTTATTTGAGGAATTAGGATTATGGAAGAATATAGATCCCCATGTCAGATTAACTTAATATTTATGGATACCATCATGGATTTATTGGTTTAAGGGAATTAATACTCGTTTTAAGGTTTTAAGTGATGGATTTTGAGGTAATTTGAAACTTTTAATGAGTTTTAGGAAGAATACACTATTAAGGATTAAATAACCATTTGGGTTAGTATATGATTTTATGTTAAGTTAATTATGGTCTATTGTATAATGGTATATAAATAATTGTGATGTTGAAAAGTGATTCATTGGAAAGAAAATATTTTCAGAGATATTTATAGACAAGATAAGGATTACCTTTTAGGTTAGTATCTAAATTTGATTCATGATATTTTGGTGAAGTTCACAACATTATAATATATATCATGGTGATTAATGATATTTTCAAAGATATTTCATTGGGTTGAGGTATATAAAACTCTTAGGTTTAACATGTGATTTAACATGAAATATTAATTGGGAAGAATGCATTTAAATTTTTGGGGATGTAAGCTAAATGTCATGAGATCACCTTTGAGGTTAAAATATTCTTTAATGTTGATGTTATTTATGAAATTATATAAGTGGAAACTTTGTTGTATTATGGAAATTTTGGAATGACATGTATTATTTCAAGGTTTATTCATTTTTGGAATTATCTTACACTATGATTACCATTTATGGTTTTAGTTAATGTATTGATATGGGATGAATAAATTTTAATTCTTTTATGGATCTTAAAATTCATTAAAAGTTAATTTTTGTGTTTCATATATGAAAAAAATTCATCTTGAATATTCATTTATTAGACTAAAAGATTAAGTAGAAATTGATGAAATGATAACCAAAGGATGAAATTGTGCATATGATATAGAAATAAATTAATTAAATATATTTTCTTTAGTTTTATACCCTAATAGTAAAACAATTCCTCAGATTTAGGAAAAGGATCTTGAAATAAAAATGTTTTACTTTTATCTTGATTTCTAAAGAGTCAATCATCTTTTCACTTATCATAGATTTATGGTTTTGTGATTGTTAACATTCTCCTAAGCATGTTTTCTATCACTATCTATTAGTCCATGGTCATTAGTTTTATCTTTCATGAACATATTTTCACTTTCCACTAATGTTATTCTATTAAAAATCCTATTTTTTTGTATTTCAAATGACCTTTGTATTTCTATTTCCCTCTTTTCAAGACAAAGTTTTATTAACCTATTTTATGACATGGTTTTTTAATAAAAGTAATTTTCAAATATCAAACCCTTGAATACAAATAAAAAGTTCAAATTGTGAGGATGAAATTTATTATTGGGGGGGGGATGTAACACCCCAGAATTTTAAAAGAACACTATGTTTTATAGCATAAAATGCATACAACACTAATCTTAAAAAATCATGAAATATTATCATTATAACATAAACATTGAATTGGTGGGTATAAATAATATTAACCACATTATGATATATATAAAGGACCCACTCAATAAAAATGTATTTATTGATTCTTAGGAAATGAGTACTAAATTTTTAATAAAGTCATTTTATGCTTCAAAAATATGTTTTGTTCAAAAATGATGTGTATTGGTTTTTGTGATCACATATTAAAATTAATATCTGGGAATTTTGGAAATCTTATTTTATAAAAACAATATAATTTTTTAATTCAAAATATCAAAATAAACTTATGATGAATTTTTGAAACTTTTATTAGAGGTTTAATTTTTCAATGAATAATGAAAATACTAATTTTTATTGAAAACAAAACATTAGAAAATGCTACAACATTTGAAAGATAACAAGTCTAAGGGTTATTCTATTCATGGTACTAAACATGCTTTAATAATTTCAAATATAACAAGAAAAAATAATGGAATTTTATTATTTTGAACCTATCAAGAAATTAACCAAGGAAATAAAAAGTCAAAGTTCTAGAATTATTATTTTTTCTAATCGTATGCACGATGTATTCAAATTTCAAATGAATAAATTTAAAAAAACACATAGTGTGTTATGAACATAATAAAATTTCAAACTAAATACAAAGGAGTCAAACTTGTGTAAAGATTATGTATAGTACTAACTTGGAAATAGTTACTAATAATAAAAACAAAAACAAGAAACATGGGCTTGTTCATTTAAGCACTAAATATAAAATGGTGAAAAATATTCTAAAATAACACATATTCAAATTACTATTTATCTAATTACTTATAATTAATGTCATTACTAATTTAGGTTCTAGTGCCATGAAAATTCCATTTTACATTAGATAATAAAACACAAAGAATCCCTAAACAAAATTCAATGCCAATAAGAATAAACATACAATATATAGGTAAAGAATATTTATGATTTTCTCAAAACCATTTCTTAGAAATTATTAGTTTCAACAAAAGTGCACTTACCATTGTTAGAAAACAAGGTTATCATGTAATCCTTTATAAAACATCACCAATCAAAAAACACATGAATGATTCCATCCTAGTTATAAGTCCTTTTTCTGATGCATAATACAAAACTCTCATTAGCTAAACCTATAATGACGAGGTTAAAAAAAACTAGAAGTGTATCAATATGATTTTTTACTCAAACTACCTAGGTAACTTAAATTCCAATATAAAGTGATTTTCGAAATATTTTTATTCTATAAATTTCAAGTTTTTACATTTCCTATATCCTTGCTATCATCCCAAGATGGTGGACTAACCAATACTGATACCATTTGTAACATCCTGGCCCTCACCCATTGGCTTGGTAAGAGGCAGAGGTGCTACTGAAATAAGGTGAAATACCTAGGACAACAAAATATAGTAACTTGTTTCAAGAGGCTATAAGATTACTGGGGGATGATTTTACCTAAGATGAGAACAACCAGTGGAAGATGCAATAATGAAAAACAGTGATTTATGATTCATGTAAAGTAATAAAAACAACTAAAAAACTAAAATTTTATATCAGAGTAACAAATATAATAAAGGAAGTACACCACTGACATAATAAAGAAAAAAAACTCAAAGACACCAAAGTGGAATCAACCTAAGAACCATCCTAACCAAGTTATAATATTCAAGTTCCAAATCCAATTCCCACACCCACTACATCATGTTTTATCACTAGATAAGTATGACACCTTACATTTACCTATATCTTGGTATACAACATCTATAAATTCACTAAATTTTCTATGCAGGGGGTGAGTATAAAACTCAACAAGTAATCCATAAGACCTCATGACTATGACTCTAGGATAATAACATGTTAGTTCAAAAATTATGAATATAATTTTAAAAAAAGACATAAATATAATTTCTTTTACCATAATAAATATGTTTTCAAAAAATGACTAAACAAACTCAAATTTTGCATTATTTTCTTTTCACTTGGATTGCCCATCTACATTCTACACTTACACACACATGTATGATGAATGAAAATTTGGATACTCATGAGTGGTGATCCATAATTTAACAATTCATCACAAGGTGATAATCCTATGTTTCCCTGGGCATGAGAACCGAGTAAATATCAACTAGGCCTCATATTAAATATGAAAACACTCCAACCATGTATGAAAAGTTCTCATATCAATGCATTACACATTAAAATTTCTTTCTTTTAAAACATTTCATTGAACATATTACTTGCATTCAACCTAAATATTAATTTTTAAATCATAATTTGAAATTATAAATCAAGGGGTTATCTCAAATCCATTTCAATTACAATGTTCCCAAAAACACATTTTTTTTAAAATAAATTCAAATTATAAATCAAAGGGGTTTCTAAATCCATTTGAAATCCCATGTTCCAAAATAATAAACCAGAACATTCCTTATTAAAGAAATCATTCAACATTTCCTTTGAAAATACAATTGAAACATTTAATAAGATTAAGAATTGAAGTAATTAAATGGGCAATAAAAGAGATAAGCCACTTATCTCTCAACTGGAAACAAAACCAATGAACAGAACCAAGAAACCTCTAGATTCATTCTCAAAACACCTTTCCGTCAATAGATGCAATAAAATTCTCACCGAAACACATTCTGAATCATACAAGTATCCCTAAAATACTATATCTAACATTTTGGGTGAGATGTTATGGGAATATCTAAAGAGGAAGAGAGAAAAAAATACATACTGATGATTCCAGATATCCAACACACTTTAATTTTTCAAAATCACCTTTTAGATCAAAGTAAATTTCCAAGGGTTCTTTGGAGATGAGAGTAGTTTGAAATTCTGTGATAATAGGATAAAAATGATAGTTTTATAGAATAAAACAAAGTTAAACTTTAATTTTCATACCTTTAAATTATCGTCTAATGGTTTAGACACATAGTTTAAAAAACCGTGAACCAAATATGCACATGATACTAGACATCATTAATGGAGTTTCATTGCTGTGACATATGGTTTGGAGAACCATGCACTAACCATGTGCTACTACTATCCAAACAATCCCATATCACTCAGTTGGTTCACACAGTTTGACAAACCATGCACCAACCGTGCTTCCCCCACTATCTCAATATGCATAGTTTTTTATAGCATGCACACAGTTTGGGAAAACCATGGACTTAATATAAACCTACCCAAAACCTCTTGCATGATTTCCTAAAGATGTTGTATAGTTTCCCCAAGTCATTCTCAAAATGTGCACCTACAGAAACACTTCCAAAACACTCCAAAACCATCCATAACTGTCCAAAATTCAACCCAAGTATTATATAAAATCAAAATAAGTAAAGGGTGAAATACCTAAATGTGAGTGTGTTATATGAAAAAATTTCAATATCTATTCTTTTTTATTTTTTTCATCGAATAACACATGGAATGTATTTCCAAAAAATAAAAAATTCTTTTTCCTTTTTAAATACTTAATTATTATTCAAGAATATTCATTCAAAACTATTCCTAAAGACTGAGTATTCCCTATTTAAATCCACATGAAGACCTAGAATTTAACTATGCATGATATCTAAAAATATCACAAAATTCTCTCTCTTCATAAAACCTTTAAAAAATACACACTCTAACATTTCCTCCATTTTCGTATAACATCACATTTTTATGTTGTGGGTAATCTATATTTTTTGTGTTTAATTCATTTTCTATACATTCATAGCTTCATGAAATGACCATAATCTAAATGGCATGAAGTTTACTTCCTCAGTTCTTAGCTTAAATCACAATCCATTATAATAAGTTTTATGTTTTAATCAATGAAAAATAGTCATAGAATAATCTAATTTAATATTTATAAGTATCTTATAGAACCCCAACTCAAATGATATTTTTAAAAGTAAATAAACCTTATGAAGTCCCCTCTGTCCTTAGTGAGAGTCAATGCCTTCTTCAAATTCCATTCAGCAACCATTTCATAAAGTTAAATGAACCCTATATTACTAAAGGTGAGTATGAAATCAAATTTAACCTTAATAAATTTAAAATGAACCATAATATTTTCAATATAAACTTTATGAAATTCATAATTCATACTTTTTTAGCATCTTCTAAAGGTTAGAGGAACATTACAATTTTTTAAATGAACCTTATGAAATATAAAATATATCTTATACTATTTAGAGTTAATATTATGGTTTCATGCCTTTACTATATTCTTAGATTTATTCTCAAACTAAGCCTTACAAAGTCTAGGAGTATATCTTATGAATTCATTCCTTTTCTAAATTTTAACTCTAACACAATATTTATAGAACTCTTTACATCAGAATAGATATTCTTTAACACAAAATAGGTCATTCTCAATCCCTTCAAATAAACTCAAAATATCATCCAAATAATCTTCATTACATGATATAATATTACGTATGATCATAGATATATGGATGCTTTCTCCAAATTCTATCCAACTTGTCACTCCTTTAATGATATCTCTTAAAACCATTTTCAATAGATATCTTCCTCAAAAATCACTTAAAATTAGTGGTATGTGCATTCATATTCTATCAACACTTAACATTGATACATTACAAACCAATTCTATAATCATTACATTTGAGTATATATTGATAAAATATACAATATCATCCTCAAGTAGGTGAAACGACCCCCCTTTATATTTGTTGTTAATACTACCGATTTTAATGAAATAATCCTTTAATAATAAAAATAACTTGAAATGTGTTCCTATTTCTTCTCCCCATCATTTATAATAAATCCAAATAGAATTAATGCATGGGTTAAAAATAATCTCATCCAAGCAATGATCCAATAATAAATCAAATATATTTCTTCTTGAGATAGATTAGTATAGAAAACAAGAGTGACCAATTAATACATCAAATGCATCCTTAAAATAACCATTCTAAAAGTTTCAATTCCCAATAGTTAATTAGAAATAAAATAAAATAGATTTCAAAAGTTCCTTCATGAACACTCTCAAAAAAAATATTAAAATACTTCAATAAAAAAGCAGACCAATTATCTCTACTGTAGATTAGTTATCTTCTTTTTGTAAGAAATTATAATGAAAAATATGAGGAAACTAAAAAAATATAACACCTCTGTATTGCAAAGTGGCCTATAATTCCTTTATATCATTATCATCACAAAATATTTAGTGGTAAATGGATTAGTGGAGAGGTCAAATACATTCTAGTTTTAGAATTCCTTCAGCCACATTTTCTTTCAAAAAATGAAATTTAATACCAACATTTTTGTATACGTAATGATTTACTAGATTCTTTGATAGTTTTATGGAACTTTTTTTTGTTACAACCAAATTTATTCTTGACATGCATTAAATATTATTCATACAATCTATCCTAATTATTGGAAATAATAATTTCATCAACATAAACAATCAAAAAGAGTGATGTGGTGTTTACCTTATTTATAAAGAAATTGTTTTCAACTTTCCCATTCTTGATTTCCATACTTCTCATAAATTCATCTATCTTAAAGTACCAGGGTTTGTAATATTATTTCAATCCATAAAAGGACTTTTTTTATTTTATACACATACTACCATCTGAGTCTAGCATTAAACCCCCAGGTTTTTTCATATATACTTCTTTATCATGATCACCATTTAGAAAAGATGATTTTTCCTCAGTTTGGAAAACATTAAAGAATATTTTGGATATAATATCAAGAAAAATTCTAATTGTTTTTGGTATGGTAATTAGAGAATTTTTTTATATAAGTCAACCTATTAAATTTGAGAATACCACTTTTACACCATCTTGGCTTTGTTTCTAGCCACATAACCTTTCTCATCCAACATATTCCTAAAACCCCATTTTTATATAATAAAAATATTTCCCTGGGGCTAGGGAAAAAGTTACCACATTTCATTATTTTTAATTTGATTCAGTTTTTCATTCATAACTAGAATCCATTCCTTATCCTAAAATTCTTTTTCAAAAGTTTTTGGTATAATATTTCATATTAAACTAGTGGGACTAGTTTTTATGATCCTTATTCCTATCCAAAATCCTTGATTCCGATTTTCAATAATATTTTACAAATCAATATGATACCTTAGTTTTGAACTCATTCCAATGGTATTTTCATCCTCAAAATTATTATTGGTGTAGGTAAAATATAAATTAAAAATTTGAATCTGTATATTTTCTTTAGTTTCTATGACTAGTTTAGAATAATCACCACCATCTTCATCATCTATTATAATTGATTTTTTTTGAAATATTTTTCATTATAAAGGACTATCAAACGAATACTACCCACAATCAATTCATACCTATTGTTTTATCATCTATAATAGGTTTTATTTGTTGTTTAACCAAGGAATGTTCCTTCTTATTCCTTTTTATCAAACTTTTCACAACTTCTGTCTTTTTTTTATCAAACATAGACTCCCAAACAACCTAAAATTTTTAAATTTGGATTATTATTTAACCACATATCATAGGGTTTCTTATATGAGTTTTCCTTAAAAGAAATCTATTTTGAATGATTCTAGTAGTAGCAATTTCTTGTATCTAGAAATATCTTGAGGTTTCATGTTATGAAAGCATGGTTCTAGCCACATATATAAAGATTACATCATTTATTTCAGCTAACCCATTATGCTAAGGAGTATAGGGTGAAATAAATTCCTGTCAAATTCCATGTTTATCAGTATATTTAGAAAAATGCTAATTATTATACTTTGTAAAAATTTTTATACTTCAAAAACTTCAAAGAAAGACCTATTTGTTTTTCTGTAATTCATATAAAACTTTCTAATATGTACAAGTCTTGAAATTTGTGGGACATTAACATAATATATGTCATTATTTTCAAATAATAAATGAAGGTTAAAATATACTTTTCCCCACTTATTGAAATATTTTCTATAGGTCAAAAAATAGCAAAGTGGAACATATCCAAATGTCTATTTATTTGATTTTCACCTCCCTTGTGATTTTTGTTAACCATCTTCCATTTCTTACATGTTTTACAAACAATAGAAATTTCTTATTTTTCAATATGAATATTTTTTCAAAAACCTATTAGTTGATTAATCAATTTATGTTATTTTTAATAAGATAGAGAAGCCTTTTATTCCATAAATTATTTTATTCTTATAGGCTCAAGTATAGATTTTCCTTTATTTTATAACTCAAAAAATATTACCTAGGGTTCTCACAAACTCTTCTTTGATAAATATCTTCATGTTATTTTTGGATAAGATGGAAAATCCTTCTATTCTATAAATTATTTCATACTTGAAGGATCAAGTAGAAATATTTCCTTTCATCTCTAACTTTAAACAAATTACTTGGGGATCTCAACCCTTTTATGATAACTACTCTATATTTTAACCAATTCACTAAGCATACATTATTTATAAATATAACATCATTTCCAGAATCAAAATTCTATAAAAAACTCAATAATTTATACTTTAGTACATTAGTAAACAAGAAATTATTGGGATTAATCTAATTTTTCTTAATATTGGATATTACAACTCCTTTGATATTTAGCGAGAAATCACTAGAGAATGTGATAGCTCTTCCACCACATTTCTAATTTTTTTTCCATATTTTTCAAATCTCCTATTACGGTACAAGAAAAACCATTTTCAATGATCCAGGGTTTCTCAAACTTTTTTGTATTAAATTAAACCACTACCAAATTAGGTTGTTTAACTTGACCTACTTTTAAAAATTTTATAATTTATGGAAAAGATCATGTTGGGTTGGTATGAATGTGATAAATTCATTTTAATTGTTCCCTTATTGATCAAAACTGTCACAAAAATCTTGAAATTTCTCAAAGATACTTTTTACTTTAACTTGAATTTTATTCTTAGGTTATCGATACCTTTAATTGGTTTTCATTTGTTGCTACTATCTACCACATGATTCTTGATCCCTTATTAAACCTCACAGATCCATGTTATACTAATAAATGTAATATTTGTGGTTAAACAAACCACAATATTAGTAATAAACTTAGAGCCTCTTTCGTTGAAAGAATTTATCTTTCTAAATGTGTTGTTGTATATTTTTATTATTAGTCCTCAATTGTGTTTGTCTTGAAAAGTCATTTTGTGGAAATATTTCTTAGATTTTTGACATTGAAATGAACAATATTACCAAATCATTCTCCTTTTAGATCATAGTATATTTTTTCTGTTCTTTAGATTTTTTATCTAATCTAGATTTTTGTTTACTACAAATTCTAAATCTATAACTTTATTTTGAGTAAGGACTTTATTAGATACTTTTTCTTCATGTTATATATTATAGAAACCATATATACATGATGCTTAATTAATTAAGCACTCAACTATTCCAATTACTTCTTTATTGAAGTCAAATATGTTTTTTTATTTTTTATTTTTCTATTTCACAAATCTTTTCTTTTAGTTTGTTAACTTCCATATATATGAGAATAATTATGGAATTTATATCACCAAAAATTTTCTATTTCTAAATATTCTCAAGATTAAACATTTTAATTTATTTAATTAGATCAACAATCCTATTATATATTATATATTTTATTTTAATTTATTTTTAGATGGTAATTCTCACATCTCAATCTTTTTATCCCTTATAGAAACATTTTAATCTCAATTATCATAGCATACTTATTTTTTGGTTCATCTTTGTTTAGTATACTCACTATTAATTTGTGATACATCATCCGATGAGTCAAATTTTTCTTCTTATAGTTCCTTGAGAACCCCTGTAGAAGCTTCTATTGGAGCTTCCTTATCACTATCACTATCTTCACCACCTAACACTATAACACCCTATGATTTTAGAATATATTTTTTTGTTAATAAATTCTAAGTGTTTCAAAGATTATAAAAATGAAACCATGAAATTATATGAATATTTTTTATATATTATAAAATTAATCCCATTTTTTGTATTTAAATGAAATATAATTTTAAAAAAAATATTTTTTAATTCACTTAGGTATTACTATTGATCATAAACAACTTTTTTGAAATATTTTGTTTATGAGTATTTTTTTCATATATGTTTAATTTAAAAATTTATTAAGAGTATTAAAATTATGAATTTTTTTACAAATGTATAAAATGAATTCATTTGTTATCAATTGGTCATAAATGAAAATAAAATCATATGAATGTAAAAAAGTGATGATTTTCTGAAAAACTATTTTTTTCCATGAAATGTATTTTTATAATAATAAGTTAAATTAATCACAATTTATGAATCATTTTAATGATATTTGAATATAATATATTCTTTCAAATAACTTTACATTCATATAATGGTTTTTACTATGGAAGTAGTTGAATTAAATTTAGTTTTATACGTAAAAAATTTTATTTTCTAAAAATAGTTTTCATTACATATTGCATGATTATTTTTAAAAAGATTTTATACCAATTATAAGAATTGAATTTGATAAAATGTTTTCTATATATAGAATTATCATGTACAAATTTTTTAAATAGGTGAATTTTATTTTTGGTCATTATGAATTGTAACCATGGTAAAATGTTTTCACTACGGTAAGGTTTAAAAGGATTAACAGGGGATAAACTTAGATATCAAGCATAAAATATCACCAAACCTTATATAAATGTAATTGGTTATAGTTATTTTGAAAAAAAAATTATATTATATTTTAATTTTTGTTTCCTGGGATCCACTTTCCCTTGAATATGTGTTTATTATATTTTAATGTTTTAAGAATTTACAAGTTTTCCACCCACATCACTTATAAAAGTTTACCTCCTATATTCACTTATTCAAAAATTTTGAGCTATATAACTTGTGAAATAATTTCCCAAATACATTAAAAAATTTCATACCCACATCATGGGGCTTTTTTTCTTTATAAAAGACCAAAAATTGATGGCCTAAGGTGTAATCCAAAGTAGGTTTCAAAAAGAAGACGTAATTGTCTTGACCGATCTATTTTGAGTTTCTTTTTTCTTAAAACTTCCTAAAATATTCTATAAACATATTAAAATAATGAAATATGTATCAGTGCTATATTTAAAATTTTTATGTTAATTTTATAACAATTTTATACCTCCTTTCTTTCCTATGAGAAATGACTACGTTATTTGTGTGTCTGTGTGGACTACCACCTCCATGAAGTAATGCGATTAATTTTTCTTGTATAAAATAAATGGATGGTAATATCGATGGAATTAATGAATATTTATGATATTATTAATATTATTTAAAAATGTATCATTATTTACCTTTATTTCTTTCAATTCTTTGGAAAATTAAAATTTACTTATGCGTACATACGGACTACCATCTCCATGAAGTGATGTAAATAATTTTTCATCACCACAATATATGAATGATTATAAAAGTGTATATAATGAATAAATATGATAATTATGAAATTATTAATATTTTTTATATGATTAAACAATGAAAAAGGTGCAAGGATCAGAACCATCAAACCAGAACATGCAAAAGAAACATAGTAGTTAATTCCCAAATATTGATGTTAATGATGAATAGTTTATAAATGAGTAATTAAAAATTATAAGGGAACGTTATATTATAATATAAATATGAATTTATTCATGGAATTTTTTTTATAAAAAATATAAATTTATTATAAAAGAAGTTGGAAGAACGTATGAATAAAGCGAGGACTTGAGGTAAGGGTTTATGTTGCAATCTCATTTTTAACCAGGATTATTTATAATTGAATATCATTTGGAGGAATTATATGATATTTATCTATTAAATCACATTTATTTTATTCTCCTATGATTAGTTGTGTGGTTTTAATGTTTTTCTTTTATTATTCTATCTTTGTTAATTAAAATAATTGAGAAAATGTTTTTAAGAAAAGCCAACCTTATTTCCTCTTTGGTCAGTGAATGTTTTTTTTCATGTACATGTTCTTTAAAATTTTTTGAAGAATGTTTTTTTCTATGATAAAATGATTATATAAAGTAAATTTCAACCATATTTAATTTATTTTAAAATCATTAAAAAGTAATTTTTATATTTTTTTGGACAAATTATTGATGGTTGTTTACAAAAAGTGTGAAAGGAATATTTGTTTTAACATTCAATACATGAATGAATTTTCATGTCACCATGACCATTATTTTATTTGAATATTACTTTATATGTTTCTATAGTTATTTTAAAAGAAAATAAATTTCTCTATATTTTGGTAATTTTTATTTAAAATGTTTTAAAAGGAAATGGATATTTTTATCATGTTTTCAAATAAAGTTTTGAATGTTATTTTAAATGTATTTTTCATCTATATCATTTTTTTATGTTTCTTATGATTAATTAGAGATATGATCTAATGAAACGAACCATGTTTCTTCTCTGGATGGATTATGATTATGTGATATTGAAATATTTGTCAAACCTGTTTCTTTTCAATGGGTTATCCTATGATGAATTGGTGAATGTTGTTATGATCTTATTGCACCCATATTATATCAATCCAAAAATCATGAAAAGATTCTAAATGAGAAAAGGAGGGTCTAATACACTATTGAATCTTTCATGAGGAAAAATATTATTTATTTCAGTGGGTCCTTTTATTCATTAGTGGACAATAAATTTATCAATACCACTAAATAGATATTTTCTTTTCTCGAGTGTTAGAAGAATGAAAAAGTTGTCATGGATGTGTATGATTAGGAAGGAGAAGTAGAAAAATGGATAAATCTTATTAATAATATGATCCAAGAGGAATAAATTGACTTCATGGAATGAAATGAGTTTAAGAAATTATTTTTCAGATTATAATTTTCCTAAACCCTTACATGAAAATAGAAAGGAAATTCTTTGAGTTTAAGTAGAAGCATGATGAATCTTTTAGTACCTATAAGGAAAAATATGCAATACTTGTAGGGTACACTTTTAGTTTTATCATTGACCTTGAAAGTAAAATTTATCAGTTATTTAGTGACTTAAAACCAAGCCTATTAAAGTCATCAGATATAATATATTTTAGTAGATATGAAGAAATAATTCAATGCACTATTAAGGTAGAAATAAAGAGTATCGATTCCCATGATTATCGTGATTCTAATAGGAAGAGAAATATTAATTTCTTTAGAAAATTATAATAATAAAACCCTTTGAGGAAAGAAAAGGAATCTTACTTTATGACAAAAGTGTGGGAAAAAGTATGGGGAAATTACATCCAAGGGATTTGTAAATGTTTCATGTAAGGAAAGGAAGTACATCGAGTAAGTGAAAAATAAATAGTTGTAAAGAAGAAATCCAATTAAATTAATATGGAAAGAGATAAACAAAATTCACCACCCACAATTCAATTCTACAATTCCAAGGAGTATAGGAATTATGATAACCAATGAAGGAATATAAGGTTTAATGATGAAAATCATCATAAATAAACTCTCATGACTATTTAACACAATTATCTCAATTATCAAAATGATATTGACAAAAAAAATAATGCAATATGTTTTTTAACAAGGTTTTCCTCCCTAAAAAATGAATATTGACCCAATGTTTTGTTGTTTTTATCCCATGCCGAAAAAACTATTTTTTTATTACCAAGAAGTGGATATAGTAAAGGGAATGTTTATGAACCTATTATAAAGGGATGGATCCAACTACTTATAATTTTTCATTAATAGAAATAAAATAATTCCTTCTTGAAGAATAATCATAGGTATAGGATTTAGCCTTTATATATGCTAAAGGATGTTTATATTCTTCCTTTTTCTCATTCAATAGTATTATCAGGCTATTTTAAACTCATAGATATTTTTTATAATTTTTTTTTCAATGAAAAACTCTATCATTTTTTCTTTTAATTCACTATATCACATGGGGAACATATTTCCATAAAATATGAACCTTTTCCCCTTTTGTTTAGTGTTTAATTATTAATCTTAAATAGTCATTAAAAATTATCCCTGAAGGCTCAATATTCACTATTTAAATCCTCTTTATGACATGGAATTTCACCTCTCATGATATCTAGAAATATTATTGTCTTATCTCCCTTTCCTTCAAACCTCCACAAAAAACATAATATAAAATTTTATCTAACTCTGGATGGAATCATATAGTGGTGTGATATGGTATATATATTTATAACATGGAATTATTTTTTCATTATTTTTTATATTCCTTAAATGATTATCATATCCATAATATTAATGCTACTTTATCATTTTCTTTCTTGAATCAAAACCCATTTGAATAATTTTAATGTTTGAATCCCTTAAGAATAGTCATGAAATTTATGGATATAATATTTATAATTATTTTCAGAACCCCAACTCCACTAATATTTCACAAATTAAATGAATCTTATGACTTCCCATATGTACTTAGTGAGAGTTAATTCCTTTGTAAAATTTCATTCAACGATCATTTCATAAGGTTAAATTAATATTACATTCCTTAAGGTGAGTCTTTTCCTTTTCCATATTTTTGAATTTATTTAATTTCATAAGGTTAGAAAAACCTTATATACTTAGATTTAACCTTAAAAAGTTTCAAATGAACCTTATGGTTTTCAAAATAAACCTTTTGGTTTCTTAAAGTAACATTAGAAAATTCACACCATTTCATTTAATAGTATATTCATAATTTAATATGAACTGTATGGTTTTTCAAATAAACCTTATGAAATATAGAATGTATCGTATAAAGTTTATATTTAAACTTATCATGTCATTTAATTTCTATTTTCTGATAGTTCTATTCAAACTCAACCTTTAAAATTTTATGAGTGTATCTTATGAAGTCATGCCTTTTCCAAATTTTAACTCTACAAAAATATTTCCAAAATAATTCATATTATATCAATGATTTTTCAATTTAACTCAAGTCCTTGTCAAAATTTTCTAATAAACTCAAAAATAATATAAAGAACACTCTTTACCTATTATAGTAGTCTATATCCTCAAATATCTATGGATGGATTCTCTAAATTCTACCAAGCTTTTCACTCATTTAATCCCAACTCTTTAAATAGTTTTCAAAACCTAGATTTATCCAAAGTCACTTAAAAATAATTGTATTTAGTGCATTCATCTTACATCAACACTTGAAATTGGTACATTACAAACCAGATATATAATCATCACATTTGAATAGGCATTGAAAACAAATACAACTTCAGTATCAAGTAGGTTCAATAGTCTTCCACATTTCTTCTTAATCATTACTTTTGAACACTTTCAATGTTACTTTCCCAAAGTATATTTGACATATACATGTATTCAATCTTCTAGAGTGTTAAATTTTAGAGTATTACCTTCCAAAACACCCTTTGGTAGCACCATATTCTTATTTACTATTATTTTACTTACTATTTTATTTTACCAATCATTTACTTCTTTCAGAAACAAATTAAAAAATCATCCTCAAAACCTATAGGTATTTTCAATTTCAAAATTTAAAATTTACCATAAAGATTATTTTAATGAAAATAAAACATATTTGTTTTCAAAAAAAATAAAATTATGGTTTATCTATGTCAAATATTTATTTTATAAAATTTAACATATTTATTTAATTATCTTATGATATAAATTATTTATTTATTTTATTTCAAAAGATAACTAAATATTATTTTACTATTCAAATATATCATGTTATTATTTTTACGATCAAGTTTCTATTCTATTGGTTAAGTAACCATTCTAATGGCTAGGTTATTATTCTAATAGTCATATTTAAAATAGTCATATAACATTTAAACATATTATAAATACCACCTATATTCATTATTCATCATTCAAAACAATGACTCTCAAGGTTTTGTATTATTTATTTTCAAAATTAAAGTTATATTGATAATGATTTGTTTCTTTTTTACCATGTTATTCGCATCCATGGTAATTTTTAGGGATGTCTATGTATCAAAATATCAATTTTTAATTTTATTATTTACTTATGTTTATTATCCCATTGTACTATTTTTGATTCTATAGAGTATATTTATACTTCTTATGTAATATTCTATGTTATTTTAATTAAATAATGTTTATTTTCTTATGGGGTGCATTATAAAATATGTCAAAATAAAACACTTATATATTGAGAAGGAAATATCTTATAGAAAAATTTTGAGTAGTTACATTCTCCCCTTTTTGTAAATTTCATCCTCAAAATTTCATTTAACACTCTATGATAAAAATAGATAATGGTACTTAAATTTTATTTATTTATCAAATTCCCATGTTTCCTCTCTATACATACAGTTTCAAAAAATTAATTTTACACGGTGAGTTATTTTATTGCATACAAAGTTTTCTCTATGGTCTAATATCTTTACCAACTACTTCTCCTAAGAGAGATTATGATCATGTTATACCACATATGGACTTAATACATGTAATTTATTAGGTTTATACTTATTCAAGAGGGATATATAGAACACATCATGCACTTTAGACATGTTTGGTGGGAGTGATAGTCGATAAGGGATCAATGCATCTGGGATATAAATTTCCCTTTTCCCCAAACCACATAACTATATTCCACAAATATATACATAGTAACACTTTATCTCTAATCTCAATCTATATTCCTTATCAACAATTATCATCATAGCACTTATATTGACTCTATACTATTATTATGTGTTGTTGAATGGATTTGAACATATCTTCTATTTCATCTTCTAGTTTGGATCCTAATAGATTATATTATATATCTTTATCCTAACATGTTGTAGTTCTATATTTCTTCCTATATATTTATTCATAAGGATCTATATGGATTCTTAAGAAAAACTAATTTTTTTTATTAACACTTGAACTGATGAATATATTGATCCCAACATCATTTTAAGTTCACAAAAAAGGATCTAATCATGTTTTCTAGAGTTTGGATGGTCCTTTTAGATTCACTGTTTTTCTGAGGAAGATAATTCGTACTGAAGTTTAGATATGTGTTTAAGAAACATTGAAGACTCATCCAAAAATTTAAGGTAAACCTTTTATCTTGATTAGATACATTTGATAGTGGTTTTATATGTATCTTAACTACTTCTCTAATGTATATTTTTGTAAGTTAATCAAGTGAGAATTATTCTTTAATGGTGATGAAGTGGGATGTATTTACAAGATTATCGACCAAGACTCATATGGATATTCTTCCTTTGGTTATATTTTGGATAACCATGACAAAATCCAAGGTGACATTTCCCCATTTTAATGTTTGTATAGGTAGTGGTTGCATCATCCCCTTTAAATATTTGATTTTTATATTCACTTTATTCTATACCAAACAATTTTATGTATATCTGTTATAATTTGTATTCATATTTTCCCACAGGTAGTTCTCCTTGATATATCTATACATATATTTTCTCTATGGGTGGATAGATAATATTGATATATTATCATAATCTAATAACTATTTATTTTTATTAGGATCAGATGGTATACACAATCATGTCCCAAATATTACAAATCCATCTTCATTAATGTTGAACTATGAATTTTTTCCCTTCCATATAATATCCACCTTATTTTTTATATCCATACCATCCCATTGAGATTCCTTTACCTTAAATAGAATGGATGGTTGAGTAATAATTTGATAAAGGTAGGATTTATTATCTTCATTTATGATTATCATGTCTATCCCTTTCATATCTAAAAACATTGGATCATTTTCAATCCTCATCACGGATACAGTTAAATGATCTTTTCTAGTTAGATAATTTTTCATTTTATTTTTCTTCCTAGGATGGTAATGGATTGGGGAGTTATAGTATCTAATCAGATATAACCATATTAATTGGAGTATGTTGATATCCTTCTATATAAATATATATTTCATGATCTTATAGTTTATAAATATGTCACATTTTTATCCACAGACATAACTACACTAAATATTATATAAAAATATTACTACAACAAAATCTAGATCATGTATCAGATAATTTTTCTCTTTTACCTTTAGTTGTCTTGAGGAATAAACCACCACTTTATCATTTTTTCATGAGTACACAACCTAAGTACTTCTTTGAATCATCACTACATATCACAAATCCTTCCATACTTGTGGGTAATTTGAGTAAAGGTATAGTGATTAAACTATTAATCAACTCCTTAAATATATCTTTACATTTATTTATCTAATCAAAATTTACCCCTTTTCATGATAACTTGGTTAAATGGTTGGAAAATTATGATGATTTTCACATAAGTTATGAATAGTACCCAAATAATCTAAGTAAACTATAGATATTTATTACAGATATTATTAAGTACCATTACACTATCTCTTTTTTTCTTATATATATTGATATATATGCACTTTCTTATGAGAAAATTCCCCAAGAATGAACCTTTCTCTGTTAAAAAAGTAATATTTACTATACTTTTTATAAAAATTCTCCTTTATCAAAGTATTTAGAATAGTACATAAATTATCTTCATGTTCCCCCTTTATTTTTCTGTATATGAGAATATCATTTATAAATACCACCAATAGATATAATATTTCAACTATTTTTCAAATCTAATTTAAGTATTTAAACCCAAAAATGTGTCATTTTATGTGAAATTGAATTTATTTTGTAATTTAGGGATGTTTAGAGCTTGAAATAGAAAATTTCACAATTATAGAATTTGTAACTATTTTTAATAGCTTCTGTATTTCATGGTGTAGCTAAATGACACTTCACACTATGAGCAAAGTGAAGTGGTGAGACAATGGATTTTTTAGGATGAATCAGAGTTGAAATTAGAGAAGAAAAATTACATGATGTGTAACATAATTACACATCGTGACTTTTACAAAAGGAATTTTCCACGCGAGATAAGTAGTGACATTATTACAAGCCATGAAAGATCAATACATGTCATGTAACTTTATTACACAATGTAACTTTTTTCAGGATGCATTTTTTTGAGTAAATCAAGCCAAGATTCATGATGACTATTGACTGAAGGATTACACAATGTGAAACCCCATTTTACATCGTGATGATGGAAATGCGCTGAAAAATAAATACGATACTGCAATAAATTTAATGGGAAAATCCTATAAATACAGACCTCAACCACCCTTCCAAAGTAGTCTATGACGAGAGGGAGCATCACCACACTAAAGGATGTCCTCCAAATGACTGAGTGATTATTTGAAGATATGCCTTTACATGGAGGAGTTTTAGATCTTAAGGAAGATTCCATTCTTTAATGATGTAATTGAGAAGATAGAGGCTACTCAAGCGATGTGTACCTAAGAAAAAAGTGTTTGTATATGACAACAACTGAAAAATGCTCTCTTCCGGGTTGCGTTCTTATTGTGTAGTCTCTTTTTAAATTTATTTTGAACTTATAATTTTGAATGAATGTGGTTTATTTCCTTCTTAAATATATTTTTATCAAATTTATCTAAATGGTTATTCCATATATTAAGCAAATTAATTTATTTCATTATTTAAATTTCTTGAGTGAGGTCTTTCCATTGAGAATAGTGTTTTCAATTAGGTTTGATTGCTTGGAGATATTTAAGTAGTTGAATCACATCTATAGGAGGAAAAAAAAATCATATTTTGGTATTGATATGATATCTATATAAATTTTATTTTTCACCTAGGGGTCCTTGGAGGTTAATTTATAAAATTAATTAAGAAACATTTTTATATAAGGAATAAGGGAGTTTCTGAGAGGTTTATGTTTTTCAACAACCAATGTTTTAATTCTGATTTCAAACTCATTTTATTTCCTATCAATTTTTTATCTTTTTCTTCAATTTTATTTCACTTTAGTTTAGATTTATAGTCAATATTTTAACTTTTAATCAAATACCAATTTTATTTTCTTACAAAAAAGTGATATTTTTTAAACTCACATTGTAACCTCCTTACGAGACAATCCAAGGACTGTTGTACTTCATTTCTCATGGGGAAAAATTCTTGATTGAGGTTTTCATGAGAAAAGACCCTACATAAACCACCATAAAATTTTTAAGGTGATCTATAAATACTCATGTCATCAAGTCTATGAAAATTACTAGAGTATTTGAGAGTTCTAATGGAATTACTATAAATTCATAACATCCATATCTTTTAGGTGTAACACCAAATACATTGTGATGATGAGTTTTGTTTTTATTTTCAATAGCCATAAATAGATGAAAAAATTAATTGTTAAATAACAAGTGATTGATGAAGAAGTTGAAGCTATTTATGAGAGTTTCCAAATGAAACACTCTGAATGTTAGTTCTCTAGTAGATAGAATACATAAAACAAGTAGTCTTACTTCTGGTATGTAACATTAAAGAAGGATGGATGATATGTCCAAATAATAGGAGGAATCAATATTACTAGAATTAATGGATAAGAGTGAAGTAATATTCAACGATTTTTAAAATAAAGTTAAGTGTGAATTAATGAAAAGTTTTTTTGGGTGAAAAATCACAATCAACTATATATTTAGTGAGAGAATATTGGATGTTTTTTCCTGGAAGTTACAACCTGTGCATGTTAAAATGAAGGTAAAGGATCATCTAAAAGATTCAAGATAAAGGAAACACATTGTTCAAAATTTAGTCACATTATATATATATATATATATATATAAAGTTGAGACTATGGACTACAAGTAGTTATTCTTATAAAAGATAACTATTTATTTTCAACTTCTGAGAACCAAAAAATAAGTTCAGAGAAAATATTTTACTCAAATATGGATCAAATTTATATATTTTTGTATCTAGAAGGTGGAAATATTAGTTGAATATAAAATGGTAAGTGTATACTGAAATTTATAAAGGTTATAATGTGTAATATTAATATGGATTAGAATAAAATATTTGTGAAGGTCTCAATGAACTTATTATATGTCGCGTAGAAGTCATCCTAAGTAGTAGAGAAAATTTGGAAAAGGAATGGAATCACTTTGAGATGCGTAATATTTATTTCGAACTCTGTAAGTTAACCTTAAGGCTTGTAATAAAGTTTTTGAAGTTCATAATATTCAATTAATATAATAAAACTGAAGTATATTAAAAAATAAAAAATAAATAGGAACTTCTGGAATATAGGACCGAAAATTAAGTTAGACAATGTATATGTTGATCTTTCAATGAAATACATCATAGTAGTTTAAGAATCAATTGTGATTCTTTTTGAGTTGAATTGAAAAATTTAAAACAATGAATTAAAAAGTTCTGTAACCAAATGTTAAGGATGCTCATGAAGCATCACGAATCAACAATGTCAATGGAGGATAAGGAAAGGAAATATATAGAAGAAAATTTATAAGTGTGAGAAGATAAAAGGGTGATATTAAGTAAGACTTAATGCTGAATCATTAGAACTTGATATGGTTAATAATGATGATGAATTTAGTTGATGAAAAACCAAAGTGTCAAAAGTTATGAAATCTTGAATGACTAATATAAGTGTTGAAGAGGTTATGGAGAATAAGTGAAGGTATAAGGATTCACTAATTTAAAGGAAGAACTCTAGAAAACCGAAATTCAAGGAAGGTAAAAAGTTATGTTGCAATTAGAAGATAAGAAAAATGAATAATTTCCTATGTCCAACCAATCAATTGATGAAGATGATCAAAAGATTATCTAATCAAATTTTGTGAAGGTGAGGATATGAAAGCTAAAGTTTAGAAAAATTATTTCAGAAATGGAATATAATCATGAGAATATTAGAAACCATGTATGAGTTAGTTCAATGTTTTATAGGTTATGATAGTTTTAATTCTATAGAGATAAAGGAATATGCCTAAAAGTTATAACAGAATGATGTTCATGATTAGAGTGGTTGAATTCCATGGAAGTTTGAATACCATAAAATTATAATATATTTTACATAATAATTATATAATGTCAAACACATTTTGATGATGTTGTGATGGATTCCAAATGTTCAAAATTCATGTAGGAAATTTTTTAATTAAATATGATATTTTATAAATACATTAATATTGTTGATGTTTAGTTTTATGAATGTTTTGATGAAGTCAAATATATGATATCTTTAAGAGAATTAGAGGTTGTTTATTGAAGTTTTGAGTTAGTTGAAGTTTCAAATTGTAGAACCCAAGTTCTCAAATTTAATCAAATAAATAATGACTATATAATGAGGGGAAATCATTTTGAATAAAATAGAGATGAGGTTCATAAATATGCTTCTATGTTTTTTATAGAAGTAAAGATTGGAAATAACTAACCTGTAAGTTATGTTCATTCTTAATATTGAAGAATTTAGGAGATAAATATATAATTTCTAAATATTTAAAGGAGTGGTTTGGGAAAATTAGGAAACCAAATGTTGTGAGAAAGATTGGTGGAATGTGGAAACCTACATAAGAACCAGGTGTTTATGTGCTTGGTGAAGTGAGACCTTTGAAAATTAAGTTTTAGGAAGTTGGATTACATGAAAAATGTGCATATTTTTTAGGTTTATTATTTACTAGAAGTTGAATACCTTTGCTAAGAAATATTATCTTATAGTTTTTTTAGTGACATCCATGATCCCAAAGAAGATATTGTTCATGGAGTTTTAGAAGAACTATTAAAGATTGGTGGTTTTAGTATAAAACAAACCAATATACCAGTTGATAGGATGAAGATTTATCGGGTGATAGTTTTAGGTTAGGGGTAAATACTTCCATTACCTCTTCAGTTTAGGATAATCCCTACCTAATTTTAATACTTTCAATGATAGTGAAAATCTATAAATCAGGATAATTAATGGACACAAAAAGAAGTAGGTTTCCCTCATTAGGATCAAAACTTGTAAAAATATACTCATGCAACTATTTTTTTCATCATATGTATTAAACTTGAGAGTATTTTTTGAGGTAAAATAATCAAATCTATACATCAAAACTAATATATAGGTTTTAATAATATGATGGATTAAAATTTTTAAGTTGAAACAATTCAGTAAAATTGGTCTACATTGATTCACCCCTCTCATTATTACTATATAATATACTATGCACTTTAATTTGTAACAGATCTTACCTAGGTTATACCTGATTGGATCTATAAATTTTCTCCTAATTATTTTTACTATTTTACATGAATTTTAGTTTTTAGGGAAATACTGAAATACCTCCTTTGGAAGTTAAGGAATTTATACCTTAGTTAGACAATACATAAGTTGTTCCTATTAACAATGTCATATAGACTATTTTTTCTAAAACTATGAAAAATAGGAATAATAATTAAGATCATAGGATAATGAAGTTAAATTTTTAGAAGTAATAGAAAGAGGATTTACCACTATTTTAAGGCAATCAAAGTGATGATTATTCTATTAAATTATATGATTATGATCCTTTAAAAAAATTGAGTTCAAGAAGTGGGAAGATTAAAGAAAATGATTTAATCAAATCAGTTGAATACGTTTACCTTCATTTTGTGAATTATATAAATAAATTTCATTTATAATTTAATGTTTATATAGTCGAGTTCATCTAGAAACTGTACGATGAGAAAGAAAAGATGAATTTAGAATTTTATGTGATGGAGAATGCATTGGATAGAAAGGTGAACAAGTGAAACACTCTAACAAAAATTATTGAATCCAAGGAAGAATCCATTTCAATTTATGAAAAAAGTTCACCCCATCAAAAGAATGTTTTCAAATGTTAAGTAGTGAAAAAGCATAGATTAATAAATTTTCAAAAGATATGTTCCATGAATTAATATATACCCTTGATTTCATGAACACTTAGTTGGTAGTTAAAAGAAAAATAATAAAAGTTCATAAAAAATCAATACTAGAAGAAAGGAAGATGCATGGAGACTGAGTATAAAATCTAAATTAGGAATGAGAACAAAGGATAAGTTTTATTGAAATTTAGAAAAATACTCTCAACTTAAATTATTTATAACTCATGGTTAAAATAAAATATTTGGAAGAAGTTCCACCTAAATCATCCAAAAAATGTGAGAAGAGATCCAATGGAAAAAATTATATGGAGAGTCTTACATCTGAAAAGACTCATTTAAATGAATTTTTTTCCTAAAATAATTGAAATATAAATCCTAAATAGGATCATGAAATAAGGTAACCATGAGTTCTAGAGATTTTGTATAAACCAATTATAATTATTTAAATAGTACAAGATACAAGTAAAAGTTAAAAATTAAGTGGGTGAAAAAATTAGTGGGAAACAAATGAAGAAGATGTTACCCACATGAGGTCTAAGAGGAAGAATATTTTACTCAAACACAGCAAGGTGTTAAAGATGTATATGGTAGAAAAGAAAGGAATAAAATTAAATTTGTTGGCTATTACTGGTGTTCTTGATTGTTTAAATCCCAATACATTTACTATTTTCATAACATGAAAATATTTGAAATAAAAATAAGGTCTAAATTAAGGGGGAGAAAATGGAAGAAAATAGAAATTCAGCTAAAAATAATCAAAATGCATGGAATATGGTAAATCTATCCGCTTTTAACAGATTTAAAAATCTTGAAAACTTTAATGAAATATGTAATGAAAGTGATCACGGTGATGATGAGTTCTGGTCTACATTTACCAAGAAAAAAAATCAATTATAACAAATGGAAGTAGGCCATGAAAGATGAATAAAAATAAAAGTTAGATATAATGTAATTCTACCTTGAGTTGTAAAGAAACATAAGTTATCAAATATAATTAACCCAAGAAGAAAGTAACAGAATAATCCAAACCACAGAGAAAATGTTTTTTATGAAAGGAAATAACACATCATCGACAGGTTAAAGTGAGACATGAATATTAATTCTAAAATAACAAATCTAGAACAAAAACTCAAATCAACCTAAGAAAAGAGTAAACAAATTACTTTGGTGGAAGACATATCTGAAGAAGAATTCGAATATTATGAGATATTTCCCAAAGAAGGTAAGTTAAAGGAAGTTAAGAAGCTATGTGTAAGATGTAAAATGACTATTCATACACTTGAAAGTTTTATTACATGGATATCCTGACAAGAGAAATTAATGAATAAAAGTAATAAATCTAAGAAGTTAGAGGAAAAATAAAAGAAGAGTGCTTATGACTTGCTAGAAACTATGAAAAGGGAAGTTTTATACAAAGTATAATTATAAGGTAAAAAGAATAACTCCCTAATTTCCAAGGATTTTAATGTTTGAAAAATAAAGGGTGAAATCGTGAAGAGTTATAATATAGCTAAAAATGATTTAAATAGAGTTTCTAGGTTGAGAAAGATTTTTTAACCTCATTTCTCTAACTAAGGAGAAACATATATTCCAAATTATACCAACATATGCTGTTTTTATTTCACTTTATAGGGAATTGAAGGTAATTCAATCTAGTGGGATAACCTAAGGGGAACAAAAGATTTGTGAACACTTCACATCTAGTTGAATTCTCCATCACAATGTAATTTATTTTAATTAAAATCATTTTACCACTTCTATATACTTGAATTGAAATCAACCACAACATTTTAGTTGGTGTCACCCATGATGAAGAATATGGATAAATATTATACATTTAAGGTGAGTGAATATAGTGTTTTTGATTGAATATATTTGTTATGATGATATGGAAGATATAAATTATTAACAACCAAATAATTAAAGAACCAGATAATACAATCCAAAATGATAGGGCTCTGGATACATAATCTCTAGATGATGATAATGAGTCTCCAGGTATTAAAACTTCTACAATTGAAGATACTATCATTCTTGAGGTATGTTGATATTTTATCCAATTCTTATAAAAAAATAAATTCATAATTTTAAAGTAGGGAATTTTTATCAATTGATGTTAAAGATAAAATTATCTTGAAAAGGGATATTGACATGATTTTTGGACTGAATATTTTCGATTTGTTTGTCGAGATGGAAGCATGCTTTTTTTTCAATTATTTTATACAACCCTTGAAAGAGTAATTATATATTAGTATCACTACATGAATTTATTATGGATATATTTGGTTTCTAGCTTAACCAATATTGTTTTCTACACTACACATAGTTCTCATAAACTTAGAGTTGGTTAATTTTTGGATCACAACTTCAAATAAAAGTAATTCCATCCTTTTATCAATATTATTCAAAGATGAATTTATATATAATGGAAGATGTGGGTAGATTTTGAAGCATTTAGAAGTATGAGATTAGTATTTCTTTCCATAATAAAGGAATATTTGAATTTATTATCTATAAAAGGTAGAATATATCATTTCATTTAGTGTATATTTGGTATTGGAAATAAATCCAAAGGGGGATATTGAAGCACACAATATGTTGTGATGAAGAGTGCTGTATTTGTTTTCAATAAATGTCATTATTTAGAAATGTAAATGATTAAGTAGCATTGGAATGAAGAATAAATTGAAGATTCCGATGAGATATTCAAAATTTTTCACTCCAAAAGTTAGTTATTTAGAATAAAACAAAAGGGCAGAAGATCAATATCTAGTTGGTAAAATTGAAGAAGGTTAGATGATATATTCAAATGATGAAAAAATAGGTATCAAAAAATATAATAGAGAAGAGTGAAGTTATATAAAATTATTGTTAAAAAAAATTAATATTGAATTCATGAAAAATGATAAAGGATAGAATATAATTTCCATCTACACATTTAGTTAGAGAATAAGTCACTTTAGTATTTTTTTTATTTAGAAGGTGCAATATGAACATGTGAATATGAAACTGAAGAATAATATGAAGATATAAGGTAAAGGTAGACCCATTTACTAAAATTTGGGCATATGATAAATATATACTGAGCTAATACTTTAGACTATCTGTAGTTATGGTAATAAAAGATACCTATTGAGTTGTAGATATTAATATTTTGAAAATACGTTATGGAAAATAATTTAATAGAAGATGGACCACATATACATGTTATTGAATTCGAAAGGTGGAAAGATTATATTTTTGAAGGATAAGATGTGTATGATTTTTTTAAAAAGTAAATAGTGGTCAAGATTATAACACCCCAATATTTATCCATATGTGTCTTCATAAATAAATTTAATTTATTCGATAGCTTACGTTTCATGTAACACTGAACTTAAATAAACTATGATATACTATTAAATATTAACATGACCATTGGAATTGTAATGTGTCCATTAGGAATAGTAATGTGGCCATTAAAATAATAAACTCACCTATGAAAGTGTAAATAAAATTTAGGTATCTCATAAATGAAAATATGATATATTTATATCACAGAATAAGTAAATAAATGTTTTAAAAATGAAAAATTAAGTGTTAGTATTTTTTTGAAATGTAAATGTTTATTTAAAATTTTATAATTAATATAATTATTTAAAAGAAAATTTATTTTACTAAAATATATTCATAAATTAATATTTTGTTATTATAATTATAATATAATTTTATGAGATCTTACTTAAATTTTCAAAGTGACATAAAATCTATTATACTTTTAAAAATGGTATTTTTCGAATAAATGAACATTTTAATTAGAAATTAAATTTCTCATATTTATAAATTACTTTCATATAATTGAGTCCAATTTTTAAATCTATACATAGAAAAATGGTTAGGGTGATTTTTTAGAATTTGTCTAAAATAGCTGAATTTTTGGTGAATAGTGAAATACATTATTTAACATTATAAGTAAATAAAAGAATTATTGAGTCTTTGATGATGTATGGATGTGGAAAACACTCATTAGTTAAAAATAAAATGATCTAGTTATTGTATTTATTCATCTGAATCAACAATATTGATATTCTTGAGCCAAAATAATAAATAAATGAATAAAATAATAAAAAACACCCATCTCCCCTCCCTATAAATACCACCACTCACCAACCATTTTACTCATGCCTTACAAAAATTTAATTTTTTCTAAATTATACAAAAATACCTTCACAATATTCTTCCCCATGTCTAGGACCTGATTGTATTACCAAAAGACCAAATCCAAGTGTCTTAAGGAGGTTCCCAAGGAGACGATATTCGAGAGGTAAAATCCTCTTTCTTTCCCTTTTAATTTATTCTCTTTTCTTATCCTCTCCTAAAATAACTTATATAAAGTTGAATTGTAACTCCAAAATGATATATATACTATAATGTTATTGTGTTAATGTAATATCCATCATCAAATCTCTTCACCTCTCCTTTTAATTCTAAAAATGAAAACATCGTCTTTGAGGTGTTGATACACCACCTTCATGGATGATGAGTTTTCATTTTTCATTACTACCTTCAAAGATGGTAATAAAATAATTTTTATAATTAAAAAATATTATAATTTTTATATTAAAACTAATTAAATGTTCTTGAACTAGTATATAAACATAATATTAAATAAAATGATACTAGTTCATGATGGTCATAAAAAATGGAAAAATAAACTAATCATTTTTCATTAATCTTTTATCAAAAGAATCATCATCATTTCAAAAAAGAAAATTATATATGGGGCCATTTAAATTTATGAAATTTCATTAATTCTATATAATTTTACTTCTATAAAATTATTTTGATTTTAAAATAACTTCCATAATTATACATAAGCGAAACGATAATGAAACCATGAAATGAATGCTCCCAAAACAACAAAATTAAATATTATAACTCATAAAAATTGCCATAAATGAAATTAATAAATTTATAATAAATAAAATATATGTTTAGGAGGTTATGAGTTAAGTAATTAATTAATCTAATTTTATTTTCCAAGACACTAAGTAAAAGTGATGAATGATTTCAGACGTAAGGTAAGAGGTTTCTCATCTCACTTTTTATTTCTATGAGATATGCATTATTTACTGCTCATTTATTGTGTGTTGTGTATTTATAATAAAATTTTATATTTCATATCATGAATATAATTATATTTATGGTATTCAATGTTTCATTTGATGATTATTAATTTTATAGGGCATATGATTCAATTGATTACAAGTGGTGAGAGTTTTTTTGTCTCACTTTAATTTCTATGGGATATATGCAATATTCATCATGTTATTTCCTTTATGTACTACCCCTTCTATTTATGATCATTATTCATTAATTATTTAATAAAATATCCATATTTTTTGGATTCATGGATATGATTATTTCTTAAGTTGTATACAATTTTTTCATATGGTGTTTACTTTGAAAGTTATTTGATTAACTGGGTAAATAATGTTAAATCCATATATTTTACTCAATATGGATATTTTTTGATAATAAATTTTGATTAAGTAATTAAATTTATTATCTTGATATTTGAGTAATGCTTTGGATATGCAGACATGGGTGGTTCCCAATTATAGATAGCCCCTCGATGCATCCGTAGTCTCATGAGACAAAAAATTTGTCCAAATTAAATAGGGGTTTACCCATAATGTTTAAATCATAATGTGAAAGGTATTGACAGTAAAGGTACCATGATTCCTGATATCACGAAGAAAAAAAATTATTAACTGTTTCTTTTATTAATATTTTAGTCATTACTATCCATGATATTTTCACTATGATATTATCTATGAATTCAGATTGTGCTCAAGTTATTGATTAAATGGAATGAATTTTATTTTTATATATAACTTTCCATATTGATTATGTTTCATTTATTATTGATTCATGAAATATTATGTTGTCTTTAATCCTTACTGAGCATATGAGCTTGCCCTTTTATTTGTTCTCCTTTCCCCAGGCTATGGAGATGAAATGATTTAATGAGTTCAAGGACATAATTACTTTCCTTTTTTTATGATTTATATTTTATTAATAAAGTAATAAGGGTACCACATATGTATATATTTCTGTAAGACTACTAAATTGATTGGTCCTTTAAGATTTTAATCTTTTATCTGTGCTGATGTAATAAAGTAAGGCTCTGACTCTAGTCTACTGGGGTCTGGGTCTTTAGAGTTGGTATCAAAGGCGAGTTTAGTATAATCCTTGGGAAATAGATTTTAAAAAAATATAACCAATGTGAGAACTATGATAATTACTTATAGTATTTAAAACATTTACCATTATAAGGAATTATATTTTTTGGATAAATTCTCTTGATGATTATGGGATAACTAAGTGTGTGCCATTATTTAGTGATTGATCCTAATAGAAGGAAATGAATCAATACCGACATACAATGTTGGAGTTTACCACTGATCAAGTCAAAACAGTTAGTGTTGGGGATGAGTAAATAATTACTATATTAGGATAGCTTACTAAGTTTACAATGAATAACCATGATATTCCTATGTTGGATCATTTTTTGTGGCATAAGCTTCTATATTTTAGAGGGACAACTAATCCAGTGGTAGCTAAGAAATGGATCAAGTTCCTTGAAAATATATTTCTGGCATTGGGATGTGATGAAAGGGAAAAGGTATTACTAGAGGTATATTTCTTCAAGAGTGATGGTGATCAATTGTTTTCATTGATTCATAATACTAAGGATGAATATGTAATATAATACATGGAATTGAGAACTTTTAAAGAAAAATTCTTCGACAAATATTTCCCTCATGAGCAATAAACTGAAATAAAGAGGAAATTACTTAGCTTAAAGAAAAAGGAAGAAGATAGTGCTGTAGAGTATGAGGATACCTTCACAAGACTATACATGTATGATATATATTAAATACATGATTCAAAAAAAATATTGTTCATTTATTTGAAGGTCTTAAGCCAAGTCTCCAAAGGGAACTGGTTTCTAAAACATTTTTATCATATAATAAAATAGTATAATGTGTCATCAAAATAAAAAAGGAATTTTATATATCTTATATATTAAAAGTAAATTAAGAGAATAAGTGGTCAGATGATAACCATGATAAATGTAAAGAATGAAAGAATAAAAAGGGAATGAAGAGTTTAAAATCTCTTGAAAATCATGGGAAGAAACATCTGGGAAAATATATGATAGTCACAAAATTATTTTACATGTTCAAAGACAAGGGTCATTTGTATCATGAGTGCAAGTGGTAAAAAATAATGATATCCAATGATTAAAATGAAAATAAATGGGGAATTATTCAAACCAATTTCTTAAGCTCTATGAAAATATACCACAAAAGAGGCTAAGGGGATATGGACAAGCTTATGCGATCACCAAAATTGAGGTAGAAGTACCCAATGATGTGGTATAAGGTACATTAATCCTATCTTAAAATTTATCCAATGTTTTATTTGATTTGGTATCATCAAACTCTTTTATATCTACCTAGTTTTCCTAGAAAATTAGATATTTCCCTTTTGATTTAATAAGGGATTTTTATGTCAAAACTCCTAAGGGAATTCTTAGTGCAAAAAAATATTTATCAGGCATTACCCATTATGGAATATAAACGTGCTTTATTTTTTACCCTTATCATCATAACTATGGTTGAGTTTTATATAATCCTCAGTATGTACTTGATTTAAAAATATTATGTGAAAATTTATTTCAAGAATAAGGGAATTTCAATTTGTGAGGAAGATGTAGAATTCTTTATCTTTAGAGAAAAAATTCACCATCTGACTCTTATCTAGATCCACTATAGTAGCTCTACTGAATGAAATTATTAGTGGGGAAGAGAAAAAACATCTAGGAATGAAGAAGATAATATTAAAATTGAGTATCTACCTATTTTACAAGAACACATTGATATATTTCCTAAGGAATTACCTTGACACCCACCAAAGCGTGAAGTTGAGTTTTCTATTGATTTATTCCCAGATGAAAAAACCAATATCAAAGAGTCCCTATAGAAAGGAAACTATGGAATTAGTGGACCTGAATAAAAAACCTAAGGATTTGTGTAATAAGGGATTTATTCTCCCTAGTGTTTCTCCATGGGGATCCCCTATTCTCTTTGTTAATAAGAAATATGGATCCATGAGGTTGTGTATTAATTATAGAGAAATCAATGCAATTATGATAAAGAAAAAGTATCCACTACCACATATTGATGATTTATTTGATCAAATTCACATATATTAATATTTTTTGAAGATTTAAATTCATTATGGATATCATAAATTTCTATTAAATAAATAATACATTCTGAATATGTATTTTTGGACAAGTTATAGACATTATGAGTTTACAATAATTCCATTTGGATTGACTAATGCACCCTTGATTTTATGGATCTGATGAACATAATATCCAAGGAATATTTTGATGATTTTTTGTGGTATTCATTGATGATATTATCATATATTATAAAACCTATGAATACCATGGGAATCTATTGTAGATAAATCTTGAGACTCTAAAGAGGAATGAGTTATATGGTAAATTTTTCAAGTGTGAATTATGGATTTAGGAAATTTCTTTTCTTGGCCTTATTATCTTTAAGGAAAGAATATCAATTGATCTCATGAAGATAAAGATAGTCCAATAATGGCCTACACCAATGAACATAATCTAGGTACATGGATTTATTGTTGTAGCAGACTACTATCATTATTTCATTCAAAATTTTGACTGATTAGATAACCCGTTAACCAAGATCACATGTAAAGGGGTTAAGTTCATATAGAAAAAATAATGTGTAGAATGATTTGAATAATTTAAGAGAAGATTAGTCAATGATACAATTTTGACTCTACCACTAGGAAAATATGGATTTGTGATATACAATGACACATCGAAGAAAGGAATGGGTTGTGTCCTTATGAAAATGATAAATTTATTTCATATGTATCAATGAAGTTGAAGATTTCGGAAAAAAATATATCCAATTCTTGATCTTGAGTTAGAAATCATAATATTTTATATGAAGATATGAATACATTATCTATATGGTGAAAGATGTGGGATATCTATGGATTGAAGGTGTTTGAAATACATCTTTACATAAAAAGAACTCATCATGAGTAAAATATGATGGATCTAGTTACTCAAAGATTATTATTTCTCAATACAATACCACCTAGGAAAAGAAAATAAGGTAGTTGATGCATTGAGTAGGAAATATCACAGAGTTTTGACCAAGATGAGTATTGATAGAGATCCAATGTTCATGGATTTAGTAAATATGGATATGGAAATTTTTAAGGAAGGGGAAACACTACTCCTTTTTCAAATGATTTTAATCCATATTTACTGAAGAATATTAAAAGTTCTCAATTTTATGATGATAATTTTAAAAGGAAAATCAAAGCTGTTAAGGATGGAAAATTGGAAGACTTCATGTATGAGGATGTAATTTTGAAATTTGGAATGAGGTTATGTGTTATATCAATACCTTTTCTAAAAAAGGAATTATTATATGATGATAATAGATCAAATTTCACTAGACAAACTTGTATTACCAAGATTTATAAAGATCTAAAGGGAAATTTTTGGTGGGATAATATGAAGTGGGAAATTACTAAATATGTGTCAAGATGACTACTTTTTCAAAAAGTGAAGGCTGAAGGATAGAATTCAAGAGTAGTCATACAACATATACCTAATACAATATGTAAGAGAGATAAAATTACAATACAATTTTCATAGGAAAACTAGGGAAACCTAGAATGAATGATGAAGTATGGGTTATTTTTGATCATATTAAAAAATTGACACATTTTATGGCTCTAAGATAAGATTTACCTCTTGAGAACCTAGAAACACTCTTTATTAATGAAGTTATAAGACTTTATGGTTCACCTATATCGATTGTGTCTGATTGAGATCCATATTTTACATAAATTTTTTGGAAGAGTCTTTTGAAGGATCTAGATATTGTACTTCATTTGAGAACCACCTACAATACTCAAATCGATAGATAGTCTAAACAGAATATTAAAAAATTATAAGACATGTTGAGATCATTATCACTTGAATTTTAAGGTACGTGGGATCCGTATTCACCTTTAGTATAGTTTTGTACAATAATTATTTCCATTATAGTATTCAAATGACGCCATATGAAGCATTATTTGGCAATAGATTCCATAATCCAACTTATTGAGATGAATTTAGTGATAATAAACTTATAGGACTAGAACTTATTAAAGAAATTAAAAGGAGGAAAAAAAGTTATGCTGACAATCAGAGAAAGGATTTAGAATTTCAAGATAGATATCATTTATTTTTAAAATTATATCAATGGAAGGGTTTAATAAGGTTTAGTAAGAAAGGTAAATTGAGCCCCAGGTACATCAGAACATTCTAAAATATAGAAATAATTGGATTTGTTGTTTACTAATTAGTAATTCCACTATGTCTCTCCAAAGTTAATGATGCATTCCACATATCATTGTTTAGGAAGTACAAGACACACCCAATGCATGTAATCACCTATGAATAAATAGAACCAGAACCTGGTTTGTCTTACTATGAAGAGCCTATCAATATTCTTGACACTAGAGAGTGAGTATTGAAAAATTTTATGACTCAATTAGTTAATGTTATTTGTATAACCCATAAAATGGAAGAAGCAATGTGGGAACCTAAGGATGTTATGAAGAAGAACCAACCTCATCTATTTAGAAGGTAATATTAATGAAAAATTGTGAGGACAAAATTTTTGAATGAGGGAAGAATATAACACCCCCTGATTTTTCGGTATGTATCATCTTAAATAAATTCAATTTATTTGATAGATTACGTTGCATGAAGCATCGAACTTAAACGAACCATGATATACTATTAAATATTAACATGACTATTGGAATAATAAGTGACCATTAGGAATAGTAATGTAAAAATTAGAATAATAAAGTCACCCATGAAAGTATAAATAAAATTTAAGTATCTTATAAATGAAAATATGATATATTTATATAATTGAATATGTAAATAAATTTTTTCAAAATGATAAATTAAGTGTTGGTATTTTTGTAAAACATAAATGTTTATTTACATTTTTATAATTAATATAACGATTTAAAATAAAATTTATTTTCATAAAATAGATTCATAAATTATTATTTTTTATCTTATAATTATAATATAATTTTATGATACCTTAATTAATTTATCAAAGTTTCATAAAATCAATTATAATTTTAAATTTTTTATTTTTAAAATAAATGATGATTTTAATTATAAATTAAATTTGTCACATTTATAAGATTATTTTCATAAAATGGAGTCCATTTTTGAAATCTACATGTATAAAAATGGTTTGGGTGAATTTTTGTGATTTTTCTAAAATAGTTGATTTTTTCTAAATAGTGAAATATGATATTTAACATTATAAGTAAATAAATAGATTATTGATTCATAGATGATGTATAGATTAGATAATCACTCATTATCTAGAACTCACATGCTCTATTTAATTTATTTAGTTATGTGAATCAACACTATTGATATTCTTGAGCCAAAATAATAAACAAATGAATAAAATAACCAAAAACACCCTTCTCCTCTCCCTATAAATATCATCCCTCACCACCCCTTATCATCACACCTTATAATCCTTGAATCTTGTCTAAATTATTCAAAATCCCTTCCCAGTCTTCTTCCCCACATACAAGAATTTTTCATTGTACCAAAATACAAAATCTAAGTTTCTTAAGAAGGTTCCCAAGGAGATGATATTTGAGAGGTAAAATCCTCATTCTTTATCTTTTAATTTCTTTTCTTTTGTTACCCTCTCCTCACCTACCCTATCCAAAGTGGCATGGTAACTCTATAATGATATATATACTATAAATTTATTATGTTAATGGAATATCTATCATCAAATATCTTCTACTCTCAATTTAATTCTAAAAATGAGAACATCATTCGTGAAGTATCGATTCACCGCCTTCGTGGATGACGAGTTTTCGTTTTTCATTACCACAATTAAGGCTGGTAATGAAACAATTTTTATTGTTAAAAAATTATAATATTTTTATTAAAATTTATTTAATTTTATGTAACATATATATAAACATAATATTAAATAAAACAATACTAGTTCATGATGGTTATAAAAACCTCCCAAATAAACTAATCATTTTTCATTAATGTTTTATATAATGAATCATCCTCATGTAAAAAAATGATATATGGGAACATTTAAATTTATTAAAGGGAATTAGTTACATATAATTTCACTTTTGGATCATTATTCTAGTTTTACAATAACTTTCATAATTATACCCAAGCAAAACGATCATGAAACCATCAAACGAACACTCCCAAAACAACGAAATTAAACATTATAACTCATCTAAATGGACATAAATGAACTTAATAAAAT
The DNA here is from genome assembly GCA_963277665.1 of Viscum album. Taxonomy (NCBI): domain Eukaryota; kingdom Viridiplantae; phylum Streptophyta; class Magnoliopsida; order Santalales; family Viscaceae; genus Viscum; species Viscum album. Next base: position 1,424,580,436 of record OY728161.1, read on the forward strand.
TTTAATAAATAAAATATATATTAAATAGGTTACTAATTAATTAATTAATGAATCTAATTTTATTTTCCATGATATTAATTAAAATTTAAGAACACTTTCATACATAAGGCAAGGGGTTTCTCATCTCACTTTTATTTTTGTGAGATATGACTTATTCACTAGTTATTTATTATTTGTGGTTTATGTATTATTCCATTTTATATATCATATCATGAATCTTTTTATCTTCATGTTATTCAATTTTTTATTTTATTATTATTAATTTTATGGGGCATACGATTCGATTAATTATAAGTGGTAAGAGTTTTTCATCTCACATGAATTTCTACCGGACATACACAATATTCATCACTTATTACCTTTGTTTAGTTATAATTTTATTTATGATCATTATTCATTAAATATTTCATTAAATATACTCAATTACTTTTTCATTAATATGATTGTTTCCTTAGACGTATACCAATTTTTCATATGGTGTTTACTTTGAATGTTATTTGATTAACCGGGGAAATAATGTTAAATCCGTATCTTTTACTCAATATAGATATTTGTGAATAAGGTATTTTTATTCATGAATTAAATCAATCATTTCTATATTTTAGGAATGATTTGGACATGCAGACATGGTTTGGACCTGGTTATAGATATTCCCTTGATGCATCGATGGTCTATTGAGATGATAAATTTAGTCAAATTAAATGGGGTTTTACCCATAATGATTAAATTTTCTTGTGGATGTACTTGACGGTAAAGATACCATGATTCTTGAGATCATGGAATCTAAATTATTAATCATTTCCTTTATTACGATTTTAGTCATCATTATCCATGAGATTTCCACTATGATATTATCAGTGAATTCACATTTTTCTCAAGTTATTTATTAAATGGAATGTATTTCTTATATATATATATATACACCATGTCATAATGATTATGTTTCATTTATTATTGGTTCATGAAATATTCCATTGTATTTAACCATTATTTAACATCCAAGCTCACCATTTTATTTTCTCTCCTTTCCCCAGGTTATGATGATAAAATGAGTGAATGAGTTCAATGATTCAATTACTTCCCTTTGTAATGTTTTATATTTGATTAACAATTTAATAAGTGTACCATTTATGTATCTAATTATTTAACACCACTAAACTGATCAATATTTTGGGATTTAAATCTTGTATCAATGCCAATGTAATAAAGTAAGGCTCTTGCTCCGGGATTTTAGGGTCAAGGTACTTAAAAAGAGTCATCTGGAGCAGAATATAAGATTTAGAAAAGTCTTAGAGAACTTATATTGTTCTACCTAAGAGTGATACCGAGTAGTAGAGAAAATTTATCAAAGGCATGGAATCACCTTGAGGCATGTAGGATTCATTTGTAATTTTATAAGATTAACCTTGAGGCATGTAAGATTTATTTGTAAATTATTAAGGTTCACTAAATATTACAAAATGGAAGTAGATAAAAATATGATAAGAGAAAGAGGAAATTCCAAAAGATAGGACTAGAAATTAAGTCTGACGATGCATGCACCAATCTTTCAATGAAATACATCATCATGGTTTGAGAATCAATAATTTTTCTTTCTAAGTTAAATTAATAAATTCAAAAGAGAAATTAAAAAAGGCCCATAAACCATATGTTAAATATTCTCATGAATTTTCATTAATAAATAATTTCATTTGAAGCTAAAGTGATGAAGGATATGAAAGAAAAGTTCTTAGTGTCAGAAGGTAAAAGACAAATCCTAAGAGAGACTCATGGCTAAATGACTATAAGTTGAGATAACAAATAATGATAATGAATTTGGTTTATGAACAAAGTGTTAGAAGTAATGAATGATTTATTGATTGATCCAAGTGTTGAAGAGGTTAATGAGTAGATTTGAAGATTATAGGATTCCCTAATGTGAAATAAGATCTCATAAAAACTGAGAGTCTTGGAAGATCATAGCATAAACTGATCATAATAATTTAAGAAAATTAATAATTTCTTAAGTCCAACCAATTAGACGGTGAATAATATTAGAATATGATATGATAAAAAGTTATGATGGAAAGAAGCTACCATAAGAAGATTGAACAAAGTATTGAAGAAATAGAAGATAATTATCAGAATCCTAAGAACTACATATAAGTTTGTTTAATGTTTTATAGGTTATGATATTTTGAGTTTTTTGGAGACAAAGGTAGATGTATATAAGTTATATCATAATTAATTTTATGATTATATTTGTAGAAGTATTTAAAAGATAGAATATTGTAAAATACTTAGTGATTTCACATAATCTTTATATGAAGTCAAACACTTTTTGATGATGTTGATTTGGATGTCAAATGTTCAAAATTAATAAAGGAAAGTTTGAAATTCAAGACAGTATTTGATAAATACTTGAATAATTCTAATACCAAGTTTTACAGAGGCTTTGATTAAGATTCTTCTAAGTTTATAATATAAGTAAATATAGGGGGTAACCAACTTATAAGCTTCATTCATCCTTAATATTGGAGAATTTATGAGGCATAACTTTAAGTTCTAAAGTTATAATGGATTGGTTTCTATAAATTAATAAATTATAACTTGTGATAATTACTGATGTCAAGTGGAAACCTAAATAAGAAGTGGGCATTGATGTTCTTAGAGAGGTCACACATTCAAAAATTATGTTTCCATAAGTTAGAGTACACAAATTAAATGAATGATATTAATGTTGACTATTCACTGGAATTATAAGACTCATGTTGAATAAGAAGTTCTTATAGTTGATTTAGTAACATAAAATAGTTAAAGTAAGATCTTGTTATAGGAGTTTGAGAAGAACCATTGAAGACTGGTGGTTCTAGTATAAAAAACACTAGACTAGTTGAGAGAATAAAGAGCTAATGAGAAATAAATCTTTCTCTTACATATTGGTATTAGTATAATCCTAGCCTCATTGTAAAAATTATGATAAAAATGAAAAAATATATATCATGATAATTATCAGATGAAATAAGGAGTAGGTTTCCCTCATTGGGATTGAACCTAGTAAAGTTTCATGTATTTTTTTACTTTTTGTTATCTACATTTCATGTGAGAGTAAGTATTTAGGGTAAATAATTTTACCCATACATTATAGATGAGATATAGGTTTTAATAATAAAAGTTATTAAAAAGTTTAACTTGAAATAATTTAGTAACATTGGTCTACACGGATTCATCCCCTCTTAGTGTGACTGCACAATCCACTGGTCACTTTAGTATGAAAGACAGTCTTGTGAATATTGACCTTATTCACATTCAATTGACGATATCCCAATCAAATATCAGCATTTTAGAAGTACTAATTCCCATGTAATTGATCGAAAAATTAATCAATTTATACCAAGAGATTCATTTTCTTTATCTTTATCTTGTTGAATCCATGATAATTAATTTTTAGTCTCATCAAACCATCCTTTTTCTTGACAAATAGTACTGGTGCACCCCATGATAAAGCAATTGGGTATATAAAACTCTTTTCCATATTCAATTGTAGTTTCTTCTTAGCTTCTTCCAGTTTAATAGGGGAATTATATAGGGACTTTTGGATATGTATAGAGCTTCAAATATAAGTTCAATTGAGAATTTAACCTCTTGATGAAGAGAAATATTAGAAAAATATTCTGGGAATACATTAGTATATTCCATCACAATAGTAATTTTTTCAAGTATGTTCCTATTATTTTTCTCAATCATTTGTGGTAGACATGTTTTATCATAAGGAAACAATATCCAAGATTTATAAATAGTTTCTAAAGGAGATACATAATTATCCTTGCACTTGTATATATTCCAAGAATGGTTTGGGATATGGAATGTTATATCCCTCTCTTAAAAGTTAATGTTGGATTTATATAAATACAATTGATCCATTCATAGAAAAACATTGAATTCAACCAAATTGAGTATGACAAGGTTTGATAGGACATTCTTCCCATAAATTTTAGTTAGAGAAGAGTTATATACAAAAGATGTAATTATTTCAAAACTTGGTTATTTCACCAATAACAAAACCACCATGTCTTGAGGATGATTTTGAATATTTATGCTAAACTTTCATGATATGAAAAAATTTATAGATCTAGAATCAAATAGTAAATTCAATATTCTTGAATGAATAAAAAGTGTATCATAAACACTTTATTTTTATGATACACCTCAGTAGTAGTGATAACACAATCTTATCCTTTCACTGTGTTCCTTAAAGGTTGTTGTCATTAGTTTTCCTTTACAACCCTTAGCTTAGTGAACTGATTTTTATAGTGTCCATGTTACTTATTGTTGAAAAATTATACTATATATAGATGATTGATTAGAACATTATTTTCATTAATCATATTAGTTGTATTATTCATATCCCTTATATATTCATTAGTTTGATTCCCCTCTTTTACATACTTGAAATATCTCCTTGTTCCCTTGAATAAATTTTTAAGGTGATTCTTCCTAAACTTTTTACATACGGGTTGTTGAATCTTCTTCCCTCCATGATATTCATATATTATTCCACCAGAATTAAACTCCCTTATCCTATTTTTATCTACAACCCCATGAGAGTATTAATAATCACTAATATCCATATTAGCATTAAGGGAACATAAAACTATTTATTCATAGCTATTGAAGTTTCAAATCACTGAATATTTTCAAAGATTCATCTTTAGTCCACTAAAGAAGAAATAAACCTTAATTTTAGAGACAATAAAAATTCTAGAGGTTTACTTGAAATATTTGTGGTATTTTTCTCATAAGTTATATTTGATTCGTCCTCCCTTTTCTTGAGTCCAAGAAAATTCCTATCAATTATAAAATGGTTATTTTTAGGAAAATAAATATTCAAAAAAATATTTTATCGAATTCATCCCATCACAATGATTTTATTTCTTTCTTGGGACTTGTATTACTAATAATTTTACACCAATAATTGGATTCTCCTTCTAAGATATAAATAACCAATATAACTTTATCTTACTTAGAACATGGGAGGATAAATAATAGCATGTCAATGGAATGGATCCATTCTTCTATGATTAAAGTATTAGAAGATCCACTAAGGGAGGGAGGTCTTGTTTCCCCAGATATAAATGAAAGATATACTAAGAAATGGGTGAATTTTAGTATAAATCACAACTTATAATTTTTATCCTCTTCATGTTTAAATCCAACTAAAGATATGATCTTCTGATCAACCCAAAATTTTATCAAAGTAAATTCATCTCAAGAACAATAATGCAGATTATTCAAATTAGGATTTTTTTAATTGATAAATCAATATAAAATTAGCAGAAATATAAAAAATTATAAACTTATAAACATAATAGAAATACAATTAAACTTAGAGTTCTGGTTAATGAATAAGAAAAAATTTAAAGGAAATTATAAATTTAAAATTTTATCCAAGTGCAAGGAAGATCTTTCAACTCTATCCAAGGTACCTATCTTCATATAACCAAAATAACTTGACTTAAACATATTAGAAGGTGATATGTCTTATTATCCTCAGAGTCCCTTGATGAGAATAATTAGAAATAGATCTATCTTACTATCCTTGAAATCCCTCAACCACACAAGATTATATCTGACTTTGTCTTTCTATCCCCAGGATCCCTTGATCAAAATGATCAGAAACAAAACAATTACAATAATAGAAATTATATAATTTTCAATGAGAACCTCATAAACAAATTCTCTTAGGTAAAACCTAAAAAATGAAAACTAAAATTATTGAAGTGCATTGGAAACGAGACTTTACAATATTCAAAATTACTTAGCATCTCTTTCAAATATTTATAGAACTATTGTACTTTTGGGTAAATTTAAAATTTTAAAGGTTTTGGCATTAATATTTTAAATTTTTAGAGTTTTTTCTCTATCACATGGTTTCTTCATGGCCACAACATGGTTAAAATAACCTTGTGGATAAAACTTATATAATAATTTTATTTTGAATGGTCAGTGCAAGGGTTTTTTAGTTTAAACTATGAATGTAACATTATGCAAGTGGGTTTTCAGTTCAATTTTGAACATGCATGGTTAGATCAAATAGTTTAGAGTGAACCACATGAGGCCTAGGAGTAACTGTGTGAGGTATCATTACATGGGTATTTTATAGAACATGGTTTGTATAAACCATGCTACCAAACCATGTGAGTGAGATATGGGTCTCTAGTTATAACCAAACGGTTGATGCATAGTTTACCAAACCATGTACCCTAACCATGTGGACCACCTAGTTGTTTAAAAATTGGATCTTACAATTTTAACCCTATGAATTTTTAAGTGGTTTTGGAACCTTTTATTTCCTCCTTATTTGAAAGATCTAGGAATCATGGGAGGGTGTATCTCTCTCCCTCCTTTGATGATTCTAGCCTTCTCCAACCTTTTTTTCTTGTAATTTCTCAAGGTAATCCTTCCTCTTTTCCTCTTATTTCTTTTTTCATCAATCCTATCTTCCTTTCCTCTTGTATTTAGTCACTTATCATAAACCCTAGGGGATAATAATTTAAAATTTCGGGTTTTGGGAGGCCTAATCTAATATTTTTTGGTTTCCAGGTCATGTGGATGCTTCATTGAGTAGTGTTTAAGAATACACCATAGTAGTAAAAACATTCTATCTTGATTTCCATAGAACTAAGGTAGGTGTTATTGTGTATTTTCTTATAATTACATATCATTTTATGTTTAATGTTTTTAAATGTATTATTTACTAAATTATGTATATGTATGATAGTTTAAGTAGATTTCAAAAAAATTTGAATGGGGTTTCCTTTTAGTATAAGTATTTTACATGGTATTTCAATTGGTACTTGAAAATGAAATTAATTGAAAATGTTGAAATAATTTTTTTAATTAATGGTTGATTCTTGAAAACTATTTAACCATATTTTAGTCATTAAAAAGTTTGGAATATGAAATTTTTAGTCTTCAGGAGGTTTTAATGGAAAGGTGAGTTGATTATTTTATGGGTTTTCAAATGGTTTTGGTGAATTATTTTAGAAATATTTTGGTAACAAATTTCAATGAGTTTATTTTAAAGAAAAATATAAAATTTAATTTCAAACAACTATAAATGACTTAGAATTCCAAGTCCTTTTTAATAAAGTACCATTTGGAAATTTTAATGTTTTCTAAAAGGTTTGTGTGTGTGTGGACCACATTATCCCATTATTTAACTATAACCCATGAGCGGGTTATTGTTTGTTGATGCGATATATTGTAGAATAAGGGGAATTATTGTAAATATACATGATGAATATTATGAAAAGTTGTTGTTTCTTATGACGAAAATAGAGGTGATATGAGATATAATTCTTTTGATTATTTGATTCTTATGATTTCTCACCTCCCATTGACTTAAATACATGGGGATACCATACATATAGTGAGGTATGAGAGACAATTACTATCTAGACTTGATTTTATGGTCTATATACACAATGATTTTGGAACCCATAGGGAAGTGATGCTAGTGAGGCTAGTTCATAGTATCCTGTTGGTTACAGTCTTAGGAATGAATTAATAGGTCTGTAGATAGTTCCAACCTAAGAATTTATAGGGCCATATCATGGTATGTTTAGGAGCTTCCCATGTTTACTTTATTACTATCATTAGGGAACTTTATTGTTTTATGTTCTTAAGTTCAATTGGAACTTAGGTCATCATATTTTGTTTAATTTATTTGTGATATTATAATTGAGAGTTTTATTTATTATTTATTATGAATTTAGTTTGTATATTTAAGTGTTTCCAAAAATAATTAGAAATCCATATTTATAAAATAACTTTTTATTGTGGATTTTAAATGATGGTTTTTGGTAAAAGAGGCATAGGCCAAAGAAATTTCTTGCAAGTGACTATTTTCATTTAAAAGAAAAAGATAATGAAGTTTATAAATGGTAATTCTCATGATATTGGATTTTATAGATATAGATGAAAAAACTATTTTCTAAATTGTATCTCAAACTAGAATAAATGAAATATGTTTTAAAGGAATAATATATAATCTTTAGTGATATCATAAAAGGATTAGTTACACTCAAAAACCTACATAAACCCTTTGGTTTATGAAAATCTTATGGTTTTCATTTAGGATCCTTGGATTTTCTCTTCTTGTGTTGGATGTTTTTGTTGTACAATATGGTTGGATTGGGATGAAGAGAGTGACCAAGGGTCACATGGAGATTTTAGTAGTGGATGTTTTGGGTTTTATTTTATTGTACTTTGGGATATTTATTTAAGGCCTGTATAACCCATTTCCCTTTTTTATATATGATGTTTCTTATTAATTTATGATTTTTTTTCATTGTGATGTTACTTCTCATTCATGTTCAGTATCTTGTACAACTCCTTTTATTTTCTATTATTACCTAGATTTAATGTTTTATTTTAGATGTTTTTGTTTGTATATTGAAGGTGAAATCATTCCCACTAATTATGTTTTAAGACCCGAACACTAGTTTCTAGCCTAGGGTGATTGATAACATGTCTTGAGTTTATCACAGGTTTGATTAGGTGATCTTTCCAAGGGTATCTCAGGTTGGTTCATGATAAAATGGTCTCAGAGTATCCCCTATTATTATTTGGGGTGTGTCTGGGTAATATTGAGACTAGGATCATCATCATGAATCTAGGGGTATATCCCAGATGGGTTCTTGCTCACCACCCTTCGAGATGAAAATTGTGTCTTTATTAGAAGTTTGGGATGAGTCTTGATTTTTTAGTTCATTATTAGATAAATTTTATGATTTTTGACATGTTATGATGTTATATTGTCCCCTAATGAGTATGCTAATGATTTCAAGGGTAATTTTAAGTTTCAAATGTGAAAATATTGTATAAATCGTGGCTACATAATTATCCCACATGGTTTGGTAAACTATAAAGATACAAATTGGATTGGTTCTATCACCATGAAAGTGAATGTTTTATGGTTGGTGTATAGTTTACTATCCCATTAAACTAAACCATGCACAATTAAATTTAATCTTTGGATATTTCCCCTTATTTCATTCCAAAATAAACCCAGTAGTGTTTACCATTGGTGTAATGTTAATTAATGAAGTTTAGTGGGGAATTAATGTGATTAAATGTGGTTTTATTTGAGATTTATATTCAGATTCATGGTTTTTTCTTTATGTATTTTGTGTTGTGAGTTAAAAAAATTATTTTTGGCATGGTAAAATAAAATTTTCAAGGTTCATTTGAAACATGTATAATGGGTGTTGAAGGATTTTGGTTTTATATTTTGAAATTTGGATTTTTAATTGAGTTGGGTTAAATGCTTTTTTTAAAAAATTTGATATTTGAAAATTATATATATTTTCTTCAAGGAAATAAATTTATAAATATAAATGTTAATTTATTTTTGGGATAAAAATGTAATGTTGTTTTAAAATGAATTTAGAAAGTGTTTTGGTGTGTGAATAAATTTTAATTAAATATTCTAGTTTAGGATGATTCAGGTTTTGAAATGGGGTCCTTCTAAGAATTTAAAAGTTATGTAAATTTTTTAAAAGGTGGTTTATTTTAAGGAACATGGGTTTTAAAAAATGAATTTTTTTTATGGAGTTTGTTTTGGTGAATGTGTGTTTTTGGATTTTCCCTTCGGTTGTGGGGCTTCTTGATTGATTTGTGAGCATGAGATGTTAGGTTCAAGTTTCGTGTTAGTATTTATATGCCTCTTAGAAAGGTCTTGATAAAATACATGTTGTTACTCCTTGTTCATAGGTGTATTTTGAAGAATCTAGGTGTAATGGAAACGCCTGTATGGTATGGAAGCTCAGATTTTTTATCCTTAACTTACGAATAATATTTATTGTCTATAATGAATGAAATCATGAAAAATGAAATTCATAGATTATTTGAATAGATTAAACTCTAGAACCAAAATAAGAGGATCATCACATGTAATTTATAATTAATTTATGATAAGATCAAGAATTACCCAAACTTGTAATTATTTATTCATTGATGATTCAGTTGACTTTATCTTGTTATACTATCATTATGCTACAAAATCAAAGTATATAACCCCTTTAGCGATGATATACACATGCACCACAATTTCCAAACATCACTGTATACACCGAGTGCTAGCACATCCAATCCATATTTCCTGAACCATTCATGGTTTATCATAGTATAATTCTTCTATGTGGATGAAAAACACTTGGTGCTCTCTTGATGGTTTGAAAGAAAAGGAGGAGAGAGTAAAATTTATATCTCTAAAACTATCTCTAGTTCCTGATACATCTTTTCTCTATGTATTTTAAAAACAAGTGTAAAAATAGAAAGTGAGACAATTAGATATTTTTAAAGGCACTTCTAGGGTTGGAAACTTGAAAATAATCCCCCTTCTAATTATTTATTCTTAATTGACTCCATATCTAATAATAATAATACAAACATTATTATTCACTTGACATGTTTATCAAATAAATATCATTTATATCAATTCCAATTAGACCATTAAACTTGGTACACATATCCTCCTAGACTATTACCAAAACTTGAATAATGACTATTTATTTAACAAATAAGTATCATTACATTTTTCATTGATAAATATAATAAATATTATATTTTCTAAACCTTACAAATGAATATTTATTATTATTATTTAACTCATATATTCTTTTGAATAACTTATGATTAAATATTTGTGACCAACCAAACTTGAATAATTATTAAAACAAAAATTGAAAATAATATTTATTATGACTTGTTAAATTCATCATTGAATTTAACTAATATTGTATATATACTTAGTGTGTAACCCTCTAGGCCTCTTTCACAGTGGAAACATGTGGAAATCCTTAAAGTACAAGGTTGGCATCTATAAACACACCAAGGCACCCATAGAGAAAAAATTTAATTTTTTCAATCACATAAAATCTCATACAAATGTTTATTATGTAATATAATACTTTTACCATGATATATCTAACTAAGAAGGTTGCATACTGGTGTCATAAAACTTTATTTGTAATGTATCATTCTTTGAATTTCATGAAATAAACTTTCCCATAGAATACCATGGCCATGAATATATCTTGGTAGTTTCATTTCCATCAAAGGGCCTAAGATATCAACTTTCATCAAGGGAAAAAAGGGAGATAAATCCTTTCTTTCACTATCCATTATTTTAATATCACTCTTGATGCACCCAATGTATCCTACTTCACCACGATCATATGAACTCATGATTTTCATCAATAAAATAAAGAATGTGAATTATAATATTTATTAATAATAATCTTAATATCTAAGGATCAATACACATGTTTTTATATTGGAACATCAAATTAAACATAAAATATTGATTTTATATTAGCGGGGTACATTCTCATAACCTCTTTTATATGAGATTACCAAGGGAGAACACCATGAGAAGGTGTATTAATATATTATGATCTTCCTACCTTTGATATCCTGTATCATCTATGTCATGTAAGATAATATCATATTGCCATTGAAATTTTTTCTAAATAATAATTTCATATAATCCAAAGTTTCTTATCATAGCAAGGAACTCCTATGTAATTTTAAAATGACATATATCCTTGGGATGTTATCACATACTTTGTCATGAGGATAAATAATCATTTTATGGTAATAAAAATTATTAATATTCAAAAAAATGAATACATGTAATCATAAATTACTTAGAAGTTAGTTTTGAGGAACCAAATCTAATATAATACAACTTTCACTAGATCCAACAGTTAACAACCTTCATTCCACTAATTCTCATGTGATACACATGCCTCTATGGAGATAGAGTATTTATAAAGGGGTACACCATGTTTTCCACCATAGATAATATATTCACTTCCACTTCACCATACTATAAAAAATACCTCAATATACGAAACTTCTAATGTATATTCTTTACCCTTTAATTTGAACTTGGATCATTGGAAAGAGACACTACTATAGTGTTATCATAGTATACCATGATAGGGTCTTGACTACTAGGAACTATATCATGTTCTTAGAAAAAGTTTTGAATGAATTATTATTCCTTGGATGTATCATAAGTTACAATATACTTTATCTCTACTATAGAATCAATGATAAATGGATTATTTTAACTCTTCTATATCACAAATCCTCTATCGAGACAATAAACATATCTTTTCCATGAGATAAGATCATTGTGATCTATCTAAAAGCTTGAATCTATATAACCTATAATGACTAACTATTTATCTCTTATATACACTATGAAAATGTCCATAATTTAACTTATATACCTAAGTATAACCTTAACAACAATATAATTTTTTTCACCCATACGAGCTTGATATATTTTTTTCATGCTCAAATCATAGGCTACATAAATCCTCATACATAACATTACATAAATCATATATCCTATCATAGAATCATATGCGATCTTACTAATTTCCTCTCTTTATTACTATGTCCATGGATATATCTTCTTAGAAATATGTATACCATGTGACAATGGAATTGGTCCCCTCTTATATTTTTCCATACATAACCTCTTTAGTATCTTTTCAATGTATGTATTTTAACTTAGTCCAAGAAACCTATTTGATCTATCATGCATGGTCTTGATCCCTTGAATATAGGATACTTCACCAAAGTACTTCATGGATAAGAACTTGGTAAAATATGACTTAAAATATTATAAGGATGGTATCTCATTTCCAATTAGTAATATTTCATTAATATATACTACTATGAAAATGATCATACTTCCAGTAAAATGATTGTAAACACACGACTCACATTCATTCTTAATAAAATTAAATTTTTCATAGATTCATGTAATATAATGTTCCATGAACTAAATTCTTATTTTAATCCATAAATGGATATTTCCAACATACATAATTTTTATAAATTTACCTGGGTCATAAACCTTTCAGGTTATTTCATATACACATCTTCCTAAAGGTTCCTAATAAAAAAATTAGTTTTGAAATCCATCTACCAAATATATGTGTCCTTGAAAGATGCTATAGAAAGTAAAATTAGGATATATTTAAACCTATGAACTATAGAAAAGGTTTTATCATATTTAATTCCTTAACATTGTTTATACCCTTTAGCGAATAACCATGCTTTATAGGTACTAACCTGAACTTCAATGTATTTCTTTCTTTTGAATACCCATTTTCAACCAATTATATTTACATCTACTAGAGGATATAAAAAACCCAAACTCAGTTTTGATACATGGAACCCATATTAGAATTTATGTCTTCTTTCCATATTATAGATTTTGAGCTCTCTACTACCTCCTTGTAGGATATATAGTCATTATTTTCATCCAATAATGATTCACAGTCTTCTATGACTAGAAAACCATATCATTATAGTTCTCTAACCTCTTTGGTACTCCTATACAACACTTTTGTTTCAAGAACAAATTATTCCATAGGAACTTGTGTAATATTTTCCTACACTAACTCTTGTGTATATTGAGCATCAAATTCATCAAATTCAATATTTCTCATACTATCCTCCTCGAGGATGTGTTCCCTCTCAAGGAATACAAATTTCTTAGAAACTATAAACTTTTTATCTGAGGAATTATATAGGTACTATCCCATAATTTCCTTAGTATAACCAATAAATATAAACTTCATACCTTGGGGTTACAATTTTTTTCTTGGGGTAGGTTTAATAAACACCTCACACCCACATGCATTAGTATGTGACAAAACATATTTCTTTCCACTCCATAACTGAAAGGGATTATCATTTTCCACTTTAGTTAGTACTTATTTTAGTATGTATACTTCTATGTATTTTATATACTAAAAATGATAATGGGATGATTTCAAGACTCATCATTTTCCTTACTATGTATAGTAAACTAAAATTACTCCTTTCGCTAACACTATTCCACTACAGGGTATAAGGAATATTGATTTGATAAAAAAATCCCATACCCCCCTAAAATTTTTATAAACTCTTAGATAAGATATTAACCACCTCAATCCAATAAAAGTTTCTTTATATTCTCACCAAGATGATTCTCAAATTCATTCTTAAACTTCTTGAACTTCTCAAAGGATTCAGACTTATACCTCATCAAGTAGATGTAACCATAACTACTCAAGTAATTGTAAAAAGTAATAAAGTTTGAGAATCCACTTGTAAATTCTACTTTGAAAGGTCCACACACATCAATGTGTGCCAATTTTTGAAGCTCTATGTACCTTTCACCTTGAACACAAAATAGTGTTTTAGTCATCTTTACTTGAAAATAAGAATGAAATATTTTAATTGGTTTAAGATTAAAAGAGTCTAAGTAACCATCTTGATAGAGATTTTTCGAATGATTATTGTTTACATGACCAAGGAATTAATGCCACAAATGGCTGTAAAATTATTCATGTGAATTAGATTCATTATCAATTACCAATTTTTAGTTTTTATAATTTAATACATAAAGAGCTTTAATTAGCTGTTGCATATCATAACATATGTTATCTTTATAAAAGTAACAAATATTATTTCTAAAGCTGAAAATGAATCCATCAAAGTCTAAAAAAGAAATATAAATAATGTTCTTTGTAACACGAGGCACAAAATAATAGTTCTTTAAAACTAAAACCAATCATGTTGGAAATTCTAGGTGGTAGTCTCCAATTACTTGAACAACCATCGTCACTCCATTGGTAGCTTGTAGATCCACCTAGACTTTGGAAACCACTAAAAATATACTTGGTTCTTATATTAGGATAGAAATGTGAGATCCAAATGTAGTATATTATACCAATATTATATATATATAGATTACATATGAAAATGAATTAACCTAAGGATTCCCATTGCTTCTTTGGTTGGGTACAGTCCATATTTTAGTGTCCTTGTTTGCCCCATGACAAACATACCGCATTTTATTCTCTCTCCTTCCTCTAGATCTTATTTTTCATATAAGGATGGTGCTATTGAGTCTTATACTTGGAATGAGTTGTTTAGCCGTTTGAATGTTTCCTACTTTTCTTATTCACCATAAATACCATGGGTTTTTAACTCCCCATATCTTTATCAACTTGGTGAATAAGGGTAGGAAGTTCTGAAAGAGTCTTCTCACTATTTCTCTTATTATAGTTCATAATAAAACATGAGAAGGTTTTAGGTAGTGAGGATAGAATGATATATATGTACAACTCATTAGGGATCTTATAACCCAAGATATCTAAGTTCTTTATATATCCAATCATCTTGAATACATGAGGCCCAACTAGTTACGACACTCTTATCTTTCATGTGAATAATGAATTGAAGATCTCATACCACTCTTGTATCACCTTATTCTGATAGATATCAAGAAGATTTAAAATGATTATATAAGCATCCATACCCCAATATTACTTAAAAACCTCACTGGACATAGAATATATCATGAAAAATTGGACATCCATTGCATCATCTACATGTTTTAGGTAGAGTGACACTTCTTCCTCACTAGCCTCTTTCACAAGATACTTAAGAAGTGGGATTTTCAACACATATAATTTCCATTCATGGTGTAGTATAACACATAAGAACCTATAACATTCTAGGAAATTAATATAGGTGTTAAGGTTTTCCTTATCAAGTATGGATCAAAGTGATATTTCGATGTCGTACGGATTTTAATTTCCACAAAAATCATGAGAAGATTATTATTATTTCTCTGATTGCTGAAATAGATTAATAAATTTAAACTTCATTAACATCCCACTATTTTTTCAAACCCAATAGACCACACTATTAGTTTTAGAAGATATTATTTCAAGGATTTTATATTGGAAATGACCCATATTCCCCTTCTCATAACCCATAATTGGGCTTCAAAAGTTATTTGAAGGGTTTTAGGTAGGCGCAACTCACCAACTATTTTAACTCATAGTTCCTTAATCTGTTGAGTAGACTACAAAATCCTAAAATATTGGCTAAATATTTCCTCAACCCATTTATATTATCTACACCAATTACTACTTGGATATTAAACCATTTATTTGAACAAAATTAATTCAATCCAAAACATCAAGCTAAATATCTTTGATAATTAAAAGCACCCCGACTTGGACAGGTCAAGAACCTTCAAATATATGTTGACTCTAACTAAAGTAATGGAAGGATATACTAACATTATATTTTAGTTGATTTTTTTTCTAATGCATAAAAACCCAATTTTGTCTTATCACATGTATTGTTAATATTATGTGGATTTTACTGAAGTGATTAGCTATGTATGATAAAATTTATGAATAAACTAATTTTATTTTATTCCATTCTGCATGATTGTTAATTAATTTCTTAAGTTATTTCATAGCATCCAAAAATATCAACTATAAAACTAACTGAAATAAAATAACTGGCATGATCATGAGATTCCCTAATTGTTAGTTTATCTAATGTATGATAATCTAACCCTCTACACTAGGGGAAAACACTATGAACCACAACTTGGTTCATGTTGTATCATTCCAACTCATCTCATATACATCACCTAAATTAGTTTTTCCTCAGATCCATTACTTATAAAACCTCCTCTCACATTTGTTTTACTCACACATAGGTGAGGGGATCCAATGGATTGGATAAAGTGAGTTTACATAAAAGAAACTGCAAGAATGTATTAACTTACATAATAAAGAGGAGGCGATGAATCATAGGTCATCATTTTAATTTAATAAGAATAAATTAAAGGAAATAAAATCACATAAATAGGTCCATTATAATCTCACGACCATCCATATAGTATGAAACGAATATAAAATTTCAATTTATCCGTAAATTACTCAAATTTGTTCTTTAATTTAGATAAAATGCCAAAAATTAATCTAATTATTTAAAATTAACTTAATACCAGCCAAGAATTCTTAAAATTCCATCATTAATGATTTTGATAAAATTTAATAAAATAAATTTATATTAAAATTAATAGTATAGAAGTGTAATTGGAGACAATGACATGTACTCATCTAAAATACTAGGCATGATCATTTTTCAAGTGCACTACCTTATCATCCAATATATATTTCATAGTAGGTAATTTCATGGAGTGTACTATCAAAAAAATAACAAATGTAGCACATTTAACTTACATTACATGTGATGATCTTGATGCGCCTGATGTATACGATAAACAAGGAATATACAAAACTTATAGCTTTGGGATTTTACATGGAAATTAATTCAATATATAATTAACAATCCTATGAAGTGGAATGTAATATAAAATAAATGACACATGAAACACATGTGAATTTTTTTAATTATATAATTAATTATTATCTCTATGTTAAATTATGTACACTGTTTAGAGAAAACTACACAACATGTACTTGGTTACACAATGTGTACTATTTTTTGCCTATTTTTATGACACACACTTAGGTAATGGGCATATTACATACCGAAAACTTGTATGTGGTACATGATGTGAAACCTATTCAAATGGTTTGTGGACTTGCAGTCACATAATATTTTAGTACCCATGTAGTGTAGTAGATACATAACACACATGGACCCCCCGTGTTCTCCATCATGATTAAAACAAGACTACACACCTTGTATTCATGTTACATGGTGTGTGGTTCATCAAACCATGTGTCAACCTATCTGAATATACATGCTAGCCAGCTTTTATTAGATCATTGAACTAATTTTATCAAAATGATTAGATATAAAAGTGAGATATATATGAGATACAAAGGTAAATGGTGTGTAGATTGGGTAAATTTTATATACTCTTATGTCATCCAGGAAGAACCTTTGTCACCTCTATATGGTGTTTTTTGATATCTATTCATTTTATCTTAACTCGGTTATTAGTTATGTGAGTGAGAATGAAGATAGGGAAGATAAAAATATGTTTGGATTTTACGAGTAGTTAGATCTGATGTTGAATAAATTTAAAACACATAAAATTTGACCAATAATTAATAAATAATTGTAAATTAACCATGTGACCACTATGATATGACTTGAATGTTTTAGGTGAAGAGGAAGGGATTGTATGGCATAGCCTACTCGGATTTTTTTGTCTCAATTTATAAATAATTGTTACTGTATATGATGAATGATTTCATGACCAACAAAATTCATATATTACTTAACAAGATGAAACACAAAACTAGAAAAGGAGGATATTCGCATGTAATTTATAATGAATTTATGAGAATATCTAGAATTACTCGAACTCATAATTCATTCTTCATTGATGATCTAGTTAACTTGATCTCATCATACCATCATTGTTCAATAGTATTCAAGTGAAAAATTCCACTAGAATTGATCCAAATGTGTACCCAAATCTTTGAACGTCAGCATAGAATCACTAGGGACTAGCACAATATACCCCAATCACTTACATCATTCATGGTTAATTGCAGTAGAATTATTCTATAAATATTAACAAATCTTGGTGTTCTATCATTGTATTGAGATAATAGGATGAGGGAGAACACTTTAGATCTCCAAAACTCTCTCTAGGTATTGGGATATTTTATCTCTATTTGTTGTTCAAGAAAATAGTGAAAATGGAAATTTATATAATTATATATTTATAAAGGTAGGTCTAGGGTTGCTAACTTTTACAAAATTTCCTTTCCAATTCCTTAATTCTTACTTGACCACATTTATAATAATAATAATAATATAAATAATATTATTTTTTAATTTCCATGTGCATCAAATAAATATCATTTATATCAATTCCAATCAGACCATTAAACTTTGTTCATATATCCTCCTCAACATTTATTGAACCTTCAATAATGAATATTTATTTAACAAATAAATATTACTTAACTATTTATCGATAAATATAATAAATATAATATTTTCCAAACCTTTCAAAAAAATGTTTGTTATTGTTATTTAAATCACTTATTCTTTATAATTAATTGTGATAAAATCTTGGTGATCAACCAAACCTGAATAAATATTAAACCAAAAATCATGAATAATGTTTATTTTAACTTTTTAAATTCATTACTGAGTTTAACTGAGATTGAAGATACATTTATTGTGTGTTGATATAGGTATTTTTCTCAGTGTCTATAGTTGGAACCTTATAAATTCCAAGGTTAGTATCTAGTAACATGTTATGCCACCCATAGAGAAATAAGGTAATGTTACAATGATATACAACCTCCTATAGATACTTATTATCTAATATAATTCCTTTATCATGATATCTTTAATCAAATAGGTTGTATACTGGGGTCACAACCTTTGTGATTAATGTATATTTATTTTAATTTTCATAAATCAAAATTTTCATATAACACCATAGACATGGATTTATCTAATATATTCCTTTTCCATAAAAGGTCTTGAGATATCAAATTTCATCAAAGTTTATAAGGTAAAAATATTTTCTCTTATTTTCCATTATTGCAATATCATTCCTAACTCACCATTATATCCTACTTTACCCTGAGTATATATAATCATGGTTTTTATAAATACATCAAAGTAAGTGAATTATAATATTAATTAATGATAATATTAATATTTTTAGATTAATACACACATCCAAAACTAAGAATATCCAAAAAAAACATAAAATGTGGATTTCCTATTGTCGGGTTCATTCTCATGAATACCCTTTTTAGAGATTACTAAGGGATATCACTATGAGAATGTGTCTCAATGTATTATGATATTTCTTCCTTTGATATCTTATATCATCTATGTACCATTATACAATACCGTAAATATATAGAACATGGGTTTAAAGAATACTATCATAACATCTAAGGTATATCATCATAGCGGGAAACTAATATGTACTTTTTATGTGACATGTATCCTTATGAAAGTATCATATAATATTTCATAGAGGGAAACAATCATGATGCAATCATAAACTTTATTAATGTCCAAAAAAATGAATACATATAATAACCAAGTGCTTAGAAGTTGGTTTTAAGGCACCGACTCCATGATAGTTCTCTGAGTTGGTAACTCTGCCAAGACTATGAATATAATGGTGAACCCAAGACTCTTTTTTTTTCTAGGAATTATTTGCTTATAATCCTTCTATTTATAGTGGTCTAGGCTTTGATAAATTAGTTAATTGGGGAAGAGTAATTGGGGCCTCTTCTTGGTGAGTTTGTATAGGATGAGAGATTTTATAGTGAAGTCTTGTGTGTATGTTATTTTTTGGATTTTGTGGATAGTGTTGGATTTTTAGGTTTGGTGTATGCCTTTAAATTTTTGGTTACATTTTCTCAAGGATTCAGGTGATTTATTTTTTTTGTGAATATTTGGAGGTTAGTTTATTGATGGGTTGAGCATGGGTGACCTTTGGTTCAGTGCTTAGGTTACTAGGATGGATGTTTCCTTAGGTAGTTGAGTACTTAGTGGTGAAAGATTTGTTGAGTTCTCTATGGTTATGTGTTTTAAGATTGAGGTCCTAGTTTACAAATTGAGTATGCTGTCCCTAGGTCTAGATCCCATGTTTTTCATTTTTGTGGCATGCTTGTGAGGTTTCCTTTATGAGTTTTATGGTTGAGATTTTTGTTGATACTAGTGATGATTTTTTTGTGGATACTGATTTCCCTTTGAGCCATGGTTTTTGATAATTTATGGAATTTGGTGGTTTTGGGGAAGTTATTTTAGATTCATTATTTTGGTTGATGGGATGGTTTTGTGGAATGTTATCTTCTTTCCATACCATTTAAATAATTTTTAAATGGTGAGAAGACCCATGTTCAGTCTTCTTCCCTATTAATATCTTGCCTTATGGTCATATAACATTGATCTTAGATATAACTTATGGGTTTTTGTAATTGATTTTTTAGTTTAGTGAATATTTTAGTGTAAGATGGTTTTTTTCAATTGATTATCTCTAATTACTTCAATGTAAAACTCACCTCATTCTATTGGGTGTGGTTGTGAATCATTTCTTCTTACTTCCACTTTTACCAAGAATATTCTATGGACAATGAGTGGTATTGTGGGTTGTTTTTCACAACTCGTATCATTTTAGTTAATATTATTTTAATTAATTTCAATTTAATTTAAATTTTTATAACTTTTGGTCTTTATATTTTAATTTTAAAAAAATTTAATCTATTGCGCGGTTTCCATACGGTCACTGCATAGTTAGAATGAGAATGGGGATGACCTTTACTCGACATTTCTTAGGAGAGTAGTTGTTGTGCACATGGTTTAGTTTAAACCATGTGAGTAACCTTATATAGGTAGGATTTCAATTCATTTTTTAATGTTCATGGTTTGATTTCATGATTAGATTATGGTTTGGGGTGAACTACATATGGAATAGAAGTAATCATATGAGGTAACTTTTTGTGGAGGTTTTCATGTGTATGGTCTGTGCATGTTTATTATAAACCATGTAGGTAAATGTCTAGGTGAGCTATGTGTATCTAGATTAAACCACGCAGTTGGTCCATAGTATAAAAAACCATGTGGCCCAACCATGAAACTGCCCAGGTGTTTAAAAATTGGATCATCTAATTTTAACCCTATGAATTTTTAAAGGGTTTTTGTAACCTTTTCCTTCCTCCTCCTTTGGTTTAGTTAAGGTGCAAGATAGGGTCTCTCTCTCTCTCTCCATACTTTGACAATTCAATTTAATTTTATACAGTAAATTCCCTCTTTTCCTCTTGTTTTTTATTTCTTCCTTCCCTCTTGGGTTTATTACTTTCCCACAAACCATAGGGGATTATAGGTTCATATTATGGGTTCTAGGTGTCATTATCTATGGGTTTGTAGTTTCTGGGTCATTAAAAGGATTATTTGATGTTTTTTGAGCATTAAACATCATAAGGGATGTTTTTTGGATTGAAAATTGTGGAAATGAGGTATATGTTTTTTGTGTATTTTTTAAATGACTTGTCTTTTGATGATTGATTATTTTTTAATGTATTATTTTATAAAGTTTTACAATATATGATAGTTAGTTATATTTTCATAAATATTTTATTGGGGGTTTCCTCTTGAAATTTTAAGTTGTACTTGAAATTCTAAGAAATTGGAAAAGTTGGAATATTTTTTTAGGTAACGTGTGATGCTTAAAAAGTTTTTGACCCCATCCGGGTCATTATTTTTTTGGAAAGTGATGTTTTGAATCTTGGGGGGGGGGTAATGAAAAAGTGAGTTGATATTTTGATGGATTTTCAAATGGTTTTCGTTAATTGTTTTAGAAATATTTTAGAAAGTAATTTCATTGTGTTGATTTGAAAGAGTTGTTTGAAATGGAATTTAAAATGTATTGTAATTTTTATTACTTTTTAATAAATTTGTTTTTTAAACTTTTTATGGTTTCTAAATGGTGTGTGTTTGTGTGTTATACTCTCTTAATCTTTTTGTTGAACTTTGACCATCAGGGGGGACATTATTTATTGATTTCATGTGGTTGTGGCTCAAGTTGAATGATTATTAATATACATGATGGATATTGTAAAAATTGGAAATTTCTTTTGAGGGTGTAAACAATTAGATGAGATTTAATAATTTTGATTATTTGATGGTTGTGAGTGAACACATCCTATTTATTTAAATACATAGGGATGCTAGGAATCTTAAGTGAGAGACATGAGACAGTTACTATCCTATCTAGATTTGATGTACTAGATCGTATATGGTATTAGAGGACATAATGGATTTTCATCAGTAAGGATATTTTAGAGAAACCAATTGGTTATAGTATTAATAATGAATTTATAGGAGTGAATATGGTTCCAACATGAGTATGTCTAATGTTTCCTCATGGTATGTTTAAGAATTTAATTTTTTTACTTGATTATTATCATAAGGTAACTTTTTTATTTTGTGTTTCCAAGTTCAATTATAACTTAAGGTATCATATTTTGTTTACTTAATTTACGATATTATGCTTTAGTGTTTTATTTGTTATTACCTATACATTTATTTTTTTTATTAAGATTTTTCTAAAAACTTTGGAAATGAGTATTTATAAAGTAACATTTAAAAGAGGATTTTAAATGAAGGTTTTTGGTAAAAGAGGCATATTTTGAATTAATGTTTTCCATGTGATTGTTTTTATTTAAAATAAAAAATAATAAAGTGTATAAATGGTAATGATTGTGATGTTGGATTTTATGGAAATATGGATGAGAATACTATTTTCTAAATGGTATTTCAAACTAGAATAAATGAAATGGATTTTCAAGGAATAATACAGAATAATTGGGGAAATCCTACTTGGAAAAGTTATGATCACACTTTACATACACCATTAGGTATAATCAACTCTTTTGGTTTTATTTCAAGTTCATTGTATTTGATCTTATTATGTTCAATTTTTGGGTTTTATAAGATTTTTAGCTTGGGATGTGAAGAGTCAATAAGGATCACAATGATATTTTGGTGAAGGATGTTTTGGGTTTTCTTTTGTTGTATTTTGAGATATACATGTATCAACCTGAATGGTATGGATCTATTTTTTTATATATGGAATAGCTAATTTATTTATTTTTTAGTTTATGAGATGTTGATTTTCATTTATATGCTGTATTTTATATGTCTCCTTTTATTTTCAATACTTACTCGGATTGGATGTTTTATTTTTGATTTGATTGTTTTTATTTTGATGGTGAAATCATTCCCACTGATTATGTTCTAAGACCAAGTGTAATGTCCTGGGTTTTTGGGGTCCATTACTTTGTGAAAATCTCATTTTGGGTTTTCGGGTCTCGGAATCACGGTGGTGAAGGCCTACCGGTAGCTCGGTCTACCGGTGGTCGCAGCCTACCGGTAGCTCTGTCTACGGGTAGCTCAGTCTACCGGTAGCTTTGTCTACCGGTAGCTCGGCCTACCGGTAGCTGAAGCGTACCGGTAGCTCGGCCTACCGGTCGCTGCATCCTACCGGTAGCTCAGCTACCGGTGGATCTATCCTACCTCACGGGTTATTTCCAGTAGCACTTCCTTTTGCGCAAATAGGGTTTTAAACCCTATTTTTACCTATTTGAGCGTGTTTTAAAGACCCGTAACGCGCATAAGAGTTTTAATTAAATGCTTAATCAATTAATGAGTCAGTTTAAACCACCCGACCCCCCTTTAATGACTAGTGGAGCCGTTTGATCAACCCACGACCCCCGCGCGTTACGCGGTTTCGCGTTCTCACCTCAACCGTCCGCAGCTCTTATAAAATAAGGGTTAGTCATGGTTTCTCCTTTCCTCGATCACGACTTTTCACAAACAGATTCTAGTGCATCGGCCGCGCCGCATCGTTATCCGTAAAGTTCCGCGCTTGGCCTAAACGTCGATCATCTATCAACAAGTAGGGAATTTTATCCTTCGCCTCTCTCTTTTGTGTATCATGCAGGGTGGGCGTGCTTCTATTATGTAGAATTGGATAAACCAGATCTAAATGAAGATAATGAACTGGATTTTTTTATAAATAAAGGGGGTGGTGATCATTGATGTTGTTTATATTATGACCATCTTGTTGAGTCGTGCTAGCTTATACCTTCTGAAAATCGAGGCCATTGGTGGTCATTGTTTGTGCACTAATGAACCCCTGCTGATGTTTTAAATGGCTTGTTTGTGGTTGTAAACTCCTGCTATGAAAATTAAATTTGTTAACCATGTATATCCGGCCAAATAAATTGAGGCACCAGGATCAATCCTTCTGTGATAACCCTGGTTAAAACACACAAAAATTTAAATCATGGAGTGTGTTAAGTCATTTAAATATGAAAATACGGGCATGACCCTGACTTGTGTTGATGGTGGTAGTTTGTTGTTTTATTTTCGGGCCGATTTCTGGAAATGTGGGAGGGGATGGGATCCCCTGTCTTGTACTCTTGGTGGTTGTGTGAATTTGGGGATGGGATCCCCTGTTGGTATGGATTCAGTGGTTGTGAGTTTTAAGACTGGGTGGGTACTTGTTTATTTCACAAATTGGGGTGGGATCCTCTGTTATTGAGAACCGGGTGTGGGTGTTATAGTTGATGCTTGAATATTTACTTTCCTGGACTTGTGCCTATGCTTACTAGTTGCCTAGTAGTGCTTAAACTTAATTAAACATTATCACTGAACTTGAAACAAGAATGGGAAAAATGGGTTTTGTTGGCGAAAGTCGTGACTTGGGACTTGGCCATAGTGGTGTTGTGTTCTGTAGGCTGGTTAGAAAAACATAGGCTTTGGGTGAGTGCTTGTTTCCTATATCTATACTTGTAGTTTTGTGTTTATTATTTGCACCCCACCCAAGTTGATCACTTAGTGCCGAACACCCCCATTTCATGGGGGAGGGTGTTTTTTCCAACACTATTCTTAGTGGCTGGTTATTAGATCCTTTTCTGCTCCCTTTCCCGGATAGCCCAAGTATCTCTGGGTAGGCTGTGATGGCCTGAGGTCCATTATTAGCCCAATAACCTTCGGGCGAGGTAGTGTGGTGGTTGGCCAGGTGTGTGCGGCAGGTGGTTTCCCAAGTGCCTTAGGGATGAGGCCCAAGTGTCTTCAGGCGTGGCAGTGGATTTTTCTAGCCCAGGTGTCTTCGGGCGTGGTGGTGGTTGTTCTGGCCTAGGTGTTTGCAGGCGTGGTTACATGTGATAGTTGTGTCCCAGGTGTTTGTGGGCGGGATTCGGTAGTGGGACTGCGTGTGGTAGTTGTGGCCCAGGTGTGTGCGGGCGGGTGTGGCATTGGGACTACTGTGAGAATGGCGGGATTGGTTCGATGCATATGATGTCTCAATAACCAGTGGGAAAGTGGATCGGGGTTCCCAAACATCGATGTGCTATTATTATATATTTTACTTGACTTGCATTATTTTGGGAGTGTGCCTTGGTGAGACTTGGGTGGATAGTTTACCTTTTTAGGTGTTTGGTTTACTTCTTTTCTCACGGGACTTTAGTACGTTCCCCCACTTGTGCACGAGAGTCTTTGGTTTTCCCTACTGAGTATACTTGTATGCTCACCCTACATATATAAAACTGTTTTCAGGTTTCCAGGAGGACTTCGGGGATCACGCAGGACCATACTAGCTCTGAACTTTGGGGCAGTTTCAGTTGTGGCTTTTCCTCTTTGGTACTTACCTTTGTAGTCACCTTTTGTACTTTGTGGTTTTACTTTTGGAACATGCATGTGGGAATGGTTTACTTTTGGCTTTACTTTTCTTTTACCTTGGTGTTGGTGAGTTTCATCATCTTATCTCTCGATCTTATAAAACAAAAAGGGGTAATGCCTTCCATTTGTGAGAAATTTCTATACCCTTGGTGCTAGTCGCCACTCCAGGACCTATTGAAGGCGGGTCTCGGGGGTCATTATCTCTCTTTCAACTTAAAGAAGGAAGGGCCTGGCAATCTTCTGACCCTTCCCTCATTTTGGTGAAGGTGGGTCGTGACACCAAGACACTAGTTTCTAGCTCAGGGTGAATGGGAATACACCTCGAGTGTGCCATGTGTTGGCTTAGGTAATCGGTCTAAAGGTGGAATGGGTTGTTTTGTGTTGGATATTTTTATATAAAAAACTTCAACACATAGATTTTGTGTTCTTTGGGTCGGTTGTAACTGCATCGAAAGTAGATTCATAATATTATTATGAAGTCATCATAACTTTATATCTTCTAATGAAATTAATCTCACACCTCTTTTGTTCTTGTACATCAAGTGAAATTAAATTTTCACATGAAATTTAGTTCACCGTATTTTCATTCTATAAACCAAAATAAATGAAAAAACAACATTTAAATCTAGAGAAAACTTTCTAGAATATATATTATTATTTCCGAAACAAAATATATAAAAGATTAAATAACTCAAAAATACCCTAAAAAATTTCATGAATCATAGAATCAATAATATCCCTAAAAATATACCTCTTTTTGCAAAGCATAATATATGAAAGGAAATTTACATATTTTAGTGAAATATGAGATAGAAAAATTACAATTTTCAATCTATTAGAAATTAATTTTTCATAAGAAACTCAATGAAATGCATTAGTAACATTTTCCAAAAATATAAAAATCTCCTCTAAAAATCCAAGTACATGTACAAGAAATTTAAATAAAACTTAAGTAAAACATATCATTTACTTAATATCTCATCCTTTGTGATTTTCAAATAATATATCATTCCTTTAAAAAATAATCATATAATAAGATGAATATTATAACTCCTCCCAATTTATTTTATAAATCTCTCTCACTTAAAGGAAAAAAACCTATCCCTTAATAATAACACAGAATATTTTAAAAGATAAGTTTTTCTATAATTTATTCCCCATTAATAAGATACTTAAGATATTTTAAAATAGGGAATAAAGATAAAATAAAGAAACTTCTTGTTAATTTCAATTATCTAGAAGTAAAAAATTTCTTTAATTTTCTCGATAGACTATCATCTAAATGTGAACAATTCCCCACCTTATACAATGCATTACTATATTAATAAGAAAAATATAGACATGAAATACCTTTCTATCCATTTGGAAATTATCAATCTTAAGAGAATTTAAATTAAAAATAAGATAAATAAAATTGAAAAACCTCATAGATATTGTATTCCACTACCTATAGATGGTATTGTTCTTTTGAATATTATTATAGTGATAATTCAAACCATAATTTCTTATTATTTACTATCATGAAATTATACTTTCGGCAACATAAATGAAATTGATTTATTTAAAAAAAAATAAAAAAATATTAAATCTTAGATAAAAATAAATTTTATAATAATATGTTCAAAAAATTAATAACTTATATAAGATTTATTTTTTATGAATGTTAATTTCAAAATAGAAAAATCTCTAGAAAAAAATATGAAAAAGGAATTAGAATAGGTATAAAAATAAGTAATGTTCTATATTTATCAATTTTTAATGTCACGAGGTAGGTTAAATTGTAAGTAAATTAAAAATCACTTTAAATTTATTATTACCAACTTTTTTTAATATATTAAAATATATTATAATTTAAAGTTTTAGTAAAAATATTTTTTAATTGATTTTATTTTCTGATAAATATAAGAAAAATATCTCATTTTTTCATGTGATTACTAAGGAAATGGTGACTTACATGTATTTTCTTATCTCATGAGTGATATATAAGTTTTCTTGATAAAGAAATTTCACTAGTGTGATTAAAAAATATTGGCGTTTGAGTAATTATCTAATTAAAATCCATTTATGTGTATTTTATTCACAACTTTTGATCACAACAACATCCAACTACCATATATTCATCTTAAGCAGTGGAGAGTGAAACCAAGTGTTTCTTCTTGATAGGCCAAAAAACTAATTCTTGTACTAGAAAATGGTATGTTTTTAAGTACTATTCATATCTAACCAACCACCCACAAACATATAATCTGATTAAATTTTGAGAGTAAAATCCATTCTATAAGAATAGAATAGACTGAATTCAAATAAACATTTCAAGAAATGAATTTTTTTAATGTTTTTAAATGTGATTTCTTTGGGTTTTCAGGAAATATTGTAAATAAACATACTGAAATCATGATATCTAATCAAATATCTGTTAAATATAAAAAAATTATGATCATTCCAACCAGTTTCCTGTATAAATCGAGATAAAGTTTGATTGAGGAACCCACTGGAGTACTAATACTTGTGGCTTTTTCAAAACCGAAATATTTTAGTGAATATAAAATATATTTTTGTTTATTTAAAATTTTTCCTTCCAGTTTTTGAGAAATTTGGAAGGAAAGGGAAATTTTGAGTTTATCCATAATTCTCATTCCAAACTCACCCTTTATAATTTTTGAAAAACTATCTGATTTAGATTTCTGAGTTGAGATAAAAATATTTTCATTAACATAAATTTGAACAAAAATGTTTTCATTAAAATATCTATTTATAAAAAAATCTGGACCAACAATCCCCTTAAGAAAATTATTTTCATGTGAAAATATAGTAAGTCTATCATGAGAGGATATTGAAGCTTAATAATATCTATAGATAGCTTTTCTAGATTTAAATACATATTTCAAATATTTTTTATCTTCAAAACCAATAGGTTGTTTAATGTAAACATCATATTATACATATCCCTTAAGAAAAATACATTTCAAATCCATTTGAATTCATATATGATACAAAATCTAATTGAATTAAGATAAAATAAATCCTAGTTATTGATGAAAAAGTCTCACAAAAATCTATTCCTTATTCTTGAAAATATCACTTATAAACATGCCTTGATTTATTCTTTACTATTATTCCATTTTAATAAAATTATTTTCTAAAAACACATTTTACTCAAATCACCAAATATTTTTTAGGTCATTCAACCAAATTACAAACTTGATTCTATTAAAATTGATTAAGAAAATTTTACATATACCTTATTCAAATTTAATCACCCAAGTAATCATTACTATTTTAGGTTCAAATTTGGATAGGAATGCATGATGATCACAATAATTTACGAAATAATTTCCTATTTTGTTTGGTTGGCTCACATCTCTAATGATATTGTCAATGTGTCGATCCCTTATGATCAATTAGTTATTTGGTAGAAAGGTTAGTTATTACATAACTATGTTTTGTGTGTCTTCTATTTAAGTAGCTTCCAAATATTGGAAATTCGTAGACCTAACCACTGGAGGATTCACTATAACTTATTTTGGTTCAATATTTGACAAATTAATAGACGTATCTTTAAAAAAATCATATGAAGGATTAACTTCTATAAATTAAGAAAATCTAATTTCATAAAATTTTACATGAACTAATTCCTTAACAATATTAGTTAATTTTTTAAAAATATTATATTCTATAATATTTATAGGGTAATAAAGAAAATTTACCTCATAACCTTTAGGATCAAATTTATAATGTGGATATTTAGTATTCACGATGAATACTTTACACCCAAATACTTTTAAGTATGAAATATTTGGTTTTTATTCTATCCAAAACTCATAAGAAGTTTTATAAAGAAAAATACTACTTAAAACTCAATTTATAGTACAACAATAAGTACTTACTTACCTTGACCAAAAAGTTTTAACAATATAATATTCACTCAACAAAGTTTGAGCCGTTTCCTAAGGAATTCAATTTATTTTTTCAAATAATCCATTTTGTTTGAGGTGTTATTTGTGATTAAAATTTATGAATAATACCTTTATTAGTATAGAATTTTTCAAAATAAAATTTTAAATGTCATAACCATGATCATGCCAAATATAAATTAAAGGTATACTTTTTTTATTATTTTTAATGAATGTATGAAAAAATTTAAAACTAAATAAATTATTTGATTTTAGAGTGAAAAAATAATTCCAAGTAAATACAGTGTAATCATCATCGGGAATATACACATAATTATTTTCCACAATAATTCTAGTTAGTGTAGGAAAAAATAAATCTACGTGCACCAAAAATAAATCTCCATAAGTTTAGTCTTTACTAATAAGTTTAAAACATGATTTTTTTTTCATACCCAATTTTCAAGGATCATATAATCTAATTGAGTTAAACCTAAGATTATGGATATCCCTAAAAATACATTTTCTAGAATTTTTAGCTAATGTTTGAATGTTATAGTGACCTATCATTCTATGCTAAATATTTGAAAATATTCAACACCACTTAAATATAGAAAATTAAGATTCTTAAGATCTTCTAATCCAAGTGTGTCAAATTTATATTTCCTATTAACTGACTGATTTTTTATTATTATGAAAACACTTTTAAGAAAAAAAGTGAGAAACCATACATGACTTCATCACATCACCAAATCACCTCTTCACCACTTAAAAACATACAAACACAATGGATGAAAAATCCATTCAAGCATTCATACTGACAAAACATCACAACTGGAGTTGAAATCACCAAGAGAAGGCTGAGTTACCACGAACCCAGGAATACGAACTTCAGGAAAGCTAGACAAACCTCAGAACTGGTCTCCTCAAACACCCACCAGTGCGACTATCGACACCATCCCAAATCCAAAAACTCACTGGCAGACTCCAGTTGGAATTCACGAAAACCCTCCAGCAAAGTGAGATGAACCCTAAAAAGATAACATCAACAAAGGGAGATGAATAAACTTGAGCGGGGAAGACCGGGCCTTTCAGACGCTACACCATACTCTACAGGAAATCGCAGCGCAACCTTAGACCAAACAGTACGCCACTGACCCCTTTCTAGCATTTCCAAAGAAGATAAAACCCAAATCCAGAAGAACACATTAGATAAAACTCATCCCAAGAAAAACATCGAACCATACTATTTACATATATAACAAAATTACCTTCCAAACTTTGAACGATAAATTTACCATTATTTATTTTCATAAGGTAACCCTCATCAAAAAATTGTATTATGATAATAAGATTGCTTTTAACTCCTATAACATATAAAATATTAAAAACTAAATATTTTCCAAGAAAAGATACATCACTCATTCTGAGGATTCCATCTAGTGCACTGTCTCCAAAATTAATATGTCCACCACTTAGATTTTTCATTTTTTAAAAGTTATACTTGTCTCTTATCATATTTATATAAAATTTTCTATGTACCACTTATTCATAATGTTGTTACTTAACCAAATATCTTTAAAATATTACGAATAAGTTCTTGTTACCCATATTTACTTGGGTCCAAAAATGTAAGAAAATAAATTTTCAGAAAACACATCTGTATAAATATTTTATATTGAACAAATTCTAGTTATTTAGAAATTAAATCTTTATGAAAACAAAAATATTGAACTCTTTTTAAAGAAAAGATATTTCTACAGTGACCACCCCTTTTTCATTTTGTACAAAAGGGTACACTTTTAGGTATAAAGTATTTTGACTGAAAATAAAATTTACCAAAATTATAACCAATCCCATTAGAAGATCAAGATGATTTTATTTTAATATAAATTTTATTAAATTTTTTTTTACCAAAATTAAATTTTAAAAATTGTTTATTCAATCCACTAATTTCAGATTTAAGTTTAACAACTAAATTCTGATATTAAAAAATTGAACTTGAACTAGATTTAGAATATAATTCCAATAAATGTTTAGAAATTTTTTTAGTAAGTTTTGAAATTATATTATCATCATTTGAAAAAATATCCATAGTAAAATCATAGTTATTCTTTAGTTTTTTATCATATTTTTTTCATAAGAGTTGAAAATATTACCATTTCTTTATATGTAGGAAAATATCCCTTATTGTATGATGAATTCACTTTTTCATCATATGTTGAAGTTGATAATCATTATCAAAATTATAAGAAAATATAGAATCCAAAGTTAAATTTTTGAGAGATTATATTATTGCCTTCTCTATAAGACATTTCACATCTTTAGGAATATTTGTATGAAATTCCATAATCTTTTGACTATCACAACCACTTTCTCTGAAAGAAATATTATATATTGGGTCTCCTACATTAGTAATCCACATATCCAAATATTTTGGACTCTTCTTACCTTTATTATTAGAAGGTATCCTTAACTTTATATCTTTTATCTTCAATCCTAAGAAATACTGTCTTATATGACCAGTATTTTTTACATTCATAACAATTAATGCATAAAGATTATTTATTCTAGTGTTTTTACCTTCTATATCTCTGATTATAAAACATAATGTTTTTTATTTTTGATAATCTAATTTATTATTAGTACTAGTTGAGAAAATTCTTATTTACTATATTCAACATTTCTAGCATCCAATGAATATTTAGATTTATTATTTTTAATATTATCTCAAGTATTTATAACTCTATAAGTAATATTACCAGAAGTAGATGAAAATTCTACTCATTTCTTCCTATTTTTCTTATCAACATATCCTTACAATAAAATCCCATATTTCATGATAGTTATTGTAAAATAATCAATACATAGTTTATTTATATTATTCATATCATTAATAGTTGTTTGTTTAGACTCCCACTCCTTCGAAAGTATATCTATAACTTTTTCAACTAAATTATTATCCAATAAATCATTCCCACCAAGAGATTGACAACTATTCAAAATAAGCATAAAGTAATGATGAATTTGAGAAAGTGACTCTCAAGGTAGGAAATAAAATTATTGATATTTAAGACAAAACACAACTCTTTGAGTTTTAAAAGCTTTGGGATTTTTGAAATGAGTAACCTGAAACTTCTTCTAAATCTCAATAGTGGTTTCACAAGAAGATATTTGACTGTATATGTTTCTCACCATCAAACAAAATTATAGTAATCCTAAAAATAAATATTCCAATATCTAGAAAGTGTAAAAAATCCTTATTTGAATTATTATAATAGTTAGTCATCAAAAAATAGTTATCAACTCTAGTATTAATGAAAAAACGTCATATGATCATGCAAACACTCATAATAATTCCCATAAAAGATCAAAGGATGATTATGACTCTTATTGTTGATAAAAACAATAGGTATTCCTCCCATCATAAAAAATTATTTTCCACACCACATATTTATTGTATGGAAAATAAGATATGAAATTATGATAAACCAATAGAAAATAAAAAACATGACTAGGATCAGTAAAAAACTTAGAGACTTTCTCTAATACTAAGTGTCATACTAGATATAAATAGAAGATATACTAAAAGTGGTGAATTTTAGTCTAAAACATGAATTATAATTTATATATCCTCCTCATATTTAGAACCATCATAAGATGTTATCTTTTGATCATCCCATAATTTTATCATAGTAAATTCAAAAAAAGAACTACTACAAAAATTAACCACAATGGAAATTCATCAATTGGTTTTATAAAAGTAGTATAAATATAAAGAAGTAGAATCTTGTAAATACAAAATAAATATAACAGAAATCAAGTTTCCAATTAACAAACCAATCACTCCTTTAAAGGATATTACAAAGTCACAATTTTATAAAAAGTGAAAGGAGGATCCATCAACCTTATCCAAGGTATCTATAATCCTATCCTTATAATACCTCAACTTAAACTCATCAAAATGTGCTCTATATTACAATACCCATAATTAATTGATTAGAATGATAAAAAAACCTTGTCTTCCTATCCCCAAAATCCTTGATGACATTGGATCATACCGAACACTATCTTATTATCCTTGGAATCCATCAATAAAAAGAATAAAAAAAATTACATAAAAATAACTTAGATAATTTATAATGATAACTTCACAAAGTGGTTATCTAAGTGAAACCATCAAAAATAAAAAATAAAATTATCCTAAGCATTATTAGAAATGAGATGTAGCAAGCTTCAAACTAACCTAGAAACATTTTAAGAGATTTCAATCACTATTTTACTATTGTTCTTATAATCCTTGAATGTAATGATATTTTTAATGAAAAACCTTCAATAGTTAAATTTCACATTCTTCGGGATCAATTGTAACTACATCAAAATTAACTTCATTAAACATAACTTCAAATATTTTGTTGAAATTTATCCCAAAACAATATAGTGATTTTAAATATAAAAAAATTAAATGTGGTCATGAAATTTAGTTCACCAAATTTTTATTCAACAACGCAAAAAAACTAGAAAACAATATTTAAAGTTATAGAAAACTTAATATAAATTATATTGTGATTTAAAAAAATATATATAAAGAATTAATTAACTCAATAGTCTCTCTAATAATATCCAGAATCATTGACTCAATAATCTCCCCAGTGAGTCTTTGTCACATAAAAAATCAAATATAACTATTTCTATCTCGATAGAATGTGATAATTACACATGTTTCAAGCTATTATTCATAGATTAAATTAGTTGTGTGAGTACCTCTATGAGGTTTAAACTCTTGATACCATCATATTATGCATATAATTTGAGAAATAATTATATTTCTTATCACATTGATTGTTGACATGATTAATTATATTTTAAGAAATTTACTAAATTAAAAAAAAAATAGGGAGGAGAATACCCAAAGTAATAAGCATATAAAAAATCAAACTTTGTACTTATAAATAATAACTCATAAATGATATTTATATCCTAACTTATGTTTTTGTAATGTTAAATCTTGGTTATTCATGGTTTATTTTCTATTAGGTTCTATAACATGATCCTAAAAAATAATTATTCCATTATTTGGTAGAAACTATAGAAACCTGTGTCCCATAAATATATTATTAAATAATTTTTGACACAAATTAATAAATCAAAACAAAAACTCTATAGGTATAGTGTCTTTAGGGGATTAGGTACATAATAAACCTACTTAAAAATAAACTAAATCATCTTTATTTCAATATTCATAATGTTATCCTAAATCCCATTAAACTTCATTATGATATAAGATACCCCAAGGACAAATATAAAGAAAAAGAGTGAATTATAAATCCCCAAAAAAAAGAAAAAGTATGATAATGAAGTATAATATATGATTTAATAGGAATAAAATGATATCATAAAATATGAGGATCATATATAATTAAATGGAACCATGGAATAAAGGAGATGTTATAATATTATCATGAAATCATCATCATCATGTAATTTTTTATTGAAAGAGGGGAAAAGTACAAAGGAAAAAGTATAAGGGAAAGGGAAAAACAAGAAAAACAGAAGAGGACCCAGGGGAAGACACATCCCCCCTTAGACAAGATGACCTAGGGTGGTCTGAAGTGATGAATACCCAGTGCACCCCCTTTGATACAGTCAATCTTCTTGGGTTGGATACGACCATGACATTAAAACATAATGTGCTAGGATAACTTCTCAAGCACTATATATGGTATCTCATGTGATGTAAGCATTACCCAATCAATTTGGTAGTGGTGGTGGGGGGGATTTTTATAATTCATGGGCCATCGATTACATCATAAAAATCACACGTGAATGTGTTCCAGAAGAAAATAATTCATATATAAGAATAACCATGAGAAAACCTCATTACTGGGAAGGGAGGCTATACCAATGCCCCTATACCAATTATTTTCAAAATCCATTGGTATAGGGGGTCATTTACCAATGGTGCTTCATAACCTTTGGGATATACCATTATAGTGAAGGCTATCCCAATGGTTTTAAAAAATGTTTTGAATAGATTCTATATCCCAATAGTTTTTTTTAAAACCGTTGGGATAGAGTTCTGCCAAATATAGATTGTGGCTAGGCCCTCCTCATTTGAGAATCTAGTTGCATGTTGCCCTACCTAGAACTCCATTCTTACGTAGTCGTTGATCTATCCTTACTTTCCTTCATTCAGTTTCTTCCACATTAAATTGGTGAATTTGAAATGGGTTATATCTTATGCCTAGAATTATTTTCATTTCTTATCTATGACATTTAGTTTCATTCTCCATCCACAGTAATCTCTCATTCCTTAAGGGTTTCATTCAATATCTCTTGAATATCATATTGGTATGTTACAATATACTACATATCTTATTTCAACCATGATTTTAGTTAATTTTATAGTATGAAATAATAACCATGATTTTTTTATCAGATTCTAGATTCATTGAACCATGTTTAAAAAAAAATTATTATTGAATTAAATAATAAATCTGATTGTGTGTGATGTATTTTTTTTTTAAATTTAGTCACTCTCTACTTATATATAAATCTATTATGAACCTATTATTTTTATGATATTTATATAATGTATTCCAGTGTATCTAACAATTTATATATGCAATATTATTATTTGAATAAATATTTAATATGTATGGATCAATAATACATGATAAATCTTGATAATATTATATTTCATACATGTTATTACATTTTGAGTTTTATTGTTAAATTATTGAGAAAAAATATAGTGTTAATAAGAGATATTTCATAGCTAATAACTAAGGATATCATCCACCAATATGGAATTTGGTCTCTATTCCCTAACCACCAGAGACACTATACACCTCAACCTCATCTACACTAGCTTCTTAAATATTTTATTAAATATTAAAAAATTAAATATAACTTGAGGAGGTGATATAAAATTATATTAAATTCTTATAATTCTAAATAAAATTACCCTTTATGATAAAAAATAATTATATATCAATAGAGTAAATCATGTTATAATATTGAATAATTATTCATAATTATAAAAATCCATTGTAAGGGGTATTATATTGTGTATTGTACAAGCCCCAAATGTTGGAGAGTATCTTAAGAGGGAAAGTAATTGAATAGGCCTAATTATTGGAGTGTATAACAATATGTAAATCCCAAGCAACTTATTGGATAATACTTAATTGTCAAAGAATATCCCTTCAAGGGAAATCCTATCACATCTTATAAGATAGCCTAGATTATCATAATACTCATCTATAGAGGAATTAAAACTCAAATACCATCCTCTATTAAACCATATGAGTCCCATGAAAATAATCAACAATCAATATAATAAAATATGGTATATACTAATAAAATAAATGTATTTTTCCAAGATGACTACTTTAAAAAAACACGCCCTATAAAAAACATCATCTGCAATGTTGTACAAATTATTTAACATATACAACTTATTGTGATAAGATGTTTATCATCAAAATATCCTACTATGAAATCATTTATCACCAATACTACAATTTTTATTCCATAAACTGAACATATATCTTTACTTGAGGGTCACCATTGATTAGATGTCACAACCCGTCCCCCGGGGCCCATGCCGTGACTACCCCAAGTTCGCCTTCCATAGGCCGGGGGCTGGCGACTAGAACTGAAAGGCATATTCCCTAAAATTGGGAATTCATTGCCTTTATAACCTGTAAAGTCACGTAACCAAGCACACAAAAAGATACGAACACAAGAAAACTATATAACCAAAAGAGTGTTGAAAGTAAAAGGGGCCAGAATACAATCCCAATAGTAAAGGTACAAGTGCAACTGAAATAGAATACAACCAAAGAATGGGAAATACAACTACTGGATCATCCTCTGAGGTTCCTACCTAAAGGGTAGGTATATACCGTCTTCTCATCACTCCTTGTCCACCCGTATCCTCTACGTACCAACACTCTGTATGGTTCACCTCCAGGAACAATCCAGTCCTGGTACTCTCATCCTTAGTCAGTGCTGTCTGTTGTCTGCATCAAACACAATAAGGTGCGGGCATAGCCCGTGAAGAGGTGAGTATAATGATACTCAGTAGGGACCTCGAGACCCTCAAGGTCTCACAAAATCCACAAAGGATAAACCAAAAAGTATGAAATCAATAGATAACCCTACCTAGGTATATGCCAATTCATATATATAAGATATCAAGTAATCCATCTCAATCATGAGGAAAACATAGAGATACTGACTCAACTCACACCAGGATTTATTCTAGGAGTAGTAATAAGTAACATCACCAGTCACATCTTTGAACACCTTATCTACAAGATAACCCCTCCTCTATCGAGTATAGTGGGCCTACCGTGTTATACAGAGGCGCTTCCCACTAATCTTGGACTGCTGAGGTACTCCTCCTATTGAGTACTGTGGGTCTTCCGCGTCACACATAGGTGCTCCCCACCGTGGCCTGCTGAGGTACCCCTCCTGTCAAGTACCGTGGGTCTGCCACGTCACACAGAGGTGCTCCCCACCATAGGTCTGTTGCGTCACACAGAGGCGCTCCCCACTGGGACTGTCAAGTCACTCCGAGTCAAAAAGGTCAGTAATCGTCAAGTCTCAGCCAGCTACTGGGTTCCCATACCATAATCACCCGTCTCTGGGAGGATCTGCTCCACAAGCTACTGGTCGATATTCCAACTACCACAAAGTCACACGTAGAAGCATCTCAAAGGTCTTCCACGTCATAGGGGTCTCAACACAATAAATGGTGCATCAATCAGACGCCGAGTCTATGAGTTATTAGCCTTTTAGTCTCGGGGGCCCTGTTGGATTCGTGCTTCATCCAACCTGACGGTTCCCCATATTAATCCAAAACTCCAGTGGGGTATACTCAAAGGGAAAGTCTCGCTCCAAGATTTCCAGCATCACTAATGGTTCGTCAAACGGATGTATGGTGCCTAAGCTATGACCAAAAGAAAATATATGGGTCATAGTGGGCCCAGGTTCAGTTCGACCCGGTTGGACTGACCCAACCCTGGCCGACCTGGTTCGGGTTAACCCAGCCCGACCCCCTAGGTCTGGCCTGACTGGCAGTGCGACCTGACCCACTGGGTGGTCCGACAGGCCGAGAGGGGTCGCAGGGTTTCGACCTCAGATGGCGGGAGGTCGCAGGGTGACTCGACCCGGGATGCTCGGTCAGGAGGGCAGGAGCCGTGGGGAGGCTCGACCAGAGCGTCCCAACCGCGGGGTAGCTCAGAGGGCCACAGAGGTGTGGATCAGCCGAAGGCTTGGAGGGAGGGATGCGGCGGATCGATGGACAACGACAGTGGCTCGACGGACAGCGGTGGTGGCTCATAGCGGCCCGACCAGCGGCTTGGCGGGATGGCAGTGGCAGCTCGGAGGATGGTGGTGGGGGCTCGGTGGACGGAGGCAACGGCTCGACCCAATCGGCAGCGACGACTCGGCCCAGACGGCGGTGGCTGTGGGCGGCGTGGAAGGGCTGTGGGGCACGATGGACGTGGGTGCCGCGGAGCGGCTTGACCACGGGGGTGTCGTGAGGGTGCAGAGGTCGCGAGGTTGCGGTGGCTGTGAGGCAGTGTTTTTGTGCCATCGCCTTCATCATTTTCAACACCACTAATCATCACAACATTTGCGGAGGGGTTGGGCTATGTTTGTTTGGACCGTACCCTCCACGTTAGGGTGGTAGCATATGGCTCAACAAGAACTTGAAGAAGAACGTCAATCTTTACAACCTCCCACAATGATTTATTACCAATCCCAAAAAAATAATTCAATGGAAGAACATGGAAAAAGTATTAATACACAAATAAACCCCTACCTTGTTTGATTGTTGACGACGAAGAGAGAAGTCGAAGTTGTCGACGTTCGTCGCGCCCGTCACACACCTTCGATCCTGAGCTCATTCGTCGGATTAACGTTCTTTGATGGAGTTGATTATTCATTGATGAATATGTCCACCATTAGAGGATGTATCGAGGAAGAAGGTAGAAGTTGAGGTCGGCGTTCTTCATTGACGTTCTTTGTTGGCATTCTTCATTGGAGAGGATAATCCTTCAAGTTCTCTCTCAATTATCTTTCTCCAACCCCTGCACCAATTCCACCGAGGAGAAAAGTAATAGCCAACATAAAATTTAAATAATGACTTAACATTTAATTTTATGTTGTCACATAAAATTAATTGGTAAGTTAACATTTAATTCTTATGTTGACACATAAAATTAATTGGAAACTTATCAATTAATTTTATGTTGACACAAATAATTAATTGGGGGAGTTGAGAGGTTTATCCCCCATTAAGAGGGGTCAGGTGGTCCCCGCCCCTAAATTCAAATTTTGGAGGTTTTGCGGATTTGGGTGGTCCCCACCACCTTAACTCAAGTAGAGGGGGTTTCAATAAATAAAATAAAATGTTATTATTTTATTTTACTATTTCCACAAAAAAACCCAAAAATTAGCTTTCACCCTTGACCAACAGCCGTCGAGTTGAAAGTCTTCTCAAGAAAATACTAGCACTACGAGTTCAACGGTGCCCTCAGATTTTAATTCCAAGAATCGCTTCAAAAGTTAGAAAAACCTACTCACACGTTTACTGAACTTACCCGAACAAAAGTTCCGAAATTCATTCTGGGCACTCTGGGACTCAGAATAACACGCTGTCAATTTTCGCGGACTCGTAAAATTACTATATATTTTTAAAAAAATTACATGGAAA
Organism: Viscum album; assembly: GCA_963277665.1. Lineage (NCBI taxonomy): Eukaryota > Viridiplantae > Streptophyta > Magnoliopsida > Santalales > Viscaceae > Viscum > Viscum album. Next base: position 1,424,621,125 of record OY728161.1, read on the forward strand.
TTCCGGGTCTTTACATTCTCCCCACCTCAGGACTTTACATCCCCGTAAGCCAAAAATCAAACTAAGGGAACAAGTGGGGGTATTGAGCACACATATGAGCCTCCAACTCCCATGTGCTCTCCTGTAGGTTCCCGTGCTACCAGAGAACGCGCACTAGAGGTATAGACCATCCACGAAGGACCTGCTCCTGTCAATCCTCAATATCTACCAGAACCTCCATAAAAGTCACCCCATCGTAGACGTACAGCTCACCATGGTCAATGTTGTGAGAAGTTTAGTGCACATATCTCCTCATATGAGACACATGGATGACTTCGTGCACCCGGTGCAACTGAGATGGAAGAGTTAAGCGGTATGCCACCTCACCAACTCTTCTGAGGACCTGAAAGGGTCTGATGAACCTCAGAGATAACTTTCCACCTCGTCCAAATATTCACAAACCTCGTATAGGTGAGACACATAGAAAGACTTGGTCGCTATCCTCGAACTCTAGAGGTCTCCGTCTCCTGTCGGCATACAACTTTAGCCTATTTTGTGCAGTATTCATCCGCTCCTGGATGATCTGCACCTTCTCTGTGGTAGCCTGTACTATCTATGGTTCCACTAGTGCTGAATCCCCTGGGCCAGTCCAACACAAAGGTGATCTACAAGGTCGCCCATATAATGCCTCAAAAGGTTCCATCCCAATGGTGGAGTGATAGATATTTCTGTATGCAAAATCCACCAAAGGCAAGTGATCCTCCCAGCTGTGACTGAAGTCGAGGACGCAAGCATGCAACATGTCCTCGAGGGTCTGTATGGTCCACTCAGTCCGACCATACATCTGAGGATGGAAGGCGGTGCTAAAAAAACTGTGTCCCAAAAGCCTCTTGCAACCTCTTCTATAGATGACAATTAAAACATGTATCACGATCGGAGACAATCGTCAAGGGTGATCCATGTAGCCATACAATCTTTTGCACATAGAGGCATTGCAATCTCTCTAATGAACCCTGGTCTCTGATTGGTAGGAAGTGGTCCGAATTGGAGAGTTGGTCAACAATCACCTAGATAGAATCATGACCCATGGATGTTTGTGGAAGTACTATCACGATGTCCATGGATATCCCATACCACTTCAACTCTGGGACCTCTAAAGCCTAAACCAAGCCTGCTGGTACATGATGCTCCGCCTTCACTTGCTGACAAGTGAGGCATCGAGAGACAAACTATTCTACTGCTTTCTTCATTTCCAGCCACCAGTACTATCGTCGGAGATCCTAGTACATCTTCGCCACTCCTAGATGTACCGTTGGAGGGGTAGTGTGGAACTCCATCAACACTTCCTCCTAAAGTGACACTGGTACCATGGTACATCCTCTAATGAGGATAATGTGCTCCCCACCTTCAGAAAATCCATGAGGTGCCTATCCTGTGGATATCTGAGTACATCATGCCTCATAGTTAGCGTCCCCACATCGTGCCTCCCTGACTCACTGAAGAAGTGGGGGAGTGACTGTAAGAGACTATAGAAAAACTGCTCCATCTCTATCCACAAAGGATATCTGTAAAGCAGCTAGCTGCTCTATAGCCTCACCAAGAAGTTGTATACCAGAACTACTACTGAGTGAATCTGCTACAATGTTCCCCTTCCCAGGAGTATAGACTATCTCAAAGTCATAGTACTGGTGGAACTCATTCCAACGTCTCTGTCTCAGGTTCAGGTCCTTATGGGAGAAGATATACCTGAGAATCTTGTGATCAGAGTACACTGTAAAGCACTTTCCCATCAGATAGTGTCGCCACATCTTCAAGGAAAAGACCACTACTGCTAACTCCAGGTCATGGGTAGCATAGTTCTGCTCATGCTATCTCAGCTTTCGAGAACCATATGCGATCACTGCTCGCTCCTGCATCAGGACACATCTGAGTCTGGCCCCTGATACATCATAGTAAACTACGTACCCCACAACGTCCTATGGAATCTTCAAGATCGGGGCACTAGTCAGCCTCTGCATCAGCTCCTGAAAACTTTGTTGGCATTTCTTCGACCAAATGAAGGGTTTCCCCTTCTTCATCAATGCTAATAGTGGTGCTGCAACTCTGTAAAATCTAGCCCAAATCTCCAGTAGTATCCAGCCAAAACCAGAAACTCCATACCTCTGTCACACTCCTGGGTGGCTCCCAAGAAAGTACCACCTCAATCTTTTCTAGATCCACTGTAACTCCAGCCTCCAATATGACATGTCCTAGAAAGTGAACCTCTCAGATCCAAAACTGGCACTTCAAAAGATTACCATAATGCTAGTGCTCTCAGAGTATATCCATTACTACCTAAAAATGATAGGCATGATCCTCCTCAGTAGCCGAGTAGATCTGAATGTCATCGATGAAGACTACTACAAAGAAATAAAGGTATGGCTGAAAGATCTTGTTCATGAGTCCCATGAACATTGCTGGAGCATTGGTCACGCCGAATGGCATAACCAAGAACTCGTAGTGGCTAAACCGACATCTGAATGCCGTCTTCTGCACATCCTCGTCTAGTACTCTAAGCTGGTGACAGCCTAATATGAGGTCTATCTTTGAGAACCACTGAGCTCCCTTCAGCTGATCGAAGACGTCATCAATCCTTATAAGTGGGTACTTATTCTTCACGGTCATCTGGTTCAGGCACCTATAGTCGACACAAAGTCTCAAGCTCCCATCCGCCTTCTTGGTGAACAAAATCGGGGCAGCCCATGGAGAAACACCGGGCCAAATGAATCCCTTCCCCTACAAGTCCTCCAGCTGTACCCGTAGCTCATGAAGCTCCGCGGGAGCCATACAATACGCTGGTGTAGATATTGGTTCCATAATGGGGTACAAGTCAATGTAAAAGTCCACCTCTCTGCGAGGAGGTCGACCCAAAACATCATCAGGGAAAACATCTGCATACTGGTCCACCACTACAGGATATCTCGGACTCTCCACATCAACTGCTCCGAGGGTAAGGCTAGCCAAATGATGAGTGATTGGTTGTACTCTCCTCCAGTTAAGTCCATCCTGTGCTGCAAAGGCTCCCTTCTCACTGGTGAAGTTAAACCTAGTCCCATCCATGCAGACACACCACACTTTTCACCTAATACAGTCTATCTGAGCATGAACTATAGATTACCAGTCCATACCCAAGATGAAGTTGTACGGCCTCAACGCTGATAATAGGAGATCCCAACTGAAGGTCTTTCCTACCAGAGTAAGATCACACCATTGGCTCCGGTTCCTAATCATCGAATCTTCTCCAGTAGGAGTCTCTATCTGTAACAATCGATCCAACAGCTCCATCGGAATCTCCGAGCTCTGAACAAGGGCAGTGGAAATAAAATAATGACTATCACCTGTGTCTATAAGTACTGCAGCTAAGGTGAAGTAGACATAGATCAAACCTTGTATCATCTCTAGAGAGCTATGATCATAAGCCTTAGCTGCCTGAAGTTGAGATCTACCCTATCCACCTGCTCCCTACGGTCAGGGTGGACCTCTTGGTGGTGGTGGTGGTAACATATCGATACGTCGCCCACCGTTAGCTGCACGACTAGATCCTCTTCCATGTCTGCCTAATCCCGGCGTACCTCCTTAGTCGAATCTCTATCTCGGCATGGGCGGTCCTTCGATCATCTACAGATCATCCGTACAACTAGTTGGTCAGTCACAATGCATGTAAACCTGCCTACCGCATGAGTAACACTGCATGATCCTTGCCTGACTAGTTCTGCTTCGGGTGCCCCACACAACCGATCCTGAGTCATGCGGTTGTAAACCTGTAGGTATGATCCTCTTCGACCTTTGTGACATCTGTCTGCTACTAGCTGTAGAAGACTCCACTACGTGACGACTGATAGTGGGTCTCGTTGTTGGTGACTACTTGACAAGGAAACTCTCAACCAAGAGGGCTCTCTCTAACACACCCTCCTGCGTCGGAATGCTGAGTGATATCATCGAATCCCTGATATCTCACCTGAGCCCCTACTCAAAGGTTCGGGCCCTGAAGAATGGGTCCTGCACCATATATATGGAGTAGCGTGAGATATCTGTGAACCTTACTGATTACTGAGCTACAGTCATGCTGCCCTGCTGCTGATGAAGAAGCTCCTGTATGTGCACTGTGTGAAGAGTCGCTGGGAAAAAATCTGATCTAAATAGGCTCTCAAAGTCTGCCCAGAGAAGCGTCACCTCTTTATGAACCTAGAGCATCAAGCTCCACCATCTACTCGCTGCTGCCTGTAGAAGGCTGGTGGCAAGGATAACCATGAGATTAGTTGGTGTTCCTATGAGTCAGAAGACTCTCACCACATCCTCCAACCAATCCTCAGCCACCTGAGGGTCCGTCTCTCCCCTGAACTTGGGTGGCCTATGGCACTGGAACTCATTCAAAGCAATCAAGTGGCGTGCACTCTCCACTGATGGGGCTGGTGGTATTGGTGGCCAATGGGAAATGGTACCGCTGGTGCCTCCATTGTTGCCTCTACTGGAAAAGGGCCATGCACCGAGGCCTCGTCACTCGGTGGGCTATTAATGCGTACAACTCTTGGAACCCTAGATAGCTGTCTACATGGAGGCATCCTGAAAAAAATAGGTGCTCCATGGTTAATAAGTTATACCTGGTGAGCTGACTCAAAGAGGTCAAAATGAAAACTCTTGAAAACACACACAAAATCAGTGTTTTCGTGCACTGAGTAAGAAATCAAAAGTCATGGTCCTGATGTATGGATATGTCAGCCACCACCCCAACATTGGATTCCCTAAATTGATAACCACACTCACTACACTTAACACTATTTCCATTAAAAAGAAATATCAGATTCCTGTGTTCTTCGGTAGAACCGAGTCCTTTGATACCAATTTGTCACAACCCTTTCCCTAGGGCCTGTGCTGTGACTACCCCATGCCCGCCTTCCATAGGCCGGGGGCTGGCGACTAGCACTGAAAGGTGTATTCCCTAAAACTAGGAAGGCATTGCCTTTATAACCTGTAAAGTCACGTAACCAAGCACACAACAAGATACGAACACAAGAAAACTGTATAACCAAAAGAGTGTTAGAAGTAAAAGGGGCCAGAATAAATCCCAACAGTAAAGGTATAAGTACAACTGAAATACAATACAACTGATGAAAGATAAATACAGCTACTGGATCATCCTCTAAGGTTTCTACCTGAAGGGTAGGTACAAATCACCTCCTCTGCACTCCTCATCCACCCGTCTCCTCTGTGTACCGACACGCCGTATGGTCTACCTCCAGACATCGTCCAGTCTTGGTACCCTTGTCCACAGTCAGCGTTGTCCATCGTCTGCATCCAACACATCAAGGTGCGGGCATAGACCATGTAGGGGTGAGTATAATGATACTCAGTAGAGACCCAGATACCCTCAAGTTCTCACAAAATTTACCAAGGATAAACCACAAAGTATGAAATCAACAGATAACCCTACCTAGGTATATGCCCATACGTATACCAAAGTTATCAAGTAATCTATCTCAATCATGAGGAAAACATAGAGATACCAACTCAGCTCACACCAAGATTTATTCTAGGAGTAGTAAAAAGTAACATATCCAGTCACATCATCGAACACCTCGGCTGCTAGATAACCCCTCCTCTATCGAGTATAGTGGGTCCGTCGCATCACACATAGGTGCTTCCCACAAATCTTGGACTGCTGAGGTACTCCTCCTGTCAAGAACCATGGGTCTGCAACATCACAAAGAGACACTCCCCACCATGGGTCTGCCGCGTCACACAGAGGTGCTCTCCCTCGTGACTTGCTGAGGTACTCCTCCTGTCAAGTACCGTGGGTCTACCGCGTCACACAGATTCGCTCCCCACCGTGGCCTACTGAGGTACCCCTCCTGTCAAGTACTGTGGGTCTGCCGCGCCACATAGAGGTGCTCTCCACTGTGGGTCTGTCGTGTCACAGAGGCGCTCCCCACTAGGCCTTTCAAGTAACTTCAAGTTGAAAAGGTCAGCAGTCATCAAGTCTCAACCAACTATTGGTTTCCTGCACTATTCTCACTAATCATCAGGAGGATCTGCTCCACAAGCTATTGGTCGATATTCCAACTTCCAAGAAGTTCCACGTATAAGCATCTCAAAGGTCCACCAGGTCATAGGGGTCTCAATTCAATAGAAGGTGCTTCAATCAGATGCATGGTGCCAAAGCTATGACCAAAAGAATGTATATGGGTTGTAGTGGGCCTGGGTCCAATCCGACCCGGTTGGCCTGACCCAGCCCTGGCCGAACCAGTTTGGGTCAACCCGGCCTGGCCCGTAGTGCGGCCTGGCCCGTTGGGTTTGGCCTGGCCCGCTGGGTTCGGCCCGAACCATGTTGGGAGGCTCAGCCCACTGGGCGATCCGACAGACTGTGAGGGGCCACGGGGGTTCAGTCATGGATGGCGTGAGGCCGCAAAGTGACTTGGCCAGGGAGGCTCAGCCAGGAGGGAAGAGGCTACGGGGCGGCTTGACCGGAGCGGCCTGGACCAGGGGGCGGTCCGGACGGAGCGACCCGGTGCCGTGGGGAGGCTCAGCCGGAGCGGCCCGGTGCCACCAGGCAGCTCGGTCGGAGCGGCCCGGTGCCGTGGGGTGGCTTGGTCGGAGCGGCCCGGTCGCAGGGTAGCTTGGCCAGAGCAATGCGGTGAAGCGCCGCAAGGCAGCTCGGAGGGCTGCGGTAGCGCGACTCGACTATTGACTTGGAGGGACGATGTCGGTGGCTCGACAGATGGTGACGATGGCTCAACGTACGACAACGGTGGCTCAGAGCATCTCAGCCAACGACTTGGCTGGATGATGATGGTGGCTTGGCGGACATCAGAAGCAGCTCGGCAAACTGCAGCCGGGGCTCGACGGATGATGAGAATGGATCGACCCAATCAGCGGCGGCGGCTCGGCCCGGACGGCGGAAACCGTGGGCAGCGTGGCGGGGCCGCGAGTGGTGGAGGCGCGGGGCGCGGTGGTTGTGGGTGCTACGGAGCGGCTCAGCTGTGGGGGTGCCGCGAGGGCATGGAGGTCGTGAGGCGATGACATCTGCGGGGTTGTGTCTTTGTGTCATTGCCTTCGTCACATTCAACACCACAAATCATCACAAGATTTGCGGAGGGGTCGAGCCATATTTGTTTAGACTGTACCCTCCGCGTTAGGGTGGTAGCATATGGCTCAACAAGAACTTGAAGAAGAACATCAAGATTTACAACCTCCCACAACTATTTATTCCCAATCCCAAAAAAATAATTTAAGGGAAGAACATGGGAAAATTATTCATACACAAAAAATCCCTACCTTGTTTGATGGTTGATAACAAAGAGAGAAGTTGAAGTTGTCAACGTTCGTCGCGCCCGCCACACTGCTCTGATCCCAAGCTCATTCGTTGGATTAGAATTCTTCTATGGAGGTGATTCTTCATTGAAGAATATGTCCACTGTTAGAGGATGTCTTGAGGAAGATGTTCGAAGTCTAGGTCGACATTCTTCGTTGATGTTCTTCATTGGTGTTCTTCATTGGAGAGGATAATTCTTCAATTTCTCTCTCAATTCTCTTTTGCCAACCCCTTCCCCAATTCCACTGTGGAGAAAAGAAATATGAAACATAAAATTTAAATAATAACTTAACATTTAATTTTATTTTTTCACATAAAATTAATTGGTAACTTAACATTTAATTCTTATTTTGACACATAAAATTAATTGGTAACTTATCAATTAATTTTATGTTGACACAAAGAATTAATTGGGGGAGTTGAGTGGTTTCTCCCCCATTAAGAGGGGTCAGGTGGTCCCCACCCCTAAATTCAAATTTGGTAGGTTTTGAGGATTTGGGTGGTCCCCATCACATTAACTCAAGTAGAGGGGGTTTCAATAAATAAAATAAAATGTTATTATTTTATTTTATTATTTCCACGAAAAAACCTAAAAATTAACTTTCACCCTCGACCAACTGCCATTTAGGTGAAATTATTCTTAAGCGAATACCGGTGCTGCGAGTTCAATGATTCCCTCAGATTAAAATTCTGAGCACCTATTCAAAAGTTAGAAAAACCCGCTAGTACGTTTTTTAAACGTACCTGAACAAAAGTTTAAAAATTCAATCCAGGCACTCTGGGCCTCGGAATCACATGCCGTCAATTTTCATGTACTCATAAAATTCCCATATATTTAAAAAAATTACATAGAAATTCTAGGTATTTAAATTCGAAATATCCTTAATTATGAAATACAATGATCTCTATAAATTTAGACTTAATCGCAACTATTTGATCATAATTATCTTAAAGAGGTATTTCTTTATACAATTATTTTCCATCACATCCACTATGTTTCACATAATCTCCCAATTTATTCCTTATTATGATGACCCAATAAATAAAATTAATTGAAATGAATTAGTGTGACCCTAAGAAAAATAAATTGTACCAAAACAACCTAACTGGGATTGAAAATAAATGTATTGAACCTATCAAACCTTTACACATTGAAACCTAACTAAACTAACAAATCTTAACTATATCATAAACGAACTAACTTGACCAAACCAACTAAATTGAATTGAAATGACTTGATTTGAACCAAGTAGATGTGAGTAGACCTGAACTAAACTAAATTGATTCAAAATGAGCTAAAATAAAAATAAGTGAACTAAATTGAACCTAAATAAAAGAAATTCTATAGTAATGATAAAAAATGAACTGACTTGATCAATTTTTAATAAAACCCTAATAAGCATGCACTGACCCAATCCTAATAAAAAACTAAACCCAACCAAACAAAATCGACCAAAACTAAACTAATCATAAACAAACAGAACTAACCAAAACTGATCCGAATCAAATAGAATATGGTTACCTAGAAGTATTAATATTTTATACATTAATTTATTGAATAAGTATAACATTAGTTAAAAAGTGAATATAATAAGAGAACAAAATAAAAATAACAATTATAAACAAAATTTTGTGTATTATTATGTATATTTATTACTCATTGATAAAATTGAAAACAAAATTTTGGTTTTATACTTATATTTTTTTTATATATAGTATTTTATTGTATTTTTTATCATGATTATCATATAGTCTAGTGTGTCTGTTATGGTTTCATATAAATTGAACAATTCTTGTTTCTTTAAATTTATTTTTTACTCAAATTAAATATTATTTAAGTTATTTTATGAAATTACATATAAATTTTTTTACATAATGGATAAAAGTTGGATTTATGAAACAAATTAGTTATCAAGCGATTTTCAAAACAATTTGGAGATCATTTTATATTTTTCATCTGAAAGTGATTCAAATAATGGTAACATGTAACGTCCCAACCCCAGTTACCTAGAGTCGGTGCATTATTATATAACATTGGCATGATCACAAGAAGGATCAAATCTCGAAAGACCGATTATTTTAGTAGCCTTGGAAACACTAGATATATTCATAAGTCTTACATTACATCATAAAAATGAAAAGTAAAACAACATCTTTTCTTCATATTCCACACTCATATCCCCACATAATATTCCTACAGGTCATTCATAATTTACTTCTTCATACCCTGGGTAAAATAAAACATAGAAAAGGGGTGAGCTCAAATGCCCAGTAAGGATAACAATATAGCAGAAACTTTCATAAATAAGAATAAACATTTAAGGCAATGTAAAACTAAAACAAAAGCCTTTTAAACTTGAACTTCAACATAGTATGGAAAAAATAAAATGAAATAATTCCATTTACTTATTCACATGTATATTCTACTAATCTAATAATCACATGCAATATCAATAACCACTTTCATAATGATGGAATGCATAATTCCAGACTATCATAACCACATAGCCAAGGCCTCGTGCCAAGACTACAAATAATATTTTGTCAAGGCCTTGTGCCAAGATACTAGTTTGTCTCATGAGACCTACCGATGCATCGAGGAGCTATAGCGTGCCCCACCCATCACATGTTAAGTCCAATGCATTCCCATATGAAAAGGTTTAAACATAACATAAACATTCGTATTAAAACTAGCATACGAAATGTAAATACTTTCACCATAAACTATAAATGGTATAAAAATAGAACATCCACAGTCAAACATATCACAAAACCTTCAATACAATATAGAATTTTTTTATCATAATAAATCAACTTCAAATAAGCGTAAAATCCATCAAAGGATGTTGACATAGATGAAATCAAAACTCTTTTTAGAGAAATATCTCTTTCTATTTTGAAATCATTTAAGGGTCATATATTTATAAAATAAAACATTTTCTTTGAAAATATTCTTATAAGATTGTAAGGGAAGCTTCAACGATTTTATAACGGCAGAAAATAGCTGCACTCACCGTATAAGTTAAAAAAACATTCTTACCTTAATTCTGTCGAAAAGGTTAAAAACACCTTGTTTGGAAAACGACGGAAAGATTCCTTTATAAAACTCTTATAAAGAGTAAAACAAGGGTATAAATGACTTTAAAACATATTATTTTAAATAGTAAAAACCTTTTGAAATACATTTTTAAGAAACATAGATGTGGATGATAAAGAGATCCCAGTAGATTATTACGTATAAACAACCTCAGATAATGAAGAGATTGTGAAATAACCCTTACCTTGTACTTTTCCTTGGTTGGGGGTAGGTTAACCTCCTTTATAATATTGAAATAATTGTTATTAAATTATACAAGAATCATATACATTCATATGATATCATATATGATCTTTTAACATTGCTCTGTTAATAATATCTTAGTATTATCGTCGTTTCGGGTGTTAACTTACTCATTTTCTTTTATATGTTTTGTTACATAAGCCATGTTTGTAATGGATAGATTGTATATTATTCATATCCATAATGATATCAAATCCTTAAACATTATTTTTAAATCATAAAATGATAATTATACTTGAATGGATACGATGGAGAATGAATCTCATCGCGTTCGTGGAGACGGTAGTCCGTACGTACACACGAGCGACAATATCATTCTTTTGATATTAAATTAATATATAAATGTATGGTATATCATATATAAAAAATAATTAACATGTTATATTTATTATTTACATGAGTTACACATCATTATTATACCCATCCAAATAATAATATATTGAATAACAATTACACCACGATGAGGAGACGGTAAGCCGTACGTACGCATGTATGGTGACATGTTATTCAAAGGGTGGATAGAATACTGAATATGGTTGTACCATATTTATAATAACATCACAATATATATAATATACTGTAGTTATTATTTTATAATGGTAATAACAAAAAAGAAGAAGTGGAAGAAGAAAGGAACTTGAAAAGGGGTGGTGAAAACATTACCTCTTCTTCGGGTTCTTCCTTTTGATTTGATCAAAAGGGCTCCTTAGGTTGGATTTATGATCAAAATAAGGCCTCTAAGTTGTATTTAGGGAAGTTGGAAGAGTATTTGGGTAGATTTTGGCCGAACCAAAAGGCTTTGAAGGTATGAAGAAATGAGAAGGAGGAGTGCCCTTTTATAAGAGGGGTGAGGGGAACCTTTGGAAAAGCTAGAAATATTAATTTATAATAAATTCATATTCGGTTTCTAATGGCTCCAAAGTAAATTATTTAAAATTTAATGTGGGGATGGGTCGAAAAAAAATCAACCAATAGAATTTAGACAGGTTTGGGTACTTATATTAACCTTATCTTTAAGTATTAAATCTAAGTTAATTAGTTTCACTTTTACAATGTCTCTTTGTATTTTTATATTATATGGTTAATAAACTTACCTTATACATCCAAAAGACCCAAAAGTGGTCCATTAATGATACACATATCATTATATATGTCTCTTGGACGAACCTTATATTTTTAGGAATTTAATATCAATTAATAATATAATATTTGTTTTAAAAACTCTTTTATGTCAATTTTGACACTATTCAATAATTGATTTTTGTAAAACTCATAACAGAACGATTACTTCGAAAAAAGTTAATTAAATCAATCCTAACATGTCATATTAACCTATAAAATTAGTTTAGTTCATAAAAATTCTCAAATTATATTTATTTGGGTATTTATAATATCAATTATTCTAATTTTTCATTAATTAGGTAATTACTGCATCATCATTGTGTCATTAATAAATTAAATTATTTAATGTCTAAAAATTATAAATAAAATATAATTATGTAGGAAATCATTTTATATTTCTAATGAATATTTATAGTCGAACATCCAACATATATAACCCTATGTAAAAATTGTTTTTCTAAAATATATATGCTTATGTCATTTTTGTACTTATTTTAACTTAATTAAAATAAAGTGTCCCTATCACCTACAAGTGGCTCCATGTGGTCCCAAAATCGACCCAAAGATGCCCATGGTCGGACATGTATCCAAAAATAAGGTTAGGACACATTTTAGGGTAATTTAGTATTATTATAATGTTATTTTTTAACCCTTATTTACCGAATTTACCCTTAACCATGGTAAATAAAATATTTACCGTAGTAATTATTCAAAATGTCTAAACATAAAAGTTACCTATTTACACAATTTGAACATCCTGATTCCAAATATAGAATCCATTTTTCCAAATTCAAAACACAGAAGTGGCAGAAATTAATTTAAAATTAATTTCCGCTGTCAAAACAAAAAGCGTGTTTTTAAGATATAATAACTATCAAAAGATTGATACTTGTTTATGTTCGGTTTAATTGTAAAATTATGTCCAATGAACAACATTGTATTAAATGGAAAAAATATATTATAAATATACTTTAAAACCACTCAAATTCATAATTTATCACTATTAATTATTTTGATTAAAAATGTTGTTTTTAATTAGAATTTAGTAATTTTCACTATTCATCAAAATATTAAAGTTATCCGAAAAGTACCAAAATTTCACCTTAGGCTAAAATCGATATTATGAATCCAAAAATGAAATCCATTTTGAAATATAAAATATATATAATTTCAAAAAGTAGGTATTACTATTTATAACGGCTAGTTTGATTGGTTATGGTGTGTTAGAACTCGGTGTTGCGTACAACACACGCTATCACATAATCCAAAGAGAAGCGTACCGTAGAAGCTTGGGTTGTTACATTCTCCCCTACTTCAAATAATTTCATCCTATAAATTTCTATAATACTACCGCATGAAAAGACTCAGGTGGTTCTTCATCATAAGTTCCTCAGGTTCCCACGTTGCCTCTTCCATCTTATGGTTTCTCCACAAGACTTTTACCAGACGCATCGTCCGGTTTCTCAGTACTTGTTCTCTCGTATCAAGAATCTTGACGGGCTCTTCGCAATAATATAGATCGGGTTATAGTTCCAATTCCTCATTGGTGAGTACATGCGTTGGGTCAGGCATGTATTTCCTCAATAGAGATACGTGGAACACATCGTGAACTTTGGAGAGACTTGGCAGCATTGCCAATCGGTAAGCTACAGCCCCAATTCGTTCTAGAATTTTGAAAGGTCCGATGTACCTGGGACTCAATTTGCCTCTCTTACCAAAATGTATGACTCCCTTCCATGGAGATACCTTCAGGAAAACATGATCACCGACTTGAAATTCCAAATCCTTCCTTCGATTATCGGCATAGGTCTTTTGCCTACTTTGAGTCGCTTTGATGTGATTTTGGATTACCTTCACCTTTTCTATTGTTTCCTCCACTATTTCTGGGCCTACAAGTTTTCTTTCACTAATTTCATCCCAACATGTTGGTGTACGACATCTCTTTCCGTATAATGCTTCATATGGTGCCATCTGAATACTCGAATGGAAGATATTATTATAGGAAAATTCTACCAAAGGTAAATATTGATCCCACACACCCTGAAAGTCAAGTGAGAAGGATCTCAACATGTCTTCTAAGGTTTGAATAGTCCGTTCTGATTGTCTGTCTGTCTGAGGGTGGTAGGCAGTGCTCAAATGAAGTTCAATATCCAGGGATTTCTGAAGACTCTTCCAGAATCTTGATGTAAAACGGGGATCATGATCTGAAACAATCGAGAGGGGTACTCCATGAAGTCTCACAACTTCATTAATATATAGTCTTGCTAGATATTCCAGTGGTAGATCGTCACTTATAGCAAGAAAATGTGCTGACTTGGTAAGACGATCAACAATAACCCATATTTGATCGTTCCTTCTAGGAGTCTTTGGTAGTCCCATGACAAAGTCCATCGTAATATTGTCCCATTTCCACTCCGGTATGTGAAGAGGTTGCATGACTCCTCCAGGTTGTTGCCTTCCAGCTTTCACTTGTTGACAAACCATACATCTTGACACAAAATCAGCAATCTCCCTCTTCATGTTGTCCCACCAAAAATGTTCCTTCAAATCTCTATACATTTTGGTTCTCCCAGGGTGTATAGATAAATTGGAACTATGAGCATCATCCAACAATTCCCTTTTTAGATCAGGTATATCGGGAACACAAAGTCTCTTCCCAAATTTCAAAATTCCATCTTCATACACAAAGTCTCTCAATCTCCCATCATTCACAGCTTTAATCTTCTTTTGAAATTCTTCATCATCGGTCTGAGAACTCTTAATCCTTTATAGCAAAGATGGTTTGGCAACCATTTGAAAAAGCATTGATGTTTCTCCTTCCCTGGTTATTCCTGTGTCCATCTTCACTAGATCCATGAAAATTTGATCCCTTTCAATTCTCATATTGTTCAAAACTCCATGATCTTTTCTGCTCAAAGTATCTGCCACCTTGTTTGCCTTCCCCGGGTGGTAGTGTATCGTGCAATCATAATCCTTGAGTAATTCAATCCATATCCTTTGCCTCATATTGAGTTCTTTTTGTGAGAAAATATACTTTAAACTCTTATGATCAGTATAAATCTCACATTTTTCACCATAGAGGTAGTGCCTCCATATCTTCAAAGCAAAGATCACAACTGCTAACCCGAGATCATGAGTAGGATAGTTTTGTTCATGAATTTTCAACTGTCATGATGCATAGGCAATAACTATATCATTCTGCATAAGGACACAACCAAGTCCTTTCTTCGATGCATCACTATAAATAATGAACCCATCATTCCCTGATGGTAGAGTCAATATAGGAGCATTGAATAATCTTCTCTTCAGTTCTTCGAAACATTCTTCACACTCTTTTGTCCAAACAAATTTAACCCCTTTACGTGTGAGCTTCGTTGATGGGTTATCCAATCAAACAAAATTCTGGACGAAATGTCGATAATAACCTACCAAACCAATAAAACTACATACCTCAGTTATACTCGTAGGTACTGACCATTCTTGGATTGCCCTGGTCTTATAAGGATTAACAGATATTCCATCTTTAGAGACAATATGGCCAAGAAAAGAAATCTCCTGAATCCAGAATTCACACTTGCTAAACTTCCCATATAATTCATGCCTTCTCAGAGTCTTCAAGATAATACGCAAGTGATTTTCATGATCTTCGTAGCTTTTGGAGTATACCAAGATATCATCAATAAATACCACCACAAATTCATCGAGATACTCCTTGAAAACTCTATTCATCAGATCCATGAATACAGAGGGTACATTAGTCAATCCAAAAGGCATTACAGTAAACTCGTAATGCCCGTACCTGGTTCGAAATGTTGTCTTCAGAATGTCTTCCTTCTTCACACACAACTAATGGTATCCAGATCGAAGGTCGATCTTTGAAAAGTATTGAGCTCCATGCAGTTGGTCAAATAAATCATCAATGCGAGGTAGGGGATACTTGTTCTTTATTGTTATAGCATAGATCTCCCTGTAGTTGATACATAACCTCATAGATCCATCTTTCTTTTTAACAAAAAGAACAGGGGCTCCCCATGGAAAAACACTAGGGCGAATAAATCCCTTATTACTCAATTCCTCTAGTTGTTTCTTTAGTTCAACTAATTCTACAGTGGCCATTCTATAAGGGGTCTTCGATATAGGCCTTGATCCAGGAATTAAATCAATGGAAAACTCAACTTCTCATTCTGGAGGATGTCCAGGTAAATATTTCGGAAATACATCTATATATTCTTTCACAACAGGTACATACTCTATTTGAAAATTCCTTTCCTCACCCATAGTTATTTCATTCTCTTCCTCCCCAATAATCAAATTTAGTTGAGCTACTGGGGGTGGATCTAGATAAGAATTAGGTGGTGACGATTCTGCTCTAAAGATAAGGTGTTCCTTATCATCATCATCAAGAATCGTAACCTCTTTCTTATTATAATAAATCTTCGCATCATAGTCCGAAATCCAGTCCATACCGAGGATTATATCAAACTCAATCATAGGTATGACGATGAGATCAGCAGATAAAGAACATTTATGTGCTCTAATGGGGACTGATTCACAAAACTTTGTTGCACTGATACTTCCCTTATGAGTTTTAACTGAAAACTCCCTTGTTAAATCAAATTGGAAATATCTAATTTTCTTAGCAAACTGGGAAGATATGAAACAATGCGATGATCCAGAATCAAATAATGCATTTTCTAAACTTGAGGAAACCATTAAATTACCTACCACCACGTCTTCCGGAGCTTCTACCTCACCAGTAGTGATAGAATAAGCTTGTCCTTGATCCCTTGGCCTTTTATAAGGTAATTTCTCTTGACACTTAGGACATTCATTTTCATAATGTCCCATCTCCCTGCAATTTTAGCACTGAACACTGGTAGCTTCCTTCTCCCCCTTGCAATCACGAGCTTGGTGGCCTTTTTCACCACACTTGTAACAGACTCATGTTCCCTTCAAGAAAGTACTGGGGTGTTTCTTACCACATTTACCACAGGATGGATATTCAACCTTTACCTTCTTCCCCTTATTTCCATTCCCAGATTGATCAGCAGGTCTCTTCTTCTCTTGCTTTGCTTTAAAGTCATAAGACTTAGAGAATTCCTTTTTGGTCTTGATAGCACATGAGACAATGTCTTCGTACGATGAAAAGGATTGTGAGACTAATGCTCGACGGAGAAATGGTTTTAACCCATCAAAGAAACGATCAATATTACTTCTTGGGTTATGTATATAATCTCCAGCATACCTTGCTAAACTTGTAAAGTTAGCCTCATACTTTGCGACATTCTCATCCTCCTTTTGTCTCAGACTCAGAAATTGCCTTTCCATATCTGCTCGATGGTCGCGAGGAAAGTATTTTTCTAAAAACAAATATTTGAACTCCCTCCATTCCGTATTTGATAATTCATCATCTTACTTAGTGTTTTGAATCAATGACCACCACTGATCATCATCTCCAGTAAGTCGGTAAACTGCCATGATAACTTTTTCCCTTCCACTACTCCCCAAAGCCTGAAATATTTTCTCTAGGGAATTTATCCACTGCTCATCTACTAAGGGATTTGTATTCCCATTGAACTTTGGTGGTTGTTTCCCCATGAATCGATCTAACATTGATCATCCATGCTTCGGATCAGGGTGCTCCATACGGGTAAGGTTATTATTCATAACCTGAGTGAGTTGTCCCAATATGGTGATTAGCTGATCGGCACCAGTTGCATCACCAGCTCCACTATAATTATCTTGAGCAGGAGGGAAATCCCTACATGGAGTGCGTGCATTGATACAGTTTCCATTTCTTCCACTAGGTGCCATTTCTAAACAATGGCATAAACTAGATCAGTTTATGAATCAAAATACATAATTCCATACTTATAAAATACTTAACATAAATTGAACTATTTATGGATATAATCCATAATCATAAAAATGTTTTCTTTGAGGAAGTATATACTCATAAACCCTTCATAATGATTTGTAAAGAAAATGAGAGTTATCCTAAGCATATCCCCTGGGAGTGTCGTAACCAAGAGTGCAGCAAGGCCCATTGTCGTGCACCGTTCCTCGTTCGAGTCTAGCTCAAAGTGGTGTTTTCAGGTTTTACCCCTAGGTACATCTGTTCCAGAGCCTCCTCTACCTGCTCGTATCCAGACAAGGATGTATTGCTCGGAAAACTCACAAAATCTCTACAATACCAAAATTCTAGGAGGTTCTTCTATACTAATCCTCAAAGTTTATCTTAGGTCTACGTGCTCTAATCAGAGTTTGTCTAAATCTAGCTTCCAAGGTTTGTACTAAAATTTCTCTGATACCAACTATAATTCCCCGACCCCATTTACCTAGAGTCGGTGCATTATTACATAACATTGGCGTGATCACAAGAAGGATCAAATCTCGAAAGACCGATTAGTTTAATAGCCTTGGAAACACTAGATATATTCATAAGTCTTACATTACATAATAAAAATGAAAACTACAACAACATCTTTTCTTCATATTCCACACTCATATACCCACATACTATCCTTGCAGGTCATTCATAATTTACTTCTTCATACCTTGGGAAAAATAAAACATAGAAAAGGGGTGAGCTCAAATGCCCAGTAAGGACAACAATATAGCGGAAACTTTCATAAATAAGAATAAACATTTAAGGCAATGTATAACTAAAACAAAGGCCTTTTAAACTTGAACTTAAACATAGTATGGAAAAAATAAAATTAAATAAATCCATTTACTTATTCACATGTATATTCTACTAATCGAATAATCACATGCAATATCAATAACCACTTTCATAATGATGGAATGCATAATGTCATACTATCATAACCACATAGCCAAGGCCTCATGCCAAGAATACAAATAAGATTTTGTCAAGGCCTTGTGCCAAGACACTAGTTTGTCTCATGAGACCTACCGATGCATCGAGGAGCTATAGCGGGCTCCACCCGTCACATATTAAGTCCAATGCATTCCCATATGAAAAGGTTTAAACATAACATAAACATTCGTATTAAAACTAGCATACTAAATGTCAATACTTTCACCATAAACTATAAATGGTATAAAAATAGCACATCCACAGTCAAACATATCACAAAACCTTCAATACAATATAGAAGTTTTGTATCATAATAAATCAAATTCAAATAAGCATAAAATCCATCAAAGGATGTTGACATAGATGAAATCAAAACTCTTTTTAGAGAAATATATCTTTCTATTTTGAAATCATTTAAGAGTCATATATTTATAAAATATAACATTTACTTTTAAAATATTATAATAAGCTTGTAAGGGAAGATTCGACGATTTTATAATGGCATAAAATAGCCACACTCGCCGTATAAGTTAAAAAAAACATTCTTACCTTAATTATGTCAAAAAGGTTAAAAACACCTTGTTTGGAAAACGACGGAAAGATTCCTTTATAAAACTCTTATAAAGAGTCAAAAAAGGGTATAAATGACTTTAACCCATATTCATTTAAATAGTAAAAACGTTTTGAAATACATTTTTAAGAAACATGGATGTGGATGATAAAGAGGTCCTAGTAGATTATTACGTATAAACAACCTCGGATAATGAAGAGATTGTGAAATAACCCTTACCTTGTACTTTTCATTGGTTGGGGGTAGGTTAACCTACTGTATAATAGTGAAATAATTGTTATTAAAGTATACAATAATCATATACATTCATATGATATCATATATGATCTTTTAACATTGCTTTGTTAATAATATCTTAGTATTATCGTCGTTTCAGGTGTTAACTTACTCGTTTTCTTTTATATGTTTTGTTACATAAGCCATGTTTGTCATGGATAGGTTGTATATTATTCATATCCATAATGATATCAATTCCTTAAACATTATTTTTAAATAATCAAATGATAATTATACTTGAATGGATACGATGGAGAATGAATCTCATCGCGTTCGTGGAGACGGTAGTCCGTACGTACACACGAGCGACAATATCATTATTTTGATATTAAAATAATATATAAATGGATGGTATACCATATATACATAATCATTAACATGTTATATTTATTATTTACATGAGTTACACATCATTATTATACCCATCCAAATAATAATATATTGAATAATAATTACACCACGATGTGGAGACGGTAAGCCGTACGTACGCACGTATGGTGACATGTTATTCAAAGGGTGGATAGAATACTGAATATGGTTGTACCATATTTATAATAACATCACAGTATATATAAGATACTTTAGTTATTATTTTATAATGGTAATAACAAAAAAGAAGAAGTGGAAGAAGAAAGGAACTTGAAAAGGGGTGGTGAAAACATTACCTCTTCTTCGAGTTCTTCCTTTTGATTTGATCAAAAGGGATCCTTAGGTTGGCTTTATAATAAAACTAAGGACTCTAGGTTGTATTGAAGGAATTTTGGAGAGTATTTGGGCAGATTTTGGCCGAACCAAAAGGCTTTGAAGGTATGAAGAAATGAGAAGGAGGAGTGCCCTTTTATAAGAGGGGTGAGGGGCACCTTTAGAAAAGCTAGAAATATTAATTTATAATAAATTCATATTCGGTTTCTAATGGCTCCAAAGTGGATTATTTAAATGTCAAGGTGGGTATGGGTCGAAAACCACTCAACCAATAGAATTTAGACAGGTTTGGGTACTTATATTAACCTTATCTTTAAGTATTAACTCTAAGTTAATTAGTTTCACTTTTACAATGTCTCTTTGTATTTTTATATTATATGGTTAATAAACTTACCATATACATCCAAGAGACCCCCAAGTGGTTCATTAATGATACACATATCATTATATAAGTCTCTTGGCCGAACCTTATATTTTTATGAATTTAATATAAATTAATAATATAATATTTCTTTTAAAAACTCTTTTATGTCAATTTTGACACTATTCAATAATTGATTTTTTTAAAACTCATAACAGAATGATTACTTCGAAAAAAGTTAATTAAATCAATAATAACATGTCATATTAACCTAGAAAATTATTTTATTTCATAAAAAGTCTCAAATTATATTTATTTGGGTATTTATAATATCAATTATTGTAATTTTTCATTAATTAGGTAATTACTGCATCATCATTGTGTCATAAATAAATTTAATTATTTAATGTCTAAAAATTATAAATAAAATATCATTATGTAGGAAATTTTTTTAGATTTCTAATTAATATTTATAGTCGAACATCCAACTTATATAACCCTATGTAAAAATTGTTTTTCTAAAATATATATGCTTATGTCATTTTTGTACTTATTTTAACTTAATTAAAATAAAGTGTCCCTATCACCTACAAGTAGCTCCATGGGGTCCCAAAATCGGCCAAATATGCCCATGGTCGTACATGTGTCCAAAAATAAGGTTAGGACACGTTTATGGTAATTTAGTAT
Organism: Viscum album; assembly: GCA_963277665.1. NCBI lineage: Eukaryota > Viridiplantae > Streptophyta > Magnoliopsida > Santalales > Viscaceae > Viscum > Viscum album. Next base: position 1,424,642,334 of record OY728161.1, read on the forward strand.
TATTATAATATTATTTTTTAACCCTTATTTACTGAATTTACCCTTAACTATGGTAAATAAAATATTTACCGCAGTAATTATTCAAAATGTCTAAAAATAAAAGTTACCTATTTACACAATTTGAACATCATGATTCCAAATAAAGAATCCATTTTTCCAAATTAAAAACACAGAAGTGGCAGAAATTAATTTAAAATTAATTCCCGCTGTCAAAACAAAAAGCGTGTTTTTAAGATATAATAACTATCAAAAGATTGATACTTGTTTATGTTTGGTTTAATTGTGAAATTATGTCCAATGACCAACATTGTATTAAATGGAAAAAATATATTCTAAATATACTTTAAAACCACTCAAATTCATAATTTATCACTATTAATTATTTTGATTAAAAAAGTTGTTTTTAATTAAAATTTAGTAATTTTCACTATTCATCAAAATATTAAAGTTATCCAAAAAGTACCAAAATTTAACCTTAGGCTAAATTCGATATTCTGAATCCAAAAATGATGTCCATTTTGAAATATAAAATATATATAATTTCAAAAAGTAGGTATTACTATTCATAACGGCTCGTTTGATTGGTTATGGTGTGTTAGAACTCGGTGTTACGTACAACACACGCTATCACATAATCCAAAGAGAAGCTTACCGTAGAAGCTTGGTTTGTTACATAACATATAATTCCCATGTAATAATTTTGTTGGAATAACTTGTTTTAGTCATGAGGAAGTTAGCTAACAAATAACAAAATATGTTTTTCAAACAAACTACTATGTGTGGTATCACAATGGGGAGAAATTCAATCTCAAAAATCTCATGATCCAAATGAGAGGACTAGATTGTAGAATTTTTTAGATGATTATTTTCCATTTATTCTTAATCACAATAAGGAAAGGATATTGACCCAATAAGACTTCTATATTATCACAAATGATACATGTAAAGAAAATAATGATGATGAAAGGGTGAAAAAATTGAATGATTTTTCTACGACTCTAGTATATTAGAAATGTGGTAAAATGAAGAAGCTGTAATTTTTAATCTAACTATTTCATAGGAAAATAATGTATGGGATTTATAATAATGTAATTAATTATATTCTTACCTTTTTGAATTAATTTATTCCATATGATGAATATATTCAATAAAACCATTATATGGCATGGAAGTTAGTTGAGGAACTTGGATTTTCAAAAAACAAAATTCATGTTTTCCCAAAATATTGTAGCTTATTCAGAGAGGAAACTATTAAATGAAATGATTATATAAAACATGGGACATCCCAATGGAATCCAAAAGCTGATGAAACACTATCCCATGTTCCACAAAATGTAATGTGGAACTTTCCATTGATCCCTAGAATCTATAATATTTTTATGTTTGATGAAATATCAATAAAAATGTGATGGAATGATACTGAGAGAAATAAGAATAATGACGAGTTGGTTTTCCCTATTGATGGATTTTCATCGAAGATATTTGATGCTTGATATCCTGATTTCATAGCCAACATGCATAATGTGAGGCTGAGTTTTTCATGTGATGGTTTTAATCTATTTGAGTTGATGCTTACTTTGCATAACACATAGTCAATTTTTATACACATTTATAACCTTCTTCCATGGATGTGTATGAAAAATCCTTTCACTTTCATGAGTATACTAATATCTAGACCTTCTGATCTGAACAATGATATAGATGTATACATAAAAACTTTAATAAAAGAGTTGAAAAATCTTTGGAATGTGGGTGTGCACACATATGATGCATGCTCGAAAGACATATTTCAGATGTGTGATGCACTTATGTGGATGATCAATGATTTTCATTCTTAAGAAATTATGTCTGGATGGACCATTAAGGGAAAACTATCATGTCCTATTTGTACGAATAATACAGGATCTATAATATTGAAACATCATCATAGTTTACATTTTATAGGACATCATATATTATTGAAAATGGACCATCTATATAGGATTAATCTTTGAAGATTTGAAAATACCATGGGGATCGATAATCTACCTTAGAGTATGTCTATAATTGTTGTGCTTAATGAATTTCAAGATTTCAGTTTCTTGTTTGGGAAGGGTTAGATGAAATCTAGAAAGAGGAAGAATGTTTCCACTGAAACCTATTACAATTGGAAGAAGATAAGTATCTTCATTGATTTTTTTTATTGGTCAACAAATTTGTTACATAATTTATTAGATGTAATGAAAATTGAAAAGAATATATGTGAAATTGTTCTTTCAATTATTCTAAATATCAAGGGAAATATAAAGGATGATTTAAAATATCAGCATGAATTGCTGGATTAAGGCATCAGACCATAATTGTATCTTTTGTGTATTATTGAATATAAATGGAATATTCCATGTGCTTCTTATGTGATGAAACCTATAGAAAAAAATTAGTTTATGGAAGTACTAGATACTATTAATGTTCCTGATAGCTATTCGAGAAATATATCAAAACGGGTCAAAAAAAGATAGTTAAAGATGAAATATTTGAAGTCTCATGATTATCACATCCTTATTCATGATTTGATTACAATAAAAATCCATCATCTTCTTTCCAATAATGTATGTGTGTCAGCTATTTAGTTTCTCTATTTCTTTATTTATCTTTTTCCCAAGAATTTTTTAGAATATTTTTTGAAAAAAATGTTGGCATATGCACTATTAATTTTTTGTGTGTTCGAGAAAATATTTCCTCCATCATTTTTCACATTAATGATGCATCTAACCATCCATATTATAACCTGAATACTTCTTAGAGGGCCTATTGATTTTCTTTGGATGTATCCAACCAAAAGATACTCATTCATATTGAAGTCTTATGTCTAGAACAGAAATCATTATGAAGTTTTTATCATGAAAGGTTACTTGGATCAATAATGTATGGATTTCCATTCAATTCATTTTTCTAATATAAATATGAGATAGAATAGACCAATGAGAAATGAATAATAATAGTATGATAAAATTGAATCCAATTTTCCATCATTTCCCCAAACAAGGGTAATTCCTATATCATATACATTGACAACATTAAGCCTTGAAGAGTGGGAGATGGCACATCACACAATTGTGTTTAACTGTGATTTTTTTGACTAATACATAAATTAATTAAATTGAATATGTATATATTATGTAATATGATGTGATTTTACATATCTGTAAAACTATTTATATTTATTTCTACAAGAAACATAAAAAATGATAAATATAAAGCATAATTTTTATCTTTTAGAATGAAAAATGCTTTTCCTAGAAAATAGTTTTCTGATTGGTTGAAATTGAATTATAAATATTACTGTAATATATTAATAAAATCAATATCTAATTTAGTTTAATATTAAATTATATTTTAGGTATTATGTTTTCTAGCTTACATTGTCTCTGAGTAAATGAGATGTTTGGATTTTGGTTCTGATTCCATGGTTTGTGAATGAAAATCAATTGTGATCAATGGGTACTAATTTATTATAACTAAATGAGGAAAAAACATGAGAACACAACAAGTTGGTATTATGGTAACTTCTATAATAGACTGTTATTCTAGTACATCATATAGTAGAACTCAATTTGAAAATGTATCTTATTATAGAGTCATTGATAAAATACTAATTTTGGATTACTACTCTCATGGTTGAGTCAGTATGATGAAATTATAATGGTTTTATTCGATGATGAGGAATGAGATATTTATTGATGATTTTGGATTTTGAGTTGTTTAAATAACTCACACTCTTTATATCGATGAACCATATGTATTGACATCAATAAAGAAACAAGTTTTTTATAATAAATATCATCTTCGAACTCAATTTGGTTTCATTATTGAAGTAATCCAAAGACATATATTTGATGACGGTGATGAGGGAATTGACACCATCCCTACTCCCATTGACCCTAATACATTTATTACTTATGATGACTCCAATACTTCAATTTTCAGAGTTTATTATGAACCTAATGTCGTGATGAGATATATATAGAATCATCATCTATGTTCTCAGTTCTTTTGGTTTATCTCAACTTAGTTTGTTGAGGTTGGTGCTATACAAATTGATTTACTATTGATTACAAATATTTTGTATCCAACCCAACCTTAATGTGTATTTTCAATATTTACTAGTTGTGGTTTTCTTTGATTTTTATTTTCCAATATTGAATTGAACTGTATTCAAACCTACCAAACCAAAAAAAAACTGAAAAAATTAAATTGTAACAAAAAAAATGATGAATTTAATTGGAAATATTAAAATAATTGATCTGAAAATAAAAACCAGTGAAAATAATGACATAACAAAAAAATGAAAAAAATGACTAACCCAAAATATAAACCAAATGTCCTAAGACAAATAAAAATGTAGAAGTGACCTAATTAATTGAAAAAAATGAACCAAATGACCTAAGAAAAATAAAAATAGAAAAATTTCCTAATCAATTGACCAGAATTAACCTAATGACATAAAAAAAATTGAATTGGATCGAATTGAATATAGAAGAAAACTATATCATACCCATGATAAATACACTAATTTGATTGTATTGTTTTTTATATGAAATGTATTATGTTTTTATATTCTTCCCACTGGATATAAATGTTTTTATATATCACTAAATATCCTGTATTTTCTTTGAAAAGTGGTATTCTTTAATTAAGTCATGTCTCATATTCTTTTTTGTTTGGGTTAAAAATTAGTTATGAATTTATAATTAATTCCATATTTATTTTCAAATACAGGAAATGAAAAAAAATTGAGGCGATATGAAGAAAAAGGATGATAGAAAAAAATCACAGAATGAGTTATATGGGAATCCCTCCTTTTATGCCTGTTGTGAGTATTTTATTTAAAAAATATATATTAATAACATATAATGTCATGAAATTAATTTTTTTTAACTTTTAATTAGGATCCACCACCCAGAAACTAGTTATTCTCCAACCAGCCTAGTGATTCGAGATCTCAAACTGATGATACGAGGGGGGTGGTACTAGAGTTAGTCACTCTAGTCAGCATACCTGATCACACCCCTCCCCCCCTGACGTAACATCTACCACACCTTCTAATCCCACAATGTCGTTATAAACACCCGAGATATTTAGGATGCCCATGATTTCACCACCTTTTGTATCTACACCTCCTCACATATATTTACTGTATCTAATGTTGATTCATAATCATCTATATCATGCATTTGAACAACTATATATGTCATATTATTTTCCTTCTACTTCCTTCTCCCTATGATTATACATTCCTTCTTCATTGAATCATTCTCCAACACACTCTGATCCTATGAAGCATACACTGGGACCCACTCCATCTGTACAAGTTGATTTTCCTTTAGTCCCTGAGGATCCAGCGATGCCCACTAATCATGCTACCTCATGAATATTTAAAGAACTATTGTAATTTTTTACCACAATTTATTTTCATTATAATATGTATTGATATAATATTTGTTTTTCTTCTTTAACAGATGGATATTCCAATAAGAGGATTGGGAATACATGAATGCATGTGGTGTAGAACTACCACACATAATTGATGGTGGAGTACAATGAATACAACTGAATAATTGAAAAATCACGACAAGAATGTGTGAGTTTTTTGGAAATGCTTTCCAAATAATTTGACATCATTCCCATACATCCACTCTCCTATAGACACATTCAAAATGAAGAAAAGGATAACATTTGGGAACAAATATGTTTAAAAAAATTCATTGGATTTTATATTATATTATTATTGTATTTATAGGAATTAATATTTTGATTTCAGCTTTGTTTTAATTTTCCAGATGGTGAGGCTGTGAGGCCAACACAACTCATAGAACTATGTGATTTTTGGAGGGTCTATAAGCATAATTTGTATAGTGGATGTCCCGATAGAGTTGGAATGATTATAGAGGCCACACCTATCATGGATGACTGTCCAGTAGAATATTATCCGAAAATGATTACCCATTGGATGAGTACAAAGCTCAAGGTATTAATCAAATTTGAGGTTTATAAATGAAAATTACCATGATTTTCATTAATAAATTTTCTTTTACTATTTAAAATTATTTTTTTAGGAATCTGTTGAAATAAATAAAGACAATAAGATGCTACAAAATACCTCCAAACTTTGGGGTGGACTACGATGTCAAGCCCTGAGAGAAAATAGGTATGATGCTCAGTTATAATTTTTCTATAGGACTTTACCTTTATTTTATTTCCTCCATATTTCATTCCATTTGTAATTGAACTAGATAAATTATCACATATTATTTAGTTTATTATTGAAAGTATTTAGTGTGTACTGAAATTTTACGATTTGTATTTTTATGTTTGTGGGAATTTCATGAACCTATAAACCACTTATCATTTTATTAAATCTCAATTATTTTAATAGGAAAGGGCACTACAATACTGGAAAAACTTCCCTTTAAAATTTTTAGGGATATAATCATTCATACCTTATGGTATAAAACAAAAGTCATGAAAATATACTAACAGGTTATATAAATATTAATGTACAAAAATTAAATTTCAGAAGAGAAAGAGACTTAGTAATGAAAAGTGATAATACCTTAAATAGTGATATAGTAAATAAATTACATGATTTTTGAAACAACAATTAGGTTTATGAAAACATTATAATTTATAAAACTAAAAAAATTAATCAACTAAATATTTATAACTAAAACCTCTATCGAGATTAGTCAGTTTTAATCACACCATGTTATCTCATGACATTGATACCAAATTCTATGTGGTGTAGACTAATTAGAACAAAAAAATGGTCATATGTTATTATAAAGCAACAAATGTCACACTTGAATATATGATAATTTAAAAAATATATACTCAAAACACTATATATTTGATATATATAATTCCAAATTATATATAAATCACTTACCATGATAATAATTCTAGATAGACAGTACCCCTGGTATAGTAATACTCATCCCACACACTAAAAATCATTGAAATAATTTATAAATTAAATCAATATTCTATATAGCCCAACCCTTGAAAACATTATACATATCTTACTTATCTCATTATTTTTAAGTACTTATCTGGATTCTTATAATTATTTTTTTTGAAGAGGAACATGAACTTAACACTCATTTATATATTTAGAATTAAAAAATTAGAAAAAAACCATGAAAATATTTTTTTAGTCATGATTTGGATCATTGTAATTGAATGACGGGTAACAAAGAACAATAAGAACTTATGTGATAGAGAAAAAAAATTTAAATTGTATCATTAATTAAAAAAACTCAAGTAATACATTTAAAATCTCCAAATGATGATTTAGGTAATGTAATGTGTATTATTAAATCATACCAAAACATAATTCCTTTATGTTATAATCAGGATTAGAGTGTTGATAACCCAATCATGCACATTCCTTTTTCTTCTATTAATGCTTGTTCATCTTATCATTAATTATGGTTATCAAAAAACCATATTATTATTTATTACTATGATAACATAATAACTTATATATAAGTTATATCTTTTGAAAACCAATTCATTAATACTTAGTAATAATTGATCCACCATATGTGTTTATTTTCATATTAATTTAGAATTAATATCCATTTTATTTTAGTCATGAAATTAATTAATAGTAACAAATCTTCATTTATGGTATTCTACATTCAATTTCATTACAAAGGGTGGTTTTAAATATTGAAATAAATGAGCCTAGAGAAAAAATATTTTGATCGAGCAGAAAGAAAAAAAGATTGAAGTGTGGTAAATGAACCGACACAACAACAAATTGTAAGTTTTACATTATTGATTTAGAAATTAAATATACATTTTGTAAATTAATAATATATTTATATTTATAAAAATATGCTTTGTAAGCCCTATATTCCCAAGAAGATGCCAAATTTGGGCAAAACGATCACTCACCTCAAGTTTTGGGAGACGAGCACCATGACAGAGTACACTGTGGATCGGGGAAGAGTATTGTCCCAATTCAGGTGCCATTTATAGTAGTACTAAGTTGTAAAAAGCTAATTCATGGGTAGAACAGAATGAGGATAAAACAAAAAAGGTAAAAAGGGCCATACAGGTGGAATAATGAAATCAAAGGGAAAACATTGAATTTATGAAAGTGATGGAAGTTTTATGTTAATCACTTCCACCATAGACCACTGTAGATTGTGATTCATATATTTTAACGATGTGTATGATATATATTGGATCAGGTAGTAGTCCTAGTGGTAGTCAGAACGATGACATTCCTGGTGATGGTGATGGAGAGGATGTTGGTGAGGAAGAGGGTGAAGATGATGGTAAAGAAGAGGGAAAGGGTGAGGAAGAGGCCGATGACATGGCCATGGATGAGGATGATGCTGAGGATGATGGTGATGATAGTGATAATGATAATGGATAGATTGATCCTTTACATTTTGACTGATATTTATGACATTTGATGTTTTATGATTTAATCTGAATTACTATATGTGATGTTTTTTATGTTTTTTGTCACTGGTTAAATAAATCAATTGATTTGCCATGTTATAATTATTTTTTATTGTTTTTTGGATCTTTGATGATGATATGTTGGTTTCATTATAGGTTTTATTTGTTTAGAGGTTCTTTTTTTATTGTTTTCAGGTTCTATTGGTTGCATCGTATGTTCTATTTTTTTGTAGGTTCTATTTTTTTTGTTGGATGTAGTTTTTGTTTGTAGGTTCTGTTTTTTTCTAGTTATGTTTTTTATAGGTTCTATTTTCTATGTGCACGGTGGGGCTACTGTTGGCTATGGAATTACGGGGGTACATACCAATGGTTTTATAACCGTTTGTATATTATTTAACAAAAAATTCATAGTGAACGATTGGTTAAAATGAATTCCAGATCTCTTTATACCAACGGTTCACTAAGAACTCTCGGTATAGGCCTTTCCAAACAACACTATAACCAACAGTTTGGTGAGTGTGTTACTTAATCATATCATAAAGCATAATAAAATGAAGAATCATAATGTTTACAAATAAAATATATATTCAAGGTTTTTTTTTGAGGTCATAAATTAATAAAGAAACATAGGCCATGGATATATATCTTTAGTGAAGAAAAAATCATAAGAAATTGGTGAATAAGTAAGTATAGAAATTAAACTCTTATGCAATGTTTTTTAAGAAATGGGAAAAGTTCCTTTAAAGAATTTAAGAACATTGTGTTTTAATTAAAACCATAGTTGAAATAGAATAGTTTTCCCTAAAATATTATTTTTTTGGAAATCATGAATGTGAAAATACTTTTAAAGAGTGATACATGAAAGGGAATAAGGAATTGAAAAACTCCCTTCAACTTGGTTTGTTTTAAAGGAAATATTATGAAGGGAACTTAAAAAACTTGAATATACCTAGAAAATAATGATAATATAAACTAGGTATATATGTAAGGAACATATATACAGAACATAGAATAGGTAATTGTGAATAATATAGAGAAAAAGAGTTTTAAACATAGATAAATCTTAATATAAAAGAAAAAGAGGGTGGTTTGGGAGACCCCTAACCTCATTCCTGACTTGACTTAGAATGTGAATCTATACTACTTAATGATAAAATTATGTTCATTAAATACTATATTCATAACCTTATTTATATTTATTTCATTTATTATCATTATTTTAAATACATTTATAATCATTTTATTAAATCATGATGTTCATCCTATCATCCTACGGAAGATTGTTTCATGGTTCCAAGGTCACATCAATTTATCAGTAATGATGGAAGTTATTTTCAAATGATTCCATAAATGTAATGGTATAGACTTAATGTATTCAAAAAGTTTAAATTCCTATAAATATTAAATATTATTCCTATATAATAATGGTTTATAGAGTATAAATGTCATCATTTAATGGTTAGTTTATTTAGGTAGGTTTTCACACCATGATGATCTTAATTGGTTTTATTTAATATTTATTTTTATTTAGCCATTAATAGATATGAAAAAATAGAATATACTTATTAGGATATTATTTGGTTATAAATTTATTATTATATCAATCCATGAATGTAGGGATGAAACATGAATTACATCATCCATGGAGGTAGTGAACTGAACATAATATGGGAGGAATTTTCCATTTTGGTATAAATTATAGGAATTTAATTGATTTTTATTTGATTAATATAATAAAATTTAAGTATAATTATGATACATATTGTGTAACGCCCCGAGCCTAGTTACCCAGAGTCGGTGCATTATTACATAACATTGGCATGATCATGAGAAAGATCAAGTCTCGAAAGACCGATTAGTTTAGTAGCCTTGGAATAACTAGATACATCCATAAATTTTTACATTACATCATAAAAAAAACATCTTGTCTTCATATCCCCTCATACTATCCCTGCAAGTCATTCATAAATTACTTCTTCATAATCTTGAAAAAAAAATAAAACATTGAAAGGGGTGAGCTCGGATGCTTAGTAAGGATAACATTATAGCAGAAGCTTTCATAAATAAGCATAAACACTTAAGGCAATTTATAACTAAAACAAAAGCCTTTGAAACTTGAACTTCAGCATAAAATGGAAAAGGTAAAATGAAATAATGCCATTTACTTACTCACATGGATATTCTACTAGTCGAATGATCACATGCAATATCAATAACCACTTTCATAATGATGGAATGCATAATGCCAGACTATCATAACCACATAGCCAAGGCCTCGTGCCAAGACTACAAATAAGATTTTGCCAAGGCCTTGTGCCAAGACACTAGTTTGTCTCATTAGACCTACCGATGCATCGAGGAGCTATAGAGGGCTCCACCCGTCACTTATTAAGTCCAATTCATTCCTCATATGAACAGGTTTAAGCATAAAATAAACATTCGTATTAAAACTAGCATACGAAATGTCAATACTTTAACCACAAACCATGAATGGTATAAAAATAGAACATCCACAGTAAAATATAACTCATTTGATACAATATGGAAGATTGTATTGTATCACATTAACCTCAATCATGAATAATGAAGGATGTTGACATAGATGAAAATAATCATCAAAACTATTTGAGAGAAATATCCCCCTTTTCTTGAAAACATTTAAAAGTCACACTATTTGTCAAGAAGCCATTTAAAAATAGATTTTTGAATCAAAGTGTCCCATACCACTTTGAAACCTTTTAAAAGGATTTTTAATTTCTAAACTTTAATGTCCATATAAATAAATCCTTAAAACCATTTTTAAAACATGGTCATTATTGAGAAAGATTTAGATGAATAAGTCTTTAAAACATTTAAAAATGGTATTTTAGTTAGAGATTCTAACCAAAAGAGAGACACTTGAATGAAAATAATTGAGGTAATCAAAACTTTGTAATATCATGAGAATAAAGGGAATTCATGATATACTATGTCAAAGTACATTATATACACCACATAAAAGTGATTTGGTGTATATCAACAAAGAAGTCTCAATGGAATGTAAGTTGAGATGAAATCTCTCATAAAGGCCATATCCTTAGGTTAAGGATAAATCAACAACACAATTATGTGTGAAAAATATAAATACACTAAATATGATTGGATATTCAGTGTAAAACAATCAAAGTATATTCACACATATTCCTGTAAAAACAACACCAACGAATTGGATGTTTAACTCAACAAATGGTGAAAGAGTTAAAATTACTCTTATCAAATTCATATCAATGACTTGAGAATTTTCAATGGAGTGATTATGTGTATCAAAAGTATATCCATAGGAAGGGCAGTGGAAATTATGACATAAACAAATGAATAGTGATTCCACACATAATCTTGGGGTAATATAATCAATGAAATATGCGTAAAGCCAAATGAGTGGAAATTGAAATCTAAAATTCCCTTATTGATTAGGTAACTTAAGAAACAAACACCCATGAAAGAAAGATCATACCATGATGATGTAAATACCCATAAAATAAAGTATATTACACAATGAATACAATCATGGGTAGTACACATACACCACATGCAATAATTAAGTGGTGATCAATGGAATTCTCACGGAATTAAAAGTGAGACAAGAAACCCCTTACCACGTTAATCAACTGAGTCGCATGGCCAAAAGTTAATAACCACCAAATGATTTACAGAATAACATGAATATAAAGTGAATCATGATAATATATATCAAATGGAAGTACACAATACACCACTTTCAATAATTTAGTAGCGAACAATGGAAATCTCACGGAATTGAAAGTGAGATAAGAGAATCCCTTACTTTGTACTTTTTCCTTGGTCGATGGTAGGTTTACCTCTTGTATAATGGTTAAATAATTGTTATTGAATAATAAAATAATCAGTTACTTTAATATGATATCATATATGATCTTTTAACATTGATTTGTTAATAATATCTTAGAATTATCGTCATTTCAGGTGTTAACGGGTTCATTTTACTTTACATTCTTTGTTATGTGAGCCATATTCGTTATTAATGGGATGTATATTATTCATATCCATAATGGTATCAAGTCCTTAAAAATCATTTTTAAATCATCAAATGATAATTATACTTGAATGGATACGATGGAGAATGAATCTCATCGCGTTCGTGGAGACGGTAGTCCGTACGTACGCACGAATGCTACTTCCATTTAATTTTTATTTTAAAAGAATCGAATCCAAATGATACATAGGTATATTACTATTCCAGTAAAATATAATATTTTATATATGTTACTTAAGTTCATTAACACCATCCTTTATACGTTCCATGTGTGGTATGAACGAGTCATATCATTTTAAGGGGGCGGTAGTCCGCACTTCCTCAAATGAAATTATCGTATGTATATACAACATGAAACGAATAATTGTATGAAATAAAATGGAATTACAGAAGCTTATATATAAAATATATATAATCAATATCATATTTAATTACAGTGCCATCCTAATGGCCACCATGAGAGGCGGTAAGATGTATTTGAACAATCATCGTTTCGTGAGGCGTTAGTTTTCCATCCACAGAAACATTATGTTCATCATCCATTAGATGGAGTTGTGTGAATGTGTAGTTTGAATCCTTCTTATAACAACATCCTAGTATATTGTGGATACTGGTGTTGTTACAAAAGAAAGGAAATAAAAAGAGTTTGGGGGTTGGAGAAGCAAAATAATTGAAAATAATTTAAGAGAAAATGTTACCTTTAATTTAGGTAACTCACTTTGGTTGGAACCAAAGGACTTCTTGAAATGCTTTCTGCCTAAGGGGAAGCTTCAAGGAGGAGGAGAGGGATGTGGGGAGCTTAGTTGGGCAGAGTTTGGACGAGCCAAGTGGCTTGAGAGGTGTTAGGAATGAGTAGAAGTGGTCTCCTTTTATAAGGGAGAGGAGGGGCTCTTTAGGAAAGAGTGAAAGTATTACTTTATAATATAATTATATTCGGTTTATAATGGTCCAAAAATCATTGAGGTCGAAGATAAGATGACTCCTATTCTAAATAACATCAACCAATAAGAATTGGACAGGTTTTAGATAATATTTTAATCATTATAATCTTATTTATTTAAATGATTTATTAATGAGGTAAACATTGCATCATTATTGTGTCATTAATAATTTAAATTATTTGATGTCTAAAAATTATAAATAAAATATAATTATGTAGGAAATCTTTTTAGCTTTCTAATGAATATTTATAATCGAAAATCCAACATTTATAACCCTATGTAAAAATTGTTATTTTAAAAGATGTAAGCTTATGCCATTTTTGTATTCATTTTAACTTAATTAAAATAAAGTGTCATTATCACTTACAAGTGGATCAATGGGGTCCCAAAATTGACCCAAAGATGACCATGGTCGACCATGTATCAACCAATAGGTTTAAGACACGTTTTAGGGTAATTTAGTATTATTATAATATTATTTTTTTAACCCTTATTTACCGGATTTACCCTTAACCATGGTAAATAAAATATTTACCGCAGTAAATATTCAAAATGTCTAAAAATAAAAGTTACCTATTTACACAATTTGAAAATCCTGATTCCAAATATGTAATCCATTTTCCTAAATTCAAAACACAGAAGTGTCAGAAATTAATTTAAAATTAATTCCCGCTGTCAAAACAAAAAGCGTGTTTTTAAGAGATAATAACTATCAAAAGATTGACACTTGTTTATGTTCGGTTTAATTGTAAAATTATGTCCAATGAACAACATTATATTAAATGGTAAAAATATATTCTAAATATACTTTAAAACCACTCAAATTCATAATTTATCACTATTAATTATTTTGATTAAAAAAGTTGTTTTTAATTAAAATTTAGTAATTTTCACAATTCATCAAAATATGAAAGTTATCCGAAAAGTACCAAAATTTCACCTTAGGCTAAATTCGATATTCCGAATCCAAAAATGAAGTCCATTTCAAAATATAAAATATATATAATTTCAAAATTTAGGTATTACTATTCATAACGGCTAGTTTGATCGGTTGTGGTGTGTGTTAAAACTCGACGTTGCGTACAACACACGCTACTGTTTTATTCAAAGGAAAGCGTACCGTGGAAGCTTGGGATGTTTCGTTATAAATTTTTTGATGTATCCATTTAGTCAAAAAGTTTAAAATATTGTATTTAAAAAGGTTTCACTATCAAAAGTTGATAAAAGTGCAATACTGAAAATGAATCTGTTCTTGCATTATGACTAAGAAACTCATAATATGGATTCTAAAATTATAAGGATTATATAAAGTTAAAAATGTAGTTAATGCTATTAATGACCTCTTTTAATGGATTTTTTTTGGTAAGTCATGGTGGAATTGAACTCGGTGTTGCGTGTAGTGCAAGTTATTGAATTATTTTGAAGAAATAACACACTATGAAATCTTGGGGTGTTACATTCTCCCCTCCTTCAATAAATTGCGTCCTCGCAATTTGAAATTGTTCTTCGAAAATAAAAGGTTGAAAATAGAAAATATATTTGTGGGAAAAACCACATCAGAAATTGGTTTACTAAAATATAGTCTTAATATGAGGAAAATAGAAATGAAAGGGTCACCACCAAATTATGATCTTGATTAGGAGAACATTGGTGGCAATTAGAGATATATAATCGGAGGAAAAACGTAAATATTTATAGGTAGTGATTGAGGTCATCAATCACAAATAAGTGTATAATTGAGGTCCTTAAACTCATCAATCTATGATGATTTGAAGTAACATCGATTCAACAAAATATAGGGTATTGGGATAACACATTTTTGACGTTTCAAAATATCTTAGTTGAAATCCCACATCGAAAAATGAATTATCGAGGACTCTATTTAAAATAAAAAGTCGAAAGTATGAAGATTACCGAAAATAACACATACTAGGGTTCCATGTAGGAAAATATGGATATGGAGGAGAAATCTAACCATCAATTATCTGATGGAGAGTGGTAGAGAACATGGCTATGAAAAGGCCAACAATCCCAAAGCCATAAATTAGTGATGATTTAAGGTACCATCTAGGACAACATTTTTTTTAAAGTTACATTACATAAGGAAGAGGAATTCATTTATGATATTGACTAAGAACATTATGAGATATACTTAAATTTTAAGTACATTTTCATTCTTTAATAAATTTCCACCACTAACTCAATTTTTTTTAAATAATGAGTATTCAAGAAGACTTGGTCACACTGGAAGAGCTAGAATAAACTTCTATAGAATCACATGATCCATGCAGGATAAACCATATATTTACATTGTCTTTGATGATTAATCAAAACCAAAATGGTTAGTGAATGATCTAATGATCCCCCAAAAGGATATTCATTGAGATAAATATGCACTAATCTTAATTTCTAAAATTAAACCAACAATACCCCAAAGTTAAATAGATACCATTCAATAACCAATTGTCCTTAAAATCCTTTAATATAATCCAAACTAATATTGAAACCCAAAACATAGAAGAATTTGATTATGTAGTCTCCCATGTTACATTGTATCTCCAAATGACATCAAATACTCTTAAAGTCACATACTTAAAAGTAATTAACATCATCACATATTCTCTGTTATAGGTTAATCATTTCCATAAATAACCCAAATCACTATAAATCAACAATAAAAATGTAGATAAAAATCCACCATTACTCTACAAATGAAACCTCATTGTATTCTATTTTCCTTGGGCATATAGTGTTCCTAACAAAACGAACATCTTCCAAAATGACATTTATCACTTAATCACCAAATCATTTTCCTATACCAAGGGTATTCATTTGATAAGACATAAGAACCCAAATCATCTTATTATTGATCAATAAAATCATTTAACAAAAAAAATAGTCACACTAACCAGGGACTTCACGTAGTCTAGTGGTAGGCGATAAATCCCAATCGCACTTTGGTTGTGGGTTCGATTCCCACAGCTTTGTCCGACGCGACGGGTTGTCACACGGTCTACGTGTTGTCCTTTTTCAAAAACTATATTCTATAATATTACCAAAATGAGATAAATTTTTCAAAATAACATAATTTAACCACAAATGTTATATCATACTTTGCATTTTCATCCCAAATTATAATAACTTATCATTTTCTCAAACCCCAATGATCATATAAAACCAAATGGTTATTTATACCTATATCCACAAGAGAAGAGACAATTATTCCTCAAATATCATTCTCACATGGAAAACTGAGGGGTTACAAATACAAGAGAAAATTATTCCAAAGTAAACCCATCAACAAGGAGTGCTAATACTTTTTAAATTTTTCTCCAACCATTTATTTCCACATAGCTTCTTCTTTGAGCAAGAAAATATCCTATAAAATAGGACATTCACTCGGGTAATGGCCAGGTCCCCTACATTTACGGAAAATGACTGTAAATGGACTCTTGGGACCATTTTTATCTTCTTCCATAGTACTCTTCATTTTTCTTCGGCAATTATTCACTTTATGTCCTTCCTTCCCGCACGTAAAACATTTTGTTGTCCCATTGAGACACTTTCCTGGGTGTCTCTTTCCACAATTCCTGCATGATGAAAATTGAGGTTTCTTTTCTCCATGGTCTCCATTGCTGGAGATCTTATCATTTATCACCTTTCACTTCCTTATTGAGTCTGGGAGTTGGTTAATATATATGTTGTTGATCATATTTTTGGAAAACTGATTTGGCATAAAGACGATATCTTTTACGCCTATCAACATTCCATTTTGTTGCTCATTTCCACCACCTTTCCCACCTTGTACATCATTCTCAAAGTCACTATGACTTCCTTGGAATCCAGCCATTGACTAAAACCAGAAAGCATTGTGTGAGTAATAGTAGTCGTAAAATCATTTAGAGATTAAAATGTCACCATATTCTCAATTTGAAACATATTAGGATTAACCAAGGTCATTTACTCTCATCTTATGTATATATTACTTAAATCGGTTTGTAAAGAAAATGTAAATTATCCTAAGCATATCCCCCGGGAGTGTCGTAACCAAGAGTGCAGCAAGGCCCGTTGTCGTGCACCAGTTCCCGTTCGAGTCTAGCTCAAAGCGGTGTTTTCGGGTTTTACCCCTAGGTACATCTGTGCCAGAGCCGCCTCTACCT
This sequence comes from Viscum album, assembly GCA_963277665.1. NCBI lineage: Eukaryota > Viridiplantae > Streptophyta > Magnoliopsida > Santalales > Viscaceae > Viscum > Viscum album. The sequence continues at coordinate 1,424,659,940 of OY728161.1, forward strand.
GCTCGTATCCAGACAGGGATGTGTTGCTCGGAAAACTCACAAAATCTCTACAATACCAAAATTCTAGGAAGTTCTTTTATACTAATCCTCAAAGTTCATCTTAGGTCTACGTGCTCTAATCAGAGTTTATCTAAATCTAGCTACCAAGGTTTGTACTAAACTTCCTCTGATACCAACTGTAACGCCCCGAGCCTAGTTACCCAGAGTCGGTGCATTATTACATAACATTGGCATGATCAAGAGAAAGATCAAGTCTCGAAATACCGATTAGTTTAGTAGCCTTGGAATAACTAGATACATCCATAAATTTTTACATTACATCATAAAAAAAACATCTTGTCTTCATATCCCCTCATACTATCCCTGCAGGTCATTCATAAATTACTTCTTCATAATCCTGAAAAAAAAATAAAACATTGAAAGGGGTGAGCTCGGATGCTCAGTAAGGATAACATTATAGCAGAAGCTTTCATAAATAAGCATAAACACTTAAGGCAATTTATAACTAAAACAAAAGCCTTTGAAACTTGAACTTCAGCATAAAATGGCAAAGGTAAAATGAAATAATGCCATTTACTTACTCACATGGATATTCTACTAGTCGAATGATCACATGCAATATCAATAACCACTTTCATAATGATGGAATGCATAATGCCAGACTATCATAACCACATAGCCAAGGCCTCGTGCCAAGACTACAAATAAGATTTTTCCAAGGCCTTGTGCCAAGACACTAGTTTGTCTCATGAGACCTACCGATGCATCGAGGAGCTATAGCGGGCTCCACCCGTCACTTATTAAGTTCAATGCATTCCTCATATGAACAGTTTTAAGCATAAAATAAACATTCGTATTAAAACTAGCATACGAAATGTCAATACTTTAACCACAAACCATGAATGGTATAAAAATAGAACATCCACAGTCAAATATAACTCATTTGATACAATATGGAAGATTGTATTGTATCACATTAACCTCAATCATGAATAATGAAGGATGTTGACATAGATGAAAATAATCATCAAAACTATTTGAGAGAAATATCCCCCTTTTCTTGAAAACATTTAAAAGTCACACTATTTGTCAAGAAGCCATTTAAAAATAGATTTTTGAATCAAAGTGTCCCATACCACTTTGAAACCTTTTAAAAGGATTTTTAATTTCTAAACTTTAATGTCCATATAAATAAATCCTTAAAACCATTTTTAAAACATGGACATTAATGAGAAATATTTAGATGAATAAGTCTTTAAAACATTTAAAAATGGTATTTTAGTTAGAGATTCTAACCAAAAGAGAGACACTTGAATGAAAATAATTGAGGTAATCAAAACTTTTGTAATATCATGAGAATAAAGGTAATTCATGATATACTATGTCAAAGTACATTATATACACCACATAAAAGTGATTTGGTGTATATCAACAAAGAAGTCTCAATGGAATGTAAGTTGAGATGAAATCTCTCATAATGGACATATCCTTAGGTTAAGGATAAATCAACAACACAATTATGTGTGAAAAATATAAATACACTAAATATGATTGGATATTCAGTGTAAAACAATCAAAGTATATTCACACATATTCCTGTAAAAACAACACCAACGAATTGGATGTTTAACTCAACAAATGGTGAAAGAGTTAAAATTACTCTTATCAAATTCATATCAATGACTTGAGAATTTTCAATGGAGTGATTATGTGTATCAAAAGTATATCCACAGGAAGGGGAGTGGAAATTATGACATAAAAAAATGAATAGTGATTCCACACATAATCTTGGGGTAATATAATCAATGAAATATGCGTAAAGCCAAATGAGTGGAAATTGAAATCTCAAATTCCCTTATTGATTAGGTAACTTAAGAAACAAACACCCATGAAAGAAAGATCATACCATGATGATGTAAATACCCATAAAATAAAGTATATTACACAATGAATACAATCATGGGTAGTACACATACACCACATGCAATAATTAAGTGGTGATCAATGGAATTCTCACGGAATTAAAAGTGAGACAAGAAACCCCTTACCACGTTAATCAACTGAGTCGCATGGCCAAAAGTTAATAACCACTAAATGATTTACAGAATAACATGAATATAAAGTGAATCATGATAATATATATCAAATGGAAGTACACAATACACCACTTTCAATAATTTAGTAGCGAACAATGGAAATCTCACGGAATTGAAAGTGAGATAAGAGAATCCCTTACTTTGTACTTTTTCCTTGGTCGATGGTAGGTTTACCTCCTGTATAATGGTTAAATAATTGTTATTGAATAATAAAAGAATCAGTTACTTTAATATGATATCATATATGATATTTTAACATTGATTTGTTAATAATATCTTAGAATTATCGTCATTTCAGGTGTTAACGGGTTCATTTTACTTTACATTCTTTGTTATGTGAGCCATATTCTTTATTAATGGGATGTATATTATTCATATCCAGAATGGTATAAAGTCCTTAAACATCATTTTTAAATCATAAAATGATAATTATACTTGAATGGATACGATGGAGAATGAATCTCATCGCGTTCGTGGAGACGGTAGTCCATACGTACGCACGAATGCTACTTCCATTTAATTTTTATTTTAAAAGAATTGAATCCAAATGATACATAGGTATATTACTATTCCAGTAAAATATAATATTTTATATATGTTACTTAAGTTCATTAACACCATCCTTTATACGTTCCATGTGTGGTATGAACGAGTCATATCATTTTAAGGGGGCGGTAGTCCGCACTTCCTCAAATGAAATTATCGTATGTATATACAACATGAAACGAATAATTGTATGAAATAAAATGGAATTACAGAAGCTTATATATAAAATATATATCATTAATATCATATTTAATTACAGTTCCATCCTAATGGCCACCATGATAGGCGGTAAGATGTATTTGAACAATCATCGTTTCGTGAGGCGTTAGTTTGCCATCCAGAGAAACATTATGTTCATCATCCATTAGATGGAGTTGTGTGAATGTGTAGTTTGAATCCTTCTTATAAAAACATCCTAGTATATTGTGGATACTGGTGTTGTTACAAAATAAAGGAAATAAAAAGAGTTTGGGGGTTGGAGAAGCAAAATAATTGAAAATAATTTAAGAGAAAATGTTACCTTTAATTTAGGTAACTCACTTTGGTTGGAACCAAAGGACTTCTTGAAATGCTTTCTGCCTAAGGGGAAGCTTCAAGGAGGAGGAGAGGGATGTGGGGAGCTTAGTTGGGCAGAGTTTGGACGAGCCAAGTGGCTTGAGAGGTGTGAGGAATGAGTAGAAGTGGTCTCCTTTTATAAGGGAGAGGAGGGGCTCTTTAGGAAAGAGTGAAAGTATTACTTTATAATATAATTATATTCGGTTTATAATGGTCCAAAAATCATTGAGGTCTAAGATACGATGACTCATATTCTAAATAACATCAACCAATAAGAATTGGACAGGTTTTAGATAATATTTTAATCATTATAATCTTATTTATTTAAATGATTTATTAATGAGGTAAACATTGCATCATTATTGTGTCATTAATAATTTAAATTATTTGATGTCTAAAAATTATAAATAAAATATAATTATATAGGAAATCTTTTTAGCTTTCTAATGAATATTTATAATCGAAAATCCAACATTTATAACCCTATGTAAAAATTGTTCTTTTAAAAGATGTAAGCTTATGCCATTTTTGTATTCATTTTAACTTAATTAAAATAAAGTGTCATTATCACTTACAAGTGGATCAATGGGGTCCCAAAATTGACCCAAAGATTCCCATGGTCGACCATGTATCAACCAATAGGGTTAAGACACGTTTTAGGGTAATTTAGTATTATTATAATATTATTTTTTAACCCTTATTTACCGGATTTACCCTTAACCATGGTAAATAAAATATTTACCGCAGTAATTATTCAAAATGTCTAAAAATAAAAGTTACCTATTTACACAATTTGAAAATCCTGATTCCAAATATGGAATCCATTTTCCTAAATTCAAAACACAGAAGTGGCAGAAATTAATTTAAAATTAATTCCCGCTGTCAAAACAAAAAGCGTGTTTTTAAGAGATAATAACTATCAAAAGATTGACACTTGTTTATGTTCGGTTTAATTGTAAAATTATGTCCAATGACCAACATTATATTAAATGGTAAAAATATATTCTAAATATACTTTAAAAACACTCAAATTTATAATTTATCACTATTAATTATTTTGACTAAAAAAGTTGTTTTTAATTAAAATTTAGTAATTTTCACTATTCATCAAAATATGAAAGTTATTCGAAAAGTACCAAAATTTCACCTTAGGCTAAATTCGATATTCCGAATCCAAAAATGAAGTCCATTTCAAAATATAAAATATATATAATTTCAAAATTTAGGTATTACTATTCATAACGGCTAGTTTGATCGGTTGTGGTGTGTGTTAAAACTCGACGTTGCGTACAACACACGCTACTGTTTTATTCAAAGGAAAGCGTACCGTGGAAGCTTGGGATGTTTCGTTTTAAACTTTTTGATGTCTCCATTTAGTCAAAAAGTTTAATATATTGTATTTAAAAAGGTTTCACTATCAAAAGTTGATAAAAGTGCAATACTGAAAATGAATTTGTTCTTGCATTATGACTAAGAAACTCATAATATGGATTCTAAAATTATAAGTATTATATAAAGTTAAAAATGTAGTTAATGCTATTAATGACCTCTTTTAATGGCTTTTTTTTTGGTAAGTCATGGTGCAATTGAACTCGGTGTTGCGTGTAGTGCAAGTTATTGAATTATTTTGAAGAAATAACACACTATGAAATCTTGGGGTGTTACATTCTCCCCTCCTTCAATAAATTGCGTCCTCGCAATTTGAAATTGTTCTTCGAAAATAAAAGGTTGAAAATAGAAAATATATTTGTGGGAAAACCCACATCGGAAATTGGTTTTCTAAAATTTAGTCTTAATATGAGGAAAAGAGAAATGAAAGGGTCACCACCAAATTATGATCTTGATTAGGAGAACATTGGTGGCAATTAGAGATATATAATCGGAGGAAAAACGTAAATATTTATAGGTAGTGATTGAGGTCATCAATCACAAATAAGTGTATAATTGAGGTCCTTAAACTCATCAATCTATGATGATTTGAAGTAACATCGGTTCAACAAAATATAGGGTATTGGGATAACACATTTTGGACGTTTCAAAATATCTTAGTTGAAATCCCACATCGAAAAATGAATTATCGAGGCCTCTATTTAAAATAAAGAGTCGAAAGTATGAAGATTACCGAAAATAACACATACTAGGGTTCTATGTAGGAAAATATGGATATTGAGGAGAAATCTAACCATCAATTATCTGATGGAGAGTGGTAGAGAACATGGCTATGAAAAGGCCAACAATCCCAAAGCCATAAATTAGTGATGATTTAAGGTACCATCTAGGACAACATTTTTTTTTTAAAGTTACATTACATAAGGAAGAGGAATTCATTTATGATATTGACTAAGAACATTATGAGATATACTTAAATTTTAAGTACATTTTCATTCTTTAATAAATTTCCACCACTAACTCAATTTTTTTTAAACGATGAGTATTCAAGAAGACTTGGTCACACTGGAAGAGCTAGAATAAACTTCTATAGAATCACATGATCCATGCAGGATAAACCATATATTTACATTGTCTTTGAAGATTAATCAAAACCAAAATGGTTAGTGAATGATCTAATGATCCCCCAAAAGGATATTCATTGAGATAAATATGCACTAATCTTAATTTCTAAAATTAAACCAACAATACCCCAAAGTTAAATAGATACCATTCGATAACCAATTGTCCTTAAAATCCTTTAATATAATCCAAACTAATATTGAAACCCAAAACATAGAAGAATTTGATTATGTAGTCTCCCATGTTACATTGTATCTCCAAATGACATCAAATACTCTTAAAGTCACATACTTAAAAGTAATTAACATCATCACATATTCTCTGTTATAGGTTAATCATTTCCATAAATAACCCAAATCACTATAAATCAACAATAAAAATGTAGATAAAAATCCACCATTACTCTACAAATGAAACCTCATTGTATTCTATTTTCCTTGGGCATATAGTGTTCCTAACAAAACGAACATCTTCCAAAATGACATTTATCACTTAATCACCAAATCATTTTCCTATACCAAGGGTATTCATTTGATAAGACATAAGAACCCAAATCATCTTATTATTGATCAATAAAATCATTTAACAAAAAAAATAGTCACACTAACCAGGGACTTCACGTAGTCCAGTGGTAGGCGATAAATCCCAATCGCACTTTGGTTGTGGGTTCGATTCCCACAGCTTTGTCCGACGCGACGGGTTGTCACACGGTCTACGTGTTGTCCTTTTTCAAAAACTATATTCTATAATATTACCAAAATGAGATAAATTTTTCAAAATAACATAATTTAACCACAAATGTTATATCATACTTTGCATTTTCATCCCAAATTATAATAACTTATCATTTTCTCAAACCCCAATGATCATATAAAACCAAATGGTTATTTATACCTATATCCACAAGAGAAGAGACAATTATTCCTCAAATATCATTCTCACATGGCAAACTGAGGGGTTACAAATACAAGACAAAATTATTCCAAAGTAAACCCATCAACAAGGAGTGCTAATACTTTTTAAATTTTTCTCCAACCATTTATTTCCACATAGCTTCTTCTTTGAGCAAGAAAATATCCTATAAAATAGAACATTCACTCGGGTAATGGCCAGGTCCCCTACATTTACGGAAAATGACTGTAAATGGACTCTTGGGACCATTTCTATCTTCTTCCATAGTACTCTTCATTTTTCTTCGGCAATTCTTCACTTTATGTCCTTCCTTCCCGCACGTAAAACATTTCGTTGTCCCATTGAGACACTTTCCTGGGTGTCTCTTTCCACAATTCCTGCATGATGAAAATTGAGGTTTCTTTTCTCCATGGTCTCCATTGCTGGAGATCTTATCATTTATCACCTTTCTCTTCCTTATTGAGTCTGGGAGTTGGTTAATATATATGTTGTTGATCATATTTTTGGAAAACTGATTTGGCATAAAGACGATATCTTTTACGCCTATCAACATTCCATTTTGTTGCTCATTTCCACCACCTTTCCCACCTTGTACATCATTCTCAAAGTCACTATGACTTCCTTGGAATCCATCCATTGACTAAAACCAGAAAGCATTGTGTGAGTAATAGTAGTCGTAAAATCATTTAGAGATTAAAATGTCACCATATTCTCAATTTGAAACATATTAGGATTAACCAAGGTCATTTAATCTCATCTTATGTATATATTACTTAAATCGGTTTGTAAAGAAAATGTAAATTATCCTAAGCATATCCCCCCGGGAGTGTCGTAACCAAGAGTGCAGCAAGGCCCGTTGTCGTGCACCAGTTCCCGTTCGAGTCTAACTCAAAGCGGTGTTTTCGGGTTTTACCCCTAGGTAAATCTGTGCCAGAGCCGCCTCTACCTGCTCGTATCCAGACAGGGATGTATTGCTCGGAAAACTCACAAAATCTCTACAATACCAAAATTCTAGGAAGTTCTTTTATACTAATCCTCAAAGTTCATCTTAGGTCTACGTGCTCTAATCAGAGTTTATCTAAATCTAGCTACCAAGGTTTGTACTAAACTTCCTCTGATACCAACTGTAACGCCCCGAGCCTAGTTACCCAGAGTCGGTGCATTATTACATAACATTGGCATGATCATGAGAAAGATCAAGTCTCGAAAGACCGATTAGTTTAGTAGCCTTGGAATAACTAGATACATCCATAAATTTTTACATTACATCATAAAAAAAACATCTTGTCTTCATATCCCCTCATACTATCCCTGCAGGTCATTCATAAATTACTTCTTCATAATCCTGAAAAAAAAATAAAACATTGAAAGGGGTGAGCTCGGATGCTTAGTAAGGATAACATTATAGCAGAAGCTTTCATAAATAAGCATAAACACTTAAGGCAATTTATAACTAAAACAAAAGCCTTTGAAACTTGAACTTCAGCATAAAATGGCAAAGGTAAAATGAAATAATGCCATTTACTTACTCACATGGATATTCTACTAGTCGAATGATCACATGCAATATCAATAACCACTTTCATAATGATGGAATGCATAATGCCAGAGTATCATAACCACATAGCCAAGGCCTCATGCCAAGACTACAAATAAGATTTTGCCAAGGCCTTGTGCCAAGACACTAGTTTGTCTCATGAGACCTACCGATGCATCGAGGAGCTATAGCGGGCTCCACCCGTCACTTATTAAGTCCAATGCATTCCTCATATGAACAGTTTTAAGCATAAAATAAACATTCGTATTAAAACTAGCATACGAAATGTCAATACTTTAACCACAAACCATGAATGGTATAAAAATAGAACATCCACAGTCAAATATAACTCATTTGATAAAATATGGAAGATTGTATTGTATCACATTAACCTCAATCATGAATAATGAAGGATGTTGACATAGATGAAAATAATCATCAAAACTATTTGAGAGAAATATCCCCCTTTTCTTGAAAACATTTAAAAGTCACACTATTTGTCAAGAAGCCATTTAAAAATAGATTTTTGAATCAAAGTGTCCCATACCACTTTGAAACCTTTTAAAAGGATTTTTAATTTCTAAACTTTAATGTCCATATAAATAAATCCTTAAAACCATTTTTAAAACATGGACATTAATGAGAAATATTTAGATGAATAAGTCTTTAAAACATTTAAAAATGGTATTTTAGTTAGAGATTCTAACCAAAAGAGAGACACTTGAATGAAAATAATTGAGGTAATCAAAACTTTGTAATATCATGAGAATAAAGGTAATTCATGATATACTATGTCAAAGTACATTATATACACCACATAAAAGTGATTTGGTGTATATCAACAAAGAAGTCTCAATGGAATGTAAGTTGAGATGAAATCTCTCATAAAGGACATATCCTTAGGTTAAGGATAAATCAACAACACAATTATGTGTGAAAAATATAAATACACTAAATATGATTGGATATTCAGTGTAAAACAATCAAAGTATATTCACACATATTCCTGTAAAAACAACACCAACGAATTGGATGTTTAACTCAACAAATGGTGAAAGAGTTAAAATTACTCTTATCAAATTCATATCAATGACTTGAGAATTTTCAATGGAGTGATTATGTGTATCAAAAGTATATCCACAGGAAGGGGAGTGAAAATTATGACATAAAAAAATGAATAGTGATTCCACACATAATCTTGGGGTAATATAATCAATGAAATATGCGTAAAGCCAAATGAGTGGAAATTGAAATCTCAAATTCCCTTATTGATTAGGTAACTTAAGAAACAAACACCCATGAAAGAAAGATCATACCATGATGATGTAAATACCCATAAAATAAAGTATATTACACAATGAATACAATCATGGGTAGTACACATACACCACATGCAATAATTAAGTGGTGATCAATGGAATTCTCACGGAATTAAAAGTGAGACAAGAAACCCCTTACCACGTTAATCAACTGAGTCGCATGGCCAAAAGTTAATAACCACCAAATGATTTACAGAATAACATGAATATAAAGTGAATCATGATAATATATATCAAATGGAAGTACACAATACACCACTTTCAATAATTTAGTAGCGAACAATGGAAATCTCACGGAATTGAAACTGAGATAAGAGAATCCCTTACTTTGTACTTTTTCCTTGGTCGATGGTAGGTTTACCTCCTGTATAACGGTGAAATAATTGTTATTGAATAATAAAAGAATCAGTTACTTTAATATGATATCATATATGATATTTTAACATTGATTTGTTAATAATATCTTAGAATTATCGTCATTTCAGGTGTTAACGGGTTCATTTTACTTTACATTCTTTGTTATGTGAGCCATATTCGTTATTAATGGGATGTATATTATTCATATCCAGAATGGTATCAAGTCCTTAAACATCATTTTTAAATCATAAAATGATAATTATACTTGAATGGATACGATGGAGAATGAATCTCATCGCGTTCGTGGAGACGGTAGTCCATACGTACGCACGAATGCTACTTCCATTTAATTTTTTTTTAAAAGAATTGAATCCAAATGATACATAGGTATATTACTATTCCAGTAAAATATAATATTTTATATATGTTACTTAAGTTCATTAACACCATCCTTTATACGTTCCATGTGTGGTATGGACGAGTCATATCATTTTAAGGGGGCGGTAGTCCGCACTTCCTCAAATGAAATTATCGTATGTATATACAACATGAAACGAATAATTGTATGAAATAAAATGGAATTACAGAAGCTTATATATAAAATATATATCATTAATATCATATTTAATTACAGTTCCATCCTAATGGCCACCATGATAGGCGGTAAGATGTATTTGAACAATCATCGTTTCGTGAGGCGTTAGTTTGCCATCCATAGAAACATTATGTTCATCATCCATTAGATGGAGTTGTGTGAATGTGTAGTTTGAATCCTTCTTATAACAACATCCTAGTATATTGTGGATACTGGTGTTGTTACAAAAGAAAGGAAATAAAAAGAGTTTGGGGGTTGGAGAAGCAAAATAATTGAAAATAATTTAAGAGAAAATGTTACCTTTAATTTAGGTAACTCACTTTGGTTGGAACCAAAGGACTTCTTGAAATGCTTTCTGCCTAAGGGGAAGCTTCAAGGAGGAGGAGAGGGATGTGGGGAGCTTATTTGGGCAGAGTTTGGACGAGCCAAGTGGCTTGAGAGGTGTGAGGAATGAGTAGAAGTGGTCTCCTTTTATAAGGGAGAGGAGGGGCTCTTTAGGAAAGAGTGAAAGTATTACTTTATAATATAATTATATTCGGTTTATAATGGTCCAAAAATCATTGAGGTCGAAGATACGATGACTCATATTCTAAATAACATCAACCAATAATAATTGGACAGGTTTTAGATAATATTTTAATCATTATAATCTTATTTATTTAAATGATTTATTAATGAGGTAAACATTGCATCATTATTGTGTCATTAATAATTTAAATTATTTGATGTCTAAAAATTATAAATAAAATATAATTATATAGGAAATCTTTTTAGCTTTCTAATGAATATTTATAATCGAAAATCCAACATTTATAACCCTATGTAAAAATTGTTCTTTTAAAAGATGTAAGCTTATGCCATTTTTGTATTCATTTTAACTTAATTAAAATAAAGTGTCATTATCACTTACAAGTGGATCAATGGGGTCCCAAAATTGACCCAAAGATTCCCATGGTCGACCATGTATCAACCAATAGGGTTAAGACACGTTTTAGGGTAATTTAGTATTATTATAATATTATTTTTTTAACCCTTATTTACCGGATTTACCCTTAACCATGGTAAATAAAATATTTACCGCAGTAATTATTCAAAATGTCTAAAAATAAAAGTTACCAATTTACACAATTTGAAAATCCTGATTCCAAATATGGAATCCATTTTCCTAAATTCAAAACACAGAAGTGGCAGAAATTAATTTAAAATTAATTCCCGCTGTCAAAACAAAAAGCGTGTTTTTAAGAGATAATAACTATCAAAAGATTGACACTTGTTTATGTTCGGTTTAATTGTAAAATTATGTCCAATGACCAACATTATATTAAATGGTAAAAATATATTCTAAATATACTTTAAAACCACTCAAATTTATAATTTATCACTATTAATTATTTTGATTAAAAAAGTTGTTTTTAATTAAAATTTAGTAATTTTCACTATTCATCAAAATATGAAAGTTATTCGAAAAGTACCAAAATTTCACCTTAGGCTAAATTCGATATTCCGAATCCAAAAATGAAGTCCATTTCAAAATATAAAATATATATAATTTCAAAATTTAGGTATTACTATTCATAACGGCTAGTTTGATCGGTTGTGGTGTGTGTTAAAACTCGACGTTGCGTACAACACACGCTACTGTTTTATTCAAAGGAAAGCGTACCGTGGAAGCTTGGGATGTTTCGTTTTAAACTTTTTGATGTCTCCATTTAGTCAAAAAGTTTAATATATTGTATTTAAAAAGGTTTCACTATCAAAAGTTGATAAAAGTGCAATACTGAAAATGAATTTGTTCTTGCATTATGACTAAGAAACTCATAATATGGATTCTAAAATTATAAGTATTATATAAAGTTAAAAATGTAGTTAATGCTATTAATGACCTCTTTTAATGGCTTTTTTTTGGTAAGTCATGGTGCAATTGAACTCGGTGTTGCGTGTAGTGCAAGTTATTGAATTATTTTGAAGAAATAACACACTATGAAATCTTGGGGTGTTACATTCTCCCCTCCTTCAATAAATTGCGTCCTCGCAATTTGAAATTGTTCTTAGAAAATAAAAGGTTGAAAATAGAAAATATATTTGTGGGAAAACCCACATCGGAAATTGGTTTTCTAAAATTTAGTCTTAATATGAGGAAAAGAGAAATGAAAGGGTCACCACCAAATTATGATCTTGATTAGGAGAACATTGGTGGCAATTAGAGATATATAATCGGAGGAAAAACGTAAATATTTATAGGTAGTGATTGAGGTCATCAATCACAAATAAGTGTATAATTGAGGTCCTTAAACTCATCAATCTATGATGATTTGAAGTAACATCGGTTCAACAAAATATAGGGTATTGGGATAACACATTTTTGACGTTTCAAAATATCTTAGTTGAAATCCCACATCGAAAAATGAATTATCGAGGCCTCTATTTAAAATAAAGAGTCGAAAGTATGAAGATTACCGAAAATAACACATACTAGGGTTCTATGTAGGAAAATATGGATATGGAGGAGAAATCTAACCATCAATTATCTGATGGAGAGTGGTAGAGAACATGGCTATGAAAAGGCCAACAATCCCAAAGCCATAAATTAGTGATGATTTAAGGTACCATCTAGGACAACATTTTTTTTTTAAAGTTACATTACATAAGGAAGATGAATTCATTTATGATATTGACTAAGAACATTATGAGATATACTTAAATTTTAAGTACATTTTCATTCTTTAATAAATTTCCACCACTAACTCAATTTTTTTTAAACGATGAGTATTCAAGAAGACTTGGTCACACTGGAAGAGCTAGAATAAACTTCTATAGAATCACATGATCCATGTAGGATAAACCATATATTTACATTGTCTTTGAAGATTAATCAAAACCAAAATGGTTAGTTAATGATCTAATGATCCCCCAAAAGGATATTCATTGAGATAAATATGCACTAATCTTAATTTCTAAAATTAAACCAACAATACCCCAAAGTTAAATAGATACCATTCAATAACCAATTGTCCTTAAAATCCTTTAATATAATCCAAACTAATATTGAAACCCAAAACATAGAAGAATTTGATTATGTAGTCTCCCATGTTACATTGTATCTCCAAATGACATCAAATACTCTTAAAGTCACATACTTAAAAGTAATTAACATCATCACATATTCTCTGTTATAGGTTAATCATTTCCATAAATAACCCAAATCACTATAAATCAACAATAAAAATGTAGATAAAAATCCACCATTACTCTACAAATGAAACCTCATTGTATTCTATTTTCCTTGGGCATATAGTGTTCCTAACAAAACGAACATCTTCCAAAATGACATTTATCACTTAATCACCAAATCATTTTCCTATACCAAGGGTATTCATTTGATAAGACATAAGAACCCAAATCATCTTATTATTGATCAATAAAATCATTTAACAAAAAAAATAGTCACACTAACCAGGGACTTCACGTAGTCCAGTGGTAGGCGATAAATCCCAATCGCACTTTGGTTGTGGGTTCGATTCCCACAGCTTTGTCTGACGCGACGGGTTGTCACACGGTCTACGTGTTGTCCTTTTTCAAAAACTATATTCTATAATATTACCAAAATGAGATAAATTTTTCAAAATAACATAATTTAACCACAAATGTTATATCATACTTTGCATTTTCATCCCAAATTATAATAACTTATCATTTTCTCAAACCCCAGTGATCATATAAAACCAAATGGTTATTTATACCTATATCCACAAGAGAAGAGACAATTATTCCTCAAATATCATTCTCACATGGCAAACTGAGGGGTTACAAATAGAAGACAAAATTATTCCAAAGTAAACCCATCAACAAGGAGTGCTAATACTTTTTAAATTTTTCTCCAACCATTTATTTCCACATAGCTTCTTCTTTGAGCAAGAAAATATCCTATAAAATAGAACATTCACTCGGGTAATGGCCAGGTCCCCTACATTTACGGAAAATGACTGTAAATGGACTCTTGGGACCATTTTTATCTTCTTCCATAGTACTCTTCATTTTTCTTCGGCAATTCTTCACTTTATATCCTTCCTTCCCGCACGTAAAACATTTCGTTGTCCCATTGAGACACTTTCCTGGGTGTCTCTTTCCACAATTCCTACATGATGAAAATTGAGGTTTCTTTTCTCCATGGTCTCCATTGCTGGAGATCTTATCATTTATCACCTTTCTCTTCCTTATTGAGTCTGGGAGTTGGTTAATATATATGTTGTTGATCATATTTTTGGAAAACTGATTTGGCATAAAGACGATATCTTTTACGCCTATCAACATTCCATTTTGTTGCTCATTTCCACCACCTTTCCCACCTTGTACATCATTCTCAAAGTCACTATGACTTCCTTGGAATCCATCCATTGACTAAAACCAGAAAGCATTGTGTGAGTAATAGTAGTCGTAAAATCATTTAGAGATTAAAATGTCACCATATTCTCAATTTGAAACATATTAGGATTAACCAAGGTCATTTACTCTCATCTTATGTATATATTACTTAAATCGGTTTGTAAAGAAAATGTAAATTATCCTAAGCATATCCCCCGGGAGTGTCGTAACCAAGAGTGCAGCAAGGCCCGTTGTCGTGCACCAGTTCCCGTTCGAGTCTAACTCAAAGCGGTGTTTTCGGGTTTTACCCCTAGGTAAATCTGTGCCAGAGCCGCCTCTACCTGCTCGTATCCAGACAGGGATGTATTGCTCGGAAAACTCACAAAATCTCTACAATACCAAAATTCTAGGAAGTTCTTTTATACTAATCCTCAAAGTTCATCTTAGGTCTACGTGCTCTAATCAGAGTTTATCTAAATCTAGCTACCAAGGTTTGTACTAAACTTCCTCTGATACCAACTGTAACGCCCCGAGCCTAGTTACCCAGAGTCGGTGCATTATTACATAACATTGGCATGATCATGAGAAAGATCAAGTCTCGAAAGACCGATTAGTTTAGTAGCCTTGGAATAACTAGATACATCCATAAATTTTTACATTACATCATAAAAAAAACATCTTGTCTTCATATCCCCTCATACTATCCCTGCAGGTCATTCATAAATTAATTCTTCATAATCCTGAAAAAAAAATAAAACATTGAAAGGGGTGAGCTCGGATGCTTAGTAAGGATAACATTATAGCAGAAGCTTTCATAAATAAGCATAAACACTTAAGGCAATTTATAACTAAAACAAAAGCCTTTGAAACTTGAACTTCAGCATAAAATGGCAAAGGTAAAATGAAATAATGCCATTTACTTACTCACATGGATATTCTACTAGTCGAATGATCACATGCAATATCAATAACCACTTTCATAATGATGGAATGCATAATGCCAGACTATCATAACCACATAGCCAAGGCCTCGTGCCAAGACTACAAATAAGATTTTGCCAAGGCCTTGTGCCAAGACACTAGTTTGTCTCATGAGACCTACCGATGCATCGAGGAGCTATAGCGGGCTCCACCCGTCACTTATTAAGTCCAATTCATTCCTCATATGAACAGGTTTAAGCATAAAATAAACATTCGTATTAAAACTAGCATACGAAATGTCAATACTTTAACCACAAACCATGAATGGTATAAAAATAGAACATCCACAGTCAAATATAACTCATTTGATACAATATGGAAGATTGTATTGTATCACATTAACCTCAATCATGAATAATGAAGGATGTTGACATAGATGAAAATAACCATCAAAACTATTTGAGAGAAATATCCCCCTTTTCTTGAAAACATTTAAAAGTCACACTATTTGTCAAGAAGCCATTTAAAAATAGATTTTTGAATCAAAGTGTCCCATACCACTTTGAAACCTTTTAAAAGGATTTTTAATTTCTAAACTTTAATGTCCATATAAATAAATCCTTAAAACCATTTTTAAAACATGGACATTATTGAGAAAGATTTAGATGAATAAGTCTTTAAAACATTTAAAAATGGTATTTTAGTTAGAGATTCTAACCAAAAGAGAGACACTTGAATGAAAATAATTGAGGTAATCAAAACTTTGTAATATCATGAGAATAAAGGGAATTCATGATATACTATGTCAAAGTACATTATATACACCACATAAAAGTGATTTGGTGTATATCAACAAAGAAGTCTCAATGGAATGTAAGTTGAGATGAAATCTCTCATAAAGGCCATATCCTTAGGTTAAGGATAAATCAACAACACAATTATGTGTGAAAAATATAAATACACTAAATATGATTGGATATTCAGTGTAAAACAATCAAAGTATATTCACACATATTCCTGTAAAAACAACACCAACGAATTGGATGTTTAACTCAACAAATGGTGAAAGAGTTAAAATTACTCTTATCAAATTCATATCAATGACTTGAGAATTTTCAATGGAGTGATTATGTGTATCAAAAGTATATCCATAGGAAGGGCAGTGGAAATTATGACATAAACAAATGAATAGTGATTCCACACATAATCTTGGGGTAATATAATCAATGAAATATGCGTAAAGCCAAATGAGTGGAAATTGAAATCTAAAATTCCCTTATTGATTAGGTAACTTAAGAAACAAACACCCATGAAAGAAAGATCATACCATGATGATGTAAATACCCATAAAATAAAGTATATTACACAATGAATACAATCATGGGTAGTACACATACACCACATGCAATAATTAAGTGGTGATCAATGGAATTCTCACGGAATTAAAAGTGAGACAAGAAACCCCTTACCACGTTAATCAACTGAGTCGCATGGCCAAAAGTTAATAACCACAAAATGATTTACAGAATAACATGAATATAAAGTGAATCATGATAATATATATCAAATGGAAGTACACAATACACCACTTTCAATAATTTAGTAGCGAACAATGGAAATCTCACGGAATTGAAAGTGAGATAAGAGAATCCCTTACTTTGTACTTTTTCCTTGGTCGATGGTAGGTTTACCTCCTGTATAATGGTTAAATAATTGTTATTGAATAATAAAATAATCAGTTACTTTAATATGATATCATATATGATCTTTTAACATTGATTTGTTAATAATATCTTAGAATTATCGTCATTTCAGGTGTTAACGGGTTCATTTTACTTTACATTCTTTGTTATGTGAGCCATATTCGTTATTAATGGGATGTATATTATTCATATCCATAATGGTATCAAGTCCTTAAACATCATTTTTAAATCATCAAATGATAATTATACTTGAATGGATACGATGGAGAATGAATCTCATCGCGTTCGTGGAGACGGTAGTCCGTACGTACGCACGGATGCTACTTCCATTTAATTTTTATTTTAAAAGAATAGAATCCAAATGATACATAGGTATATTACTATTCCAGTAAAATATAATATTTTATATATGTTACTTAAGTTCATTAACACCATCCTTTATACGTTCCATGTGTGGTATGAACGAGTCATATCATTTTAAGGGGGCGGTAGTCCGCACTTCCTCAAATGAAATTATCGTATGTATATACAACATGAAACGAATAATTGTATGAAATAAAATGGAATTACAGAAGCTTATATATAAAATATATATAATTAATATCATATTTAATTACAGTGCCATCCTAATGGCCACCATGAGAGGCGGTAAGATGTATTTGAACAATCATCGTTTCGTGAGGCGTTAGTTTTCCATCCACAGAAACATTATGTTCATCATCCATTAGATGGAGTTGTGTGAATGTGTAGTTTGAATCCTTATTATAACAACATCCTAGTATATTGTGGATACTGGTGTTGTTACAAAAGAAAGGAAATAAAAAGAGTTTGGGGGTTGGAGAAGCAAAATAATTGAAAATAATTTAAGAGAAAATGTTACCTTTAATTTAGGTAACTCACTTTGGTTGGAACCAAAGGACTTCTTGAAATGCTTTCTGCCTATGGTGAAGCTTCAAGGAGGAGGAGAGGGATGTGGGGAGCTTATTTGGGCAGAGTTTGGACGAGACAAGTGGCTTGAGAGGTGTTAGGAATGAGTAGAAGTGGTCTTCTTTTATAAGGGAGAGGAGGGGCTCTTTAGGAAAGAGTGAAAGTATTACTTTATAATATAATTATATTCGGTTTATAATGGTCCAAAAATCATTGAGGTCGAAGATAAGATGACTCCTATTCTAAATAACATCAACCAATAAGAATTGGACAGGTTTTAGATAATATTTTAATCATTATAATCTTATTTATTTAAATGATTTATTAATGAGGTAAACATTGCATCATTATTGTGTCATTAATAATTTAAATTATTTGATGTCTAAAAATTATAAATAAAATATAATTATGTAGGAAATCTTTTTAGCTTTCTAATGAATATTTATAATCGAAAATCCAACATTTATAACCCTATGTAAAAATTGTTCTTTTAAAAGATGTAATCTTATGCCATTTTTGTATTCATTTTAACTTAATTAAAATAAAGTGTCATTATCACTTACAAGTGGATCAATGGGGTCCCAAAATTGACCCAAAGATGCCCATGGTAGACCATGTATCAACCAATAGGTTTAAGACACGTTTTAGGGTAATTTAGTATTATTATAATATTATTTATTTAACCCTTATTTACCGGATTTACCCTTAACCATGGTAAATAAAATATTTACCGCAGTAATTATTCAAAATGTCTAAAAATAAAAGTTACCTATTTACACAATTTGAAAATCCTGATTCCAAATATGGAATCCATTTTCCTAAATTCAAAACACAGAAGTGTCAGAAATTAATTTAAAATTAATTCCCGCTGTCAAAACAAAAAGCGTGTTTTTAAGAGATAATAACTATCAAAAGATTGACACTTGTTTATGTTCGGTTTAACTGTAAAATTATGTCCAATGAACAACATTATATTAAATGGTAAAAATATATTCTAAATATACTTTAAAACCACTCAAATTCATAATTTATCACTATTAATTATTTTGATTAAAAAAGTTGTTTTTAATTAAAATTTAGTAATTTTCACAATTCATCAAAATATGAAAGTTATCCGAAAAGTACCAAAATTTCACCTTAGGCTAAATTCGATATTCCGAATCCAAAAATGAAGTCCATTTCAAAATATAAAATATATATAATTTCAAAATTTAGGTATTACTATTCATAACGGCTAGTTTGATCGGTTGTGGTGTGTGTTAAAACTCGACGTTGCGTACAACACACGCTACTGTTTTATTCAAAGGAAAGCGTACCGTGGAAGCTTGGGATGTTTTGTTTTAAATTTTTTGATGTCTCCATTTAGTCAAAAAGTTTAAAATATTGTATTTAAAAAGGTTTCACTATCAAAAGTTGATAAAAGTGAAATACTGAAAATGAATCTGTTCTTGCATTATGACTAAGAAACTCATAATATGGATTCTAAAATTATAAGGATTATATAAAGTTAAAAATGTAGTTAATGCTATTAATGACCTCTTTTAATGGATTTTTTTTTGGTAAGTCATGGTGCAATTGAACTCGGTGTTGCGTGTAGTGCAAGTTATTGAATTATTTTGAAGAAATAACACACTATGAAATCTTGGGGTGTTACATTCTCCCCTCCTTCAATAAATTGCGTCCTCGCAATTTGAAATTGTTCTTCGAAAATAAAAGGTTGAAAATAGAAAATATATTTGTGGGAAAAACCACATCAGAAACTGGTTTACTAAAATTTAGTCTTAATATGAGGAAAATAGAAATGAAAGGGTCACCACCAAATTATGATCTTGATTAGGAGAACATTGGTGGCAATTAGAGATATATAATCGGAGGAAAAACGTAAATATTTATAGGTAGTGATTGAGGTCATCAATCACAAATAAGTGTATAATTGAGGTCCTTAAACTCATCAATCTATGATGATTTGAAGTAACATCGGTTCAACAAAATATAGGGTATTGGGATAACACATTTTTGACGTTTCAAAATATCTTAGTTGAAATCCCACATCGAAAAATGAATTATCGAGGACTCTATTTAAAATAAAGAGTCGAAAGTATGAAGATTACCGAAAATAACACATACTAGGGTTCCATGTAGGAAAATATGGATATGGAGGAGAAATCTAACCATCAATTATCTGATGGAGAGTGGTAGAGAACATGGATATGAAAAGGCCAACAATCCCAAAGCCATAAATTAGTGATGATTTAAGGTACCATCTAGGACAACATTTTTTTTAAAGTTACATTACATAAGGAAGAGGAATTCATTTATGATATTGACTAAGAACATTATGAGATATACTTAAATTTTAAGTACATTTTCATTCTTTAATAAATTTCCACCACTAACTCAATTTTTTTTAAATAATGAGTATTCAAGAAGACTTGGTCACACTGGAAGAGCTAGAATAAACTTCTATAGAATCACATGATCCATGCAGGATAAACCATATATTTACATTGTCTTTGAAGATTAATCAAAACCAAAATGGTTAGTGAATGATCTAATGATCCCCCAAAAGGATATTCATTGAGATAAATATGCACTAATCTTAATTTCTAAAATTAAACCAACAATACCCCAAAGTTAAATAGATACCATTCAATAACCAATTGTCCTTAAAATCCTTTAATATAATCCAAACTAATATTGAAACCCAAAACATAGAAGAATTTGATTATGTAGTCTCCCATGTTACATTGTATCTCCAAATGACATCAAATACTCTTAAAGTCACATACTTAAAAGTAATTAACATCATCACATATTCTCTGTTATAGGTTAATCATTTCCATAAATAACCCAAATCACTATAAATCAACAATAAAAATGTAGATAAAAATCCACCATTACTCTACAAATGAAACCTCATTGTATTCTATTTTCCTTGGGCATATAGTGTTCCTAACAAAACGAACATCTTCCAAAATGACATTTATCACTTAATCACCAAATCATTTTCCTATACCAAGGGTATTCATTTGATAAGACATAAGAACCCAAATCATCTTATTATTGATCAATAAAATCATTTAACAAAAAAAATAGTCACACTAACCAGGGACTTCACGTAGTCTAGTGGTAGGCGATAAATCCCAATCGCACTTTGGTTGTGGGTTCGATTCCCACAGCTTTGTCCGACGCGACGGGTTGTCACACGGTCTACGTGTTGTCCTTTTTCAAAAACTATATTCTATAATATTACCAAAATGAGATAAATTTTTCAAAATAACATAATTTAACCACAAATGTTATATCATACTTTGCATTTTCATCCCAAATTATAATAACTTATCATTTTCTCAAACCCCAATGATCATATAAAACCAAATGGTTATTTATACCTATATCCACAAGAGAAGAGACAATTATTCCTCAAATATCATTCTCACATGGAAAACTGAGGGGTTACAAATACAAGAGAAAATTATTCCAAAGTAAACCCATCAACAAGGAGTGCTAATACTTTTTAAATTTTTCTCCAACCATTTATTTCCACATAGCTTCTTCTTTGAGCAAGAAAATATCCTATAAAATAGGACATTCACTCGAGTAATGGCCAGGTCCCCTACATTTACGGAAAATGACTGTAAATGGACTCTTGGGACCATTTTTATCTTCTTCCATAGTACTCTTCATTTTTCTTCGGTAATTATTCACTTTATGTCCTTCCTTCCCGCACGTAAAACATTTCGTTGTCCCATTGAGACACTTTCCTGGGTGTCTCTTTCCACAATTCCTGCATGATGAAAATTGAGGTTTCTTTTCTCCATGGTCTCCATTGCTGGAGATCTTATCATTTATCACCTTTCTCTTCCTTATTGAGTCTGGAGTTGGTTAATATATATGTTGTTGATCATATTTTTGGAAAACTGATTTGGCATAAAGACGATATCTTTTACGCCTATCAACATTCCATTTTGTTGCTCATTTCCACCACCTTTCCCACCTTGTACATCATTCTCAAAGTCACTATGACTTCCTTGGAATCCAGCCATTGACTAAAACCAGAAAGCATTGTGTGAGTAATAGTAGTCGTAAAATCATTTAGAGATTAAAATGTCACCATATTCTCAATTTGAAACATATTAGGATTAACCAAGGTCATTTACTCTCATCTTATGTATATATTACTTAAATCGGTTTGTAAAGAAAATGTAAATTATCCTAAGCATATCCCCCGGGAGTGTCGTAACCAAGAGTGCAGCAAGGCCCGTTGTCGTGCACCAGTTCCCGTTCGAGTCTAGCTCAAAGCGGTGTTTTCGGGTTTTACCCCTAGGTACATCTGTGCCAGAGCCGCCTCTACCTGCTCGTATCCAGACAGGGATGTATTGCTCGGAAAACTCACAAAATCTCTACAATACCAAAATTCTAGGAAGTTCTTTTATACTAATCCTCAAAGTTCATCTTAGGTCTACGTGCTCTAATCAGAGATTATCTAAATCTAGCTACCAAGGTTTGTACTAAACTTCCTCTGATACCAACTGTAACGCCCCGAGCCTAGTTACCCAGAGTCGGTGCATTATTACATAACATTGGCATGATCATGAGAAAGATCAAGTCTCGAAAGACCGATTAGTTTAGTAGCCTTGGAATAACTAGATACATCCATAAATTTTTACATTACATCATAAAAAAACATCTTGTCTTCATATCCCCTCATACTATCCCTGCAGGTCATTCATAAATTACTTCTTCATAATCCTGAAAAAAAAATAAAACATTGAAAGGGGTGAGCTCGGATGCTCAGTAAGGATAACATTATAGCAGAAGCTTTCATAAATAAGCATAAACACTTAAGGCAATTTATAACTAAAACAAAAGCCTTTGAAACTTGAACTTCAGCATAAAATGGCAAAGGTAAAATGAAATAATGCCATTTACTTACTCACATGGATATTCTACTAGTCGAATGATCACATGCAATATCAATAACCACTTTCATAATGATGGAATGCATAATGCCAGACTATCATAACCACATAGCCAAGGCCTCGTGCCAAGACTACAAATAAGATTTTGCCAAGGCCTTGTGCCAAGACACTAGTTTGTCTCATGAGACCTACCGATGCATCGAGAAGCTATAGCGGGCTCCACCCGTCACTTATTAAGTCCAATGCATTCCTCATATGAACAGTTTTAAGCATAAAATAAACATTCGTATTAAAACTAGCATACGAAATGTCAATACTTTAACCACAAACCATGAATGGTATAAAAATAGAACATCCACAGTCAAATATAACTCATTTGATACAATATGGAAGATTGTATTGTATCACATTAACCTCAATCATGAATAATGAAGGATGTTGACATAGATGAAAATAATCATCAAAACTATTTGAGAGAAATATCCCCCTTTTCTTGAAAACATTTAAAAGTCACACTATTTGTCAAGAAGCCATTTAAAAATAGATTTTTGAATCAAAGTGTCCCATACCACTTTGAAACCTTTTAAAAGGATTTTTAATTTCTAAACTTTAATGTCCATATAAATAAATCCTTAAAACCATTTTTAAAACATGGACATTAATGAGAAATATTTAGATGAATAAGTCTTTAAAACATTTAAAAATGGTATTTTAGTTAGAGATTCTAACCAAAAGAGAGACACTTGAATGAAAATAATTGAGGTAATCAAAACTTTGTAATATCATGAGAATAAAGGTAATTCATGATATACTATGTCAAAGTACATTATATACACCACATAAAAGTGATTTGGTGTATATCAACAAAGAAGTCTCAATGGAATGTAAGTTGAGATGAAATCTCTCATAAAGGACATATCCTTAGGTTAAGGATAAATCAACAAAACAATTATGTGTGAAAAATATAAATACACTAAATATGATTGGATATTCAGTGTAAAACAATCAAAGTATATTCACACATATTCCTGTAAAAACAACACCAACGAATTGGATGTTTAACTCAACAAATGGTGAAAGAGTTAAAATTACTCTTATCAAATTTATATCAATGACTTGAGAATTTTCAATGGAGTGATTATGTGTATCAAAAGTATATCCACAGGAAGGGGAGTGGAAATTATGACATAAAAAAATGAATAGTGATTCCACACATAATCTTGGGGTAATATAATCAATGAAATATGCGTAAAGCCAAATGAGTGGAAATTGAAATCTCAAATTCCCTTATTGATTAGGTAACTTAAGAAACAAACACCCATGAAAGAAAGATCATACCATGATGATGTAAATACCCATAAAATAAATTATATTACACAATGAATACAATCATGGGTAGTACACATACACCACATGTAATAATTAAGTGGTGATCAATGGAATTCTCACGGAATTAAAAGTGAGACAAGAAACCCCTTACCACGTTAATCAACTGAGTCGCATGGCCAAAAGTTAATAACCACCAAATGATTTACAGAATAACATGAATATAAAGTGAATCATGATAATATATATCAAATGGAAGTACACAATACACCACTTTCAATAATTTAGTAGCGAACAATGGAAATCTCACGGAATTGAAAGTGAGATAAGAGAATCCCTTACTTTGTACTTTTTCCTTGGTCGATGGTAGGTTTACCTCCTGTATAATGGTGAAATAATTGTTATTGAATAATAAAAGAATCAGTTACTTTAATATGATATCATATATGATCTTTTAACATTGATTTGTTAATAATATCTTAGAATTATCGTCATTTCAGGTGTTAACGGGTTCATTTTACTTTACATTCTTTGTTATGTGAGCCATATTCGTTATTAATGGGATGTATATTATTCATATCCAGAATGGTATCAAGTCCTTAAACATCATTTTTAAATCATCAAATGATAATTATACTTGAATGGATACGATGGAGAATGAATCTCATCGCGTTCGTGGAGACGGTAGTCCGTACGTACGCACGAATGCAACTTCCATTTAATTTTTATTTTAAAAGAATCGAATCCAAATGATACATAGGTATATTACTATTCTAGTAAAATATAATATTTTATATATGTTACTTAAGTTCATTAACACCATCCTTTATACCTTCCATGTGTGGTATGAACGAGTCATATCATTTTAAGGGGGCGGTAGTCCGCACTTCCTCAAATGAAATTATCGTATGTATATACAACATGAAACGAATAATTGTATGAAATAAAATGGAATTACAGAAGCTTATATATAAAATATATATCATTAATATCATATTTAATTATAGTTCCATCCTAATGGCCACCATGATAGGCGGTAAGATGTATTTGAACAATCATCGTTTCGTGAGGCGTTAGTTTGCCATCCACAGAAACATTATGTTCATCATCCATTAGATGGAGTTGTGTGAATGTGTAGTTTGAATACTTCTTATAACAACATCCTAGTATATTGTGGATACTGGTGTTGTTACAAAAGAAAGTAAATAAAAAGAGTTTGGGGGTTGGAGAAGCAAAATAATTGAAAATAATTTAAGAGAAAATGTTACCTTTAATTTAGGTAACTCACTTTGGTTGGAACCAAAGGACTTCTTGAAATGCTTTCTGCCTAAGGGGAAGCTTCAAGGAGGAGGAGAGGGATGTGGGGAGCTTAGTTGGGCAGAGTTTGGATGAGACAAGTGGCTTGAGAGGTGTGAGGAATGAGTAGAAGTGGTCTCCTTTTATAAGGGAGAGGAGGGGCTCTTTAGGAAAGAGTGAAAGTATTACTATATAATATAATTATATTCGGTTTATAATGGTCCAAAAATAATTGAGGTCGAAGATATGATGACTCATATTCTAAATAACATCAACCAATAAGAATTGGACAGGTTTTAGAAAATATTTTAATCATTATAATCTTATTTATTTAAATGATTTATTAATGAGGTAAACATTGCATCATTATTGTGTCATTAATAATTTAAATTATTTGATGTCTAAAAATTATAAATAAAATATAATTATATAGGAAATCTTTTTAGCTTTCTAATGAATATTTATAATCGAAAATCCAACATTTATAACCCTATGTAAAAATTGTTCTTTTAAAAGATGTAAGCTTATGCCATTTTTGTATTCATTTTAACTTAATTAAAATAAAGTGTCATTATCACTTACAAGTGGATCAATGGGGTCCCAAAATTGACCCAAATATGCCCATGGTCGACCATGTATCAACCAATAGGGTTAAGACACGTTTTAGGGTAATTTAGTATTATTATAATATTATTTTTTTAACCCTTATTTACCGGATTTACCCTTAACCATGGTAAATAAAATATTTACCGCAGTAATTATTCAAAATGTCTAAAAATAAAAGTTACCTATTTAAACAATTTGAAAATCCTGATTCCAAATATGGAATCCATTTTCCTAAATTCAAAACACAGAAGTGGCAGAAATTAATTTAAAATTAATTCCCGTTGTCAAAACAAAAAGCGTGTTTTTAAGAGATAATAACTATCAAAAGATTGACACTTGTTTATGTTCGGTTTAATTGTAAAATTATGTCCAATGACCAACATTATATTAAATGGTAAAAATATATTCTAAATATACTTTAAAACCACTCAAATTTATAATTTATCACTATTAATTATTTTGATTAAAAAAGTTGTTTTTAATTAAAATTTAGTAATTTTCACTATTCATCAAAATATGAAAGTTATTCGAAAAGTACCAAAATTTCACCTTAGGCTAAATTCGATATTCCGAATCCAAAAATGAAGTCCATTTCAAAATATAAAATATATATAATTTCAAAATTTAGGTATTACTATTCATAACGGCTAGTTTGATCGGTTGTGGTGTGTGTTAAAACTCGACGTTGCGTACAACACACGCTACTGTTTTATTCAAAGGAAAGCGTACCGTGGAAGCTTGGGATGTTTCGTTTTAAACTTTTTGATGTCTCCATTTAGTCAAAAAGTTTAATATATTGTATTTAAAAAGGTTTCACTATCAAAAGTTGATAAAAGTGCAATACTGAAAATGAATTTGTTCTTGCATTATGACTAAGAAACTCATAATATGGATTCTAAAATTATAAGTATTATATAAAGTTAAAAATGTAGTTAATGCTATTAATGACCTCTTTTAATGGCTTTTTTTGGTAAGTCAGGGTGCAATTGAACTCGGTGTTGCGTGTAGTGCAAGTTATTGAATTATTTTGAAGAAATAACACACTATGAAATCTTGGGGTGTTACATTCTCCCCTCCTTCAATAAATTGCGTCCTCGCAATTTGAAATTGTTCTTCGAAAATAAAAGGTTGAAAATAGAAAATATATTTGTGGGAGAACCCACATCGGAAATTGGTTTTCTAAAATTTAGTCTTAATATGAGGAAAAGAGAAATGAAAGGGTCACCACCAAATTATGATCTTGATTAGGAGAACATTGGTGGCAATTAGAGATATATAATCGGAGGAAAAACGTAAATATTTATAGGTAGTGATTGAGGTCATCAATCACAAATAAGTGTATAATTGAGGTCCTTAAACTCATCAATCTATGATGATTTGAAGTAACATCGGTTCAACAAAATATAGGGTATTGGGATAACACATTTTTGACGTTTCAAAATATCTTAGTTGAAATCCCACATCGAAAAATGAATTATCGAGGCCTCTATTTAAAATAAAGAGTCGAAAGTATGAAGATTACCGAAAATAACACATACTAGGGTTCCATGTAGGACAATATGGATATGGAGGAGAAATCTAACCATCAATTATCTGATGGAGAGTGGTAGAGAACATGGCTATGAAAAGGCCAACAATCCCAAAGCCATAAATTAGTGATGATTTAAGGTACCATCTAGGACAACATTTTTTTTTTAAAGTTACATTACATAAGGAAGAGGAATTCATTTATGATATTGACTAAGAACATTATGAGATATACTTAAATTTTAAGTACATTTTCATTCTTTAATAAATTTCCACCACTAACTCAATTTTTTTTAAACGATGAGTATTCAAGAAGACTTGGTCACACTGGAAGAGCTAGAATAAACTTCTATAGAATCACATGATCCATGCAGGATAAACCATATATTTACATTGTCTTTGAAGATTAATCAAAACCAAAATGGTTAGTGAATGATCTAATGATCCCCCAAAAGGATATTCATTGAGATAAATATGCACTAATCTTAATTTCTAAAATTAAACCAACAATACCCCAAAGTTAAATAGATACCATTCAATAACCAATTGTCCTTAAAATCCTTTAATATAATCCAAACTAATATTGAAACCCAAAACATAGAAGAATTTGATTATGTAGTCTCCCATGTTACATTGTATCTCCAAATGACATCAAATACTCTTAAAGTCACATACTTAAAAGTAATTAACATCATCACATATTCTCTGTTATAGGTTAATCATTTCCATAAATAACCCAAATCACTATAAATCAACAATAAAAATGTAGATAAAAATCCACCATTACTCTACAAATGAAACCTCATTGTATTCTATTTTCCTTGGGCATATAGTGTTCCTAACAAAACGAACATCTTCCAAAATGACATTTATCACTTAATCACCAAATCATTTTCCTATACCAAGGGTATTCATTTGATAAGACATAAGAACCCAAATCATCTTATTATTGATCAATAAAATCATTTAACAAAAAAAATAGTCACACTAACCAGGGACTTCACGTAGTCCAGTGGTAGGCGATAAATCCCAATCGCACTTTGGTTGTGGGTTCGATTCCCACAGCTTTGTCCGACGTGACGGGTTGTCACACGGTCTACGTGTTGTCCTTTTTCAAAAACTATATTCTATAATATTACCAAAATGAGATAAATTTTTCAAAATAACATAATTTAACCACAAATGTTATATCATACTTTGCATTTTCATCCCAAATTATAATAACTTATCATTTTCTCAAACCCCAATGATCATATAAAACCAAATGGTTATTTATACCTATATCCACAAGAGAAGAGACAATTATTCCTCAAATATCATTCTCACATGGCAAACTGAGGGGTTACAAATACAAGACAAAATTATTCCAAAGTAAACCCATCAACAAGGAGTGCTAATACTTTTTAAATTTTTCTCCAACCATTTATTTCCACATAGCTTCTTCTTTGAGCAAGAAAATATCCTATAAAATAGAACATTCACTCGGGTAATGGCCAGGTCCCCTACATTTACGGAAAATGACTGTAAATGGACTCTTGGGACCATTTTTATCTTCTTCCATAGTACTCTTCATTTTTCTTCGGCAATTCTTCACTTTATGTCCTTCCTTCCCGCACGTAAAACATTTCGTTGTCCCATTGAGACACTTTCCTGGGTGTCTCTTTCCACAATTCCTGCATGATGAAAATTGAGGTTTCTTTTCTCCATGGTCTCCATTGCTGGAGATCTTATCATTTATCACCTTTCTCTTCCTTATTGAGTCTGGGAGTTGGTTAATATATATGTTGTTGATCATATTTTTGGAAAACTGATTTGGCATAAAGACGATATCTTTTACGCCTATCAACATTCCATTTTGTTGCTCATTTCCACCACCTTTCCCACCTTGTACATCATTCTCAAAGTCACTATGACTTCCTTGGAATCTAGCCATTGACTAAAACCAGAAAGCATTGTGTGAGTAATAGTAGTCGTAAAATCATTTAGAGATTAAAATGTCACCATATTCTCAATTTCAAACATATTAGGATTAACCAAGGTCATTTACTCTCATCTTATGTATATATTACTTAAATCGGTTTGTAAAGAAAATGTAAATTATCCTAAGCATATCCCCCGGGAGTGTCGTAACCAAGAGTGCAGCAAGGCCCGTTGTCGTGCACCAGTTCCCGTTCGAGTCTAGCTCAAAGCGGTGTTTTTGGGTTTTACCCCTAGGTAAATCTGTGCCAGAGCCGCCTCTACCTACTCGTATCCAGACAGGGATGTATTGCTCGGAAAACTCACAAAATCTCTACAATACCAAAATTTTAGGAAGTTCTTTTATACTAATCCTCAAAGTTCATCTTAGGTCTACGTGCTCTAATCAGAGTTTATCTAAATCTAGCTACCAAGGTTTGTACTAAACTTCCTCTGATACCAACTGTAACGCCCCGAGCCTAGTTACCCAGAGTCGGTGCATTATTACATAACATTGGCATGATCATGAGAAAGATCAAGTCTCGAAAGACCGATTAGTTAAGTAGCCTTGGAATAACTAGATACATCCATACATTTTTACATTACATCATAAAAAAAACATCTTGTCTTCATATCCCCTCATACTATCCCTGCAGGTCATTCATAAATTACTTCTTCATAATCCTGAAAAAAAAATAAAACATTGAAAGGGGTGAGCTCGGATGCTCAGTAAGGATAACATTATAGCAGAAGCTTTCATAAATAAGCATAAACACTTAAGGCAATTTATAACTAAAACAAAAGCCTTTGAAACTTGAACTTCAGCATAAAATGGCAAAGGTAAAATGAAATAATGCCATTTACTTACTCACATGGATATTCTACTAGTCGAATGATCACATGCAATATCAATAACCACTTTCATAATGATAGAATGCATAATGCCAGACTATCATAACCACATAGCCAAGGCCTCGTGCCAAGACTACAAATAAGATTTTGCCAAGGCCTTGTGCCAAGACACTAGTTTGTCTCATGAGACCTACCGATGCATCGAGGAGCTATAGCGGGCTCCACCCGTCACTTATTAAGTCCAATGCATTCCTCATATGAACAGGTTTAAGCATAAAATAAACATTCGTATTAAAACTAGCATACGAAATGTCAATACTTTAACCACAAACCATGAATGGTATAAAAATAGAACATCCACAGTCAAATATAACTCATTTGATACAATATGGAAGATTGTATTGTATCACATTAACCTCAATCATGAATAATGAAGGATGTTGACATAGATGAAAATAATCATCAAAACTATTTGAGAGAAATATCCCCCTTTTCTTGAAAACATTTAAAAGTCACACTATTTGTCAAGAAGCCATTTAAATATAGATTTTTGAATCAAAGTGTCCCATACCACTTTGAAACCTTTTAAAATTATTTTTAATTTCTAAACTTTAATGTCCATATAAATAAATCCTTAAAACCATTTTTAAAACATGGACATTAATGAGAAAGATTTAGATGAATAAGTCTTTAAAACATTTAAAAATGGTATTTTAGTTAGAGATTCTAACCAAAAGAGAGACACTTGAATGAAAATAATTGAGGTAATCAAAACTTTGTAATATCATGAGAATAAAGGGAATTCATGATATACTATGTCAAAGTACATTATATACACCACATAAAAGTGATTTGGTGTATATCAACAAAGAAGTGTCAATGGAATGTAAGTTGAGATGAAATCTCTCATAAAGGACATATCCTTAGGTTAAGGATAAATCAACAACACAATTATGTGTGAAAAATATAAATACACTAAATATGATTGGATATTCAGTGTAAAACAATCAAAGTATATTCACACATATTCCTGTAAAAACAACACCAACGAATTGGATGTTTAACTCAACAAATGGTGAAAGAGTTAAAATTACTCTTATCAAATTCATATCAATGACTTGAGAATTTTAAATGGAGTGATTATGTGTATCAAAAGTATATCCACAGGAAGGGGAGTGGAAATTATGACATAAACAAATGAATAGTGATTCCACACATAATCTTGGGGTAATATAATCAATGAAATATGCGTAAAGCCAAATGAGTGGAAATTGAAATCTAAAATTCCCTTATTGATTAGGTAACTTAAGAAACAAACACCCATGAAAGAAATATCATACCATGATGATGTAAATACCCATAAAATAAAGTATATTACACAATGAATACAATCATGGGTAGTACACATACACCACATGCAATAATTAAGTGGTGATCAATGGAATTCTCACGGAATTAAAAGTGAGACAAGAAACCCCTTACCACGTTAATCAACTGAGTCGCATGGCCAAAAGTTAATAACCACCAAATGATTTACAGAATAACATGAATATAAAGTGAATCATGATAATATATATCAAATGGAAGTACACAATACACCACTTTCAATAATTTAGTAGCGAACAATGGAAATCTCACGGAATTGAAAGTGAGATAAGAGAATCCCTTACTTTGTACTTTTTCCTTGGTCGATGGTAGGTTTACCTCCTGTATAATGGTGAAATAATTGTTATTGAATAATAAAAGAATCAGTTACTTTAATATGATATCATATATGATCTTTTAACATTGATTTGTTAATAATATCTTAGAATTATCGTCATTTCAGGTGTTAACGGGTTCATTTTACTTTACATTCTTTGTTATGTGAGCCATATTCGTTTTTAATGGGATGTATATTATTCATATCCAGAATGGTATCATGTCCTTAAACATCATTTTTAAATCATCAAATGATAATTATACTTGAATGGATACGATGGAGAATGAATCTCATCGCGTTCGTGGAGACGGTAGTCCGAACGTACGCACGAATGCTACTTCCATTTAATTTTTATTTTAAAAGAATCTAATCCAAATGATACATAGGTATATTACTATTCCAGTAAAATATAATATTTTATATATGTTACTTAAGTTCATTAACACCATCCTTTATACGTTCCATGTGTGGTATGAACGAGTCATATCATTTTAAGGGGGCGGTAGTCCGCACTTCCTCAAATGAAATTATCGTATGTATATACAACATGAAACGAATAATTGTATGAAATAAAATGGAATTACAGAAGCTTATATATAAAATATATATCATTAATATCATATTTAATTACAGTGCCATCCTAATGGCCACCATGAGAGGCGGTAAGATGTATTTGAACAATCATCGTTTCGTGAGGCGTTAGTTTGCCATCCACAGAAACATTATGTTCATCATCCATTAGATGGAGTTGTGTGAATGTGTAGTTTGAATCCTTCTTATAACAACATCCTAGTATATTGTGGATACTGGTGTTGTTACAAAAGAAAGGAAATAAAAAGAGTTTGGGGGTTGGAGAAGCAAAATAATTGAAAATAATTTAAGAGAAAATGTTACCTTTAATTTAGGTAACTCACTTTGGTTGGAACCAAAGGACTTCTTGAAATGCTTTCTGCCTATGGGGAAGCTTCAAGGAGGAGGAGAGGGATGTGGGGAGCTTAGTTGGGCAGAGTTTGGACGAGCCAAGTGGCTTGAGAGGTGTGAGGAATGAGTAGAAGTGGTCTCCTTTTATAAGGGAGAGGAGGGGCTCTTTAGGAAAGAGTGAAAGTATTACTTTATAATATAATTATATTCGGTTTATAATGGTCCAAAAATAATTGAGGTCGAAGATAAGATGACTCATATTCTAAATAACATCAACCAATAAGAATTGGACAGGTTTTAGATAATATTTTAATCATTATAATCTTATTTATTTAAATGATTTATTAATGAGGTAAACATTGCATCATTATTGTGTCATTAATAATTTAAATTATTTGATGTCTAAAAATTATAAATAAAATATAATTATGTAGGAAATCTTTTTATCTTTCTAATGAATATTTATAATCGAAAATACAACATTTATAACCCTATGTAAAAATTGTTCTTTTAAAAGATGTAAGCTTATGCCATTTTTGTATTCATTTTAACTTAATTAAAATAAAGTGTCATTATCACTTACAAGTGGATCAATGGGGTCCCAAAATTGACCCAAAGATGCCCATGGTCGACCATGTATCAACCAATAGGGTTAAGACACGTTTTAGGGTAATTTAGTATTATTATAATATTATTTTTTTAACCCTTATTTACCGGATTTACCCTTAACCATGGTAAATAAAATATTTACCGCAGTAATTATTCAAAATGTCTAAAAATAAAAGTTACCTATTTACACAATTTGAAAATCCTGATTCCAAATATGGAATCCATTTTCCTAAATTCAAAACACAGAAGTGGCAGAAATTAATTTAAAATTAATTCCCGCTGTCAAAACAAAAAGCGTGTTTTTAAGAGATAATAACTATCAAAAGATTGACACTTGTTTATGTTCGGTTTAATTGTAAAATTATGTCCAATGACCAAAATTATATTAAATGGTAAAAATATATTCTAAATATACTTTAAAACCACTCAAATTCATAATTTATCACTATTAATTATTTTGATTAAAAAAGTTGTTTTTAATTAAAATTTAGTAATTTTCACTATTCATCAAAATATGAAAGTTATCCGAAAAGTACCAAAATTTCACCTTAGGCTAAATTCGATATTCCGAATCCAAAAATGAAGTCCATTTCAAAATATAATATATATATAATTTCAAAATTTGGGTATTACTATTCATAACGGCTAGTTTGATCGGTTGTGGTGTGTGTTAAAACTCGACGTTGCGTACAACACACGCTACTGTTTTATTCAAAGGAAAGCATACCGTGGAAGCTTGGGATGTTTCGTTTTAAATTTTTTGATGTCTCCATTTAGTCAAAAAGTTTAAAATATTGTATTTAAAAAGGTTTCACTATCAAAAGTTGATAAAAGTGCAATACTGAAAATGAATCTGTTCTTGCATTATGACTAAGAAACTCATAATATGGATTCTAAAATTATAAGGATTATATAAAGTTAAAAATGTAGTTAATGCTATTAATGACCTCTTTTAATGGCTTTTTTTTGGTAAGTCATGGTGCAATTGAACTCGGTGTTGCGTGTAGTGCAAGTTATTGAATTATTTTGAAGAAATAACACACTATGAAATCTTGGGGTGTTACATATTGCATTATATTAGGATGATTAGAATATATTTGGTTGAGTTAGAAGAATAATTGACTTTAAAAGATCTTAGTTGAGATAATTTACCTCTTCTTTTGGATGTCCTCCATCAATACACTACTTGGGATTAGAGAATAATCTTTTATTAAGAGAAAAACCTAAATAACATATATAGGAATTTTGGGAATGTATTTTATCAAGGAATTGGAATATTAAAGAACTTCTGGTATGAGGGGAGGTGGGGTGATATTTATAAGATCAAAGAAGTGTTTTTAAATAAAATATTATCTCTAAATAATGATAAAACATGTGATTAAATTATAAAAATATTATTATTTAATAGTAAATATGTTATTAATAAATTCATATAACTATTAGAAACCTCAAAATTTATTCATATACACTATTACAAGATATGGTACCTATATGGTATTATACTTTTCACCTAGGTATTTTTTTATTTATGAAACATAAAAAATTGTACCCTAATTTTTTTTTGGCATGTTAATTCCAAAAATTACATCTATTTTATCAAAATAAATTTTAATATATAAAAAATTTAATTTTCAAAAAAAATCATTATTTATAGAAAAATACTAATTTTTATGATACGATCAAATTTACAACCCTTAAAAAAATTCTTATGTTTTCATAAACTTGTAAAATTATTATTCTTATAAATAATTAGTGTTTTATATAACCAGTTTATAAAAATATATATTCATTTTAAAATTTTAAAATTATCATAAAAATACATTTTAACAAAAATTAAATATATATGTTTTCCCAAAAATAAAATTATTCATTCCCAGTGTCTAATATTTATTTTACCATATTTAAAATTTTAATTTATTTTTCTTATGATGTAAATTCCTTATATTTTTATTTTATAAGATACCCAAATATTACTTTACTATTCTAATTAGTTAGGTTATTATTTTAATAGCCAGGTTAATATTTTAATAGTATGGTTACTATTCTAATAGTCAGGTTACAATTCTTATAGCCATAATTTTAATGGTTATATAAGCTTTACAGATTCTATAAATACCTCCTATGTTCATCATTTATCATTCACTACAATTCTCATCTAGGTTCAATATTATTTATATTCAAAATATCAGTTATATTATTAATGTTTTGTTTCTTTTTTTAGTATTGTTCACATTCATGATAATTTTTTGGGACCATGATGTACCAAAATTTTATGTTATTGTTTTACTATGT
Source organism: Viscum album (assembly GCA_963277665.1). Taxonomy (NCBI): domain Eukaryota; kingdom Viridiplantae; phylum Streptophyta; class Magnoliopsida; order Santalales; family Viscaceae; genus Viscum; species Viscum album. The sequence continues at coordinate 1,424,696,290 of OY728161.1, forward strand.
ACTTATGTTTATAATCAAATTGTACTATTTTCAAAAAAGATCACCCATTGCATATATTTATAGATTCAGAATTTGGAGGATATAAAAACACATAGAGAAGTATAACTGGATATGTGTACACTTTCTAAGAGAAAACTATGAGTTGGATGTCAAAACATCAACGAATAGTTTATATTTCTACAATAGAAGTGGAGTGCATGAAAATCATATAATATAGGAAGGAGTTTATTTGGGATAAAGGGATATTGAAGGATCTAAAAATAATCTAAGGGAATAGAACATTATTTTATGATAGTCAGATCACAATCCATCTTACAAATAATCTGATGCTTTTCTCTAGTATAAAGCTTATTTAGTTAATGTAACACCTTATCTGAAATTTAATGGATGTTATAGTGATAAAGCTGTATAAGATTGATGGATGTCTGAATCCAATGAGTATGTTGAAAAATGTCATTTTTTGGAAAATTATGGGGTTATGCCATGCCTCAGTGGGATTAGGATAACTATAAGCATATTGGAGGGTCATGTTATTGCTATAAATGAAATAAGGTAGAGATACAGAAGTGACTACAGGACTTAGTAAATCCTAAAAAATAGTCTTCAAGTAGGATATTATTAGACTTGGTTATGAAAAACTTTTTTATACATAATAATTTGAATTTTCTTAAAAGGGATATTTTGTAACTTATGATACAAATCCAAATAAAGGAAGGGGTAGTGAAACCAGGGTTTCAAAAATAGATAAGAAATACTGGATGTAACTTTCTGGAAATGGAAAAGGAAAGACATGTTTTTGGATGTTACAGTATTCACTAGAATTTGAAAGTTGACTCAATTCATTTAAAATGTGGCTAGGGGTGGCCTTGATCAAGTGAGAATCATCTTTAATGATCATATTGTGGAAGAAATAATATTACTGAGTGACTGTTTTGAGATCCCATTTATAAATACATGGGTAGTTTTACTTTTATTAGGCTATTATTCTAAATTTATCCTATTCTATTTTTTATTTATAATTATATAATTTTTGAACACTTATAATTCATTGCTTCTTATGTTTCTTCTTTTCTTAATGAAAAGATATATTGTTTCTTATATATAGTATGTTAATTTTAGAACCACTTAAATTATTAGGTTGAAATTCCATCCTTTACTAAATTTGTTTCTTTTGAATCATTTGGTTTTGAATGATCTTGTTTAGAATGTTAGGATTTTTAGTACAAAGACTTTGTATCTCAATTCATTCAATAAATTATTGAAGTTTGTGTGATTCATTTCCGAAGTTCTAGAAATTATTCCACAATTTGAGGTTTTGAAGTATAAATTCTAGATTGGGTGAGATGGTCTAACACACTTAACTATCTCTCATTGTTATTTTCTTGAATTTTACTTATACCTAAAAATAACTCCAACTACATGAACTATATTTGGTGGAGTGTATACCATGACATACATCAAGATCCCTATGGATGATACATAAGGAATTTTCACTATATAGCCACATTAACATCTGAATTTAATGAATGATCCTTTGATAACTTAAAGTGAATCACAAGAGGAATATAAACTTATTTTTTCTCTATCATATTGAACCTATCTAAAAATCATCTTCACATAGCTTATTTTTGAAAACGTCAATGTTTTAAAAAAAATAATCTCATATTATCCTCATAAAAAGAATATTTTTCTTCTCTCTAAGATCCTTTATTTCAAATTCAATGGATAACTTCATCTAAAACTCATTGATCCTTTATTCACTAGACCCTATAATGAGACTATCACCCATATACAACAAAAATACGATACTGCGGTTACCAAAATATTTAAAATAGAAACATTGATCCATAGTAAATCTCTTATAATTGTTCTTTCCCATGAATTAATTGAATTTATTATTTCAGTGCCTATTTTGTCCCATATAAAATCTTATTAAGTTTATAAAAAATATATTCACTTCTAGACTCAGTAAACCCCTCTTATTAAACCATATAGATAACCTCCTCTAAATCTCTATGAAGAACTACAATCTTCACATCAATTTTCTAATGTTATAATCTATTTTCAACTACAAAACAAAACAAAAATATAATATTGTTTAACTTGATATTTGGATAAATAATTTCATTATATAAATTCCAAACTTCTTTTGAAATCCCTTAAAAACTAGTTTTTCCTTACACCGTCTACCACTGTCATTATTTTCCTTGACCTGATACACCCATTTATCATGTAATAAATTATTTTATTTTGATAAATATGTCACCTCCCAAGTTTTAATTTTATACAAATTATAAAATTTCATCTTTTATTGTCATCTCTAAATTTCTTACTTCATTCACCAACATTTCCTCATTACAACACTCAAGTTATTCACTGACAGTTAATAATAAATAATGTAATAAAACCTCACATCATTGTGGAAACCAGAATGCCTTGGTTAATACTCTTAATGGCATATAATTATATGACTAAAATTCTATAGGAACTATACTTTTCTCTTACTTATCTTCATTCTCAACTTGTGGATAATGTATATCATCCCTTTCCATCTCTTCATGCTCCACCTATTCATGAGAAAATATATCATTTCTTATATTATCAGTTTCAACAACATAAATATCCTTGTAAAAAGAGTTCATAGAGTTAAAATTTTTGTTTTAATTATTTTATTATTTTTCTCATCCCATTATTGATAATAAAACTACTGATTACCATAAAAAAAAAATAAAAATATATAGTACTTAACATCTAACTTACCCCTTAAATTCAAATAAATATGAAAAACAGATATATTGCCAAAGAATTTAAAAAGTGTGAAATTTAACTCATTTCTAGTCCTTTATAACTCATGAATTTTCTCTTCAATATGTATAAACAGACATCAATTTATCAAGAATATATAAACATTTACTACTTCCATAAAAAATTCCTTCTGTAATCCATCATGAAACCTCATAATCCCAACACACTTAATGAGTGTTATGTTCATGAATTCCACCAAACTATTATATTATGGTTTCTAAAGAACTATTTGACCAAATTATTCACTAAAATAACCCAAATTACATGTTTTTTTATAATACGTCATGGAATAACTTGGGATATAGTATGGCATGGTGAGTTTCACCACACCATTGTGCCGTGCATAGAAATGAGTTATGCTATGCGATAACATGTGGATCAACTTCCTTTTCCCAATCAATGTTACCATTATCGTCATGGATCCTCATGTTATTGTGGGTAGGGGAGTTTTTACATGTAGAATAATTATTTAAAAATTAAACAATTCTTAAGGTAATTGAGTTTCACATTATAAGGGTTTATAAAATTTGAGCATTTGAGAAAAACATCATCAATATGTACAAAAATTAGAATTCCAAAGTGGGGTTTTAGTTGGATATATAAATAAGCTTAGTCATTGGATAGGTGGGTGTGATTATACTTTATAAACCCTTAAATATTAATATCTATTTATATATCATTCTATCCTACCTTTAAATAAGGTTCTAGAAAACCACAAAAATGAGGGAGATCCATCCCAAGCATTGGGAGATTCATGCGATTCATTGTCACACCTTGACTTCGCATTGAGGTATGTTTTAATTTTTATTTTTATTACGTAAGTTTATTTGCCTTTTTATAATTGTTTTGTTGGAAAGAGGGATGATCACGAAATTATTGTGCGCTTCTGCACTGATAAATGAAAGTTTCCTTGACAATGTCTGATGAGCGGGCAGGGCACGGGCGAAGCCGTGCGGCCTACCTGGTGTGCGGGTTGACCTTTTTATCATTAATTTTTTTTAAAAGCGTATTTTTATTCATTAACACCATTATTATTATTTTTATTGTTATTGAACCACCTTTATTAATTTATCTTATTAATTTCATTTACCATTTTATTTTAATTTATTTTATTTTAGGTTGGTTTAGTCTTTTTTTATGTTCCTATTCCATTTTTATTTTATTTTATTTTCTATTATTTTTATTTTCCTTTTTCCCTCTCTCTCTCTTATTTCTTCTCTCCCTTTCTCTCTCCCCATCACAACACTATTCACTCTCCCTCACCTTGGTCACACATAGCCTCCACCAAAACCTAGGTGTCGCTGATTTTCCTTCCCATTCCACCCACCGACGGCGTCACGCCCTCCCCTGTTCGGTGCAGCCTCTCGGCCGACCTCGCCCCCACTGCACCGATTGTACCAAGCCTCTCATTCCGCCATTTTTTTTTCTTTTCTCCCCCCTGGTTGCTGCTTTCTCTCCCTCTCGCCGGATCGGCTCTATCACCACCTCGGTCGGATCCCGCACCGGCGACGTTGCGCCTCCCCTGTCCAGCAGACCGCTGGGACACACCTCCCTCCTTTCCCCTCTACTGCGCCAGGACGCACTGCCCCTGCTACTTTCCGCTCGGCGCAACTATCCCCACTACCTCCCTCTGTCCTCCTGCTCTGCCCATCTGCGCTGGACGACAGCACCCCCTCCCTCCTTCGGATAGACTTCTGGCCGTGACCTCTTTTTGGCCGCATCTCCTTCCGATGAGGCTCCAACCGGTGCAACCTCTTTCGGCACCCCCATCTCATCCGACCAGTATTTTGAACCCCTTATCAGAGCACTTCAGTTGTGTTTTATTCTATATTGGCGATGTTGCGAATATGATTTAGTTTTTGATTGGTTTAATTTTGATGTGTTTGTGCTATGATTGTTTTAGGGTGTATTTGAGGTTGTTTGAGCTGCGTTGATGTGCTTTGGTCCTTGGGCATCAATTTTGAGAAACTTTCAACACACCGATAGGTGTTTTCATGCACAATGATTAACTGATGATCATTTCATGCTTGTTTAATTATTTCGGCACCTGGTTAATTAGTTCTATGCTGAAAAATTTATTGTGATTATGTTTTTAATGTGCATTTAATTTGTTGGAAGTGTCTAAGTGAATTAGTCCATTGTTGTTTTGAAATCCCACCTTGAACTGTTTATCAATGTTTTTTGAATTGTTCTATTAGTGTATTAGGGAGTGTAGATAATGAAATTTATGTTTTTTTTCATGGTGTAAAAAAATGCATTTTCCTCTAAAAAGGGTTTTGAGTGAATTTTTGAAATTAAAAATCATGTGACATGTTTGGAAACTGTTTAATAATTTATTTTCGTGATTTTCCCAATTATCAAATTGTTTTTTTAAGTTTTGTAGCCAGTTTAATTTAATGTGTAAGTGGTGTAGTTTTAGTTTTTAAAATTTTTGGTGTTTGTGTGGTTTTAAAAGAGGATATCAGTGTGAGAATGACATGTTTTTGTGTTTAAGCACCTTGTTTGGCTCTTAAGTTTAATGTGACATGTTATGTGAACTTTGAATTTATATGAGCACAAATAGGGAAGCCTGGGGTATTAGGTGGGGGAACCAGGATGAGTGAGCTAGTGTTCCGGAGATGACTTGGCCCGGTTTCATCGGTAGGATTGATGATTGTAACAATAACTAAACATATAATAACTGAGGGTCGTGGCGTTCTAAGCCATGTTTTTTGAGGGTCGTGGCCTTCTAAGCCACCTTTTCTGAGGGCTGTGGCCTTCTAAGCCACGTTTCACCGAGACATGACGTTCTAGGGTCCTACCTGTTTCTAGTACCCATAGGGCATATCCCATCCTTTAGTTCCACCGGTTACTTTGCACGCACAATGATACATGATATTTCACTTGAGTTACTGCCCAAACATGTGTTTGACTTAAACTGCTTTTCTTTAAAGTCGTTTTATGAAAACCGTGTTCACTAACATTGTTAAGCATTTCTTGTTTTCTTTTATTTATCATTGAAAATGTATTGTATTTTTAATAATTGTGTGTGGAATCTTTTCATGGTGAAATCCTGCTGGGAGATTGCTCACACCCTACTTACACACTTGGGTGTAAGTAGATTTGTTTACGTCTGATACATGTAAGGGTTCAACTTTTGGAAGTGGTGGTTTAGGTTGTTTGCAGGCCTCTTGACGTGGAGTTGTAGTGTCAAATTAAGGGTGGTGTCCTCACGCTGGGTGGCAGTTCTTAGGTTGGTTTTTGGTCACCATACTTTTAGTATTGTTTGGGTTTGGGTTTTTTTTTCATATGACTCAAAAATCTGGTTTTGGTTAAAGACTTGTTTGACTGTGACTCTTACGTTTGGTTGGGTTTTTTTTGTTGATTTCCTTATATTTTTTGTTTGGGTAAAATCATTCCCAATGTTTATTTTGATACCCGGGCACTTGTGCCAGCCCGTGGGGATCGGGAACGCCCTTCAGGTCTTGACGTGGGTCGGGTCGGGTGTCGGTTTGGATGAAGACCTGAGTTGGTTCGTGAAAAGATTGTATCAGAGGAGGTTGATTTTGTCATCTGAGTTATTTTATTTGGGGCGAGTTTGGTTAGAAAAGAGTTGGGATTGTCAGGGCTTAGAATTCTGGTTGCGAGTAGGGTGTCTGTCCAACACACCTCATGATAGACCCTGAGTCACCATGGGATGTCGAGATGCTTGTTTGACTTCTCTTCCAGGTGGGACGTGCAGGCTATAGACTGTGCGTGGACATCAGGCGGTGAAGAAGAGTTTGGTCATGATGTTACTTTTGCATATTTGGTTTACTGAGGATTTCTTTTTTTGCTAAAAAAATTACTTTTCTTTGGATATGATATATTGATGATGTTCTTTTATGACTGTTTCTCTTTGCAACAAGATGCCTCCCCGAAGAGGTTATATGCACCCATGGGAGGAAGCCAGGGAGAGTTCTCCCTCGAAGCTTGATTAGAGATTGGTAGAAGTCATGGTCTGAGATATTCAGACTTTAGGACAGGGGGCGACTCCCACCCCCACCCCTATTCCAGCTATAGGAGATGAGTTTCGGTCCAAGAGGGATAAAGATCAGGAATTTATGAAGAATAAACCTCCTTCATTCCGAGGTAGTTCAAAACCTCAAGAGGCAGAGGAATGACTTGAAAAGATAGAGCGTTTGTTTGAGTTCCTTGACACTCCAGAGGAATTCAGGGTAAAGTGTGCCTTTTTTCAGCTAGAGGGATCCAGTCGCAAGTGGTGGGAATCAGTGATTCAAGCTGGGAAACATGAGCAGATGACTTGGAAGGATTTCAAAGCTATCTTCAATGAGCAGTACTGTCCCGAGTTCCTGGCCTACACCAGATCCTGGGAGTTCATGGATCTGTCACAAGGGGATCAGAAAGTGATGGAGAATGAAAACCGATTTGTTGAACTAGTGCGGTATGCACATGAAATTGTTTCCAGTGAATATTTGAAAGCTCGGAAGTTCGAGAAGGGACTTCGACCAGAAATCCACTCTCATGTATTCTTGTTCAAGCTGGGAACTTATTCTGAGGTGTTCGATCGTGCTTGCATGTTTGAGATTGACCAGAGAGGAAAGTCAGGATTTTTTAGATCAGTGTTAGGGTTTGGCAGTGGCTGTTCATCTGAGAAGAAGAGGAAGCGTGATGAGCAATGGAAGAAGAGTGGTGGTAGCTCAGGTCATCCTCCCAGGAAGACCTCATCTGGGGCTTCAGGTGCAGGGTCCGTGGTGTGCCATCAATGCGGAAGGGTAGGGAACATCTGAACTGCTTGTCCATACCCTTCCAGACCATGCCATGGGTGTGGAGTTGTGGGACATCTACAATGCTTCTGCAGGACAGCATGCCCTTACCAGAGTGGGGCTAGATTTGTGGTTTCCATAGGGGTATTAGTTCAGTTAGAGCCGAACAGGATGACAAGATCTCGGTTCGGTGGCCATGGTGGTAGGACCGAATTGTCTTTAGGGCAGATCCAGATCAGGGCAAAGCCTCAGGAGAGCGGTCGTTCCCAGGCAGGGACCAGAAATTTGCATGCTGTGGATCAGGAACCGGTGGGTTCTGATGTAGGACCTTCGACTGTTCGATGTACCATTCTAATTTAATATTCTATAGCTATAGTTTTATTTGATACTGGTGCTTCAGTTTATTTTATATCTTCCCGTATTGTGAACTTGTTGAGCCTTCCTACCGAGCTTTTATCTGTTGCAATGGAGTTAGTAACACCGCTGGGTAAGAAAAAGGAGCAGGGTCTTTGGTGACCGTCATGCGCACTCTCTGTGTTAGGATTCGAGATGGGGTGGGTTTTCTTTGTCCTTGATATGGACCTATTTTATGTGATCCTCTACATGAACTAGCTGGTGCGCTTCCAAGCACATATTGACTACTATCGGTGCTGAGTCAGTTTTATGGCACCAGATGGGAGTCCTCAGTTATTTCATAGAGAATGAGATCCTCGGTCAGGTCATGTGGTACCTCCACTCCTTGAGTTGTGGAATCTTTCTTATCAGTTGTCGTCACTCACACTTTAGGACGATGGTGGTGTTTCTCAGGGCGGGTTACCTCGTGTAGTGGATGAGTTCCCAGAGGTCTTCCCAGATGATTTTTCAGGCTTACCTCCAGAGCGGGGCATGGAGTTCTCAATTGAGTTGGCACTGGGAATACAACCTATATATCTTCCCTCATATCACATGGCCCCCCCAAATTGAGGTAATTAAAGATACAACTGGACGATTTGGAATCCAAAGGATTCATTCGCCATAGCATCTCTCCTTGGGCCGCCCCAGCTTTATTCACGAAGAAGGCGGATGGAACCCTCCGGTTGTGCATTGATTACCGAAAATTTAATAAGGTGACCATCAAGAATAAATACCCTTTGACTCAGATTGATGATTTGTTCAACCAACTGAAGGGGGAAAAGTGTTTCTCCAAAATCGAATTGTGTTCGGGATACCACCAGCTTAGGGTGAGAGAATCAGACATTTCGAAGACTGCTTTCCGAAGCAGGTATGGCCACTTCGAGTATCTAGTCATGTCTTTCAGATTGACGAATGCTCCAGAAGTTTTTATGGAACTCATGAATACAGTTTTCCACCAATATCTTGACTCCTTTGTCGTGGTATTTGTGGATGATATCTTGGTTTATTCTGGATCTGAGGAGGAACATGAGCATCACCTGCGCATTGTTTTGGGCACTTTGTAGGATCACTGCCTTTATGCCAAACTCTCTAAGTGCACATGGTGGATTAGGGAAGTGAAGTTTCTAGGACACGTTGTCTCAGAACAATGGGTTTCTGTGGATCTTGAGAAGATCAGTGTGGTGCTGTCATGGGAACAGCTGAGGAATGTGTTTGAGATTAGGAGTTTTCTTGGCCTAGCAGGTTATTAAAAGCGATTTGTTCGGGACTTCTCATGGCTCAACTCCCCCATGACTGCACTCACCTGGAAAGGGGTAAAGTTTGAGTGTATCCCATAGTGTCAGGTGTCTTTTTAGGATTTGAAGCGGAGGTTGACCACCACACCTATGTTAACCTTACCAGAATCTAGAAAGAGTTATGTAGTTTATTGTGATGCATCAGGTATGAGCCTTGGGTATGTACTCATGCAAGATAATCATGTGGTGGCTTATGGTTCTCGTCAGCTCCGACCGCACGAGAAGAATTATCTGACTCACGACATAGAGTTGGCAGTAGTGATGCACACCCTGAATACTTGGCATCAATAACTCTTTGGGGAGAAATTTGTGGTCTATTCTAACTATAAGAGCCTAGCCTACATTTTATCTCAGAAGGATCTAAATCTGAGGCATCGCCATTGGATTGAGTACCTACAGGGTTTTGACATTGACATTGTCTATACCCCAGGTAAGGGTAATGTGGTGGCAGACGCTTTGGGCAGGAAGGTACCAGTGCAGGCATTGAGGAAGTCCAGTGATGAGTGGACTTTGATGGGGCTCTTCGCCCAGATTCACTTGGAGAGCAGGGATCATAGCGGAGGTACTTTCTTGGATAACGTTCAGTTGACTCCTGCTCTTCGGGAGTTGATTTAGCAGGAGCAGCCTGGTGATGAGTTGTGTCAGTGATCTATGTAGTCACTTCCTAGTGGGGAGACTCATTCTGATTGGTCTTTGTCGCCAGAGGGGATCTTGTGCTTCAAGGTCCATGCTGTAGTGCTGTTGTCTCTACGGAAGGTGGTGATGCAGGATAACCACCAGTCTCAGTGGGCTGTTCATCCTGGTTCCACCAAGATGTTTTACGATGTTTGTTGCCAGTTCTGGTGTCCTGGTATGAGACGGTACATAGCCGACTTTGTATCGAGATGTTACACTTGTCAGCAGGTGAAAGCAGAGCATCATCAACCATCTGACCTACTCCAACCATTACCCATTTCTACCTGGAAGTGAGACGAGGTCACCATAGACTTCATTATTGGATTGTCTCGTACACCTTGGGGGAGGAATGAAATCTGGGTAGTGATTTACCGCTTGACCAAGTCAACTCAATTTATCCCGATCAGAGATACATCGAAGGTGGAGGAGTTGGGCCATTTGTATGTTCAATAAGTGGCCAGACTTCATGGTGTGTCGTCAGTAGTTGTTTCTGACAGGGACCCCCGCTTTACATATTAGTTTTGGGGAGGCCTCCAGAAGGATTTGGGGTCGCAGATTAGGATGAACACGTCATACCATCCTCAGACGGAGGGCCAGACGGAGGGGTGAATCAGATTCTGGAGGACATGATCCGCGCATGTGTGTTGGATTTCAGAGGATCAATGGATAACCATTTGGGATTGGTCGGGTTTTCTTATAATAATAGTTACCAATACTCTATTATAATTCCACCCTTTGAGGATCTCTATTGTCGACCTTGTCAGTCTCCTTTGTGTTGGGATGAGGTAGGCGAGACCTCACTCTTGGGACTGAGCCTTGTTCAGGAGACATCTGAGAAGTTCAAGCTGATTAGACATTGGTTGTTGACAGCTCAGAGTTTCCACAAATCTTATGAAGACCAGAGACATCATGATCTTGAGTTTTCAGTGGGGGATAGAGTGTTCTTGGATGTGGCCCCTCATTTGGGTCACCGACGTTTGGGGAAGCAGGGGAAACTGACACCGAGGTATGTTGGGCCTTTCGAGATTACTGAGCGGATTGGAAAAGTGGCATACAGGTTATCTTTTCCATCATAGCTGACATCGATTCAAGATGTATTTCATGTCTCCCAATTGAAAATGTATAACCCAGATCTGTCACATGTGTAGAATTGGGAAGAGTTGGGGTTTGAGCCAGACTTATCAGTGTTTGAGCGTCCAGTGCATATAGTGTATTCTTAGGAGAGGGTGCTTCGTGGAAAGTCCATTCCTTTGTTTCGCATTCTTTGGCAGCATGGGAAAGATGAGCATGAGACTTGGGAGCAGAAGTCTTGGGTTGAGTAGGAGTACCCATTCCTATTCTCTGATCAGGCTTCGAATTGACTTTCTGAGGGTGAAAAGTTTTCATGGTGGGGAGAATTATTACACTTGGACTTCGCATCAAGGTATATTTTAATTTTAATTTTTATTACGTAAGTTTAGTTGCCTTTTTATAATTGTTTCATTTGAAAGCGGGCTAAGCACAAAATTAGTGTGCGCTTCTGCGCTGATAAATAAACGTTGCCTTGACAATGCCCGATGAGCGGGCAGGGCACGGGCGAAGCCGTGCGACCTTCCTGGTGTGCGGGTGGACCTTTTTATCATTGACATTTTTTTAAATGCGTATTTTTATTCATTAACACCGTTATTATTATTTTTATTTCTATTGAACCACCTTTATTAATTTATCTTATTAATTTTATTTACCATTTTATTTTAATTTATTTTCTTTTAGGTTGGTTTAATCTTTTTTAGGTTCCTATTCCATTTTTATTTTATTTTATTTTCTATTATTTTTCTTTTCCTTTTTCCCTCTCTCCCTTATTTCTTCTCTCCCTTGCTCTCTCCCCGTCATGGAACTATTCACTCTCCCTCACCTTGGCCGCACACAGCCTCCACCAAACCCTAGGTGCCACTGCTTTTCCTTCCCGTTCCACCCACCGACGACGTCGCGCCTTCCCCTGTTCGGCACAGCCTCCCGGCCACCTCGCCCCCACTACACCGATCGAACAAAGCCTCTCCTTCCACTATTTTCTTTCTTTTCTCTCCCCTACCCGCTGCTTTCTCTCCCTCTTGCCGGATCGGCTCCAGCACCACCTCAGCCGGATCCCGCACCGGCGACGTCGCTCCTTCCCTGTCCAGCAGACCGCCGGGACGCACACTACAGGAAATAATGACATTTGCGACGGGGCATTTGCATCAGGATCCCGTCGTTAATAGGCTTTTGCGACGGGGGCCCGTCGCAAATAGCCCGTTGTGGAAAACAGCGTCGCAACAACAATTATTTGCGACAGGCCCGTTGCTAAAGGTATTATTTGTGACGACAATCCTTCCCCTCACAAATATTAGTCCGTATATTTGTAAAAAAAATTTAAAATAGTAATTGTGACGGGCCCATCACAAATACTATTTGCGACGGGTCCGTCACAAATACTAATTGCGACGGGCCCGTCGCAATTACTATTTTTTAAAAAAAAATTAAAAAAATCAATAAATTATTTTAATGAATATAATAATAATACTATTTGCGATGGGCATAGTATCCCGTCACAAATACTATAAAAAAATTATTAATAAATTATTTTAATTAATATAATAATAATCCAATTATAATTCAAAAATAAAAAAATATTAATAAATGATTTTAATTAATATAATAATAGAATTATAATTCACAAATAAAAATAATAAATTATTAATAAATTATTTTAATTAATATAATAATAATAGAATTATAATTCAAAAATAAAAAATAATAAAATATTAATAAATGATTTTAATTAATATAATAATAGAATTATAATTCACAAATAAAAATAATAAATTATTAATAAATTATTTTAATTAATATAATAATAATAGAATTATAATTCAAAAATAAAAAATAATAGAATATTAATAAATGATTTTAATTAATATAATAATATTAGAATTATAATTCATAAATAAAAAAAATATTAATAAGTTATTTTAATTAATATAAAAATAATAGAATTATTTTACATTCAAATATTAAAATAATTCAAATATTACAAAAAAATATAATTAAATTATAATATTATAAAATTTTAATATATATATAATTTAATATTATAAAATATAAATAATATTATTATTCATATTAATATTGTTATTTCAAAATATAATATTATTAATATTTTATAATGAGACAGAATCTACGAATAGAAAAAAAAATCATATTTTGATTTAACAAACTTTATAACATAAAAACAAACTCCAATCTGAAGGAGGGGGGAGGGGGGAGGGGGGATCTGCAGATGCTGGTGGAGGAAACTCCATCCCTAAATCATGAGTGAGTCGGCGCATGTACTCCATCTGCTCCTGCTGCTGCTGCTGCCACCGACTCATCTGCTCCTCGTACAACTGCTGCTGGCGTCGACGCTCCTCCTCATGCTGCCGTTACTGCTGACGCATCTGCTCCTGCTCCTATCGGAGACTCTCTATCAGTGTAGTCTGAGATCACAACTGATCCTCATACTGTGTAGCAGAAGAAGATGCACGAGCTCCTCTCGAGCTGGACGCCGACATCGCAACACTGCCATAATAATCTTCGGGAGTCAGTCGAGAGCTGATACCAACTACCCGGCCCTTCTCGAAGGCATACTGGGTGGCCTACATCCATGCTGCCTCATCAAAATGACGGCCAGTGGTCTGATACGATGACTCGGCCTGACTCTCAGGTTGGGTCTGTGACGCTGCGGCCTCATATGACTCATGTAGTTTCAATTTAAAATTATAATTGTGAATATATTATATGCAGTTAATTTTTAAACTTGAAAACAAATAATACTGACCACGATGTGACGCTGACGATCAACTTTGAGCTCCCCAGTAGCAGGATCACTATACATCCTCCGATATACGTCGTACTCCGAAATATCGGGGTGCTCGACAACCTATAAGAATAAAAAATAAACTGTTAATATTTATAGTTATATAAAACATTTATAAATAATCTACGTACCGGATGATGTCTATGAGTACTGAAAGTACGAATCCCAGCTCGATGAGTAATCTCCTGTCTCCCCCGATTCTGCCTCCCCACCGAGGATCTCCTCTGAAAGGAATCACTCAACCAGTGTGCACATAATTCATCCCATACATGGGATGAAATGTACTATGGTTGGTGTGCTCTACATGACTCGTCAAAATATGACACTCCTGCTTTCTTCGTGGCAGATTTTCTTAAATTGTGCAAAAACTGACGAAAGCGATCATGCATGGCCACCTCCCATATCTCATGGATGGCGTCACGCATGGTATCCTCGATCAGATACCATAAACCCTACAAATAAATCAAAATATAAAGTTAGAAATGAAATAATTTTCAAAATAAAAATTATTTATTTACGTACGTACCAACCAATGGCCGAACATGGCCGCTGCACATCAATGGGAATCTGCTCCCATGTAGTCCAAGGCTGAGAGAAATAGTTGCGCAAAATAGCGTTGCCCTGTCCGACTGCTATATGCGGAAAGCTGTAAAAATAATAATTTTTTTTATGTGAATAGATTAATGAAATCTTAGTCAAATCCACAGGTTATCACACAGGTTATCACACCTCCGTGTGCGTGGATTAAACCCAAGAGGTGGACATCGCTCGGGGACGGGGTCAGAAATCATCAATCGTGCAAGATCGCACCCCCTCCGCGTACTCCTTGGAGCGCCTGCAAGCTGAGGGTCATCTTCCAGCAACTCATCTGCATCGAAAGGCAGGTCATCATCCGCCAACTCACGAAATGTGTCGTCGTCCATCTGAAACAGAAAATGTTAATGTTGTTAGAAAATAATTGATAATTACTATTATATATACATATATATTAGTTATGATTGTATATAACTACCATGGAATTCTATCAGTGTTCATCTTTATCATCATCTTCATATATGTCAATGTAATCTTCATATTCCTCTTCAACATCATCGATATCCATTCGAGTTCCAGTTGCTTCATCTCTTACCATTTCAAATTCATATGTGACATCATTAAAATCATCGTCATCACCGACTCTTAAATGTGGGGTGTCATCATCGATACTCATGTCTCTTTGTAAAAAATATTGATTTTGAGTACTCTTTTGAAAAGCTTCAATTCTTTGCACATCAGTGAAAGCACATTCACTTTGAGTAAACTGATTGTCTCGAATTTTGATTTTTATTATACTCCACCAATCAGTCAAGTCTCTTGATGTAGCACAATACTTTGCGTAATAAACTTGATGTGCCTGTTGAGCCAATAAGAATGGTTCATTTACTGCGAGAACACTTTTACATTTAATATCTATTATTCCATGAGTCGGATGAACATGCACGCCTCTCTCTATATCCAACCACCGACATTTGAACATGGTTATGTAATGTTTTCCAAGATAACAGAGTTCAATGATTTCATCAAGTATGCCATAAAAGTCAACTTCATTTTCTCGATGATGAGATCTTATCAAGATAACTCCACTGTTCATTGTTTTTTTTGATTCCCCATATGCATGTGTGTGAAATCGAAATCCATTCACCACATATGCATTATAAGTTTTAACAAGTTTTGAAGGTGGGTTACTCAATATACACATCCATTTGTCAATTTTATCAGCATGTCGAGACACCTGAAAATTTGTGAAATAATTATCAATATAGTAAACTATACATTGAATGAGTTGCTAAAAGATAAAGAATTTATGTTACCAGTTTTTGAAACCACTGAGAGAAATTTTTCTGTCGGCGTTCTTCGAGAGAAGCTGCTGTAATTTGTGGAATTTGTTTCTTGATATGATTATCATACAACCTATAAAAAACAAAGCTATTTACTATAACATAAATGATAGAATAAGTGATATAAACACTTACAGTACAACTAATGTCATCTCTTCACAGTTGATCAGAACATACGTATGAGCTCTGTGATGTTCATCATCCGAAATCCAGCGTTCATAAACTCCACCAAAACCAAGATCTGGATGGTTGAAAACAGATAATTGATTGTCGATTTCATCAATATTCCTCTCATCCCATCCCATCCAGTTTTGTTTTGAAGGATACTCAGATTCAAAATAATGGGAGCAGAAAAAAGATATTTCCTCTTGAAAATAAGCTTCTGCAATAGATCCTTCAATAGATGCTTTGTTATGTACTTTTCTTTTCAATTTTTGCATGCATCTTTCAAATGGGTACATCCATCGAAACTGTACTAGACCTCCACATTTGGCTTCATATGGCAAATGTAACATCAAATGTTCCATTGAGTCGAAGAAATATGGCAGAAATATTTTTTCCAGTTTACATATAATTACAACAACATCTTTTTCAAGTTTGCATAAAGCATCATAATCTGCTATAGCCGCACAAATTTCCCAAAAAAAATGAGACATGTCTGTTATGGAATCCCAAATCACAGAATTCAACAGACCTCTTAATCCAATGAGTAGAAGTATTTCCATTATAACATGACAATCATGACTTTTTAATCTAGTAATATGACCATTCATTACACATCTACCCAAATTGGAAGCACAACCATCTGGAAATCTCAAATTTGCAATCCACTGACAAAATAATAAACAGTTTTCTTTAGACAGTGTATAAGCTGCTTTTGGATTCAGTAACCTTTCTGTTCTGACATTCTCAAACTGTTCCAGTTCTGGACGCCTACAAATTTGGGCAAGATCTAAACATGCATTTACATTGTATTTTCTCTTTCCGGACATATCGAAAACTGTATGAAAAAAATTATCAAAATAGTTCTTCTCAATATGCATGACATCCAACATGTGGTGGACCAACAAATCAGACCAATATGGAAAATCCCAAAATATGCTACGTTTAATCCAATTGTGTTCTTTCCCAAAACCAGAAATTTTCTGTTGGTTTATTGTGGGACCAAAAGTGATGGGAGGTAATGAAAATACAACTAATTTTAACTCCAAACCTGATAGCATTTTTGGAGGTCCATCCCTTTCAACTGTTCATTTTCTGAAATGAGATCTGTTTCTTCGAAAAGGATGATTAGCTGGAAGAAATATGTGATGACAGTCAAAATAATAAGGTTTCTTTCCATGAATGAGCATAAATGCTTTGTTCTCTCCCATACAGTAAGGACATGATTTCTGACCATGTGTACTCCAGCCAGATAACATCCCATAAGATGAGAAGTCACTAATTGTCCACATCAATGCTGCTCTCAGTATGGAATTCTGTTTCGTAGCAAAATCATATGTACTGACACCAGTACTCCACAATAAACTTAATTCATCAATCAATGGTTTCAAATAAACATCAATATTCTTCTTCGAATGTCTTGGAATTAGTAAAGTCAAAAAGATATATGGCTCCTTCATCAACATCCATGGAGGTAAATTGTACGGAGTTAAAAAAACAGGCCAACATGAATATTGACTACCATAAGATCCGAACGGACAGAAACCATCAGTGGAAAGGCCCATTTGAACATTTCTAGCTTCTAAAGCAAAGGATGGATGCACTCTATCAAAATGTTTCCATGAATCACCATCAGATGGATGATTCAGGCTTTTATCGGTTGAAATATTTGATTTATGCCATGACATCATTGTTGTTGTATTCTTAGACATGAATAAACGCTGAAGTCTGGATGTAAGCGGAAAATATCTCAACTGTTTTACAGGAATCAAACCAGACTTCCCATGTTGCCCTTCTTTATATCTCAGTTGCCCACATGTGGGATAACTATCCAACGACTCATTTTCCCCAGAATATAAAATGCAGTCATTTGAACATGCATGAATCTTCTAACAAGTAAGTCCCAAATTTCGAACCAGCCTCTTACTCACATAGTAATTTGCAGGAAAAACATTTCCTTCGGGTAACAATGTTTTAAGAAAAGAAAATATCTGGTCAAAATAGGTGTTTGAAATTCCGTTATCTGATTTGATAGCCATAAATTTTGCAACTGCTTCTAATTTGCTCATCTTGCAGCTAGGATATAATGCATCCTCAGCAGACCTCAACAACTCATAAAATTCAGACGGTGCCAACTCAGGATTTGAAGCTATATCAGCCGGAGTTTCTGTATGTTGAACAGATGAACCTGCAACATCATGTACTAAATCTTGAAACCGGGATGGATCCAGAATCAAGTTGGTATCACCTACTCTGGAACTGCATTCACCGTGTTGATACCAAAAAACATAATCTGTTTGAAAACCAAAACACAAGAGATGTCCCCCCACTTTGTCAAACGTGTCAAATGTTCTCAATGCACATTTTCTACAAGGGAATTTTATTTTTCCTTCTGAAACAAATTCTGGATTTGATGCCACAAATGATAAAAAAAGTCTCCACACCCTCTATATATATTAGATTTAAACCAGAACCATTTGGATTTCTACGTTGATTTATTCATATGCGGTCATCTAATAATGACTGTTGATGACCTCGTTGTTCCATATTTTTCTATAAAATATAAAATCATTACTGGTTTTGAATAATTTGTTAGGAAAAACACTCAAGCAAGGATAATTATAGAGTTTACATCAGACATGACTGATACAAATGTTTTATTGAGATAGACCTAAAAATTGACACTTTAAGAATTGAATATGTTGAGAATAAAGCAAAACCTATTACAAATACTGATAATTTTAATATTATATAAATTTTTTATTATTTTAATAATAATATTATTATTTTTTCATAAATATTAATTATATAATAATAAAATTATTACATTATTAGTATATTTTATTATTAATATTAAAATAATATAATTTTCTATATTATATATAATTCTCCTTTCATCTGTGTGTTTAACATTCTGTCTCCACATGTAATATTTGCATTCACTTTTATCTCTCCATTGGTGAGTAGGTTGATAATTTTGAAAAAGAATGCAAATATTACATGTGGAGACAGAAAACACACAGATGAAAGGAGAATTGTATAAAATATAGAAAATTATATTATTTTAATATTAATAATAAAATATACTAATAATGTAATAATGTTATTATTCCTAATTATTGGTAATTATTCCTAATTATTGGTAATTATTCCTAATTATTGGTAATTATTCCTAATTATTGGTAAATATTGGTAAATATTGGTAAATATTGGTAAATATTGGTAAATATTGGTAATTATTGGTAATTATTTGTAATTATTACTAATTATTGGTAATTATTAGTAATTATTGGTAATTATTTCTAATTATTGGTAATTATTCCTAATTATTGGTAATTATTCCTAATTATTGGCAATTATTGTTAATTATTGGTAATTATTGTTAATTATTGGTAATTATTCCTAATTATTGGTAATTATTGGTAATTATTGGTAATTATTGATAATTATTTGTAATTATTCCTAATTATTGGTAATTATTCCTAATTATTGGTAATTATTCCTAATTATTCATAATTATTCCTAATTATTGGTAATTATTCCTAATTATTGGTAATTATTCCAAATTATTGGTAACAATTCCTAATTATTAGTAATTATTCCTAATTATTGGTAAATATTCCTAATTATTGGTAAATATTGACAAGTATTGGGAATTATTGGTAAATATTGACACTATTGGCAATTATTGGTAATTATTACTAATTATTACTAATTTTTACAAATTATTCCTAATTATTGGTAATTATTCCTAATTATTACGAATTATTACTAATTATTGGTAATTATTACTAATTATTGGTAATTATTACTAATTATTACTAATTATTGGTAATTATTAGTAATTATTGGTAGTTATTGGTAATTATTACTAATTATTGGTAATTATTGGAAATTATTACTAATTATTGGTAATTATTACTAATTATTACTAATTATTACTAATTATTACTAATTATTAATAATTATTAATAATTATTGGTAATTATTGGTAATTATTGGTAATTATTTGTAATTATTACTAGTTATTGGTAATTATTGGGAATTATTACTAATTTTTGGTAATTATTACTAATTATTACTAATTATTACTAATTATTACTAATTATTACTAATTATTATTAATTATTTGTAATTATTGGTAATTATTGGTAATTGTTACTAATTATTGGTAATTATTACTAATTCTTACTAATTATTACTAATTATTACTAATTATTACTAATTATTAATAATTATTGGTAATTACTGGTAATTATTAGTAATTATTAGTAATTATTGGTAATTATTACTAATTATTGGTAATTATTACTAATTACTGGTAATTATTGGTAATTATTGGTAATTATTACCAATTATTAGTAATTATTGGTAATTATTGGTAATTATTACTAATTATTGGTAATTATTACCAATTATTAGTAATTATTGGTAATTATTGGTAATTATTACTAATTAATGGTAATTATTGGTAATTATTTCTAATTAATGGTAATTAATGGCAATTATTTATAATTATTACTAATTATTGGTAATTATTACTAATTATTACTAATTATTGGTAATTATTTCTAATTATTGGTGATTATTACTAATTATTGATAATTATTACTAATTATTACTAATTATTGGTAATTATTGGTAATTATTGGTAATTATTACTAATTATTACTAATTATTGGTAATTATTACTAATTATTACTAATTATTGGTAATTATTAGTAATTATTAGTAATTATTGGAAATTATTGGTAATTATTTCTAATTATTACTAATTATTGGTAATTATTACTAATTATTGGCAATTATTACTAATTATTAGTAATTATTGTTAATTATTGGTAATTATTACTAATTATTGGTAATTATTGGTAATTATTTCTAATTATTACTAATTATTGGTAATTATTACTAATTATTGGTAATTATTGGTAATTATTACTAATTATGGATAATTATTGGTAATTATTACTAATTATTGGTAATTATTGGTGATTATTACGAATTATTGATAATTATTACTAATTATTCCTAATTATTATCAATTATTGGTAATTATTACTAATTATTGCAAATTATTGGTAATTATTACTAATTATTACTAATTATTACTATTTATTACTAATTATTATTATTTATTACTAATTATTGGTAATTATTACTAATTATTGGAAATTATTACTAATTATTGGTAATTATTGGTAATTATTGGTAATTATTACTAATTATTGGCAATCATTACGAATTATTACTAATTATTGGTAATTATTGGCAATTATTGGTAATTATTACGAATTATTGGTAATTATTCCTAATTATTGGTAATTATTCCCAATTATTGGTAATTATTCCTAATTATTGGTAATTATTCCTAATTATTGGTAATTATTCCTAATTATTGGTAATTATTCCAAATTATTGGAAATTATTCTTAATTAGTGGTAATTATTCCTAATTATTGGTAAATATTGACAATTATTTGCAATTATTTGTAAATATTGGTAATTATTGGAAAAAATATTGACAAATATTGGCAATTATTGAATATTGGGAATTATTATTAATTATTACTAATTATTAGTAATTATTACTAATTATTGGTAATTATTATAAATTATTACTAATTAATGTTAATTATTTCTAATTATTATTAATTAATTCAAATTAATTTTAATTTTTCATAATTACGGCTAATTAATTGTAATTACAGTAACTATTTTAAATTAATTAGTGTTTAATTGTCTCTAATTACTATTAATTATTAATACTTATTCATAATTATTTCTAATTAGAAATCAGAAAAAAAATTCTAAAAATTTAAACTAAATAAATATAATAAATAAAATAAATATTAAACTAAAATTCAGATAAAAACCTTAAACTTGATGTCAATGTCGAGCCGCTGTAATTGTAGAACACCACCAACTGAATCCTCGAAGTCGGAAAAAAAATTTACAACTGAAAATCGTAAATGATTCAGAGTGGAAAAATTAAAACGGTTGAGAGTTGAGAGTGAGAAAATTGTAATGGTTGGCAGTATTTATAGGTTAAATTAATTGTGACGGGCTTTTTTGCGACGGAAATCCCGTCGCAAATAACCCTGGCCGCATTTAATTATGGGCGACATTAAAACGGTTATTTGCGACGGGCCCCGTCGCAAATAACCCCTGCCGCCGGGGTATTTTCGACGGGATTGCAGGCCCATCGCAAATAGTCTTTAACCGCCGCCGGTTATTTGCGACGAAGATAGAACCCCGTCGCAAATAACCCTGACCACATTTAATTATGGGCGGCATTAAAACGGTTATTTGCGACGGGTCCCGTCGCAAATAATTCCTACCGCTGCTGGTTGTTTGCGACGGGGTTCTATCCCCGTCGCAAATAAACTTCGCACAGCTTGGCGCGCATTTCGCGCCAAACTATTTGCGACGGGTAAAAAAACCCGTCGCAAATGATAGATTATTTGCGACGGGAATAGTTGCCCGTCGCAAATACTCCTTTGCGAAAGGTATTTGTGACGGGAATAATTCCCATCGCAAATACCCCATCGCTATTAACCATTTTTCCCGTAGTGGCACCTACCTCCTTTCTCCTCCGCCGTGCCAGGCCGCATGGCCCCTGCTACTTTCCGCTCGGTGCGACCGGCCCCGCTACCTCCCTCTGTCCTCCCGCTCTGCCCAGCCGCGCCAGACAGAGCACCCCTCCCTCCTTCGGACAGACTTCCGGCCGCGACCTATTTTTGGCCGCATCTTCTTCCTACGAGGTTCCAACCGGCGCAACCTCTTCCGGCACCCCCCATCTCATACGGCCAGCATTTTGAACCCCTTATTGGAGCACTTTAGTTGCGTTGTATTCCATATTGGCGATGTTGTGAATATGATTTAGTTTGCGATTGGTTTAATTTTTATGTGGTTGTGCTATGTTTTGTTTTTAGGGTGTATTTGAGGTTGTTTGAGCTGCGTTGACGTGCTTTGGTCCTTTCACATCAATTTTGAGAAACTTACGACACACCGGTAGGTGTTTCCATGCACAATTATTATCTGGTGATCATTTGCGTGCTTGTCTAATTATTTCGGCACCTGGTTAATTTGTTCTATGCTGAAAAATTTATTGTGATTATGTTTTTAATGTGCATTTAATTTGTTGGAAGTGTCTAAGTGAATTAGTCCATTTTTGTTTTGAAATCCCACCTTGAACTGTTTATCAATGTTTTGTGAATTGTGCTGTTAGTGTATCAAGGAGTGCAGATAATGCAGTTTATGTTTTTTTGCATGGTGTAAAAAAAATTCATTTTCCTCTAAAAAGGGGTTTGAGTGAACTTTTGACATTAAAAATCATGTGACATGTTTGGAAACTGTTTAATAATTTCTTTTAGTGATTTGCCCAATTATCAAAGTGTTTTTTATGTTTTGTTGCCAGTTTAATTTAATGTGTAAGCGGTGCAGTTTTAGTTTTTAAAAGTTTTGGTGTATGTGTGGTTTCAAAAGAGGATATCAGTGTGCGAATTAAATGTTTTTGTGTGTAAGAACCATGTTTGGATCTTAAGTGTAATGTGACATGTTATGTGAACTTCGAATTTAGGTGAGCACAAAGAGGGAAGCCGGGGGTATTAGTTGGGGGAACCAGGACGAGTGAGCTAGTGTTCCAGAGATAACTTGGCACGGTTTCACCGGCAGGATTGACGATTGCAACACCAACTAAACATATGATAACTGAGGGCCGTGCCCTTCTAAGCCATGTTTTCTGAGGGTCGTGGCCTTCTAAGCCACATTTTCTGAGGGTCGTGGCCTTCTGAGCCATGTTTCACCGAGACACGATGTTCTAGGGTCCTACCTGCTTCTACTACCGATAGGGCCTCTCCCATCCTTTGGTGCTACCGGTTACTTTTCACGCATAATGATACATGATATGTCACTTGAGTTACTTCCCAAATATGTGCTTTCCTTAAACTGGTTTCTTTAAAGCCGTTTTTTGAAAACCGTGTTCACTAACATTGTTTAGAATTTCTTGTTTTCTTTTATTTATCATTGAAAATGTATTGTCTTTTTAATAATTGTGTGTGGAATCTTTTCTTGGTGACATCCTGCTGGGTGATTGCTCACACCCTACTTACACCCTTGGGTTTAAGTATATTTTTTTACGTCTGATACAGGTAAGGGTCCAACTTTTGGAAGCAGTGGTTCAGGTTTCTAGTAGGCCTCTTGATGTGGTGTTGTGGTGGCGGCTTGAGGGTGGTGTCCTCACGTCGGGCGGTAGTTCTTAGGTTGGTTTTTGGTCACCATACTTTTAGTATTGTTTGGGTTTTAGTTTTTTTTACATATGACTCAAAAATCTGGTTTTGGTTAAAGACTTGTTTGACCGCGACTCTTACATTTGGTTGGGTTTGTTTTGTTGATTTCTTTATATCTGTTTTTTGGGTAAAATCTTTCCCAATGTTATTTTGATACCCGAGAACTTGTGCAAGGCCGTGGGGATCGGGAACGCCCTTCGGGCCTTGCCGTGGGCCGGGTCGGGCATCGGTTCGGATGATGACCTGACTTGGTTCGTGACATCCATGGATACCCCTGGAGGGTGGAACACATCATTTACTTATTAGTGATCATTATTAAACACTTTTTTGAATCATAGATCAATTACTGAAAGGTATGCCATTATTATTTGTTTTATGATTCAATCCACATGTATAAATATATTCTAGATTTAGTCAGTTTTTATAGTTGGCTCTTACTGTATTGAGAATGATGGCCATCCCTCCAAAATCCATATTTAGAATTAGAGTAGATATATTAATGTTTATTTTGATATTTAAATGAATGAAGAAATATATAAAATGAGTTTTCTCAGTACCATGCTATATCTTAATCCAAAAATTTTATTTTGGTTTTTCGTTTTACCATTCCATGACATAGTTCACTTGAAAACTTATGTTTTGGTTCTTATTTTTTCTTAACCATGAAATAATGCACCTAAAATGAGAATTAAAGGAATATTTTGAGAGTCACATAAAATATATCATTGTATGATGATTCCCTATACCATGGTTAACTAATATCCAGGTTGTGTTCAAGCTCTACCATTGGGACAATTCATTTTTCACTATGACATGCTAACCAAAAATTAATTCTCCAAAATGGCTACAGATATCCTAAAACGGTGAAGTCCAAAGTAGTCATGGTATTCTATCTACAATATTTTTCACCATGGTTAAGAGAAATCCATACCGCAAGACATTTTGAGTAGAATTATAAGTAAAATTATTTTTTTGTTATAATTCTCAAAAACCATCACCAATATGGGTGCATCTGAGTGTAATATTTAAACCAAACAATTTTTTTTGTAGATGTGATCTATGTTTAAATTTTTTTAACATGGTTCAACAATTTATAATTTTTTTTAATTATAAGTAATGTAAAATATAAAAGTGTTTTCATTTATTTATGAATATTTAATATATATATATATATATACACATATATAATTTTTATATTAGGACCTTATTTTGAATTTTTTGTACCATTTTAACAGGGATTTTATATGATATGATCAATTATTTAAATAAAATCAAATATGAGATATATAAATTACATAAAATAATTACATAAAATATGAAATATTTTTATTCTTATAAAAGTTTTCATAAAGTATCTCATATTTTGGGGTATGAAGGAGTTCATGTTCAAATCATTTAAATAATAGTATGGAAAATTCATATTGGATAATTTTTTTATATTTTCCATTGAAAATTTATGAAATGTTTATAATTTATTTATGAATTGTTCAAAAATATTTATCTCATATCTAAATTTTGAATTTTTCATTTATTTAGTATATTCCTTGCTTGATTATTCACTCATATAAATGCTTTATTTTGAATTTTGATGTATATTATAGTTTAAATATGATAAAATACTTCTTTAAATTATTATACATGAATTTAAGGAGTTAAATGATAGGTATGATAATTGATTTAGTGTTCTTATACCTTAACTATGGATTCAATTAGGTTATTTCTTGAATTAAGAAGTTAATTATATTTTATACATATTAGATGTTAGAATTTTGATAAAATTGAGGTTTCTATTGAGTAAATAACCATGAGTATATGAACCTTAGGTCATATTACACACCATCCTTGAGGTTTATACCGTGTTTATAAAAGGTTTGGCTACCTATCGCTCCATAATTACTCCTATGGGTATTATTGATTTCTTATGATTCTAATCCTTTACATGAACAACTTTGATGTACCTTATACATGATATGAATTTGGACATGTGTGAATATAACTGGATTTTAATTTGGTCTAGTAACACAAGTTTTTAGTTGTGTAAATATTTACACATCAATACAGTTTGAACACATTGATTTAGTGAAAACAATATGGATTCCAAACTAAATAATTAGAAACATGGATACATGAAAAAAGAACACATGATATAAGATGGTAATATTAAATCCCCTTTTAAATACTAAGTTTCAAATTATTTCTAAATAAAACATTTTTTAAGGAAAAAAAGTAATGAGGTGATTCTAAAAGTTAGGTGCATCATATTTAGCATTTTATTTGGGTTACACTTAGCTGGGAAACCATTAGGAAGGATACCAGAGGACCAATGTTGAGTTTATCCATACAAAGGTTTGAAAAAAGAGTTTTCTTTGAAAAACTATCCAAGATCCCTATGTGATATGAATACCATGATATCCCACCTAAATAAAAAAGTTATGAGAGGAACAACAAATCTGGATCATTTCTTAATGAAGTATATATCTTGAACCATTAATGGAATAATGGATCTAAAAACGGGTCATCATTTTTGTGTGAGAAAATTTTATAAAAGTTTTTATTAAATGAATGTAAAATGTGATACTCATTTGATAAAAGATTCTATTATAGATAAATAACATCACTATTTTCAATAATTACTTTGAGATCAATCCTTAAATAAGATTATATTAATAGAATAAATTTATTAGACTGGTATAAAATCATAATAATTATTCTTATATAAAAGTAAAAATTATATGTGTTAGATAAATACTATGAAAAACCAACTCAGAGAACCATTTGAACTGATATTCGAGCTGATTTTTCACTGACCTAAGGGGATTTCCTAATCCACACAAGCTGGTGACTAGAAATCGGGAATTAGAAACAATGATATGGGAATGATTTCATCCATCAATTACAAATTCAAATAGATAAACAATAAAGAGAGAAAATCAAATAAACAAATAAAACCAAAAGTAAAAAATACAACTCTGGATAATTGCACATCAACCAAGGTCACCTAAAAACACCTTTATGAAAATATCCAAGAAAATACATATGAAAAGTGGATCAGGTTCTCTTCTAGAGACCACCAAATCATGAATCCCACTAAACAATTACACCTACAACCTTTGAGTGGTGCTTCCCATTTTTCCTTGACTCGATATAAGAAATTATAAAAACACTTGATGGAAAAGGTTGTGTGTGAGAAAAAAATACTTGCAAGATTTCAAAAAATATTTCATAATAAATATTTAATAAATAAACTAATTATTCTCAATTTTAGATAAAACACGGCATCAAAATATTTTCACAATTCATGTCAAAAAATTCTTTTCAAAAACATTCAGTGGATAGTAAAAAAATAGGAACAAAAGTGAATTTCAATCAATAAAGACATAATTGAGAATATTTATTTAATATGAATTATTTTAATTCAAGAGTTCTTTATAAAAATCAACAAAAAAATTTCCATCAAACACAATTATGAATTTTCATCACACATACCATTCCATTTCAAAGTTATTTTTCAGGGATACAAATGTCGTATTAAAACTAAATTGGAAATAAATTTTATTTTAAGAAAGTAGATTCGGTTTCAAATGATATATATTGATTTTGAAACCACTTACCTGAAATAAAATACCACAAAATTGTAATGAGGGACCTGTAGGAAGAAATATGAGGAAGTCCATGCCAAAGGAAAACAATGAAATAACCCTTTTTATAACCACCTAGTATATGGTTTCCCTGGATCCACTCTAGAGGATAATAAAATTAAAAAAAGGTTTATGTATTTTTAAAAACACCATATGTGATCTAATTCATTGAAAGGATACCCTAAATTGATAAATTATTAATTTTTTGGTTTTCATCTAAATATTGAATGTAGAGGTTTTAAAATCTTTTAAAATAGGAGTTATAAAATTTAACAGGTCAAAATAATTTAATTCCCATGCTTTCCAGCTTTTTAATCAGTCAATATAGAATTACTAGAATCCTGAAGGAAGAAGAATAGATAATAGTTTTTAAAAAATATTTTCTATTAAAAGGGATCTATTTAAGGGTAACATGGTTTACCCTTATGAATCCCATGGCTATCACATAAGGGTAAATGACTTTACCCTTACATAGATCACTCACTAGAATATCCTCATGAAACTCTTACATTACCCTTATTAATCCTTTAAAAATCATGGTTCACTATTATATAGCTCTAATATAACCTTAATCAGTGACTCATTTACCCTTACATTAGACCCTTATGCAGCTTCTATACCCTTACACAATGCATGTTTACCCTTATGCAACACCATTACATAGTTCGGTACCCTTACACAACACCCTTACACAACCTATCTAACCTTACACAATGAATAATATTTCACCCTTACCTTTACCCAAGTGTTTTTTACCCTTACTTAACCCTTGAAATTTTAATTTTAACTTTACACCACACCACATGAATATGGGTAGATGGTTCTTACCCTTATAAATACCCCATGATCTATGTAAAAAAAGGCATAACTTATAAATTTTTAAATTTTTATTTAAAAGACGTCATTAAATTAAAAAAAAGGTTTTAAAGAGTATTAAAACTACCCAACACATTTTAAAGTGAAAAAAAACATAAAAAAATAAAGAAGATATTTAAAAGAAAATATTAGGATGTTTAAATTATTATAACCATAAATTGATTATTCCTTGACAAAACCTATAAAAATACTCCATATAAAAGAGATAAGAACAATATTCTCTCATCAGTGCATCATGCTCCCATGTCTCGTATTAATTAGAACCATTTTTCTACAATTCTGAAACTGAGGGTATGTATTTTCCATGAAGCGCATTTATCTAAGAATCAAAAATATGAATGGGATACTCGATCATAGATAAATAAAGTTCCACATCAATATCCTCCTAGTTCAAGATATGATATGGATCAAAGAGATACTTTCTAAGTTGTGACTCAGGGAACACATTGTGAATAGATTTTATATTTGGTGGAAAATCCAAATGGTAATACACTTTAACAATCTTCTCAACAACCTCAAACAACCCCACATAACTTTATTATAACTTTTCCTATTTTCCTAATCATCGGTGACCTAACCAATGTGAAACTCTAAAAAACACTAGGTCACCAACTCAAAACATAAAAGGACATAAAAAACAATCAACATAGGATATTCAACAGATATGTACCATTACCATTATATATAAAATAAATTGAATCATTTCTATTGTATACATGAAAAAATTGTGTCCCTATTGGGAAGCTTCACTGACCTATGAATAATAAAAAATATATTTTCAGGTTCGACCATACAGATCCTCAAAGGGTTCCATCTTGATGGAAGACTAGTAGGTGTTATTATAAGAAAACTCAACCTATCCCAGATAGCTATCCCAATCTCCTCCAAAGTCTAGGACACATGCACATAGAATTTCCTCAATAATATGAATTGACTATTCGATATGACCATCTATTTGAGGATGGTAGTCATGCAAAAATTTACCTAGGATTCCATCACCTCTTGGAGGCCCCACTAAAAATGATATGTGAAAGAGGGATCCTTATCAGAAATGATATGAGATAGAACTCTATGAAACTTGATGATATCCAAGATATAAAGATTTACCAAGTCCTCAACATTTTTCATATCAAGAATCAAAATAAAGTCATCCAATTTTGTAAATAGTTCAATTACCACCCATATCAGATTCATTTTTCTAGGAGTACATGGAAATCCAACCAAAGCTTATAGAGATATCACATCCCACTTCCAAGTCAACACTTGAAGGGGATGAAGAAAACTTGAAGGATTTTGATTCTCGACCTTGACCAGTTAACAAGTGTAATAGTAAGAAACAAAATCAGTAATGTCCCATTTAATACTTGACCACCAAAAACATCACCTCACATCATAAAACATCTTTGTGGTACCAGGGTGAACTGCCTCTAAGAATTATGGAAATCCCCCATAACATGCTTCTTCAAAGGTGTAGTAATGAAAATAAATCTACAAAACATAGGATTCCATATATAGATAGTGACTACTCAATTATGGTCTCCCCACTATATAAATAATCCCTAATTACCTAGAACTCATCATCCAACAACTATTCCTGGATAATATTCTTGAGAAGTGAGGATGCCAACTAAACACTCAGCCAGATAATTCCAATCTCATATTTATGGACTCCCAAATGCATATGATCAAAGAGAGCCATAAAATTCCCCTCTTAATAATATTATTTCATGTTTTGGGATGAAAGTTTTGTACTCAAAGCATCGGTGATGATATTCTTTTATTCTAGTGTGTAGGAAATGATGAAGTCTAAATATTTCAAGTACTCCACCCACCATCTATACCAAATATTCAAATAAATTTTAGAGAAGATATTTCTCAATATTTTATGATCAAAGAAGATGGTAAACCTTTCACCAAGAAGGTAGTTCCAATAACTATTTCAAGATTATATCACAATTTTGAGTTCAATATCATGTGTAGAATAATTATTTTCATGAGTCCTATGCTGGTGAGAACCATATTCTACCACATGATTATCCTGCATGATAAACCCACCCCCCCAACATAAACCTGATGCATCACAAAAGACCACATATCCCTAATCGGATTTTGAAATAGTCATAACAAGAGCTGAATTTAACTGATGCTTCAACTCATCAAAGGAAGCATTCCATTTATAATCCCAAAAAAACTTCATTCCCTTCAAAGTAAGATAATTCATTAGAGAAGAAAACTTATATAAATCCTTCAAAATTAAGTGATAATATACTACCAAGCCTAATAATATCCAAATATCAAAGACATTATATGGTTTTTCCTAGGTCCTAATATCTTTCACCTTCTCATGATCAATGTAAAAACCATGTTTGAAAACCATGAATACCAATAATATTATGTCCCACATCAATACGTTTCATTAATAAATACTGGAATAATGTTTGCGACTTCTCAAGATATCTAATTCTTCTCCTAGATAATGTAGATGGTTCTCCTTGGTTGTAGATTAAATAATGTTTTCATACATATGTATCACCATAAAGGAATCGTGGTACTCATGGGAAATCCTATTCATCAATGTCGTGGAAACAATAGGATCATTGGTTTGACCAAAAAGCATAATGAGGTTTTTATAATGTCCTTACCCACTTCTAAAGGTAGTCTTAGGAATGCCATACTTCTTAATTCTAATCCAGTGATAAATAGGCTGAAGATAATTATTTGAGAACTACTTCACCCCTTTCAACTGGAAAATAAATCATTAATTTTTGGTAATAGATACTTATTCTTAAATATGACCTAATTAAGCTATTTATAGTCAACAAAAGTCTAAGGGACCCATAGGTCTTCTTAGAAAAAATCTTGGATACTATCAAAGGAGACAAATAGGATTAGATGAAGCCCTTGGAGAGCAGGTCATCTAAATATGTTCTCATCTCCTTTAGTTTACATAGTTCCATATTGTTATAGGGAATATAGACCTTTGATTATCTCAATAATTTTCATGTTTTAATGGTCAAGCCTATCAAATCCTTTTTCAAGGGACTTGGTTGAGAGTGGTGGGAATTTATAATCCCTTCTTGTATACATGAAATATTTTTTAGGAATTATTCAAGTAATTATTTAGTATGTGGAAGTATTCGAAGGAAATAATAAAGGATAAAGTTTCCGAGCTCTTGGTTTTCAATCAAGGTGGGTTACCAATTTTGGAGTATGTCAAATAATTATAATGTTTGGTATGATTCCTACTAAAGATTATTGATGATGGCTACCATAGGGATAAGTTTTTCAAAAATTTATTCACCGAGACCTTAGGATTATCATATCAATATCCTATTCAACCATTTATCTAGAGATGCTTAAAGGAGACTTTTCACTTGAAACGGATATAGAAGATAATGAAAATTTGGTTAATTCCTTGCATGTAGTCATCTTATGCGATTAAGTCCCATAATATGGATTTAAAAAATTGGATGAGTAGGGATAATATTATCATGGAAAGAATAAGCATCTCATGTATTTATAGTCTAGAGTGCTTGGTCATTCTAATAATTCATATATGATGGCTATGAGATTTTGTAAATAGTGTGGATTCTTGGGTCACATTAATAGGTTGTGTAGTTGGGCTGTCAAAAAGGGATATTTTTTGTCAAGGATCATCAACTCCTGAATGTGAGGAAATATACGATTCAACATAATATGTATCCATCAATTGGACTTAGAGTGAAGCTTTTAATATAGTGGAGGAGTTGTGAGTGGAGGCTTATGTAATCTGGATTGTTGTTTCCAATTTTTGAGTCCAAAACCTTTGAGATTTACTTATTGTAACTCATTAGTCCTTGGATAATTTCTTGTTTTGTGGATATCTTTTGGATTATTTTGTGTCCTTTATAAATAATTTCTTATGTACCTTGGTTGTGATCATTATGATAGTTCCATTTTCTTGATATATATTTTTTTGTTCCTTTTATAATAGATAATTTTAATAGAAAACCTCAATCTTGAATGGTTTTTAGTCCCTTTAGTTTTTTGTGCTACTAGGGATGGAGTGGAATATTTTGATGAGAACATTTATGTTTAGGGTTGTTTTTCTTTAAAATCCATCACGTTTTTTCCTTCAATGGGTCTCTCCCAATGGTTTGTGGTGGATACCATTCTATTTGGTTATTGTTACCTGGGTTCCTCTTGTTTTTCCTTGATGGTTATAGCTCAATATTGGTGTAATATATAATCTCCCTTATGAGAGTGTAGTGCCCTGGTTGTGAAATGGACTTTTTATTTCAATCTCTTACTAGTTGAACTTGGATAAACCTTGGGGTTATACTCAGGTAACCAGAACTATGGGAATTCTTGAATGACCAGGCACCCAGAGGTTTTTGGTGGATTATTTGATTATCCTATCAAGGTGTTGAGATTAGTGTTTAAAATACTAGGTTACAATTATGTACTTGAACAATGAAGAAATACTTTTCAATTCTATGACTTGATTGTGTATGTTTTATCAAAGATGGATTTTGATATGGTTTTATCTTTTATGAATCATTAAGGTGTTTTAGATATTCCATTTCTTGATTTTTTAGTTTTTCCTCTTGGATGTTTCATCATTCTATTTAACCAAAGTCCGTTCTTTGAGTTCAAGAGATGTGTTTTAGAAAGTTTTTTTCCTCATGTTACACTATTTTGGTGAATGATTAAACCGAGGGGAGACCAATGTTGGGTCTTAGGTTCTTTTAGGTTGTATTCATATCCCTCTCAGCATTGTCATGTTGGTTATTCTTAAAAGGTTCCTTAAGAATGATTGATAGATCATAATCTTGGAGTTGTACTTGATAGAAGATTTTTTGGGTGAGTCTTATTCTATTTTTGTGGACTGTACCCCTCATGGGTTGAGTGTGGGATTTATTTTAGTCATATATTTTTCTATCTTTCGAACAAAAATCATTCTAGGGTAAAAAGTACTTATGGTGGGGAGAATTATGACATCCTATTTTGTGTTATAATTAGAAATAACATCTTTTTGTTTTAATTTGATTTTTTTGAATAGAAATCAAATAAATTTAAATTAATTTTTTACCCTTATGCATGGTATATGGGATGGGTAAGGGTAAGAGCCTCTTTTTATGAGTTTCATAAGGGTAAGTGAAAAATTATTTTATCTGTTTAATGGTAAATCCCATGTGAATGATCTATGTAAGGGTAGAATTGGTACTGTATAAGGGTAGATGGGATTTTATATGCACTGAAAAAGGAAATCCTGGTATTGGTGTAAGGGTAACCTGATTTTTTTAAGGGTTGGGTAATGGTAGATAGACACTGCATAAAGGTATTAGCTCACATAAGGGTCTCATGTAAGGGTTCTGGCTAGTGTAAGGGACTTTCATAAAGGTAACATGGCTCTCACGTAGGGTTAATCCAGAGCTATGTTATGGCCATCTCGATGGTCATTATATTATGTAAGGGTAATTTTATGTTTTCAAAGGATTATTTAGGGTAACATTACCATCAAGTGATGCTTAATATATTTTGTGAGGGTAAATCCATATTGACCTTACGTTGCACTATTCTTGTGAAAAAATAAATAAAAATACCACTTCTATCTCTTCTTCTCAAGAATGACCCATAACACCATTGTAATAGTTTTAATTACTTTATATCGTAGAATTTGGTTCTTTATACCATTTTAAATGATGTAACTCACTCTTTAAATATTTTAAAACACTCCTCATTTAAGATTTAATTAAAATGATTAATTAAATGGATATTTTAATTCTGGGGTTTTAGGCTTCTACCCATTGTGTTTTATTTATAATTTCGAACATTTTCCACCCTCATTATTATGGAATTCTCATGGGAGGTGTTTTCTCATTCAACAACTAGTAGAAGAAGATCAATTTTATTTGGGTCATTTATTTTTATCTGAGTTATTCCTCTCTCTAGATGGTTTTCCCTTCCAGGGATTTGAGTTTCCAGAATTTATAGGTTAGTTATTTTGTAATATAGTCTTTATTAATTGAAACCTTTGATGCTTATATATTTTAAATTTTTTTCCTATCTATCTTATAAATCATGATTTTATATGTTGATAAATGGTTTCAAAATGGCACGGTGTTTGTGATGAAAACCCTTGATAGTAGCTGTTGAAATATAAACTTAGTTTTTAGTAAATTTTCTTGGATTGAAACAATAATAAACTAAAATTATAAAATAATACTAATACATCTTTATTAAATGTGTATTATTTTGGTATCAAATCTTGTTTTATTATCATTCAATGAAGAAGAAACTACTTTCACATGCATGGGGATATTTTTCTAATTAAAAGATTACCCAAGAGAAAGTAACTTTTATTGCCTGTCATTTTTGATATGGTTTTGTTGGAATGAAAAAGTATGATATATTTCATGATTTGTGATGATATTATTTGATTATTTTTGATAAAAATCTTTTTATGATTGGTTTTTAAAATAAAATACATGGTTTTTTAATAAATAACCATTTTATGTTGTTTTTAAAAATTAAAAGAATTGGTTTTTGATAAAAAAAAATTATGTTTGTTTTAAAATGAATAGACTTAGTTTTTAATAAATACCATTTGATGTTTGATTTTTAAAAAAATGGAATGAGTTTTTAATAAAAAACCTTTGATTTTAATTTTTTGAATGTAAGTCTTGTTTGTAAACTTAAAATCAGAGACGAATGAAATGAGGATTGAAATGATTTAATCCCCACGTAATGTTTGATTTATCTTGAATCACATGGGAGACTGGGTAGTTAGGTGGGAATAACACACGTTGAGAATGTTTTGGCTCTACTTGGGAATGGATTGATGATGAAAATAAAAAATAAAATACTTATGGGTGGGGATACTAATCATTAGAGATCTTCTCATTTTCCCACTTAGGGGTGTTTCCTTTTTCTGTTGGGTTTAGTCCTAAGAACATATACACATTGGAATCCATAGTTCCCTAAGTTGTGTGTGAATCTTTATATATCTTACCCATGGGTATCTTAACCATGGTTCTATGATTGGGAAGGATTTTACATGATAATGTTATAAAGTTTTTTAATCTTGTCATTTTTTAAAAAAATGATTATTCATGATTTCTTTGATAATTTGTTTATATTCATGAGCACTTAAATAGAGAATCACTTTATAACTATTTTAATATTAATCATTGAAATTATTCATCAATAATGTTTTTATTTGAACCATGATAATGTTTTCTATGCCATATTTTATTTACATTTAAGCTTAAATGGTTTATTTGATATGGGCTGCTTATGAAATGATTGGTGAAATCCTAATTGTAGATTTTTTTTATTCCATGTATTAGGAAAGGGATGGAACCCCTCAAAGGTGGAGGTTTTACTTGACATGTGGGACCTTTGGTGTTGAAAAAACATGATAGATTTGTGATCCTCTTATTCTGTGAAGTTAAACTTTCTATTTTTGAGACTTTTTTTAGGGTGGTTGTGGAAACTTTACTCATGTGGAGTATTTTTCATATTGGCTATTTTTTTGATTCTTATCCACTGCATTGCTTTGTGTTGTAACAATTGTGGATAAATTGTTCCCTCTTTTGTATTATTGATTCTATGGTGTTTTTTTTGTAAACCTTGAGAATCCATAATTCCGTTTGGGTCATGTTAGGGTCATCTCAGGTATTGTTTAGGTGGGTTATCTTGGTTTTTTCAAGACAAATACCATCTTAAGTAACCAAATTATGAAGTTCTCTAATACAAATATCTATATGTTTATGAGAAGGGTAAATGAATCTAGTTAATGTTTCAAAGTTATTAAAATGAGGACTAAAGGAACCTTTAGCCTCCACTCATATACTCAATGTGATTGATTATTCTAATGAATTTAAGAGACTAAAGTACTAATTTAAGTCATGATCTAACCATGGAATTAATTATAGAATTATTAATATAAAATATTATGAAAATATGAATGATTTTAATAATTTTTTTACTTATATTATCAAAGTGTTGATAATAAATGAGCATGAAATGTGATCTTTAGGTGTTGGTGCTATGTTAATAGTGCAAGTGAGTGAAAGTTCAAACCATAAGAAGATAAGTTAGTTAGAAGGTCTAATAATTTTTTGAGTATCTAAATAAAGTCATTGAAACCAAAAGAAGATATTATGAAAAAATGAAAATGTTTTAATATGATTTAATTTTCAAGGATATTGGATGGTTTTTAGGAAACACCATTGAGATACCATGTCATATATTAGTGTTAGAGAATCAATTCTTTTATTTTTAAGGGTATATATTACCAAATATATATTTAACAAATATTGTAAATATAAAAGGGTTCAAAATCATAATAATAATTGTCAAAGCTTGTAGTTTTCATTCACGTGATTAATAAAAGGGTTGTTAATTTATGGAATTGAATGAAAAGGTATATTTCAAGATTATATAGATCTAAATAAAGAATGTACATTTTCATATTTTTCTGTTTTATGATAATAGAATTTGTTTTTTTACGGTTTGGGGTCTCTTCTGCGGGTGTGTCAGATCTTTGTGAAGAAAGATTCTCTTAGCTTACATTATTTTCGACCCCCTTGAGGGCCATTTATAACGGAGGTACTAGGCCTTTCTCTAGATGAAAATAAAAAAAGTACTTTTTAGTCAGATAATAGAATTTTTTTGTTAATAAATATTTTTTTGGGAACAACATGTGATAATGGTTTTAATACACATGGTTTATGATTCATCATGTTTTATATATTATTTGAGAAGAAGGTAAGGATAATTCAGTTTTCTCCCTGATAAAAGAGTTTATCTAGAATATTTATTATGATATGACTGAAAGAGTTCCCACCACCTTTCAGTGGTATTTTTTTTATAAATTACATATTACTTTTAGAATAATTCACTAAATATATATATAAAAAAGTACACATATAGTTGTTAATATTTTATTTGTTAAGTATTCTCACTAAAAGGAAATAAATGTTATTTTATAAACATAAAGGATTCTATGTATCCTATAATTATATTCTGAAGAGAATTTAGTTTTTAAGAGGATAGTGGGAGTGTATTTGGACTTAGAGAAGTTCCAAAATAATATGTTAAATATTAAACCAGTCAAATTCAAAGTGAATTCCATATAATATCCTAAAAGATTATAGTCTTTGTTGGTAAATAGAAATATAAAGAGTTATATTTAGTTACCATAATTAGGTGAATATCAATTTATATCATAAATGAGTTTAGGATGTGTTAGGTAAATATACTAATGTAAGAAATTATATTTTTTTACCAAAATATCCCAAATAAAACGTTTTAATGTAAAAGTTACAAGACGACGATGATATACTTAAAAGAGTTTTAATTATGAAAAAATAGTTCTTAAAATCATAAAATTTTATATTTTTAAGTAAAGGAGTTTGGATAACATGTTTAAAGAGTAAAAATTAGTAATATTATTCCTAAGTATCACTATTATTAAAAAAACATCCTCATTGATGTTACTCACTATAGAAATTTAGTTGGAGTGTTTTATAATAATATCACATAGAGATGTAGTAGGAATTACATAGATATATAATGAGTTCAATGAATCCCTAAAAGTGAAAAAAGGTATATTTGATAGCATATAATATAGGAAATTATAATACCAGCTATTTTTTATGGTTTTTTTAGAATTTTTAAGAGTTTAAGAATATAAAATGAATCATGTTATAAAAAGGGTAAAAACTAGTTTATAATTCATTCATGTTGGATACATATATATTATTTACATTGTAGAGATAATTGAACTCTCAATATATGTATTTTAGTTATCTATAACCAATGTTAATCAAGGATTATTATAGGTTGTGATGAAATGTTAAGGTTATCTTAACTATAATTTAATATATAGATACATAATATACTCATGAGGCTTAGAATAAGTTTTGTACACTGAATGATCTTCCAAATATACAAAATGGAGTTCCATTTACTATGTATTTGTCATGTGATGTGTGAATGTCTTATATTTAATCCCCATACTAAAGGTTGGAAAGATACTGAACATAAGAACCTTTATATGTTGATACCGTTATTATTTAATCATTGAGTATTAGTTAATTAGAGGTTTTTTATTATGTTTCTGCTCAAGAAATTAATTAATTATTAACCAAGATGATATTTTTACTCTCGTATGATTATTATGGAATCTAGGCCATAGATTGGGATAGACCAAGGAAGTTTATGTCTCTACCTGTATAGGGTGAATGTGATGTGCTTATATATTTGGATGATGGGTATGTGGTGTGATCATATTATTATATTAATGACATGATATGTATTCATTGACCTATTTTGTATATACTTAGATAATTGATAATATATGAGAGGCTATATGATATTAAAATACTTAATGTATTATAGTCACTTGATAACCTAGGAAAATGAATTATATGATTATTTATACTCATATATGATAAAACTGCTGGACATAAGAATAAATATACATTTGTTTTATATATATCACATTGGATCCATTTATATTTTGAGTATAATTGATTCTTTGCTAGATTTTTCTCTTTCCTTATATTTTTTTACACAAGAATTAATAATTGTTTTCAATGATACAAAGGCCTATG
Source organism: Viscum album (assembly GCA_963277665.1). NCBI lineage: Eukaryota > Viridiplantae > Streptophyta > Magnoliopsida > Santalales > Viscaceae > Viscum > Viscum album. The sequence continues at coordinate 1,424,735,521 of OY728161.1, forward strand.
GGTTCATACATAATGGTTGTTTGAATTAGGAACATGTTTATGAAACTCTGATAACTACCCTAAAAGTGTTTTGGAAGATATTTAAAACAATTTATGGATGTCTTTTCATAACCTATTAAATACAATGTAACATGTGGTGAAAATGAGCGATATATTTTCCAAAAAATAGTTTTTAAAGATATCCAAATAGGAATTTGGATATGATTTCTTGATTTTTTATGATGTGACATATGGTGAAAGTTCACTAAGGTTATTATGATATAGTATAATTGGGATATTGGTATAATTATACACTAAAAACCACCACAAAAAAGTGGTTTAAACCATGTCATGGCCTACCTTGGGATACACCACGACATGGTGAGTGTCACCACATCATAGTGTTGTGCATGGAAATGACTCACATTATAAGATAATGGGTGGTTTAGCTTATGCTTCCCACACAATGCTATCATTATCAACTTGAATCATTATATAATGATGGTTAGAGGATTTCATATTTCCAAAATAATCATTTAATTATTAAACATATTATAGGATAATTGAGTTATATGTTGAAAGGGGTTTTCATGTTTGATAATTTAAGAAACACATAATCTACACGGTTAAATGTTAAAATAACAAATAGGGTCTTTGGTTAGCTATATAAACAAGATCAATACTTGGAAAATTGTGTATGATTATTCCATATAAACTCCTCATTTTAGATATATCTTAAGCTCAGGTTCTCTTCTACCATTGAATAAGGTTATAGAAAAATATAATAAAGAGGGAGATCCTTCTTAGGCTTTGGGAGATTCATTCATTATGTGGATACCCTATGAGAGAGGAACCTATTAGTTTCTCCTCAGTGATCACTATCAAACAAATTTTTTTAAAGATCTATCCAATTTGTTTAAGGAATGTTGTTCTTATCTGTTTTATCATTCTTCCCAAACAAATAATTAAAATTTGTGTTTAATTGTGTTTTGGAGTTGTCTTCTACTATGTTTAGGATGGTTTTTATCACTTATAAATCCATAAATATCTTCCCAATTCAAATTCAATTTGATGAAAAAAATTCTTTGAACTATTAAATAATATACTTGACACCATTATAAAAACTCAAAAAAATCATCTTTATCCTTGTTTAATTTTCTAAAAGACTGTTTTTATTCTAAAAATATAGAAATATTATTATACTTTTTTATAGAAAATAAATCCATACCTTTATCATTAAGTTATCAATAAATCTCATATAAAAAATTTATCTTCTAAGATAATGCACTATAATGGACCCCTTACATCATAGTATATAAGATCAAATTTTCATACTTCAATGCTCTTCATTTTTTATGAAGGGAACATTCTTCCTCTTTTTTAAAATACAATCCTCGTAGAATCCAATATCAAATAATTTCATAAATAGTAGAATTCCATTCATCCTAAGATCCTTCATTTACTTGTAAATTACATGACATAATATACAATTTCATTTTTTTAATTTATATATGAATTTATGTCTTTAACCATGTGTTTTGAATCAAAAATCATGTAAAGTAATCTTTTCTTCACTCCTCATTTTAAAACCATAACACCCTTTTTTATATTTCATGACCCTCCAAAAAATGTGTCATAATATCCATTATAATCAAGCTATCAAATTGATATTAAATTTATTCAATGTCTAGGAATATACACAACATTATTTAACATCTATTAATTTCCATTATGAGTTTTAATTTGAACAACAACCTTTTTAAAAATATCTGGAGGCTTATTGTCACCAAATTTCACCTTATTAAAATTTCATCAAATGAAATTCCACAGAAATTTCTTTTTATTGGTTTAATGAAAGGATGTTCCCAAGTCTAATATCCAAGACACCATGGGACTACAGACACAAAGAACAAGTGTATCTTTATCAATATTTGACTAGTGTTCAGTAATTCACCGCGTGATACCTTTTTCTTACCTTGAAATAATTTTTTATGTAACCCTTATCCCCATAACATGAACATATGGGGCCTTATCCTTTGAATTTCTAATGGCTCAATCATATTGAATTTAACCAGCCAATAAAGATTCCCTAATGTAGTAATATACACTTTCCTCCATCATTTATAGAATTTCCAAAAAGGATTTATCTATTTATTTATACGATTAAATTCACTTAGGATCAGATCATGATCTTTATTTAATTTTCATTTATAAGTTCTATAGGAATTACCCACCATTATAACTATCACATCCCAGCTTTCTGATAGGGATGATAAGAGAAACAATGAAATGATTCCATCCATGAAATCAATATGCACCAAACTCAACTAATTTTTAATAATATTAAATTCATTTATATGATCAGTTAAAAATTTACTTTCATCCTAATTTATATTGATATATTTATTCATAAGAATCATATTTTTTGACGCATAAGTATTTTTATACAAATTGGAAAATGCCTCCACCAATCCCGTAGTAGTTGTATCAAACTTTATATTGAATTCAACATTTCTATCCAATTTTAGGCTTATCATTCCCATGAATTTTTAATCCAATTAATCCCAATCCATATCAAAAAAATATTTTTAGTTTTCCCCATCAATGGAAAGTGAATATTCACTTGTTACAGATAATATTCAATCAACATCTTCCGAATCTGAATTCATTTACATCAAAGTGATAAATATTCACATTTACATCTTCCATTTTAAATTTTCATGAATAATTTATGATTATTGAACCTAAAATAGGCTCTTTAATTTTTTTTAAAATTAAGGAATAAAAAAAATTAAAATTATAAATAAAAAATACCGAGTAGAAGTATTTACATGATTTAGGATGAATACCATGCACCCAAAAAGGGGAGAAATTAATTAGGAAATTTTTAGGATAATTTAAATATACCTTACTAGGAACATATTTACATATTTTCCTACAAAAAAATAAATATATGGAATTATTCAAGAGTGAAACAATAATCCATGTAAAATAAATCCATCATACACAGATCCAACAAATATAGACCTCTATAAGAAATAAATTCTCTGCCATTTAAAAAACCAATGAATATTAACCACCATGTGAAATAAATTCTATATCATTTATATACCATTAGAATATTGACCTCATAAATTTTCTATCATCTCCATGTGAAATAAATATCATTCACACTATTGTAAAGTCTGCATAATGTCTAATCTGGTTCCACATATCTCAACATGTGATTTCCACTAACTTGGACTATATTAAATAGTCAATATTTGATATCTCATATCCATTATGGTGTATTGAGTCTTGAGTATTTATATATTGCCTCATTAAAAATGTTTTTTTGAAAAATATAAATGGGATAAAAAAATAAATAAGATGAGGAGAAGATTCATGCTAGACAACCCTTAAAATTTATATTTCAAGGGAAATTAATTTTTTTTAATCTATATATCCTTGTATGATATACATATTTTATAAAACCTTTATTTGACATTACTTGACGAATATATGTGTCATGTTATCACTTGATATGAAGTATTTTGTGGGACATTTTTATAACTACATTCAATAGAAAAAACACTTACATGAGATCTTCTTGTAGAAAAATCTATAAAATCAAATAAAAAACTATGAAGAAGACGAAATTGCATTGTATATGAAAAACATTCACCAAAAATGAGTTTGATCAAGTTCCCTTAGTGGTTACCAATAAGTTACAACCATCAAAGGTATCCACCAACCACTGGAATCAATAATTACTTAGAATCCGTTAATGTTGCACTATCACATCCTCCTTAAAGGTGAATTGAGAGAAGATATTAGACAGAGCTTGAACATGATAATAATATTTGGGTATCTAAAAGAGTTTTATAAGTTCCATTATATAGAACTCGTTAATTTAATGAAATAACCCATTAGAGTCTAATTTTTCATATGTTATGAAATGAAAAACTCTTCAAATTACCCCATTGTAATATCTTACTATAGAAATCTCATTAATGATGTGACCATTAAACACATTCAATAATAAATTATATTTCTATAAATTATCACATGATGTGTCAATAAAGATAATTATAATGATAAATATTATTGGAATATTATCAAAATGTTATCATATACCATTAAAAATAAATATTAGGACATAAAATTAATAATAATAACCCAATATAAGCCATAGTGTGTTTTCTTCCACCACATAATGGTTTTTAATTTTGTGTACAACTCTAATAATATCCCACTTTAACTAAATACTTATATATTTTATATAAAACTTTACAACACTTTATGGATCCATTGAATCTTATTTTTAAAATATTATAATATAAAATATCTCAAATTTTGGACAAATGCTTTGTACAAAAATTAATCCTTATTTTAGGACCTATTGTGCGACTCTATGGGTATTTATAGTGTTGAAAAAATTATGAATTCAAAAGTTTATAATTGTAAAAAAATATCGGACTTTAGTAAAACATCATTGCAACTAAAATTAATGTAGGGTATAGAATGATCTTGACCAAACACACTCATATATCCATATGAACATGTCAACTATGAGATTCACATATACCTATTATATAAATGTTTATTAAATCCCATTTTATAAGACATTAGGTGACCACTAGACACCTGATTTTTTAATATAGTATATTTCATCTCATATATCGATGATTATCCAAAATAGTCAAGCCAATTTTAATGAATAAATCCCATGTTATTCATCCCAGTATTTGAGAACATATATTGGAATAAAAAATTATATTATGTGTTGGATTTTTTGTCACTTGATATGGATGTGGAGTAATATTAGGGATTTAAGGAAGTTTTGGGAGTCTTTTTGTATTATAAATATATTATGAATGATAGTATTTAACTAATTACAATAATTCCCTTGAGTTAGAAATATATATGAGAAATTTTTTTTTAACAAATTGTTTGAGTTTCCTCTATAAGTATGATATTTGGTAATGGAATAATTTAAAAATTGATAGAGGTTTACAATGAAATGTAATATTTTGAAGGATATGTAATATATTTTTGGCCGATGCATAATAATCTCAGAGGAGACATATTTGGAAAAGGTTTGAGGCATAGAAGGATATTTATATCATTTAGGGTGTTGGAATGCAACAAAGGAAAAAACTAAAATGATGGGTATTTTTTTAGTAAATAAGTGTTGTTAAAATAAAAACTTTTTCTATATAAAAAATATTTCGGGGATAATATGTATCATATTATCTCTGGAGTACAAAATGTGATAAAGGAAAAATTTCCTATATACATAAGTTTTTGGTGGATATGTAAGGGTTTTTCTCAATTTTTGAGGGTTTTGGATGATATATATATATATATATATATGTTTTAAAAAATACAAGGTTTTTAGAAAAAATTCTTGAGATGTGTAAGATTTTTGGGATCTTAGATAAGGGTTTTCAATTTACTTATTAAATAAAAAGAGAGATTTCTATGATATGATTCCAGAGTTTCCCACTACTAATTCAACATGCATGCAAGTAATTTTTTTGAAGTCCATATGGATTTAAAATTATTGTTTTTAATTTAAAACTAATAATTTGGTCATGAGAGTTAAATTATATTGTGGATTTTGTTTTGGAGAAATATGGCTGTGAATTTTAGAGGAAATCACAAATATCATGAAAATTAAAAGGGGATTTCTCAATGTTTCCATATTTAAAATTGTAGGAAATATCACATGAAATAATGAATAAAAATAATGTATAATAATCATGGAATCTTTAATAATATAGATCACGAGGCTTATATTGGAGTAGAGTTTTCATGTTTGAATATTTAAATAAAATCCTCATTCTTTTTTGGGAAGATTGAAGAAGTGAAATATAAGTATGAAAAGAGAGAGATAATTCTATTTCGATGGAGAATAAAAGAAGAATAATTGATGTTTTTCAATACCTTGAAGATACGGGATCAAATAAATAAAAATGAGTGAAGCAATAACACCCTAACTAGATTGGTATTTTATCATGTGCTTTGAAAAGTATTCTTGTAAGAGATTTTCATGTTACCATTATTTTTTAGCTATTGGATTAAAGAAGTGTTCCAGAATTAAAGGAAAGGAAGTGTTACTAGGATCAAAAGTTAGTTCTTACAAAACATTTTTAATATATAGAGTGAAGATTTTTTACATCCTGGAATGTCAACACATTTTTATTGTATGTTCATAGGACTACCCATTTAAAGTGAACCAAGTAAAAATCCCTTTTCTTTAAATTTACTTTCATTGTATGGAATGTATAAGTGTATATGAAGAATAAAAAAATAAAATTTTTATTTCTAATATGAGTAAAAGATATTAGGGAAAATGAAGTAGATGAACACCAAAATTCACCCCATCATAGGGTGTATTAGGATACTTGTTACAAAAAGTGGTATCATAATCTAACGTTTTGGGTGTTGAATATATCATCCTAGGAATGCCTTTATAGAGAATATAGTGAATTCAAATGGGTTTATTTTATTATATGGTTTCAATTACTATATATAGTAAAATATAATGTGATTCAATCTATAGTGACTTATTCTTAAAGTCTTATTCACCTTTGTACATGGGATACATGTAAGTGATTGTTCTGAATTATCCATTATTAAGGTAAAAACTACTTGATATTGATTCCAAATCCCAAAATTATTTTAAAAGTACACAATCAAATTATATCTATAAATTTTTTATTACTTTTTCTAACATTAAGTCTAAATGGAATAATTTTTATTGTATCTTTAAACGATAAATCAAGGATAAATAAGAAAAGATTAATTTTTAAAAAATAAATTTGATCATATGAAGATATACCCTATTGAAAATATTGATGGATTCTTCAACTAGATTATATAATTTTTTAGTAATATTAGGGATATATTAAAGAAGTAAAAGATATAAATATTGTGAATAATTTTTTGAGAAGGTTTACACCTCTGTATAACCCAAAAGTATTAGCTCTTGAAGAGAGGAACCTGAACTAATTGTCTTTGGATGGATTATAAACTAGTTTGGCTGTATATGAGATATGTGTGAAGTTATAAGTAGCATAAAATCACTATAATAATAATAATTTTTTAATGAAATTAATAATATTTACATAACATAAGATAAAAATGAGTAAGAATATATAAGTGATTAATTCTTATCTCTAGTGGAAATAAAATTCACACTACTACAAAAACGGGAATTAACAGCGCTAAAAACAGGCTTTAACAGCGCTAAAAAAGCACTATAAAGCTCGGCTCTGATAAAGGGGGGTACCCTTTATCAGTGCTTACTAAGCACTGATAAATGGGTACTTTATCAGCGCTAAAAAAGCGCTGATAAATAAAACCTTTATCCGCGCTAAAAAAGCGTTGATAAATAAAACCTTTATCAGCTCTAAACACGCACTGATAAAGGTAGACTTTATCAATGCTAAAAGAGAGCTGATAAACTTATCCTTTATCAGTTATTTTTTAGTATTGATAAAGGTGTAGTTTATCAGCGCCCTTTTAGCACTGATAAATGCCCTCTCTGCTGCTACGAAAAAATCTATAGCAGCACACCCGAACACCATAAAAAAAATTAGCATCTTAATAAGATAATTAAAGAAAGTATATCCATACAAAATTAACTCATAAATCATAAGATAATTAGACCAAGTATACCCATAAAACAAGTATACCTGTACACAATTAACACATAATTCTTATGTTAATTAAATACATAAAGAATTCAATTCAGAATTTAGGGGGTTGGGGGGCTGTTCAAGGGTTTGGGGTAGCTGTCCAAGGGCGGGTAGGGGAGTCCGGGGGGCTTTCCAGGGGGTGGGCTGGTGTCCAAGGTGTCGGGGGGGGGGGGGGGGGGCTTTACAAGGGGTGGGGGTGTCCAGGGGGTGGATTGGTGCACAGGGGGTGGGGGGCGGTCCTGGGGGTGGATTGGTGTCTGGGGGGGGCTTTCCAGGGGGTGGGCTGGTGTCCAAGGTGTCAGGGGGGATTTACAGGGGGTGGGGGGGGGGTGTCCAGAGGGTGGATTGGTGTCTAGGGGGTGGGGGTGGTTCAGGGGGTGGGTTGGTGTCTGGGGGGGCTTTTCAGGGGGTGGGCTGGTGTCCAAGGTGTCTGGGGGGGGCTTTACAGGGGGTGGGGGGGGTGTCAAGAGGAGTGGGGGTGGATTGGTGTCTAGGTGGGGTGGGGGCGGTCCAGGGGGTGGATTGGTGTCTGGGGGGGCTTTCCAGGGGGTGGGCTGGTGTCCTAGGTGTTTGGGGGCTTTATAAGGGGTGGGGGGTGTCCAGAGGGGTGGGGGTGTCCGGGGGGTGGATTGGTGTCCAGGGGGTGGGGGGCAGTCCAGGGGGTTGGTGGGGTTGACTCATACATGTAACCAAGTACCCTTGGATCGTTCTTATAAAATATCAACGTAATCTGACTGCGTTTGATTGGATTTTCTTAGGTCAGTAGTTGTTTTCAATTAAAATTGTGTCCATTTTAAACAAAAGAGAGACCCTTTGAGTGCTAGTGGCCACACCGTGCCTCAGATTGAGGCAGGTTTGACTTGTACACATCACAAAGGACCCTTGGATCGTTCTCCTAAAGGATCAAGACAATCTAAATGCGTTTGGTCAGATTTTCATATGTCAGTTGTTGTTTTCACTTAAAATCGTGTCCATTTTAAACAAAATAGAGACCCTTTGAGTGGTACCAGACACACCGTGCCTCAGATTGAGGTGGGTTTGACTCTTACACGTCACCAATGACCCTTGGATCGTTCTCCTAAAAGATCAAGGAAATCCGTATGCGTTTGGTTGGATTTTAGTAGGTCAGTTGTTGTTTTCAATTAAAATTGTGTCCATTTTAAACAAAAGAGAGACCCTTTGAGTGACAACGCTCACACCATGCCTCAGATTGAGGTGGGTTTGACTCTTACATGTCAAAAAGGACCTTTGGATCATTCTACTAAAGGATCAACACAATCTGAATGCATTTGGTCAGATTTCTGTAGGTCATTTGTTGTTTTCACTTAAAATCGTGTCCATTTTAAACAAAAGAGAGACCCGTTGAGTGATAACGGTCACACCGTTCCATAGATTGAGGTAGGGTTGACTCTTCCACGTCAAAAATATCCTTTGATCATTCTTCTAAAGGATAAAAAAAATCCTAATGCGTTTGGTTGGATTTCCGTAGGTCAGTTGTTGTTTTCACTTAAAATCGTGTACATTTTAAACAAAATAGAGACCCTTTGAGTGGTACCGACCACAAAGTGCCTCATATTGATGCGGGGATGACTCTTACACATCACCAAGGACCCTTGGATTGTTTTTATAAAAGATCAAGGCAATCTGAATGCGTTTGGTCGGATTTTCGTAGGTTAGTTGTCGTTTTCAAATAAAATTGTGTCCATTTTAAACAAAAAGAGACCCTTTGAGTGATAATGGTCACACAGTGCCTCATATTGAGTCGGGATTGACTCATACACATCAAAAAGGACCCGTGGATCATTCTCATAAAGGATCAACACAATCCGAATGCGTTTGGTTGAATTTCCGTAGGTTAGTTGTTGTTTTCACTTAAAATCGTGTTCATTTTAAACAAAATAGAGACCCTTTGAGTGTTATCGGACACACCGTGCCTCATATTGAGGCAGGGTTGACTCTTACACATCACCAAGGACCCTTGGATAGTTCTTATAAAATACCAAGGCAATCCTAATGCGTTTGGTCAGATTTTCATAAGTCAGTTGTTGTTTTAAATTAAAATTGTGTCCAGTTTAAACAAGAGAGACCCTTTGAGTGATAGCAGTCACACCGTGCCTCTAATTGAGGCAGCGTTGACTCATACATGTCATAAAGTACCCTTGGATCGTTCTCCTAAAGTATCAACATAATCCTAATGTGTTTGGTAAAATTTCTATAGGTCAGTTGTTGTTTTCACTTAAAATCGTGTTCATTTTAAACAAAATAGAGACCCTTTGAGTGGTACCAGCCACACCGTGCCTTGGATTGAGGCTGGGTTGACTCGTACACATCACCAAGGTCCCATGAATCATTATTAAAAATGATATTGGTAATCTTAATGCGTTTGTTTTGATTATCGTAGGTCAGTTGTTGTTTTCTTTTAAAATCGTGTCCATTTTAAACAAAAGAGATACACTTTGAGTGATATCGGTCACACCATGCCTTGTATTGAGGCGGGGTTGACTCGTACATGTCCCAAAGGACCCTTGGATCATTCTGCTAAAGGATCAACACAATCTGAATGTGTTTGTTTGGATTTCTGTAGGTCAGTTGTTGTTTTCACTTAAAATCATGTCCATTTTAAACAAAATAGAGACCCTTTGAGTGGTACCGGCCACACCGTGCCTTGGATTGAGGCAAGGATGACTCGTACACGTCACTGAGGACCCTTGGATTGTTCTTATAAAATATAAAGGCAATTCAAATGCGTTTGGTCAGATTTTAATAGGTCAGTTGTTGTTTTCAATTAAAATTGTGTCCATTTTAAACAAGATATACCCTTTGAGTGATAGCGGTCACACCGTGCCTCGGATTGAGGCGAGGTTGACTCATACACGTCCCAATGGACCTGTGGATTATTATCCTAAAGGATCAACACAATATGAATGTTTTTGGTTGAATTTCCATAGGCCAGTTATTGTTTTCACTTAAAATCGTGTTCATTTTAAACAAAATAGAGACCCTTTTAGTGGTAATGGCCACAACGTGCCTCATATTGATGCAGGGTTGACTCATACACTTTAAAAAGGACCCTTGGATCGTTCTCCTAAAGTATCAACACAATCTGAATGCGTTTGGTTGAATTTATGTAGGTCAATTTTTGTTTTCCCTTAAAATCGTGTCCATTTTAAACAAAAGAGAGACCCTTTGAGTGATACCGGACACACCGTGCCTCGGATTGAGGCGTTAATGGATCATACACATTACCAAGGACCCTTGGATCGTTCTTATAAATGATCAAGTCAATATGAATGTGTTTGGTCAGATTATCGTAGGTCAGTTGTTGTTTTCACTTAAAATCGTGTCCATTTTAAACAAAAGAGAGACCCTTTGAGTGATAGCGGTCACACTGTGCCTCATATTGAGGCAAGGTTGACTTATACACGTCACAAAGGACCTGTGGATCATTCTCCTAAAGGATCAACACAATCCGAATGTGTTTGGTTGGATTTCCGTAGGTCAGTTGTTGTTTTCACTTAAAATCGTGTCCATTTTAAACAAAATATAGACCCTTTGAGTGGTACCGGCCACACTGTCCCTCGGATTGAGGCGGGAATGACTTTTACAAGTCTAAAAGGACCCTTGGATCGTTCTTATAAAAGATAAAGTCAATACAAATGTGTTTGGTCAGACTTTGATAGGTCAGTTGTTGTTTTCAATTAAAGTTGTGTCCATTTTAAACAAGAGAGACCCTTTGAGTGATAGCGGTCACAACGTGCCTCGGATTGAGGCAGGGTTGACTCATACACTTCAAAAATGACCCGTGGATTGTTCTCCTAAAGGATCAATATAATCCAAATGCATTTGGCTGAATTTCCGTAGGTCAGTTGTTGTTTTCACTTAAAATCGTGTTCATTTTAAACAAAATAGAGACCCTTTGAGTGGTACCGGCCACACCATGCCTTGGATTGAGGCAGAGTTGACTATTACATGTCACAAAGGATCCTCGGATCATTCTCCTAAAGGATCAACACAATCAGAATGCATTTGGTCAGATTTTCGTAGGCCAGTTGTAGTTTTCACTTAAAATCGTGTCCATTTTAAACAAAAGAGAGACCCTTTGAGTGGTACCAGACACATCATGCCTCTGATTGAGGAAGCGATGTCTCGTAAATGTCACCAAGGACCCTTGGATCATTCTTATAAGAGAACAATGCAATCCGAATGTGTTTGTTCAGATTTTCGTAGGTCAGTTGTTGTTTTCACATAAAATAGTGTCCATTTTAAACAAAAGCGAGACCCATTGAGTGATAACGCTCACACTGTGCCTCAGATTGAGGAGATATTGACTCTTAAATGTCACAAAGGACCCGTGGATCTTTCTCCTAAAGGATCAACACAATCCAAATGAGTTTGGTCAGATTTCCATAGGTGAGTTGTTGTTTTCACTTAAAATCATGTCCATTTTAAACAAAATACAGACCCTTTGAGTGGTACCGGCCACACCGTGCCTTGGATTGAGGAAAAGATGACTCTTACACATCACTAATGACCCTTTTACCATTATTATAAAATTTCAAGGCAATCTGAATGTGTTTGGTTGGATTCTTGTAGGTCAGTTGTTGTTTTCAATTAAAATTGTGTCCATTTTAAACAAGAGAGACCCTTTGATTGATCGCGGTCACACCGTGCCTCGGATTGAGGAGAGGTTGACTCATACACGTCACAAAGGACCCATGGATCATTCTACTAAAGTATTAACACAATCCGAATGCGTTTATTCAAATTTATATAGGTCAGTTGTTGTTTTCACTTAAAATCGTGTTCATTTTAAACAAAATAGCGACCCTTTGAGTGGTATCGGCCACACTGTGTCTTGGATTGAAGAGGTATTTACTTGTACATGTCACAAAGGACCCATGGATCATTTTTCTAAAGTATCAACACAATCCTAATGCGTTTGGTTGGATTTACGTAGGTCAGTTGTTGTTTTCACTTAAAATTGTGTCCATTTTAAACAAAAGAGAGACACTTTGAGTGGTACCGGCCACACCGTGCCTCGGATTGAGGCGGGGATGGATCGTACACATCACCAAGGACCCCTGGAGCATTCTTCTAAAGTATCAAGGAAATACGAATGCGTTTAGTTGGATTTTCATAGGTCAGTTGTTGTTTTCAATTTAAATCGTGTCCATTTTAAACAAAAGAGAGACCCTTTGAGTGATAGCATTCACACCATGCCTCAGATTGAGGCGAGGTTGACTCATACATGTCAAAAAATACCCATGAATCTTTCTCCTAAAGGATCAACACAATATGAATGTGTTTGGTCAAATTTCTGTAGGTTAGTTGTTGTTTTCACATAAAATCGTGTTCATTTTAAACAAAATAGAGACCCTTTCAGTGGTACCGGCCACACCGTGCCTCAGATTGAGGCGGGGTTGACTCGTACACGTCACAAAGGACTCGTGACATATCAAATGTTCTTCCAAATTCTCTGGAGTATGTATTCTACAATAACAACAACGTAAACATGAACAAAGGATTTGAGAAGGATCTTTTGCGTGATCCTTTGCAAACTTGATGAACTCTTTCACCCTGTTCTCGTACTATATTGTTAAACGATTAGCATCCATCTAATCTTTATTCATCTAAATCCTATTTTAATCTCAAATATTAGTATTTATGGTTCAAGTACACAAAAAATTACTTCCAAATACAGTATAAGAGAACCACTTCCTTATAAAAACAGTGATTAATAGTGCCTAACCATTAGTATTTATTCATCTTCATTAAATATAATTACTTTAGATTCATTGTATTTTACTTAAATCACCCCAGACCAAACACAAGAATAATCAAGAATGATACATCTACCACAAATAATTTCATTTATTACATTCAAATACCCAATTTTAGTTTTCAACACGAATTTTCATTTCAAAACCAAATCATAGGTTTTCATAAAATATATTCCCTTTTCAAATCATATTATATTCTAATAATTTTTTTTTGAAATAAAGGATAATTATTTTATAAAATATTCCCACTAAAATATACATTTTCTCAAATCATTCCATGACACAAAAAACAACTAAGAAGGGGATTTATTTCAAAAATACATGCCTCTAAAATCACAAATAAAATCCACTTTAATTCAAATAATATTAAATTATTTTTATAATTCATATTGAATAAATCAAGAAAAAAAGTTTCAATTGTGTGGAAGAATCATTGTAGAACCACATGCCTTTAATTAGTGATCAACCCAACTTAACACCCATAATGGGATCTGTCAATGAATAATGAAGGCGTAGGAGATTAAGTAGTCTAACCTATAATCAAGATTCATAAAAAAGAATATTAGATTAACTAAAAAGATGATGATATATCACTCTATAAGGAGGATATAAGAGGAGATAGAGGATTTCTAATCAATGAGAGATCCCCTTATCAGAGAGAAACCAAACTCATCCACTAGATCTTCTATCTGAGAAGAAGGGAGTTTGGAGGAGTTACAATGACTCTTGTAAGCCTTAAAGAATCAAGATTTCTAATGAGAGTTGTGTAGGAGAAAAAAGAATATAAAATGGGGATCATGGAATTTAATACTATAAAAAAAGATACCACATTGCAACCTCCCATGTACACGGTATAGAAAGGATTTAGACAACCATACTATGGTGTAGACTTCTTGTCCTGAACTAGGATAGGTTACCATCCCACTTGACACCTGACCCAACTCGTGGGAAGGTCCAAAGGGAATTACCAATCCCCATGGGTTGTAACTAGTGCCTAGGCATTGAGTAACACCTTTTGGAATGGTTTTTTCATGTAAAAATCCATAAATATTACATAATAATCAAACACCATATCATAACAAAATTTCACAATATAATAGACCAAAAGATAACACTGCAATAGGGGATAAGCATTTAACAATTTCAACCAAAACCAAAATAACAAACAAAAAAGGTAAGGGAACCAACAATACAAACAAGCCTCCATGAAACATGAGGGTCAACATCCCCATTCCACAACCAATAACAGTCACCAAAAGGGGAACTACTAGCACATATATCCACCATCACCACCAAGGGAACCTTGCCTTTAACTGGGTAAAAAATAATAAGGTCTACATAAACCTGAGGGTGTATATAAGGTGGGATCCAACATACCTAGCAGGAAACAAAAAAAATAGATTCCATGTAATGACATTACGATAAACATTAACATGTTCTTTTTTAAGAAAAAGGAAGATACAATTTAAATAAAACATTCTTTGAAATAAAAGAGAAAGTAAACGTGACAAGATAATGGTAAGAATAGTATGAGCACTATAAAAAATCTCTAAGGTATTAGGGTTACTAGGGTCCTAGGATTATCGTACTCTTGGGGATCACATCTCTTAGACATGAAGGTCCTATTTGAGCCTCCAATCCCTAACACATGAATGTTTAGTTAGTGTTGTTATCTATATCCTTATTAAGGAGACCGATCATCGGCCTGTCTAATTCAACTAATATACTAGACCTCGTATACCCACCTAGATAACTAGGATTACATTGTGCTCAATTCCACCCCCTATATAAAATTATATCTATTTTATACAATCACACTTCCAATAATAGAAATACACATGACAAACAACCATTTAAAATAGTCAAATCATTATCAAACCCTTACGTACAACAAAAAAATTGGAAAACATGTTTCCCACAACCTAGACAAATTATAAAACCATTTTAGAACCAAATAAATCATATTAAACACCTAAAACAATGTCAAATATTGGAACAAACTACCTATTTCTTGATATCTTCACAAAACTAGAATGAAACCACCAACTGAACTAAGGAGAGGCTCTAAGGATGCAATTAAACTCCATAACCATAAAGATTTAACCCACATAAATGAGATTAATTCCAACCTAGGTCAAAACCCTTTATATAGAAAAATAACCCAAGAGAGAAAAAAGTAGTGACCAAGAAAGGAGAATAAAAGAGAATATGAGATTATTACTTGGAGATTCCTTGTAGATAAAAGGCCAAATCACCCTAAAAATGGAGCCCAAGGGAAGAGATAAAGGGAGGGAGTTTCACCTTGGGATAGAGGGTCAAATGGGAAGATTCACTGAATAAAGGACCACTACGAAAAAATTAAAATGAACAGATAACCAATATTCCAAATAACCCTTAATGTATATCCTCCAAGAACATCATACATCTCCAAATGACACGTCTACATCACTAAGAAGAGAGAAAATCCCAATAATTTCCAGAAAAATTGCATATGTCACCCAACCATTTAAATTTTCACTAAAATGATGGGACATAAGATGGAAATATACTAAGAACATATCCCTTCACCCAAATAAGAGATTACAACCACTAACCATGAAGAACCACTAAGAGCATAATTCAAAACCTAAGGAAAGGTACACCCAAAAGATACGAATGAATACAAATGAAATAACAAAATCAATATCCATCAATGATTCAACCAACAACAAGAAAAATATTAAAAAAATATTTGGAAAACATGGCTTAAAGGGAGGTCTGGAAAACCGAAGAGGGCGTTGCAGGTGGCAGAGGTCCGGAAAACTGAAGAGGGCGTTGTGGGTGGCAGAAGTCCGGTAACAAGAACTGAGGGTGGTGGAGGTCCAACAACGACAAGTAAGGGCGGAAGAGGTCCGACAATGAGAAGCGAGGGTGGCAGAGGTCTGGAAACGCGAAATTAGCGGGCGGTAGAGGGGAGTCACAGGGTTCCAGTACCGCGAGAGATTTAGGCTGCGATAAAACGAGGGCACTGTGCGACCGACTTTATAAAAAAATGGACTAAGGTTTTATCAGAGCTAAAAAAGCGTTGATAAAGACTACCTTTATCAGTTCCAAAAAATCTCTAATAAATCATTCCTGTATCAGTGCTAAAATTTTAGCGCTCATATAGAGATCCGTTATTAGCGCTTTTCTAGCACTGATAAAGGGTCATTTTATCAGCGCTTCTTTAGTGTTGATAAAGGTTACCTTGTATCAGTGCTAAAATTTTAGCGCTGATACAGGGATCCTTTATCAGCGCTTTTCTAGCGCTGATAGAGGGCCTCTTTTCTAGCAATTTTTCTTATCGCTGATATAAGGGGGTCCTTCCCTTGCCCGTTTTTGTAGTAGTGTAAAGAGAGGAAAAGGAATGTTTGAAGAAAATATGCCCTTATCTTTTTTTGGTGTGTAAAGGAGAGAAATATTTGAACTATGATTCATGGAAATTTTGATGAATACTAAAGTGAATAAAAGACATTAAAAATACCATGTAGTATGTTTCCCCTGAATAGAGACTCTAAATAAATAATTTTCTTTAGAAATAATTTCCAAAGAAAATAATTTTGGGGAAAGGAGGAGGAGGATACAGAATATTATTTAAAGGAAAGAGAAACAAAATTTAAATATAATAAAAAATATTCTATGATAGATACAATGGGGAATGATAATTACATGAGAGAATATGAGAGTAAAGCAGAATGTGTAGTTTATCTCAAGGTAGAACTTGAGGGGGATCATAAAGAGAATGATTTTTAGAGAAACAAAAATGGAAAATTGGTGTTTTTGGAAATAATTGTCTAAATATTTGGATCAAATTGAGGTAAATATTGACTAACTATAAAAGGAGTAATAAGATCAATCATTGATTCTCGCTCATATTTACCCAAGAGAAGAAGGTAAGATGGTCCTTGTAGTTTAGCTTGGGTTGTCGAATCCTCAAAGACCTAAGAAGTAACCTATAGACACGTACATTATATGGAATATTTTTGGCTATGAAGTGGCAAAATTGGGTTGATTTTATATGGGTTTAAAGGAACTCTAAGAGACTTAAGTGAATCCAATTTAAAATAATGAGTTGATCCTAGGTTATCGCTCAGTGTGGATTGGACATATTTCCATTTCAATGATTTCAATTTCTTATATTTGATATGGGTTCATTTAAGGAGATAAACCAACATCATCACTTACTGGATTAATGCCTGCACCCTTTAATACTAATCACCTATACACTCGACAGATAAAAGTTTTGAGCACTTCAAGCTAAAGGTCCGTATTAGCACTTGAAGTGTGTGACCTTAAATTCAACAAGGACGATGGAGTTTAAAAATCATCAAATAAAAATCTCAATTAAAGAAGTGATTATAAATTAATGGGGTGATAAATAACATTCAATCCAGCCCCTTTATACTCCCTTGGATCAACCCATAAGTGGGTTATCCCTCCATTTATCCCATGGTTTCAATGGAAGTCGAAAGTAGACTCATGAGGGAGGAAATAGAGAAGTAAAGAAAACAACAAAAATAAAATGATCACTCCACTGTTGTGTGAATAATTTTACAAGGTTTGGAGCGAATAAATTCAAAGATTGATCCAATGGTATCAAAGTGATATGAAGAACAACAGAATAAGAGTATAATAAGAACTTTTATTAAGAAACTAAAGTGAATTGAACAACTTACATGTGAAAGACAAATTTGAGACAACAAAATTGCAGCATAACATTACAATTGAACAAAGCACAAAAGATTCTTAAATAATCCAACACCACTGCCTTAAATAGGCATTTTTGAGCCCTTGGGTAGAGACTAAAATAGTCCAAGTCTCCTCAATTAATTTTGGTAGGCCATAGGTGGGTGGAAAGTAAGGGAGAGTTGATTTTTCCACCCTTGACCCGAGGTGGAAGCCAGCTTTCCTTCACCGAACAGACGCACTTAAAAGACCTTCTAGATGGCCGAATCAGAGTGGTACATATAATAGTAAAATGGATCTCCAGATTTCTTCTAACCGAATGTAAAATTTGGGCCCATTTGGAGTTGTGTATTCCTATATATGATTATATTAGTGGGATATTTTTCTGGGCCTCAGAATCTGAACCATAATTTTATCTCTAACTTGGGATGCCTAACTGGACACCATGGAAGCCGAATTAGCATTGTATCCTGAAGAGTGATTTGTTCCTATAAATTTCTTCTATAATCCCATAAAATTTGGGATTAATTGGGCATGTATGTTGTGCTACACATTCTAATCAGTGGGATGATGTCCAATCTGCCTTCTCCAGAATTGCTTCCTTTCATTGCCAAACATCTCCATCATCCTTTATGAATATTTCATTGATACTTTAATGAAAAATGTTTATATTGAAGTTAATATCCAGTTAAAAATAATATAAAATTAAAATATGTATAATTATATTCCTTAAAATTAGATGAATCATTGGGTACTTCAAATGATGTTCAAAAATGTACCACATAATAGTGCATTTTAAGAAGGTATTACAATCATAATGTGAAATGATGTTCAAAGTGTAAAATGCACTAAAATGGTGTTTATTAATAATAAAGAACATGTATATTATGTATATTAACAATGAATATTATCCTCATTTAGTGGATAATCACACCCCCCAACTTGAGTTTTTCTAGTCCTGAGCAAAATATATCTCATCAAAAATGAAATTCGAATTCCCTTTTCCAAAATTTTTTTAATACACAATGATCACCAAAAAACCTTATACCAAACAATCACAAAACCCATCAAAATAATTTAATACAAGATAGTTTCATAAGCAGATCCCAATCCCAATACCATTCCTTTGTTCAAATTCATTGCCATATTTCATCCAATATCAATTAAGTATGAGGATGTGTTATGCATCGCAATAGACATGGAGGTTTAGCTTTATTCAAGGGGGAATGATGGAAGTGCTAGGTGGAATCAAATTTCAATATTAAGATGAGTATTCATTTTTTTATTGTATTATTTTTTTTGTTTTTGTTTTTGTTTTTGTTTTTTGCAATTTTTCCATGGTAATTGAAGTTACACTCAAAAGAGTCAACCCCTATAGCGAGACTTTGCCGATGACTCCCAAGCTCAAAGACCTTAGGGAACCAAGTGAAGCCCACATACTCGGGCATCATCTTGAGTTAACTCAGTCAAAAACAAATTCAAATTACCAAAAATAGAGATAAAATTACTAACTCTGGGCCAGATAACTATGGAGTCACGATCCCCAAGTGCGGAAAGCCACGCATTAGGTCATTTCATTGCTCTACGTGCAATTTTTTTTATTTTTTTAATAGTAATATTAAAATAAAATGATTACCAAACCTATACTATTTATTTAGGGGACCCCATGAACTTAAACTAATACCCCACTATCCAAAGGACGTGCATTGTGATCTTTTTTTATTTGGATGAAAATATAAACGATGAAATATCACATTGGACATCCACAATTTCCAAAATATATGCTCATGAAATTATACAAGGATTAAAATCAGAATCAGGGCATGCTAAATTATTTGATATTTAGTTTCGAAGTGTTCAATGTGTATTACCATGTTCAAAGTTAAAAGAATTTTTCATTCCATTTACACATGTTTTTTTCAAATCATTCATTTTTTTTGACACAAAAGCATTTGTTTTATTTTATCTCCCCCAAAATTAAAACAACATTGTCCCCAATGTTTGAAGAAATGAAAATTTAGAAGGATTAGAGGCAGATAATTGAAGTTTAAAAAGGAAATTGAAACTGATGATCATGGAATGAAATCACCTGGTGGTTGAAGTTGAAGTTCTTGCTGCTCCAAATTAGTCCTTTGATCTCTTGGGGGATGTAGGAACCTATTTGATTGAACATGTATCACCCAAAATAGTACCTGAACAATAAAAACAAGAACAAACCAGAAAAAACAAACAACACAACGACTTATTTAATTCCAAGTATCATCATTTTTATGGGTTTTCCTGTTTTTCTGTTTTTTTAAATAAAACTAATGATACATTGTATTCTTTTAATTTTCTGGGTAAGGTATTACTCAGGGATCACATCGCGTGACACAGATGAATACTGTGCTCCCCCTTCATACCCATCCATACTCATAATAGAAGAACATGTCAAAGGTCTTTTTTTTAAATATAAAAATGATTAATTAATCCTATTTAAAATATAAATTTTATTAAAACAACAAAATGATTGGAAACATGAAAACCATAGGTTTCCTCCCATGCACCGCTTTGTTTAACGTCTTTAGCCCGACATAGACCCTAAATCTATCAATTTTTTCTTAGTTCATAGGTTGGCTCAGTTAACTCAACCTCTATTTCATGTTTATTGAATGATTCAAGGAATGGTTTTAACCTTTTACCATTGAACTTGAAAATGTAACCACTTGTGGGATATTGAATCTCTACTTCCCTATGGGGGAATACATGATGCACTATGAAAGGTCCTGAATATCTAGACCTTAACTTTCCGAGGTGTGAATGAGTTTTTGAACTATAAAAGAGCACAAGTTTTCCCGGTTCAAAATTTTTGACCTTAATATTCCTAGATTGGTAGGCTTGAACTCTAGATTTATTGATCCTTTAATTTTCACAAGCCTCCATCCTTAGTTCCTCCAGTTCATTGATATCTAATTTCCTTTTTGTTCTGGCCAATGAGAGGTCATAATCCATTTTCTTAATTGGCCAAAAGGCCTTATGCTCAATTTCAACAGGTAAATGGAATGATTTTACATAAACCAACTTATATGGGGAAATTCCTAAAATGGTTTTATATGAGGTTAGATAGGCCTAAAGAGCATCTAAGAGTTTCTCAGACCAATCTTTCCTAGAGGGGTTGACAGTGTTTTCAAGAATTTGCTTAATCTCCCTATTCGCTAAATCAGCTTGACCATTGGTTTGAGGATGGTATGTAGTGGAAACTTTATGAGAAATACCATACTTATACATGAGTGAAGAGAATGGGTGGTTGCAGAAATGGGTTCCTCGATCACTGATTATAGCCCTAGGAATTCCAAATCGAGAAAATATATTCTCTTTTAGAAATAGAATCACAACTTGATGATCGTTGGACTAAGTGGGAATGTCCTCAACCCATTTTGAGACATAATCAATAGCTAAGAGTATGTAGAGGTATCCCCTAGAGTTTGGTAAGGGACCCATGAAATGAATTCCCCAACACTCAAATATTTCAACCACTAAGATGGGAGTGAGTATCATTTGATTCCTTTTTGTGATGGACCCTACTTGTTGACACCTAGGACAACTTTGAAAAAATGTGTAAGAGTCCCTTGAGAGGGTGGTCTAGAAGAGACCACATTGGAGAATCTTAACAGATATTTTCTTAGAGGAAAAGTGACCTCCACATGCCTCACTATGACAGAATTTAAGGATGGACTCTTGTTCAGATTCTGGGACACACCTCCTAATGACTTAGTCAGGGCATAACGTATAGAGGTATGGATCATCAAACACATAGTGTCTAACATTAGAAAGGAATTTCCTTCGATCTTGAGTCCCTAAGAATTTTGGAATGACTCATGTAACTAAGAAATTGACTATGTCGGCATACCAAGGGAAGTCACTCACAGAGTACAGGTGTTCATGAGACACAAAAAGGTGATTTGAGTTGTCTTTGAATTCCATCCTAGAGAGGTGATCAGCTACAACATTTTCAATTCCCTTTTTATCCTTGATTGTGAGGTCAAATTCTTATAATAAAAGGACCCACCTAATCAATCTAGCCTTAGCATCTTGTTTTTGGAAGAGGTATTTTAGTGCATAATGGTCAATGAACATAGTGATGGGTGATCCTAAGAGGTAGGACCTAAACTTCTATAAGGCAAACACAATAGAAAGTAACTCCTTTTCAGTGGTGGTGTAGTTGATTTGGGCATCATTTAAGGATTTTCTTGCATAAGCAATGACATAAGGAGTTTTATCACAATGTTGTCGTAACATAGCTCCTACAACAAAGTCAATGGCATCACGCATAAGGTCGTAAGGATGGTTCCAATTTGGAGATTTCATAATGGGAGGAGAGGTGAGAGAGGATTTAAGGGTTGAGAATGAACCCTCACAGCTTTCTGTCCAAACAAATGGACCATCCTATACTAGGAGAGCACAAATAAGACAGGAGATTGAACTAAAGTCCTTGATGAATCTTCTATAGAAACCTGCATGTCCTAAGAAAGACCTCACTTCCTTGACAATTTTGGGTGATGGAAGGTGACGAATGATGTCAACCTTGGCTTTATCAACTTCAATATCCCTACCTGAGACCAGATGGACTAAAACTAGTCCCTCTTTAACCATGAAATGACATTTCTAGTAGTTTAGGACTAGATTATTTTCTTCACATCTTGACAAGACTCTCTCCACATTCCTCAGACATCCCTCAAATGTATCCCCAAACACAGAGAATTCATCCATGAAGACCTCTAGAAAATCCCCTACCATGTCTGAGAAGATACCCATCATGCACCGTTGGAAGGTTCCAGGGGCATTGCATAACCCGAAGGGCATGCGTTTGAAAGAAAAGGTTCCAAATGGACATGTGAATGTAGTCTTCCCTTGATCCTCTAGGGAGACCTCAATTTGATTATACTCTGAGTACCCATCTAAGAAACAGTAGAACGCATGACTTGCCACTCTCTCAAGGACTTGGTCAATGAATGGTAAGGGGAAATGGTCCTTCTTAGTGAATGAGTTTAGCTTCCTATAGTCAATGCAGACCCTCCATCCACTACTCACCCTTGTTGTAAGAATCTCTCCATCCTCATTGGTTATCACTATGATTCCAGCCTTTTTTGGAACCACTTGGATTGGTCTCACCCATTCACTCTCAGCTATGGGATATATGATACCAGCTTTTATCAATTTCAAGAGTTCTTTTCTTACTACCTCTATGAGATTAGGATTGAGTCACCGTTGAGGCTGACGACATGGCTTTGAATTAGATTCCAGAAAAATCCTATGAGTCCCGATAAGTGGGCTAATCCCAGGAATATCAGAAAGGGTCCAACCAATGGCTTTCTTATGATTCCTAAGAACATATAGAAGCATCCTATCATGATTGGATTCAATAGAAGAAGAAATGAAAATAGGATGTGTTTGATTGTCGCCTATGAAATCATACCTGAGTGTAGTGGGAAGTTCCTTCAATTCAAGATCAGGTTGGTTCGGAATTTCAGCATAAGATTGGGACATTGGATCAAGTTCAATTTCTTTTTTTAGAGTTTCAGATAGGATTAATTCCCCACATGTATAAGTTTCAGCTACTAGATTGGCTTGATCAGATTTAGGGAAGGAATTTGGAGTGGTCTCCATGAATGTGGTTTTTTTAAAGGTTTCTAAGACTTCATCATAAGAGAAATTTGAAAATGATTCAAGCCAAGGAGATAAACTTCCTTCATATGAACAAAGGAAATAAATCTCATCCTAACTATTCATCAAATATTCCTTGATGTTCCATGGATTCATTATCAATGCTTCCTATCATGTTTACTTCATGAATGTCCTCATCATACCCTATTTGTGAGCTTGCATTATAGATGTTCAAGTCAAGACTCATATTCCCAAAGGTGATGGTCATGTTCCCATTTCGAACTCAGATAACAGAGTTGATTGTTGCAAGGAAAGGACGAAAAAGGATGATTGGGGTTTGTTCCTTATTTACTATGTTTGGATGGTTGTCAAGGACAATGAAATCAGCAGGGTAGATGAAGTTTTCAAACTTTATCGGAACATCCTTCAAAATCCCCTTTGGAACCCTAATGCTACGATCAGCAAGCTAAAGTGTGACAGATGTGGGTTGGAGTTCTTCTAATCCTAACTGGCAATACACATCATATGGGATGAGATTGACACTATCACCTAGGTCACACAAGGCCTTGAAAACTTTGATCTCTCCTAGTTCAACATTGATGTAAGGGAAACCCGGCTCTTTTAACTTAGGAGGAATGGTCCCTTGAATGGTGGTACTCACATTAGCAGCCAAAAGGACTTGGTTTTTATGTAATTTTTTTTTAAAAGTGCACAAGTCCTTAAGGTACTTTGAGTAGGTAGGTATGGTTTGGATTTCATCGAGAAGGGGTATGTTCAACTTGAATTTTGAAAAGATTTCCTTCAATGTTTCACTCAATTCAGGCTTGGTTTTCCCCCTCATGCGTTGAGGAAATGGTGCAGGTTGTGGGGTTGTTTGTTGAAGATTTATTTCTTTGACAATGTTATCATGTTTTTCAATTTTATCATTTGGTTCATTTGAATTTTCATCCAAGTTTGAATCTTCATGTGGGTTTTGAATTAGTTGTTCAGGTTTCTCAATTGATTTCCCACTTCTTAAAACAGTCACAACCTTTAGTTGTTCATGAGTTGTTTGAGTATAACTTGACTCTCCCCTTGAAGTTGAGGATGGCACCGCCTGAGTAGGAATGGGTGCCTTTCCAGTTTTGATGGTTTTAAGTTCTTGTTTTAGGGAAGAGACTTCTGAGTTCATCCTCTCCATTTGTTTGCACTGTTGTTCTAGTAGGCTTTGTTGAATAGTTTGGGTTGGTGCTTGAGAAGATTGGTTTATCCCGGGGGGATATTTTGGAGGTGGGATGGTTTGTTGAAAATGGACCGGTGGCTGTTGGTATTGGATAGGTTGGGTTTGGAACTGGTTATGGGTTTGGTAGTTCTGATGGGGGTAAGGATTTTGTCCCTGTGGTTGGCTAGGTTATTGGTTATCTTTCCAGTGGAAGCCTAGGTGGTCATTATACATTGGGTTGAAGTTGTTTTGGTATTGAGGCTTTTGAAAGTTTAAAGCATTTACTTCTGATGGGTGTCCTCCTAAAAGAACATCCTTGATGGATGGAATGGTTGGGCAGTTGTCTGTCTTATGGTCATGTTTGTCACAAATTGTGCAAACAGGGTCAACAGTTTGGATTTCATGGACTTTCCTAAGGTCTATCTATTGAAACTTCCTAGAGAGTGCTGTGAGATTAGCCCTGAGGCTTTCCTCTTCTCTAAGTGTATTAATTCTAGTATTTCTTTGTGACTTTTCATAATAAGGTTAAGTTCCCCATGTTTGGTTTTGTTCAGAAAGGCTTTCTAGATACTCGTAAGCATTATTTGGGGCTTTGTTTTTAAAGGTTCCATTAAACATCATGTCAATGAATTGTTTGTTCCCCGGACCAAACCCTTGATAGAAAATATCACTTGTTTCGAAATATAAAAACAATGGCGTGGAACCATGTTTAGAGTGTATTTGAACCTCTCCCACGTTTCATAGAATGACTCTCCCTCTTTTTCAAAAAAGTTTTGGATACTCTTTTTAAGTGCAATTGTTTTGTGGTGGGGAAAGTATTTTTTGTAGAATTATCTTTGTAGCTGGTACCAAGAGTTTTTGGATGATGGTCTCAAATTTTTTAGCCAATCTTTAGCTCAATACTTTAAATAAAAATGAAATAGCCTCATCTTAGCTGATTCTAGTTGATGTGGGGTACACATGGTTTCTACAATGTCATTGAACTCCTTAATGTGAAGGTATGGAATCTCAGACTCCATTCCATGGAATGTGGGAAGGTGGTTTAGGACATGGGGTTTAAAGATGTAGTTGGAATATCCTAGGGAATTATGTATAATGCATGAGGGGGCATTGGTCTAGGAAGGTGTGAGGTAGTCATTCATGGTTTGATCAATTGCATTCCCCATGTTTGGGGCTGCCTCATTTGGGTTTCCATTTTGGTTCCCACCCGGGCTTATGAGTTGGTTTCCTTGAAGAACTTCCATTTAAATGGGCTCAATTTTTGACTTGGGGGTGTTAGGAAGATTAGGATATAATGGAAAGAGTTCCCTTGGTGTACTTGACTCCCCAACCCCATGACTATCCACCCTAACTAGACGGTTTGATTGATCACGGGTGTAGGTGGACATGCGCCAAAAGAAAAAAAAACGAGAAAGGGACAAGATAAGAGAATTTGGATGAGAAAAGAAGAAATAGGGGAGAATAGAATGGGTGTTTAGATGAATTACTTGGGTCCCTGTAAACGGTGCCAAAATTTTATTCTCGCTCAAATTTACCCAAGAGAAGAAGGTAAGACGGTCCTTGTAGTTTAACTTGGGTTGTCGAATCCTCAGAGACCTAAGAAGTAACCTATATACATGTACATTCTATGGACTATTTTTGGATATAAAGTGGCCAACTTGGGTTTATTTTAGATGGGTTTGAAATAACTCTATGAAACTTAAGTGAATCCAATTTAAAATAATGATTTTATCCTAGGTTATCACTCAGGGTGGATTGGACGTATTTCCTTTTCAATGATTTCAATTTCTTATATTTGAGATGGGTTCATTTAAGGAGATAAAACAACATCATCACTTACTGGTTTAATTCCTACACCCTTTAATAATAATCACCTATACACTTGAAGGATCAATGTTTTTAGCACTTCAAGGTAAAGGTTCGTATTAGCACTTGAAGTGTGTGGCCTTAAATTCAACAAGGACGATGGAGTTTAAAAATAATCAAATAAAAATCTCAATTAAAGAAGTGATTATACATTAATGGGGTGATAAATAACATCCAATCCAGCCCCTTGATACTCCCTTGGATCAACCCATAATTGGTTTATCCCTCTATTGATCCCATGGTTTCAATGGAAGTGGAAAGTAGACTCATGAGGGAGGAAATGGAGAAGTAAGGAAAACAACAAAAATAAAATGATCACCATGGAGGCCGAATTAGCATTGGATCCTGAAAATTTATTTGTTCCTATACATGTCTTATAGAATCCTACGAAATTTGGGATTAATTGGGCCTGTATGTGGGGCCCCACATTCTCATCAGTAGGCTGGTGTCCAATCTTCCTTCTTCAGAATTGTTTCCTTTCATTGCCAAATATCCCCATCATCATTTATGAATCTTTCATTGATCCTTTAATGAAAAATTTTCATATTGAAGTGAATATCTAGTTCAAAAGAATATCAAATTAAAATATTTATAATTTTATTCCTTAAAATTAGATGAATCATTGGGTACTTCAAATGATGTTAAAAATGTACCACATAATTGTGCATTTTAAGAAGGTATTACAATCATAATATGAAATGATGTTCAAAGTGTAAAATGCACTAAAATTGTGTTTATGAATAATATATAACATGAATATTATGTATATTAACAATGAATGTTAGCCTAATTTAGTGGCTAATCAATCATCTAGTAATTGAATATTAGTTTGAATTATGGAGTTCAAACTTAACGTTGAATAATATTCTAAGGTTTTTGATAACAATAATTATTTTATACAGGAGAAAGAGAAAATAGTTGAAGATATAGAATAATAAGTGGTTACATTGAATGTTAAGTTTGGGAAAACGTTAAAATTAAGTTAATAAATAAGAAAACTATAGTTTGGAATATTATAGCAGAAAAAATTATGGAAATGATCCATCAAGGATCTGAGAGTGTGGAGAAAATTATAAATGATCAATGACCAAGGTTCATGGATAAGAGTAGAGTTATCTTGGTGCCGAGACATCAAAATATAGAGAATTATGAATAATAATTAGTATAGTCTTGATGATGAGATTCAAAAAATAAGTGGTAAGAATACTTAGGTGAATGTATGTTATCAATCCTCTAGGGTTAATTAGTAATAAAGAGGTGTCTCAATGGATAAAATTTATCGCTTTCTTGGATAAACAATGTCCTAATTCCAATAAGTAGAATATTAACTTAGGGTAGAAGAACTAGGAATCAAGAAAAGAAGAATAAATCTATATTTTATATCACAAGGAAGAAATTCTTTTTATGGGTAATTGTTTCATTGGTATATGTTTAGGAACAAATCATTTGATTATAGGCAAAGAATAAGTAGAAACAAAAACCATGTAAAAAAAAGGAAAATAAATATAAGTCATCCCAATATGATTCCCCTAAATAATAAAAAGATTATTTTTGAATAGGAATATATATATACTAATTAAAAAAATTAAAAATAAAGTAAGTGTTATCTGATACCCCAACAAAATTGGGTATCTCTTGGATGAAAACATAGATGATAAAGAAGGAAAAACTACCTGGATTTACACTCAAATACATAATTATTATTAGTATATGGGTCCTTGATAGTTTGTGTTCATCCCACATGATCATGACTGTGAATATTCTAAAAACAATTGAAGTATAGAGTTGATGGTAATATTTTGTTTAGAAAATATGGAGCTTTAAAAATAAAAATTGAAAGATGTGAAAAGTTGGATATAAACTTGAGCATATTGAAGTTATCTATGTGGATTAATTGTGACATAAAATATTGAGCATGATAAAACTTTAGGACTCAGGGATTGAGGCCAAATTCTACTAGAAAGGATTATTGATCAAATATAAACCTGAGAATTGTCTTATTAAATGCTAGATAATAAGTGGTAACCTTTACTTAGTGGACAATAAGAAGAAAATGTGTTTTCTTATGGTCAAAGAAGAGAAATATTTATGAAATTGAAGGATGAGAAATATTCACCAACATACTATGGAATATCTATCCATGATGAAAGAAATAGTGGAAAATACCTAACTTGAAGTGAGACTGAGGACAGACATGTGATGAACTCATAGAGGGGACAATGGTTTTCCACCTTTATCAACATAAGAAGAAGTGGGCACATAATTTTATCAATCACGTTCATTTTTATTTTTTAGACAAATGAATCAATCTAGAACACATAGAGAAAGTCACATAATTTTATTAATTGATGATTATAGTATAATGGAATACTTTTTTATCATGGAGAGCATGATAGAGGTGATATATTTCTGGAAGAGGTATCAGTGGAGAGTGGAAAATGAAAGTGATCACATTATAAAGTTTTTGTGATCTAATAATTGAAAATAGTACACATCCATTGAAGTGGATAACTACATAAAAACACGACATCAATAAAAAATGTATTCGGTAAGGACCCCACAATATAATGGTATAGTTGAATGATGAAACTCGATGGTGAATAATATAGATAAAACAATGCTTATTGAGAGTGGTGTCTCTCACATTATTGGAAGGAAGAATTATAGGTTGCGATGTTTACCCAAACCTTGCTAATACTAGGTTATATA
Source organism: Viscum album (assembly GCA_963277665.1). NCBI lineage: Eukaryota > Viridiplantae > Streptophyta > Magnoliopsida > Santalales > Viscaceae > Viscum > Viscum album. The sequence continues at coordinate 1,424,765,088 of OY728161.1, forward strand.
AAGGAATGAAATCCATATGAGATATTACATGGATGTAAGCCTTATTTGATTTTTTTGGTTATTGAAAGTAAATATTAGATATTGAATAAATAAGGAAGTTAGGTAAAGTATGAAGATGCTACATTTGGAGGGATTTTTCTATCATAATAAATGAATAGTTAATCCTATAAATTATTCTATAAAAGCATATGAATACTTGTTAAAATTAATGATGTTAATTTCATTGAGGGTAAGGATAGAATAAATTTTGGGAGTTTAGTTTTTTAACTATGAAAAGATGATGATGATGTTGTTATAGATTCTAAGGGTGAAAATATTCTCAAGAGATAAAGATTTTGATGTAGAGTTAGAGGAGGAATTGATAGTTGAGGAAAGTTAATACAAGACTCTAAAGAAAAAACAGAGGATGGAAGTTGATATACACAATATAATTGGAGATAAAATTAAACTAAATTAGATGGTAATAATGAAAACTATAGAATATTCAACCCTATTGTCCATGGTGAAAGCAACATAATTTGAAGAATCCATTAAATATGCTTCATGAGTAAAGTCTATGAATAAGTATTTGGATTAAATTGAAAAGAATTGAACATGGTAATTTTTGGAAAGATCCGAACCTCACAATTTTATTGTAAAGAAGTGTGTTTACTATAGTAAACTTGATATACATGAAAATATTGTTCAAAACAATGCTTGAAAAGTGTGTAAAGGCTATAAAAAAGTTGAAGACGTTGATATTGAAGAGTCATATACACCACTAGATCGTCTTGATTCAATTAGGATCTTTCAAGTAGAGGGGGTTAAATGAGGGTTTAATATCATTCATATGGAAGTTAAAATAGAGTCCTTGAATGGTGTTCTTAAATAAGAAGTTGACATTGAGCAGATGGTAGGTTTCCTAATTAGCAGTTGTGAAAAAAAGTGTTTACAGTAAATAAGGACATGTATGGTTTGAAACATGTACATTATACATGGTATGATCGACATGATATATACCTAAAGAAACTATAATTCAAATTGGAAAGTTTCAATCTAAATTTTTAGGTAAATTCATCTAAATAAAAACAATTTATGGTTCTAGTGTATGTTTATAATATAATATTTAGCTGAAGCAAGAAAAATTTTGTGGAAGAGTTTTTTAGTATAATGAGTTAAAACATTTAAATTTTCATGATTAGTGATATTAATTATTTCTTGGGGATACAAGTGATTTAGAAAGATGTATATACCTTTATATCAGAGACTAAATATGAAAATGAGTTACTGAGTAAGATTGAAATACGTGATTCAAAACCCATGTCAGCTACTATTATTGTAACATCCCAGATAAATAAGAAATAAGATAATTTTTATATTTATTAATATGTGTGAATTAAATATTAATTTTACATTAAAGTGGATGCTATGTTCGATGGCATACCCGATATGAAACAACGGGTTTCTTTAAAATCTTACGTTGCACACTAATAGTACAGTATTATTATTTTAAATGGTAGTTAATTCCTAGCCGTTGTATTGGCGGGAATGAATATAACTAACTAAAATATGATTATATATGTTTGTTAAATGTATTTACATTTATCTAATAAAAGATAGAGGCTTAAAATATGAATGAATCTAATTTTAAGCATAATTTACATTAAAAAGTCGTTTTACCGCCTTTTAATGGAGAACCCTATTTAAAAATAGTTTTGTTTAATTTAATACATTATAATTGACCAAATTAAATCCTTTTTTATAATGGGGAAATAAAAATTTACTTTGTGTAAATTTTTGGAATTTTTCCGGTAAAATCCATTTTTAATGAATAGTGAAAAATATTGTATTTTAATTCAAAACTGCATTTTAATCAAATTTATTTATATGGTTAGATTATTTTTTTATTGGGTTTAAATTATAATTAGAATATATTTTTACCATTTAATCCAATTTTGATCATTGGAATTAATTTCACTTTGAATTTGGACATAAACAAGTGTCAATCTTTTGATAGTTATTGTTTCTTAAAAACACGCTATTTGTTTTAACAATGGGAATTAATTTTAAATTAATTAATGCAACTTATATGTTTAGAATTTTGAAAAATAGAAATAATTTTTGAATTAGTAATATCAAATAAATCTTATGCTGAATTTTTGTTATTTTTTTGAAAAACATCAATTTTTGATGAATAGTGAAACCACTTAGTAGTAGTTAAAAAAACCAAATTTTTCATTTAAAAAATTTTTTACCACTTCTATGAATTAAATTTTGAAAATAAAACATACATGGTTGTTATTAGTAAGTAAATTGTGGTTCAATAAGATGAAAATATTTTTTTGGTGAATAATAACTTTTGACTTTTATTTTCCGCGGTTAAAGGTAAATAGGGTAGTTCAAGGTAAAAATAATATTATAATAATTAAAAATTACCTTAACACTTGTCAAAACCTTATTTTTTGAGTCATTTACGACCATTTTCATCTTTGGGTTGATTTTGGGACCCCATTGAGCCACTTGGGAGTGATAATGACAATTTAGATTAATCAACTTAAAGTAAAGGCAAAAATGACAAAATAAAATATCTTTTAGTAAATTAATTTTTACAAGGGGTTATATAAATTATATTTTCGACTATAAATATTCATTGGAGAGATAAATATATTTCCTACATCATGGTATTTTTTTTATAATTTTTCGACATCAAATAATTTAAATTATTTATGACACAATAATGATGCAGTATTTACATAATTAATAAAAGATTTAAATAAATAAGATTATAAATATTAACATAACATCCAAAACCTTCCCAAATCTTATTTTATGATTTTATTTCGAACATTAGTCATCTTATCTTTGAGTTTAATTAGTTTTTTACCTTTATAAACTGAATATCATTATATAATAAAATAATATTTTCACACTTTCCTAAAGAGCCCCTCCTCCCCCTTATAAAAGTACACAACTTCTAACCAATTAATCACACATCTAAAGCCTTTTGGATATTCCAAACTCTGAAAAATTAATATCCCTAAATACCTCTACTCCTAGAATACTTACCTTAGGCATAATGCACTTCAAGAAGTTTTTTTGGTTCAAACCAAAGGAAGTTACCCAAATTAAAGGCAACAGTTCCTCTAAACTTCTTTTCTTTTATTTTACTTCTCCAACCCCTGAACTCTTTTTATTCCATTATTTTATAAAAAAACCAGTATCCTCAATATACTATGATGTTTTTATGATAAGTATTTTAAATAAACTTACACACACCTCCATATAATGGGTGAAGAACATATTGTTTATGTGGATGACAAACTAACACCTCACGAAACGATGATTGTTCGATTATCTCCTACCACCTCTCATGGTGGACATTAATATGGCACTGTGTTTATATATGATATATATATATTATGTTTATATTTTCTTTATTCTTAAGTATTTTACATTTATAGCCTACCTTTATGGTTTCCATAATGGGTAAACACAATAATTTCATTTGAGGAAGTGCGGACTACCGCCCCCTCAAAGTGATATGAATCGTTAATGCCATATGTGGGATGTATAAAGGATATAGTAAATGATATTATATATGATATTAAACTGTAATTATAAAATACCTATGTATAATTATGTTTTAATTCCATTAAAATTCGAAATAGAAATGAAAGTAGCGTTCAGGCATACGTACGACTTACCGTCTCCATGAACGGTGCATTTCATTTCTTATCTCCAAAATGTTATGTACTCTTATAAATACATATATATACTGGATATATATTAGTTATATGATATCTAAATAATTAATATAATTCTGGAGATAATAGACTATTGAACACATGGACAACTTGTAATTATAAGGTGTTCATTTTTGACGCAAGTACCAAATATCGACCAAACAACTATTACTAACTTAAATGATTGAATAATGTTTATAACATAGTAATAAGTGATATAAAAAGGATAATAAACTTTAAAAAGGTTCTTAAGAAAGTATAAATTAACTTAATTATTATTATTTAGGAAGAACGAGGAACAAAAGAGTCAAGTCGGACATGAGGTAAGGGATTTTCTTATCTCACTTTTAATTCTGTGAGATTTCCATTGTTTGCCACTTATTCATTTCATGTGGTGTATTTTACACTTCCATTTGATATATATTATCATGATTCTAATTATATTCATGTTATTCTGTGATTAATTTTGTGGACATTAACTTTTGGTCATACGACTCAGTTGATTACAACGTGGTAAAGGGTTTCATCTCACTTTTTATTCACGTGAGATTCATGCTATATTTACCAATATTTACTTTTGTGTGGTGTATGTACTGCCCAATATTTTAATATTTTTGTAATATAATTTCATTTATTATTATTTAAATATTCATTGTATGATCCTTATTTCAGGTGGCATATGTTTTGTAATTTATCAAATCGGTAAGGGAACCTTTCACCCTCCTCTTTTTAAAAGACTTCATTTTGTTATGTCTTTTAATTAACATATTATTAGGTTAAGATATGTTCTTATATATACTTATTGATTTAAACTTTATATCCAAGTGATGAGATACCCTTTTTATCTCTTCAACTCATTTTTTGAATTTTAAAGTGATGCCATTAGGATGTCAAATTTTTATAAGGGAACTTCTGAACCCAATTTCAATTCTTTGGGTTCAACTTGTACTTATTGAATATGTAATACTATGAATATGTGTGAATGACATATGATTATTTTAAACTTAATATCCCATTATATTCGGTGTATTTATATTTTTCACACATAATTATGTGATTGATTTATCCTTAATTTAAGGATACCATCTTTATAGTGGATTTCATCTCAATTTACATTTCCCCTGAGATTTCATTATTGTTATGCACCAATTCACTTTTATATGGTGAATATACTGTCCTTTGACATATTATATCATGAATCCATTTCTTCTCATGATATTATAAAGTTTTTATTAAATTTTATTCCACATTTATTTGTATTCAAGAATCTCCCTTTTTGTTAAAAAACTCTTTAACCAAAATATGGTTTTAAATGTTTTAAAGATTTATTCTTCTAAATATTTCTCATTAATGTCCATGTTTTCAAAATGAGTTTTAGGATTTATTTATATGGAAATTAATTTTTCAAATGATAATTCATTTAAAAGCTTCAAAGTGGTATGGGTCACTTTGATTCAAAAATCTCTTTTTAATTGGTTTTGAAAATGATTTGATAAAGCATTGTTTATTTCAATATATTGATTTGATATATTGGAATGTGGAAATGTTATATTTCCTTTATACTTGTATTATGTTTTATGATTATGTTATGGTTATTGGGCATTGTTTTCGTATACGGGTGGTTCCATGATAAACCTAGAGAAGGTGAGCCTGAGATAGCTCTCCAATGCATTGGGTAACATGAAAGAGGTAAATGTGATGTTTCTCCTAAGATATTTAGGTAATATACTGTGATGGGTATTTCAAGTGTAACTCCCTATGTATCTGTGATAGCTACAATGTAATTTTGATATGGATTCCATAAGTAACCTTTATGATTTATGATTTGTGTGTGTTATTCATAAATCTTATGATTTCGTAAGGTATGTTATGATTGAAAAGTATAGTTTCATTGATTTGTATTTATTGATGGGATAATATTTTTCCTTCCTTATTTTATAACTCTTACTGAGATTTTTATGCTCATCCCAAGTTTTTGAAATGTTTTCCACAAGACTTAAAGAACAATAGGGGAAAGGATGGGATCAAGGAAAAGTCGTGCTATCTAAAATTTGGAACTATACATGTTTCTTTTTAAGAGTTTTTATTTTATGAAAAAATGGATACTGAGTAGTAGTGTCTACATGTAATATTCAAGTTGTTATGTAATAGTTATGGCCTAATTCTCTAAAACTCTAAACCCAAAAATATCCTCAATGTGAATTATTCATTTAATTCAATATTATGTAATGTTTACGGTCGGGTCCTTATAGTTGGTATCAGAGGTCGGTTTCGATAAATTTAGAGGTTAGGGTGTTCGTTAAGCATAAGTGACATTACCATAATGGTTAGGATTTTAGAAAGTGTCACAGTTATTTTAGAAGTGATAAATGGTTATTACATTTTGGGGTGCAAAATGAAAGGTATTAGATAATCTTTGAGGATAAATTATGTTATGGTTATTTTTTAGGAATTTGTCTCTTTTTTTTGGAATTTTTTAGTTTTTGAAAAAGGACAACACGCAGACCATGTGACAACCCATCGTTTCAGACAAAGCCACGAGAATCGAACCCATAACCAAAGTGCGATTGGGATTTATCACCTACCACTAGACTATGTGAAGTCCCTGGTTAGTATGACTAATTATTTTTAGTTAAATGATTTTATTGATCAATAATTAGTTTACTTGGGATTATATGTTTTATAAAATGGAAATTATTAGTATGAAAAAATGATTTAGTGATTAAGTGATAAAGGTTTTTGTGGAAGACATTCTATCTTTTGAGGAAACACTATATGCCTAAGGAAGATAGAATACTATGTGATTTAAATTGTGGAATAATTGTTGAAATTTTAGTTTGGAAGAATCTATGTTTTTATTGGGGATATACAATGATTTGGTTTGTTTATGAAACTGATTAACCTATCATAGAGAATATGTGATTCAGTTAATTACTTTTCAATATGAGATTTTATGAGTAACTGATGTTATTTGGAGATAAATGATAAGATTTATCTTGGAAGACTATGTAATTAAATCCTTATGAGATTTGGGTTTCAATCTTAGCTTGGATTACTTTTGAAGAGTTTTATGGATAGTTTTTTATTGAATGGTCTTGGTTCAACTTTAGGTATTGTTTTAAAAATTTTGGAGATTAAGAGTAGTTTTCCTTTTTGTAAAATATTTCCTTTTTGGGTATTATCTGATCTCACGATAAGAATTTGGTTTTAGTTGATGTCTAAAGACAAGGAAAATATATAGTTATTCTTTTGTGGATTATGTGAATTTCAAGAAGATGATTCTTGTTCTTTTGATGTGACCAAGTATTTTTGAATGCTCTTTGTTTGGAGAAAAGATTAGTTTTTGGTAGAAACTTATTAAAGGATGAAACTCTACTTGAAGGTAAGTATATTTCCTTATGTTATTATTTTATGTAGTAAATTAATTCATCAAAATTATTAAAAGGAATGTAAAACAAAAATGTTGTCGGTTTACGTTTCCTACTCGGTAATCAAAGACCATTTAACACATCATAAGTTTGTGATTTTCTGGAGGTTAACTTTCTCCTAATCATGTTTTCTATCACTCTCCATCAGAACTTGACCATTTTCTCTCTCTTAAATATCCATGTTTTCCTACATATAATCCTTGTACGGGTTATCTCGGGTGACTATTGTACTTTTATTTCTTTATTTTAAAGTGGTAGTTTTACCGACTCTTTTCCGATGTGGGACTTTTAATGAAGTTTCCAAACCCAGTTTTAAAATTGTGAGGACGCAATTCCCAAAAGGGGGAAGGATGTAACATCCCAGATAAAGAAGTAATAAGACACTTTTTATATTTATTAATATTTTTGAATTAAATATTAATTTTACATTAAAGGGGATGCTATGTTCGATGGCGTACCCGATACACAACAATGAGTTTCTTTGAAATCTTACGTTGCACACTAATAATATAATATTATTATTTTAAATGGTAGTTAATTCCTTGTCGTTGTATTGGTGGGAATTAATAGAACTAACTAAAATATTTTTATATATGATTGTTAAATGTATTTACATTTATCCAATAAAAGTTATAGGCTTAAAATATGAATGAATCTAATTTTAAGAATAATTTACATTAAAAGGTCAATTTACTGCCTTTTAATGGAGAAACAAGGTTTTTTCACTTTAATAAATTCTAATTGACCAAATAAAATCCTTCTTTAGAATGGGGACATCAAAATTTACTTTGTGTAAATTTTTGGAATTTTTCCGATAAAGTCCATTTTTTAATGAATAGTTAAAAATATTGTATTTTAATTCAAAACTGCATTTTAATATAATCTATTTATATAGTTAGATTATATTTTTTATTGATTTTAAAGTGTAATTATAATATATTTTTACCATTTAATCCAATTTTTGTCATTTTAATTAATCTCACTTTGAATTTGGACATAAACAAGTGTCAATCTTTTGATAGTTATTATTTCTTTAAAACACGCTATTTGTTTTAACAACAGGAATTAATTTTAAATTAATTTATGAAAATTATTTGTTTAGAATTTTTAAAAATAGACATAATTTTTGAAATTAAATTATAAAATAATTCTTAGGCTTAATTTTTGGTATTTTTATGAAAAACTTCAATTTTTGATGAATAGTGAAACCACTTAGTAGTAGTTAAAAAAACTGACTTTTTCATTTAAAAGAAATTTTACCACTTCTGTGAATTGAATTTTGAAAATCCAACATACATGGTTGTTATTAGTAAGTAAAATTTTATTCAATAATATGAATTTTTTTTGTGAATAGCAACTTTTGACTTTTATTTACCGCTGTTAAAGGTAAATATGGTAATTTACAGTAAAAATAATATTATAATAATTCAAAATTACCTCAACACTTGTCCAAAACTTATTGGTTGAGTCATTTACTACAATGGGAATATTTGGGTCGATTTGGGGACTCCATTGATCCACATGGGAGTGATAATGACATTTAGATTAATTAACTTAAAGTAAATGAAAAAATGACAAAAGCAAATATCTTTTAGTAAATAAATTTTTGCAAGGGGTTATATAAATTATCTTTTCAACTATAAATATTAATTGGAAAGATAAAAATATTTCCTACATCATGGTAATTGTTTTTTATAATTTATAGGCATTAAATAATTTAAATTATTTATGACACAATAATGATGCAGTATTTACCTCATTAATAAAAGATTTAAATGAATAAGATTATAAGTATTAAAATAACATCCAAAACCTGTCCAATTATTATTGAATGATTTTATTTCTACCATGAGTCATCTTATATTCGACTTTAATTAGTTTTGGACCTTTATAAATCGAATATAATTATAAAATAAAATAATATTTTCACACTTTCCAAAAGAGCCCCTCCTCCCCCTTATAAAAGGACACCACTTTTAAACAATTAGTCACACCTCTAAAGCCTTTTTTATCGTGGAAAATCTACCCAATTAGTCTCCCTACATCACTATACTCCTCCTAGAAGCCTTACCTTTGGTAGAAGGCACTTCAAGAAGTTCGTTTGGTTCAAACCAAAGGAAGTTACCCAAATTAAAGGTAATAGTTCCTCTTTACTCATTTTCTTTTATTTTAATTCTCCAACCCATAAACTCTTTTTATTCCAGTATTTTATAACAAAAATATTATGTAACACCCCAAGCTTCTACGGTACGTTTCCCTTTGAATAATGTGATAGCGTGTGTTGTACGCAACACCGAGTTCTAACACACCATAACTAATCAAACTAGCCATTATGAATAGTAATACCTACTTTTTGAAATTATATATATTTTATATTTGAAAATGGACTTCATTTTTGGATTCGGAATATCGAATTTAGCCTAGGGTGAAATTTTGGTACATTTCGGATAACTTTCATATTTTGATGAATAGTGAAAATTACTAAATTTTAATTAAAAACAACTTTTTTAATCAAATTAATTACTAGTGATAAATTATGAATTTGAGTGGTTTTAAAGTATATTTAGAATATATTTTTACCATTTAATATAATTTTGGTCATTGGACATAATTTTACAATTAAACCGAACATAAACAAGTGTCAATCTTTTGATAGTTATTATCTCTTAAAAACACGCTTTTTGTTTTGACAGCGGGAATTAATTTTAAATTAATTTCTGCCACTTCTGTGTTTTGAATTTAGGAAAATGGATTCCATATTTGGAATCAGGATGTTCAAATTGTGTAAATAGGTAACTTTTATTTTTACACATTTTGAATAATTACTGCGGTAAATATTTTATTTACCATGGTTAAAGGGTAAATCCGGTAAATAAGGGTTAAAAAAATAATATTATAATAATAAAAATTACCCTAAAACGTGTCTTAACCCTATTGGTTGATACATGGTCGACCATGGGCATCTTTGTGTCAATTTTGGGACCCCATGGATCCACTTGTAAGTGATAATGACACTTTATTTTAATTAAGTCAAAATGAATACAAAAATGACACAAGCATATATCTTTTAGAACAACAATTTTTACATAGGGTTATACATGTTGGATTTTCGATTATAAATATTCATTAGAAAGATAAAATGATTTCCTACATAATGATATTTTATTTATAATTTTTAGACAATAAATAAGTTATTTTATTTATGACACAATGATGATGCAGTAATTACTATAATAGTGAAAAATTAAAATAATTGATATTATAAATACCCAAATAAATATAATATGAAACTTTTAATGAATTAAACTAATTTTCTAGGCTAATATGATATATTAGGATTGATTTAATGGACTTTTTTCGAATTAATCAATCTGTTATGAGTTTCACAAAAATCAACTATTGAATAGTGTCAAAATTGACATAAAAGAGTTCTTAAAACAAATATTATATTATTAATTGATATTAAATTCCTAAAAATCTATGGTTCGGCCAAGAGACTTATATTATGATAGGTTCCTCATTAATGGACCACTTGGGGGTCGCTTGGATGTATATAGTAAGTTTATTAACCATATTATATAAAAATACAAAGAGACATTGTAAAAGTGAAACTAATTAACTTAGAGTTAATACTTAAAGATAAGGTTAATATAAGTACCCAAACCTGTCTAAATTCTATTGGATGAGTTGTTTTCGACCTATCCACACCTCATCCTTTGAATAGTCAACTTTGGAGCCTTTGTAAACCGAATATGAATTTATTATAAATTAATATTTCTAACTTTTCCAAAGGTGCCCCTCACCCCTCTTATAAAAGGGCACTCCTCCTCCTCTTTTCTTCACACCTTCAAAGCCTTTTGGTTCGGCCAAACTCTGCCCAAATACTCTCCCAACATCCCTCACTACAACCTAGAGGCCTTAGTTTGATCAGAAAGCCAACCTAAGGAGCCCTTTTGATCAAATCAAAAGGAAGAACCCGAAGAAGAGGTAATGATTTCACCACCCTTTTCTAAGTTCATTTCTTCTTCCACTTCTTCTTCCTTTGTTCTTACCATTCTGAAATAATAACTCCAGTATCTCACATATACTGTGATGTTATTATAAATATGGTACAATCATATTCAGTATTCTATCCACCCTTTTAATAACATGTCACCATACGTGCGTACGTACGGCTTACCGTCTCCACGTCGTGGTGTAATTGTTATTCAATATAATATTATTTGGATTGGTATAATAATGATGTGTAACTCATATAAATAATAAATATAACATGTTAATGATTCTGTATATATGATATACCATCCATTTATATATTATTTTAATATCAAAAGAATGATATTGTCGCTCGTGCGTACGTACGGACTACCGTCTCCACGAACGCGATGAGATTCATTCTCCATCGTATCCATTCAAGTATAATTATCATTTGATGATTTAAAAATGATGTTTAAGGACTGTATATCATTATGGATATGAATAAGATACAACAACCATGACTTATGTAACAAAACATATAAAAGAAAATGAGTAAGTTAACTCCCGAAACGACGATAATTCTAAGATATTATTAACAAATCAATGTTAAAAGATCATATATGATATCATATTAATATATATGATTCTTGTATAATTTAATAACAACTATTTCACCATTATACAGGAGGTTAACCTACCCCAACCAAGGAAAAGTACAAGGTAAGGGTTATTTCACAATCTCTTCATTATCCGAGGTTGTTTATATGTAATAATCTACTGGGATCTCTTTATCATCCACATCCATGTTTCTTAAAAATGTATTTCAAAACATTTTTACTATTTACAAGAATATGGGTTAAAGTCATTTATACCTTTTTTTGACTTTTTATAAGAGGTTTATAAAGGAATCTTTCCGTCGTTTTCAAAACAAGGTCCTTTTTAACCTTTTCGACAGAATTGAGGTAAGAATGTTTTTTTTAACTTATACGGCGGGTGCGGTTATTTTACACCGTTATAAAATCTTCAAAGCTTTCCTTACAAGCTTATAAGAATATTTTCAAAGAAAATGTTTTATTTTATATGGATCTTAAATGATTTCAAAATAAAAGGAGATATTTCTTTTAAAAGAATTTTGATTTCATCTATGTCAACATCCTTTGATGGATTTTAAGATTATTTGAAGTTGATTTATTATGATACAAAACTTCTATATTGTATTGAAGGTTTTGTGATATGTTTGACTGTGGATGTGCTATTTTTATACCATTCATAGTTTATTGTGAAAGTATTGACATTTCGTATGCTAGTTTTAATACGAATGTTTATGTTATGTTTAAACCTTTTCATATGGGAATGCATTGGACTTAATAAGTGATGGGTGGAGCCCGCTATAGCTCCTCGATGCATCGGTAGGTCTCATGAGACAAACTAGTGTCTTGGCACAAGGCCTTGACAAAATCTTATTTGTAGTCTTGGCACGAGGCCTTGGCTATGTGGTTATGATAGTCTGGCATTATGCATTCCAACATTATGAAAGTGGTTATTTATTTTTGCATGTGATTATTCGATTAGTGGAATATCCATGTGAATAAGTATATGGCATTATTTCATTTTATTTATGCCATACCATGTTGAAAGTTCATGTTTAAAAGGCTTTTGTTTTAGTTATACATTGCCTTAAATGTTTATTCTTATTGATGAAAGTTTCCGCTATATTGTTATCCTTACTGGGCATTTGAGCTCACCCCTTTTCTATGTTTTATTTTTCCCAGGAAGTGAAGATGTAAGTTATGAATGACCTGCAGGGATATTATGAGGGGATTGTAGTGTGGACTGTGGAAACATTATGTTGTTGTAGTAGTTTTTGATTTTATGATGTAATGAATATATCTAGTGTTTCCAAGGCTACTAAACCAATCGGTCTTTCGAGATTTGATCTTTCTTGTGATCATGCCAATGTTACGAAGTAATGCACCGACTCTAGGCAACTGGGGTCGGGGCGTTACAGTTGGTATCAGAGGAAGTTTAGTACAAACCTTGGAAGCTAGATTTAGATAAACTCTGATTAGAGCAGGTAGACCTAAGATGAACTTTGAGGATTAGTATAGAAGAACTTCCTAGAATTTTGGTATTGTAGAGATTTTGTGAGTTTTTCGAGCAATACATCCCTGTCTGGATACGAGCAGGTAGAGGTGGCTCTGGCACAGATGTACCTAGGGGTAAAACCCGAAAACACCGCTTTGAGCTAGACTCGAACAGGAACTGGTGCACGACAACGGGCCTTGCTGCACTCTTGGTTATGACACTCCTGGGGGATATGCTTAGGATAACTCTCACTATCTTTACAAATCATTATGAAGGGTTTATGAGTATATACTTCCTCAAAGAAAACATTTTTATGATTATGGATTATATCCATAAATAGTTCAATTTATGTTAAGTGTTTTATAAGTATGGGATTATGTATTTTGATGCATAAACTGATCTAGTTTATGCCATTTTTTTTAGAAATGGCGCCTAGTGGAAGAAATGGAAACCGTATCAATGCACGCACTCCATGTAGGGATTGCCCTCCTGCTCAAGATAATTATAGTGGGGATGGTGATGCAACTGGTGCTGATCAGCTAATCACCGTACTGGGACAACTTACTCAGGTTATGAATAATAACCTTACCCGTATGGAGCACCCTGATCCGCAGCGTGGAGGATCAATGTTAGATCGATTCATGAGACAACAACCACCAACGTTCAATGGGAGTACAAATCCCTTAGTAGCTGAGCAATGGATATTTTCCCTAGAGAAAATATTTCAGGCTTTGGGGAGTAGTGAAAGGGAAAAAGTTACCATGGCAGTTTACCGCCTCACTGGAGATGCTGATCAATGGTGGTCATTGATTCAAAACATGAAGGAAGATGATGAAGTATCAAACATGGAATGGAGGGAGTTCAAAGATCTGTTTTTAGAAAAATACTTTCCTCGCGACCATCGAGCAGATATGGAAAGGCAATTTCTGAGTCTGAGACAAAAGGAGGATGATAATGTCACAAAGTATGAGGCTAACTTTACAAGGTTAGCGAGGTACGCTGGTGATTATATTCGCAACCCAAGAAGTAAGATTGATCGTTTCTTTGATGGGTTAAAACCATTTCTGCATCGAGCATTAGTCTCACAATCCTTTTCATCGTACGAAGACATTGTCTCATGTGCTATCAAGACCGAAAAGGAATTCTCTAAGTCTTATGACTTTAAAGCAAAGAAAGAGAAGAAGAGACCTGCTGATCAATCTGGGAATGGAAATAAGGGGAAGAAGGGAAAGGTTGAATATCCATCTTGTGGTAAGTGCGGGAAGAAACACCCCGGTGCTTTCCTGAAGGGAATGGGAGTCTGTTACAAGTGTGGTGAAAAAGGCCACCAAGCTCATGATTGCAAGGGGAAGAAGGAAGCTACCAACGTTCAGTGCTACAATTGCAGGGAGATGGGGCATTATGCAAATGCATGTCCTAAGCGTCAGGAGAACTTACCTCAGAAAAGGCCAAGGGATCAAGGCCAGGCTTATGCTATCACTACTGCTGAGGTAGAAGCTCCGAAAGACGTGGTGGCAGGTAATTTAATGGTTTCCTCAAGTTTAGCAAATGCATTATTTGATTCTGGATCATCGCATTGTTTCATATCTTCCCAGTTTGCTAAGAAAATTAGATATTTCCAATTTGATTTAATAAGGGAGTTGTCGGTTAAAACTCCTAAGGGAAGTATCGTTGCAACAAAGTTTTGTGAATCAGTCCCCATTAGAGCACATAAATTTTCTTTATCTGCTGATTTCATCGTCATACCTATGATTGAGTTTGATATAATCCTCGGTATGGACTGGCTTTCGGACTATGATGCGAAGATTTATTGTAAGAAGAAAGAGGTTACGATTCTTGATGATAATGATAAGGAGCACCTTATTTTTAGAGCAGAATCGTCACCACCTAATTCTTATTTAGATCCACCCCCAGTAGCTCAACTTAATTCAATTATTGGGGAGGAAGAGAATGAAATAACTGTCGGTGAGGAAAGGAATGTTCAAATAGAGGATGTACCTATTGTGAAAGAAATTGTAGATGTATTTCCGGAAGATTTACCTGGACATCCTCCAGAACGAGAAGTTGAGTTTTCCATTGATTTAATTCCTGGATCAAGGCCTATATCGAAGACCCCTTATAGAATGGCCACTGTAGAGCTAGTTGAACTAAAGAAACAACTAGAGGAATTGAGTAATAAGGGATTTATTCGCCCTAGTGTTTCTCCATGGGGAGCCCCTGTTCTTTTTGTTAAAAAGAAAGATGGATCTATGAGGTTATGTATCGACTACAGGGAGATCAATGCTATAACGATAAAGAACAAGTATCCCCTACCTCGTATTGATGATTTATTTGACCAACTGCATGGAGCTCAATACTTTTCAAAGATTGACCTTCGATCTGGATACCATCAGTTGTGTGTGAAGAAGGAAGACATTCCGAAGACAGCATTTCGAACCAGGTACGGGCATTACGAGTTTACTGTAATGCCGTTTGGATTGACTAATGCACCCTCTGTATTCATGGATCTGATGAATAGAGTTTTCAAGGAGTATCTCGATGAATTTGTGGTGGTATTTATTGATGATATCTTGGTATACTCCAAAACCTACAAAGATCATGAAAATCACTTGCGCATTATCTTGAAGACTCTGAGGAGGCATGAATTATATGGAAAGTTTAGCAAGTGTGAATTCTGGCTTCAGGAGATTTCTTTTCTTGGCCATATTGTCTCTAAAGATGGAATCTCTGTTGATCCTTCTAAGACCAAGGCAATCCAAGAATGGCCAGCACCTACGAATATAACTGAGGTACGTAGTTTTATTGGTTTGGCAGGTTATTATCGACGTTTCGTCCAGAATTTTGCCCGATTGGCTAACCCATTAACGAAGCTCACACCTAAAGGGGTTAAATTTGTTTGGACAAAAGAGTGTGAATAATGTTTCGAAGAACTGAAGAGAAGATTAGTCAATGCTCCTATATTGACTCTACCATCGGGGAATGATGGGTTCGTTATTTATAGTGATGCATCGAAGAAAGGACTTGGCTGTGTCCTTATGCAGAATGATAGAGTTATTGCCTATGCATCACGACAGTTGAAAATTCATGAACAAAACTATCCTACTCATGATCTTGAGTTAGCAGCTGTGATCTTTGCTTTGAAGATATGGAGGCACTACCTCTATGGTGAAAAATGTGAGATTTATACTGATCACAAGAGTTTGAAGTATATTTTCTCACAAAAAGAACTCAACATGAGGCAAAGGAGATGGCTTGAATTACTCAAGGATTATGATTGTACGATACACTACCACCCGGGGAAGGCAAACAAGGTGGCAGATGCTTTGAGCAGAAAAGACCATGGAGTTCTGAACATGATGAGAATTGAAAGGGATCCAATTTTCATGGATCTAGTGAAGATGGACATGGGAATAACCAGGGAAGGTGAAACATCAATGCTTTTTCAAATGGTTGCCAAACCATCTTTACTAGAAAGGATTAAGAGTTCTCAGACCGATGATGAAGAATTTCAGAAGAAGATTAAAGCTGTGAATGATGGGAGATTGAGAGACTTTGCGTATGAAGGTGGAATTTTGAAATTCGGGAAGAGACTTTGTGTTCCCAATATACCTGATCTAAAAAGGGAATTGCTGGATGATGCTCATAGTTCCAATTTCTCTATACACCCTGGGAGCACCAAAATGTATAGAGATTTGAAGGAACATTTTTGGTGGGACAACATGAAGAGGGAGATTGCTGATTTTGTGTCAAGATGTATGGTTTGTCAACAAGTGAAAGCTGGAAGGCAACAGCCTGGAGGAGTCATGCAACCTCTTCCCATACCGGAGTGGAAATGGGACAATATTACGATGGACTTTGTCATGGGGCTACCAAAGACTCCTAGAAGGAACGATGCAATATGGGTTATTGTTGATCGTCTTACCAAGTCAGCACATTTTCTTGCTATAAGAGAAGATCTACCCCTGGAACGTCTAGCAAGACTATATATTAATGAAGTTGTGAGACTTCATGGAGTACCCCTATCGATTGTTTCTGATCGTGATCCCCGTTTTACTTCAAGATTTTGGAAAAGTCTTCAGAAATCCCTAGATACTGAACTTCATTTGAGCACTGCTTACCACCCTCAGACAGACGGACAATCAGAACGGACTATTCAAACCTTAGAAGACATGTTGAGATCTTGCTCACTTGATTTTCAGGGTATGTGGGATCAATATTTACCTCTGGTAGAATTTTCCTATAACAATAGCTTCCATTGGAGTATACAGATGGCACCATATGAAGCGTTATATGGAAAGAGATGTCGTACACCAACCTGTTGGGATGACGTTGGTGAAAGAAAACTTGTAGGCCCAGAACTGGTGGAGGAAACGGTGGAAAAGGTGAAGGTAATCCAAAAACACATTAAAGCAGCTCAAAGTAGGCAGAAGAGCTATGCCGATAATCGAAGGAAGGATTTGGAATTTCAAGTCGGTGATCATGTTTTCCTGAAGGTATCTCCGTGGAAGGGAGTCATACGTTTTGGTAAGAAAGGTAAATTGAGTCCCAGGTACATCGGACCTTTCGAAATTCTAGAACGAATTGGGGCTGTAGCTTACCGATTGGCAATGCCGCCAAGTCTCTCCAAAGTTCACGATGTGTTCCACGTATCTCTGTTGAGGAAATACATGCCTAACCCAACGCATGTACTCACCTATGAGGAATTAGAACTGGAACCCGATCTTTCCTATTGCGAAGAGCCCATCAAGATTCTTGATACGATAGAACAAGTGCTGAGAAACCGGACGACCCGTCTGGTAAAAGTTTTGTGGAGGAATCATAAGATGGAAGAGGCAACGTGGGAACCCGAGGAACTTATGATGAAGAACCACCAGAGTCTTTTTATGCAGTAATACCCTAGAAATTGCGAGGACGCAATTATTTGAAGGAGGGGAGAATGTAACACCCCAAGCTTCTACGGTACGTTTCCCTTTGAATAATGTGATAGCGTGTGTTGTACGCAACACCGAGTTCTAACACACCATAACTAATCAAACTAGCCATTATGAATAGTAATACCTACTTTTTGAAATTATATATATTTTATATTTGAAAATGGACTTCATTTTTGGATTCGGAATATCGAATTTAGCCTAGGGTGAAATTTTGGTACATTTCGGATAACTTTCATATTTTGATGAATAGTGAAAATTACTAAATTTTAATTAAAAACAACTTTTTTAATCAAATTAATTACTAGTGATAAATTATGAATTTGAGTGGTTTTAAAGTATATTTAGAATATATTTTTACCATTTAATATAATTTTGGTCATTGGACATAATTTTACAATTAAACCGAACATAAACAAGTGTCAATCTTTTGATAGTTATTATCTCTTAAAAACACGCTTTTTGTTTTGACAGCGGGAATTAATTTTAAATTAATTTCTGCCACTTCTGTGTTTTGAATTTAGGAAAATGGATTCCATATTTGGAATCAGGATGTTCAAATTGTGTAAATAGGTAACTTTTATTTTTACACATTTTGAATAATTACTGCGGTAAATATTTTATTTACCATGGTTAAAGGGTAAATCCGGTAAATAAGGGTTAAAAAAATAATATTATAATAATAAAAAATTACCCTAAAACGTGTCTTAACCCTATTGGTTGATACATGGTCGAACATGGGCATCTTTGTGTCAATTTTGGGACCCCATGGATCCACTTGTAAGTGATAATGACACTTTATTTTAATTAAGTCAAAATGAATACAAAAATGACACAAGCATATATCTTTTAGAACAACAATTTTTACATAGGGTTATACATGTTGGATTTTCGATTATAAATATTCATTAGAAAGATAAAATGATTTCCTACATAATGATATTTTATTTATAATTTTTAGACAATAAATAAGTTATTTTATTTATGACACAATGATGATGCAGTAATTACTATAATAGTGAAAAATTAAAATAATTGATATTATAAATACCCAAATAAATATAATATGAAACTTTTAATGAATTAAACTAATTTTCTAGGCTAATATGATATATTAGGATTGATTTAATGGACTTTGTTCGAAGTAATCAATCTGTTATGAGTTTCACAAAAATCAACTATTGAATAGTGTCAAAATTGACATAAAAGAGTTCTTAAAACAAATATTATATTATTAATTGATATTAAATTCCTAAAAATCTAAGGTTCGGCCAAGAGACTTATATTATGATAGGTTCCTCATTAATGGACCACTTGGGGGTCGCTTGGATGTATATAGTAAGTTTATTAACCATATTATATAAAAATACAAAGAGACATTGTAAAAGTGAAACTAATTAACTTAGAGTTAATACTTAAAGATAAGGTTAATATAAGTACCCAAACCTGTCTAAATTCTATTGGATGAGTTGTTTTCGACCTATCCACACCTCATCCTTTGAATAGTCAACTTTGGAGCCTTTGTAAACCGAATATGAATTTATTATAAATTAATATTTCTAACTTTTCCAAAGGTGCCCCTCACCCCTCTTATAAAAGGGCACTCCTCCTCCTCTTTTCTTCACACCTTCAAAGCCTTTTGGTTCGGCCAAACTCTGCCCAAATACTCTCCCAACATCCCTCACTACAACCTAGAGGCCTTAGTTTTATCAGAAAGCCAACCTAAGGAGCCCTTTTGATCAAATCAAAAGGAAGAACCCGAAGAAGAGGTAATGATTTCACCACCCTTTTCTAAGTTCATTTCTTCTTCCACTTCTTCTTCCTTTGTTCTTACCATTCTGAAATAATAACTCCAGTATCTCACATATACTGTGATGTTATTATAAATATGGTACAATCATATTCAGTATTCTATCCACCCTTTGAATAACATGTCACCATACGTGCGTACGTACGGCTTACCGTCTCCACGTCGTGGTGTAATTGTTATTCAATATAATATTATTTGGATTGGTATAATAATGATGTGTAACTCATATAAATAATAAATATAACATGTTAATGATTCTGTATATATGATATACCATCCATTTATATATTATTTTAATATCAAAAGAATGATATTGTCGCTCGTGCGTACGTACGGACTACCGTCTCCACGAACGCGATGAGATTCATTCTCCATCGTATCCATTCAAGTATAATTATCATTTGATGATTTAAAAATGATGTTTAAGGACTGTATATCATTCTGGATATGAATAAGATACAACAACCATGGCTTATGTAACAAAACATATAAAAGAAAATGAGTAAGTTAACTCCCGAAACGACGATAATTCTAAGATATTATTAACAAATCAATGTTAAAAGATCATATATGATATCATATTAATATATATGATTCTTGTATAATTTAATAACAACTATTTCACCATTATACAGGAGGTTAACCTACCCTAACCAAGTAAAAGTACAAGATAAGGGTTATTTTACAATCTCTTCATTATCCGAGGTTGTTTATATGTAATAACCTACTGGGATCTCTTTATCATCCACATCCATGTTTCTTAAAAATGTATTTCAAAACATTTTTACTATTTACAAGAATATGGGTTAAAGTCATTTATACCTTTTTTTGACTTTTTATAAGAGGTTTATAAAGGAATCTTTCCGTCGTTTTCAAAACAAGGTCCTTTTTAACCTTTTCGACAGAATTGAGGTAAGAATGTTTTTTTTTTAACTTATACGGCGGGTGCGGTTATTTTACACCGTTATAAAATCTTCAAAGCTTTCCTTACAAGCTTATAAGAATATTTTCAAAGAAAATGTTTTATTTTATATGGATCTTAAATGATTTCAAAATAAAAGGAGATATTTCTTTTAAAAGAATTTTGATTTCATCTATGTCAACATCCTTTGATGGATTTTAAGATTATTTGAAGTTGATTTATTATGATACAAAACTTCAATATTGTATTGAAGGTTTTGTGATATGTTTGACTGTGGATGTGCTATTTTTATACCATTCATAGTTTATTGTGAAAGTATTGACATTTCGTATGCTAGTTTTAATACGAATGTTTATGTTATGTTTAAACCTTTTCATATGGGAATGCATTGGACTTAATAAGTGACGGGTGGAGCCCGCTATAGCTCCTCGATGCATCGGTAGGTCTCATGAGACAAACTAGTGTCTTGGCACAAGGCCTTGACAAAATATTATTTGTAGTCTTGGCACGAGGCCTTGGCTATGTGGTTATGATAGTCTGGCATTATGCATTCCAACATTATGAAAGTGGTTATTTATTTTTGCATGTGATTATTCGATTAGTGGAATATCCATGTGAATAAGTAAATGGCATTATTTCATTTTATTTATGCCATACCATGTTGAAAGTTCATGTTTAAAAGGCTTTTGTTTTAGTTATACATTGCCTTAAATGTTTATTCTTATTGATGAAAGTTTCCGCTATATTGTTATCCTTACTGGGCATTTGAGCTCACCCCTTTTCTATGTTTTATTTTTCCCAGGAAGTGAAGATGTAAGTTATGAATGACCTGCAGGGATATTATGAGGGGATTGTAGTGTGGACTGTGGAAACATTATGTTGTTGTTGTAGTTTTTGATTTTATGATGTAATGAATATATCTAGTGTTTCCAAGGCTACTAAACCAATCGGTCTTTCGAGATTTGATCTTTCTTGTGATCATGCCAATGTTACAAAGTAATGCACCGACTCTAGGCAACTGGGGTCGGGGCGTTACATATTATCCTCAATATACTATTATGTCGTTATGAGAATGATTTTAACTACACTTACACACATCTCCATCAAATGGGTGAAGAACGTATTGTTTCTGTGGATGGAAAACTAACGCCTCACGAAACGATGATTGTTCGATTATCTCCTACCGCCTATCGTGGTGGCCATTAAGATGGAACTATATTTATATATTATATATATTATGTTTATATTTTCTTTATGCTTCTGTATTTTACATTTATATCCTATCTTTATGGTTTCCATAATGGGTAAACACGATAATTTCATTTGAGGAAGTACGGACTACCGCCCCCTCAAAGTGATATGACTCGTTAATTCCATATGTGGGATGTGTAAAGGATATATTTAATGGTATTATATATTATATTAAATAGGACTTATAATATACCTTTTTATAATTATGTTTTAATTCCATTAAAATGCGAAATAGAAATGAAATTAGCATTCAGGCGTACGTTCGACTTACCGTCTCCATGAACGTTGAATTTCATTTCTTATATCCAAAATGTTACATACTGTTATAAATAAATATATATATACAGTATATATATTAGTTATATGATATCTAGATCATGAATATCATTCTAGTGATAAGGGACTGTTGACCACATGGACAACTTGTAATTATAAGGTGTTCATTTTTGACTCAATTACCAAATATCGACCAAAACCATTATTAACGTAAATGATTGAATAATGTTTATAACATGGTAATAAGTGATATAAAAAGGATAATAAAATTGAAAAAGGTTCTTAAGAAATTATAAATTAACTTTAGTTTATTATTCAGGAAGAACAAGGAACAAACGAGTCAAGTCAGACAAGAGGTAAGGGATTTTCTTCTCACTTTTAATTCCATGAGATTTCCATTGTTCGCCACTTATTAATTGAATGTAGTGTATTGTGTACTTAAATTTTATATACATTATCATGATTTTAATTATATTCATGGTATTATGTGATTAATTATGTGGTCATTAGCTTTTGGTCATATGACTCAGTTGATTACAACGTGGTAAAGGGTTTCATCTCACTTTTTATTCACGTAAGATTCTTGCTATATTTGCCACTATTTCCTTTTGTGTGGTGTATGTACTACCCAAGATTGTACTATTTGTGTAATATACTTTCATTTATGAGTATTTATATTTTCATGGTATGATCCTTCTTTCATGTGGCATTTGTTTTGTAAGTTACAAAATCGGTAAGGGAACCTTCCACCCTCCTCTTTTTAAAAGACTTCTTTTTGTTATGTATTTTAATTTACATATTATTATGTTGGGATATTTTATTCAATATCCTTATTGATTTAAAATTTATGTAAAAGTGATGATATACCCTTTTTATCTCATCAAATCATTTTCTGAATTTTAAAGTGATGTCGTTAGGCTGTCAAATTTTTACAAGGGAACTTCTTACCCCAATTTCAATTCTTTGGGTTCAACTTGTACTTCTTGAATATATAATCCTATGAATATGTGTGAATGACCTATTATTGTTTTACACTTAATATCCCCATATATTGGGTGTATTTATATTTTTCACACATAATTATGTGATTGATTTATCCTTAATTTAAGGATACCAACTTTATAAGGGATTTCATCTCAATTTACATTTCCACTGAGAATTCATTGTTGTTATGCACCAATTAACTATTTTATAGTTTATATGCTATAATTTTACATATTATATCATTAATACCTTTATTCTCATGATATTATAAAGTTCTGATTAAATGTTATTCTTTATTTATTTGTATTCAAGCATCTCCCTTTTTGTTAAAAAACACTTTAACCAAAATATCATTTTAAATGTTTTGAAGATTTATTCTTATAAATATTTCTCATTAATGTCCATGTTTTCAAAATGGGTTTTAGGATTTATTTATATGGAAATTAATTTTTACAAATGATAATTCATTTAAAAGCTTCAAAGTGGTATGAGACACTTTTCTTCAGAAATCTCTTTTTAAATGGTTTTGAAAATGACTTGATAAAGCATTGTTTATTTCAATATCTTGATTTTATATATTGGAATGTGGAAATTCTATCTTTAATTTATACTTGTGTTATGTTTTATGATTATGTTATAGTTATTGGGCATTGTTTACATATACGGGTGGTTCTGTGATAAACATAGGGTGGGTGAGCCTGAGATAGCTCTGCAATGCATTGGGTAATGTGACAAAGGAAACATGATGTTTCTCCTAAGAGATTTAGGGAATACACTATGATGGGTATTCCAAGTGTAACTCCCTATGTAGCTGTGATAGCTACAATTTAAGTTTGATATGGATTCCATAAGTAACCTTTATGATTTATGATTTGTGTGTGTTATTCATAAATCTTATGAATTCGTAAGGTATATTATGATTGAAAACTATAATTTCATTGATTTTTATTTATTGATGGGATAATGTTTTTCCTTATTTATTTTATAACCCTTAATGATATTTTTATGCTCATCCCATGTTTTTGAAATGTTTTCCACATGACTTAAAGATGAATAGGGTCAAGGATGGGATCAAGGAAAAGTCATGTCGTCTAAAATATGGAACTAGAAATGTTTCTTTTTAAGAGTTTTTATTTTATGAAAAAATGGATACTGAGTAGTACAGTCTACATGTAATATTAAAGTTGTTATGTAATAGTTATGGCCTAATTCTCTAAAACTCTAAACCCGAAAATATACTCAATGTGAATTATTCATTTAATTCAATATTATGTAATGTTTAAGGTCGGGTCCTTATAATTGTGTTTGGAAGTGAGCTAAAAAATAATGAGTATGAAATGTTTGAAGAATCTACCTTATATAAGAGGATCCTTATAATTCAACTGTTCTTTATAGTAGAATAAATAAATAAATATTATGCAACTAGTTTAGAAGTTTTATTAAAAATATTTACAAATGAATAGTATATCATAATAGTGAATAGAACAATGAGGCACATGGGATGTACTCTCAATTTTGGTATTCTCTTTAATAATTACAAATAATTATATTTATCATAATTTTTTATTCTTATTTTGTTGGTGATGTGATGTATCCTAATTCCATAAGTTTTAGTTGATTCCATGTTGGAACTAAGTGCATTGGATGGTTAAGTAAGAAAAAATGTACACCTGTTAGAATGGATGAGGCTGAATATATTGATATAACCAAAGAATATACTCAACAAAAATGGATTGAACATCAGTTTGAAGACATTGGTAAGGATTTGAAGCAACCTATGGTGATATTTTTTAACCACATGAGTGCTATTAAATTCAAAAATGATATAGTCTTTACCTCTTAAAATCAACACATTTAAATCATGTATCATTTTATTATGAAAAAGTATAGAAATTATTTATAATGATAGATTATGTTTGGAAAATAAAATAAGTTTAAAATATCATGAATAATCCCTTGGACACTCTGGGATCTGAGTGGTATTGGTTGAACCTTGATATTTAACCAAATCCTTCAATTTAAGTAGGTTTGAAAAATTTCACCTCCCTATATTATTCATAATGATTTAGTATGTTGGTTGGATTTTTTTACCATTAATTATGTTCCTTTGAGTGAAAGGAGGTAGTATCAAACCAATGATATAGTTTTCTGGAATAGAGGCTCTTATTTATTAATTTATATTTAATTTTTTTCAATTTTTTGAATTTTTATTTCTTTTGGAGTCTGAAGGCTTTTGGAGGTTGGAACAACATGAAACACTATTGTACAAGGCCACCACAACATGGTAAGTCACTTTTCTCATGAGGATACATCATTTACCAAAATGTTACATCACAGTGGATGGGATTTGATGATCTAATCCCTTCTACCTAGTGGTGCACCACGATGTAACCTTAGAGGCTATTCCATGGAGACCAGGGGTTGGGGATCCCAATATTACCTCATGGAGGTTCACCATAATGATTCCTTGAAGGACACATAATAGGGGGTTTCTAGGTAGGGACACCATAACTTAACCATTATCACTATAATGTGGTGTACCTTTTCCCAGATTTTTAATTTTTTAATTGTACCATTCTACCATTTTCCTATCTTTACTATTTTCTCACCCATTTCTCCCTATTTTGAGTGGACCAGGTCCCCTACACATGATCTCCTCTCATAATTCCATATTTACTCATTTTTTTTGTGAGATTTAAACAAGAAACACATAAAAATTACATATTATATAATTCCTCTCCTTTTTGTTAGCCCTAATATCCCTTTCTTCTTATTTTTCCTCTCTCCCTATGGATTTGGAAGATCAGGGTTCCCACTACTTGATTATTATGGTGGGGATTTTCTATTTTAGGGATCATTAATTCCATTTGGGGTCATATATTATTCCTTTTAATGGATTCACCCTAATTAATTATGATTTCATTAGTAAATGTAGGTGGTTCTATCTTCCCCATTTTTAATTTAATGTTTTTATTCCTATATTTCTAAAACCTAATTTTTAAAATGCTACTAACAGTATCTATAGATGATTTAGGAACTGATTTATGTGCACATTGAGACCCTTGGGATTTACCCTATTTTTTAATGTTAATAGTTACATTAAAGTTTGTTTAAATTGAAATGAGTGATGTTTATAATGTATTTATATAGAGTCCATTTCTTGAATAATTTATTATATGGTTAAAACTCAAGGGAACCCCTGGGCACTTCAATATGATATAATAAATCAAGAGAAGTTCCCTCCCCAGTAGTTATATGTTATAACCTAACTAGTGAAGTTATGTCATACACAATTACATGTGCCAATATAGTTATTTTATTCATTCCTCTAGAAATCTAGTGAAGTTATTCATTAGGTGATCCTAGACTTAGTGACTATTGTGTTACTCCCATACTATATGTTTCAAAAAAAAATTAATTTATAGATTATTAATTGGATTCATTTGATAAAATAAATGTATAATGATCCTTTTTCTCATTCTGAAAAATGTTTAAAAACTAATTTGAAATGATTTATTTAAAACGATTATACTTTTTATTTTTAGAATAAGGTTGTATATGAAATACTTTTATTGATTTTACTAATTTTTTTATGATCCCACCTTCTATACACCAATTGGTGTATGTATAGCTTTTTCTATACGATGCAGTAAAGGGAAAGTTGTTTCTTAGAGGTGGTAAGTATATATGATAATATTCTATTAACTATGGATGTTATATGGTGGGATAATGACCTCATGTAACATGGTGATGGGTAGTAGTTTATTTTTTTAATTTTTGGTTTAGTATGTGTATACAGATCATGTATCAGTCATTCATCACCCATTCCACACCTTCTATATTATTTGACTTATAATGTACCCTTGTTTGTTGAAGTCGAATTTTCACATGTTCTATTATATTTATTTATTTATTTATTAAAACTTTGAAACATGATTGATCTTTTCATTTATGTTATGTGATTGAGTGCATGACCCCTCAATGTATGGAATGGTCATAATGTGGTTATCGGTTAGGATCGAATGACATTATAAGTCTTTCGATGAAAAAATTCCAATTTTTTTTATTTTTTGATCCCCAGACACTATTTTCTAGCATGTTGGGATTAAGAATTCCCTTCAGGACATGTAGTAGACTAGTTCAGGTGAAGGGTATGATGAAGTGCCTAGACAACACTTTTAGTAACCACATTGAGTTTCCAATGGGTTCACTTCCAGTTTTGAAGGAAATTTTAATGGGACCTAGTATGTTTTGTGGGAAGGGTGTGTGGGTTGCATACTATTCACAAGGGATATGCATTTGGGATGGATGTAGCTTATTTTTTTTTCTATATGATTTAAAAATTTTACTTTCAATTTAATAATAAAATATGATTAAGATTAATGATTCCTATTTGATCTAATGATATTTTATCTTAATTTAATTTAAAATTGAGGAGGATTGAGATGAATTACTCAAAATTATGTTGGTATTTGGTTAAATTGAGGTTGTTATTTGTTTTTTTTTCTGGTCTCACCTCTTATGTTGTGACTTTTTGTGATTACTTCTATATGAAACACTAAATATTTTAATCACATTCATTGGAACATTTTGTGTTTTCTTAATGATTTCACTGGATTATTTTCATTAACTTGAAATTAGTGAGAAGTTATTGATGTTATTTTTTGATAAAATTATGAATGTGTGTTTTATAAATAGATATCAATGCATTTTATTTCTCAAAAAATTATTAATAAATATGGTTTTATATTTTGATTGTTTAATTTGATATTTATTTGATTTTCTTGTTTATTTATACTTGAGGAAAAAATAATAGATTTCAAAAAGAAAATATTTTAAAGATTATAGAAAAATGTAATTTGATGTTATCTTTGTTTTAAATGTTTTATAATTAAATTAGATTTGAATTAATATATTTTCAAAGTATTTTTTTTTGTTTTTTGTAGTGAAATTATGAGTTTTTGAAAATTTATAATGTTAATTAATAAATTATTAAATTATGTTAAACCATTTGATATATAGTATTCAATTGAATTAATAAGAAATTGGTTTTAAAGGGATCAAAAAAGATGAGTTTCTTGTTTGGATTCTAAGATGTTTTCTAATATAATCATGAAGTTTTTCAAGGGGATTCCATAAGAATGTGGATCAAAATGGGGTTACATGGGAATATTTTTAAAATAATAAAAATCATTTCAACTAATCTAGAAATTCTTTGTTTCAATGTATCCATTTTATTAAATGGTTTTCATATATAACCATTATTCTTCAAGTAAAATTTAGGAATATTTAAATTATGATTTGTGGGTGTCATGGTAGTTTTTTCTTATATTAAAAACCAACAAATAAAGCATGATTTAAATAAATTTAATCATTACTAAATAAGTTTCATATATTATTATTAATGATTTATCTAAGTATAAACCTATTTGTAAATGTGATTCTAGTTCATTTTATGGATTAGTGTGTTTAAATTAAAAATGATGAATATTTCTAGTTTGGGGTGTATTTTATTTAAGTGGTTTTATTGTTTTATGGTTTCTCAAAATTAAAAAACCTTCTTTCAAATGGGGTTGTTTTAGTATGTATTTACTCTTGATATTAATATATGGGAATTGAGTCCTTTATATTTTAATTTTTTCTAGTAACCTCATATATGATATAAATTCTAAAAATATTTTGAGTTTCAAAGGAAATACATCAACCATAATGTTTTATTTTATATAGGTCTGTTGTGTTTTGAGAAAACATTACATTTATTTTTGAATGGAAATGGATTTTAAAATGTACCTACTTCTATTTAATTTAAGTACCTCAAACTATACTTTGTAATATGATATCTTTTAAATATTTCATTTTCTACCTTGTTTAATAATCTTTCTCCAATTAGAATTTTTGGGTTTTCCTTTGATGTTTTAATGATGCATTCCATTTTAACAAACCTTGGTGGTAACATGTGATTTGAAAAAAAGCAATGGAATTATTTAGAATAATTTTTTGATTCTCAATTTAAAATCAGCGTTTTCTATTATATATATATTTATTATTTTGATAAATTTTTCTTCTAAAGTTTTATAGGAAAATACTAATTAAATTATTTTAAAGGTGTTTTATGTTTAGGGTTTTTCCTTTATTAATTATGTTTCATTATTTTCAAGGGTAAATACAGATGTTATAATGTTTTAATAATTATTTTAACCATTTTATTGAGTGGTTTTATGAAAAAGTACATGTTCAAAATTTTCTTATTTTGTTGTGGTCGTTTTACTAGTTTTATTTTGATTAATTTACCCATAAATTATAAATATGAATTTATGTTTTTTAAGATTGTAATGTATGGTGCAGTGAGATTTTGTGGTGCCTCAGAAATTATTCTTTATTGGGTTTTCAAAATGATATAATTATTATTTCAAATGTATTTTAGGATTCATGAAGTTGTATGATTTAATTTTTATAGTTTTATTATCTTTATTTGTATTTTTCTTACTTAGGTGTTATGAATGATTTACATTTTTGGTATGATTGATATTTTTTATACATTTGTATTAAGTGATTTTGATTAGTTTAGTTTGACCATCTTATAATTAGGATATTTTTATTTATTTTTATGTGTTTAAGAACTAATATTAATGATATTTGGTTATTGGCGTGAGAAAAAGACTAAATGTTTGGGAGAATCCCACATGTAGAGGATGTTGTAATAATCAGTTCTATTATATTTAAGAAAGATATTTGAAGAGATCTAAATTAGTACATTGTTTTTATATGAGATGTTATACTGTGTTCATTTCATTATTTTTTTAAATTCAAATATAACTTGGTTGTGTTAAAAAATGGGATAATTTAACAATGACTGTAGTTTTCTCTCATTTTTCTATTGGATATCTTGTTTTTCAAAAACTATTAATTTTTTTCTCTATGGTTATTGACTTAAAAGTTATTTTTTAACTATCAGGTATTATTATGTTGGATGGAATTATATAAACACATTATCATATTAGTTTCTCATTATTTTATTGGTTTCTTATTATTAGATAAATTTATCATTTATTGGATTGGTTTTTGATATATTCAATGTTGAATCATCTCACAAAGATTTACTTATGATTTTATTCTTTCTTTTTTATTTCAATAACAGTGTTAGAGATATTATTTTAAAGATTTTGTGTAATTCATTAATCATGGATGATTATATGTAGTTAATTGTTTTATGTTTATGGGATTCTACTTAATAGAGTTTATAGAATGTTATGGTTCATTGTCTTCATTTAATGGGATGAAGGTCTCGAAGTTAATTTTTCCATAGAATAAAAAGATTCTTAGTATATTGGAAAGATCCTCCAAAATTTGGTTATATTGAAAGTATGAGGGTTGTTCCATATTTTATGTAGTTTTTTACTTTTAAGGAAATAAAGGGATAATTTCATAGGGAAGAAAGTTATATGGTGGGGAAAAATTTTATACCCACTAGAGCATTTTAGGAATAAATCCTACTATTTACTGTTAATTAATTTATTTTATTTTAATTTTTAGGTCCTTTTATTTATTTTGGATTATTCATAGTTTTGGAGGATATTGTAACAGACTATGCTATGGGATAAGACCACCATAGCATGATGGGGAACATTTCTCATGGAGATGCTCCATAGCCTAGGATACGATGCTGTGGAGGAAAGGAGTTGGGGATCTCATCCATTACTTATAGAGGTGAACCATGATTCATCTAAAAAGGCTATTCTATGGTGTCTAGGGGTCCAGGATACTAACCTTGTCTCCTAGAGGTGCACCATAGTGCAACCAAGGTGGCCACACTACAAGGGGTTTCTAGGGAGGGATACATTTTCGAGGTGTACCTCTTCCATGGTTTTTTATTTAGTTGTTTTAACATTTCACCCTTACTTATTTTAACAATTTCCTACCCTATTTTCTTGAAATTTTGAGAGGAACATGCCCCCTATGAATGAGATACTATCTTAATTATATCTTCACACAATTTTTGGTTTTATTTCATTCAGAAACACTTAAAACTCACCTTTCAAGTAATTAATCTCATCTTGCATAGCCTTAATATCCCTTAATTAATGGTTTTCATCTCTCCACATGGCCATGGAGTCCTACAGTTCCCACTCCTCAATTATTTTTGTGGTTATTTTTGATGTTATGGTTCATTTATTCCATTTTGGTGTCATCTATTTTTCCCTTAGGTGGATTCAACCTGATTGATTATGGTTTCATATTCCCCAATTTTTAATTGAATCTTTAATTATTAAATTTATAAAAATAAATTATAAAATTCTACTAATGGTATCCATGGATGACTAAAGGACTAATTTATGTTCATAGTGAGACCCATGGGTTTTCCTTTAATTTTTAATGTTAAAAATGATTTCAAAGTTTATTTTATATGAAATCAGTGATTTTTGTATACTATTTTTATGGAATACCTTGGTAGAATAATTTATTATATAATTAAACCTCATGGGAACCCTTGAGTACTTGGGTATGAAATCCTAAATAGATAATGGTCCATCACCATTAGTTAGGTGTGATGTCATAACAAGTGAAGTTA
This sequence comes from Viscum album, assembly GCA_963277665.1. Classification (NCBI taxonomy): domain Eukaryota; kingdom Viridiplantae; phylum Streptophyta; class Magnoliopsida; order Santalales; family Viscaceae; genus Viscum; species Viscum album. The sequence continues at coordinate 1,424,797,044 of OY728161.1, forward strand.
TGTCATACATGTTTCCACTAGTTAGTAATGTTGTTTTATTTATTCCACTAGATAGATAATAAAGGTATTCATTAAATGATCTCAACCTTAGTTACCGCAAGGTGAACTCTTATGTTGTTTTTTTTAAAAGGTATTTTTAATTTATAGTTCATTCAATGGTTTTATTTAATAAAATTAATGTATATTATTTATTTTTTCATTCTAATTATTTTTGAAAAACTAATTTCATATGATTGATTTTGATTTTCCAACATAGGTTATATATGAAACAGATAGTGGAATCCTACTATGATCATTATGTTGAAACCCCACATACACCAATGGGATCGCCCAAAACTTTTTTTATCTGATATATAAAAAGAAAAAGGTTCTTATTAGATGTTGTGGGTATTTATGATTAAATTCTATTGGGTTATAAAGGTTACATGGTGGGATGTTTCCCGCAGTGTCACACAATGATGAGTTTTACTTAATTTATATTTATTTCAGGTTCAACATGTGTATAGGGGTCATGTATCTTCAGTTAAACTCCTATTCAATCCCCTTCTATACTTTTGGTCTTATGATTTACCCTTTTTTATTACAGTTAAATGTACACATGTTCTATTATATTTATTTATTATTTTATTACCATTGTTCAATGTGATTGAGTATAACATTTATGTTATGTGATAGATCACATGGATCGTTATTTAGAGAGGTTATGTGGTTCTCATTTAGGGACCAATGATATTATAAGTCATTGGGAAAAACCATTTCCAAAAGGTGTATTCGTTGATGACTAGACACTAGTTTCTAGAATATGAGGATAAGGAACACCCATAGATCAATGTCGCATACTATTTTGGGTACCCTAGTTAGGGGAATCTTGGGTTGGTTTATTATAGTAATGGGAATATACTATCCATGTAGATTTTCAAAATATAAAAAATAGTTTAATAAGAATTATATGAACATCATTATGGATGTTGATACATTCTCTTATTTTCTACACAGATCCATGGAACATGTATGCTTAGATATTGAAGTGATAATCCTTTTCTTAGTGTTAGTAATATCAAGAAGATTCCAGTTAGTGTGAGAGAAGGAACATTTTAATTTTATTATTAGAGGGGTATATGAATGGAAATTAGAAGAATTTTAGTATGGGAGAGAATAAATAAAAGGGTTTCATAGTTGGAAATTATGGGGAGACCTAGACTAAACATGTATAAATATACATCAAATAAGAATATATAAAAACACCCAAAGGGGGAAAATGTTATAATGAAAATTTATATTATGTATTGTATTTTTTTCAATTAATATGGTTGTGGAGAATAATTGATAATTTTACAGTGTTGGGAGTCTACTTATATATATAAGATATTCCAAAGGCTTATATTTGGAAAATTCATAGCGTTACCAAGAATATGTAATATATGTGAGAAATATGTTTTTGAAAATGTGTCAGAGTCTTCTTGTATACGTATGATATTTAAAAAGGATGAATTGGTTAATTACTAGAGATTTACAGTGATGTGTAATATTTTGAAGGATATATAATATATTTCTTTCCAATGTGTAAGAAAATTAGACGTGGTAGATTTAGAAAATTCTTAAGGCTTACAAGAATAATTAATAATTTTAGGGTGTTAAAATATGGTAAAGGGAAACAATCAAAATAATGCATAAGTTTTTATAGGAATAAAAAATTTACAAATGAAAAACCATCCTTATGTACATAATATTATTAGGATGATATATGAAATATGTTCTCTATAGTGTAGAATAATTTAAAGGAAAAATTCCCTTTATACATAAGTTTTTGGTGGATTTGTAAGGATTTTATTCCAAATATGTAATGTTTTTTGATGATATGTTAGTTTTTGTTTGGAAAGTAAGGTTTTTAATAAAACCTTACCATGAATTATAATATTTTTATGGGAGATAATGTATTGTTTTCACTTTATGTATTATATAAGAATAGTGACTGGTGCACTATGATATAAAGATTCTCATCACCGAGACAACATCCCTGAAAGTAAATTATCAGAAGAGAACATGGATTTAAATGTAAATTATCAATTTTAATTTATTATTAATAATTTAAAAAATATGGTTAAATAATATTGTAGATTTTGTGGGAGAAATAAGGCCGTGAATTTTAGGGGAAACTGATAAGATAATGTAAATTAAGAGGGTTTCTTGATGTTTCCATAATTAAAATTTTGGGAAATATCTCATGAAATAATCAAGAATAATATAGATATTGAATCAATTAATAATTAATAATATAGTCCATGAGGCTGAGAATGGAGAAGCATTTCCATGTTTAAATATTCAAATAATATACTAATGATTTTTCTTAGAAGATAGAAGAAGACAGTGGAAAGTTAGAAAAGAGAGAGATACTCCTACTATAATAGAGAAAAAAAAGATGCATTGTTGTGTTAACTTAAATATCTTGAATCAAATAACAAAAAATAAATGAATTGATAACAACCCCAATTTATTAATGTTTTATTCTATTATTTTAAAAGTATTCTTGTAAGGGACCAATGTATTTTCATTATTTTTTTGAACCTAGGATTGAATCAGTTTGTAAAAATACAAGGAGATAAAGTGTTCCTGGGATCAAAAGTAAATCCTTCCTAAACCCTTTTATCACATGTAGTCATGAGTGTGAAATACTATTTCACTATAAAATTGTTAGCATATATTCCTTGGACTGTCCCTTTTTGGTGAATCATGTAAAGCTACAATTTCCTTATTTTTATTTTCATTATTTATAATGTGTATGTGTTTTTAAATAATGAAAAAATCCTCTTATTCTTTCTAACACAAGGAAAATATCCTATGGAAAATTAAGTAGTCATGAACACCCAAATTTATACACCTCTTAGGTGACTGGTTGCAACAACTTCACATGTCACACACCTAAGAATGTCAATGGATTTCATTTGTAAAATTAAATAAAGGGCCCAAATTTTTTAATTTTCATACAACAGGAAAAATCCCATATTGGGAAATCTCAATTAACGAGATGGTCAAAAACATAACCAATCACCCCTAATTTTACCAGCCTCAAGTATAGTGTAAAAATGGAACCGAGGAATCGAATTTTACATGCTAGGTATATTTCTAAACTTAGGTAATGGGGATTCATATGAAATATACAACCCAAATTATATCAAAGAAAACATGACATTCCATGTGAAATCCTTTAGTAGATCAATCCAGAAAATAAGACTCTACTTATTATCACATAATCCTACTATATATCATATAAAAAATACAACTTAAATTAATCTTGACATATCATCATAACCCATAATAATATATGATAATTATTGATAGAGATAAATAAAATTCATTCTTTGTTGGGATATTATAATTCCACTATTCATGAAACATTTGAAATATAGATGAATGATTGATAAATAGATATTTAATTTATTATAAAACCATGATTAATTTACATTTACAATAACCATTACATCTAGTCTCCCATGTACATAGTAACCAGAGGATATAAATGAACCTCATAATGTATTTTTTAATGGATCCACTATATTCTCCTTTTTAGATTCCCAACACATCCATACATCACCACTATCAATGATTTATTTTGTAAGATGGTATTTGTGAAAGAAGTGTTTAGTTATTTGGTGAGACCAAGGTTCCTTGTCCTGAGAAATAGTTCCATTACTATCATATTAAATCTTAATTTCTCCTAAAATCATAGGAACAACCACAAGTCCAGGGATGAACATCTTGTTCCAAATAGATTCTTTTACATCATTTGATGCACCGATGTACATTGCCTTTATTATTGATTCTTACCTGGTGGGTTGTTTGGAACTATTCTTACTAATAACACCATCACTGATGAGAAACAATAAACTGTATTGACATCTCACATCTTCATTATTTGTTTGTAAACTATCTTAGGTGTATCCCTTTACAACTAACTATTCATCACCTCTAATTACCAATAACATATCTTCAATTCTTCATAAGTACTTATGTATATTCTTCATAAAAATATAATGACACTCATTATTATTGTATTGGTATATAATTTTAATGATCAAAGCATAACATTCTTCAGGTCGAGTATCTAACATGACATAAAAGATATATAATATAATGGATGTGTAAGTAATATTATCCACATGTCTCATTTATAACCATTTAAAAGGACATTAAGTCAATAATAGTAAAGACCCCTTCTTGGATCCCATCATGCTAAACCACTTTCACACTTTAGCAATATATTTTTTCTAACTTAGTCCAAGTTACCTCTTTGATCTATCTTTATAGATCTTCATACCCAGTTTTTAGGTTTTTTCCCCTATGTATTTCATCGATACACATTTTACTTACTATACCATTACTGAATGAAAAGTTGAGGTATTATTTTCCAATGAGTGGTATTCCATCCACATACAATACCAAAGATATCACAACACTCCTACCAACCCACTTGTATACATAAGAATCATCTACGCTAAAATCTATAAATAGACCATTGAAACTTACATACAATAGACCATATTCAATGAGATATAAAAATGGTGTAAAATCACCAAAACATACATCCCTACCTCCCTTGAACTACTGCTATCTAAGGCACTATTTTGATTATTTTATACAATACAACCCCATATTTAGCACCACAGCACAACAACCTAATTTCTATTTTGTTTTTCTTTTTGGTTATTTAATTCTATTTTACACATATAATTCATAATTTAATCATTGTATTTATTTACTTTTTTTATATTTGATTATTTGATTATTAATGTTTTTAAACAAAATTATTAATGTTTATTTTAATATTTGGAAAATATCAGTGTATTTTATCTTATATTTTAATAATTTTTAAACAAAAAAATTAATTATTTATTTATAATTATTTTATTAAATTGGTTCTATATATAATGAAATTTCAATTATAATAATAATATTATTAGTGTAATATATATATATATATATATATATATATCATAAATTATATATTACATATAAGTTAATTAAAATTAATAATAGATTGTAAAAAAATAAACTAAAAATTAAAATACATTAAATTAATTATTTATAAAAATAAAGAATAATTTATTTAATTAAAATTTATATTTTTAAATACCTTGATCAAATTTAATTTAATTAAATTATTAATCATATTAAATATCATAATATATTGCATTAGTTATTTTTGTAATAAAAACATCAATTTTAATGTAATATGTTAAATAAAAGTAATAATAATAAAAGTCATAAAGAGGTATATTTAAAGAATATTATTTTTAGAGTTGAAAAGTGATGTAGTGGTCCAATGTTCATTTCACTATTAATAATCAATTTTGGAGAAACAATAATCCAAAACAGAGGAATGGGTTGGAGACACCATTAGAAACATCCTCATCACTTTAAAACCATCAAGCTCTGATGCACATGGAAATCACTAACATTTCATATATTTTTTGTAACTTTATTTTAATCAAAAAATTTAACTATTTTCAATGTTTTTAGATATATTTTTCATTTCATATCATTATAATTTTTATTATAATTTTTACGTAATTATATATTAATATTAGATATTATTATCGTTGTTAGTATATGTTGACTAGTTATGTATTTATTCCTTATAATATTATTTGCATATTTTTCAAATGATATATAATAATAATAATTATTATATTACATTATTATTATTAGGATTATTATTATTTTTATTAACTTTTACTGAATGCATTGTAATAAACCTGGTTTTGGGGTTTTGACCCTTTTTAAAATTTTATTAATTCCCTTGATATTTGTTATGGTAATGGCATAATTATTTTTCACCATTTGGATAATTTTCTACTGTTGGAGTTTTCTTATAACAACAGCTATCACTCCTCTATTAGCATGAAAACATTTGAGGACATTTATGGATGACCCTTCAGGTCTCATTTATGATAGTATGTGTTGAGAGAGACAATAATCATGAGGCCAAAGTTGGTACAGGTGAAAACTAAGAAGGTTCAGACCATTCATGAATGGATTAAGACAACACATAACCATTAGATATCTTATAGATACATTTAATAAAGGTCATTTGAGTTTGAGGAGGGTGATAATGTGTTTATAAAGGTCTCATATCATCATGTTCTATAGAGATTTTTATGAGTAAACATTCTATTTAGGAGGTATATAAGTCTATTCTAGATTTTATATAGTGTTGTTAAGGTTACATACTTCCTAGCTTTACCCTTACAACTCGACCGAGTCCATGACGTCTTCAATGATTTGCAACCATGGAGAAATGTGTATGATCCAACAAACATTATTTGATGGGGTGAGAAAATTCTAAAAAAATGAATATTTTAAGAGTAACTAGTGGAGATCTAGGATTAGAAGAAGAATCTCCTTCAAGGGAAAGTGATTCCCTTAGTTTATGTCCTATGCCACATGAGAATCTCTAAGAGAGATCATGGGAGCCTGAGAACCCGATGAGAGATCAGTACCCTAACATTTTAAAGTAAGTTATTCTTTTAGGGGTAAATTATCTAATGGTTAGGAGTATATAACAACCTCAGTTTTCATTTCTACACACTTTGTAAATTTTTATGAATTCCATTGATTTTTTTGGTAATGTAATAATAATTAAGGGTAATTTCAACCTTAACATGGAGTATTTAAATTTATTTAAATATTTATTATAACCATTAATATGTGATTCTATATCATATTATTGAGGCCTTGTATATTGAAACCAAGGACACCATTGATTTTGTAAGGCGAGATTTACCCTTGGTGTGACATAAGATTCGGTCATATTCGACCTACGGTCGATATGCTATCACAAGATGATAGAAGGTGAAATAAATGGATAAATTAGTTTATTTAATTTAATTTATGTATTAAACTAGTTTTATCTATACAATGTCTCATTAGAAACTACTATAGGGTTATCTATATGATCAAGGGAGATCCTTGAAAGGAGATTTTTAGTAGATATCATTAGAGATTACCTTAGAATTGGGGATCAATCACAAATGCATCATAATTCCTTCACATATTTAATGAAAATAATTTGAGATTCATTCTTACTCAATGAAAAATCCATTATTAAGGTAGGTGTTTGTTTTATTTTTTCCCTATACCTTTGATATTTATGCAATTGTAGATTAGTCATGAAGAAACTAATATAGAATCGACAATCTTCAAGCCTTTAAATTATAATTTTAGTTGGATTTATGTATTTGATATTTAAATTTTTGGAATTTCTTATTTAATTCCATTAATCCCTCATATTTTTTATTTATATTAATAAATGATTTCCAAAATAAGCATAGCCACTGTCTATTTTTCACTTTTGTGTTTTATGGGTTCTTCTCTCTGTTCTAAGTGCATTAATCACTGACGTTCAATTGGCCAATGTAACTAATATTTTATGGAAACCCATATCATCATGAAATCGACTAAAGATACCATAGATTGATGTTGTAGCTTTATCATAGAGTATTATGACATGATGGAGGATCATACACAATGATAGAAATTCATAAGATGAATTGATGATGATAATTTCATAAATTGATGTGTGAAGAATGAAATGAATAAGTAGTGGTTTGATTATTTGGTGAATAATGGAAAAAATAAAAATTACTGTCAGTCATTGATGATGGTCAAAATGTTTGTGGGAGTTTTAGATAATTTTCATGATAAAACCAAAGGAAGGGGTGATGAAATCAAAATTTTTGGGAAAAAATCTCTCAAGGCATCATTGAAGCATTTTTTAGGTGATTGTGTTTGTTGACAAAGTGGACATCTGAGGGGTGATTGTTGACAAAGCAAAACAATGACATACAAATTTTTTGACAAAGAGGATATCATGATGAAATGTTGAGTTCAAGAGTTGAGGTCAATGATCCATGATTGATTCCAAAACGTCGAAAAAAAGAATGGATGATCTGGAGGCGGTACAAAAAGAACAAATACAAGGTGGTTCCGTTTTCCAGTGTTTTCCAAATTTTTGGGCCTGAAAATCGACAAATGAAGAAAAGTGTTTTTGGGAAAGGGACTTGCGTGCCGAGGACTTGGAGTATAGGAAACTTGCGTGCCATATGTTTTTCAAGATCAGAAGATCAAAATATGGCTAAGGAAATAGGTTCGCGCAAGTTTGGGACTTGGTTGTGCAAGTGTCTAAAAGGACAGAAGACTTGCGCGCCGAGACTGGGTCACGCATGTGACTTGCACGCCGTTACGTAGGGTGGTCAATTTGCCTATAAATACTTGACCACCCCTCTTCATTCTTAACCGGAGTTCAACACTTTGAGAAATCAGAGCTCCCTTCGTGCAGGTGTGGTGGTCGCGCAGGTGGTGTGTGGGTCGCGTAAGTGAAGTTGCGCACCGATGTGATAATTTGCACGCTGGTTGGCAGTTGCGCGCCAATATTTGTTTGGGCGTAAAAGGAAGTGAGTCACGCAGGTTTTGGGTTGAAGAAGGTTGTGTCGCACAAGTGTCTGAGTTAGACTTGCGCGCCAGTTATGACTTGCGCGCCGATACTTGCGCACCGAGATTGACATGCGCGCCAAGTAAGGTTTATTTCCAGCAGTGATTTTCAGGCTGCGTGGAAGATGGAAGTTTGCCCGATACCTTCGGTGCAAAGAGAGGTTCATCTACGGGTGAAAATTGGGCTTCAATAGGGAATCTACTTACAGAGGAAGATGCATTCCTTCATGAAAATGAAGAGACCTACAGGTCTATAAACTGTGAGTGGACTCCTTGCAAGAGCAGTGAGCAAAGGAAGAGGGAGAAGGTGATCCTCTCCACCAGCAGTGAGCCAGAGAGAGAGAAACAGGGAGTGACCCTTGGGGAAGCAGTGAGCTGACCCTAAACATTGTAAAGGCTGTGAGCCTGGGCATATAAGTGATCTAGCCTGAAAATTGTAATCCACATCTAGTGAAGTTTAGTGGAATTGGTATGACCGGAAACTTGTCGGCGTATGCTCCTTGGACGTAGCCCTTTGCGGTGAACCAAGTAAAATTGTTGTGTCCTGTGCATGTTTTACTTTCTGTTTACTTTGTGCAACAGGAAAGAGAGAGAAGAGTGTTTTTCTTAACAGCGAAACAAGAACATAACGGGCATAATTTTAAATTAGTCATACCCTGATTCACCCCCTCTCAGGGTATTCAGCCTTGTGGACCTAACAAAAATCCATGTTTCATGTGTGACCTTTTGGAAAAGTCCTGACTACACAATGTGTAGTTCATAGGAACTCACACCATGTTTCTCATTGATGAAACACATAAGGTTTCTTGGGTAGTTAAATATCACATGACTATGTGGAAGAGTTACAGTAAATGTGATCACTACTTGACTAGGTCAACATGTACAAGGAGGTCACACCTTGGGACCCATGTGGACGCACATTCCATGTATGATGGGCCACACCCTGTGTACCTTAATAGGGATAAAAAATGTGCATATGGGGTACATGATAAGCACCTCAATGCACATGACACACCATGTTACCATTGTCCACACTATTTTGTGAGGTTGAGACATGCTATGTAAAACATAAGATCATGACCAAGTGTATGATGTGTGATGACACACTGTGTACCCCTAGGACACGCTTTTTACTTCCTCTTTAACATAGATACTTAAATGAAATGGGAATATTCCCATATTCATTCCTTGGGGGAGTTGATATCTCACCCATAAAGTCTAGGATCCTCTGAGGGAGTGGTATTTCCCCCATGTGTGTATAGTTATGGGATCCTCTGCCTATAAAATAAAACAGAGTTAGGTATTTCACCCACATATATAAGGTAAGGACCTTATTTCTATAGAGCTGGTATTTCGACTATCCATAAACATTGTAAGGGATATGGACCCTCCACTTGAGTTACAATTTCACCTGTATCCATGTGGTAGAGATCCCTCAACATCATATGAAGGGAATGAACATGAGTTTCTAGAGACCACTAGAATGGAAGCTGTGTATTCTGAGTTGATTAGATGGTTGTGAACTAAAGATTGTACACTGGGATGTTTCTCTTTTTCCGGTCATATACAGGTTTTAACTTATTCATACATCTCTGGTTATATGTTTTATAGGTACACATTTACTATCCATTTTAGTTTTCTTTTAAAAAACCACCTACACCCTATAGATACCACCCATTCAGGGGAATCCACTAAGTTCCAAACTTTTTAATGTACATGGGGTCTATCCTTAATCCTAATTCTTCTAACTGTTTCTAAATTTTTTAACTTGAAATGACCTCTTGATTGATATTAAGTTCATCATTTATGAACGTTAATTCATCATAATTTTACATAATAAATTCATATACCTTAGGATCTTGATGAATACTACAATTTATTTAAGGCTATTGTATAACTTCAGTCAAATCTATTTCTATAACCACTTGCTGAACCTAATCACTCTCCTTAAGAGGAAACATTCTTTTATATTGTTTTTGAACTCCTCTATATTAAATTTTCATCACACTAATACTTCAATTTATATATTCCTTCTCAAGGAATAAACCACACTAGGATATTAATACTTTACATACAATATGATTATAGAAATAATACCCCACCATTTTCTTGGGGAAAAAGGAGAATAATTTATCTAATTCATGGATAGGTTTTTTAGAATCAAAATGCTTTACATATACTTTACTAGTAAAAATATTCATAAAATAAAAGTTAGGACACCTACCAATCTATATCTCATATTTTTTATTTATAGACATTTTAAAATGAACTTCGTTTAGTATGGAGGATTTTAATTTTAGAGAATATACATAAAATGAGAAAAAAGGATAAATTGAATCATCATTGACCATGATATTTCCTACAATATTTTATTCATTCTATAATAGGTATCATTCTACTTTCATATTCTCTCACAATATCAATAAATTTATGGTTTTTTTATTCATATCTCCGATCTTATTGGAGAATATTAATACTTTTTCATAGTTGTAACCATAATTAATTTCAAAACACATTGAAATTTTCAAAGGTTTAGAACATGTGACTCATAAGAAAAACATAACCATAATAAGATCCTGATATTTGTGGAGGTATGTTCTTGTTTAAACTTTGGTTTAAATCTCTTAAATTTGGACAATTAAATTTTTACCAGGTGTATGAGGAAGATCGAGTGTGTTTTGGGGGTTTGGGGCATGAATGAAAGAGGAATTGGACCATCCTATCCATGTTGCATAGTTGGCTCATGATTAGTGGAAACAGTGCTCCCAAACCATGATATCCAAGAGGAGGGGTACATAGTTAAGTAGACCGTGCAGGGGGAACTAGTGGGGATGCAGGAAGTTCTTCTTAGAGATCTTACACCATGGAATTTATGGGAAGATTTTTTAGAAAAGGAAACCATCCTCATAGGGTAGTGACCAAATTTTCTGCTATCAGTGTGGCAGGTCAAGGTACATGCACAGACAATGTCCCCAACCACCGGTTAAGTTCCGAGTATATAGAAGGTTAGGAAATGTGCAAAAGTTATGTAGGAGACCTTAACAAATGGGCACTGATGGAGGATCGTGGAAGATACATAGTGAAGGTAGGGGGTTAGTTACCCCATATCAGGCAGCCAACTAGAGCTCTACTGGACCTACCAATTCTGGTAATGAACGAGGTACTCCAGGATGGGAGCATCCATATCAGTAGATAATTACAACACTAGGGAATCATACTGAAGACTAGTGTAGATGGTAAGTTCAGCCTCATGTAGTTCATTCTACACCTATATGTGGCGATGCTAGACCATCGACAATTTGAGGTATCATTCTAGTAGATTCAACGCTTTCTAGTGATTTGTTTGATACTGGTGCTTCACATTCTGGTATATATGGTCAGTTTATGAGTGTGTTGAGCCTATTGGTGGAACATGTGTGCAAGGTTATATTGATTTATACACTATTAAGGGTCAAAGTAGGAAACATATGATAGTGTAAGGGGTGTGAAATCGAGGTTGGTAGGTATCATTTTCTGTGGGACTTGTTTGTGCTCGAAATGACATGTTTTGATCTAATTTTTTGGATTGATTGGTTAGTATTGTATAAATACCATATTAACTATTACCATCATAGTGTAACATTCATGTATTTTTATGGAGACACATATGTCTACTATAGAGAGTGGGATGTTAGATAAGTCTATGCATGGCCAGTTTACTAGTATTTGGGTGAACTCATAGCCAAGGTGTCTTGATTTATTCTTAATTCTTGGGGAATAGAGAAGTTTGTATTTCCTCCAGAAGTGGATTGGTTTCAGGATGTTTTCCTAAGGACTTATCAGGGTTGTCTTCTAATAGAGATGTTGAGTTCATGATAGAGTTGTTGTTAGGAGCATAACCCGTTTCTATTCCTCTATATAGAATGGCTCTAGAAGAACTCCATATACATAAAATTTAGTTGAGAAATTTTAGGGTAAAGAGTTTATGAATCCTAGTACGTCATCATGGAAATCCTCAATGTTGTTTTCAATAAAGAAGAATAATTTTTGTAATTATATGTTGATTATTGGAAGATGAATCAGATGACAGTTAAGAATCGATACCCTCTTCCTCTAATTGATGACCTTTTCAAATAATTGAGAGGTGCTTCAGTGTTCTCAAAGATAGATATGAGGTTAGGTAATCATCAATTAAGGGTGATACCTTCTGATGTACCATAAACTACCTTTTGAAGTAGGTAAGAGTTATATGTGTTTGTTGTAATGTGGTTTGGGTTGACGAATGAACCAAAAATGTTTATGGGCCTCATGAACTGAATCTCTCACCTTTACCTATATCAGTTTGTATTTGTCTTCTTGGATGACATATTGGTCTACTCTAAGACTCATTACTATCATTCTAAACATCTTAACATCACCTTGAGTACACTAAGATAGAATAGTCTATACACAAAGATTTACAAATGTCATTTATGGATCGATAGGGTGCATTTCTTGGGTCACATAATCTTAGAGGAAGGCATGTAAATGGACCTAGAGAAAGTGCTAGCAGCTGCGTCTTGGGAGAATCCCAATAATGCATTTGATGTTCATAATTTTATAGTTTTGGAAGGATATTACCAAAGTTTCATTAAATAATTTTCTTGGTTGGCAACACCACCTTCAAGATTGACCAAGTTTGGAATCATGTATTAATGTTCTAGGGAATGTGAGAATAATTTACAAGAGTTAAGAAAGTGGTTGACTACCACACTGATTCTAATATTACCTGAACCAAGTAAGGGGTATACCTTATTTTTTGGAACACCCAATGTTGGTATTGGGGAAGTGTTGAATTAATATTATTGGGTTGTGGGGTATGGGTCATGATAGTTGAGGAATCATGAAATAAATTTCTCTACTCATGATCTTGAGTTGGTTTCGGTGGTTTATTCCTCAATGTGTTAGTGAAAATACTTTTTGGGAGAGTGGTTCATGGTGTATAAAAATCATAAAAGTCTTAATTATATCTTCTACTAGAGATACATGATTTTTTTAAAGTGAATATGGGTTGATTAAATGAAATATTTTGACTTTGTGATGGACTACACACTCAGAAAGGGGAATAGTGTTGCAGATGCATTGAGTCGGAAAACCCAAAGTTAGCCATTTTAGGAATCTAGTTTTGAGTGGAGAATGATTAAATTGTTAATTGAGATTCATCTAGAGGTATACTATGGGCATGGGCAGATAAACCTTTCATCCTTGGTTTTTGATTCAACATTTATAATCCTAATCAAGGAGAGGTAGTGTGAGGGTATAAGATGTTTCACTTTGATAGGGATTATTGAAGGTGGGGAGTCACATTCTAGTAGGACTTTTGGAGATAATGGGATAATTTATATTCATGGTCGTGTTGTTATACCAACGTTCATGTCAGAAGAGTTGATGAGAGAGTTTGATACATCTAAGTGTGCAGTGCATCCTGGATTGACTAAAATGTACAATGATCTAAGTAGGCAGTATTAGTGTCCAGAGATGAAGAAATAGGTTGCAAGTTTTGTGGCATGATTCCTTACCTTCCAGTAGGTGAAGTCTGAGCATCAGAGTCTAGGTGGGTTTTTGTAGATATTTCCCATTCCAAAATGGAAATGGGATGATGTGACGATGGATTTCATGGTGGGTCTCCCAAGGAAACTTTAGAAGAATGATGGGATATGGTTAGTTGTTGATCAGTTGACTAAGGTAACTCATTTTTTTCAATTTGAGTGACTTTAACCATTAACCAGGTAGGTGAGTTATATGTTTGGGAGATAGTGAAGTTTCATGGGGTACTATAGACTATAGTTTTGGATCGTGATCCACATTTTACATCACTCTTCTGTGGGGGACTAAAAAATGCACTTGGTACCCATGCGTTTTTGGGTATATATTTTTACCCACAGACAAATGGGTAGTCATATCATACTATTCAGGTGCTAGATTATATGTTAAGGGCTTGTGTCCTAGACTTTAGTGGATAATGGGGAAACCATCTTGTTCTGATTGAGTTTTCCTAAAATAAAAATTACTAGGTAACGATTCAGATGGCACCATTTGAGGCACTATGTGGTAGACTATATAGATATCCATTGTATTGGATGGAGGTTGGGGAATCATAGTTGTTAAGACTAAGTCTCACGCACAAGATGTCAGAGTAGATATAGTTGGTTCAGAAACACATGGCTATGAATCATAGTAGACAAAAGTTGTATGCAGATCAATGTTATCAACCTCACAAGTTTGGGTGGGTGATCATGTGTTTCTTTAGGTGTCTCCAAAGTTGGGTCACCATTAGATTAAAAAATATGGTAATTTAGAACCTAGGTACATGGGTCCATTTGAGATTGTGGAGGGGATCAGACAGTTATTGTACTGATTGGATATTCTGCAATGATTTAGTGGTATGCATGATGTTTTTCTTGTGTAACCACTACAACAGTATCACCCTGACCCATCTCATTAGATTGATTTTGAGGATGTTGAGCTTGAGGCTGATGAGTCCTTTAAGGAGAATATATTTCATATTATAGATCATGGTGATAATTCCTTATGGTAAAATATTATACCTTTAGTTTGAGTTTTTTGGTAGCATGATAATTTTCAGGAAGAAACTTGGGAGAGAGAGTTGAATATGTGGGCTCAATGGCCCGATATCTTTTCTTCAAAATCTTAGTGATGTTTGGGAAGAGATGATCAAGGAAAAGTCATTATTAGGTGGTAAGTTTATAATATCCCAATCTTATGGAGGTATAATCTTCTTTATATTTTGGTTTAAATCCCTTAAATTTGTCCAATTAAATGTTTATAGAGTGTATGTGGAATCTCAGGGGTGTTCTGGGGGTTTGGGACATGAAAAAAGGGGAATTGGTACATATTGTGTGTGTTTAAAGGTTGGCTCATGGTTAGTGTAAATCTTGTTCCCAAACCATGCTATCTAGAAGGATGAGTGCGTTGTTTATTAAACAATGCAAGGGGGAAAGACAACCCGTGCAGTTTGGGATAGTGGCATTTCACATGGTTGGTACATAGTTTTTCAAGCCATGTAGGATCCCTAGGAAACCACGTGACTTATAACCCTCTAGGATAGAGGCTTCATAAAATTTATCACATGGTTTGGAAAACCATACGACCAAACGGTGAATATCTTTAAAAGAGTGTCTTTACTATGCCCCTAGATTTTAAGGTTTATACCCAATTTCTTCCACCATTTCTTCTCAAGTATCCCTAGTGATGAACCAAATCACCCAAATCCTCCTAAAGGACTATATCCGTTATTTTTGGTCCATTTAGAGTTACTTTAGTGTGGATCAAATCTTCATGTGTGTCTAACACTTCTTTTTCTTCTCTTTTCTGGGTTAGGGCTTGTGGTTTTTTTATTCTTATTTTGAAGACCTAAACCCATCTTTTTCTAGTGGATCTTGTGTTAGGACTTAAAAGGGTTATTGAATTAGGATATAAGGCTAAGGTCAATAAAGCATTCATCTATGGATTTGAGGAAGGTGGTCAAAATTATTTATCCCATAGTCTTGAAGTTGATTTATGCATGTGTGGTTACATTAATGGTTATCTATTATTGTGTATTTGTTACCTTGAGTAATATTTGGTAAAATGGTTGTCTAAATGATTAATTAAACCCCTCATTATCCACATGAGATGTATTAAGATTGATTATAATGGATTAAGACCACACATGGGGTGCTATAATATTCCCGAACAAAGAAAAAAATTGTAATGATAGGCCTAAGGTTCATTTGTGCTAAAATAGAGACCATGATAAATGTTTGGACTTGTTAGTTTGAATAATAAAGGTGAAATAATGATAGTTGTGTCTAGTCATTGGTAATGGCATAAGGAATTATTTGGAAAATGTGATAAAGGGTTAAATTGAATGAAGTGAATGTTTCAAATGACTTAAGAGTTTGTAATTGAAGTGTGTAAATGGGATAATGCATGTGGATTGATGAATTATGTGAAATGAGTTAATGTTTGGAAATTTTTAAATAATTTAGATGGGTTAAGGCCTGAAAAAGGAAATGAGTTAAATTATCTATGCTATGTAAATAGTAAATGTACTAATGTGTTAAGGATTGATGATGTCTCATGTGTTTAATGAAATTTGAATTGTGAACATTATTTGTATTCATTTTGAATGACTTGTGATATGGTATATGTTGTTAGTGGATAAATAACCATGTACACATGGCTTGGTGGTGTGGGATAATGGATTGAGGATCCTCCCATGGGTTAGGTTGAACTAAAGCTCTAAACCCTGCCCCTAGAATGCTTGGGTTTGGGAGTCAGATTGAGGCTCTAGGAACCTAATGGATTCATCTGATGAGTCTATATAGACTGAGGCTCCAAGGTAAGTGTGATGTTTTTTTATGAAAATCTTATCCCTAGTGATATAGGGAACTTGACTTATTTATCTTTTTCATGGTAACTGACCAACTTATGCCATAATGTAAATGATGTAAATGCTTAACCCATGGAATGAGTGATGAAATGGAATAAATAAAGAAAATGGTTAAAGTTAATATTGATAACTAATGGAAACTGAGTTATTTTATGTTTACCTATTCATTTATTAGTACTTTTATGCACTATCTATTTAGACTGAATATTTTTTATACACCATTTGGGGTGGCCTACTAAGTTGTACTCACACCCTATTCAGGCCGCCATTGGGTACACTACTAAAAAACCGGGTTTATCTCATGCTAGGGTTTTAACAGTGTTAGCTAAAAGTGTTGTTAAAAAAATACTTCTCAGTGCTAAAAAAAGTTCTATTAAAAGGGGTATTTAAAAAAATTAGTGCTGTTAAAGGGAATCTTTAACAGTGCTAAAAAAAGAATTGTTAAAGGGGGCCCTTTATCAGTTCTTGTAAAAAATCACTGATAAAGGACCCCCCTTCAAGAATGCTCTTAAAAAATTCTAATAAAAATGGGTCTTTATCAGCACTTCTAAAAAAGTGCTGATAAAGGGGGGCCTCTATCAGTGCTTGTAAACAAGTACTCATAAGGGGGGGGGGGGGTATTTATCGACACTTTTTTAGAAGCACTGATAAAGACCCCCTTTTTTAGGGGTTTTCACTAGAACTGAAAAAGGGTATATTTCAAAAAAAATCATTAAAAACAATATATTAATATATAAAAATATTTATATTGATAATTATAATATATATTTTTTAAATATGTTTTAGTTAAGGCTAAATAGGAATTTACACAATATATATATATATGATATTAATTGAAAATGGATTATAAAGTAATTAAAAAACAATTTTAAATAGTAATTTGCTAATTATTATCGAGTAATAGTCATTTAATAACAAATTTATGATAAAAAAATCAAAAAATTAATAAAAGATCTAAATTAAGTTGAAAATGAAAATTGATGTTCAAAAGAACCTAACTTTTGATTTGGGTATCTATTTGGGCTCTACCACATATCAAATCAAATCGTGCGATGAGATCTACACCATTTGTGACAGAGGTAAACCTATATCACACTTTTTGAGACCAAAAAAGGCCTATAATCCCTCCAAAATAGAGTTTTTAGTCAGGGTACCCCAATTTGTTTACCATTCGATTAATTTTAGGCCTCGTTTAAGGGGGTTTTTTTGCCATTTTTTAGTGGGGGAAAAATTTATTCCCAGGTATTACATACATATTGATATTATGGCTTTAAAATTTTATAATTTTTCATAATAAACTAGTATTTATAATCAAATATATAAAAATATATACATATTTTATTATATATTCGACATTAAAAATTTTATTTTAAAAATAAATAATTAAAAAATTTAAATAAAAACATATTTATTAATATAAATATATATGTATTTAAATATATGGATAAAAAATGTAATGAAATATATATAAATACATAGATATATCATAAAATGTAAAAAAAACAGTATAGGGGAGTGGGAAAGGCACTGATGTATAAGCTGGAGGGCTTAGGTTCGAAACTTACTAAAGGTATGGGCCTACATGGGATTATTAAAAGTGTTTGTAAGGGGTTGGGGGAATCACTGATGGGGGGAGCGTTGATAGGGGTGGGGTGTGGGGAAAAAATATACTCTTTATCATCAGGGCCTTTATCAGCTCTTTTTAAGTGCTATTAAAGGGGGTGTTTAATAGCACTAAACAAGCATTGATAAATGAATCATTTCATAGTGTTAAAAAATAACTAATAAAGGTCCCCTTTAACAGTTATAGAAAAGAAATGATAAAGCCCCCCTTTATCAATGTTTTTATAAATATTAAAGGGGGCCTTTATTAGGGATTTTTACATGCGCTGTTAAAGCTAACCCTTTAGCATCTCCTAGATTATCAGAGATTCTATAGCACTTATAAATCCCTTTTACTAGAGATGTTAAATGACCTATTTTTAGTAGTGGAACCTTATAATATTTCATGGTTGTAGGTCAGGAAAAGGGTAAAGGAACAATGCTAGGGAGTTGAGTTGGGCTTGGGATTTTCATGTTTAAGGATCCAGACATGGAGTCAAGACCCATTTTAAGGATTCAACTATTGTTCTTTCTTTTGGGTTTTAATTCACTTTTTCCACTATTATCCTGACATGGTATATTTTCTTTGGTTGTGGTTGTACCCTGTTTGGGAAATGGTTAGTAATGCATGCTTCTGGTTTAATTCTTATTGTTCCTTTATTTCATATGTTATCTACTGTGGATTACTCTAGTAAAGATGTTATAGTATCCCCATGTGATTTATTAGTCCCTCATTGATAACGGTAAACCTTTGGAGTATGAGGAGTCACGCTTGATTTCATGTGATGACCCATCTTGAAGCACCGGTTTAGTGGAATCCGGGTCGGGGACGTTACAACCACACTGACTATAGGCATTAGTAAAGGTTATTAAGTCCTAGACCCAATAATTTATTGGGTAATCATTTATTTATATCAATAACTAGGTATAAGATCCAATTTTCTACTATCCCTTTCACCTTTTCCATTAAAAGTAACTTCGATAATATTTTTCTAATAAAAAAATTCCTAATTTTAAAATAATCCATAATCAAATGATTCCAACAATCCATATTCATAGAGTCTTTAGATTATTTTTCATTTATATTCTAATGGAGATAATTCCTATGTTAAGTTTCCTTGAACTTCTTATCTTCAATGTTATAGATAGGATTATCCATATCCAAAATGTATAAACCATTCATCTAAATTCATAGTGCCATAAAACATTTTAATCAAGTATATAAAAAAATGATCATTATTAATCATGAAATAAACCTATTATTGTTCAAGAAAGATATAAAAAATAAAATATCTATTTATGGTTTGAAAATATTCAAAATTTTACAATCTTATAACTAATCCACTAGATCAAATTTTAATTCAGTAACTCACATCCCATTTCAAACACACAGATCCACTTATTCTTTCCTCAATTATATCATATTTTTGAGTTTACATTTATGATAACAAATTCATGATTCATACTTGATATCCAATACCAATTATTTATAATTTTTGAAATTTATTTTGATAAAATTTATAACTATATGATCCAAATGATTCTCCTTAATAACACTTATCAACTATACATACCATCTTATTAAACAATTGGTCAAACATATAAGAGATCAAAAAATGATATTCATTTTTCATGGTGTAATCTATAACAAGACATATATTTAGGTGAGTATCATGGTTTTTTTATCATTTCAATAAGTAATTTTATTGGCCATACTCCCACTAAATATAATGACCCCATATATCATATTTATTTATGATTCAAGACCCTTATTTAATTTTGTTTTTGTTTATCATTATTTTTTTTTTCATTGCATAACTATTTAGGGGGTTTATCATTCCAATCATATCACATATTATTCTTCGATAATTGAGTTGAATAAAAATTAATCAAATCCATCATATGAATGAGCTCAACACAGATAGTTTGGTATCCAAACCATTTGGGTTTCCCAATTGAGTGTAACCCAAATCTAAAAATAAGAAATGGTTACCTAACTTTTAAGGTTATAGATATTTTCAATGCCTTACACAATATAGTCTATGAGTTAAAATGATTTTGGGTTACCCATATATAATAATTTAGTTCTTTTAATGCGTTTGATATATAAATAATTCCACACTTAATAGTTTTATGTTTTTTTATTCTCAAAATTTCAATATGTATATTATGAGAAACATATGAAGCTTTTAAATCCCATGAAATATTTAAAAATCCATAGATAACCAATCCCCACTTTTCATAGACAGATCCTAATCCCCCAGACTAGTGAGAAGTCAACCCAAAGTCCAACAATCCATGTATAAATACTCAAAAGAGACATCTTTTCTAATACAACTCTAAAACATAATATGCATAAATAATAACCAACCCTTATTATTTAATTCATAACCAAATTACAATATCATAGTCTTAGCTGACTAAAAACTGCATTTTTTATGCAATACCTCAAATAGAAATATGATATGGATGGAATTTTAATTATGAAAATCAATTGAAAGAATTTAAATAATACCATACCACATTAATACTATTAGAAATTTATATGTCAGAATATTAAATAGATATATCTTTATTAAATAATCTAATAAAATATATAACATGATATACAAAAATTTTAAATAAATTATAATAATAAAAACCACCATTGGTATGATATAAAGTAATTTAGATTCATTATGGACTCGAAGGATCCATTTTGGTGAAGGATTTAATTTTTTTGAATTTGTTTTCTGAAAATAACAACCAAGATAAACTAAGTGGTTTCTCTACCAATACATTTTGGAACAAAAATTGATCAAAAGTCCCACCTTGAACCATGTCTTAGTATCCAAGCACAAGTCATTTTTATTTTATGTTCATATAATACACCATGAATTTTCAATTATAATGACACTGATTTTCTTATTTAGACCCTTTTAATATTCCTATATATTAATATTGGGTTTTATTTATTGTTGTAAATGTGTTACATGTGTCATAGGACCCTGAAATAAATATATTAAATTTATTAAAAATATTTAACCACGTGCATGAATCTATGAAAAATTAGATTTCTTATTGAATGGAGTCTTGTATGGGGAATGAGAGACCACTATTGAATCTAGAATGTGGGTTTTACCCTAGGAATAACTTAAGGATCATTTTTATTAGACCCCAGGTCAACACACAATCATGGATAGATATTAATGAATTAAGTTAAATAAGTAATTTATTGATAAATTAATTATCTAACATATTCCAAAATTTAGTTAATCTCCTTTTTATACATTCTATAGTGTAACAGCATAACCCTAGTTGATTGAGAGAGGAGTAGAGCCACAATTTGGAGAATCTATGATGGGAAATCAAGGGAAATTCACAGATTGATGATGTGATTCATCATAAATCATCATCAATATCTATATATAATTTTTATTCATCAGTGATAAATCCATTGATGTGGTAGGGACTTGTTATTTGTGTATTCTTTCCCAGTTATTTGATTTCAACCATAGATTGATAATTTAGTTGTGATTTATACTTTTAGTCCCCAATCCCATTACTCTATGGAATGTAAATTGATATATTCTTTCCTTGGGGCCTCTAATTTATTTCATTACATTAGAGTTTTTCTAATTTCATATTTGTTTCCATGATTGCGATCAATGGTCGAGTTTACAATGGCCATCTATGAACTCACCATGTAGATTGTGCCTTTCTACCCTCATTCTTCATGTGTTTATCATCAATCTATAGTAGGATGATGAAATGTATTAAAATATATTTTTATACATGATTAAACCATATATTCATTTTGGTTTTTGAAAATGAAAAATTATATGATGATTTACAAAGTCAATGGTGATTTGTAATGACTCAAAATTTCACAATGTATTTTACTTAAATAAATATAATGTTAATAAATTATTCTATACCTAAAAATGAATGGAAATGAAAGTGTGATATGTTAAAATAAAATTTTACCATTATAATATACCCACTAAATTATTGGGTATAAAAGGAAGTAATCATATTTTGAAATATATGAATAAAATTGAAGGAAATAGAATATGGTAGTAGAAATCTTACTTATGAAGATCTTTTATCTAATCAAAGAAATGTGATAGATCCACTAGGATTTTACCTCGACGAAGGCCCAAAAAAATTCCAACAACTATGATATGGAAAAAATTGAATTCTAGATAAGTTCATTCATGTGGAAATTTCCATAAGATCCATGCTAGTGGAATCACCACCCATGATTTCCACCAAAGCTTACCTTATGCTTATATCCTTCATGTAGATCCTGAGGGGTTTTGTAAATATAAATTATGATAATATAAAAATGTAATTAGTAAGGTTAAAATTTATTTATCTAATTTACTTTATATATCTAACATTATTACTTTTGAAGAAAATGAATGTTTATTTACTAACATGTTGATAAAATTAACACGATCATTTTAATCTTAAAAATGAATTTTCCCACTCTAAAATTAAATTTTTTATATGATTTATTTTAGGAAACTAAACATATAATAGATAATATATATTTTTAAATGAATAATTTATTAAAAAATATATTTTGTAATTTATAGGAAATATGAATAAGAACTATTAATTTTTTTTAAATATTATTTTCTTATGAAAACCGTTTTCATTATATTTATATTTAAATATTAAATTATAAAATTTTATAATTTATATTTTAAAAAATTAAAATAATTTTTGGATTTATAATAACAATATCATTTTAGGATAAATTTTTGGTATTTTTTTTGAAAAGAATTATTTTTAGGTGAATAGTGAAAAATGCCATTGTTACGATTAATGTGTATTTTATGACATTATTAATATATAAGTATGAATTGGAAATTTATGAAAATATTTTCTAGAAAATATATATTTTTTATAAGATATATTTTAAATTTAAAAATACTGAATTTTGTTTTCAAACCTATGTTTGATGTTTTAGAACATATGATACACTATTCATTACTTTTTTTTTAATAAACTATATATTTTTTATTTTAAAACTAAATTTTATCAAATTTAAAAAGTTATTATAATAAAATGGATTTAAAATTATGAATTATATTTTTTATATTATGTAATAATTTCCATTTTATTTTTATTTATAAAAACTTAATTAGTTTGGTAAAAACTAATTACCACGATAAAAGCTAAAAGGGTAAAAAAGGGTTAACCAAAAGGGTAAAATGTATAACATAATAAAAACATGTTTATAAATGATTTTTAATGTGTTTATTGATTTAAAATTATCTCCACTCCATTATTTTAAATTTTGTAGTCTTCTTGAAATGTGAAACATGTTCTCTCTTTCTATTAAGATGTTAAATTTTAAAAAATTCCATTCTCATGACTTAAAAAAGTGGCCTCTCACCACCAATTTAAAACCAATACCAAATTTCTATTTACAATTTAAAATATACTATATTTTGTTCCCCTATAACCATATTCCACTTAAATTAGGTTATGGTCAGAAGAAGTTATCATAAACCCCTATTTCAAATGAGTCCTCCAAGGAAAACTCAATTTCTCAACATGAGTACTAATCCTTCACTTATTTATTTAGTTTTCAAGATTAATTTTAAAATATAATTTTATAATTAATATATAATGAAATATTTGTTTCTTTTATAATTAATTTTATTAATATATGGAAATAATAATTAACAACCTTTCCACTTTTCTATTAAGGAAAATAAAAACACCATTTACTTGTGTGTGCCAACTACCACATCTACGAAGCGATGTCTTCAATTTTTCATCACCACCTTTCATGGATGGTCTTGAGAATTTTTTAATTGAAAATATATTTTTTATGAAATTATTAATATTTTATTAAGACAAATTGTACATCGAATTAATAATATGATCAATAAACAATTGTTATAAATTCAATCATCTAAAATGAGCGTACTAAGAGGGAAAAAATTTATTCATACTATGTAATAGTTTAGTATCCATAAAATATAATTTTAATTAAATTAAATTGTATTTTAGAACTTCTATAAAACCTAAAAAATATATTTATTCCTCTTTAATAATTATATTATGAATAAATCACTTCATAATTATCCATTAATCATGGTATGTTCATGTTTGGGTCAGTTTGACCACCTACATGAATAATGCTACAGAATAATATTATTAATGACTATGAGAATTTAATTACTAATAATATATTATATAAATAATTAAATAATTATTTTATTATAGTTCTAGAATGTAAAAATTAATTTTAAACTCATTAATTAAGACACAAATGTCCGTTCATTAAAAATCAGAAAAACATGCTCATCATTGATTTCATCTTCAAGGATCATAACCAAAATTATCATATAAAGAAATTATAAAATTATAAATAATTATAACACATCAATTACAGTAAATTTTATGATATTATAATGATAAAATTTTGTAGAATAATTATGATTAACTCCATTATTATGAAACTAGTTCAAAATGATCAGGATTACTCACATGTGATATTGAAAACAGATAATAAATAACTAACATACATGTAGAGAATAATTATAAATGAGGTTTATAAAAGTTTATATATATGAATAATTTTATTAAATATGTTATTAATATAGATATTTTTATGTAGGATATTCAAGTGCTTTAGTAGAATTCTGGAATAAAGGTAAGGTTTCATTGTCTCATTTTTAAATCCACAAGACATGTTTAATTTTGGGCATAATGTTTTCTTAAATGGTGTATAGACTACCCACTTGATATGTTTTATCATGGATTAACTTTTATTCATGATAATTTATTTTTAATTTCAATAACTCTCTTTAAAGTGGTTTTTATTAAAATGTTACTCAAACTATAAGGGTTTTGCTGCCAATATTATATTTAAATCATGATTTTTAAAAAAAATATGATACATCTATGAGATCTTAATTCATTAAAAAATCATAGATAATTTTTTTTGTTTATTCATATGGTTCTAGTTAATAACTCCTAATTTCATTTTCTCTTGACAAAATTTTTACCTTATGTGTTTTTTGTAAGTGAAACTGACCCCATCTCTTATTTTTGGTATGGAACCTACCTTTTCCTTATCCATATTTATTTTATTATTTGAAAAATGTCCTTATATATGAATAAATAATTGATTATGGTAATTTTCTACTACTTTCATTTTAATTATTTTTTTTAATGTTTTCTATGTGGGTCATTTTCATTATTGTGTGAAAAGAATCACTTTTTAATGTTTTTCATGTGAACAATATTTCCTCCATTTTGACTTTTTTTATATGAAAATTCATGTATAAACATTGTTGGTTTTTAAAATAAATTCTAATCCTCCACATTTTTTAAAATATATTTTTTAAAAATAAATATTTTTAAAAAAGGTCATGATAATTCATTGTTACCAAAGTGATTTTCTGAATGTTCCTAAAAAGAGTTTTTCACCTACATAAACATATATTGACATATTTTATGTTGGATAATGCATATTATTCAAATGTTAATATCAAAATTTTGGTATCTATATGGATTTTTAAATGTTCTTTTCTATTAGAGGATTGATCCATCACTATCTCTGTATTGCTTAACCATCCACTGTGAAAATGTATAAATTTTCTTCCAATTCATTTCTTTTATGAATACCATATTTTCTATTTATTTTATTTGAATATGTTCACTGTTATTCTATACATCGATTTATTAGGGAAATTACTGAATAGAACATACAAACTTTATTTTTATATTTTAAATAACTTATACTTCATTGAATGGTATCTACATAAAAAGTTATTTAGTATCTCTGGAAAACCATTTATTTTCCATGGGTTTATAAAGTATAATGATTTACTTATAAATGTTTTACTTATATGATTTCTTATGAAATCGATATGAAACAAATTTTATTTCGATGGGTTCTTCATGATATGATGATGATTTATTTTATATGGAACACATATGTATGGATTATGATGGGTGGGTCCCTATATCATCCTTTAATGAAGTGGTTATTTTTTATATCTCATGAGATAGTATGGAATGAACATAATGTGTTTTTTTACATCAGCATGGTCATAATGTGTTTTCCCACATTTTAATATGTGTATATAATGAGTTTGTTCATAAAGGCATGGATATAATGAGTTTTCTCACAAGGTTTCCTATGATTATGATTTTACACCATTATAAGTTTCTCTTATTTTTTGGCTATGTTACATTCCATGTTTATTCCTATTTTCTAAGATATTAATCACTACTCACATGGTTCAAGATTATCATTTTATGTATATAGGACGATCTATTATTTTCATGCCTCCTTAATATGTGATAATTTATTGACACGTTCTTATGAAATTATATGATTTAAGACATGATTCAAGAAATATTATTTATCGGATAAAACATTCTTATATACCCTGATTATACCCATATGCTCATATTATTCTCACTTATGATCTTTGATTTTTATAAATTATGTTTACCCATACATAGAATTATAGATAAAACATTTATTATCTTTCTATTTCCCAATGTTATAAATAAAATAAATACATGTTTTGTGTCTAGAAGAGTATATTTTGTGGTTAATTTGTGGGATATTTTGAAGACTTTTTATGGATTAATAAATTTCTTATATAGTTAAAAGTGACATTAGTTTAAAAAGACATGAGTTTTTTAGTTAATGTTTTCTTTTAATTCTCTAAAACTATACACCTAAAAGATCATGAGATTTTATTGTAATTCAATATTTTTTTAATTAATCTAATTATGAAGAGATTATGTCTATGGGATATTATATGATCCATAAAGGAATTAATTTGTATGAAAAAGGTTCAAACTCTCAGGCGATGATGGATGCACGATGATCTTTATATAGGTTGATGAGAACCAAAATATATACCCAATAAAGTTCAATTTTTTTTGACTAAAATAGTTTTGTTATATTTTAGAAGCATGGTCGAAGCTATCGGTGATATTTGTGGTGGGATCAATGGATGCGGTGAAGATTCAAGAAGAAGATGAAATTTTTGTAAAATTATCTACTACAAGATGTGCATTCTATAGGAACACACATTTTGTAATATGTTTTTTATGGAGGGTAAAGTTTTAAACCTATATAAATATCACAAAACTGTGTTATGGGTCCACACATTGTGTGACTCTGTCAAGATAGTCAAGCTATGTTCAAGAATAACATGACTAAGGCCTTGGGTAGTCCCACACATTGTGTGCCTCAGGTCACATGCTATGTACATAGTTTCAAAATTACATGTTGGGTATTGAGATAGAACCATGAATCAACATGGGTGTACACCCTATATACCCCTCTTTGAATGTATAACCTCTTGTATATCCTTATTTATGACTCATACTAGGATCTTTGGGTTGTACTTCCTATGTATATTTCCATATCGAACATCATAATGATTTTGTTTCTATATCAGAGATATTCCACTAGGTGGTTCTATAAGATATATATATATATATATATATATATATATATATTTCAATGAAATTGATGTTAGGTTGGATAGTTTGGAATCACTATGACTAATTCACAAGAGGGAGGAGAATTTTGATTCTTTAAAATATTTGACAGATTCAAAACAACCCCCTTGATACGTAGTTTATCACTAATTTTCTATTAAATATGAGAAAAAAATAAAAATAAATGAGGAAAAGAACATAATGATATATAGTAGTTTAGGGCATAAATATCCCCTAGTATACTACACCAATGATCTCTCCCTGATAATGGTGATTTTCACTAGTAAGTCCTTTTACTAGGTACTTCTACAACTCAGTACAAGTATTGGATAACTTATATAATAATTATTTTACAAGGCCTTCCGGTTCTTTTATAGGGAACCAAATTATCCATAGCTTAGTCTGAGAAGTTGACACTACTTCACCACCATAGTTGATTTTGAGCATCCGATAGTCCTATAAATCAATATATATTGATTTTATGGAGGAAACAGGTTCAATGTTCACTGTTTCAAAAACATCGGACAGATGTATTTGATCTTCAATAATGTACAACAGCAGTAAAATAATCTTCAATGTTGCACTAGATATCATCAATCACTAATATAAAAAACACCAGGAAAATTAATAAACATATATGTCTCTAAAATGTAACATTGAAAAATTACTTTTTGATATTATAGAAAATATTTAACAATAAGATATAGCAGTTTGATTATAATAATACTGAGTCAAACAACATGATCAAAATAGGTATTTATTCAAAGTATAGATTTGAAGGCAATGAAACACTATTATTTACAAGCACACATTTTTTTCCTTAGAACACATATATCTTTGTCTCTCTATTTATATTTCTATATATTCAGAATATGACCATCTTGGTATTTATACTGTTTTCCGAACAACTCCAAGTAAAATGATTCTAGAAATAACACATAATAAATCATGAATATTTGAATTCAAAATCATTAAAAGATATTCAAAATGTTCCTAAAAAATAGTAACAAATTAATCCATTGAAAAAAAATCTTTAAATCGGTTGTAAATCATATTTAAATATATATTTACTTCTAGATAGACTATTTCAGAAAACACAAAAAATATATTGAATTTAAAACTCCATTGTTGACAAGTCAAATGTAGTGTTCCTTCACATTGTGAAAAACTTTAAAAGTAGGGTTGAGAATGTATAGTTTTTTAAAAAATTAGTTTTGATCAACTATATGATTGTTTCTCAGACATAGGGTTTATTATAAATATAGGTATGTTAATATATACTTTTCCAAACATGTAGGGTACATGATCTATATATTTTATTCCAAAAATAGGGTTTTCAAACCATACATTACACTTAAATATGTAGGGTATCAACAGTGTTTCCAGAATACTTCAAACACATCCTGAATAAAAAATATTTTCCCATGGATTAATGAATTTTTTACACTTCCATAAAAAAATAATATTCTAATGAATATCATCTTTTTGAAATTCAATTAAAAATAAACTTTATTAGTAACATAAATATGGGTGTTTTTGACCCTCAAAATCAAAAATAAATTAATGAAATTGGTGAATCAAAACATTCTCAACAATCCTCCTTTTTTATAATAAAAGACACATAAAATAAATATTAAAATTAAAAAAAAATAAGAACATTTATCCCATTTATAAAATAAAACTTGGAGATAGATTTATAATATAATTTTCTCATATAAATTTATCATAAAATTTATCCTCCTTCATTGACATAAAAAAGATGAGTTCTTGAGAATGATATTGTAAAGAACCATAATTTCAATGTATTTTTTTAATTAAATGGGAATTTTACAAGTCCGTGAAAATTGACGGCGCATGATTCCGAGGCCTGGTGTTTCTGGAATCAATTTCAGAAATTTTGTTTGGGTACGTTTAGTAAATGTACGAGCGGGTTTTTCTAATTTTTGAACTGGTGCTCGGAATTTAAATCCGAGGGCATCGTTGAACTCGCAGTGCCGATTTTTGCTTAAGGAGACTTTCAGCTCGACGAAATATGGTCGAGGGTGAAAGTTAGTTTTTGGGTTTTTTGTGGAAATAATAAAATAAAATAAACACACGTTTTTTTTTGTAACCACCCACCAAGTGGATGTTCAGGGGTGGGGTCCCCTGAAACTAAACCTCATCTTCTAGATTTATTGTGGTGGGGACCACCTGAGATTTCAAAACCTCCCAATTTGATTTTGGGGATTGGGACCACCCGACCCCTATTAATGGGGGGGAGAAGAAAACCTCTCATCTCCCCCATTAATGTAGATGAGACTCTTGACTTCCTCCAAATTAATTATGCCAATCCACCTTAATTAAATATGCAAACCCTGGTGTTTAATTACGCTAATTTGAATTGGTACCGACGATTAAAGTAGGGGGAAACACATCAATTGGCCTTTTTTTTCTTTTTAGTGGAGCCTTGGGAGAAAAGCTCTTCAACAAAGAACTACTTCTCCGAATGAAGAACGCGTTCTTCCAATGAATAATGCCAACAAAGAACACCGACCTCGACTTCGAGATTCTTCCTCGGGACTTCTTCCGAAGTGGGATGTCCTCATCTACAGTGAATCAATGACCATACTACCTTCTTGTGCCAACGTCATCAAGTGAATGAGGTAGGGGTTTAATTCTATTTTTTTATCACTTTCCATGTACTCCCTTCTTCTCTTGTGCAGGATTAGGAATAATTAAATTGCGGAAGATCATGGTTGACGTTCATTGCTTCGTTCGTTGTGAACCACTTGCTACCACTCTAAACGTGGAGGGAGTGGGCCAAAATAAAATTGCATGAACCCTCCGCTGTTCTTCTTTGGTGTGTTATTCAAAATGGAGGAAGGTGAAAAGGGCAACGACGCTCCGCCACCCGCGACCACCGCCGCCCATGGGCTCCACGCCCTATGAAGCTCCACCGCACATGGCCTCACCGCGTCGCCACGTGGCACCCACGGTCTCCACCGCTCCGCGCCACCACCGAACCGCCGCCCGTGCTGAGCTGCTGAGCTGAGCCACCGCTCCGAGCTGAGCCGCCGCTCTGTGACAAGTTTCCTTTTCCCCTCATGGTGCCCCGGCCGAACCGGCCCGCGCCCCTCACAGGGCCCCGACCAAACCGGCCCACACCCCTCGCAGTGCCCCGGCCGAACCGGCCTGCGCCCCATGCGACGCCCCGGCCGAACCAGCCCGCGCCCCTCACGGCGCCTCGCTGAAACGTCCTGCACCCCTTGCAACACCCTGGCCGAACCGGCCCACGCTCCTCGCCACACCCCAACCGAACCGGCCCGCGCCCCTCCTGGTGCCCTGACCGAACCGTCCCGCGCCCCTCGTGGCACCCCTACCGAACCGGCCCCCACCCCTCGCGCCGCCCCGGCCGGAACGCACCATGCCGCTAGCAGCGCCTTGGCTGAACCGGCCTTGCGCCCCCGTGGTGCCTCAACTGAACCATCCCTACACCCTCGACGCACCCCCACGACCGAGCCGCCCTGCGACACCTGCGGGCTCTGCGGCCCCATGCGACCCTCGGGGCCTGCTGGACCTCCCTACGGACTGGGCCGCATCATGGGTCAGGCCTCACCTAGAGGGTCAGGCTAGGTCGACCTGAACCAAGTCGACCCATTCTAGGTCGGGTCGGGTCGGTCCAACCTAGTTGGACCAGACTCGGGCCCACTACGACCCATTTACGGTCTTTTGGCCATAACTTTGGCACCAGTCGACCATTTGATGAACTGTTAGCGGTGCTAGAAATCTTGGAGAGAGACGGTACCTTTGAGTGATACCCCACTATGTTTTGGATTAAGATGTGGAACGGTTAGGTTGGATCGATCACGAATCCAACCGGGCTCCTGGGACTAAAAAGCTAATAACTCACAGACTGAGCGTCCGATTGACACGTCGTCTGTTACGTTGAGACCCCTTTGACATAGCATACCTTTGAGATACTTCTTCGTGGGAATTCATGAAATTTGGAGTATTGACCAATAGCCCGTGGATCGGATCCTTCCGGAGATGAGCGAGCTTAGTGCGGAGACCTAGAAAATGGAAGAGACCTGAGGACTGCTGACCGATTCGACTCGGAGTGACTCGACCAGCCCAGCGGGGAGAACCTTGGTGGCACAGCAGACCCACAGTGGGGATCTCCTTGGTGTTTTGGTAGACCCGCAGTACTTGACAAGAGGAGTACCTCAGCAGACTACGAGGGAGATCACACATGGTGACACAGTAGACCCGTGGTGGGGAGTTCGCTTGGTGACGTGGCAGATCCACGGTACTCACCCAGAGGAGTACCTCAACAATCAAAGGTTAGTGGGAAGTGCCTTTGTGTGATGCTACAGGACTAGTATACTCGATAGGGGAGGAGTTATCTAGTACCCAAGGGTTCAAAATGTTACTTGATACTACCCCTCGAATAAAAATCCTGGTTTGAGATGAGTAAGTTTTTCTCTTTTTTCCTCATGATTGAGATGAATTACTAGATAACTTAGGTATATGTATGGGAATATACCTAAGTAGGGTTATCTATTGAATTTTTACTTTGTGGTTTATCCATGGTGGATTTTGTGAGACCTTGAGGGTATCAGGGTCCCTATTGAGTATCGTTATCCTCACCCCTACATGGGCTATGCCTGTACCTTGTTGTGTTAGATGCAGACGACAGACAACACTGACTGAGGATGAGAGTACCAGGACTGGACAATACCTAGAGGTGGACCATATGACATGTCGGTACATGGAGGAGACAGACGGACGTGGAGTGCTGAGGGGGTGATATGTACCCACCCTTTAGGTAGGATCCTCGGTGGACGACCCAGTAGCTATTTTTCCTTTTTCCTCAGTTGTACTTGTAATTTCAGTTTCTTTTACCTTTACTTTTCAGCCTGTATTATAGACCATTTTGCTTTTTAGCACTCTTTTTGTTATACAGTTTACTTGTGTTGGTATCTTGCTGTGTACTTGGTTATGAGTGTATGCAGGTTATAAAGACAATGCCTTCCCAGTATGGGGAATTACGCCTTTGGTGCTAGTCACCAACCCCTGGCCTATGGGAGGTGAGCTTGGGGTAGTCACGGAACGGGCCTCGGGGGACGGGTCGTGACAAATTGGTATCAGAGGAATTGGTTCTACCCCAGAACTTAGGACTTTGATATTTTCTGTTAAGCAATAGTGTTAAGTGTAGTGAGTTCGGTTTTTAGTTCAGGGATTTCAGTGTTGGTGCGGCGGCCGACGTATCCATACACCAGGAACCTAACTTAAGATTTCCGACTCAGTGCACAAAAACACTGATTGCGTGTGTGTTTTCAAATTTTTTCTTAGGTTCAGCTCATCAGGTATAACTTTTTAACCATAGTGCACCAGTTTATTTTTAGGATGCCTCCATGTAGACAGTTGGCTAGAGTTCCGAGAGTTGTATGCATGGATAGCCCACCGAGTGATGAGGCCTCAGTGTAAGGCCCTCTTCCAGTAGAGGCACCAGTGGAGGCACCAGCGGTACCATTAACTGTTGGGCCACCGATTCCACCAGCCCTAGTAGCAGACGGTGCATGCCTATTGAGCATGTTGCATGAGTTCTAGTGCCAGAGGCCACCCAGGTTTAGGGGAGAGACCGACTTGTAGGCGGCAAAGGATTAACTGTCCCTCAGTTGATGAGTTTTATTAGTTCAAATATAAATCTTGGGATCGATAGGAGTGGGCGGTCATCAAATT
This sequence comes from Viscum album, assembly GCA_963277665.1. Taxonomy (NCBI): domain Eukaryota; kingdom Viridiplantae; phylum Streptophyta; class Magnoliopsida; order Santalales; family Viscaceae; genus Viscum; species Viscum album. The sequence goes on from OY728161.1 coordinate 1,424,830,741, forward strand.
GCTTGATCAGAGGCCCATTATGATTTAGTTTGGGATAGAGTAGTACTTTATTGTCACATGGTCTAAGGATCTTCATCATTTCAATGGATCCCACTTTTATCTTTTTTGGTGGAGCATTGAGTTTCATATGCGGCGTGATTCATTGACAATGGTGACATGGGTAAGCCTTCATGGCCTGCCACTTTCATTTCAAAATCCTTCCATTCTTTTTGCTTTTGGTAATATGATTGGATGATATCTTTGTTCTGATTGTCGAACTGAGGTTGTGTGTCACCCCATATTCCCACAAATTTGTGTTGAGGTTGAGGTTGTAGGGCCACCCATGAAATGAGTTTGGATCATGGATGTGAATGATTTTCGGTGGAAATAGGAGGTCATTTTTGAGTTTTGATTCCCTTATATGTTTCTTGTGATATGTTTGGTCTCCAGGAGGCGGCATGTCATAATAGAGGGTCAAATGAGATCTCACAGGTGGTGAAGATGATGTTCTTTGGTGGTCGTGATGCTGTTGGTTCGGCTCAAATGACATTGAGGGATCCTCCTATGGATGTCCCGCCAAGGAGAGCTTCTATGGATTTGGAAGATCAAGGATGTTCTGGCCTTTCTTATGGTCATACGGTGGATGAGGAGCAAAGGCAGACTTGTGCAGAGTGGGAGGTGAGGCAAGATGATCAAACATGGGTCATTTTGCTTGATGGTGTTATGAAGGAGGTGCAAATGCTGCTAAATCCAACAGTGAGTTCAGTTTTTGATTGGTGGATGTCTGATCTTGGTATCAGAGATTTGTATTCTTTTAAAGCTACTGTAGGAACTTGTCATCTGCGATCAAAATCTGTTTTTGAGGGGTCTATAAAAAATTTGGTTTGTGAGGATTGTGCACTGAGCATGGATGCACGAGTCTTAGGTGAAGAGGTTCCACCTCTCTTGGGGACTCCTGTTGATATCGATGGCAGCTTGCAGATCAATTTCCATATTGGTAATCGCTTTGAAAACTAGGGAATGAGGGGATATCCCATATATAAGAGGGTCCTCAAGTGGATAAAGTTGACACCATGCATCATGATTCCTCATCTCAAAATGTAGTGACCGTATAAGGTGAAATGAGGAAGGAGTTCCATGATGGTCATGACACTATGGAGTTCCCACAATGTTTAGGCATGATTGACACTAAAAACAATATCAGTAGGACAAGGAAGAAAATGATGGTTTCCAGAAAGTGAATATCCTTGGAAAATGGGGAGATGTATCTAATAGCGACAAATAGAATGATAGTGTCATGGTCAGACGTTCCTATTATGACATTGTTTAGGTTGGAAAGAATAATGTTTCTGAAAGTGGAGTTATGACTACCCCACCAAGAAGAAGGTCGAGAAAATATTATTCTTACCTGCTGAATCCAGTGTCTACCAGGTCTTCTTCCCAGAAGGAAAGAGGGGATGTCCCTAGTCTAAAAAAGGGTAATCAATCCTCTAAGGAGTAGTTCTCTTTGGAGCAATTGAGTCTTAGAAATAAGTACACCCAATTTTGGAAGCAATATGAAATGATCTCAGAGTGGGAATAAGTTACTATAGAGGAAGGAACCTATCATAGATATGGATAAAGGTATGAATTTTATGATATGTAGTTGTATTTTTCTAGTTTGTTGTCTTTTCTTGCTGTAATTTTTATTTCACTTTAATAAATGTTCAAAGTTTCGCCTCTGATTAGGATTTTCTGGTAAGGTAAATTTACCATGGAAATCTAGGATTGAGTGGTGTTGATTAACCCTTTAATGGTTTATCCTTTTCTTTATTCTCCATTGTGGTTTATTATGAGATTTTGTATTCAATATGAGTGATGTTATTTTATTTTAATTTTATTATAAATTATTTTTATTCATTGGATTCCTCTTATAAAAACTCATTACTTTACTAAATGTTTAGTAGTGGTCATATAATTAATCAAATCTTAATTTCTTTAGATAAAATTTCTTTTTTATTAAATTATGTTTATAATGGTTTATTAATTTATATATATTATGACTTTTAGATATGTATCATTGTGATGAATATATTTCTAATGGGTTTTTGGAAGATTTAAAACCATAAATTATACATGGAGATGTGTTTTGGATGATTCGGGGTAAATCGGATTATCTTGATTTAAAATGAAATGAGAAATTTAATTAATGATTTCGAAATTTTATGGTTATAAAGGATTTTATTTCCAATTTGTTATGAATGTAAAATATTGAGGTAGTTAGTGTTTCATAGTCTCATTCATGGTTTGGAGATTATGCAAATAAACTGTTGATTATACAAAGATATCTCAAATATTATCAACCTTATAATTTGGAATTACTTTTTTTGTGGGTTTTAGTATCCAATTATTAAATCTTTTTCTAACTCAATTTATATTTTTAATTCATTTCTGGAAAACATGATAAACAATTTTTAATTACTAAATGACCCAATTTGATATTAGTTCACTATTTCTACCATAAAATTCAATACGATCATCCAAATATAAAAAATTCCATTTTTTTATATTATATTATCTTGTGGATTCAATTAATACAACTAGAAAAAAAGCTGGATCTGAGCATAAGAGGTCCACAAAGTGAATACATTCTGGGTGAGACAGATTGGACCCACCTATAGAGATAGGTCTAAAACTTGTGATTCAGACTTCCATTTGGGATTATTATACCTTCATTGGACAGATAAATATAAGGAACACATATCCACTAAATTTTAAGTCAATTGAATGAGTTTTTTCAGTCATCCAATTGAATAAATTTTGTGTAAAAATCTGTTATGAACACCTACCTACAACCAAAGAACATTGGATTTTCATGAATCCCACTTGCTAAATTTATCTTCAAAATTACTCCACAACACATTGTAAATGTTTTAACAAACAAGGGTAAGTGTGATTAAAATTTATTATCTTTCCTCATCAATTTTTATCCTGTTCTCCATCATGTACTTATAAACCTCTTAGTGATTTATTTGGGGGGGGTTTGTTCTTTTTGGTAATCTTGAATTTCATGTTTGTAATCATTGGAAGGTAATTGAAATTATTGGTTTTTGTATATTGTTCTTCATTTATAGCCTTTTTATTTTTTATTATTGTTATGTTATTATAAAATAAAAATAAAAGGAACAATAATCCTCATTCATCCATGCATAAACCAAATGTCGTGATGATTTTGGTACGTTTGTCGCTTTTCTCACTGCATCTCTTTCACAAGTGTGATTATGGATTGCATCGTTTGAGGAAATATCGAGGGTATAACCCATAAATATGCATGTTTTTTATTCATAAACTTTTTACATAGAACCAAATATCATTATTTCATCACATTGTTGAAGTGGTTTCTTGATTGAGTTCAGTCCGGACATTGAAATAATTTTATAGATTTTGAGCAGTCAATGTTGTTGAATATAATTGATTTAGAAAACACTAGGATATAATGTAATGAAAAAAATAGCATACTTATTTTAGTATGTATAAATCAATGAATCAGACATCCTTCCCATTTCACTTGAGAGTGATAATGGTTGAGCATCTGGAAAACACACCCTGGATGATCATGATTACTCAAACTAGTTTCTCTCACTTTATAACATAGTTTCATTTTTTGTTTTAAAAATCATTAAACCAAAAAAATATTCATATAATTATATATTTTATAAAACAAATAATTAAAAAACTATTTTAATATTAATGATATATGGATCCTTCAAGGCACAACCTTTGGTTCTTATTATACTAGAAAAATTCTAGTATTTTTTTCCTAATTTGACGAACTCGACAACATGATAAAATTTTGGATCCATTCCTAGGTAATTTTTGATTATGAAAATGTCATTGCAATTGATTCTCTTCCAAAAATGAAAAAAAATGATTATATATCTTATTTCATTGACCTCACCCCTCCTAAATTTCTTCCCTTAATACAAAAACCATCAATATTATAATTAAAATCACTTCTAGGTAATTTAAAATATTCTTATCTTGAGGGTATTGACCGATTACCCATCATTATTAAAAAAACTCTCTCCAAATCAGGAATTAAAACAACTAGAATTTTTGAGAGAGTTTAAACAGGTGATTAAATGGACATTGAATGATATTCTTGGTTTTAACCCCTCAATTTTCATGCACCATATACTTTTAGATGATGTTGATAATCCCATAAGGCAAGGTCAATGCGGGTTGAATCCCACTCTCCATGAAGTGGTAAAATTAGAGGTCAATAATTTATTTGCTACTCAAATCATCTATCCCATATCTAGTAGTAAATGGATCATCATAGTGAAAATTGTGCCTAAAAAACTATAATAATAGTTGTGTCAAATGAATGGAATGAATTGGTTTTGACACGTGTGAAAAATAGTTGGTGAGCCAATATTGAATACTATTGAATTAATCAATCCACATGAAATGACCACTTAACTCTATATTTCTTTGACCAAATGTTTTAAATATTGGTTGGTAAGTCCCTTAATTATTTCCTTGATGGTTATTTAGGTTATTTTAAAATCCAAATATCCCCTAACGATTAAGAAAATAAAACATTTGCCTATCCATACATTCCCCAAATGGATTGAAGGCCTTATTTTTTATTTTATTATGGATAATCCCCCTTTTAAGGGTTGAAGGGGAACCCGTACATGACCCATATTCCCAAGCCACAATGCCCGACTGACCCACAATACATGACCCGAAGGCCCAGAGGCATACCATGCTCAATACATGACTCGTAGTCCAAGCCCACTTGAATGGCCCCTCCCCAACTTTTGCATCATTTATCACCTAGATCCCCACATTTCATTGATGATAGTCTAGAATTTACCCATACAAAGCCACACGGTGCGTGGTACCAATGGCGGCTTCCATACACTCTCATTCTTTCAATACAGTTAGCTTTGATTCTGGTGGTCGCTACTCTTGTTGCTCTAATCCTCTTCTGGGGCCTATTCTGTGTGAACTGGGCTACTCCATGGTCTACGTGACCCGAAGGCCCTATGGCCTGAAGTCCTTTGATGACTCAAAGGCCCTTGAGACCTGTAGGCCCAAACCGGTGGCCCGAAGGCCCAAATAAGGTGAATAGTTCGGGCTGCTACAGTACCGAACAGTAACTGCTATAGTACCAAACAACAACTGCTACAGTGACAGATACATTACTGCTACAGTACTTGGAAATTCTCCTCCACCCGGTTTTGAACCTGGGTCTCTTGGATTCCAAGTAGGATCCCTTACCACTCGGGTACGGGCTCATTGAAAAAAATGTGGGTTTCTGACACTGACTCCCAGCAGGGGGCCCCGACCAAGCCCAAGTGCACTCCAAACTCCCCAGCTAAGAAAATGGTTTTGAATCGCCCTTTCATAATACGCACAGTGTCCGAGTCTAGAACACCTAGGTTATAGATCTTCATTTAATGATTTTTTAGAACACCTAGGTTATTTCCTCTTCTGTTTCATTGAAAAATATATCGTATTAAATTTTATGAAATTCAATTTCATTTTAGAGTGGGGGATAGTTCTTGGGAATTTTATTTCAAATAATGGAATTGAAGTTGATAATTCAATAACTAAAATAATTTCCTCCCTTAAATTTTCAAAATGTATTCAAGAGGTGAAATATTTATAAGTACATGCTATTTTTTACCATAGATTCATTAAATACATTACAAGGATCTCACTTCTCTATTATCTATTATTACAAAAAGGTTCTGAGATTATTTTTTATAAAAATTAATTGGATTCATTTAGTTCAATAAAAAGGAGTTTCACATCACCTCCAATCATCTAATCACCATGGTAAGATCTCCCCTTCAAACTTTTGTGTGATTCCTCTAATTTTATAGATGGTGAAGTTTTATAAAAAAGCGTTGAGTGGTATATTAATGTCATTGCGCATACCTTTCATACCCTTGACCCTAACCAATAAAACTACAAAAAAATTGAAAAATAACTTTTTTCTATTTTTTTTTCTTTATAAAAATCATGTTCATATCTTATTGGGTCCAAACTCATCACGTTTCCTGATCATTCTTCCCTTCAGTTTCTGCTTATGAAACCCAAAGCTAAGACCCACCTCATACGACATATGATCCTCCTTCAAGATTTTTACCTAAGGATTCAAGATGATAGAGGAATGTAAAATGTATTATTTGACCACATTATTCTGGTTTCCCCACAATTGGACCATCATGTTGACTCACCCCTCCCCATTGGAGAATTATTCCCTCATGAGAACCCTTGTGATGTTGTGGAACTTACCCCTTAGTATATAGAAATTTTGAATTTTCTAGAAACATATAGGGTCCACATATATTTTAAAACTTCATAATCTCAAATACCTAATCATGATTCAAGATGGTACATTTGGGATGAACCATACTTGTGGATAATTTGTAGTGATGAGGTTGTCCATCGGTGTGTCCCTGACCATGATTTCACCTTTGTTTTGAGCTTGTTCCACACTTTGGATTATGGAGTCTACTTTGGGTTTTAATGTACATATCAAAAGGTCCTCATATCTATAATTTATTGGAAAACAATGTATGGATATTTCCATTGGTTTTATATGTATTTCACACAATATCAATTCATTTGGAATATCTCCAAGAAGAATGAAATTCCAAAACAACCCATTTTATTTTGTAAGATCTTAGATGGATGGGGCATTGAATTCATTGGGCCTTTTCCAAATTCATCTGGATTTTAGTACATATTATTTTTTAAAGGGTCTCTAAATGTGTGCACAAAAATTATTCTAGGACCAATTAATCTTTAATGGATTTTGACTTCATGAGATCTAATATTTTTAGTAGGTTTTGTATGCCAAGATTCGTCATTAGTGACCAAGGTTCACATTTTTTGTAATTGAAACATGAAAATATTTCTATGTATGTTTGAGGTCATTTATAAATTATCCACTTATTATCAACCCAAAACTAACATACAAGTATAAATTTCATTTTTGGAAGTTATGTGAATCTTGGAAAAAATGGTACAACCCAATAAGAAGTATTGGGGTTTTCACTTGCATGATGCACTTCAGGAATATCACAAAACTTTTAAAAACCTAATTGGAATGTTACCATATAAGGTTATGTTTGGAAAGGATTTTATACTTCATTTGGAGGTATATAATAATAGATATTGTGAATTTAAATAATTTACTAATATTATAAAAAATTCAGGTGAGGATAGGAGGTTGCAGATTCAGGAGTTAAAAGAAACTTGGCATGATGCATATGAGAAATCCCATATATTTAAAGTTAATAAAAAGGATATCCATGATGAGATGATTCATCAATGGAAGTTTCATATTGGTGAGAAGGTCCTCATGTACAATTCCATGACAATTCTCCACCTGGGTAAGCTTCATTCCTAATGGATTAGTCATGATATTGTTACTAATTGTTGACAGTCTCTAAATGAGCATTGGAAAATCCATAAAGGAATAAATACTTGAATATGAGTATTATTTTTTCCACAATGTAATGGAAGAAAAAGGTGGATTAAACACATGGATAAAATTAGAATACCATAGACATGTGATATAAATACCATCAAAAGGTCATAGAAAGGAACCATGCGCAATGCATAAACTACAATAGATCCTATGAAATCCATTTATAAGCCTTTTTCTCTTGTGAAGGTATCCCAGAAACTTGTTGATCATGAGATGGTTTCCAAATGAGTATAATAGAGTACCACGACTTGTAATGCTGCAAATTCATGATAATCCATGTAAAAATCCTTGGAAAATAAGATGAAAATAACCAAAAGGTAGGAGACTCTTGCGGTCATAAATATCAAGTGGAACATCTAGGTGATTTTTGAGACACCACAAGTCCCTGGAGGCATGTTCTCCTTACCACGTGAGAGTCTAAAGGCATGTCACCCTCACCACATGAAGGGATTTGGACTTTTTTAAGTGGTACTATTCTCCCTCTTCAACTCCATAAATAAAATAAAAGTTTTTTTCCATGAAATTATCTAACATCCCCACATGACACTTTGTTGTTCACTTGATGTGTCACCAATGGGGAGAGTGATTATATTCAAAAGAATTCATGAAAACTAATGTGATCCCCAACCCTTTAAATATAATCAACTAAATATAAAGGGAAATTATGTGAGATTCTTTCAGGGGGAAGATACACTGATCTTATGAAAATGGGGTCATATGCCCCCACATGATCACCGATGATCTCAAGAAGCCCCCCTAAACAAGATAACAGGGTCCCGCGAGATCCCTTGGCATGTCAAATTGATCTCATGAATCCCCCATTGGAAAGAAACCCTTGTCACATGAAAGTTCCTAGAAAATACCCCTCAGATCACTCTAAATACTTTCAGTAGGCATCTTGATCTCTCAAAGGCCACAAGACATGTCATTCTAGAATTGAAAAATACCATTTTAATATAATAAAAATTTGGAAATATCCCTTTAATTTTCCATAACTAAATAAATGGGGGTGTTGAATAGATGGTCTTGTGATCGCTAAAAATCATGCGACGTCCCTAGGATGAACTACGACAACACCTCACAAAACGGGTGACACCTAATCCCTCTACTGACTCCATACGAGACTTGTGTGATACAATCCATGAAAAGTAGTGAATAGTTAGGGTGGTGAGGCATATAAATCCCCCACCCCATAATCAAAAAATTGATCCTTAGATCCTCACATCAACACACTTAGAAATCAAAGAGGACTTATCAGAATATCTGATCTCGTGATTGGAAATGTTTTCCATCAGGTGAAGTCTGGAGAACAACCTAAAAGATCGCGTGACATGCATAGTTTCTTCGCGTGATCACTCATAGATAACATAGAGGGCTTATAACATGCTATGTGAAGGACATATTATAAACTGGATCAATCATGTGAGACTTAAGTAAGTTAACACCTAACAAATATAAGGCATATGAAATAAAATTCCAGAACAAAGTCTAAAGAGAAAACATACTTATGCTAATAACTTATACGCTGATCCTCATGTGCTTCGTGTGAACCACCTAGGTCACACAACAACACTAGAAAATACCACCAAGATCAAACAAATCTCCTTTGTTGTACTATCTAGACCATGCGAAGTCCACTTGACATGTCATAAAAAGTCACATGGTGCCCCTTAGGCATAACACTGAAGTCTTGAGAAACCCTCTGGGTTCGCCATCTAGACCTTGAGATGTCCTCAGACGTGTCACCCAAATAATATGTCACTAGTGTACTACAACTGATTCTCATGATTCCACCAAGTCATGTTAACTGGATTTCATGACTTCCTCTATAAAATCCATCCAAGTTAGGAGATGTCCTCTAGAAAATTTAGCCAGGACAATAAAACCCTCCAGACATGTCACATTGACTCTCATGACACCCACCTAGAGTGTAAGATATCCTTCATAACGACACTAGGGAAATTCAACTAGATCATACTATGCCATCCCAACATGTCAGCCAAGATCATGTGATGGACTCCAAGATCACCCAACCATGTCTTGCAATGTCCTTAGGACAATTCATCCATGTTTATGCAGCTACCTTTAGACATGACATCCTTATTGGGTGACATCCTTCAGAAAAGTAAACAATATTATGCGATTATATTTAGATATATTAGGCAAACATACTATGACATGTCAATAAGATAATCAACGAATTTTAGGCTAGCAATCAAAAAGGAAAATATAGACAACTGGGTCAGGTCAAGTTGGAATCCTAGGACATTATAATGTTGTTCAACCTTAGTGTGTAGCCCTAATCAGTAGGTAACCTTATTTTGTAAACCCCGATGAATGAAACTACAAAAAATATGATTATGTATATAACTAGGATATATAGGACACATTTCTAATGTCCTAGATCCACATTAAACATCCTGATATACTTCCTAGCACATAACTACTGCATCTACGTGGAATGAAACTAATGACTTTTTATCCCTTCGTTCTCACACTGAGTATAGATTTCATGAGCTTAGAGAGTTTCAATGGTCAAACAATTTATCTATACTAACTAGGGAAACCTCCATGTGTAAGGCCCGACCAGAGGTATAATATACTATCAACTCAATATTAGGGTGACCTCAGTGTGTAAGACCAATCAGAGACATAATATGATATGATTCCCATATAAGAAAAACCTTCTCATGTAAGACCTAATTAGAGGCACATTATTCTATGACCTCAATATTATGGAAACCACATTGTGTAATCCCCAACTAGAAACATAATATGATATGTCCCCCATATAAGGGTAACCTCAGTGTGTAAGCATCAATCAACTGAACTACATTGAATATGATTCCTACTGTAACTAGGATATATAGGACACCTCATTGAGGTATGATCTCAAATATATGGTTCCTATGTTCCCCCATATATATGTACTCTAAACTTGACATTAAACTGAACAAGTTTAATAAACTATTTGGGATTTGATTTCTGTTATAAGGAATCATACATAGGATGCCTCATAGTGGTTCAATACCATCCATGGCATATTAACCACCTCCATGCATGGAAAAAAATACCAATGTTCCTGGTTATGTGGTTCTAACATATAAGAATTTATGGACCAATGGAAAATGGTTGATGATCCTCAGATACATAAAGACTGAATCTCTAAAAGGATACCCTTCACATAGAAGAGAGTTTAACCCATGATCATTTTGTTAGGGTAACTGGTTCTGTATTGGGATTAGGAAGAGATTCATGAACATATCTTAAATATACAAGAGATTCATGGAGTGAGAAACAATTCCCCCCAAAATGGTGTGAGGATCTTGAACTACCATCATCTCGATTAATGTGGGTTCTTAAGTGCCTTTGGGTCTAAAATCCCAACTGACCATCTACCTTTGGAAAGAAGGTTGATACTCGGTTATGGATGCAAGAACCATTGGGAGTTTTTATGAAAGATTAAAAATTGTGAACCGAACACAAAATATTGTTCAAAACATTAACCCCCATAATATAACCCTCATTAAAAATATATTCACATACTTTATGAATAAAAAATTATGGTGAACCTTACATGAAATCATTCAACTTTGAAATATACTTCACAATATAAAAAGGATAGACTACTTAGTTCCCATCAGATCATTTTTTTCATATCGTATGGGTGTTACTTACATATCCTTTTGAAGAAATAGAAATGGAAAACCTAACATGAATCTCCCAAATAATATAATAATCAACTAATCATGTTTTGATACATTTTTCTTTTCATATTCTATACATGAAAAAATGATGCGCTCAATGTGAATATCTCAAATTACAAAATGATCAGTTAATCATGCATCGATAAATTTTTATTTTCATATTCTATGAAAAAAATGATGAACCTAACATGAATCTCTTAAATAACAGAATGATTGGTTAATAATGTATCAAACCATTTTTTATTTTTATATTCTAAAAAAAATGATGAGCCCAACATGAAACTATCAAACAGTTGGATGATCAGTTTACCATGTGTCAGAAAACTTTGTTTGCATATCCTATACAAAAAGATATGATAAGAATGACCTAAGTCTTACAGGTGATCCTCTATAACTTGGGTTCCCATGAAATATTTCCATCCTCACAATTCCATGGGAGTAGAATTACCGAATTAGGAATAAAAAGACAATTGTGCTAACCATGCATATATGATTGAGCACACATCATGCCTACAAGAGTGAACTGATTGGAGACCATTTTCCCTATTGTCTGCATGAATAAAGATACATATCTCATCAAAAACACACTGATCCATTATAATTTCTTCATCTAGTGATAGTTTTGGAAAATCAGCTATGACTGCAACCCCTACGGGGCACAAAATGACCTCACTAATCTGATAGCTTAAACATAAGATGGAGAACATGATGGTCTGGGAATACCATCAATGTGGGAAAATACGGTCTCTTGAAGCTACACATATGGGTCTCCAAAATCTAAAATTGATGAGTCTATATTTTCTAAGGAAAGATATAGAAAATCCAATGGCCCTTGTTTCACAACCAACTAATTTATAAACTTATCCCCATAGTGAAACAATCACCATCTTTATCATAAGATAAAGGTGGACCAGTGAGTGAACTATGACTCCCTCTCAGTTCAAGAGATGCTGAGAAGGACTCCTATTAACTACCATCACTAGCTCCATCACATAGGTACCTATTAGTCACCTATTGAGGGTACCATCTGACACACTTTCACCTCTAATACCCATGAATGGGAAATAAAGAAGACAAATTAGGCATTTAAGGATCTAGATAACCAATATTGGTATCATATCCACACTTCATCTGCAAAAACCCACTGGTATATTCTGGAAATAGCCAGCAAGTAGGTTCATACCCATTCCCACTCAAAACATGTTTGTTGACATATTCCTAAAGTAGGCATGGGGGATGCACATATCCCTACTCCCGTGCATGAAGTCCATAGGAATACCCAAATGGCACAAATAAAAATTAAGTGGTCACATATCCTCTCATAAATATATGATATCTACCAATACATAGAAGAGATAAAAAATGTACATGCATATATTCCTATATGCACTTGGCTAAAATGCAATTATATCTTAGCATCTGCTGAAGTACACCACCGAAATATTTTGTAACTTATACAAATATAGGGATGTGAACATATTACTATCCCTACAGATAAGGAAACTAAATGATCTGATCATTATGAAAAATTGGTTACTCTGAATCAATCACACATTCTTACTCCCATTTAAGAGGATTATCCGCTTATTCAGGTGAAAAAAGAGGCACTAGAACTTGATCATATTCTCACTCCAACCAGGTTTCACTGAGTTAGAGTGGAATATTACTTGGGAAAGGGGCACATGCCTATAAAAAATATTTAGTGTAATATTCCAACGGACCAGGATTGGGATCATATACCCATTCTTTCCAGGGCACACCAATTAAGAATGGAACATGACTCGGGGCAGTCTCATATTCCATTCAAAAAATACCAGTGACATAATCCAAAGGCCCTGGATAAGGATCATATCCTTGTTCTAGTTGAGGATAAATAAATGAGAGTGGAACAATCCTTAAGATAAGATCATATTTCTTCCAGTGAATCTTCCTGGTATACTATAGTAGATCACAGAAACTAGGCACATATTACCACTTCCAACAATGAAATACTACATTAGCATTCTTCCAAGGCTATATATAAGGAGGCTCATACCCCTTTTCAGATTTCAGAGGTCTATTTACATATTCTAGTAGGGAAAGCACATTCAGACTGGGCTCATATTCACACTCCAATATTGTCTCACTGAGTAAGAGCAAAACATGCATTAGGACATGATCATATTCTTATCAAGAAAGACCAGAAGAATATTCCAAAGTCTATGGATTGGAATTGTATCCCCATTTCGATCAAGGATCACCAAGTGAGAGTAGTACATACCTCAGGGAATTCTCATAATCCTGCTAATAATGAAGAAGATCATTAAAATACTCAACTATCTTCTCAGTAGTGGGATCATACTCCCGCAACACGATTTGGTAATCAATAGGTTATGAATACCATTATACATCAGGCTCATATCCCTGAACAATTCCAAAAGTAAGGTCAATATATTCCTTCCATGTTGTATAATAAGGATCATATCCCTAATATGCTCAATTCTAGTTTCCTTGAGGTTGTTGGAGACCCATTATTAACACCCCAAGGGTCTGTCAACTCTTAAACTAAATCATAGGTGATCATTACTATGAGAGTCCTCCTCATGGTAGTGTGGAGATTGATCACATGAACTCTACTCATTACATTTTTCACTATCAACCTTCACATAGTAATATCTCTATTGGAAATCGAAATAATCCCCTTTCCCAGAAATCTCTATACAGAGAGGCATTCAAAACTCAGAAGACTTTATATCAAGAGGTCCTCAACTATCATGGTCAACTATATATATTTCCCCATCAACTACCACCGACACTGCACTCCAATCAGTAGGTGACCCATAAAAGAACCATCTATGTTATGATTGGATAGATTATTGTAATCCTGGTGAATAGAAAGAATACATCAAAATATAGAGAGAGTTAACCGAAAAAACATCTCCACCATGTTCTGGACTCTTTCTACTTTTGATTATAATATCCTAGATGAACAAAAAAAGGAGTGCATGCCTTATCTACCACAAAATATGTGGGATACTCATCAGAGATTAAAAGTTATACACCTCCCTTATCTAGGATATGAATTTCACCTTTAAAACATCTAGATACTAATTTTCTACCTAAAACTGGCTTCTATCTCTATGTTCTGGGATCCAAAACTAGAAAAGCATTGTGCAAATATACAACATTATTTTCTCCATTGCCTCACAACTCTTCGGTAGATGATCTTCAAAGACACATCATGTATTTGTATTCAAGGAAGGGAAAAATTTGGAACACTACACTTTACTGCACCCTAGGAATATAATATCCCCTTATATACAATGTCATATAATTTCATAGCCTCCAATGAAATTAGGGTACTGAGTAACGCTCGGCCCACTTGGTTACTAAAACAAAATTCCACTATTTTAAAGGTTCCAATACATCATGAATGGAGGGATATGATAGCCACCATATCTTTTAAATACCACCCTTGAAGAAGTGGGAACGCATTTAAGACATAAAATTTGAAGTTGCGACGATTAAGGAACTTCCCACGAATAATGATTCCCATTATGGGCTGTCATTTCACCTATCTCCCACATGAGCATAGCTACACCATATCAAATGAGCTATAGTAGCTTCTTCCATAGCAGTCTTCATGGAGCAAACACAACCCATTATGTTTGGGGGATATCTACCACTACCTGCACCTCTTAGATCATAAATTCTCAAGAGGATTCATGTCATATATACAATAGCTAAAAACATACCCCATCCCACTAGGCTGGGGGAATTTATAAATCAATCTATTTCAATAGGTTTATCATCCCCTAAGATGGTCCTGATGAAATAAATGGTGGTTTTAGTTCAACCCCGTACCTATGGGATGGGGGAATTTATATCCGATTTCTTGTCATCAGAATCATTAAATCCTTGACTGAAAGAGTAATATCCTCAACCAAAGGATCAATAAATTCCATGTGTGGCCCTGAATAATCCCCAACCCATAGGGTTGGGGAAATTTTCATCATCCTAATCATCACCAAAGAGGGAATCAATATTCTCTAGGTTGGGACATAAATATCAACAATTTGAATTCCATGTGTTCATCGCACCACAAGGAAAGCCTCTGATATTCAGGGACCCTTTGGAAATCATGTACAGAAATTCACTCAAGGTCACACTACTCACAGGTTGAGATGGGAAGAGTGTACAATGAAGGAAATCAAACCCGTTGGGGTCGCAATCCAAAATGGCCCAATATGGGAAAGGGTTTAATAAATTACCCTAATGGAAGAAGTGAAGAATCATCCTATTTCATCGAGAGTAATGGGATAACTAACATTACTTGATACACCTATGCGAGCTTCTCCACCATCGCTCCAACATATAATGTTGATCAATACGCAGATATAGAGGGACAGAATGAAGAAAATATACCCTTAGAGGAGGGTGATCTAGATGCACCAACTGAGGCTACACACACCTAGAACCAAAGGCTACTCCAAATATTGGTCCTTCGAATATCGAGTTACAACCTATACAACAAAACACTACCAAAGATAAATGCAAAGGTGTGGACACATACCAATGACCACCCTGATGAGTTGAGGTTCCTTCCATTTTGGAACAGTTGTTACCATATGAAAATGAGATAAAAAATCTCAGACTACTCAAATAGGAGATACACATGGGAAATATTCTCACAAGGTATTGTCTTTAGGCTGGGGTGAATATTCCTCCTCTCATACATCAAAAAAAGATGATCAACCCATAAGAGTGGCATTTGAGCTTCATACTAGATTCACATATAGGAATCCAATGAATATCAATGTGGAAGTTGAAAATGATCATTAATTTCCTCCATTGTGATGACAACCCCTCCCTTTATAGATAAATCATTTAGTATTTTCACAAATTAAAAATAAATGGGAGATATATAAGGGGCCACCACATAGAGCCCCACCTGCTCCCCATAGACAAGAGATGGATTAGATAGAAGTACCTCCAGAACTTCTCAACATCATCAAGTCATTGGCCATTCAAATGGAATCCATTAAAGGGAAACACACACCTGTGCAGCCTAAGAATAATCCTTATCATGAGTGAGTGGATGAAGATTTTCCTCCACCAAATTTCATAAATCTGACCTTCTCCCCATTTGATGTCATGGGAAACCCCAAACAACATCTAAGTCTATTCATATTACAATTTTATAAGATGATGGGCCATCAATATCAACAAGAGGAGACCAAGATGAGGTGTTTTGTGTAGACATTGATAGGGCCAACCTTTATTTGATACAATAGTCTTCCAACATGATATGTTTTAGTATGGTAAGACCATCATCATCAATTCCTTTACCAGTTCCTCTCCACCTTGAGAAAATGAAAATCTCCAACCTAAAAAACTATAATAAACACAAAAATGAGAGTGTTTATGACTTCATAGAAATATGGAAATGTTTAACCTATTCACTCAGTATCCCTCTCTCATAGGATCAAATGTTGGAACTCTAAGATGAAAATATCTAGGATGAGTTAGAGATGCATCTGATCCCAATAATGTATCTAGGTGAGTTTTAGGAGTTCATATAAATGGCATAACAATTGAAGACTCCATTCAGAAAAACCAATCCAAATCTCAATGTGTTCCCTAAACACGAGAAAAAAGGCTCAGTATGGAAGAAGCCACTACTATTATCCTAAAACTAGAAACAATACCCATTAAAGTACTTAGGAAGGTTCCAAATAACCAAACACCTCATATAGAGTGGAAAAACCAAAAAAATCAGCCTCGAATAGAAGAAAAAAGAAATCAGGGTCTCCCAATAATTGAGGAATGAATAAATAAATCACAATCCTAAAATGTTCTAGTCCCTAATTATTTCCTGATATCCATGGACAATAACCTGTTCAAGATTCCAAAACCCAAAAATCCCAATGAAGTCAACCTTACTAGTCTTCCTAACTACTTCTCTTTCCATAGAGTGCTGGGTCACAACATCCAGAACTACTTCAACTTCAAAGACATCCTCCCAAGAATGGTCTCATATGGACTGATGATGCTTGATATCTACTTAGAGTAGGTGGATTGCATGACTGTTTCCCATTAAGAAGAAGAAGGCGATTCAAAAAATTTCTGGCCAGGCATGGGAGGAAGTTCAATAATTGGATTATTAAAAAAATAGTTGATTGAGCTCATACCACCCTCATATCAAAGATTCGTAGACCCAAAATAGTTTCTCTACCTATTAAGGTTAAATTTGATATATCTATTAAGGGTAGACAGGACCATCAGACGTAGGAATATATAGAAGAGGATGAGTCATTTTATTCTCTAATTCTAGAAGATTTATTCCTTAAAACATCCAAATCATGGTCACTGCCCCACCAAATGGAACCCTCATCTAAAAAAGATATTATATTTGGTTTTATCAAAGTAATAAAATTCGTAAAACCTTTATTTGATGATGAATATGCCTCAAAATATGATTTCCCCCCACCCAACTGGGGAATAGGATGTCGCATGCGTTGGAACCGAGGATACAAAAGATGGTGTGGGTGTGGTCAGACAAAATATTTTGGTTACATATCCGAATATGACATATATACATCCAGGACTCGTGAAAAAGAAATCCAGTAGGTCAACAGAAATATAGACGTGTCTTATAACCCTCTAATGGTCATATGAACTTAGTTATCTTTTATGACTTCCTAATGGGGTAAGATCACCTAATCAACCCAAATAATGGGTAATGTTGCCATGACCTATGCCACTAGTAGAAGAAGCTCCCTCAACCTCTGCAGAAGCTCCAAGACCATCCACCTTATACACCTCAGTTCCTAATACACATACTAAGGAGAAACTCCACATCAGGAAGCATCAACATTTGACCCAAATGTACAACATTATGAAATAGCTGGTGATTGTCCCATCCATGATCTCAAGCTTTCATGTGCTCTATCTTTCAAAATAACTCAGGGATGAACTTGTTTAACCCCTCTAGATCCCATAGGAATTTGAGATAGAAGTTTCTATAGTCATGTTACATTGAGTTGAGACTATGACATTAGAATGAAATTTCACCATCTTGTTCATAGAATAGGTTCAGTAAGAGGTTATCAAGGGAAACATCAGGCCTTGATATGTTTCGGGAAGACTCAATAATGTCGATGTCTGAAGGGATTTGGTTGAAAATGGTTATGGGATAAACCTCATCCTTGTTGAAACCCTATGATGTTTGGAATATAGAGAAGGAGATTTTTCTTATAAAAAGATAGTCATTCAAGGGAATGATAAGTGTGAGTAAAGGCATCTTAGGAAGATAAATATCAAAATTCAATTTGGGGATCTCACATCTAACACTAATTTTATGGTTATCTAGAAATACAACGCATTAAATGTCCTTCTTAGAAGGTCATGTCTCAACACCCATGTGGTGGTACCATCAACATTCCATCAGTGTATGAAATAACCCATTCATGGATAGTTCGACATAAAACATAGTGATAGTGACCACTTCAAGACTTGAAAATCCACATATGCTAAAGAAAGATTGAATAAAAGCGAAGACAAACAACCAATGGGGGATGATGATATATAATTTTCTACCCCCAATGCTTTGGGAACCCCCTGAAAGAACCTAGATTATGCTCGATAACAACTATGTGCTCCCTATAAATAAATTTGAGGAAATAGAACTGATCCTAGACATCAAATCTACTCCTGTCCCTAGTGAAAATGTAAAAGAAAATCAGCTCCTGAATTATTCTCCAACAACTCATGTAGAAGTGGATGATAATGTCCCCTATCATTGAATCTCTCACCCCAATATTGATAGATAAGCCCCTATATTTCCACCTTCATCTGAAAATTATTCCATAGACTCATAGGTGGAAGAAGATAAGAATTCCCTTAGGAACGCCCCACCTATATTCAAGGAAGGCATATCCACCACCATCAATGAGCCCGAGAAGATAAATATGGGAAAATAAGAATAAACATGACCTACGTTAATTAGTTACCCCATGCCTCTCGAAGATAAATAGATATAATTTGAGTTCCTAAAGGTAACCCTGATATGTGTTCTCTTGAAAATATATCTAAATGATTATACTAAATCTAGATGTGGATACACACCATATCAACTTTCCCAATGAGCGTAGAGGATTAAATAAGGAATCTAGGAGGATAAAACCCTCTCATGATACCAATATAGAGGTGGAAGTTCGCAAATTTTTCAAGGCCAAATTATTATTAGAAGTGAACTACCCATGATGGCTTGCGAACATCATTCCTGTAAAGAAGAAATAATTGGCATATTAGGGTCTGCATTTATTTCAGAGACCATAATTGATATTTCCTAAATGATGATTTCTTATTTCCAACCACATAAATCATGATCGATGAAACTTCAGGCTTACAAGAACTTTCCTTCATGAATAGGTATTCAAGGTACAATCATATAAATATGTCCCCTAAAGATGAGGAAGCTATTGCCTTCAACTCACCACATGGGATCTTTTTCTATAAGGTCATTCCCTTTGTCTTAAAGAAAACTGGTGCTATAGATCAATCTTCCTTGCATCATATATTTAAGGACTTCCTTGTAATAATATATGAATGTTATGTAGATGACATGGTGGTCAAATCCTGACAGTAGTGTTATCACATCCTAGATCTTCAAATAGTATTCAACAAGCTGCAACATTATAGTCTGAAGATGAATTTGCTGAAATAAAACTTTGGGGTAACAACAGGGATGTTACTTGTATTTTTTATATGATATTGTTGCATCGAGGTTGACCCAGATAATACTAGTGATATTATAGAAATATCACCCCCATGAATCTTAAAGAACGAATGGGACTCCAAGGGAACCTCACCTACATTAAGTGCAATATCTATGTTTAAAAAAAATTAAAATGAATGAAACTATGTTTTATCTAAATATTTATAACTATAATTTAAACATAACTTTACTACTTCTATGTTTTGAATTTCAAAAAATGGGCATCTATAATTGTGCTCAGTATGTTATTTGGAGTCTAATGAAACCAACTTGTTTTTTTTTTGTGAATAGTAACACACCCTTATGAATAGTAATATAAATAGTAATATGACCCTAATGAATAGTAAATTTTATTTTTATCTTATTTTATTAAGGATTGAAGATAATGACATTTTTTTAATTTTTCAATGTGATATAAAAGTAGTTATAGTTTTAAAATTGTTAATTTTTGAATTAAGTATGGTTTTATTTAAAAATTAAATTAAAGATATTTTGAAAATTATTTTCAAAAAAGGAATTCATTTTTGAATTCTACATGTCGAAAAATTGTATGGTTGAATTTTTTGTATTTTTTTGAAATTCTTGAATTTTTGATGAACAATGAAATACAGTAAAATACCGTATATTGAAATTATTAGTAAAATACACTATTTATGACACCAAAAGTTATGTAATAACACTTGGTTCTAAATGACATTCCATTATTAGTATTTGCGGTCACATGAATTTTGACTACTCATAGTCTTGAGCTAAAATATTAGAATAATGATTAAAATAATGTTAAATACCTCCTCTCCACCACTATTAATACCACCCTCATTCTCCTCTTCCTACCATGCATATCAAGCCTTGATCCATACCTAAGTTATATCCAATACTTCTCCCAAGGCTCTTCCCCACGTCCTAGATCTTCTTGTCTCACCAAAAGGCCAAATCCAAAGGCCTTAAGAAGGATCTCAAGGGGAGGAGATCAAGAGGTAAACATCCTATTTTATTTTCTTTCCATAATCATGTATATTCTGGATTTTTTCATGTTCATGTAATATTAATCATCAATATTCTCCTCCTCTCCCACTTATTCAATGAATTAAATACAATGTATGTGATGTGTTGAATTACCGACATCATGGACGATGTGATTTCAATCTATTTTAATTACTTGAAGGCTGGTCATGAAACCATTATTATGGTTTAATCAGGTTATAATATATGTATTGTGTCTCATCCCTAGTTCTGGAATTCTTTTGTACACATGGTTTTAATTTATAATATAAAATGACGTCGTTATTGTCAAAGAACCACTAAAATGATCTAAAAGAACATCATTAATGTTTTAACTTATGAATCATCCTAATGTAAGAATTAAAAATGATAAATGGTATAATTTATGGTTCTATAAATATTTAAATACTAATCCATTCCAATTTTGGATGTTCACTTCCAATTGACAAGAACAACCATCATGAACCAATCATGGAAATCATGTAAAAAACTAACCCAAAAACAGTGCAAGGAACAAAATACTAACAATTAAAGGGTGAAGTGATGAAATGAAATGATCATATAAGTTATTATAAAGATGTATATGTTTCTTCAAGATATTAATAACACTTTTTTAACCATTATACATGAGGGTTAAACAAGTTTAAAGTAATACAAGCCCGATGTAAGGGAATTCTTAACATGATTTCCATTCTTTGGGTTAACATTCTACTTCATTATTTATGTGGTATTAAAATTTTTTGTGCGATGGGTTTGGTATAAAATATGTTTAATTATGTGTATTTATAGTTTTATACATATTACATCCACTCTATTACTTCTCACATCAATTATATGATTTATGTAAGGGGATTTTCTTTTAAAATCCTCTTTTAAAATTCTATTTTACGAAATTTCAAAGGAAATATTTTTATTGAATTATTAATGTTTTATGATTGTGTTATAGTTCTTGTGAATTGTTTATGATGAAGGGTGGGACCTATATTTCCCCCTAATTAATTGGGTGTTTGTAAGTTATAGGTTGTCTGTATGGTTACTCCAAGTGTAACTGTGATGGTTACACTAATTGTAAGGTAGCCATGAGGGTTACAAATTATAAGGTATCCAAGAGGGTTACAAGATTATATAAGTAATGCCCTAAGATACCATTATGGTTATATTTATGTAATTATGTTTTGTGTGGACCTTGTGGAAATTTCATGTTTCACAAAGAATTTTTACATGGGTGACAAGTATGTCTTTTGAAAATGATTTCACACATTACAAGTATTCAGGGACTAATGTGTTCTTTCCATATTTTTATATCCCTTAATGAGATTTTTGTTCTCATCCCATGTTTTTAAATGATTTTCATAGGTTAAAAATATTTTTAAGAAAAATAAGGAATCCAAGTTAAATGTTTGAAGATTTTTCAAAGAAATAATGTTATAAGCTTTAATGTTTTATATTTTGAAATAATGGAAACTGTTTTTAGTAGTATCATCTTGAATGAAGGTGGTATGTTATGTATGAAAGGTATCCTAATTATCTAAAACTCTAAACCCTAAAATATCATCAATGTGTATTAATTTATATTCTTGAATAAAGTTTAAGATTAAGTAATGTTTTAAGACTGAGTTCTTATATTCAATGTTTTAGAGTCAACATGTCTGAACAAATCTCCCCCCTTCACCAGGATAAATTAGAAGATAATTCCTATCAATGGGGTGATGACTAACAACAACCCTTTGATAATCTCAAGTAGTATCTACTACACGCACCGGTCCCGATGTTTCCAGTGGAAGTGAGAATAGTCATCATATATGTGGCCACCAAGGAATGCTTACTTGGAACCCTCATTGAATAGAAGAAGGATGCGAGGAGTGAGAATAGTCTCTACCACCTCAGCTAGATAATTACAAGTACTGAGACATAATTCTTAGATATCTAGAAGATCTTCCTTGAACTGATTTTTTTCATTTAAAAATACAAGGCATTACTTGTAGCACTACAAAATCCACCTATTCTCTTATATTGATGTTATCAAGTACATACTTAGATTTACCATGATAACTGGGTGATTATCCTAGTGCACAATCATTCTATAGAAACAAGAAATTCATTTCATATCATAGAAGTTAATGAAAGGATAATCCCTGAATGAATTCCTCACAACACATCCTACTCTATAAAGTAAACCAGTGGACACTGAGCTTCTAGATGAGGAGGTTTTGTATGCCATTCACACTCCACAAAGATGGGATATATACATCGTTGATTCCTCCCGATGTCCTATCAAAAAAATAATGGAAAATAAAAAAATTCAATTGGGTTAGCCTAGGGATTGTATTTGTCTCTCCAAACAAATCGGTCTTAACTTACTCTTTCTCAGTATCCAAAGGCTGCACAAACAATGAGGCAGAATACTAAGACCTCATCATTGTCTTGGAATTATCCCTACAACTATAAATATACTACCATAATATAGAAGGGTAATCATATCTAGTTATAAATTAGACCAATGGTGACTATTCCATAAAAAAAGAGGAACTGGACCCTCTCACTGGATACATCAAGGGAATAATGGAATAGTTCCATTTTGATCCCACATTGCATCATGTTCCCCAATCACTGAATGTTCATGCTGACGCATTGGCTAATATATCCATGGTATTAGCTGACCCTAATCTGGGGGAAGAAATATACTATATCAGGCACTAAGGAAAGGTCTCATTGACTATCATTTGTGATATGGAAGAAATAAATATTTTCAAAACCTTCCTAGAGCATGATGAAGTAATATAGACCCCATGGATGGATAAAGCCCATAATTAGTTATCTCCAAAATGGGACTTTCTCGACAAACTGAGCCAAAAGGGAATAAATTCGACATCGAGCAGTGAACTTTACCCTATGGGATAGTCCAAATGATCAGAAAGCCCTCTGCAATAATGGATTAGATGGAATTATCCTCAGATTCATAGTATAAAGATAGATTCTCACTATCATGGAATAAGTTTATCCATGCTCCTACAATGCTCATCAATTTGGGACAAGGATTTCCCACCATATCAGGTGGTTGGATTACTATTGAAAACCATGATATAGGACTATACAGAATTGAGCATGAAAGGTTATAAATTCAAGATCCATGAAATCTTCATCCATCAAACATTGGAATTGATGCATATAACTAAATATTCCTATTTGTTTTCCGTGTGGGGAATTAATCTCATGGGGACATATCCTCCTTCCACACCAATAAATTTCAAGTACATCCTTACTTCTACTGACATCTTCTCCTATTGAGCTGAGGGAATACACCTCAGGGAAGTCGGGATGAAGAATATCATCAACTTCATAAAGTCCCATATCATCACTAGGTTCAGAGTCCCTCACACAATATTGACAAACAACGACATCAACTTCTGTTCTATGGAGTTGAAGAAATCATACTTAGAGTACAAAATCCAGTCCAATCACTCATCCCAATATGCTATATCAAAAAGTGGCCTTTAATAAGACTCTGTAGAATATACTTAAGAATATGGTGAATAAGGACAATAATTCATGGCTGGACAAGATTCTCCATGCTTTATGGTCCTACTGTACCACTACATGTACTACTACACAAGTAACACCATATTTATTGGTTTAAAAGACCGAGGTAGTGTTTCCCATGAAATTATAGTTTCCTTCACTTCAAATAGGCATTTGAAGATGACTCTCAGATGATAAGAAATTTAAAAAGTGACTGGATGAGCTGGAATGACTCGATGAGAATCAGTGTTGTCTCGTAGAACCCCAATGATAATAGGAAAGAAACCTCCAAAGCCAGAACAATAATGGTAAGGGACTTATATCATAGATAAGGTCTATCACGATGGAGAATATTAATTGGACACAATTTATGGGGATCATGTCACACCTCCCACAAAAATTGAGGCTTCTTAATAAAAAATTTCATAATAGTTATCAACCACATCTTGTCCTGGAAAAAAGATGTTAAACTATAAATCATCTTAGGTCCTGGAAGTAAGATGTTAAACTATAAATCATGTTATATCCTAGCCACATGATGTTAAACTAGGCAGTTACGCCCGGACAACATTACATTAAACTCTACAGAGTGTTTCTTTTCCACATGATCATAAACTGTATGAAGGATTTCCTCATCGCATGATGTTAAACTACATGGGAATCACTATATCAGTAAAAATACATCACACATGAGCTAGATATATGTGAATGGAATATGAAATTCCCTTGTCCTTGTGTGTAAGTCAGATCTACATATGGAATCTATTCATCCAAGAATTACATATGGATTTATTTGTTCCATCAATGGATATGTGGAAATGCCCAAACCCTTAGTCTTGGGCCTAACCTTAATGTTAATTATCTTCCAAATCATGTGACCATCGTCCTTACCACATGAAATTAAACTTCATAAAATATTCCTTGATCGTACAATGAAAAAAATGCATGGATCTTCAATTCCCTTCCTTATTCATGATTGGTGACCCTTATGCTTAATGCACGATGTTAAACCACATGAAATATGTTATTGGTGCTTAACATAAAACTATACGAACCATCAATATTCCTCATCTTTAATGTCGATTCACCCATGTCCTTACAACAATATAATAAACTTCATGGATAATGTCTTTATTTAACAACATTAAACTGCACGAGCTTCAAGAACTATATACATATTGATTCTCATTTTTGATGAGATCTATAGGGATGCCTCAATCCTATATCTTGGTCCATCCACTACATGATAAAAAAATCCCTCAGTCCTCTCCTTAATCACCTCTACATGATGTGAAAAATTCTTTCCATTCATTAAATCCCACACTGAGAATATATCATGTGAGCTTAGGAATTTTGGTAAGGGCTTCCCCGAACAAATAAGGTATATACATCATGATAGGGTTATCATAGTCCTAGATGCAAGACCTTAAAAGGCATACCATGAGTGCTCACTACATGACCTTAGAATTCATGGTTGATATCTTCTTCATGACTTAAAGATTCACATTCCCATGGACCTCAACTGAGTAGGACACCAACATTGGTGTGGGTCTCCCACCACACCTCCAGTCAAAAATTACATATAGATTGATTCCTATCATCAAAGGATATGTAGTGATGCCCAGATATCAAATATTGAGTCCAACTACAATAATCAAATGAAATAATGACCCCCCCTCTACGTATGTTCCAAACATATATAGAGTGTTTCCTATTTAAGAACTATGTGTGACATGATTCTTATACTCATAGGATACATAATGATTCCTATATATCCAACCCCAAGTTTAGTCACAATAAATAAACATAAAATGCCCACTCGCTGTATATGGTTTAGACCTTTGTAGGGAGCCTTTCAACCAAGAAATATGGGTGTCTTGATTCTTATCATCATAGGATACGTAGTAACACCCATTACTCCATTAATATTACATTTTCATGTCGGGGATCCCACATCCTTACCCTATGATGTTAAAATTAATGTCTTCTAAAGAACTATGGGTGGCTTGATTCCTTCCATCATGAGATATGTAGTGACACCAAGATCTCCAATCCTAGGTCAATCTACAACAAGAGAGATAAAAAATTCACACCAAACTTCATAATGGATAATTTATACAAGCTAATTTCACCTACGTATGAGTCAAAACTGTGTATATCTTACTTGTGCATGTAATATATCTTGCAAAATTTTTCATCTTGGTTCCTACATAATTACGGCATGATGATAGGAAAAAAGAAGCAACTAATCCCTTACTGTGTGACCTTAAATTGTAAGAAAAAATTCCTTATCACACGAAATTAAAAATTCATGAAAAATACCTCCATAGTACATAAACTTTAATGGTGAATATCATCACCCATCACCATTCCTTATAAAAGGGCCAAAAGATCTTTACCCCTGTCATCTATTGTATAGGGTGATTCCATTATCTTTTAATAACCTCAATTCATAAAAAACTTCATGTATTGAGCACCTTAGTTTTTCAAAAACCTTTCATGGCCCTTGGAGAGGAAAATAGATCTCTCTACTTGACCATGATATCGATGCATAAGGGATTAAACATACAAACTAGAGACATATTGGCTCTGTAATATAGGATTTATGATACTTGTGAGCCTAATGTCACCATGGTGGAAGTAAGAACCTGGGGGTATTATGGTCTATAAACAACATAATTTTCCCATATCATTACCCATGAACTGAGAACCTTGGTCCCTGATT
Organism: Viscum album; assembly: GCA_963277665.1. Lineage (NCBI taxonomy): Eukaryota > Viridiplantae > Streptophyta > Magnoliopsida > Santalales > Viscaceae > Viscum > Viscum album. The sequence continues at coordinate 1,424,857,923 of OY728161.1, forward strand.
TACAACATTTTCATCTTCTTCTCAGAAAGATGACTAGAGTACTCTTGGACCTGGGTATCCTAATTAGACTCTTATGTAACATTTCCCTCATATTAGGTCCATGTGAATCATGAACATAATATTCCTTTAATTAGGTCGAAATATATAGAATCTTAAAAGCTCTCTTTTGATGGACCAAAAGGTAAGACCTTAAACTACTAGTGAAAGAGACACATAACTTGTTAGGTAGAAAACCCAAAAAATGTGGATGAGGAAAAAGTAAAGTCTTCACTCACTAAAAAATTCATCTCTAAAGTTTTGGAAAAAATTAGGGTATAAATAAATGAGACATTAAAATATTAGGGCCTACTTTATAGCCCTTGAAAAAGACAAGCTATGCTCATTGGATCCCCTAGTCCAGAAGAATGTTAGAGTAATGGTTTTAAAATCTCCTTGTTGTGAGAATATCTTCTCTAGGTGGTGATAAAACCGTTAGGGTGATCAAACCCTTCTTAAATATTACACTATCCACATTTCACACTTCATGGTTTGACTGCCTTAGATAACAAAAACCTTCTATGAACCATGTAATGTAAAATAGATCTCTCTATTTGAACATGATATTTATGTATAAGGGATTATACCTTCCAACAAAATACAACATGGATATGTAAGAATGGATTTTTGATCCTTGTGATCCCGATGTCATCATGGTGGAGCTCAGAACCTAAGGGTGTTTTGGGCTCTCCTATGTATGATTTTCCCTTGTCATCCTTATGACCCAGGCACTTTGACCAATGATTTAATATCCCCATAACCAAACTATTCAAATGGGTTTGACACCTTCAAAATTATATCACTATGTTTTGTACCCTTTCTTAAGGTAGGGATGTGACACTCCATTTTTGAACTTTTTTATGGACCACACCTCACGATTTATACCATAGGGATTAGGTTCTGAGATTCACATTTAAGAGATAAATTTTCCTAGGGTTCTAGAAATTTTTCTAGATAACTTCTCCTCCATACCCAACGTCATCGTCTAGATGCTTGAGTCTTTATAAATCTTTCATATTCCTCGGATAAGGGTGAGGGAACCACTATTTGACTATGCTTTCCATGCGTAAGGAATCATACCTACTAACTAGAAGCATCTCTTTCTTGAAGAAAAGGAACCCAAATCCTTGTGTTACTTGGTAAAACCATGGAATAACCCAACATCTCTTGGTATTTTGGGTCATTCTTGACATTTTTTCCTCATTCCACACTCACCAACCCAAACTTCTGGGTTATTATTTACATCAACACATATTAAAACTATCTAGGTGGGCCTAGATTCCCCAGAATTTTGACATCAATCAATATTACCCCCGTAAATATTACATTACCCCTTGTAAAAGAGCATATACAACTCTATTTTAAAATTATACTGACAAATAAAGGGTTTAGACCAACTAATCATTGTTTTATCCCCTTTACAGGAAAGGGAATCCAATCCTCGTGACCCCTAACAACACCATGGCATAACTCAAAACCTTAGGGTGCCTTGGGTAATCCCTAGAACGCCTACCCCATATTCAATATTTATCAATCATGTATAGGTTACAACACTATAAAATGAACATTATTTGAATTTTCAAGATAAAAGAACCTAAAATATAGTAATATAAGTTCTGAGATAAAAGACCTAAAACTAAATTAATAGAAGACCTAAACTAAAATAAATTAAACTATAGCGATAGATGGTCAGAGATAAAAAAACATTAAACTACAAAAATAGAAGTTCTGAGCTAAAATACCATAAACTATAAAGATAGAAGGTCTGAGCTAAAAGTACCTAAAATAAAGTGACAAAAGGTCCGAGCTAAAATACCCTAAACTAAAACGATATAAGGTCCGATATAAAAGACCCCAAAATATAGAAATAGGATTTCCAAGCTAAAAGACCTTAAATTATAGTGATAAAAGGTCTAATCTAAAAGACCCAAAACTATATTGATAGAAGGTAAGAGTTAAATGAACCTAAACTACTATAATAAAATGTCCGAGCTAACCTTCCCTAAACTCAAGTGAAATAAAAATTTAGTCTACAATAATTGAAAAGAAAAAAATCTTGTTAGGCCCACCATATGACCTTAAAAAAAATAATGCTATACTCTCTAAGTCTATAAAATTCAGAAAAATATTGAGCACTCCCCCTTTAGGACATATATTCTACCCAGATTATCCTTTTGTGAATCATGTAATATCAAGATAGCTGAAGCAAAAATTTCTATGAAAAATCTCACGTCAGTGGGAATTTATGAGTATTTACAAAAAAGATCCTATTATGGGTTATAAAATTCAAATACAGGAATTCCCATTTAATTGATATTATGAAAATGATGGGTATCATTGTTGATTCATATAACATCATATCAATGAAATATCACGCACATTATTAATTAAATAAAACTAGACAACAACTTACAAAGTTCAATAGATCTATTCAATGATTCCATGAAAGGAGGAAAAATATCTAAAATTCAGAGCCTATCTAAAGATACAATCAAGAAAACGTACAGATCAATAAAAAAACTACAATAAAATTCAATTAGAGGAGATTTCTAAGTCAGTAAGAGTCTGGAGAGAAGTTTCAATGGAGTACTGAAGTGCCGACCACCCCACCTCTTCTACTTCTGCTTGAGGACGAAGGGCCACAACAAGAGTTGAAAGACACTCAACTCTCTTTTGAGTGGTTTCCAAAGGGGATGAAAATGTTGAATGATAAAACCTTGAGTAAGATATAATCACCTTATATATCTATATCTGTGTGGTCAAAATATCCTTTTGGACCTACTGTTCAGATATAAACTAATGGATTTTCTTTAGAGCCTCCAAAGTTTCTTGCATCTGTTTGGCTAGGGGGTCCAATATTTGAGATCAAAAAATAACCTCTCACTGGTAGCCAACTATTTTGACATCCGGATGATTTGTTTCATGATTTCATATAATGTTTGGGGTCAAATAAACCAGACCCCAAATCATAAAATATATGACAAAGATGATCTTTCATATCAAAAAATGATTCTAAGGGAGTTTCAGGTACCAAAAAGGGAAGCTGACACCAAATCAACCTATTCTTTGTATGAACCTCATCTATGACTTCTAGAGTTGGTATGTTAGAAGAGGAAATGATTGGATAATCTAATAAGGAAGCATGAGAGGTATCCTCAAATATTATTCCCCCAACAAGAACATTATATATTGCGTGTGCTGAAGGGACAAATTCCTAGGTAGATTTTTCTTTCCAATGGGAAAGTCGTCACTAGAATGCGAGTGTTTCCTTGAAGTCTCACCCAGGTATCAAATGAACTCCATTATCACTACAGACGGAGGGGTTGGTGAGGAAATGGTCTGTCCACATGGTGTACGAGTTAGTTAATCCCACCACTGAGGTAGGATTCTACCCAAGATTGGGCATAATACTAAGCAAGAAAGGAAAGAGTATTAGTAGGTGGATGAATGATCTGATTATTGGTATCTTAAAGTGGTAATATTAGCCAGAACTACTGGGTGATATTGGGGTGTAACTCTCCCCACACACCAACCAAAGAGAGAAGTGAAACCCTTTGAACATAGTCAAACTATATAGAAATCCTATAATGTGTATATGGATCTCACATGATCAGGTCATCCATCCGAACTGCAAGAACCCTACTCCAAATGAAGATCTTCTATGACCTCTCATCAAGAGATCCTTCACAATTATCAATGATTGGCCAATTTGGTGTAGGATAAGGCATTAAATCTAAGATATCAGGTTAGCTTAACACATTGGTAACCTCTTTTGGACCTAATAACATGGTCTTAAACCCCGATATGTTCAACATACTGGGATTAATTAAGGAACTAGGTATCCTAATGAAATTGTAGTATCTGTAGCAATGAAAATTACCACATATCCAAATAAATAGAAACTACAAAGGATTAAAGATTATATAGGGTATATTTTCATGTTGAATGTGACCTAGGAGGTAGTAAAGGCATGCAAGAGTCTATACCAATAGATTGAGGCATCTTCCCTCTGATAGTTGTGCATCCATCACCATCGTACTAACCCAGATTCCTAAGTACACTTCCCCAACTGGGAAAATCCACATATTCAAGAAACTATCCATGAATCTCTCCAACCTAAGTCTTGGTGAAAAATCTAGCTTCACTTGGAATCCCTAGGAGGTGTGATCCCTAGCTTCCAAAGTAGTCTAATACAAACTGGTGATATCACAAACCTATCAAGAAGGGAATTGAGGGGGGTGTATAATAGTTGGCCTGACTCCAATGAAAAAAATAAAAAAATTATTCTAATTTTTGAATGACAAGAGTGAGGAGATTGTCATATCCTATCTTAAATTTTCGTTCACAATGTTGAGCATGTCCCTCTCGAAGACTATAATTTGAAAAGGGTTATCACAGACATCTGTGGGAGGAATAAACTCATCATACATCTATCCGAGAGGGGATATCCCACCTAGAAGAATGATTTCTGAACGACTGATTCCTACCTCACTTTGGGACAAATAGAATTAGTTGGTTCCAGGACACTGATGATTAATCAATTCATAAAGAAGATTATAATAGTGATAAATGATGAATTGGGAAACCAATACTACTTTATAGAGGTGGACAACATATAAATGGTTGGTAAACTCTAAGCATATTTTCCTGACCAAGAATGTATATTCACATTCATTATAAAAGTTTCTTCTGGGTCGTAGATCCCATTTTGATCTCCAGCCACTTCTTGAGTTTCTTAACAAGAGACAAATATCCTGAAATATCATTGAGAGATGATATGGTTGGTGAAGTAATAGCTATCTGGGTCCAAATGGGAGTTTAACAAAATATAAGACAGCCATTGGGACTGTGTTGTGACTGGTCAGCCATCTTTAGAGATCATCATCCATCTATGGTCAACAGTAGTTGACACACATCTACAAAATAAATTATAGTCTAAGTATGGTATGAAAATGGCGTCCATTAGGCCGAACTCACAATGGGGAATATAGTGTGATAGAGGACCATTCTAGGTCTCGGATGAAATAATCAAGGTTAGAACCTTGTTTTTAGAATTCATGAGGTAACGAGGGTCATAATTACAATTCATAGAAATCACAGACCTCTAGTTAGATGTGGAATAATAAGTATGATGGATCTAGAAGCCATATGAACAAAAGTAAGTGGCATATATCAGATAGATAAAGATAAAATACTATAAAAGGAAGGTCTTAAAATTATAATAACCAAACATGAATTTCATGAATAAATAAGGGATTAATGATCACATAAAAGACTCATGAATTGACTAGCTCATAACGACATTGCATACCATGTAAACCCATAGAACATCGTGCGATTTCATAACCCTCAAAAGACTTGTGATCACATGACCTTGACATGGTCACATGCTCCAAATAATTGTCTAATAATCATGTGACTAAGCTACAATAACATGAGAAACCCTCCAAAGGATAATTCATCCCCTTGGAAAATATTGAAACAATTACCAAAGATAATTTCATGTTTTATTTGAGTGGGAACTTTGGAAAAGAATGTAATTAAAAGTAGTTCTCATAAAAAAATCTCTTAGTGAGGTCTCAAATAAGTTCTTGAGAGAGAGTATTGAGATAAGGTCACATTACAGAGGAAAGGTGCAAGAGATCTGGAGGTTGGGTAACCAGTGAATGATCCACCCTACTCTCCCATATTTATAGTGCATTTCACAGAATACCAAACAACTCCCAAAAGACCAATCATCTCCCAAGTCGCTAATTTGTGCCAGTGCTAAAGCCATCGACAAGCATTTAATTTTCTTAGAACCAAGACCTTATCCATAAAGACAAAAATCCTAGGGGGTGGGATTTTTTATGCCCACCAAATGATAATAGGAAAATCCATAATAAGATAAATACATAAATATGGGTATTATTTTCCCCGCAAAGAAAAGTAAGAAAAGGTGGATAAAACACGTGGATCACATAAGCCTCCAAGATAAATGATATCAAAATTCAATAAAAAGGTCATGTGAAGGAACCATACTCAGTGAATAATCTATAACTGATTGCATAAAGGCCCTTTGACAAGACTTTCTGCCCTTGTGAAGGAATCTTGAACACTCGCTGATCATGTGGTGGTTTCCAAATGAGCATCCTAGTGTCCTGCAAATTGAAATTTTGTGAACACCTGAAAATAAACCAAAAAACTTTGGAAAGTAGGAGTAAAATATTAAAATGGTTGGAGCATATTATGATATTAAATATCACACAACACACTCAGGCAGTTTGTGGGACACCGCAATCCCCCGGAGGCTAGTCTTCCTCACTACACGAGTCTGTAAGAATTTCACCCTCACCACGTGAAGTGATTCAGAAATGTCTAGGAAGTACTTCATTTCCTCTTTAAATCCATAAAGAAAACCAAAAGGTTTTTATATGAAATGATCATGCATCACCATAGGAACCTTTGTTGGTGATATGACACATCACCGATGGGGAGAGTGATTGTCTTTGACAACACTCATACAAACTCAAAAGATCCCCAGACCTTGTAAAATATACAAGGAAATAAAAATGGAAATGATGGGAGATTATTGGGAGAGGAAGATACATAGATATTATTAGAATAGGTTCATACACCCTAGGTGATCAACACTGATCTCATTAAGGCCCCTTGACAATCCATTATGGTATCGAGAGATCCCTTGGCATGTCAACTCGATCTTGCGAAGGTACCCCTGATAAGAGACCCTTGTCTCATGAATGATCCCCGACAAGGAACCTCATATCATGATAAATCATTTCAGTATGCATTCTGATCTCATGAAGGCCGCTAGACATGTAAAACTGGCCTTGAAAAATCTCCATTGCATGTCATCATAATCATGAAATATCCCTTTAATTAGTCATAATAAAATAAATGGGGAATTTAATGGATGGTATTTTGGTTGCTGAAAATCATGTGACACCCTTGGGATGACCTATGGAAGGACCTCTCAAAATAAATGACACAAAATCCCACCATCAACTCTATCCTAGACTTGCATGATACATGCCACGTGAAGCAGTGAATAATTGGGGTGGTGGGGCCTATAAATCTCCCACCCTAGCATCAAAATGGATCCTTGGATCCTTTCACCAATACAACCATGAATTAGAGAAAATTTTTCTAAGAGACTAATATCAGGACCAGAAATGGTTTCCATTTGTTAATGTTTGGGGAATAACTTAAAAGATCATACGACATGCATAGGTACTTTGTGTGATCACTCATAGATTATGTAGAGGACTTCTGGTGGGCTATGCGAAGGACATACCACATACTTGTTCAATCACATGATGCTTAAAAAAGATATTTCTCTAAAAATATAAGGCATATACAATAAAAGTCTAGAATAAAGACTAATGAAATGGGTGAATTATGCTAAGAACATATACGCTGAACATCATGTGCTGCACATGAACCACCTAGGTCACGAGACAAAAGTAGGACATGTCACCCATATCACACGACACTTATTTGTTATACTATTTGTATAATGAGAAGTCCCCTATACACGTTAGATCAAGTCATATTTTTACCCGTGGGTATTCCACTTGAGTTTCATGAAACCCTCCAGGCACACTATCCAGACCTTTCAATGTCCTTAATATATGTCACCCAAATCATACGGTTCCTGTTTACTCAATATGCGTCCTGTGATGAAACCAAGGTGTGTCAAATAGATTTCATGAAATCCTTTGTATAAGTAAGTCTGGTCATGCGATGTTTTCTGAACATGACTAGCAGGACATGCAACACCCTCCAGACATGTCACATTGACTCTCGCGACACCGTCTAAGCATATCAACCAACTTTTGCGATGACTCTAGTGAAATTAAACTAGATCATGTGATTACCCCCTATAATTTCATTAAGAGATCATGAAATGGCCTCAAGGATCATCCATACAGGTCTTATGATGTCCTCTAGACAAGTTATCCTTGGTCATGCGACGACCATTAGACATGCCATTCAGATTGTACGACATCCTTCGGGCAAGTAAAATGAATCATGTGATTGTCTTTGGACATGTCAGGAAGACATCATAAAACATGTCAAGTATAAATCAAGGCATTCCAGGCTGGAAATTGACCAGTTTAAGGAAAATAACTAGGCTAGGTCAAGCAGGCATCCCAAGACTTGATAACCTTGTTCAACCTTAGCGTGTAATACCCAATTAGTAGGGAAACCTCATTATATAAGCCCCAATTATTAGAACACTATGAAATATAATTCTTGATAGAACTATGATATATAGGATGTCTTTCCAACACCTGAGATCCATATTAAACATCTCAAGGTCCATCCCAGCACATAAGTCCCACATCTACGTGAAATGATACGAATTACTTGATATCCATTGTTTCTCATACCGAGCATAGATCTTGTGAGGTTAGGGATTTTCAATGGTCACATAATTTATCTACACCAACTAGGGAATCCACTTTATGTAATACTCAACCAGTGGAATAAAATTCTACAACCTCAATATTAGGGTGACCTTAATATGTAAGCCCTGGTTGGTGACATAATACGATATGTCCCCCATATAAGGGAAACCGTAGTGTGTAATACCTAATCAGAGTCATAATATGATATGAAATAAATATTAAATAGAAATTAGTGTATAATCCCCAATTAGTGACCTAATATGATATGTACCCCATTTAAGAGAAACCTTAGTGTGTAAGCCCTAATCATCTGAACTATGATGACTCTGATTCCTGCTATAATGGGGATGCGTAGGATGCCTCCTCAAGGTATGAGATCAAATAAATCATTCCTAAGTGCCCCCACAAATACTCTATCTCCAAATGATGTTAAAATACATGGGTTTAAAGAGTTAAATGGGTTTTTATTCCTGTTATAAATCAGGATATGTAGGATACCTCAAAAAGGCTCAATCCCATCCTTGGAATATTAACGACCTCCCTACATGGCAGAAAATACTGAAGTTCCATGTTATATAACATCAATATATAAGAATCTATACCCAAATATAAAATGGAAAAATATAATTAGATATTAACATATGGAATCACTAAAAGACAACCTTTCACATAGAAGAGAGTCTAACCTATTACCATTTTTAGGGTAACCGGTTCATTATTGGGATTAAGAAGAGATTTATGAACATATATTAAATATATAAGAGAGTAACATAGTAGTAAAAAACTCATACAAAAAGGGTTTTATGAGCCTGACCTCCCATCCTTCGGACCAACAAAAGTTCCTAAGTGTCGTTGGGTCTAAAACACCAACTGACTGCTTTCATTTGGAAAGCAAGTCCATAACCTGTTATGAATGCAAAAACCATTGTGAGTTTATATATAATATTAAAAATAATTAACCTGAAATGAATGATTGTGAAAAAAATTGAACCCCCCCATAATTGAACCATCATGAAAAATCCATAAACATGGTTTACAAAGAAACAAAAATGGAGAACCAAACATGGAACCATTCAGCTATGACATCTCATTCACAAAATAAAAATGATAGACTACCCAATTTTCGTAAGATAATTTTTTTCCTATTGCATGGGTGGTACTTACACATATTTCTAAAGAAAAAAATAATGTTTACCCTTTTGGTGAAATATTTTTTTTTTCATGTTCACCCTTTAATTACTTTTCTCTTTATTTCAACAACTTTCATCAAGGAAAATGTCATTTTTAGGTGTGGGGTGGGGTGGCATAAGAGAGTTAGGATTTAAATTTAAAAACAAAAAACAATATGTTTCCTTTTTTTATTTTTATTTTTTTAGGTTTCTAGATAAACATTGATCATAAAATGGATATCCAAAATAATTTTTCATGATTGAGTCATATTTGTGAAAAATTATGTTCTTTTTGGAAAAATTATTTTCAAATTAATGTTGATATGGAATATGTTTCTAGAATTTATGTTTTCAAATCATTCTTAAGAGTTTAATTAATTTTTTAAACCTATGCCTCATTAGCACTAAAAAATAGTTTTAATCCGAGAAATTATAATCTCTTTATACATAATATTCATATTAATTACTTTCTTTAGAGTCTCTAATCAGGTAGGGAGACTATAAATTTCCTTGATTCTATTCAAATCTATATGATTATAGTGTGCTCTATTCATGATAAAGTTCATCGTTTATTGAAAATCATTTTTCACAATTAACCTATATTATATCTACCTTAACATTTTTTCCTTATTAATCCTTAGAGACTAATAAATTATTGTTAGGTAGCCATATTACAAGCCAATTTATATCTACCTACACATATATTTTGTATTTTTTTTTACTTTCAATAAGTGTGGGGAAAAGGGTTTTCCATGGGAATTTAGGGGAAAAATTCCTTATTTTGGGTTGAGTGAAAGGCTACCTAATTATATTTTGGGAAGTGGGTTCACAAGACAAATTATATCATTATTTTAAAAAAAATTACCTTTTTATCTCAAAAGATAATTTTATATTAAAAAAATAGTTATGTACATTGAAAAATAATAACAAAAATACAAAAAAGAAATAGAGAAAAGAGGAAGTTTACTAATTATTACTCATTTATTAGTCATGACCCATAAAAAAGGAATAAAGGGGAGAGTGAGTTGTAATTGATACACTCTGTGAGGGGTTGAGAGAGTACATTCATTCTAAACACTTTCTGAATTTATAAATTCTTTTTACTTAATAGATTAAATACTCCTCTTCTACCTTAATTTTTTTAACATCAAATACTACCAACTCTTGAACTTCATAAAAACATATTGGAAGTTATATGGAGTAGAACACAAGTTTAATCTAGTAGGTAACTTATAATATAATCATTAATATGTAATATCACATGAATTATTAGAAATGAGAATAACTCTGCCATTATATATTCTTGGAGTGAAGGGGAACTTTTCTAAGTGAGGTAGGTTGCAACATATTCCATGGGTGAATGAATGAATTTGAAAAAATTTTAATGTGTGAGACTAATAATGATAGGAACATTTATTTGATAAACTATACATAATGTATTTCATTTCAAAATAATATACGATGTTTTCCAACCTTTAAATTAGAAATGGAACCTGATTAGGATATAATACTTTTCCTAGGAGTACAAAGGTATAAGTGTGTGGGTGTGATCACATAGAAATATATCATATATCATCAACCTTATAATTTTTTATTAATTTTTATGGGTTTTATTATCCCATTATTAAATCATTTTAAAATCAATGTATATTTTAAATACATTTCTTGAAAACATGCTTAGAAATATGTAATTGCTGAATTACCCAATTTGATAGTAGTTATTATTTCTTCAATAGCATTCCCTAAACTCATCCAAATGTGAAAATTTATTTTTTTAGGATTATATGATCAAGGGGGTTCAATTATTCCAATTGGACCAAAATATGGATTTGAGAACAAGAGGACCAAAAGTGTCCCACAATGTTAAGACATTCAATGTGAGATAAATTGTACCCACCTTTAGATATTAGGTTATAACTCGAGATTAAGGCCTATAATTTTTTTGATTTCACCTGCATTGGAAAAATAACATGAATAAGCACATCTATACTAAACATAAATTCAATTTAAATAATTTTAATCAATCATGTAGTTGAATAAATTTGGGGAAGAAATCTATCATGAACACCTCACCTACACCCATAGACAATTGACTTTTATTGAATCCAAATAGCCATATATATCTCTAAAATAAATCCATGGATTATTGGAAAGTATGTAATAAAAATGTGTAATAGTAATTCAAATTTTAGTTCTTTATTCATCCATTTTAATCCTATTCAACATAATGTACTTATAAACCTTTTAGTGATCAATTTCGGGGTTATTCATTATTGTAATCCTGGGATCCACATTTGTAATCATTGGAAGGTAATGTAATTTATGGGTTTGTTGTATATTTTTCTTCATTTATACCCTTTTAATTTTTTTTTCAATCTGGTATGATCTAATAAAAATCAAAGGAATAATAATCCTCATGCTTCTATACATAAACCATATCTTGTTATGATTTGATCATGTTTTCCTCTTTTCTCACCACTTCTCTTTCACGAGTGTGCTTATAGGTTGTGTTTTTTTATGAAATACAGAAGGTAGAAACCACGAATATGAATGTTTTTCTCTTGAGAATTATTTTTACATAGACCAAAATATATTTATCCCATAATTTCTTTGATTTTATTCCTTGATTGAGTTTTATTTCTACATCGACATAATTTTATTTATTTTGAGTAGTCACTGATAATCAATATCATTGATCAATAAAATACTAGAATAAAAACTTGTAAAATATCAAATAACATACATGTTTCATTACAAATAAATCAATGAATTAATGTTCCTTCACATTTCCCTTGAGATCGATGACAGTTCAGAATCAAGGGACACTCACCTTAGTTAGTCATGATTTTTGAAACTAGTTTCTCTCACTTTGTAACATATTTTCAATTTTTGTTTTAAAAATAATAAAACCCCAAAACTATTCATAAAATTATATATTTAATAAAAAAATAATAAAAAACTCTTTTAAAATTAATGATTTAAGGCACCGTCGAGAGACGACCTAGGGTTCCAACAATACTAATGAAATTCTAGTAAAAATAATTTCGAATTTGATGCACATGATAATGTGGTCAACATTGTATTCCTGAATAATTAACCAAATAATTATTTTAATTTTATTACATTTTATGTCATTATTTAATAGACTTATGAGTTATTATAATGATTTTACTGATTGTTTTTTGTGGTTATATAATTTATTAATTTGGTTTACTTTTTTTAGTAAAAATATTATTTAAAATGAAAAAATTATATGTTATACATATAGTTTTTATTGTTATTATTATTATTAATATTGTTGTTGTTGTTATTTATGTTATATAATTATTATTATTAGTGATTTAATATTTTGAAACATATGGGTAACTTTAATAAAATGATTAAATTTTTAGAAAATTATAGAAAATATAATTTTTTTTATAATATTATTATATTTTTTTCATCCTCTTATTAATTTATCATTATGTAAAAATAGGATAAATCCATTATTTTTTCCATTTGGATTAAACTCACATGAATGAAGTGATATTCATCTTTTTTCCTCCTCTTCCTTTCAATATCTATGGGATATTAATCATGGAAAGAGTTATCACTCCTCTATTCATCTTATTTCTCTTATTATTTTCCTTTAAATCTTCCGTTTACCTTATTCCTTTTGAAAACAATTTCACTTAGGGTCATGGAACATGGGGGTTTCTCCATTTAATATTTGAGAACCTAAAAACCATTGGATTTTTTTGGGTTTCACTTGATGTATCTTCTATTATCCTTCTGCACTTCATTTGGAGTCGTATCAATACAATACAGGATATTGGTAAGTGATCTTCACTCGAGTGAATATTTAAATTATACAATTCTTATGTTTTAAAATTTTTAACTCATTAATTAAATTATATAGACTTTGATTAAGAGTATTATATTATTAATACTTATAGGGATTTCATTCAAGTCCCATAAGCTAGGTTATTCTATATGCTATTATTTATTCGATATGCTCTCAAGTGTTTAATTGTTTTAAATGAATTTATTTTCAATTCAAAAATGATATAAACTATATATAGTAAATATATTAAATAATTTAATTGTTTATTTGTGATTTATATATTTAATAAAGGTATATTTCATTAAAAATATGCATTTTCATCATTATGAAGAATTATTTCACAAAAATTCATTTTTAAAAAGGAAAGATGGTTTTTATTATGATATAAATATATTTTATATTGATGATTTGATTTAATATTGATTTTAAATAGTTAATTACATGGTTTAAAATTATTTATTTATGTATAAAGTTATTTTTGGATTTTTTAATAATCATGTTAATTGTTTTCTTTATTCGCTTGGGGTATGAAACATGGAATTGTGGTTAAAATTGTTAGATTTATTATTATGAAACTATGTAAAAATAATGTAATAAGGGTTTTTTATGGAGTTTGTATGAGTAATAAGACAATATTTTACAACTTATTTATTTAATATGATTTGATTTTTTTAGTTACCTTGTGATATTTGGAATTTGAATAACTAATGTGATTACTTGAGTACCTAAGTTGGTATTAAAGGGATGAATGAGAATGATTGTATAGTTAGGATTGCATCATAGGCTAGGATATGGTTCCTATAGAGTTAATTCCTAAATTATCTCCTCAAAACCGAAGTAGTTATCCCATTATACATGATCGATGATACTTTATATTTGATAGTTATTTCTTTATCTTGGGTTTTTGGTGTATTGTATATTCTTTAAAAGAAAGGGAAGTGTTTTGTTTTTTTCTTAATATATTACAAGATAATAAAGGCACTTTCATTATTTATTTTCAAATAATCATCTATGGTTTTTCTTATTAAAGTTGATCCTCAAAAGTTTCTTAATATTAATTTTGGTCACTCCCTATATTTATGTGTTTTGTATAAATATTGATTATTATTATCTGTTATATCTTATAGGAATAGAAATTTGTTTCTTATTCTATAAGATTTGTAAATTTTTCATGGATGTTAGTCTATTAATGACATTCTGAGTTTTTTATGAACAATATTAAGATAGTTGTTGATATTATTTCATTTATATTCATTTTTTCTTATTTTAAAGTGTATTTTTAATTTGGCCTGAAAAAACCAATGTATGAATGCATCATGTTTGATTTAAAATTGAAATAAATTATTTATCCATTATTGTTATTAATTATTAAATTTTTCCCATTGTTAATGTATGATACCCTTGACACTTATTACAACTTACAATGATATGGAACTTGCCTTAGGTTGATGGAATTCTAGTTTCGGTATGATGACCAGATATTTAAGAAGGTACATGTAGAATTTTCTTTATTGTGTGGTTATTTAACTGAATATGAAAATATTAAAAATGTAATGAATAGATAACACCCTCAGTTAGGATATAAAAGAATTACATTGATCATTAGAAGAGATGAAATCCATTCAACTAATGGTACTGGTGGTTGAGATAGAAAGTGGTGAATGGTCTAGAAGATCAACTAATCTAGGTAGAGGGTTCAAAAGCCTCTTAGACACACATGAATTAATAACAAAATAATAATGATCAAGGAATGTTATTGTGTTTTATATAAACGGGATAAGAGGAGCCTGAGAAGAAACCATTCTCTACTTTTGGATTATTCTATTACATTTATTTTCTATTTTTTATGTTTTTATTCCCCTATACTCTATACTCTATTAATATAAAGAACTAACCATTAGTGGTTGATATTATAGAGAGGAATTAGTGTTTATTTTATAGCTCTAATTTTAATACATACATGTTCTTATTTTATGTCTGTAATCTGAGTTCTTAATATTAGAAGTTTGAATAAAGGGTTGGTGATCATCACTTTTCAATCTTATTACTCTAATATATTTATTCTGTTATTATATATACTTTAAATGATTTACTTTCTTGATTGATAAATTATATGATGGAGTTGAATGAATCAAGGGATTCACAGTTCATGATTGTATCCATGTGTCAAGAGTTCAATAATTGAGACATAGTTACTCAATGGATAAAACACTTGATAGAGAGACTTTATACCAAAAAGAATCTAACGTATCACTGAAAACTCTTCATATGATGGATTTGAGTGATTTTCACAAGATAACATAGGAAAATAAAAGGATTAGTTCACTCAAAAATCATTTTTTAAGAATTTCAAAATAATGATAGTGATAGGTGACTAAATGAATGATATTGAGTTGTGTCACTGAGGGTGGATAAAACAGGTAGAAATATAAGTTAACTATGATGGAATGAAACTAAATATTAACCTTTGGATTATCCCCCATTTTAGTTAATATTTTATGTTATTTTCCTTTAATTTGAAATTATTTATAAATAAAAAACCTAATATGGATTTATTTATTTTTTAAATTTTTATAAATATAAAAAGAATATAATAAGTGATGTAAAATAATATTGAATGTTTATAGGACTTCTTGAGAGAAAAATCAAGGTTTGAAATATATAATATTCTATAATTAATTTAAATATTATTTTTAGAGACTTCATGATAAGATCATCTTAGTAATTTAAGGATATTATCAAGGAGTTCAATTTATTTTACTTAGTTTTCTTTGTTTTTGAGTGATTTTTTTATTTTTTTTCATTTTATTTATATTTTCTAGTTTCTAATATAAACCCATCTGCAAAATATGTATTATGAGTCTCCAATATAATAAAGCAGATGGTTTGAAATAAAAATTATGATCAAACAAATTTAAAATCAATAAAATAACTAAAATCTTTTCCCATAGATATAAAAAGATTAAAGTTATAATGGAAATAATTAATGGAAACAATATCAGTACCCATAATATTAAGTGTACTATCATGAATGCGAAAAGGGCTCAATATTATACTATAGAAATAATTATCCCCCATTTCAGCAATAAAAATATACAAACATTGATCCATTATTAAAGTAAATTTTATGTGATTGGGAAGTTGGACTCCAGAATAATGAAATAAAAGAGATGAGGCCACACAAAATAAAAATTACTCCCACTCTTTAAGAGATTATATGAAAAATGAAAAAGAAAGAAAAAAAATTAATAATAAGAAAAAAATCCTTTATGGAATTTGAAAAATAAATTTTAGAGGTGGATGAAAATATATAATATTTCATTCCATTAACTGACCCTATAAAAATTACCTTAAATAATTATTTCATATAAAAGAGATGAAAATAGTTGAGGAATTAAAGGGAGATTAAACAATTGTAGATATTATTACTACTAATTTGAAACCCAAGGTAATTTTAATAATAAATCAATTTCATGTCTTATTAATATTCATGATTTTATTTTTTGGATTTATATTCACTATATTTTTTTCAGCTAACAAAGAAATAATTTTTTTCAAACCAAACTGTTTTCCATAAATTTTAATGTTTTTATTTGAATTTATATTAAAAAAATTTATTAATTGAATTTATTAAAATGGTATTATTTTTTTCAATATATCAAATATAAATTGGGGTTATTTTTCATGATTTTTCCAAATAAGATTGATTTTTGAGTGAATAGTGAAAAATATATTTTTTCAAAAAAAAACATTTATTTTCATTAAATCAAGTAATTTTAAGTGACACTATTTTTTATATTTTTTTAAGATTAAAATTATTTCCCTTTTATTAAATATAAAATTATTACTTCAACAAGGATCTATATTATTTTGTATTTTGGTATAAGTTCATTAATATGCTTAAAAATAATATTTTTCTAAAAACTATTTTTTTTTCATTTTGTACCCTTATATTAAAAGTAATTTAATCCAATTATAAAAAGTGAATCCTAAGAAATGGATTTAAAAATTTTAACTTGTAGGTTAAAGTTCATTAATGATTTTAATTTCATTTTTGGTCCTTATGATTGACAACCTTGGTCAAAATTTTGTCACCACGGGAAAATGGAAAAATATGTTAATTAAGGTCAAACTAAGTGATAAGGTCAAAAAATATTATAATTGATCTTATTATCTGATATTTTTATACCATTATCACATTAAATTTAAAATTAAATTTTTTAATTTCCACTGGACCATTAGAGAGGATTAATATTCTTTTAAAACATTGAATAATTACAAGAGTGACACTCTCCTCACTTATAGAAGTGCACCTCTAATCATCAATTCTAGACATAATTTGAGTCTTTTATAAAGATAAATACCTAAAAAAATTCCTTCCCAACATACCTAAACATGTTCTATAGGCCTCTTTATTAAAAAAGGACCAATTTTTTAAGGTTTATGGTGTAAGACAAAGGAGGTTCCCCAATGAAGGGGTATAACTCTTAACTGATTGTTTTAATGATTATTTATTTTTCTACAACATTTAAGTATAACTTAACCATGATAATATAATAACATAAATATCTTGAATTTATTTAAATTTTATTATGTTTATGTAACACCCCTTTTTCATTACTTTTATATCATATGGAGAGTGAAAATTTTGTTTGTGCGTACGTGTGGACTACAACATCCACACAATGATGTGTTTTGTTTTTCATCATTGGATTATATGGATGGTTAAAATGATGGATAAAATGAGTATATAATATATTTAATAAAAATTAATGATTATTGTAAGATAATATATTACATACCTTCTTATCCTTTCATATGTTGGAAAATGATAACATCGCTCATGCATAAGACTGTACTACCACCTAGTAATATCCCGACCTTTTCTGGAGATTATATCAAGGTGAAATTTCAGGTACTTTTTGTTTTTACTTAAATATTTTTTGTTGGACTTATTTCTTGGGGTGTGATTGGGTGAAGTCAAATCTTGTAGAAAATAGGTTGTGCATGGTTGAGCACGGTTTGAAAAAACCAGGCGACTACTTAGGAGAAACTGTTCTCCCTCTTGTTTTTGAGGTAGTAGCTTCGGCATAGTTGGCGGACAGTTTGGGATGTCATGTGAGGTATCCATGTGAATATACCACATGATTTAGAGGATAACACATGGTTAATGCATGGTTTTCCTAACTATGCGACTAAACTGCGCACGAGGCAACTATAAGATCCTAAAATTGTGAAGATCACTCGTTTTCAAGTTTTAATGAGTTGTTTCACCTCTTATGCTGCCCTAACTCGAGATTTTACTTTCTTATGGGTAAATAAAGGTTCTCCCATCAACCTGGAGGGATTACAAGTCCTTGAAAACACTATTATTCGAGATCAAAAGCCCAGATTTAAGATCCTATCTTCTCTCGATAAGTAGATTTATCCTAATGCTTCTCCCAATAATTGTTCTATCATTCCTTGATGTTTTAATGAAAGATATCCTATGTTTTCTTAGATAAAAAACATTTTGGTCAGATCTAGATATTGGATTAGAGATTTATATCTATATGTATGAGATATTTATGTCATTAATCTTGTTTTTTGGTTTAGGGGTTTAGATTCAGATCTTTTATCAACATCATTGTGTTGCTCATATTTTGGGTTTTTCCATTGGGCAAACATATTTCTATGAATCAAGGTAGGTGGTCTAAATATAGTTCTATTAGTCATGGATTTTATATTTATATGAATGATTATAGTATTTATAGAATCCTTTTTCAATTTATTTCCTTGAATTGGATTTATTAGAATGAAAAATTAAGTTATTTAAGTTTTATTGAAATAGGTGATTAATTGGGGAATTAATCAAGAGAATAAGCGGATTCCCAATTATATAATTAATTTGGGGAAATTATTTATAAGGGATAGGGGTTATAATATAGATAATTAATCAGGGTATTAATTATGAAATATAAAATTGGCTATGTTGAGATAATTAATTGTTAATTAATCATGGGCTTTGAGATTATGATCTAGATAATTAATTATGGGATTAATTATGAAAATTTGAGATTTATAATAGGATAATTAATTCTGTAAAATTAATTATGGGGTATGAATTATGAGATTGGTTAATAAATTATTGAATTAATTAATGAAATTGAGACATGTAGTTAATTGTGGTGTTAACTAATGGATTTGATGTATTTAACTAATTGTTGAATTAGTGATGGAATTGATGTGGATAAATAATGTATGAATTAATTATGTGTTTAATAATGGGAACAAAGTCTTTATAAATTGATAAGTACCAATGGTATCATGGTCATCATAATTATGAGTAAGATAATGGGAACACAGTCACTCTAATGTAATGTTTACATGGTAACATGGTCATTGTATTGAGGGGTAGGTATGGTAACATGGTCATCTTACTTATGTTTGTGATATAGGTAATTTTGGAAATGTGGATTATAAATGTGAAATTAAAGAAAGGAAATAATATAACTCCAATATATGACCTCTCACAAGAATATTCAAACTTCATAAAGAGTTGAATCAGGTGTTGAGATATCATAGCACCTTGAATACTTAGAGATTTGGTGAGAAGCATGCATTAATATATTATATTACATAGGGAACACTTCAGGCTACGATATGAGATGATATAAGTATTGAGGTATGAGTATCCTTGGGAACCCTGGAGTTAATTTAGTTAGAAAAGAATAATTGAAAATAGGATAATCTCTCTATTATTTCATAATACATATTTCCTTATAGAACTACATGAAAAATATTTTTACTGGACCTGTTTTAGACACCATTAGCGGTGTCCTACTGAGTCGTACTCACACCGTACTCGGGATGCCTGATCAGTATCCAAATAGATTATATTTTTTCAGGACTATATAATGGAAAAGTCCCAATGATAGATGACTGATTGGGGATGGATCTTGGAAGAGGGAACCAGACATGGTTTGGGACCTATTTGGGGAGTCTTAGTGTCTTTAATTTCAGTTGCATTATTAACACTTGATACTTTCCTGAATGTCCTGAAGGCCTTTATTTTTATTGATTTTTGATAACCCCCCTTTCATGGGATTATGGGGGACCCATACTAGGCCCATAGGCTTAGAGATTACATGGCCCGTAGGTTTTAAGAGATTACATGACCTGAAGGTCTTAGGAAGTTCAACTAGACTATATACAAGGAACTACCCCACCCTAGAATCTGCATCTTGATAGTAGCTCCCCACCTTTCCATGGCCGTCTGGATAGTCTTCCTGTGAAAGAAATGTCTGATCCCGATGGCTTATCCATACCCTCTCATTCTGAAAAATCTATTTGGTTCTACTCTGGTGAGAGCACTTTCTCTGAATCCTCCTCTAGGGCTACTTATTTTTCTGTAGAGTCTTTCTAGGGAAACTTCACTGATCATGTTGCTTGAAGGACTTGAGGTGTCCTGAAGGCCTTAAAGGTGGCCTGAAATCTTTACTAACCCAAAGGCCTGGGTGGTGAAAAGGCCTTAAGGACACAAAACCCAAACCGATGGCCCAAGGTGAATAGTTTCAACTACTTTAGTACCGAACAATACCTACTACATTAACTTCTACAGTGAGTGCTATAGTACCGCACAACGCTGCTATAGTACCTTCTACAATTCCTACTACCGTACTACTATAGTACCTCCATAATTATGCCTCCACCTGGTTTCGAACCTGGTTCTCAGGGATAAACTTAAAGAGTCCTCACCAATTGGGCTGAGGCTCATATGCTATTAACACTTGATACTTATATTGTCATGGCATGTTTTCTCTTTCAGTTGAGTACTGTGTTTTTTTCATGTTTGTCTATCTTGTGTCATGAGGATTGTTTTGGTTATATATGCTTCCACAATTTCTTATTTACTTCTACTAGTGTTTTTCTTTGATCAATGAGGTTATATTCTCCCAATGAATGACTTACCAGACTCTTCGTTCTAGTAAGAAACCTCTAGTGTATGGAGAGGTGTGCTAGAGGTAATGTTCCAAACTGGATCGGGGCACTGTCACATGGCTTCTGGGCCAGGATGTTACAAAGTGGTATAAGAGGTCAAGTTTTATTTCTTCGTCTTTTGTCTTACTATTTTAGGAAAGTTAGACAAGAGACTAGGAAGTGTCGGTCCTGGTAATGAAAATTTTCATGAGAGTTACAAACTCATTGATAGGGGGAAAGCTGAGTACTCAGGGTGGGATTGTTGTTATTGTTGTTTTTTGTTATAGTTGAATATTATTTCACCTTAGGTTATTATTTTCTGGTGTGACATGAATATAGTTTGTGTGATTTTTATAGTATTTCTTCATGGAAAATAATGGAATGAGAGTTGAGTCTTCATAAATCATTCTAGGCACTCAAGATTATTTTAAGACATGAATCATGTTAGGAATGAATAGAAAAATGGGTTATGGGTAATTTGTTAAACTGGAACTATTTTCCAGGTAGTCAGATTTAAATTAAAATAGTGCCTAACTTGATTTGATTGGGGTTGAGAAATGATGAAAAATAAAAATAATTGGGTGTCTAAATGAAAAACATGGCCATGTTGGTGTGTTTACCCTTGTTAACTAAAAAATTTGTGTAGAAGGGTTAAGGGTAGTGATATCACCTCAATTTTGACCATGTGGCTAGGTGGGGGAAAAGGCTTAATGTGGATATTTTCATCTTACATAAATTATATAAGGTTGTGTATGAAACATGAGACATGTGTTTGGATTTATAGAGATTATTCCCCCATGATGATTATCGAGGGGATGAACAAAGGGCATGCCTAGGAACGATTTTCCAGTTAGGGGATTTGAGGAATCAATATTGTCATGTGAAGATAAAAGGGAGAAGTTTCAAGAGAACTTTGATCGCTTCATGCATTTTATGGAAAAGATACCCTGGTCGAGTTGTGAAAAGTATGTCTTGGATAACAAGGGAGTTCTAGTTACATTACCCTTCGACATTCACTAGAGAGGGTGGACCTGAGGGAGCATAATTTTGGGATGAGTCTATAGAGACAATACTTGACCATTTTGGAAACTTCAGTTGAGATGAGAGTCAAGTTGGATTCTTATATGCTACGGGGATCAGTGAAGCACTGGTGGGATATTATGGTGTGAACTGGATAGACAGCCTGTATGTTATGGAAGGAATTATTGGAGAGGTTCTTGGATAAATTTTATCCAGAAATAGTGAGACAAGATAAGTCTATTGAGTTTATGCATTTGAAAAATAGGAGAATGTTAGTGATGGAATATGTTGGATGCTACAAAAATATGCAACGCCTTTCTCCAGCGTTAGCATGAGATTAGATAGCTACGACAAAACATTTTTTGGATAAACTTAAGCATGAGATTAAGTCCTAGGTGAATATATTCAGGCTGAAGAAGTTTACTGAAGTGGTGGATCATGCTCTTATATTTGAAGGGAAACCGAGGGAGGATTATAGTTCTAGATTGGTAGTTGTTACTGGATGATTATGAGGTGAGACTTTTGAGGGAAGTATGAATCGTTATGAAAAATTTAGCCAAGGTAGTGGGAAGAAAATTACGTAAATAGGAGGGTTGGTTAGTCAGGACCTTAATGGGGTGATCGTTCATTAGTCTGGTAGGCCAGGACACTGTCATCGAAACTATTCTTGACCACCAGTCGAGTGTCTATCTTGCAGCAAGATGGGATATCTACAAAAATTTTGAAGGTTTTAGTGATTGACTAGTAATAAAGGAGTAGTTTGGTAGAGTCAGTGTGTTGGAAGAGGATCTTCTACACCATATAAAGCTAGTAGTTAGAGTTATACTGGCCAAGGCGGTATAGGTTATAGACGTAGTGCTTCTGGGAAGGAGTGACTACATCATTTGAGTGGTGATACTCATGCGAGTCCGAAAATATCACAAGGGGGGTAACATAGTTACATGTGGTACATCCTACAATTGTGGGTAGTGAGGCTGGACCATTGATAGTGACAGGTACTATTATAATATATTATACTTTATCTAATTCCCTATTTGATATTGGCGCCACTCATTCCTTTATATCTCCAAAGTATGTTAATGTCTTGAGCCTGATGGTGGATTTTATGAGCGGGACAATGACTATAAATACACCATTATTTGTATGAACAAAATATATATGACTTTGCAAGGGATGTTCACCAATGATATGGGAATATTTTTTTCTATGGGATCTATATGTTCTCAATATGACATGATTTGACCAAATTATGGGTATGGACTGGTTAGTCACATACCGATCCCACATGAATTATTACCGTAGGAGGGTTACATTTAAATCTCTTAAGGGTGACCAGTATATTCAGCATTGAGAGTGGGATATCTAAGAAAGATGAGCATAGAAAATTACTCAGAAACTGGAAGGGATCATAGCCCAATTTTCTAGTATTTTGTTGGATGATGGGGGTGTTGCGAAAGATGTCCTTCCACCAGTGGTGGAAAAGTTTTAGGCGGTATTCCCTAAATACTTCTCATGGTTACCACCTAAGAGAGATGTGGAATTCACTATTGTGCTAATACTGGGGGCTGATCTAGAATATATTCCACTATAAATAATGGCACAGATTGAAATTCAAGAGCTCAGAACATAGTTGGAGGAATTGGAGGATAATGGATTTATTCGTCCAAGTACATCGCCTTGGGGATCACATGTTTTGTTCACAAATAAGGACAATGAGTGTTTACACTTAAGTGTCAATTACCATATGTTGAAAAAAATAACAATGAAGAACCGATATCATATTCTGTGTATTGAGGATGTGTTTGATCATTTGAAGGGATCTTGTGTGTTCTCAAAGATCAACTTGAGATCGAGGTATCATCTGTTGATAGTTTGGGTTTCTGATATAACGAGTGTTGCCTTCAAGAGTAGGTATAGACATCATGAGTTTGTTATAATGCTGTTTGGTTAAAAAAATACACTAGTAGTGATTATGGCCTTGAGGAACAAGATCTTTCACCCATATCTAGATCAGTTTATGGTGGTGTTTGTGGAAGACATCTTGGTGTACTCCAAGACTAATGACGATCATGCCAAACATCTTGAAACTGTCTTGAGTACACTGAGAGAGCATCAGCTATACACCAAGATATCTAAGTGTAAATTTTGGATTAAATAGGTACACTTCATGGGGAACATAATCTTGGAGGAAGGTGTGTCAGTGGACCTAGATAAGGTTCAAGCAATGGATTCTTTGGAGCATTACAAGATTTTTTTTGATATCTGAAGTTTTTTGGGATTAGCTGGATATTATAAGAGGTTCATCTAAGAATTTTCCCATTTAGTAGTGAATATTTTGGGCTTGAAAAAAATGGGAGTAATGTTTGAATGGTTATAGGATTATGAGAGATATTTTCAAGAGTTTAAGAAGAACTTAACATCGACACCGATACTAATCCTTCCCGAGTGAGGTGAGGATTATACAGTTTATTGTGATGATTCTGGGATCATACATGGAGATATACTGATGCATGTAGATTGATTTGTGGGGTATAGGTTCTGGAATTTGAGGCCTCATGAATAGAATTACCTTATGGATAACCTCTAGTTATTAGCATTAGTTTATGCTCTTATGTGTTGGTGACACTATCTTTTGGGAGAAAAGTTTATAGTTTATAAAAATCAGAAGAGATTGAATTTTATATTTTCACAATGTGATTTGAATATTTAGTAGAGAATATGGGTAGAGTAAATGTATTATTTTGATTTTGAACTTGCATATTCTCCTGGGAAGGGAAAATTTTTCATTGATTCCTTGAGCTAGAAAACTCAGACTTTGATGGTTCAAGAGTTGAGTGAAGAGTGAAAGATGATGACCTTACTGGATGAAATTAATGTAGTGGTTCAAGAGAGTAAAGAGAAAATGACTCTAGCTTTAGTTAAAGTAGAGTCTACACTCTTGAGATGGATTAGGGATAGATAATATGAGGATCCATAGTGCTTATCCTCGAGGGAAATCCTTTATGGTAGGGATACATCTTCAGACTGGTTGATATATGAGGATGAGATCATACATGTGAAGAATTGAGTTGTGGTACCTACGAGCATACAAGAGGAGATTAGGAGGGAATTTCATGCCTCGAATTGGATGGTACATCCAGGTGTAACCAAATATACCATGACCTACAATGAAGGTTTTGGTGGCCAGGAATGAAAAAAGAGATAGCAGGGTTTGTGACAAGATGCTTCACATGTCAGCAGGTGAAGGTAGAGAATCAATGAACTAGAGTATTGCTACAAAAATTTTCTATTCCGTAATGGAAGTGGGACGACATGAAAATGGATTTTTGTGGGTATTCCAAAGACTCTTATGAAGAATGATTCTATTTGGGTTATTATTGATTTTTTGACAAAGGTAGCGTATTTATTTTTTATAATAAAAACCTTTACAGATGAATAGTTGATAGAATTATACGTTCGGGAGATAGTTCATCTACATGGAGTGCCACAAACTATAGATTAAGATTGTGATTCATGATTTGCATCACATTTCTAAAAGTTATTTCAGAATGTGATTATCACACATGTTTTATTGAATATATCTTTCCACCCACAAAGAGATCGGAAATCATAACTTACTATATAGGTGTTTGAGGATATACTAAGAGCATGTGTGCTTGACTTCGATAGATCTTAGGAAAATAAGTCGGCTTTAGTGGTGTTTTCCTATAAAAATAGTTATTAGGAAACTATAGAGATTGAACCATACAAGGAAATTTATGGTAGGACATATAGATCACCACTATACTGGATGGAGGCTAGTGAGTCAGAGTTGTTGGGACTGAGTCTCGTATAGGAGATGTCAGAGCAGGTACAGTTGATTCAGAAATATTTGGCTATAGATCTGAGTAGAAAGAAGTCATATGATGATATATGTATAATACCCCTTGATTTTATAGAGGGTGATAATGTATTCCTTCGACTGTCTCCTATGTTGGGTCACCACAGGATATAGAGGCAGGGAAAGTCAGTGCCCAGGTTTGTAGGGCCTTTTGGGATAGTGGAGATAATTGGGCCGGTGGCATACCGATTAGCTCTTACACAAAGATAAAACTATATGCATGATGTTTTACATGTATCAAAACTATGGAGGTATCATCCCAACCCTTCTCATGTGATTGATATGGATAAGATTGACCTTTAGATAGATGCATCCTTTGAGGAGAATCTGATATGTGTGTTGGATCGCAGTGAGAAAGTGTTGAGGGGAAAGACCGTGCAGATTGTTCATGTGTTATGGAAACATGGATTTATACATGAGGAAACATGGTAAATAGAAGCAGAAATATAGGCTCAATGGCCCAATAATTAGGGCTCAAAATCTTAGAAAGGCTTGTAAATGCAGCCCGAGGACGAGATATTATAAGCTTAGTAAATTGTAATATCCCGACCATTTATTGAGATTATCTTGGGAATGATTTCATGTAATTTTTTTTTAAATTAAGTAATTTTTTTTGGAGTTATGTCTTATGGTGAATTTGGGTGAATTATATGAAAATATCGGATAATAGAGGTTGTGCACGTTTGGAGCAAGGTTAGAAAAAACCGTGAGGCTTCTTAGGATAAAATTCACTCCCTATTATTTTTAAGGTAATAGCTTCAACATGGTTGGTGCATGGTTTGAGAGGCTATGTGACATAGTCATGAAATGTCCCCCCATAAAACAGTGGCTAAAACACAATTAGTTCATCGTTTTTCTAACTATGCAACTAAAACATGTACGGGCTAACTGTGAGATCGTAAAATTATGGATCTGACTCATTTTAAAGTTTTAGTGAATTTTTTTACCTCTTAGGTAGCCTTAACTCAGTATTTTACATTCCTATGGTTAAAGGAAGGTTCAACCATTGACCTGGAGGGATTATAAGGCCTTAAAAACACCATTCCTAGAGATTGAAAGCCCGAATTGAGGATCCTATCTTTTCCTGGTAAGTGGAATTTATCCTAATGCTTCTCCCATTATTTCTTCTATATTTCCATGATGTTATCATGGAATATATGCTCTATTTTCATAGATCAAATACTTTTTGGTGAGATATAGATCTAGGATTGGAGATATAGATCTTGATTTATGAGATATTGATGTCTTTGATCTTGTTTTCAGTTTAGGGGTTTGGATTCAAATCTTTTATCAACATCATTGTGCTGCTCAGATTTTGGGGATTTCAATTGGGCAAACATCTGTTAACAAATCAAGGTAGGTGGTATAAATATAACTTCCATAGTCATAGATTTGATATATATATGCAAGATTGTATAATTTTTAACATCCTTTAGAAATTTTTTTCCTTGAATAGAGTTTATTAGATTGACCAATTGAGTTATTAAAACTTTATTAAAATATGTGACTAATTTGGTAATTAATAATGAGTCTATGGGGATACTTTATTAGATAATTAATTTAGGGATATTATTTATTAGGGATAGTGGTTGTAATCTATATAATTAATTGGGGGATTAATTTTTAAATATTTAATTGGATTTGTTAAGATAATTAATTCTGAATTAAATATGGGCTTTGAGATTTTGATCTAGATAATTAATTGTGGGATTAATTATTGAGAGTTGATATTTATAATGAGATAATTAATTATGTAAATTTAATTATAGGATATGAATTATTCGATTGGTTGATTAATTAATTAATTAATGGGGCTGCATCATTTAGTTAAATGTAGTGTTATCTAATGGATTTGATGTATTTAACTAATTAATGAATTAGTGAGGGAATTTATGTGGATAATTAATAGAGGAATTGATTATGTGTTTAAAAATGGGAACATGGTCACTATAAATTAAGAAGTAAAAAATGGTAACATGCTCATCATACTTACGAGTAAGAGAATTGGAATATAGTTATTATAATATGAAGTATACATGGTATCATGGTCATTATACTTATGAGTAAATAGAATGGGAACCTGGTCATTCTATTGAGGGGTAAGCATGGAAACATGGTCATAATACTTACATTTGTGATATTGAAAATTTTGGAAATGTGGATTATAAATGTGAAATTATTGAATGGAAATAATGGAACTCTAATTTATGGCCTCTCATGAGAATATTCAATCTCCTACATGAGTCAAATCTAGTATTGAGATATCATAGCACCTTGAATTCTTATATCTTTAGAAAAAAGTAGTTATTAAGATATGATATTTCCTAGGGAATAATTTGGGATCCGGTTTAAGATGAAGTTATTATTGAGGTACAAGTATTCTTGGGAACCCTGGAGTTAATGTAATTAGATAAGAATAAATAAAAATGTGATAAACTGTTTATTGTTGCATTGTACTTATTTCCATAAAGAATTAGATGCACTATATTTTGACTGGACTTGTTTTAGAAACCTTTGGTGGTGGCACTAGTGCAGAAAACATTTTTTACGTCGGTTATTTTTCATTTTTTACGTCGGTTTCTAGCCGACGTTAATACGTGCGACGTTATAAATAAGGTTTTTGACGTCGGTTATTTAAAAACCGACGTCAAAAACATAAAATCGCGATGTTTATCACGTCGGTTATTTTAGAACCAACGTGATAAATGGCCTGGAGAATGGTTTATCACGTCGGTTCTATAAGAACCGACGTGATAAACCGGGCTGAGCGTGGGTTATCACGTCGGTTCATATAAAACCGACGTGAAAAACCGGGGGAGGTGGGTTTATCACGTCGGTTATTGTATAACCGCCGTGATAAACCGGAGGGAGGCTGTTTATCACGTCGGTTATTGAATAACCGACGTGATAAACCATTGTCCAGGCCGTTTAGCACGTCGGTTATTCAATAACCGACGTGCTAAACCATTCTCTAGGCACTTTATCACGTCGGTTATTAAATAACCGACGTGATAAACCATTCTCCAGGCCTTTTATCACGTCGATTATTAAATAACCGACGTGATAAACCATTCTGCAGACATTTATCACGTCAGTTATTAAATAACCGACGTGATAAACCCAATTTTTTTTTAAACAGAATGCAGTGATCTTCTCTCCATCAGAATCAACCAGAAAACAAATCAATAAATCGTACCACAAAAACAGAAGTACATCGAAATTAAGCATGTACATAGATAACATATAAAACTTACCCACTAAACAGCATCCACCCTCATTTATACCCCATGGACAGCCCTCCCCCACCCCGTTGGAGCCCTCACCCTCATGTATACCCCCTGGACAGCCCTCCCCCACCCCATTGGAGCTCCCACCCTCATGTATACCCCTTGGACAACCCTCCCCCACCCCATTGGAGCCCCCACCACACTCCTGGACCGCCCCCCGACCCCCGGACACCCCCAAACACCCCTCGACAACCCCCCCACCCGCCTGAACAACACCTCTCATCCCCTCACCCCACTTGACAGCCCCCACCACACATGGAAAACCCCCCCACCCCTGGATAGCACTCCCACAGCCCTGGAACCCCTCCCCCACAGACCCAAATCCATACCAGAAGAACCATCAAAAGTAGACCGAAACAAGAAGTAGAGAAAAATTAAACATTCACTTATATAACATTCAAAACTTACATTGTCAACTTCAAAAAAAACTAAATCAAACCTAAACAACTACCAAATACACAATTAAAATGACAATATTCAAAATTACATTTTACATTACAAACAACTAAAATTCAATCAAACCTGAAAAATAATTTGACCACTCCACTTGTACGTGTTTGATGTCTTCAGAAGTATAGGGTTGAGGGTCATCAAAAAGCTACAAATGAAAAAGAAGATAGTTAACATGTATAATGAATAAATCAAATTGAAATATTATGGCAAAGTTTAAGAGGAAATCGTACCAGGTAAAAATTCACAACTGTCCCAGTTGTTATTATTTCATACATAAATCTTAACATATAATATCCGCATTCGATGAGGCCTTGTTGTTCATGACAATTCTGTTTTGAATGAGTGTAAATTCAATATATTATTTTTATGTAATAAATCAAAAAGTACAAATTATAAATGGAAATTTACCTTCGCATTTACATATTTTATCTTTGCATTTCTTTTCTTTGTGTTTTTTCGAAAGTAGACCCATGCACTGTTAGAAAATAATACGAATGAGGTAAATTTAAAATTCATTATAATATATAAAACTATTGAGAAATTGAAACTTACTTTTCCAATATATTCTTAAAACTAGCCCGCACATCACCATGAATAGATAATATCCAATAAAGAGCTTTCTCCCTTGGGCAAAAAATCCCTAACATCCAATGATTACTGATAAAAGGAAATTTAATGTTAGTGGGTTTTTATGTTAAAAGATAATTAACTCTTTGAGAGAAATGTGTTTCATACCTCTCACAAAAAGGCATCATCCAACATTGTTGGATTATATTTTTTCAAGTCTTTCAGCAATATAAACCATTCTTTGTTCCTCAGTCAATGCACATGCTTCAGGGGAAATCAATTGCGGGTCCATGAATCCATATACTTCTGTCAGTTCATTCCTCTCACAAATTTTATAAAGATACCTAATACAAAACATATATAAGTATACATTTTTAATAAATATAACGCAGGGAAAAGGTGTTAAGACTTACATGGAAAAAATTTGCACCACGTTGATGCCCAACTTATCTCCAGTAACAAGCTCCATGATATCAGATTTTGTAATCCTCACACTTATTTCACGTCCACAAACATGATATTCCATTGGAAACTCATAAAAACCCAACAACAAATGTGAATATCTTGAAAATCTACCAAGACCACTGGAATCTGTATCTGATGTCATAACCTGTTGTCTTTGTTGTTGTCTATACAGTATTTCTTTACCTTTGAAGTATTCCTGTGAAAAAAAATTGAGAATTATAGTATTTTTCAAATGATAAAACAACTTTAATAAAAAAATAAAATAAAAGATATAATATTCATACCTCTATGGTAATGAGTCGAAGAAGTCTGGATGGCCAAACTAAAAAATGGCCGATACTCTGTCCAACTGTCGCCACCTCATCTGTAGGTATTGGTACCCTAGCTGATCTATCTATAATATCCTGTACAGTGACCCTCTGATTCTCTACCTCTAAATGTTGATGATGAACTGTATCTCCTATACAATATACCAACCCGTATGCTACTATATGATGTTGAGAATCATCAACATACAACTCGCAATATGTAGGAAGCTGCGGTGGAGGCGTAGGATAAAGAATGGGGTCCGCAGGCTGAGGTGGGGGAGTGGGAGATACTGGCGGAGGAGGAGGATAAATAATGGGGTCTGCAGGGGGAGGTGGAGGAGTGGGAGCTGCAGTCTGAAATTGTCTTTGCATTTATGAAAACATAGACTGCACCGAATCTCTAATCTTGTCTTCCATTGTCGCATTAATATTTTGAACTTCAGCCTCCAAGGATTCTATTTTTTTTATAAACCCCCTCAATGTTAGAAGTTGAAGAACGTGGAAACACTTTTCTTACCGATACACCTGTCAGATATCCTCTTACACGACCAGGATGTTCTGGCCTTCCCAATGCTGCAAATAAAATATCTTCCCTCCCAGTAGCTGTAAATGTCCCCTCTGAACATTGCTCCTCAAGAGAGTCCTGTATTAATTAATTGAACATTTCTGTAATGATTGAAACTTATATGAAGAAAAAAGTTAACTTAAATAAATTAAATAGATATCTTACAATCCTCTCAGCTACGATTCTCGATTCTTCCGAAAGATATTTCCCTTTTTTTCCCTTCCGAGCTCTCTTCCATTTTTCATGTCTAGATGGAGGGGGTGGAGGGGCCACCTCTCCAGAGCTTGAAGACTCAGCTCTTAGTTGTTGAAATTTTTCCGCTATCATTTTTTCTTCAAATAATGTATACCCTCCCCGAGATAAACTATGAGGGTATACATTTTTAGATTGGATCTCCTGATGAGCTTTCCTTGTTTGCTGTAATTTAAGAATAAGAAATCATTAACAAAACATTAATAAAATCATTTATATAAGAAAGTATATAAAAGTTTACATTGCCCTTACCAGAAATGACTCTTTTTGTCTACTTTCAAAAAACTGTCTCCATGTGTCTTCATCTATAAAAGGATATATACGACATGGATTGTCATGACTCCTATGACCATAAATGAAATCAGATGTGAGGGTTGATTTGAAATCCCTCCATCTCCTGGCAGCCAACGATAAGCATTTCTTCCTGACTCCTCCAGTGTCAGAAATATAAAATGTCATCTGATAAAGAGGTTAAACATATTATATATACCAGAAACATTAAAAGAATGCTCAAACAATGACAAAATATCTTACCAAAATCGTCTCCCACAACTGAGAGATAATCGCTTTATCCACACCTCTCCAATCATCATACAGAATGCTTACTTTGGTCTTAGCCTGAGTTGCAACAAAAATCTTAAAATATTTGGCATTCGGACCTCTAGGAATACCATCATCATCAAACTCAACTACTATCCTCTGATCCTGCGTACGGGCAAGTGATAATTTTGGTAAACGTGTGCAACCACGTTTACCAACCTTTGAACTCTTTGTCGTAATAGGAGCATGTGAATGTTCATCCCTAGAGGTATGACCAGCAAAATGCTCCTCCCCAGAATCATGTGGTTGATCATCTGAATGATCTGTCATTATCCTTCAAATCAAAAAAACAAACGTCAGTTCACAAATATACAAATTCAAATATTTTAATACTACTGTAATCAGAAAATAGAAAAGTGTACTAGGTTACATAATAGTAAACATTGGTAATATGGTAAGCATGTTAAACAATGGTAAAGATGGAAAAGATGGTCAAGATGGTCAAGATGGTAAAAAATGGAAAAAATGGTAAACCTGGGTCCTCCGGCTGGCCGGTGGGCAAGAACCGGTTGGCCGGTGCCCAGACCGGCTGGCCGGTGCGCTGACACCGGCTGGCCGGTGGCTCTGGCAGAAAGAAATGCTTATCCCAGAGACCAGCTGCTGGCCGGTGTCACCAGGCAGTGGGCAAGCCTACTGCCTGGGGCCTCCGGCAGGCCGGTGGGCAAGAACCGGCTGGCCGGTGCCCATACCGGCTGGCCGGTGGCTCTGGAAGAAAGCGATGCTTCTGCTAGAGACCACCGGCTGGACGGTGGGCAAGAACCGGTTGGCCGGTGCCCATACCGGCTGGCCAGTGCACTAACACCGGCTGACCGGTGGCTCTGGCAGAAAGCAATGCTTCTGGCAGAGACCACCGGCTGGCTGGTGGGAATCCACCGGTTGGCCGGTAGACTCAGAAATATACTTATTTTTTTTAAAACATGTTTTAATAAATAAAGAACTTAAAATATCTAACATTTATGGAAAAAATAAATGTAAACAACAAATAAATATATGTTACCTGTAATTTTAGGAATGTACAGATGGATTGTTTTCCCAAATTCCTTCGTCGTGATCGTTCCTTATGGCACAAACTATGTCTTCAACATGATCTTCATTATGTTCTGTTAATATTTCCATTGAAGTAGGGATCTCACATAAATCAGCATATTCATCAAGTTCATCCTCACCAACATATTGTTTTTTCCCTTGTAAAACAACAGCCCACTGCATATCTGATTGATCTAGTACATAAAAAATTTGTTTTGCATGTGTTGCCATTATAAAAGAATCAGCTGTGTCTTCCAATCTATTCAGATTAACAAATGTCATTCCAAATTCATCGTGTCTGACACTGTTGTTACCATTAAACCATTTACAATTAAAAACGGGAACTTTAATTTTAAAGTAATCAACCTCCCATATGTCTTCAATCACTCCATAATATGAATTTGATACAGAAATTGGGTTTTTGTCCTTAGCACTCGAAAAATGCATTGCTTCTGCAAACACCAATACACCACTATTCTGAACTGCACTTCTGTTGTCCTGAGCTTTTGTATGAAATGTATAACCATTAATGTCATAACCAGACCATGTTATCACATTTAAACATGGACCACCCACTATCCATTTTAATGTCTCCGATACATCTGATCTACCAAGCAAAGTCTTTTTAATCCATGACAAAAATTTTTTGTTGTGCTCATTCAAAATCCACATTTCTTTCTTCTTTGGATGAAATTGTTTCAACTCATTAATGTGCAATGTGATATATGGTTGAGCATCAGCTATGTTCTTCAAGATGTATGATTATAATTTCTTCATCTGTTCAGCTGGCAATGATTTGACTTTCACACCGCGAATCCCCTTTCCCTCATTATTAACTCGTTCATGGCGAGATGGAGGCAAACCTATGTGTTGCGCCGCAGCCAAGTAGCTCGTACAAAACTCTTCTACCTCCTCAGAAATATACTTTTCAATAATGGAGGCTTTAGGTCGATATAGATTTTTAACATACCCATTTAATATTTTCATATACCTTTCAAAAGGATACATCCAACGAAGATATACAAGTCCACAAAGCTTTATTTCTCGAACCAGATGAATCATTACATGCACCATTATATAAAAAAAGTTGGAGGAAAATACATTTCCAATTGACAAAGTATTAAAATTGCATCCTTTTCCAAAATGTTCAAATCATTCACATCAATCGCCTTGTTACAAATTGAATTGAAAAAATAACACAACTTCATTATAGTCTTTCTGACACGAATGGGCAATATTCCACGCAATGCAACTGGTAGAATTTTTTTCATCATGACATGACAATCATGTGATTTCATACCTATCAACTTCAAGTCCTTCATTGAGACAAAATTTTTTACATTAGAAGAATAACCTTGAGGCACTTTGGTATCATGAAGACACTGACAGAAGCTAATTTTCTCCCTCTTCGATAATGTATGACAAGTCGGGGGAAGAAATGTTCGTCTTCCTTTAGGAGTGGGAGCTAACTCCAAACGTATTCCCATTGATATTAAGTCTAATCTTGAATTCAACCCATCTTTAGTCTTTCCTTTAATGTCTAACAATGTTCCAATCAAAGAATCACAGATATTCTTCTCCACGTGCATGACATCAATATTATGTTTAACTTCATGATACCTCCAATATGGTAGCTCAAAAAATATTGACCTTTTCTTCCAAATATGTCTATCATTACCAGATTTCTGTGACTTTCCCAATGTCACGTCAAGGTTTTTCACCCTCTCAAAATACAGATCATGGGATAAAGGTTTTGGAGCAGTATCAAATTCTTGTGAGCCATTAAATGACTTTTTTAGTCTTCTATAAGGGTGTTCCATAGGCAAAAACATTCGATGACCCATGTACACTGTTTTCCTCCCATGATGCAATTGACAATAGGACGTCTGTTGTTCGCAAATTGGACATGCCTTATGCCCTTTAACACTGTATCCAGACAAATTTCCATACGCTTGGAAGTCATTTATAGTGAACAGAAGCACTGCATGCAGTTGAAAATATTCCATTTTATAAGAATCATACACCCTAATACCATCAGCCCATAACAGTTTCAAATCATCAATCAACGGTGACAAGTAAACATCAATATCATTACCGGGTTGCTTTGGACCAGAGATCATTGTACTCAACATGACATATTTGCGCTTTATACAAACTTTAGGAGAGAGGTTGTAAATTACCAATAAAACAGGCCATGAACTATGTGTGCTACTGAGTGTTCGGTATGGATTCATTCCATCTGTGCACAACCCTAGTCTGAGATTTCTTATTTCATTTCCAAATGTAGAATACTGCGCATCAATTTTCTTCCATTGTGGACAATCAGCTGGATGACGTATTTTTCCATCACATACCCGCTCTTCAGCATGCCATCTTAACCTTTTTGCATCATGTGAATTAGCAAATAAACGTTTGAAACGATTAATTATAGGAAGATACCAAAATACCTTTGAAGGGAGCTTTGTAATCTCTACATCACCCTGTGATTTTTCTTTCACCTTATTCCGTGATGTCCCACATTTTGGACACTCTGACAGAAATTCATATTCCTTCCTATATATAATGCAGTCATTCGGACAGACATGTATTTTCTTGTATCCCAATCCCATCGGGCATAATATTTTCTTGGCTTTGTAATGTGAATCTGGAAGATCATTATCTTTTGGAAGAATGTCTTTCATCAATTGTAGCAGCTCTGTAAAACTTATGTCACTCCATACATGATTCGCCTTTAGGTTAATCAATCTTAACACCGCCGACAGAACCGTAAAATTTGTACAACCGGGATATAATGGTTTTTCAGCATCACCATATAGACGTGCAACTGTCGGTTCTATCTCAATTTGTTCTGCTACAATATCGCGAATCATTTCTTCAATTCCATCGGAGTTACCATCTTGCGAATCATCATCATCAGTGACATTCCGTCCAGTTTCACCATGCCAAATCCAAGGGATGTAACTCGGATTAAAACCATGACATATCAGATGATCTTTTATCTCTCTACTTTTCAACTTCTTCATATTCAAACATTTCAGGCATGGACAGAAAAAAATGTCACTACTTGGAACATTTCGTTTTGCAAATTCCAAAAAGGCATCAACACCTTCCTCAAATTCATTTCTCATTCGATGTGCTGTAATCCAACTTCGACTCATTATTACCTATAACAAATATCAACAAAAAATATATATTTTTAAGATAAGACAAAACATGTTTATATGAAAAAAATCATAATTTGAATGTAAAACAATTTAAAATATAAAACAAATCTTGAAAGTAGTAGTAGTTTTCATAAGTACCCAACACCAAATAGCTATACATCGTAAGTGTCATGTTAAAAATATGAATATAGACCATTTGTTTTATGTTTAATAATATTGTCATATTATCTGATCATTCTGATTATATATTAGAATTACTATATCCTTTTGATCCGATATATAATCTAAGGACATTAATATTTCTTTAGAAAAAGTAATGTTAATATCATGGTAATGTAAAAAAAAGTATATGTCGAACTATATATATGTAATACCAATAAAAAAATACATATGTGTTTGGCCTGGGTTTCACACATAAATCAACTCATCTCACAGATTAAATTTTTGAATCATCCTACATAATACTTATTTTTATAACTTAGGGAATGAAAATAATAAAAGTTTTGATTTATGATACTCATTATGGGTAAACAAGATATATATAAATATAATATCTAATCTCATAAAAAGATATCCATGGGGGTATAAGAGCATGTATACACAAAGCACATGATCAAAAAGATAAGTGAAACAGTTCTATATAATCATAGATCATAAAACCTGAGTCCAAGTATAACAATTTTAGCATAACATAAGACATGATTTATATGATAGTGGGAACATGATTTAAAAAACCTTATTCACAAGATCACAACATTGGTATGTGGAATAACATAAGAGTGTGGCACAAACATAATCATATAAGTTATAACATATGTCAAGGGAAAACGAACGAAAAGAACATCAAGAATCGAAACAAAAACGAACCAAATAAATTCATGGAAGGCTTACTTGAATGTCGCGAGTTGAGATGATAGATCCGAGAGCAGTGAAGAAGATAAACAATGCATCCAAAATGAGTGTAATGCAGGCGATCGACGAGCCGATTACGGTTTACCGCGCGAGAGAGAGACGAGCCGGCGACTGTCAATCGAAAAAATCGTAAATGACAGAACACGGGCTTTAATTTTTTTAAATGATTTATAACGTCGGTTATATAATAACCGACGTTATAAACTATTTTTTAGCTTTTTTACGTCGGTTATTTGGAAACCGACGTAAAAAACCCCCCGGGGCTATAGTTTTTTACGTCGGTTTTCAAAATAACCGAGGTAAAAAAACCTGATATCTACGCGTTTTTTACGTCGGTTATAAAATAACCGCCGTAGAAAAACCGATATTGACGCGTTTTTTACGTCAGTTATCAAATAACCGACGTAAAAACCCCCCCGAGCATTGGTTTTTTACTTCGGTTATTTGATAACCGACGTAAAAACCCAACAGGTGCGATTTGTAACGTCGATTATTAAAATAACCGACGTAAAAAATCTACTCGCCGCATTGTTACGTCGGTTATATATAACCGATGTAGAAAATGGTGTCGTAAAAAACGATTTCTGCACTAGTGTGGCCTAATGATTCATACTCAAACCCTAATCAGGCTTCCTAATTAGTACCTAAATATATTATATTGTTGTAGGACCGGATAAGGTAAAATCCATTAGGATAGATGGATGATTGGGAATAGAGCTTGAAAGAGGGAACTGTACACGGTTTATGACCCATTGGGGGAGTCTTAGTGTCTTTACATTTAGTTACATTACTAACAATTGACACTTATATTTGCATGGCATGTTTTCCCTTTCATTTCAGTATTGTGTTTTTTCGTGTTTGGCTATCTTCTGACATGAGAATTCTTTTGGTTATATATGCATCCGCTATTTCTTATTAACTTCTGCTAGTGTTTTACTATGATAAATGAGGGTATAGTATCCCCATGAATAACTTACCATACCCTATTTTCTATTCATAAGCCTCTAGTGTATGAGGTTGTGTTCTTGAGGTCATGTGGTGAACCAGCTCGAGGCAGTGTCGCGTGGCTTCCGAGTCAGGTTGTTAACACCTCTACAAAGAGATGTGATTTATTTTTCATTACCACCTTACATAGATGGAAATAAAGATGAAAATTATAAATAACATTACATTTATAAAATATTTATCATTATATAAAATTAAAATATTATTTACCTTATTTATTTTCCACCTAATTGAAAAATGAAAACTTCATTCATGCATACATTCAGAATACCGTCACCATGAAACAATGGGATTCATATTTCTTGAGTACCTCATATGGATTATTTTAAAATTATATTTAATTTAATGAAAGTATAATTGTAAAATTTTCAATATTATATATATTATGGAATAATAATACCTTTGACCATGGTCAATACACAAATATTATTTTGAGGTTATAAGATAAATAACCTAAACATTCCTAACGTAAAATTAAATGATTTAGTAACTAAATAAAACAAGGTAATAAAAAATTATAAGGAATAATTATAATAGAGTGAACATGAAAAATGTTTTTAATCAATTAAATAACTAATAAAAATATATTATTTTGGATTTATAGAATATACAAAGGTAAACATAACTTAAGGTAATGGTTTTTTATTTAAAAACTTGTTTTAAAGTATTCCTTTTAAATATCACTACTCCATAAATATATTATTAAAAATGTTCCAAGAAAGTTATTATTTATATATCAATGTTTTTAAAAGTTCATTTTAAAATACCTTTTTGTTTACTTTAATATTTTTTAAAAGGAATATTTTTAGCATTTACGATAATGGTCATTTCTAATTTTTTTACGAAAGTGAAAAATATTGTTTTTAACATATATAACATGATCACATTT
The DNA here is from genome assembly GCA_963277665.1 of Viscum album. Taxonomy (NCBI): domain Eukaryota; kingdom Viridiplantae; phylum Streptophyta; class Magnoliopsida; order Santalales; family Viscaceae; genus Viscum; species Viscum album. The sequence continues at coordinate 1,424,897,714 of OY728161.1, forward strand.
TCTCACCATCATAACCATTATTCATTGTAAATATTCCTATATAAATTTTAATAGTTTTAAAAGTTCATCCAATTTCCATTATTCTCAGAAAAGTTTTCATAATTTTTTTAAAATAAAGAATCATTTTTAAATATTTTTATGTGAAATTGGAATGTGATTTTTCTTTTGGGTTTGAATGAGTTTTTCAAGGGTTTCATGTGAAAACATATAATCATAGAATTTTTTTGTTCATGATATAGTCCTTGAGAATTATAAATTTTTATGGGTGATCTCTATTTAGCTCACGATGATGGGCGATCCCGATATAGCTCATGACGATGGGTGAGCCTCATATTTCTCTCTAATGCATTAGGAAATGATGAGTCTTAAAAAGTATAATATTGAGAGAGACTACCAGGTAGGATACTCCCATTGAATTAATGGAAATCAATTATTCTAACATGGTTTAAATACAAGTGAACATGTATTATGAATACAGTTCTCTAATATACTTATTTCATGCTATTTATGTGTTTTTTGTGTGGATATCAATTGATTTCATGAGGGAAAAATGTTTACAAACTTTTAAAGGCGAATGGTTGTTTTTTCAAGGAATTTCTACCTAAGTTATCATATAACTCATGTTTACTTTATAATTTTCAATGTTTCTTAAAGGATTTAATGGTTTTATTTGAGTAATGGTTGATTCAATTATATGGATGATTTTTATTTCTATGTTTAAAGTATAATTGTAAAAAAGGTATACATATTCATAGGATTTCATGTTTTTCAATGGACTAATGGGTTTATTTAATTTTATATCCATTAATGAGATTTTTATTTTCATCCCATGTTTTCAAATGGTTTTTTCGTAGGAACTAAGGATGTGTAAGAATTATAGAAAGGTAAATTATGACATGTATTGAATGAAGAAAAAGTTCCATGAATCACGGGGTGTAAATTTAAGAAATTTTTTTATGGTAAAAAGTTTATTATGAGGAAGGGACCACTTTTTAATGTAATTTTTTACTTATTTTTTGAAAAATCAAAACCAAAAATATCATAGAAATTTAATAAAATGCGATCCTTGTAATAAATAATGTAATTATGGGTTAAGTATCTTCTAAGGGGTTATAGTTGGTATCCAAGGAAATGCTTGAATAATAATAGTGTTTAGGGTGATGTTAAAAGTTACTTTAAGGAAATTTTAATTTATATTTATATTATCATGAGATAAACTTAGGTTATTTCCATATTCATTCAACTGATCTCTATCTGTTTAGAATAGTTTTCTATAGATAAAATATGACAAATGATGTAGGAAGGAATCAGTGGGATAATAAACTTTTTTTATCAATAACTTGGAATTATTGCAATAAAGAAGTTTGTAGTAGTGATAAATTAGTTGATACAAACTCTTAACAGTGGAACCCATGAATGACAGTTACTAAATTATCCATAGAGAAATATATCTAGAGTTGAGAATTTCATGAAACAAAATCCACTGAATTTTGGTGTGTATTTAGATCCAGTGATAGCTAAAGGATCTATTAATGCATTGGAGAATATATTTTAATTTTTGAGATTAAAAAAATATAATTTAACTCATTCTATTTATTATTTTGAAGGTTAAGATGATTGATAATGGTAATTGATTAAGAATACTAAATAAAATTGTGAGATCAATTCCATGGAGTGGACATAATTTAAATATTTTTTTCTTCAGAATTTTTTTACAAAAGTTATTTTTATTAGAATGGATATTAAATTTATAGAGTTGAAGTAAAAGGATGATGACTCAATGGCCTCTTATAAAGAATATTTTACCAAATTGGAAAAGTATTCCATAGATTTCATTTTAGACTGTGATAGTAAAATTTAAAGATTTTATGTAGGTATAAAACAAAGTCTATTAAGGTCTTCGGGATATCATGAATTTAAAAATTATGAGGAAGTTATTAGATGTTATAAGAAAGTTGAGATTGAGTTTAATAAAACTTATGTAATCCATGGAAGTAAGAATAATAAATTATGAAGGTGGAATGAAATGTATAAGTAGTTTACAAATAAATTTATAGGTAATCCCCCCAATGTTTCAAATGTGATAAAATAAATTTTAAATAATATTTGATAGGATAGATAAAGTGTTATCGATGTGGTAATTTTGGTCATTTTCATGTGACTATAAGGAAAATAGTTCTGATCAGACTGGTAGTGGGGAAATATATAGTAATCCAATAGTGAAAATTTTTAGTTTTAATTAGTTCGATCAATATACTGACTCATGTTTGATGTTTGTTACTCAAGGTGGGAAACATCAAGATAGAAAGAAAATAAGTATGGTAATGTTTATCTTAGATTCTACATCGGATTCTAAAAATTCAAATGAAATGTTACCCACTTTAGGGAACTCACTATTTTTCAAAGGTTGATCTCTATTCTAGTTATCATCATATGGATTCTAAGGAGGAATAAATTTTGGGGAAGGTGTTATATATTAGTCAAGACCATTATGTGTTTGAGGTTATTCCTTTTAGCTTAAAAAATTCACCCATTGTATTTATTGATCTTATGAATATAGTTTTCTTTAAGTATTTGGATAAAATTTTGTTGTTTTTCACTGATTTAATTATTGTTTATTCTAAAATCTATCAAGAACATGATAAACATATAAGGATTTTTCTATAGAAATTAATAGATAAGATGTTTTATGGAAAATTTAGCAATTATGAATTTCGGTTACAATATTTTTCTTTATGTGGGAATATTTTTTTAAAGATTACACAACTATAAATGCTTCAAAAACTAAAGTTATGTGATAATTAAAAATAGATAAACATTTCATTAATATTAAAAATATTCTTGGATTATTGGGTTATTATTGATAGTTTTTTTATAATTTTTTCAGGGTTATCTATCCCATTTTTTAAGTTAAATTTATGTTAACAAAGGAATGCGATAAATATTTTAAAGAACTGAAATAAAGATTAGTTAATGCTCCAGTGTTAGATATAAGAACAACAAATGGTTACTTTTTAATTATAGTTTTCTTTTATGAAGATAATTGGTTATGTCATGAAGTAATATAATCAAGAAATTTCATATTCTTCACATAAATTGAAACTCCATGAATAGAATTAATTGACACATGATATTGACCATGTAGTGATTGTTTTTTTTTTGAAAAAAAATTTGAAAAATATTTTTATGGGGTAAAATGTGAAATATATACCAAATATAAATATTTCATGAATATAGTCACTTAAAAATAGTTGAAAATGATGAAAATAAGATTATTAGAACTGAAAAAAATTATGATTTCATTATTCACTATCATATTGGTTAGAAAAAAGGTATAATATGCCATTATTAAAGAAGACAATGTATCATTTACCATGATGGTTATGGAACATGATCCTTTGGTTAACAATTTAGTGAAGGTTGTCCTAGAAATTTTTCATGCCGGAACACCCCCTATTTTTTGGTTTCAGTGTAGTCATCTTTGTTAAACAGATTTAAGAATGCTCAAAAAGAAGATTGTGATTTAAAATAAATAGTGTAATTTTTTCAATAAGGGTATGTTTCATGAATTTAATATTGATAAAGAAGGTGTTATGATATTTGGAAAGGGTTTGTGTGTGAAAAATTATTCTCATTTGAAGAAGGAACTCTTAAGTGAAGCTCAAAGATCTCCATTTTCTGTTCATCCCAATAGCACTAAAATGATTATATATGTTTATGAGTGTTATTGGTGTGATGTAATAAAGAAAGATATTATGGATTTTACCATGGAATGTTTGGATTTTCAATAGTTCAAAGATGAGTGACAACTACTGAAGGTGATGATTCAACCTTTTCCAATTCCTGAATGGAAATTGGAAAATATATCTATGGATTTCACAGTGGGATTACCAAAGAAATATCCAAGTAATAATGTGATTTGGGTTATTGTTGATTGATTGATTGAATAAACACATTTTATTCTTATTTAAGATACCATTTCATTAGATCAATATTCTATACTTTATTTGAAAAATATATTCAGATTATATGGATACCCTCTATCTATTTTATCTTATCAAGATCCAAGATTTACCCCAAATTTTAATAAAGAACCCCAGAAGTCATCGGGTACTGAATTAAATTTTATCATTGTTTTTCATCCTCAATATGATGGAAAAATACATAAAACAATTATGAATTTGGAATAAAATTTTCATGTTTTCTTACAAGATTATCACGAATGTTGGGATTATCATCATTCATTGGTGGAATTTTCTTATGATAATAGTTTTTATTGAAATACACATATGGATTCTTTTGAGGCATTATATAGAAATCGATTTCAAACAAAATCATGTTGTGTTGAATTTAGTGAAAGGAAGTTGTTGGGAGAAGAATTTGTGGAAGATATAGTTGATAAGTTAAATTTAACTCATCACCATAGGAGGGTATCTCAAAGAAGGTAGAAAATGTATGGAAATAACCAAAGGAAAATCCCATTTTAGGCAGGAGATCACGATTCTATTAAGGCATCTTCTTGGAAAATTGTTATGTGTTTTGGAAGAAAAGTAAAATTAAGTCTATGGTATACTGGTCCATATGAAATTTTGAAAAAATTGGGATAATTTTCATACCGAGTAACCATACCTTCGATTTTATCTCAATTACATGATGTGTTTCATGCTTCATTATTAAGAAAATATATACCTGATGAATCTCATGTATTAAGACCTGAAGTAGTTTTGTTAGAAGATAATATTTCTTATGAGGACTACCTAGTTCAAATTTTGGATCAAAGACAGTTGATATTTTAGAATAATTCAATTCACTAGGGAATGGTTTTATGGAATAGCCATATAACTGAAGAATAAACATGAGAATCCAAAAATGCTATGAGGGAAAATACCACATCCTATTTATGCAATGAATAAAATTATGAGGTTTAAATTTATTAAAGAGGTGTTAATGTAAAAACATAGGTATTATTAATAGTAAATAAATTTCATGTATTAGTAATACCCATTATTATATTTTATGGAGTAATATTTTTTCAAATCCATTTTTTTATTTTTAAAATGCCACTTTATGGTTAACTGGTAACCACACATTCAACTATATATAAACCAAACCACCCTGATATCAAAATTAAAAATTCAGAGCATAATAAACAAAAAACACATCCCAAATTCAAAAAGATACACACGACGATATGATAACTATCGAATTTCCTCCGAGTAATATTCACTATACATATTTTAAGCACTTTTTTAGTAGAAAAATAAATAGTTTTTTTCTTACCAATTTGTTTTTTCATGAATTATATTGTTTTATTTAAAAGATAAATTTATGAATTTTAGGAATTTTATTTGATAAATGTACTTAATTTTTAATATCATCATATAGAATATAACTTATGGTAAATAGTTGGGTTATTTTTAAATTTTTTTATTTTTTAGTGAATAGATAAAAATGATGATTTTTTGAAAAACTCTGATTTCCTTTCATTATATCAAGTAACATAAAAGTTAAATTATGTTTTTTATTTAATTTTAATGTTACAAAATTTCCATTTTATAAAAATTAATCTAATTAAACCCAAATTAATCATCATTATATTTTATTTTGACATAAATTCATTTAATGCATAAAACACATTTTTTTAAAAAAATTGTTTTTCATTATATTTTTCACAATTAAATTAAAAGAAATTTATAAAAAATATAAAAATTTAATAATTAGAAATATATTTCATAATTTTAATTAGAATATTTAAATTTAATGATGAGTTAAATTTCATTTTTTTTCCATTATTAATATAAACGTTGGTAAAAAATTTTCACCATGATAAAAGGCTTAAATGGGTTAATTAAGATTACAAAAAAGTGATTAGGTAAAAAAATTGTTATCATTAATCTTATAATATGAGAGTATTGATACCCTTAAAACCTTATCTTATAACATGAATTGTTTAAGTGATACTTATCCATGAGATTGACTTAATATTATTTTAAATCTTTGAATAATTACAAGAGTTCCAGTCCCCTCTCTTATAAAAGGGGACATCATTTCCTCTCTTATACATGAAATTTTAACCGTTTAACACAATAAATACTACCCAAATACCTTCCTAAAATCCCAACCCATGTATTATATGTCTTGGTATCACCAAATGAACAATCCTATAAGGATTAAGCTATAATTTAAAGGAGGTTTATGAAAGAAGTGGTATAACTCTTAACTTAGTGTTTTTATTTTCATTTCTTCTTCAAAATATTAAAATATTATCTAACAATGATGATATAATAACATGAATAACATATACATACTAAAATATTATTATTTTTATTTAATAACCATTTCACCTCTTTTTTCTATCCAATGGGAAATGAAAAATTCACTCATGCGTATGTGTGGACTACCACCACCACAAAGTGAAGTTTTTTATTTTTCATCAATTAATCATATAGATAGTCAAAATAATAAATAAAATTAATATATATGATATAATTATGAAAATTTAAATATAATTTATTATTTACCATCTTAGCCTTCCATCTATTGAACAATGATAACGTCGCTCGTGCGTACGTGTGGACTGCCACTTCCGTGAAGCAATGTGATTTTTTTATCACTGCATTACATGGATGGTAATAAGGATGGAAATAATAATAAATACAAATTTTCTGACATATTTATTATTATTTAAAAATAAAATATCATCTACCTTATTTTTTTACTCAATTGAAAAAATTAGAATATTGTCCAAGTATACGCACTGACTATCATCTCCATGAAATGCGATAATTAATTTTTCATGAGAACCTTTTATGAATGATTTGAGAAGTATATTTAATGTAAAAAATGATAATTATATCATTTTTAATATTATATTTATGATGGAGAAATAATCCCTTTGACCACGGCCAACTCACTGATGTTATTTTGAGGTTATAAGTTGAAAGACCAAAAAACATCTGATGTAAACCTACACACTTTAGTAAATAAATAAAACATAGTAATCAATGAAATATAAGGAATAATGATAATGGACTGAACATGAAACAAGTTCATAATAAAGTGAATAAATCTTATAATATTATTATTCAGAAGTTAGATAATTAGTGAAACTAGATGTGGCTTATGGGGGGGGGGGGTTCTTTAAAACCTTTTTTAAAGTATTCCTCTCAAATACTTCTCCTCCATGAATAATTTCTTCATAATGTTATAAAAATGTTCTTATTTATAAATATATGACTATTAAATTTAATTTCAACTATTTTTTACTTTGTTTATTTTTTTTAAAAAGAACACTTTTGAACATTTACTATACCGATCATTTTGACTTTTATTACCATAATGAAATGGAATGTTTTTTAATATATACTACATGAATGGATTTTCCTTTTGTTAAATCAATTATTCATTATAAATATTCCTCTATAAGATTTCTTAATTTTTAAACTACGATATTATTTCAATTATTCAAGGAATATTTTCCTTATATATTTTTCAAAAGAAAGAAATATTCTCAACATTTTAATGTGAAAATAGAATGTCACGACCCGTCCTTAGGGCCCGTGCCGTGACTACCCCAAGCCCGCCTTCCATAGGCCAGGGGCTGGCGACCAGCACCAAAGGCGTAAATCCCGATAACTGGGAAGGCATTGCCTTTATAAAAGTAAACAAAACACCACAGAGTACAAGCGGAAGTGAAACACTAAGTACAAAAAGAAGTGCTGAAAGGTAAATGGGCCAGAATACAAACCCAAATGAAAGTAAAACTACAACCGAACAAAGTACAACAAAAAAAGACAACAACTGGAAGGACGGAAGCGGCTCCTGGGTCGTCCTCCTCGGATCCTACCTAAAGGGTAGGTACAGATAGCCTCCACAATGCTCTCTCCCTTCAACCTCCTCCGAGTGTCGTCTCACCGTGAAGTCCACCTCCGGATACTGACTCGTCATGTAGTCCACCTCTGGGTACTGACTCGTCGTATAGTCCACCTTCGGGTACCATCTAGTCCTCGAACACTCGGCCTCCGTCAGCATTGTCCGTCGTATGCAACCAACACAATGAGGTGCGGGCATAGCCTATGATGGGGTGAGTATAACGATACACAGTAGGGACCCCGAGACTCACAAGGTCTCACTAAAACCAACATGGATAACCACAAATAAAATCTCAACAGATAACCTCTACTTAGGTATATTCCCATGCATATACCTAAGTTATCAAGTAACCCATCTCAATCATGAGAAAAACACCAAGATCATGAAATCAACGGATAACCACCACCCAGGTATATGCCGATACATAAACCTAAGTTATCAAGTAAACCATCTCAATCATGAGGAAACACAAAGGTCATAGACTCAGCTCAAACCATGATTTTTATTATCGAAACCGTAACTGCTGAAGAGCTCCATCTCTGGAGTGTACAATGGTCATGTCACGACTTCGAGGTACTTCTCACTAACTTAAGACTGCTGAGGTACTCCTCCTGTCGAGTACCGCAGGCCAGCCACCCAAACAAAGTAGTGCTTCCTGCCGGGGTATGCCACCCAAACACAGTAGTGCACACCCCCTAGTAGCCTGCAGAGGTACTCTCCGGACGACTACCGCGGGTCTGCACTGTCACACAGGTAGTTCTCCTTCCTCCATGGGTCTTCACCCAAACAAAGTAGTGCTCCATTCACTGGGCTAGTCGACTCACTCCAAGTTGAGTCGGTCAAGCAGTCGTCAGGTCTCAGTCGGCTACACGGTCTCCGTACTCCGCTCACTCGTCTCTAGGAGGGTCCGCTCAATGAGATACAGGTCGATACTCCATGTATCAAAAGTCCCATAAAGAAGTATCTCAAAGGACCTCCTCGTCATAGGGGTCTCAACGCAACAGACGACGCGTCAATCGGATGCCCGGTCTGTGAGTTATTAGCCTTTTCATCCCCGGGGCCTGGTTGGTTTCGTGAGCAAACCAACCCGGTTGTATCTAAATTGTACCCCAAACTCTCATAGGGTATACTCATACGGACCGTTTCTCAATGAGATCACCAACTCCGCTGACGGTTCTTCAAACGGATGTCCGGTCTGAAAGATATCAACTTTTCCGTTCCAGGGGTCCTGTTGGATTTTGGGTACAATCCAACCCGGACACTATCCAACAGCAACCAAAACTCGGGCGACGTATGCCAAAAGTTCTGTCTCATCAAGAGGAATTCAACGAGACAGATGGCGTGTCAATCAGACGTCCGGTCTGTGAGTTATTGGCCTTTTCGTTCCAGGGGCCCGGTTGGTTTCATGAGCGAACCAACCCGACCACACTTCGACGACATCCAAACCTCGAGCAGAGTAATCCAAAAGATCCGTCTCATTTAGAGGAATCCATCGAAGTCAATGGCACGTCAATCGGACGTCCGAATCTCAAGATATAAGCGTTTCCGCTCTGAGGGCCCGGTTGGTTTCGTGTCCGAACCAACCCGACCGAACCCAAAGTTCTCCGAAACCATTAGTATAATATACCGAAACGACCTTTTCGATCCAAGGGTCGCATCGCCGCTGACGGTGTGTCGATCGGAGGTCTACAACTCAATATATGGGCAAAAAACCGTGAGGGGTCTGAAAACGGGGGTTCTGGGCCCGGACCGACCCGGCCCAACCCCCCGGGGTCGGCCCGAACTGGGTCGACCCGACCCGGGTTTGGGTCTGACCCGGCGGGGCGCGACCCGGCCCGACCGGCGCGGTCTAGGCGTGACCCGGCCTGGCGGTCCGTGTCACCGGACGCGGCGCAAGGCCGCGTCCCTCGTTCCCCGGTTCCACGCGGCCGCGAAACCCGGCTCGCCGCCACAGCTTCAGCCGCGGAGGATTCTTCCGGCGACGCTCCGGGCGCCGCCGCGCCGGCGGGGGCTTCCGCGGACCACCGGACGCGCTTCGGTGGTCCGATTCGCCTGCGGTCTTCGCCAGGGATCATCCCGGGACCCGACCTTCACTGCAAAGCCTTCAAAATGCCTTTGCGGCCCGCCTCACCATCGATTGTCGATCCGCACTTCGACAACAAATCATGGGGTCTTTAAATCGCCTCCTCGGCCCTGACTCCGCCCGCGGTTTCGTTCAGCCTCAACGACACGACGCGACGGCGCCATGCTTCTTCGTCGTGTTCTTTCTCATGTCCGCATGGTGCCGTTGCACTGTGCCGCCTTTGTTAGTGCCACAACGAATCCAAACAACAAAGGGGGAGGAGAGTCGGCCGTGTTCGTGAGGTCCGACCTCCTCCCGTTAAGTCGGTAACTAGCGGCCCAGAAGATGAAGAACAACAAGGAAGATTTCGCGAACAAAAGAGAAACAACCCAAACAGTTTTTCCCCGCAACAGATTATTCCCAACCTACAAGGAAAACGTTCGCGGATCAACTAGGTAATAAGTTGATCCGTGTTATTTGTTTTCTTTAGAAATAAAGAAACAAGGGAATAAAATCATTCTCAAACATAATTCCCTACCTAAAGCGTTGTTGTTGAACACGAGTTCGTCGCGGAAGGAGCATCGCGGAAGAAATGTCATTGACGTCGCAGTACACGGCGTCGCGTCGTGGATCTCCGAGGGTTTGGCGTTCTTCGTCGGAGGTCGGAGCATTCTTCGTGTTCTTCGTCGAAGAAGAACGCTTTCCTCCAAATACTCTCCACGCCACAAGTTCCAACAGAAATAAAATAAGAGTTATCTTATTTTATTAACACACATGAAATGTTTGAATTTAAAAAGAAAAGAAACGAACAATTAATTCAATGAATTAATTGTAGCGATTTAACTACCCAATTAATGAGGTGTTTTTTAACCAGAAAAACGCATGGTTGACTTTCATTAAAGAGGGGGGTTGCGGGTGCGTTACTTAGAGGAAAAGAAACGACGGGGCTCGTGCGGGCCCCACCTCACAAATATCCTACCAAGTGGGTAGGATATTTTGGGTTCCACCCTATCCGCTTAACTTAGCTTAAGTGGCTTTTAAGTGGCTTTAAGGGAAATAAAATAAAGTTGTCGCACCACTTTATTTTATTTCTTAACTTAACCCCAAAAATTAAAAACCACACCCGAGCAAACGCAACTCCGGAAAAGGTATTTCTAAGAAAATACCGGTGCTGTGATTTCATCGGTGCCCTTAGATTTCAATTCTGAGCACTGGTTTAAAAGTTATAAAAACCCGCTCGTTCGTTCACTGAACGGACCCGAGCTAAACTTCGAAAAATGAGTCCGGGCACACCGGGCCATAGAATCAGGTGCCGTCAGAAACTGCGTTCTTTTAAAATCCCAAATAAAATTAGAAAAAAAAATTCCATTGAATTTTACAGGTCTTTAAATTACTCCCACCTCAGGGCTTTACGTCCTCGTAAAGCTTTAATCACAAACTAGGGATACAAAAGCGGTACTGAGCACGAATCTGAGCCTCCTACTCTCATGTGCTCACCTAGAGGTTCTCGTACTGCCAGTGAAAGTGCACTCGAGGAATAGACCGTCCTCGAAGGATCCGCCCCTGTCGATCCTCGATCCCCACTGGAACCTCCGTGAAAGTCACCCCATCGCCATCGTCCAGCTCCCCATGGTTGATGATATGCGAAGGGTCGAGCACGTATCTCCTCAGTTGAGATATGTGGAAGTCGTCGTGCACCTGGTGCAACTGAGGTGGATGGGTCCAGCGGTAAACCACCCCGCCTACCCAGATGAGGACCTAAGAAGGTCCGCCGAACCTCGGAGATAACTTGTCGCCTTGGCCAAATCTCTGTAAACCTCGTCGAGGTGAGACCCGTATAAGGAAGTGATCGTCAACCCCGAACTCCAGAGGTCTCCAATTCCTATTAGAACAGGAACTCAAAACGACTGATACCACGAGGGTAAGGTTGACCGACTCAAGAGTGATCGGTCGCACCCTCCTATGCATGAGTTACCATGTGCTGCCTGGGGTTTCCTTTTTCACCAACCAAGGAAAACCCATTCCGACATCGTAGTTAAACCACAACCTTTTTGCCTAATACCGTCAATTCGTGTATGAACTGTGATTGCCCAGTCCACACTCAAACCAACGTCGTAAGGCCTCGACGCTGCCACCAAGATATTCCAACCGAAACTCTCGCCTCGAGGGTCTGACCACACCGTCGGCGTAAGTGTGATTATCAAGTCTCCTCCAATGGTATCTCCAGACGTGAGGGTCAAGTCCACGGATTACCGGAAACTCTATGTCTGGAACAAGATTTGTGAAAGCAAGGAATGATTCATATCAACGTCTGTTACTACAGCAACTAGTAGTGGACACAAACTGTCCCTTGAATCATTTTTAGAGACATTGGGTCACACTCCTTGACCGCATGCAGCCGCACTCTTCATCTGCCCTCCAGCTCCCTGATCCTGGCAGGGATAACTAAGGCGGGTGGTTGTAGCATGTTAATATGTACACCACCTCATGCTGCTCTCCTAGATCTGCCTCCACGTCTTCTGCTTCATAGACTCATCTCTCCTTTAAGCTTCCTCTTATGGAAACATTTAACATGCCTGAGTCTCCAAGACTGGTGCCAGTTTCTTGTTTCTTACTGCACTGTGCAGTCTTCATCTGCTCCTGGATGATCTGCACCTTCTTTGACTATGATCTGAAAGAGCTGATAAAATTTCTCCTTTTCCGAAAAGAGAAACTCGGTCTCATCCCCTAGATGAACCACACCGATTGCCTAATACAGTCAATCTTGACATGAATGATGTATTCATGCCATGGATGACGTCGTAAGGCCTCGAAGTAACTACAAAGAGATCCAACTGTCACTCTCGCCTCCAAGGGTCGAGTCACACTGTCGGCATCAGTGCGAGGTCATTGGGTCTCCTCCAGTAGAAATCTCGAAAGTGAGGGTCAAGTCAACAGTTTTAACCGGGACCACTCAGTATCAACCAAATAGAAGGACATGAAATCAAACATCACAAAGATAAGTGTCTTTTTATTATTGCATCTCATAGTATAAAGATAGGAATACAACAGCAACATGGAACTAGAAGTACAAGGGACGTATCCACTAGTTCCTCTCCAGTCCACCTACTCCCGGAGCTCTACTGCCTTGTCCACTGCTCGGTTATTGCTCAAGCACCCGCCGCTACTTCTGCCTCGGTGGCTCCTCCAAAGCCTGTGGATCAACTGTACGAGGAGTCGGACAGTCACGTGCCAGGTGACCCTTTCCGCCACATTCATAACACTTCCTGCTCCTCATACGCTTAGCTCTGTCCCTCTTGGACCTCTGCATCATCTGTCTACTGTCCACAGATGACTCAGCTACTGATTGAAAAACACGTGGCAAAGGAATCTTCTCTTGAACACGCTCGGGGTGTAGAGCTACTGGAAAAAACTCCACCCGGAAGAAGGTCTCGAAGTCTTCCCATGTGAAGGTCTTCCCGTCGCAAAACTGGAAAAAGTGGCTCCACCACCTACCTACTGCTGCCTGAAGAAGGCTGGCAGCAAAGATCACCATGAAGTCTGCTGGCGTCCCCACTAGCCTGAAGACTCTCACCACATCCTCCAGACAATCCCCAGCCGCCTGTGGGTCCATCCCTCCCCGGAACCTGGGTGGCCTCTTGCGCTGGAACTCATACAGCACACTCAAGTGGCGTGCATCTTCTACTGCTGGGGATGGGGGCATCGGTGGCCCAACGTATGGTAGTACCGCTGGTGCCTCTGCTGGTGCCTCAACTGCAAGAGGGCCCTGTACCGAAGCCTCATCGCTCGACAGACTGTCAGTATGCACATCCCTCTGGGCTCAAGTTGGTCGTCCGTGAAAAGGCATCCTGAAAGAAACAATGTGACACGGTCAAACGATTATACCTGTTGAGCTGACCTGGTTTGAGCTGACATTTAAAAACTTCTGGAAACACACACGCAATCAGTGTTTTCGTGAACAAAGTCGGAAATCAGTTGTCAGGGTCCTGGTGTATGGATACTTCGGCCACCCGCACCAACACTAGATTCCCTGAACTGAAGACCACACTCGGTACTCTTAACACTATTGCTTCACAGAAAGAAAATATCAGAGTTATAAGTTCTACGGTAGAACCTACTCCTCTAGTACCAATTTGTCATGACCCGTCCTCGGGGCCCGTGTCGTGACTACCCCAAGCCCGCCTTCCATAGGCCAGGGGCTGGCAACTAGCTCCAAAGGCATAAATACCAATAACTGGGAAGACAGTGCCCTTATAAAAGTAAACAAAACACCATAGAGTACAAGCGGAAGTGAAACACTAAGTATAAAGAGAAGTGCTGAAAGGTAAATGGGCCAGAATACAAACCCAAATGAAAGTAAAACTACAACCGAAAAAAGTACAACAGAAAAAGAAAACAGCTGGAAGGACGGAAGAGGCTCCTGGTTCATTCTCCTCGGATCCTACCTAAAGGGTAGGTACAGATGGCGCAGCTCCTGGATCGTCCACTATGGATCCTACCTGAAGGGTAGGTACAGATAGCCTCCACAACGCTCTCGCCCGTCAACCTCCTCCGAGTGTCCTCTCGCCGTGAAGTCCACCTCCAGATACTGACTCGTCGTGTAGTCCACCTACGGGTACTGACTCGTCCTGTATTCCACCTCCGGGTACCGTCCAGTCCTCAAACACTCGGCCTCCGTCAGCATTGTCCGTCATCTGCAACCAACACAACAAGGTGTGGGCATAGCCCGTGAAGGGGTGAGTATAACGATACTCAGTAGGGACCCGGAGACCCACAAGGTCTCACTAAAACCAACATGGATAACCACAAAGAAGATCTCAACATATAACCTCTACTTAGGTATATGCCCATGCATATACCTAAGTTATCAATTAACCCATCTCAATCATGAGGAAAACACCAAGATCATGAAATCAACGGATAACCACCACCCAAGTATATGCCGATACATAAACCTAAGTTATCAAGTAACCCATATCAATCATGAAGAAACACAAAGGTCATAGACTCAGCTCAAACCAAGATTTTTATTATCGAAACCGTAACTGCTGAAGAGATCCCTCTCTGGAGTGTACAGTGGTCCTTTCACGACTCCGAGGTACTGCTCACTAACTTAAGACTGCTGAGGTACTCCTCCTGTCGAGTACCACGGGCTAGCCACGCAAACACAGTGGTGCTTCCCGCCGGGGTATGCCACCCAAACACAGTAGTGCACACCCCCTAGTAGCCTGCAGAGGTACTCTCCGGATGAGTACCGCGGGTCTCCACTGTCACACAGGTAGTGCTCCATCCGCCATGGGTCTGCACCCAAACAAAGTAGTGCTCCGTCCACTAGGCTAGTCGACTCACTCCAAGTCGAGTCGGTCAAGCAGTTGTCAGGTCTCAGTCGGCTACACGGTCTCCATACTCCGCACGCTCATATCTGGGAGGGTCTGTTCCATGAGCTACAAGTCGATTCTCCAAGTATCACAAGTCCCACAAAGAAGTATCTCAAAGGACCGCCTCATCATAGGGGTCTCAACGCAATAGACGGCGTGTCAATCGGACACCCGGTCTGTGAGTTATTAGCCTTTTCATCCTCGAGGCCTGGTTGGTTTCGTGAGAAAACCAAACCGGCCATATCTAAACTGTACCCCGAACTCTCATAGGGTATACTCATAAGGACCGTTTCTCAATGAGATCACCAATGCCGCTGACGGTTCGTCAAACGGACGTCCGGTCTGAAAGATATCAGCTTTTCCGTTCCAGGGGCCCGGTTGGATTTTGGGTACAATCCAACCTGGCCACTATCCAACAGCAACCAAAACTCTGGTGAAGTATTCCAAAAGTTCCGTCTCATCAAGAGGAATTCAACGAGACAGACGTCGCGTCAATCAGACACCTGGTCTGTGAGTTATTGGCTTTTTCATTCCAGGGGCCCGGTTGGTTTCGTGAGCGAACCAACCCGACCGCACTCCGACAGTATCCAAACCTCGAGCGGAGTAAGCCAAAAGATTCGTCTCACTTAGAGTAATCCATAAAAGTTGACGGCACATTAATTGGACGTCCGAAGCTCAAGATATAAGCGTTTCTGCTCTGAGGGCCCGGTTGGTTTCGTGTCCGAACCAACCCGGAGGAACCCAAAGTTCTCCGAAACCTTGAGTATAATATACCGAAACGACCACCTCGATCCAAGGGCCGCATCGCCGCTGACGGTGCATCGATCGGAGGTATACAACTCAAGATATGGGCGAAAACCCGTGAGGGGTCCGAAAACGGGGGGTCTGGGCCCGGACTGACCCGGGTCCGGGTCCGACCCGACCCGGCTGGCACGGTCTGGCCCGGTCTAGGCACGACCCGTCTTGGCATTCTGGAAGGGGGGCTCGGTGCTGGCCGAGCGGCCGCGCCCAAGGAGCCCGCCCCCCCCCCCCCCCCCCCCCCCCCCCCGCGCGGGGGCCGCTCCGTGTCACCGGACGCGGCGCAAGGCCACGTCCCTCGTTCCCCGGTTCCGCACGACCGTGGAACCCAGCTCGCTGCTGCGGATTCAGCCGCGGTGAATTCTTCCGGCGGCGCTCCGAGTGCCGCCACTCCCGACCGCCGGTGCCGCCGCACCGCCGTGGCGCACCGACGGGGGCTTCGGCGGACCACCGGACGTGCTCTGGTGGTCCGATTCGCCTGCGGTCTTCGCTAGAGATCATCCCGAGACCCGACCTTCGCTGCAAAGCCTTCAAAACACCTTCGCGGCCCGCCTCACCATCGATCATCGATCCGCACTTTGACAACAAAACGCAGGGTCTTTAAATCGCCTCCTTGGCCCTGACTCCGCCCGTAGTTTCGTTCGGCCTCAACGGCTCGACGCGATGACGCCGTGCTTCTTCGCCGCGTTCTTTCTCCTGTCCGCACTGTGCCGTTGCACTGTGCTGCCTTTGTTCGTGCCGCAACGAATCAAAACAACAAAGGGGGAGGAGAGTTGGCCATGTTCGTGCGGTCCGACCTCCTCCCGTTAAGTCAGTAACAAGCGGCCCAAAAGACGAAGAACAACAAGGAAAATTTCACGAACAAAAGAGAAACAACCCAAATAGTTTTTCTCTACAACAGATTATTTCCAACCTGCAAGGAAAACGTTCTCGGATCAACTAGGTAATAAGTTGATCCATGTTCTTTGTTTTCTTTAGAAAGAAAGAAACAGGGGAATAAAATCATTCTCAAACATAATTCCCTACCGCAAGCGTTGTTTTCGAACGCGAGTTCGTTGCGGAAGGAGCATCGCAGAAGAAACGTTGTTGACGTCGCGGTACACGGTGTCGCGTCGTCGATCTCCGAGGGTTTGGCGTTCTTCATCAGAGGTCGGAGCATTCTTTGCGTTATTAGCGTTCTTCGTCGAAGAAGAACGCTTTCCTCCAAATCCTCTCCATGCCACAAGTTCCAACAGAAATAAAATAAGAGTTATATTATTTTATTAACGCACATGGAACGTTTGAATTTCAAAAGAAAAGAAACGAATAATTAATTCAATGAATTAATTGTAATGATTTAACTGCCCAATTAATGAGGCGTTTCTTAACCAGAAAAACGCATGGTTGACTTTCATTAAAGAGGGGGGTTGCGGGTGCGTTACTTAGAGGAAAAGAAACAGTGGGGCTCATACGGCCCCACCTCACAAATATCCTACCAAGTGGGTAGGATATTTTGGGTTCCACCCTATCCGCTTAACTTAGCTTAAGTGGATTTTAAGTGGCTTTAAGTGAAATAAAATAAAGTTGTCGCACCACTTTATTTTATTTCTTAACTTAACCCCCAAAATTAAAAACCACACCCGAGAAAACGCAACTCCGGAAAAGGCATTTCTAAGCAAGTACCGGCAATGCAATTTCATCGGTGCCCTTGGATTTCAATTCCGAGCACCGGTTTAAAAGTTAGAAAAACCCACTCGTTCGTTCACTGAACGTACCCGAGCTAAACTTCGAAAAATGATTCTGGGCACACCGGGCCTCGGAATCAGGCACCTTCAGAAACTGCGTTCTTGTAAAATCCCAAAGAAAATTAGAAAAAAATTTCCATTGAATTTTACAGGTCTTTACATAGAAAGTGAAATTTTTAGGGGTTAAAATGAGTTTTCAAGGGTTTTTTATAAGGGATAAACATTATTTTGAGAGGTGAAGTATTAAGTATCTCAATCTCGATGGCTCTTTATTCTCTAGGGAGCGCCCTGTCCGTGATATCGGTGACAATTAGTGTTTTCTCCTGAATCTTCCGGTGGCAGTGGTGGCTCATTCTCTATATGAGTCGTTCTTTGGATTTTCTAGGGTTACCTATATGACTTCTCTATGTTATTCCTTTAATCTATTAGGTTTGATTTCATTGTGTTTTATGTCATGGTATTATGGTACTGAAGCTTTAATCTCCCTCCTCCGCTACTCTTTTTGTCTTCCTTGTCATGCTAGACCCCATATTGGTCTAGTGCGATGGTTCTGATGGAAGGCTTGGGATTGTTTTGGTGGTGCACTAGATTGGGGATTCAGTCTTTCTGGTTTGGAGTTTTTTGTGTCTGTAGTGTTCTGATTTTTAACATTGGTTCTGGTTTTCTTCCTTTCTGGTCCCCGGTCTTTCCGTCTTCTTGGTGATGGTGCTCTGGTTCCCCTTCACGTCGATGCCAACTTCTTTTATGGAGCTTCTTAGGAATGATGATGTTTGTTATGATGAACTCCTTTTCCTCTCAACATGATCTGACCCCAATATCCTATGCGCCTCTCCTAGTCGGATTTGGAACAGTGTTTACTATGAGATTTTGGGATTTTTGGTTCAGTGTTCTAATGGATTCAAGGTGGACATTGCTCGAAGTGTGATTCATTCGATGTCGGTGGCATTCTGTTTTGGCATACACTACATTTTTGGAGAAGGTTTTGATGGTGCAAAGAAAATTTATTCTGAACGGTTGCCTATGGTAATCATATGCAGTGATGAATCGGTGACGACGACGACGAGTTTATTGATCGAGAACGATGACGATGTGTTTGAAGATGATGATCGATGGTAAGATAACTGATGTTTCAGTCAATGAAAGACAATTTTTTTGTGATTTCGATTGATACCAGCGTATTCCTTATCTCCTCATTTTGTGTTGTTGGATTTTTGAATCTTGTATTTTGAATTTGGATCACCACTTCTTTATCCCACCATTTTGAAAATCAAATAAAAAGATAATTTTCAGTCAAGGGTTTTGTTATGAAAAAGTGAAGGCTTAATCTTGTTTATTCATGATATAATACTTGAACATTATATATAATGAGGGGTGAGCCCAATATAATTCACAATGATGGGTCAAATTGATATAGCTCATGATGATAGGTGAGCCCAATATGGATCTATAATGCATCGTGTAATAATTATTACTAAAATATTAAAAATAAGGAAGACAACCTAATTGAATAATACTATGAAATTAATTGGGAATCAGTTATTCCTACATTGGATAAATATGAGTAAATATGGGTTATGAATTTTATTATACAAGAAACTTATTTAATTATAGATAATGTTTTTATGAATATATTTCTATTTCATGAGTAAAGAAATATTTATGAACTTTTAAAGGTGAATGTTTTTATTTTATGGAATTTTTTAATCATTTCTCATATACCTAATGTTTATATCATTACTATCAATACAATTAATGGGATTCAAATGTTTTATTTTATGAATGGATTATTTATTCATATGAATATGTTTTATTTATATTCTCATAGTTTTATTATTAAAAGGTAATAATTTTTATTAGTTTTCATGTTTTTCATTGGAATAAAAAGTTTCCTTTATTTTTAAATCCCATATTGAGATTTTTTTACTCATCCCATGTTTTGAAATATTTTTCATAGGATATAAGGATGTGTCAGAACTATAGAAAGGATAAAAGTGGGAAATCTTGAATAAATAAAATGTTTCATGAATGAAACATGGGTATAAATTTAAGAACCAATTATTGGGGAAAAATGAACACTCTATGGAAGTGTACAATTTGTTATATCACATTACCTAATTATTTAAAACTATAAACTAAAAAGATTCTAGAAATTTAGGAATGTACATCCATTATTATAAATAATCTAATTGTGGGTTGACTATATTATAGGGTTTTATAATTACTAACTTTAATTTTTTATTATAGAGGGAGAAAGAAAGAGTTTCCAATAAAAATAGTCAAGGTGGGTGAAAATAATGTACTCCCAAAGAATTTTCTCATCACACATTAGTAAAAGATGGGGTATGGGATGTTAAGAAGTAATGATGTACAAGAGTTATTAGAGTCACCTTTTACTACTAGTCTATCTACCAATATATTACCTTTTTTCCACACATGTTGGATCAGTGATTCATGAGGGAGAAGATGCCTTCACATTTTTAGTGAATACAAAATAGTCCTATGCGAAATGAAAGGTTTATTAATAAATTTCACTACCAATTTATAATCTATTTCAACTCAGCATGGTGAAATATATCTATCCTTAAATACACTGATATTACAAATACGTTTTTGTGCTTCCATAATAAGAGAATTACGAGCCCCTAAAAAGCACAAACATCAATCATAACCAATCCCCATGGATACCAGATGATACCTCATTAACTCATCTAACCATTGATACATGATCCATCAAAATTCATTTTGAGACTATAAAAATAATAAATCAAATAATTCTAGTGGAAATGGTTATAAAATATATGGAATTTGGGCTAGGGTTGAGTGGAAATAAAAACATTATGATGAAATGAGAACTCTACTTTCCATCAAATGTATTCTTAAGCTCCCTAAGTATGAGAAGAGTGTTCACAATGATTTTATATAAAATAATATTCATAATTTCTTTCTTGTACTTTTTTAGAGCAACTAAAATGGTCTAACACCCCACCATTAAATCCACACAGTAGATGTATCCTTCAAATAAGGGACATCAGTGTTACAAAACTAAATTTTATAAACATTGAAGTGAAAACAATATTCTATAATTTGATAGTGATTAATAAACATATTTTATGACTAATATTGAAGATAAATAAGAGTAAATTAAATGGTATGTGGTTGATGTCAAAGATACGATAATGGAAACCCATACACTAAACACTAAATAATTTGAGGTAGAATGAACTCAGTTGGAACTCAAATAAAAATAGATTACTCATGTATAAGTATAAAATACACACCTTGGATAAAAAATTGAACACTTAGTGGAATGTAGTGTTCCTAAAGTTGAAATGAAAGAGGATGGACTATGTATTCATCCTCATCATTTTGATTACAAGTACCCCATTATATAGGAGGAATACATACATTATTTAAGACATGGGGAACTAAATATAAAACAATTGAAGCATAAATGAGTTGATAAGATATAGTGGTTAAAAATTGGAAAACTATATTATAAATTTATAAATAATTATTAGTAGGAAACATATAGAATACCTATCTCTGAAAACCTAAAAATCATTAATTTAAAACACCAAAAGACCTCAAGTGTGTCTTCCCATGTTTTATAGGATGCTGACTAGTGGATAGGGTCTATCAATACCACGAGGAGACTAAAAACTCTATTAAATAACCATAAATAACATCATAAATAATAGTCAATAATTGTACAAAATACTGAACATAATATTGGAATTAAAAATATAAGAAAATTATAATCCATATATATCACATATTATAAGAAAATATGATCTAAAAGGTAAATATTAGACAGTCATGCATAATGTACTAGGATATCCTAATGGGATGATCATATATAATCTAGTCTTAAAAGGAAAAAATAATGGATATGTAAAATAAGTGTTGTTTGGTTAGTTTAAATGATTAATTTTGTAACAAAAAACTCATATATTTAGTGACACACAATACAAATGATTGTCGATTCATCTATATAGGGTTAATTGAAATCACATGTTTAAGGGTTTTATATAAAAATAAGTATATTGAAATTACTATGAAAATAAATGTTGTGATTAGTGGATCAATTGTTTTAAATTAAACCTAACCAATAATGGAAGGTCATAAATCTAATCCTCACAATAATTGTGTTAAATTGAAGTGAAATTGGAAAAAAATAACCTAAGTCTCAAAATTAATCATGTGAATAAGATGAGAAACCACCACTATTACCCTCTGAACACTCTCTTAATATATTTTTAAGACTTCAAAAATATATTAAAGGTCCTCATGAGGTTTCCTGTAAATAATAATTGAATATAATTAGTAAATTAATTACTAGTTTTTATAAAACCATAACCCCCTTATTTTTAGTACATTATTTTGGGTTCACATTCCCTTATTGATGTGGTTTTAAATAACTTTTGGGAAATTTATTTTCCATAAATTCTCCTTACTAAGATAGTAGTGATTTTCCTTGTGTAAATGTATAAGTTCTAACTGAAATTTCCCCTCACACTCATAGCTCACTATATTGTTATGGTAAATAGTTTCCTAATGACTGTGTAATATTCCACTAACTTTTCATCACTTATACTGACTATTTACTAATTCACTATCATCAAAATAGAAATTATGTTCAAAGTAGATTCATTAAATCCACACTCATGGAATTGTTATAAAGGAAGATTCCATTAACTTCAATAACTACAATAAGTATAAAATTATATCCCAAACATGGAAGGTTGAAATTTAAAATTAAGTGAAGGTGACAATAATGCTTCTTTTTTTAAAACTATACTCGATCATATCTATGTCCCTTAACCTAAAACATGGATCCCTAGATGTATCCTCTTGATAAAAACATACTCTATAATTTTTTCCCATATTTCCTCTTATTTTGGAATCAATAATTTTATTTATTTATTTTTCTCAATATTATACACATTCAATGATTTAATTTCTCATTCTAATTTATGTGATCTAAACATGTACACAGATACTTTCACATAGGATGCTCAATTACTTCCTTGTTAATACTTTAATTTAGCACCCAATCGCATGATCTCTAATATTCCCCTCTCTCATGGATATTATTTCATGTGGAATTCCATTGGAGACTTTGCTTGATTGAGTTAGGTAGTTTAAGTACGGTAATATTTATGGCCTCCTAGGCCATTGTATTTATGAAACATTAAAGGGATATGATCTTAATATATCTATTTAAGTCTTATAGGACCTTATTTTATATCCCATATATATAATTATGAAGATATAATTATAATTATTCTAATGATTTCCTAAGTAGAAACATGTTTCCTCCAATATTGAAAGCTAAAACACGAAATATAACACCCTTTATAAACCCTAAACAACCAAATACCTATGGTTTCACCAACCCAAACCCCAAATCCCAATCACATAAAAATTACGGTTATTGTGGGAAAAGAAAACATAAGGTAAATAGAAGAAAGAGAGAGAGAGGAGAAGAATAAAGAAAATAAAATGAGAGATTTACCTCTAAATACCACTTTTAATCCATGAAGTGGTGAAAAAATCGAAGAAGAAAGGTGGGAAGATATCCCTTGATCTCCTTGTATTTCTTCTGAATAATAGAGAGGGAAAAGGGGGATAGATCCCATTAAAATCGAACAAGTGTGGAACATAAAATAAAAAATTGGAACAAGAAGACTATAGAGTGACCTCCCTAATTGAGGTGTGGGATGTCACTCATGAATAGGCATAGAATCATGGGATCACTATCCTGGGATGCATTGTGGCATGAAAATTCCTCCTTGTAGTGTGAACATATTGATCAATTTTCATAATGACATAATGTACATAATGGTCATAATTCCCCAATAACTGTAATGGTTATAATGCTTAAATGTCCACGATGGTCATAATTCCTGAACAATCATATTTTTCTATATATATACACAATTAATCCCATAATTTACCATTCACTAATTCACTCACAAAGGTTCTTACACATTCCTTGATAATGTATATCATATTCCTAATGCTTTAATTTATTTTTAAATTTATCATACCAAAAATGATTTGCATGAGAGAATTCAAGCCTATGGAGTCCCCCTTAGTGACAAAAATATTCTTTGGTGTTTATATCCCCCATACTATTCTTAGTTTTATTATTCAATATTATGACCTGATGTGAAAATAAGTAAAAGTATATTGCTATTTGTTTATATTGTAAAAAATAATAAAAAGTTATTGACATATACGATTTATTTTATTAAAATAATGATATTTCATACCATTACATTATTTCCCCTTAAAAATATTTCACTATCAAAATTTGTATCTAACATCAAAATAAATGGGAGAATTTTCCCTTTATTACTTCATCAAGCTCCCAGGTTGCTTCTTTACTCTTTCTATTTCTATACAAGATATTCACAAGTCGAGTTGTCTTATTTTTCAACACTAATTCCCTTTTATCAATAATTTTGATTGGGTTTTCTTTAAATTACTATAAAAATTCCAAATCAACACCATTTATGTCAAGTATATGTGTTGGGTCTGACATATAATTCCATAACAGAGGCACATAGAAGACATCACAGAATTGGAAATAATTGGAGGTAGATCTAACCAATATGAAATAGATCCAACAAATTATAGAACCTCAAATTTTCTAATGTAAATTTTAATTATTTTCCCCTTCTTTTAAAAATATCATTAACCCTTTACATTGTGATATCTTTAGGAATACATGATCCCCAATAAGAAATTAAAATTTCTTTCTATGATTATTAGCACTAATATTTTGTTGACTCTGAGAATCCTTGATATGTTTCTATAACACATTTACATTCTATGCAGTCTCTTTCATAATTTATGGTCTAAAATATTTTCTTTCTCTAAATCTATCACAACATGTCAGAGTTCAACACATTTTCCAATAAATTTATTTATAGGATCCATTTGAATACTCTATTGAAAACTATTTTTTGTATTATAATTAAAAAAGTGGAAGATATTTGTCATAAATCCCTTAAAAATCATGTTATCTATCCTTAAAAATGTCTTATAACATTTGAAAATTACTCTCAGACTGCCCATCTTCTTGGGGATGATAGGTTATTCTTAGGTTCACCTCCATATTCATAAAATTTTGAAGGAACTTCCAAAACATTGTAGTAAATCATGGGTCATGGCCTAAAAAATTAACAATGGTTCCCCATGAAATCTTGAAATTTCATGAATATACAGTCCATCAAGGCACTCATGGGGGAATTTAGTTCTTAAAGTAATAAAATTATTATACGTTTTTAATCAACAATGATTACCCATATAGAATTTTTTCCCTTGGATGTCTTTAGGAGGACCATGAAAGACTCCATAGTGATGTCTTACCACTTCCATGGGTAGTGTTTGCAACTCTTCTTTGAGTACTTGTCACTCATCCTTCAATTATTGAATAACAAAGAATCTTGTAGTATAGTCATAAAACCCCCTTCCAATGTTATACCACAAATAATTATCTAAAGAAACTATGTACATTTTGTTTCTTCAAGGATGTATAGAGAACACAAAACTGTAAGATAAATCTATATGGGTTTTCATTAACTTTTTACCAGTTTTGATACATAAAATTGTACTAAAGGTTAGTACTCACTATTAACCAACATTGAACTCATAGAGATTCCCATTTTTAACAAAATATATATTTGTTTTGAACTTAGGAACATCTTCTTGTGATTTCTTGATCTTCTATAACAATAATTTTTGGGAAATAATTTAGGATAGGGATGATGGTGTCCCTTATGTTATGAATTACATGTCAATATTTTCTGATTCTTTGATCAATGAGTCTCATTCAATCCTAATCATCACAAGAACACTGGGATATTTTCTACTAAATGAATCAGAGACTTTATTTTCCATTCCATGCAGATAATGAATAGAAAAGTCATATTTATTAAGAAGGCTTGACCATCTCTTTTGTCTCATTTTCAGTTCATTTTGTGTGAATATATGATTCAATATTTTCTAGTATATGTATATACCACAATTCACCCCATTTATATAGTGTCTATATATATGTGATGCCAAAATGACTGCAGATAACTCCAAGTCATGGGTCAATTAATTCTTTTCATAAAGCTTCAACTATCATGAAACATCAGCAATCACTTTTTCATTCTCCATGAGTGTACATCCATGTAATCTCAAATATTAATAACTATAAATGATAAATATTTCTTTATTAGAGGGTAAAGTTAGAAAAATTGGTTCAACAAGCTATTCTTTAGCTCTGGAAAAAATTATTCACACTTATTTTTACAGGTAATCAAAAATACATTTTGAGTAATATTTCTGAGTGGATTCAAATGTTTTTAAAAGTTTTTTAGAAAACATATATAGTATCTAGTTAAACTAAGGAAACTAGGAATCTTGGTCACTATTTCTGGATGAGTCCACTCCTATACTTTCTTAGTCTTAGTTAGTTCAAAAAATATTCCTTCTCATGATAACATGTATTCCAAGAATCCCATTTGTTAGAATGAGAACAAAATTTTTATTGAATTTAGAAAAATTACCCCCTTTATTAAGAGTTTTTAATATCACCCTTAGGCGTTCCTGATGTTCCTCAAAACTTTTAGAATATATCCAAATATCATCAAAAAACACCACCATGAATTTATCAAGGTGTTCCCTAAATATTATATTCATGAAATCCAAAATATTACAAAATAATTAGTTAAACCAACGTGGATAACAAAAATTTATAATTTATATACATTTTTCAAAAAAATATATATGGGATATCATCTTATCTTACCCTCATTTGATGATACCCTGATTAAAGATGAATCCTAGAAAACAATTAAGCTATATGAAGATGGTAGAATAAGTAATCAATTCTAAAAAGAGGGTACTTTTTATTCACTTTGATCCTATTAAGTTCTCTATATTCGATGCATAGTAACCTTGATCAATCCTTTATCCTTAAAAAGATAATGATTAATATCCAAGTAGGAAAAATTAGATGAATAAAACCCCTCCCCAAAAATCCTACAATTTATTACTCAATTATTATAGCTTTATGAATTCCATTATATATGGGGTCTTTGAAATATGTTAACTTCTAGGTAAAATATTAATGGATAGTTCTACCCCACATTAAGTGAGAGGAAAAAATCCTTCTTTAGGAATTATATCAATTTATTCTTAAACCATTGGTAAGAATTCAATATTTTATATATTCATTTTATTCCCCTTATTCACCAATCATTTCCATAAAAAAGGATATATGAGGTAGTTCTTAAAAAAACTAAACCTAAAATATCTCTTCTTTGAAATCAATTTAATGTTCCTCCAATAGAAAAATGAAATTTCTTTATTTCTATAATTTATCATGGGATTATACATTGAGAACCAATATTTTTTCTAGTATTATGTCAAATTCAACCCTTGGGAGGACTAATAGATTTGTGATGAGATTTTACTCACCATGGTTAATAGGGGAATCATTATATACTCTTGTATCATGAATATACACCATAAAATAGTTTAAATTGATAACTCTACATTTTAATATCCCAGGGTTAGATTTTTTGTTCATTACAAACATAAAATAAATAAATGAATGCATTGAACTAGAACCAAAGTGTACCATAAATAATTGATAGAACACCAAGTATACATTTCCCTATATAATTTGGATCCTTGAATTGAGTCATCATGATTGAAAATTCATGGTATTCATCTATTAGACTCTATTGGGATTTATTTTGATTTCGTTCCTCTATTTCTAGATTCAGACACTGGATAGAAAATTGTCCATGCTCTCCAAACATGAATCATAAGGAAACATGATGTTATTGAACTATATTTCTATCATCATCAACATTGGTATCTTGTATTTTTTTTCATTTATATGATAGTTTTGATAAATATTTATAGCCTTTCCACACTCAAAACCTTTCCCACTTCCTTGATAAAAATTACTCAAAATAATTTTCCCATTTTTTACAGATGAGATGTTATACTTTCTTTCCTTTCCATTAATATTCATGATTCATTCCAAATTATTTACTCATAATATTTTTATTATATCCATGGGAACACTGGTTATCTAATAAATCTATTTAAACTTCAAGATCACACTATAAAATCTCTTTATAACTCCTAGAGTTTTAGATTTCTAAATCATTCCGTATATAGGGTCTTAATTCACCAAAAAATCAGTCAATCTTCCCATTAGAATCAGTGATGATGCTTTAAGTGTAATAAAAATTCCATGTGAATTATATCTAATAATTTAACACATATTCAATTTTCTATTTCTCTATCTGAATGAATCCCCTTTCCATTATTTTCATTGGGTTTGAGTAAAATACTTTAAAAAAATACTTTTTTGAAGTCATTCTTTTCCATTTCATCAATTTCATCCTTAGGATTTGTATTTTTGATCAATATACACAATTGATATGATTCTCCCTATATGAGATACAACATTTGGGTGACCTTATCTTTATAATAATAATAGATTTTATAAAATATCCATTCTATGGTATTTATCCATTGTTCTATGATCAATGGGTTAGAGGGTCCAAATAAAGTTGGTGTTTATTGGCATATAAATGATTCAACAATTAGTTTCTCCATAAAAGGTGAATATGTTTGATTTTGGTTGTTTATGTTATTATTTATAACATAGGATAATTTATTTAACAACATCCTAAATATTTATACCCCATCTTCCATTATATTAGGATGTATATCATTTCATTTCCCATTGTATCCATTGTTTACTTGGGCCCTTCCATTTCACTCCATTTTCTAAAAAAGAACACATGGAAAAAATATCCACTATTGAGAATAAATTATAAATTAAATTTTAGTCCTAGTGTTTTATAATATTTATATTTTCATTTAATATACTTTATCCTTTTTTCGTACTTCTAAAATAAATAATTACTTCATGTATACATCCTTTCATTATGGTTCATAAAAAGAACATGATAACCAAAGGATATCCCTCGGGAGTGTCAAACTAGGTTTATATTAAGGAATATTTTTCAGACACCGGGTCAATATTAAGTTAACACCCAATATATCCTTTTCAAGGTTGTTATCCTTAGGTATATATATACTATATCCATATCTACTTATAGTATCTAGATAATGATTTCATTTCTAAGAAACCACACTCTTTATACTAAACTAAAATATTTGAAAGTTTTAAAATATTTATACTTATTCCTTGATTTATTAATAATGTTTTCTATTCCTAATTTCCATAAATAAATAATCTTTTCCTTTAAAACCATCTATGGTGACGTGCCTTTTTATAAATCAATTTAAACCAGGTTCCTTGAAAAAAAATTGTATAAGTAACTTTAAATAACCATTGGAGGATTTTTTACTTAAAAACTTGGAACATGATACACGAATTTCATAAAGAAAAAATTGACAAAAAATATATTTAATACTGTTTAAATAACCTTTAACCACATCATATTTCACTTCACTGCATTATATTTCATGGGGACAAACATTAAAGGAAAGGGTGATCATAAAACCTTATAAGTGATAAAAAAGTAAATATGGAGTATGTGACCATGGATAATTAATAAGGCATAACAATAAAGCATGAATATAAATACATAAAGCATAAAATAACATAATGATAATAACTACATGAGGCATAACATAATATACTTATCATAATTTCATGAGGTATACCATGGAAATGTTAATACAATATAAATAGGATACCTTTGTATCACCAAGGTGTCATAAAACATATTACCATGGTTTTTCACTAAGGTTTCATAAAACATTACCAAGGAATGATACCAAGGTATAAAAATCCTTTCACATATATATATATTAATTCTTCAACAAATTCATTAGAGCACTATCAGGGTTAAATCTTTATATGTCTAACTTTATGTGTTATAAATTGGTCATATATCATAAAAATGTATTTAATTATTCAAACCCATGTATAGTGAATGTTTGTTTGATACATGGAATAAAACAATAAAATAAGTATATTAATGTCTATTTGAATATCATTTAATTGAGGTAAGGTTGTGAATTCACAAAATAAAGGCATGAAATGGAAACTCAAAGAATAATGTTGGCTACATAACATGTTTACTTAACCATTCATAGAATGAGATTAATTAGATATAAATTTTTTTATCAATAAAAATAAATAATTTTTAAACTAATGTATTGACTATATAATGATGAATAAAAAACCAATTGAAAAATAAAAATGCTTAATACAAATAAAATACTTAAATAAAATGTGGAGAAAAGAATCCATTACCTTAAAAAATAGCTTATCAAAGCTAAATAGAGACTCCTTAGAACATTAGAACCACCTTGGAGAGAATATTTAGAGGGATAAAGGGATTTTATTAATGATAAAAGTATTTTGAGTGTAGAGTGAGTGAAGAATTGGGGGGTATTTATACTTAGGGAGGGGTAGTTTTATGGATTAAAATAATAATTATTCTTTTTTTTAAGGATAACCACTTTTGAGTGGATTTAATTTAAGTGAATTATTTTAGTAATTAACGTTGAAAATTTATTTATTTTCATTATATACCTCACATACCCATTAAAATTTGTTATTTTTAGTTATCTTATGAATTTCCCTTTTAATTTTTACCTTTTACATTATTTTACCTTTATTACATTTACCCTTTTTAACCTTGGTAAATTTGTATGCCTAAATATTAACTTTCTATTATTAATTAATTTTTATCCTCTAATTCCAAATATGAATTCCATTTTAATTTATTCAATTTATAAAAGTGAAAAAATTAATACTTTTATGATATATATATATAATACTGAAAAAAAGTTTTAAAAAAGATAAAATCAATTTTTTAAAATGATAAGAATGTGTTTTTAAATGTAAAAAATTATGTATTATGTCACTAATTAAATATTTTTTTTACTAGATAAGTCGGATTAATAAATTTTAATTCCTAATCATAAATTTAGTACATTATAAGAGTCACCATATTTCAAAAAAATAGTTTTTAATTTTTTTCCCATTTTTTTTAAATTACCATAAATTCAACCTAAGATAATTTTGATGTGTTGATTCCAAAAATTTCATTAATATTTAAAAAATAATTTTATAAACATGCTAAATTTAAAGTAAAAATAAAAATACTTATTTATCAAAAAAATACTAATTCTGGTTAATTTATATTAAAATACTATTTTGTCATATTCATCTAATATTTATATTTTATATTAAGAAGAAATAATAAAATAAGGGAAAATTTAAAATCATTAGAGTTAATACTATTTAGTTTACAACTAATTTTTACCTAAATACAACTCTACTTCTAGATATATAACCACTTATGATAATAACATATGAAGTAAGGATAAGATGTGTGACGGTAGTAATAAATTGGTGTGGTTCAAATTACATTTCTCTGGTGATGATCTATAATAACTTTAACTTCCACTAAAAATAATGCTTCCCACTTCTTAGTTTTTTAAGTTTAGCTTGGGTTTCATTAAGCGAAAATCCTAGTAATGTCACTTCTATAACACCATGAGATTTTATGGGAAATATTATTTTTTATTTTCTTTGATGTATTGTGTTGTACACTACACCAAGATTATCTTGCACTATACACAACATCGTATTATCTTGCATTATATGAAAGACTATTCTGTGCTTGTGTTATATAAAATTTCAAGTTCTTTTGATAGAATTCATTTCACGCAACATTGAGTCTAGATTTTGTTCAAGGTATAAAAGGAATATGTTTGGATTATGTTATATGAAACACCAAATTAATATTTCACTACATGCAACAATGACTTGGCTTGCGTTACATGCAAGAGAGACCTTCCTCGATAACTTGCGTTGTACCCAACACCGAGTTTCACTAAAAAAAATATATTGTTAAAATATTATTAAATAATTGCATATAAATTTTCTATTATGAATAGTATTAACCATATTCTGAATTTTATATAACATTAAAATTCATCTTATATATTTTCTAGAATCTGATATAAGAACAAAATCACTTTTTTTTCAGATAAAAAAGTAATTTTTCAAAAAATGTAGTTTTACTGCCTTTTGATGGTACGCCCATTTTAAATATACTTTATGAGACTTTTAAAAGTGAAATTATAGAAAATAAAATTCTTATTTTTAAGAGGGAAATAAAAATTTTCTTATGTTGAATTTTTGTTAATTTTTGGATAAAGTTCATTTTTTAATGAATAGTGAAAAATACCGAATTTTAAGTCAAAACCGCCTTTTCATCTAATTTATTTATATAGTTATATTATCTTTTAAATTAGTTTTAAATTTTAATTAGATTATATTTTTATCATTTAATCCAATTTTGTTCATTGAAAGTAATTTCACTTTTAAATTGGACATAAACACAAGTCAATCTTTTGATAGTAATTACTCCTTAAAAACATGCCTTTTGGTTTTGACAACAAGAATTAATTTTAAATTAAATACTGAAACTTCCGTGTTTTGATTTTGGAAAAATATATTCCATATTTGGAATCATAAGGTTAAAATTTTATAAATATGAACCTTTTATTTTTGGACATTATAAATAGTAACTTCAGTAATTATTTTATTTACCTTGGTTAAAGGGTAAATATGGTAAATAAGGGTAAAAAAATAAACAATTAATATTATAAAACTACCTAAAATTTGTTATAATCCTATTGGATTATATATTTTTGTCCGTGGGCTTTCTTGGGTAGATTTTGGGACCCCATGGATTTACTTGGATGTGAAAATGATATTTTATAAGAATTAATTTAAAGTAAATATAATTATAACATAAACATATATCGTTTACTAAATCGATTTAAATATAGGGTTATATAACTTCTATCTATGTCTATAAAACTTCTTTATAAATCTAAAAATATTTCATAAATCATGGTATTTTATTTATAATTTTTACACATTAGATAAATATATTTATTTATGACACAATTAGGATGTAGTGATTTACTCATTAATGAAATATTCAAATAAATGAATTTATAAATATTAAAATAAATTTAATTTGAACATTTTGATACCATATATAATTTTTTTGGATTAAATTGACATATTATATATGAGTTAATGACTTTTTTTAAGGAATAAGGTTGTTATAAATTTTTTAAAAAGTCATGTATGAATATTGTCCCAAATTGGCATAATTCATTACATCAAACATAAAAAAATAGTTTATTAAATGATATTAAATTCATAAAATTATAATATTCAAAAAAATGGTTAATATAAGTCCAAATATGTCATAAATAACTTTTTTTGGGTCTTTTTACATAATATGGTAATTGAATTAACCCACAATTTGTATATAACATGATATCACGGTAAGATTAAAAAGGGTAAAATAATGGTTAAACCAAAAAGATAAGTATAACCAAATATTCAAAACATGTATAAAAATTATTGGATGATGTTTATTTTAACTAAAATCATAATATCCTATAAATAAATAAGTTTTCATCATATTTAATATAAATTTAATTTATAATAAATTAATATTTTTGGAGTTTCCTAAAGTGCCCCTCTCCTCTCTTATAAAGGGAACCTCATCCGTCTCCTCTTAACTCCATTTGAAGCATTAAATATCATCCAAACCCTGACCATTTATCTTAACAACTTTCATAGTTACATTTTAGAGGTGTGGGTATTCTCAAAATACAAACTCTAATGCCCTAAGAAAAAATTTAAAGGCGGCACGTCGAGGAAGAGGTAATCTCTTCCACTGATTCTTTCAAATTTGTTTCTTCTTCTACTTTATCTTCATTAGTTGATTCATTATAAAGTAATAATATCAGTATCAATAATATAATTATATGTTATTATAAATATGAAACAACTCTATTACACCTTATATCCATCTTATGAAAAATGAAATCACCGCACGTGCGTAAGTACGACTTACCATCTCTACATTGTGGTGTAATCTGTTTTTCACCACTACCTTACATGGATTAGTATAATGGTGTAAATAATAAATATTTATGATTATTAAAAAATTATACTAATTATGAGATATTATACACCATCCAATTTAGTTCCATTCAATAATTATGGGAACGATATCGTCTCTCATGCGTACGTATGACTTACCGTCTCCACGACAAGATGAGATTCATTATCCACGTTAAGCATTAAAGAACGATTTTAAAGTATATATAATATATAATAATGAAATATATTACATAATAATGCTAATTTATTTATGTATATATATTTTTCATTTACTTACTTCCATTCAATTCAATAAGGAAACGAAAACAACGTTCATGCGTACGTACGACCTACCATCTCCATGAATGGTGTTTTCCATTTCATTTATCTATCTATTATATATATATATATATAAAGAATATATATTATATATAAATAATTTTTTACATTTTTAAGTAATTAAATCATTATTTATGTAATAATATCAATAATAACATGACCAAACACGTATGATAAAAAACGGTTATTACCCAAAACATTTCTTTAACATGGAATTTACAAATAGACGGGTAATATAAAGTCATAAGTAAAACATATATGATATCATAAATATTATTATGGTTATGTTACAAGTTAATAATTTGTTTAAACCCATTATACAAGAGTTTTAGACACATACGAAGGAAATCAGACCTAAGGTAAGGGATAACTTTTCCAATCTCATTTTTATCCGAGATTATTTATTTGTAAGTATTTACTGGGGTTATATTTATCATCAATTTTAACTTTTTTAAAAGAATGTTTTTATAAATTGTTTAATATTATTATATTTATATTTAAAGTAATTTTACCCCATTTTGACTTTTACTACATGTAATGGAAGGAATCGTTCATTTGTTCACCATACAAGGTACTGTTGACTTTTTCGGCAAAAGTAAGAGGATAATATTTTTTAACTTATGCAGCATGAATAAGTCTTTACATATTCATAGATCCTTATTTTTATGAATATTACTCTACAAATTTAAAGTGTATTTTCCATTAAATTCTTTTCATTTAAAATTTCATTTACATTTTTAGAAAAGAAAATATTTTTGAAGAAGAAAGGATATTTTCCTCCAGAATTAATTTCAAGTGTTTTATCAAAATTATTTTCCATATATGATGACATATGGTTATGTTTATATCCCTATTATTAATTTTATTTTATTATTTTTATGTTGGAATTATTTTTATGAATTCTATTTATCTTATATGATTTATGTTACGATGACATGATGTTTACAAAACACATTTTATTTCATGGGTTATGCTATGATGAATTATATATGTTTTTGTAAAATATGTAATAATGATTTCATTATCCAATTGGTGAGACCTATATCTCCCTCCAATTCATTGGTTAAAGATTTATATCTCATGAGATATACATTACTCGAACATCAAGTAAATCTGGTTTAGAAATATATGGATGGAATGGAAAGTAAACACGGTTCAGTAATGAACATTGTCCACTATGACGGTCTTGGTAGCAATGCCCTGGCTGTTATAGAAATCATATTATGTGCTTATTTATTTTCCAAAATACCATGTTTTAATCCAATGTAATTTTATGGTTAATGTTCCTTTATGATCTATGCCTTATTAACTTCTAAGATTTATTTCATGAATCATGATTTTGATATTTAAAATTTATGTTCATGTTTTCTTACGTTCAAATGTTTATGGTTTTTTTATGTTATCCATGTTTAACCTTAATGAGAATTTGAGCTCACCCTTTTTATGTTTTCTTTTCTCCAAGATATAAATAATGGTTTTAGGTAGGAAATGAAAAGTGGAAGATCTTAATGGGAGATTTTTAAGATGTTTCACCAAGATAGATGATTATATTCTGAGTTTCCAAAGACCCTAAACTAATAAGTTCTTTTGGAATATTTTTGTGTCTTATATTAAGTATTCTGAAAAATTAATGAAATATCCATGTACATCAAGATTTTATCTCTATTGTCGGTATCAGAGAAAAGGCTTAGTCAACATTTGGAAACTAGGATGCAAAAACTTTAGTGCGATCCCTAGAGATATTTGTAATGATATGTATAGGGATGTCCAAAGGATAAGTAAAGTATAGGTAAAAAACCTAGGTTTTTGTGATAATCATAAATAACCTAGGGTTAAACTAAAGATATCAAAAATTGAAATATTATAAGTAATGTTACGTACTTATGTGTTGGTAATCATTGATATGTATATCTCACACTTTGATTTCTGGTCTTAGTCAATAACTAGAACTACGTAGAACATAGTTAACCATTGATTGTTTTAGATGTAGAAAGTATGGGAATTATGAAGATCAATTTACTAAATAGGAAATATCATTAAGAGAATCATGATGATGGTACAAGTATTAGTCATACTACTAATGATAAAGATATTGTGAAAGACATGTGAAAGTATGTGATGTTATTCCAGTATTTTTTACATTAAATCTTAGAAGCTTGATTTTGGGAAACCTTAAAAAATGATTCATATTTTTAGAAATATGAAGATTATGGATCCTAAGTAATGTTTTAAGAATAAAGTTGGATGATTGAGGTGAATATGTTTTGGGATTCAAAGATTATGTTATTTTAATCATGAAATATATAAGTGTTTTGAGTATATATTTTTCATTAAGTATTGGAACAGATATGTTGAATAGTTCTTAGGAGCCAAAAATTGATTTAATGGTAAGGTGATATACTTTGCGAACACATGATTATGGGAATAATAACCTTTAATATGTCTCATATGTTATGATAATGATGTTTGGATAATGATATGTTGGATTTCAATAAGAAAATTTGACGATGACAGTTTCTCAAGAACCAACTATGGAGTTGTTGACAAGAGGGTTATGATATCAGGGATGAAGTATATAACGTTTTGGGACTTAAGGAATATATCCTTTATATTTTTTAATAAGGAAACATGCATGTTTTCAATAAGGATATATGGTAATTTGGGTTATTACCATGACTCAATGGAATGCATAATGAAGTCATTCAAATGTTTCGTATTTGACCAACAAGATATATATTATGGGGGATAAATAATGGTATTAACATGCTTGTTATATGACCTTTCTTGTAATTGTTTTTATTGTACTATAATATTGGATAAAAGTATCATGGATAAACCTAATGGTTGGAATATATTAAGTTTACCATTGGATAGTATTTTTTATAGATATTTTTTTAAATATTATTTATCTAATGTTATAATAGTATAGTTTAAAAAAACACATAGGATGGGGGACAACCTGTTGTGTTAGACAAGGATGCGGAAATCGAACCCACAACTGAAGTGCGACAAGCCATTATTGATTAACACTGGCATACAGGTAGTCCCTGGTTAGTATGAATTAGTTTTATTTTATTTATGTGGTATGATAGATGAAGTATTAATCTATTTTTGGAACCACATACGATTAATCACACCATAGATGGACTTATGTATATTTAATTACTTTTTCTAACATTTTTTTGAGATAGATAGAATGAACTATCATTCTATCGCATTATTTTCTAACACTTCATGAATGAAAAATTCAACTTCATTTCAGTAAATAAGAGTTGAAGTGGAAATTGTTTAGGGAACTACCAATGGTGATATTGTATTAAAATCAAGTAAGTCTTTCTCCTCCTGCAAAAATTCATCAAATTTAAGAAAAGGATCTTGAAACCAGAAATTTTATCCTAGTACCTTCTTATCCAATGAATCAGATTGTCCCTTAAATCATCAAATATTTATGGATTTTTGGTAGTTAACTTTCATCAAACCTTATTTTGTATCACTATCCATCAGAACTTGATGGTTATATTTCTCTTTCATATCCATTTTTTCACTTACAACCTATGTTATCCTACGTGGAAACCCAGTGTTGAGTTACTTTGGGTAACCATTATTTTTCTAACGTTCCTTTTTAAAATGAAGTTTTACTATCCCATTTTATTATTTGGGTTTACATGAAATAAACTTTCAAGTAGCAAACCATTTATAACCTCGATGAATTTCGAGGGATAAATTCATTTTAAGGGGGGTAGAATGTAACAACCAGAGATTTTATAGGAAATATTCTTTTTTTATTTTATTTTATATCTTATGTTGTACGCTACACCATGATTAGATTTCACTATACACAACACCATATTAGCTTTCATTATACACAACACTATTCTTGGCTTGTATTCCACACAATTTCAAGTTCTTTTGATAGAATTCATTTCACACAACTTTGAGTATAGATTTTGATCGATGTATAAAAGAATACTATTTGGATTATGTTGTACGAAACACCTAAGGAATATTTCACTACACGCATCACTGAATTGGCTTGCGTTACACGCAAGAGTGACCTTCCTCAATAGCTTGCAATGTACACAATACTGAGTTTCACTAAACAACAATATATTGTTAAAATATTATTATTTAATGTGATATATCCGTTATGAATAGTATTAACACAATAGTGGATGAGTTATTTGGAGAATATATTTCATGAATTGGGATGTGATGAAAGGGACAAGGTTATCCTGATAGTTTATCATCTCTCAAGAGATACAGTTTAGTGGTGTTCGTTATTTCAAAACAATAAAGAGTAGGAATAAATAGAAGAAATGGAATGGGAGGATTAAAAAAAATATTCTTAGAAAAATATTTTCCTCATGAATAGAGAAGAAACGTGGAGATACAATTCTTGAGTCTAAGTTAGAAAGAGGATGAAAACATTGTGATGTCTGAATCCAATTTTACAAGGTTAGAATGGATTGTTGCAGACTACATATGTAATCTAAAGAGTAAAATTGATCAATTATTTGATGGTTTAAAACCATTAATCTAAAGGGAATTGGTCTCCCAAGAATTCTAATCATATGAAGAAATAGTCTCATGTGTTATGAAGACATTCAAAGAATTATTTAAGTACTATTAATTTAAGGGAAATAAATATAAGAAGATGTTGGAGGAGGAAAGAATGGATAATGGGAAGAATAAAAAAGGGAATTTTTGAACATGTGATAATTCTTGCAGGAAACACCCCAGAGATTTCTTAAAAGGAAAATGAGTCCATTACAAATGTAAATAATGAGGTCACAAATCTCATAGTTAAAAGGGGAAAGAATGAAGCTAGTAATGTTCAATGATAAAATTTTAAAGAGATGAGATATTATACAAATAATTAGCTAAGCATCAAGAAAAATTTCCCCAGAAAAGGCCTAGGGAGAAAGGACAAGCCTATGTGATTATAACTGTAGAGGTTTAAGATCCTAATGATGTGGTGGATGATACATTAATCATTTTTTGAAACTTAGCCACTGATTTATTTTATTACTAATCATCACATTATTTTATATCTTCCCATTTTTTTTCAAAAAAATATACATTTCCAATTTGATTTAATATAGGAGTTGTGAGTTAAAACTCCTAAGGGAAGGATAATTGCAACAATGATGTGTCTATAAATCACCCTTATGACACATAAATGTGCTTTAGTTGCTGACCTTGTCATCATACCTATGATTTATTTTAACATGATACTCGATATGAATTAGATTTCAAATTATTATGTGAAAATATATTTCAATAGGAAAGAAGTTACAATTTTTGGGAATGTTGTAGAGTTACATATATTTATAGTAGAGACCACACTATGTGACACTTATCTAGACCCCCCTCGTAGATCTAATGAATTGAATTCTTGTGGAGGTAGATAATAAAATATATATGGGTGAGGAAAGAAATATTCAAATTGATGATGTACCTATTGTGAAAGAATAGATTGATGTGTTTCCAAATGATTTACCTAGACATCCTTTGGAGTGGGAAATTGAGTTTTATATTGTTTTAATTCTTGGTTCAAGGCCTATATCTAGGATTCCTTATAGGATGTAAAAAATTGAATTACTTGAGTTGAAGAAAAAGCTAAAGTAGTTGAGTAGTAAGAGTTTTCTTAGACCTAGTGTTTTTCCATGGGGAACTTCTATTCTCTTCATTAAGAAGAAAAATGGATCTATGAGGATGTTAATTGACTATTGGAATATCAATGCTATTACAATAAATAAAAAGTATCATCTTCCTCACATTGATGATTTAATTGGTCAAATTCATGGAGACTAATTGTTTTATAAGATTAACCTTTGATCTGGATATCATCGGTTTTATGTGAGAAGGAATATATTCCAAAGATAACATTTTAAATGAGGTATGGGAATTAAAAGTTTATAGTAATTCTATTTGGATAGACTAATACACCCTATGTTTTCATGTATCTA
Source organism: Viscum album (assembly GCA_963277665.1). NCBI lineage: Eukaryota > Viridiplantae > Streptophyta > Magnoliopsida > Santalales > Viscaceae > Viscum > Viscum album. Next base: position 1,424,937,838 of record OY728161.1, read on the forward strand.
ATGAAAAGAGTTTTCAAGATATATCTTAATTAATTTGTTGTGCTATTTATTGATGATATCTAAGTATACTCGAAAAGCTAAAAAGATCATGAGAATAACTTGCACATTATTATAAAAACTCTTATAAGAAATGAGTTATATGGGAAGTTTAGAAAGCATGAATTTTGGATTTAAATTGTTTATTTTATTGTCCATGTTCTCTCTAAGGATGGAATCGTAGTTGATCATATAAAGAAAAAGGCTGGTCAGGAATGGCCTACTCCATTGAACATAACCGAGGGTTGTAGTTTTATAGGTTTAACAAGTTATTATCAATGTTTCATTCAAAACGTCGCCCAATTAGATAAATCGTTAACCAATATTACACAAAAAGGGGTTAAGCTTGTATGGACTAAAGAATGTGAATAATTTTTTAAAGAATTAAATAGAATAATAGTTAATGCTTCAATCCTGACTATACCATCGAGAAATGATGGATTTGTGATTTATAGTGATGTATCAAAGAATGTACATGGTTGTGTCCTTATATAAAATGATATATTATTGACTATACATTAAGGAAGTTAAAAACTCGCGTACAAAACTATAAATATCATGATCTTGAGTTACCAACTGCATTATTTTCCATAAATATTTAGAGACATTCTCATTATGGTGAAAGATGTGAGATATATACATATCACAAGTTCTTGAAATATATCTTCTCATAGAAAGAAATCAACATCAGGAAAAGGTGATTACTCGAGATACTCAAGGATTATGATCGTTCCACACACAACCAACTATGAAAGGAAAATAAGGTGGAAGATGAATTGAGCAGAAAGGATCATGGAGTTGTAAAAAAAATGAGGATTGGAAAGTATCCTATGCTCCTGGATCAAGTAAATGTGGATATTGGAATTATAAAATAATGTGAAACATCATTACTTTTTCAATTGGTTTCCCAACAATCTTTATTATAAAGGATTAAAATTTCTTATCCAGATGACAAGAATATTTAAAAGAAAATTAATGCTGTTAATGATGGGAAGTTGACATAATTCATGTATGAAGATGGAATTATAAAATTTAGTAGGAGGATATGGGTTCCCTCAACACATGAGATAAAAAAGAGTTATTAAAGGATGAAAATATCAAGAATTTCACTGTATACCCTAGTAGCACTAAGATGTATAGAGATTTTAAGGAACATTTCTGGTTGGATAATATGAAGCATAAAATTACTGATTATTTATCAAGATGGTTAGTCTGTCAACAAGTGAAGACTTAAAGACATTATCATTAGGGATTCAGGAAACATATTTCTATCCTTATATGACAATGAGATTATATTGATTTGTATTTTGTCATTATATTACCCAAAACTTCAAGAAAGAATGATTCAATATGGGAAATTGTTGATCAAATTATCAAATCTGCACATTTCATCGCCATATAGGAGGATTTTCCATCAGATCACCTTGCACGACTCTATATTAATGAGTTTGTAAGACTTCAGGGAAAAACCTATCTCAATTGTGTCTGATCGTGATCCATGATTTACATTGAAATTTTGGAAAAGTCTTTAGAAATATTTGGATACAAAGATTCATTTGAGTACTTCATATTACCCTAAAACTAATGGGTAGTGTAAAAGGACTATTCAAACATTATAAGACATGTTGAGATCATGATACCTCAACTTTCAAAGTGTATGGGATCAGTATTTTACTTCAGTAGAGTTCTCCTACAATAATAGTTTCCATTCAAGTATTCAAATGGAACAAAATGAAGCATTGTATGTAAAGAGATTTCATACACCAATGTGTTGGGATGGAGTAGGAGAAAGGAAGCTTGTAAGACCAGATCTTTAAGAGGAAACAAAAATTAAGGTGAATAATTTTCAAACATATATTGAAGTAGTTCGAAGAAAGTAATAGAGATATGCCAATTATCAAATAAAAGATTTGGAATTTCAATGGGGAGATCACGTTTTCTTGAATGTATATCCATGGAAGGGTGTTATATGATTTGGAAAGAAAGGGAAATTGAGCCCCATGTAAATTGGTCCATTTGAAATGTTGGAGATAATCGGAGTTGTGGATTATCATTTGGAAATACCACCAAGACATTATAATGTACAGAATGTGTTTTGAATATCCTTGTTAAGGAAGTACATGTCAGACCCAACATCTTTCCTCACTTATGAAGAAATATAATTGGAACCTCACTTATCTTACAATGAAGATCCTACCTGAATTCTAGACACTAAAGAGTAGGTGTTGAGGTCTTAAATAACTCAGATAGTAAAGATAGTTTGAAAAAATCATAAAACTGAAGAGGCAATATGAGAGACAAAGAGGCTTATGATGAAGATCTACCCAAATCTATTTATGAGGTAATATTTTGGTAATTTCAAGGGAAACATTTTTTGAAGGAGGGGAGAATGTAACACCCCAAGAATTTACAAATAAATTTAATATAGAATATAATACACACAACACTAAGTATATGATAATAAAAAATTGTTATTATAGTTATTTAAACAAGATAGTTATAACCTAGCCATTAAACATAATTTTTCTGCCTCTATGTTTTGAATTTAGAATAATAGGCCTACATGGATCAGATCAATAAGATATTTAGAGGATGATATGATCAACTTAATTTTTTGGTGAATCTAACTTGACCCTTATGAATAGTAATATGTCCCTTATGAATAGTAAATTATCCAAATTAATAGTATCCTCTTCCATGAGAGTATAAATAAAATTTAGACACATTATAAATGAAAGTATGATATAATTATAGTTCAAGTGAATATTTTAAAAATTAAAAATTAAGTGATGTTTTTTATGGGAAATAAATATTTAATTACAATTTTGTAATTAATAAATTGATTTAAAAGAAAATTAATTTTTAGAAAATTTATTCTTAAACAAATATTTCATTTCCATATAATTTTATGATAATCTAATAAGACCATTGTTAAATTTTTAGGGTGTTATAAAATTAGTTTTAACTTTAAAAACTATATTTTTCGAGTAAATGATTATTTTAATATAAAATTAAATTTATCATATTTGTAAAATTATTTTCATAAAATATAGTTAATTTCATAAATCAACATGTTGAAATATGATTAGGGTGATTTTTTTAGGATTTTTCTAAAATACTTGAATTTTTAGTGAATAGTACAATATGATAATTTAAAGTATAAATACATTATAAGAAAAATAGACTATTACTTGAGTCATATTTGATCTAATAAAATTTTTTCCAAACTCACATGAACTTATTGCTGTATTTATTCAAAAGGATCTATACTGTAGATTTTCTTGAGAAAAATAATAAAATAATGAATAAAATAATGATAAATTACCCCTCTCTTGCACTATAAAAACCTCCCTCATACCCTCTTCTGCTAAAACCTTCAAAGATTAGATCCTCATAAAATTTCATCCCAATCATCAGAAAAATATTTTCCCTAAAGCTTATAATCTCTTATTCCCATAAAAATACCAAAGTCAATCCTCTTAAGGAGAATCTCAAGGAAGAGTATTCCAGAGGTAGAATCCTCTTCCTTTACATTTTATATTATTTTTAAGTTCTTTATTTTATTATTATATCCTCAAATACTCTATCCAAATGATCATGATAAATCCAATATCATTTATATAGATAAATTATATCATGTTAATGTAAGAACCATCATCAATCTTTTTACTCTCTCTCTTTTATTTTAAAAATGAAATCATCGTTAGGGAGGTGTTGATTTACAACATTCGTGGATGATGAACTTTCGTTCTTCAATTTCATATTCAAGGCGGGTCATGATACCATTTTTATGGTTAAAAAGACTATAATATATCTATTAAAACCTATTTAATGTTATATAACCTGTATATATACATAATACTAATTCATATGAGAAAACTAGTACACAGTGATCGAAATACTGCCATAATAATCTAAACGATTATCACTAAATGTATTATCTAATGATTCATCAATATACCATATAACCATATGATACATTTAAAAATTTACAATTATTTATGATCATTAATAACATGTAATTACAATTCTGTAGAATTATACCCAATTTACATGAACTCCATTACTCATAAACAAGTTAACCGTTCATAAAAACCAAGAAAATAAATGCTCCAGAATGATGAACTTAAACAATATAACTCATCGATAAGACCATTATTGAACATAATAAAACAATAATGAATCAAATAATTATAGAAAATACTTTGAATTAATTAATCAATGGATTTAATTTGATTATTTATGATATTATGGTAAAGTGTAGAACTCATTCAGACATAAGTTAGGGTTTTTCTTCCCAAACATCAATTTTCATTCGGGTTGTGCTTTATTACTCTATAATACAATTTAATTATTAATTTATTTTGTATAATTATTAAAAATTATATTTATATGTTCCAAAAAAATATATTCTAATCATTTTATCTTTCTTTTGAGGAAAATACATCTTTTAAAGGGGTCCCCTTCTCAATTCTTCACAATAAGCAAGCCCAATTAATGGGAACTTCTTGATTTCTTACCTATTTTAAAGTGAACTCTATAATATATTTTAAGAAACCTTTATTTATCTAAAACCAATCCTTTTATCATGGAAGAAACATCTTAGTTTATTTCTAGTTTTATGAAAATATTTTTCCAAAAAACTCTTCTTTTCGAAGTTAAAGAGTATTACTCTCAAGAATTATTCGATGATTTTATTAGAGAATTTTCTTGTATTTCAACACCCCTACTGAATCTTATATTTTATTATGATTAAAATATTATGATTATAATCAAACAAATTTCATTAAATTTTTTATGATTAGTTCTATAATGTATTTATATCTTGATACCATTCACCATACAACTCAGAATGGTTAGTGATTATGTCTACAGATTGGGGAATGTTATTTAATATGTTCATGTTGTTTATGTTTAGCCCCATAAAAAAGATTAATAAATTAGAACGATAAGGGTGAGTTCTACTTTATCTTTTCTATGCATTGATAAGTCTTATTGGAAAAAATAGAATTGGGGTTTAGTCGAGGCCTTACACTAGTATTTTTAAACATCTTGGATGATGCCTTGACAATATGTTTCAAATGTTAGACATTATGTATTTCCTCATTATGATGGACAAACCATGTGATTATTTGACTACTATAATATCCATGATTAAGTTTAATTATGTTATGATCATTTATATGGTTTTAAGTAATCATATTTAATTCCTACCATATTATGATTTAGTGTATTTTTAAAGGAATGCATTTTTAATTATTCACTATGCCTAATGTTTATGTTTATGATAATTTCCTCTTTATTTCTTAGCCTTTATGATAATTTGAGCTCACCCATTTCTTATGTTTTATTCGTCCATAGTATGTGGAGATTAATATTATTACAAATTACTTTTCGGAATAATCTAAGAGTTTATGGGTGCTTCCAATGGGGTTGCAATGATATTTTTTCTTTCATGTTTTAATGTAAATATTATGTTTGCATATGGTTTTCCAAAAATACTAAAATATTCAGTCTTTTGGGATGTGGTGTCATTTTAAACATACCAATATATTAATATAAGGTACTATATCTAAGAAACTGGGGTTGGGGTCTTTACACAAATTATGGGAATCCTAAAATTAAAAAAAATCCCAATTTATGGAATTAGAATAGAGAGTGGTGATAATATGAAGAAAAATAATTGTCAACATAATATAATAAAAAGTCACAAAAATAGGTGATAAACACATTAATATAACTAGGATGAATAAAAATCTCTAAATAAGGAGGGTGGGGGGGGGGGAAATCTTGCTGAGTGTTATAGCGGAAAGAGTCTAAATGGGTGTATTAAAGAAGGGAGAAAACCCAAAATAATGAAAATGAACCCCCATAAAATTAGTGGTGGGGAGGTTAGGGTCCCTATGGAAGTATAATAGTATTTCATTAGAAATTATATTGTAGAGTTATAATCCCCTTCCCCCTCTTGAGACCATAAAAAATTTTATAGCCCCCACCAGGATTCCAATAAGGAACATGACACTTTGTTTCTTTCTTCCAAGAATACATTTGCTCATTTTTTCAATCATAAATCTTCTATACCTACTTCACCATCCAATTTAGGCCTCCATGATGGGGATATGGTTTAGGGATCAAGATATTGATAGGGAATATCCGCGCATATTGATAGTTTGGGTGCTTTTGAGTGATCAAGTAGTGGAGGTGGACTTGGTTTTTAGGGGAAGGGGCGGTTGTTTTGTTCTCTTGATGGGATTTATATTCATTGAATATTGGGAATAGGATTAATCTTATGGTAATTATTATAAATATAAAAAGAACTAATTTATAGTATTAAGGTAACATCGACCATACATGGTGCGATTAGAGTGAAATCCACCCTAGATTCCATTATATTTGACATGGGTGTAATTTACCTTTTAATTTTTATTCAATTGGTTTACTATTTAGGTTTTGTTACGGAGTGGTTTTAAAGTTATATGACAATTTATACCCTCATAAACATGAAGTATAAGGAAATTCATAGGTTTTTAATATAAAATATTATTATTAGTGTTCATATGCATCTCTGGGATTTCATTATATTAGATATGTGTATCTTTGCTGTGAAACTAATAATATGTTGGATTACTTATTATCAATCACACATAAAATGTTATTATATTTTAGATTCTTTTACTTCCCCAATAGTATATTTTACACATTATTTATGGAGCGGGACTTACTGAAACCCCGTTTGGGGCCTTACTATTAACAACTAGGTTAGATCACTTCCTTTCTTGCAATTATTGTTTTTAGAGACTAGTAGAAGGGGAAACAAGACCTTCATAATATCATAGATTAGTTTTAGGATTTTTTTACAAAAATATTCTTATTGTTACCACTAAATAGGATGGTCAGGTTTTTTTATTAATCTATTACATAGTAAAAAGACGATATACAATAATCTATATAAGATGGAACTGGGAGAGAAAAGAGAGATGAAGATCCAGCTAACAGACCTAGAGGTGGATAGAATTATTCACATATGTACTTTACATAGGGTGATTATATTTTATTCATTGATTAGGTAAATGATACTATACTATTTTGAATAGATTATCATAGGCTAAATAACATGATGATAAAAAATTGGCATCCTCTTTCATAAAAATATGAATTTTTTTATTTTCAAATGGGAGATGGGTGGTTCTCTAGGATTAATATGAGTTTGAGGCATAATAAACTATAAGTTAGTATTGTACTAATTCGATAAAATATTTTCAAGAGTTTATAGGTATTATATGAGTTCATTGTTATTCCATTTGGTTTGATAAAATTTCCACCACTATTTATAGAACATATGAAAATGAGTATTCTATCCATATCTGGATTATTTTGTAGTAATATGAATTGATGAAATATTGGTGTACTCCTTGATACTGAAGAATCATGGTCAAAATCTGGAAATTTTTTTATGTACGCTGATAGAGAATTGGATTTATTAGAAAATCTTGAAGTTTCTCTTTTTGATTAGGGAGGTATTCTTCTTAGAGAATGTGATATATGAGGTAGAAATTTTAGTATACCTTGAGAGTGTTACAATCATAGTTCCTTAGGAGTGTCCCAAAAATATGTTTTATATATATAGCTTCCTAGTATTATAAGACTACTATAAAAGTATCATTAAATAATTTTTTAGATTATAAATTCTGATTGATGGTCAGATTGGAAAACTCAGGAGGGGGTGAGTTGTGTTTCCAGTTAAAATTTCAATTTAAAACAATTTAAAATAAAATTCCAAAGTTTGGAAAAACAAATTAGTTAATTAATACAACAAGTATATATTATTCAATAATTTTAAATAACATATCATAATCTTGCTAAAAAACATCTATAATAGTATTGGTATTATTCTAATATTCTGATATTACTTTAATTTCACCAAAATGAAGAAATATCACTTGTAAAAACTAACTATTAACACAAAATTTTATTAAAAAAATTTCAAAAATAAATTTTATAATAGATTAGAAAACACATTAATTAAACAATAGAATTTAAATAAATAGGTTAAGTAGTAATCAAAGACCTAATCCTCTCTACTTTGTAATCACCCATGTCCAATAACATTTATTAATGAATAAACTAATACACAACCTGAGTAGGGTTTTACAAACAACAACACATAGGGATGTCCATGATATACACAACCTCTTCTACAATTTCTATGGAAGTAATTTTGTAATGAAATTATATTAGTGAATATCTCATACTCTTTAATATAATACACATGACTTTATCAAGTAATAAAACAATTATATCAAGAAAAACTCAAATTTAATAAAAATAGATATAGATATGAGAAATTAATTTTAATAGTAAAAATTAGGGTTCTGTTATTCTATAAATGTTTATTCACTTCTTGACATACATCTTTAGTTTAGGAACTACGATTAAAATATGTTGTAGTGGTATTTGATCTTGTAATGATGTTCTAATAAAATTTTCCTTTTTCAATTCCCATTCATAAATGTATCATTAATTCACATATGTGTTTGTATTATTTTTCTTTGTCATCAATTTTCTATAAAATAAAAACTTCCTTCGAAAAGAGAAGTTCAAAGTTCATCCTTAGAAATCCCCTTACTCAACATGAAACATAAGGTCATTCTATTCCTCTAGACAAAATTTTATTCTTCACAGAAAAAGTGGTGGAAATATTATATTTAAAATATTTAATACCCCCTATTAGATATAGTGACTTTTAGGGTGGGATTTCACCTTCCATGATCAATTAAAAACATTAAAATGATTCTGATCTGATCCCTTAAAAATTGACATGGTTGATCATATTTAACATGCATTCAATCCAATAATTTATTAAATTTATACTATTTTCTATGGTCTCTTCACGAAGTCATTGGACTACTTTTTCACTTTCCCAAAAATCAAAATTTCCCATATTATCACTTCAATTTAATATCTAGTCAATTATAATCATATGTAAGATAGTTTAGTTTTTTAAAATACACATTGTGATAAGGTATCTTTGATGTAGTCATGTGGTCGGTTCAAAATCAATCTGTGGTCTCTTTAATGCTATAAAAAATGTCTTACTATCACATAGTCCCCTCAAATTAACATTATGGTCACAAGGTTTATCACATTTTCAATCAAAGAGTTCAAAAGAATAGATAAATGGAAGATTTGAAAAGATACTGGTCAATCCACTTTTCCTATGTTTGATCTGATCTATTGTGAAAATCCAGATAATTGTGGTCACTCTAAGATATATCATGCAATCACTTGATTTGTATTATAGATATATGAGTCCTTTTTTAACATTTTATCATAGTAGAATAATTTCCCATATAGTTTATTTGGTTCTTTTTCAAATATGGACTTCCCATATTTCTTCATATAGTTGATGGAATCTTTATGGGGTCAATTTAGCACCTTTTTAATATTAGTGTTTCCAGACTCATGGTATTTATTCAAGATTATTTGGATTTAGGGTCGATTCAAGACTTATAAAAATATTCAAAATTTATGGAATAAAGAAAAAATTACATAAAACATGAAAATGATTAAAAAACATGATCATTATAAGTTACTATTAAAATAATGAATTACTAGATGAAGTTTATAATCTCCGTATTTTTTATGATCACAAATAATAGAATTAATAAAACACACAATGCATTAATCATAGAACCATGGAATTTTAAAAAACATACTATACCTCCCATTTTTATAACATGCATAGAAAAATTCATTAAGTTAATCCCACTTTTAATATTATTATAAATAAATAGTAGTTAGGATGAGAGGGTAAAATAAAAATCAATAAGGGGAGTAAAGTGATAAATATTAATAGATAGAAAGAAGAATAAATATATATTTTGTTAATCATCAAAATGAAAAATTACAAGTGACCATATCAGAATCCTTAATCATAATAAGTATATGAGTTTGGAAGGGTTTATTGATCAATAAAATCTTTCAATTTTTCTAAAATATGACTATGAGGTATAGGGAGAGGTGTAAAGGTAACTCTTTGAATAACGAGGGACTTGGAAATAGTCCCGATCTATCCACGGGCTTGTGATTGGTTGACTCCAACCCATACTTTAGGACGAGAATTGTGGGTATTATTAGATACTTGGGTAGAGGTTTTTGTATACATTGATGTAGAAAATGGTAATGAGATTTTTGTAGTAACTAGAGTATAAAATATTGGTGTATCTTAGGTAGTAGAAAAAAATAGGAAATATACAAGTAGATTTGAAGGTTCTAGAACTAGGGAATTTGAAAAAAATAAGACTCTAATAGTTGGGTATATATTTATCACAAAACTAGATCCATGATTAATAAAATGATGTAATCCATCCTTCTTTGACATAAACTAGTTGAATAGGGGTTTCATTATAAACAACTTCGCAAAAATACATTTGAAAGTATATGTTAGAGGATGCATTTTAAGATCCCTTTCAAATGATAGAAACTTTATTTTAAATCATACTTAGTAGAAATCGGATTGAGATAATAATTTGTGGATCCCTTTATTATAGTTTTGTCCTTGGAATCATTGGTTGATTTGGTTCTAATAATATCATATATATTTTCACCGTGGGTAACAACATCCATTTACACTTGATTATGAATATCATTCATACTATAATTCAAACTCTGTATTTACTCATATACGAGTCTTCTAATAATATTCTACTCAATAGTGATAGAGGAAAGAGGAACTGAGGTAGAGGTAGAGGGTCTAGAAGAACTAGTAATCACTAATAGGTATCTTCAGTCCAAAGTTGCCAACATGTTTATTAAATCCTTCTGAAGAGATCCAATCCAATATATGAAATTATCCATATGACTTTTATAACTCCTAAAATCATGAACCATATGATCAATCTTGAGAAACATATTCAATTGGATATCAGTAACTATACCCTAAATTATGTAGGTAATGTATTCTTGTCTCATATACTCATTATCTGAACTAATACTAAGAAATAGTTCTTTTAATAATTAGAGAATATTATTTTTAAATTGGATAAAACTAAAATATGTTATTATTGATGGTAGAGGACAAGACGTTATAGATTTTTGAGTTAGAACTGACTGGGGAGGTTCATGAGCATCCTTAAATGATATAGTAGAACTGGAGTAACTAAAGTCATATTCTATTAGTATCTTATAAGATCCTTCATTTTTTGAAAATACTTTATGAGAGTAAATAGTATCCAAGAGGTGTAAATGATCATCATAATGATAAATTATGATTTTTTATCAGAAAAATGGTGAATAATTTCTTTGTATAGTGGGCTCATGAACTCCATAAGAAACTAAAATGGGATGTCCATATATCTTAATTGGATAATCATCATCATTATCATCATCACCATTACTATCACCACCACATTTTAGAGTAGTTATATCCATGGTAATGAAAGAATTATTTTTATGAGAACTTTCTCTTGAAGGTGTGGGATCAATGATATAATATCATCCTATTTCAAACAATTGAGGACCCTATTCACCAGGATGATTTTCCTTGAAAATCTAAAAATTTGTAAGAACTAGTAAAAACAATAAATATATATGAGTTCTCTCCCCCTTATGAGTTAATCCTTGTCATACTAGTTTAGCCTCAATAGGTAAATCATAATCTTTTGGATCTTCATAAACAAGAGGTCCAACCAAGCTCTATTCATAATATTATCTAGATTCTTCAGTTACATCAACCATAAATTAATATCAATCTATATTTGAAAAGTAATTTTCATAAAAAAATTATTTAGATGCAAGAATGGATTACTGATGTCCTTTCTCCTAGTAGTATTCTTCTCTGGATTAAACTGCTTATACACAATTTATTCATTAGCTACCCATTTCTTTTTCCAATGATTCCAACTTATCTTCATTATCATTTATATGGTTTGATTTAATTATATACCACCATGATATACTTATTCATCAAATCCATTAGTAATTAGTATTTTCTATTCAATAATTGCATAAATGAACTTGGGGTAAGGAAGAGTATTGAATGTGGAAAAAGGCTTACTTTGCTCCTCCATGCACCTCATCAAAAATCTAAGAACAATTATCTATATTACATGAACCATTAAGTATATAAATAAAATATCTTGGGAACTAATGTTTCTAAAATCTCCCTTTCTAGTAAAGTTAAATTTTATGTAATTTTGAATAATCCTAAATTATCCACTTAACTCATTGGAAATTTATCGCTGTTGGGTTCTTTCATTGATTAATTCTTATAAGGTATTCATGATTTCAAATTGTAGATGGTTTAGAGGACATGAAACATGATAATCCTTATATTCAAAAAGATGTGTAACTCCTAAATAATCGGCTCAATAGGTTGAGGAGAACTCACACTCTTGACCATTAATATAGACCTAATCAAATTCTTGTGACCGCCAACATGAAAAACTATATTATCATTAAAATATTTCACCAAACATGGATTGAAAGGATTATTATCATCTAAAAACCAAATGTTTTAACCTTAATGAGGTATTAATATCTTGAATAAATAATAGATTATCCTGAACCAATCAACAAACATTTATTTTTCTTGGAATAATTCATAGGTCAAAATATATATCTTTATATGCTCTCCATATCCACTCATACTTATCATTTATATCTTAGGAGGATCAGAGGATTCTGGAATATCATTATTAATTGGTATAGTCATCTTGACTACTCCCAATTGATATTCAAAGATCAAAAGACTAGGGTATTAGTGGAGGAATGTTTTAATGATGTTTTTGTTTGAGAAATAAAACATCACTGAATCTACTTTTGAGATATTAAAATAGTTTAGGTATTTTCTTATAGTAACATAAAATAAATATATAGAATAAAATAAACCAAAAAAAAATTCATATGGTATATTTAATGGAAAAAAACTAAAAGAAAATTCCTAATAAAATGAACTAATATTTGTAAAAACATTTAAATGAATATTAAATGTATATTTTTTTTGAACATAATTGATCACTCCTAACTAATGTTTGATATAATTTATTTTTTTGGAATTAATAGTATTTAAAAAAATTCTAGTAAGATGATTTTTTGTGATAATAAATTCTAGATTTATATATCCTTTTTGAAAACGACTCTAAAAAAGTGTTGTCTTACGTCAATGTGTTTTTTCATAGTGTCAGACACAATTTTTTTGATATTTTAATAACACTAGTATTTTCAAAACTTATAGGGGAATGTGTGAATTTTTAACCATGATCTAGTAATCTATGTTTCATTCATAAAATACATGCACAAAAATTACACATATCTATGTATTTATCTTCAGTATAAGATAATGCAATAGAATTTTTTTCAGACTACACCATGATACTAGAGACTTTAATAAAATATGGCATGTTATAGAGCTGATTTTTTGATCTATATTATTAATCCCAAAATCAATATTTTAATAACTAACTAAATAAAAATTACTTCTTCTAGAATATAAGATTCTAAAATTGTAAGTAATATTGAGGTATTTGAAATGAGTTTTGATAGTATTTAAATATGATTCTTTTTTGGTTTCTTGAAATTGTGAACACGTACAGACATGAAACATAATATCAAGTAAATAAGATATTATGCATAGTAAACATCCAATTATACATCTATATGTAGTCTGGTCTACTAACATTCCATTTTCTTCTAGGCCCAACATAAAACTTATACTCATGGGAGTATCACTACCTTTGGTTCTTTCCATACCAAAACATTTTAAAATAATTCCTTATTTATATTGGAAATATTTAAAAACCAATAAATAATTTTATTTCACCAATCAAACTCATTTTAAATTCATTTCGCATCAATTTTAAAAATCCAATACATAAAGAACATTTTAATGACCTAAAAACAATATCATCAAAAAATATTTTAACTACTAAAATATCCTTTGAAATTATTTTAATAAATAATGTTGTATCAATAAAACCTTTTTCAAAACCCATTTGAAATAAGAAAAGTGTTGAGCCTATTATATTGAGTTCTAGGAGCTTGTTTTAAACAATAAAGATATTTGGTTAATTTTGAAACTTGGTTTGGAAAATGAGGGTTTTCAAACTAGTTGGCTGTTTGAAAAAAACATCCTTGAAAATATAAGAGAAAAAATTTCTTATTATAGACATGTTTTAAGCATAATGTTTGTAATTTTTGATTTTCAAACTCTTAGTCATGATCAATCTTTACGTTCTTAATAGAAAACCCACTAATATTTTCTAATGATTTTACATATTTTTAAAAATATTAAAAAAATTCACTTTTATGAACAAAAATGAATACCCAAGTATATCTAGAATATTCATCTACATGGAAATAATCATAATGGTTCCCATTTAATATAGAAACTATAGAAGGTTTGAACAAGTCCATGTGAACCAACTCTATGGGTTGAGAAGCTATAACTTGTTTCTTTGGTTTGAAATAAATCTTATTTTGTTTCTGTTTTGATTGGGGTAATAGAAATTATCTTTTTAGAAATCTATTTTAGGAAGATACTTAACTAAATATTTGATAGTTATATTTCTAAGAGAGTGAAGGTTTCAATTTCATAGTCTCTTATTCCATATACATTATTCTTTGTAAAAGGTACTTAAGTAGTAAATATTTTTAGAAAATAAATAATCTAACTCAAGTGCATAAATATTATCCTAATGTACATTACAAAAGACTAAATCATGGATAAAATCAATGTTTTTTCAAGAATTTTTCATCAAAAATTACATATTAACAATCATCACATATTTCTTTGATACTAAGAATATTTTATTTTAAACCATAAAAAATAAGACTCTATAAATTAAAATAGAATTAGAGTTACTGATTTTACTAAGTCCTATTATTTTTCCATTTGCATTGGCATTAAAATTGAAATGACCACCAGTCACCTTTAGAAGTATCTCAATTCTTGATTAGTTTCTAGTCATGTTTCTATAACATCTACTATATATATACTACAAATAATTATTGTTTGTATTCAAGTATGTTTCCTAAAAAAATTAATTAAGAATTGATTTTGGAAGTCACATGTTATTGGGTCTAGAGAAGTTAGCAATAAGAGATGTTTTCATCCAATGTTGTTTTACAGTTTTACCATAAGTAGACTTAAAACATTTATAAATAAAAAAATTATTAGGTCCACAAGAAAATTAAATATTTTTATAATTAGATGATATTGATCTAGAAATAAGCTTATTTTTTTCAATTCATATTTGACCGGGTTGGTATCCAATCCCAGTTGTGTACCTGGGTGTGGTATGCATTCCAAGTATCATAGTCAAGGTTTCTCTTCCATTCATAAACCTATCAATATAATTTTCAAGTTTCTCATTTTATATTTTATTTTCATTTTAATCTTATAAGAAATGATAAATATTTTAATTTTTAGTAGATATAGAATCTTTATCAGTGGGACATAAAATATGTGACATTTTCATTTTTTTTGATTTATCATCTAATTCATTTATAGTTTCCTCCAACACATCACAATATTTATCCATTTATTTAGTAGTAATATCTAATTCTATAGGTTTATTATCAAATATATTAGGATCTGTTAACTCAGCTTTTCAAGCCATAAAGCATATATATTCTGTTTCAACCTTGTCTTATTTACTTGAATCAGACTCACTAGAATGAACCTCTAATACACTCATGGTTTCTTTTATAAATTTATTTGGTATTTTTTTCATTTTACTAATTATTTTTATTATACGTTAATTTTGGGAATTTAAATTTTATATTCCCTTTCCTATTTCATTCATAACAAGTTACCTTTCCTTATTTATTTTTATTTTTTATAGTTTCCTCTTATATTATACTTTCCTATGTAGTTTGATTTTAGGATGAATTTATTCTTTCTGTAGAACTTCATAGATCTTCTGATTAGATGAGCCATTTTTTCATTACCATGATAGGCTAGGTCATCCTCAATATAACTATATTCTTCAATTTTCTCTATTTTGTGGCGTAAAAGTTTTGAAATAAACTTAATTTTTTTAGTTCATCATATTCTTTGTTTAATTTCAACTATTCCTCATACATCTTGTGTTTTATAATCATATCCATCACTAGAAGTTTGCTTATATCTCATGACTCTCAATTAAAGGCAGAAGTTATTATCTATTGATATGGTAAATACCATATGATTCTAATCAGTTGATCTTTTTCTTCAATTTTATTTCCAAGTGCATGCAGTATATTGAAAATCTCGTTGAACCTAAGATTTATTTCCAAAATTGATTCAAAATTTTTGATTTAAAATGAATCATATTTGACAGCATATGTACTCAGGAACATTTCTTTAACATTTTATATTCTTTTATGATACCCAATAAGTGTATCCAAAATTTAATAAGTAGTGGACATGTAGTAATTATATTTAATTCTTCTTATCGAAATGAAATATATAAGGAATTAAAATATTTTTAATTATAGTCATAAGTGGACTTAGTGGTGTCACTCCATTCAATCCTAGAAGATTTAGATTTTGTATATCTGTCTTATATTGTATTCCGGATAAAAATTACAATGATTTCAATATAAATTTTCATCTTAATCATCTATTAAACTTAATCTGTATAATTAAATTAAGGAAGTATTTTAGTACCAAACCCATAAAGTCTATTGTTTTAAAAAAATAAATAAATTTAGAAATGATAATTTTTTTTGATCTTTTAGTAATGAAAAACATGATCATTTAAAAAACATATTCTGATACCAAAAGTTAATTGGTTTGGACAAATCAAAAGGTGGTTGAATTCTGTATCCAATTAAAATTTAAATTTATTTATTTAAAATAAAATCCCCCAGTTTAAAAAAATACTAGTTAATTAATAGAGTAGGTATATCTTATTCAATTATTTTAAATAATCCCTCATATGTTTGATAAAAATGAATCTACAATTATCTTAGTATTATTAAAATATTTTTTTATTACTCTAGTTACACTAAATAGAAAAAAAATAACTTTTAAAAAATAAATATCAAGGTATATTTTTGTAAAATAGTTTTGAAAAATAATTTCAAAATAGAGTAAAAAAACATTAAATACATAGAAAAATAAAAAACAAGAGGTTTAGTTTGAAGATGAGACATAATCCTATTCACTTAGAAATTATCCACTAATAAACACATTTTTCAATGAATAAATCGATCCACAACCTATATTGGGTTTTGAAAACAACAACACACAAGGGAATCCCAGATGTACACTACCTCTTCCATAATTTCCATGGGACTTCAGTTGTGATGACAGAATATGGGTGAGTATTTCATACTATCCATTATATTATAGTATATTTTTATCAACTAATAATAAATTTATAGAAATAAAAACTATAATTTAACATAAATAGAGATAGAGAAGTGAAATGAATTTTAATTCATTGAAGACTATAGGTATGTTGTTCTGCCGATGTTTCTTCTCTACTTGATGTTTATTTTTCTGTTAGTCACTGAGATAAAAATACATGACGATGGTATCTGATCTTGTGATGAAGTTTTGATCAAAAGAGAGTATTTTAATTTTTTTTGTAAGTCTCATTATCACATGTATGTGTCCATATTATTTATCTATTTCTCTATTCCTAAATAAAAGAAAAAAATACTGTGAATGATTTTTTGAAAACTTATCATTATAATTCCTCAAACTTGGTATAAATTCTAGGGTAATTAAATTTCTTTGAATCAAATTTTATTATTAAAAAAAGGTGTTTGGAATATACTATATAATAAATATAACACTCACTTTTAGATATGGTCTCTTAAAGTGCATCATGTACATTTCCATGGTAGCTTTAACACATTGCGATAATTTTTATTAGATCCCTTGAAAATACATATGGTTGATCAATTACAACTTATAGTCGATACAATAATTTTTATGTTTTAGACTAATTTCCACTTTTGTTACATATATTCATGCAATTTCTTCATCAATTTGAAAAAATATATGATTTTACCAAGTGGTTAGTTCACATCAAAGTGTGGTATATCCCTCCAAATTGGTTTTTCCCCCATTTTCAAAAATCCTCTTTAAGGGTAAGCGGGAAACATTACATTTATGCAGTGCCAAAATCCACAAAATTCAAATTCAAAATACATCTTTCAAAAGGCATCATCACCCATTTCGGTTCCTGTGAATCACAAGTAACGCGCTTGCCTTGAGTCGCACACCAAACACATCGAACATCCTATCATTTCACCACCCCATAATAAACCCACTAGAAGAGTCCCACCGGCGAATCAAACCACCAAAACACCATCCATCAAGCTGAACCACATCATGTCATCACCAAAGCCAGACTTCCCATGACATCGAAACCAACAGCCAAACCAGAAAATAAATGATGAACCGCCATACACGATCTCCTCCAAAGAAGATGAACACCTACACATAAAACATAAAAAAACATGATAATGACAAAGAAACCACTGAAGAACACCATCATCACCAACCAAAATCTCTGAAAATCACCCTCAGTAAGAAGAAGAACCAAAGTGAAACCATCAGAAAATCGAACCCCATCGTCCGCCAAAACCCACATCCCAAAACCCCTTTGAACCCACCATTCCAGATCTGACCAGGAGGGAATAGAGGGATTAAAGGTCAGGGAAGTGCTTTGAGTAGACAGGGACACCGATAGACACCACAAAAGACGAGAACAAGAAGAAATCCGATCAAAGAAAAAGAAGAAGAACCGAAGAGGGAGGACATGGAGGTTACTCAGACATTGTATCACCCCTCCCAAAACCATCAAATATCCACCGCTTCGGGACTGACTTGGAATGGAGTGGGTACCATGAGGTTAGGGCAGAGATATGGCCAACCAGAAACTAGAAAAATGAGAAAGAAATCAAAGGGTGGCTAACACAGGAGCACTAGAAGAAACCTTTGACCGCTAAACCACCAAACCCAAAACCATTGCGAATCCGCTCCATCGAATCCAACCTTGAAGGCACAGAGGAAAGCGAGGTTAGAGAGGGGAGAAGAGGATGCAGGTTTCAACAACGACATCCCTCGATAGATACGTCATAGAGGAGACAAAATGGGGAATAATGGAGAGAAGAGGAACTATGTTTGAACGTGCCGCCACCCCAAAGCTTAGGGTTTCAGGAGAAAACCCTAGGCGAAGTCGACGGAGAACAGGAGAGAGCCAGGTGACTCGGGCACCATCTCTACCATCCCATTAACTTAAGAATACCCCCCGTGTGGTATATTATATTATTATAGATGCTCAACCATCTTTTCAAAATATTAATTATGATATGGTCACTTTGATTTAGTCATGTGGTCAGTTGGGAGTCAATATGTGGTCACTTCAATGCTTTAGGAAATTTTTGACTTTCTTACAGTTGCTATAAACTATATTTTCTTCCACAAGGTTTATCGTGCGGTCGATCGAGGAGTTTGTGAGAATAAACTATATTAGATGATATTTTTGTGTTATCAATCCACTTTCCCTATGTTCTATCCAATCCATTGTAAAAATACTAATAGTTATGATTTCTCTGAGATATAACATGTTTTCTCCTGATTTTTCTTATGGTTTCTTGAGTCCTTCGAGAATATTTCATCATGGTCGATGAATTGGACACATGGATGCTCTAGTACATTGTGAAATATTTATTTTCCACAATTATTCATATAGTCGATGGAATCTTCATGTTTCAAATTCACCACATTGTGAATTTTAATGTTTCTAGACTCATGGTTAGTAGTATATCTTTATGGTTGATTCGATAATTAGAAAAATCTTCTAAATTTCTTGAAAAAACATATCTTCTTGAAAACAAAAAATGATTAAAAATACATGTTCATGATTTTTGATTATTAAAATATTGAATTGATGGATGAAGACAACAATGATGATGGCCCAAATCAATAATGGAGAGATATTTGAGTGGAATTATTATTATCATAGATCACTCTAAGAGATGAATGGAAAGTTGATGACCATGATGGTCCTAGACTTACAAGAGTTGGTTCTATATTATATATTATATAGGGACTAACCAAGTGTTGTGATAAGAGTATTTTTGAGAAAGATGGGTGATTAGTCACTTATAGTCTTAGGAATCTGATTCCTCATGTGTATAACTACCAAACACGGGATTTAAAGTTGGCATTGGTTGTGAATATACTGATAGGTTAGAACCACCATATATTAGGTGATAAATTAATGATAGACAGTTCATTGATTTAAATATTTTTATCCTAGACGATTAGTAAAATGATAACCTCACTTATTTGAGTATTAAATCATTAATCCCAAATAGGATTAAGACAAGTCAATTTCTGGAATCATACTATTATGCGATGAGGGAAAATTTATATATTAGGGATCCACCACAAAATAAAACTAGAGATGATGATGGGATACTATATTTTTTAGGATGATTAGTGGTTTTTATGACCATGAATGAGGAACAAATACTGTATATATTCACACTATTATATGTGTTGTTCACTCAAATATGATTAAGATATATCCCAAAATAAAAAATATTATTTGTTTCCTATGAGAAATAAGGACATCATGGGATTAATACCACAATTAATCACCTATTAGAAAGTTAAGATAGAGAATAAGATAATTTTTTCCTTTTTTATCCATTTCATATTCTTTAGTTGATATGATATGAGACAACTATGGATTTCATGACTGGGGTATCGAGATCACCCGAAAGTAGTGATACATTAAGGGTTATTATCGATCGATTGACCGAAGTGGCACATTTCTTATCAAATAGGGAAACCAAGTATATTAATTCGTTAGGAAATTTTTATATATTGTATATGGTATAATTTTATATATTTTTATTAAATATTATGTCATATCAAGATTCCCTATTCACTTCTAATTTCTGGAAAGTGTTATAGTGATAATTGTGTATTTTGGTAAGACTGAGCTTGATGTATCATCCTCAGAGAGATGGGTAGTATAATCGTACCATTCAATTATTTTAAGTCATGTAGTGAGAATATGTCATAGGTTTTGGCGGTTCCTTGTAGATTCAGATATAATTGAAAAAGTCCACCTATGAAAATAGTTATTTGGAATATATATATATATAACCTTTCAAGTACCAATATGGAAGGTCATGTCGACCTCCTTTGTGTTGTTTAGTGGAATAATAGTACTATATTATTGGATTGAGTATTTATAGGAGACTTAAAATCAAATTTAATCAATTCAAAGGTGGTTGGAAACCACCCATTTTTTGATAGAAATCCTATAAAAACTCATGGAATTAATCTATAGAGTTCTACTTAAGATACGTAATATTTTATAGAGTGTCTCCAATATTAGGATACTAATCAATACAAAGATAGGGGAAGCTATAAAAAATATAATTAGGCCCATTAGATATAACTAATAGGACCAGTAAAGTATTATAAAATTTTTTTCTACCCAAAATATATAGTTCAAAGAATGATGTCTTCTATATATCTCAATTTTAAAGATTTCATCCCAACCCATATCACATGGTCAATGATAATGAATTCAATTCATAATATAATGAACCATTCTAGGGTTTAATTACCTTAATAATGGATTAGAGTGATAATATCCTTTATGGTAATATAATGCCTCTAAAATTAGAGAGATTGTTGCATGAATATATCTCATAGGAAACATGGGTTATGGTGGCATATATTTGAGCACAATGGACAAATATTTTCACTGTCATGGAATCATAGTTTATATCAAGGTTGAGAAACTATATAGAATATAATTTATAAATACCAATATATATCATGTTTTAAATCCAATTTAATTTATTTATTTATATTTATTATGTTGATGCGGTGGAAGAGGATTGAAAATGAAAAATTCGTCAAAGTGGATGCATGAAAAAAATGATAAGTCGAATAATATTCCCTAGAAGTTGGTTGGGAGGATATTAGACTTAAAATTTTCTTGACAAGTATATGGTCTTCTTCTTCTCCCACTAGAATCCAAGTGGGGTACCATTATACTTTTTGTGGGGATCTGATCTCATAATTTTAAGGGTTTATTTTTGGTATTTTTTGTTCTTATCCCATATTCAATACACTCATTTGGTTTCATTATTCAACAATGGATAACATGATCAACCCATATTTTTTCATGGAGGTTTTACTTTGTCATAATTTAATTCTTGGTTGATTAAAGTGTCTCATATTATATTGATCACCTATAGGTAAAGCTAACTATCTTATTCCATCTATTTTTTGATTTTCTTTATTATATCAATGTGCTTAATGCTGATCCGAAAATTGGGTAATTTTATCTTATTTAGGGGTTTATATTTTTTGATCTCTTTTATTATCATAATAATTAACTCCCATTATTGATAGGTCTTCTGTGATCCTTTGAAAAATTATTTCTAATACACTTTTTAGGGTCTTTGGGAATATTAACTACTATAACTAGAGTTTATTATTTTTCCAAACTATAAGAGGTAAGATATATTAAAATTATTGATTTTATTTTTGAATTACATCCCTCATAATCCCATTAATATGTATGCTACATTTTACCAAATTTTCAATCTATTAAAAATCATTTAAAAAATGATATGAGAGGAAACATTAAAGTTAATACTTTATTAACTACCCATCTCTTAGTATTTGACATGGTTATACTCTAAGATATGTGTTTAGGGGAGTTAGTTTCATAGTTTTCAGTAGAAATTTTAATAGTCCGTATAAATAATAATTCTTTAACATCTCTATTTCTCTAATAAAATGAAAATAAATAAATATATATATATATAGAAATTGAAATAAAATATTGAAAATATTTAATAGAAAATAATTTATTATTTATCATTGAATTAAATTATTACATCATGAAAAAACATTGAGGATAATATTGAGTGGTATAATTTTAATGGAATAAGTGTAGAATATTTTTCATTGAATTGAATTATATATAATGAATTTTACAATGGGAGGAAAACCTCCTCATTTATCTTTTTTAGTTTTAAAATTATTTCCCACTAACCCATAACGTCATGGACACCTTATAAAAAATACATTAATATTATTATAAAATTTTTCTACAAAAATTGTAATTTAGATTCATGGGAGGAATATGGAAAATTTTATGTTCATGAATATTGATCATAACAATAAATATATTATCCTGAGTGGTGAGTGAGAAAACTTTCTTATAAGGTAAGTTGTAAGTGTGCATGAATATTAGTGAAAGGTTTAGATATTTCAATAAAAGGTAATAGTGGTAAAAAAACTAAATATATATAGGAATACTGATACATTTCTCATTTTTTGGGTAATATGGTTCCTTCATTATGACTTGTATGTTTGAACATGGTATAGTTATTCATATTCAATTGATTTTATTAGTGATATATGACCTGGAATAAAAATTCAAAGTACATGGGACTTAATATATATAAATTTTGAACTATTTTTATTTGTATTCCATTTTATTAAGTTCCCACATTATTCAAAATAGTTATCAATTTTTCCCATTTCTAATATATATAAACACTTTGGAATAATTGATATAATTGTTTAAATTTTGGATTTTAATGAACTAATTATCACATTGGAATTTTAATTGAATGATTTAATAATTATCCTATTTTCATTTTTATATGTATAGATGATTCATAGGTTGATACTATACAAGGATATATTGAAAATTAATTTTTAATTGAGTTTATTGAGCATTGTAAAAGATGACATGAGGACATTGTCACCAGTGATTGGTCATATGTAGTAAATTAAGGGATATCATTAAGGATGACTGGAAATAACACATAAATATTTTTATACATGTTAATAAATTAGATACCATGAGTAGAGACATAAAATATTTATTTCCCATGATTGAATAAATAATCTTGATGTATTCACATCATCGATTGCGATTGATTCACCGGTTTCAACTCATTGATATCACAAACCTCGATAGTGAAACTCCAATGAAAGACTAGATATCAAATCTTATGATTTGGAGAGATCATCAACTTAATACCAACCCCTATTCAATTTAATAGTTCAATGAATGTTTTTATTGATTTTTATTTGACTATCCTCAGTATAAAATAAAGAAACCAATTATAGTTATTAAATAAAATGATCATGTCTTCCCTTACAAAAAATGGATATTGATTATAAAAATTCCATCACTAAATATGAATGAGTTGTATCATAATATGTAAAAATAAATTATTTATACCAAATTATTTCATCAACATATCTTATATAATGACTCTAATGATGTATTTCATGAAGCATATTTCCAAACATGCTATCATATATCATAAAACATGGAATTCAATAAAAAAATACATAAAATATTATTATAAAATATCAAAGAATCTTATGAATGAATTATATTTATACTATTCATGGATACTATAAAATATGAAGGGTAGATAAATCCATTGGTGATATAAGGTAATTTATGAAGATATAATTCTATAAAGGTGATATGAAAATGACCAAGATAGAAAATAATATTTTTTTGTATGATTTTCAAGATTAATTATGAAATATTCTAAAAAATATAAAACAATGGTACTCTCATTTGTGATAGAGAATAGTGTAACTGATCAAGGTGATTGTTGAAATTCATATACATAGTCGTGGTAATATTTGATCTATAATGTTGTTAAGGGTTTGAAATATTCACCCATATGCATGAGGAATCACAATCCTCTTAACACATTTGGAATGATCCCAAAAAAATAATGATCATGGAATGATACTATGTCTCCATAAAATATAAAATAGGATCATGAGATAAAATGGTTCCCAACATGAGGGATTATTCTATTGGTTATTCATTTATTTGTTTATATACTATACTCTTCCTCTATATTATGTACACAGTTTCTATAACAAACTAACCACTAGTGATATATTTGAGGAGGAAGAACTAGTGTTTGTTAAAGAGTTGTTGTTTTAATGCATCCATTTTATTATTTTATTTTTCTACTCAATGTTTATAAAAAATGGTTTGAATAAAGAGTGGAAAATCATTACACTAAATTTGTATTTCTCTATAATATTTTTTAATCCCACTTCAAGTTATTTCAATGCATCCCTTTTCATTATTAATTCATCATGTGATGGATTAATGTGAATCAAAGGATGAGTGATGCACAATTATGGACACTTGTTTGGGTTGAAATACATAGGATTTTGTTTATTGACTGATGAAAAACTCTATAAATGGTGATTCAAGCATATAAGATCCAAGATACCACTATTCGCTCTTTATGCTATAGAGAGAATGATTTCAACTAGTTAACACAATAACTACAAGAATTATTTAACTCAATTATTATAAGTTTCTAATGATTAAAATATAGAGAGATTGTTAGGTAAATTAATGAATGATAGTGAATTGAGTCAATAATTCATGATAAAACTATATAAATAATATGTTAAAAATATTAGAATGAAACAAAGGATTAAAATTTACATTTCTAAATTATCAAAATATGTAAAAACCTAGGAAAATATAAAAATAACATAATATAAGACTGTATATTTGTAATAAACCTTGAGAGAAAACCTAATTTGATCACATAAATTCATTTATTAGTGATTTTAAAATTTTTCATTCAGGACCCCATGATAGTTCTCTCTCAGAACTCATCCCATGTAGGGAACACACATTTTTTGAAAAAAATTGATTCATTTGGTAAAACTTTTTTTGACACATAGACTGAATATTCAATGAATATTAATTATTACTAGTTATTATTTCATTTCGTAGAACTAACATACCTACCAATTTTATAAAAACCAAAATAATACCTTCTAATTTCACCTGTCCATTGACCAGGTTAACAATCCACCCTCCAAAAGCTCTAAACCATTGATCTATTAATCACAATAGTGTTCCATTCCCAAAAACACTCAACCACCTTAGTAAATAATGTTTCCACTAATAAATTGTATTCATATTATGATAATATCTTACTTGAAGTATGTTTCAAGGTATTTCTAATCAACCTATAATCAAACCCTATAACATAATCTATTGATAATTAGTGATGTATAATCCTATCATCCAAGTCTTATTGATAAATAATACTACCCAAAAAATTTATTATATGATGAATATTCTCAATATATATACCAAATTAATACTCTCACTAATATTCTACAGTTCTATCACTTAATTTTATCAAAAAAATTAATTGAAGTGATACTTTAGTTAAATGTTATGTTCTTATTAATAGAACACCACATTATTATAAAAATAGATAGCGCTATTATAGTCACATAAAAACATTCCATTCATTGGATTCCTTATAAACTCATTTTAGTAATACCTTTAACCAAATTATCTCATTCCCAACCTCCATTTCTTCTATATACTCCTCTTATTTGGGTGAAAATGGTATTTTAATTTATAATCATGATAACTAGATGACAATTTTTTATCAATATGTAAACACATATTTTATAGAAATAGTAATTATATTAGAATTTCCATAAAAGTATACATCTGAATATACTTTAAATGGTTTTTTTTTCTAAAACATAGATATAATCCCATGATCTCGTTGTGATATCCGAGTATACACGCAATAGATTCTCGTTATTTCTTCAAAAGATTAAGAATTTTCCAAAAAATCTCATTATATGAGTGATGATCATCGTTATATAAAAATTCAATCCATCCAATCTCCCACTATTTTTGAAAATGGAATAATTTTATCATACTTATCCTTATCATATGTTTTGGGGGAATTCCCTTTGGATAATATGACGTGACAGACACATTTTGTGGAAATAGGTTTTTATCTTGACATTTTATACCTATAAAGCCCATTTTTAATATATATATATAATAAGATAAAATTAATATTATTGTCAGTCATTCTATATATATACTCATATCTGAAATTCATTTTACTGCTTCATGGTATTTAATTTTGAAAATTTTTACCAGATCCTTTACTAGCATGACTATTAGATTCATCTTAATAACTACAAATAACATAATATATACATTTAATAAAATTATGAAAAAAATATCATCAAACACTCTATGTGAAACACCCCTATATTTTATAATATATATATCTATAATAAATTCGATGTGTTCGATTGCTTATGATACACACAACACCAAACTTAAATGAATAATTCCTTATTAAATATAAAAAAGAAAGGAATTTATAGATTATTAAATGAATTTTATTAAATCAATGTAATAAAATAATGTAATTTCATTGATGAAATTGTTTATACATGATAATAAATGTTGATATATTATTTTATGGCTAAATGGAAATGTTTTGTTCACAAACATCATTTTATTATTTATATTTTATTTGAATGTTAATTTATTTTATTTTAGTAATAAAAATATGGAGAAGTATTTTTTACAAATTTTTAAAAATTATTAATTTTGCATACATTGATTATAAAATGGTTATAAATAAAGATAAAATCATTTGAGGGTAAAAAGAGATATTTTTTCCATAAAATATTTTTTAAGCACATAATGAGTTTTTATGTTAAAAATTAAATTAATCACTATTAATTATTTATTTTAATTAAATTTTTAGAAAACATATATAATAAATTAAATTATCATATATCTAATTGTTTTTACTATGAATTGAATGCGAATAAAATCAATTCTAATATGAAAAATAATTTTCTTTCTAAAAATTGTTTTAAGAATTTTGTGCGTGGATATTGGAATTAATTTCTACAACCTTTAGAAATTTAATCTTATAAAATGTATTCCATATTTGTAATCATAATTTAGAAATTGAATTATATGGTTAATTTCATTTTTTCCATGACAATAATTTACCTACACAAAAAAATTTCACCATTTAGATGGAAAAAATTGGTGAAAATGATTAAAATAAAGGGACATTGCTTCAAGATATCATTATAAAAATTATTTAATTTCATTGTTTGAGTGTATTTATACATAAATAACCTTATTTTAAAAAAATTATGTTTGTGTTCCACTTTCAGAGGAGAGTTACTTGTTTTATTTTAATGTTCTTAAAATTTAAAAGGGTTCCAATCCCCTCACTTATAGAAAGATATAACCACTTTTTTACTTTCCCACACCACTTGATCACATTATCATGAAAATATATATGAAGAAATATCTTCCAAAATAACATTTCCATGACTTAGGGATTCTTTTTTAAAAGCTCAATCAAAGAATCTTTAAGGTGTTTTTAAAGTTGATTTTCCATAGAAAATGTATATATTATTATTGAACGTTTAATGTTTATTTATTTTTAAACATCCTAAAAATATTTCATAACCATATAAACATAATTAAATACATATATATACTATATTTAAATGTTTTTATGTTAATGGTATAATAATTATATATTTCTTTTTTTTCCAATGGAAAATGAATGTGTTGTTCGTGGGTTTGTACAGACTACCATCTCCATGAAATTATTTGACTCATTTTTTATCCAAAAAAGTCAAGGATGATCATATATATATATATATTTAATGAATATATATGATATTTTTTATTGATAAATTGTTATTTAACATTATTTATTGTCATCTATTAAAATATGAAAATATTACTTATGTGTATGTATAGACTACAGTCTCCATGAAGTGATGTAATTCATTTTTCATAACCACCTTACATAGATGGTTATAAAATTATATATAATGAATAAAAATTATATTTACGACATCATTAAGAAACTTTATATGATGAAACCTTCACCAATGCACTCTGAACTGAAATATATTTGGAAAACAGAATTGTTGACACTTGAATATTGATTTTAATAAAGAATTATTAATAAATTGATAATTTTAAATTAAAATGGAATGATATATTGTAATATAAGTATGATAATGGTTTTATAATAGAACAATAATAAGTCAAAATTTATTATACATGACATTATAGCATATACAAAGTAGTCCCGGACTTGAGATTAGGGTTTATATTACGATCTCACTTTTTATTAGGATCGTTGATGTTTCAATTTCCATAGTAGGAAATTATATTTTATTTATATAATAAAAACCATATTTTTTCTTATCCAATGGTTATATATATGATTTTAAAGTATCATTACCATGTTTCTATCTTTGGTACTTCAAAAGTTTGAATGGATTAATTTAAGAAAAGTTGATCTTATTTGTTATTTTAAGCCGAAAATCATTTTCTTCATGGTCCATAATCATAAAAATGATTTAAGAATTTTCTTTTCAATACTTGAATGATTTTTTAAATTTATTTTCATCTATATTTTACATTATTTATAAAGTTCTAAAAATGAATCATTTCTATTTTTTCTATACAACTGTCTTGTTTTTTTATAAAAGTGCGAAAAGAATAATTTTACTAAACGTATACACCATGAACATATTTTCACATCATCATTTAATTATTCCTAATTTAAATCCATTTAATGGTTCCCATGATTTTTTAAACAAAATCATATTCCTATTATTTTTTGAATTCTTAATGTTTAATTTTACTTAAAGGAATGAATGTTTTCCCTTTTTTTGAAATCATATATCTAATTAATTTATAAAAGAATTTTTCATATATTTCAAATTATTTTAAATATTGATATCATTGACTTGGGATATAATATTATGATACCATCCATTTCCTTTATCTATATTGATTATGATGATTATTTTCTGATGATATTTCATAAAACCTGTTTATTTCTCAATTGTTAATTAATAAATTAAGGAATGATAAATGCTTTAAGGTTATTGGGGCATATATATAGATTATTTATTTTATGGTAGGTGGGTTTATTATATCCCTCTAATTCATTGGATAATGTTTTATATCTTTTGAGATCAATAGGGTACACAAGAGTTTTTCCCATGACTGAGGGTATATAAGAGTTTATCCAAAGCCCAAGGTGTCACACATGTGATTATCCAATACCAAGATGGAACAAAAGCAATATTACCAAGAGAAAGAAGGTAAATGAGTAGTTAGACCAAGAATACTATGCCATAAATTTCATGATGAGTAACCATAACTTATAATTTCTATGTTCATAAGAATGAGGAGTGAACTAAATCCACTATGGGACTCTATCCATTATGATAGACTTGGAAGTGACCCTTTTCTAAGGAATTTTTTTTATGCTTATATTTATAACATACATTTATTTATAAACTTATATATTATTTTTATGATATTATCTCATATATCATGATTAATAGTTTATGATGCCACACTATTTTGAATCAAGGATCCTCTTATGGAAAATCCTTATTTGATGACTCATGTTTTAGATTTTATGACATGTAGGGTATTATATTTTACATTTTGATCATATTATCATACAATTAAGAATATATTATACTAACTTATGATCATCAATTGAAATTTAAAATTTTTACCCATACCAATCATCCAATCTCACCCTTTCTTATATTTCCATTCCCTAAATTATGGGGAATGATTTTAAGTAGGGGATATATAAGAAAGAAACTATGTGAGGGGACATTTGTGGTAGTTGTTGAAGTTATTTAGTGAAATAAGTTTATCATGTACTTAGTATTTAAATAAATTAAACCATTATTCTTGGGTGTATATTATCATAATATGTATATAATATTTGTCAAAAATTATGTAATATTTATGTTGGTGATTCTGGGGTCACCTCAGTTGGTATAAAAGAATGGTTTAGTTATTTTTGGACATTATTTTATGGTAAATGAAAGTATAGAAACTAAGACAACCTATAATAAATTATAGTGATTTATGATTAGCCAAAACTACCATAGGTTGATAATATAATTTCATAAATCAAGACTTATTAAGAATAATTTTAATTATCATATGATTTCATACTTTGATTATTGATTCTTGGAACTCAAAATTTGATTTTAGGATTTAGTGAGTGGTTATAAACTAAAGGAATTTTGTCAATATTGAATTTTATGGCCATTAAAGTTATCATTATCGTCAGGAACCAAATGTAATAAGGGATGTGATGTAAAATCATGTGGTTATGCTCAACCAAATATCTCAAAGCCTGGCCATAAAATGAACTGGGATAAACACCCAAATATTTAATAGAAATAAATAAATAACCATTAATAATTTTATGGGGGACCCTCCAACTTCTTTTTGTATGTACTAAATCACCACATAAATGATTAGATATTTAATTTTACGTGAAAACACATAATTGTAGGATGATAATATATTTATTATATAGAACCAATTCTATAGAATTGTGTAGGAATGTGATTCTTGAAAATCTTGTTATTCACCCTATGGTTGAATTGTATGTTATCTTGGGAATGGATTAGATCTCCCAATATAGACCATATATCTTATTCCGAGGAAGTGAAGTCACATATGATATTCTAAATCATCCTATGATCATATATCAATGCAGGGATGGACATGAAATTACAATGGAAATTATATCCATTATATGGGAATTAAGACATATTCATAAGGGGTATTTATCTCAAATTTTTCAGGATAAAATCAACATTGAATATATTATTAACTTTCAGAAATATTCTAATGTATTTATAAAAGTGTTTCATAATATTATTTCCAATTAAATTGTTGAGGTTTTAATAGAACTAAAACCTGGTTCCATACATATTTTAAAAAACTCCTTATATAGTGGCCCAAATTGAGATATAATAATTGAGGAAACAAATCTAAGAGAATATAGATAAGGTATTTATTCAGCCATGTTCCTGACCATAAGGTGCACATTTTATTTTTTTATTAAAATGAGATATGGTTCATTGTATCCCAATATTTATTATTGTTAAATTAATAAGATCATGATCAATAATAATTATCCTCTACCCTATATTTATGTTTTTTAGATAAATTACATAATTATGAATAGTTTTCTAAGATTGGCCATCAATCCATATATTATTAATTAAGGGTAAAAAGAGGGGGCACACCCACGATAGCCTTTCTTAGGAGGTATTTTCATTATGAATTTATAGTGTTTCAATTTGGAATTAAAAATTCTCACACTAAAATCATGGATATAAAAAATAATGTCTTTATTTATTAACATGATAAATTTTTGTTTAACCTTATGTAGAATATTATTATATATACTAAAAATTCAGAGAATATCATGAATATCTTTTAAGGATTGTGTCTAAGTCCTTTAGAAAGGAGAGGTTTTTTCCAATATTTTGAATGTATGTATTCTATCTATATAAAGTATCATTCTTGGGTTACATAATTTCAAGTGAGGGTATATGGGTGCATCCTTTAATGATGGATGCTATTGAGAAGTGGAAAAAACCAACCAATATGATTGAAATTCATTGTTTTATTATATTAGATGGATACTATTATTGTTTTTTGAGAAATTTCACTTGGATATCAAATCCACTAATAAAGTTCACATGGAAGGGAGTTAAGTTCCATTATATAAATTAATGTGAACAAAATTTCAGTGAGACGAAGAGAAGGTTTGTCAGTGCAACTATACTTACACCACCCAACATAAAATAAAGGTTTTTTATCTATAGTGTTGTATCAAATAATTTAATGGTATTTTTCCTACATAGAATGACATGGTTGTAGAGTATACCTCACACCAATATAAAGTTCATTATAAAAATTACCAAACTTATATTTGGGATTCGAAAGTGGTAAATTTTATTTTAATATACAGTGGAATTATCTTTATGGTGTAAGGTGTGATATATACACCATCATTAAATCTTGATCTATATATTCATATAGAATTTTTTTAATACATGAAAATGGTTATTGTTTGATTTTATTAAATATTGTGACTCATCAATACACTATACCTTGGGAAGTAGAAAATTTTGGTTAATGCTTGGAGTCAGAAAAACCATTCTAGTTTGTTTGTGATGAGGATTTAAATAGTTCCAATACGTAGGTAATTTTTGAGTATGGACCTTGAAATTACATGGAAAGGGTATAAATCCTATCTTTCTAAGATAAATTCTCATCCTTCTATTTAGGTGAAGATTAAAAATGCGAGTAAAGATGATTTCGAGCTACAAAAGAAGATAAGGAATGATACGAAGTTCAAAAGATAGTTATGGAATGAATAGGTCAAGTAACTAGGTATGTTTCCCTTAAATACCATAATTATATAAGGAGATGCATGATGAAGAACATCACTCATCATTTCTGACCACTATATAAGTATAAATATGTACATAGATATAAAATAGAATTTCCGGTGGGATAACATGAAAATAAATATTGTAGAGTGTGTATCTTGATGTCTCGTATGTCAATAAGTTAAGAGAAAATATCAAAAATAAAATGGGATGATGTAAATATAATCCAAACATATATGTAAATGGAAAAACATCACCATGGATTTGATCATAAAAATCCTTGAGACATCCAAAATCCATAAAAACATTTGGGTTCTTGTTGATATGTACACAAAGTCAACACATATCATTGCTATTATCAAAGATCTATCACTTGAAATACGTTCAAGGATATACATTAGGAGGGTGGTAAGTTAGGATGGAGTTCCACTCACAATCGTGTCTAATGTAGATCTAAGGTTTACCTCAATTTTCTTGAGAAATATTCAAATAACATTGAATTCGAAGTTGATATTTAGTATTGTATATCATCCTCATATAGATGGTCAGTCTAAGAGGACCATACAAACCTGATAAGATATCCTCATAGATTTCTCTTTTGATTTCAATGGAGGTTGGGATCAACATCCTTACGTGGTTAAATTTTATATAATATTAAATTTCAATAAATTATTCATATGCCCCCTTATAAATCGCTATATAGAAGGAATTGTATAAATTCGACATTCTAGGATGAATCTGGAGAAAGAAAGATATTGGAACTTGATCTATTTGAGGATATGGTAGAGAAAATTAATTCCATCTAATAACATATCCGGGCATCTCAGAGTTGATTGAAAAAGTATGTTGATGATCATCAGAAAGATATCGAATTCAATATAGCTGATAAGGTATTCTTATGAATATTTTCATGGAATAATGTTATAATAATTAGAAATTAATGGAAGTATATCCACAAATATATTATTCCCTATAAGATTCATGATTATTTCCAAATGGTAGCTTATCGTTTGACACTACCAGAGAACCACTACAAAGTTTATTATGTGTTCCACATATATTTTTTGAGGATGTACAGAGGTGATTCATCACATATATTTAAATCACAGGTTATATTTATAGAGAATTATTTTTCTTATAAAGAAGAACTAATGGAGATTATTTATAAAATATATAATGGATTATAGAACAATACCACTCTTCTTATCAATTTTTTAAGTTGAAAGCATAAATTTTAGGAAGCTATGTGGGAACCCAAGGATGTAATGAAATAAAGATGTCTTCATTGATTTTCTTTAGAATAATGTAATTCAATTAGTGAAATTTTTATAATTTGTTAGAATATAACACCTTGATATTTTAGAATATTTTATCTTTAATAAATTCGATGAGTTTGATATCTTGTAATGCACACAACATTGAACTTAAGTGAATGAAGACTCTTAAAAAATAAGAAATAAAAGAAATAATTAGATAATTAAATAAAATTAATAAAATTCAAATGATATAATAAACTATTGATACTCATGAAATATTTGATAAATGATATGGAATGTTAGCCAAGTAATTCTTGGAAAAATGAAATATTTTTCTTGAAAATAATGTTTCTATTATATATATTTTATTTAAAAGCTAATTTAATTTATTTTGAGAATTAAACTTATAATTTTTTTTTCATATTTATCAAAATTCTAACCATTTATACGGTGATTATAAAATTATTATAAATATATTTAAAATTATTTGAAGGTAAAAAGATATATTTTTTTGGAAAACTATTATTATATGAAAATGTGATTTTATGTTAAGAAATTAAATTAATCACTATTGACGATTTTATGCAGTTTTTAGATAATATATTTTATAAAACAAATTATCATAAATATAATAGTGTTTAATAGGAAAATAATGAGAACAAAATCATTTTTATTCTTAAATTTTTTTTTATATAAATGATTTATATACATTTTGTGTATAGATATTAGTATAAATTTATACCACCTTTAGAAATTGAATCTTAAAAAATTTATTCAGTATTTGGTATCATTATTTATAATTTTTTTAAGGGTAAATATCATTTCTGTTCATAGAAACATGTCACCATGGTAAAAAAAATTCACCACGGTAAAGGTAAAAATGGGTAAAAATAGTTAAAATAATGGTATAAGGCTTCAAGATATCACTAAACCTTATATTTAATTTCATTGGTTGGTTTAATTATACTTATGTAACCTTATAATTTAAATTTGGTTGTTTTGGATCCACTTTCCCATGGGAGTGACTTTATTATATTTTAAGGTTCTTAAAATTTAAAAGGGTGGCACTCCCCAAAATTATAAAAGTGAACCACCATTTATAAATTTTCTACAACTCTTGAGAACCTTATTTCAACAAATATTTGATCACATAACTTTAAAAATATTCTCAAAACGTTTTATATGTTCTATTTTTTACCAAATACCCATTAATAAGGCATTAAGGTGCTTTTAAAATAATATTTTCTAAGGAAGAGGAATATGTTCTTACTGACCATTTTAAAGTTTCTTTCTTCTTAAAAATCCTAAAAATATTTCATAAACATATTAACATATTTAAATAATTATATTTACTATACATAAGTGTCATTAAATTTGTCTTACAACAATTTTCTATCACATTTCCATCTAATGGAAAATGAAAGCATTGCTTATGTATTCTTATAGAGAACCATCACCCTAGTGTTGTGGTTCATTTTTCATAAACAACTCCCAAGGATGGTTATATAGATGGATTTAATTAATAAATAATATATTTATAAAATCATTATTATTCTAGAAAGATAATTTATTTATTACTTTTCTTTTATTTCCATTTATTGAAAAATGAAAACATCACTCGTGTGTACTTACAGACTATCGTCTCCCCTAAGTAATGTCAATCATTTTTCTTCACTACCATACATGGATGATTTTAAAAGTGAATATAATGAATAAATATTATATTAATAAAATTATTATGATTTTGGAGATAATGAAACCATTATAAAATTATATGGTCTAGAATCTACAAACTGAAATATACATGGAAAATAGAATCACTGAAACACGAATATTGATTTTAATAAATAATTTATAATTAATGGGTGATTAGATTTTATAATGGAATTTTATATTTTAATAATAATAATATTATTATGGTTATGTTATAAATTTTTAATAAGTCTAAATATATAATATTTGAGGTTATAGTGTATATGATGAAAGTTAGAATTTTTTGTAAGGGTTTACGCTACAATCAAACTTTTTATCAGGAGTATTTATGTTTTAATTTCCATTACTATAAATTTTATATTATCTCTATATTAAACCCCATAAATTTTACACTCATATTTTTATTTCTGGGGTTTTCAACAATGAGCACAATTTTTATCTCTTTGGTACCTATAATTTTTGATATAATATTAATATAAAAGGTCTAAATTATTTATTATTTTAGGCTAGGAACCTTTTTTATCCATGAACAAATTATTTAAAAGGTTTCAATAATTTTATTATATATATTCCTATTATTTTAAAATTAATTTTCTATTATATTTATTATTCTTTTAAAAGGTATAAAAAGTGACATTTTAAAATGTTTTCTATACGACTAACTATTATCTTTTTAAGAAAGTGTGAAAAGGATGTTTTTATTAAACATATATAACATAAACTAATTTTACTATAGTAAAATTATTTGTTCTTAATCTATATTTATTTATATTTTTCTATGGTATATAAAATAAAATAATATTATCATTTTCTATTATTTTTTGGATGTTAAAGATATGAAATGAAATTAATGTATTACTTGTTTTTTGGGAAGAATATTTATAACTATTTTATAAAAGTATTTTTCAACTATTTAAAAATCATTAAATATTGATATAATTAAATATAGATATGATATTATGGTACCATAATTTTTTCTCTCTAGATGGATTATTATTATGATGTTTTTATAATGTTTCCTGAAACTTGTTTAATTATCAGGGGCTAATTAATCCATGAAGGAATGATTAATTATCTTATGTTCTTATGGAATTTATATGAATGGTTTATTAGGTGTCTGGTAGTTCGATTATATCCCTCCAATAAAATGGTTAATTATATATATATATATATATTGAGATGAAAAGGGAAAATGAGGGGTTTTCATAATCCTAAGGGTATATAAGAGTTTTTTCAAAGCTCAAGAGGGTACAGAAGTGATTAGACTAAGCCTAAGAGGGTATTCTATAGTTGGCCCAAGCTCTAGAAGGCACATGGGAAGTTAGAAAATGTCTACTATGTGATGAATTTCATGGTTAGTATCCTTAATATATTATTTCTATGTTTATTGGAATGAGGAGTGAACCCAATTGACTATGGGACTCTATACACTATGATAATCGTGGAAGAAATTCGTGACTATGGAAAATTAATTTTTGTGTTTATGTTTATGGAACAATTTTATACTATAAACTTATATATTAAAATTAATATATAATATTATAAATAATGGTAAAGTATTGATGATTCCATACTCTTATGACTCATATCTTAGAATTATCGTCATTTCAGGTGTTAACGGGTTCATTTTACTTTACATTCTTTGTTATGTGAGCCATATTCGTTATTAATGGGATGTATATTATTCATATCCAGAATGGTATCAAGTCCTTAAACATCATTTTTAAATCATCAAATGATAATTATACTTGAATGGATACGATGGAGAATGAATCTCATCGCGTTCGTGGAGACGGTAGTCCGTACGTACGCACGAATGCTACTTCCATTTAATTTTTATTTTAAAAGAATCGAATCCAAATTATACATAGGTATATTACTATTCCATTAAAATATAATATTTTATATATGTTACTTAAGTTCATTAACACCATCCTTTATACATTCCATGTGTGGTATGAACGAGTCATATCATTTTAAGGGGGCGGTAGTCCGCACTTCCTCAAATGAAATTATCGTATGTATATAAAACATGAAACGAATAATTGTATGAAATAAAATGGAATTACAGAAGCTTATATATAAAATATATATCATTAATATCATATTTAATTACAGTTCCATCCTAATGGCCACCATGAGAGGCGGTAAGATGTATTTGAACATTCATCGTTTCGTGAGGCGTTAGTTTGCCATCCACAGAAACATTATGTTCATCATCCATTAGATGGAGTTGTGTGAATGTGTAGTTTGAATC
Source organism: Viscum album (assembly GCA_963277665.1). Taxonomy (NCBI): domain Eukaryota; kingdom Viridiplantae; phylum Streptophyta; class Magnoliopsida; order Santalales; family Viscaceae; genus Viscum; species Viscum album. Next base: position 1,424,976,203 of record OY728161.1, read on the forward strand.
CTTCTTATAACAACATCCTAGTATATTGTGGATACTGGTGTTGTTACAAAATAAAGGAAATAAAAAGAGTTTGGGGGTTGGAGAAGCAAAATAATTGAAAATAATTTAAGAGAAAATGTTACCTTTAATTTAGGTAACTCACTTTGGTTGGAACCAAAGGACTTCTTGAAATGATTTCTGCCTAATGGAAAGCTTCAAGGAGGAGGATAGGGATGTGGGGAGCTTATTTGGGCAGAGTTTGGACGAGCCAAGTGGCTTGATAGGTGTGAGGAATGAGTAGAAGTGGTCTCCTTTTATAAGGGAGAGGAGGGGCTCTTTAGGAAAGAGTGAAAGTATTACTTTATAATATAATTATATTCGGTTTATAATGGTCCAAAAATCATTGAGGTCAAAGATAAGATGACTCATATTCTAAATAACATCAACCAATAAGAATTGGACAGGTTTTAGATAATAATTTAGTCATTATAATCTTATTTATTTAAATGATTTATTAATGAGGTAAACATTGCATCATTATTGTGTCATTAATAATTTAAATTATTTGATGTCTAAAAATTATAAATAAAATATCATTATGTAGGAAATCTTTTTATCTTTCTAATGAATATTTATAATCGAAAATCCAACATTTATAACCCTATGTAAAAATTGTTCTTTTAAAAGATGTAAGCTTATGCCATTTTTGTATTCATTTTAACTTAATTAAAATAAAGTGTCATTATCACTTACAAGTGGATCAATGGGGTCCCAAAATTGACCCAAAGATGCCCATGGTCGACCATTTATCAACCAATAGGGTTAAGACACGTTTTAGGGTAATTTAGTATTATTATAATATTATTTTTTTAACCCTTATTTACCGGATTTACCCTTAACCATGGTAAATAAAATATTTACCGTAGTAATTATTCAAAATGTCTAAAAATAAAAGTTACCTATTTACACAATTTGAAAATCCTGATTCCAAATATGGAATCCATTTTCCTAAATTCAAAACACAGAAGTGGCAGAAATTAATTTAAAATTAATTCCCGCTGTCAAAACAAAAAGCGTGTTTTTAAGAGATAATAACTATCAAAATATTGACACTTGTTTATGTTCAGTTTAATTGTAAAATTATGTCCAATGACCAACATTATATTAAATGGTAAAAATATATTCTAAATATACTTTAAAACCACTCAAATTCATAATTTATCACTATTAATTATTTTGATTAAAAAAGTTGTTTTTAATTAAAATTTAGTAATTTTCACTATTCATCAAAATATGAAAGTTATCCGAAAAGTACCAAAATTTCACCTTAGGCTAAATTCGATATTCCGAATCCAAAAATGAAGTCCATTTCAAAATATAAAATATATATAATTTCAAAATTTAGGTATTACTATTCATAACGGCTGGTTTGATCGGTTGTGGTGTGTGTTAAAACTCGACGTTGCGTACAACACACGCTACTGTTTTATTCAAAGGAAAGCGTACCTTGGAAGCTTGGGATGTTTCGTTTTAAATTTTTTGATGTCTCCATTTAGTCAAAAAGTTTAAAATATTGTATTTAAAAAGGTTTCACTATCAAAAGTTGATAAAAGTGCAATACTGAAAATGAATCTGTTCTTGCATTATGACTAAGAAACTCATAATATGGATTCTAAAATTATAAGGATTATATAAAGTTAAAAATGTAGTTAATGCTATTAATGACCTCTTTTAATGGCTTTTTTTTTGTAAGTCATGGTGCAATTGAACTCGGTGTTGCGTGTAGTGCAAGTTATTGAATTATTTTGAAGAAATAACACACTATGAAATCTTGGGGTGTTACATTCTCCCCTCCTTCAATAAATTGCGTCCTCGCAATTTGAAATTGTTCTTCGAAAATAAAAGGTTGAAAATAGAAAATATATTTGTGGGAAAACCCACATCAGAAATTGGTTTACTAAAATTTAGTCTTAATATGAGGAAAAGAGAAATGAAAGGGTCACCACCAAATTATGATCTTGATTAGGAGAACATTGGTGGCAATTAGAGATATATAATCGGAGGAAAAATGTAAATATTTATAGGTAGTGATTGAGGTCATCAATCACAAATAAGTGTATAATTGAGGTCCTTAAACTCATCAATCTATGATGATTTGAAGTAACATCGGTTCAACAAAATATAGGGTATTGGGATAACACATTTTTGACGTTTCAAAATATCTTAGTTGAAATCCCACATCGAAAAATGAATTATCGAGGCCTCTATTTAAAATAAAGAGTCGAAAGTATGAAGATTACCAAAAATAACACATACTAGGGTTCCATGTAGGAAAATATGGATATGGAGGAGAAATCTAACCATCAATTATCTGATGGAGAGTGGTAGAGAACATGGCTATGAAAAGACCAACAATCCCAAAGCCATAAATTAGTGATGATTTAAGGTACCATCTAGGACAACATTTTTTTTAAAGTTACATTACATAAGGAAGAGGAATTCATTTATGATATTGACTAAGAACATTATGAGATATACTTAAATTTTAAGTACATTTTCATTCTTTAATAAATTTCCACCACTAACTCAATTTTTTTTAAACGATGAGTATTCAAGAAGACTTGGTCACACTGGAAGAGCTAGAATAAACTTCCATAGAATCACATGATCCATGCAGGATAAACCATATATTTACATTGTCTTTGAAGATTAATCAAAACCAAAATGGTTAGTGAATGATCTAATGATCCCCCAAAAGGATATTCATTGAGATAAATATGCACTAATCTTAATTTCTAAAATTAAACCAACAATACCCCAAAGTTAAATAGATACCATTCAATAACCAATTGTCCTTAAAATCCTTTAATATAATCCAAACTAATATTGAAACCCAAAACATAGAAGAATTTGATTATGTAGTCTCCCATGTTACATTGTACCTCCAAATGACATCAAATACTCTTAAAGTCACATACTTAAAAGTAATTAACATCATCACATATTCTCTGTTATAGGTTAATCATTTCCATAAATAACCCAAATCACTATAAATCAACAATAAAAATGTAGATAAAAATCCACCATTACTCTACAAATGAAACCTCATTGTATTCTATTTTCCTTGGGCATATAGTGTTCCTAACAAAACGAACATCTTCCAAAATGACATTTATCACTTAATCACCAAATCATTTTCCTATACCAAGGGTATTCATTTGATAAGACATAAGAACCCAAATCATCTTATTATTGATCAATAAAATCATTTAACAAAAAAAATAGTCATACTAACCAGGGACTTCACGTAGTCCAGTGGTAGGCGATAAATCCCAATCGCACTTTGGTTGTGGGTTCGATTCCCACATCTTTGTCCAACGCGACGGGTTGTCACACGGTCTACGTGTTGTCCTTTTTCAAAAACTATATTCTATAATATTACCAAAATTAGATAAATTTTTCAAAACAACATAATTTAACCACAAATGTTATATCATACTTTGCATTTTCATCCCAAATTATAATAACTTATCATTTTCTCAAACCCCAATGATCATATAAAACCAAATGGTTATTTATACCTATATCCACAAGAGAAGAGACAATTATTCCTCAAATATCATTCTCACATGGCAAACTTAGGGGTTACAAATACAAGAGAAAATTATTCCAAAGTAAACCCATCAACAAGGAGTGCTAATACTTTTTAAATTTTTCTCCAACCATTTATTTCCACATAGCTTATTCTTTGAGCAAGAAAATATCCTATAAAATAGGACATTCACTCGGGTAATGGCCAGGTCCCCTACATTTACGGCAAATGACTGTAAATGGACTCTTGGGACCATTTTTATCTTCTTCCATAGTACTCTTCATTTTGCTTCGGCAATTCTTCACTTTATGTCCTTCCTTCCCGCACGTAAAACATTTCGTTGTCCCATTGAGACACTTTCCTGGGTGTCTCTTTCCACAATTCCTGCATGATGAAAATTGAGGTTTCTTTTCTCCATGGTCTCCATTGCTGGAGATATTATCATTTATCACCTTTCTCTTCCTTCTTGAGTCTGGGAGTTGGTTAATATATATGTTGTTGATCATATTTTTCGAAAACTGATTTGGCATAAAGACGATATCTTTTACGCCTATCAACATTCCATTTTGTTGCTCATTTCCACCACCTTTCCCACCTTGTACATCATTCTCAAAGTCACTATGACTTCCTTGGAATCCAGCCATTGACTAAAACCAGAAAGCATTGTGTGAGTAATAGTAGTCGTAAAATCATTTAGAGATTAAAATGTCACCATATTCTCAATTTGAAACATATTAGGATTAACCAAGGTCATTTACTCTCATCTTATGTATATATTACTTAAATCGGTTTGTGAAGAAAATGTAAATTATCCTAAGCATATCCCCCGGGAGTGTCGTAACCAAGAGTGCAGCAAGGCCCGTTTTCGTGCACCAGTTCCCGTTCGAGTCTAGCTCAAAGCGGTGTTTTCGGGTTTTACCCCTAGGTACATCTGTGCCAGAGCCGCCTCTACCTGCTCGTATCCAGACAGGGATGTACTGCTCGGAAAACTCACAAAATCTCTACAATACCAAAATTCTAGGAAGTTCTTTTATACTAATACTCAAAGTTCATCTTAGGTCTACGTGCTCTAATCAGAGTTTATCTAAATCTAGCTACCAAGGTTTGTACTAAACTTCCTCTGATACCAACTGTAACGCCCCGAGCCTAGTTACCCAGAGTCAGTGCATTATTACATAACATTGGCATGATCATTAGAAAGATCAAGTCTCAAAAGACCGATTAGTTTAGTAGCCTTGGAATAACTAGATACATCCATAAATTTTTACATTACATCATAAAAAAAACATCTTGTCTTCATATCCCCTCATACTATCCCTACAGGTCATTCATAAATTACTTCTTCATAATCCTGGAAAAAAAAACATTGAAAGGGGTGAGCTCGGATTCTCAGTAAGGATAACATTATAGCAGAAGCTTTCATAAATAAGCATAAACACTTAAGGCAATTTATAACTAAAACAAAAGCCTTTGAAACTTGAACTTCAGCATAAAATGGCAAAGGTAAAATGAAATAATGCCATTTACTTACTCACATGGATATTCTACTAGTCGAATGATCACATGCAATATCAATAACCACTTTCATAATGATGGAATGCATAATGCCAGACTATCATAACCACATAGCCAAGGCCTCGTGCCAAGACTACAAATAAGATTTTTCCAAGGCCTTGTGCCAAGACACTAGTTTGTCTCATGAGACCTACCTATGCATCGAGGAGCTATAGCGGGATCCACCCGTCACTTATTAAGTCCAATGCATTCCTCATATGAACAGGTTTAAGCATAAAATAAACATTCGTATTAAAACTAGCATACGAAATGTCAATACTTTAACCACAAACCAGGAATGGTATAAAAATAGAACATCCACAGTCAAATATAACTCATTTGATACAATATGGAAGATTGTATTGTATCACATTAACCTCAATCATGAATAATGAAGGATGTTGACATAGATGAAAATAATCATCAAAACTATTTGAGAGAAATATCCCCCTTTTCTTGAAAACATTTAAAAGTCACAGTATTTGTCAAGAAGCCATTTAAAAATAGATTTTTGAATCAAAGTGTCCCATACCACTTTGAAACCTTTTAAAAGGATTTTTAATTTCTAAACTTTAATGTCCATATAAATAAATCCTTAAAACCATTTTTAAAACATGGACATTAATGAGAAAGATTTAGATGAATAAGTCTTTAAAACATTTAAAAATGGTATTTTAGTTATAGATTCTAACCAAAAGAGAGACACTTGAATGAAAATAATTGAGGTAATCAAAACTTTGTAATATCATGAGAATAAAGGGAATTCATGATATACTATGTCAAAGTACATTATATACACCACATAAAAGTGATTTGGTGTATATCAACAAAGAAGTCTCAATGGAATGTAAGTTGAGATGAAATCTCTCATAAAGGCTATATCCTTAGGTTAAGGATAAATCAACAACACAATTATGTGTGAAAAATATAAATACACTAAATATGATTGGATATTCAGTGTAAAACAATCAAAGTATATTCACACATATTCCTGTAAAAACAACACCAACGAATTGGATGTTTAACTCAACAAATGGTGAAAGAGTTAAAATTACTCTTATCAAATTCATATCAATGACTTGAGAATTTTCAATGGAGTGATTATGTGTATCAAAAGTATATCCACAGGAAGGGGAGTGGAAATTATGACATAAAAAAATGAATAGTGATTCCACACATAATCTTGGGGTAATATAATCAATCAAATATGCGTAAAGCCAAATGAGTGGAAATTGAAATCTCAAATTCCCTTATTGATTAGGTAACTTAAGAAACAAACACCCATGAAAGAAAGATCATACCATGATGATGTAAATACCCATAAAATAAAGTATATTACACAATGAATACAATCATGGGTAGTACACATACACCACATGCAATAATTAAGTGGTGATCAATGGAATTCTCACGGAATTAAAAGTGAGACAAGAAACCCCTTACCACGTTAATCAACTGAGTCGCATGGCCAAAAGTTAATAACCACCAAATTATTTACAGAATAACATGAATATAAAGTGAATCATGATAATATATATCAAATGGAAGTACACAATACACCACTTTCAATAATTTAGTAGCGAACAATGGAAATCTCACGGAATTGAAAGTGAGATAAGAGAATCCCTTACTTTGTACTTTTTCCTTGGTCGATGGTAGGTTTACCTCCTGTATAATGGTGAAATAATTGTTATTGAATAATACAAGAATCAGTTACTTTAATATGATATCATATATGATCTTTTAACATTGATTTGTTAATAATATCTTAGAATTATCGTCATTTCAGGTGTTAACTGGTTCATTTTACTTTACATTCTTTGTTATGTGAGCCATATTCGTTATTAATGGGATGTATATTATTCATATCCAGAATGGTATCAAGTCCTTAAACATCATTTTTAAATCATCAAATGATAATTATACTTGAATGGATACGATGGAGAATGAATCTCATCGCGTTCGTGGAGACGGTAGTCCGTACGTACGCACGAATGCTACTTCCATTTAATTTTTATTTTAAAAGAATCGAATCCAAATGATACATAGGTATATTACTATTCCAGTAAAATATAATATTTTATATATGTTACTTAAGTTCATTAACACCATTCTTTATACGTTCCATGTGTGGTATGAACGAGTCATATCATTTTAAGGGGGCGGTAGTCCGCACTTCCTCAAATGAAATTATCGTATGTATATACAACATGAAATGAATAATTGTATGAAATAAAATGGAATTACAGAAGATTATATATAAAATATATATCATTAATATCATATTTAATTACAGTGCCATCCTAATGGCCACCATGAGAGGCGGTAAGATGTATTTGAACAATCATCGTTTCGTGAGGCGTTAGTTTACCATCCACAGAAACATTATGTTCATCATCCATTAGATGGATTTGTGTGAATGTGTAGTTTGAATCCTTCTTATAACAACATCCTAGTATATTTTAGATACTGGTGTTGTAACAAAAGAAAGTAAATAAAAAGAGTTTGGGGGTTGGAGAAGCAAAATAATTGAAAATAATTTAAGAGAAAATGTTACCTTTAATTTAGGTAACTCACTTTGGTTGGAACCAAAGGACTTCTTGAAATGCTTTCTGCCTAAGGGGAAGCTTCAAGGAGGAGGAGAGGGATGTGGGGAGCTTAGTTGGGCAGAGTTTGGACGAGCCAAGTGGCTTGAGAGGTGTGAGGAATGAGTAGAAGTGGTCTCCTTTTATAAGGGAGAGGAGGGGCTCTTTAGGAAAGAGTGAAAGTATTACTTTATAATATAATTATATTCGGTTTATAATGGTCCAAAAATCATTGAGGTCGAAGATAAGATGACTCATATTCTAAATAACATCAACCAATAAGAATTGGACAGGTTTTAGATAATATTTTAATCATTATAATCTTATTTATTTAAATGATTTATTAATGAGGTAAACATTGCATCATTATTGTGTCATTAATAATTTAAATTATTTGATGTCTAAAAATTATAAATAAAATATCATTATGTAGGAAATCGTTTTAGATTTCTAATGAATATTTATAATCGAAAATCCAACATTTATAACCCTATGTAAAAAATGTTCTTTTAAAAGATGTAAGCTTATGCCATTTTTGTATTCATTTTAACTTAATTAAAATAAAGTGTCATTATCACTTACAAGTGGATCAATGGGGTCCCAAAATTGACCCAAAGATGCCCATGGTCGACCATGTATCAACCAATAGGGTTAAGACACGTTTTAGGGTAGTTTAGTATTATTATAATATTATTGTTTTAACCCTTATTTACCGGATTTACCCTTAACCATGGTAAATAAAATATTTACCGCAGTAATTATTCAAAATGTCTAAAAATAAAAGTTACCTATTTACACAATTTGAAAATCCTGATTCCAAATATGGAATCCATTTTCCTAAATTCAAAACACAGAAGTGGAAGAAATTAATTTAAAATTAATTCCTGCTGTCAAAACAAAAAGCATGTTTTTAAGAGATAATAACTATCAAAAGATTGACACTTGTTTATGTTCGGTTTAATTGTAAAATTATGTCCAATGACCAAAATTATATTAAATGGTAAAAATATATTCTAAATATACTTTAAAACCACTCAAATTCATAATTTATCACTATTAATTATTTTGATTAAAAAAGTTGTTTTTAATTAAAATTTAGTAATTTTCACTATTCATCAAAATATGAAAGTTATCCGAAAAGTACCAAAATTTCACCTTAGGCTAAATTCGATATTCCGAATCCAAAAATGAAGTCTATTTCAAAATATAAAATATATATAATTTCAAAATTTAGGTATTACTATTCATAACGGCTAGTTTGATCGGTTGTGGTGTGTGTTAAAACTCGACGTTGCGTACGACACACGCTACTGTTTTATTCAAAGGAAAGCGTACCGTGGAAGCTTGGGATGTTTCGTTTTAAATTTTTTGATGTCTCCATTTAGTCAAAAAGTTTAAAATATTGTATTTAAAAAGGTTTCACTATCAAAAGTTGATAAAAGTGCAATACTGAAAATGAATCTGTTCTTGCATTATGACTAAGAAACTCATAATATGGATTCTAAAATTATAAGGATTATATAAAGTTAAAAATGTAGTTAATGCTATTAATGACCTCTTTTAATGGCTTTTTTTTGGTAAGTCATGGTGCAATTGAACTCGGTGTTGCGTGTAGTGCAAGTTATTGAATTATTTTGAAGAAATAACACACTATGAAATCTTGGGGTGTTACAATGGTGATCACTTCTATAATGGTAGATCCATTAGATCCAATTTTCCATTAATATACAAGGAATTTTTCTTATCCACCATTATTCACACTCAATATTTTGAGTCATTTAGATATATACACTATTTTTTTATTTCATGTATCCCATTATACATTAGATCAAGTAGTGAAAATTTTTATTTAAACATATTTACTAATCATCTAATAATGGGAGAGATCCTTCATTAAAAACGATGATCAATAAATTCATTAATAAAAGTCATATTGGATTATTTTTTTTAACATTTTTGGTCATTTGATCTTCCTAACACCTATTAATTTTTAGAAACTTCATGTCTATTTGATTTTTTTCGTACATCCATTTTTTTATTCCCTAAAATGTCTAGTATATAAAAATATTTCAATTTCACATAATAATGTTATATGATTATTTGTTCTTAACCAGGACCTTTATAAAGTTTCAATCACTATATAGGATATATTCATCAAATATTACATTACAATTTCAAATTATATTATATTAATCATTATCTATAAGTCAAAATCCAAATTCTTTATTTTAATACCCAATAGAGGAACATGATTTGGATGTAAATTCTAGCCCGTCCCTTTCATTGGAATCAACATGAAAACAAGTGTTACATTTAAAAACATTCAAGTAGGATATGTCAAATGATTTACATGCTTAGAGTTCCCTATATAAATTCTTCCCTAAAATGTATAAATATACTCAATTTTATTATATAAGAGACTAAATTTACTACCTCGTCTCTATTATTTCGATTGAAAACTTGATTATGGTTATATGCTCTTATATCCCACATTCAATAACTTATTCATCAATTCCACAACACCATTCTTATGTGGTGTTATGAAATCTATTTTTAGGCCAAATTCCTTTATTTGAGAAACAAATATTGAAATTTTTTACTACTGTATTTAAAAACATTATTTTACTTCAAGAACTTTAGTTTCAAATCAATATTATTTTCCATTATAGATATTTATATTATGAATGTTTTTATTAATTTTGAATAATTTTTTTGAAAATAAACTCAGAAATTCTTAGTGAAATTATTGACGAAAGTTAAAAAGTAAAATGGAAATCCTTGAGTATGTACCTGAGTTGGTCTCTATAAATATACATGTAAAAGATTTTGATTTTTAAGATTAAGTTCCAATCCTTATATAGTAAATGATAATTTTTTTCTTTCCCAAGATACCCTTTATATGATCCCAACACCATAATCTTGAGATTTCATATTTCTTTATTAGTTAAGAGTCTCATTTCTCTCACACACATATAAACAAGACAAAAATAGCATAACCATGTAAATCGGGTGGAATCAAGAACCATTTTCTAATCTAATATACTATCCATATATAATTATTCATCTATTATTTATTTGTACATAATTATATGAGCTTTTTTTATTTTCAATGATACATTTAAATAATTCACAAAAAATCAGTGAGTTTATTCAACATTATAAAATATTACACGAGGACACCATCAGCGGTGATTAGTCATATGTAATAAATTAAAAGATATCCTTAAGGATGACTGGAGATAACTCTTTAAAATTTTTTCATACATATTAAAAATTAGATACCATGATAATAGATATAGAATTTACTTTCCCATGATTTAATTGATAATCATGATGTATTCACATCATCAATTCTGGTTGATTAACTTGTTCAAATCATTGATATCACAAACCTCAACAATGAAACTCCAAATGAAAACTTGATATCATCTCTCATCATATAGAGAAATAATAAAATTAATACAAACATCTATTTCAATTAGATAGTTCCGTGAAAGGTTCCTATCAATTATTATTTGACTATTCTCAATTTTAGATGAGGAAACTGATTAAATGATTAATGTAAATGAGTATTTTTTTATGAAAACAGATATTGATTCTAAAATTTTTACTGCCAAATATGACTGATATGTATCATCTGATGTAAAAAATGAAATAGTTATTCCCAGTTTTATCATCCATATATCCTATAAAAATAATCTAATGATGCATTTCAGGAATCATATTTCCGAATAGGATATCCTATATAATGACACATGGAATTAAATCGAAAAAATACATCTAAGATTATTATCAATTATAAAGTAATATTATTAATGAACTATATTTATATTATTTATGAATACTATAAAATATTTTGGATAGATATATCCATGGGTGATAAAATTTAATTGATAAATATATCATTCCAAATAGGTTATATGAAAATCAACGAGGGATAAAATAATATTTTATGCATGGTTTTCTATTTAAATTATAAAATATTATCAAAAACGTAAAACAAATGGTCCTCTCATTCATAAGAGATAAGAGTGGAAGTGATCATGTTGAGAGTTGAAATTAATATTTCTAGTGGATATAATATTTGATTTATAGTGGTTAAGGGTTTGAAGGGTTCACCCATATGTGTAGAGGAATCGAAATCCTCTTGGTACATATGGATTTATCACAAAAAAACAATGATCTTGGAATGCTACTATGTATTTATAAAATATAAAAGTGGATCATGAGATAAGACCATTCCATACCTAATGGATTTGTATATTGGTTTTTATGTATTTTTTATATATACTATTTTCTTTATATATACTTTGTACACCATTTCAATGATGAACTAAACACCAGTGGTAAATTTGTGCAGGAAGAACTAGTTTTTGTTCAAGATTTCTTATTTTAATGCTTCCATTTTATTGTTTTATTTTAATACATGAAGTGATTACCCAAAATGGTTTGAATATAGCATGGAAAATCATTAAACTATAGTTGTATTTATCTATCATATTTTCTCATCTCACTTCATTCTCATTAATTGTATCCTTTTTTCTTATCCGTTCTTTATACGATTGATTTATATGAATCAAGGGATGAGTGATTCACAATTAAGGCCATGTGTTTGGGGTAAAATACATAGGATTTGGTTGATTTATTGATGAATCACTTTATTAATGGTGTTTAGAGCATCTAAGATCCAAGATACCACTATTAACTCTTTATACAATGGATTGTGTGATTTTGAATAGTTAACACAAGAACCCAAAGACTTAGTTCACTCAATGATCATAATATTATAATGCTTCAAATAGTGTGAAATTTTTATGTAACCCTATGAAGGATAGTGATTTGATTCATTGAGGTAGGATAAAACTAAAAAAACATAAGTTGAAAATGATGGAATGAAACTAAGGATTATAATTTACATTTCTATATTATAAAAATATCTAATAAATAAAAATATAAAAAGTTACGTAAGAGAAGATAATATATTTGGAAGACACCTTAAGAGAAAACCTAATGTTTTCTTAATAGTTCATTTATATGAGTTTTTTATTTTTTTTATTATAGCACCCCAGGAAAGTTCCTTCTCATAACTTATCCCATGTATGGACCACACATTGTTTAGAAAAAATTATATCATTTGGTCAAACATTTTTTTGAAACATATATTAAATATTCATGGAATATTCCTTGTTACAGGTTGTTATTTCTATTGGTAGCACCAACATACCTACCAATTAGATAGAAACTAAAATAATACATTCTAATTGAACATATACATCGATCATATTAGCCCACTATCCTCTAAAATCTCTAATTCATTGATCTCCCAATTGCAATAGTGCTCCATCCTAAAAAGTACTCAACTAATTCAATGGATAATGTTTCCACTAAGAAACTATATTGATAACATTATAATACCTTACTTGAAGACTAATTTAAGGTATTTCCATTCAAACTCATTTCAAACCCTATCAAATTAATATATTTGTTTTTAGTGATATATATTTCTATCATCCAAGTCCTCTTGAGACATAATAGTACCCCAAATTTTCTTAGATAATGACTACTGTCAATATATCTTCCAAATTTACAAGCTCACCAACCATATATAGTTCAATCACTTCCTTTTACTAAAAACTTTAAATGAAGTGATACTTTAGTTAAATTTTATTTTTTTAGGAATGGAACACCACTTTATTTGAAAAATGGATTGAGATATTATAGTTACATGATAAAATTCCCTTATTTGGCCTCTTTATAAATTCATTTTAGTAACCCATTTAACTAAATTATACCATTATCAACCTCCACTACTTTTATATACTATGATTTTTGGGTTGAAAATGGTATTACCATTTATAATCATGACAACTAGATGACTATTTTTTATTAATAATTGAAAACATTTCCCATACTATTAGTATTTCTATTAGCATATCCATCAAAGTATATATCCATATATCATTATGATGGTTTGTTTATTATAAATCATAGATATAATCCCATGATACCTTTGAGATATCTTAGTATCCACTCCATATATTCCTAGTATTCCTTCATGAGATTTGAATTTACTAACAACTTCCATTGTATGAGGGATAGTCAACAATATATAAATAATCCCATTCATCTGATCTCATATCATTGATTAAAATAGAGAACCTGTATTGTACATAGCCTTATCACATGTTTTTTGGGGAATTACCATTGGATAATAGGAAGTAACTGACCAATGGGATGGAAATAGGTTTTTCTATAGACATTTTCAACCTCTAAAAAAATTATTAAAATGTCTATACAATGATAAACTAAATTTTACAGTCACCCATTCTCTACATATCCTCAACTCTAAAATTCATGTTACTACTTCAAGGTATTTTATTTTGAAAAATTTCACCATCTCAATCTCTAGATTTACTATTTGATTCATCCTCATAATTCAAAATAATATATCATCCACATATATGATAATTATGATAAACTATTTGTCATCAAACATTATATGTGTAAGAATTGTATATTTTAGAATATATTTCTCATTAATAAATTTGATGTGATTGATAGATTGTGATACACCCAACATCAAATATAATTGAATAATGCATTATTAAAAATAAAAAATAATGGAATTAGTGGATTTTAAATAAAATTTATAAAATTAAAGTAATAAAATCATGTATTTACATTACGAAAATATTTTATACATGTTAAGGAATGTTGGTATATTATGTCATGGATAAATAGAAATTTTTTGTTTACAAATATTTTTTATATTATATTGTTTTTATTTATAAGTTAATTTATTTTATTTTGAGTAATAAACATATGGAGAAGTAATATTTACACATTTATAAAAATTATTAATTATTCATACATTGATTATCAAAATGGTTATAAATAGAGGTAAATTTATTTGAGGGTAAGAAGATATATCTTTTCAAAAAATAGATTTTATGTGTGCAATGGGTTTTTATGTTAAAAATGTTAATTAATATCTACTGAGGATTGATTTTAATGAAATGTTCTAATAATATATTTTATAAATAAAATTAACATTCATACAATATTTTTTAATATGAATTGAATGAGAATAAAATCATTTCAATGCTTAAAAATAATTTTTCTAAAAAGGTTTATAAGAATTTTGTGCATAGATATTAGAATTAATTTATACCACCTTTAGAAATTGGTTTATATAAAATGGATACAATATTTGGAATCATCATATAGAAACTATTTTATATAATCATTTTAATTTTTCTCTAATAATATGTTACCTTCTTAAAAAAAATTTCACCATGTAAAAGGTAAAAATGGATGAAAGGGGGTTAAAATAAAGGGATAACAGTTGAAGATATTGCTAAAATATTTATTTAGTTTCATTGGTTGAGTGTATTTCTACCTAAATCTCCATATTTAAAAAAAATTATGTTTTGTTCCACTTTCCCATAATAATGACTTTTCATATTTTAATGTTCTTAAAATTTATAAGGGTGACAATCCCCTCACTCATCGAATAAAATATCCTCTTATTACTTATCCATTAAACTTTATAACCTTATATTGAACAAAATATGAAAAAATACCTTCGAAAATCTTCTTCCCGGTTCCTAGATCTTCCTTTATAAAAGATCTATCCCAGAATCCTTGAGGTGTTTTCAAAGTAGATTATCCAAGGAAGTTGTATAAATTCTCATTGAACATTATAAGTTTATTTATTTTTAAACATAAAACAAATATTCCATAACCATATAAACATAATCAAATAAATATATTTAATATAGTTAATTTTTTTTGTTAATATTATAATAATTTTATATTTCCTTTCCATCCAATGGAAAATTAATGTGTTGTTTCGGCATCTATAAAGACTACCATATCCGTGGAATGATTTGATTCTTTTTTTTATCACTAAATTCTAGGGATGATCATATATTAAGACATAATGAATATATATGATATTTTATTTTTTTGAAGATAAATTAATATTTAACTTTCTTTATTCACATCCATTAAAAATGAAAAAATTACTCGTGTGTACATATAGACTATATTATCTATGAAGTTATGTAGTTCATTTTTAATCACCACCACACATGGATGGTTATAATAAGGTATATAATGAATAAATATAATATTTATGAAATTATTAAGACACTTTATATGATGAAACCATAACTAATGACCACCTAACGTAAACATATTTGGAAAAAAGAACTACTGACACTCAAATATTGATTTTAACAATGAATTAATAATAAATGGGTAATTATAAATTAAAATGGAATGATTTATTTTAATAGAAGTTTGATTATGTTTTTATTATAGAACTATAATATATCTAAATTTATTATACATGATTTTATATCAAATACGAAGAATTTTTGGACTTAAGATACGTGTTTATATTGTGATTTCACTTTTTATCATGATTATTGATATTTCAATTTACATAGTAGGAAATTATTTGTTATTTATATCTTAAAACCATATATATTCTTAACCTAAGGTTATTTATAGGATTTTCATTGATCGTAACAATTTTTCTCTCTTTAGTAATCTAAAATTCTAAAGGAATGCTTTTAAAAAAATATGATTTTATTTGTTCTTTTAAGCTGAGAATATTTTTATTCCTTGTACATATTATTTAAAATTATTCAATAAATCAAATGATTTTTTAAATTCATTTTCATCTACATTTTAATTTCTTTACAAAGGTATAAAAATGAATCAATTCTATTTTTTCCCATATAACACACTTTTGACTATTTGAAAAACTATGAAAAGATTAATTTTACTAAAGGTATATGACATGAATAGATTTTCCCATCATCATTTACATTATTAATTATTTAAATTACATTATAGGTTTCCATGATTTTGTAAATAAAATCCCAATCCTATTATTTTGGAAATTTTTAATTTCTAAATTTTCCAAACGAAATGGATGATTTCTATTTTTTTTAAAATAATATTTATAATGATTTTATAAAATTGTTATTCATATATTTATACTTATTTTAATGATTTATATTCTTCACTAGGGATATAATCTTAAGATAACATCCATTTATTTTTTCTGTATGGTTTCTAATGATTAATTTTTAAAGATATTTCATGAAACCAATTTCTTTCTCAATGGTTAAGTAATATATAGAGGAATGATGGATGATCTTAAGTTCTTGTGGAATATATATATATACGTGGTTTATTATGTG
The DNA here is from genome assembly GCA_963277665.1 of Viscum album. Taxonomy (NCBI): domain Eukaryota; kingdom Viridiplantae; phylum Streptophyta; class Magnoliopsida; order Santalales; family Viscaceae; genus Viscum; species Viscum album. The sequence continues at coordinate 1,424,993,128 of OY728161.1, forward strand.
TTAGGTGGGTGTATTATAGATCTACAATTAATTGGGTAATTTTTTATATCTTATGTGCTCAAAAGGGTACATAGGAGGGTTTCCTATGCCCAAGGGTATATGGGAGGTTATCCCAAGCCTAAGTGGGTACATGGGTAATTAACCAAGCCCAAGAGGTACACAAGAAGTTATACCAAATGGAAGAAGGTACATTGGAATTTAAAACAATCCTAAAATTTCATGAATGTCGAGATGAGTAACAATAACATATGGTTTCTATGTTTATAGGAATGGTTTGTGAACCTTATCCACTATGGGGCTCTGTCCACTATGATTGACTTGGTAGTGAGCCTTTACTAAGGAAATTATTTTATATGCTTATGTTTATTCTAGAATTTTATTCCAAAAACTTATATATTATTCTTATGATATTATATTATGGATCATAATTGATTATTTATGACTCCAAACTCTTATGAATCTGGGATATTATTTTTAAAAATCCTTATTTGTTGACTCGTGTTTTATGGTTTATGACTTATTGGGTATTCTGTTGTATGTTTTGATCATATTATAATACCAATAAGATTATCTTATACTCAATTATGATTATAAATTGAAAATTTCAATTTTTACCCTTTCGAATCATATGATCTCACCCTTTTTTATATTTCCATTCCTTAGATTATGGTGAATGGTTTTATGTTTGGGATGTCTAAGAAGGGTACTATGTGGGGGAAAAATTATGGGAGATGTTGAATATATTTAATGAAATAAGTTAATTATGTATCTAGTTTCCAAAAAATCAAACCTTTATAGTTATTGGGTGTGTATTATCATAATATGTATTGAATATTCATAAAATATTATGTAATATTTATATTGGTGATTCTCAGGTCGCCTCAGTTGGTATCAAATAAGAGTTTAGCTATTTTTGGAGATTACATAATGAGAAATGATAGTATAGATCCTAATACAACATATATTAAACCAATGTGATATTGGATGAACCTAAACTTCCTTAGGGTGATAAGATATTATCATAATTTAGGACCTATTAATAATAATTTTCATTACCATATGACTCCATACTTTGATTGTTGAATCTTGATACTCACACTATTATTTTTTGTTTTAGTGAGTCATTATAACCTGAAGGAATTGTGTTAATAAGGAATTTTATGGTAATTATAGTGAACACTCTCATTAGTAATCAAATATAATGAGAAATGGGATGTAAAATCTTGTGGCTATTCTCACCCAGATAAATCAATAAATGAATGTTAACATGGATTGGGATAAACTTCCAAATGATCAAATAAAAGAAAAAACCACCATTAATAATTTTATGTGGAACCCTCCACCTTACATTAGTGGGTCCTACGATCCATTATGTGGAAATTTTCACTAAAAGTGAAAGGTATGCTTCTAGTTTCATCATTGATCATGAATCAAAAGTTTATCAATTATTTATCATCTTAAAAAAACTATTCAAAATGAATTGGATATAAAATACTTTTATAGTTATGAATATGTTATACGATGTTCTCTCTAGGTAGACATAAAAACCAAATATTATAATTATTCTCTTTGTTTTAGGGAAAATAAGGGATAGTGGATTTTTTATGAATTTATAACATTAAAACTTATGGAATAGTGAAAATTAATCTTCCTTAATTTCAAAAAATTGTTTAAAGAAGCAGGGAGAAATTCTGTAAATTGAACTGTATTTTTTAATTGTGGAGAATAAGGCCATTGAGTAAGTGAATGTCAAAGTGATATGAATAGAGAAGGAAAAAAATAAATAGAGAGAAAGCACAATTGAATGAACCACCAAAAATCTAATGATTTTATTGGAAATATTATTGGAATTATAGCATATAGTTAATGAATCCAAGGGTTAATAAAGAAAATTGGTTCCTTCGACCTCTGAAGACAAGAGACAGAGGGAAAACTCATGCAATAAAAACCACTGAAGTGGGTCATGATAATGATGTAGTGAAAGTTACACTGATCATCATATCTAGAAATGAAAAGTTCTTATATGACTTGGGATCTACACACTCTTTTATATCTGAAGAATTTTCTATGTAACACATCACCACATCAATGATTAGATTTTGAATTACAGGTGAAAACTCTTAATGGTATGATGATAAAACATCAATTATATGTATCTTATTCAATATTAGTTTTTTGGGAATGTGATTCTTGGAAATGTTGTTATTCACCCTCTATTTTAAATTTATTTGATTTTGGGAATGGTTTAACATTCCCAATATAGAGCTTATATCATCTTATGAGGAAGGGAATTTATATTTGATAATCTAAATCAACTTATTATTATCAATCGATGAAAGTATGAACATTGAAATTACAATGGAAATTACATCCATTATATAGGTCTTATGACCTATTCATGAGGTTAATTATCTCCAATGTTATGGTATAAAATAAACATTGAATATATTATTAATTTTTTTGCAACATATCAATGTATTTGGAAATGATTTTCATACTCTTCCCTCAAAATGATATGTTTATTTTTTAATAGAACTCGAAAATTGTTCCATACCTGTTGAGTCAATACGGATATCTTTTGACTTCTCCATTCCTTATGGTTTTATGTTTTGAAAATCATAAACACTTTTTTATAAGTTCTGAATATTTTTTTAAGTTCTGTATTTTTTTTATGATCCAGAATTGTCATTCCTTTATGCTTACAGATATATCCTTACGTTTTTCCATTCTCTTAGACTTACAGATCTGTCATTCTGATTTTCCATTCTGTTATACTTACATATCTATCATTAGGATTTGTCATTCAATTTTTATGATTTTGAATCCAGTGTATATATGATTTAGTTTTTCTGATTCTGAATCCATTATATATGTGATTCAGTTTTTATGATTCTCAATCTTCTATATATATGATTTAGTTTTTATAATTCCGAATCCCGTGTATATATGATTCAGTTTTTATGATTCCAAATCCGGTGTATATATGATTTAGTTTTTAGGATTATGAATCCGGTTTATAAGTGATTCGGTTTTTATGATTCTGAATTCAGTGTATATGTGATTCAGATTTTATGATTCTAATTTCGGAACAAATGAGATACCTGTTTCACAATCTGATTTACTTTTCCTTATGAATATGTTTTCTTGATAAAGTTCTTATTTAGAATCTGTTTTTTTGATTTCTTATGATTACGTTTTCTCTATAATGTTAGAGTTGTTTAAATATATCGTTCCAATAAAATTGGATTCCACATTTTCTTATACTTAACATTAATCTTTAACTGAACACCATTTCTATTACTTGAAACGATGTCGTACAATTTGTTATAAACTAACCATTGTATGTTTTCCACATGTCCTGGTCCTTCCAAAATTTAAGGAAAAATATGACCATTATAGAGGATCTGACCGTTGGGAAGTTTTTCCTATAAACACAAGCCCATTTGAACGAGCATAGAACTTCAAATTGGACAATTTACTTTGAAGGAAAAGGCTGTGAAGTGATTTCTAGAGAGAGTGTCTCTTACAACTCTCAGTGCTTTGTGCAGATATTTTGAACAATTTTTTCATGTTTGAACAACTTGTTCAGACTTTCTTTCTTCCAACTCTTATCGTGATGATCGTGGGATTCCAGGTTTGGAAGATAGAGGTTCCGATTTCGTTCTAAATCGAGGTCTTGTAGGGATAGCAAGATAGATACCGATCATCAGATTGAGGGCTTACCTAGGTTTGGGTAAGACAGAATTTTATGAAAGTATAAATCAAGGATCCTTTATCCAAGGCTTTTGGATACCCTTCTCTTTGGGTTACAAGAATTTTTTTGTTACTTGTTTACTATTACAAGTTGTTTTAATTCTGCTGTTATATGTTAACTTTGTTAAAGTTAGAAAGTATAACCCTCTTATACTTTGTAATTCTGTTACTCTGATTATATTATAGATTCTATATGCTTTAAGGTAGAATCATTCTTTTAAGAAAATAGAAAAGTTTTCTTTAAGATGTCTTGTAAATGTTTGATTAACCTTGATAAACTTAACTTTAAAGGTTCTAAAGGAATTTTTAAAATATACAATTCACCCTCTCTTGTATTTGAGCATCTCATTTTTACATATTCGATCCTAAAATTGGTATCAGAGGAGGTCTCTCAAATACTTATATTCACATATAAGTTTTATTTCTCAATTTTTCCTTTTCTTAAGTTCTTCATATTTGTTTTTAAACTTTTACTACTAATTTTTTTTGGGGAACGAATTTCCTTTTAGTATGGCAGAAATTCATGTTGGATCTCTAGATAATCTCAATACTACTAGACCAGCAATCTTTAATGGAAATTACTTTGAATATTGGAGAGATATAATTAAGACCTTTTTGATAAACACAGGTGTAGAGAACTACATTATGTTAAATGGAGATTATAAGATTCCTGATAAGGAATATACAACCTTCACTAATCTGTAAAAGGTGAAATATCAGCTGAACTTTAAGGTATGTAATACCTTGCTATGTTCCATGAATAGAAACATATATAGCCAAATTTTATCTTGTGAAGTTGCAAATAGTATTTGGAAGAAGCTTGAATTAACTCACTTTGGAACTTCCAAAGTTATTGAAACAAGAAGAGCTATGCTCTGGGCTGAGTATCATGGTTACTGCATCCCTTACAAAGAACCCATATTTAAGGTACAACAATGATTTATGACTATTTTCAATAGCTTAAAATCCATGGGTGATAATGGTTTAGATGATGATGCTCTTGTAGACAAGAATATAGACATCATTCCAAACGAATGGGAATCCAAGAAAACTGTTATAGATAAAAATGGGAAAGTTAATTAGATTTCTCTTGATGAACTATTTGTAAGTCTTCTTCAACATGAAACCATAATGAAGATAGATGTTGATAATATTAAGAAGAAGAATGTAAATGGATGTGTTTATTTTACAACTACTTCATGTCTTACAGAATCCAAGACTCCTAAGAGAACTACAAGATCAAAATCTATAAAGGCCAGTATTCAATCAGAATCCAGTGAAAGTGAACCATCAAAAAATGAGTTAGCAAATCTTTCTCAGAGGATGAACATGATTATTTTATAGAAGAACATTCAATATAGATAAAAGAAGAAATATGAAAAAGATAAGAAAGATGGAGAAGTGACTAGCTATGAATGTAAAAGAACTGGTCATATTAGACCTGATTGTCCCTTACTTAATAAGAGAGACAAGAAAGATAGGAATTATGAAAGAAAAAAGAAGAAGTTCTATAGATCAAAGAATAAGAAAGTCTTGAAAGTCAATGACACTTGGAGTGCCAATGGTGGAGATTCTTCTGATGAATCTTCAGAATATCAATCTTCTGGGAAAAAGAATATTGGTCTAATAGCCAGAGATCCATTTCAAAATAATTGTCTTATGGATAAGGTACGAACTACTGAATCCCTAGCCAATATGTCTTTAAGTGAAAATTTTCTAGATAGAGGTTTTTCTTCAGATGAAGAATATTCTTCATCAGATAATGATAATGATTTTTCATCCTATAAGAAAGTTTCTATATTTTCCATGTAGTTCGAAAAGAGAAACTGTAAAGTTTCTAAGTAAATTGATAAAGGAAACTCTAGAGAATCTATTTTAACAAAAGAAATTTTAGATCTTTCCAAATAATTTTATGAGAAAAATGATGTTTTAAAAAATATTTCTAAGAAACTTGAGGAAGTTAATTCTGAGAAGGATAAACCTCCTAAGGATCTTAAAAATCTGTTTTTAGAAAAAGATGTTTTAGAGGATAAACTTAACTCTAAATCTATTATTCTTGGAGATAAGAATTTATTCTTGAGACTAAAATCTGAAATATTTTCCTTAAATAAACTTCTTGCAAAGTTTACTTCTGGTAAAGAAAATTTTAACAAGATGTATTCTCATATCTAACCTCATGGTAATAATCAGGGATTAGGTTATTCTCATGAAAACCCTATTTTTAAAAATAATTATTTTTTTACTTATATAGCCCCTTTTTGTACTAAATTCCAAAGTGGTGGGCATTAGATGAAAAACTATTTTATAAATAAAGTTTAATCCCTTGGATTTCATAAAGCCTATTTTTCTAAACAAATATAGTCAACCAAGCTTTTATTATCATACAGTTTCAGATCCAAGTAAGTTTGGATTCCGAAAGCCTAACTCTTTCTTTTTTAGGAAAAATAAGGAAGTACCAACAACCTATGGTACATGGATAGAGGATGTTCCTAGAACATTACTGGTAACAAAAACTATTTGAATAATATTTTAAAAACAAAAGGTGTAAAGGTAACTTTTGGTGATAACTCTCATAGATAAATTTTCGGTATAGGTAACATTATTCTTCTTGGTAAAGCTATTATTTCAAATGTTCTTTTTCTAAAAGGCCTTAGGCACAACCTCATACGTATAATTCAATTATGTGATGAAGGCTACCTTGTGACTTTTAGAAATTATAAATGTTAAGTTTACAATTCCAAGGATGAGTTTATTTTATCTTCCCTTCGGCGTGAGAATGTGTACACCTTAAACATAGAAGACCTTAGAAGTAAAGATCTACATTTCCTTAGTGCATTTGAAGATCAATCATGGCTTTGGAATAAGATAATAGGACATTATAACTTATGTAATCTAAGTAAGATTTCTAAGAAAGAATTTGATCAGGATATACTGGAACTTATGTTTGATTATTCTAAGGTTTGTTATCCTTGTTAATATGGAAAGCAATAGAAATATAGCTTTAAATATATAAGTGAAGTTACAACTTATAATTCCTTATATTTAGTGAACATGGATTTATTTGGTTCAACACAAACTGGATGTATTAGAGGCAAATACTATGTGTTTTTCCTAGTTGATGACTACAATAGATTCACTCAGGTCTAATTTTTCACAAAAATATCTGAAGCTTTTTCTTATTTCAAAATCTTTAGAGCTCAAGTTAAAAATGAGAAAAACCTACCATTGATTACTATTCATAGTGATCATGGTGGAGAATTTGAAAATTCTTATTTTAAAGCTTTTTTAAGTAAAAAAGGTATTACTCACAACCTCTCAACTACAAGAACTCCTCAACAAAATGGTGTATTCGAAAGAAGAAATCAAATTCTTCAAGATATGACAAGAACCATGTTGAGTGAATATTCTATAGTTAAACATTTTTGGGATGAATCTGTATGTACTGCTTGTTATACTATAAATTGAGTTTTAATAAGACCATTTCTTAATAAAACACCTTATGAGTTGGGGACTGGGCGAAAACCAAAAGTTTCTTAATTCAATGTTTTTGGTTGAAAAGTATTCATCTTGAATACCAATGATAACATACATAAATTTGCGCCCAAATCCAAGGAAGTAATTTTCTTAGGTTACTCTACTAACTCTAAGGAATATAGAGTTTTTAATAAAAACACTTGCACTGTTGAAGAAACAATACATGTTAATTTTGATGAAAATGATCCTTTAGTTTCAAAACACCTGAATCTTTTCCTGATAGAACTTCTAGAACTAATCACCAACCTTTGATAGAAGATCTTTCAGACAAGGATAATGTTCCCGAAAAGTTTTCTGAAACATTTACTCCGGACGATTTTCTACCTTATGTTAATGAACAGTTTTTTCAAAATCCAAGTCTGTTGGGAAAAATCCCTCAAGGTAACATTGCAGTATTTTTTGGTTTGATTGTGTTTGTTGACAAAGCAGGTTTCCAGGGAGAACTGTCGAGTTCCGGAGAATTTGTTGACAATACTTGTTGACAAAGAACGATGACAAACGAAAGGACGATCTGGAGGCGGTACAAAAGAGCAGTATAAGGTGGCGCCGTTTCCCAGTGTTTGCCAAATTTCTAGGGTCCAAAATTTGGAGTTTGGTGAGCATCGCGAAAATAGGATTTCAATGAATATCATTATTAAATATGGAAATGGCATGAATTTCGCGAAGAGCCGCTTCATGGTTTGGATTTCGCGAAGACTAGAAGAATGGAGGCAGTGATGCTTCACGATAACGTTAATGCTTCGTGAACGGAAGAGTTGAAGCGCATCGCGGCGGTGAACGCATTTGAGAGGGAGCTTCACAGAGAAGGTGCGAAATAATGTTGATGGTGATGCTCCACGATTACGATGAGCTCCGCGATTGGAAAATTTCCGTGGTGCTTCGTGATTTGGACATAATTCCAGCAGAAACTTTGGAGCTTCACGATTTGAGATGACGTGGCGTTTACTTCGCGCGGAAAGTTCGAGAGTTGGTGGAATCACCTATAAATAGAGGAAGACCCCCTCGAGAGAAGTAGAGAGAATTTTCAGAGAAAATCCATAGCTCTCGGTTTACAGAGGTGGTTCGCGAAAGCAGTGTGCTTCGGGAAAGGGGAGCTTCTCGGTGGCTATCCTAGCTCTGCGAAAAGCATGTGCCCCACATTGGCTCAGTGAGCTTCGCGTAGAGGCAGGAGCTCCACAACGGCCTATGCATTGAGAAGGTCTATGCATCGCGAGAGTGATTAGTGATAGAGCTTCGCGAAAAGGCAGGAGCTTCACGAAGTCTTGTTTGAGCTTCGCAAAATTGGGAGCCTCGCGAAGTAGGGTGCTTTGCGAAGGTGTTTCTAAAGTGAATTGCCCAGTGGTTAAGAGAAAAAGTGGTATTCATCAGTGGATGAAAGTTGGACTATAACAGAGCATCTATCAACAGTTAAGGATGCATTTATTCATTCAAGTGAAGAGACCAACAGGTCTATAAACTGTGAGTGGATTCCTTCCAGAGCAGTGAGCTTAGGAAAAGAAAGAAGGTGATCCTCTCCACCAGCACTGAGCCGGAGAGAGAGAAACATGGAGTGACCCTTGGGAAAGCAGTGAGCTGACCCTAAACATTGTAAAGGCAGTGAGCCTGGGCATATAAGTGATCTATCCCGAACCATTGTATCCACAGCTAGTGAAGTATAGTGGAATTTGGTACGACCGGCAATCTGTCGGCGTATGCTCCTTGGACGTAGCCCTTAGCGGTGAACCAAGTAAAATTGATGTGTCCTATTCTTTCCTTACTTTCTTTTTATATTGTGTAATAGGAAAATAGAGAAGAGTGTTTTTCTTAACAGCGAAACAAGATCAGAATGAGATTTAATTATAAATTAGTCATACCCTGATTCACCCCCCTCTCAGGGTATTCGGCCTTGTGGACCTAAAAATTGGTATCAGAGGGAAGGGTTGATATTTGTTCTTCTCTCAATGGAGGTCACTAATAATAGAGGGATTCCGATCTTCGACGGATGAAATTTTCAGATATGGAAGAATTGAATGCAACACTATTTCAGATCATTGGGAATGGATGTGTTTTCAGCAGCTATGCATGGTATCACAGCTGATATTACTAGTGGTGCATTATCAAAAGTTGAGCATAAAGAGTTGGATGCTGATTCCAAAGCAATGAATGCCTTATGGGGATCCCTTTCCAATCCCATATATACAAAGGTAATGTCATGAAAAACGTCACATGCCATGTGGGAAAAGCTTTTGAATATTTATGAAGGGGATAAAAAAGTCAGAGAGGCAAAGCTACAAGTGTTGTGGAACAAGTATGATGATCTGAGAATGAACCTGAATGAGTCTGTTGATATATTCTTTGACAGGGTAAATACTGTGGTATAAGACATGCAGGGTCTTAGAGAAATTATCGAAGATAAAAAAATTGTCAAGCGCATATTGAGAAAACTTCCACCTCGGTTCAATCCGAATGTTTCTGTTTTGGAAGATAAAGACCCAAAAAAACTAACATTGGATAACCTACACAGCACTATTGTTGCATATGAAATGAGAAACGATAATAACGAGACTGTGGAAAAGGGGAAATCCAAAGAGGTGGCATTGAAGGCCATGAAGAAACTCACCATAGAAGATTCAAATGAAGAAGAAGAGACAGATGATGTGATTTCATTCCTTTCTTCAAATTTGCAGAGAGGAAGAAGAAAGTTTAAAGGTAAACTTCCACTAGAATGCTTTCTATATGGAAAGGTTGGTCATCTTGTGGTAATATGCCCCAAGAAACTTCAAGATAATGATGATGATGATGATGAAGTTGAAATTCCCAAGAAGAAGACTTCAGCATTTCTGAAAGGGAAGAAGAAATTCAAGAGAAATTTCTTCAAGAAAAAGAATCTTCTTTCAAAAGAATTTGAAAGTTCAGAGGAGTCTGAGGATGAAGAGGTTGAGGAGTTTGAAAATTGTAAAGATCATAGGAAAAATGCTATGGTAGCAGTCGTCGGTAGTTCTCAGAAAAATGAAGAAGCTGACGCTGAAGAAGAAGATGAAATTGAAGGGAGAGTTGATATGGAAGCCGAATTGGAAGCAACTCTTGAGGAGATAAATGTTTGGATAGCCAAAGAGAAGAAATCCAATAAAGTGGTTTGTGATGCCAAACTCTATATGCAACAACAGGATGAAGAAAAGTCATAACTGTTAGAAGAAATTGAAAGACTAAAATCCTCAATACCAGAGAGCTCAGAAAATAATGTTGAGCATAAGATTAAAATTGAGGAACAAAAGAAGGAAATTGATTGTTTGACTAACACAGGAATGGAGGAGGTCAGATGTATCAAAGAGCTTGAAGAAGAAGTGGTCAGCCTACGACGAAAAATGAATGATCAAGAAAAACTCTTGACCCCCAATGCGATATCAGAAAAGTAGGACATTCAAAAGAGAGAGAATATGAAATAGGAGGCTCGTAGTTTAGCAAGAGTGAAGCAGCAAGAAAGCTCAAATTCTAAGGTTGATTCAGGGCTTGATAGGAAACAGAAATCGGTGGCAGTTAATGTCAGACCACAAGCACCCGTCCCGAAATTGAAGGTTGATTTGGGCCCAAAACAGAATCAGAATATTCAGAGATCCCAAAGGGAAAATCATAGTGCTGAAGTATCAGGATGGAATGTATCCTATATCAGGTGTTATTGCTGTGGAAAAATGGGACATTCACTGTATGTGTGTTCCATTGCCAAGAGATATAGAAGGAAACATGAACAGAGATGGAATCCAAACAGAGAACGGTTTTCCAGAACATATTTTGAAGGACACTATTTTTGGTGCGGAGGATTTGGGCACATGGCTAGGTACTGTAGTTCGACCATTCATAGAAATGTGCCAAAGCAGAATCAAAACGTTTGCAAGCAGCAGGTCAAAAAACCGACAGGTGAGTTAAAAATGCAGAATAGATTTGAGGCTTTGCAAGATGAGGCTGGTCCATCATACTCTGAGAAAGAATAGAAGTCTCAATCCATGCCGAGTGTGAAAGAAAAATTATGGACCAAGAAGAAGAAAAATGAGAAGGTCGTGGTGGAGGAGATTGCCCTTAAAGCATCAGATCGATCTGGTGTGTGGATCCTTGATAGTGGTTGCGCATCCCACATGGCGGGTAATAAGGATCTTGTTACAGGCATCGAATATGACAAAGAAGGAGTTGTCAAATTTGGAAATGATGAAGGCCTGAATATTGTTGGCTCAGGGAAATCCATGTTTGGGGGAAAATAGATGAGATGTGCGGATTTCTTGGTAGTAGAGGGCCTCAGTCATAACCTACTCAGTTTCAGTCAACTATGTGACTCTGGGCACTCTATCCAATTTACCAAGAATATGTGTGTTGTGAAAGGAAAAGATGAAGCAGCTGTTCTGTAGGGAAGAAGGTCAAAGGAAAATCTCTACCTTGTAGGTGGGGAAGAAGATACATGTCTTTTATCCAGAGAGGAAGAAAACCAGCTGTGGCATAAGCAACTTGGTCATCTATTCCAACCATCTATGGAGGATCTCGTAAAGTGTGATGCTGTTAGAGACCTTCCCAAACTATCACGTGATCACACTCATATATGTGATGCTTTCTAACAAGGTAAGATCATCAGAAAGACATACATGCCAAAGGAACAGAAATCAACTAGAGTGCTCGAACTGGTTCATGCTGATTTATGTGGACCTATCTCACCACGAGCTATAAATGGGAAAAGGTACTATGTTCTTTTCATTGCTGATTATAGTAGAATGGCCTGGGTATTTGTCATTACCCATAAGAGAGAGGTGTTTAGTTGCATAAAACAGTACAGGAAGGAATTAGAAAGGATGCTTAGGAAGAAACTTTTGAAGTTCCATACAGATAACAGTACAGAATTCACAAACAGTCAGGTGGAAGAATATCTCGAGAAACACGGGATAAGGCATCAAGTTTCATTAGTGAGAACTCCCCAACAGAATGGTGTGTTTGAAAGGAGAAATTGGATCATCAACAACATGACCATAACGATTCTTATTGACAAATTCCTACCAGATAAATTTTGGAAGGAAGCAGTGTTGACATCGGTCTACGTTTCAAACAGGTCTCTGTTGTGTCTGAAGCAAGGGAAGACTCCATATGAACTGTGGTACGAAAAGAATCCAACGTTGAAATACTTTCAAATATTTGTAAGTAAGTGTTTCATTCTCAACAATGAAAATCATAGGAAGTTTGAGGCACGAGGAGATGAGGGTATATTCCTTGGCTATTCAGGGAAAATCAAAGCGTATAAATGCTTCAACAAAAGGCTGGGAAACATTGTTGAGAGAAATGATGTCACTATAGTTGAAAATGAACAGAATACTCAACAACCCAGTGAACAGTTTCTGGATGAAAGTGATGATGAGGTAAGTAACACAGGGGGAGCAGAAGTGGCAGAGGCTGACTCAGAAGAAGATACTGATGATGAACAAGAAAGTTTCAAGTTTGTGTCTGCAAGGAAGCCAAAGAGTCGAGATGAAATTAATAGGCAGAATATCATTGGTGATCAGACAGCTCCAGTTCAGACTCTAAGAATGAATTCATTGTAGAAAATATTGTTTTTATCTTAGGTGGAGCCAAAATTTTTTTCCGATGCAGCTGAAGATGAAAACTGGGTTCAGGCTATGAATGAAGAGTTTGATCAAATCGAGAAGAACCAGACATGGGAGATTGTTTCGAGGCCAGCAGGCAAGAATGTCATTGTGACTAAATGGGTCTATCGCAACAATATGAATGAAGATGGAATTGTGATTCGAAAAAATGCATGACTAGTGTGCAAAGGATACTCCTAGATATATGGAATAGATGTAGATGAGACATTTGCACCAGTTGCAAGGCTAGAGACAATCAGATTATTTTTTGCCATAGCAGTGAAAAAAAGATCAAAGTGTTCTAGATGGATGTCAAATCCGCATTCTTGAATGGTGTTCTGGAAGAGGAAGTGTATATTGAGCAGCCAAATGGTTTTCTTAATCATGAGGATGAGAACACAGTTTCCAGGCTGAAGAAGGAATTGTATGGGCTGAAACAATCACCAAGGGCATAGTAATCACGACTTGATCAGTACTTGAAGAATCTTGGTTTCCAGCATGGGGGAGTTGATTACAATCTTTATTTCAACAACAATAGTAATCAAAGGATGATGGTGCTGGTCTATGTCGATGACATAATATTTGGTGGATCAGATGAAGCTTAGTGTAGACAGTTTTCAGAATTCATGAAAAATGAGTTTGAAATGTCAATGATTGGAGAGATAACATTTTTCTTTGGTCTACAAGTTACACAAGGAAGGAATGGAACATTCATTTCTCAATCCAAATATTCCAAGGAGGTGTTAAGAATGTTTTTCATGGAAAATTCCAAGGAGATGAAAACTCCGGTTACTAACCAGATGAAATTATCAAAAGATGAGGATGGCAAGGCAGTTAATATCATAGAATACAGGAAAATTATTGGAAGTTTGTTGTACTTGACCACGACAAGGCCTGATATTGTTTTTGCCACATGCCAAGTAGCAAGATATCAGAGTAATACCATGGAAAGTCACATGCTCGCAGTGAAAAGAATACTTCGGTATATCAAGGTCACGGTGGACTTCGGCTTGACATATAACAAGAAATCTCAGACAAAGTTATTGGGATATACTAATGTAGACTGGGCCGGTTCAGCGGATGATAGGAAATCAGCATCTGGAGGTGCATTCTATCTTGGAAAACTATGTATTGCTTGGTTAAGCAAGAAGTAGGATTGTATTTCATTAAGCACCGCAGAGGCTGAGTATATTGTGGCCACTCAAGCATGCAAACAGTTATTGTGGATGAAGCACCAGCTTGAGGATATGGGAGTTGAAGTGAAGTCTCTGATCGAAATCCAGTGTGATAACTCAAGTGCTATAAATCTCAGTAAAAATCCCGTCCATCACTCAAGGACAAAGCACATTGAGATAAAGTATCATTTTATCAAGGAGAAAGTTGATAAGGGAATCATGAAGTTGGAGTATGTGCCTACTGAACTACAGGTTGCAGACATCCTAACAAATGCCTTACCCAAGGAGGCTTTTGAGAGGCATCGAATGGCTCTGGGAGTTCAGTCGACTCCCCGGTCTTGAAAGTGTGTGGATGTGGAGACCCCCCCCCCCACCCACCCCCATCTCCCAGAGGTCTGATGTTTTTTTCCCTAATGTGCTGATGTGTTCTCTACTCTGTTACAGATGGAAAAGGGGTGACCTTTGGGTTCATTGACAAAGGGTGAGAAAATAGTGATTGTTCAAGGTGGAGACAATGTGGAGATTTTATAAATCATGAATGATATGGGGAGAAGATGACTGGTGGAGTAGCCAGATAGTGGGAGTGCAATGAGATAGGGGGAGAGTTTTAAATCTGACGATGCTAGAAGTGATTGATCAAAGAATAGATATCATGACAACTGAGGATCGTGATAAAAGCAGAAGAGTGATGTTGGAATGGTGTGAGAAGGTTTCCAGCTATCACCAATTGGGATCAGTGTGGTTCAACAATTGGTATCAATTTAAGAATTGGTATCATGTTGGAATCAACAATTGGTGTTTTACATGAAGTGATTCATTGATGAAATTTTCATACTACTCTTTTTTCTCACGCCGAGCACTGTTCATGTGGGCTTAGAGTACGTGTTAAGTGAATCCTTGAATGCTATCAGAATCGCAAGAGGAGAATGGTGGTAGTGGATGGAAGAAGACTCAGTAAGTTATCAACGTGTAGAAAATCCTTCTGAGAAGAGTTATGAAGAATTGTCAGCAAACCCAAAGGGGGAGATTGTTGGGAAAAATCTCTCAAGGTAACATTGCAGTATTTTTTGGGTTGATTGTGTTTGTTGACAAAGCAGGTTTCCATGGAGAATTGTCGATTTCCTGAGAATTTGTTGACAATCCTTGTTGACAAAGAACGATGATAAAGGAAAGGATGATCTGGTGGCGGTACAAAAGAGTAGTTCAAGGTGGCGTCGTTTCCCAGTGTTTTCCAAATTTATGGGGTCCAAAATTCGGAGCTTGGTGAGCATCGCGAAAATAGGATTTCAATGAAGATCATTATTAAATATGGCAATGGCATTAATTTCTCGAAGATACGCTTCATGGTTTGGATTTCGCGAAGACCAGAAGAATGGAGGTGGTGATGCTTTGTGATAACATCAAAGCTTCACGAATGGCAGAGTTGAAGCGCATTGCGGTGGTGAAGGGATTTGTAAGGGAGCTTCGCGGCGAAGGCACGAAATAAATTTGATGGCGATGCTCCGTGATTACGACGAGCTTTGCGATCGGAAAATTTCCATGGTGCTTCGTGATTTGGACAGAATTCCAGCGGAAACTTTGGAGCTTCACGATTTGAGATGACGTGGCGTTGACTTCGCATGGAAAGTTTGAGAGTTGGTGGAATCGCCTATAAATAGAGGTCGACCCCCTCGAGATAAGTAGAGAGAATTTTCAGAGAAAATCCATAGCTCTCGGTTCACAGAGGTGGTTCGCGAAGGCAGTGTGCTTCGCGAAAGGGGAGCTTCGCGGTGGCTATCCTAGCTCCTCGAATGGCGTGTGCCCCATGTTGGCTCAATGAGCTTCGCGTAGAGGCAGGAGCTCCATGATAGCCTAATCATTGAGAAGGTATGTGCATCGTGAGAGTGCTTCGCGATAGAGCTTCGCAAAGGCTTGTTTGAGCTTCTCGAAATTGGGAGCCTCGCGAAGTAGGGTGCTTTGCGAAGGTGTTTCCAAAGTGAATTTCCCAGTGGTTAAGAGGAAAAGTGGTATTAATCAGTGGATGAAAGTTGGACTATAATAGAGCATCTATCAACAGTTGAGGATGCATTTATTCATGAAAGTGAAGAGACCTACAGGTCTATAAACTGTGAGTGGATTCCTTCCAGAGCAGTGAGCTTAGGAAGAGAAAGAAGGTGATTCTCTCCACCAGTAGTGATCCAGAGAGAGAGAAACAGGGAGTAACCCTTGGGAAAGCAGTGAGCTGACCCTAAACATTATAAATTCAGTGAGCCTAGGCATAGAAGTGATCTAGCCCAAACCATTGTATCCAAAGCTAGTAAAGTATAGTGGAATTTGGTACGACCGGAAATCTATCGGCGTATACTCCTTGGACTTAGACCTTAGTGGTGAACCACGTAAAATTTATGTGTCTTGTTCTTACATTACTTTCTGTTTATATTGTGCAATAGGAAAAGAGAGAAGAGTTTTTTTCTTAACAGTGAAACAAGATCAGAACGAGATTTAATTGTAAATTAGTCATACCTTGATTCACCCCCCTCTCAGGGTATTTAGCCGTGTGGACCTAACAATTGGTATCATAGGGAAGGGATGATATTTGTTCTTCTCTCAATGGAGGTCACTAATCATAGAGGGATTCCGATATTCGACGGATTTAATTTTAAGATATGGAAGAATCAAATGCAGCGCTATTTCCGATCATTGGGAATGGATGTGTTTTCAGCAGCTATGCATGGTATCACAACTGATATTACTAGTGGTGCAATATCAGAAGATGAGCATAAAGAGTTGGATGCTGATTCCAAAGCAATCAATGCCTTAGGGGAGTCCTTTCCAATACCATATATACAAATGTGATGTCATGCAAAATGTCACATGCCATGTGGGAAAAGATTTTGAATATTTATGAAGGGGATACAAAAGTCAGAGAGGCAAAGCTGAAAGTGTTGTGGAACAAGTATGAAGATCTAAGAATGAACCCAAATGATTATGTTGATTCATTATTTGACAGGGTAAATATTGTGGTAGAAGACATGCGGGGTCTTGGAGAAATTATCGAAGATATAAAAATTGTCATGCGCATATTGAGAAAACTTCCACCTCGGTTCAATCCGAATGTTTCTGTTTTGGAAGATAAATACCCAAAAGAACTGACATTGGATAACCTGCACAACACTCTTATTGCATATGAAATGAGAAACGATGATAACGAGACTGTTGAAAAGGGGAAATTCAAAGAGGTGACATTCAAGGCAATGAAGAAACTCACCATTGAAGATTCTAATGAAGAAGAAGAGACAGATGAGGTGATGTCATTCCTTTCTTCAAATCTGCAAAGAGGAAGAGGAAAGTTTAAAGGTAAAATTCCACTAGCTTGATTTTGATGTGGAAAGGTTGGTCATCTTGCGGCAAGATTCCCCAAGAAACTTCAAGATAATGATGATGATGATGATGAAGTTGAAATTCCCAAGAAGAATACTTCAGCGTTTTGGAAAGGGAATAAGAAATTCAATAGAGATTTCTTCAAGAAAAAGAATCTTCTTTCACAAGAATTTGAAAGTTCAGAGGAGTCTGAGGATGAAGAGGTTGAGGAGTTTGAAAATTGTAAAGATCATAGGCAAAATTCTATGGTAGCGGTCATCAGTAGTTCTCATAAAATTGAAGAAGAAGATGCTGAAGAAGAAGATTAAATTGAATGGAGAGTTGATATCGAAGCCGAATTGTAAGTAGCTCTTGAGGAGATAGATGTTTGGAGAGCCAAAGCGAAGAAATCCAATAAAGTGGTTCATGATGCCAAACTCTATATGCAAGAACAGGATGACGAAAAGTTAGAATTGTTATAAGAAATTGAAAGACTAAAATCATGAACACTAGAGAGATTAGAAAATATTGTTGATCATAAGCATAAAATTGAGGAACAAAAGAAGGAAATTGATTGTTTGACTAACAAAAGAAAGGATAAGGTCAGACGTATCAAAGATCTTGAAGAAGAAGTGGTCAGTTTACGATGAAAAATGAAGGATCAAGAAAAACTATTGACCCCCAATGTGATATCAGAAAATAAGGCCATTCAAAAGACAGATAAGATGAAATAGGCAGCTCATAGTTCAGCAGGAGTGAAGCAGCAAGAAAGCTCAAATGCTATGGTTGATTCAGGTCTTGATAAGAATCAAAAATTGGTGGCAGTTAATGTCAGACCGCAAGCACCCGTCCCAAAATTGAAGGTTGAATTGGGCCCAAAACAGAATCAGAATATTCAGAGATCCCAAAAGGAAAATCGTAGTGCTGAAGTATCACGAAGGATTGTATCCTATATCAGGTGTTATTGCAATGGGAAAATGGGACATTCACAGTATGTGTGTTCCATAGCCAAGAAATATAGAAGGTAACAGGAATAGAGATGGTAGCCAAACAAAGAAATTTTTTCCATAACATATTTTGAAGGACACTATTTTTGGTGCGGAGGATTTGGGCACATGGCTAGGTACTGTACTTCGACCATTCAGAGAAATGTGCCAAAATAGAATCAAAACATTCGCAAGAAGCAGTTCAATAAACCGACAGGTGAGTTAATAATCTAGATTAGATTTGTGGATTTTCAAGATGAGGTTGTTCCATCATACTCTGAGAAAGAATAGAAGTCTCAATCCATGCCGAGTGTGAAAGAAAAAGTATGGACCAAGAAGAAGAAAAATGAAAAGGCCGTGGTGGCGGAGATTTCCCTTAAAGCATCAGATCGATCTGGTGTGTGGATCCTTGAAAGTGGTTTCACATACCACATGATGGGTAATAAGGATATTGTTATAGGCATCAAATATTACAAAGAAGTTGTCAAATTTGGAAATGATGAAGGCCTGAAGATTTTTGGCTCAGGGAAAGCCAAGTTTGGGGGCAAAGAGATAAGATGTGATGATGTCTTGGTAGTAGAGGGTCTCAGTCATAACCTACTCAGTGTCAGTCAAATATGTGACTCTGGGCACTCTATCTGATTTACCAAGAAGATGTGTGCTGTGAAAGGAAAAGATGGAGCAGCTTTTATGCATGGAAAAAGGTCAAAGGTAAATCTCCACCTTGTAGGCGGGGAAGAAGATACATGTCTTTTATCTAGAGAGGAAGAAAACCAGCTGTGGCATAAGCGACTTGGTCATCTATGCCAACCATCTATGGAGGATCTCGTAAAGTGTGATGTTGCTAGAGACCTTCCCAAACTATCATGTGATCGTACTCATACGTGTGATGCTTGACAACAAGGGAATATCATTAGAAAGACATACAGGCCAAAGGAATAGAAATCAACTAGAGTGCTTGAACTGGTTCATGCTGATGTATGTGGACCTATATCACCACGAGCTATAAATGGGGAAAGGTACTATGTTCTTTTCATTGATGATTATAGCAGAATGGCCTGGGTATTTGTCATTACCCATAAGACAGAGGTGTTTAGTTGCATAAAACAGTACAGGAGGGAATCAGAAAGGATTATTGGGCAGAAAATTTTGAATTTCCGTATAGATAACGGTACAGAATTCACAAATAGTCAGCTGGAAGAATATCTCGAGAAACACGAGATAAGGCATCAAGTTTCATCAGTGAGAACTCCCCAACAGAATGGTGTGTTTGAAAGTAGAAATCGGATCATCAACAACATGACCAGAATGATGCTTATTGACAAAGACCTACCAGAGAAATTTTGGAAGGAAGCAGTGTTGACATCAGTCTATGTTTCAAACAGGTCTCTATTGTGTCCGAAGCAAGTTAAGACTCCGTATGAAGTGTGGTACATAAAGAATCCAATATTGAAATACTTTTGAATCTTTGTAAGTAAGTGTTTCATTCTCAACAAAGAAAATCATAGGAAGTTTGAGGCACGAGGAGATGAGGGGATATTCTTTGGCTATTCAGGGAAAAGCAAAGCGTATAAATGCTTCAACAAAAGGCTGGGAAAAATTGTTGAGAGCAATGATGTCACTATAGTTGAAAATGAACAAAATACTCAATGACCCAGTGAACACTTCCTAGATGAAAGTGATGATGAGGTAAGAAACACAGGGGGAGCAGAAGTGGCAGAGGCTGACTCAGAAGAATATACTGATGATGAACAAAAAAGTGTCAAGTTTGTGTCTGCAAGGAAGCCAAAGAGTCGAGCTGAAATTAATAGGCAGAATATCATTGGTGAATAGACAGCTCCAGTTCAGACTCGAAGAATGAAGTCATTACAGCAAACATCGTTTTTATCTCAGGTGTAGCCAAAATGTTTTTCCGATGCAGCTGAAGATAAAAACTGGGTTCAGGCAATGAATGAAGAGCTTGATCAAATCTAGAAGAACCAGACATGAGAGATTGTTTCGAGGCCAGCAGACAAGAATGTCATCGGGACTAAATGGGTGTATCGCAACAAGATGAATGAAGATGTAACTATGATTTGAAACAAATCACGACTAGTGTGCAAGGGATACTCCCAGATAGAGGGAATAGATGTAGATGAGACATTTGCACCAGTTGCAAGGCTGGAGACAATCAGATTATTTTTGGCCATAGTAGTGAAAAGAAAGTTCAAAGTGTTCTAGATGGATTTCAAATCCGCATTCTTGAATTTTTTTATTGAATAGGAAGTATATATTGAGAATCCATATGGTTTTATCATTAATGAGGATGAGAACAAAGTTTTCAGGCTGAATAAGGCATTGTATGGGCTGAAACAAGCACCAAGGGCATGGTACTCACGGCTTGATCAGTACTTGAAGAATCTTGGTTTCCAGCGTGGGGGAGTTGATTACAATCTTTATTTCAATGAAAATAGTAATAAAAGGATGATGGTGCTGGTCTATGTCGATGACATAGTATTTGGTGGATCAGATGAAGCTCAGTGCAGACAGTTTTTAGAATTCATTAAAATTGAGTTTAAAATGTCAATGATTGGAGAGCTAACATTTTTCCTTGGTCTACAGGTGACACAAGGAAGGAATGAAACATTCATTTCTCAATCCAAATTTTCCAAGGAGGTGTTAAGAAGGTTTGGCATGGAAAATTCCAAATATATGAAAACTCTGATTGCTACCCGGATGAAATTATCAAAAGACGAGGATGGAAAGGTAGTTAATATCACAGAATACAGGCAAATTTTTGGAAGTTTGTTGTAATTGACCGTTACAAGGCCTGATTATATTTTCACCACATGCCAAGTAGCAAGGTATCAGAGTAATCCCAAGGAAAGTCACATGATCACAGTGAAAAGAATACTTTGGTATATCAAGGGCACGGTGGACTTCGTCTTGAAATACAACGACAAATCTCAGACAGAGTTATTGGGATATACTGATGCAGACTGGGCCGGTTCAGCGGATGACAGGAAATCAACATCTGGAGGTGCATTCTATCTTGGAAAACTATGTATTTCTTGGTTAAGAAAGAAGCAGGATTGTATTTCATTAAGCACCATAGAGGCTGAGTATATTGAGGCCACTCAAGCATGCACACGATTATTGTGGATGAAGCAGAAACTTGAGGATATGGGAGTTGAAGTGAAGTCTCTGATCGAAATCCAGTGTGATAACTCAAGTGCTATAAATCTTAGAAAAAATCTCGTCCATCACTGAAGGACAAAGCACATTGAGACAAAGTATCATTTTATCAAGGAGAAAGTTGAGCAAGCAATCGTGAAGTTGGTGTATGTGCCTACAATAATAGAGGTTGCAGACATTCTAACAAAGGCCTTACCCAAGGAAGCTTTTGAGAGGCATCGATTGGATCTGGGAGTTCAGTCGACTTCCCGCGCTTGAAAGCGTGTGGATGTGGAGACCCCCACACCCACCCCCCATCTCCCCGAGGTCTGATGTTTTTTCCCTAATGTGCTAATGTGTTCTCTACTCTGTTACAGACTGTAAAGGGGTGACCTTTGGGTTTGTTGAAAAAGGGGGAGAAAATAGTGATTGTTCAAGGGGGAGACAGTGTGGAGATTTGATAAATCATGAATGATATGGGGAGAAGCTGACAGGTGGATCAGCCAGATAGGGGGAGTGAAATGAGATAGGGGGAGAGTTTTCAATGTGACGATGCTAGAAGTGATTGATCAAAGAATAGATATCACTATAGCTGAGGATCATGATAAAAGAAGAAGAGTGATGTTGGAATGGTGTGAGAAGGTTTCCAGCTATCACCAATTGGGATCAGTGTGGTTCAAAAATTGGTATCAATTTAAGAATTGGTATCATGTTGGAATCGACAATTGGTGTTTGACATGAAGTGATTCATTGATGAACTTTTCATACTACTCTTGTTTCTCACGCCAATCATTGCTCATGTGGGCTTAGAGTACGTGTTAAGTGAATCCTTGAACGCTATCAGAATTGAAAGAGGCGAATGGTGGTAGCAGATGGAAGAAGACTCAGTAAGGTATCAACGTGCAGAAAATCCTTCTGAGAGGAGTTATGAAGAATTGTCAACAAACCCAAAGGGGGAGATTGTTGGACAAAAATCCCTCAAGGTAACATTTCAATATTTTTTTGGTTGATTGTGTTTGTTGAAAAAGCAGGTTTCCATGGAGAATTGTCGAGCTCTTGAGAATTTGTTGACAATCATTGTTAAAAAAGAACGATGACAAAGGAAAGGACGATCTGGAGGTGGTACAAAAGAGTAGTACAAGGTGGCGGCGTTTCCCATTGTTTGCCAAATTTCTGGGGTCCAAAATTTGGAGTTTGGTGTGCATCGCGAAAATTGGATTTCAATGAAGATCATTATTAAATATGGCAATGGCATGAATTTTGTGAAGAGACGCTTCATTGTTTGCATTTCGCAAAGACCATAAGAATGGAGGCGGTGATGCTTCGCGATAATGTCAAAGCATCGCAAACGGCAGAGTTGAAGCGCATCGCGGCGGTGAAGGCATTTGAGAGGGAGCTTCACGGATAAGGTGCGAAATAATGTTGACGGTGATTCTCCACGATTACAACGAGCTCTGCGATTGGAAAATTGCTGTGGTGCTTCGCGATTTGGACAGAATTCTGGCAGAAACTTTGGAGCTTCGCGATTTGAGATTACATGGCGTTGACTTCGCGTGGAAAGTTTGAGAGTTGTTGGAATCGCCTATAAATTGAGGCTGACCCCCTCGAGAGAAGTAGAGAGAATTTTCAGAGAAAATCCATAGCTCTCGGTTTACAGAGGTGGTTCGTGAAGGCAGTGTGTTTCGCGAAAGGGGAGATTCGCGGTGGCTATCCTAGCTTTGTGAAAAGCGTGTGCCTCGCGTTGGCTCAGTGAGCTTCGCATAGAGGCAGGATCACCACGACGGCCTAAGCATTGAGAAGGTCTGTGCATTGCGAGAGTGCTTCATGATAGAGCTTTGCAAAAAGGCAGGAGCTTCACGAAGTCTTGTTTGAGCTTTGCAAAATTGGGAGCCTCGCGAAGTAGGGTGCTTTGCGAAGGTGTTTCCAAAGTGAATTGACCAGTGGTTAAGAGGCAAAGTGGTATTCATCAGTGGATGAATGTTGGATTATAACAGAGCATCTATCAACAGTTGCGGATGCATTTATTCATGCATGTGAAGAGACCTACAGGTCTATAAACTGTGAGTGGATTCCTTCCAGAGCTGTGAGCTTATGAAGATAAAGAAGGTGATCCTCTCCACTAGCAGTGAGCTAGAGAGAGAGAAACGGGGAGTGACCCTTGGGAAAGCAGTGAGCTGACCCTAAACATTGTAAAGGCAGTGAGCCTGGGCATAGAAGTGATGTATCCTAAACCATTGTATCCACAGCTAGTGAAGTATAGTGGAATTTGGAACCACCGGAAATCTGTCAGCATATGCTCCTTGGACGTAGCCCTTAGCGGTGAACCAAGTAAAATTGCTGTGTCCTGTGCTTGCTTTACTTTCTGTTTATATTGTGCAATAGGAAAAGAGAGAAGTTTTTTTTCTTAACAGCAAAACAAGATCAGAACAGACTTTTATTGTAAATTAGTAATACCCTGATTCACCCCCCCCCTCAGGGTATTCAGCCTTGTGGACCTAACAAAGTCAATTATTACTTAGGAATCATTCTAGTGATAATATCATTGAAAATGTTAATCAACCAGTAAGAACTAGAAGTTCTTTAAGAAATGAAGTTGAACATATTTCATTTCTTTCCCAATTTGAACTAAAGACTCCTGAAGAAGCCTTAGGTGACGAATATTGGATAAAGGCTATGCAAGATGAACTCAATGAATTCGTAAGAAATCAAGTTTGGACCTTGGTTGAGAAACCAAAGGAAACATCTGTCATTGGAGTAAAATGGGTTTTTAGAAAAAAAAAATGCAATGAAAATGGGGTTATTGATAGAAATAAAGCAATAGTAGTTGAAAAAGGAAATAATCAACAAGCAGGAATAGACTATGAAGAAACCTATGCTCGTGTAGCAAGACTTGAATCTATTCAAATTCTTATATCCTTTGCCTCATTCTTTAATTTTAAACTCTATCAAATGGATGATAAGTGTGCTTTTATTAATGGTTATGTACAGTAGAATGTCTATGTAGATCAACCCCTGGATTTGAAGATACAAAATATCCTAATCATGTTTATAAACTTATTTATGCTTTATATGGACTTAAACAATCCCCTAGAGCTTGGTATGATAGACTTTCAAGATTTTTTCTTCTAAATAACTATGTTAAGGGAACTAATGATCCAACCCTTTTTATTAAAAAAATGATAAAGATGTTTTGATTGTTCAAATTTATGTTGATGACATCATCTTCAGATTAACTCAGAAATCCTTAACTGATTCCTTTATGAATCTGATGAAATCTGAGTTTGAAATGAGTATGATGGGAGAGTTAACATTTTTTTTTGTTTTCAGTTTTCACAAAAACAAGAGGGAACTTACATATCTCAACATAAGTATATCAAATATCTTCTAAAGAATTTTGGGTATGAAAACACTAAAAGTATAAGTACTCTTATTGGAACCTCTTATACTTTGATATTGATGAATCAGGGAAACTTCTAGATCAAACATATTATAGAGGGATGATAGGAAGCTTACATTACCTAATAGCTAGTCGACCTGACTCAATGTTCTCAGTATGCTTATGTTCAAGATTTCAAAAAAATCCCAAAGAATCCCATTTAAAAGCTGTAAAAAACAATTTCTGGTATTTAAAGGGAACTATAGATTTGGGACTATTTTATTCCTCTGGAAATGATTTTTAACTTAAAAGTTTTTTGGCTGCTAACTTTGGTGGTTGTAAAATGGATTGAAAAAGCTCATTCGGAACTTTTCATTTCTTAGGAGATTCCTTAGTTTCTTGGTCTTGCAAGAAACAACATTCTATAGCACTTTCCACTACTGAGCTAAATATGTAGCAGTTGGAAGTTTTTGTGCTCAAGTGTTGTGGATGCAACACACACTCACAGACTATGGTATGAGTTTTACTAAGACTCAAATTATGTGTGACTACACAAGTGTCATTTCCCATAGTAGAAACCCTGCACATCACTCTTGTGAAAATCACATAGATATTAGACATCACTTTCTTAATGATCACACACTTAAAGGGGATATCATTTCTCAATTCATCAGAATGCAAGAGCAATATGCTGATATTTTTACAAAACCTATTCTATTTGATAGATTTGAATACATCAAACAGAATCTAGGAATTATTTTTGTAAGGTAATCATTCATATCTACTTCTTTCTAAATCATTTCGTAACATTAAACTACTCCTTATTTCATGGGGAGTACATATGTTTGAATATTTTCTTTCTTTAAACTCTTTTTCTTTAATTTGAAAATTTCAGATTTGAAAATTTCGGATTTGAAAATTTTGGATTTGAAAATTTTGGATTTGAAAATTTCAGATTTGAAAATTTTGGGTTAGAAACCTCTAAGAAAAATTATTATAATACAGATAAATCTCCTAGAGTACTCCAAAAGGTAATATTTCTTAATCTTTATCTTAAGTTTTAGTTTTTGGTATTTCAAAATTTCTTAAATTAAGGTTTACTTTACTTCAAAAGATCAGAATTAATATTTTCTATATCCATTCTCAACTGTCAGACCAGATCAGGTATTTATTAGCTGTTTGATTATCTTATGGAAGTTGAAAATCCATATCCATGTCTATATAAGGTGTGCCTCATTTTCATGTATCACACCATCCTTATTGATCTCAGTGTCGATGTTCTGTTGCCATCAAATGTTTCATTCCAAAGTTCTCTATCGCCCTAAAGGACTCTGGAATCCTCAACAGATCAGATGCTGGTTAGCAAGGAGATTAAGGACTGGTCAATATTTAGAGAAAGGTTAGTGTTCCCCAAGTTCTTTAAAAAATATTAATCCCTTATTTATATTGTGATAAGATCTAATGGATGGGAAAGTATCTGTGTGGATAAGAAGAAATCTCAGGATCTGGTTTATCCTGACCTCCTTATTCAATTAAATGAATCTGTTACGTTCTTTCAAAAGAACGGTAAGGATTTGTTTATGTTCAAATGGTATGATAAATCATATACAGTCTCCTAAAAGAAGGTATCAAATGTTCTTAACATACTGTATAAAGGGGAGGCTATTCTTTGCACTTAGAAACTCCCTGAGAAAAAAAAGTCTCTTTTGAAAAAGTCAAGGCTTTGGATTTTCCCGGTCTTAAGTATGTTAAGAATCTAAAGATTACGAATCTTTTAATAAACCAAAATACGATGGCTCTCTGGATGCAAGGATTTCTTATTCCAAGAAAGGGAGATAAGGATTCTCTAATGATATGTGATATCTATATGTTAGACTTTCTTCTCAACCTAAGGAAGATCAACTTGGTGAAGTACATATTTCTCACCATCCAAGCAATAAAAAGTGGAACCATCTGATCTTAGATCTTTATGTACCCATCAACTATTTCTAGGATAATCGTTTTGTGTCTTCTAGAACTGAATGTTCCATGCCGATCAGTCTCAAAACCTTTCAAGATTTTGTTTCTTAGTGATGACAATCTAAGGAGGATGAAAGTAGTGTTTATTCTAGAATCGAAAAACTTTGAAGATATAGTTTTCCAGAACAAGGGTGATGTTCCAGAAACTTCAAAGTCTATTCCTAAGAAAAGGAAACTTGATGAACTGATCTTTCCATTACTAGTTCCTGCTATTCCGGTTTCAGCACCTCCTCCTGCAAAGAAACCAAAATCTTTTTCAGATGAAATAGTTGCAAAGTGGAGAGAAATCGTAGCTAATAAAAAGGAAGGAGATCCTTGTTTGGGTCTAAATCCTGCAGAGGCTAAGGCTCTAAGAATCCATCAAGTTGAAAATATTGTGAAAGAAAAGAAGGAGACGAAGTTAAAGAACAAATCTTTCGAAGAACAAGTTTGTTAGTCTCTTCTAAAATATGTAGAAAATAAATCCCATGAAGTACCCGAATCTCAGGTTATTCATAAGAAACCGGTGGCCACTCTGGAAATACATAAATCTAAGATAGACCTAGATTTATCAAAACCAGTTCAAGAAATGGAAGATTAGATAATCCAAGATGATGATGATGATGTTTTAAAGGAAGTGGAAGATTATTTTGTAACTCCTTCGAGTTCAGGTTCCAAATCTGTTTTAGTAGAACAAGTCAAAGAACAAGTTGAAGAAGAACTTGTGGAAGAAATAGAAGTTAAGGAAGAGGTTGAATTTGAAGATGAAGAAGAAGTTTTATTTGAACTAGAAGAAGAAATAGAGAAATAATGGTTTGAACAACAAGGTAAAGAAGAGGAAGAATTTCAAGAAGAATAGGTACAAGGAGGATCTCAACATCATAAGTCTAAAAAAGAAGAAGATGAACAGGGAGATCTAAATGTTTTTCAAGTTTCAGATAAAAAATCTCCAACTCAAGACCCTATTAAAGGAAAGAATGTTTTTGTTGCTCCATATGATAAGGAAACACCTCATAAGTCCTATAAGAGAATAGAGAGACCATATTACTTAACACAAAGAGGAGTTGAGAAAGGAAAAGATGATTCAGGATCCGAGTCGTCTTCATCTGTCGAAAATGATTTTGTCAAGCTATCTTTAATAAATTTGGTCAGAACTATAATGGTTCTTGAAAACATAGATTCTCAGAGTCAAATGATGCAGGAAACCTTGAATCAAAAGATGAAATCGACTAATATGCTTATGGACATGGTTGTCAAGAAAGAAGATAACTTCAGTAATCTTTTGATTGATAACAAAGCCCATAAGGTGACTTGTAAGAAAGTATTTAACCATACCAAAACTATCAATGAAGAGCTAAGACAGTTTTGTGACTTCATGGATTCAACAAAAAGAGATTTTAATACTTGTGAAACTAAGTTCAACAAGGTCAAGTCATCAATATATGAGAAATCTAGTCAACTCAATTCTGTTGCTCGATCTGTTAGCAGTGAGAAGGAAATCAGAGCTAAATTAGAGAAAAAGGTGGCTGCTCAATAAGAGGGGATCTTGTCTTTAGAGAAGAAGAATCAGTATCATGAGATCTTACTAAACAAGTTTGATGAAGACCATAAAGATGTAAAGAAACTTAAGGCCTTGATAACGAAGATGTTGTCTGAGCAGAAGAAGAGTGGATGATTTTTTTTACATTCTGATGTTTTGTTGTAATGTAAACCTTATTTTTAAAATTTTCTTAAAGACGTTTCTTGCATATATTTCTTTTTTTCGAATGTATGATTTCTTAACCATACAAGAACATATTATACTTCTCTATTCATTTCCCTATTTTTTGAAAATCACAAAGTTGGAGAATTTATTTAAAGGAAGAAATTAATCACTAAGAAGGAGAATCTAGTAAGGGGGAGTATGGAAAGAAAGGATAATGTCCAAGTAAGGGTGAGTTTTATTTTGAGAAGAAATGTATGTCTAAGGAGGATATATTTCCTTAAGAAAACCTGAATTCAAAGATCAAGAATATGATCCTTGGGAAACATAACCTAAGGGGGAGTTAGTCGTATTCATCATAAATTTCATTCAAAATGGGAGATATGTTTTTTCATAATTGTTTATCTAAATCAATATATTCTTCTTTAGAAAAGTTGTTTGTGCTTTCAAAAAGGTGGATATTATTGAGTCAATAAGGATATCTTATGACTTCTACATTCCTTATGGTTTTATGTTTTGAAAATCAAAAACACTTTTTATTAAGTTCTAAATATATTTTTATGTTCTGTATATTTCTTAAGATACAGAATTGTCATTCCATTATGCTTACAGATATATCATTATGTTTTTCCATTCTGTTAGACTTACAGATCTATCATTCCTATTTTCCATTCTGTTATACTTACAGATCTTTCAATACGATCTGTCATTCAGTTTTTATGATTTTGAATCTGATGTATATATGATTCAGTTTTTATGATTCCAAATCCAGTGTATATGTGATT
This sequence comes from Viscum album, assembly GCA_963277665.1. Classification (NCBI taxonomy): domain Eukaryota; kingdom Viridiplantae; phylum Streptophyta; class Magnoliopsida; order Santalales; family Viscaceae; genus Viscum; species Viscum album. The sequence continues at coordinate 1,425,022,523 of OY728161.1, forward strand.
CAATTTTTATGATTCTGAATCCAGTGTATATATAATTCAGTTTTTATGATTCCGAATCCAGTGTATATATGATTTAGTTTTTATGATTCCAAATCCGGTGTATATATGATTCAGTTTTTATGATTTCGAATCCAGTTTATATGTCATTCGGTTTTTATGATTCCAATTTTGTTGTATATGTGATTCTGATTTTATGATTCCGATCCCAAAACAAATGAGATACCTATTTCACAATCTGATTTACTTTTCCTTATGTATCCATTTTCATGATAATGTTTTTCTTAAGAATCCATTTTCTTGATTTCTTATTATTATGTTTTCTTGATAATGTTAGATTTGTTTACATATATTGTTCCAATAATATCGGATTCTAAGATTTCTTACATTAACATTTATCTTTAAATTTACATCATTTCTGTTACTTAAAACGATGTCATTCAATCTGTTGTAAACTAACCATTGTATGTTGGCCACGTGTCTAGGTCCCTCCGAAATTTATGAAAAAATATGACCGTTGGAGAGGAGCCGACCGTTGGGATGTTTTCTTATAAATACAATCCCATTTGAACGAGGCAATAAATTCAACTTCAACAACTGAATTTGATGGAAAAAGTTGTGAAGTGATTTCTATAGAGAGAGGATCTTACAACTCTCAAGGATTCATGTAGATGTTGTGAACAACTTGTTTAGGTGGACTTGTTATGACTTGCTTTGTGTAGACTGCAATTGTGCTGACCATGGGCTTCCAGGTTTGGAAGACAGAGGTTCCAATTTTCTTCTAAATTGAGGGCTTGCAGGGATACCAAGATAGATACCGATATTCAGATTGAGGGATTACCTGGGTTTGGGTAAGACAGACTTTCTTGAATGTATAAATAAAGGAACCTTTATCCAAGGTTGTTGGATACCCTTCTCTTTGGGTTAAAAAAATCTTATTGTTACATGTTTACTATTACAAGTTGTTTTAATTACGCTGTTGTATGTTAACTTTGTTAAAGTTAGAACGTATAACCTTATTATACTTTGTAATTCCATTACTCTGATTATATTAAAGATTCTATACAAATTATGGTAGAATCGTTATTTTAGGAAAATAGAAAAGGTTTCTTTAAGAGGTCATGTTAATGTTTGGTTAACGTTGTTAAACTTAACTTTAAAGGTTCCAAAAGAATTTTTAAAGTATACAATTCACCCCCCTTGTATTTGAGCATATCATTTTTACATATTCGATCCTACAATACATAATTCAAAAAATCTTTATAGTTTGGCCCAAATTGAGTTATAAGAATTGAAGAATAAACTATAAGAGAATATGGATAAGTTATTCTTTCAGCCAAGTGATTCACCATGAGGTACACATTTTCTTTTTTGTTAAATTGAAATATGGCTCATTGTATCTCTATATTTATTATTGTTAACCTAATAAGATCATGACAAATAATAATTATCCTCTTCCCTATATTGATGATTTTTTTATCAATTACATAGAAATTAATACTTTTCCAAGATTGACATTCAATCTAGATATCATCAATTAAGGGTAAAAAGAGGGGACACACCAAAGATAGCCTTTCGTATGAGGTATTTTCATTATGAGTTTATATTGATTCCATTTGGACTTAAAAATTCCCACATTTTCTTGATAGATATAATGAATAAAGTCAGTATATATTATCATTCTCAGTTTTTGGTAGACCTTATAGATGATAATTTTTTATATTCAATTTTCATATAATATCATGAAGATATTTAAAATATTGTGTTCAGGTCATTGAGAAAAGATATTTTTTTTCAAAATTTTGAATGTGTGAATTATTGATATATAGAGTATCATTCTTGGGTTTAATAATTTTAAGTGAGGGTATGTTGGTGTATTCATCAAACATGGATGTTAAATAGAAATGTAAAAAAATCAAGCACTAATACTAAAATACATAGTTTTCTTGGATTGGATTGGTAATATTGTTGCTTTGCGTGAAATTTAACTTGGATATCATGTTGACTAATAAATTTTACATGGAATGGGGAAAAGTTTCATTAGTAATATGAATGTGAAGAAAAATTTATTATGAATATAAGGTGGGTCACTGCATCTGTACTTACACTACTCTACATAGGTGTACGATTTTTGATCTATAGTGATTCATCAAAAAATTGACTAGGTTTTTTCACATATAGTATAACATGGTGTTAGTGTATACCTCACACCAATATAAGGTTCATGATAAAAACTACCAAAATCATGATTTTGGAGTTGGAAGTGGTATTTTATTCATTGAATATATTGAGGTATTTCCTTTATGGTGTAAGGTGTGATATATATACAATCATTAAATATTTATTTATATATTCATAGATAAAGAGTTGAATATGTGACAATGGAGATGGTTTTATTTGATTAAATATTATGAATTATCAATACATTATCCCTTAGTAATGATAATAAGGTGGTTAATGCTCAGAGTTAGAAAAACGATGCTAGTTTTTCCATGATGGGGATTGAGATATATCCATTACTTATGTTTTTTTATATTTTCTAAATTGAAATCATATGGGAAGGGGGTAAATAGTATCATGCTCAAATGAATGTTCAAACATCCATTTATATGAATATTAAAGAGGCAAATAAGGAGGATTTGGAGCTAAAAAATAAGATAAGTAATGTTCTAGAGTTGAACAATGATAGTTATGGAATGACCTTGTTCAAGAACTATGTATGTATCTCATAAATAACATAATTGAAGATGAAGATGTTAGATGAAGCACATAACACTAGTGCAGAAAATGTTATTTACGTCACCATTTTTTACGTCGGTTATATATAAGCGATGTGATAATCTGTGAAATGTGGTTTTTTACGTCGGTTATTTCATAACCGACATAACAAATGCGGTGAGTAGATTTTTAACGTCGGTTATTTTAATAACCGACGTTACAAATCACACGTGTTTGGTTTTTACGTTGGTTATAAATTAACCGACGTTAAAACTCAAAGCGTAGGGTTTTTTACGTCGGTTATTTTATAACCGATGTAAAAACGAGATATCTAGGAGTTCATTACGTCGGTTATAAAATAACCGACGTAAAAAATGAGATATCTAGGAGTTTTTTACGTCGGTTATAAATAACCGACGTAAAAAACCAAAGCACTGGGGGGTTTTTATGTCAGTTATTTGATAACCAATGTAAAAAACAAGATATCTACGTGTTTTTTATGTCAGTTATAAAATAACCGACGTAAAAAACTCCCAGCACTTTGGTTTTTTACGCTGGTTATAAAATAACTGACGTAAAAAAACCCCAGCACTTTGGTTTTTTACGTCGGTTTTAAAATAACCAACGTAAAAAACCCCCAGCGCTTTGGTTTTTTACGTTGGTTTTAAAATAACCGACGTTATAAATTTAAAAAATATTTTATAACGTCGGTTATATAATAACCGAAGTTATAAAACATTTAAAAAATTAAAGCCCTATGGACTGTCATTTACGATTTTTCGATTGACAGTCCGCCTGCTCGTCTCTCTCGCGCGGTAAACCCTAATCGGCTCGTCGATCAACCTGCGTTAAACTCATTTTGGCTTCATTGTTTATCTTGTTTACTCCTCTCGGATCTATCATCTCAACTCTCAACACTCAAGTAATCCTTCCACGAATTTATTTCGTTCGATTTTTTTCACGGATAGTCTATAATTATGTTTTGTGATTTTTATGTCTAAACTAGGTTAGATTCTTCCATTTCAAACCCTATTACATCTTTTTGAATATCATTGGATTTTTATTTTCTAACCATCCACTATGAATACCATGTTTTCTATTCCTTTGATTGAAGGGTGTTCAACAAGATATCATAGATAAAATGATTGATAAAATTATTGACTAAACTATATAATCATTATTTATATGGTTTCAATACCATATAATCATTGAATGGTATCTACCAAGAAATTTATTTAGTATCATTTGGAACCCATTTATATTACATGGGATTATCATGTTTATTGATTGAATTATAAATTTTTTATTTATATGATTCCATTTTAAATGGATATTAAACCCTTTTTTCCATGTATTCTTTGTGATATAATGATTATTGATTTTATATCTCACACATACGTATGGATGTTGATGGGTGGGGTCATATATCATCATCCACTTCATTGATTTTGTTTTATATCTCATAAGATAGTAAGGTGTGGATATAATGAGTTTTTTCAAAATGGCATGGGAATAATATTCTTTCACACATGTTATTGTGTGGACATAATGTGTGGACATAATGAGTTTATTTGATGTAGGTTTTTCTTTTTCATGGATTACTTCATAAAGTGGTCTCGGTTCATTTGATTTTGTGTTTCCTTTGACACCATCCCCCCTTAATTACTATGATCTCTCATTGCCAAGTTTTTCTCTAATTGTTCTCTCATACACCTTTTGGATTTGATGGTTGATTACAAACATATTTATTCAAATATTTAAGCTGGATTATATGCATTTTTTAGGATTATATTGCTGTTTTATGCCACTTTATTTACTATTCTATCCAATACTAAGACCCTTTCTAGTATGAAAAATTTCATAAAAAATACGATTGGACACTTCATCATATTTCATGAAACGTTTTTAAAAAAAATGTTATATCAAAGATGTGGAAATGGGTGGTGTCCGGGGGGTGTCCAAGGGGGTGGGTGGGTGTGAGTGGCTGTCCACGTAGGTGGAACTATCCATAGGGTTTTGGGGGTTTTCCGGTGGGGTGGGGGCTGTTCAGAGGGTTGGGGGGTGTCCAGGGGGGGTGTTCAAGGGGTAGGGGTGGGGGTGGTGTCCAGGAGGGGTGGGGGTGCTGTCTAGAGGGGTGGGGGGCTTTCTGGAGGGACGGGGGGTGTCCAGGGGTGGTCCAATGGGGTGGGTGGGTATGGGGGGCTGTCCAAGGGTGTGGGGACCTGTCCAGAGGGTTCTGGGGGTTGTCCGGGGGGTGGGGGTGATTCTCAGGTTTACTCCATTTTCTCCAATTTTCTGTCAACTATGTCAGCGTCATGGTTTTCTTTAATTCAATGAAATTTAAAACATTTATATCTAACTATATTTTGTTTTAAAAATAATATTCAAGCATATTTTTTAAATACCCATAGATTTGTTTTATATTTTAAATTATTTTACATTCAAATTATGATTTTTTCATATAAACATATATTTGTCTTATCTTAAAAATATATATTTTTTGTTGATATTTGTTATAGGTAATAATGAGTCGAAGTTATATTACGGCACATCGAATGAGCAATGAATTTGAGGAAGGTGTTGATGCCTTTTTGGAATTTGAAAAACGAAATGTTCCAAGTAGTGACATTTTTTTCTGTCCATGCCTGAAATGTTTGAATATGAAGAAGTTGAAAAGTAGAGAGATAAAAGATCATCTGATTTGTCATGGTTTTAATCCGAGTTACAGCCCTTGGATTTTTTATGGTGAAACTGGACGGAATTTCACTGATGATGATGATTCGCAAGATGGTAACTCCGATGGAATTGAAGAAATGATTCGCGATATTGTAGCAGAACAAATTGAGATAGAACCGAAAGTTGTGCGTCTATATGGTGATGCTGAAAAACCATTATATCCTGGTTGTACAGATTTTACGGTTTTGTCGGTGGTGTTAAGATTGATTAACCTGAAGGTGAAACATGGATGGAGTGACAGAAGTTTTACAGAGCTGCTACAATTGATGAAAGACATTCTTCCAGAAGATAACGATCTTCCAGATTCACATTACAAAGCCAAAAAAATATTATGCCCAATGGGATTGGGATACAAGAAAATACATGCCTGTCCGAATGAATGCATTATATATAGGAATGAAGATGAATTTCTATCAGAGTGTCCTAAATGTGGGACATCACGGTATAAGGTGAAAGAAAAATCACAGGCTGGTGTAGAGATTACAAAGCTCCCTTCAAAGGTATTTTGGTATCTTCCTATAATTAATCGTTTCAAACGTTTATTTGCTAATTCACATGATGCAAAAAGGTTAAGATGGCATGCTTAAGAGAAGGTATGTGATGGAAAAATACGTCATCTAGCTGATTGTCCATAATGGAAGAAAATTGATTCGCAGTATTCTACATTTGGAAATGAAATTAGAAATCTCAGACTAGGGTTGTGCACAGATGGAATGAATCCATACCGAACACTCAGTAGCACACATAGTTCATGGCCTTTTTATTGGTAATTTACAACCTCTCTCCTGAAGTTTGTATGAAGCGCAAATATTTCATGTTGTGTACAATGATCTCTGGTCCAAAGCAACCCGGTAATGATATTGATGTTTACTTGTCACCGTTGATTGATGATTTGAAACTGTTATGGGCTGATGGTATTAGGTTGTTTGATTCTTATAAAATGGAATATTTTCAACTGCATGCAGTGCTTCTGTTCACTATAAATGACTTCCCAACGTGTGGAAATTTGTCTGGATACAGTGTTAAAGGGCATAAAGCATGTCCAATTTGCGAACAACAGACGTCATATTGTCAATTTCATCATGGGAGGAAAACAGTGTACATGGGTCATCAAAAGTTTTTGCCTATGGAACACCCTTATAGAAGACTAAAAAATGAATTCAATGGCTCACAAGAATTTTATACTACTCCAAAACCTTTATCCCCTGATCTGTATTTTGAGAGGGTGAAAAACCTTGATGTGACATTGGGAAAGACACAGAAATCTAGTAATGATAGACATATTTGAAAGAAAAGGTCAATTTTTTTTTGAGTTACCATATTGGAGGTATCATGAAGTTAAACATAATATTGATGTCATGCAGGTGGAGAAGAATATATGTGATTCTTTGATTGGAACATTATTAGATATTAATGGAAAGACTAAAGATGGGTTGAATGCAAGATTAGACTTACTATCAATGGGAATACGTTTCGAGTTAGCTCCCACTCCTAAAGGAAGACGAACATTTCTTCCCCCGGATTGTCATACATTATCAAAGAGGGAGAAAATTAGCTTCTGTCAGTGTCTGCATGATACCAAAGTGCCTCAAGGTTATTCTTCTAATGTAAAAAATTTTGTCTCATTGAAGGACTTGAAGTTGATAGGTATGAAATCACATGATTGTCACGTCATGATGCAACAAATTCTACCAGTTGCATTGCATGGAATATTTCCCATTCGTGTCAGAAAGACTATAATGTAGTTGTGTTATTTTTTCAATTCAATTTGTAACAAGGCGATTGATGTGAATGCTTTGAACATTTTGGAAAAGGATGCAATTTTTATAATTTTCCAATTGGAAATGTATTTTCCTCCAACTTTTTTTGATATAATGGTGCATTTAATGATTCATCTGGTTCGAGAAATAAATCTTTTTGGACCTGTATATCTTCGTTGGATGTATCCTTTTGAAAGTTATATGAAAATATTAAAGGGGTATGTTAACAATCTATATCGACCTGAAGCCTCTATTATTGAAAAGTATATTTCTGAGTAGGTAGCAGAGTTTTGTAGGAGCTACTTGGCTGCGGTGCAACACATAGGTTTGCCTCTATCTCGCCATAAACGAGTTAATAATGAGGGAAAGAGGATTCGCAGCTTGAAAGTCAAATCATTTTTAGCTGAATAGATGAAGAAGTTAGAATCATACATCTTGAATAACATAGCTGATGCTCAACCATATATCACATTGCATATTAATGAGTTGAAACAATGTCATCCAAAGAAGAAAGAAATGTGGACTCTGAATGAGCACAACAAAACTTTTTTGTCATGGATTAAAAAGACTTTGCTTGGTAGATCAGATGTGTTAGAGACATTAAAATGGATAGTGGGTGGTCCATGTTTAAATGTGATAACATGGTCCAGCTATGACATTAATGGTTATACATTTCATACGAAAGCTTAGGACAACAGAAGTGCAGTTCAGAATAGTGGTGTATCAGTGTTCGTAGAAGCGATGTATTTTTAGAGTGCTAAGGACAAAAACCCAATTTCTGCATCAAGTGCATATTATGGAATGATTGAAGACAAATGGGAGGTTGATTAATTTAAAATTAAAGTTCCCGTTTTTAACTGTAAATGGTTTAACGGTAACAACAGTGTCAGACACGATGAATTTGGAATGACACTTGTTAATCTGGATATATTGGAAGACACAGCTGATTCTTTTATAATGGAAACACATGCAAAATAAATTTTCTATGTAGTAGATCAATCAGATATGCAGTGGGCTGTTATTTTACAAGGGAAAAAACAATATGTTGGTGAGGATGAACTTGATGAATATGCTGATTTATGTGAGATCTCTACTTCCATGGAAAGATTAATAGAACATAATGATGATCATGTTGAAGACATAGTTTGTGCCATAAGGAACGATAATGAAGAAGGAATTTGGGAAAACAATCTATTTGTACATTCCTAAAATTACAGGTAAGATATGTTTATTTCTTGTTTACATTTAATTTTTTCATAAATGTTAGATATTGTAAGTTTTTTATTCATTAAAACGTGTTTTAAAACAAAATAAGTATATGTTTTTGTTTGTTTTAAGTTTGTTTAGTTTACTTTATCATGTTTATAACCATTACATGAATTATATATCTATTTTTTTTGTTCACTGACAATTACTTTACCATGTTACCCATTTTTACCAGGTTTACCATTTTTACCATCTTGACCATATTGACCATCTTTACCATCTTTACCATTGTTTAACATGCTTACCATATTACCAATGTTTACTATTATGTAACTTAGTACACTTTTCTATTTTCTGATTACAGTAGTATTAAAATATTTGAATTTGTATATTTGTGAACTGACATTTGTTTTTTTGATTTGAAGGATAATGACAGATCATTCAGATGATCAACCACATGATTCTGGAGCGGAGTATATTGCTAGTCATACCTCTAGGGATGAACATTCACATGCTCCTATTACGACAAAGAGTTCAAAGGTTGGTAAACGTGGGTGTACACGTTTACCAAATTTATCACTTGCCCGTAGGCAGGATCAGAGGATAGTCATTGAGTTTGATGATGATGATATACCTAGAGGTCCGAACGCAAAAGATTTTAAGAGTTTTGTAGCAACTCAGGCTAAGAGAAAAGTAAGCATTCTGTATGATGATTAGAGAAGTGTGGATAAAGCGATTATCTCTTAGTTGTGGGAGATTATTTTGGTTAGATCTTTTGTGATTGTTTGACTATTCTTTTAATGTTTCTAGTATATATAATATGTTTAACCTCTTCTTTATCAGATGACATTTGATATTCCTGACACTGGAGGAGTCAGGAAGAAATGATTATCGTTGGCTGCCAGGAGATTGAGGGATTTCAAATCAACCCTCTCATCTGATTTCATTTTTGGTCATAGGAGTCATGAAAATCCATGTCGTATATATCCTTTTATAGATGAAGACACACGGAGACAGTTTTTTGAAAGTAGAAGAAAAGAGTCATTTCTGGTAAGGGAAATGTAAAATTTTATGAACTTTCTTATATAAATGATTTTATTAATGTTTTGTTAATGATTTATTATTCTTAAATTACAACAAAGAAGGAAGGCTCATCCGGAGATCTAATCTAAAAATGTATACCCTCATTGTTTATCTCAGGGAGGGTATGCATTATTGGAAGAACAAATGATAGCGGAAAAATTTCAACAACTAAGAGCTGATTCTTCAAGCTCTGGGGAGGTGGCCCCTCCATACCCTCCATCTAGACATGAAAAATGAAAGATAGCTCAGAAGGGAAAAAAGGGCAATATATTTCGGAAGAATTGAGAATCGTAGCTGAGAGGATTGTAATATATCTATTTTATTTATTTAAGTTAACTATTTTCTTCATATAATTTCAATCATTACAGAAATGATCAATTAATTAATACAGGACTCTCTTGAGGAGCAGAGTTCAGAGGGGACATTTACAGCTACTGGGAGGGAAGATATTTTCTTTGCAGTATTGGGAAGGCCCGAACATCCTGGTCGTGTAAGAGGATATCGGGCAGGTTTATCGGTAAGAAAAGTGTTTCCACGTTCTTCAACTTCTAACATTGAGGGGGTTTATAAAAAAATAGAATCCTTGGAGGCTGAAGTTCATAATATTAATGCAATAATGGAGGAAAATATTAGAGAGTCGGTGCAGTCTATGTTTGCAGAAATGCAAAGACAATTTCATACTGCAGCTCCCACTCCTCCACCTCCCCCTGCAGACCCCATTATTTATCCTCCACTTCCGCCAGTAGCTCCCACTCCCCCACTTCAGCCTGCGGACCCCATTTTTTATCCTACGCCTCCTCTGCAGCTGCCTACTTATTGCGAGTTGTATGTCGATGATTCTCAACATCATATAGTAGCATATGGGTTGGTATATTGTATATGAGATACAGTTCGTCATCAATAATTAGAGGTAGAGAATCAGAGGGTCACTGTACATGATATTATAGATAGATCAGCAAGGGTACCAATACCTACAGATGAGGTGGCGACAGTTGGACAGAGTATCAGCCATTTTTTAATTTGGCCATCCAGACTTCTTTGACTCATTACCATAGAGGTATGAATGTTATATCTTTTATTTTATTTTTTTATTAAAGTTGTTTTATCATTTGAAAACTAATATATTTTTCAATTTTTTTACAGGAATACTTCAAAGATAAAGAAATACTATATAGACAACAACAAAGACAAATGGATATGACATCAGATACAGATTCTAGTAGTCTTGACAGATTGTAAAGATATTTAAATTTTTTGGTGGGTCATTATGAGTTTCCAATAGAATCTCATGTTTGTGGACGTGAAATAAATTTGGGGATTATAAAAACTGATATCATGGATATTGTTACTGGAGATAAGTTGGGAATCAACGTGGTGCAAATTTTTACTATGTAAGTCTTAACACCTTTTCACTACATTATATTTGTTAAAAATGTATACTTATGTATGTTTTTTATTAGGTATCTTTATAAAATTTGTGAGAGGAATGAGCTGACAGAACTATATGGATTCATGGACCCTCAATTGATTTCCCCTGAAGCATGTGCATTGAATGAGGAACAAAGAATGGTTTATATTGCTGAAATATTTGAAAAGAATATAATCACACAATATTGTATGATGCCTTTTTGTGAGAGGTATGAAACACATTTCTCTCAAAGAGTTAATTATCTTTTAACATAAAAAACCACTAACGTCAAATTTCCTTTTATCAGTGATCATTGGATGTTAGGTGTTTTTTGCCCAAGGGACAAAGCCCTTTATTGGATATGCTCTGTCCATGGTGATGTGTGGGATAGTTTTAAGAATATATTGGAAAAGTAAGTTTCAATTTCTCAATAGTTTTATATATTAAAATGAATTTTAAATTTACCTCATTCGTATTATTTTCTAATAGTGCATGGGCCTACTTTCGAAAAAACACAAAGAAAAGAGGTGCAAAGATCAAATATGTAAATGCGAAGGTAAATATCCATTTATAAATTGTACTTTTTGATTTATTTCATAAAAATAATATATTTAATTTACACTCATTCAAACAGAATTTTCATGAACAACAAGGCCTCATCGAATGTGGATATTATATGTTAAGGTTTATGTATGAAATAATAACAGTTGGGACAGTTGTGAATTTTGACCTGGTACGATTATCTCTTAAACTTTGCCATAATATTTCAATTTTATTTATTCCTTATACACATTAACTAGTTTCTTATTCATTTGTAGCTTTTTGATGACCCTAAACCCTATACTGTTGAAGACATCAAACACTTACAAGTGGAGTGGTCAAATTATTTTACAGGTTTGATTGAATTTTAGTTGTTTGTAATGTAAAATGTAATTTTGAATATTGTCGTTGTAATTGTGTATTTGGTAGTTGTTTAGGTTGGATTTAGTTTTTTTTTGAAGTTGACAGTGTAATTTTTGAATGTTATATAAGTGAATGTTTAATTTTGCTCTGCTTCTTGTTTTGGTTTACTTATGATGGTTTTTATGGTATGGATTTGGGTCTGTGGGGGAGGGGTTCCAAGGGTGTGGGGGTGTGTTCAGTGGTGTTGGGGGGTGTCCAGCGGTCTGGGAGGGCTGTCCGGTGGGGTGGGGGGATAGTCCAGGGGGTGGAATGGCTATCCAGGGGTGTGGGAAGGTGGTCCAGGGGTGTGTGAGTGCTGTCCAGGGGTGGGGGTATACATGAGGGTGGGGGGGTTGGCCAGGGGTGTGGTGGGGGCTGTCAAGGGGGGTGAGGGGGTGTTGTTCAGGCGGGTGGGGGGTTGTCGAGGGGTGTTTGGGGCTGTCCGGGGGTCGGGGGGCAGTCCAGGAGTGTGGTGGGGGCTCCAATGGGGTGGGGGAGGGTTGTCCAAGGGGTATACTTGAGGGTGGGAGCTCAAATGGGGTGGGGGAGGGCTGTCCAGGGGTATACATGAGGGTGAGGGCTGCAACGGGGTGGGGGAGGGCTATCCATGGGGTATACATGAGGGTGGGGGCTATCTAGGGGGTAAGTTTTATATGTTATCAATGTACATGCTTAATTTTGATCTAATTCTGTTTTTGTGGTACGATTTCTTGATTTGTTTTTTGGTTGATTCTGGTGGAGAGCAGAAGACTTCATTTAATTTAAAATAAAATTGGGTTTATCACGTCGGTTATTTCATAACTGACGTGGTAAAAGGCATGGGAAATGGTTTATCACGTCGGTTATTTAATAATCGACGTGATAAAAGGCCTGGAAAATGGTTTATCACGCCGGTTATTTAATAACCGACATTTTAAAATTCCTGGTAAATGGTTTAGCACGTCGGTTATTTAATAACCGATGTGATAAAACCCCTCCCCCCGAGTTATCACCTCGGTTATTAAATAACCGACATGATAAACCCCCGTCCTCCGGGTTTATCATGGCGGTTATATAATAACTGACATGATAAACCCCCTCACCCTGGTTTATCACAGTGGTTATAGAATAACCTATGTGATAAACCCCCCTCCCCCGGTTTATCACGTCGGTTATTAAAAAACCGACGTGATAAACTCTCTGCCCCCTGGTTTGTCACGTCGGTTGTTTAATAACCGACGTGATAACGCGGCCCCCCCCGGTTTATCACGGTGGTTCTATAATAACCGACATGATAAACCCCCCTCCCCCGGTTTATCACGTCGGTTCTTTCATAACCGACGTGATAGTCCATTTCCCCGTCCTTTTATCACGTCTGTTTTTGAAGAACCGACGTGATAGACCATTTTCCAGGCCTTTTATCACGTCGGTTTTTGAATAACCGACATGATAGACCATTTTCCAGGCCTTTTATCACGTCAGTTGTTAAATAACCAACGTGATAAACCCTTCCCATTTTATTTGTCACGTCGGTTCTAAAATAACCGACGTCATAAACATCGAGATTTTATGATTTTTATGTTGGTTTTTAAATAACCGATGTCAAAAATGTTATTTATAACGTCGCCCGTATTAACGTCGGCTAGAAACCGACGTAAAAAATAAAAAATAACCGACGTAAAAAATGTTTTCTGCACTAGTGTAACTAATCGTTGTTTATCCACCATGTAAATATAAATATGTAAAGTTAACTCAATGATATTTTATGGTGGGATAAAATGAAAATACATATTTAAGAGTATGTATCTTGGTGTAAGGTATGTTAATAAGATAAGATTGAATATTATAAATATAATGGGATGATGAAACCATTATCCAAACTTAAATGTAAATGGGAAAAAACAACCGTTGATTTCATCATAAGATTCCCCGAGACATCCAAAATCTATAACAAAATTTGGGTTCTAGTTGATCTACACACAAAGTCAACACATTTAATTGCTATCAAGAAGGATTTATCACTTGACCAACTTTCAAGGATATACATTAAGAAGGTGGTAAGGTTGCATGGAGAACCACTCACAATATTATCTAATCTAGATCCAAGGTTTAACTCAATGTTCTTGAGAAATATTCAGTTATAATTGTATTCAAAACTGAGATTTAGCATTGTATATCATCCTTAGATAGATGTTTAGTATGATATGACCATTCAAACCTTAGAAGATATCTGGATATCCTTCTCTTTGGATTTCAAAGGAGACTGGAATCAATGAATTACTATAGTTAAATTTTCATTAAATAATATCTTTCACTCAATGATTCATATGGACCCTTATGAATCCCTCTATGTAAATTAGTGTATAACACCAACATTCTAGGATGATATGAATAAATAAAGATATTAGGACATGATTTATAAAAGGAAATGGAAGATAAAATTAAATCCATCCAACAACATATCAGGGAAGCTCAGAGTTGGTAGAAAAAATATGATAATGATCATTACTATGATCTCAAATTCAAAGTGGGTGATAATGTATTATTATGAATATTTCCTTGGAATAAGGTTACAATATTTGGAACGAAAGGGAAGTAGAACCCAAAATATATTAGTCCTTATAAGATTATTAATTATATTGAAATAGTAGATTATCACCTAATGGAGGAATCAATTCTATCAACCTTGAGTGTAAATTCTAATGATGTTCTTCAATTAGATGTGTGGTATGTATATCTCAGAGAGGATAAATTTTAATCACATATTTTTTTATGCATTCATTCTCTCTTGGTGAGCTTCCTCAAGTGTTATCCGACCCTCATTATAGTTTCATCCCCCTACTGATGAATATCCATATTCCGGCCTCTGTTTATTCTTTATCTCTTTTCCTTTTCTTATGCTTCTACCCTGTACTATTTTTGTTTTCTCCTCAAGCTATGAATTTCAGATGAGACTCTTTTAATCCACATCCTTGGTTATTGGAATGATTTTTTGATGATGAATTTACCTTCTCCTGGCCTCCTTCGAAAAAACCCCACTTTTTGGTCCTACATGGAAATTTTCCCAGTGGTTTGGGATTTGATACTTGTTCGTTGGTGTGGAGTGCTACTATGGCCCTTTCCTAATTATTTCTCTATTATTCCAATCTCTTGAGGCTCCGGTTTGTTGGTATTTTGTTTTTATTCATCGATTCCAATGAATTCGAATGGTGTTTTTTTTTTCAAAGGATTTAGTGTTTCATTTTTGGCTGGTTCTATTCATGTTGGATGGTTTTGATTCTGGTTTGGTCTTTTTGTAATGTAAATCTCGCTTTAATGATGTTCGTCTGCTTAGATCTAGCATGGATTTAAGGTCTAATGCTTCTTTTTTGAGTCGATCATGTGTTATACTTCATAATGATACTTTAAGAGGTTTTCTTTGAAATCTAGAGGAATTCTAGGGGATCTATGGAATTGGGTCTATCTCCTTAAAATATCCATGTGATGTGTCCTTAGATAATGTTCATATACCTGAATCCAAGGTGGTGGTTCTATATCTCTTGATGATGGATTGAGGTGATTCTTCCTCAATGATGATGGTGGTTCCATTTTCCAGGTTCGGTATTCTCACATTGATCATCCAGTGCATCAAATGGTATTAGATGTTTTAAATGGTTTTAGGTGGTCATTCTGATGGTATTGGGGATACGATGATGGTGGTGGTTTGTGTTTATAGTCATCGAAGACTAGGTTCGTCGACGGTGATAAGTGTCAGGGGTTCTATCTCAAGGTGTCGTTTGGTGATGAACATAAATCTCGAGGTATAACTCATGGATAATGGATGAAATAGTGATCGTGGCCTAAGGATTTCATGGAGCTTAGTATGAGGCATGAATTTTGTTTTATTTTTTATTTCATCATGTTGATGGTTTTAGGTAATGTTGACGTGGTAGATGATTTGTGTACATTGTTTTAATTTCCAAAACAATTTTTGTTAGTGGGTAGTGATGGAGTTGAATTTTGTTATCTTGGTTTTAATTTTTTAGGCTTTACACTTAACCTTAAAATGTGTTTTCATTAAATACAAAAATATGGATTTGGAGGTGCTAGCTTATCACCGGATAGTTTCACAGAACCCATCCCAAGTTCATGATATGTTCCATATATCTTTTTTTGATGAAGTACATAACTGATTCATCACATGTACTAAAACCATAGGTTATATTTCTAGATCATGATCATTATTATAAAGAATAATGAATGTAGATTCTTGATAAATGATATAAAGTGTTATAGAAAAAGACAACTCACCTGGTCATAGTTTTAAGGTTAGATCATAAATTTATGGAAGCTGTGTAGGAACATAATGATGTAATGAAATAGAAATATCCTCATTTATTTTCATTAGAGTAATGTAATTTCATGGTTGATATTGTTAAATGTTTGTAGAATATAACAACTTGATATTGAAACTATTTTCTGTTTAATAAATTCGATGTGTTTCATATCTTGTAATGCATGCAACACTGGCCATAAGTGAATGATTAATTTTTAAAAATATAAAATAAAATGCATAATTATATAGTTAAATAAAATTTATAAAATTCCTTTAATAAAATAAATTATGTAAATTCATGAAATAGTTTATAAATAATTAGGAATGTTAGTCTAGTAATTCTTAGGAAAATTAAATGTTTTTCTTACAAACATTTTTTTTATTAAATATGTTTTATTTAAAAGTTAATTTTTTTTATTTTTTTATTAAGCATATGGTGATTTATTTTTTACACATTTATAAAAATGTTTAATAATTCATACATTCCTTATAAAATTGTTAGAAATGGATATAAAATAATTTTAAGGTAAAAGGAGATATTTTTTTCCAGAAAACTATTATTATATGAAAATATACTTTTCTTTTAATAAATTAAATTAATCGCTATTGATGAATGAATTTAATTTATTTTTTAAATAATATATTTAAGAAAATAAATTAACCTAAATCTAATGGTTTTTACTAGTAAAATAACGAGAATAGAGTCATTTTTATTCTTAAAAAAAATTTCTCTAGAAATGGGTTTACATGTGTTATTTGTGTCAATATTAGTATAAATTTATACCACCTTTAGAAATTGAATCTTATAAAATGTATTAAATAGTTTTTTATAATCATACCTAATTTTTTTTATAAGTTCAAAAAAAATTGGTCATAGAAATTTGTTACCATGGCAAAAAGTTTCTCACCATGGTAAAGGTAAAAATGTGTAAAAATGGTTAAAATAAAGGGATAAGGCTTCAATATATCACTAAACATTATATTTAATTTCATTTTTGGGTTTATTTCTTCCAATATAAATTTATCATCTAAAAGTGGATGTTTTGGATCCACTTTCCCATGGAATTGACCTTATTATATTTTAAGGTTCTTAATATTTACAAGGGTGCCAGTCTCCTCACTTATAATGGAGAACCTCATATTATAATTTCTTCACAACACCTAATAACCTTATCTTAACAAATATTTTAGCAAATACTATCCCAAATCTTCTCCCCACATCCTATAGGTTCTATATTTCCCAAAATACCCCTTAATAATATCTTAATGTGTTTTAAAAGTAGATTTTCTAAGGAAGATATATATGTTCTTAATGAACTTTTTGAAATTTATTTCTTCTTAAAACTCCTAAAAATATTAAATATCCATATTAAAATAATTAAATAATTATATTTACTATACATAAATTTTTATGTTAATTTTACATTAATTTTCAATCACCTTTTCATATAATGGAAAATTAAAGTGTTGCTTATGTGTACTTATGGACAATCATCTCCATGATGCATTGTGTTTAATGTTTAATAAAAAAAATCCCATGTATAGTTATATATATGGATTTAATGAATAAGTATGATATTTATAAAATTATTATTTTTTAAAAGATAAATTATTTTTTAATTTCCTTTATTTCCATCCATTGAAAAAACATCAGTCATGCGTACATACAGACTATCGTCTCCACAAAGTGATGTGATAAATTTTTCTTCACTACCGTACATGGATGAATTTGAAGGTGAATATAAGGAATAAATATTATATTTATCAAATTATTATGATTTTGGAGATAATTAAACCATTATAAATTATAAGGTTTGGAATCAACAAACCAAAATATACATAGATAATTTTTTTTGAAACTGAAATATTGATTTTAATAAAGAGTAGTTAATGAATGGATGATTAGAAATTATAATGGAATATGATATAGTAATATAAATTTTAATATAGTTGTTTTATAAATTTATAATAATGATAAATTTATTATATAAGGGGTTAGAGTGTATATAAATCAATTTAGGATTTGTGTTAAGGGTTTACAATATAATCTCAATTTTTATAAGCATTATTTATGTTTCAATTTACATTATAGGAAATTATATATTATATATCTGTTAAAACCCATAAATTAATTTCTCATATGTTTATTTATATAGTTTTAAATCATTATTACCATTTTCCTATCTTTTGTACACAAAATATTTGAAATAATGTTAATAATAAAATCAGACATTATTTGTTTTTTTAGGTGATGACCATTCTTTCCAGCCCATTTTCTTTAAAATGACTCATGAATACTATTTTCTACATTACAAAGGTTTTGAAAATTCATTTTAAATTATATTTAACAACCTTTTCAATGGTTTAAAAGGGGATCTTTTAAAATGTTTTCTATATGACTCACTTTTAACATTTTATGAATGTGTGAAAATGATTTTTTTCTTAAACATATATGAAATTAATGTATTTTATCATTGTAATATAATTTATTCATCATATAAATTTAATTACAGGTTTATATATTATTTAAAGGAAAATTTTACTCATAATTTATTTTTATTTTAATGTTATAAAAAGAAAAGGATGTTTTTTCTAGTTTTTCAAAGAATATTTATAACTCTTTTATAAAATCATTTTTCAGCTATTTAAACATCCTTCATGATTTATATGATTCAATGGGGATATAATCTAATGATACCATCCATTTTATTTACCTGGATGTATTATTATGATGATGATTTAATTATTCTTCATGAACCTCATTTCTTTATCATCAGTTAGTTAAACTATAAAGGAATTATGAATACTCTTATATTCTTATTTAATTTATATGAATGGTTTTTTATGTGACAGGATGTTCTATTATATCCCTCTAATTAAATGATTAATTTTTTTATGTATAATGAGGTAAAAAGGGTACATGAGAGGTTTTACTAAGTATAATGGTATATAGGAATTTTTCCAAGCTCTAGAGGGTACAAAATTGATTAGACCAAGCCCAAGAGGGTACATTCGCAGTTGGACCAATCTATAGAAGGAATATGGGTTTTTATCCCAAGTATAAATTTTATGCTTTTTAGGGTAATTAAACTTGATATATGATTTCTATATTTATGGGAAAGGCTATTAAACCCAATTAACTATGGGACTCTATCTACTATTATAGTCTTGGAATAAATCCTTTACTATGGAAAATTATTTTTTGTGATTATGTTTATGCCATAAAAATATGACTTGTGATTATGATATGATCTCTTTGATAGTGATTTATTATTGATAATTCAATAATTTTATGACTCATATTTATTATTTTGATAAATCTTTATGCCAAGATTCATATTTTGTTTTTATGAATTGTTTCATATGAACTGATAAGTTGTGATGAGGTTCACATACACTTAATATTATCATATTCTCATTTATAATGATTAATTGAAATATCCAATGTTTACCCACATTAATCATATGAGATCACCCATTACTATGTTTCATTCCCATAGGTTATGAATAAATGATTAATTTGTGAATTTCTAAGAAGGGTATTCTATGAGAAAAAACTTAATGGGAAATGTTGAAGATATTTTTTAAAATAAGTTGATTATGAATCTAGTCTCTAAACACACTAATCCCTTATATTTATATGGTGAATATAAAAATAATATGTATTGAATATATATCTAAATGTATGTAATATTTATGTAAATTATACTTGAGTAACATCACTATAATAATAATAATGATCAAAACTATACAAGAAGAAATATTTTTATTATATTAAATAATCAAACCTCATGTTCCATTATATGAGTGATTTCATTAATCCTTACAAAATCCATTTTAGATTTCACACTAAATCCTTATTTATTAATTTATATAATCTTTATAGTTCCTTAATGTCAATATACTCCTACAAATATTCATGAAGAAAGTCCATCTTTGCATATAATTTTTCAAGATATATAAATTTTAAAATAATAAAAAACTAAGTATTATCTGAATAAAAATATTCTTCACTACCAAAGAGAATATTTTATTTAAATTGATTTCTTCCTTTTTTTGAAGTCATTTAAAAACTAACATTTTCAGTCATTAGTTGTTTCCATCCTTTTCCATTTATCCAGTAATACTAGTTATTATATTGAAATCACTTCCTCAATTGTAGATCCATTAGCTCCCATTTTCCATTCATATACAAGAAATGTATCTCATCCATAATTATTGAAACCTACTATTTTGAGTCACTTGGATAATTTTTATCTTTTTTGTACTTCATGTAACTCATTATACATTAGATCAAGTAGTGAAAATTTGATTTAATCATTTTTACTAATAATCTAAAATTTTCATACCTCTTTAATTAAACATGAGGATAAATAAATAATTCAATTAAAATCATATGGGGTTCATTTTTATTTTAAAATTTTGGTTCATTTGATCTTCCTTATACCTATGAATTTTTAGAAACATCAAGTCTATTTGGGTTTTTTGGTACCACTTATTTTCTTATTCCATAATATTTACACTATATCTCAATTACACTTAATCATGTTATATGATTCTTTGTTCCTAAACAAACATTCTAAAATATTTGAATGATTATATAGGATATATTGATCAAATATTAAATTATTATTTCTAATTAGAAACCATTAATCATTATATATATGTCAAAATAAAAAGTATTAAATTCCATACCCAATGGGGAATCATTCTTTGTATGTAAATTCTAGACTATCCCTTTCATTTGAATCAACATGGAAACAAGTGATACTTTTAAAAAAAATCTTCTGTGAGATGACAAATGATTTATCAGCCTATAGTTCCCTATAAAATTTTTCCCCAAAATGGTATAAATAAACACAATTTTATTATAGAAGTCACTAAATTCAATAGTTTTCTCAATTGTTTCCATCAAGAACTTTCATTCGGTTATATTCTCTTAGATCCCATTTTTGTTGAATTATTTATCCATTCCAACACAACATTCTTCTACAGTGTTCTAGACACTATTTTTCAAACCCAATTCCCATATTTGAGAAAGAAGTATTGAACTATTTACTAATATATTCACCACCATTATTTTACTTCTAGAAAATTAGTTTTAAATCAATATAATTTTAAATTAGGGATATTTATATGATTAATGTTTTGAATAATTTTGAATTATATATTTTAAAATAAATTCAATCCTTTTTATTGACATTATTGATGAATGTCACATGGAAAAGTGATTATCCTTGAGAATGTATCGTAGTTTATACCAATACATAGACATGTAAAAGATTTATATTTTGAGATTGAAGTTCCAATACATATGTAGTAAAAGGTAATTTTTTCTACATTCCCATGGTACCATTTAAAAAATACTAACTCTATAAGCTTGAGATTCAATATTTCTTTATCAGTTGTGATACTTATTCCTTTATCACACATGTAAATAAGATTATAATAACATAAACATGTATATCTAATAGAATAGATACCATAGTATTATTTGATATAACATTCATATATAATGTTTCCTATTTGACTTATTTGGACACTACTATATGACCTTTTTTATTTTCCACAATCCATTTGAAAAACTCTAACAAAATCATGTATCATGTACCTAACCTACTAAACATCAATACAAACTTTACTTATAATATCAAGATATTCATTATTTTATAATGAAACTTAACAAAAACTATAATTTATTGATAATTTCTTACAAAAATATTAAATATTTCTACATAAATATTCAATAAATATCACAAAAATAACCCCATAACCATAAAGGATTTGTGTCTTTAGAGACTAGATACATAATTAGTTTATTTATGAACAATCATCAATGTCTCCCACAAAAAATACTCATTTATAATACCATTATATAATTATCATACTTATAATCTTCCTTTATTACATGGAGATGTGAAACATAAAAAAGGGCGATCTTAAAAGCTCAATATGGGAGAAATCAGTTATAAGTTATCATAACATGACCATATGGGTATGATAACATAATCAAGTGCAAGTTCTTAGTATAAAATATAAATTCACATAAAAGAAAAGTGCAGTAATGGAAAATCATTGTGTATTTATAACCATGATTCTGTAAGTGTTTCAAATAATAAATCATAATTCTTATGTCATAACATAGGCATGTGGCATTATAATCATACGAAATCATAATCTTGTGAATATAGATATTCACAATCAAGTCCACACATAATAATGATATCATAGCTAGAAGAAATAAAACTCATGCATCATGATGTAAAAATTTATAATCAAATTCATATCCAACATAATATTAAGAGAACAACTACACTCAATCATACTCACATATCAATATGTGAGCATTGCTATTCGAAATCATGTACATGCTTTTCATCGCCATCTCATGATATATCTATATCACATTTATCAATGTGTTAGAGGGATATGTAATTATTAATCCACCTAAATTATAATTAAAATTATACATAGGTTTTCCATAATATTATATAAATATTATTTAAATCATTATAGATTAACTTATGGAAATTAAACTGGTTTAAATAATATTTCATCATAACTAAATTAACCTGTTGGAAATAAAAGAGTTTCGTAGATTTATCCTTATAAAATCATCATCATAAGACATTCAGAGAGAGAAAGTGGATGGAATCATGAGATTATATACCTAGCAAAGTTAAAAAATCCTTAATATTTTTTGATAGTAATGAGGTGATATTTCACTGTATATCTAATAAGATAAATGATATATTAAACACTATGTTTCACACAATATAGTAAAATTAGATGAGATTAGGAGTATTAGATGAATATTGTTAAGAAATTATAATAAAAATAAAAAATAAATTAAACATAATTATATTTATCAACAAAAAGAGTCTTGTATTTATAGGATAAAAATAAACGAGGTTTAATATTAAAATAGATTATTTTTTCTCAAATAACATTTTTAAATTTTTTCTTCAAAAAATTAAATCAAATAAGAATTAAATATATATATATATATAATATTTCAATAAATGAACAAATATATTTTCATAATTAAAATTAATAATTATTTTTAAATACAATTAAGAATATTAAATGCTTTAAACAACAATTTTTAAATAAAAAGCATATTTCTTCATATTTTTTATTTTCTTTATTTTCTAATTTTTAGAATCTTAATTTTTAAAAAATAATATAATTTTAAGATTTATTATTGTATTATTAACTTGGGATATTTTTCTTGTGATTTTTCGGATACATTTTATTTTTAGTTGAATATTGCAGTATACTGTTTTTTACTAATACTACATATTTTTTCATCATTAGTACATATATGTAACTTAGAAATTGATGAATTTTTTTTTATACATTATATTATTTTTATAATTGTCATTAGATAGTTTAAACATATTTATTACAACATAAAAACATATATTTGTTATTTTTTTAAAACACATGCAACATTTTTCTAAAAATTATTTAATACATTATACTTATATTATATTAAAAATATTTTTTTAAATAATTTGGAAATTGAATAATAAAAAATGGATTTCAAATTTAGAATTATTGGGTATCAATTATCTAATAAGGTCCACATTATTGTTTCGTAATAAAATGATGTTAACTTAGGTAAAAATTAGTTACTACAGTGAAACGATTAATTTTAAAAGAATACTACCTTTCTAAATAGAGTGTATATTTTAATTTAAATGAATAAATTTTCAATCGAGAATCTATTAAGATGTTTAAATATATATAAAAATTAATTACCACTCATTTAATCGATAATAAATTTTAAATAAGATTATACTAGGTTGATTACATCAGTCACCGTGGAACACAATAAGAGGAAGAAAATTGATGTAAATCGAAATCCTGGGGACTGAACCCCAAATCAATGCCCTCAACCCTAAACCCTTACCACCCCACCACCAATAGTAGGGATTAAATAATATTTAGAACACTTAATTAGTAAATTGAATTTTTTTGACAAAAAACTATTTTAAAAAACATGTAAGGTTTTAATTTAAAAGTTAATTTTCTCATATTTAGAAATTAAATTTGATTAAAATGAGCCAAAATTTAGATTATTAAATTTTAAATTTTTTAATATTGGTCATCTAATATTTTTAGTAATAAAATTATTATCGTGGTTAAATTTTAATCAAGATTAATAAGGGTAAAAGTTGGTAAGAAAAGTATCATGAATTAATAATAATTAATAGGTCAAATAAACCTTATAGAATTAACTTTTAGCTATTAAAGTATTACCCACATTTCTCACATATTATTTCTCCACCTAATTCAACTAACTCACCTAACCCACCTAACAACCATTTGATACCATTCTTACCCCTCACCTAATATTAGTTTCCATGAGAAAACCCCTTTTCCCCTTTAAAAAGAGTTCACTCCCACCCATTATCTCATCCCACTCTACAAAAAAATGAATTTATCATGATTTTAAATTCCATATCCCTTTATAAATTCCTCCAAAGTAGTTAATGAGGTCATATTTAGTCCTCCCAATATTTGAGGTTCTACTTATAAAGGTATAGTTTCCTCGCCTCCTTCTTTTGATTGAAGTAATTCTTTTGTGATAATCCCTTTTCATTTCCATATGATTATATTTAAATGTATTAATAATCAATCATTTGAAGCAAAAAAGTATTTCTTTCTTATGTTATATTACCCTTCTCTCTAATTAAACCCATTTCATAATTATGTTTTTATATTCTTCATCCATACAAAATCACTCTTTTATTATCTCCATCCTCTTTTCAATCCAAGAACATCTTTTGTTATAATCCTTTTTTATCTCTGTGTGATTATTCTTTCACATGTTCATGATCAATCTTTTATTATCCAAATTATTTATAATTAATAACTTACTACATTTTTTAATCATTAAACCCATTCCATAACCCTTTTGTATAGCCATCATTATACTAAAATCATTTGTTGATTTTCTATCTTCATGTTTTGAATACCCAACTCTAATATCATTAAAGGGTATCTATAAATATTAATTTTTTGGAAATAATTTATATATGAAATGTTTTCTAATATAGGTTACAAATATAGTTATTTATATTACGTAGGATATTATAGTGCATTTGAATAAGTGAGAATTTAGTGTAAGTTTTTTACATAATCAATTTCTAATTTATTATGTTATAGAATTTCTTACATGAATATAATTTTAAAAGAATTAATTGATCATAATTATTATATATATTATATGGTTTTTCTTTTTATTATATGGGAAAATTACTAATAATCATCAATAACTAATTCTTTGATAAAATGTTTTCCGAAGTAAATGTTTAACATTAATAGGAATAAGTAACATTCATACCAATGAATCCTTCCTATCATGTTCATATTTTCATTCCCACCAATGTTCCCCTGTATTTCTAGGAATGAAAATAAGGATTATTTTTTATAATTTTTATAATTATCTTTACCTATTTTCAAAATATAATTTTAATAATCTTTTTATGATGTGGGGTTTCAGACAATAGTATTTCAAAACATTAATGAAATTGTTTTTCCATCCTTTTATAATAAAATGTGTTATTTTACACACTATATTATTGGATAACCTTTATTTTTAAGTACTTTGTTTTGGAACCCTTTATAATAAGGTTTTACAAATACTTCTCTTCCCATTATAAAATTTTTTATTCCAAAATTAATTTTAACTTTATCTTTTATAATGATATTTGAAAGGATTTATGAAAACTTTTGTATTCTAGTTTACTTTTTTCCAAAAATATTTTTCACTCATTAAGATATGTTTAAAACATTATATAAATTATAATATGATATGACTCCTTTTTAAAAAAATTATTCTTGATATCCTAGGATCCATTATGTTTAGGTCATGTTTTTTAAAAGTTTATGAAAACCATTATTTTTCAATGGGTGTTTTAAGATAAGTTTACGATTGATTTTAAGTGGTACACAAGTATATAGATGATGATGTATGGGGTAGTATATTTCCCTCTAGTGAGTTGATTTATTTTTATATCTCATGATATTATCAATTTAGGACATAATGTTTTTCTTCACACAAGTGTGGGAATAATTGTTTTCTCACATTTTTAGGTGTGAACATAATGATTTTTTTTAATTAACGAGGGGGGAGGGGGTGATGGGGTTACTCACAAAATTATTACTATGATTATGGATATAAAAAATTCACAATATTTTTAATCATGTTATGTCAAAATATTATGATTCATTTTATTTCCATGAAATTATAATTTTATTTCCTGATTCTGCCTTAGTTTTAAAGTGTTATGCACTTTTATTCCATGCTCATATGTTTTTTAACTATTACTATGTATTTTGATACATTTTATATCTGTCATGCTTCCTTAACAATATTTTATGTTCCTCTTTTTCTCCCAAATGTTTTCTTTATATTATCTAAGGCATTATAATCTTTTAACTTGACATTTATCATTTTCCCAAAGTTTTCCTTCATGTTTACGATCTAAAATCGTATGATATGTTTTTAATATATTGATAACTTTATCTCATCCATTTATTTGGTTTCGAATGACCATGTTGTGAATATGGTTATATCATCTGAGAAATCTAGAAAAGGGTCTATAGGTGCATGATTTTAAAGAAATTTTTTTAAGTGTTATAAAATAATATGCTTATGTAACTAATATATGAGTTACCATACCTTTAATTCCTTAGTTTGTGTGGCTATATTTGTGATATATTGCCTAAGGAATGAAGTTATTTTACTATTTAAGTTATTTTTATCATTGGATTCTATAGATGTTATTAGAGGAGAGTTTAGTTATTTTTTATAGATTAGTTTATCTATGTTAGGTGATTAAGATATATGAACTTATTTAAAACCCTAAAGATGTATAAATTCATAGGAAAATATAATGAAATATTGGTAAAGTATTGAGTATGTTGTTTAAATAGAAAATACATCCATGTTTGGATACTATAAAGAGGATACAAGCTCTAGCATAGATTTACCTAAGGGTAAAAATCTCAAATAGGGTGTGTTGGGTATTAACTCAAATGTGACATATTTCACAACAAAGAGGCCTAACTATACACCTAGATATAAAATCATATGGGATATGATTTGGTTTATATCATAATATTTATGAACCATTTTGGTGGACATATTTCCTAGTTATAATGATGAATTATGTTTAGTAATATGAGAAAATCTAACCTATTATTTAACCAATAATGATATAGGTTGAACTAAAAGAATTATAGACTAAAAATACAACGTCCAATAATAATATGTTTTGTGGTTGAATTAATTTTATCTTATTTTTACCTTATGATTTTAATTATTCATCACTCAAGGTAACCGATATTTGGTTTTAGAATTTAATTGAACTAGAAGGAACCAGGTTAAAAATGGTTGTGAGGGACAATGTGATGGTTTCCCTAATGAACAACCCAATAGAATATAAGATGGAGTAAAATACCTTGTAATGATGAAAAATTGAATATCATAAGATATGGATAAAAATGTGAACTTCCTAGAACCCTTGAACGTAGTAAGAAGGGTGAAACTTTCTATAGAGTCTTTTATAAAGAAATAACCACCCTATTTCAGTGTAAATTAAAATCTACCAATCACCAAGAAATGAATCAATACAACGGAAAATATATTTTAGATTCTCTTATTCTCAGAATATAGAAGTTTGTATCATCTTTTTAATATTTATAATGAGAGTCTAACCAGTGGTGGAATATCATTATGAATACCATATAAGAGAAGGAAGTACACTTTATAGGATGTGAAGAGTTAAAGAAGATATTTTTTCACTATTTTTTTCCTCAAACTCAATAAACAAAAATTGAGAGGTAATTTGTGTAATGAAATAAAAAAGAGGATGATTCAATTATATCATATGAAGAAACTTTTACGTGAATCACAATGTATGCCATCAGTTTTATCTTTGACACTGAGATAAAAATCAATCACTTATTTACTGTCATAAATCCTAGTATTCAAATTTTGTTATCCATAAGAGACTTCAGTAACTATAAAGTTATTTTTCATTGTGATCTAACGGTAGAAATGGAAATTGGAACCTCTGAATATTCTATTGAAAATGGAAAGCTAAAGAAAACATTGAGAGATTATGATGTATCATATAATTTAAGAATCATAAATTTCATTCTCTAGTTTAGGGGGATTGTATTTTCAGCTGAATATTAAGTTTAGATACCACGATATTTAAATAATGTTTTTTAAAAAACTTTTAATAACTAAACTATATGAGAATCATAATTAAGAAAAGGGTTATTTATATTTTACTTAAGTAGGAAGTGATATTTATCATAAAAACATATTATGTAACATTGATGGATTTAGTATGGTATAAAAGATGGAAGGAGGAAGATATTGAACTACTCTTATGTATCTTATATATGATATACATGTAATTATTATTGAAAATACAAGATACCATGACATATAACCCTTTTATAACCTAAAACACTCTTATAAATATTTATATAATATATAGAATAACTCTTCTATACCTTGAAATCACAAAGTTCCTTGGATAATTTTTAATTAAATCTTAGAATTCCCAATTCTTTAATTTCTATTGAATATAGATGCATTATTGTGGGATTTTATAATTTTTTACCATGTCACAATATTTTTAATCCCATAGTAATTTTACAATAGCCATAGAAGAGGAGAACCCCTGTGAAACTTATATGTACTTTAATTTAACACATTTAATTTTTTAATAATACACCCAATCTATTTTAAGTATAGTTAATAAAAATATTTGAAGTTGAATCATCCAGGTTGTTTTATAAAAATTAAGTCCTTTTGGATGACTTGAAATTATATGTTAAGAATGAAAAATTCCTAAATTAACACCATTTATTCCATCAATTTTATCCAAATTGTGTGGGATGTATTTGGAAAAAAAATCATAGAATTTAGAGAAATAATTTAAGCAATACCATATAACATAGACCATTTATCCTCATGTATGACTAAAATATGATTATTGAAAGATTCCCTGGTATAAAGGGGATATTTATTATGGAATAAGGAATTGATGTTTGGATTATAGTATTAATTGTTTTTATTTTATTCTTTGTATAATAAAAACTCTTAGGACATAGTTTATATAAGGTGGAGAATTTAAAGACCCTAGATTTATATATATAAATATATTCTCCATAAATAAATGATATTTCAAATAACATGTTTCAAAAATTACCCAAAACTTAAATAAGCCATGGAATATGAGATTAATGTTAATAATATAAATATATGAACAATACAAAACACTATTAAATAAAAAATATTAATAAACCAAAAAATATTATAATTATATGATAAATAATAAATGAGATTTAATATTAAAGTAAATTTTTCCTTCTCAAAAAAATAGTTTGGGTATATTTTTATTCAAATAATTAAATAAAACACTATTTAAAAATAATATTTAATTTTTCAATATATGAAATAGTATATTAAAATCATTGAAATTAAAAATTTATATGAAATAACAATAAGAACAATTAATGTTTAAAAACAACATTTTTAAGCAAAATAATTTTTTTCAATATATTTTCATTTTCTTTTAAAAACAAAATTTATAAATTTATGAATATTAATTATATGAAACTAATATTATTATTGGATTTATCATCAAAATATTACCTTAATATACTTCTTTTAAATTTTCTAAACCATTTGATTTTTAGGTGAATGGTATATTATACCATTTTTTACTAATACTATGATGTTCAAAATATTGTGTATTTTTTAAATTAAGACTCAAATATGATGTTTAAGATGGTGGTGAATAAATGTTTTTATAGAAAAATATTGTTTTAATCCTTATGTTTTGTTAACCTTATTTAACATTCATGAAAGAAAAATTTGGTAATAAATTTCATCTTATATATTTAATAATAATAATCACCATGGTTATTTTTTAATCAAGATTAATAAGGTTAAATGTGGGTAAATGAAGTAATATAATTTTTTAATAATAAAAAGGTAACTTACGCCTTCACAAAATTCATTTTTGGTATTAAAGTCATACCCACATGTATCACATACCATTTCTCCACCTAACAAACCTAACCCACTATACACCCATGTGATACTATTCTTACTCCCCACCTAACATTAGTTTCCATGAAAAAACCATATTTTTCACTTATAAATAGAGATCACTCCCACCAAATCTATCACCCCTATACATCATTAGGGCATTGATCATGAATTTCTCTTCTCTATACCTCCCTAAATACCTTATTAGAAGTTTATAAGGTACATTAGTGTCCTCTCATTCTTTAAAAATATAATTTGAAATCTAATGGTTCCTCTCACCCTCCATTTGATTCAAGTATTTATATGATTATAATCACTTTTCATTTCCATATGATTATGATTCCATGTTTTCAAAATAAATAATTTTATATTTAAATTATCCTCTAATTATGAGAGATTACCATTCTCTCTGATTAATACCATTTCACAATCCCCTTTTTATAGCCGTCATGCAGTAAAAATCAATCATTCATTCTCTCCCTCCACTTTTAAATTCAAGCACTTTATTTCTTATCAGTATTTTTATTTTTTTATGATTATTCTATCACATGATCATTATATATAATTTACTATCTAAATTATTTATTATCATTGGTATAATATATTTCTCACTAATTAAACTTATTCCATAACCATTTTGTATACCCAATATAGTGTTAAAGTCATTCATTGATTGTATATCTTCATATTGTAAATAACCAAATCTAAAATCATTCTAGGGTATCCATATAAAAGAAATTTATAAAAGGATGTGAATATTAATATTTTATCAAATAGGTGACTAATATAGTTATGTTAGTTTTACATGAGGTTCGAGCATGATCAAATAAGATTGAATTCAAGGTAAGGGTTTCATCGACTAAATTTATGATTCATTGAGTCATAAGATTTCTTACATGAATATAATTTTACAATATTGAATTGATAATAATATTCCTATATTTTTTTCCTTTTATTTTATGAATAAATTACATCTCACCAGTAATGAATAATTCTTTGATAAAATATAATTCAAATTTAAAGTGTAACATTGGTAGGAATATCTCCCATTTTACTAATGAATACATCATTACATTTCTATGTTTTCATTCCCACAAATGTTCACCTCTATTTTTAGGAAATATAATATGGATTATTTTTTAGGATTCTCATAATTCTCATTACCCCTATTCAAAATCAAAGGTTAATACTCTTTTTATGATGTGAGTTTTAACACAATGGTATTTCAAAATATTAATGAAAAGTGTTTTACATACTTTTAGAATTAAATGATTAATATCACACTCCACATTTTTTATAAAATTTCTGTATTTTCAAGTATTTTTTATTTGGAACTCGTTATAATATGTTTTTCAAAATCATTCTCTTTATCTCCCCAAAAATGTTTTTGAATGTAATTTTTACTTTATCTTTTATAACAATGTTTGAAAGGTATTGTGAAAATATTTGTATTTCAGATTCTATTTTTCCTCTAAGGTCTATCTCTCATGGAATAATATTTCCATAATACTATATGTTTTATTATGAGATGATTCCTTTTGAAAAATTATATTTATGATAACATATGATCATTTAAATTTATGTTATGTAAAGTTTTTGTAATATTTAAGATACACATTCTATTTCCTTGGGGTTTTTAAGATATGATTATGATTGATTTTAAGTGTTACAAAACAATATAAATGATGACATGTGGGGTCCTATATCACTCCCTAATTTATTAGTTTAAGTCTATATCTCATGAGAGTGTCAAGTGTGGACATGATGATTTTGTTCACACATGCATGATTATCATGGGTTTTCTGGCATTTTTATGCATGGATATAATGATTTTGGTCACATAGGCATGCACATAATGGGTTTACTCAAAAAGTTTCTCATAATTTTATAGTTCCACTACATTTACAAGATTGTTTATTAATTTATTCCAAAATTTGATGATGGATTTCATTTCCATGAAATTTCATGTTTTTGTGATTATGCCTTAATTTTATTATATTCTACACTTTTATGTCATGATCACATATTTTATGATTATTGACAAGTATTTTAATCCATGTCATATTTATTATGATTTTTAACTATATTTTATGATCTTATTTTTATATAACATGTTTTATGATTATCATATATGGTCTTACATTCCTTTAATAATACATTTACCCTCTTCCTAATGTTCTCCTTCATGTTCATGATCAAATACCTTATTATATGTTTTCTTTACTTAGACTTTGACCTCAACCCCTTCTTTTGTTTCCAATACCCAGGTTATGAAGATGATTATATCATGAGATATATCTATAAAAGGGTCTATAGGTTCCATATTTTGATGAAATATTTTCACGTGTTATAAAATAAAAAGTCTAGGTAGCTAATATCTGAGGCACTTAAAATTGTAGTATTTGGTTTATGTGATCGTTTGTGTAATGTAGTATATAAGACATGACGTTATTTTACTATTTATGTTATTCTTAGCGTGGGTAATTATTTTTGGTATTAGAGGAGGTTTTACTCATTTTTAGATATTAGTTTAGCAACCTTAGGTGTTAGGGTTGTAGAACATTAAAGAAAAACTTTAATATGAGTCTAAGTATAGGATTATATCCTAAACTACTGTTAAATTCTTAGTTATGTAATTGTTTTTATAAAATATATCCATGTTTTATATATTAAGAAGTGGATTCAGGATCTGGAATAGTTTCACCTTAGCCTAATAAATCCACAGATGGCATGTTGGGTATAAAATCAACCATGATCAGGTCCACAACAAAGAGGCCTGAATGAACAAGTGGGGAGACACTGATATGGGATATGCTTTAGTTGATAACATAATCATTATGAATCATTTAGAATGTTTTATTTCTAGGTTACTTTGAAGTATTTTTTTAAGATATATAGGAAACTTTTTTCTAATGTTTAACCAATAATTATATAGGTTGAACTAAAATAATTATAGATAAACATGATAGTGTCATATAATAAGACATTTTAAGGTTTAATTACATTAATATTATTTTTACCTTATGATGTTAATTTTTCGCCACTCATGGTAGCTCCTTTTTGGTTTTAGTAACTATTGGAACCTGAAGGAACTAGATTAAAAATGACTGTAAGGTAAAATACGATGGTTTTCCTATTGAATAACCTAATGAATTGTGAACTAGAGTAAAATTACTTATATCAATGCACATTGAAATGTATGAAGCTATGAATAGTAATTAAAAACACAACGAGCACTTAAATTCACTTAGGAGGGAGAATATTTTTGTTGAGTCATTAATGTGAAAAAATCCACCATATTTTGGTGGTTATAAAATTCACTTATCTCTAATAAATAGATTAATGTGAGGGAGAAGATATTTTTCATTATTCATTGATCAGAACCTGCGAAGTTTGTACTAGCTATTTACTATTTATAAAGAGAGTCCAACAAGTGATGGGATCTCATTAAAAATACCATGGAAGAAGATTAAATGTGCCCCATTATATGGGAAGATTTCCTGATGATATTTTTCCTTATGTATTTTCATCATACACTTCACAAAAAAATGTCGTTGGAATTATTGGAATTAACGAAAAAATATGTTAAACGTATTAGATCACATGAAGAAAATTTCAAAACACATGTAATTTATGCCTTTATTATAATCTCTAATATGAAGAGAAAAATCAATTTCTTATTTTTTATATTAAATCCTAGTGTTTTAAGGGAACTAGATATAAGAGACTTGAGTAGAAATAAAGAGATTGTTCGATGTGCTATTAATGTAGAAATTGAAATTAGAACATCCCAATATTTATGGGAAAAATAAAAGTTTATAAAACATTGGGAGAGTTGGATGTCGGAGAAAATTTAAGAGTTATAAATTTTATTTTTTGGTTTAGGGTATATTATTTTTAGGAAAATCATAAAAGTAATAGAATTTTTATATAGTGATTTTTTATAAAACTGGTTGTTAATAAACTCTAAGAGAATATTAATTTTAAAAAGGGTTATCTATTTTTCACTTAAGTTTGGAGTGATATTTATCAAAAAAAATTATGTTACATAACATTTTTGATTTTAGGATTGGATCAAGTATGGAAATAGTAAGATCTCAAACTACAATTTTGTCTCTTCTGTATGGTATACTTGTAATCATTATTTAAATGACATTCTACAATGATAAAAACCCATTTTTAAACTAAAATATCATTAAATAATTTATATAATATATCTAATAACTCATCCATACTATGAAATCATAAAGGGTCAAGGACCATTTTTAATAAAATCCTAAAATTCCTATTTATTTCATTTCTCACAAAGAGGGAGGTATCATCAAGGGATTTCTTGATATTTGACCATGTAGTAAGATTTTAAAGCCCATAATAATTTTAGAATAACTTCAGAAGAGAGAAAACCATGCATTACCTGTATGAATTTTTTAATTCATTTCATTCTTGAGAATATTCCCAAATACTATAAGGACCATTAATTCAAAGCTTCAAAGTAACCTTAGTCAGGTTGTTTTATAAAAATCAGGTCATTTTTGAGTTTTTATAACTATATTCAATGAATTATTGATTCCTAAAATTTCATAATCACTCTAATCAATATAATAGAAACCATGTGGGATGTTTTTGGAAAAATGATGCTGAGAATTTTGAAGAATCATTGGATAATTATTGCACAATATAGTCCATTTTATTTTCTTGGGGACTCAACAATGATTAATTGGGAGATGCATTTTAAAAAAATGGTATAATTATTATTAAATAAGGAACTAAAATTTGAATTTGAATATGAATATTTTATACTTAAATGTATTGAATAATTTTTTGAGATAATAATTTATTTAATGGGGGAGAATGCAATGACCAGATATTTTACTATATATTCTCATTAAATAAACTAAATATTAAGTAACATGTTTCAAATACTATAAAAAACATAAACAAATATAGTAATTTTTTATAAATATTATTAATAAAACTTTAGTAACAATTAAAAACTCTATTAAATAAAATAAAATTAATCAATAAAAAATTATTATATTTAAAAGATAGATAATAAATGCGATTTAATGTTAAAATGAAATGTTCTTTCTCAAATATTTTTTTCACAAATTTTATCCAAATAATTATATATATATATATATATATTCCAATATATGAATTAATATATTAATATATTTGTAATTAAAAATATATGTGAATAAAATTAATAATTAATGTTTATAAACATTATTTTTCAATAAAACCATTTTTTATTTATATTTTGTATTTTATTTAGAAAAATTAAAAAAAATTGAATTTGAATTAGATAATTATAAAATCATTTTATATTTATCATGGAAATATCAACATAAGATGGTTTTTTGGGATTTCTTTTGAAATATTTGATTTATAGGTGAATAATGCACTATACCATTTTTACTAATACCATGAATATTATAAAATTATTAGTATAGAAATATGAATTATATATTCATGAAACCTTTTTATAAAAATATATTATTTTTTTAATTGAAATTATACATTTTATAATATTAATTATATCTTAAAAACTTATATTTGATCTTTTTAAAACTGAAGTAATATTTTTCTGAAAATTGTTTTAATACATTATACCTTTATTATATTAAAATTAATTTTTGACACATTTATAAATTAAATAACGATATTATTTTATATTTATAATTAGTAGGTTTAAATTAAATATTAAATAACAATTTATTTTTTGGCATAAATTTATGTTAACTTATGTAAAAATTAGTTAATGCGACAAACTAATTATTTTTCAAAGAATAATACCTTTATAAAAAATATGTATATTTTTTATTAAATGAAATTATTTTAAATAAATATACTAATAGGATGTTTAAGAATATTTAAAAATTAATTAACATCCATTTAATTGGAAATAAATGTTATATAAGGTTAAGAACACTTATTTATTAAAATAATATTTTTCTACAAAAATAGTTCTTTAAGAAAATATACCTTTTAATTTTAATTTTAATTATCTCATAATTAGAAATCAAATTTTATTTAAATGAGTCAAAATTCATATTCATCATGAAAAAATTTGGTAATAAAAAATAATATTAAATATTTAGGAATAAAATAATTATCATGGGTAATTTTTAATCAAGATTAATAAAGGTATAAGTGGGTAAATAAAGTATCACAAATTTTTAATAATTAAAAGGTCACTTAAACCTTATATAAATAATCATTAGGTATTAAATTCATTCTCACATGTCTAAACTACCATTTATTCACCCAATTCACCTGACTCACCTAACTAACCTAACACCCATGTGATATGATTCTTACCCAATACCCAACTTTAGTTTCAATGTAAAGTCCCTCTTTTTCACCTATAAAAAGAGATCACTTCCACCCATTATATCACACCTATATACCAAAATGTAATTGATCATGAATTGAAAATTTCTATCACTGTCCAAATCATTCCTAAGGAGTTTCTAAAGCTTTATGGATTCTCTAAATCTTTAAAAAAATACTTATAATGGTAAGGATTGTTTACCTCTTATTTTTATTCATGTACTTATTTTATGATACGACATTTTTATTTTTAAATTATTACACTTTCGTATATGAATAATAAAAACATTAATGTCTAAATGATTCAGTAATTATGATATATTAACCTTATATCTCATTAAAAACAATTCAAAATCCCTTTTTTATAACTGTCATGTTGTTGGAATCACTCATTGATTCTCTTCCCCATTTCTTCAATTCAAGGATATACTTTGTTATAATCATTTTTATTTACATGTGATTATTCTATCATATGTTTGAAATCAGTCCTTTATTATCGAATTTACTTTTGATTAATGAGATACTATCTATACAACTCTTTTGTTGGAACCAGGGTCTTCAAAGCATGATTTGGCGTATGGTTTGTGTTTTTTGTCAATCCTTAGTGGAAGTTCAGGATGTGTACCAATAAAGAGATCATACCGTTCAAGCAGAAAACAGTAGTTAAGGTGGCGCCGTTTCCCAGTGTTTGCCAAATTTTTGGGCCTGAAAAACGGACAATAAAGTAAAGTGTTTTTGGAAAAGTTACTTGCGTGCCGAGGTCTTGGAGGATAAAATACTTGCACGCCAAATGTTTTTGAGGATCAGGACTTCAAAATTTGGCTAAGGAAAGAAGGTCGTGCAAGTATTGGTTGGGTCGCGCAAGTGAGTTGCGCGACAGAGGATGTGGGAAATGAGACTTGCGCGCCAATGATGGACTTGTGCGCCTCCGCGTAGGGGGTCCAGTTTGCCTATAAATACTAGAACACCCCTCCTCATTTGGGACAGAGTTCAAGACTGAGAGATTATTCGAGCTCTCGTCGCGCAGGTGGTTGAGCTGCGCAGGTGGTAGTTTGGTCGCGCAAGTAGAGTTTGCGTGCTGGTTGTCTGTTGTGCGCCCAATGCGGTTTGGGAGAGAAAGTAAGTGAACCGCGCGAGTTTGTTGTCGGGGAAGGAAGCGTCACGCAGGTGCGTTGGTGACACTTGCGCGCCAGTTTGGACTTGCGAGCCGTATTGGGACTTGCGCGTCCGGCTTGGAGAAGCACGCCAGGTTTTTACGAAGCCCGACGGCCTGTTTGGAGCCGCACGAAAGCCAGAAGACTACCTGATACATTCGAGGAAAAGTGATATTTCACTTCTGGTGAGAATCAGACTTCAATAAAGCATCTACATACAACATAGGATGCATTATTATGAAAATGATGAAGAGACCTTCACATCTATAAACTGAGTGAGAGTTCACCAACGGCAGTGAGCCAGGAGGAGTCAATGGGAGTGACCTGAGGGACGCAGTGAGCTATCCCTGAACAATTGTAAAGGCAGTGAGCTTGGGATAGAGTGTCTGTACCCGAACATTTGTAATCCGCATCTAGTGAAGCATAGTGGATTTTGTACGACCGACAACATGTCGGTGTATGCTCCTTGGACGTAGCCCTTTGTGGTGAACCAAGTAAAAAGGGCCGTGTCTTCTCTGTGCATGTGAATGTTTGCTTTCTGATCATAATCATCATACAGGTTCAACAAGTTCCTACCAACGTGGGAACAATATCCATCACATTAGAAGAAAAAGTGGTCACCCTGATTCACCCCTCCCCTCTCAGGGTGTCCTGGGGTCCTTCAAGAGGTATCAGAGGGTAAAGGTTGTTGGTGTTGAATCTGACCTTCTTCGTCATGGAAAACGCGGTCAATGTCAGGGGAGTCCCTCACTTCGATGGAAGCAATTTCCAGATCTGGAAGAAAATAATGATATCCCATCTAAGACCTCTTGGAATGGAAGTTCTTTTTTCTACTGTGCAAGGAATACATGTCACTGATCCAACAGGTCTGGCTATGACTGAAACAGACAGGAAACTTCTTGATGCAGATGCTAAAGCACAGAATGCTCTCACTGCAGCCCTTTCTGATCAGATCTACCTGAAGGTGATGAATTGAACCTCATCAAAATACATGTGGGATAAACTTGAGAATATTTATGAAGGAGATAGCAAAGTGAAGGAGGTGAAACTACAAGTGCTACACAATCGGTTTGATGATCTGAAGATGCATCCAGACGAGAATGCGGACTCTTTCTTCAATCGAATTACTGAAGTGGTTGGAGAAATTCGGGGTCTTGGTGAAGAAATCAAAGAAATTGAAATTGTAAAGAAAATATTAAGAAGACTTCCACCTCTGTATAATGCGAAGGTATCAGCCCTTGAGGAAAGAGATCTTTCCAAACTTTCTCTAGATGATCTACTGAGCAGCTTGGTAGCATATGAAATGAGAGTCAAACCAGAAGATGCTACGACTCGGGTGAGCAAGGAAATAGCATTCAAGGCCAGGGATAAATTGAAAATCTCAAAGGATAGTAGCAGTGATGATGATGAAGAGAAAGAAATTCTTTCTCTCATTTCAAAGAAGTTCCAGAAGGGGAAAGGGAAATTCAAAGGGAAGTTACCTCTCGCATGTTTCCGTTGTGGAAAAGTTGGGCACATTGCCTCTCAGTGCTTGAAGAATATCAATGATGATGACAGTAAAGATGAAAACGTCAAGAAGCCTCAGAGAAGGTTCTTCAAAAAGGGATACTTAAATCTCGTAAGTAAATGTAAAGGAAGAGTTTTGTCTGTGAAGAGGAAGAAGATGACAATGAATTATATGATGAAGAAGAACCAGAATTCAAAACTAGGAACCATGCTTCTATGATGGCCACTGTTGAAAATTCAGAAGATACAGATGGAGAAAAACAACTGAAAACTTGTGTAGATCCTGAGGTGCAACTTAAGGATGCAGTTAGTAAGCTTAAGATTAAATGTAAGAGATGCAATAAGTGGAAATCAATTGTAGAAGAATCAACTGAATATGTTGATCAACTTGAAGTTGAAATTGAACGATTGGAAGAATTTGTGAAGGTACAGTCTAAAATAATTGAAAACAATGATGATGTAGTTGATCTGAAGCTGAGAACTGAAGAGCAGGAAAAGGTCATCAATGACCTCACATCCATACTGGATGAAAAATCCAAGACTGCTGAGGGTCTTAAGGAGGAAGTAGTTACTCTAAGAAGTAAACTGGAGACTAAATCAGTTCCAAAAGAATCGAGGAAGAAAATACAGTTTGGAAGATTCTCAGATGCAGAATTACTAGCAAGAGCCAAGTGTGGTTCAGATGGGGTTAGAAAAATCTTGAGTGAT
Organism: Viscum album; assembly: GCA_963277665.1. Lineage (NCBI taxonomy): Eukaryota > Viridiplantae > Streptophyta > Magnoliopsida > Santalales > Viscaceae > Viscum > Viscum album. Next base: position 1,425,062,454 of record OY728161.1, read on the forward strand.
CAAAGACCCGCTTGCATGAGAAAGAGTGGAATTGGGTGTGAGGCTGAATCATCAACTGCTGGAAGTGAAAAGTTCCAAAAGAAAGATAAGATTAAAGTTGAACATGATGAAATGTTACCTAGAGTGCTGAAAAAGGAACCCTCAATCCAAACTAAAAAAAGACCCGAAAATTATCCTCAAACTTTCAAAAATGACAGATAGTTTTACTATTCTCCCAAGGAAGAAGGTATAAGGAGAAATTCAAGTGAGAAGACATTTCCTCTCATGAAGTGTCAGTTCTGTGGCTATCTGGGCCATACCATGTCTTATTGTGAAGAGGCAAGAAGCTATCTTAATGGAGAAGATATAGATGCTCAACAAAGGAGAACAATATCATATTCTAATTCTCATAGAAGAAATAATTTCTATGGATATTGTTTTCGTTGTTCTAACTTTGGTCATAAGGCCGTTAATCGCAGGCAGAGAAGGGACATAGACACCTCATACCGAAGTTCAAGACAAGTCAAGTCTCATCAGCAAGACAATGTTGCTCTTTCAAACAGGTTCTCACCTCTCAAAGAAGACTTTGACTATGAAGAACCTGGGTATGCGGAAGAGATAGTTGAAAGGCCACCAGTTCTATTTACTCAATATAATGTCTCATGGAAAGAAAGGAAGAATATTGAGAAATCGAACCTTGCAGAGGTAGCCCTCAAAGCTACAAAGAACAAAAGTACCTGGATTCTGGATAGCAGTTGTTCATCTCATATGACGGGTAATGTCGGCCTACTAATGAATATCATAAAGAATGTTTATGGTACAGTAATATTTGGTAATGATGGGGCTCTGAAAATCAAAGGGAGTGGAAGTACCCAATTAGCTAATGGAGAACTAAAGAAGACTGAAGTCCTTTACGTAGATGGCCTACGTCATAATCTCCTCAGCGTGAGTCAACTCTGTGACTCGGGACTTATAGTTACTTTTCATCAGAAAGGCTGCACTATCAAGGGAAAAACTGACAATTCACTTATGAAAGGATGCATAACAGAAGGCAACTTGTATCATGTTGATAGTGAAGAAAATGTATGTTACATGACTGTTGAAGAAGAAAACAATTTGTGGCATTGGAGATTGGGACACATCAATCAACAAGACATGGAGAAAATATCAAAATTGAGAATTGTCATGGACATCCCCAATCTGAAGCGTGATCATGAAAAATCTTGTGATGCTTGTATTCGTGGGAAGCTGTTCTGCAGTTCATATTAGCCAAAGAAGAAAAAGGCATCTCACCTTCTTGATCTGATTCATACAGATGTTTGTGGTCCAATAAATGTTGCCGGAACACATGGAGAAAGGTACTTTGTCCTTTTCATAGATGATTACAGTAGAATGTCATGTGTGATGGTCAGTCACAGGAAATGAAAAGTCCTTGACTGCATGAAAACATATCGGCGAATCGTCAATAATGATACTGGACGAACAATCAAAGTGTTGCGATCTGACAATGGAGGAGAATACACGTCCATTGAATTTGAGAATTATCTTGAGAAGCATGGGATACAACATGAGGTAGCTGCTGTGAGAACTTCACAACAAAATGGAGTTGTTGAACGTAGGAATCGACAGGTGAACAACATGGCACGAACTATGCTGATTGAGAGTCATATTCCACGACATTACTTGAAAGAGGATGTTCAAGCTGCAGTGTACATTCAGAATCGAACAGGACATTATATGGGTGAGACGAAGACACCATATGAATTGTGGCACGGACGAAATCCTTCTCTAAAATACTTTCGTGTCTTTGGAAGTAAATGCTTCATTAGGAACAAAGAAGTAAATCAAGGGAAATATGGAGACAATGCATATGAAGGAATTTTCCTTGGTTACTCAATGAACATCAAAGCCTACAAATGCTTCAACAAGCGTTTGGGAAGAATTGTGGAAAGCAGTGATGTTAAGATAATTGAAGAGAAAACCACGAATGCTTCAAGGACGTCATATAATGATATGATAGAAAGTCAGGAAGAATGTGAATGTGAAGAAAATACAAATGTAGAAATGGATGAAGTTGTTCAAAACACTCAGCAGTCACATCATGATATTGACTCAGAAGAAGAATCTGAAGAAGAAACTATGGATGAAGAAAATGCTACTGAACCTCGCAGGAGAAATCGAAGAGCTGAGATTGATCCATCCAACATAATTGGGGATAGGAGTGCACCCACTCAAACAAGGAGAATGAGGAATAACACGCAATCTTCATTTCTATCAGTTGTAGAGCCATCCTCATTCGAAGAAGCTGCTAATGATGAATCTTGGGTGAAAGCCATGAATGATGAATTAGATCAGATTGACAAGAATCAGACATGGGATCTTGTCCCGAGACCCGAAGGTCAAAATGTGATTGGTACCAAATGGATCTTCAAAAATAAGTTTGATAAACATGGAAGTGTCATCAGAAACAAGGCACGTCTGGTATGTAAAGGATACTCTCAGATTGAAGGCATTGTTGTTGAAGAAACCTTTGATCTAGTGGCTAGACTGGAGTCAATCAGGCTTTTCCATGCCATGGCACTCCAAAGAGGATATAAAGTATATCAAATGGATGTTAAGACAACATTCTTGAATGGTGTACTTGAAGAAGAAGTCTATATTGAACAACCAATGGGATTTGTTCTGGGTACTGATGAAACAAAGGTATGTAAACTGAAGAAATCCCTATATGGTTTGAAACAGGCACCACGGGCATGGTACTCACGGCTGGATTCATATCTCAAGAATTTGGAATTCAAAAAAGGAGGATTTGATCACAATCTCTATGTGAATAATTCTCCAAAAGATCAATTCATGGTTCTTGTCTACGTTGATGATATCATATTTGGTGGCAGTAGGCAGAAATCAGTGGATGAATTTTCCAACCACATGAAATCAGAATTTGAAATGTCTATGATTGGGGAGCTCACATATTTCTTGGGGCTGCAGGTGATTCAGAAGAAGGAATACACTTTCATTTCTCATGAAAAATACGCAAGAGAGCTACTGAAGAAGTTCAATATGCAAGACTCCAAACCAATGTCAACTCTGGTTGCAGTTGGAACTAAACTTAGAAAGCATGAGGATGGGGACTCTGTTGATCCCACCATGTACAGGAGGATCATTGGAAGCCTACTGTACCTGACAGCGACAAGGCCAGATATCGTCTTTGCCACATGCCTTGCAGCCCGCTTTCAGAATAATCCAAAAGGGGAACATCTGGAAGCAGTAAAAAGAATCATGAGATACATTCACGGTACACATAACTTCGGGTTATTTTTTGATGCAGGCAGGGACAGTGAATTATCCGCATTTTCAGATGCTGACTGGGCTGGTCATGTGGTAGACAGAAAGTCCACTAGTGGCGGAGCTTTCTATATTGGGAATAAATGTGTTGGCTGGTTGAGCAAGAAACAAGAAAGTACTTCTCTTAGTACGGCTGAAGATGAGTATATCCCTGCCACAAAAGCATGCACTCAACTTCTTTGGATGAAGCAGAAGCTAAAAGATATTGGTGATAAGGTGCAGCAACCAATGGTGATTTATTGTGATAACAAAAGTGCAATTGATCTTACGAAGAATCCGGTTCAGCATTCTCGTACAAAACATATTGAAATACGGTATCATTTTATCAAAGAAAAGTTTGAACAAGGCGTGATTAGAATAGATCATGTTGGAACTGATGAGCAAGTGGCTGATATCCTAAACAAGCCATTGTCCGCGGCTGTTTTTGAGAAGCATCGGTTGAACCTCAGTGTTCAACCACCTCCTACTGCATACGGAGGCTCCGGAAATCCCCTCTCCCCATTTGTTTTAACTGTTTTTATCTACTTATGGATGTGTTGCAGGATTATGGGGGAGATACTTTTCAGGGGGAGTATGGATTGAGCTGAATGTTGAACAACTTATCGGTCTTTGGTTTTATTGTCAATGGGGGAGAAAGGAATAAATTCAAGGCACAAAATTCTTCTGTGATGAGAAGTATAAGATTGCGATGAGAAGTATTCGAAGGATAAACGAAATTCTTCTACGATGAGAAGTATAAGAAGGATAACATCAGGTGTTATGGAGAATTTCAAAACACCAGAACCCTTTTCTACACCGAGCATTGTTCACGTAGACTTAGAGTGTTGGCTGAGTTGATTCTTGCATTTTGGGTTTGCTCCTGGTTGGAGAACTATTGAATTTATTCTGATTGCCAACAATCCCAAAGGGGGAGATTGTTGGAACCAGGGTCTTCAAAGCATGATTTGGCGTATGGTTTGTGTTTTTTGTCAATCCTCAGTGGAAGTTCAGGATGTGTACCAACAAAGAGATCATACCGTTCAAGCAGAAAACAGTAGTGAAGGTGGCGTCGTTTCCTAGTGTTTGCCAAATTTTTGGGCCTGAAAATCGGCCAATAAAGTAAAGTGTTTTTGGAAAAGTTACTTGTGTGCAGAGGTCTTTGAGGACAAAAGACTTGCACGCCAAATGTTTTTTAGGATCATAACTTCAAAATTTGGCTAAGGAAAGAAGGTCGCGCAAGTATTGGTTGGGTCGCGCAAGTGAGTTGCGCGACAGAGGTTGTGGGAAACAAGACTTGCGCGCCAATGATGGACTTGCGCGCCTCCGTGCAGGGGGTCCAGTTTGCCTATAAATACTGTACCACCCCTCCTCATTTGGGATGGAGTTAAAGACTGAGAGATTGTTCGAGCTCTCGTCGCGCAGGTGGTTGAGCCGCGCAGGTGGTAGTTTGGTCGCGCAAGTAGAGCTTGTGCGCTGGTTGTCTGTTGTGCACCCAATGCGGTTTGGGAGAGAAAGGAAGTGAACCGTGCAAGTTTGTTGTCGGGGAAGGAAGCGTCGCGCAGGTGCGTTGGTGACACTTGCACGCCAGTTTGGACTTGCGCGCCGTATTGGGACTTGCGCGTCCATCTTGGAGAAGCGCGCCAGGTTTTTACGAAGCCCGCCCGCCTGTTTGGAGCTGCATGAAAGCCAGAAGACTACCTGATACATTCGAGGAAAAGTGATATTTCTCTTCTGGTGGGAATCGGAATTCAATAAAGCCTCTACATACAACAGATGATGCATTCTTATGAAAATGATGAAGAGACCTTCACGTCTATAAACTGAGTGAGACTTCACCAACGTCAGTGAGCCAGGAGGAGTCAATGGGAGTGACCTGAGGGATGCAGTGAGCTATCCCTGAACAATAGTAAAGGTAGTGAGCCTGGGACAGAGTGTCTATACCCGAACATTTGTAATCCGCATCTAGTGAAGCATAGTGGATTTTGGTACGACTGATAGCATGTCGGCGTATGCTCCTTGGACGTAGCCCTTTGTGGTGAACCAAGTAAAAAGGGTTGTGTCTTCTCTGTGTATGTGAATGTTTTCTTTCTGATCATAATCATCATACAGGTTCAACAAGTTCCTACCAACGTGGGAACAAGATCCATCACATTAGAAGAAAAAGTGGTCACCCTGATTCACCCCTCCACTCTCAGGGTGTCCCGGGGGTCCTTCATCTTTTTAACCATTCCTTTTTGTATAACAATTATAATACTAAAATCATTTGATGATTTTTTATCTTCATGTTGTGAAAACCCAACTCTAATACCATTAAAAGGTATCCATATAAATTATTTTTTATAAAAGGTTATGGATATAATTTTTTTTCCTAAATATGTGATTAAGATTGATATGGTTTTTATATATAAGGTTAGATTGTGATCAACTAATAAATAATTAAATATAAGGGTTTTATCAACTCAATTTTTGAATCATTATATCATAACCTTACTACTTGAATATAAATTTAAAACCACAAATTTTACCATCCATCTTTATATATTATGTGATTTTTACTTATTTTCTTGGTAAATTACATATCTTAATCAATAAATAATTCTTTGATAAAATTCCTTTTGAATTAATAGTGTAACATTGGTATGATTAAGTCTCATGTTAACCAACAAATCCTTCCTTCCATGTCCATGTTTTCATTCCCACTAATAATATGTACAATTTTATTGAAATAAAATATTTATTATTTTATATTAATCTCATATTTCTCTTTACCCCTTTTTAAAATAAATTTTTAATACTCTTTTTAGTACATGTATTTTTTTAAAAAATATATTTCAATATATTAATTAAATGGAGTTTCCAACCATTCAAAACATTTTTTCTTCCACTCAAATTTTTCTTAAAACCATTATATATTTTAAAGGATATTTTATTTGAATATATTTATAATATTGTTTCAAAATTGTTATCATTTCCTCCTCAGAAATGTTTTTGAATGTAGCTTACACTTCATCTTTTCTAACAATGTTGGAAATGTTTTTTGAAAAATTTTGTATTTTCAAATATATTTTTCCTTTATGTTTTATCTCTCATGTAGTGACATTTTAATCATGATATATATTTTATTATGATATTATTCCTTTTTGAAAATAATTTTTTTCATATCCTGTTATATTTTATGTTTTGGTTAAGTTATTTTTTTGGAATGTTTAGGAAACCTATTATTTTTTGATGGGTTCAATAATATATGTTATTGATTCATTTTAAGTGGAAAAAATATGTATGGATGATAATGGGTGGGGTAATATATATGTATCCAATTAATTTTCTTATTTTTATATCTCTTGATATATTTATACATGGAAATAATTAGGTTTTTCATGTATGCATGGGCATAATGGGTTTGCACACATTTCCAGGCATAAACATAATGAGTTTATTCACATAGGCATGTGCATAATGGGTTTTAAAGAAAGTGTTTCCTTTGTTTATATTTCTCTCTCTCCAAATTTCCAATATTTCTTATCATGTTATTCCAAAATTTAATGATGCATTACATTTAAATGAAATAGAATATTTTCATGATAATGTTTTAATTTAACGTATTCTTCACTTTTATGTCATGATCACATATTTTGTTATTGTTTTGATGTATTTTATGTGAAATAAAATATTTTATGCTTATTTAATATTAATTTAATATATTATATTACTATAACATGTTTCATGATTACCACTTTTAGTCTTATGATATTTTAGAAAGATATTTATCCCTTACCTCAGGTTCTTAATTTTTATGATCTAATAACTTATGATATGTTTTTACATTTCTTTAGTGTTTAATATCACCCTATATTATGTTTCCAATATCCATGTAATTATGATTATTATACCATGTTCTATATCTAGAAAAGGTTTTATATGTGTGTGATTTTGAAGAAATGTTTGAAAGTATTGATAAATAATTCTCCTATGTAGCTAATCTATGAGAGACTAAACCTCTTGGTCCTTTGTTTGTATGAAATTTTTAGGATGTTTTACCCAAGGAATGAAATAATTTGACTATTTAAGTTATTATAGTCATGGTTTTATAAATTTATATTGACTAAAAACACCTTTAAAATTGTGTTTGAACATTTCCTTTAAAATTGAGAAAATAACCTTTTCATTCAGTATCTTTAAAAACTAAAAACCCCCATTTGGAAAAATAAATTCTTTTAAAATTTTCATAAATTTTTTTAAAGTAAAATAAAATCAAAATATTGTTCATGATGGTTGGAAAATTCTTTCATGTGATATACACTAAAAAAGGATATTATTTCTTAAATTTTATGAAAATTCAAAAGTGGGTCATATAAAAAAAATTAAAATGTTTTTATTAATCATATGTAAAAAAATTAAAAGGTTGTAAAAAAAATTTAAAAATACTTTTATACTTATATTAAAACAAAAATAAAAACTTTTTTAAGAGCATAATCAAGGAAGAAAAATTTCATCGATCAAAGAGGAAATAATGTTATATTTTCTTTAAAACATTTTCCCAATAATTTTATATACCAAAGAGGTGAAAATTGAAATATTACTGAAAAATTATTGGAATAACCAGAGAAGAATAAAATATATCCGGTTTAAGGTATAATTATCATATAATTTCCTTCAATTGAAATTTAATAGAGATAATCGTAAAGAGAAATGAGATTGAAACATAAACCCTTACCGCTTTGGTAACTTTTGAATAATAATATATTGAAGGAAATAACATCAAATGAAACTTAAAATACCATGAATAAAAATATATTTTTGATATAATATATCAAATGGGATGTATATAAACCATATAAATAAAAATAGGTTAATAATAAGAGATATTTATAAATGAAAAAAAACATTGTGATGAAGAAACCTTATCATTTTGGTATTTTATTAATCAACACCTATTAAATGTGAGTCACTTTTATATATTTGTAAATGCCTATTATTTTCATGATATTGATCCTAAAAAAATTCAATGGTAGTATATATACCACAAAAAATAATCAATTATTAAATTTTGAAAATGTTTCATAAAAATAAAAGTGATATGAGAAACCCATACCTCAGAGCCCGTCTTTGTTTATACACATTCAAAATTGATATATGCAAAATATATATTTATTATAAATCTATTAAAAAACAAAAATCATATATATTTTACTATATATCATTATACCATATTTTCTAATTACCATTTTATTAATAATTCTTCATTACAATTAATATTTGAGTGAAAATAGTTATGTTTCCCATGTAGGTTTCCATTTTATGGTTCTGGTCCTTAAAACGTTTTCATGGTTTCATCATATCGAGAATAATAATAATTTCATTAGTGTCATGTTTATTATTTTTATGCACTTTTATAATCATTCATATAAATTAGTGATGAAAAATTAATTACATCACTTCATTGATATAGTAGTTTGTACAAACACACAAATGATATTTTCCCTTTTTGATGGATGAAACAAAAAATAGAACATAATAAATCAAATTTAAAAAAATAATTATGTCATAAATATAATATATATTAATTAAATATATCATTATTAAAATTCATATAAATATGAAACCAAAAATGAATCACAACTCTTTTTATAGGTAGCAGTCAACATGTCTGCACGAGCAACATCATCATTTCCCAATAGACAAGAAAGGGATATAAAATTAATATTCCATTAAAATAGAAACATATAATTATTATAAATATAATAATTAAAGAATTATAATTTTTTATAGAACATTTTTAGGATGTTTAATAATCCATAAGAAATAAAAATATTAGAAGGAATATATACCTCTTCATCGGGTATCCTCCTTTGAGAATCACCTTAATGATTCTTGGATGGGTCTTTTGGGAAGTGTTGAACCTCAAGGTCATGCATAATTATTATATGAGAGTAATAAAGAAGAACATGGTCGAGTTAAATGGATCATGTATTATGGATAAGTGAGGAGAGGAGGTTCTTTTTTATAAGCGAGGTCCATGGTACACTTATAATTATTAAGAATATTAAAATATAACAAAGTCAATATAAAGGTAAAGTTTATAAAAAAAGATAAAATTTAAAAGATAGTAAATATATGTTTGATATACCTTCAAAAAATAAAATTAATGAATTTTTTTGGTGATATTTTAAATATCATCTCTTTGATTAACCATTGTTTTAACGCTTTTAACCCTTACCATGACAACGAGATTTGTACCATGGTTACTATTCATTGTGGATAAAAATTAAGTTGAACTTATAACCAAATATTAATTATAATTATATTAAATATGAAATTAATGTTAAAATATTCAATTCTAATAAGTGGCATTCATTCATTTTAAAATAAGAGTGCAAAATACATTAGAAAACTTTTATATAAAAAAGAATATTTATTCACAAACTAAATATATTCTTATTAAATACCTAGTAAAAATAATTATTTTAATTAAGTTATATTTTATTTAATTTATTATATACACATTTAATTAAAATAATTCATTAATACAAATTAATTCAATTTATTGACATAAAATACTATGCACATAATAAAAACAGTTTTCCTGAAAAAAATATCTCTTTTTTCTTTCAAATACTTTTATATTGATTTATATCTAATTGATAATAAATATTTGAATGATTATTCATTTTTTCACATTAAATACCAATATATTTCATGCAAATACAAGTTCATTTGTGATCAAGACACATAATATATAGAAAAATACAATACATTAAAAAATTGATATTTTAACAAGAAAATATTTTATTTTTAACATTAAAAACCATATAGTTATTTCCTAGAAATTTATAAATATTTTTTGATTAAGGAAAAATTTGATATATAATTTTCATAATTTAGATAGTCTTATTCATACCTCTAAATCCGATGGGTAGGTGAGAACAGTCATATCTAATAACAATATTTCAATATTATATCGTGGTTTATTTAATATTAGTGTTGTCTCTAGGTGCTATATTATACAATTTTATAAGAATTTATCTCTTAAAATATCATCACTATAATACATAAAACTAAGGATACTTTGGTCACTTCACATAATCGGGTTCCCATGTAGTTTCCTCAAATTTATTATTCATCCAAGGAACATCAATGTGGTGTATAGTCTTATTCTATAACAATTTACCTATATGATCCAATATTTCCACTGATTGTCCATTATATGAAGGATCATGCTCTTCTTGTATATCCTTGAAGTTTATTATATTTGAAGGATCAGGAATGTACATACTCAAAGTGATACATATAACACATAATTAACCTGATAGAGGTTCAATTAGATTTCCTTAAAAATGAGAAATTATATCGTTACATTCAAGAATGTTAAAGGGGATGATATATTTGGGGATCAATTTTACCATATTTCCAAATCTGATAACCTTTTTCCAAGAATATATTCATATTAATACTTCATCACTAACTTTTAATTGTAGATATCACCAATTATTTCCATCAAAACTCTTTTATCGACACTGAACTATTCAGATTCAATACCAAAGGGATCTAAAATTCTCTGTAATTACCTTAACTAGCTCAAGTAAAAATATATTTCTTTCTACAAATTTATCCTAGCACAATGAGGTTCTATAATTCCTTCCATATAGGTCATTGTTAGAAGATATCTAAATACTTGAGTGAAATCTATTATTTCAAGAAAACTCAACCATAGGAACTTTTTATTCATTTTTTTTGAAATATACCGAAAATGATATCGATATTTCATAGAGGGTTTGAAGGGTCATATAAGAATAATAATATATCTAATAATGTTATAGATTTATAATGGTCAACCTTGTATTCATTTATTGTTGAATACATATATAATCAATTAGTGTAAACCTCTGATTTGATTCAGATAATATTGGGAGTGGTACTCTATGAAATCTTACCACTACATTAATTTATAACATAAAAATTATAACAGGAGAGAAATATTATTTAATAGAAATGAAATGTGATAAATTAATAATCTTATTGACTATAACCCAAATATAATTATATCGTTTATATGTTTTTAGATGTCCGATGATAAAATCCATGGTGATATTTTTTCAATTTTATTAGGGTATGGGTAATTTTTATAACATCCCCCTTAAAATTATTATGTTTATCCTTAACTTGATACCATACTATTCATTGAGAAAAATTCTCCATAATATCCCTTTTTATATTTCCTAACTAGAAATATTCTTTTATATATCATTAATCATCATGTATTAATAATTAATAGAGAATTATGATCACTTTTCTTCATCCAATATATCCTTCTTTAATGCTTGTTTTTATGGGACACATACCTAGTTCCTAAAACTAATCATTTTATCACTATCATGGTCGAACAGAAGACTAATCCTCATATTATATTACAACTTTAGATTCTCCATCCATTCCTCTATAATCTTCACACAAATTGATTTTTGAACATTCATATGAGAAAGAAATGATTTTTCTCTTTTACTTATGTTTTCTAGATCCATATTATACAAATATAGAAGAAATAGATCTCTCTCAATACTCATCATGGAAAAACCACCATTGTCCACTCGAATAAGATAATTATCCACCTTATCCACCTTCTAATGGTAGTAGTGTATTGGGTAGTCATAATCATTAATCAAATCCAACAATCCCCATTACCACATTTTGAAATCCTTTTTTGTGAATATATACTTTAGGATTCTATTATATACATATATATCACTACTTTAATCTTATTTATAATGCCTTTATATCTTCTAGGTTGGGTTTATCCATAACAATCATAGATAAGCACCCATCGTGAGTTGTTATTAAGACCCATATAATGAATGTAATTTCCATTGGAAGTTCACGTTCATCCTCATACCTATAAATGATCATATAATGATTTAAAATATAAAATATGAATTCCCTTTCATGAAAATTGATATTGGATCTATATAGATAGAGCTAATCAATTCTCAAAATCACATTAAATTACACTAAAGGAAGAATAATAATAATTTCATGGAACAAATTTTTGTAAATATCAACATAACATCCCAATATTTGGATTGGAGTATTAGTGTGGCCTAAATATACACTTTACATATTAACACAAAATATTTCCTTATTCACACATTCTAAGAGTTATCCCTTGTAATTAGGAATTGATTTAGATAATTCCCAAGTTTCTTACATTATAGACATTGAAATATTAGTGGTACCTCATTATGAACAATATTTATCTGAATCAAAATCAATATTTATTTTCCAATGTGTTTATCTATTCCATTATTTTTCACACATAAAACCTTTTAATGTTTATTTGGAACATTTACCTTAGTGCTTCTTCCCTCATTATTATCATGTCCGAAATTGAATCTTCTTTCTTTAGTGATCTCTATAAAATAAACTACCATGAAAATCTATTTAAACTTATTAGGTGTGTCATGAAACTCTCCTTGGTTCAGTTGGTTAATCATAACTTGAGATATATGTTTATAAATAACCTCAATAATTTTCACAGTAGCTTCTATCTAGTTTATTTTCTCATTCATTCGACCACCACATTGTCCTTACAACTCATTTATTACTTGGTTAATCATAGTTTTTACCATTTAATAAAACTAAAAAGCATAGTGTGAGTATCACAAATAAATAATTAGAGTAAATAATCATATCAATATAAAATTATTATTATGGTGTAATAAATTATGACACCATATTAATACTACAAGACACATCTTACTCATCCTACATAAATTATATTAATCATAAGTATTTATAGGTTCTATCCTCTTACTGATTATAATGGTTCACAAAGAGGATGTGAATTAACCAAAGCATAGCACCAGAGAGTTTCAAAATAGGTGTGTAGTTAGGTTGCTTTTTCAAGCACAAGGTGATGATTGAGTTAATACACAACCATTATATTAGGGTTCTTACCCCTAGTTAAATATATGATATATCCTTCATCATCTTTTTTGTATCCATATAAGGATTCAAATTTTAATATACCACACAATCCATACTTTACCAAAACTTGAAGATGCTATACAATACATAAAAAAATTCCCAGGGGTTTTACCAAACTCTTACCTTACTTTGATATCAACTATAGAAACCCAATAATTTCATACATGAATAATACATCCTTTTAAATTAATGTTCAATACATACTAAAATAATATATTCCTTAGAACTATTATGGTGTAGTGTATTCAGAGATGAGATAAAAAACAATATTATTTTGGAAGAATATTCAACATATCACATAAACATTATTCTTATTTATAACCCTTATATAATTATCATTATTATTATCTTTATTTATATCCTATAGATTGGGAAAATAAGAAAAATTTAGCCTAGAAATTTAATAAGGATAAACATGGTAGCTATTAATCATAAATGAGCATAAGATGATCATAATTGTATAATAACATCATCAAATATATATTCCCAATGTTTATGGTTCATAACCAAAAAATAACATAGCATTACTAAAAAATAATTTCACATTTAAAAGAATGATTCATAGGGGTTTCAAATAATAAATTTTTATTCTCTATTTAGAACAAAGGCATGTGGAATTATAAGCATAATAAATCATAATCTTAAGAACTTAGCTATTTGAAATAATGTCCACGAATAAACATGTGAAAATCAATAAAAAAAATTAAAAATCACAAATCAATATGTTAGCATAGTCATTCATAATCATGTCTATGAATAATCTTGTGGTCATAGATCACAATAATCATACTCACACATCATGTTGTGAACATAGCTATTTATAATCATGTCAATAATTTTCCTTTTCATCTCAAAGATACCTACATCACAATACCCTATGAATTTCAGAGATATGTATTTATAGGTCCACCCACCTTATAAAAACAATTATATATATGTTTTCAATATTTTTATAAAAAAATATATTGATTCACTATAGAATAACCCCAAGAAAATAAATAAGTATCACAAGGATTTCATCATAACATAATTAACCAAAAGGAAAAAAATGGTTTTAATAAAATTTTCTTTAAAAAATAATCATTATAATCTACAAAAAGAAATAATTTCAATGGTATCATAATATATAATCCATAATTTATAATAATAATCCTTAAATTTTGTTGAAATAGATTAAAAATACCATTAAAAGAGTATTTTAACCTTTCTTTGAAAATTCAGAAAATATATTTTAATTTTTGTATATTTAAAACCCAAAATTACAATAATGTTGAGAAAATTATTTTATTCTAAAATAACAATAGAAAATTTTAAATTAATATTAAAATTAAATAATGTTCATGATGGTAAGAAAATATAGTTGTTTCATATAAATTAAATGTTAACATTCTTTTTACACATTTTTGTGAAGTAAAAAGCGAGTCATATATAAAAAACTTGTAAAGATTCATTTGTTAATTTTTAAATAATGAAAAAGGAAGTAAAAGTAATCATTCTAAAATATTTAGGTGTTGATCAAAACATCTATACAAAATTTTTAAGAACATGGAAATTGAAGAAAAATTTCATCCACTGATCTTGAAATAAGGTCATCTTTTCCTAAAAACATTTTCTTAACCATTTTAAGAATCAAAGAGAGAGAAAGGGTACTTATTGTTTAGAATTATAGGAATAACCAAAAGAGAATAAAAGAAATGGGTTTTATGGGATCATAAAATTTTATTCAATGTGAATTTAATACAGTAAAACTCGAAAAGAATTTAGATTATAACACAAACCCTTACTGGTTTGGAAAATTAGGAATCATAATTCATTAAATGAAATAACTGCTAATGAAACATAAAATACCAGAAATATAATTATATTCATGATATAATGATAAAAAAGGTTATTATATAATCCATATAAATATAAATATGTTTTAACATGAACCATTTCTTAGTGAAATAATATTGAGATGAGGAAGCCTTACAGTTTTGGTAATCTCTGAATCAAACCTCCTAAATGAAATAAAATTATTTGAATTTTTTTATCCAAATATTTTTTATTAGAATAATTATGAAATAAATTCATGGGTTTTATTTACACCAAAAAAATAAACATTTGGTTAATATGAAATATGTCTCATAGAAATAAAATTAAGATGAGAAACCATTACCTCAGGTACCATCTTTCTTAATACACCTTCAAACCACAATTAAAATAAATAAATATTTATTATAAATCTATTATAGAACCATAATAATATACATTTTACTATATATCATATCATTATAAATTCTAATCACTTTTTATTAACAATTCTATATTGAAATTAACATTTTGGGTGAAAACTGGTCTATTTCCCATTTATTTTTTTTAGTTTGGCGGTTCCAGTCCTTGAACCTTAGTCATGGTTTCATTATCTATAAAATATTATTCATTTCATAAATATAATAACTATTTATTATAAAAATGTTTATAATTATTCATATAAAATGGTGATGAAAAATTAATTAACTCACTTTGTAGAGATGATAGTTTATACATACTTGCAAGTGATGTTTTCACTTTTTAATGGATGCACTGAAATAATTGAACACAATAATTCAACTTTAAAAAATAATAATTACATCATATATATAATAAATATTTATTAAATATATCCTTATTACTATCCACGTAGAAAAGAATTGAAAAACAGATAACACCACCTTACGGTGGTGGTAGGCCATATATATGCACAAACAACATTATCATTTTCCAATGGATAGTAAAGAGATATGAAATGGAATCATAAATGTAAAACCAATTAAGTATATTAAAGATAATAATTCCATAATATTAATATGGTTTTACATGTAACACCCAAACTTGAACCATGTGGTCTAAGATGGGGGTTCTATACATCCTTATTTGTGCCTCCCCTTAAGAAAGAGGTTGTAGACCAGCGGTGAGGGATTTGGAATGAAGTGGGGAGACTATTCCATCATTATCCAATGATATTTGAGTATCATATATAATGATATAATTAATAAATCAATTAATAATAAATACATGAAATAAAACACATCCCATGTAGCTGTAGTATTCTACGTTTGTTAAATAAACCCTAACATACAAAATGATCCAATATATGAGTAAGATAATAATCAAAGAAGTATAATCTAGATGGATGTATAAATAGCATTATCTATATTCTCCTTCTAACCTACTAAACCATCCATCACAGGGCCTTTCCCTTCTCTAGATCCGTAATAATGAAATATACAAGCACACTGAATTTGCTAGGTAGGGTGTGAGTGAAAGGCTTAGTAGGAAACTATCAATAAACCTAAACATAATTGTATAAAAAATACAGGTGTATTCCATTAAAGTAAACAAGGTAAAATTATAATCAACAATATATCACAAAATTAAAAATAAATGTTTGATCCTCAGAGACTGAATATACCTTATTTTACCCTAATCTATAAGAAACAACTATCAGCCACCCGGAACACCCCCATGACGGGACTATCTAAAAACATGAATAATACATCCATCATGAATAGATATCCTGAATAATTATAATCATGTGTCTGATAAATTCTTATTTTAGAAATAGTAAATGAGGAAAAACCTTCATTCTTAATTTCAAGAGAGACAAATAATACAATATTATACAAGATATAAATGATCGATCAAATAGCACATCAAATAAAAATTCATCATAACTAGAATAATGAACTTGAAAGAAACAGAATAATATTTCACCCATGGCTACAAAGTCACAAAAAATGTGATCGATAATCAAACATAGGTCTCTTGAGCTACTTATACACACCAAAAATCATTTAAAAAATCCATAAAAAACATGCTCAAAAGTGAAGGGCTTCCTACCTCAGGTGAAACAACGATAATCATGGAAAGGGTTACTGTGAAATTTTATAAGAACCACTATATCCTAGAACCCTTCTTAATAATGATTAAACTGGTTAGGATTTGATCAAGTCACCAAGGAAGATCCAATGCTAAAAAGTTTCTTGATCCAAGTGTTTCAAAGAATCCAGATTCTGGAATCTGGATATCGATTCTTTCAATAATCTTAAAACCCTTGATTAGATTATGCCAAAAACATAATATTTGACCAAGAAATGAAATTCTTAATCAATTTTTATGAAGTATAAGAGGAGATAATTGATAATGGTAAGAGAATAGGATTTCTAATTTTATATGTATGGTAGAATTGGAGTTTATTCATCGAAGAGTGGTGTTAGAAGGGGCTAAGCGAGCCCAAAATCATTTAGAGATAGCCTAGAATTTAGAATAGTAGGAATGGAGGTAGATAAGAAAATGGAATGGAGTTTTATAATTAAATATACGTGAACTGGCTATATTCCCAACATGAATTAAGGATTCATGTTGTGAATTATCAGAATATCGATACACCTAAAAATATATTACCTTGACATAAAATCTCAATTCTCATTCACATCCCTAGTTTACCATACACGTCAAGAATCAATTTCATGTTCTTATTTTTAGGTTTATGGAATCTTCCCAGAATCCATTCACGGTGTAAACCACTATTAAAAATTCCCTTCTCTAAACACACCTAAAAAGCCCCAAATCTTTTAATTACAAACATAAGGAGTGAAAAAACTAAAAAATTAATAAACTAAGATTGAGGATGTTACACATATTTCTCTGTAATGAATTCACATACTTTAGAAGTTTCACTAGAGTTTTTCTCAAATAATTTTCACCACTACACCTAAATTTCTTACTCTGGCTACCATATATCCTCTAAAAATGTCTACGCAACCATAAGTTCAGCATAAGAGGGAATTAACCTTCCTCACAATACATTTTTTCATCGATAGAGTAACTAAAAATGTTGTTTAACATAGAATTCATTATATTCTAACTCAACATCCTTTCTGTCAAGAAGATATGTAGGATCCGGCTCATAATTTCAAATATAAGACACATTGAATACATTCCAAAAAACTTGATATAATAAATTATGTTTTATCAATAGGCCACCATCTCTATGTTCTTAATGATCTTGTATTTCCCAATATACTGTGGTTCCAACTTACCTTTCCTCCTCAAAAACCTAAGCACCAATCTAGGGGACATCCCCAAGAAAACCTTATCATCCCCCATATACTTCAGGGTTCATATAATTTAGTCATAATAATACCTATATATGTTTAACTCCATAACCAACCATTTCTATATCAAATACACCAACTCTAATGTCTTATGTACCCTAAAAAATGCAAATAATTATCACTCTCAAACCATATTCCAATAGAGAGGTGAAAAAATTATAACCATATAGATCTCCCAATAGACCCATTTGAATAAATGATTTGATGGTGTTATTTTAGGATAACTATATCAAATACAAGGGATCATCCCATACACTTCTAAAATTCTAAATACACATTCAAATCATATCCTATAATGTTAGGATCAATCTCTCCAACTTCTTGTTGGTCTGAGGATGAAAGGTCGTACTCAACTTGAACTTAGTACCCATTTCCATATATGAGAATTGAAATAATTGTTAGGTAATTTGGGAATCTCTAACTAATACCACACTCAATTGTACACCATAAGGCTTCATAATCTCCCAAACATATATCTTTCCTATCTCATCCACTTAGTTTATCTCCAAGATCATTATAAAGTGAGATAATATAGTTAATTAATCCATAACCACCCAAATAGTGTCCCGACCTCTTAGGGTTTTGGGAAACCCTATCACAATTTCTTTACACACCCCAAACCACTTCCAAACAGGAACTAGAAGTGGATAGATTATACCTTTGAGTTTCTAATGCTTAGCATTGATTTTATGATAAGTCTGACTAAGATAGAAAAAACCCGCAATGTCTCTTTTCAGGTCAATCTACTAGAACCATATCTTAACATTACGATAAATCTTTATATATCTATGGTTAAATTTCCACTATCAAGCATGATAGTATCTCATCATCTCCTCTATCATGGAATATTGAACCATGACATTACCCTGAATTCATACACTCCACTTCTATCCAAGGCCCAACCTAAAAGAGATCCACCTTCTTCCAACCTCTCATGAATATCCCCACACTCCATACCAATCTCGAAAATGGTCTTCACTCATTTTACTAATGAGGATCTGATCTTGAATGTTCCACAAACCATTTACCCAGAACCTCAGCTATACCCGCCTTTTACTTTACTATAACAGACATGGGATTCCCTTGATCTTCTAATGTCTGTTCTTCATCGTCATATATTTTTCTTCTTATCTCATATGTAACCACATTACAATTTATAGGATCATACATCATCTCAATGTTGAATGTCTACAAGTACTCTACCTAACACATCTGTAGAATATTTAGGTCATGCTGGGAGAATCTATACCATAAACTATTGTGCTCTATATACCTGAAAAATATCTCACTAAAGAGGTTGTGTAATAAATAATTTAGCACAGGAAATGTTTCTACTACATTCAAGTCATGAGTTGGGTAGTTACACTCATGGGGTCATATATGAAGTGACCTATAAATATTTACCTTGTTACCTAACATCATAAATGATCCCAATCAAACTCTATAATCATCACAATACAAAGCATAGCCAAATATAAGATCAAATAAAATCAAAATTAGTGCCAACATAAATGCTTTATTTAGCTATAAGAAGACTTTTTTACACTAACCTATGCATTAAAACATAACCCCCAGACTGGTGAGAATAGTTATGGGAACTATAAGGTTAGATATTTCCTAAATGAATATCCATTTGTACCTATCAAGTCCAAGAAAACCATACATCATGAATACACTCCTTATCCAATTCCAAGACATAACTGCATCAAACTTCCCAAGATCAATTAATATCCCCACTTTCAAAACCACATTCCCAAGAAATCATCCCTCTTGTATCCAATAGTGATACTTTGAGTACTTGGAATAAAGTTTGTGTTTACAAATCATACTCAAAACAATATCCAGATGTATAAAATGTGATTTCAGCATCTTGGAATATATAAGGATATTATCAATGAATAAAATGAAAAAGTAATCCAGGTATGGGTGAATGATCTTGTTCATGAGATCCATGAACACCGATAAAGAATGTTTCTATCCAAAGGGAAAAATAATATACTCATTAAACTAGTACGTTCTCCTAAACACTATCTTTGGGATTTATTCCTCTCTGAACTGGAGCTAATTGTAGCCCGAATGTAGGTTAATATTAGAAAACCACTAGGCTCCCCTCAACTAATTAAAAAAGAAATATATTCTTGAAACCAGGTACCTATTAATCAAAATGATCATATTAAATAGTTTTTATTCCAAAAAAAATACAATGTCTCCTATATTCCTTCTTGGAAAACAACACTAGAGAACTCAAAAGTGAAGTACTCAGTCTGATAAAGTCGTTAACCTTAAGATCATCAAGCTACACCCTGATCTAATTCAACCTAGTCGGTGTAATGTGATATGGTTGAATTGATATTAGGCATTCACTAAGAATTATTTCAATATTAAATTAAACTCTACTATGTGGGGGAAAACCTTGAAAAATCCTCTAGAAATACAACTCAATACATGTCCACCACCAGCGAAAAATATAAGGGCATCACTATCTGATTCACTGCCATGATCCATTCTACCACCTATTCTAAATAGACTTGTATCTAATAAGGGTTTGATCCCACTTTTCATACATCAAAAAACTACTCACTAGTCATTAAAAACCTTTCCCATCTTAGGTAATGAAAATGTAAATAATGTATAATAACAATTGATGTGTATATAGAAACTATTCAACAATTCCATCCCAAGTATCAAATAAAAACTATCTTGTACAAAATTACCAAAATCCAAAAATTCCAAAATATAGTAACAACTATTGAACCTTATGGAAAGATATGATGATAATATACTGTTCATTAAATGGGGGAATCAATAAATATAAATTAAATAACTATTTAACCAGTAAGTATAACCCAACAACTAGTTAAGGATATATAAATGAATGGGATGCCCCGTTGTCCAAAAAAGAAACAGATATAATATAAGAGATTAGAAATGTACCTCAAATAGTGATGGTACCTCTCCACTACGTGAAAAACCCAGATTAACCACATATTCCATTCATTCCACCACTCTATGATTCCTAAGAGGATCATGAATCGCCTAATTTACCAACCATTATGTGGAATCAACCATCCGATAAGGTTATGTATCCACACATTGATCTGATTTAGCTTTTTAGTATAATAAATCTTTGGAACCTAACCTATTAAGATAACCCACTATTCCACACATGTAAAAATTATTAAGATAAATGTGAATATTCATGAGAAAATATCCTCTCCTCCCATAATTAATGAATCCAGTAGAGACAATCCCACTAGAAGGAGTTGTAAAACCCCAAACATACTCTAACTTCAAATTCCATCTTAGAGCCCATACTATTTTATTCTATTATTTCTGCCAAAATTGAATAATAGAACTATTATAGAGAAGGAACCAATTTCTCTATTGGAAATAAGAAAAAGACCAACAAATTTTTATTACTAAATGGAATTCTCTATCATCAGTTCTCTATATAGAACTGCAACATAGATTTTCATATCAAATTTCCCAACTTATCATTTAAGGTATGGTTAAACTCAAATCATGAAATTCCTAGAATACTAAACTCAATTCCCAACTATAAGTGGTAAAAAAGAGGATCAATTCAATGAAGTGTGAGGAATAGGTTGGCACTGTCCTCGACCCATGCTGAAGCTCCATGAGTTCTTCAGTTTAGTCTAGATTTAGTGAATTAGGGAATAACTCATCCAATAAGAGGTACGTGAAGGCCTTTCATGTCATCCCTTACCATATAATATCCTGCAACATGACATCCCACTATCATCCAGCTATGAATTGATTTTCAAATGTTTCAATATTAACCTTCTAATCATCTGAGTTCTCTACCATGTGAAAACTCTTCTCTAAGATTCATATCTAGTTCTTTGTATCTTGAGGATATCTATTTATATTTTCACAACCATAGAAGATCAGAGTAGCTGATTTACTATATTAAATTAGAATTATTACAAGGAATCAAATCTAAATGTATTTAATAGTATAGTAAACTTGGTAAACAATAGACATATATGAAATTTATATAACAATTAAACCATAAAATACAAAAAAAACTCTTCGAGCATTCCATTAATTCCTTTAGTGTAACCCTATATATTAAACTCAACAAACTTATTCATATCATTGGAAAAAATAAAACATAAGAAAGGGGTGATCTAAAATTCTTATTAAGGGTAATTAATACAGTAGAATATATCATAAAAATAACAAAGAATTATGGAATGGTGATTAACTAAAACATATGCCATTTAAACATAGTCTTGAGAATAAAATGAAAATAATAAATAATACGCTATAAAATAATCACATAATCTAGAAAAAATAACCATGGATATTTTACTAGTTGGATAATCCCATTGAATATCAATAAAAAATATCATAATGGGGTAATACATAATGTAGGAAGTCTAAAACCCATCACCAAGGCTTCGAACAAGACACCATACTTAAATGGGAAAAAACCCAAACAAGTTTGTCTCATGAGACCTACTGATGAATCGAGGGGCTATAACAGGCCTCTCCCAGCACTTAATAAGTACATTTCATTTCTTATATGAAAACAAAAACAACATAAAAATTTATATTGAAAAACTATCATACAAAATGTGAATACTTTAACCATAAAAAATGAACTATATAGAAATAGAACATCCACAGTCAAACTGATCATAAAACCATCAATAAAATAAGGTATATTATATCATAATATATCAACCAGAATCAAACATAAGATTAAATAAATTATTTTCACATAGATGAAAATACTCTAATAAAATAATTTGAAATATCTTGAGAAATATACACTTTCACTTTGAAATCATTTGTTTCAAAGTCATGAATTTATAAAAGAAAATATTTTATTTTAAAATAAATCTATAAAAATTCAAAGGTATCTTCAAAATATCAAGGTGTTAGGAAGGTGGTTAAATCCTCTCATACCATATAAGTTAAAAATAAGCAATCTTTTGTATTCTTTTCGAAAAATTCATAAAGTACCTCGTTTGAGAAATGAAAAAAAATATTACTTTTAAATAAATTTATAAAAATTATATCTTGGGAAAAGGAATTAAATATAGTTAGGGTAGTAGTAAAATTAATTTTAAATTTTTTTATAAAACATGGACATGGATGATAAATATTCCCCATAAGATACACGTGTATAAAAAATCCCATAAAATAATGAGATTGTGAAATTAACTCTTACCACATAATTTCCTTTAGTTAGATATGATTTAAACTCTGGTATAATGGTTTGAAACATGTTATTAATTTATTTCAGAACCATATCTATATTTTTTATATCATATATGATCTTCTTATATTAACTTATCACCAATTTTTAATAATTTTTTGATATTACTCTTATTTCATGTGTAAACTACTTCATTTTCTTATGCATGTTTGGTCATGTAAGTCATGTTTGTTATGAATACGGTATATTTATTTCATATACCTGATGATATTGAGTTCAAATATATTATATTTATTCATTTTATATATCTTTATAATCATTCGTTATTTAATAACATGGAAAATGAATCTTTTCACGTCATTGAGACAGCAGGTCGCACGTACGCACGAGCGACGATATCATTCCGTTAATGGTAATTGGTAAGGAATTAGATGATATATTAATTATAAAAAATAAATATCATGTCAAATTTTTTATTTATATCCATTATATCCATAATTATACTAATCAAAATTATTGAGTGACGAAAACTGGATTACACCACAACGTGAACACGATATGTTGTACGTATGCACTCATGATGATTTGGTTTTTCATGTGATGGATAAAAGGATGAATATGGTTGTTTAATAATCATAATAATATCTTATAATACAGGTTATACTATATTTATTACTTTATAATGGAAAAAACACATTAATAGGAAGTAAAAAAATAAATGAACTTTATGGAGTCGGTAAAGACAGTTACGACTTCTTTAGAGAACCTCATTTGGACCTCCTCTTAGAGACATTAGGGATGGTATTTTAAGAATACTAGAACTTCTAGGATGTGGATAATGATGTTTTTAAGGGAAATGGTCATTGGTTGGTTGAACTATAATGCAAAATGTGGTGTAAGGAAGTGAGAGAGTAGGTTCCCTTTTATAGTGGAGGCGAGTGGCACTTTAGGGAACTCTCAAAATATGAAATTAATATAAATTAATTATTAATTCAAAATAGATAAAAAGTGAGTAATTTATAAGATAATATTATTAGGGGTTTATGTAATATCAAAAAATTATTTTCAGACATGTTTAGGTCATATTAATAAACTTATCTTTTGTATTTAACTGTTAGTTAAATCATTTAACTATTTCCATGACAACTTGGATTTTTTACTGTTTAAGGTTAATATAGTTAATATAAAATGGAACAAGAATCACAAATGGATAATTGATGACATATATAAAATTATTATAGTGTTTTTTCTTAATTTTATATGTTTAGGATTTTATATCATTTAAAGAAATATTGTTTATTTCAAAGTATCATTTTTTTAATTTTGATGCTATTCAATTTTTTTTATTTTTTAAAATATCTTAAAAATGATAAAATTGAACCAAAAATTATAATATATAACTAGAATATAAGTTTTTTCTATAAAATTTATTCATTTCGTTAATTATTTTAAATTATCTTTATCTTATTATGTTTAATATCATTTATTTGATATTTCCATTAATCAAACAATTGCCCCATCATCATTATGACAACGTTTAATTAAATTATTTATTATATAAAAAAAAAAATTATCATGATGAATATAAATATATTATATTTCAAATGACTATATATAGTTTAATTCATCTTCTATATAACCATATATTAAAAATGATTTACTTATTAAATAGTTGAGTATGACATTTTTAACTTGTCATTAAATACAATAAAATAAATGTTATATTCTTACCCATGTGGATTAAAAAGGTTATAATTTTGGGTCAAGGTTTATTTAGGTCTAAAATAAAACATCCTACGAAATTAGGATAAGTGTTAGGGTAATACGTTAACATTATAATATTATTTTTACCCTTAATTACCCGATTTACCCTTAATTGAGGTAAATAAAAATTTACTAAAATTATTATTCATAATATCCAAAAAATAATTAAGTTGATCCCATTAAACTGAAAATATAATTATTTTTGAAACTTTTTTTTCTGTTTTTCCAAATTCAATTCACAGAAGTGGAAAAATTAAGTTTAACTCTAATCTCACAGGCGTGGCGACAAGGCAGGTAAAAGAAAAGTTTCAAAAGTTAAATAACTATTTTATATCCACTTTCAATATAAAAATGCTTCCAATATACTAAATTGGAGTAATATATGTATTTTTAATCTATTATGACTTTAAAAATCATATTAAATTAAAATAAATTTTATAATCAAAAAGGAGATTTTCATCTAAAATGCAGTATTTTTCACTATTCATCAAAAAAATGAAACATATCAAAAAATTACCAAAAATTAACCCTAAACTATTTTTGATATTAAAAATTCAAAAATGAAATTTATTTTGACAAATAGATTATATAAACATTTCTAAATGTGGATTTAAAATAGGTTTACCCTTAAAAGTCTGTAAAATACTCTTTAGAAAAATATAGGTTTTTTTATAATTGGTTTTATTATTCTCTTATGACTATAAAATATTTTGGTTAAATATAAAAAATATTTGATTGAATATATAACATATATATTTCATTAATATCATTCATTAATGGCAATTAATTAAATTTATTGAGGCAAAATGACTTTTTGAATATAAACATAGTTCTTTATAAAAACATTTCCTTTATATTCGGTAGGTTACTATATTAATTAATTTTATGAAATTTAATTCAACCATATATTTTCATAATTTAGATAATAATATTCATAACCAAAAACTTAATGGCTAGTACTACTAGAAAATGAAACTATATTCATAGTTTTGGATAGTACCGTGGGTATAGGTCATCCCTTTACCCACAGTTGTCCAAAAATTGATCGTATAAGGATTGGTTTATGACCTATACCCATAGTTTTGGAGAAGCATGTATGTATGTTGAAAATTAGAACCTATACCCATCGTTTCTGAGAAACTATGGGTATATGGCTCAGTTCAAGATCTATATCCATGGTTTTCCCAAAACCATGGGAATAGGTTTTGGTTAAAAACGTATAACTATGGTTATCAAAGAATGTAAGTATATGTTTGACCTTTAACCACAATTTTTGAGAACTGTGGGTATATCATTCCCATTTAAGTGTGGGTAACTTGTTTCCCACCAGAAAAAAAATATTTCCATGGGAAAACCTAGTCCCATGATTTTCTACCTATATCAATGGTTTATAAAATATATATAAGTTAATATATATTTATATACACATAAGATTATGTGGGGAAGTGGTTTGGCGCATCAATAATGATTTTGTGGTCTATGGTTTGAATCTGGAAGTAATATTTTTTTTTAAATCATATAGCCACAGTTTGAGAACCGTGGGTATTGATTTATTGACACAGTGCATAATTTCCCATATACCTATTCCCACAATTCATAACCATGGGTATAACATTTATCAGAACATGTTTACCACTCATATCTATATTGATTCCTTATGATCCCACGGTTCTCTAAACCATGAGTATAGCCTATACCAACAGTTTTTCGGGCTATACCCACAATTTCAAAACCACGGGTATGGGTTCATTTCCTAGTAGTGTGGGATATATCTTATTATATTAAGTAATAATATTTTCATAATATATTTTTGTTCGGTAAAAAGAGGACTTGCGTGTAATGAAGGATAACTCATTGTTGTGTGTAGTGTAACCCTATCACATTGTTACGTATAAAGCAAGATAGAAGAGGAAATTAAATGTATTCCAAAATAAAAATATTTTTATATCATGGGGTATTAAATTCTCCCCCCCCCCCCCCCAATTGAATTTATTCCTCAAAATTTAAACTTAATCTCAATACTGTAGGTGTTGATATTTAAATATAATACTGTTTGAAAAAACTGACATTATAAGTTGGGTTAATGAAATACTATCTTAATAAGAGGGAAATGGAAATGTGATGGTCAACACCAAAATTAGGCTTTTTAATAGGATAACATTTGTGGAAAGTGAAGTTGCATACATATAATTATAGAGAATTATAGATGCTATATATCATAAAAAATTATATGATTAATGAAAAGTTAAGGGCCTCAAATCTATAAATCTATGGAGATATATAAGACGATATGATTCCTCATATATAAAGATAATAAGGTAACATTATTGTTTCAATTTTGTTTTATGAAATTTGTGGAATTCCATTACCACATTGACCGATCACTCGGGAAAATAATCTTACTCGATTTAAATCCTTCCATTGGTTATTCTTTTATATTATTTCACTTCATTTTGTACACTTGAATATGGATATTCAAGATAAATTATTATTCCGAAATATTTTTTTTGTGAATTATAATGTCCAGATGTAATTCCTTCATCTTATAAATGATTACCGAAACAAAATTTTTTAGCACATAGTATCCAACATATCATAATTTACGCTCACAAAATAATATATAGTATTCTAATTAACTCATTCCAACCTTAAGTCTTATCCAAAATACATCTGTCTAAATTCACTGTCTAAAAGGTCTTTAAATTTCCAAAATAATTCTTAAAATTATATTCTCCAAAAAATGTAGTTAAACTCTTATTTTCACATACCAAATATTTGATCACCTTAAAACCTTATTTAAAACAAGAATTATATCAAATCCTAAAAGAATAAGTACTACAATGAAATCCTTATATCTCTTAATATTTTTATAACTAGAAAACTATTAATGGAATAATTCTTGAATCATAATACAAAACCACTTTAAACAAACTCCATCATTCATTCTTAAAAAATTAACCACGCTTCATCATCTTATTCCTTAATACCTCATTCCTTTATTTTTTATTTTCTAGTATCCTCTTCATTAGTAGTATAAAAATTACTTGCACAGTCTTCCTGATTCTAAGCACTGACCAGAACCCAATGTAGAAAGTGAGAAACACTAATCTCAGTGATTGAGTCATAAAGAATCATTTATAAGATTTCTAAATCATCAAATATTTTCTCAATATATGAGTCAATAGGTTTAACCTAGGATATCCTTTATCATTACCAAATCAAAAGGATGACATCGTATAATTATTATTATCCATAAATATAGTCATTGGGTTGAGTTTTCAAGTCCCTGATTTCCTAAATCTAGTTTCCATGGTTTATACTAAACATTTTTATTTCCAACTATAATTCTGAAACCCATGAATCCCAGATCATTAAATTAATTTATTAAATTGAAATGATTACAAAGAATCAAATACCAAAGGACCGAATTGTTTAATATTATTGGTAAACTAGTTACATATATGAAATTTGAACTACAATCTAAAACATAAAATACATAATGAATTTTGTTCGAGCATTCCATTAATAACCTTAGTGTAAAAATGGATATAATACTGAACACACTTATTTGTATCATAGGGAAAAATAAAATGGAAGTATCAGATGAGATCAAACACTCATAAATGGTATGTAATACAAATAAATCTATCAAAAAAAGAAAAAACAATTATAGAAATATGATTAAATGAAACACATTCCATTTAAACATAGTCTTGATCATAAAAGGAAAATAATAAAAAAATTCTGTTTAAAATAATCACATAATCTAGAAAACATAACTATGGATATTATACTAGTTGAATAATCACATTTAATATCAATAACTAATCTCATAATGATGGAATGCATAATGTTGGATGTATAAAACTTATTATTAATGCATTGGCCAAGACACCATATATAAATGGGTAAAAAACCTAAATAGTTTGTCTTATTCAGACAATGGATGCATTGGGGGGATATAACAGCCCCTCCCAGCACATACTAAGTCAAATAAATTCTTCATATGAAAATAAAAACAACATAAACATATGTATTAAAAAACTAGAATATGAAATGTGAATACTTTAACCATATCAAAATAGAATATCTATAGTCAATGTGATGGCATAACCATTAATAAAATAAGGAAGATTTTATCATAAGAGATCCACCTCAATCGAACATAATATTAACCAATGTATGTTTACATAGATGAAAATACTCTAATAACATATTTTAAAATATCTTTAGAAAAATACGCTTTAACTTTGAAATAATTTATTTAAAAGCCATAAATTTATAAAAGAAAATATTTTATTTAAAAATAACTTTGTAAACTTTTTAAGGGATCTTAAAAACCTCAGGTTATCATGATGGAGGTAAAATCTTCTCATGTTGTATAAGTGAAAATAGAAAATTATTTCAGTAGTTTTTTCTTGAAAAAACCCATAAAGTACCTAATTTGAAAAAAAACAAAAATATTTCATTAAAATAATTTTATAAATATTTGAACATGTGTAAATGACTTAAAACACTGGTATTATAATAGTAAAAATATTTTGGAATTTTTTCACAAATATGGACATGGATGATAAATAATCCCTAGAAGATACAAACTAATAAACAATCTCGAATAATAATGTGATTGGGAAATTAACCCTTATCTTATACTTTTATTTAGTTAGATGTTATTTATCATCATGTATAATGGTTTAAATTTTTTTATTAATTTATACCAGAAGAAAAACATTATTTATGATATCATATAACATCCTTTTATATTATCTTATCACTTGTTTGTGAATGATATTTCCTTATTACACTTGTCTTGGGTTTTACCTATTTCATTTTCCTCTGCATGTTTTTCCATGTAAGTCATGTCTCGTATCATAGGATATATATATTTAATATCCAGAATTATATTAAGTTCATTTATTTTATATTTACTCCTCACATCCATCTTTATAATCATTCTTGAATGGTTAACATGGAGAATAAATCTCATCATGTCGTGGAGATGGTAGACCGTACGTACACACGAGTGATTGTATCATTCCCCTAATGGTAAAGTGTTAAGGAACTGGATGGTATATTAAATATAATGAATAAATATAATGTAATATTTATTATTTATATCCAATATATAAATCATCATACTTAACCAAATAAAGTAGTTATGAAAAACAGATTACGCCATGGCGTGGAGATGGTTGGCTATACATACACACATGTGGTGATTTCATTTTTCATAGGATGAATAAATGGTAGAATTTGGTTGGTCCATATTCATAAAAATATCTCAGAATATATGTGATACTTTATTTATTAATTTATAATGAGAATAACACTTGAATAGTAAGTAGAAAAAGAAATGAACTTGAAGGGGTCTGTAAATACAATTACCTCTTATTTTGAAAACCTCCATTGGATATCCTATTAAAGACACTAGTGTTGGTCTTTTGATAAGAAAAAAAACCCTAGGATGTGTATATGGAAGTTTATAATGGATATGGGAAGGGTTTGGTTGATCTAGAAGGCTCAATGTGGTGTAAGGAAGTGAGCGAGAAGGTTCCCTTTTATAATTGAGGTGAGGGGCACTTTAGGAAACTCTTAAAATATATAATTAATAAAAATTACTTTTTAATTAAAAATGGTTGAAAAGAGATTTATTTAGAACCTAAAATGATTATGGCTCTAAATCCTCTCAAAAAAGTATTTTTATTCATTTTTATGTTGCAATAATACCCATATATTTTCGATTTAACCCTGAGTTAAACCCTTTAACTCTTGCCATGACAACTTGGATTTTTTTACTGTTTATGGTTAATATAGTGACTATAAATTAAAAAACGAACCCCAAATAATTAATTGATTAAATATTTAACATTATTACAGTTATGTTTTTGAATTTTATATTATGATGAATTTTATATAATTTAATAAAATATTATTTATTTTAAAGTACCATTTATGTAAATTTTGATACTATTCAATATTTGTCTTTTTAAAAATATACTAATATCATGATAACTTTTAAAAAATTATAAAATATCACTAACAAATAAGTTTTATCTATAAAATTATTTCAATTCATGAATTATGTTAAATTATATTTATTTTAATATTTTAATATCATTTATTTGATATTTGCATTAATTAAACAGTTACTGCATCATGATTATAAAAGCCTTTAATTAATTTGTTAATTCTCTAAAAATTAAAAATAAATATTCATGACGAAGATAAATTTATTATATTTTAAATTAATATTTATAGTTTAATTTATGTTTTATATATGCAATATTTTAAATTATTTAATTATTAAAAATATGAGTATGACATTTCTAAGTCAACATTTTATAAAATATAGTAAATGTAATATTCTTACCCAAGTGGATTAAGAGGTAATAATTTCATAATAAGGGTTATTTTGGTATATAACTATTCTTATAATGAGATTAGGACAAGTTTAGAATATTTTTATAATATTCTAATATTATCATTACCTTTAATTACCCGATTTATCCTTAACTGTGGTAAATAAAAATTTATTAAAATTACTCTTCATAATATACAAAAAATTAGGTTGATCCTATTAGACTCTATATATCAAAAATAATAACTTATTTATTTCCATTTTTCTAAATTCAATTTAGATAACTTTCTAAATTAAGTTGAACGCCAATCTCGTAGTTGTGGCGAGAAGGCAAGTAAAAGAAAACGTTCAAAAGTTCAATAAATTTTTATGTCCAATTTCAATACAAAAATGATTCAAATGAAATAAATTGGGTTAATATATGTATTATTTACCTATTTTACTTTAAAAAATAAATTTTAATTGTAATAATAATTTAAATGAGAAGGTTGTTTTAACTACAATGTAGTATTTTTCACTATACATCATAAAATGAATCTTCTCATAAAAATACCAAACAATTAATCATAAGATGATTTTGACATTAAAATTGAAAAATGAAGTTCATTTTGAAAAATAGAATATATGAATGTTTCAAAAAGTGGGTTTAAAATAGGTTCTCTGTTTAAATGCAGTAAAACTCACATTAGAAAAATATAGTTTTTTATGCCTAAAATTGGGTTTATTATTATCTTATACCAATAAAATTTATTAGTTGGATATAAAAAATATATTATTTAATATATGACATATATATTTTAATCATATCATTCACTAATTGTAGTTAATTTAATTTATTGAGAGGAAACAACTTTATGTGCATAAAAATTGTTCTTTATAAATGCATTTCCTATATTTCTAGTTGGTCCCTATATTCATTGATATTAACAAATTAATTCCACCATATATTTTCATAATTTAGTTAATAATATCTATAACCACTAAATTAACCATTAGGTTATATCTTATTATATTTTAAAATAGTATTTTAATAATATATTGTTTTTCAGTAAAACCGGGCCTTTCGTATAACACCAAACAACACATTATTGTATTTAGTGTAAGCTTAACATCATGTGCATATAAATTAAGATGGAAATGGAATTAAAATTATTTAAAATGAAAATATTGTAAAATATTGGGGTGTTACACTATTTCACTAGAAATATAGGGTTACTAGAGCTGGATGTCACATGAAAATTTGACCATCATCGGTCCACCCCTGTGGGATCCTCTACCTTGAACATGTACCTTTTTAAAGAGTCATGGTCAGAGTGGTTCTATTTAATGACTCCCTTGAGTAATTAAGAGAGGATTCTTGTTTGCATATACCTGGTCTAGAGGTAGAGTAACAGGTTTTCTAATATTTCTATGTGTTATCATTTCCTAAAATGTCAGAATATAGCATAGAGAAAGCCAATATCTTAAAAAATTTACTTGGGTAGGAAAAGCATTATCAGTTCATAGGTATGCACAAAGTCTTATAACAAGGTTCATCCTAATAGGTTACCCATAGTAACAATGTATAACACCCAAATCACTACCCAAAACCCATGTACAGCCTCATATGATTTCATGTTAGTCACAACCACACATATACACTCAAGCACATAATACAATATGCTCAATGAAAATATTGAAATAAATAATATTCCAAAGAAAATATCACAATTTCAACATTAATATAATTATTGGGGATCTATCTAATTCAAGAAACCGTTATTTGTTTCATGTGAACATATGTTCCTAGTATGAATAATGAACACACATAAAATAATTTAAATCAACATATCAAAATCATGTACATCACCCAAGGAGAATTTAATATATGGTAATATTAAATTGAAAAAACATAACTTCAAACTTTATAGAAACTCAGAGTTCTGTTAAATAATACTATCCAGGAACTAACATTATTCCCCTATGTGAGTCCCAACCATCATATCCCTGACTACCAATTTCAGAATCATGGTAAAGGGAAGAAATAAATTAGAAAACCTCCTATGATACCATTTTTTAACAATCCATCTTGAACCATCAGGTCTGGTCCAGGGGTGACACATGACCTCATGCATATCTCTTTGTATGCAAGATGTTGCAGACCGGTGATGAGGACCTATAGAATAGCTTGGGGAGAATATGATATCATTAACAAATAGAATTTAATTATGAAAAATCCAAAAATAACAAATAAAAAAATATATAATAAATAAATGAAATTGAACCCAACCCGTGTAGTTGTAGTATGGAATGTCCACAAAATAAAACAAAACAAATAAAAAGATCAACATATGGGTAATCCAATAATAAAAGTTGTAGAATCTGGCTCAAGGTCTATCTATAATTATAATTATCCTACCACTAACATGATAGAACATCCATCATAGGTCCCTTTCCCTTTACTAAATCCCTAAGCCTGAAATTTACATGTTTACCGAAATTCATGAGTAGGGTGTTAGTACAAGACTCAGTAGGATACCGCCAACAACCCTTAACATAAGTTTGTATGAAAATATAGGTGAATTTCATTAAATTAAATAGGGTACAAAATTATCCAATAATATATCACATAATTACCAACATGTGTCAAGTTCTCAGAGATCATCTCCCTCCTCTTTAAAACCATTCCATAAGAAATAATGATTAGCAACATAATACACCCCCTTTATGGGATACCCAAAAACATAACTAACACAAACCTCTTGAATGGATAGACCAATGCATTCTAACCATACATATGAAACATACCCATTGTGTAAATAGTACATGTGGCTTAACCTTTACTACAAACTTCAATATATAAGAACAAAAAAATATGATAAAATATTCAAAAAAATGTATCAAACATCAAATAAAATAAAAAAGAACCCTAAGCAGAATAAGCCACTTTAATGAAACATATGAACTGGTCTCCCAAGTATACCAATGAAAACCATATTTGATCATGATTTAAAATAGGTCTTTAAGGATACTCAGACAACTAAATAATCATTCTAATAACCCATATAAAAAATTCACTAATGTCAAGGGATTTCTACATCATACAAAAAAATTATGATCAAGGAAAGGGTCATCATCCAAGTATAGAAGTACCACCAAATACTATAAAAATTCTTGATTTGACATGTTTATAAATCTATGATTGAGGAAGACAAGTAGCCACACCCCAAAGGGTAGGACAAAATTAACTCACCAATGAATATTTTTTACTAATAATGTTTTTGATCCAAGCATTGCGTAGAAGAAAAATCCATGATTATGGATGAATATTATATCATAAATCAAGAAAAATATTATTATATAAAGCTATATTCCAAAGATACAACCAATAAATAAAATAACAATTGACTTTGATTAAGGATAAGAGCATAGAATTGATCACGATCAAAGAAGATCTCACTGAATTGGATGCACAAGATCAAATGGGTGTTCATGTGTGGAAGAAATGAGTTATACGATAAAAGTTAATCAGAAAATCATCTAGATATAGACTAAGGTTTTAAATAGTTTTAATGGAGAAAGAGAAGAAAATATAAGGGTGTTGGTTCATTAAACAAACTATAATGGAAAACATTGATGACCTGAATTAATGATGCATATTGTAAAATCTCAGGAAAACTGATACAAAAATAATGTGTCACCTCTACTTAAAATTTGAAATAATTTGAACATCATGAATCTATTTTACCTCTTGAATTTATGTTTCATGGATTTGATCCAGAATCCATTCCCATTGTGAATATCCATTCACAGTGTAAACCACTTCTATAGAAACAAATTCCATGCCTTTGATCCATTTCCTTCTCCGAACCCCCCTAACAAGACTCAAATCATTTAATTACTCCCTTAATATGTGAAAAAATAGATTAGAAAATGAATTTCTTGAGACTGAGTATTTTAAAATAGAAAATTTTTTGGAGGCTTAATAATAAATATATATATATAATATTGATAAGAACACACACATCTTCTCCAGGTATCCCCCTTTGAAAATCGCTTTAAGGTTTCCTAGATGGGTATCTGGAAAAAACCAACACCTCAAGGTCATGGATAAGTATGTTGGGAGAGTAATTCAGAATTACAAGGTTGAGATAAAGGGATAAAGTGGTGTGTAGAAAATAGTACAAGATGTACTCTTTTATATAATGATTCAAGGCTTATCATACATGGATATTACTTATTTTTTACGAATATTCATTACATTACACAAACACACTTATGATAACAATAATAGTTTACTGAAATTGGATCCTTGGACCACAATATTCTAATATAGTGAAATATCATCAATGTTTTGCACAAACATTTTACCATTTATTACTCTTCATATACATACCATATATAAAACCTTTCATCATAACCTGGGGAATAGAAACAAAAGAAAGGGTCTGATTAGATGCTCAATAAGGGTAAACAAAACATGTATCAATATATGATCATATGAAAGAATGATATGATAATAAGCATATTTGATCATTAACATAACTTAAAATTTTCACACAAAACCTATCATAGATCATAAACATGAGTCATAGCATAAAACTTTATCTTTTTTTAAAAAATGGTCCATAAGGGTGATAAATCATCGAAAATCAATCAAAAAACACAATATCATGTCATAAAAGTGTGGAACCATAAAAATAAATAAAAATATTTCACGTGTCAGGGTTAACTACCAAGACCATTGATATAGTGGATAAGTGTGTACCTGTTTCCCAGAGTGGATCTAGACAAACCTGTTTCCCATTGTGGACCAGGGCACACTTATTTTCCATTCAAGTTAGGATGCACCTATTTCCCATAGTAGATCAATCCCATCAAATATTTTTCCCATTTTATATCTAGAATTATAAATCAATACCCAATTCATTAGATAGAGAAATAGGTATATAGTACCGAAATTTTCATATAATTTTTTTAATTATATGCAATTATTTTGAGACCGTGAAATCTGACGACGCGTGATTTCGAGGCCCGAAGTGCCCGGAATGATCTGTCGAAGTTCTGTTAAGCTGTAATTAGCACACATAAGAAGTTTTCCTAAAAAAGTTGAATAACTCTTAAATGGTTTCCCAGATCAAAAATGAGAAAGAACTGTTGCATTCAGGATGGTGGGTTTACCTTAGGCGCGACTTATGTCTAGTCGATGCAGGCCTCCTATGAGAAAACCCGAAAATAGAATAACAGTAAATAAAATAATTAAATAAAATTATTTTATTTTTTAAATGCTTATAACTCATGAATGGTAACTCAGACTAACAATCCGAGACCACCACTGAACTCGTAATGGTATGCTTTTCTTAGGATGATACTAACATTGGCCGGAACATGCCACCAGTGAAATTTAGTTTTTGGCTGTAAATAAAATAATTAAGTGAAAATTAATTTATTGTAAAATCAATATCTTATAAAAAGTAACTCAGATTGAAAATTTAATGGTACCATTGAGTTTTTTGGAAAATGTTCTCGTTAGGCGGAGCCTAACCTCGATCGGTGCGGGTCGAGGGTGAACATAATTAATTTATTGAACTTTTTTTAATGTATGTTCAGTAAATGGATGATTGGAATTTTCTAACTTTTGAACCAGTACTCGGATTAAAAATAGGAGGGCACCATTGAATCCGCAGCACCGATATTCGTTTAAGGGAGACTTTACTTTGACCGGAGTAGGTCTAGAGAAAAAGTTATGTTTTATGACTTTTTAAAAGAAATGAAATGAAATAATTTTATTATTTTATTTTCTTCCATATCCTCAAATGGACAAGAGTTTTGTGGGGCCAACAACGTGTCAAGCCAATAAATTGCTTGACCTACCAACCCTAAGTAATGACGTCGTTGAGGAATTAAAAAGGTTCCTAATTTATGAGCCCTCATTAATTCTCCACGTCATTACATACCCTCCCACTCTCCTATATATATGGAGTTTGGGGGAGGTACTAGCATAGATTCACCAAAAAATGAAGTGCTAAAGGTGTGCCATGAATCCGGAAACTTAGTGGATGGAGCCGATCCCAGCGGGAGGTGACAGGTGACACCGAACCATGAAAAAAGGGCGACGTACGAGCAGTGTCATTGGGAACCTATTGTGGGAATGAATAACACGACCTACCTTCAAATGCAGACATTCTCTAACAGGTTAACGAGGTAGGGGGTTTATTCATTTACCCATTTTTAAATGATTTCCTTTTCCCAGTTCTTAAATAGTACGAAGATCGCAGACCAACCGACTAATGGGTTGATCCGCGATTCATTCATTTTTTCGTGAGGTTGTTGCGGGGTATCTTTTAAGGTTTTTTTATATTATTAATTCAATTGATTATTAAAACCTTAATCCCCCTCATGTTTATGAGCTAACGTGGAGGGAGAGGGCCTAACGAACCCAGCCTGAACCCTCCGCTATCTTGCTATCCTTGCGCCTCCATGGAAGACCGCCATAGTGACGACACCGAACAGATACATTGAGAATAGTGCATCGACACATTTCGTAAGAGGAGTTCGTGACACAAAATCACAACAGTCATCAAAGCAGCTGACATTGACCAACCACGAAGGAGGTACGGTGTGCTGTCGTGCACTACCGGTGAGACGTGGTTCACATCTTGTCAGCTGCAGTAGCCGGAGGAGGCGGTTGGCACTTCGACCGGCTGCCAAAAGAGGTGTGGCACGACCAATGTGCTGATGGAAAGAAGTAGGCAGCGCGACCAGTGTGCCGCTAACAGACAAGAATCCGTGGTCTAAGCTGTGGTAGAGGCCGAACCCACACCTCTAGTGGGTTCCACGGCGATCGAGCGGTGCCCACGCGATGACGCCGCTTTGCAAACAGAACAGCCTGCGGGCTGTTCGTGAGTTCGGGAGATTGGGGGGTCACACCCCCCACGCCGACTTGGGTGAAACCCATAAAAGGTATCCTCCCAAGTGTTCCACTACCCTACCGGGCCGCCCCCCACTTTGTGGGCCCCCCTTGTGGGCTGCCCTTTGCGGGCCGCCCTTACGGGCCACCATTGTGGGCCACCCCTTTGCAGTCTGAGCCAGAACTCGGCCTTGTGGGCTAATCCTTCCATGGACTAGCCCAGACTGGGTCAGGTCAGGTCGGCCTGATAGAGTCAGATCAAACCTGGGCCTAACCGTGCCCCGAAACACTTAAAGAGCCATATCTTGAGAACCGGATGTCCGTTTAACAAACTGTATGCGATGTTGGGATCCTTAGTACAAGGAGGTTCTTTTGAGATACTAAAATTAAGTTTTGGAGAATTTTGGGGCATGGCCAGGTTGGTTCGAAGATGAATCCAACAGGGCCCTCGACACTAAAACTCTCGTATCTTGCAATCCATACATCCGATTGACGAGCCGTTTTCGGATCTGGGACTCTCTTGGGAAGAAAAATATTTTGGAAGACATTGTGGTGACTTCCATGTATATTAAGATTCGGAGGGTGGATTGAGGATTGGTTCTTCCATGAAGTCTATGTAAGGAACCCTGCGGTAGGGTGAGTCTTGAAGACTTCTTGACGATGGACCAGTGGGAAGAGGCTCTGTGTGACCTAGCAGGCCCACAGCGGGGAGTGGCTCTGTGTTACCCAGAAGACTCAATATACTTGACAGGAGGAGTACCTCAATTCGGCCATGGTGGAAAGCGGCTCTATGTGACCCGGTAGGCCCACGGTCGGAAGTAGCTCTGTGTAACCTGACATGCCCACGGTACCCATCGGGGATGAGTACCACATTAGTTCAAGGTTAGTGGGAAGTGACTTTTTGTGACCTAGTAGGCCCACTTTACTCAATATATGAGGATTTCTCCTACATCTGAGGAGTTTAACAATCTGATGTTCCTTCTATCCTTGACCTAATGTGATACCTAGCATGTGTTGAGTCCTTTATCTTCATGGTGATACCTGTGTGGTGCCTTTACCTTCATGGTGATATCTTTGTGTTCATACCTATGTGGTACTTTTACCTTTGTGGTGTTACCATTTTTATATTCTTCCCTCATTTATGAGATGAGTATATCTTGATAACTTAGGTATATGATTGGCCATGTACATAAGTAGAGTTGTTGACTGCTTATTGCATTGTGATTGAGGTCTTGCTTTGTGGGATTTCCTTTGTGGAACTCTAGGATAACATCAGGGGTCTCAGGTTCCCAAATGAGTTTTGTTATACTCAACCCTTCATGGGCTTCACCTACACCTTGTTGTGTCTTGTGTAGATAACGATCAATTGGGTTGAGACTTGACGGAGCCAGGACCAGGCGATACACGGAGGAGACTGGATGATGTGTAGTGGTGTGGAGATGATCTGTACCTACCATTCAGGTAGGATCCTTGGTAGACGATCCATGAGATATTATTTACTTTTCATTTTTATTTGTATCTTTTAGTTTTTCTTGTACCTTATAGTTGGGCTTCTATTTCCGGCCCATTTACTTTTAGCACTCTTATCACTACAGCAGTTACTTTGTGGTTACATCCTTGTTGTGTTCTAGTCTGTGTGGTTGCTTCTTGTTGTTCTCTTTGAATGTGTGTCTATATTAGTTAAAATGGAAATATATTCCCATTTTAGGGATACAATTTTCTGGTTCTAGTCGCTAGCCCCTAGCCTTCGAAGGCAATCTTGGGGTAGTCACCGCATGGGCCCCGAGGGACGGATCACGACAATAGGTCCCAACCATCATGTTATGGAATCATACAAATCTATGTCATAAGATAATACAATAGTCACCATATTAGAACCCATGAAAGAAAATGGGTCTCAAACACATTTCATTATAAAATAACATATGGAAAATAAATAGGATTCCTAATCACTTCATAATTAAATAACCCATGAAAAGAAGTGTGTCTCCTAATCATGTCCTCATGGTATAACCAAGGGAATATAAATGAGGTTCATAAACATCATTCTATTAAAATATAAACCATTTAGAGAAATATTTTGAATGGTATCATTGGATTATATCCACATTAAGGCATATGAAAAACCAAAATATTTCATCACATATCAATTTTTTTTGAAATATCATTTAAAACATTTCCTGAGTAAAATATCTTTTCTTCTTTGAAAAATACTTTTTAAAAGATAAAACATTTTGAAAACATTTTTCAATGAAAATAAACTTGAATACTTATAATGGAAGCAATGAAAATAATTTAAAAAACTTTTTCAACATAAAAAATTTTCAAAATCATTTTCTTTTAAAATTATATTTGAAGATTATTTAATAAAATTATACATTTTAAAAAATCATGGATTTGGAAGAAAAAAAATTCCATTGAAGAGAAAAATAAAGTTGTATTTTGTTAAAAATTTTAAATTATAATGAGTACCTAAGAGTAGAAAAATCAAATCATTACATGATGACATAATGAAAAATAATATGTTAGATAGTTCATGATAATTCTTGAGAGGTATATCATGATATTTATTTAGTGGAGACTTAATAATTAACAATCTGGATAAATGATGAGACTGTAATATAACATCTTTAAGACTTTGATAATATTGAATCATAAGAAAAATGAAAGAATAACACATAATTAAACATAAAATATAATTATGATGAATAATTTCCTGATATGACATATCAAATAGGATTTATATACACCTTGTGAAATAATATAGGTTCATAACATAACATACGTATCAAATTAGGAAAATTGAGAGAAAAATCCCTCCCCGCTTTGGTAACTTTGAAACTGTAACCCAATGAAAGTAAAATCCTAAAATAGATATGTAAATTAAAAAAAATCAATTATAATAATCATAATATACATTCATGGTAATTATATACACCAAATATAAAAAATAGGTGTCCAATATAGCATATGTCTCACCAATGTAAAAAGTTAGACGGACATCCCTTACCTTAAGTCTTGACTTCTGTTGTACTCATTCAAAATTCATGAATAAAAAATATCAGTTTATTATAAATATATAATAGAACCATATTAATGTATAACATAACATATATTATTTTAAAATGAATTTATATCACCCATTTATTAATAATTCCATGTAAGAGTTATGTTTCGGGTAATAACCTCTTGGTTTTTTAAAATGTTTTGACTTTTTATTCTATGTCCTATTACATAGATCATGATTTAATAAAATAATTGATGTGTAAAATCATGTATATATCACACACAC
The DNA here is from genome assembly GCA_963277665.1 of Viscum album. NCBI lineage: Eukaryota > Viridiplantae > Streptophyta > Magnoliopsida > Santalales > Viscaceae > Viscum > Viscum album. The sequence continues at coordinate 1,425,104,364 of OY728161.1, forward strand.
ACATATATATTCATTATATATGTATTTCTAGTAATCCATAAAATTTAGTGAAAGAAAATGAAATACATCGTTCATAGAGACGGTAGGCTATACGTACACATTAACGCTGCTTTTTCATTTTATTTTTAGTGTGAAAGAAATAAAATAAAATTATATATTATAATTATAGAATAATTATTATTTAATATATATCAAATATATATTAAATCCATATTTAATACATTCCTTGTAAATAGTTAATAAATCCCATCAATTTGTGAGGTGGTAGTCCGTTGTACACACAAACAACATTAGTGTATTCAAAAAAAAGAGAAAGCATGAATGGTATGTGTGATATAAAAATTATATAAGAATAATAATATCATAAATATAATATGTAAAAAATATTTCTATCATTATATAAAACCTTGAGATGTGGTAACGAAAAAATGAATGATATCGGTTCAGAAAGCTATTGACCACCGTGCACACGAATAATGATGTCATAACCCATTTAATAGATATGTGTGTGGTTGTATTTAAAAACAATATTATAAAAAATTTCAGTATATGTAATATATTTAAGTTAATATATCATCATATTTTAATAATAATTTAAAGATGCGGAGAAATAAATAAAATAAAAAATGCTCATTGATGAACGCTGACTCTTCTTTTGGTATCCTCCATTGGTTTTCCCTAAATTCTTACTTGGTTGGCTTTCTTCCCAATATATGTTCTCAATGGGGAGATAAAAGAAGTTTTTAAGTTATTATATTATATATTGGTTAATTAAAATTTCTTTAGAGGTGTGAATAATGAGAGTGAGTACCCTTTTATAATTGAGGAGTGACATTATTGCAAATACTCAAATGTATTAACTATTATAAGTTTTATATCACCAGAAGTGGATAAAATATGATAATTAAAAGTGTTTAGGGATTATTTGGTCTATCCAAACCTACCAAAATATTTTTAAATACATGTTTTTAACATTTTTTCTTTAATTTTTAAGTATCCCAATTTTTACCATTTTAGTTTTTCCCTACAGTAATTAGCCTTCTAACTATAGTAATTTATACTTTAATAATAAATTAAAGTGATAATTATTATCTAATATGGAACCAATGATCCTAAATATTATATATGATTTAAAAAATATAATTCCTCTATTTTTTGGAAATTTATTTCAGCAGAAGCTCATGTAACGTGCCAACATAATGCTTTAACCTTAACCGTACTAATCAATATTTTATAATTTAATGGTCAATATTGTCATTATAATAGAAAATTTTGTCAATTAATGTTACATAGGTTATATTAATTAATTTTTAAAAATCAATTGACATGTGATATGTTTTTTCGTAAGTTCAAATCAATTAATAAAATGGAATTTTTTAAAAAATTACATTCATGTCAATTTTGAATATATTTATTTAAATTAAATTAAATAAATGAATGAAAAAATTTAATTAGAATATATTATCTTCACACAAGTGTAACATGATATTATCATCTAAAAAAATAATTTAATCCAATAATTTATTCAATTTACTTCACTTTTAATATTTCTATTATTATTTATTTTAGTTAAATATTAACAAAATAATTAGTACTCTGGTGTTTCTTAAGCATTTTATGAAACTAATTCATCTCTAAAAACTAAAGATAAATTATTACGATAAAAAAATCATTTATACTTAAAAATAATTTTTATAACTAAACCAATTTGGTTTTAATCATCTACCCAAAATCATTATAGATATTAAAAATTAGGAAAGAATCTTTTTTGTCTTTTTCTTTTCTTAAAATATTATATGAGTCATATTAAAAATAAAGAGGTAAATAATTTCCATATATTTTATAGAGTTATTAAAAAAGTCTATATTTATTAATTAAATAAAATTAGGTCAATATTCATTTCATCTTCACTCATATATTTCTAGTGTAACCCCTGGTAATCACATTTTTACTTTCTCTATTATAATTAATTTTTACTGCATCTCTATAAATTTTGGTCAAAAATTATGTTGTACTGAATAGAAATTATAAATTATTATTATTACAAATATTTAATCAATTTTTACAAATTCAATTCACATAAGTGGGAAATTATAATTTAAAATTAATCTCATAGGCATGATGAGAATGTGAGTTTTTAATGAGAAAGTGTTAAAAAGTTTGAAATATTATTAGTTTTAAATTCAACATGAAATTAATTATAATGAACTAAATTGTATTAATTGATATAAAATTGAACTTATTTTACTTTAAACCCAATTAAAAATATAATATATCATTATAAATTATTTGAATAAAAATACGGTTTTCAAGTAAAATTCAATATTTTCAATTTTCAACAAAAAATGAACCTTTTTAGAAAAATATAAAAAATTAAACCTAAGTTAATTTTGAAATTATAATTTATAAAATGAAGTTTATTTTATGATATTAAATTTATAAATGTGACAAATATAAATTTTATTACTTGTCAAAAAAATACATAAAAATAATATTTTGAGAGAAAATAGTATTTTCAAAACTTATAAAGACATAATCGACAATTATGTAATTTATTATCTATAAATTTTATTTATATAAAAAATTATACATAATATTTTAAAATTATTTATTACTATTAATATCACATAGTTTATCTGATAGGTTCAACGATCACACTAATAATATATCATTGTTTTGTTAAAACTCAATTTTACGTGAAATACAAGACATCAAAGAAATTTAATTTATTTGAAAAATAATAAATCATGAAGAACATGGTGTTTCATTATATCCTCCCTAAATTAATTTATCCCTTGAAATTTTTCTCAGTTATCAAAGGTTTAATACTTGAATTTTTCATTCATAGAAACCCACATCATAAAAATGGTTAATAAAACATCATGTTGTAAAAGAGAAACAGATATGAGAAGGTCCTCTTGAATAACATGTACTAGGTTTCCAAATCGGAGAACATGGGTGGAAAGTAAAAACATGGATATAAAAGAGAAAAATAAAACCCAAATATTGATGTTGAGTGATAGAGAACATGGTCAAGAGATAGTTAATGATCACAAATTCATCAACCCAAGAGGCTTGAAAAAGGTTATTAATATTATCAAAAATGATGATAACAAGACAAAATTTTATTTCAAGACCATTTATCTATAGTTTAATAATTATATGATAAGATATATTGCTTTGATTTCATTATATTTTATAAGGAAAATATCACCATTTGGTTGTTCCTTGATCAATTTACACTTCATCACATACTCTAAGAAATAACATTTAATTTGCTATGATTGAATCACTAACAGATCATAAAATTAATAATAGAATTCTATTTAATTCTATTTGTCTTCGGTTATCATAAAATAATGGTTAGAAAACTTTCTCCAATATGCACGAATCATCATAGGGTGAAGTAGTACATTAAAATTGAAAACCACATTCAAAGTTCAACATAAACCATTTTATAAATGGTTATCCTTTTGACACTTCCAAAAGATAAAAAACCAAAATGATAGAAGTAAGGTCTCAGACTAAACTTAACATTGATCCCTCATATATCATAATGTATCTATTGAATGTTGTATACCAAAAAAGGGAACACCTTCATCATATATTCTTTTGAAAACTAGGAAAAATTTTAATTTCACTAAAACCATATTGTAAACATACATTATTACTCATTAATTAAATAATACACAAATTATTGTATATATTCCATAAATTCCAAAAACATTCATACTCCATCAATGATAACATAAACCAATTTTTCAATAAATCCTTTATCAGTTCATTGGTCATCAATACTACCCGATTTACTTTATCTATATCAATCATCTCTTTATCTGAACTAAACACCATTTTATCAACATCATAAATATATTAAGTGCTACCATCCCAAAATTAAAATGCCACATTTCAAATGAAGTATCATTCAACATAATATTTCAAATCCATAATGATAAAATTATACAAAGTAATTCTAATTTATTTCATGATTTAGATAACACAATCAATGAATTCCAAAACATAAATACTTTATTAATCCAACTCACTTCTCAAACAATTATTTATTCTTCATATTCTTATTCATTAATACCTATTTACATTAAAAAGGAATTTTTAGACTCTTCATGGTCAGAAATATAACCCTTACTTGTACAAAAATGATTACTCTTTCACGATATTTCCCCTTAGAACATCAATTTTCATAATTCCCATTATTTCCACATTTAAAACATTAAATATTGGATGATAACATAGGAAGACCATTATTACCATCCATTACATTGAATGAACTTTTTATTTTTTTTATTTGAAATTACTTACTTTATTTCCTTATTTTTCACACTCAAAACATCTTCCCATAACTCTTAGACATTCCATTGATTGATTCTTCCCACATTATAGACATATAAGAAACTAATATTTATTTAAACAATGGTTTTCAATACCATAAATCTCATCTAACATCATCTTTATCTTATTCGGTGAGTCTGAGAGTTGGTTAATGTGAACATTTCTATTCATTTTTTTGTGAAAAATGATTAGAAATAATAAAAAAAAATTATTCTAGTCATTATCTCACTTGACTACTAATCATAAAGTTGTCCAACACACTCATCATTGACATGGATCCTTCTGGTTCTAGTAATTGAAAAAAACTACAAGCATGACATGAGAAAGGATAATCATAGTGGAAAACCATATAATCATAAATATTTACATATACGTTGTCTAAATATTGAAAAATACTTCAATCCATGACACCTAAGTTTTTTCCATGATGATTCACAGTCATACTATATTTAAATACTTCAATATGGTTCATTAAGAGTTTATGAATTTCAAAATCATATCCATTAGGAGTGTCAAACTAGGTGTACAACATGATCCACTATCATACACCAGATTCTGAATGAGTCTAGATCAATACAGTTTTTTAAGGTTGTTACCCCTAGGAATATCTATTCCAGTTCCACGTCAACTTATATTATCCAGTCAAGGATGTAATTTCTTAGAAACCACTCAATCGATCCTTTACCAAAATTCTAAGACATTTTTCTATAATTTGACGCATCCTTAGGCTTATCCTTAAGGTCATCCCAAGACATACCTTTAGAAATATATATAGGTATCCCACTAAATATTTCTCATCATAGTTTTCAAAGGTTTACTAAACCGTTCTTTTGATACCAACTATAATAACCATGGATTATCAAAAATGGATATTACATCATTTTAGATGAATATTCCTTACATTATACAAGAACATGCATATAGACCATAATAGTTTAGTGCCTTCGGAAACTTGGATCACAATATTCTAATATAATGAAATATATTCAATGTTTACCACAAATATATTCACATTTATTATTCTTTATAGACATACCATAAAGAAAATATTTATTCACAACTTGGATAAATGAAACATAAGAGAGGGTGATATAAGATGCTCTGTAAGGGTAAACCTAACAAATATCAATATTTGATCATATGAATGAATACGACAATAATATGTGTTTGTGATCATGAACATACTATACATATATCCCACCAAACTTTTCAAAGAGCGTAAACATGGGTTATGGAATAAAACTATAACATTTTGGAAAACATGTCCCTTAAGGGTGATAAATCATCATAAATAAATCATGAACCAAAATATCCTATGTTAAAAATTATGGAACCATAATGAATATAGAAAATTATTCCATGTTTCAAGGTTAACTACCAAGACCATTGATATAGTGGATTAGGATGCACCTATTTCCCATAATATATCATGATACACCTATTTTCCTTTGTGGATCAAGACACAATAGTTTCTGTTTGTGGACCAGGACACACTTATTTACAATAATGGATCAATCCCATCAACATGTTTCCCATTTTCACCTCATGAGATATAAATTTTTACCGAAGGAATTGGAGCGATATATAAGTCCCAACCGTCACATAATGAAATCATATATATGTGTGCCATAAAGTAATAAAAAATCATCATATCAGAACCCATGAAAGTAAATGGGTTTCAGATATATTTAATCATATCACAACCTATTAAAAATAATATTTTTTAATAATAATTTAATTATATAATTAATTATTAAAAGAATCAGGTTTCATAAGTAACTTCTCATGGTATAACCCATGGAATAGAAATGGGTTTCATAAACATCATGTCATCCAAACATAAACAATTCAGAGAAAGAATATGAATGATATCCTTGGAACATATCCCCAGTAAGGCATAGGTAAAACTAATGGATTTAATCTTATATATTAAATTATTTTTAAAGATCATTTAAAATAGTTATTGAGAAAAATATACTTTCCACTTTGAAAAACACTTTTTAGAATGTAAAACATTTTAAAAACTTTTTTCTTTGAAAATAACCATGAAAATTTATAAAGGATGATTTGAAAGTAATTTTAAACACATTTAAAAGATAAAAAAGTTTTTAAATCCTTTTCCTTTAAAATAAAATTTTATGATCATTTAAAAAAATTAATACATTTTTAGAAAACATGTTTTTTGAAGAAAATATATTTCCAACTGAAGCAAGAAATACAGAAAGATTTTATTAAAAACATTTTTTAATTATATTATATACAAAAAAGTGGAAAATTGGTTAAATTTTAGGATAATATCATGAATACCTAGAGGGTTAGAATGTTCATGAAAATTATTGAGAGGTATATCATGAGTTTCCAAAATTAGAGACTTAATCATAACTATTCTTGATAAAGGATGAGATTGTAAAATAACATATTTACCATGTTGGTAACAATGAATACTAAGAATCATGAAATAATAACCAATAATTAAACATAAAATATCATAAGGATGAATATATTCATGATTTTACAAGTCATTGGTTATTTATATACTCCTCATGAAATAATATAGGTGCATAATATAACTTACATCTGAAAGAACTAAAATTGAGAAAAAAAATATCTTTCCGATGTGGTAGCTTTAAAAATGTAACCCCATGAAATAGAGATCCTAAAATGGATATGTAAATACCAAAACTTTTATGTATCATAATCATAAAGTATATTCATGGGAATTATACACACCACATAGAAGAAATAGGCAGTGAATAAAGTATGTGTCTCAAAAACATAAAAATTGAGAAGAATATACCTTACCTTAAGTATTGACTTATGTCATACTCATTAAAACATCCTGAATAATAAATATATGTTTATTATAAATATATCAATGAACCATATTAATATATATAATACCATATATAATTATCTTAAGACTTTATATTACCCATTTATCAATAATTCCATGTTAACTTTATGTTTCGGGTAATACCAACTTTATTTTTCATATATGTTTTGACTTGTTATTCATGGTAACAATACATAAATAATGATTTAATAATATGTAAAATGTAAAACATGATATAAATATCATATATATTCATTATATATTTATTTAGAGTAATCCATAAAATTTTATTGACAAGAAATGAAATGCACCATTCATGGAGATGGTATATTGTACGTAAGCATGAACACTATTTTTTTAATTTTCAAATCAGTTAGATATAAATAATATTAAATGATATATTATAATTATATAATAATTTTTATTTCATATATATCAATTTTTTATTCAATCTATCCTTAATAAATTCCATATAATGTTTGAATGAATCACATCACTTCACGGGGCTGTAGGCTGCCGTACATACGAATGATATTATCATATTCAAAAAATGGAAATCATGAAGGTATATGTGATAGAAAAATTCAAAAATTATAATAATATAATTAATATAATTAAAATAAATAGTACATCCATCATTATTCCAAACCTTGAGAGGTTTTAATGGGGAAAACAGACGACATCGGTTCACAAGTTTTGTTGTCTATCGTACATACGAATGGTGATTTTTATCCCATTAGATGGATGTGTGTATTGTTTTAGGTCATACCCTTAAAATAAAAAAATTATATGTTTATGGAATATAATATAGCTATTATGTTTTAATAATAATTGATGTAGGTGGATAAATAAATAAAATAAAAAATGCTTGTTGATAAATGTTACCACTTGTTCAGGTATCTTCCATAGGTTTTCACTAAAGCCTTGCTTGGTTGGATTTATGTAAATTTTAATGATTATAGTATGAGACTAGGGAATTTGGTAAGTGATTTTTATATATATTTTCCAATCCAAATGTCCTGAGAGATGTGAATAAGCGAGGAGAGTTAGTTCCCTTTTATAGTTGTGGATGAGTGGCATTCTCATAAATACTCAAAAGTATTCACTATTGGGAGGTCAGGGTTACTTAAAGTTGCTCAAAATCTAATAATGAAATGTATATAGAGATTATATAGTTGATCCATAACTACAAAAACCTGGAAAACGTGTTTTTTTTAAAAACTCCTTAACTTTCAAGTATCCCTATTATTATAATTGTGGTTTTTCACTATGGTAACAAGTTTTCTTACCTAGGTAATTTATCATTTAAGACTAAATTAAAGTATGAATTATTACATAATTTATACCCAATGACCCAAAATATTATATATAATTAAAAAATATAAATCCTCTATTTTTTGGAAATTAATTTTAACACAAGCACAAGTATCATGCCAAAACAACGCTTTAACTTTAACTGTGTTAACTGAGTTTTTACTATTTAATGATCAATATATTTATTATAATAGAAAAATTAGAAAATAAATTAACTACAAGAGATATTTATTAACATATAAAAATAACTTTATATAATATATTATTTTTAGTAATTTTAAATAAATTAATAAAATAAAATTTATTGTAAAATGACATCGATTTCAATTTTGAAACTGTTTATTTAATTTAAATTAAAAATATATATAAATAGTAATGTAGTTAAAATATATTATGTTAAAAACTATGAAATATGATATATTAATATAAAATAATTATTTATGTCCATAATTGATTCAATTTAACTCACTTTTAATATTTTTAGTATCATTTATTTTACTTAAATATTAACTAAATAATTATTATGTCGGTGTTTCCTAAGAATTTTATGTAACTAATTATTCCATAAATATTAAATATAGATTATTATGATAATAAAAAAACCATTATCCTTAATAATAATATGTATAATCGAACCAAATTGTTTTCTCCTTATCCTAAAGCATCACAAATATTAAAATAAATTAAAGTATCTATTTTCCCTTTTTATTGTCTTAACTAATTATATGGGTCCTATTTAATGGAAAAAAGAATTAAAATTAATATTTTAGATAATTTTTTGAAATATACTAAATAAAATCATTAATTAAAGTTGAGAAAAAAATTTAGGCCATTTTTACTCTTTACAATTTTATTTTAACCCTCCATAAACCCACTATTACATTAACCGTGATAATTAATTTTTACTACATTCACTATTAATTTTAATCAAAAACTAATTTATATTATTTTAAATTATAAATTATTATTATTTCCAATATGTAATAATTTTCTCCAAATTTAATTCACATATGAGAAAAATCTAATTCAAAATTAATCACACAGACATGACAAGAATGCGGGTTTTTAAAGGGAAAGTGTTCAGAAGTTTGAGATGTTTTTATAACTAAATTCAATATGAAATTAGTTAAAATGAACTAAATTGTATAAATTGATATAAAATTTAACTGATTTTACTTTAAAACCAACAAATAATATAATCTATCTTTTTAAATTATTTAAAGTAAATGATAGTTTTCAATTAAAATTCAATATTTTCCCTATTCATCAAAAAAAATAAACTTTTCAGAAAAATCTCAAAATTCACTTTATGCTAATTTTGAAATTATGATTTCAAAAATTAAATTTATTTTATCATATTATATTTATATTATATTCAAAAAAATAATTTTATTATTGTTCAAAAAAGACATAAAAATCATTTTTGAGAGATAATAGTATTTGAAAGACATATAAAGACTTTAAAAAAATTATATACTTTATTATAAATATGTTGTATTTATATTAAAAAATTTACTTAATAATTAAAAATTATTTATTAATATTCATATCACTATGTTTAAGGTCTAGGTTGTAATGTCTCTATTAATAATATATTATAGTTTTATTCAAACTCAGTGTTGCGTGTAACATAAGAAATCAAAGATAGTTAATTTATTTGAGAAATAATAATTCATAAAAAAATAGGGTGTTATATTTTATAACTAATGGAATTGAAAAATTTGTAATTATTAATAATATTAAAATATAATAATGTTACCCTCATGATAAAATTTATCGAAAAAGAAAAATATTGAAATATAAGAAGGATAATGTAAAAATAACCAAAATCAATCAAATTTAATTAAGTGTTTTTTAATATTTGAAACCTTATCACTTAGATTAACCCCTATTTTAATCATTATCATGGTGAAAAGTTTTTTTTAACATGATTACTATTCATTAAGACAAAAAACACGTTTTCCATATAACCTTATATTAATTATTCTGACTAATAAAATTTTAAATCCATTTTACAGGATTCAATTCCCATAAGTAGGAGAAATTAATTTTTAAATAAGTGTAGAAAACACAATGTGAACTATTTTTTGAATAATTAATTTTAAACATAAAAATGAATTTATTATTATTCCTTACCTAGTAAAAACCATTATATTAAGGTTAATATATTGTATTTAATACATTATATACACCATGAATTAAAATCATTCATCAATGTAGATTAGTTCAATTTATTAAAATAAAATACTTTGTGAATAGTAAAAAAAGTGAAAAAATATCTCTTTTTTCTTTCAAATGTTTTAATATTAATTTATAATTTTTTTTATAAATTTATTAATGATTATTAAATTAATTAAGTTATACGCTAATATATTTCTTTAAAATTCTGGTTTGTTAATGATAAATAAACCGATTATTTATAAAAATATAATAATTTAAAAAACTGAAATTTCGATATAAAATGATAATATTTTGAACATTTAAAATTGAGTATTTATTTTCATGTAATTAATCCGAACATTATAACTAATGAAAACATTTATTCATAAATTTTGTAATTTATTTAGTAATATTAATACCCTCTAATCAAATAACTAGGGTATAACAATCATATCTAATAATATTGTCTCAATAACATATCACAGTTCATTTTTGATCGATATTTTCCATAAAATAGGTTATCAAACCCATAAAATTTATTTAAGGAGATTTATAAATTAAAATATTAGGGTGTTACACAAAAATTTGGATTTATAATTTTTATGGAAACCTATATTTAACATAGAATGAAATGATAGTATGCAATTAATGATTCATGATTTTAATCAACTATTTATACAGAACACTAAACTATTATCATCATTATCAACTATAATATTTGTAAATGATCCTTTTATATTTACCTTTTGATCAATCCATTATTTATTGTGGTGTATTTTCTTCACACACTACCTGTATACAAAATAAAAAATTACCAATTTACCTCAACTCCTTTCTCTTAAAAAAATTGTCCTAATCCAAATTACTTTTTTTAAAAACCATAATCTACCCTTCATATTGTATTATGTACTAGTAGACTTATGTACTTCCTTTCATCTAATAATTGTATTCATTATAAGTTAATGGACAAAATTAAATACTAATTCAGTATTAATGCCTTAAATAATGACCAATATGACCACCACATCCAAATATTTTGACAATTACGACAATAGAATAAATCACTAACCTTCAGTGATGAATTTAAAATTTAAAAATTCCAAACATATTAAAATTATATAAAACTCATTCATATGACCAAAACATGATTTTTCATTAGCCATATTTATACTTAAGATTCTGTATATCTAAAACAGTGTTTTCATTATTGTAGAATTATCATACATGTTAGCGAGTGTAAGAATCAGTTCAAAAATAACTTTTTACATATTGGATATTAAAAAAATCCAAGCTATTTTCATTTGAAAAATATAAGATATTTTTGGTTTAGATTATTCCATTTCACTTTTTTTTATATTCTTTAAATTTACTCAAACTCATAGAAGCATTAGGTATCTTTAATAAATATTTTCCTTTGTATATTTCTTCTATAACCCTAAATATCTTCCATCAAAACTTTCAATATTCAACTTTTGAACACTTAATATCAAAAACTATGACCAAGACTTCGAACATCACATGTTATCACTTATAAAATGGCACTGCCAAGACCAATAATAGAGGTATGATGCTAAATACTCTTAACTAATTTTTTATTCCAATACAGAAATCTCCCTAAAAAAAATACAAGGTATAAAAAAGTACGGATATATAAAAGAACACTTTAACAAAGTATCTGAGTGAGAAACCACACCACACTCTATATCAAATATAGTATACCACTAGCATATAAATTGAAATATTGATGAAAATGAAATAGAATTAGAAATAAAAATTCAATAATATAAGAAATTAAAATGGTTTGAGATATATAAAAAATTTCTAGAGAAATACAATAATCCATTAATATATAGGGATATATTTTTTAATAATAAGTAATTAACAAATTTCACTCTCTATAATAAGAATTTGATGATTTTATGACATATCTCTTCCAAGAAAGGGATGACCAATTTATATACAATCCCATGATCATTAACTAAATTAATTATGAAAAAAAAATATATATGGTTCTTCCTAAATCATTTCGTACTATATACATTTTTCATAGAGTATGACTTGAATGAATCCTATACATATCCTATTTTATTGGTTTGGGTATAACGATAATCAAGAAATAAATATTTCTTTCCACTTCTGTAACACCCCAAGATTTCAAAGTGTGTTATTTCTTCAAAATAATTCAATAACTTGCACTACAAGCAACACCGAGTTCAATTGAACCATGACTTACCAAAAAAAAGCCATTAAAAGAGGTCATGAATAGCATTAACTACATTTTTAACTTTATATAATCCTTATAATTTTAGAATCCATATTATGAGTTTCTTAGTCATAATGCAAGAACAGATTCATTTTCAGTATTGCACTTTTATCAACTTTTGATAGTGAAGCCTTTTTAAATACAATATTTTAAACTTTTTGACTAAATGGAGACATCAAAAAATTTAAAATGAAACATCCCAAGCTTCCACGGTACGCTTTCCTTTGAATAAAACAGTAGCGTGTGTTGTACGCAACGTCGAGTTTTAACACACACCACAACCAATCAAACTAGCCGTTATGAATAGTAATACCTAATTTTTGAAATTATATATATTTTATATTTGAAAATGGACTTAATTTTTGGATTCGGAATATCGAATTTAGCCTAAGGTGAAATTTTGGTACATTTCGGATAACTTTCATATTTTGATGAATAGTGAAAATTACTAAATTTTAATTAAAAACAACTTTTTTAATCAAAATAATTAATAGTGATAAATTACGAATTTGAGTGGTTTTAAAGTATATTTAGAATATATTTTTACTATTTAATATAATGTTGGTCATTGGACATAATTTTACAATTAAACCGAACATAAACAAGTGTCAATCTTTTGATAGTTATTATCTCTTAAAAACACGCTTTTTGTTTTGACAGCGGGAATTAATTTTAAATTAATTTCTGCCACTTCTGTGTTTTGAATTTAGGAAAATGGATTCCATATTTGGAATCAGGATGTTCAAATTGTGTAAATGGGTAACTTTTATTTTTAGACATTTTGAATAATTACTGCGGTAAATATTTTATTTACCATGGTTAAAGGTAAATCCGGTAAATAAGGGTTAAAAAATAATATTATAATAATACTAAATTACCCTAAAACGTGTCTTAACCCTCTTGGTTGATACATGGTCGTCCATGGGCATCTTTGGGTCGATTTTGGGACCCCATGGATCCACTTGTAAGTGATAATGACACTTTATTTTAATTAAGTTAAAATGAATACAAAAATGACACAAGCATATATCTTTTAGAAAAACAATTGTTACATAGGGTTATATATGTTGGATTTTAGATTATAAATATTAATTATAAAGATAAACAGATTTCCTACATAATGGTATTTTATTTATAATTTTTAGACATTAAATAATTTATTTTATTTATGACACAATGATTATGCAGTAATTACTATAATAGTAAACAATTAAAATAATTGATATTATAAATACCCAAATAAATATAATATGAAACTTTTAATGAATTAAACTAATTTTATAGGATAATATGATATATTAGGATTGATTTAATTGACTTTGTTCTAAGTAATCAATCTGTTATGAGTTTTACAAAAATCAACTATTGAATAGTGTCAAAATTGACATAAAAGAGTTCTTAAAACAAATATTATATTATTAATTGATATTAAATTCCTAAAAATCTACGGTTCGGCCAAGAGACTTATATAATGATAGGTTCATCATTAATGTACCACTTGGGGGTATCTTGGATGTATATAGTAAGTTTATTAACCATATTATATAAAAATAGAAAGAGACATTATAAAAGTGAAACTAATTAACTTAGAGTTAATACTTAAAGATAAGGTTAATATAAGTACCCAAACCTCTCTAAATTCTATTGGTTGAGTGGTTTTCTACCTATCCCCACCTTAACCTTTGAATAATAAACTTTGGAGCCATTAGAAACCGAATATGAATTTATTATAAATTAATATTTCTAGCTTTTCCAAAGGTGCCCCTCACCCCTCTTATAAAAGGGCACTCCTCCTTCTCATTTCTTCACACCTTCAAAGCCTTTTGGTTCGGCCAAACTCTGCCCAAATACTCTCCCAACATCCCTCACTACAACCTAGAGGCCTTATTTTGATCAGAAAGCCAACCTAAGGAGCCCTTTTGATCAAATCAAAAGGAAGAACCCGAAGAAGAGGTAATGATTTCACCACCCTTCTCCAAGTTCATTTCTTCTTCCACTTATTCTTCCTTTGTTCTTACCATTCTAAAATAATAACTCCAGTATCTAACATATATTGTGATGTTATTATAAATATGGTACAATCATATTCAGTATTCTATCCACCCTTTGAATAACATGTCACCATACGTGCGTACGTACGGCTTACCGTCTCCACGTCGTGGTGTAATTGTTATTCAATATAATATTATTTGGATGGGTATAATAATGATGTGTAACTCATGTAAATAATAAATATAACATGTTAATGATTCTGTATATATGATATACCATCCATTTATATATTATTTTAATATCAAAAGAATGATATTGTCGCTCGTGCGTACGTACGGACTACCGTCTCCACGAACGCGATGAGATTCATTCTCCATCGTATCCATTCAAGTATAATTATCATTTGATGATTTAAAAATGATGTTTAAGGACTGGATATCATTCTGGATATGAATAAGATACAACAACCATGGATTATGTAACAAAACATATAAAATAAAATGAGTAAGTTAACTCCCGAAACGACGATAATTCTAAGATATTATTAACAAATCAATGTTAAAAGATCATATATGATATCATATTAATATATATGATTCTTGTATAATTTAATAACAACTATTTCACCATTATACAGGAGGTTAACCTACCCCAACCAAGGAAAAGTACAAGGTAAGGGTTATTTCACAATCTCTTCATTATCCGAGGTTGTTTATACGTAATAATCTACTGGGATCTCGTTATCATCCACATCCATGTTTCTTCAAAATGTATTTCAAAACATTTTTACAAGAATATGGGTTAAAGTCATTTATACCTTTTTTTGACTTTTTATAAGAGGAATCTTTCCGTCGTTTTCCAAACAAGGTGCTTTTTTTAACCTTTTCGACAAAACTAAGATAAGAATGTTTTTTTTAACTTATACGGCGGGTGCGGTTATTTTCCGCCGTTATAAAATCGTCAAAGCTTCCCTTACAAGCTTAAAAGAATATTTTCAAAGAAAATGTTTTATTTTATATGGATCTTAAATGATTTCAAATTAAATGGAGATATTTCTTTAAAAAGAATATTGATTTCATCTATGTCAACATCCTTTGATGGATTTTAAGATTATTTGAAGTTGATTTATTATGATACAAAACTTCTATATTGTAGTGAAGGTTTTGTGATATGTTTGACTGTGGATGTGCTATTTTTATACCATTCATAGTTTATGGTGAAATTATTTACATTTCGTATGCTAGTTCCAATAAGAATTTTTATGTTATATTTCATCCTTTACTTCATATGAATGTGTTGGACAAGTATGTTCCAGGTTGGGGACTGGTAAAAGTAAGCCCTCCAGGTTGGGGACTGGTAAAAGTAAGCCCTCCAGGTTAGGGACTGGTAAAAGTAAGCCCTCCGGGTTGGTGTCCGGTTATTAGAGGCACTCCGGGTTGGTGTCCGGTTATTAGAGGCACTCCGGGTTGGTGTCCGGTTATTAGAGGCACTCCGGGTTGGGTTCCGGTTACAGTTAGCCCCAAGGTCTTGGGACGAGGCCTTGAAAAGAAATTAAAGTTTAGCATTATACATTCCAACATTATGAAAGTGGTTATTGATTTTGCATGTGATTATTTGATTAGTAGAATATCCATGTGAACAAGTAAATGGCATTATTTCATTTTACTTTTGCCATACTATGTTGAAATTCAAGTTTAAAAGGCTTTTTGTTTTAGTAATGCATTACCTTAAATGTTTATGCTTATTTTGAATGTTCCGCTATATTGTTATCCTTACTGGGCATTTGAGCTCACCCCTTTTCTATGTTTTATTTTTCCCAGGATGTGAAGAAGTAAGTTATGAATGACCTGCATGGATTTTATGAGGGGTTAATAGTGTGGATTGTGGAAACATTATGTTGTTGTATTAGTTTTTCATTTTATGATGTAATGTAAAACTTATGAATATATCCAGTGTTTCCAAGGCTACTAAACCAATCGGTCTTTCGAGATTTGATCTTTCTTGTGATCATGCCAATGTTATGTAATAATGCACCGAATCTGGGTAACTAGGGTCGGGGCGTTACAGTTGGTATCAGAGGAAGTTTAGTACAAACCTTGGAAGCTAGATTTAGATAAACTCTGATTAGAGCACGTAAACCTAAGACGAACTTTGAGGATTAGTATAGAAGAACTTCCTAGAATTTTGGTATTGTAGAGATTTTGTGAGTTTTCCGAGTAATACATCCCTATCTGGATACGAGCAGGTAGAGGCGGATCTGGCACAGATGTACCTAGGGGTAAAACCCGAAAACAACGATTTGAGCTAGACTCGAACGGGAACTGGTACACGACAACGGGCCTTGCTGCACTCTTGGTTACGACACTCCCGGGGGATATGCTTAGGATAACTCTCATTTTCTTTACAAATCATTATGAAGGGTTTATGAGTATATACTTCCTCAAAGAAAACATTTTTATGATTATGGATTATATCCATAAATAGTTCAATTTATGTTAAGTGTTTTATAAGTATGGGATTATGTATTTTGATTCATAAACTGATCTAGTGTATTCCATTGTTTAGAAATGACGCCCAGTAGAAGGAATGAGAACTCCAGAAATGCACATGATCCAAAGAGAAGGAAGGATCATATCTTTCATGGTCTTAAGCTAGAATTTATAAGAGAAATAGTCTCCCATGTATTATCATCATATGAAGAAATAATATCATGTGTTGATAAGATAAGTAAAGAGTTTACTGAGTCCTATGGCTTTGAAGGGAAGCAAGAGAAGAAAATGATAGAAGAGAGAAAGATAGATAAAGGGAAGAGGGAAAAGAATAATTTTCCCATATGTGGTAACTGTGGAAAGAAACACCCTGGAACTTGCCTGAAAGGAATGGGAGTTTGTTATAAGTGTGGAGGAAAAGGGCACAAAGTACATGACTGCAAGGGTAAGAAAATGGTTTCAAATGTACAATGCTTCATTTGCAAGGAGTTTGGACACTACGCGAACCTATGTCCCAGTCATCAGACTATGACGCAAATGATGCTATTGGATAATAATCAAGTTATGATACTACCACAGATGAAGAGGAATGATTAGAGTTCTTATGTTGATTATGTCAATTGAGTGTTGTATCAACAATGTACTTGTTATAATAATTATGGAGTATATAAGGATTGTACTGCAGTACTATTTCATTAAGGACTTGAGATTGTGTGGAACAAAGAAAAGTGACTCAATAGAAGGATAAATTTTTGGAAAATATATGGTTGAGAGAATGATAAATCATAATATAGTTCTGATACTGAGGTAGTGATTTTGGAATAATATGTGATTGTTTTGGATAAATTATATTGGATATTCTTGAATACCTTGGAACTGATTAATAATTTGTATATTTCATCATTGTTGGGGTTTAAAACATTTTTGGATTAATGAAGTATATCCAACATTCTATATGGAATAAGGGAGCATGAATGTAATCAATAAAGAATATGGTAATACATGATTAAGGTATTCATATTCTTTTACGGGGTAAAAAGGATCTATATTATGTTTACCTTCCTTATAAATGTTGGACTGTGAGTTTAGACAGAAGTATTTTGGATCGTTCTAGTTTGGATTATTTTGGATTTCTATAAAAGGACAACCCGGAGGTCGGGCGGCAACCCGTCGCGTCCGGCAAGGCTGCGAGACTTGAACCCGCAACTAAAGGGCGACAAGGGTGTATCACCTACCACTGGCCCACGAGATGTCCTGGATTAAATAATGTAGTTTTTATTAAAATATCTTGTAGATGAATTATAAATTCCTTTATTTTGGAACCCTATACTAATAGTGTAAATATAATTTTTTTACATTCTATTATCTTTTTGAGTGAAAGACGAGTTTGTGGTAGAAATTTATTAATGGATAAAACTCTAATTATAAAGTAAGTATATCTTCTTATGATCTTATCCAATCTCATAAATAAACTCCTCAATATTAAGAAACGCAACTTAGAACAAAAATGTTTTCCTAGATGGTACCTTAAATCATCACTAATTTATGGCTTTGGGATTGTTGGCCTTTTCATAGCCATGTTCTCTACCACTCTCCATCAGATAATTGATGGTTAGATTATTCTTCCATATCCATATTTTCCTACATGGAACCCTAGTATGTGTTATTTTCGGTAATCTTCATACTTTCGACTCTTTATTTTAAATAGAGGCCTCGTTAATTCATTTTTCGATGTGGGATTTCAACTAAGATATTTTGAAATGTCAAAAATGTGTTATCCCAATACCCTATATTTTTTTGAACCGATGGTACTTCAAATCATCATAGATTGATGAGTTTAAGGACCTCAATTATACACTTGTTTGTGATTGATGACCTCAATCACTACCTATAAATATTTACGTTTTCCTCCAATTATATATCTCTAATTGCCACCAATGTTCTCCTAATCGAGATCATAATTTGGTGGTGACCCTTTCATTTCTCTTTTCCTCATATTAAGACTAAATTTTAGTAACCTAATTTCCGATGTGGATTTTCCCACAAATATATTATCTATTTTCAACCTTTTATTTTCGAAGAACAATTTCAAATTGCGAGGACGCAATTTATTGAAGGAGGGGAGAATGTAACACCCCAAGATTTCATAGTGTGTTATTTCTTCAAAATAATTCAATAACATGCACTACAAGCAACACCGAGTTCAATTGCACCATGACTTACCAAAAAAAATCCATTAAAAGAGGTCATGAATAGAATTGACTACATTTTTTACTTTATATAATCCTTATAATTTTAGAATCCATATTATGAGTTTCTTAGTCATAATGCAAGAACAGATTCATTTTCAGTATTGCACTTTTATCAACTTTTGATAGTGAAACCTTTTTAAATACAATATTTTAAACTTTTTGACTAAATGGAGACATCAAAAAATTTAAAATGAAACATCCCAAGCTTCCACGGTACGCTTTCCTTTGAATAAAACAGTAGCGTGTGTTGTACGCAACGTCGAGTTTTAACACACACCACAACCAATCAAACTAGCCGTTATGAATAGTAATACCTAATTTTTGAAATTATATATATTTTATGTTTGAAAATGTACTTCATTTTTGGATTCGGAATATCTAATTTAGCCTAAGGTGAAATTTCGGTACATTTCGGATAACTTTCATATTTTGATGAATAGTGAAAATTACTAAATTTTAATTAAAAACAACTTTTTAAATCAAAATAATTAATAGTGATAAATTACGAATTTGAGTGGTTTTAAAGTATATTTAGAATATATTTTTCCCATTTAATATAATGTTGGTCATTGGACATAATTT
Source organism: Viscum album (assembly GCA_963277665.1). Classification (NCBI taxonomy): domain Eukaryota; kingdom Viridiplantae; phylum Streptophyta; class Magnoliopsida; order Santalales; family Viscaceae; genus Viscum; species Viscum album. Next base: position 1,425,124,599 of record OY728161.1, read on the forward strand.
TACAATTAAACCGAACATAAACAAGTGTCAATCTTTTGATAGTTATTATCTCTTAAAAACACGCTTTTTGTTTTGACAGCGGGAATTAATTTTAAATTAATTTCTGCCACTTCTGTGTTTTGAATTTAGGAAAATGGATTCCATATTTGGAATCAGGATGTTCAAATTGTGTAAATGGGTAACTTTTATTTTTAGACATTTTGAATAATTACTGCGGTAAATATTTTATTTACCATGGTTAAAGGTAAATCCGGTAAATAAGGGTTAAAAAATAATATTATAATAATACTAAATTACCATAAAACGTGTCTTAACCCTCTTGGTTGATACATGGTCGACCATGGGCATCTTTGGGTCGATTTTGGGACCCCATGGATCCACTTGTAAGTGATAATGACACTTTATTTTAATTAAGTTAAAATGAATACAAAAATGACACAAGCATATATCTTTTAGAAAAACAATTGTTACATAGGGTTATATATGTTGTATTTTAGATTATAAATATTCATTAGAAATATAAACAGATTTCCTACATAATGGTATTTTATTTATAATTTTTAGACATTAAATAATTTATTTTATTTATGACACAATGATGATGCAGTAATTACTATAATAGTAAAAAATTGAAATAATTGATATTATAAATACCCAAATAAATATAATATGAAACTTTTAATGAATTAAACTAATTTTATAGGATAATATGATATATTAGGATTGATTTAATTGACTTTGTTCGAAGTAATCAATCTGTTATGAGTTTTACAAAAATCAACTATTGAATAGTGTCAAAATTGACATAAAAGAGTTCTTAAAACAAATATTATATTATTAATTGATATTAAATTCCTAAAAATCTACGGTTCGGCCAAGAGACTTATATCATGATAGGTTCATCATTAATGTACCACTTGGGGGTCTCTTGGATGTATATAGTAAGTTTATTAACCATATTATATAAAAATAGAAAGAGACATTATAAAAGTGAAACTAATTAACTTAGAGTTAATACTTAAAGATAAGGTTAATATAAGTACCCAAACCTGTCTAAATTCTATTGGTTGAGTGGTTTTCGACCTATCCCCACATTAAACTTTGAATAATCAACTTTGGAGCCATTAGAAACCGAATATGAATTTATTATAAATTAATATTTCTAGCTTTTCCAAAGGTGCCCCTCACCCCTCTTATAAAAGGGCACTCCTCCTTCTCATTTCTTCACACCTTCAAAGCCTTTTGGTTCGGCCAAACTCTGCCCAACTACTCTCCCAACATACCTCACTACAACCTAGAGGCCTTATTTTGATCATAAAGCCAACCTAAGGAGCCCTTTTGATCAAATCAAAAGGAAGAACCCGAAGAAGAGGTAATGATTTCACCACCCTTCTCCAAGTTCATTTCTTCTTCCACTTCTTCTTCCTTTGTTCTTACCATTCTAAAATAATAACTCCAGTATCTAACATATACTGTGATGTTATTATAAATATGGTACAATCATATTCAGTATTCTATCCACCCTTTGAATAACATGTCACCATACGTGCGTACGTACGGCTTACCGTCTCCACGTCGTGGTGTAATTGTTATTCAATATAATATTATTTGGATGGGTATAATAATGATGTGTAACTCATGTAAATAATAAATATAACATGTTAATGATTCTGTATATATGATATACCATCCATTTATATATTATTTTAATATCAAAAGAATGATATTGTCGCTCGTGCGTACGTACGGACTACCGTCTCCACGAACGCGATGAGATTCATTCTCCATCGTATCCATTCAAGTATAATTATCATTTGATGATTTAAAAATGATGTTTAAGGACTGGATATCATTATGGATATGAATAAGATACAACAACCATGGCTTATGCAACAAAACATATAAAATAAAATGAGTAAGTTAACTCTCGAAACGACGATAATTCTAAGATATTATTAACAAATCAATGTTAAAAGATCATATATGATATCATATTAATATATATGATTCTTGTATAATTTAATAACAACTATTTCACCATTATACAGGAGGTTAACCTACCCCAACCAAGGAAAAGTACAAGGTAAGGGTTATTTCACAATCTCTTCATTATCCGAGGTTATTTATACGTAATAATCTACTGGGATCTCGTTATCATCCACATCCATGTTTCTTCAAAATGTATTTCAAAACATTTTTACAAGAATATGGGTTAAAGTCATTTATACCTTTTTTGACTTTTTATAAGAGGAATCTTTCCGTCGTTCTCCAAACAAGGTGCTTTTTTTAACCTTTTCGACAAAATTAAGATAAGAATGTTTTTTTTAACTTATACGGCGGGTGCGGTTATTTTCCGCCGTTATAAAATCGTCAAAGCTTCCCTTACAAGCTTAAAAGAATATTTTCAAAGAAAATGTTTTATTTTATATGGATCTTAAATTATTTCAAATTAAATGGAGATATTTCTTTAAAAAGAATATTGATTTCATCTATGTCAACATCCTTTGATGGATTTTAAGATTATTTGAAGTTGATTTATTATGATACAAAACTTCTATATTGTATTGAAGGTTTTGTGATATGTTTGACTGTGGATGTGCTATTTTTATACCATTCATAGTTTATGGTGAAATTATTTACATTTCGTATGCTAGTTCCAATAAGAATGTTTATGTTATATTTCATCCTTTACTTCATATGAATGTGTTGGACTAGTATGTTCCAGGTTGGGGACTGGTAAAAGTAAGCCCTCCAAGTTGGGGACTGGTAAAAGTAAGCCCTCCAGGTTAGGGACTGGTAAAAGTAAGCCCTCCGGGTTGGTGTCCGGTTATTAGAGGCACTCCGGGTTGGTGTCCGGTTATTAGAGGCACTCCGGGTTGGTGTCCGGTTATTAGAGGCACTCCGGGTTGGGTTCCGGTTACAGTTATCCCCAAGGTCTTGGGACGAGGCCTTGAAAAGAAATTAAAGTTTAGCATTATGCATTCCAACATTATGAAAGTGGTTATTGATTTTGCATGTGATTATTCGATTAGTAGAATATCCATGTGAACAAGTAAATGGCATTATTTCATTTTACTTTTGCCATACTATGTTGAAATTCAAGTTTAAAAGGCTTTTTGTTTTAGTAATGCATTACCTTAAATGTTTATGCTCATTTTGAATGTTCCGCTATATTGTTATCCTTACTGGGCATTTGAGCTCACCCCTTTTCTATGTTTTATTTTTCCCAGGATGTGAAGAAGTAAGTTATGAATGACCTACAGGGATTTTATGAGGGGTTAATAGTGTGGATTGTGGAAACATTATGTTGTTGTATTAGTTTTTCATTTTATGATGTAATGTAAAACTTATGAATATATCTAGTGTTTCCAAGGCTACTAAACCAATCGGTCTTTCGAGATTTGATCTTTCTTGTGATCATGCCAATGTTATGTAATAATGCACCGACTCTGGGTAACTAGGGTCGGGGCGTTACAACTTCCGTAAGTATATCATAATATATGACTTGTATTTCTTATAAAGCACATATAATTATATTTTATGATTCATATTAACCCCTACCATTGAGAATGATATCCAAGTGTTAAAAATTAAAAATTTTGGGATCTTCCACATAATAAATATTATCATCAATGCAAAACACTTCATGTGATGAACTGTATGGGAGAATAAAAATCATCCAATGAGTTGAAATGTTTTGTAATTGATATTCAATTTACTTGTATTCTATGAACATATGAGTAAATTCATGATCACTAGAGGAGAATCCCCATGGGATGTATTTGAAGGAATTCACCATGATATGGTCTCTATTTATGTCTATACTAGACTCTTATTGGTTCTCTATATTTCTCTCATCCTCATCCTTAATTTTAATTATGAGATACTAGCATTTCATCGAAGAGAGAAGAATCAAGTATAATCCTCATGTAATTTATATAAACATATGGATACACCATATAAGAGGGAATTCTTTTGTTACCACAAAGGGATATTAATCAATAACATTAATGAAGAAGGAGGATTAACTATATATAGTGAAATGTACACAAACATTATTAATTTTATGTTTAAACCTAGTTTCATGTTTCATGTATGGTTTTTGAAGTGCCTAGATCCGTGAGATACTTGAGAGTACGAGGTGTTGAATCAACAATCCATTTTATTTTTATGAATTAATTTTATTCTAATTTATCCACTAATATTGGTTACTTTTTTATCGTCTCTTTCACATGTCTCTTAACCATACCCAAATATTTTACTAAATAAATTTTGAAACACATCTAATTTAAAAGGTTCACCCATGAAATACAACCCATTTATGTGATTAGTTAGTCCCCCAACCACATATTCATTCACTATTATTATGAAGTGGTTATATGACATGGAATCTCACTTTGAATACATAATGTCCCATAATTTCCGGTATAGTCCCATAAGAGGGTATTTATACTATATAATAGGGTTACTAACTACCCATAGGTTCTCCTTACACTCTCACTCAAACATTTACCTCTATGACCAAATTTACTAACTCACCCAATTAGTGAATGAATAATTTCATGAATCATTGAGTAAGATTTCAACTGCTCATACTTCTTGGTGTGGAACACACCAACCTTTCCCCTTATCCCAATTTTTTTTGAAATACATCATTTGAAAAATTTCAATGATATGGTTGTGTCATTGACCATGTTTTTCTTCATAGTTAATGCACATGGAGTATATTTATGCTATAAGGTTCAACTCATTTGACACATGGATGGTCCTATGATCATAAGAGAATCAAGGGCCTTCTATTTTTCTTTTACAATTATTATTTGTCTTGGGAATAATAGTGTTGAAGAATACTCATCTTCTTCTCTACTTTACTTTTTATATTCAAATAATTCTCAATATTTTGATTCCATAATTTATTTGGATACTCCTCAGTCCATAATAGTATGAGATCTTCAAAATTTTGAAACTCATAAAATTTTCCTCAAATAATGGTAATATTTTCCTTTTCAATCCCCTTCAGATTAAGGTGATTCTTTCCTTATAAAATTTTGAATATAACTTTTAATTATTCTCCCAAAAATTCATAGATATAAATAATTTGAATTTACCCCACCAAATTAATGTTGGAAAGCGGTGTGATTTAGTATTATGGATTATAGCATGGGATTCATCACAAACTCAGTCATCACTCTTTATTAATCCTTATTAAATATTTGATTAAATCATAATAATGTTAGTATTATTATGATATTTAATTAATTTAAATACAAAGAAACCAAATTATCTAAATTCATTCCCAATGTATCAAAATAATCCTTATCAAATCATTTTTTTATATTTATCTCAGAATAATATTTCATTAAAATAGTGTTAATCATATTTACCCTATGAAGTCTAATTACCCTATTTCCCAATGGATGGATGAATTCACAAATGGTTTATAGGGTTTATTTATACCTTTTGAAGTGTTACCCTATTATGGTACCCTATAAATCTCTTGTTTCTTAAAAAGTATTCAATGTAAGGTTCATGTAACCTAAGATTATCTATTGTACCATATGAAGATATCATATTTTTACAGCATGATGTGCCCTAAAAATCCACAATCTTCTTTACAAATGAACATTTTGAAGTCACTATGATTTTTTTCCACCTCACAATGATGGTTATATCAACCTTTTGGATACTCATATGTACCTTACACCAATAGTTGTCTCAACCTTATCAAATCTAGGGAATTTCTAGAATTATTCAATCAAAACATTAAAACATCACTCAAACCAACCAAATACTTCTTCCACTAATCCCAATAGATTATTAGTATCTTAAAATATTCCAAAGACATTATCCAATGATTTTTTATCAAACTATACAATAACTTTCATAATTGATGATTCCATGGATTATTTCTGTATCTTCTCACAATTATATAATGACACTTTCATTTTTGAAAATAATTATTTAATCAACCCTCGATGTAAATTCTTCAAAATTCCATTAAATGTTGTAGAAAACAATTTTATGCCATAATAACTTATCTTATATAGAGATATTGACTCTTTAATATTAAAAACTAATTTGAAACTACTTGAATCTATCCTTATAAGAACTTCATGTATGTAAAAAAATGGTATGGGATGCCATCCTACCTAACAACCGACCCGATTCACCACAAGTCCAAAAGGGAATTCATGATGCCCACAGGCTAACGATAATATCTTAATCATAACAAAAATTAATTTTAGAATAATTTCACCCAAATAACAATTAAATGACATTAAAATATATTAATGAAATAACCAAACTTATTAAATAACAAAGAAATGAGGATATAATAGAAAAAACTGACTAAAAATAAACAAACACAAGAAAGAATGAAAAACTAAATGACTTGAGTTAAGACCAAAAAAATCGCCACCAAAATCTCCCCCACACTAGCCATGAATGACAAAATGGGATCCAACTGTAAACAGAGAAAGACATAGTGATGAGATAAATACCCCAGTTGGTCACTAAAACCCACAAAAAACTGTGAAATATTTTTCCTATAAAAATTAATCAATTAGATTTTGAAAATAAGATAGAAAGTAGCTTTATATGAATAATCATCTTAAAGAAAATAAACAAATCAAATTCATTGAAGAAATCCAATAAAATTTCCATTTTTTCAAAACCAAATGCACACATTTGAAAAAAAAATCCACATGACAGATCCTTATAAAAATACACACACACCATTAGCATTTGTTAAAAAACCCATATGGTTTATTTCAATGAAAAATAGTCACTTTAAAAAAAAATTAACATAGATCAAATAAACACCTAAAGACACCTAGGTATAAAATCGTAAATTATCCAAACAAGGAATTGAAAAAGAGGGAACAACATCAATATATACTAAATTAAAAACAATGGGAATAATATAACTCATTAATTCATATAAAATATTGTTCCAAAAAATACATTGAGAAAAAACATGCCCATCCATGTAGTAAACATCCCAAGGGACTCGGAATGCCTTGTCTCATTATCCCACCCTGAGTATTGAATGCCATATCCACACCACCTGGGTTCATGAGAGTCATATTAATTCCCTGAATAAACCTAATTATGGAACTTAATGACCATACACCTTGGTTCCGGGATATCCATGTACATTCAATAAAAAAATATGGTGCGCTGAGGCTCAAAACACCATGTCAGATCATCCCAACATGAGTATGGACCTCCATGACCATACTGCTTCCATCCCATCACCATTAATCTACATTTTTATAACATAATAAACCATTTTCACAACATATCAATCTTCAAAATACCTTACAAAATGAAATACCTTTTCTAAATCCATTTTAAAAAACCATTTAAAAATTATTAAACCATATTGATTCATTTTTTCAAGTACACAGAGTAAAATAATGACACATAATATTTAAAATTATATTAAAAATCTAATATGGAGATCAAATTCCATGATCACGTCACCAACATCAATTAAATGGATTACATAATCATCATATATAAATAAGAGGGATCAAAAAGAGTACAATCAATATCAAATTAAAAGTTCCAAATGTTCCTTTACATATATCATATACATTTAGAAATACCATTCTAAAATAATAAAAAATGTATACGCAATTCCAAATGGAAGAATAAAAACTCAAACACAACTACATAAGTCAATGGAATCTTCCCTTTCACTTTATAAAACCAATAGAACATTTTAAAACAAGGAAACATGTAAAAACGTTATCCCACTTTAAAAAACACATTTGGCATAAATCCTTATGAACAAGTGCATTTAAAAATGAAAACCCTCATTTTAATTTTATCAAACATAAAGATACATAAAACACCACTTGAAAATCCATATCCATTGCATAGAGAAAACCACCCATTATTTACAAATGAAAAACCCACAAAATCATTCAAAACATTACAAAACCACCCATCACACATGGGTCTCATTCTTTGGAAACCAAAATAAGGCCATAGGCCATCCATTTACATATAAACACTTTTAAATAATCTAACTGAGATTTTCAACAAGAGGAAAACCACCCACACATTTTAAATGACCTTTTTAAATATAACTAAAAAACCCCTTTTTTAAATAATTTTAGTTCATTAACTTAATTTAAAACTAAATTCCTTTTTTATTCATTACTTCTATTGAAAAAAATTAAAAATAGGGTCAACGTCCCACAATACTTTTTTTAAAACCATTAAAATTGTCGAGAGGAATTTCATGAGATCCTTTCATAATAAAACATTTCATTTCACATAAGAAAACATGTAATTTTAAACTAAATAATTGATGACAAGAACCAAAACACAAAGAAATGGTTTCAAAACATCCAAAGTCTATCACATATATATCTACCTATATAAAAAAAGATTTTAAAAGGCAGAAGCATGTTATAATTCCAAAGGAAATGAATTTCATAGTAATACATTTCTCAAAAAGAAGAGGACCAAGATGAAATACCTCTTCACTTGATTATTTCCATAGAAAATAAACAAAGAGACTCCTCCCAACATCCACATATATGAACCTCTGCATATAAATATAGAAACCTATCCTTTATGTACATATTCTAATTTCCATGAATATGTACAAGGGTATCCCTAAATATATTCTTATACATGCATATAATTGTTTACACTTACACACATAAGAATGTTTCATATATATATAAATATAAATTATCACACTGAACCCTAATATATATATATATATATATTCATGATTCCCTAAGTGAATATATATATATATAATAGGGGAACTTACACACACACAGATATATATGTATATATGCCTACCTATGCGTACACATAGAAGTTGCCTTCGAATCTGGAGACTTGAGATCTCCTCAAGGATGAAAAAAACACACTAAAAAATTGTAGGAACCCAAAATTACCAAAATACCCGGAATAAAAGTTGGTCTAACTAAAAAAGTATGAGAAATCATACATCAAGTGGAAATAGTAGAACAAAATTATCTAAAATGCTTTTCCTTCAGCATAAAATATTGAAATATACACAAAGCTGACATGAGCCACCCTTCAAAATCCCTAAAACCATAAAAGATAACTAAAAACCGGTCAAACCATAAAATATGGTTAAGATGAGAAAAATAAGGTGAAAGGGAGTAGAGAAATCAGATAAAAGAGAAAAAGGAGTGGGGGAGTAGAGCTTACCATGAGACATCGACTAATAAACTAGAAGAAATATGTTGTAATCACTAAAAGAAAAGAGGTCTGAGAGAGAGGGGTGGAATGTGGCTCTAAAGAGAAGAGAGAGGGGGGATCATACATTTTGAAAGAAGATATTAGAGGAATGAAAAAGAGAAGAAATAAAATAATAAATAAAAAAAATAAAATTAAAATTAAAAACCAAAATTTTAAAATATTGGGCTATCACACAGTTTTCAAATGATTTTACCAAAAAATTTCCCAAAAATTCACTATACACCTCTTATCTTCGGAACCCCATCGCATAGTTTCCCCTAAAAATACTCATAGAAGAGAAAACTGTGCTCAAATTGTGCCACTCCACATTTCCAACCCATAGATCCAAACTGCATGATTGTCACACGGTTTAATAGTCCTTGAACAAGTCATGTTCCACACCACTAAATCACTTGGTCACCCACATGGGAACCTCAGTATTACTAGTAACTTTGTGGTATAACTACGTAATAGTTAAAAATAATCTAGAATAATAAAATTTTTCCCATCCCACTACCAGATCACAAAAATGAAAAAAAAAGAAAAAATAATACAAAAATAAAAACACAATGACACCTAGGTTTCACAATCTCCCCCTAGGACACATTATATCAACATAAATTCCTGGTTAAAAAGCAATATGAGTGAAAAATGACGTTTTAATGAAGAACTGGACCATAAAATAACACTTATCATGGATAAAACCTAAATATCACAACCAATATCCACAAAATCAAACCAATCCATCATGATTCATCGAACTTATCTATGAAAAAATGAAAATAAAAATAAATATAGGATCTCTATGAAGTATAAGGGAACTAAATTGGTCTCCCAATAATTTAGACTACCTCTAAAATGGTGGAACATAAAATAAATACTAGGAGTCATTCGCAAACAACTGAACAACCATAATAAATACACATTCTCAGAAAAAAAACAATTCCACACAAATGGAATAAATAAAAACCATATTGATCATAAAAATAAAATAAGATATATCATTGTGGGTCATGAAACATGTGGATAATTGAGGGTTCAAAAAAGGGATCACCCTAACATGGTGCATCCAAAATGGAAATAATCAAATTCCATCTTGTATACCAAACTCAGCTAGTAAATCAAACACCCTAGTTAACTGATTGTGTACCGAAGTCATCTCTCATGTAAAAACAAAAATCACCTCAACTAATCAATTTGAAAATGGGTACAAACCACTTCCATCAAGAAAAGTTCAACCAAACAAAGAGGCTCAAAATATTTCACACATAGCTATCCCCCAAAAATAAAGGAATCCATAAATCCAACCACAACAAACAATGAAAAAATATAAAACAACCTAAAAATCCAACCTCAAAGGAGGGAGGGAAACACCACATGAAATATTATGCCTACCCGACACATCCATAATATCATCCATAATAAACATCCAAAAATGGATGAAACACACAAAAGATCTCAACAAATACAACCAAAACTCCAAAACCCTGATCAATAGAACCAAAATCATGGCTTCCCAAAGAAAATCAACTCATTGAACACAACTTGGACTAACAAGACAATACTCAAACACTCTCACAAGGATGATTCCATGTCCGCCACTCCACTTAGAGTCTAGTAATGTACCAGATATGAATAAAAAATTTCGACCATTCTGGGGGACAGAAATAATGGAACAATATAGGGACCTTAACAATCCATTCCTCTAAACACAAAACAAAAAATTATTTATAAATTAGGGAATAAAAAAGCGTCAATCTATAACAAGGGGAAAATTGTCAAAATAAACACACACAATTACACAAAATAATCCTTCTATTAAAAACATCATTTTCCCCAACGAATTTTAAAAAAAATCACCCTCACCAAGGTATTTTTAAAAAACCAATAAATACTACTTTGAAACCAAACAAATATGGAGGAACCTAAACATTTCCCAAATTAAGAAAACCATATGAAATAATGTTCAAATTTTCATTTCATTTAAAAAAAATTACCCATGTATGCCCATTCGAGAATCAATTTTCTTTTGAAACACCATCTCACAAGGTGGGAAGTATTTTTATAAATTATATCATAAACTAAGGGAATTTAAACTTCATTATTTTCCATAAACAATGTTTTAAAATAAAGTTTTCATTATATCCCATCTTTTTCAAAAAACAGGGTTTAAAAATTATTGCACCCACAATCCATAAACAAGCACTAAAAAGGACCGTAAAACCCAAATCTCGATAAGGAGAAAAACTACTCAAACCACCTCCAACAATTGGAAATCACATTTAGAGAAATATATAATCAAGAGGGGCCCAAAATAAGAAAACCAGATAGGGAATAGTGTTATGCACGAATTGGACCGATATTTTGGTGACTATGAGCCAATCCAATTAGATTCTCTTTATAAGAGGTAGAATTGATGATACGGGCACCACATGGTTTCTTAGACCATGTGTACTAACAAAGAACCTAAATTCTTCCCCCTTACCACCCTGAGACCAATAGAGACCCCCAAATATCATGAGAATTATTAAAGGTGATAAAAATATTAATTACATCAAAAACCAACAAAAAAACTCAAATACATTATTTGAAACCCAACATCCAATAGATGCTCGAGTACTGGGACAAGCAAGAGCTAACAATACTCTCCCTAAACTTACCTATCAAGCTCCAAAAACCCATAGTCTACCATCTACCCGAAAATCCTAAATAACATGGGCTATTCTAAACCTAAGTCCCACTAATAACTTAGGTTATTATAACATATGGTAAAAAAACCATCCCGAGATTCCATCATACTCAACACCCAACCCAATTATCCATAAGGCCAGAAGGGAATTACCAATCCCTATAGGTTGGAGACACATTCAATGGAATCACATGAATTCCCTTGGGAAATATTTAACCCAAATTAGAGTAAAATGATAGAAAATTTTTTAAATTAAATAACCAAAATGAAAATTTAAACAGAAAAGTAGACTATAATAGAAACCAAATTAACTAGAAAGTAACAGACATAAGTAAGAATAAAAGCTAACTGAATTGAGCTATGACCCAAAACAACTCCACTGAACTCTCCCCCACATTGGCCATGAAGAAAAAACAAGATCCACCTGAGAAAATTGAAAAACATAGGCATTATCTAAAAATACCAGTAGGTCACCAAAACCCAAAAAAAGTATGAAATAAGTTTCCTAAGGTAAATCATCAGTAATTTTTTAAAAATAAGGTATAAATTAGCTTTACATATGTAATCCTATCATAGAAAAAACCAATCAAATCCTTTAAAATGATCAAAATTATTTTCCCTTGTTTTCCAAAACTGAACAAACATGTTTAAAAACAACACCACATGGCTAGGACTTAGAAAAACCCACACACACCATTATAATTTATTAAAAACATCCCACTTGATTAATTTAAAGGAAAAAAAGTCACTTTAAAACATTTTAGAACATTACTCAAACAATCACCCAAGCACACTTAGGCACAAAATGCTCAATTATCTAAAAAATTAATGGAAAAGGAGAGAATAAAATTCTTAATATACTTAATGATCAATAATTGGAATAACATATCACACTGCATCATATCAATCTAGTCACTAAAAAAACAAATCATGAAGAAAAACATGCCCATCTAGGAACCAAACTTCTTAAGGGATCCAGAATGCCATGTCCGACCATCCCAACATGAGCATGTAATGCAATATCAGTACCCATTGGGTTTAGGAACATCATGTAAATTCCACAAATAAATCAGATTATGGACCTCTATAACCATACCTCTTGGGTTAAGGATCATCATGTATATTCCTCAAATATAACTGAGTATAGAACAACATAAACATACCCCTTTGGTTCAAGAATTCCATTCCCATTCCCTAAATTACTATATTGCATTAGAGCTCAGAACGCCATGACCAATCATCCCAACCAAAGTATAGACCTCTGTGACCATAACTCTATCATCCCATGATCATTTATTTCCATTTTTATCCATATTAAAACAATTTCATACCATACCCATTTTCCAAATACCATCGACCAAGAATGAACACTTCTAAATCCATTCTAAAAACCCATTTAAAATCACTAAACCATATTAATCTATTTCGTCAAGTACATGGAGTAAAATAAGAAACTTACTTTTTATAATAACCATTTTAAAAACCTAAATTGGAGATCCAATTCTAGTATCACATCACCAAAATCAATTACATGGATTACATAATCATTATCTACAAATAAGAGTGTTCAAAAAGGGAGAATTCAACATCACGTCACAAGTTCCAACCAAGCCTTTACTTATATCATATAAATGTAGAAAAACCAATATGAAATAATTTGAAATTCATATAAAATTACAAAGGGAATCACAAACACTTCTAATAATAACTACATAATTCATGGGAAACTCCACTTTGTCTTTATAAAAACCAAAAACCCCCTTTAAAACAAAGAAACCCATAAAACAAAAATGGGATCCCACTTTAAAATCAATTTTCTTCTAAAATACCAAGGAAAAAGTGCATTTCACAATAAAAACCCCCATTAAAATTTTATCAAACACGAAGAATGCATAAAATCCCATTTCAAAACCGTCTTCTTTTTAAAAAATCAAACCACCAATTCTTTCGAAAGGAAAAAACCACAGAATAATTCAAAACTATAAAGAACCATCTATCACACATGGTTCTCATTATTTTAAATCCAATACAATTTCCAAGGCATTCCATTTATATAAATCCACTTTTAATGAATCTAGCCTAGATTTTCTACAAGGGGTGAACTACCCACACATTTTAAAAAACATTTTTAAATAAAACTACCCCCCCCATTAGATTTTTCTGAGGTCATCAGTTCAATTTAAAAACAAATTCCCTATTTAACCATTATTTACAAAAAAATAAAACCAAAATATGGTCAACATACCACAATCCCTTTATAAAACCAATATATGAGCCATGTGGTGTTTCACAATATCATTGCACAATAAAACATTTCACTTCAGACATGAAAACATGGGATTTCTACACTCAATTGTTTATGCCAAGTACTAAAACACAATGATATTGTTTAAATGCATCTAAATGATGTAACATATGTCTCTAGTTTCATAAAAGTGAATTTAAAAGTCACAAGCATTTATAATTACAATAGAAACAAATTTCATAGTTATACCAACCTCAAAGTTTCTCTTCCGCACCTCTGTGCATACGGATCTTTACATATACATAATGAAACCTATACCCTATTAATATATTCACATGGAAATGATCATATATATGGTAATCCTTACATATATTCTTATACATTTATATATCCATTAAAAATTACACATGTATGTATTTTTGATATATATATGTAATTACACGTAGCCATAATATATATATATATTCAATCTACCATGAGTAAATGTATATATATAATGGGATCATATATATATATATATATATATATTCCTACATATGCCTACACATATAAGTCTCCTTCGACTCTAGTGACTCAAAACCGCCTTAAGGATGACCAAGACGCACTAAAAAATTACTAGGAATAAAAAATCATCAAAATAACACAAATAAAAATTTGGAAAAAAAGGTAGGATAAATCCTACCTTAAGAGGTTATGGAAGATCTAAATTATCAGAAACACTTTTCCTTCTTTGGAAAATACCAAAAGGTATATGAAGCCAACCTAAGAAACCCTTCATAAACCCTAACAACAAAAAAGATAAAAAATGGTCAACCAATAAACTAGGGTTTTAATGAGAAAAATACAGTGACGAGGAATAGATAAATCAACCAAAAGATGTATTTGAGTTAGAGATGAGAGATTACCTCAAGAAAATGACAAATAAACCAGAATAAATCCTATGTAATCATCGGAAGAAGAGAGAGATGATAGAGAGGGTGGGACACTACAATAAAAAGAAGATGAGGATGGTTCATAAAGCTATGATAATAAGAATAAGGGAGTAAATATAATGATTGGAATGAAAATAAGAAAAAAAAAGGAAAAAATAATAAAATAAAAAGAAAAAATTTAAAATGCTGGGAAACCTGCACTGTTTGAGAAAAGTATTCCAAACCGTTTGAAAAACATGTGATGACCACTTATTAAAATTTGAAACCCCTTGGCATGGATTTCACAAAGTAGACCCACAATTGAGAAAATAATTCATAATTCGTGCCACTCGAAACTGCCAAACCATAGAGCCAAACCACATGCTTTCCACATGGTTCAATAGACCGTGTGTGAGTCGTATGCCACACCTTTGAATCACCCAGGCACCTACATGGGTACAAAATTATTACTACTAACCATGTGGGACAACCATGAAACATTTTAAAATCCTCAAAAAAATTAAAATTTTAGCCCACTGACTAATTATGCTTAAACCCACTCAATTACAAGATAATATAATTCAAAAATAAAAACACCTTGACCCCAAGGTGTCACAATGTAGTATCTCACTCATTTATTCAATTTTTTTGAATCATATTAATAGATTCATCATAATGAGAGTAGACTTACTTACTGGTAAAAATAAGAATATTCACATGGTCTCGTGAATCTATACCTTTGTATTTATTTTTAATACGACCAAAACTTTATATTCACATGTGTAACCTTTTCAACCCCCTTATTGATAATAAATGTAATAGAAATATTAGGGGAGTATGTATTCTTGATTATTTCAAATATTTTTCTTCTCTACCTTTTGTTTTTAGTTACAATAGTTATCTTTTCATAAAAGGATGACATCATACACTTCTTAAAAACGTTTTTTAGTTATTCTAATCTATCTATACTTGGGCTAACTTGATATAGAGAACATAATTGATTTTAATAAAGAATCAAAGTTATTGATTAGTTATCTCAACACGTGATACCATTTTAAATTTATAATTTTAGGGATACTCAATTTTTTTATTAGGAATTATTGTAACATACAATAAAATTGATAAAATAAATCCAAAAGTTTAAGTAAATGATAATTTTACTCATATTTTTTCTTATCTTTTCAACAAAAATCACTAACCTTTATAAAGATGTGTTATATAATAACAAAAAAGGTATTTATGGAATAATGATCCCTCTACATCTACTACCATTTCTGCAGAATATGGATGATGATGATGGTAGTGAGTTGGTGTAAGCACGGACTGGGAAGAGAGGTCAACATCCTCTTGGAAAGGGTGGGAGAATACCATATCACAGCATGAGTACTTGCTCTAGACCTGGGTGAACTCTTTTTCCCTATTTTCTGATGTTCTTTGTGGTTCTGTTTTGTAACCTCTACTTTTGAATTTTATCTGTTTCAATAAATAGGACACTGCACCTCAACCATTTTAAAAAAATAAAATAAAAAGGTATTTATGTGTGTTTTTTATAAAATATTTTCCTTTTTTATGGGGATATCTAGAAAATATGGATTCACACATTTTTTATGTTTTGAGAGATCCATATCATGTAACATTTTTATTGGGATGCACTCTATTTATCTTCATCATGGTAGTTTAAACACTATATAGAAGAAAACTTATTTTCCTTATATTGTATACAAAACTCACCAACTCCCCCTTTATTTCAATAAAATTCCCTATATGTTAGTGCACATAAAAAATTGAATGGTATAATGAGGGGATTTTCTTTATTCTTTAGTAATATCCATAAGGTTGAGATCCATCTCTCAACCATGATATTCTGATGTTTCCATATTGGACATTTGAATATCTATTCATGTAAGATCAACTTCTTTGTTTTCTTGATTTTGTATTTCATGAGACAAAAAGGTCGTATTCTTATACTTTTGATATTTCTAATTCTATGGAATGGTCATTATCACATTTAAATCAAGAAAAATATATTACCAATTTTTTTCATCATGTTTTGAGTAAATTAATTTTGAGAAGATATAAAGGAATTCCAATCATTTGTACTATGGATAGATTTTTCACATCCTCCACATATATTCTATTGATTTTTTGGTTCACCAGTTTCATAAAAAACCACTATGTTATGTTCATGTGAAACCACTTGATTACCTTTAGCACTATCTTTTTATTAACTATTTTTCATATGTTTATCCATTTACAAATAATAAATAAAAATAAACAGGAACACGTTCTTGAAAAAATCATACTTCCTAAAGTTTTAATATGGTTTCATTATAACTTATGTCGAACCATTTTTAGGGAAAACATTTTCCTCTTCATAAAGGATGTCTTTATTCAATACAATATTTTTAGTTTATCTCCTATAATAATTAAATTTTCAGATTCATATTGTGTATTTAATTTTAATCAGTAGGGAAGGTTTTCAGTGATCTATAATGTGTCCCTTTTCCTATAATATAACCACCTCCATTTTGGATTGAAATTGTTTTTAAGATTCTTTTTAAACATATTCAGGTTCCCATTCCCATATTTCATTCTTTTTTTCAATTTCATACATGATACGATAAATTAATTTCTCTTTCTAAAATGATTTTGTACAAAAGGTGTTCTTTATCATATAGCCATATCACGCCTTTCTTGTGTCCTTCTGTGATCTTCATAAATTGACATGTCATGAAAACATTTAGTTGAACTATTCCTTAACATCTATAATCACCAACTATATTATATAAATCTTCTTTTATGTCTTTAATATTCAATCTGTCTAGAATTTATCTGTTCCCATTTTAGGGTATAAACATCACCATTATGAGATCAACTTGGTGGGTTTCTTCTCTTTACTATAAAGATATTAACCCTTGATGTGCTGGTTAATTTTTTGTCATTTAAATCCACTCATACACCTATATTTGAAATAAAATACATTCAGTCATGTAAAATAACATTTATACATTAAACTTTTTTTGGTCCATGGGTTACCTTCCTCACATAGTCTTCTTAGACCCATTAATATCAATAAATACATAACATATTTATTTTTAGAAATATGGTACTTTATATTTTATATTGTTTCAAGAATATTTAGTCTCACCTCATGATCAAGCCTCTTTATGTTGAGGGATTTATTCTCATCATCAACTAATGTTATTCTATCTTTCCAATCAAATTTAAACTTCTTCATTTGTTCTTCATGTATTTTACTTCATTAATATAAATAATTATCAACCTATTTCATTTATTTTTATTTAATATCCATATGAGAATAATTACAATTGATAGAGGGTTTTCATAGTTTTTTAAATTCATAGAAAAATTCCATCAATATAATTTTATAAACCAGTTTATCACAAACATTCATTTGAAATTACTCTTACACTAGGGAAATTATTTAATTGAAAAGTGTTATTAATTATTTCTTATCTTCCATAAGGTGTGTGGGAATAATTCATGTTAAAATCTTCTTACTTACTATATTATCCATTTTTTCAACTTCCTCTTATATATTTAAAGACTCTTCAATAATTTCCTTGATATCACCAAATAAACAATTGAAAACTTCTTTGGAAACTTTCTTTAAATTATTTTTGATTTTCAAATGGATCTCTTTCATTGTATTACTGGATTAATACTCCTAAACACTTCATATATTAAAATTTCTTCTTTAAAATAATTATTCTCAATAAATTTTGTAGATAAGAACATATCAGTTTGATGAGATAAAAGTAGTGATAGATCTTTTTTTAATTAAGATATTTCTCAAATTATTTCCCTCCATTTCATTCATATTATTTAGGGTTTTGGTTGAGACCTTTACTTCACCTTCAACAAGGATAGAGATTCATTTATACACCTAATATAGCTCAAAAATATCCTTGAAATCAACTGTTCATATAGAGATATTAAAACAAATTTAAAGTTTTTAGATCTAATTAGAGGGTTCCTAGATTATCTCAGCTACCACTTGAAGTTCTCATATTTGTGAGGTCACTGATAATGGTAGGGGTCGAATCATTGATGCCATTTTTTAATTTATTCTATTTTAATTCATCCTCTATGACTAGTTAATGTCTAATACCATATTTCTTATGTCTCTCATCCTTACTCTTTTAGTGTAGAAAATATAGGAGGTACACAAGATATTTACAAGGTTTAGACTTTAATTATTACTCTTTATTGTGATTGGTTAGTCCCCCCAACCAAGAATATCATTTCCATTTAGTATGGTTGTTTAGAATATAAACTCTATAGTCTCTATAGAACCTTACAAATCCATCAACATAGGGATAATTTACCCTATTTTTCACTCTTTTACCATATAAATATCTAAACTTTTCACAAAGTGTTGTACCATATAAAGCTCATCTGTACCCTATGAAGGTACCTTATAAATTTAATGGACACTTCTATTAACCTTACAGTTATGTTTGTATTAAAATTACAAATATTTTTATATATATTACATCGATGGTTTCCTCAACCATTCAGGATACTAGACTTGACCATATTTCTTTACTCAGAACTTGTATACATCACTCAATACATCTCAGAACCTCTTCCTTAAATCCAAAGGAATTCACAATATATTTAACTCATGTAAATTAATAATCAAAATAGTATTCATCATAAGATGAAAAAAAATTTCATAATTGATTCTTCTATGTATGGGTTCCTTATATTCTCACAACATTAGCTAGACCATTTCTTCCTTAGAAATAATTATTCAATATCCACTCAATAAAACTTCCTCTTACTTCCATTAAATGTTATAGTCATTAATTCTATACCGAAAAACGTATATTTGACATTACGATTGGTTTTATAATAATTAAATTTAACATGTTACTACTTGAATATGTCTAGATATGGTCTTCAAGAAGTTTCACACTCATCTCTTCAATATTTCTCAACCCGTATTGACTGCTTCTTACTTTGATGAAATTCTTAATTATTGAAAAAAAATCAATCTTAACATGGGATTCTTATTTGTTCTTGGAATTTTTGTTTTTTAATTACTTTCACTGCATTGAATGAGTATCATTAAATCCTTATAAACCTATATATTGTATTAGAGAATTTGTTAAAGAGTTAACCAATACCAAGAAAATCTCATATATGAGTGACGATAAAGTGTGGATCTACACTCAAGAACTCAATTATTGATGGATAGAGTTTCATTGCATGAAGAGTTTAGGAAATACATTGTTGTGATAGTTTTATATAGTAATCACATTTGAAACATTCATATTAGACATCTGACCTCACCATTAGTGGTGTCAAAACTTCACCATGATTCTTGATTCTTGAAATCATGTTAAAAATGAATAACATATGATTTTATATTTCTATCACATTAAAAATCATAAAACATGATACATACTATCTTATCTGAATGGATATATGATATAAGATATTGTAAGTCATACTTTGGTTATGCCATACTATATGGGATATCATAGGAGAGAAATAATTAAATATTTATGTTTTCATCATATCATAGAATATGATATTGATTATCATAGAATATGATGGAATTTATTAAAGACTATTGGATATGGAATTGAATAATTAATATAATATAACATATATCTTAAATATAATTGGTTAAGGATATGATATATTATGTGAGTTTAATTATATGTTGTTATTATTTACTTCCATAAGTTAATATAACATGGGTCATGTGTTATATGTAGTTATAACCTGGAGATGATCCAATATAACATATCCTAAGGTTATTGTTATGAAATCTAATCATAACATGCAGTATTTCTACCCCACATGAGTAATTCCAATATAATCTACACCACACTGTTTTTATGCCACACAAGAATCATTATAAATAACTAATTATTACAGTATCATCCCATATTGGGAGTCACTAAAATGGTCCCCTAAGCTGGTAGGCCACTGAGACACAAGTGTGTCTCCCCGTATGCTAGAGGATACCACCTAATAGTGAGGTTCTAGGGGTAGTGAAGTGGGGAGACTATACAATCTGGATTAAAAATAAATATATTGGAAGAAATAATAAATAAAGGTAGCATAATATAATAGTTGTAAATAAAAAATAAATGAATAAATAATCTTGAATGGATGTGCTATAATTAAAAATTAGAAGACATACAATAGAAACACATTGCAGTTGACATACAATCCAATAAACAAGATTAGACTAAAAATGGAAGTAAATTACTAAAAGACTCATCAAATATCTCCAATATCACCATGAGCACCATCTTGGTCCTCTGATCTCATACTTCATCCATTCCCAAAAGGATAACAGCATGAAAGAAAAATCCATGATCATAAACCTATAACTTTGAGGTACGGTCATGTACCAAATGCTGGTCCAAATAGAGCTTGAGATATACTAATTAGTCCACCACAAACATCATCTAATTAATAAAATGTTTTTGAATATAAAATACATCAGTTTGTAGCTATATCAATAAGACATTAATAGATAAACAAAATCAAGTTGAACTTGGGTTTCCTAACGGACGCCGAACTGACAAAAACCTGCTTCAATGCAATCCAGAATATATTTTATGATGCATCACCATATATATATAATTATATAACTATGTATGTATATATATGAAATATATATGTAGTAGTATTTATAACCATATATATATATATATATATTGTTAGCCAAGGCCCAAGGCATCACTGAAGCATCCGTGCATAGCCACAACAGTCTTATGGAAGAATATTAAGAGATGTTATTCATGAGAATCATAGTAAGGGACACCATGCCTGAGTATCACCAATTATAAGTGACTCCATTCCCAAGAATAATATGGGGTATAATGACCATGAATAATAAGGGATGTCATGTCCATTAATAATAATGGATACCATGCCCATAAATAATAAGGGATTCCATACCCATGAATAACAGGGGATTCGATGCCCATGAATAAAAAAAATATTTTTTAAGGTCATGTTAGTGTTCCCACTAATACATTTATAAAATCCAACAATAACTTAATTTGAAAGTTGGATTGGTTATAAGGAGGAGGTGACATACATAAAACATGTTTAATAGTCCATGAGATTATACATGCCAACATACAAATTTATTTTATACTACATAAAATTTAATTATACGACATAAAATTGTACTTCTGAATAATCATACGAAATTATAATTCAATTAATTTAAAATAACATGTAGGATTTTGGAAACAACTATTTCATTATATATGCCATCACGACAAATTTCATTAACCCGATTCTAATAAAATTCAACTAATGAGGTTCTCTGACTCACTACATAAAGAATAAAGTTTGTTATGAAAGAAAAAAAGGTTATATAAAACTGTTTATTCATTATGTCATTTATAAACCTCACAAGGATTCTGAAGAACAAAACCAAGGGGTGGCCTATTCAGTAATAAAAGATAATGAAAAATAAAGTAATCAAACTCACCTCAAGAGCTGATTTGGTATGTGGTCTATGAACTCAACCCAAACCAAATCTTGAACTCCAACCATGTAAGAGGGTTCTAGGTTGTGTTCTATGAATTTAATTTAATTAATTTCACATTTAATAAGTGAATCATGGAATGTTTGGAACATGTCACAATAGTGCATTTTATAAACAATAGGGACTATATTTAAAAGAAATTAGACCACCTACCTTATTCCAAGGATTCATAAATTGTCTGTTAGCATAATTTTCTTGATCCATAATGAGATAAATAGAAGAAATTTTCTAAAACCATAAAAAATAGGGAAAATGATCTTGGGTGATCTCAAGATATCTTTTTCCATAATTCAGAAACAATTTATATTTTATATTATTCAATTTATAAATAAAATTAAGTACATATTTTTCCCACTATATCATATTCTATTTAATAATAATACAATACCAAATTACACATAAATATTTTCTTACAAACCCTTTTAATAAAAATCAATAACTGTAATGTTCTGTATTTTTTATCGGGTATAACATTCCAAGAGAAATTGAAATTTTCATTTGGTGATGGTATGGATCTTAAAATGAGCTTCAGGATGTAAATATAAGAGTTAGAACACTAAAAATTATTGTATTTAGATGTGAATTAATTATTAAGAGGTGTCTCAGGTGATTGAATGAGTTTAGGGAGTGTTGGGATTTAAAAACCATTTTCTGGTGAAACAGGCTGAGGCACATGGTAATTCATAAAAAAGTCGCTCAACCGTGAGACCACTAAACGTAAGAACATGGTTTGATATCATTTATTGAAGATTTATTAAATAAAAATCATCTATATTAAATGTTAACATTAAATACCTTCTGAGTTTATATAGAATTAACTATTATTTATATATAAAATGTTTAAATGAAATTTATAAGAATACTTTATAAATTTTTTAAAAATTAAAAAATAAGTAAAAAATATAAAAGGATTTATATTTTATGAATAGTTTATAATTAATTAGTTTGAACTGTTCAAATTAAAAGGTATTTTTTTCTAAAATTAAATTAACCATATCGAAAAGAGTGGTGATGATTTATGTGTTCATGGTATAAATAATATTAGATATGTAATATTTTGAATGTTAATATAATATATGAATAGTTCATATATATAAAATTTTTACATTTCTTTTAATATTACATTTTTAAATTAAATTTCATATTATATGATAATATGAAGAAGTTAATATTTTATATAAATATAAATTGTTTATATTTATTTAATTATGGATTGTCTATAATTCATGACTAAACTATAAAGTGTTCATAATTATATTTTTTTATGAATTGTTAACACATGTATATATAATGTTTAAATTTAAAAATCATTTATTTATTTATTTTATGTGCTTCTTTTTCCAAAATAAAAACATCATATTATTAATATATCAATACATTAGTTTAATGTTGTATGTTACTTTTATATATTTTCATTCATCTATATAAAAAGTTACATTCTAGGTATGATATTTGATTTAGTTTTCTTCAACCTTTACTTTTCATGTATTAGGATAAAAAATTGAATTTAAAATTGTATTATTATTTAAACATATTTGGAGTTATAATTATGTTGTAATTGAGGCCTCTCTTGGGTAAAGTATCCATGGGTAGAGGGATATTGGGTAAGACTGGTCACTATCCTTGAGGCTAATGTGTTATCTAGAAAAGTAGGGGTTGGATATTTGTCACTCTTAGATACCTCTTGTGGGGATTGTTTGTAAAACCCCAATAATTGAAAATAATTTCCCTTTATAGTTAATATTTTTTTATTGTTATGATTTATACACAAAATTAATCTTATTCTACACACAACACTGAAATAGCATGTGTTATATGTAAGGTCGAGTTTTACTACCTTATAATGAAGAAAATATTTTAAAACTAATTTTTCAGACTTTTATAAATTTTGTAAGTCCAAATAAACCTCATTTTTGAATTTGTAATGTCTAAATTATCTTATCATGATTTTTGGTATTTTTCGTAGAAGTTTCATTCTTTGATGAATAGTGAAAATACTACATTCTAGTTAAAAACTTCCATTTTTGATATTTATTAATGTTAACATATATTTTAAATTTATTTTTGAAGTAAAAATAGATAAATTATAAATATTTTATCCAAATATAGGTCATTGGAATCATTTTTATATTAAGAGTAGATATAAAAACTTATTGAACTTTTGAACGTTTTTATTTTAAAAACCCGCTTTCTCACCACATATATGAGATTATCGTTAATCATAATTGTCCCACATCTAAGATTTGAATTTTGAAAAACAAAAATACATGGTTGTAATTAGTATAATATTTATGGTCTAATAATATCAAATTAATTTATGAAAAAAAGATTAGTGAATGTGATTCAAACTAATTATAGTGATTTAGGTAAAATTAAGCGTAATAAGGGAGTAAATATATATCTTAAGGACCACAATGACATGGAAACATGTAGAAAAGCCATTATATTCAAATAATTATACCATAACCACTATTGGATATATATATTTGGTTATAGGGATATGATTAAATGGATGTGACCAATATAAAATGTTAAGAAAGGAGAAATACAAAAAAACGAACCGTCCTTACCTTTAACATTTTTAAAACATTGAGATATGTATAAAACATCATATTTTAGGTTTTAAATATAAAGTTTTAATCTAAATGTGTTATTTTTATCATAAAAATTTAGGAATAAATTTTAGATATTATTTAGTGACTCAAAATTCTTAAGAAATTTCAATTTAGTGATTATTTAGTTAAAAATTAGCTAAAATAAATGATACTATAAATATTAAAAGTTAAATATATTGATTTAATTATTGTCAATAATTATTTTTTAGACTCATATATAATGTTAAAAATCTTTAAAGTTAATATATTTGAATTAAAATATTCTTTTTATATTTTAAAATTAAAACTAATGAAATAATGTCAAAATTGACAT
Organism: Viscum album; assembly: GCA_963277665.1. NCBI lineage: Eukaryota > Viridiplantae > Streptophyta > Magnoliopsida > Santalales > Viscaceae > Viscum > Viscum album. The sequence goes on from OY728161.1 coordinate 1,425,150,155, forward strand.
TATTATTATTTTAAAATAAATGTTATTTTATTAAATGATTTAAAATTATTAAAATCCCTATAATATTACAAGACATTTTTATGTGTTTATAAATATTATATATGGTTTATTTATGTACCAATTTATATTTTATAATTAACATTCATATCCATATATTGTAAAGATATTGTTAACATGGTCTGAGATTAAGGAGCGTTTTAGAACTTCAAAGGAACTTGTTTTAAAATTAATTTTGAAAAAACAACCTATTTTTATTTTATAAATTATATATCATATTTAAAATTCAATGGTTATATATTTTATAATAAATCACTTTATGTTTTTCTTAATTTTTAAATTACATAGGTTGAAAAAACTAGATGCTTTAATAAAAACCAAAATGATAAAAATAGGGAATCATAGAAGTTAAGAAACTAAAGTATTAAAATTATATTGTATTTGTGTATTTGAGGTTTTAATACACCATTAATACCCTTTAATCCAATATTTTTTCATTTTTTTAGGCACTTTACCTAAGGTAGACCCCCCATTAATGAATACCTTTTTCGTATTTACAAGAGTTCCACTCCCCCTCCACTATAAAAAGGAAAAAAATCTACCCCTTACTCACACCTCTCAAGACAAATTGGATAAAAAAATATCTACAAAAATAGTTCCTCAAAATCTATCCACTCATACAAGAAGACTCCCATTGGGAATAAATAAATAGAAGTAATCCCTTTTGTGTAAATAAAAAGGAGTTACACAATTAAGAGGTATCATCTTTCCTTAATATCCTTAGTTTTATTTACATTCCACACCCCCTAAACTCTTATTATTCCTTGATTTTATAAAAACTAAAATATAATAAATATACTAGGGTGTTTTTAGGTTAATATTTTGACATACACTTAAGAAACATCCATCTAATGAGAAACAAACATTATATATCTTTGTATGAAGAACTACTACCTCACGAAACAATGATTGTTCATTTATCCTTTACCACCTATCATGGGGGACATTATGATGGACATCGTGTTTATTTATTATATATATAATATTTATACATTATTTATTCTTATTTATGTTTTATTTATAAAATACTTTTATGCTTTCCATCTTTGGTAATTAAGATAATTTCATTTAGGGAAGTGTTGACTACTGCATACTCAAAGCGATATGACACGTTTATGCCATTCATGGAACATATAAATGATGGATTTAATAAATATATGTAAAATATATGAAATATATATGATACAAGAATTATAATATAAATAATTACCATTTAATTTTCATTCATTTAATATGAAAATGAAATGGTAGTAGCATTCATGTGTACGTACAGCCTACTGTCTTCATGAATGGTACACTTCATTTATTATATCCAAATATAATGGATTATTATAAAAACATATGTACTGAATATATATGATAATTAATTCATGGTTTAATTTCTGGAGATTATGAAATCATGATCTAATTATAAGAATAACAAATTACAATTGAAAACAATCTTGAGAAAACAATACAATCAACACCTGAAATAGTTAATATAATAAAAGAGTTTTTAAAAAAAATAATAAAAAATAATAAGAAATTATTATATGATCTTACAAACATGAATATGGTACTGGTATAAGTTTACAATTTTTTTAAACCGCCATAAAAGAGAATAAAGAACACACAATGAAAAGGAATGTAAAGGTATGAATTTCATCTATATTTACATTCCATTGAAACTTATTTTTTTAATGCCCAAATTCAATTTTATATGTTGTATGTACTGGTATTTGACATTTTATATCATGAATATCCTTATTCTCAAGATATTCTAAGTTTCATTTAATTCATGGTCAATTATTATTTAAATATTTCAATGTGGTATGTGACACATTGGATTGTTTAATGATTATATTTCCTCAAGAATGTTTTAATGTTAATAAACCTTGTTGTTACTTATCATACTTTGAGGTATTGTTGATAAATACATACTATTTATTTAATAAAGATATATGATAAGGAACAATATTTATTAATTAAATCGATAATTTGATTCGATGAATGCTTTGGATTGGTAATACATGGGTTGGGGTCAATTTAAGGTAAGTCCTACTAGTTGGGGATTGGTTAATGAAATCCACTTGATGTATCAGTAGTCTCATGAGACGAATTAGGTTATAAAAAACCTTCTTGTTTATAATAAGTATGATATATAATGTATTTTGAAAGTTCTTGATAGTAGAGTTATGGGTAGACAAACCAAATTGGTTTGTAATAAAAATATTTTAAACCGTCTTGTGAAAGGTATTGACCATAATGGTTCCACGTACCTAAGAAAAATGAAGTCCAACAAATAATAATTTTATTATTTTAAATTAATTTATTATCATTATTTTTTCATGAAATTTTTCATTGAAAAATATATGGATTTACTTATTTATCTATTTATTGATTAGTAGAATATATTTATATTTCTTATGTTTCCATATTGATATTTCTTTATCTAGTTATTTTAATGGCATGTGTTACTTGTTATTTATCATTCCATGTAAATTTATTTTAATTTAATAACTTTTATTTTCACTTTACATTCCATTACTAATAATTTAAGCTCACCCTTATTATGTTTCCTTTCTACATTATATGTATAAAAAAATATTGAATAAGATTTTTTAGATGTGGTTTATATCATTTTATTATGTATAATGTTTTATTTTCTATTTCCCAATGTATTATTAGTATCATGTATGTAATATATATTTCCAAGGCTACTAAAATGATCACTCCTTTGGGATTTTATTCCTTATAATCACTATAATGAAATAATATAATTCACTGACTTCAGGATTTTGGGTTTGAGGCATTATAATTGGTATCAGGGGATATTTAGTGGGAAGCATGGAATCTAGATTTAGAAAACATTGATTTGGTAGCCCAACCCTAAGATATAAACTTAGGATAATTATATAAGAACATCCTAGAATTTTGTTAAATTAGAGATTATGTGGGTCTTTCTATATATAAAACCTTGTATGGAAACTACAAGTGGATGTGGTTCTGGCACAAATGTACCTAGGAGTAATAACTCTGACAAGGTGTTCTGAGCACAACTCAGGGTAACCTGGTTCACAAAAAGGGGCCTCACTACACACCTGGTTTGGCACTTTTGGGGGTTACACATAGGAAAATTCAAATTCTCTATGGAAACCATTATAAAGGATTTAAAAATAAATTTTTCCCCAAAGCATCCCAAGTAAATTAATATAGGATTATTGATGCATAAATTTATCTACTATACCATATTTGGAATTATATGTTATATTATTATTTATTCCATTATATTCCATTATTTACAAATTAATCATAGTAAAAAGAAATTTGAACATCACTAATGCACATGATCCAAATAGGAAGAAGGATAAAATCATTCTTGTTCTCACGAAAATATTTAAAAGAGAAATAGTATCCTAAACATTCTCATAGTATGATGACATATTATCATGTGAAAATAAGATGGGTAAATAATTATAAACATCCTATGACTTAAATGGAAACCAATAAAAGAATAAGATATTTGAGCACCATGAAAAGTGAATGGGTCAAAGAAGACGAAGGGAAAGAATATTTTCCCGACATGTGATTATTGTAGAAAGAAAATATTTGGTACTTGTTTGAAGGGAATGTGATTTTATTGTACGTGTGGAAAAAAGGACACCATGTTTTTGATTTCAAGGACAAGAAAAAGGGTTATAATATACAATGCTTCAACTACAATAAGATGTTATACTATTCAAATCAGTGTCGCAAGTGTTAAAGTAATATACCCTAAATGAAGATATTGGATAATGGAGAAGATATGCTACTGCCCTAGATAAATAGAAATGATTAAAATTCATAATAAAAAATTATGTAATTTGAATATTTTATTTGTGATGTACTAGTTATTAAAATTATAGAATATGTAAGGGTTGTACTTTAATACTTTTGCAATAAATATTTGGGATCATATGATGAATGCTGCCATGAAAATTTATTCAATTGAAATTTAAACTTATCAAAAAACACATTATTGATGGAAAGAAAAACTTTATTATGTTCTTGATGTTTATATAATGATGAATATATTATTGATTCAGAAAATTGATGACTACCTTTGAACTTATTAATGGTTTTTTGATAAGTAGTCTATGGTATCATTGATGGAGTTTACAACAATTTTGAATTTAAGGGATTTATCCAATTACAAGTGTCTTACATAAGGAATAAGGAATAATGCATGTTTCCAATAAGGTTTTATGGTGATTAATTTTATTAAAATATTTAATGACGAAATAGAAAAAAGTTAGTCACTTTTTTGGAATGTGAAAATTTAGAGCTAATTTATATTCATTGAAGGTTAATGATAACTTCATTTTAGAAATCTGGTGACCTTCCTTCTAATGTGCTGGATCATAATATTTTGTAAAAGATAACTATTAATGATATTGTTTGATTTAATCATTGTATATGGTTTTAGAGATTGATATATATTACATCACAATACGATGAATCTTGGTTGATGAGGTGAAGGAGAAATAGTTCATTACACACATAAACGATAAAATTGTGGTTATGAAAACATGCCAAGTTATTATATTTACATAAATTTATAGAGAGTGAGGTAATTATTCAAACCCCAATAAAATGATATTGAAATAAATTTTTTTGTCTTAGTTCCTTCATTTCTGAATAATCAAATTTCCCCTTAGATCATCGCGGATTTATGACCTTGTGAATTTTAAATTTTTTCCTAACCATGTTATCTAGCACTCTATATCATAACTTGATTATTATATTTTCCCTCTGTATCCATGTTTCCAATTTCCACCTATTTTATCCTATTAAAGAATCTATTTATGGGAAAATTTTACTCCATTTTCTCTATAATTAATATGATGTGTTATTAACCCAATTGACAATGTGGGGTTTTCAAAAAAAAGTTTATCTTCAAATATCAATCTCTTTACTACCAAGTTCATTTTTTAATTTCTAGGATGAAATTTAATTAATATGGGTAGAATATAACACTGTAATAATTTAAAATATTTTCCTTTTAATATAAATATTTTTTTTGTTACAATTATTTATACATGAAGTTATTCTTATTCTACACAAAAAACTGAATTAGATTGTATTACATGAAAGATCAAGTTTTTCTACCTTTTAATGGAGAAAATAATTAAAAACATAATTTTGATACTTTTAGAAATTTTATTTTTCAAAATAAACATTATTTTTGAATTCAAAATTTCTAAATTAGCATAGAGTGAATTTTTGGTATTTTTCCGAGAAGATTCATTTTGGATGAATAGTGAAAAATACAACATTTTAGTTTAAACTGCCTTTTTGTTTAAAAATTCACTAATGTTATATTATATTTTTAATTTATTTGAAGTAAAAGTAGATAAATTATAAATATTTTAACCCAATTTTTTTTTTAATTTGAGTCATTTCTATATTAGAAGTAAATTTAAGAACTTATTAATCATTTGAATGTTTTACTTTTAAAACTAGCTTTCTCACAACATATGTGAGGTTATCTTCAATCTTAATTTTTACACTTATGTGATTTTAATTTTTAAAAATGGACATACATGATTGTAATCAGCACAATATTTTTTGTTAAATAAGATAAACATAATTTTTGACTGAAAAATATTAGTGGAAGTGATTAAAATAAATTATGGCGATCAACGTAAAATTAAGCTTAATAAGGTACTAAACCTTAATCTTAGGGAATACAATGACATGAAAAATTTTCCAAAATACATTGAATTTATATAATTAAACTATATACCCTATTCGTTATAATTTTATGGGTTATGGGGATATTATTAAATGGATGTTCCAAATATAAAAGGTTATGTACAGAAAAATGACAAAAGGGAACTTTTCTTACCTTTAACATTTATAAAACATTGAGATATGTAAAAAAATAATAATTTCTATCATATAAGTCATTTTAAAATATAAATGGATTATTGTTATCATAATAATTTATCAATAATTTTTGACATGATTTAGTAAATTAAAATGATTAATAAATGCCAACATAGTGATTATTTAGTTAATAATTAACTAAAATAAGTGATACTATAATTTTTAAAATTGAAATATATGGATTTAATTATTTTCATTAATTAATTTTTTAGGTGAATATGTAACTTTAAATAGCTTTAAACTTAATATATTTTAATTCCAATGTGGTTTTGATATTTTAAAATTAAAATTAAAAAAAATAATGAAAAAATTGACATTATTGTTATCTTATAATAAATATTATTTTAATACATGATTTAAGACTATAAAAAATAATATATTTTAACATGTGATTTTAAATTATTAATAAATATTAAATATGGTCTATTAATGGGCCAATTAATAATTTATAATTAGCATACTGACCCATATATTGTAAAAATATTTTTTACATGTTCTGTGATTTAGTAGTTTTTTAGCATGTCACATGGTGTTGTTTTAAAATTCATTTAAAAAAACAAGATATTTTTCTTTTAAATAAATATAAATATATATATATATATATATATAATATTTTTAATATTGTGTTTCTGTATTTTATAATAAATATAACTATATTTTAGTCTTAATGGTAAAATTACTCTGGTTGGAAAACCAGATTCTTTAAAAAACCAAAATGATAATATTGGGGAATAATAGAATTTAAGGAAAAAAATTATTAAAATACACATATTTTTTGTGTTTGAGGTTTCCATAATACATTAATACCCTTTAAAACATTATTTTTACATTTTATGGGCACTTTAGGTAAGGTATACATCCTATTTAAGAAATACCTTCGGGTATTTACAAGAGTGCCACTCCCCCTACACTATATAAAGGCAGGCACTATACCCCATAATCACACCTATCAAGCCAATTTAGATAAAAAAATAACTCCAAAAATAGCTTCTAAATGTCCCTACCCTCATCCTATAAGCCTCCACCAGGGAATAATGCAATACAGGGAAGTCATTTTGTGTAAACTAAAAGGAGTTACTTGATTAAGAGGTAAAATCTTTTCTTTAGGTCTTTAGTTTTATTTCTATTATCCACCAACTAAAATATTTTTATTCTATAATTTTATAAAAACACCAATATCATAAATATACTATAATTTTTTATCATAACTTTTTGACCTAAAATTACACACACTTCTATCTAATGGGTAATGCATATATTATTTATATGTATGACGAACTACTACCCCACGAAATGATAATTGTTCATTTTTTACTTTACCACCTCTAATGGTGGAAATTATAATATAAACTATATTTATATATGATATATATTGTATTTATAACATATTGTTTTTTTAATTTTTTATTTATAACATATATTTATTCTTTCCATCTTGTGTAAATACGATAATCTCGTTTGAGGAAGAGTGGACTACCACCCCCCTCAAAGTGATATGACTAGTTCATTCCAAACATGGAATGTATAAAGGATGGTTTTAATAAACCTAGGTAACATATTTTAAATATATATCATACTATAATTATTATAAAAATATTTATTAATAAATTTTCAATTTTTTTAATATGATAAAGAAATGGAAGTATCCTTCATATGTACGTACAACCTACCATCTCCATGAACAATGCACTTCATTTCTTTTATAGAAATATAATAGATTATTATAAAAAACGTGTATTGAATATAAAATAGTTAATTCATGTTTTAAATTATTGATATTATTAAATAATTATCTAATTAATATGAACAAAAAAGTAAAGTCAAATCATTCTTGAGAAAATAAGACAATTGACACCCAAAATATTTAAAATAATGAAAGAGTGTTAACTAATGAGTAATGAAATACTATAAATAATTAATATAAGATATTATAAAAATGAATATAGTTCTTGAATAAGTTAGTAACATATTTTAAATCACTTTACATGAGTTTATATACCAGAAAAACAAAAAGTAAAGTTAAGGTAATAGATTCCATGTCAATTTACATTCCATTACAGATTATTTTTATTATGAAACAAATCACTTTTATATGTTGTATTTAATGCAATTTGACATGATATATCTTGAATATACTTTTTCTATTGATATTATATGTTTTATTTATTTCATGGGGAATTATTATTTAAATTTTTCAAAGTTTTATGAGACACTTTTGAATTTTTAATGATTATTTTTCTTCGATAATGTTTTAATTTCAATGACAACTATTCTTAATTATCCTCCTATGTGGAATTATTGATTAGTAAATACTATTTATTAAATATGGATATATGATAGGGTAATTTTTTTTAATTAAATCGATTATTCAATTCAAGGAATTCTTTTGACGGGTAAGACAAAAGTTGGGGACTATTTAAGGTAAGCCTTATGGGTTGGGGACCAACTAATTAAAGCCCATAGATTCAATGGTTGTCTCATGAAATAAAATTATGTGGAAAAAACCATCATTTTTGTAACCAATAAGAGATAAACTACCTTTTTAAAGGCCCTGATAGTAGAGTTAAGGTTGGATAAAGAAAATTGATTTGTAACCATAATGTTTTAAACCGTCTTGTGAAAGGTCACGATGGTAATGGTTCCATGTAAATAGGAAACATGGAATCCAATTAATAAGAATATACATTACTGAGAATTTAGTTATTATCATTATACATCCATTAGATTTTGTGTCTAAATATCTATGGATTCACTTTTTTCTTAGTTTATTGATAACTAGAATGTGTTTCATTTTCTTACATTTCCATGTTAATATTTCCTTATTTATTTATTTTAATGGCATGTGTTATCATTTATTTACCTTTCCATGTTAACTTATTCTCATTTATTAATTTTTTATACTTCTCTATATACCCTTACTGAGTATTTGAGATCACTATTATTATGTTTCCATTCTCAGGTTATGATAAAGAAAATATTTAATAAGATTTCATAGACATGGTTTTTTTCATTTTATTATCTTTCAGGTTTTATTTTATATTTCCCAATGCATTATTGGTATCCTTTATGTAATATAGATTTAAAAATACATATAAATTAAATGATCCTTCGGTATTTTATTCTTTTTCATCAAGAAAATTTAATAAATTAATGCACTAACTCTCGGCTTCTGGGGTCGAGGCGTTACATTTTTTGGTTTCGCATAATTCTAGGCCATTACATGTAAGGGTTTCTTATACCATATTAATGAGGTGTATAAGGACATGTATGAACATAAGTTGGATTTAAATTAATTTTAGTAACAAAAGATATGATTTTTTTAAATAATTACACATCAATATGTTTTGAATATATTGATTTGGTTGAAGGAATAAGATTCCAAAATTAAATCACTAGAGGCATGTAAATTTTTATAGGAAATTATATAACATAATATTGTAATATTAAATACCCTTTATAAAATTCCAAAAACATATTCTTAATAAACAAAATACTTATAAATACCTAAATTATCAATCTCAATTTATCATTCTCAAGATGGGTTCCACTGAAATATCTTATTTAAAGAAAGTAAGTAATGGGTGACCCTAACATGATTAGATTACCATTTTTTTTATGTTTTCACTAGGTTATTATTATTTTGGAGGAACCTAATAAGATAAAGTTACCTAAGGTATAAAGTTTAGTCTAACCATGTGAAAGATTAATATTAAGAGTATTCCACTCAACTATAAACAATAATACATAATATGATTATCATGATAGAATTTTTAAATAACATAGTGGTGAAAGAAGATCCAAATAAGACTCATTACTTAGTAAAAAATGAATCCTTTCCTAATAATGGATATGATGAAATTTAAAAGACGTAATAATTTTAGTGAGATCAAATTTAATAAACATCCTTATTAAATGTTTATAAAACAATAAATACATGAGGAATTCATTTTTTAGATAAATAATATCATTATTATTGTCAAACATAACCATGAGATGAATCCTTATAAAAGAATATATTCATAAAATCTTCTTTTTAGACCATTATAAAACAAAATATTTTTTCTTAATCTATAAGAAAATTTTATGTGTTAATGATATCCAATCCACAGAAACCATATATTTATGTTGGTCAATAAGAAAATCTGGATTGTTATTATAAGTCCTATGGATTAAACTATTATTTAAATATCATTAATTTCAAGAAAGACTAATAAAAATTATTCTCCCTTAATTTATTTGATATTTTTGATTATGTTAATGACTTAGAGAGATTTAGGATTCCATTTAGGTATGTTTTATCTATGGAATTTATTTTTGAATCATCATTCAATTTTTTTTGATAATTTGAATGAGTTAGATAGAAGTTTACTATATTTTAATAAAATATTTTATAATGAAAATTCATTACATGTGATGTTTAGTCACTAGTTCTCTATTAATTCAATTTGGGACTTCAGGACACCGATTTAGGCCTATGGGTGTCAGGACTTCGGGCCCTCAAATGACTTCAAGCCATATAGCCTTCATGCTATAAGTTCTTTCAAGACACTAATAGAGTTCAGGTCAAAGGGGTTTTGGGCTAAAAATACCAAGGAGAAACCTGGGAAGACCACATTGGTGCAGTATCATAAGAGGATTCAGAGAAAAAAATATCAACCACCAGAGTAGATTTAATCCGATTAGAAGAATGAGTGGGTATGAAAACTTCCATCGGGACCACACATAATGTATCTCTACACGAGGCTATTCTATCTGATCATCTATGTGAGGTGGGGAGCTAAGCTCTATCAATATTTAAATACTGGAAAGGGGATGTTTTAAGTGTGTCAGGTATGGGGCCATTATGTTCATGTATTAGTCCTATTCTTATAGGCCTTCGGGTAATGTACGGGCCTTAATCCATGGGCCTACAGGTCATATAAGGGTTCCCCTTCAACCCTTAAAAGTTGGATTGTGCAAAAATAAATAGAAATATACTCCCTTTTAGGTTTTAGAGGAGATGACAGTATTGGGTGGTTTAATAGTTTTACATGGCAATTTAAATCTAGAGTTATCAAGAAGTGACAATAATTTTCTGTTGAATGGAATTTTATAGAATACATAAAGGGGGTTTAGAAACTTCATGTAGAGTTTATGTTAGTTATTAGTGTGATAGAAATAAATTATTTTATTTTAAAGAGTATATGTTACCAAAAGAGTATTTTACAAGAAATTTAAATATATAGAATTTCAAAATCAATTATATAATTAATAAAGAATAAATTTTTCATTTGATTAATAAAAGGATTTCTATTTATCTACCATGACCTGATCGCCCATACTACATCAATCATAGCTGCTATAAGACCTTTGGTGTACCCCCCCCCCAGTCTGTAGAGGTTGGTATAAATACTGAGGATTTATTAAATTCATGTTGGAGGCAGTTTTACCGAGGAATACTACATAAATAAAGAAATTTTTCGTCCAAAACATTTGGAATGGCACTTTGGATCATTAGACATTTGGACCTAGAAAAATCCACTACCTACCACGATATTACTATTATATGGACCATAATAATCAATAAAATTAGAAACTATTTGAAACATGAAAAAATATCAAACCAATCTGAGATTCACATATAGTTAATATTTAATACCAAAATATACTAAAACCTACAAAGTGAAAATTTTCCTAATAAAGTGTTTCCTTAAGACCCAATTTGGAGGTTATATATAAATAAACTATTCAGGAAAGCTCATGAATCAATATTGTGTATGCACACCAAAAATACACCAAGAAATTTAAGGGAATCTATATAAGAACCTAAATACAAAGGAATATATGAATAAGGATACACATAAACTTCATATCAAATGAAATACAAAAAATAAAATTGCATATCCACTAAGGTTCCCATACAGTGTGTAAGTATATACGTACCTAGTAGGGAACCACAAACATTCTTTAAAATAGTAGTGAGAAAAAAAGTATATCTATAAAAAGGCAAACATATTTATATAAGTATAAAAACACAAGTGTCACATCTATGAAATAAATAAGAAATTTCAAAAATAATAGATATTTAGCAAATAGATGAATCAAATACTACATGAAATACCTCACTACACCCATATGATCTATACATGAGTCTTAGACTATTCTCATCCCACATTAAGTGGAAGGTGTACATAATTTTATGTAAATTTCACATATTTTGGAGTATGGGAAGCGGTGTACTCATTCAAGGATAAAAACCCATCCAATGTAATATAGTTTTATGCCAATTTCCAATTAACCACTACAAATGATTATTATAATAAGAATAGATATAAACATATCCCTTTAAACATGATCAAAACACATGAAATAATGATCAAAATCTATGAATAAATCATGTTTAACAATCATTTTTATTATGAACATGAAAATGCATATGTTCCTTTCAATTCTACACCGGATCTTATATTAACATGTAATAAGGAGTGATAATTCCTAGAATTCAATAACATTAATTATTTTAAAATATGCTAGTTACAAGATAAGAATGGTATGGAGAACTAATATTAATAATGGATTTACCAATTAAAAATGCATCTAAATCATGAATCATGTTCTATGTTTTACTTGATCCTTTACAAATAAGACATTAGTTAGAATAATAAGTTCATAGGTGTGTACGAGGGATATCCATGTAAGAAAATATTCAATGGATTTTCACATAATCTAAGTCGACTAGAAATAGATCTATTCAGGTGTACATCATGGTATGAAAGTTAAGTTAAGAAAATATGTTCTTTATAAAACTATATTCTATTTTTCAAAAGTATTTTTTGAAGGGATGATCAATTTTCAAAAGGAATATAAAATTTACATTCAAATTTTGAGACCATATAATTACCTCTTTAAAGTAGAACATTATACATGTACAAGAATTATTTAGTTTTAAAAAAACCATACACATATCATTATTTTTGAAAAATAACTATACTTTATTATCTGATGAGGGAAATTATTTTTCTATAATTGAAAACATGTATGCATTTCTCCAAAGTAAAAAAATTCCATTTTCAAAGCCAACACACCATTTGGAGAATTTGAAATCTTGGAAATACATATATTTTTTATTTTAAAGAGGATCACTTAATAAACATGTAAAATAATATGTTTTATTTATCAAAGAACCTTATTTAGAAAATTTAAGATACATATGGGTTTGTAACTTATTTCTACCCATCTATTCCAACCATTACCTTATCATAGATCTAACACTTAACTTGGATTATTTTTTATTGGTGAATTATAATTCACATAGGAAATTTTGAAATAAAGTGACCAATTTACAATGGAATAATAGAGGCATACCAATACTTTATGTGATCAAAACCTTCTATGGAACGCTATGCATAAAACATCCTAAAACATGGCATGACATGGAAATGTTCAAAATTAATGATGAAATTGAAAATAAATCCATGGATCATTCTGAAATTCAATATACATAATTAATTAATTCATAATTCATTCTTATAAATACTTATCAAATAATTCAAGTACAACACCAATGTAAAGATGGTAGATTTTTATAATTTGAACTCTATCAAATTGAATTTATTTATAATCCAATAATGAAATTTTCAAAAAAAAATGATGATCATTTGATAAATCTTTTGAAATACCAATAATTGTATTCTACTCTATATATTAAAGTTAATTGAGAATGTATCATTCCATGGTTTCAAAAAAACATTTAATACTTATTGTTATTCTTCTGAAAACCCCAGTGGAAGAAATTTACCTAACATAACTTATAAGTTCTCTCAATGAGTTGAGACATCTCTACATTAACCGATGGGGGGATTTAACATCAAGAAACCTCAAAATCATTCTATAATAGATAAATAAAAAACTCAATAAAAAATTACATATAATTATGTAAAAAATAATCTAAAATAAACATCTACTATAAAGAAAAACCCACTAAACCATTATAAATGTAATGGATATGACTCGATAAATCAATTAAAACTCAATTTAGCCTAAATATGCAAATAAAAACAGAAAAACCTCACTCAAATCCAACCAAAAATCCTAAAAAATACTAGAATAAACCATACACCATGGAATTAATAGTCTAGTAATGAACCCAAAACATCACTCAACCAGGACTGCCACAAGGTTTGAAGATAATTCTTGGTCCCCTTAGGTTGAAACCGGTGCATAGGTATTTGGATCATGCACTTGGGAATTATTTAAGGCTTAAAAAATTACTATATCACAATAACCTCCTAGAAATCCAGCATTACCCATCCATATCTCACATTCCCATGTAAAAAAAATAAATAGTTTCAATAATAACAGAAAAATAAATAGAGTAATATGAAGTAGTAATAATAACTATTACTCATAAACAACATAAAATAAAAATCAAAACATAAGAGAACATCACATACACAAAATATAAAAGAAGGGTTTGGGTTGGTATGTTCAATATATAACTATCCCAATGTAAACCAAAAATCACCCTGAATCGCTACTAATCAAATCCATGTGACCCATAGTTAGTCCCCGCATTACAAACCCATCGATCATTGAGAAAAGCAAAACATAAAATTATAAATATATCATAGTTTGGGAAGCTAAATGGAACATGATATCCATATAAACCCATTGTTATATATAGGGTGTAATCTAAACACGACCAGTAGTATTTAAAAAATTATTTTTGTGAAATACCATAAATAATTCCTATAATTAATGCAAGATTCATTTATAATTATAAAACAGGTCTTCCACATGCTGGTATAATGAAACAAAAGGATTTTTTGTTATCAATTTTATAAAACATTTCCTATTCGTTGAATAAACAACAAGGAAACCAATGATTTTTATGAAGATAATTTTAAACCACAAAAGTCAGATATTTTAATAAATATATGAAAATAATACCAAATCCATTTCATCATTCCAAAATAAAATCTCACGTTCCATTTTTTAATTATGCTTCAGTTTCCTTTTTTTAAATCTCACTTTCCAAACGACTTTTCAAAATTAGTTTGAAATTAAAAAAAAACCACAACCTATTTTAAATAGAATCATAAATGGGAAACATGATGTCAAAAAAGTATAAAAAATAATGTATCAAGATCCATTGGATAAAAAAAGTAAATGGAATACCCAAAGTAAATACTCAAAAAAAATCTTGGGAAACTCCTGATGAATCAAGGAAAATAATTAAACTAGTGAATCAAAAACATTTGGTCAACCTAAAATTATATGTAAATAATTATAGTAGTCTAATTAGACTTTGTAGGACACATAATCCATCCCAATATAAGTTAGCTATAATAGTCCATAATCTATTATGGGACTTCTCAACTATCATAAGCCACAATACCTTAGCCAGGGAATAATCTAAACCGGTCCATAAACTAAAATAGTGTTCCAATAATCTATATAATTTACCAAATCCTTGGATTCCTATCATAGAACATAAAATTGAGTGAAACATAAATGAAATCAAATAAATCATCACATGATCAATAATAAAACAAAATAAATAAATCTCGTATCTAACCTCCAACACCCTCACATGAAATAACCCTTTTTATATGTATATGAATCAATAAATATAACAAGTATATACAACATCCCCCATTAAGTAATTGTTTTTTATAAATTGGTAAAAAATTAATGGGATCAATGGTGGTAAACCATACAACAAGAAACTCAAAAAAATGCTAACCAATCATTTCATTAAAAACAATCTTGGGATTCCAAGCCATTTTATTTTATTTGAAATAAATCTCCAAAACATTCATTGAAACAAAACCTATAAATTCATTCGTAAATCCATTAAAAAACAAACCCAACATCTTTTGA
This sequence comes from Viscum album, assembly GCA_963277665.1. Lineage (NCBI taxonomy): Eukaryota > Viridiplantae > Streptophyta > Magnoliopsida > Santalales > Viscaceae > Viscum > Viscum album. The sequence goes on from OY728161.1 coordinate 1,425,165,980, forward strand.
AACCCTTAGGTAAATTCAATAAATTCTTTTAGAACCCACTTTTGGAACATCCCTTTTAAAAAATTCTTACAAAACTATGCCCAAACCATATGAACGATTAATATATCTTTTCATTAAAATCCTTTGAAAAACTAAAACACCACCTTTTATTAAAAATATTCTTTAAAAACAATGCTTTTACTATTTTTATAACCCAAATGGAGTCAAATTTCCTTAATTTCTATTTTCTTTTATATTAATGTTCTTATTCACTTTCAAAAACACTTGGAAATCAATGTTTTATTTAGAAAACTACAAAATTCTAAAACTCATTTATTTAAAGTGATAAAACCATTAAAACACATATAAAATTCAATTGAAACTACTATGTGTAGATTAAATTTCAAAAAACAAGGAATTAGAAACCATAAGGAATGCAATGAAATAGAATTTAAAGAAAATGCACACAGCACCTACCTTAAAACAGTAAGTATCAAGTTTCAATGTCTCTTATTAGATTAGGAATTCCCAACCATGAAAATGAAAATCCTCTAAAAAAACCTATACATCAAAACTCTAGAAATTGGAACTAACTTGAACCCTAATCATGGCCATCATAGCCCTTAGGTTTCATATGAGACAACCAAAATGAATTTAATTGGGTCTAGGGGATAGTGTAAGAGATGAATAATTGAAAATGGGGTAATAACTTATAAAAATAACATGGAATCATAATAGGAAGTCCAAAAATTAATGAAAAAATATAGTGGAGGAAGAACCTTCATGGGATTAGGCTTAGCCATTGGAAAATGAAGGAATGGGGTGGTTGGTTTAAAAAACCTAAAATTGAAGGAGATAAAAACAAAAAAAAATCAATTTTAAGTGATTATGGGATGAATTCACGGTTTACAAAACCATGCACCAATGGTTCTGAAGCTTCTAGAAGGATGTTTCTTGACTCACATGGTTTTTCCACATTGTTTCACCTAATCGTGCACCAACTATGTGTGTCACCCATATGGACAAAAATACACAACACATTTTTCACTAGAATGCATTCAATTTTTAACCAACAATGCATACCCCATGTATAAAAAATATGCACTAAATAGGAAATAGAGACTGACATACACAAGGATTCTAATATGGTTTCCCATAACCCATGAAACAGAACCGTGCCACAATATTTTTCTTGAAATTAAAAATTTCAATTCCAAAACTTTTAAAAATATAAATTCACTAAAAATAAACAAAATAAACACAATAATGACCTGAGGGTATCATAATTATCCCCAACATGATTTTTTCTTCCAATAAAAAAATAATTGAAAAATATAAAAGAATGTGGAAACCTAAAACCTCAAAACCTATAAGAGAGTTGGGAGGGTATAGGGAAAAATAACAAAGTGTACATAGAATGGATCACTACACAAACAGACAAAATCCTCAAAACCAAGAACTCCCTCCTAAAACATCATCTAGTGTCTATAATAAAAAACAAACCCACAACCTTAAAAAATTGAGTTATAAGATGATTAAGAGCTATTATAGGTATCTAAACTATTTCTAATTCCTCTAAAGTTGTAAGATATGAAATAAAAACTTCCAGTGAGGAGTACCCCCAAGGAAATAAATTACCACCATGAATCCAATAGAAACAGCAGTTCTCTATAATCCATAATAGTCATCAGATAATTGGCCTCACATACCTAGAGGAAGCCCAACCAAAAGATCATCCAATGATTGAAAAAGAACATCATCTGAATCCATAGTATTCTATATATTGAAAATGGAAAAAATACCTCAAATGAAAACATATCTTAATGATAAATTACAAGTGATTTATCCTTGGGTCTAAAAAAATTAGTAGAAGGGGTGATCTGGTAATTCATACCCAGATCTCTATCTCTCAGTGAACCTAATAAGATCAAATCCAATAACAAATATTTGATAATATCAACTAGTCCAATGTATTTCCTAATCACCCAAACACTCACCCATGGTGTTCCATTGAACAAAAAAGTTAAAAAACCCTTGTAATAAAGAATTTCCCAAAATACTCAAAGGATAGTATTTAACACCAAGGTATAATAATAATCACAACAATAAAAACCTCACAAATGAGAAACCATAAAATAATCAAGTAATTCATCTAAAATATATTACCTAAGGAGCATCAAAGTACTCTAAAATCAACAAGAACAATCCTAAAATAATCACCCTAATATGGACTACACAAAAGAATACATGATAAAATTCAACCCACAAGATCCAGAAAACAACCAAACCACTTCATAACCATAATAGGAATTTGATATCCCAAGGTGGGAGGGTGATGAATCAATAAGTCCTAGATTAAAAAAGGTCTCATGTCTCTACCATTCTATTTATATTATAGGAATAGTAAAAAACTATAAAAAATACAAATATGTGATAAAATGAATCACCCTACGATTCATCTGAAATTATATACCTACACATTCCCTCAAGTCCATTTTTTGAGGATAAATCAAGTAATATGAAACATGACTCTTACCCATTAACATTTCACAATCAAAATCAAACATTCTGAGTACACACCATGTGGTAACCAAAAAAAACTAAGGAAAAAACATAACTTTACATATTCAAAATGAATGGTTTCTTTAAAAAATGGTTACAAAGATCATTTTACAAAGGCCTTCAATATTTAAAAACGAACCTAACCCATTTGGAAAATTTACACTATAATTATAAATGATATGAAAACACCTTTATTTAATAGAACCATATTTGAAAACAGTCATAACCTCATTTTACAAAAGCACGCACATCATTTAAAACATTAAAATTCATTAATACAAATACCCACTTTAATTTCAAATAATTTTCATCAATTCTAATTTATTTTTAAAATATTTTCCAACTAAAATAATGAAACTTACCACATTAAAACATTCTATGAAAATCAAATATTTCATAGAGGTAAAACATAAGAGGTGATTTCAGAAACTAAGAGACTTTAAAAAATCCCTATTTTGTTTCAAAATAAGTATTCTAATTAAAAATAAAAGAGGTATAATATTCACATTAAAATTTAATAAGATATTTTTTATGTTTTCTTTCCCATCCCAAAAGTTCATTTTTAAAAATACAAAACCATATTTTTAAAACATGATTCCAACCAAAAGGAAAAATGAATTACTCAAAACATCACCCAATAATATGAATTCAACAAAAAACGAAATTAATTATCTTTAAACCAACAAAAAAACCAGTGGAATAATTTTGGAATCTATGGAATTAAAAAAGAAAAAATTAAAAAAAAAATAGAACTATGCAAGGTTTAGCTACATAGGATAGATAAAAATGCACTAACCAAGTGAAAACATCTATAATGATTTATATAATAATTTTTTTCATCTTCCTATAATTTTTAATATCATGATATTGAATTGTAGAGCTCTATTTAATCCCACATTTTCACTCCAAAAGTCCAATGAGACCCCCAAAATATCAGATTTTCTCAATGGGGAACATAATATTATATAAAATAATCATAAATTAACTCAAATTCAAGATTAAAATATTTATTACCTATTGTAAGTCAAGGATTAATATGTGAAATATAGTCAGACTCTCCCCACACCCATCTCTCAAGTTCTAACATTCCTTTCTCCATACAACCAGGCTCTCTAAATAAGTAGAATCTTCAAGAATCCATGCCACCATTAAAACCTAGGTGCTGGTACCATTTTTAATGAATTGATATAGGACGATATGACATATAAGCCATCACAGTCTGCCAAAATGGTGTTCCCATTCCCCATGGGAAATAAACTAGTGTCTGGGTATCAAGAACAAAACCTGAGAATTATTTCACCCTCAAAAATATAATTACCATATCAGAGTCTTCACCAAGAAATATGTCATGCCCCATCCATATCTATGATTCCCATGCACAAAATATTTATTCTAATAATAATGAAACTACAAAATAGAGTAATATAAATCATTAATAATAAAACAAACTCATAAAAACATAAAATTATAACTTGAAAATAAGAAAACACCACATAAAAATCTAAAGTAAGGGTTTATGTCGGTAAGGGAAATACATATCCATCAGAAAGTAAACAAAAAATGTCCCCGAACTACTGTGAATCATCACTATGTAACCCAATGTCACTATCCACATCATAGAACCATACATTATCTAAAAATATGGACATAAACTCCCAAATAGACCACAACCTCGGAACCTGCAAAAAAACATGAGAGATAGATACACCCATTAGTGTATTCAAGGTGTGAGATAAACAATACCATTAGAATTTGACAAAAGTGTTTATGTAATTAATTTCAAAATCCATTTCATAAATTAATATTCTAGTTATAATTAATTTTTTTTACATGTTGGTATAATGAATCAAAATATGTGTTATAATATCTTTAATAAAACATTACACCTTAATTGTATAAATAAGGACAGAACCAATGCCTTTTTTTAAACACTTTTAAAACAAAAAAGATAATCTTTTATTAAATTTAGGAATACATTCTTAGATCCATTTCACCTTTTCAAACAAGTTTATAAAATTCATTTTATATTTCACACATCAGCTTCCCATTTTAAATATAACTTTGTAAACCATATTGCAATATTGACTTGAAAGTAATCCAGAAACAAAAAAAGATAAAAAGAAACATAAATATGCACCTAGATATCAATAGGTAATAAAAAAAATAATCAAGGCTATGGTTCCAATTTATCACATCAATATCCCAGTGACACAAACAATTAAAAATAAGGAATCCCTTATTTAAATATTTAATAAAATATAAATATCACAGGAGACTTCTGATAACTCAAGTAAAACAACCCAGAACTGTTGACTCAAAACTATAATCCAGACTAAAAGAACCTATCTACAATCTAATTTTTCCAATTTTACTATTCATTAAAAATAATCCATCATGAGAGTTCTCAAGTACCTATGAGAATAATCCATCCCTGGTTCAATCAACTACCACAAGACGCAATCTCTTATCCATACAAAAAAACTAAACTCGGGAACAAGATAGATTAAAAAGTAAACTAGTGTTTAAAATATATAGGTCATTTAATATCTCCTCTTATCCCCATTATATAACTCATTATTGAGTTGAGTATACAATAAATCCAAAGAATAATCCCATTATTAATAATTAAACACATTAAATAAATCTCACATCTCACCTCTAACACCTTCACATGAATCAATACCTTTATTACATGCACAAGCATCTGAAAATATAACAAAGATATGAAATATTTCCATTAAAAACCAAAATTTATATCAATTTGTACAAGTGTTAGGTTGAATGAGGGTCACACATACTTCATAAAGATCAATATAAAATAAAAATCAGGCCTTTCATTCAAAGATTGGATTGAGATGCTAGGCTATTTTCAATCATCTTAAATCCTAAACATAGACATTAATTGAAATAAAAAAATTGAAAATATTTTGAAAATAAATTAAAAAAATCCCCACTTCCTTTAAAACCATTGAAAGAAAAATCCAACTAATTACTTTCGATCCCACTTTTAAAATAACATTTTATGAAATTAATTTTTATAAAACCATGGTAATCCTACTTAAAAGATCAATTCCAATTATATTTAAATAACTTAAAAAACAAAAAATATACTATATATTCAAAAAAAATTATTTAAAAGCACATGTTTATAATTTCCATGACAAAAATAGGGTCAAATTCCTTTAATTTCAATGTTCATTTAAAATAAGACTATTAGGGACATACACTGATGCTTTTCATTCAGAACATTACTAACTAGAACACCATTAAATAACATTATGTGAAGTGATAAAACAAATAAAAACATATGAAATTCTATAAAAACTATAATTTAAAGATTTAGTTTTTAAAAAATGAATTAAAAACCATCATGAATTCAATGACAATCAAAATAAACGAAATTTAGAAAAACACTAACCCCAAACCAAGTAGAATCAAGTTGCAACGCATCACCTTCAATGGTGAATGCCTAACCAAGAAAAGGAAAATCCTATAAAAACCCAAAACCCCTAAAATACCTAAATTATAACCACCCATACAATAATATTGTCCATCACAACCCCTAAGGTTCAAAAATAATGATTAAACTAAAGAGAAATGGGTGTTGGAGATAGAAGAAGAGAATAATAATTGAAAAAGAGATCTTATATAGGAATACCTTTTGGAATTATAATAATAAAGACAAAAATTGATGAATAAGTGAGTGGAGGAACTCCATTAACACACCCCAAGCCCATTTGTATAAAAATAATGGAAAGGTGAAAAAAACCCTTAAAATCAAATGAGTGGAAAATTGAAAAATCACATTATAGTGATTTTGGTATTCTTTCATGGTATGGATATGTGGTTTACCAAATTGTGCACGAACTATTCTAGAGAAACTAGAAATAACTTGAATAACTTTCACTGATTGGAAACATTATTTAACCAAACCATGCACCAATTGTGTGGGTCACACCCTGAGAAACACTGAACTATATAGTTTAAACCAAAAATCACTTGGTTTGGAAACAAATATGCACCACATGTGTACAGAAACTATGAAATTAAAAAATGAAATAAATAACCCCATTTTAATAATTCCCATGTGGTTTCCTTTAACTAATAGAAATGAACCTTATAACAGAATATTTTTTTTATAAATTATAAATTTCAAGGCAGAAAAATTCAAAAATATAAATTATCCCAATTAATAATAAATAAACACAACAATGAAATAGTGGAGTCATAGAAATACTGATATAAAATAAAAACAAAAAAAAATTATTTAAGCGTACATCATACTAGGGATTATTTTAGATAAGTGGAGTGAAAGCCCTAAGATTTTAAGTGACTGTTCTATTTCATGGTGAATTCAAATAATATAATCTATAACCAAGATAAATGAAAATAATTTTGAAGGAAGGATAAATGATTAAGAGGAAGAAGGGGATTCAATACCTTGTATTTTTTTAAAACTACTTTTGATTACATTTTGATTCAAGGGATACAATATCAGGGATGGTGAGTATATGAGGGATGAAACAGATGCCTTATAATTTTTGGAGTTATAATTAGGTCAAATGATACCAAACTTTTAAAGGAAACCTAATCTAGATGAATTGGGTACAAGATGTAATCACACAAGGATGCTTTCATCTAGTATGTTCTTTGAGTACTCAGTGTAACCTACAACCAAAAGTTGAAGGTGGTGCAACTTCCCAACCATCCCAAACCCCCATGTCACCTAAAAAACTAGAAACCGTATCTATAAAAATAACCATTTCATTCCTAAATGATGAATTCCATTACCAAATCCCAAATTGAAAACTCCTTACATAAAACCCAAAAATTTACGTGATCCCTCACTTTAATGATAAAATTATCTCGAAATTACCTATATTTCCCATTTAATAAAATACACAAGGAAAAAATGTTACGTGTTGAATAATGATTAATAAATATGCTGTTATATCATGGATTTGAATGAAAATGAAAATTTTAAGCATTAATTGATCAAACTAAAAGGATGTGTTTTTATCCAACTTATATTTTATGATTTGATAAGTTTTTTTTCTAAGAAAATGTTTTTATGAACAATATAACATGATATATTAAATAAAAACAGTTTATAATTCATCAAATTCTATAACCATTTAAAAAAAATTCATGGATAATAATTTTTTATCCATTATTCAAAACAAATGAATTATCCAGATGATTATTAAAATATTACGGATGTGATCTTACCACCTTATAGTGGCATAATTTTTTAATGAATATTTCTTTTCATAACAATTCTACAAACACATATAATACCATTAAATATATCATAATTTATTTTTTATATTCATACAAATTGAAACAAAAGTTATTTCCTAACCCTAAAAAGAATTTATATATATTAGCATGATATTCTAAAAATAATTTACTTTCTAATAGGATTGTGGTAGTATGTTTTTTCTTATAGAAGTTCAATGTTAACAAATAAAGGATTACACAAGTTTACAATAATGTGAATATCATTTAATATCCAAAAAGCGTATGTTATATGATTAAAATGATACTTAAAAGATCTTAATGGGATATTTTTAGGGAAATGGTTCCAAGGATTATGATGATAATGTACCTAGAAATATTTATAAGTATACAAAATTTGTTATTAATATCATAAAATTGGATATTGTGAAGTTAAGGCGTTTGAATAATATGTTTAAAGAGTCGAACATTCAGAATATTATTCCAAATTCATAACATCAATCAAAAAAACTTTTCTTCATTGTTGTTACTCAATAAAAGAGTTTATTCAGAGGGTATTATTAGATGGTCACATATAGACATGGTGTGAATTATAAAGAGATGTAATGGGTTTAGCAAAGCCATAAAATTGTAGTAAAATTAAAGATTTTTTTTTTATTTTATCACATTTGATGTGATTTTACATATTATTATGTATAGTTTTATAATAATTATTATAGACAATTAATAATAGAAAATTTATCATGTTATATTAAAGGTGGTTTCCACTTTATCATTCCATAATGTTGTATGCATATAATCGTAATGTGAAATTATAATTAACTTCTCAATGTAAAACTTTATATTATCATCAACTGTGTTTTTTAGGAAGTGTTTTAGGTTATGATGAATTGTAAAAGTTATCATGGATATGATTTTTTATCAAGATATAAAATAAGACAATGAGGAGAAAAATGGGTTTTTTGTGTTGGATGACCTCTGAAGTATACCACATGGTGTGCTATAAGATATTTCAATTGAATAATAAGGGTGCATATTTCATATTTGGATTTACCTATACCAAAGGTTAGTGAAATACCTAGCTTAAGAACCTTCATACTTTGATATATATCTTATGAATAATTGATTCTTAGACAATCCATGTTGGTTGGGTATATTACCAATCATTTCATTTTTTAGTGCTTCACGATTATGATATTTGTCCTCCCATATAATAAGTATGCATCTAGGACCTCTCATTAAAAAAATTTAGGAATTGTATAATATTAAATCAATAAAACATGTGATGTGATTACTTATAGGGAGAGAAGAATGTTGTGTGATTATCCATATGGGCGAATGAGATGTGGTGTATTCTTCAACTTAATTAGTCTATAGTAAAATAATCAAGAATGCATGAGTAGCCATATAAGATTGTTATACTCCACATCCCACAGTTACATTATATATTGGATAAAGTGATAACATAAAAAATTAATATTTTTCTATTATGTAGTTGATGGATACATATATAAAGATACATGTGTTTTGTGGACATCACACCTAATCACTATGTAGCTTGAGTAGAAATGATTATTTTCTATAGGATTTAATTTAATTATGTTTATAGATTCATGAATTCTTATTTTTTTCAATTATATAAAATATTATGGGGCCACACATTGTGGTTTACTAAATAATGATTTATATTAATAAAACATAGATAGATACACTAAATGTTAATATAGTATATCCCATGAGAGTTTTGGATGGATATTTTTACGGAATTGAATATTATATTTCACAAGGTGAAAAATGTTAATATATTTCCAACAACATTTTTGAAAATATATAAAAGGAGTTTTGAAAAGGATTTCTTAATTTATTGTATATAAGATAATATAATTTGAAATTGTTAAAGTCTTTTAGGATTAAATTAAAGTTGGAGATTTTTTGAGATATACCCTAAAGACATTGTAAACCTTGAGCTAATTGTTTCAATTTGATATTTTAGGATATATGTATGTCATGGAATATGATAGTCTTTAAGGCCTAGGAATATCATATGTAATTGGTTTGTCTACATCATAATGTATGAATTATATATTTCATGACACTTCTTTTTGTCTATTACACTATTCGAATCATTGGGTATAAATAATCATATTATACTATTTATATTAACACCTATATTGAGTGTTGAAACTGAGTGTTAAATAATAACATTCTTGTGATATTCCATGTAATCTAAACTATCATCGAAGAAAAATACATAATTGAATGAATCATTTTGTAGAATAAAAATCCGGTGAAGGGGGGCAGTAAATGATTATCCCTTTAGTCACATGTTATGAATGTATGAGTAAATTCTTTATCACTTCAGAGGCATATCCAAATGATATTTTTGAAGGAATTCACCAGGATATGGAGTTTTTTTATTCATTTTATATCCACTTATCAGTTTTTGATGATTCTATAATCCTCCCAAATTTTTATTGTAATATATTGGGATAACATGTTGGAGAAGAGAATCTTTCACAAGAATGATGTAATTCATATAAAACCATAGATACACCACAAAGTATGGAGTTATTTGTAAATATCTAAGGTCTATTAATAAAGCACGTGAATAAATAAATAGACTCAACAAAACAAGTTTATGGGTATGTAGATATTATTAATTTTATGTTTATACATGGTTTTGGGTTTCATGCTTATTTTTTATAGTATTTGTGGGTATTAATTAACTCCATTTTGTTGAATGTATTCTATTTGATCCATCGAAACCAATCACATCTGCCCAACCAATTGTTAACACATGGGAGGATTATTTAGAAAATATTATTATTTTAATTGTTATTTTTGATGTTTTTAGCATTGATATACCTTCTAATATTGTGAAAATCAATACCTTACTACCTAAATACACCTATTTTTCATTTAGATTGTACCTTAATTAGAAAAAATATCTTAGTTGTTCATATTATATTCAAAATAATGTTCCATAAAAAATAATGTTCAATCTCTTCAATAAATATTTTTTTCACTGAATAACCCCCATTTTAACTCTGCAGAGAATACATTAAATGAAAACCATATTGCACCCAAATATATTATTATAAAAAAAATAAATAATCAGTATTAACACTATGAAAATTTCCAATTGATTTATTTGGACAACATGGTTCTTGACCATACCTTCTCTATCTAATGTCAGACCATACCTAAAAAATAAGATAACATTCGGATGTTTCACTAACTATTTGATGTTGGTGAAAATATATCTATTTCACTAAAACATTTATCCCATTTATCTATCACACCTGATATCACATATTTTTAACCTTTATCATATTCCTTGATGCCTTTTCAGACACTAAATTATATGACATGATACCTCTATACATACGTAATATGTAGACCAACTCCTCAATTACATGACTCGATTCCTATAAGAATACCTCATACACATACTCAATCTAAATTATAGTAACTGGAGTAATAATGTAATATATTTGAATCATGGTCCATGTAACCATACTACAAAATACCAAGTCATGATGTGACATATATAATGAATCAGAAATTTTAAATGATAGTTTTTTTGAAATAAATGTGAGTTATATTATATTATATAAGTATTATACACCTAGATCACATAGAGAAACCAACAACACTTTAATTTATTAATAAAAATCATTACATTAGTCATTGAATAAACCCATTAAGTTTAAAAATCTATGATATGAAAAAATTGAAAATATATATTGTAAAATGCTAAAATATGGATCAAACTAATCTCCTAGAATTATCCCTCCCACAAACAACACTATAAAAATGAAACAAAACATTAGTAATCAATCCTCAATATGGAAAATGGAGATACATAAATTTGAGAGGAATTTCATTTAATAATTAATGAATAAATATATTTGTATTTAAAGGATATAATGTGACCATTTTAATTGTATTTTTACCATTGAAATATTAACTTGACGGTTTTTAATATTAACCTGATTGTGGGGATTAAAGACTCGACCATTGAGAATGTTAACCTAATCATTGGAAATAGTTACAAATCCCTTGGAATAGTAATTTCACCTCAAAAAAATAAATTTTTATATAACTAATATTTATCACGAGTAATTTATTTAAACATAAATATTATTATTCTTAAATAATAAATATGAGGATTAAAAAACTCAAAGAAAACGTGAACACATTTTTTATAAGCAGTATTTTAATGTATTTTGTAAAAATAATATTTTTTTATATTAAAAATTAAAATTACGAATGTTAGAATAATATTTATAAATAAATAATGTCATTTTTGAAAACAACATGTTGAAATTATACAAGGGTGTTTTTTGGTAATTTTTTGAAACACTTCAACTTTCAACTGAATATTAAATTTTTTTTATAACCGGTGTATCTTATATTATATAATTCAAGATGTAATAATTACCTAATCATTTATGGACATTAAATATTCTCCCAAACTTATTTAATTTGATAAATTATTCATTAAAATAAAATAAACATAATTTTCAAACCTAAAAATTATACTGGAAAGTCTAAAGTCAAAAGTGTTCTCTTAAAATATATATTTTTCTTTTTTTTCAACTTTCCTATTTAATAAACTACGAATTATAAATTGTATTAAATACCTAAAACCATTTTATTATATTTATATATCTATTATATTTTTAAAAATTATCTATTACATGTTTAACCTTCGTTATAATATTTTATTCAATATTTTATTCTAAAAATTCATCTCTCCTCAAGTATAAATTACCACTATCCTCCTCTTTGAAAAAAACACATCCCTCACATTCAAAAAATATATATAAAAAAATTAATAGCTCTTAATATTATTATAATAGATAGTAAGTATATCGATTCATTCAAATCCAATCATCAAAGGAGTGTAGTTCTATAGAGAAAAAGGAACGCCGGGAAGAGGGTATGTTCTAAAAAATTATCCCTCTCATTATCCTCTCCTCTTTCTATCTCCTTCTACCCCTTTCAAATCGAAATCATATAAAGATAATTATTTATTATTTTAAAATTATATTAATGAGGTTAACCTATAGGTATTATTATATTTATGAAATATTAAATTTTCATACATTCCATTCCCTCTTTCTTATAATGTCTCTTTAACAGTTGGTTAACCACAAATAAGGACATTGATAATTATTTATTTATAACCAACCTTATTATTGTTTAAAATAAATTAATTATATGATTTAAATGTATACACTTTTTTATTTTATGATTCTATAATTTATTCTACTTATTTATAAATTACCTTGAAAAAATTGAAAAATCGAAGCGAAATAGGAGGTTTTTAAGGAAAACAAGATATCAAAACGATTAAACTTCAACCATGAAAATTAATAAATATAATAAAATGATTATAACTGATAACTAGTAAATTAATGATTCATAATTAACTTTTGTATCAATTTTTATATAAATCTATGTTTATTATTCTAAAGGCATAAAAGCAATGAAATAAAGTGGGAGTTAAGGTAAGGGGGTTCTCGAACCCAACTCCATCAGTTTAGGTTATCCCTATTTCATGTCATTTTTAGTATGAAAATTCATACAATAATTCTTAATTACCAAGTAACTATTATTCCCTAATATTTTTGGGATATAAATTGTTCCCCGTTGATTTAAAATCAAAATATAAATACTTTCCTATTAAAATTATATTTCTAAAACACATATTTGTATCTTGTTGAGTTGTTTCTTCTTCACTCAATAATGGTGATGTTTATGTAAAATATGTCTTAACTTATTAATTTGGTTACCCTAATTGTATTCAAAAAATCATTATTTTTGGAACACTAATGAAAAAATTCATTTTCATGGGTTATTTCAAGACATTGATTGTTATATGTTACATGTGGCTTGCATGATTATGTAAATATTATGATGTGATGGGTGGGACCATAGTTATATATCCCTCCAATGAATTGGGTAATGTGATGTATCTAATGATATTAAGTTTGTTTTTCATTAACCAAATTATATATTTGTTCACAATGATGATTTTATGACTTGTGCGCATATTTTATGTGCGGACATGGTGCTAGATTTTTCACAACTATGTCATGTATTTGACAACTATGTCATGTTGTTTCATTTTTAGGCATTTCCACATTCCATGCATGTTTCAATTTTTTCCCTCATGATGTTAATGATGGTTTTATTATTATTATAATATTATGTCTAATATTATCACCCATGTATTATTGATTCATGTTCTTTATTCCTCCCTTTATCTTTTTTTATCTCACCCCTTTCATTGACGTATATCCTCATGTGACTACGTGTAATAAGAAAAAGGTGAGATCTTTATAGTCTATATATATAAATAATTTTATTACTTTTTATGTTTTATTTTGTATATGTGATGTTTGATACTAATTTTCAAATGATAATAAACCTTTCAATCCTTGAATGTGTAACTATTATGTATTTTATATTTAAAATTAAGTAATAGTAATGTAAAAAAAGTGGGGTCTCTATAGTTGGAATTAGAGGTATGATTTAGTTAATTTCTGAATTAGGATTATAAAAATTTAGTGATAACCATATATATAAGTCCATTTATTGTAAATAATCCTTGAAGAATAATTTTATAGAAGTTCAATCATAGGAATCCTATAATATATTCCTTTAGAGTAAATTTTCATATAAGAATAAATTATTCATGCTTTGTTGACTTCTGGTATTTTCTAAGAAAAATTCCTAAGAGAATGGTGCAAGCTAAATCAATAAAAAGGAAATGGTGTAAGGTACTCATAAAATTAACTCATTCCAATAGATATTAAAATTAAAATAGAGTGATACACATTCCTTTATATCACGTAAGTTTTCTAAGTCTATTGAATATGATCCATGAACCCTTGAAGTAGAGATATATGTAAAATTACATATTTTTGCGATCATTGTATCCCAAGTGTTGGAATCTTCTCATAGTAATTTATATGGTAATTTTCTTCTATTAAATCCTAAAGTCCTTAAATTGGTGTAATTAGGCACTATATTGGGCATATATTGACACTCATTATAAAGAGAACACATTAACTATGGCGAAAATGGAATCTATTTTCATATTCCAGACCATCCCATGATCCTATAAAAATGAAAGGAATATCATGAATATCCTTTAGAAAATACCTCAATGGTTTGGGTGTTGATACCCTATGAAAAATAATACCTTTCCCAAATGGTTGATTTGAAGGAATGTATCAACCTTAAGGAAATTTCCAATGTGGGGGAATACACCGTTGTATTTCTTGAAGAGTTACCCAGACATTCCCTAGATCATGAGGTAGAGTTCTCAATAGATATTTTATCTAGTGCCACTCCTATGCCTAAATGACCCTACAAGATATCCCCTATAAAACTAGGGTATTTAAGGAAGTATCTAAAAGAGAATTTGGGAAAAGGGATTATAGGCCCCAATACATTGTCTTAGGGTGTTCCGGTGTACTTTTAAAAGAAAAAGGATGGATCAATGCAATTTTGTATCAATAATCAGGGGCCAAAAAATATCACCATAAAGAACAAGTATCCCCTTATAAGGATTTATGAATTATTCAATCAACTATGAGGAGCTTAGTACTTCTCATAGGTGGATCTTCATTCAGGATATCGGGAACTGAAGGTGAAAAAAATATTTTTTTAAGACTGATTTGAATAAAATGCATAGACACTATGGGTTCAGAGTAATTACATTATAAATTACTAATATCCTTATAATATTCATGTATTTCATGAATAGAGTATTTAGAGACTACTTAAATATATTAGTGGTAGTGTTTATCGAGGATATTCTCTTTTACTCAAAGAGAAATGAGGAACATGAAGAGTATTTAAGGATTGCGATGGAGACATTAAAGAAGGATAAAATGGTTGATATATTTTGTAAGTTTTCCTTTTGAATTTATAAATTCATATTCTTGGGGCATGTGATCACAAGTGAGGGAATATTTTTTGACCCTGTAATGAAAAAAGCAATTAAAGAATGTCCTACAACCACTAGTGTGAAGAAATTCCGTAGTTTTCTTTCCTTGGTATGATACTTCTGAAATTCTTTGAGAAATTTCTCATGATTTTCTATCCTACCAACTATGTTAACATATATAGTTGTAAAGTATATATTCACGGAATAATGTGATGAAATGTTTAAGGATATCAATAATAGGAAAATCACTACTCTTATACTCACACTACCAACAAGTAGAGAGGGTTTTTTGATATACAACGATTCTTATAAGAATTTATTGGGTTGTGTATTTATGCATAATAATAATTGTATATCATATTACTCATGATAGTATAAGATCCATGAGGAAAACTACCCAACACATGATCTAGAGTTAGTAGCTATGATCTTCACCTTTAAGATTTTATGGCACTATCTCTAGGGTGAAAGGATTGACTTATATACTGATCAAAAGAGTCTAAATATATATTCACATACAAGGATAAAAAAATGTTTCCAAGAATATTAGTAGAGATAATAAAGGACTATGATTTCTCTATTCACTAGCATTCAGGAAAGGTAAATAAGTTATCTTATTCTTTAATTAGAAAATAACCGGATACTTTATCCATCATGTGGATTGAGAAAGACCCTATAATCATGGATATGAGGTGAATGTATATATAAATTATAATTTCTAGGAAAAAATCCTACCTTTTCCAAATTATTTCACTACCATCAACCTAAGAGAAGACCTAGGAGGTAAAAAGTGATGATCTGAAGATTCAAAAGAAGGTGAAAGAAATAAAGGAAGGTTACATGAGTTCCAAATAAATGAAGTTGGTGTCACTAGATTTGGAACAAGACATTGTATGCCCGCATAACCTGAGATAAAGAATGAGATATTGGATAATGTTCATAGTTTATCGTTCTCAATAAATACCGAAAGTTCTAATATGTATCGCAATCTTTGAAAGAATTTATGGTGGGAAAACATGAATAAGGAGGTCATTGAGTACAAATTAAAGTGATTGGTATGTCATAAAGTTAAATCAGAGTGATAGATGCCCAAAGGTATCTTTAAAATATTTCCTATAACCTTGTGGAATGTGAAAATATCAATATATACTTTTTCATTGGTCTCCCTAAGACATCCAAAGGAAATAATGTGATATGGGTAGTGGTAGATTGACTCACCAAGACTGCCCACTTAATCAATATTTATGAATATTTATCACTTAAATAATATTACAATATTTATTTAAATAATGTGTTAAGGATGCATGAGGTACCACTATTAATAGTCTATGATTATAATACAATGTTAACCATTAGATTTTGGTAAATTATTCAACATGATTGGAATACTAAATTGTGTTTCTATATGAACTTTCACCCAAAAACTAATTGATAATCTAAAAGGAACTATTCAGACACATTAGGAAATAATGAGATACACCTCTATGATATTTAATTGAGGATATAATCAACATCTCCCATTAGTTGGGTTCTCAACCAATAATATCTTCTACTCAACTATTCAAATTTCTCTATACAATGCTACATATGGGAAGTGATGTAGAACTGAATGTTTTTGGAATGAAGTTGTAAAAATAAAGCTAATTTGACATAATATTGTCCAAGAGAGGAAAAATATGGTTCAAACCATCTAAAAATATATTAAACATACTTAGATTCGTAAAAAGAACTACGATGACAACAATCAATGGGATTTGGAGTTGAGAGTTGGAGAAATTTTTTTACTATAAATATCATCATGAAAGATAATCATACAGTTCGGAAAGAAATTTAATTTTAGAACAAGGAACTTTCTCCCCTTTGAGATCCTTGATCACATAAGAGTAGTGTCCAATCTACTTTCACTTCCACTAAATATAGACCATGTTCATGATGTGTTCCACATATCTCTCCTAAGGATGTACATACCTGACCTGCCACATGTACCGAACATGGAGGTTGTATAACTACAGAATGGACAATTGTATGAGGAACATCCAATGAAGATCAAAAATAATATAGACATTGTTCTGCCCAATAAGACAACACTCATTGTCAAAGTTCAATAGTTGGACCATTAGTATAAAGAGGCAATGTGGGAACCAGAGGAAATGAAGAAATAAAAGTACCATCATCTATTATAAACTAAGAATATGAATTGATTTTTTTGGGATGAATTTTTTAAAAATGGAATAATTTAACAACCAATAAATTTTAATTGATAATTTTTCCCAAATAAATGTGTTTTATATTATATTATATTAGTATTATAAACAAAGAAAACATAGAGAAACCAAAAACACTTTAATTCATTATTGAAAATTATTACATTATTCAACGATTAAACCCAATAAAATGAAAAATATTACAAGAAAAAAAATAAAATATAAATAATAAAATAAGAAAATAAGGTTCACCATAATTAACTAGAATCATCCCTCCCATCAACAACCCTATAGAAAAGAAACAAAATATTAGTACAACAATTGACATTATAAAGAATGGTAATATAGATCCTTCAGTGGAATTGAGTTGAATAATGAAGGGAGGAATATAAATGTATTTATAGGATTTAATGTGACCATTTGAATATTATTTTGATTATTGGAAAATTATCCTGACTATTAGGAATAGTAACATGAATATTGGTAATGGTGGCTTGACCGTTGGGGATAATAACCCGACCTTGGGAGTTTTAAATTGACAATTGGAATACCATTTTAAGATCAAAATAATAAATTGTGATGTATAAAAAATTAATAATTTGTAACTAAAGTAAATAAAAATATTATAATTCCAAAAAATAAATATCAAGATTAATAATCCAATGAAAATATAATCACATTTTTTATAAACACTATATTAAATTATTTTATAAAAATAATAATTTTTATATTAAAAACTAATATCACCTATTTTAGAAAATTATTTTTATAAAATCAATGACATTTTCTAAATCATCATGTTGAAAATTTAAAGGGGTTATTTTTTTGGTATTATTTTTGAAATACTTCAATTTTTATGTGAATGGTAAAACGAAGTTTTTCCATTACCTCTGTATCTTAAATTATATCATTAATTATGTAATAATGAAATAATAATTTATTGAACTCAATTATCAATTAAAGAAAAATTTAATTTCATAAATTATTCATTAAAATACAACAAACTTAATTTGAAAACCTAAAAAGTATTTTCTAAATCCAATAGCCAAAGGTTTTCCCATAAAATAAAATTTTTTCATTTTTTCTACTTTTCTTTCTAATAAACAATGTTATTTATAATTATAAGGGTGTTTAAAGTAAAAAAAATTATATTGATATATGATATATATTTTAAAAAAGTTACTATTAAAAACATTACCTTTGATATACTATTTTATTCAATATTCTGTCTAAAAATACCACTCCCCTAAATTATGATTAACCGCTCTCTATCCCCTTGAAAAAATATTATTACCTCACTCTAAAAAGCCTAATTTTGACCCAAATAATACTTATAAAGACTCTTAGATTACATAGGGATGATCTTAAGCCATCTAAATCTCGTAATCAATATATTTTAGCAGTGTAGAGAAGAAGAAATACTGAGAAGTGGGTATGTTATCATCAATTCTTCATCTCATTCTCCTCTCCTCTTTCTCATTCTCTCCACTCATTTAAAACCCGAATCTTATAGGGATAATTAAGTTTTATTTTAATGATATATTAATTATTTTAACCTATAGGAAGTATTATATTTAGGAAATATAAAATTTTCAAACATCCATTTCCCACTCTTTTGACAATGTACAATTAACAGTCGATTAACCCCCAAAGAGGATGTTTCCATTTATTTCCTTATAACCAACCTTATCTATCATTAAATTAAATTATTAATTATATATAATTTTATAAATATATTTCTTTTAGGTTTATATAATTTATTTTACTTATTTATAAAATACATTTATCAAAATAGAGAAATTGAAGCGAAAAATAAATTATTTTAATAAAACATGGTATCAAAATACTTCAACATCAACAAAAGAAATTAAGAAATACAATCCAATGATTATAATTGATAAAAATTTAAATAAATTATCATAATTAAATTATGTTTCAATGTTTTAATATGTCAATTTTTATTATCAAAGAGGTTTAAAAGAGACAAAATAAAGAGGGATTTAAGGAATGTGGATTCTCGAACCCGACTCCCATTATTTAGGTTATCTATATTTCATTTAAATTTTGTTATTTATATTTTTAAATGTTAAAAAAATTATACTTTAACCATTAAGACCTTTTATTTTTTGGTATATACATTTTTTAACCTTGATTTATAATCCAAAAACAAAAATTTTCCTAAAAGTATTTTCTTTCCAAAACACATTTTGACTCCTCTTTAGTCACTTCTTATTCACTCATGAGTAATGATGTTTATGTAAAATATATTCTAAATTTTTCATTTTAACCCCAATTTTATTCATGAAATCATTCAATATGTAATCCTTATGAAACCCATTCCTTTCTATGGGTTATTTCATGACTATGATTATTATACATTCTATATAGCACGCATGAATATATAAATATTATGATGAGATGGATATTTTGAAATTACAGAGGCCTACAATTAATTGGGTAATAAGATGTATCTCATGATATTATTTTTGTTACTTGTAAATATGATGTTGTATTTTTTCACAATGATGATGTTATAACTTAAACACATATCGTATGCTTGGACACAATTCTAGATTTGTTAACAATTACGTGTGGTATTTTACCACTATGACACATTGTTTCACTTTTATTAATATCCAAATTCTATTCCATTATCAATATTTTCACTCAGGATTTTGATTATGATCCTATGATTATGACATTATGATGTTGATTATGCTCAACATTGTATTACCGAATCATTCTCTTTACCACCCTACTAGGATTTTAGCTCACCCCTTTTATTGATGTATGTCATCACGTGAATACATGTAATTTAGAGAATATTATATATTATTTGTGATTAAATAAGAAATATTTTACTATTTTTTGTTTTATTATGTATATGTGATTTATGATCCTAATGTTTTCGGGTTATTAAACCTTTGGATTATTTAATTTAGAACTATTATGTTTTTGATCTTTAATATTATGTAATAGTCATATAAGAAAAGGCCAAGTCGCTAAAACATAGCTCACCATAATTATAGTCACTACAACCATGAGCCTATAAAATAATAAATTCCCATCATTTGGACTCTTCTCTATTAAATAATACTTCTATTGCACTATCTCATTTCCTTTGTGACATATACTCAATGTAACCTGGAGTCATTTAATCCTAGTCAAATTATCCCATCACAGTGATGAATCATTAAGCCAGGAGAAGAAGACATCCCTCATCTACCTAAAACAGTTGATAGCTCATATCACATGTAAATAATACATCCATAATCTATCTCAACTTATTAGTGATAGTCTTGTCACATCGAGGTGATAATATCTATCTACATTGAAAATTACTTACTTAAGTTAAATAGTTACATCTCAGGGTACACCCTCCATTTGTAACATACAAAATCATATGTTAATCACAAAAAACGACTAAATAATATTATTATATTATTATATTTAGAGAATTTAAATAAATTTAATTCTAAGTGGGTTCAAGAGAAAAATATCTCAATCAAAAAATAAAACGAGTAATTAAATATAGTTGGATTAAATAAATAACATAATCAACCACATTATAAGGTATATCTCAATTTACATTAATTAGTTATTTCATCTCTCATTTCCACCACATCTATTCCATTTAATATTTTTTATGCATCACACATGAAATAATATACCATGTCATAACATCGATTATCAATTCATTAAATAAATAATTTAATGAAATCGCATGCACACATCATAGAGATTATCCATTCCATTACATTTCTAATATAACTCAGGATGGTCATAAATATATTAATGATAAAAATTTTAATACACACTTTATTTCAATTAAATAATTACCCTACCCCAATGTTTTACTACCTTTTCAAACACTTCAATAATAATTATTATTATTCCATTATTACTATATCAATCCCAATATATGAAATGAAATAATTTATAACATTTCATACATATTAACATGTTGAGTACCCATTTATTAAAAAACCCCTTTACGAATCCATTTTATGGTGACATCATCCATATTTCCGAAAATAATTTCACACCATAAAAATTTACTTTTTAATTATCTTAATTATCGTGACATATTTAATAATTTTCCATGTACTCAAAATTCTAATGTAGACCTAAGTTCAATTAATTTCCATATTAACTTTCTACAAATCAACATCCTTTGATAGATAAAAAATTAGAGAATCATAACCAAATGACCACATCGATCCCCTTAAAATATAAAAATATCATTACATTTTTTGGATACTTGGGTTACTTATTTGAATACCCTATATCTTTTCCCTTTCGCACTCAAAGACAAAAACATGAAAATACATGAAAAACAAAACAAAAGGTATGGTACACCAATCTAAATAGTTTACTTTAAACACTATAATGAATATTATTCATTGAATCACAAATGGGTTGTTTTTACATTGGGAAATGAAATATAAATAAACACATTATAAAAAAAATTAAGATTATCTTTGTATTATTGTAATGAACCCATTTCTATGAATGAAATGTGATTATGACACCTTATGGAACTTTAATAGAAAAAATAAGGAGATTGGGGTGGGAGAGAGGGAAACACCCATAGTTTGTTACATATTCCCTCCACCAACTTGTTATAACTTTAAATTAAATCTTAAAAAACAAAAACAATAATAAAACAACAAAAATAAATAATACTTTGTAATATAGGAAATTCATTGAAAGAAAAAACACACACCCACAATATTCAAAAGTTGTGTTAATTCACACTTCCACTCTAAGGTTGACCTAAAAGATAAAAACAATAAAAACAAAAACAATAATAATAATAAATATTATAAAAATGAATTTGATCATATAGGGGTATAGTATATAAACAAAAACACACACACCAATAATATTTGGATGGATGCGTCATATCCCTCAGATATAACCCATCCAACTTGTAAGTAAAAATGATAATGACCCTAAAGACATATCATTTGATGACCTAAAGTCCCAAAAAATCATGACTTCAAGGTTTAATATAAATTAATTTTGTGTTTCCCCCAATTTTTTTTTTAAATTTTTCTTTGTCTATGTTTTCTCTCACTCCACCACCTATACTGTGGCCTACATATTATGCACCATCTTCACATAATCCCTTGATCATCTAGTTCTTCCATCCTTGAAAACAATCATTGTCGTATCCCCACTATTGAGGAGGAAAACCTCTACATACCACACATTACACACTTAATTAAATGATTTCCATGATGCATAACTAGAATCAATAATGCTGATTCCATAAACCTCATGCAACATGTGAAATACTCCCTCAACTTAATTTTAGATATTCTATGGGAATTCAAGGTTAAAACACTTGATGATACAGTAATAAATATAATTTAAGATTATAATGGGTGGTGTAAGTCATAAGGAAGATAGACACATGCATCGAGTGACTACATGTGGGTCAAGCCGACATCCCCTCTAAAGGAATGACAAACATCAATTTACTAGAGAAATATATTGACCTACAAGTCCATACCTGACCAAGAAAAATCTCCCAAATCCACTACTATTGTAGTTCATAATTATCTTATATAGTGACCAAACATAGTTCTATTAAAATACGCCACTACAATCCCACTATAAACCTGAGATCTCCCTAAAATCACATAGAGGCACAAAAACAAGGGTAAAAGAAACACACACACCAAATGTGTTTAACCTGGTCAGAATACTCCCCCTCCAAGGTTTATTTATAAACTAGATATATACTTATTTTTTTCATGATATTATAAGGAAATACACAACAAACCAATATGGGTAATACATAGAAGACTATAACAGTTGGCTTTTCTATGCATTCTTTTTTATCAACTATACTTTTTTCCTTTATGTTTTTTCTCCATATATATACATATTATTATATCTCCCCAAATCTAGAATGTCACATACCATATTTTTTTCCAGATACATGCATATTTTTCTTACCATATATGTATCTCATCACATTATCATCATCATGTTTCACTCCATTCATTTTAAAAACACTATCAAGACTATAATATAACATAGTCTAATTAATTTTCATTCACTAGAGTGGATCACATGCCATCATAGAAAATCTAATTCTAGTATTTAATGAAATCATAGTGTGTAATCATTCACTCAAAGCTTTTATTTATAGCAAATAACTTTTTGGATAACAAAATATAACCCTAAAATAGTCACATACCCCAATAAATTAGGAGTAACTATTAATGATCAGGATTAAAATTTAGGCCCTAACCACTTGGAGGTAGGTTCCCCCTAAATATTCCCAATACAGCATGGCTTTACTATTGTCTAAAGGGTTTAATTCACCACAAAGAGAAAAATAAAATTCTTAAAGGCCTTATAATACATGAGGATACCCAAAGTCCTCTTTAGAACCCAAAATCTAAGAAAAGTCCCCTTTCAAGATTAGTTTTCCAAAATTTATCAATATATTTCTATAGTTCCTTTTTACAATACATATAACAATAACTTATTCCATACCACTATTATAATACTTTCTATAATTATACTATATTAATTACTATAGTAACTTTGGAAATTTAATTCTATCTAGATTTAAACCCAATGTTATTACATATGGGAAATCATTTCTTACCTTTTATATATGGGTTGTTATCATAAAACAATAGCTACAATAATAACAACAATAAAAAAACAAAAACAACAAAAAACATCATCAACAATAACAAACAACAATAATAAAAAATTATATTTAAATATCAAATTTTTAAAACTCTTGAATTCGAAATTTAAACATACAAAATAATATAAAACTCTATAATCATTATAATTAATATAATTAATTTATAAGAATAATTTTTGGGGAATAAATATTGGAGAAAAAAGATTCATATAATATTTATATAATTCAGGGGTTTTATGCACAATTATTTAATCATGAACTAATTATAAAACCCTCACTACCTCAAAAATTATAAAATTCATAGTTTTAAAGATTATATCGATCATTTATCCATTCTGGTAAATCTTTCATTTTCCCACAATTCTTCACCCACACTTAATTTCAAAAAAATTTCTCTAAAACTTCTCAAAATATATTCCAATAGTGAAATATACTTATAATTCACTATAAATAAATCTCAATATGATAAAAAATTTATCAAAAATGTTAATATACATGTGAATAATATTTAAGAATATCACTTACTGTAACTGAACTTACACTAACAAAATTAATCAACATGACAATTAAATATTCTAAAATTAATGCCTTAGTAATTCCCATAAAAAACTAAAATTTTTATTCTGGTTAGAACTAATTTCATCCTTCCAAACCTCTCTAAATTTACCCAATATTCAATAATTAAACCATTAAATTTGGAAAATTTCTCCTTGAAATTTTATAGAAAACAAGAATTTAACATCACAATAATAAATGACGATAAAACATCACTATAATTAAGTTTACCATCCTCAATAATAATTTATATGAATCTATAGAGACACTATTACACCAATAACTTGTTTTCTAGTTGTTTCCAGATTCATAGAACCCAAAGATCTCAATAACAACTCTATCTACAACATTAGTTATTGACTATTAGTGAAGGAACAATCCATAAAATGGGGTGATTATGATATTGATATCATAATTATCAATAATTAAAAATAATATAAATAGAAATACATAACATTTGAGTATAATATGGATTCATAGAAGAAATAATACCAAAACAAATATCATTCACCAAAGGAAGAAAAAAATATTCAACATCATATAATATAATTCATACATCATGAAATATATCACATAAGGATCAATCATAAATTTTAGATGAACAAAGAAAAATATATATAAATGGTGATGATATTATATAATGACAATGGTATTTCCTCAATAATGTGATCACTTCCCCATCAATATCCACCAGTAGAATAACTTTCCAAGTGTCCCTCCATATACCTATATCTTTGGAAAATTTTATACACATTTACTAAGGTGTATTTGTGTGATGTAAGTAAAAAATATATCAAGACATCAATAATGAAATCCTAACACAATCTAATATAAATGTAGATTCATGTATATGATTATATTAATGTGATATAAATCACATAAATCATATGGGTCACAACATTATGGGCTCACAAATCAACCCTAATGACTTACACTCTCTATATCAAACTATATTTTCATGTTGGGATATTATCCCAAAATAAATGAGTTCGGAATACATTAAAATTTCTAAGGTAACACTGCCACTATAAAATTATATTAACTTTATTTAGGTATTCCGTGAGCCTTTTTTTTTACCCCACATTGGGTTAGGTTTTGCCTTAGGTTTTTTTGAGTGATAGTTTTGAAAATATTGGAATCCCATGGGGCTGTACATGGTTGGCTTACATTTAGGGTAAACTATGAGGTCTGGTCTAGTAAACCATGTGTCCAAGTATATTCTACTGGAAGGTGGAAATAGTTTTTAAAAACCATGTTGATTACCCACCAAACAATGCACCATTGGATAATGAGGGTTTCGTGGTTATCTCATAATTAAAGTAATAGTGCATCTAAATTGTGAACCATATCTAGAAGTCTAGTAGGGGTGCATGGTTAAGGTACATAATTACTACTAACCCTTCAGCATCTCCATTAAACTGTGTGCATTGTTTTTAATTCACCCTATGATTTTATGAAAAATATCAGGTCCCTGGTTTGAGAGTAAAAATACCCTCATTTGACCACATTATGATTCTGTAGTCCTTGAAGGCCCTCAATAGGTGAAATTGACTCCTTAAGAATCTTATCATTATGAATTGAACCTCCAGTGATCTAATTGGATCTCATTATAGTAAGTGAATACCCTATCATATGGTTTCTCTCAATACTATTCTTATCCCCAATTAAATTAGTGATAGATCAGCATGTTATTGATGGATATAATCTATACTTTGACAGATCTTGATTCTAGTATTGATTCCATGATCTCATTCACCTAGGTTCTTTGTTGTTGTATCTCATTGCAGGTGTTGTGTTGATTAGATCTCATGATTAATGGTAGGTAGTTCTATAAGGAATTACCCTATAATTGATACCCTTTTTTACATGATCGGTTTGAAATTAGTTTTTAAATGATCTAAAAACATGAATTTGCGGTGTTTCATGTTTGATTTTGAAATGGTGATTGAAATTATAAAAACCCCAATTTCAATGGAATTGAAACATTTGGGTGGATTTGAGAATTGGATTGATTGATTTGAAAAGTGATATGATTAAATTATTAATTGGTTATTCTTCAGAATATTGTATTAAAATGAATATGGATTTAAAAGGTTATGAATATGATAAAAATCTATGATTTGGATTTGAAATGAAAAGGCATATTGAAAAATGAAATTTGGAAAATTGAACTATGAAAGATGGAATGGTTTGAAATGAATGATTTTTGAAAATATTGATTGATTAATTGATTAAATTACTTGTTATCTTGGGTCGTTAGTGGAAATTGGGATATCCAATACAGAACTCTGACTCTCTAGAAATGGATTGGCAATAAAAATAGTAACTAGACCTTTCTTATCTTGATTAACCATAATGGGATACCCTAAGGGGGTGTTGATTAGAGTGTGAATTCTTATCTTCAGCAATGATGATGATTGATGTGTTTGAGGATCCTATTACTATAAACTAACTTTCCAAAGGTATTATTACATGGTGACATGAGATTTTTTTATTTATGAGGACATTTTATTTATTTTGAACTATTTTATTCGTGATAATTTATTTATGTGAATGCTTTTATATAAAATTATAATGTATGCCTATTTTGATATATCTACCATATATTTTATTCGAAAGAATGTTTTTTAGAAATATTTAAATGCAATTCCATCTGTAGATTTATCCATATTGAAAGAATAAATGATTTGTTATTTTGGAATTTCTTATGGAACACTTGGTGAGACCCTAATAGGTTATGTATCTTTAAACATACCATTAACTTTGATCGTTTGTGTATTATATTTTTCCAAGTCCACGAAAATCTAAAGAACTTGGAGTTGGTGGATGTTCTTCATCGTTGGGACCCAGACTGATGGAGGTGACTGATAGAGATGTGATTCACCTATTACCTAGGATGTCTATGATTTCATACCGAGAGATTTTGTGCATCCAATTGTTGTACTATTTTGGGTTTTGTTTTACCTATTTTATTCTGGTACATTATCCTGGAGTAGTGTTGAAATACTAACATGTATCATTTATCTTCCATTGTTTTTGAAAAAAACAACATTTCCCACTTTATTATTATATGATACTCATTGTTAGTCACCAACCCATGGGTATTAGGAACAACATCTATGCTATGTCATGATGGGAATGGGTATCAGAGTACTAGGGTATTTAGGATGGTTCATGAAAATTATGTATCAGAGGTGTATGTTATGTATCTTTCCTTGAAGTTGATATATAGTTGGGATGTCCTGGTAGACAAGATGGAGGATTGATAGGTCTTAGTAGGTACTTATTACTGAATTCCTTTCTATATTTCATCGCAATGAGCCTTATGTCACCATTGTAATTTAGGAAAAGTTTCCTTGATGAATGTTTTTATCGGATTTTAGTCCTTATCCTTGCTTCTGATCATAGTATATCAGAAAATACCAATGTATAATTATGTTAAAGGAATATATTTTCTTATTTCTTTTGATTGAGTTAACGATCTTTGTATCCTTACTGATGTTTTATTGTTGTCTGTTGATGTTGTATAGAATGATACCTTTGATAAAATTTTTGAATAAGACCTGAGAGGGACCTTTTGGTGAACTATAATAGGACAATCCTCTAGTGGAACAGAATCTTTTTGAGATTGTGGTATATGTTATCAATGATTCGGGTGAGGTACCTACATCCATTCCCATTCCAGCCTCCATATATGCAACTATGAAGGGTTGGATTGAGAGATCATTCTCAAGAGTTTATTTTTTAAAAATAACCATCATTATAATGATCTAATGATCATAAAGAGGCTGAGGAATGGTTGTAAAAGATATATATGTCTCTTGAGTTCATGGGAGAACTTGATTGGGTTAATGTGAAGTGTTCTTCCTTTATTCTTGAGTGGTCATTCAAGACATGGGGGGATTCAATGGAGATGAAGAAGAAACATGGAGGATTTAAGTATAAATAATTTAAAGATATTATTTATATTTTATTTATTTCTAGATTTTATGGTTTTGGTGAGATCACCAGATTTTCTTAACCAGCAGTAGGGTTACAATACCATGAAAGATGTTTCTAACTGTTTTGTGGAGATTTTTTAGTTTTCTCATGATGTGGTTTTGAATAATAAATTGAAGCCTCAAATTTTTGAGATGAGTCTTTGATCCAATATTATATTCCATGCTTTCATGTTGAATCTCACTTCTTATGATGATGTACTGGATATACAGTTGTTGTTTGAGCTTGTTATAACTAGTATGTTATAATTGATGAATTTACCTTTTCTTCTAGTGGATGTTCATTGAGTTATTTTAATATAAAGAGAAATCGTAATGATTTTAGTGGTGGATCTCTACATTAGGTGTCATCTATACATGATGTAGTTCCTGGAAGGGTCCTTTTAACTTGTATCAGGTGTGAAATGGTTGGGAATTTGAGATGGGTTTTCACAGAGGCACCCAATATCTGTAGTTTTAATGGATACTCAGGTCATGTGTAGAATTTCTTCTATATCTTTTCAACTCCTTATAGTTGAATAGGCTCATCAGTACTAAATATTATTTTTTTGTAATCATATTCTTTAAGAACTAATCAGTTCTAGACAAATGCATCCAGAATAAAGATTATTCATGTAGTGGAAGAGTCTCTAGAGGAAGTTGATGTGGGTGCAGTGACTTTGATAGGTACAATCACAATTGATTCATCATTAGTGACTACTATATTTTATATTGGTTCATCACTCTTGATTATATATAATTTTATTTTGGACATTCTATATCTTCTTATAGAGATTTTTTTATTTGATTGGTATTACTATGCCCCTCAGAACGAAGAAAGAGAAGGTACTTAGTGAATTTTTTGTGTTTTCCCTCTATCATAAATTAAAAAATCGTGTACTTTTATAGTTATTTACATGAAATATCTTGAAATTAGTTTTTGGATGGATCAGATAATTTATGATAATTCTGGAGTTGAATTATGCCCTCGACGAGTCTCCTTTAATAAGCCCAGTGGGGCCTTCCATTTTTTTAGTTGAATAAGACTCAAGTTAGAGTAGATCCAAACCTTAACTTTCATATTTGAATAGGGTAATATCAGTGATTTCTTTTTTAATTGGGGTCATAATTTTTGAGAGATGATATCCCACCAGTTCTTGTGAAGTTTACCAATTTGTTTCCTTATGAATTTTTATGTTTTCCACCAGTAAGAGAGGTAGAGTTCTCCATTGATTTATTAATTGGTACTCAGGCAGTTTCTATTTACACTTACCTTATGGAACCAATAGAGTTTAAAGAGTTGAAATCTCAGTTAGATGATTTCATAGAGAAAGGATTTATATTCCTGAGTGTATCACCATAGAAAATTTATGTTTTCTTTATAAGGAAAGATGATAGAGAACATTGAATATGTATTGAATACAGATAACTAAATTGAGTTCCACCAAATAAAAAGTATATGTTTCCTCATATAGATGACCTATTTGAACATCTGAAATGCGAAATGTGGTTCTCAAATATTAATCTTTGATTTGGTTATCTATAACTAATAGTTAAAGAATATTACATTAAAAATTCCATATTCAGGAGTCGGTATGTCTATTATGGTAAACTTTGTGGATAAAATATTAGATTAATCTATTTAGGAGGAATATCACATACATAATTTAAGAGGAGTTATGGAAATCTTGAGAAATCATTTACATTATATAAATATTAAAAGGTGTCATTTATCAATCCAAGAAGTTAAGTTATTGGGATAGGTTCTCTTATAACTTGTTATTTTAGTTTATAATGAGAAGTTGAAGGATATTTTGACATGTTAGAAACCTAATAATGTATTTTAGATTCATAACATGTTGTTTTTTGAGGGGTACTACCACAGGTTCGTTAAATATTGCTCGAATATGGATTCTTTGATGACTGATCTCACTCATAAGGGAGTGAAATACTTATGTGATGAAAATTTTGGAGTTATTTTTTTGAGATTAATGTATTTTTAATTCTTATTTATTTTTTATGCTTCTATAAGATAGGGAGGGATACATGGGATTTTCTTACACATCAGTTTCAGGTTTAGGATGTGTTATTAAGAAAGAGATCACATGGTAACCTATGGTTCTATGAAGATTAGGCCACAAGATAAAAACTATATGACCCAAGTTATTAAACTCAAATATATTATGTATTCTATTAATACTTTACAACATTACCTTTTAAGAGAATGATTGAAAATTTATTCCAACCACAAAATCGTGAGTTATATCTTCTCTCAAAAATATTTTAACCTCTGACAGAGGTATTGAGTGGACTACCAAAATAATGTGGATTTCTATATTTCCTACACCCATAGTAAGGGAAATGTAATCAATAATTCTTTGAGTTGGAAAATTTCAACCCATCTATGTAAATAATCATCAAAATTCTAGAATCTAATGGCTCTCATTTCTCAGTTTCATTTGGAAGTCTAAGAGGATGTAACTGAGGATGTTTTGAAAAATGCTTAGTTGACTTATTCTATTCTGAATAATAATATTCATGAACAAAAACATGATATTTAATTCCATGTAATTATGTATGTAGATTTTTTATGACATGACTAAATTATCATGGTGGTCGGGTATGAGACAATACATCACTGACTTTGTTTCTCATTGATATATTTACCAACAGGTCAAGGCTTATCACTGGAGACCTTCAGGTTTGATTCATCCCCTTCCAGTGATGAAATGAAATTGGTATAATATTTATATAGATTTAAAAGGTTCATTTCTTCATACCCCTTAATGAAAGAATAAAATTTGGGTTGTAATCAATAGGTTGACCAAATTGGATCACTTTATACCCATTAGATATATAACAAAATTTAAGGCCTTGGGAAGTCTCTATGTGAAAGAGATCATCACATTTAATGGAGTTACATTTTTTATAGTCTATAATAGGGATACCCATTTTACTTTTCACATTTGGAGAGGCCTCCAAGAGGAAATTTGATCCTAGTTTCATTTTAGTATGTTATATCTTCCACATATGGATGTCGATACATAAAAAGTAATACATATTCTTGAGTACATGTTATGTTCTTAAGTTTTTGGATTTGGTATAGGTTGGGATGACCATTTTTTATTGGTCGAGATTTCCTATAACAAAAATTACCAGTTTGATATTATGATGTCTTCTTTTGAGGCATGGTATGGAAGGTCAGTTAAATATCCATTGTATTGGTCTGAGAGTGGTGAATCCTCCTTTGTTGGAATGAGTTTGTTCCAAGATACAATGTTTAAGATTCAATTGATTCATCTAATAATGGTTATGTAAAAGACTTGTATACGTATTATGATTATCAATTTTTGGTGAAAATTATGGGTTTCAGTTTCTTACTAGGTGTTCTTGAGAGTTTTACCTCCGTTGGGTCACCTAATGCTTGGAAAAAAGGAAGCATTTTCACTGAGGTTTGTGGGTCATTTTTATATTATTGAGTGGGTGGGGAAAGTGGCATACAATTTGGAACTTCCACCATTTTTTATGTCATCCCAGAATTTGTTTCATGTTTCACAACTCAATAATATTTTTTTGACCCTTATCTTGTCTTGAGCTAGGGATATCTTGATGTTGAACCCAATTTATGTGTGACTGAGCATCCAGTCATGATTTTTTATTATGATACAAAGGTTCTTTGTAATATGATGAAAAATTTGGTCCATGTTCAATGGTAGTATGGTTATGACATGCATGAGTCTTAGGAATGTGAGAAACTAATGAGGGAGAAGTGGCCTCATCTATTTGACATGGAACTTTCTTGATAGGATTTTTAGGGACAACCTGTTTTTATGGTTGGGAGGTTTCAAGATCGTGTTACTATATTTTGGGTGTTTATTGACACTTTCTTTATCCCCCTTTTTTGGGTATTGTCTCAGGGTGTTTCAGGTGAAATTTGGAAAATTAAGGAAGTGTATGTAACGCCCCGAGCCTAGTTACCCAGAGTCAGTGCATTATTACATAACATTGGCATGATCATGAGAAAGATCAAGTCTCGAAAGACCGATTAGTTTAGTAGCCTTGGAATAACTAGATACATCCATAAATTTTTACATTACATCATAAAAAAACATCTTGTCTTCATATCCCCTCATACTATCCCTGCAGGTCATTCATAAATTACTTCTTCATAATCCTGAAAAAAAAATAAAACATTGAAAGGGGTGAGCTCGGATGCTCAGTAAGGATAACATTATAGCAGAAGCTTTCATAAATAAGCATAAACACTTAAGGCAATTTATAACTAAAACAAAAGCCTTTGAAACTTGAACTTCAGCATAAAATGGCAAAGGTAAAATGAAATAATGCCATTTACTTACTCACATGGATATTCTACTAGTCGAATGATCACATGCAATATCAATAACCACTTTCATAATGATGGAATGCATAATGCCAGACTATCATAACCACATAGCCAAGGCCTCGTGCCAAGACTACAAATAAGATTTTGCCAAGGCCTTGTGCCAAGACACTAGTTTGTCTCATGAGACCTACCGATGCATCGAGGAGCTATAGCGGGCTCCACCCGTCACTTATTAATTCCAATGCATTCCTCATATGAACAGGTTTAAGCATAAAATAAACATTCGTATTAAAACTAGCATACGAAATGTCAATACTTTAACCACAAACCATGAATGGTATAAAAATAGAACATCCACAGTCAAATATAACTCATTTGATACAATATGGAAGATTGTATTGTATCACATTAACCTCAATCATGAATAATGAAGGATGTTGACATAGATGAAAATAATCATCAAAACTATTTGAGAGAAATATCCCCCTTTTCTTGAAAACATTTAAAAGTCACACTATTTGTCAAGAAGCCATTTAAAAATAGATTTTTGAATCAAAGTGTCCCATACCACTTTGAAACCTTTTAAAAGGATTTTTAATTTCTAAACTTTAATGTCCATATAAATAAATCCTTAAAACCATTTTTAAAACATGGACATTAATGAGAAAGATTTAGATGAATAAGTCTTTAAAACATTTAAAAATGGTATTTTAGTTAGAGATTCTAACCAAAAGAGAGACACTTGAATGAAAATAATTGAGGTAATCAAAACTTTGTAATATCATGAGAATAAAGGGAATTCATGATATACTATGTCAAAGTACATTATATACACCACATAAAAGTGATTTGGTGTATATCAACAAAGAAGTCTCAATGGAATGTAAGTTGAGATGAAATCTCTCATAAAGGCCATATCCTTAGGTTAAGGATAAATCAACAACAAAATTATGTGTGAAAAATATAAATACACTAAATATGATTGGATATTCAGTGTAAAACAATAAAAGTATATTCACACATATTCCTGTAAAAACAACACCAACGAATTGGATGTTTAACTCAACAAATGGTGAAAGAGTTAAAATTACTCTTATCAAATTCATATCAATGACTTGAGAATTTTCAATGGAGTGATTATGTGTATCAAAAGTATATCCACAGGAAGGGGAGTGGAAATTATGACATTAACAAATGAATAGTGATTCCACACATAATCTTGGGGTAATATAATCAATGAAATATGCGTAAAGCCAAATGAGTGGAAATTGAAATCTCAAATTCCCTTATTGATTAGGTAACTTAAGAAACAAACACCCATGAAAGAAAGATAATACAATGATGATGTAAATACCCATAAAATAAAGTATATTACACAATGAATACAATCATGGGTAGTACACATACACCACATGCAATAATTAAGTGGTGATCAATGGAATTCTCACGGAATTAAAAGTGAGACAAGAAACCCCTTACCACGTTAATCAACTGAGTCGCATGGAAAAAAGTTAATAACCACCAAATGATTTACAGAATAACATGAATATAAAGTGAATCATGATAATATATATCAAATGGAAGTACACAATACACCACTTTCAATAATTTAGTAGCGAACAATGGAAATCTCACGGAATTGAAAGTGAGATAAGAGAATCCCTTACTTTGTACTTTTTCCTTGGTAGATGGTAGGTTTACCTCCTGTATAATGGTGAAATAATTTTTATTGAATAATACAAGAATAAGTTACTTTAATATGATATCATATATGATCTTTTAACATTGATTTGTTAATAATATCTTAGAATTATCGTCATTTCAGGTGTTAACGGGTTCATTTTACTTTACATTCTTTGTTATGTGAGCCATATTCGTTATTAATGGGATGTATATTATTCATATCCAGAATGGTATCAAGTCCTTAAACATCATTTTTAAATCATCAAATGATAATTATACTTGAATGGATACGATGGAGAATGAATCTCATCGCGTTCGTGGAGACGGTAGTCCGTACGTACGCACGAATGCTACTTCCATTTAATTTTTATTTTAAAAGAATCGAATCCAAATGATACATAGGTATATTACTATTCCAGTAAAATATAATATTTTATATATGTTACATAAGTTCATTAACACCATCCTTTATACGTTCCATGTGTGGTATGAACGAGTCATATCATTTTAAGGGGGCGGTAGTCCGCACTTCCTCAAATGAAATTATCGTATGTATATACAACATGAAACGAATAATTGTATGAAATAAAATGGAATTACAGAATCTTATATATAAAATATATATCATTAATATCATATTTAATTATAGTGCCATCCTAATGGCCACCATGAGAGGCGGTAAGATGTATTTGAACAATCATCGTTTCGTGAGGCGTTAGTTTTCCATCCACAGAAACATTATGTTCATCATCCATTAGATGGAGTTGTGTGAATGTGTAGTTTGAATCCTTCTTATAACAACATACTAGTATATTGTGGATACTGGTGTTGTTACAAAAGAAAGGAAATAAAAAGAGTTTGGGGGTTGGAGAAGCAAAATAATTGAAAATAATTTAAGAGAAAATGTTACCTTTAATTTAGGTAACTCACTTTGGTTGGAACCAAAGGACTTATTGAAATTCTTTCTGCCTAAGGGGAAGCTTCAAGGAGGAGGAGAGGGATGTGGGGAGCTTAGTTGGGCAGAGTTTGGACGAGCCAAGTGGCTTGAGAGGTGTGAGGAATGAGTAGAAGTGGTCTCCTTTTATAAGGGAGAGGAGGGGCTCTTTAGGAAAGAGTGAAAGTATTACTTTATAATATAATTATATTCGGTTTATAATGGTCCAAAAATCATTGAGGTCGAATATAAGATGACTCATATTCTAAATAACATCAACCAATAAGAATTGGACAGGTTTTAGATAATATTTTAATCATTATAATCTTATTTATTTAAATGATTTATTAATGAGGTAAACATTGCATCATTATTGTGTCATTAATTATTTAAATTATTTGATGTCTAAAAATTATAAATAAAATATAATTATGTAGGAAATCGTTTTAGATTTCTAATGAATATTTATAATCTAAAATCCAACATTTATAACCCTATGTAAAAATTGTTCTTTTAAAAGATGTAAGCTTATGCCATTTTTGTATTCATTTTAACTTAATTAAAATAAAGTGTCATTATCACTTACAAGTGGATCAATGGGGTCCCCAAATTAACCCAAAGATTCCCATGGTCGACCATGTATCAACCAATAGGGTTAAGACACGTTTTGGGGTAATTTAGTATTATTATAATATTATTTTTTTAACCCTTATTTACCAGATTTACCCTTAACCATGGTAAATAAAATATTTACCGCAGTAATTATTCAAAATGTCTAAAAATAAAAGTTACCTATTTACACAATTTGAAAATCCTGATTCCAAATATGGAATCCATTTTCCTAAATTCAAAACACAGAAGTGGCAGAAATTAATTTAAAATTAATTCCCGCTGTCAAAACAAAAAGCGTGTTTTTAAGAGATAATAACTATCAAAAGATTGACACTTGTTTATGTTCGGTTTAATTGTAAAATTATGTCCAATGACCAACATTATATTAAATGGTAAAAATATATTCTAAATATACTTTAAAACCACTCAAATTCATAATTTATCACTATTAATTATTTTGAATAAAAAAGTTGTTTTTAATTAAAATTTAGTAATTTTCACTATTCATCAAAATATGAAAGTTATCCGAAAAGTACCAAAATTTCACCTTAGGCTAAATTCGATATTCCGAATCCAAAAATGAAGTCCATTTCAAAATATAAAATATATATAATTTCAAAATTTAGGTATTACTATTCATAACGGCTAGTTTGATCGGTTGTGGTGTGTGTTAAAACTCGACGTTGCGTACAACACACGCTACTGTTTTATTCAAAGGAAAGCGTACCGTGGAAGCTTGGGATGTTTCGTTTTAAATTTTTTGATGTCTCCATTTAGTCAAAAAGTTTAAAATATTGTATTTAAAAAGTTTTCACTATCAAAAGTTGATAAAAGTGCAATACTGAAAATGAATCTGTTCTTGCATTATGACTAAGAAACTCATAATATGGATTCTAAAATTATAAGGATTATATAAAGTTAAAAATGTAGTTAATTCTATTAATGACCTCTTTTAATGGCTTTTTTTTGGTAAGTCATGGTGCAATTGAACTCGGTGTTGCGTGTAGTGCAAGTTATGGAATTATTTTGAAGAAATAACACACTATGAAATCTTGGGGTGTTACATTCTCCCCTCCTTCAATAAATTGCGTCCTCGCAATTTGAAATTGTTCTTTGAAAATAAAAGGTTGAAAATAGAAAATATATTTGTGGGAAAACCCACATCGGAAATTGGTTTACTAAAATTTAGTCTTAATATGAGGAAAAGAGAAATGAAAGGGTCACCACCAAATTATGATCTTGATTAGGAGAACATTGGTGGCAATTAGAGATATATAATCGGAGGAAAAACGTAAATATTTATAGGTAGTGATTGAGGTCATCAATCACAAATAAGTGTATAATTGAGGTCCTTAAACTCATCAATCTATGATGATTTGAAGTAACATCGGTTCAACAAAATATAGGGTATTGGGATAACACATTTTTGACGTTTCAAAATATCTTAGTTGAAATCCCACATAGAAAAATGAATTATCGAGGCCTCTATTTAAAATAAAGAGTCGAAAGTATGAAGATTACCGAAAATAACACATACTAGGGTTCCATGTAGGAAAATATGGATATGGAGGATAAATCTAACCATCAATTATCTGATGGAGAGTGGTAGAGAACATGGCTATGAAAAGACCAACAATCCCAAAGCCATAAATTAGTGATGATTTAAGGTACCATCTAGGACAACATTTTTTTTTAAAGTTACATTACATAAGGAAGAGTAATTCATTTATGATATTGACTAAGAACATTATGAGATATACTTAAATTTTAAGTACATTTTCATTCTTTAATAAATTTCCACCACTAACTCAATTTTTTTTAAACGATGAGTATTCAAGAAGACTTGGTCACACTGGAAGAGCTAGAATAAACTTCTATAGAATCACATGATCCATGCAGGATAAACCATATATTTACATTGTCTTTGAAGATTAATCAAAACCAAAATGGTTAGTGAATGATCTAATGATCCCCCAAAAGGATATTCATTGAGATAAATATGCACTAATCTTAATTTCTAAAATTAAACCAACAATACCCCAAAGTTAAATAGATACCATTCAATAACCAATTGTCCTTAAAATCCTTTAATATAATCCAAACTAATATTGAAACCCAAAACATAGAAGAATTTGATTATGTAGTCTCCCATGTTACATTGTATCTCCAAATGACATCAAATACTCTTAAAGTCACATACTTAAAAGTAATTAACATCATCACATATTCTCTGTTATAGGTTAATCATTTCCATAAATAACCCAAATCACTATAAATCAACAATAAAAATGTAGATAAAAAACCACCATTACTCTACAAATGAAACCTCATTGTATTCTATTTTCCTTGGGCATATAGTGTTCCTAACAAAACGAACATCTTCCAAAATGACATTTATCACTTAATCACCAAATCATTTTCCTATACCAAGGGTATTCATTTGATAAGACATAAGAACCCAAATCATCTTATTATTGATCAATAAAATCATTTAACAAAAAATCTAGTCATACTAACCAGGGACTTCACGTAGTCCAGTGGTAGGCGATAAATCCCAATCGCACTTTGGTTGTGGGTTCGATTCCCACAGCTTTGTCCGACGCGACGGGTTGTCACACGGTCTACGTGTTGTCCTTTTTCAAAAACTATATTCTATAATATTACCAAAATGAGATAAATTTTTCAAAATAACATAATTTAACCACAAATGTTATATCATACTTTGCATTTTCATCCCAAATTACAATAACTTATCATTTTCTCAAACCCCAATGATCATATAAAACCAAATGGTTATTTATACCTATATCCACAAGAGAAGAGACAATTATTCCTCAAATATCATTCTCACATGGAAAACTGAGGGGTTACAAATACAAGAGAAAATTATTCCAAAGTAAACCCATCAACAAGGAGTGCTAATACTTTTTAAATTTTTCTCCAACCATTTATTTCCACATAGCTTCTTCTTTGAGAAAGAAAATATCCTATAAAATAGGACATTCACTCGGGTAATGGCCAGGTCCCCTACATTTACGGCAAATGACTGTAAATGGACTCTTGGGACCATTTTTATCTTCTTCCATAGTACTCTTCATTTTTCTTCGGCAATTCTTCACTTTATGTCCTTCCTTCCCGCACGTAAAACATTTCGTTGTCCCATTGAGACACTTTCCTGGGTGTCTCTTTCCACAATTCCTGCATGATGAAAATTGAGGTTTCTTTTCTCCATGGTCTCCATTGCTGGAGATCTTATCATTTATCACCTTTCTCTTCCTTGTTGAGTTTGGGAGTTGGTTAATATATGTGTTGTTGATCATATTTTTGGAAAATTGATTTGGCATAAAGACGATATCTTTTACGCCTATCAACATTCCATTTTGTTGCTCATTTCCACCACCTTTCCCACCTTGTACATCATTCTCAAAGTCACTATGACTTCCTTGGAATCCATCCATTGACTAAAACCAGAAAGCATTGTGTGAGTAATAGTAGTCGTAAAATCATTTAGAGATTAAAATGTCACCATATTCTCAATTTGAAACATATTAGGATTAACCAAGGTCATTTACTCTCATCTTATGTATATATTACTTAAATCAGTTTGTAAAGAAAATGTAAATTATCCTAAGCATATCCCCCGGGAGTGTCGTAACCAAGAGTGCAGCAAGGCCCGTTGTCGTGCACCAGTTCCCGTTCGAGTCTAGCTCAAAGCGGTGTTTTCGGGTTTTACCCCTAGGTACATATGTGCCAGAGCCGCCTCTACCTGCTCGTATCCAGACAGGGATGTATTGCTCGGAAAACTCACAAAATCTCTACAATACCAAAATTCTAGGAAGTTCTTTTATACTAATCCTCAAAGTTCATCTTAGGTCTACGTGCTCTAATCAGAGTTTATCTAAATCTAGCTACCAAGGTTTGTACTAAACTTCCTCTGATACCAACTGTAATGCCCCGAGCCTAGTTACCCAGAGTCGGTGCATTATTACATAACATTGGCATGATCATGAGAAAGATCAAGTCTCGAAAGACCGATTAGTTTAGTAGCCTTGGAATAACTAGATACATCCATAAATTTTTACATTACATCATAAAAAAAATATCTTGTCTTCATATCCCCTCATACTATCCCTACAGGTCATTCATAAATTACTTCTTCATAATCCTGGAAAAAAAATAAAACATTGAAAGGGGTGAGCTCGGATGCTCAGTAAGGATAACATTATAGCAGAAGCTTTCATAAATAAGCATAAACACTTAAGGCAATTTATAACTAAAACAAAAGCCTTTGAAACTTCAACTTCAGCATAAAATGGCAAAGGTAAAATGAAATAATGCCATTTACTTACTCACATGGATATTCTACTAGTCGAATGATCACATGCAATATCAATAACCACTTTCATAATGATGGAATGCATAATGCCAGACTATCATAACCACATAGCCAAGGCCTCGTGCCAAGACTACAAATAAGATTTTGCCAAGGCCTTGTGCCAAGACACTAGTTTGTCTCATGAGACCTACCGATGCATCGAGGAGCTATAGCGGGCTCCACCCGTCACTTATTAAGTCCAATGCATTCCTCATATGAACAGGTTTAAGCATAAAATAAACATTCGTATTAAAACTAGCATA
Source organism: Viscum album (assembly GCA_963277665.1). Lineage (NCBI taxonomy): Eukaryota > Viridiplantae > Streptophyta > Magnoliopsida > Santalales > Viscaceae > Viscum > Viscum album. The sequence continues at coordinate 1,425,207,349 of OY728161.1, forward strand.
CGAAATGTCAATACTTTAACCACAAACCATGAATGGTATAAAAATAGAACATCCACAGTCAAATATAACTCATTTGATACAATATGGAAGATTGTATTGTATCACATTAACCTCAATCATGAATAATGAAGGATGTTGACATAGATGAAAATAATCATCAAAACTATTTGAGAGAAATATCCCCCTTTTTCTTGAAAACATTTAAAAGTCACACTATTTGTCAAGAAGCCATTTAAAAATAGATTTTTGAATCAAAGTGTCCCATACCACTTTGAAACCTTTTAAAAGGATTTTTAATTTCTAAAATTTAATGTCCATATAAATAAATCCTTAAAACCATTTTTAAAACATGGACATTAATGAGAAAGATTTAGATGAATAAGTCTTTAAAACATTTAAAAATGGTATTTTAGTTAGAGATTCTAACCAAAAGAGAGACACTTGAATGAAAATAATTGAGGTAATCAAAACTTTGTAATATCATGAGAATAAAGGGAATTCATGATATACTATGTCAAAGTACATTATATACACCACATAAAAGTGATTTGGTGTATATCAACAAAGAAGTCTCAATGGAATGTAAGTTGAGATGAAATCTCTCATAAAGGCCATATCCTTAGGTTAAGGATAAATCAACAACACAATTATGTGTGAAAAATATAAATACACTAAATATGATTGGATATTCAGTGTAAAACAATCAAAGTATATTCACACATATTCCTGTAAAAACAACACCAACGAATTGGATGTTTAACTCAACAAATGGTGAAAGAGTTAAAATTACTCTTATCAAATTCATATCAATGAATTGAGAATTTTCAATGGAGTGATTATGTGTATCAAAAGTATATCCACAGGAAAGGGAGTGGAAATTATGACATAAACAAATGAATAGTGATTCCACACATAATCTTGGGGTAATATAATCAATGAAATATGCGTAAAGCCAAATGAGTGGAAATTGAAATCTCAAATTCCCTTATTGATTAGGTAACTTAAGAAACAAACACCCATGAAAGAAAGATCATACCATGATGATGTAAATACCCATAAAATAAAGTATATTACACAATGAATACAATCATGGGTAGTACACATACACCACATGCAATAATTAAGTGGTGATCAATGGAATTCTCACGGAATTAAAAGTGAGACAAGAAACCCCTTACCACGTTAATCAACTGAGTCGCATGGCCAAAAGTTAATAACCACCAAATGATTTACAGAATAACATGAATATAAAGTGAATCATGATAATATATATCAAATGGAAGTACACAATACACCACTTTCAATAATTTAGTAGCGAACAATGGAAATCTCACGGAATTGAAAGTGAGATAAGAGAATCCCTTACTTTGTACTTTTTCCTTGGTCGATGGTAGGTTTACCTCCTGTATAATGGTGAAATAATTGTTATTGAATAATACAAGAATCAGTTACTTTAATATGATATCATATATGATCTTTTAACATTGATTTGTTAATAATATCTTAGAATTATCGTCATTTCAGGTGTTAACGGGTTCATTTTACTTTACATTCTTTGTTATGTGAGTCATATTCGTTATTAATGGTATGTATATTATTCATATCCATAATGGTATCAAGTCCTTAAACATCATTTTTAAATCATCAAATGATAATTATACTTGAATGGATACGATGGAGAATGAATCTCATCGCGTTCGTGGAGACTGTAGTCCATACGTACGCACGAATGCTACTTCCATTTAATTTTTATTTTAAAAGAATCGAATCCAAATGATACATAGGTATATTACTATTCCAATAAAATATAATATTTTATATATTTTACTTAATTTCATTAACACCATCCTTTATACGGTCCATGTGTGGTATGAACGAGTCATATCATTTTAAGGGGGCGGTAGTCCGCACTTCCTCAAATGAAATTATCGTATGTATATACAACATGAAACGAATAATTGTATGAAATAAAATGGAATTACAGAAGCCTATATATAAAATATATATCATTAATATCATATTTAATTACAGTTCCATCCTAATGGCCACCATGAGAGGCGGTAAGATGTATTTGAACAATCATCGTTTCGTGAGGCGTTAGTTTTCCATCCACAGAAACATTATGTTCATCATCCATTAGATGGAGTTGTGTGAATGTGTAGTTTGAATCCTTCTTATAACAACTTCCTAGTATATTTTGGATACTGGTGTTGTTACAAAAGAAAGGAAATAAAAAGATTTTGGGGGTTGGAGAAGCAAAATAATTGAAAATAATTTAAGAGAAAATGTTACCTTTAATTTAGGTAACTCACTTTGGTTGGAACCAAAGGACTTCTTGAAATGCTTTCTGCCTAAGGGGAAGCTTCAAGGAGGAGGAGAGGGATGTGGGGAGCTTAGTTGGGCAGAGTTTGGACGAGCCAAGTGGCTTGAGAGGTGTGAGGAATGAGTAGAAGTGGTCTCCTTTTATAAGGGAGAGGAGGGGCTCTTTAGGAAAGAGTGAAAGTATTACTTTATAATATAATTATATTCGGTTTATAATGGTCCAAAAATCATTGAGGTCGAAGATAAGATGACTCATATTCTAAATAACATCAACCAATAAGAATTGTACAGGTTTTAGATAATATTTTAATCATTATAATCTTATTTATTTAAATGATTTATTAATGAGGTAAACATTGCATCATTATTGTGTCATTAATAATTTAAATTATTTGATGTCTAAAAATTATAAATAAAATATAATTATATAGGAAATCTTTTTAGCTTTCTAATGAATATTTATAATCTAAAATCCAACATTTATAACCCTATGTAAAAATTTTTCTTTTAAAAGATGTAAGCTTATGCCATTTTTGTATTCATTTTAACTTAATTAAAATAAAGTGTCATTATCACTTACAAGTGGATCAATGGGGTCCCAAAATTGACCCAAAGATGCCCATGGTCGACCATGCATCATCCAATAGGGTTAAGACACGTTTTAGGGTAATTTAGTATTATTATAATATTATTTTTTTAACCCTTATTTACCGGATTTACCCTTAACCATGGTAAATAAAATATTTACCGCAGTAATTATTCAAAATGTCTAAAGATAAAAGTTACCTATTTACACAATTTGAAAATCCTGATTCCAAATATGGAATCCATTTTCCTAAATTCAAAACACAGAAGTGGCAGAAGTTAATTTAAAATTAATTCCCGCTGTCAAAACAAAAAGCGTGTTTTTAAGAGATAATAACTATCAAAAGATTGACACTTGTTTATGTTCGGTTTAATTGTAAAATTATGTCCAATGACCAAAATTATATTAAATGGTAAAAATATATTCTAAATATACTTTAAAACCACTCAAATTCATAATTTATCACTATTAATTATTTTGATTAAAAAAGTTGTTTTTAATTAAAATTTAGTAATTTTCACTATTCATCAAAATATGAAAGTTATCCGAAAAGTACCAAAATTTCACCTTAGGCTAAATTCGATATTCCGAATCCAAAAATGAAGTCCATTTCAAAATATAAAATATATATAATTTCAAAATTTAGGTATTACTATTCATAACGGCTAGTTTGATCGGTTGTGGTGTGTGTTAAAACTCGACGTTGCGTACAACACACGCTACTGTTTTATTCAAAGGAAAGCGTACCATGGAAGCTTGGGATGTTTTGTTTTAAATTTTTTGATGTCTCCATTTAGTCAAAAAGTTTAAAATATTGTATTTAAAAAGGTTTCACTATCAAAAGTTGATAAAAGTGCAATACTGAAAATGAATCTGTTCTTGCATTATGACTAAGAAACTCATAATATGGATTCTAAAATTATAAGGATTATATAAAGTTAAAAATGTAGTTAATGATATTAATGACCTCTTTTAATGGCTTTTTTTTGGTAAGTCATGGTGCAATTGAACTCGGTGTTGCGTGTAGTGCAAGTTATTGAATTATTTTGAAGAAATAACACACTATGAAATCTTGGGGTGTTACAGTGTATGAGGCTATTCACGGTTGGAATATAGTTATGGAAAACCATGTGGTTTTAGTAATTAAACCATGAGGATAAGGATGAGATGCTTGAAGGGGGGACATGGTTTTTTTAAAATTTATGGACACACCTCTAAACTATGAAACCTTTTAAAGTGAGGGATTCATGTTTGAAACATGGTAAAATTAACCATGAAGATAAACTATTCAACACATGTATCAATTTAGTAGGGGTGTACGATTATGGTGTTTGATTAATACTAACCATGAAACCACTCCAGTAAACCATGAAACAGTTTCTAATTCACTATAAAATATTATTAAATAATAATGATACCCCAATTAAATATTATAACCAACCATATTCAACCATACTATGATTTTTTTGGAACTTGATGGAACTAATGAGGTGAAATTGACTCCTAAAACATATTCTCATTATAAGCAAATCTCTTGTGATCTCGTTAGATCTCCTTCTAGTATTTGAATCTTTTATCATGTGGTTTATCATGATATTATTATTATATCTATATTAGATAAGGAAATATCATCATGTTATTAAAGGATCAAATATCTAGTATGGTGGATCTTGATTCAAGTTTTCATTCCTTGATCTCTTACACCATCATTATTCATTGGATGATCCAGTTGTAGATGTTTTGTTGATTGGATCTCATGATTAAATCTAGGTGGTTCTATAAGTCTTTATCCTACACTTGATACCTAGATTTAATTGATTGATTTTTCTATGAGTTTTTTGATTATTTAAAAACTGTGATTTGATATATTTTTTATTGATTTTCAAATAAGTATTGAAATTTAGAAAACCCCCATTTTCCATAGAATTGAAATTGTTGGGTGGATTTGAGAAAAGGATGGACTGATTTGAGAATTAATTCGAAAAAATGATTGATTGGTGATCCTTAAAAAAAATCATAAATTAAAATATGATTTTAAATGTCATTAATTTGATAAAAAAAATATTTTTTTTATTTAAATGAAAAGACCTATTGAAAACTGAAATTTGGGAAACTGAACTCTGAATGATGAATTGATTTGAAATTAATGATTTTTCAGAAAAATTGATTGATCGATTGATTGAAGAACATGTGACTCTGGTTAGTTAGAGTTAATTTAGACAATAATTCTAGGATGTTAACTCCTTGAAAATGGATTGGTGATGAAAACACTAAATAAACAATGTTTCTAATGATTTCCCATAATTGGATCCCATGACAGGGTGCTGGTTCAAGTGTTCACACTAATCTTGATCCATGAGAACATTTAGATGTGTGATTATCATACTACTAGAAACTAGTGTACCACATGTATTATTACATGATGTTATGAGATGTTTTTTTGATGATTACGTTCCATATATCTTGAAATATTTTATTCATGGCAATTTATTTATATAAATTCTTTTAAAAAAATATTCATTTAATCATGTTTTGATATATCTTCCATATTTTTTATTTGAAATAATTTTTTTTCTGAAAATATTTAAATAATATTCCATTACTTATTCTATTTAAATTGAAATAATAAATGGTTTATTGTTATAGAATTACCTATGGAAATATTAGAGATACCCTACTAGGTTGTTTATCTCACACACAACCTTTTCCTTAAGGTTTTTATAGATTATCTTTTTCAAAGATCAAGCAAAGTGAAAGAGCCACTTGGAGGATGGGACTGTTCATAATCCTTGAGACCTAGAGTAATAGATCTAGCTATTGTAGATTTTATCCACACTGTAACAAATCTACCAAAGTCAAATAGACAAAAAACTCGAGATGGACCATTATGATGGTGAGGTGTTACAAGATAATGAAAATAAGTCTTGTATAAAGAGAAAAACATACAACTAGAGTACAAATGGGAAGAAAGGGATACATCCATGATCCATATAATAAAATCCAAGCTAACTAAACTATAAATAATGATAAAAGAACTGCAATAAGTCTCAATGTGACCAACTTTCTCCTTCAAAACATCCCACAATAAAGTCAATGATTAAAAATGAAACTGACGTGCTATAGTATTCCCTTCCATTTACATTGGTCCTAAAAAACCTGTTTAATCTTACTAAAGGAAAAAATAGGGTCTGATAAAAAATCTATGTTGGATACAACAACAAAATTTATAGAAGGACTAATAACAAAAATATTATAGTTCTATCTTTCAAAACAAAAGAAAAATTACAAAGCATTTCCATAAATCCAAACCCATTTGTAAATCACTTCAATTGGTTTTCATAAAATCCTTTAATATTCACTAAGCTATGAATATTAAACATACAATAGAGAAAATAGGAAATCATATCCACACAAAATATGGTAATAATTTAAACACTTCCCCATGAAATAATATGTCATGTGAAACCATGTGATACAAAATCGCGTGAAAAACAGGTGGGAAACAATCTATGAAAAAAATCCATCATCCGATAAATAAAATTTAAATGAAAAAGCACACCATATTCATCCCTATAATATGGGAATATTTACTAGACATAAAACAATCCTAAATAAGGAATATTTTGGTACCAATAAATATCGATACCTACCAAAGTACATCGATATCACAAAACTTCTAGTGGCATTACACACACTATGAGTTATATGATTATTCCTGATGCACTAATGGTTCCAAATGAGAGAACTTTATCAAAATACAATTAAAAACCATTCACACATTTTATAAAACAACTTAAAACATATGAAAATAATCTTTAATGATTGAAAACTCATTTCTCAATCAAAACCACAATTCAATCATTTAATCAAACACATGGTGCTCAAAACCCATTTTTAAATAAAACCCCTTTCAAAACATGAATGATCATAGTAAATACCTTGAAACCACAAATAATTCAAATTAAATTAATAACACAAATTAATTTTACAATAATGAAAATAAATTCATATAATTAATCAATTTTTTTGAAAAACCTACCTCAAAACGAATATAGAAAAAATATCATTTGAAAACAATGACTAGGGAGAGTAGATCAGGTCCCTGTGATCCTGTATTCATAGGAAACACATAAATCCTTTATCAAAAAAAATTTATCCATCATACATAGCCCCTTCGGGTTCCCCATTATTTGAGGAGAGGATATCTACTGATGATCTAAAAATAATATCCAAAATTGGATTAAAAACACAACCTAGCATTATATGATCCATCAAGAATAAAGGAATTCCACCTAGAATCCAAGGGTAGAGACCTAAAAAGCTCTAGATAATGAATAATATGATACCAAATGGATTAGGGGTATGTTATAGCAAAAATTGATGAATTAAAAAAACCCACTTTTTAAGAGTTCATAGGGGGTTACATGGCTTTCTGAAGGAGGCCGTTTGATTAAAAAAATCATGAGCCTTAAATGTGTGACTATACTATAAATTATATCTAAGGGTTAATGGTTTACACTGTAGTAACACATGGTTTGGGAAAACCATTCTCAAATGGTGTCACACCCCTATACAATCACCAGACATGCAACATAATTCATTTGGAATGCCTAATGGTTTGACTAACCCTGATAAAATCGTGCGAAATACCACTGCAACCATATAGAGGCATATCAAAATGTTATTAAATGGTTAGACTAACTATGAACCTTAACCATGTACCTTTAAAATTTCCCTTTAAATCCTTTTTATTGAATCTTATATCTAACAAATATTTCCAAATCCCAAAATAGAAAGACTTAGGCTCAACTAAGGCGTACCTATGACCTGAAGGGAGCCAAATTCCCCCCACCATAAGATCATTCAAACCCCATAAATCCATTAGGATGATGGAATCAAAAATGTAAAAGGATTATACTACCTCATCAATGATTTATACTCCCACATATCATGGCTATCTTGTCTATATTACCATAGTACATGGTCCAAGGGAATTGTTTTACCACGTATTACCTTATCCTACAATCTATAACCTGAACTAGTTTCTCAAAAATAGTGGTATTAGGCTCAAGATCATCATCATCTCATTCAATAACACTATAAGGATATTCTTGATACCTACTTCTCTAGTATACATGAATGATATAGTGGATTAAAGTCAAACAGACAGTAATTCCTACATATAAGCTCACTTTCCAAGTCGTTCCATGATCTCAAAGGGGACAAAAAACCTTAGTGAAAACTTTCCCTTCCTACCCACACGAAGATGTCCCAAACTAGGTTAAACTCTATGAAAAACATGATAACGAACCTAAAACGTGATTGGCAGACAATCAAGGTCCGTGAAATATTTTTAATGATTCTATTTTATGAACAAACTCATCTAGATCAACTTCACCTTTTCTGTCATACCCTGAATGAAACTCATTCCAAACAAGGACCCCTCTCCCAACTCCCCAAACATAAGGGAGATCTAAATGGACTCCCATAAAATGAATCAAATTGAACCATCTTTATTGAGTCATGATAACTATTATTATAGGAAATGTTTACTAGAGGAAAATTATATTCCCAAATCAACCAAAATCAAATACGCAATCTTGGAGAATATCCTCAAGAACCTAGATAGATCTATTTGTTTTTACATCCTTTATCAGATGATAATGCATGATCAATTTTGATTTGGAACCCATAACCTCTTTTTATTCTTTCCAGAACCTTGATTTGAACATTGTTTCCTAGTTTGACACAACAGTAGTGGCAACCCCATGATGTATCACAGTCTCTCAAACATACAAGCCTCCGAGCTATTCTACCTTTTCATCTTCTTAATAGGTTTGAAATTATTTTATTTAATATATTGATCAATGAACACCCAAATAAAATATTTACCACTAGAATCCCATGGAAAACCAATGAGGAAGCCTTTGGAATTATTATCCTATTTCTATACTAGAATGGGAAAATGTCTCAACTAACTAGCAGGTATTTGGTGTTCCACATTAATTTTCTAAAAATTGAAACACTAAGATATAGAATCTGCAATCAAGTGTCTCATCCATGACCATTAATGCTGACATCTCAAGTCTTGATACATCTTGTTAGTCCAAGGTGTATAAACCCTCATGACCAATTTCCATTGTCCATCAACTGCTACCTCAGAGAAATTAGAACAATCAAACTACTATGGAATCACAAAGCTCCACTGGGAGACTAAGACCACTCAACCAAGTTCTCCCCTCTATAAATTCATTCCACTAAGCATTATCAATCAGTTTTTATTACATGATTGAGAAAAAATATCTCATCAAAAGATGATTCATCTTTCACTGAATCAAATAACACCTGTCCACCAAACTTTTCCACTCCTAAAATCATTTCAGAAAAATAATCAATAGAGGCCACTCATTAACTGATTCCTTCATGTCTTATGTTAGTAATTTTTATATAAAAACATCATAAATCACATTACATTTCCCACGAGTGTATGAAATATCAAAATAAATATTATGAAGATACTCCTCCCAACATCTATATCACCAAATCAAATCCTTATAAGTAGAAATATATTTTAGGCTCTTATAATCAGAATATACTATAAATCGATAACTAAATAGATAGTGTGGAAATTTTTTGATTGGATTCATAATTTATTCCAATTCAATATCATGTGTAGGGTATATAATATAATTTATAATAATTGGCAAGTGCCATAGGCCACCACCTATTTCACCTACAACAACACACATCCCAAAATTGTAATATAATCTTCGAAGAAAACATTATAACCTGAACCTGATTCCAGAAGAATGAAATATTTTTCATAGTTCAACCTAAAAATCATCTCTAAAAATTATCTATGACGTTTTTCAATCCAATATAACTTTACACCTTTATAGGTTAAAAAATTAATCAAAGATGTGATCCTAGAGAAATCTTGAAAAAATCATCTATAGTAATCAGTTAAAACCAAGAAGCTCCAAATATCAAACATATTTCAAGGTTGTCCCTAAGACATAAATTCCATTATTTTCTTAGTATCCACTAAGATGACTCTCTCTTAGATATAATATTCCCCAAGAATATCACTTCTCTGATTCAAATATCACATTGGGAAATCATTACATTCATATAGTGTTCTTTCAAGGTTCAATGAATGATATCAAATGGTTTATATGATCCTCCTATGTATTTGAGTACACCAAATTATCATCCATGAAAACAATAATAATGTAGTCCAAGGATTTATGAAAGATTCATTTCATAAAATCCATAAATACCACATCATAATTAGTGAGACTAAATGAAAAAAATAGAAACTGGAAATGCCCATACCGAATCCTAAACACTATCTTAAGTGTATCCACTTTTTCGACTATAAAATGGTGGTACCCTAATTAAAGTTTAATATTTGAAAAAAATACCCTCTAATATGATAAAAGAGAATATAAATACTATGAACAGAATTTTTTCCTTCACAGTCACCTGATTCAACTTTCAATAATCTATATAAAGTATGAGACTCCCTTATAAATTCTTATAATAGAGGACATGAAAAGCCCATGGTGACATGCTAAGACAAAAAATCCATTATACTATAAATCCTTAAAATTGAATTTAGTTTCCACTGACTTTGTTGGTTATATTAAATAATATTTTATAATAATTGTCATCTTACCAAGAATCATGTAAATAGAAAGCTAGAGCCCTCTCCTTGGAGGTGATCCAAAAAAATAATCTAGAAAGACCTCAAGGTATACCCACACCACTGTAGGAATAGAAATTCCCAAAAAAGTTTAATGACGTTATAAAGAACCTCTATGAAATCGCATGATATTACCCCAACATAATGAAAAAAATGCCTCACCGTTCCCAATCTAGACTCCCAGTCTACCTAAAACACATGAGTGACCCAATAAAAAGATAAAAACTAAACATAATGATCATAATAGTATATATGGGCCTTAAAAATATTTATATAATCCATTCCAAGTATCAGGTTGAATATTTCAATGTCACAACCTAAAAATCCACTCACCTCCTCAAAGTCATCTACCACTACCTGACATGCGTGACACTTGAAACCTTATTCAGACATCATTCCCAAAGTCATGGAATGATTCACAATGTATAAAAATAAGATACACTTTTAAAACCCACATGTAAAATATATTATATAATATAATGGAATGGGTAATTCCTATATCAAACCAATAAAGCATAATAGAATATTAAATAAATGTCGTACCTCAATCAATAGCTGGCCCTTCCTTAGATTCATTTGCACATACTCAATTGCATATACTTGTATATTATTTTCCACATGAACAACCATCCTGTCATGAGTATTAGAATAACCACCCTTGGAAGAATTATAATTAACATGCGAACCCTTGGTGAAAGTGGATCTTATATTATCACCCTAGTATATCCTTAAGAAAATCATCAGATTGAATGATAATTTGAAAAAAAATGTCAAGTATTAGGAGCCTCGGTATAGTTAATCTTGGTATGACCATGGCTTCTACACTAATATCAAAAAAACTAATGTTATCCTAACGATTCTCCTAAAACTGTTCCTCAAGAAAACTAACCACCCTTGTGCTTCCTTTTTTGGAAAAAATACACACATTTTCTCACCACTACACCAACCGATGCTCCACCCAAACCTATATTTCAAGATATATCTTCCTCAAAAAATGTTATTTCTTCGATTTAATATAATAAGGTCATATGAAACATGATAATAAAAATTAAAATAATATCCCACCACCATCAGAACATAATCCTTTGATCCTTTAGGTACTCATTGGTGACTAGCTTCAGTGCTAGATGAACTAGCTCAACAAAATGGTTAGAATAATATATAACGGTACACTCCCCATTCTCTATGGTTAGAATTTTATAGGTCTACACTACACATAACATATCATGGTAAAACTATGGATTGAAACTTTTCTTGAAATAAGTCCAGTTAATATCATCTTACAACATAGCTTGCACGTTGGAGTCCCACCATTTCCCTCCTAGTCCTTTGAGAATATACACATGGTAAAACCCACCTAAGAGTTCTCAGGATTCTTCAAGAAATACTAGATCCTATCAATCAACTAAGTACACTCATTTCATTCCTCAGGTCTCTTGTCAACATGAAAATGGGTGGATTTCTCATAGTAAATTACAAGCCATGATCCAAAAAACATATGAGGTTACCAAAACCTATATGAACCAATGTTTGACTTGTATGAATTACAACTTCAACCAAATATGGTTCCACTAGAGGATTCACCAAAAGATCCTATCTCACATATTCCTCTCTCACTTTTTTTAAAGAGGTATTCTTAGAGGAATTGTTTGTTAAGAACAAGAAGATGACTAATTAAATTTTGAGAATATTCAAAAATCCAACGACCGACACCAAGAATTTCAATATATGATTTAAAAAATCAAAAATTTAAATAAATCATGAATTCAAAAAATGAAAAAAAATATCTTAGATGGAACAAGTTAATTTATATAAAATCTCTATATATTTCATTCGAATTAACTCAAATAAAAATTCTCAAATCTAGTAAAAAAAATTTGATCACCCATGGTAACTCGAGTTAAGACATGAAAGTGAGCTAGCCAAGACCACTACAATAATTAATAAATAAATTTTGATGATCTTAAATTCTATCTAAACAAGACACAAAACCAAACTCATGATATTTTAGCACACTTCATGCTGAACATACCTCTAATTGCATTCTGCAACAAACCAACACAGGTCAACATGAGAATCCACATGATCCAACCACCATGGTGGTGAGGTACAATAAGATAATGGATGAAGTTATTTTATAAATAATAGAATATATAAAAATATATACAGAGTTGATGAAAGAGATACATAAAATATCCATAAAATATAGTCCAAAATGGATAGACCATAAATTATGAAAATAAAAGACCTAAAATATCCTTGTGACCAACTATCAACTCCAAACCATACTTCGAAAAAGTTAATGAAGAAAAGAAAAATTGAAATTCTATAATATTCCCTTCCATTTACACGGGTCCTCCAAAATAATTTTTACGACCTCCCAAAGGAAGAACTAGTGTGTGGGAATAAATCCCAATAGGATTCCATGGATGAGTCTATATAAGTTAAAATAAAAAATAATGAATCAATTTTATCTTTTAAAATAAAAAAAATTACAAAGCATTTTGAAAAATCCAAACCCATTTATATATCATTTCATTTGGTTTTAATAAAACCCTTCAATATCTATATAGACAAAAATATTTAATGTATATGTGATAAAATTGGAAATCATATCCACACAACGTAAAGTAATTATTTAAACACACTTTGATGAAAGAATAAATCATTTGAAACCACATGATAAAAGCTCAGGTGAAAAACATCAAAGCAGCAATCCATGAAAAAAATACATCATGTGATAAACAAACTATAAATGAAAGCACACATTGTATTGGGACCTAGCCTATGGTAATATGTACTTGAAATTATAGAATAATAAACCAAGAATAATTTTATATTAAACAATATTGAGTCCTACCATAGTCCATCGATATCACAATACCTCTAGTGGCATTACGCATACTACGACTGACATGTCTATTATATATGTACCCAAGGTTCCCCATGTGCCATGTTTTTTAAAATCTATTTAAAAACCATGATCACATTTTATAAAACAATTTCAAATCCAATACAACCTGGTTTGGTATTTGAAAACCCATTTTCAAATAAAAACCACCATTGAAGAATTCAATCATGTACGTGGTGTGAAAAATATATTTTCAAATACATATCCATTTAAAATATGAATCATTCAAAAAATACCCCAAAACCATAAGTTTGTTTAATTAAATTAATAAAAAAATTAATACTATATAAAAAATAATCAAATCATTTAATTAAATCATTGTATAGATAAACCTAACACTAATTGGTGATAGAATAAATCTCCTTTGAAAACAAATGTCAAAGAAAATTAGATCGGGTCCTCATGATCCAAGATCAAAAAGAAAACATAAATCCACTATCTAACACCTTGAATACAGCATAAATTACCCATTTCTATTCCACATGATTAGAGGACATGAGATCCAAATAGGATCTAATTAGAAAAGGAAAACCCAGATAAAAACGAAACATAACTTGAGTTGATCCATAAAAATTGATGTAATTCCACTGAAAATCAAATAGTAGATACCTCTAAAGAACTAGAAAAGTATTAATAAGATCCATAAAGAGATAAGGGTCTATTTATATATATAAAATATATGAGTAAAAGGGTAAAATTTGACATTTTCAGAGTTTGGAGGGCGGGTCACACTATTTCCTAGAGGGGGACGCACTATTAAACTATTCATGCGTCCCTATAATCCATTCTATATGGAGGGTTCATGGTTTTAATTAGAGTTTTTCATGGTTTTGGAAGACCATGTTCAAACCATGTGATTTCCCAGGAAAATCACCAGATAACCTGAAAGGTTCACTGGGCATGTTGAACAGTTTGACTAACCATTCTCAAACCATGTGAAACGCCACAGGAACCTGACAGAGACATAGTTCATGGTTATGAAATGGTTAAACAAACCACCCACCTTTCCATTTTCTCTCAAACTCCTTTTTTTTAATATCTAGTATCATGAATCATTCAAGAACCTAATAGAGAAAGACCAAGGCTTGACTAAGGCGTGATTATGACCTATAGAAAATCACACACCTATTACATGGAATGAATGTGATTTTTTATTGACAGATATTGTGTCCCCTGATGTTGTACTATTTTGGGTATTATTTTAATGGTTTGATTCTAGTACTTTCATATTCATGAGTGTTTTCATACCGAATTGTATCATTTATCTTCTATTACATTATGTAAAAACCTTTCCCACTTGATTATTTTAGGGTACCAGGTGCTAGTCTCCAACCCATGGGGTTTGGGAACACACTCAAGGATATGTTAGGACCAAATCGAGTATCAAAGTACTAAGGTATTCAGTATGGTTCATGAAAAACACACTTAAGGCTCGTCTACTACATCAATAACTGATTCTACTAATAGTTGGTTGACATTTTAATTCAGCCGTAACAATATTACATGGAGTAATATGTCAGCATTAATTGTCATTCCCTCTTGTAATGTTATATAAATAGTGAGTTTGAATAAAATTTTCCAACTCTTATAAATCCTTCAAATTTTAGGGTTTCATACTATACTAACATCAATAATAGTCCTTTTCATAATCTATGGAATGTATGTAACCAACCCATATAAAATAGTTCCTTACATCTCATGTTTCAAAAAACAGCCAACCATGGAGTAGTCCTCCACATAGCTGCTTGGAAGAGTGAACCAACCCAAGGAATATTATCCAAAATCATGGGTGACATATGCATCTGACCTAATGATAATCCTCTAAATAGTGGGCCTATAATAATAACATCATCCCCTTGAGTCAATCCGTATTTTACATTAGTATATAAAATTTGAGGATAAACACTAATAATCATACAGATTTATATAGGGTAATCATATTATAACCAAGATACCATTACACATCACCTAACCTTCTTCAATCAAAGTCATTAATTAAACATAGGGACAATTTTATATGGATTAATCAACTCATGAATATCCCATAAAGTATCCATTCTCATGGAGGACCCAGTATATAGTCATCCCCTAATGTAACCAACAAGATCATGGATGAAACAATATATAACCATTACTTAGAGTAACCAACTCTATCCAAGATAACCATATTCTATGTTTTATTCCATTATATCAATCGTGTCATTGATGAAACGGATCATAATTACTCCCAAGTATAGGAAATAGTATCATGGATGACTTGACTCTTATCCATCCATTAGAGTAATGAATCATACCATTAAGGACATTAAGTACAACCATCCCCATGAGATAACTCTCATTAGATGAAGGACCTTGTCTATTTTGATTTAGTAGAATCCAAACCACGATATGATAATGATTTCTACCTCATTGATAGGATGCATTACAACTGTTTTTTGATAATAAATTAACACATAAATAGAATACATAACGCAATTCCCATCCATATGATTTCTTAACTCACATTGTGTGCATATCATATCATAACTCTCATAGATATGGGGTTTTCACCCAAACACAACCGAATTTTCCTGTAGAAAAATCTGTCACTCTATTATAATCATAGGTTCAACCCATGAAACAATACCAATACACCTATGTAATTATAAGCTGGAAAAGCCAACTATCTCATATAAAATAAGGAAAATAGACTCACTCAATTCCCTATGATACAAACCAATAATTACCTATTAATATTTTCTAATTTACCATCCTAATCATGGTGGTCAAGATCCCATAGGTTATACATGAAAATCATTTTTGAAGAGACTCACCCCCAAATCTCACTTTAACCCCAACCATCTCTAACCATATCCATGGTGGTTACAAAACTAACATTCCAAATATAAACATATAAACCCCTAAGACCATGGGTGATCCCATAACCAAGATAATCACTCAACCCACCAAGAGGTAGGTTCCTCAACTATACCTTCAAAGTCCATCCATTTACCAAGTTTAAGACCAAATCTCAAATCTAAGAGAACTTCCCCTCTAAAGGGAACTTAAGAACCATATATCGAATCTTACCACTCATCCATTAATGCTTCACAAAAGTTAGGACTATAATTATATATCAAACCAATAATATATTTAAGATATTTCTCTTCACATAATACCACAAGCCTCAAAAGGTATACCTTTCCCATGAATAAAATTTTCTCCTCCACTTACCCCTTTAAAGGATATTTTATATATCTCACAAGACCTATTAATAAATTCCCCAATACTCTAGAATATCCAATCCCACCAAACCCCATCTAGTTGCATATAAAAACCCATCCAAATCTATTTACAATTTTTAATAAGATATAAGACACATTTACGATCCATTCATCAATACTATCACAAATTCCACTCGGAGGCAACGACACTAGACAATCCTAAATATTAAAAATAGGTTGGAGTTCTTGTATTATTCAATAAAGACTTCAAATAGTCTAAATAATAAATTGGAAAGCACTTGGTTCCAATTTGAGTCAGTTGAACCCAATTCCCCTTTCATACACATGATATTTCGTAAAAACTAATCATATAGTCATGTATTATAGTGACCATCTATTTTATTACTATAGTTACATCATTTTTGGTTATTATCATAAAATCCTCCACTAATCTTGTACCAAACATCAATATCATCCTAATATCCAATATCATATCATAAGATAAATTTAATTAATTAAAAATTTATATTTTGTTCTTAAATTTAATTTAAGGGGGAATAATCTTGGAAAACCCACCAAGATACCTACCATGGTGAAAACTTTGAGCAATGGAGTGTGTATCATGTCTAGTATGCATCCAGAAATATTACACTTGAAAGACCTAATTCCTCATTCTAATACACCCACTAGTTTAATATAAATTAATTGCAATTCATGAAAAAAATAATGATTTACATATAAAAAATGATGATTGATGGCATGTATTCATCACTCGTCGACACCACTGCCCATCACACCCAAAATCCTTAGTTGAATTCCAATCCTATATATTTTAAAGAACCTAGACTGATCGCACCTCAATATCTTGGGCAATGCCTTAGCAATCCACCCAATAACCTAAAAAAACGCACAACCCTCAAGATTCACAAAAAATTATCAACATTAGGGTAATTTTTTCTGTAATTTAGTTGGATTATTTATACCACAGGTTTATTCACACCGTCATCTAATGAAATCCAAAATACCAGGTTTCTGAATCTTATATCCTCTTAGTCAATTAACGTACTAATTAGGTATATCCAACCCATTACATACACCTTCCTCAATGTGTATGTTATCAAATAGTCTATGGTGTGATTCTCAAACATATGAACCCCCTGATCATTACTCATGAAACCCTGAGTAAACCGAAAACCATCACTGATCTTGTACTTTTCTATATAAGAAGCACTTATATGATTTTAATAGACCCATCCAATAACTCACACTAGGATTTAAGGAAATTTTATTGGGATATTCCACCACTAGTTATATATATAAACTATTCATCACCTGAATTCATGTTCTTCATAAACGTACCCCAAAAAAATTAATTTAATCATATTTAAAAAGTTCTCATATTTTTTTTCCATAACAGACTATATCATATTCTGCGGAAATTTAATTAATTCTAATTCGTGTCGGATCTTATCAAATGTTAATGAATATTTTCTAAATAGAAAACATAATCTTCAATATACTATACCATTTTCATCTTACATAGATAACTACTCATCTAACCCCATTCTTGAAGCTCAAAGGGTTACACATCCTTTTCAATAATAGCTAGGAATGTACATTTTCTGAAGAACATTAGAGTCCTATAACATCACTCCAAATTTTAGATGACTAAAGGGTCCTAGAATATGATATATTCTAATAACATTTCTTTAGTATCCCATAACACAAAAAAAATATCAAAGGACATAACACAAGACCCATTATAACAATACACACATAAAATAGTCCTCACATGTAACCAACATTCATTAGCCCCCGACTATCATGAAATCTTATTAATGAACCCTCCTATTGGTTCTTATCCATTTTTAAATTTTTCAGTCCACAACCATGATTGGGCATAAAATTAAATACTACTCGATCACACACCCCAAATTATACTTATATGGGCTACACACAATAGATAATAGGCTCACAACACAATTTCATCTTATCATGATTACCTTATATGTAAACCTAATCCCTCAATAATAAATGACATCAATTTTATTCTTGTAGTACGTAGGAATTCCAACACACTAGGACTATCTCACATAACAAAAATTAGGTGAAAAAATACATATCAACTCACCTAACAAGACAACCTTACTACAAATAAACCAATCCACCGGCTAGGAATCCAATCAATCATGCACTTTGAACATAACCATGATACTATAAAAACCATTAGTAATTTACTTCCCAATAACCTAAGGCAACCCACATGACTTTATCAATCCACTCAAGAAAAATATAATCATCTAAGGAATCATATTCATATTCCAACTCATATCATAGGAATATCCTTACAAAAATAATCTATACATAAGGAATATAATACCTGAACCCACTCAATTAGGGATTTTATACACCACATTCATATTGTCGCTACATCATCATAACTATAAAATATTATACAAAACCCATTACGATAAATTTTATTTAATTAATGAACCCCTCTAAGATATTTGATATAATAATAAATTAATTATTTGATACATTTTAATTAATCATATCCTTTTCCAAACCCTTTCTAAAGTGTATATATTCTTTTTTGATCCTATTTCCAAATTTAATTTACATTTTAAATATAATTTTTCTTTCTTAAGCACTCATGCACATTTCAAATAAACATATTCTATAAGTATTATTCATGTAAATATTACTCTTTTTAACCCAAGACAAGAGTAAGAAAAATAAATAATAATCAATTTACCACACTTGGACTAAATCTCAAATATAATAAAGAAAACCAAAATGAAATCTAAAAATTGTAATAACATGGAATTTTTAATGGAAATGTGTTCATAAATCTCAAGAAATCATTAAAAATTGGGGACCATTAATATATTTATACAATACGTCCCTAAATAATATTACAAATTAAAACAAGGATCTAATACCATTTTGTAACATCTTGACCCAAATCTGCATAAACAACGATCAAACTGGGGATGACACATGATCCCAGTCATGCCCTATCACTTGATAATGGCTGCCAAATTGGGTTAATAATCTATAATTAACATAGGGTGACTATACATACAATATTATATCTATTAATAATAATTAAATAGACAAAACAACTTCCATAACCACACATTTGATTATGTAGATGGAATAATATATAAAATAAAACCACTAAAAAATAAACATACACACATGCTCAACCAAATGAATATTAAATTCATATATCTCATT
The DNA here is from genome assembly GCA_963277665.1 of Viscum album. Lineage (NCBI taxonomy): Eukaryota > Viridiplantae > Streptophyta > Magnoliopsida > Santalales > Viscaceae > Viscum > Viscum album. Next base: position 1,425,227,316 of record OY728161.1, read on the forward strand.
AATATAAAGAGATCACCGACTTGTAAAATCATATATATAATACAAAAAGAAGAAAAATACAATAATTGGCTCCCCCACAACCTTGAACCTCTTTTAATTTTGTCTCCAAACTATATCAACCAATTAAGGATTAATTTTCTACACAACATATTCTTAGAACTACATATCATACTTATGGTTTATACAACCACTAGAGAGCATGTAAATGCTGTGAAAAATAAATCATAGTATGAGAACCATGAATACTACTTATAATATATTAAAAAATATAATAGTTTATATATGTAGAAAATAAATAAAATTGGTTCTAGAATGATGTAATAAAACATTTCAAATCCTCATTTCCTAACTGGGCTTCCATGATACATGACCCTAAGTACATCATCCCAAGCCATTGAATGTACCCATGGAAGAATATAGAGAGAGGAAATAGCTCATACTCATCCCAAAAAGAAACCTTGTATCACAAAGAACTTGATATATAGTCATCACCTAAATAAATTAGCCATAACACAATGGACTTGACCTATAGTCATCCCCGAGATTGGCCAACTATGTTTTGGTGAAACTATATATTAGTAATCTCCAAGAAAATCCAACTATATTGAAAAGGAATCAAAACTTAGGCCTCCCCTAGATTAATTAATTGTATCATAAAGTCCCTAGTGTATAGAAATTCTACAGAGTAACCAATTGTGTCATGAAGGACTAAGCATTTAGTTATTTCCTAGAGTATGTAACCATATCATAGAATAAATAGTTTATATCCATTACCTAATATAACTAATTAAATTGGGGATTATTAGCCATATAGTTTTATTCTAGAGAAAACTATTTTTTCATATAGGAATTGATCTATTGTTACCCATAGCATCTAAACTACTGTTAAAGAATCAGATCACCATATTAGCACAAAGTATCACAACCAGGCCTAGATAATAAATAAACTCATAAATGGAATACATAGTCAATGTCTAATCCCTCTTCTAGCATAATGATAATCTCATGAATCAGGTATCATAAGCCACCAATATATTGGTTTAGTCATATTGATATAGACCACTTTTCCTATAGTATAAACTCTTACTTGCTAGGCCACAAGATTTTTACTTATAAAACCATACATAGACATATTAGTTAATGTATTCTAGACTATACTACTAATAAAACTCATTTAAGGAAACCATTTCTCTTAGTTCCATAAGTCCCAACTAAATGTTTACCTATTTATATATTCCTATATTCGATCACTACCCAGGTAATCTAAATCCCATACGTCATCCCAAAAATCATGTTTTCAAGAGTCTCTCTAGTAAGACTTACCTTCACCCCAACCATCTATAAAAAAATTCATAGTGGTTAAGATACTACAAATATATACCCAAACATAAAAATACATAAGCCCATCATTGTTCCCATTAAGAATAAAATTTCTCAAAATACAATGAGGTATATTCCTCAACCATATCATCCATGTCATACCATTCAAAAAAATTAATCCTGAACCCTGTGGATAATAGGACTTACCCTCTAAGGGATAACCATGTCCTACGGATACACTCTACCAACTCATCCATTGATGATACCTAGAATATTAGACCATCATTTTCTATGAAACCATTAAAATATTTAAGAGAGTTATCTGGTGAAAACACCATAATATTTAAAGGGAATAGCCTCCCTTAGAATAACATTAAATACTCTTGTAACCCCATTAAGGGAGGGTTTCGACATCCCTTTAGGCCTGTCAGTCACCACATCAACACTTAAGAAGTAATAATCCCTCTATATCCCATCCATTATCTTACAGACATCTATCCAAGGATATTCTAAAATTATCCTATTCTCAAAGTCCCATTTTGGTTCAACTGATCATAAACTATTCCCATTTACTATGGTGATGAAGTTTAGAGGAAATATTAAACCCATTAAAAGAGGGAAGAGTTTCCATTCGAGTCTATAAAGTTCCATACTATCCTAACTCATAAATTTGGAACCTCTACATGTAAATTTGAGTCACTTGATACCAAGTCTACATCTAATAACATGTTATAACACATACACCAAGAATATAGTCAAATATATAAGAACCACCTACCTTATTATTTGAGGTATCCCTCTTTGAGTCACACTGAAAAAAATTCCCCTACGATTTTACCTAGAATTATTATCATTTATATATATGATCTCATTGAAAGAGATCCAATTAATTAATTACAAATATTTATATTTATCTTTATAATTTTATTTAAATATGAATAGTCTCAAAAAACTCATTGAGAAATCTCCTGTGGTCAAAATATATATATCTGGATCATGAACCACTCATGGTATGCACCTAGTCCTATGAAACATAAAAAACCCCAACTCCTCATTACAATCCATCTATTAATTTTATCCAAATTCACAAGAAATCAATAAAAACATTACCAAAACATACCTACAATAAAATATGACTGATTCCATGCTTTCATTATTACTCGACTCCCTTTACACATTGTACCATGACACCCTGTCATTTTGGGATGATTATACCATAATCTAGTGGAATCTTAATTGAATCCCCATATTGAATGACCTAAAATCAGATAAAAATCTAGTGATAGATCATAAATGGGAGGGAATAACTGTATATATGTCTCAAGAGTCACTTACGATCAAGGGAAGGAAAGGAAAAGAAAACTGAGTGGATAAATCAGCCAAACTTGCTTTATTTAGTACCCTTTTATCCTAAAACTAAGGGGTGGGATACTGTGAAAAGATATTCACACTGTTATTTTTTAGAAATGTATTCAAGGATTTATTGAGTACCCTAAAATTATTATTGGGTATTTTGTGGGCCATCGACTAGATAGTGGAGTTCCTTTGGCCACCTGGTGGTACTTTATAACTTTTTTCCTTTTTGGTAGCACCATCGTGTACCCAGTGTTCCCTTTCCAGGTACTTCATGGTAACTGATACAAAAGGCTTCATTTTACTATCTGGTCCATCCTTCTCTTGAATATCTAACATCATCCAATGTTTCAAAAATCTATCAAATTCCATTTTGAGATATCCTTTACCTCAAATATCCAAACCTAAACTTTTTATAGAATCGTCTCTGCTCTAGTTATCAAAAACTCAAATTTCTTCCAAATATACCAACCCCTAATGAAATTGAACATTATTATAACTATATGACATACACTCAGAAGAATACATTATGTGATCAAAATAAGGATTAAAATTAATCCTAGAATTATCAGCATCTATTTTCAAGAATCAATACTCTATTTGAATCTATTATAATAGTAATTATCAATAAAACCTAGTACATTGTATACAATTATCTAACCACTCTAGGTGGAATGTCATAAATTATAACATGATTCATTTCTATGAAACTCAAGAGTAATTTTTAAAGTTATAAAACCTCCGTGGGTTCCTAACATAATTCTAATTAAGGCTCATAATTTCAATAAATCCATAAAGTGGCACTAAATTCAATTTAACAGGTAAAAAACTATTACCATATCCATAGTCTTCCTCACATAAACTCTATGAAATATTTGAGCTATATTGGTTCCCATTTTTATCCACATCACCCTCTTAACCATGATCAATTATCATAATAAATAGAAAACATATATAAAACATTGGAAAATGATAAGGACCACCCACCACAAACAATGTTCTCATAATTAGTACATATTAATAATAACCATCCTCAGTGTCCCCGAGCCTTTATTTCATCATGAATAAAAATTCATCAATTACCAATAAATAAAAAATTAAAATATTTAATTATCCAAAACCATGTAATAATAACCACACAATGTAATTTAAAAAGACCACAATAAATGGAATTAAGATAAATGATAGTGGAATATTTATCCTCCATTATGAGAACCCCCAATTTTTTATTGAAAACCACCAATATTCATTACCATTAAATTATAAAATCCAAAAAATAATTCACTAAGAAATATACCTACATAATAAATAGTTATACATGGAACACATTCATCATTTCATGGCCTCCATTATCCCTAACACATGACATCCAATTTATAAATGCATGATTTCACCATGCTCTAATGAAATAACACTATAATCCTAATCATAGAATAAACCAAATTATAAGCGAATCAATGAAAATAATAAGTTATGAAAAATAGAGGAAATTATAAGATTAATTGATGAATCAAATTTCCGCCAACCAAAATAATATATGGAAGATGTGGGAAGAAGTTGGATAAAAAGAACTCTTCATATAAAGCCCCAGAACCCACACTTTTAGATTTAGTACTAAATATGTTGTGCATTTTTTATGAAAGGAAACTGAAAAATATAGGGTACATTATACATTCTATGAACTCTTCTAGTATAGGTTTTTGATAATAAGACAAAACTATAAAATTTATTAGAGTTTTACAAAAATAAAATAAAATTACTATTTCACTTCACTTGTGCTAACCCTTTAAGAGAAGTCGTCTCTCTTACTTGTGAAAATATTTTTTAAACATGGACAAGCATTATATTTCCCAATATGGGGTTCTAAAACTAATAAACAAATAATTTTATAAAAACTCATTATAAAACTATTTGAAACATTTTATATCAAATGTAAATATTTTATATATAATACTTTTTAAATAATATACAATTATTATTATTTTGAAAATTCATTTCAAAAATATTTCATTGAAAAATAATTGGTTTTATTTAGAAACATAATTTGAAAATAGTAATACTTTTATTTATTACAATGATACTTGACAGATATTATAAAACCCTTGAGTCCGCATAGCAGTATCATTGATGGGATACAGTCTGGTTGAGGTCGCAAGTTCACTCCCATTACTCATGTTCTCATTTTGATATAAAATCTCCAAAATAATTTTATGTTTTTTTTGAGATTGTTATTTCTCAATAATAACACATATAAACCCAATCAAAATAAAATTGAATTATTTTCAAGGTAGAAAATAATTTTACATTCTCAATACTTTTTCAAAATTAATTTTTCATAAAACACTTTAAAAATTTATAGAAATACTTAAAATTAATAAATTCAAAGATTGAATTTAAACATACCATGTAAATAAATTAAAAACACATGCTCTACATAAATTCACGAGAAGTTAAAAATATGCATAAAGCATGTCCATTGTATATTCAAATAAAACATCCATAATTTCAATTCATATAAAATGACAATATACTTTAATAAACCATGGAGACATGAATATTAATTTGAAAATAATAATTATAAAATAATAGTTTTAAGTTAATATTTTTTATAATATTAATATTAATTTTATTTTTCTGGCACATAGTTTTTAAAAAATTATACATAAACTATTAACTTTTAACTTGAAAATTTATTTTTCTTCTATAAACCAATAAATTTATAAACTAAAACTTTTGTTAAAATATGAATGAAATATAATCAGTTTTGTAAATAATTGAATTTATAAATATAAATACATTAATTAAAATAATGATATTATAAAAATTGAAGGATTTACTATAATATAATAACACCCTTGAAAACCCTAAATTTTAAAACTTTTAAGTGGATTATTTTTATTTTTATGAAAAAAATATTCTATAAGAATTTTGAAAATACAATTTCCCCTACTTTAAATACACTTAATACATCTTGTAATTTTTTCAACACAAAATAATTTATCCTTGTAGTATGTGAGAACCTTGATCTAATGAGTATATAGAAAAGGAGTGGAGTTTCCGATAGAAAATTGATATATATTTATAGCAATTTTTTATGTAACTGGCTATACCAACTACACTTAAAAGTATATTATATTATATTATCCATTTTTTGAAAAAAGAAATAGTACTTTAGGATCTTTATAGGATTCATTGTATTGAAATAGTAATACAGAATATGTAATTTATATATCATTTTTTCACTACAAAATAAGAGTATCGAAGAAGGAAACATTCCAAAAATAGAAACAAACCGAATGTGAAGAGGAAAACTATTTGTTAATATATGAAATTTAGTTCCATTAGATCTTCAACCAATGAGGAAATATGAGATAAAGTGAACCATAGATAAAATTATATATATGAAAAATTTATTGATGGAAAATAATGCATTACAGTTGATGATCAAAGGAAGAGAAATCCAGATCAATGAATTCCAACATCGACTGGTAAGAAAATTTAAAGTCAATGAAGAAAAATAGATAAAAATTGGGTTTGAATTTATTTTATATTTGATTTGGAATGATTCAATCCTCTTCGTGAAGCAAGGATCACCGAAATCATTGAAAAATGATTTCCATTTTAAAATAAGAACCAAAATCACTAAAGTATATAACAAACAGATTGGGAAGACTAAAAATCCAAAAGAATGTGGTATTTAATATACTATAAATGATCCAAAAAATAAGATCTCCAGTTAGACTCAGACACCTATAAATAAAACCAAAAAACACATAACCTGATCTTAAGTATATATGAGATCGAAACCTATATCGCTGCTTAGATCTCATGATCTATTAAATACCCTTAACCATGGTTTCACCCCATCAACAATCTTTTTCCTTCATAAGAACTCTATAATAGTGGATAATTTCTTAGAATCCCCTACTAGAAAATGAACACCATCAGCTTGGATTGAACCCTTGTTCAGTGCTCAGATCCAGATATGGGCATTGATTTTCCTCCTCAACCAAACCCATCTCCATCATTCTAATCACATGATCAAAAATCTCCTTCAGTGTTTGACTCTTATTATCAACATCTAAATATCAAAACCCTCAGTTGATTCCCCTTTCCGCTGCTCACTCAACCTTCTGAGGATGTCCCTTTGCTAATCTTCTAGGAAATGAACCCCTCCCTTATCTAATTTTTTTCTTCATTTTAAATAAAACTAATATATATATATATATATATATATATCATATAAAAAAATTGATTACATACATTTTCTAGATTATAAATTTTTTTAAATTTATAATTTTATAAATAAGAAAAAAAATTGTTATAATATATTACCCTTTAATTAATTTTGACATTTCATTTATTTCAAATAATTAAATATAAATAGTATCTATAGTTTTTCTCAATTTTTTTAAAATTAAATTTATAATATTAATAATTTTTAAATTTTGTTAATATCATATATCAAGTAAATTCAATATATTTTATTGTAATAACCATTATTTTATTACAAATAGTTGTTTATTCAAATATTTATATTTTACAAAAATAATCAAATAAATATATTTACCTTATAATAGTCTTTCAAATAAAAGATATCACATAAAAACAGTTAATAATTTTAAATTAAAATCTAAATTCTCCAAGATAATAATTTATATTATAACATAATATATGCAAACTATAATTTTGAAAAAAGTGTAATTGATAAAATATGTTAATAAAACATTATTTATAATAAAGTTATTTTTATTTGAAAAATGACACCGAGTATTATTATTTCTAATTTTTTTTATGTATTATAATAATTTTAAACATTCCGCCTAACTTAAAATCAAGTTTTATTTTGATGAAAAAAATAACCTAGTTTTATAAAAGATATCTCATAACATAATTTATTTAAATTATAAAATAATTCATTTATTAAACACTTATTAATTTTCTAAAATTTATATGATGATAAATTATGTCCACCTTAAAGGAATTTCACCCAGGAAATTTGTTCATTGGACTCAAGATGTTTATGAATTCCAATCATTATAATTTGAATGACTAGAATTATAAGGTAAATTAATTACACAAGAGTTCCCAAATAAATTTCTAATGTGTAATTTGTTTTCTCAAATGAAAATTTGTAATCTTCACAATTTTCTATACCATTTCTCGTATACCAAATATAAATCCCTCGAACCTAGACTTTCATATTTAGTTAAAATAATATTGGTTATTTTTTATAAAATGAAAACAAAAAATACACAGTGCTTTATAAATTACAGGACCTTTTCTGATATAGGTTTTGGAGAATTAGATGAAACTATACAATTTATCGTTTTTTAAATATATAAAATAAAATATCAATTTCGCTTCGCATGTGATAACTCTATAAGAAAAGTTTTTTGTGTTACCTATGAAACTATTTTTAAAAATTAGGTGAGTACTATATTTCACAGTAATGGGTTTTCAAACCAGTAAAAAATACCTTTATAAAAAATCATTTTAAAACTCTTTAAAACATTGTATATCAAATTTAAATATTTTAAATGTAATAATTTTAAAAAAAATCAATAACACATATTATTTTAAAATTTTAATTCAAAAAATATTTGTTTGAACCAAATTTGTATTCCCTAGAAAAATAATTTGAAAATAATAATACTTTTTAGATTAAAATGATACCAGAAAGATCTTATAAAACACTTATTGTTGCTTAGTAGTATCATTAGTGGAACAATATCCTTTTGAGGTCAACAATTCACTCTTATTCCTCATGTTCTCTTTTTGATATACAAGTAAAATAATTAATTTTAGGATTTATTTTCAAGATACGAATTTCTCATTCACAACCCATTAAATCCCTTTCAATATATAAATTAATTTTTTTCATGGAAGAAACTAATTTTACATTCTCAATACTTATTCAAAACTAATTATTCATTAAACACTTTTACAATTTGGAGAAATCCTTGAATTTAAAAGGTGGGTTACATCTGTAAAAGTGGAACACAATGCAACAACCAAAATGGTAAGAAACTACTGGCTTGGGGACTCGATCCTTTGACCACACTCACAACCCATACCCTCCCTCACCACCCCAGATGACCTTGAGGGGGGGGTGGATAAATAAATGAATTTAATAAATTAAAATAATGAATTGAATCACGCAATATAACTAAATTAAAAAAATGTTTTATTTGAATGCATAAGATGTTAATAATATGAATAATGCATGTCCATTCTATATTTACTTGAAACATCCATAATTTCAATTCATATAAAATGATAATATACTTTAATAAACTTTGGTGACATGAACATTCATTATAAATAAATTATTATAAAATTATAAATAGAAAATAAAATTTTTATTAATAGTAATAATACTATTATTCTTATTTTACATTGTTTTTAAAAAATATACATAAAATATTAACTTTTAAACAAAAAAATAATTCACATTAATAAAATAATTAATTTAAAAACATAATATTGTGTTAATATAAGAGTGAAAAATAATCTATTTTGTATATAATAAAAAAAATTTATTTTTTTATTTTGTTTGTTTTGTTTATATATATATAACAAAAATTTCCCAAAGGATTTATCTACTATTCAATATATAACAATACTGCCATTATAATAGTATAGATTCTGACACAGACCCTCACCCAGGGCTCTCTTTTATAGGAGGGCTGGCCCTAGAAATCATTCTACATTTCCAATGTGGGAGTTAGGTTCTGCCTTTCATATGCAGAACATTTTGCATTCCCGATGTGGTATTCTATTTCAATTATGTGACTTTGAAAGACTATAAAATATAAACTATAGGACCAATATAAATGAAATGTAAAACATAGATTAAACATATAAGAAATTTTTGAAAATAAAAATAATTTCGTAAAAAGTGTTGATGAATTATAATTTATAAGTTCTCAAACCCACCAACTTGAAACATAAAAAATCTTCATGTACATGTCTTTGAAAGGATAAAATAAAAACTATAAGAATAATATGAATGAAACTTAAAACATGGCTTAAACATATAATAAATAGTTTAAAATAAAAAAAAATCATAAAAAATTTTGATGGAAAATAATTTAGAATGCACGAGAAAGTTACGTTTTCTTCTGCAAACCTAGTGGATCATTTGGGGAAATAAGTTATACTTGGCAGCATTTTGGTCATGATCAAATTAGGGGAAAAGCATGTAGGTAAGGCAAATAACCCAACTATTTACTCAAATAGGGTCCCTCATTGTATGAAGGAGTCCTCACCACCACATCTTGAGTAATCACCACAATGAAAATAACCACCAAAATCATGTGCTGGATGGGAGAAATCTAGATAGGAACCCTTGACTCAATTCCTCTGATATATAGTGCAGTACTACGGTTCACTACCCAGGAAAGAGAAGGAATGGTTGGATTAATGTCGTTAGGTATTTAAAAACATTTGAAGAGGAAAAGGGTCACTAAAAATATCGACACGGTGTACCAATCATTACAAATCCAAGTGACCACAAATGAAGTTTGGAGGCAGGGACAATGCATGGGAACCTCCCAAAGAAGTGGAAAGTAGTAGGTGATGGATAATTTATCAAGGTCATGGAGGCAGAGGTGGGAATGCCCCACCCCACCTAAGGATATGAAAAGATTAGGCTGGAACTATCGGGGACTTCCCACCCCCAAACGGTTTGGTCTCTCCATCACTTGAGTTCAAAATACCACCCTAATATAGTTTTCATTTATGAAACTATGTTGGATTGCAAGGATGCTGGTCTACTTTTTTCGAAGACTGATTTCAACAATGTCTTCCCTATTGGAATACAGGGACACTCTGGTGGTATGTGCCTCTCTTGGAAAGAGGACCTTGGTGTTCAGGTGACTAATTTATCAGGTAATCACATTGTTTTGACTATTGTTTCCCCAATATCTTCGCCATGGTATTTTGTGGGCTTCTATGGGTGGCCAAGACTACATGATAAACACAAATCATGGGACATGTTTCATTGAGTATTATCCTCTCTCTCAATCCCACTTCTGGTTGGGTTATACTTTAACAATATCTCCCTTCATCATGAAAAATAAGGGAGCATTGGTGGAGTGGTTATGCTATGGAAGAATTTAGGAATTATTTTGTGCTGAATTCCCTACACGACCTTGGGTTCTCAGGTACTCCATTCACTTTTTTTAAAGGGATATCAATGGAGAATCGTATTTCTGAAATGATGTGTAGATTTTTGGGAACTGATTATTGGAAATCCTTCTTCCATACTTTCATAGTGGTTCACCTTCCTCTGGTATCTTCTAACCATTGTACAATCCTTTTTTCAATGACCTCTCGTGGGGAAGTGAGGAGACCTATGCAGACTTTTTGATTTTAATTTATGTGGATCCAAGATAATAATTGTGAGAAGGTGGTTCAGTCAGCTTGGAAGGGACCAAACTGATCCATAATATCTAATATCAGGAGTACTTCAGCTTGTTTTCTAGAGCAGAGTTCGGTTAGATTTGGGGATTCTGATAGACACATTAATGGTGCAGAAAATTGCTTGAAGAATCTACACTCTTTACCTTGATTTAACAATGTACTTAGGGATATATCATTTATAGAAAATATCCTTAACACAACTTTGAGGGAGAAGGAGAGCTTTTGCTTTTTGCGGACAAGAGATTCTCATTTGAAGGAGGGTGACCTGAATACCCACTTTTTTCACCAAAGAGCCTCGACTTGGAAAAGGAAAACCACATCTCCCAACTCAAAGATAAATATGGTAGGGTTGTTTATAACATCAATAATATCCAATCCATTATCCTGGATTTTTTTTCAGCAACCTCTATAAAGAATATATCGTTGAAACTCCTTAGAAATTGACTAGTTGTATCCCACAAATTATCACAGAAGACATGAAACATAAGTTGGAGAGAGATATCTATGAGAAGGAAGTTCTAGAGGCTCTTCACCTTATTCACTCCACCAAGGCCCTAGGGCCTGATGTGTTTTATGCATTGTTCTTTAAATGTTTTTGGCATATCATTGGACAAAATCTGGTAGCCATGATGAAGTATTTGTGGGATGGAAGAGCCTATATTGACCCCCTGAATAAAACCCTCATTACCCTCATCCCAAAAATCCATTACCCTATGAAAATAACCAAATTCCTACCTATCAGTTTACATAATGTTGTTTAAAAAATCGTTTCCCACATTTTTGTGGTGAGGCACCACAATTGTCTCCCATGACTTGTCACTGAAAACCAAAGTTCTTTTGTTCCAAATAGATCCATTACTGATAATGAAGATCTTGTTTTTGATCTTTTTTACTCTATGAAAACTCACTCATAAAAGAGGTGTCATGGTAATGAAATTAGATATGATGAAAGCTTATGATAGAATTGATTTGCCTTTTCACGAACTTTTTCTCTCCAAATTGGGATTTAGAACGAAATGGGTATCTAAAATCATGATCTGTATTATGACTGTCACCTTCATAATTAATATTAATGGGGCCTAATAGGAATGAATTAAACCCTCAAGAGGTCTGTAGTAAGGGGACCCTCTCTATCTTTATCTCTTCATTTTTGTGGCTAATGTTTTCTCTTATCCTTTCTTGAAAGTGTAGGGTAAAGAGATGATCCATGGTGCAAAGGTATGTATAACCCCCCCAATAAGCCACCTTTTCATTGGATATGATAGTGTACTCTTTTCTTGTACTACCCTCCATGAATGTGGTCAAGTGTTGAAAATCATTCAGATTTATGAAAGGGCTTCTAGAAAACTTATTAATACATTGAAATAAGAACCATCCTTTCGTAATGATATTTTACATGAAAAAGGGAGGAACTGTAGCGAGTGTGTGGATTTCAGTTGGTGGAAAATATCATAAATGTCTTTTTATCCTAGACCTTGTCAGAAGATCGAAGAGACAAGTGTTCACATAAATTATGGAGAGAGTGGAAAATTTGATTTTCTTATGGTCGAGTAGGAAGATCTCCCTGGCAGGAAAGGAATTTCTTGTTAAGTATGTCTCTCAATCAATCCCCTCTTATGATATGTCCCTTTTTAAGAATCCAAAAACCCTTGTCAATCAGATCCATTCCCATTTGGACAACTTCGGGTGGGGCTCACATGAGGGTAAACATAACCCCAATTGGATGTCCTAGGAAAAACTAAGTGTTTTAAAAAAATTTGCAGGTCTTGGGTTTAGGACTCTCAAATGGTTTAATGTGGCGCTTTTGAAAAAACAAGGATGTAACATTCTCACGAACCCAAACACCTTGTTTACAAAAGTGTTGTAGGATAAATATTTTCCCCGCTCTGATTTTTTGCATGCCTAGTTGGAGTCGAGGCCACGTTTTTTTAGAATAATTTGGGGCGAAAAATACCTACTAGATTTAGGTTGGGAGTGTAGAATTACTGATGGTAAAGGTGTGAGTGTTTGGAATGATACGTGGGTAACAAATAGCATCAACCATAAAGTACCCTTGATTACTACCCCCAGTTTTCAAAATTCTAAGGTGAGAGACCTGATCAATGAATCACTTGATGACTAAGACATGGGAAAATCTCCATCTAGTTTAATGATGTCAATCACACTCTTATTATGAGCATTCCTCTCACACCACGAATGGGGAAAGATCAGAATTTTTGCACTATAGAAGCATCCAAGAAGATCTCAGTCCGGTCAGGCTACAAAATTTGGGTTCATGACTTGGCCCTGGTCACCCCTGTTATTTGTTGGAAGAGTCCTTGGTCGATATCCTTCCCTCCGATGGTGAAATTTTTTCGGTGGCAAGTCTTCACTAGAGTTCAACCTACCTGTGACCTATTGGTGACACGTCACCTGGTAGATAATGAAAATTTTCCTCTATGTCTCCAATAGGTGGAATATCCTTTGCATGTAATTCATTTCTTCCATGGGGTGGAAGGTGTGTGGAAGGAATGGGAGCTAGATTTTGAAAAGTTCTTTGATCCATATACTATGTAGATTCAAAATTTTATTAAATGGGCATCTTAGTTGGAACCAAGGGAGATGGGGGTGATTTTCACAATTTTTTGGCTGGTGTGGACTCAATGGAATGAAACAATGTTTCGCAATATGGTGATCCAATACCATATTTAGGTAGAGAGGGAATTGGAATTGATGAATTGCTGTATGAAGAAGGATGTTGTACCCTCTATGGGAAGTAATTGGTAGGAACCTCACAATTGGTCCCCCCCTCCAAATAGTTTTTACCAAATTAATACGGATGAAACCATCTCTACTCTTCCTAGGGTTGGAACTGAATTCATCACCCTTGAAAGTGATGGTCAGGTCATGGAAGCTCGTTGTAAGGTTATTGATTCCTCCTAGAGCCCTGTTGTTGCTGAGGCATCTTCCATCCTCCATGGGATTCATCTTGTTCGCTCAAAAGGTTGGTTTAATGTTGTGGTGGAATCTGATGGCTTGGAAGTGATTAATGATTTATAAAAGAAGGATGAGGATTCCCAGATGTTTGGAATTTTTTTGAGAAAAATCTGGTCCTTGACCGATTCCTTTTTTGAATGCATGTTTTCTTTCATAAAGCGAGGGGGAAATTGGGAGGCTTATCGTTTAACTTGTTTTGGGAAATAATGGGGTAACCATTATTGGGTGGACTCTTTCCCTAAGTGGATCTATATATGAGGTGTCATTGATCAATATTTTATTTTTTTGTTTAAAAAAATGATAAATGGTTGTGTGTACTCCTACGATTTAAAACTCTATATTCCATTTAACTAAGATAACTATTCAAAAAATCATTGAATTTTGCAACACATTGGTTATTGTCTTGGTTTCACAAGGATCCCACTATTTTATAAAAAAATAATGGGTTATAAAAAAACATAGGTCAATATATTATCTATAAATAATTTAATAATGCGATTATTTCAATATTAAAGTGTTAAATTATGATATCCCTAAGTTTATCATATGTTGTATTTTACAATCCTAATTCCATAATTAATTAAACAATTATCTAATACCAACTACAAGGACTTAAATAATTCATACATGATTATTATATAAAATTTAAGTCAAACAAACACATGAATACAAGACCCAAAATAGGCAGCCTTGGTGTCTTGGAAAATGTAGTTTTATACAACATGATTACATATGTAAATTTATGCATCATCTAAATCCTTCTTCACAATAATTCAGAAGGTTTTCATAATCATTTTAGATTATGTAATCACCTATGGATCTAAATTTATGAAAAGGGTGAGATAAAAATCCCTGATTCGGGATTAATAATATGACAAAAAGGAGACACGAATAAACATAAGCACATAGGAGAGCGTAAATTTTATTATCACATTAAGTGTATAGGATCATAATCATTATAATTTTGAAAATGTATAGAAAATCATGGAATATGGAATAAAAACTAATTAATTGTCATAAAATTAGAGAAAAAGATAACTATATTATTCCCAGTCATAGAATGTGAAGAAATATATAATCATGTTCATGAATAATAAGTTCACAAGGATAATTGAATCATATACGTTATGAATAATATCATGATATTAAAAAATACCCAAATAATTTGGTGATAATATAATAATGGGCCCACTAGAAATTTATAATAATATTATAATCAAGTGAGACATGTCTATGTAAACACCTGATGGCCAGTTTAATAATCGTAAATTATTTAGGAATATTTCAACATGGGTACATAACCATTCTCCATCTTATAGAGAAGAAACAAAATCAATGAGTTAATAAACATATAGGTAGTAACTCAAATAAATCAAGGGGATAGTCGATAAGAGTTCCTTTTATAATTTCAACGCATAAAAATGAAAAAAAATTATATCCACATAAGGAATTATGAGAATAAATTGATATTAGGATATTAAATTTTATGATAATGTTTAGAAATAATGCTATTAAAAAAGAGAGTTAACCATAATGAGAGAGATATAGAGAGGGTACCTTTACATTGGATAATTAATTTCTGTATTGAATTTACACCCCCCTTATAACCAAGATATTTTTATTAAATCATTCATTCAAAAATTTATTACATTCATTTGGTTTATCCTAGAATATTTTCTTCCATTTTAATTCATTTATATAATTTTATTAAGGAATAAATGGTGTGGGGACAAGTTTGTTTTAAATTATTCTAATTCTTTATTTTACATAGTGGTATTAATTATTGTTTTTATTAATTTATATAATTAATTCGATAATATTTAAAAATAATTATATACATATAAGATACACTAACTACATGTTAAGGAAGGGATAAGTAATGCATTGACAATGTCCTCATAGGTCGTTAAACCAACTATTAAAGAAACACTACTGAGAGAGGGGTGAAAGATTATACATACATAGTATAATAACAACTATATTATGTAAAATTTATAAATAATTAGTATATTATGATAAATATTATAATAATAAAAGGATGATAAAAGTTTAGGGAGAGATGGGGTATAGATGATGAACGGAAACAGAAGTAAATGTTATCTTGTCCTTGATGTCACTCCATGCTAATGGATTATCGCCAAATATTCTTAAAATGTGGGTCAAACAAAAATATTAATAATGATTTAATATATTATTAGAAAGATATATTTGGGTAGATATTAGGAAAAGGGTTTACTTTTAGATATTTTTTTCAATGGGATTTTATGGGGTATTTATAGTTAAGGGGGTGAGAAATATATATTTTAAAATGTTGAATATAATATTATTTCAAGAACAAGAGTTGTAATAGAAATATTATTTGTGAAAAAGAATAGTATTTAATTTAATATAAAAGTATTTATTACTATCAATAAATTTAAACACTTAATTTATTATTTTATACAAGATAATAAAATGGAAAAATAAAAAATAGTTGTTAGTGTTATAATTTATCTTTTTAAACATTGGAAATTACATTTTAGATTTTGTAAATTAAATTTATTGTTTTTTATTAAATAATATATCCAACTAATAATATTAGTGCTATAAAAAGAAATTTTAGAATATATTAGGTATTTATTAAATCAATATTATGTAATAAAAATGTAGTATTTGAAAAAAAAAATTATTTTTTAAATTCACCTAAAAAATCATTTTTTTTGGAAAAACAAATCAAACTTGAAAATTTTGACATGATTATTCCAAAATTAATTTTTTTTTATAAAAATAATTTTATAATACAAGTAATTTAAATATTTGATTATTAACATAAAAACTAATGTTTTAAAAAATAAATTAGAATGTAAATTATTAAAAATATTTAATTATACTTTTATTTAGATTCCAAATTTATGTATTTGTATTATAGAATTAAAATATTAATATTTACTTATTTTATTCATATTAAATATTATTTAGAAGTAATTCAACTATAATATTGGTTATATTACTATTACAATGGTCATATTTCTATTTTAATGATCATGTTACAACTAAAATAGTGAAATTAACATTTTAGCTTTAATTTTGGGTTTATATTTATTATAAGTAACCATTATTTACTTTATTTATCATTGGTGTAGTTTTTTATTGAGGTTACATATATATTTTATAAAATTTAACTCATATGACTATTTTTTCTTTTAATTATATTACTATTCATGATTGTGATATTTTTAGGAAACTACAACCTGATAGAGTTTCAAATATTAATTATGTTATATTTTAGTTTTTATTGTTCCAATATAATAATTTAAATTTTATATTATATATTTATTCTTCATATGAAATGTTCTGTATTATTGAAATCATTTAGTGTTTTTTTTATTACATGGTGTAAGTATTTTATACTATACCATATTCTTAATTATGACACACATATGTAGTCAAATGGAAAATTTATTATATAAAATTAAAGGTCATTATAGCAGTGATAGAAGTGAATTGATTCCCTCCATATTTTTGTGGATCATTCTATATATTTACGTTATGTTCTAAACCATATCCATCCTCGTTCAATACCATAATCTATTTTGATCTAAAGGATCAAGTAAAATGATGAATATCTACTTGATTTGAATTTTTTTTACACCTTATCATATATTTTCATGTCTGAGAAAAATAAAAATGTACTCTCAGGGTAGTTGAACATATTCTAGATAGTGAGGAATGGATTAATAATATAAATACATTTAAATATGTGAAATCACAATGATAGCGTAGTGACACAACAAAGTTGTGATTAGAAAAAGTTGGTTTAAACTATTTAGAAACACGATTATGGCTAAGTGAGTTAGTTCATGTTGTGAAGTGGTTAGACCTACCAATTTTATTAGTTTTACGAGATTGCATCCTTGTAAGTTTTAATATGGTTGCATGGTTCATATACAGTCACAATGTGTGAGCGGACCAGAAGAGTACCTCAATTTAAGTGAGTTGGATTGTTAGTGCAGGTTATAATATTTCTTATTGAGAGATATATAGTTCAATTCAGTCATGAACATGATAACCCCTACTTTTATTTAAGTTAATAAAAGTATAAAATTTATATTCGTACTAACTACTATATGTGTGGCAAGCAGGGTAGAACCCACATAGAAGGTGATTATAACCACTATTCCTCTAAAAAGTTTAACAAAGACACCACTATTGTTAGCAGTGGGGTAGATTTTATATATATATATATATTACTTTTTATATTTTCTCTTAATTTTATTAATTAATAGAGAGACAGTACATTTCAAAACTTGTATCTAAACTAAATTTAATCTAGATACAGTTGAAAATATAGTAAATAGAGATATAGAATGCTGATAAATGAACAATCTAGTAAAATGTTCGGGGGAAAATATCTATTATACTAATTTTAAAAGAATTCCAATTCACTTAAAGATTGTTTTAGTACACCACCATTTTAAAATAGTGTCTTACTTCTCTCTCCAAGAGTTAATTCTGAATGTTTGATCAAGTTCAGAGTTCACCACTCTAAGAAGATCAACTGTGAAAGTCATTATTTGAAATTGACAACATGATGAACTCACTGTAAGTCTTGTAGTCTTTTGAATTTATTATCTTTTAAAAGGTGTTCCCATGATCCATCTTTCCAATTGAATGTGAAATTTTGAAAATAAGTTCTAGTGGTATAAGAAATTGAATGAATTCAACATTTATATCTCCGATCAATACTGAATTCATTATAATGATTAAGTGAAAAGAAAAGTAAAAGATAACCAGTCGAACATCGATTTATCCATGAACAAATTTATTTAACTATAAAACATGTTTATTATCCTTTGAAAAAATTGTAACATGTTAAACTGACTACTAATACTAGAATTAGAATGGAAGATAAACTCCTGAGATGATGCTCTTCTCCTGAACTCCTCCATCTCCAAGAAGTGGTTCCAGAGTCACCCTCTGATCTTCATCTGCTTAGACCTAGATCCTTCAATATCCAGATTGTCTCCCCCCTTAAAAATTCATTCTTCTCTCCTTTTTTATCCTCCTTCGACTACTTATCATCACTGCCACTATTCACTGACTTGAATTCGTCTTTTACCGTTGCACCACACACTTGTGTTTTTTCACGACTGAAAGGTCGTGCTAACTTTCCCATTGTAACTAACTATGGATGAGTTAGTTGAATGCACCTAGATGCTTTTAATACCATGCTGTGAACCTACTAAGTAAAGAACAACTAAATAAAGTTAAAACTCATAAAACACGATAGTAAAACAATTGACAATAATAAATAAATCACTTAACAATTATTAGCTGGATATTTTTTTATTTAATCTAAAACATAAATTATTAATTATGTAATATTATTATTATGTAATTATTTATTTAAGCTTTTAAATTTTAATATATTTATTAAAATTAAATTTATTTTATGAAAAATATCTATTAGTTCATTAATGAATTAAATTAAGTTACTTTATTTAAATTTATAAGTTGTTAACGTCTTAATTATAACTATTATATTAAAAAGTTATGTTTATATTTATTATTATTAATGATGTCAATAACAACTAATAAATTAATTATTATTTTGAACGTAAAATTGTTAACTTATAAAAAAGTTTATTTTTTTCTAATTTTATTTATAAAATATTATTGGTATTTTATTTTATATATTTTATTATAAAAAACATATTAAATATTAAACATTAAATAATATTTTATTTAAATTAAATTTAAAATATTAGTAAATCTAGTTTAATAAAGTTTTATTTAAGTTAATTAAATTAGAAAATTATATTTATAAATGTTAAATATATCATATTTAATAAATTTTTATAATTAATTACATTTTGATTGAATTATTATTTTATTTTAGATTTTATTTTAGTTTTTTTTACTTTTTTTATCTATCTTTTTTTTTATTTTATTTTTTTAAACTTTATCTTTCTCCCCTCCCCATTTCAGCGCAACAAGGGAGGGGGTTTCGGGTTAGCTTCCAAAGGAAGCCTCCAGTGATGCAGCAGTCAGCTCCTCCTCCTCTCATGTTGGCTATAGGTGGTCCTCCTAAACAATAGCTCAGTTCAACACACTTGATGTCGTGATACTCAGCTTGGCCTCCTCCCCAGATTCCCACGATGGCGTAGTGGGCATGCTCTTCAACAAGCAGCCACTACTGCAAACTTCCTCAAAGCAGGTCCGGTAGTGGCGGTGCAAAGGATTGGACTTGGTAGGAGGAGGCAATGGTCGGAAATATGAATTAGATGTGGTGGCTTAAACTCTTCCACAACAAGGACCAGCAACGAGCGACATCTCCCAACAACAGCACAACATTTCTCCACAGTGGTGAATCAAAGACGGCTGGGGATTGGCCTTGGCTTGCTGGTGTGGCGACAATAGGTCCCTCTCAAGAAATCAACAATAGAGATGGGTTGCGCTCGATGACTTCCTGCTTTAAGATCTGTTCAGAAACACAGTAAACAACGGTGAGTTTGGATCTGCATTGGAATAGGGTTTAAATCTGGGAAAATGAGGGGTTTTAATATCTATCTCTTGTGGTTACAATTATTTAGGTTGAGTGAGTGTGGAGTTGGATGTAATTATTCATCTGTGTGAGTATGTGGTTGTGCAAAGGTGTGAGAAATGTTGGTTAAAAAAAACTGATGTTGTATCGGTGCGAAGGGAAGTCGTCGGTAGTAGGAAGAGGGTAGGATTTGTGACACAGGAAAGAAGCAGGGAAGGGACGTCGGTTGAAGATTCCTAACGTTGAGGTGCACAGGAGAGTGATGAGGGGGTAAGTGCAAGGTCCCTCATAGATGAAAAATAAAATCTTCTGATAGAACAAAAAGAGAGGTCACCGTTAGTTTAAAATTAAAAATGTCACTGTTAAACAACAAAAATAAAGTTCACTGGTACAAAAAAGGTCACTGATGCACTAAAAATTAATGTTATCAGTGCAGATAATTAAAGATGTTATTGTTAGTTATAAAAAGTCACTGATAGTTTAAATAAAAAAGTCACTGATAGAAATAACAAGGAAAAGGTCACCAATAAACTTTAAAAAAAGGTTACCAAAAGGTATAAAAATAAAAGGTTACAGTTATATAAAATTAAAGGTCGCTGATACTTGAAATTAAAAAGGTCACCATTAGGCTACATCGATAGCCTATTGGTAGAGTCACCGGTACTTATAAATAAGGTCACTGATTGAAAAAAAATAAAGGCTACCGATGGTAAATAAGTGACTGGTACCGATACGCAACAACATCGGTGACTTTTTAAATAAATATAAAAATAAAGAACAAATGGTGACACACCAAAATTAAACTGTATACTTAGGATTAAATAATTAAGGTTTTAAAACACTAAATTGATTAATTTTTGTAAATATGTGAGAAATTAAAGTTAAAATCACACTATTTCTTTTATTTTAAACTAAAAATATTAACTTAATTTGTTAGAAGGATGATTAAACATATTAATTAATTAAGTTTATATATTTCATTAAATATATATTATAGGATATGATATTAAAATAAAGTATATCTTAGAAAAATAGATATACATTGGTTAAATAATTCTTTAATAAAAATTGTTAATTTATTAAAAAGTCAAGTATATTTCACTTAACCAAACTAATTAAGAAATAATTAAATTAGAAAAGTAAAGTAAGATCAAAATAATTAATTTAAAGACTAAAAATACTTATTTAATTATAAAAATTTATTAATTAACAAATTTAATTATAAAAATACAAAATTACAACTATTTGGTAAGAAGTTCTTGATTAATTAATTAAATCATTAAAAATTAAGTAATAACATGTGAAAAACTATGTAAAAATAGAGCCACATCACATGACTATCATGCGTGAGAGATTGGAGATCACTAATCTAAAGTTATATCCTAAACAAGACTTTGTTAGGATATTTCCATTAATCAGGGAGTTTTAATGAAATGTTTGTATCTACTTATACTATATTACATCAAGGGTTTATTACCAATGAAAACTTTGTTATTGTTAGGAGTAATTTGTTTAGGAGATCCCTTATTTGATTTCAAGATTGGCGAATCCACACAACATATCCATGAGTTAGGAGTTAATGTAGTTGGAAAGACCACATACCTAAATACCATTGTGTAATTTAAACTAGTACCTTATCTAGGTTTTGATAAGTGAAACATGGATATATTACACTAGAATTACCTTGTCATAGGATATTTTGAATTTTATATTGACGGTTATTAGGATTTGATAGAATATTGGGAGATGAATTAATTAAATTTATTACTTCATGTATTTAGTAATCAAAATAAATTACTAAATACCTGGTTTATTTTTTTTGTGTAAAATTCAAAGTAATAAGACCTCAACATTATACTTATTATTTATATTGATGAAAAATAATATCCTAACTAATATTAACTTCATGTAGTGGTAATGTAACTCTCTCATCAATCTATGCTAAGAGTGGAAGTTTTATGAGTTGTGGTAATGAGGCTTCTAAAGAGGCATGTGAGGAGGAGTGATTCGAATACATGAGACACCTAGATGATAAAATGGATTCCCAATTCCCCATGTTATCATCCAATACTAGTGAGCTCTATAAGATGAATGAATACATGGATGTATACACCATATTGTCTCATATACAAGATATTTATCAGGAGATATTAGTATATTAGAGATATTAGATCTCCAAGGTACAATTTACATGAAATCTCAGATAAGGTGTGATATTTGAACCCAATATACTCAAGATGATTATATATAATGTGAATTTGTAAATTTTGGGTTTCAAGATACCCATGTAATTGTGCACAAACCCCATTCTCATCCCACTTACTTAGTTTATTTCTAATTTTATTTTGAATTTTAATTTGAAAAATATTGAGAGGACACTCCCCAATCTTTTTAGTCTATTTTTCATGGTGGATAATGACTTGAGGAATGAAAATCATATATAATTATATTTATTTAGTGGAAGAGAGGTGATAAAGCCTCTCAGACTAACTCCATGTATAGGCGTTTATCACACCACACAACTAAGGGAAGGAGTACCTAGAGATAATCTAAGGAACAAGATGGTGTATGTTTTACCAATTGAAAGAAGTTCCATGGGAAAAAGAACCAAGCCATAGTAAATGAAAAGGGTAAGCTTCATGTGTGTTCATTATCAAACATAATCCATCCATTTATATAAATTGGGTATTAGATATAACGTTTTGTTCTCATATTTATTCCAAATAAAGGAACTTAGAAGATTTCATAAATTTTTTAGAGGTGAGGTGGGTCTAAAAGCTATAAAATATATCATAATAGATAAAATATATTATTAGATACAAACATATTTTATGGATAATTAGTTTAATTCTGGTTTTAATAAATTTCTATTATGTTCCCATTATTACCAAAAATGTTATATCCATGTCTAGTTTAGATTTATAAGGATTTATTTTCCAATTGAGAATTAATATCAAGTATATTTATCAATATATGATATACTGTGTAAGGTTAAATTTAAATAATATTATTTATATATAGGAATATAAAAACCATGTTTTTTAATTGATGATAAATTAAGTTCACATAACTCATATTACATATAGTTTTTTCACCACAAGATTGACCATGTAAATAAGAAGTGATTAAAAAGGCTATATCAGGATGGGAAATTTAGATTCACTTGAACTAAAACCACTTGATATTGTTATTACTTGTTTACAAGGAAAAATAAACAATAATTCATACCATGTAAATTCTAAAAGGTATGTAAAGATTTCTAAATTGATAAATACATATGCATGTGTAATTTTCTAGGAAAACATAAATGTGGATACTCTTATATCATAATTATTATAGATGAATTTTGAATATATGTATTTGTCTACTTAAGGAGGTACAAGTCTGAATACATTGATAAATTGACGGATTTAGAGAATTAAGTAGAGACTCTGCTTGGTATGAAGATAAATAAACTAGATTCAGACTCTAGAATATAATATTATAAACAATATTTCATCAATTCTCTTAGAGCGTGTGGGATAATATCATTATTCACCCCTCTTAATACACCATAGTGGAATGGTTTGAGTGATAGGAGTAACTAAACCTTTTTTAAATTGTTAGATCAATGATGAGTCATTATATTCTTCCATTATAATTTTTGGTATATTCATTATAAACTATAGCACATTTGATAAACTTAGTTCCAACTAAAGTAGAAAACGGAACCCCATACTAGTTATGTTGTGGGAAGAAGTATATTTTTTTTAAATATACATGTGTAGGGGTGGGATGAATTTGTTAATAATTTTTCATAAAATAAACACAAATCACGAGGACCTAATTGTATGTTTGTAGGATATATAAAGGAATAAAATGTATTTTCTCTATATGACCCATTGTATAGAATAGTAATACTTCATAGACGGTCTATATTTATTTAGATAGTGCACATCACCAAAAGTGGCAATGCGAGTTGGATCAATTTTTAAGAAATTTATGCTTAAGATATAAAACAGTTGGTAGTGGAAACAATTCCACAAAGCACCATGGAAGATGTTATTTTAGATACACATGTATTGTGTAGTATCATTAGAGAGGCTAGAGAACCATAAAGATATGGTTTTCTAGACACTAAAGATGGTGACTCATTACTAGTTAATAATAATGGTCCTCCATACTATAAAGAAGTAGTAATTATCTCATAATTTGTATGGTGACAATAATACCTAAATTCAAATATAGATTCCATGTAATAGAACTAGGACTGGTTTCTAGTCGATCCTCTAGTGGTCATAAGGCTTACTGGGTGAAAATGGGTATTAAAGAAGAAACTAAACATGGAATTTAAATTTAGTGCCCATAAATAAATACCAATTTATAAAGGGTTTAAGAAATTTTAAGGCATAAAGTAAGGTGAATCCTTTTCACCATTTTATATACTAAAATCCATTAGATTTATTCCTGTTGTAGCTACTTTTAATGAATATGAAATGTATAACATTTTTTTAAAAATAGTTTTAAATAACATGAACCTTATGGAAGATGTGTATATGACACACTCATAAGGTTTTTTTAACCTAAGGGGTTCTAATATGGTGTGAAACATTTAGAGACCCATTTAGGGGTTGAAGAAAGTATCTAGGTCTAAGAATATTCATTTTTATGAAACCGTAAGAGAATTTATTTTCATAAATAATAAAGGCGAGACACGTGTCTATAAGATAATTAGTGGTAGTGTAGTCATTTTCTCCGTAATATATTTTAATGATATATTAATGACGGGAAACAAGATATTAGTCGTATAATCAGTTATGATTTTCATTAATAGATGATTCTCCATGAAAATATTAGGTTAATCAACCAGTTTTCTAGGGATCTTGGTCACTCATGATGGATATAAGAGGCTTCATGGACTAATTTAAGGTAAATATATTGTTAAGGTGTTAAAATATATTTTTATGGAATAATAGTAGAGGGGATTATTTCTAATTTCACATGGTATACATGATTCCAAGAAAATATGTCCTTATAAATATGAGTAAATATAGAGGATGATTATAATTATATAAACATTTTTGGTAGGCTATATCATATATTTTGTGCTATATACGAGGTTTAATGATGCCTATTCCATAATCATTTTATGAATATATCAAGAAGACCAATAAGATCACCATTGGATGGTAGTAAAGACTATCCTAATATACCTGAATCATACTAAGGTTATATATATGGTATTTAGATGATGTAATTAACTCATCATGAAGGGATATACAGATGTGAGTTTTCAAATTGATCAATGTGATCTAAAATCATATTTGGGATATGTAATTTTCTTTAATGATGTGGTTGTGAGATAGAATAGATCAAAGCATTAATTGGTTGCTGATTCTATAATAGATTCCAAATATATTATTACTTCTGATACAACTAAAGAACCATATTTTATTGGTAACTTCATCTAGAAAATTAGTTTTTTTCCCTCATAGTAATGATTTTATCACACTATATTGTGATAATACAAAAGTGGTAAACCTGTCCAAGGATCCATGGTTGCATCAATCAAAGAAGCATATATTTAAAAAGTGACTTATCTTTAGATACATTTCTCACATGGTGAAGTTGAAATAATTATAGATTCCAAAAAGGATAATTTGGAAGACATTTTGACTAAAGCGTTTCCTCAATAGAAACTTGACTAACATGTGGGAGTTAGAAGGTTGAATCTCTTTAGTAGTTAGATCCATTTAAGTGTAAGTATGTTATTGTTGGTGCCTTATAACCAAATTATTTTTTACTTTACATTACCTATATATATTAAAATACTAGAATATTAATCAACATCTTATTATATAATTGGTGTTCTTATATATAATGTGTAATTTTATAATGTCCTTAAAATATTGTTCACATAAAGGGTTGTGTAAGTATAAGGACCTGACCTTAAAAAATTACATAATATTGAATTAAATGAATAATTCACATTGATAATCTTTTAGTTTTACGTTTTTAGAGAATTAGGACATAACTATTACATCTCAAAAGATAACAAAGTAGATACTTCTACTCAGTTTCCATTTTTTTCACAAAATAAAAACTCTTGAAAAAAGAGTCATGTCTATTTCCATGTTTTAGATAGTATGACTTTTCTGTGATCCCATCCTAGACCCTATTTATCTTTAAGTAATATGAATAAAATTTTAAAATATGGGATGAACATAAAAATCTTAGTAAGGGTTATAAGATAAAATATGAATACATTAGTTCATCATTACATACATAACATAAACTCTTTAACATATCTCATGAAATCATAATATTTATGAACAACACCTAGAAAACATAAATCATAAAAGGTAACTTGTGGCATCCATATCATACATACATGGTAGCTATCACAGCTACGTAGGGAGTCACATTTGGAATACCCATCACAGTATATTCCCGAAATCTCTTAGGAGAAAAATTCACATTTACCTCTGTCACGTAACCCAATGCATTGGAGAGCTATCTCGGGCTCACCCACCTTAGGTTTATTACATAACAACCCATATACATAAAAAATTCCCAATAACCATAACATATTCATAACACATACAATAAACATAAAGGAAAGATAACATTTCCACATTCTAATCACAATATATCATTTAAAGATATTGACATAACAAATCCATTATCAAAACTATATTCAATACCAAAATACATAAAAGAGTATATGGTATTTATTTTCCTTTTAAATTTTTTTTTCTTGTTAAGGAAGCCAAAGATCGAATAATACTCACGGTGGCGGAAAAGGTCGTTGTCACCACTTATGTTAAAAACGAAACATTATTTTTTTGTCGTTTAGTAAAACGACTCGTAGGAAAATAATCCCTTTGAATGAAATGAAAAGTCAAAGGTATTTACACACCATATAATATAATGATGAGAATAACACAAAATATGCCTCAATGAAAGGGTATTTAGATGAAGTCCCTTACCTCATGTTTGACTTGACCCGTTTGTCCTTTAATCTCCTTTAAATTGGGTAAATCCCTTTGGTTTGAACCAAAAGGGTTTATTGAAGTGTTTTATACCTAAGGTAAGGATTCTAGGATGAAGAGAAGGATATTGGAAGATTATTATAGTAGAGGTTTCATGATCTAAAGGCTTGAGAAATGTGAGAAATGTGTAGGAAGTGAGGTCTTTTTATAAGGGAGAGGAGGGGCTCTTTAAGAATGTTTGAAATAATTATTTTATTATAAACTCATATTCATATTAAAAAGGTCAACTAATCATTAAAGTATAATCTAAGAAGACTCATGGTTGAAATAAAATCATCCAATAAAAATTAGGCAGGTTTTGGATATTGTTTTAATATTTATAATCTTATTTATTTAAATCATTTATTAATGAGGTAAATATTTCATCATTTTTGTGTCATAAATAATTTAATTTAGTTAATGTCCAAATATTATAAAACAAGTACCATGAAGTATAAAATCTTTTTTTCTTTCCAAAAAATATTTATAGTCTAAAAAATAACTTATATAACACCATATAAAACTTTATTTACTAAAATATATTTGATTATGTCATTTTTGACTTTACTTAAAATTAATTAATATAAATTGTCATTATTACTCCCATGTGGCTCCATGGGGTCACAAATTAGACCCATGGATGTCCATGGTCGGATATGTATCAGACAATAGGTTTAGGAAAAATTTTAGTGTTAGGACCAATAGGGGCCTATATACCCTGAGAGGGGGGGTGAATCAGGGTATGGATATTCTTTTTCAAAGTTCTTCATGCCCCGCTGGATCTGGACCTCTTTTTTACAAGGGTCACTTTGTTTGCACTTATGTGTATGTTATGATCACTTACTTTCTCCTTTATCTGATGATGATGCTTTAAATGCAATGCAGGCAAATTAGCAGGCAGGCGCAGAGATTTTTACTTGGTTCACCGCAAAGGGCTACGTCCAAGGAGAATACGCCGACAAGTTTTCGGTCGTACCAATTCCACTAGACATCACTAGCTGTGGATTACAATGTTCGGGCTAGATCACTTCTATGCCCAGGCTCACTGCTTATACAATGTTTAGGGTCATCTCACTGCTTTCCCAAGGGTCACTCCCTATTTCTCTCTCTCTCTGGCTCACTGCCGGTGGAGAGGATCACCTTCTTCCTCTTCCTAAGCTCACTACTCTTGGAAGGGATTAACTCACAGTTTATAGACCTGTAGGTCTCTTAATTTTCATAAAGTAATGCATCTTTCTCTGTATTTAGATGCTCTGTTGAAGTTCAACTTTCATCCACTAATGAATAGAACTTTGCCTCTGACCACTGGGCAACAACCTTTGGAAACAACTTCGCAAATCACCCTACTTCACGAAGCTCCCAATTTTGCGAAGCTCAACAAGCCTTCGCGACTCTCCTGCCTTTTCGCGAAGCTCACTCGCGAAGCACCCTCGCGAAGCACTCTCGCGATGCTCAAGCCGTCGCAAAGCAACGACCCTCGCGAAGCTATGTAAGCCAACGTGGAGCACACAACTTTCGCGGAGCTACAATAGCCATAGCGAAGCTCCTCTTTGGCGAAGCACACTGGCTCCGCGAACTACCTTCGCAAAACGAGAGCAAATGATCTTCTCTGAAAAATCTCTCTGCTTCGCTCGAAGGGGTCAGCCTTTATTTATAGGCGATTCCACCGACCCTCGTCCCTTCCACGCGAAGTCAACGCCACGTCTTCTCAAATCGCGAAGCTCCAAAGATTCTGCCGGAATTCTGTCCAAATCGCGAAGCACCACGACAATTTGTCGTTCGCTAAGCTTGACGTAGTCACGAAGAATCACCGTCAACATACCTTTGCGACTTCGCCACGAAACACCCTCGCGAAGCCCAACATTCCTTCGCGCCTTCGCCGCGAAGCTCCTTCGCAAAGCCCTTCACCGCCGCGATGCGATTCAGCCTCTGCCGTTCGCGAAGCTTGACGTAATCCTGAAGCATCACCGCCTCCATTCTTCTGGTCTTCACGATTTCCAAACCATGCATCCTATCTTCACGAAATTCATGCCTTTGCCATATTAAATTGTGATCTTTATGGAAATCCTAGTTTCTCGATGCTTACCAAACTCCAAATTTTGGACCCCAAAAATTTGGGAAACACTGGGAAATGGTGCCACCTTGTACTGCTCTTTTGTACCACCTCCAGATCGTCCTTTCCTTTGTCATCATTCTTTTTCAACATGGAATGTCAACAACTTCTCGGGAACTCGACAATTATCCATGGAAACATGTTTTGTCAACAAACACAAACAACCCAAAAATGCTACAATGTTACCTTGAGGGATTTTTGCCCAACAGTTAGGGTAATTTTATTTTATTATAATATTACATTTTACCCGTATTTACTATATTAACCTTTTAATAATGGTAAATAAAATATTTACTAAAGTAAATATTTAAAATGTCTAAAAATAAAAGTTATCTATTTACACAATTTAAACCTACTGATTCCAAATATGGAATCCATTTTTCTAAATTCAGAACACAGAAGTGGAAAAAATTAATTTAAAATTAATTCCCGCTCTAAAAAAAGCGAGTTTTTAAAAAATAATAACTATCAAAAGATTAACACTTGTTTATGTCCAGTTTCATAGTGAAATTAATTACAATGTCCAACATTGTATTAACTATTAAATATATATTCTAATTAATCTTTATAACCAATTAAAAAGATAATCTAACCATATAAATAAATTATATTTAAAGGCACTTTTGAATTAAAATACAGTATTTTTCACTATTCATAAAAAATGAACATTATCAGAAAAATACCAAAAATTTACGCAAAGTAAAATTTGATGCCCCAAATATGAAGAAAAATTTTATTTTGTCAAATATAACATATAAAAATTACCAAAACTTGATTTAAAGAGGGTTCTCCATCAAAAGGCAGTAAATCGCCCTTTCAAAGAATATTAGAGTATGTATTCTTAGATTAATTCACATTTCAAGTCTCTAAATTTTATTAGATAAATGTAAAAAAAAATTACAAACATGTATAATCATATTGTAGTTATTTATATTCATTCTCACCGATACAATGTCTAGGCGTTAACTACCATTTAAAATAATAATATTATATTATTAGTGTGCAACGTAAGATTTCAAAGAAATCTGCTGTTGTGTATTGGGTACGCTATCGAACATAACATCCCCTTTAAAGTAAAATTAATATTTAATTTAAAAATATTAATAAACATTCAAATGTATTTTCTTTATTTACTTGGAATGTTACATCCTTCTCCCCTTTTTGGAATTGCGTCCTCACAATTTTTATTCACCTATCAAATAAGTAGGGGTATTTATCCCTCATAACATTTTTAGATTTCCATGTTGCCTCTTCAACCATATGGTTTTTCCACAAATCCTTTACCTAGAAAATTACCTTATTCCACAACACTAGCTCTCTATGGTCAAGAATCTGGACTGGTTGTTCCTCATAGGAGATATTCTCTTCCAACTGAACTACTTCTAGGATTAAAACATGATATGGATCTGGAATATACTTTCTCAACATTGAAACATGAAAAACATTGTGTACCTGGAATAAATTTGGGGGTAAATCCACTTTGTACGCAACTGCTCCAACTTTTTCCAGGATTTCATAAGGTCCAAGAACCTCAGACTCAACATTCCCTTCTTACCAAAACGCATCACACTTTTCCATTGAGAAACATTGAGAAATACATGATCACCTACCTTGAAAGATTGATCCTTCCTCCAATTATCCGCATAGCTTTTCTGCCTGCTCTAAGCTGTTCACAGGTTCTTCCGAATCAACTAAAATTTTTCTACCATCTCTTCTACCAATTCTGGTCCCATCAGCTTTCTTTCAACTACTTCATCCCAAAAATATGTAGTTCGAAAATTCTTTCCATACAATGGCTCAAATGAATCCATTTGTATACTAGAATGAAAACTATTATTATATGAAAATTCAACAAAAGAAATATGTTGGTCCCAACTTCCCTGGTAATCCAGTGAACAAACTCGTAGCATATCCTCCATTGTCTGAATTTTTCGTTCTGACTTCCCATCTGATTGAGGATGAAAAGCTTTACTAAAATTTAATCCAGTACCCAATGGCATGCCTTTCCAAAAGTTTGAAGTAAACCTAGGATCATGATCATATACAATAGAGAGAGGAACACCATGAAACCTGAATATCTCTTTAACATATAAACAAGAAAGTAGATCTAGATACAAAGTATCTTGAATAGGAAGGAAATGAGAATATTTTGTCAATCAATCAACAATAACCCAGATTTCATTGTTACCTCCAAATTTTTTTGGTAATCCCAGAACATAGTCCATGGATATATTTTCCCATTTTTACTCTGGAAACGATAAAGACTTAAGCATCACTTTCAGTAAATTCCACTTTGCTTTAACCTGCTGACAAGTCAAACACTTCACAGTAAAATCAGAAATATATCTTTTCATTCCATCCCACCAGTAATACTCACGAAGATCTCTGTACATCTTAGTACTTCTAGGATGAACTAAAATCGCAAAACTATGAGCTTCACATAACAACTCATTCTTCAACTATGAATCACAAGGCATGCATAATATTTTCCCAAACCTCAATACACAATCATTATCAATGTTAAATTCTGGCAACTTAACATTCTAAACCAACTCTACCTTTTTCTGTAACTCATTGTCTTCTTTATAAGTTTACTTAATTTTGTCTGATAGAGATGATTCCACAGACACCTGAAACAAAACAGAAGAATTTCTTGCACCAACAACTTCTATGCCAAAGTTCATCAAATAAAAAACCAAAGGATCTCGTTCCAAACTTAGAATGGTTAGTAAAGCATTAATTTTTGGACTCAAAGCATCAACCAATTTATTTTACTTTCTTGGATGTTAATGGATCGTGAAATCATAATCCTTGATTAATTCCAACCATCTCCTTTGTCTCATGTTCAATTATTTTTTAGTGAATATATACTTCAAAATTTGGTGGTCAGTATATATTTCACATTTCACTCCATACCAATGATGCCTCCAAATTTTTAAAGCAAAAACAACAACAGATAATTTCAAATCAGGGGTAGTGTAATTTAACTCATGAGGTTTCAACTGACGTGAAGAATAAGCAATCACCTAATCATTCTACATAAGGACACGACCAAGTCCTTTCAATGAAGCATCACTGTAGATAACAAGCTCACCATTTCAGAAAGGCAGTGCCAAAACTGGAGAATTCAATAATCTTCTTTTCAATTCTTGAAAACAATCATCACATTATTTTGTCTAGATTAACTTAACACCTTTTCGAGTTAACTTAGACATTGGACTAGATAACCTTGAAATATTTTTAACAGACCTTCGATAATAACCTTCAAAACCAAGAAAACTATGAATCTCAGTTATATTTGTGGGCCTTGGCCATTCATCAACAACTTTTATTTTAGCAGGATCAACAGTTATGCCATTTTTTGAAACAATGTGACGAAGGAATAAAATTTTTTGTAACCAAAATTCACACTTTCTGAATTTCCCATACAGTTTATTTTCATTTAAGGTTTTCAAGACAACCCTTAAATGACATTCATGCTCCTCTTTACTTCTAGAAAAAACCAAAATATCATCAATGAACACAACCACAAACTTATCACAGAACTCACGGAAAATTATATTCATAAGATCCATGAATATAGTAGGTGCATTGGTTAACCCAAAAGGCATAAATACCAATTCATAATGTCCATATCTAGTAGGAAACACAGTCTTCAGAATGTCTGCTTCCATTACATTCAACTGATGGTACCCTGAACTCAGATCAATCTTCGAATAATACTGATCTCCTTGGAGCTGATCAAACAAATCCTTGATATGAGGCAAAGGACACTTTTTTTAACAGTGATGATATTCAATGCTCTATAATCAATGAAAAGTATCATTGAAAAATATTTTTTTAACAAATATAACTAGAGATCCCCTTGGTGATGTGCTAGGTCGAATGAAACCTTTATCTAATAACTCCGGCAATTGATTATTTCTATATAATAGTTTAATTTGAGCCATTCAATAAGGTGGTTTGAAATTGTTTTAGCATCAAGCACTATGTCAATAGTAAATTCTACTTCCTAATCAGGTATAATAACAGAAAAAATATAATGAAAAACATCAAGGTACTCATTTACCACTAGAACATCATTAATCTCAACACTTCCTTTATTTTCAACAATATATGTAAGGTAACATTCATTTCCATATTTTACTAGTTTATCAACTTCCTGAAATGTTATCAAAAGTAAGGGTTCTTTCTTGTACACAAACTGAAAATCTTTCTGGAAAGAAACCTCTTTAGATATGAAGTTAATCTTAGCATGATAAACAAAAATCCAATCCATACTCAAAATAACATCAAACTCTACTAGAGGAAAAACAATAATATTTGGAGGTAGATTCTTCCCGCACACAAGGACAAGAAGGTTCTTATAATTTGTTTTTGTCCCAACATTTCCTCCAGGTGTTTTTACCATAGTTACATATTCATATCTTGATATGGAATTCCCAATTTACTAGAACGTTTCTCAGAAATGAATGAATGTGTAGACCCGGAATCAAACTATTCATGGGCATAATCTGAACAGGCAAACAGTGAACCAGATACTACTTCATTCGATGGCCCAACATCTAATGAAGTAGTTAAAAAGAATTTCACCACCTCTTTCTACTAGTAGTCTGGTTGCTTTCCCTCATTTGAGTTCTTTGTTGGATACTCATTTTCATAATGACCCATTTCATTGCACTTGAAACATTTTACTGACTGTAAATCAGATTTTGTCTTACCGTTGCATTGATCTTTTTTAGTGAAATTACGAGCCATATGTCTCATTTTACCACATCAGTAGAACATACCATAATTCAAAAGACATTCCCCAGCTTGATTTTTACCACAATTTTCACAAACTATAAACTTAAGTATCTTACCATTAGACCTTTTTGAAGAGTTATTCTCTTTTGTTTTCCACCTCGACCTCTTATTCTGTTGTTTGAAAAAGAACACCTAATCATCGACAAGCACCATTTCCACCTTCTCCACACAACGAAAAAAAATTCATAAATTTTGAACTCACGAGAAGATAAATCCCTTAAATAATTTTGCTTTAATCCGTAGTAAAAATGGTTGATTTTACTTTCAAGATTTCGTATTGAATTCGGAGCATACCTTGTGGGTCGAGTGAATTTTGCTTCATAAGAAGCAGCTGAGTCATCCCCCTGCCTCAATTATAGGAATTGTTTTTCCATCCTAAGTTGAACCACCTTAGGAAAATATTTTTCCAGGAACATACCTTTGAATTCATCCCAATCAAGAGCGTCAATATTTTCACTATCCCTGATATTTTTCTCCATAGACCACCACTTATCAGCTTCACCTTAAAAACAATAAACAAAAAACTATCCTTTTGGTGTTATGAACACCCCATTACATCAAAAATTTTCTCTAGTACATTAATCCACCCTTCGGATAGCACAGGGTCAGATGATCCTCTGAATGATGGGGGATTTCACCTCATGAAATACTCTACTACTAATATGTTCTTCTATGGTTGATCTGGCTGATCTCATGCATGGATACCACCACTATATATAGCCTGAGTCAATTGTGCCATCATTGAAACAAATTGTTTAGTTATGATTCCGACCATCTCAGGTTGCTTATTTGGAAGGTTGTCTTCCTCATGATGTTGTCCCAACATAGCTTCTATATTTCCTCTATGGAAAACCATTTTGAACAAAGAAATATCTTAGGCAAAGCAACATGGTAATCTGTAAATGCTACATCATTTCAATATTAACATAAATTAATTTATGGATATTAATTTAAAAATAACCTAACTACTAAATTTATCTAAACCGACCTATGATACCAACAATTAGGATTTGACCATAAAACATTGCATAATATTGAATTAGATTAATAATTCACATTGAGGATCTTTCAAGTTTAGAGTTGTAGTGAATTAAGACATAACTATTACATATCAAAAGATTTCAATGTAGAAACTTTTACTCAGTTTCCATTTTTTCACAAAATAAAAACTATTTAAAAAAAGAGTCATATCTAGTTCCATGTTTTGGACAACATGACTTTTCCTTGATCCCATCATTAACCCTATTCATCTTTAATTCCTATGAAAAACATTTCAAAACATGAGATAATAAGAAAAAGCTCAGTAAAGGTTATAAAAAATGAATGAAAACATTAGTTCATCATTACATACATAACATAATCTCTTTAACATACCTCATGAAATCATAATATTTATGAATATTACATAGATAACATAAATCATCAAGGTAAATTGTGGAATCCATATCATACTTACATAGTAGAAATCAAATATATATAGGGAGTTACATTTGGAATACCCATCAAAGTATATTCCCTAAATCTCTTAGGAGAAATATTCATGTTTACCTCTGTCACGTTACCCAATGAATTGGAGAGCTATCTCAGGCTCACCAGCCCTAGGTTTATCACAGAACCACCCGTATATGTAAACAACTCCCAGGAACCATAACATATTCATAACACATAAAATAAACATAAAGTAAAGATAACATTTCCACATTCTAATCACAATATATCATTTATATATATTGACATAACAAATCCATTATCAAAACTATATTCAATACGAAAATATATAAAAGAGTATATGGTTTTTATTTTATTTTAAAAAAAATTCAGCTTGTTAAGGAAGCCAAAGATCAATTAATACTCACAGCAGTGGAAAAGGTCGTTGTCACCGCTAACGTTAAAAAGAAACATTTTTTTTCATTTTGCAAAATGCCTCATAGGAAAAGATTACCATTGAATGAAATGAAAATTCAAAGGTATTTATACACCATATAAATTAAATCTGAGAATAAAACAAAATATGCTTCAATGAAAGGGGACCGTGACGAAGTCCCTTACCTCGTGTCTGACTTAACCAGTTTGTCCTTTAATCTCCTATAAATCGGGTAACTCCCTTTTGTTTGAACCAAAAGGGTTTCTTGAAGTATTTTCTGCCTGAGTTAAGGCTTCTAGGATGAAGAGATGGATCTTGAGAGATTATTGGAGTAGAGTTTGAATGGGACAAAGGATTTAGAAGTGTGAGAAATGGGTAATAAGTGAGGGATTTTTATTAGGGAGAGGAGGGGCTCTTTAGGAAATTTTAAAACAATTATTTTATTATAAACTCATATTCAGTTTCAAAAGGTCAACTAATCATTAGAACTGAATTTAAGATTAATGATGGTCGAAATAAAATCATCCAAAAAGAATTGGATAGGTTTTGGATATTTTTTATTATTTATAATCTTATTTATTCAAATCATTTATTAATGAGGTTAATATTGCATCATTATTGTGTCCTAAATAGTATAATTTATTTGATGTCCAAAAATTATAAAAAATATACCATGATTTAAGAAATATTTTGATATTTCCAATGAATATTTATAGTCAAAAAGATTATTTATATAACCCTGTATAAAAATTTATTAACTAAAAGATATTTGTTTATGTCAATTTTGTGTTTACTTTGAATTAATTAATATAAAGTGTCATTATTACTCCCATGTGGCTCCATGGGGTCCCAAATTCAAAACAAGGATGCCCATGGTCGGATATGTATCATCCAATTGGATTAGGACACATGTTAGGGTAATTTAATATTATTATAATATTATATTTTGCCCTTATTTACTATATTTACCTTTAAATCATGGTAAATAAAATATTTACTGATGTAAATATTTAAAATGACTAAAAATAAAAGTTATATATTCAAATATTTGTACCTAATGATTCCAAATATGGAATCCATTTTTCTATATTAAAAACACAGAAGTGGAATCAATTAATTTAAAAGTAATTCATGCTTTCAAAACAAAACGAGTGTTTTTAAGAAATAATAACTATCAAAAGGTTAACACTTGTTTAAAATTAATTCCAATGGCCAACATTGTATTATCTAGTAAAAATATATTCTAATTACACATTATAATAAATTAAAAATATAATCTGACGATATAAATAAATTAGATTAAATGGAACTTTTGAATTAAAATACAGTATTTTTCACTATTCATTTAAAATGAACTTTATCAGAAAAATTCAAAAAATTTACCCAAAGTAAATTTTGGTATCCCAAATCTAAAGAAGAAATTTATTTTTTCAAATAGAACATATAAAAATGACCAAAACTAGATTT
This sequence comes from Viscum album, assembly GCA_963277665.1. Classification (NCBI taxonomy): domain Eukaryota; kingdom Viridiplantae; phylum Streptophyta; class Magnoliopsida; order Santalales; family Viscaceae; genus Viscum; species Viscum album. The sequence continues at coordinate 1,425,265,175 of OY728161.1, forward strand.
AAAGAGGGTTCACCATCCAAAGGCGGTAAATCAACCTTTTAAAGAATATTAGAGTATTTATTCTTAGATTCATTCACATTTTAAGCCTCTAAATTTTATCAGTTAAATGTAAAAAAATTAAAAACATTTATAATCATATTTTAGTTAGTTATATTCATTCCCACTGATACACTGTCTAGGAATTAACAACCATTTAAAATAATAATATTATATTATTAGTGTGGAATGTAAGATTTCAAAGAAACCTGCTATTGCATAATGGGTACGCTATCAAACATAGCACCCCATTTAAAGTAAAAATAATATTTAATTCAAAAATATTAATAAACATTCAATTTTATTATTATTTATTTACTTGGGATGTTACAATATGTTCCATACTATAAGGAGAAACATTAATTGTTATAAAAATATTCTTAAATATAGGCCATACAATTATATAAAATCTATTAGATGGGACCTAGATGATTTTTGGTTGTTAGTTTTTTGGGACTCATAAGACATTGAGACTTTTTCTGATGTTTGTTTCACTTTTATATCACCAAGACTTCATGTTGTGAGGAAATCCTACACACATTATTGGTCTCATTTTTATTCATATCTATAAATTGTTTTATTGATCCTCACACTTGAAATTATTATTAATGCATATCAAGGGTTGTGTGGTTTGATGTATTAACATAAAACATGATGAAATATACTTGTGGTAAGGTATGCTATTTTGGTATTTTATTAGTGATATAGATTTATTAAATAATTCTAGATAGTATTTGGACATTCCATGTTTGGAAGATTATATCCCATACTTGTTTATTCAAATGAAACCTTTATATCAATTTCATGAACCTGTTAGATGTGTCGATGAGTTCTTTTCTAGTTTTTGAAGAACAATATATCAAGTATATAGGTTAATGAGATGATTATAAAACCTTATTGATAAGGTATTTATATAGTGTAATTATATTTCCTAGTGAATGTTTATAGGATTTTTTATCACTGTGACATTCACAAATTTCTCTATGTGTGACTTGATCTATTTTTAGACACAGATCTTGGACATTGGTCGAGTTAGTCTAACTACACTAAGAAATATGAGAATAGTGTCACACTCTAAGTACATCAAAAATTTTAATTAAATTACATTAGAATATTTATTATTATCCAGACCGAGTAATAATAGTTTTTCATGTTTATATTGATCACATAAATTCAATAATCAATTATTCTCATTTGAAATATATAAATGAGTTAAATAATAAATATATTTTTCCCACTTTATCAAATATAATATTTAATTATCTTATGTTTTATTCATGATGTAATAATTTATTTAATTACATGAATGAAAAAAAATGTTTTCCAATTAGTGATTATAATATTTTTTAATTTATTCAATATATATTAATCAAATTTTCAAAAATTTATATATGGATTGATTGGATGAGTTAAAAGCCCGAATAGAAATGATATTTTTTATTAAATATAATATAAATGAATATTGAGTTATTTATTTTAGAAATTATATTTAAATACATGTGAGTTAGTTCAAGACAAATAAATAATTATAATATTATTATTATTTGACATGGGGTTTACATAGGATATAGAAATTAGTCAATGTCCATTATAAAATAAAAAACATGTTAAAATAAATGAAAGGTTAATATATTAAAACAATTATTATTTTTATTTATAAAATTATATATTAAAAAATAAGATAATCCTGAAAATAAAAATTTTCAATTAGTTCATATGATATATATATATATATATGTATATATATATATATATTAGTTTCTTAAAACTAAGATAAAACAAAATCAGATAAGGGAGGGGATCATTTTCTAAAATATGAATTGGGGATTCCTCAGGAGGCCAAGAGAGTAATGGAAAGGGGAATCAACCGAGATTTTTGATTTCTAGATGCTGAGAAGAATGTCCAAATGATTAATGAGATGTCCAATCACGATCATCGAATTGGGAAGAGGACTTCGAAACCTAAATAAAATCGAATGTCAAATCTGGATTTGAGAACTTCATGTGTGTTTAAGCGATGAAAAAGGAGATCAGCTACTAGTAAGAGATTTGGAGCTAGGCTTGACTACTAGTGAGGAATTCCGATGGATAATATTTTTTAAAGGGGTGAGACTGTGGTGATGGTTATTCAAGTAAGCACCATATCTGATCAACAATAATGATTTTGGTATTATTTCTACTTCAATGCATGGTAGGTGTTTGTTTGTTTTATTTTTAGGAATCTAAATCTGACCAAATATCCTATTTTTGAGGTCATTTATAATATATTAAATACCTTGTTCTTCTATATTTTCATTCATCCTAAAGACTTTGTTAGATATCATAGTGAATTTGGTTCTTGTTTTAAAATAGAAATCATTTATCAATTATATTATAGATCCTTTCATTATGAAGAATCTTGAATCATTATGAAGCAAAAATAAAATTAATGGAACCCCCGAGTTTATCTCTTATTCATTATTTACTTCAAACAGCCTCACTGGTCAACGTTAGCATTCATTTATCTGGATTTTACTTCCTTCAATCATTAGACACACTGATTTAATTTTCATCAATCATTTTCACACACACACACACAGATATATATATATATATATATATATATATATATATTCTCTGTGGTTCATTTTATCTCATATTTGTTTTGTGGACTCATTATCAAATGGAAAAAATTTTCATTTACTAACATATATTTTTGGGTTTTTTTATAATTGGGGTATTTTAATTTTTTTTATAAAAAAGGGGTAGGGTTACTAATATTTTTAAATATGGGTCTCGAGATGCGTGAACCTCATTCACACATCATTGACATGGAGAGATACATGAACGGGGTTCACGCATCCGGTGTAGTTGGGATAAAAGATGCGTGAGCCTCATTCACGCATCTCCCATCACCAGGAAGCATGAACGGGGTTCACGCATCCTTTGTAATCTTTATGAAGGATGCGTGAACCTGTTCACGCATCCTACAGAAAGTTTTAATTTTTAAAATTTTTAAAATTTTTGTTTTTAATTTTTTTGTTTTATTTATCTACATATAACAAATACTTTCAGCAGAATTTATCTACTATTTAATATCCAGCAGTTCTGCAATTGCAGTAGTCTAGATTCTAACAGAGACCATCACCCAGGGCTCTCTTTTATAAGAGGGCTTGCTCTGGAAATCATTCTCCATTTCCGATGTGGGATTCAATTTCTCCCTTTCCTATAAAAAACATTTTGTATTTCCGATGTGGGATTCTACTTCAAGTATGTAACTTTGAAAGACTATAAAATACAAACTATAAGACCAATATAAATGAAACTTGAAACATTGATTAAACATATATAGAATTCTTGAAAATAAAAATAATTTCATAAAAAATGTTGATGAATAATAATTTATAATCTTTCAAAACCACCAACTTGAAACTTAAAAATGTTTCAAGTATGTGTTTTTGAAAGACTATAAAATAAAAACTATAAGTCCAATATGAATGAAACTTAAAACATGGCTTAAACATATACAAAATAGTTTAAAATAAAAATAATTTCATAAAAAATATTGATGAAAAATAATTTATAAGCTTTCAAATCCACCACATTGAAACTTAAAAACGTTTCAAGTACGTGGCTTTGAAAGCCTATAAAATAAAAACTATAAGACCAATATAAATGAAAATTAAAAATGGATTAAACATATAATAAATATTTAATAATTAATTATTTAATTAGTTACATAATTATTATTTATATAATTATTAGTTAATTTGTAATATCATTATTAATTATATAATTATTAATTAGTAATATAATTATTAATTATATAATGATTAATTAGTAAATTAGTAATATAATTATTAATTATATAATTATTAGTTAATTTGTAATATCATTATTAATTATATAATCATTAATTAGTAATATAATTATTAATTTTATAATAATTAATTATTAATATAATTATTAATTATATAATAATAATTAGTAAAATTGTAATATAATTATAAATTATATAATAATTAATTAGTTAATTTTTAATATCATTATTAATTATATAATAATTAATTATTTAGTTAGTAATATAATTATTAATTATATAATAATTCATTAGTTAAATTGTAAATTAGTAATATAATAAATAATTATAATTATTCATTACAATTATTAGTTATTAATTATTAATAATTAATTATATAATAATTAATTAGTTAATTTTTAACATAATTATTAATTATATAATAATAAATTGGTTAATTAGTAATAAATTTTTTAATTATTATTATAATTGTTATTTATATAATTGATAATTATATTACTAATTAACTAATTAATTATTGCATAATTAATCAGTAATAATTATAATTAATAATTTTATTACTGATTAACTAATTAATTATTATATAATTAATTTTTAATAATTAATAATCATATTGGAAATTAACTAATTAATTATTATATAATTAATAATTACAAATTATAATTAATAATTATATTACTAATAATAAATAATAATTATATTAATAATTAAAATTTATAATTATATTACTAATTAAATAATTATTTATTATATAATTAATAATTATATTATAAATAACAATTTAATTATTATTGAATTAATAATTAATAATAATAATGAATAATTATAATTAATAATTATATTACTAATTAACTGATTAATTATTATATAATTTATAATTACTAATTATAATTGGTAGTTATATTACTAATTATAATTAAAAATTATATTACCAATTAACTAATTAATTAGTTTATAATTAATAATGAATAATTATAATTAATAAATATAATTAATTATTATATTGTTAATTAATTATTGTATAATTAATACTTATATTACTAATTAAATAATTAATTATTAAATAATATTAATAATAATTAACTAATTAATTTTTCTATATTAGTAATTAATAATTATAATTAATAATTATATTACTAATTAAATAATTAATTATTAAATAATTATTAAATACTAATTGTAATTAACAATCAAGTTACTAATTATAATTAATAATGATATTACTAGTTAACTAATTGATTATTACATAACAATAATTATATAATTAATTAACTAATAAATTTTTATATAATTAATAATTATGATTAATAATTATAATTTGTTAATTTGTAATATAATTATTAATGTTACAATAATTAATTGATAATTATATTTATTAATTATAATTATAAATTATTAATTATATACTAATTAATTGGTTAATTAGTAATATAATTTTTAATTATAATTAGAAATATAATTACCAATTATAATTAGTAATTATTAATTTTAAAATAATTAATTAGTTAATTAATAATATAATTATTAATTATAATTATTCATTATAATTATTCATTATTAGTTATTAATTATTAACTAAATAATATTTAAATATTTAATTTGAAATATAATTATAAATTATATAATAAATAACTATTTAATTAGTAATATAATTATTAATTTTAATTATTAATATTATTTGTAATTATTATTAGTAATATAGTTACTAAATATAATTAATAATTAATAATTATATAATAAATAATTACTTAATTACTAATATAATTATTAATTTTTAAAAAATAATTATATAATATTTAATTAGTTAATTAGTAATATAATTATTAATTATAATTTTTTACTTATTAATTATACAATAATTAATTAGTTAATTAGTAATATAATTATTAATTATATAAATAATAATAATAATAATAATTAAAAATTATATTACTAATAAACTAATAAATTATTATATAATTAATAATTATATTAATAATTAACTAATTAATTATTATATAATTAATTATTAATAATTAATAACTAATAATTGTAATGAATAATTATAATCATTTATTATATTACTAATTTAAAAATTAACTAATGAATTATTATATAATTAATAATTATATTACTAATTAAATACTTAATTATTATATAATTAATAATGATATTACTAATTAAATAATTAATTATTATATTATTAATAATGATATTACTAGTTAACAAATAATTATATAATTAATAATATTATTAATAATTAAATAATTAATTATTATATAATTAATAATTATATTACTAATTAATTATTATATAATTAATAATGATATTACTAATTAACTAATAATTATATAATTAATAATTCTATTATTCATTAACTAATTAATTATTAACTATTTCTTAAATGTTTAATCCATATTTTAATTTTGATTTATATTGGTCTTATTGTTTTTATTTTATAGGATTTCAAAGCCACGTACTTGAAACGTTTTTAAGTTTCTAGGTGGTGGTCTTGAAATCTTATAAATTAATTTCCATCAATATTTTTTATGAAATTGTTTTTAATTTAAACTAATTTTTATAGTTTTAATCCATGTTTTAAGTTTCATTCATATTGGTCTTATAGTTTTTATTTTATAGTCTTTCACAGACACATACTTGAAACATTTTTATGTTTCATTTTGGTGGATTTGAAAGCTTATAAATTATTATTCATCAACATTTTTTTGGAATTTTTTTTTATTTTCAACAATTTTGTATATGTTTAATCAATGTTTCAATTTTCATTTATATTAGTCTTATATTTTGTATTTTATAGTCTTTCAAAGTTACGTACATGAAACAGAATCTCACATCAGAAATGCAGAATGTTTTGCCCATGAAAGGGAGAAATTGAATCCCACGTCGGAAATGCAGAACAATTTCCAGAGCAAGCCCTCTTATAAAAGAGAGCCCGGGGGGATGGTCTCTATCAGAATCCAGATTGCTGCAATGACAGTACTGCATGATATTCAGTACTACTTGATATTAAATAGCAGATAAATTCTATTTAAAATAGTTGTTATATATATATATATATATAAATAAAACAAAAAAATTAAAAAATTAAAAAATTAAAACTTTTTGTAGGATGTGTGAATCGGGTTCACACATCCTTCATAAAGTTTACAAAGGATGCGTGAACCTCGTTCACCCTTCCTAGTGTAGGGATATGCGTGAACGGGGTTCACGCATCTTTTATCCCCACTATGCCGGATGCGTGAACCCCGTTCACATATCTTTCCACGCCAAATATGCGTGAACGGGGTTCACGGATCTTGAGACCCATTTTTAAAAATATTAGTAATCCTACCCCTTCTTTATAAAAAAATTAAAAAAAACCCCATTATAAAAAACCCAAAAATATATGTTAGTAAATGAAATTTTTTCCATTCGATCTTCATTCCACCAAACAAATATAACATAAAATGAACCACAGAGAAAATATATATATGTGAAAATTATTGAGGGAAATTAAATAATTGTGTCTAACGATTGAAGGAAGTAAAATCCAGATCAATGAATGCTAACATTGACTAGTGAGGCAGTTTGAAGTAAATAATGAATAAGAGATAAACTTGGGGGTTCCATTTATTTGTTTTATTCATACTGATTCAAGATTCTTCATAATGAAAGGATCTATAATATAATTGATAAATGATTTATATTTTAAATCAACAACCAAATTCACTATGATATCAAACAAAGACATTGGGATGAATACAAATCTAGAAGAACAAAGTATTTAATATATTATACATGACCTTAGAAATAGGATATTTGATCATATTCAGATTCCTAAAAATAAAACAAACAAACACCTACCATGCATTGAAGTAGACATGAGGCCAAAATTGTTATTATTGATCAGATATGGTGATTACTTGAATAACCCTCACCAAGGTCTCACCCTTTTGAAAAATATTATCCTTTGGAATTCCTCACTAGTAGTCAAGCCTATCTCAGAATCTCTTACCAGTAGCTGATCTCCTTTGTCGTGGCTTAAACACTTATGATGTTCTCAAATCCATATTCGACATTCGATTTTCATTAGGCGTCAAAGTCCTCTTCCCGATTCAATTCTCGCGGTTGGACATCTCATTATTCATTTGGACATTCTTCTCAGCATCTAGAAATAAAAAATCTCGGTTGATTTCCCTTTCCACTACTCTCTTGGCCTCCTGTGGAATCCCCCAATTAATATTTTAGAAAATGATCTCCTCTATAATCTGATTTTGTTTTATCTTAATTTCAAGAAACTAATATATATATATATATATCATATGAACAAATTGAAATTTATTAATTTCAGGATTATCTTATTTTTTAATAGATAATTTTATAAATAAAAATAATAAGTGTTATAATATATTAACATTTTATGTATTTTAACAATTTTTTATTTCATAATGTACATTGACTAATTTCTATATTCTATGTAAACCCCATGTCAAATAATAATAATATTGTTATTATTTCTTTGTCATGAACATAATCACATGTATTTAAATATCATTTCTAAAATAAATAACTAAATATTTATTTAAATTATATTTAATAAAATATATCATTTCTATTTGGGCTCTTAACTCAGCCCATCAATCCATATATTCATTTTTTAAATTTTGATAAATATATATTGAATAAATTAAAAAAATATTATAATCACTAATTGGAAAATATTTTTTTTCTGCATATATGTAATTAAATAAATTATTACATCATGAATAAAACAAGAGATAATTAAATATTATATTAGATCAAGTAAAAAAATTATATTTATTGTTTAACTCATTTATATATTTCAAACTAGAATAATTGATTGTTGAATTTATGTGATAAATATAAACCTGACTAACTATTATTACTCGGTCTGGATAATAATAAATATTCTAATATAATTTAATTATAATTTTTGGATGTACTTATATTGTGACACTATTCGCATATTTCTTAGTGTAATTAGAAAAACTGGACCAATGTCCAAGATTTGTGTCTAACAAAAGATCAAGTCACACATAGAGAAAGATCTGAATGTCATAGTGATAAAAAAAATCTATAAACTTTCACAATGTAATAAAATTCTTCTATATAAATACCTTATCAATAAGGTTTCATAATCATCTCACTATCCTATATACTTGATATATTGTTCTTAAAAAACCCGGAAAGAACTCATCGACACATCTAACAGGGTCATGATCTTAATCCTAAGGTTTCATTTGAATAAAAGGGTATGAGTGTTATCTTCCAAACATGGAATGTCCAAATACTATCTGGACATATTTAATAAATCTATATCACTTATAAAATACCAAAATAGCATACCTTACCATGATCATATGTCATCATGTTTTATGTTAATACATCAAATCACACAACCCTTGATATGAATTCATAATAATATCAAGTATGAGGATCAATAAAAAATTTATAGAAATGAGTATAAAATGAGACCAATAATGTGTGTAGTATTTACTCATAACATGAAGTCTTGGTGATCTCCAAGTGAAACAAACATCAGAAAAATCCTCAATGTATTATGAGTCCCAAAAATCTAACAACCAAAAATAATCTAGGTCTCATCTAATAGATTTTATATAACTATATGGCCTATATTTAAGAATATTTTCATAACAATTAATGTTTCTCATTATATCAGGAAACTTATTGTAACATCCCAAGTAAATAAAGAATAATACAATTGAATGTTTATTAATGTTTTTGAATTAAATATTAATTTTACTCTAAAGGGGATGTTATGTTCGATAGCATACCCAATATGCAATAGCGGGTTTCTAGGAAATCTTACGTTGCACACTAATAATATAATATTATTATTTTAAATGGTAGTTGATTCCTAGCCATTTTATTGGAGGGAATGAATAGAACTAACTAAAATATGATTATACATGTTCGTAAAATGTTTTTACATTTATCTAATAAAAGTTAAAGGCTTAAAATGTGAATGAATCTAAGCATAAATACTTTAATATTCTTTAAAAGGTCGATTTACTGCCTTTTGATGGAGAACCCTATTTAAATATATTTTTTGGTCATTTTATATATTCTATTAGACAAAATAAAATTATTCTTTATATTCGGGACATCAAAATTTACTTTGGGTAAATTTATGGTATTTTTCTGATAAATTTCATTTTTTAATGAATAGTGAAAAATACTGCATTTTAATTCAAAAGTGCCTTTTAATCTAATTTATTTATATGGTCATATTATCTTTTAAATTAGTTATAAAGTGTAATTAGAATATATTGTTACTATTCAATACAATGTTGGACATTAGAATTAATTTCACTTTGAAATTGGACATAAAAAAGTGTCAATCTTTTGATCGTTATTATTTCTTAAAAACACGCTTTATGTTTTGACAGCGGAAATTACTTTTAAATTAATTTCTTCCACTTCTGTGTTTTGAATTTAGAAAAATGGATTCTATATTTGGAATAAGTAGGTCCAAATTGTGTAAATAGTTAACTTTTATTTATAGTCATTTTAAATATTTACTTCAGTAAATATTTTATTTACCATGATTAAAAGGTAAATATAGTAAATAAGGGTAAAATATAATATTATAATAATATTAAATTACCCTAACATGTTTTCTAATCCTATTGGATTATATATATCCATCATGGTCATCCTTAGGTCTAATTTGGGACCCCATGAAGCCACATGGGAGTAATAATGCCACTTTATATTAATTAATTTAAAGTAAAGACAAAAATGACATAAAAAATATCTTTTAGTAAATCAATTTTTACATGGGGTTATATAAATTATCCTTTAAACTATAAGTATTATTTGTAAATCTAAGAATATTTCTTACATCATGGTATTTTTTTTTATAATTTTTAGACATCAAATAAATTAAATTATTTATGACACAATAATGATGCAATATTTACCGCATTAATAAATGATTTAAATAAATAATATTATAAATATTAAAACAATATCCAAAACCTATCTGATTCTTATTTGATGATTTTATTTCGACCATCATTCACCTTAACATCGACTTTAACGATTAGTTGACCTTTTGAAACTAAAGATGAGTTTATAATAAAATAATTGTTTCAATGTTTCCTAAAGAGCCCCTCCTCTCCCTTATAAAAGGTCATCAGTTCCTACCCATTTATCACACTTCTCAAGCCGTTTTCTCGTGCATCCTCTACTCTAATAATCTCCCAAGACCGCTCTCTTCATCCAAGAATCCTTACCGTAGGCAGAAAACACTTCCAGAAACCCTTTTGGTTCAAACCAAAGGGTGTTACCCGATTTAAAGGATATTAAAGGACAAACAGGTCAAGTCATACATGACGTAAGGGACATCGTCTCAATCCCCTTTCACTGAGGCATATTTTGTTTTATTATCAACTTTATTTTATATGGTGTATAAATACTTTTTAATTTTCATTTCATTCAAAGGGAATATTTTCCTATGGGGCGTTTTACAAAACGACAATAAAGAATGTTTATTTTTAATGTAAGTGATGACAATGACCTTTTCCACCGCCGTGAGTATTATTTTATATTTGGATTCCTTATCAATCTAAAATGTTTTTAAAAGAAAATAAAAACCATATACTATTTTATATATTTTGGTATTGAATATTTTTTTGATAATGGATTTGTTATGTCAATATATTTAAATGATATACTGTGATTAGAATGTGGAAATGTTATCTTTCCATTATGTTTATTTTATGTGTTATGAATATGTTATGGTTCTTTGGCATTTTTTACATATATGGGTGGTTTCATGATAATCCTAAGGTGGGTGAGCCTGAGATAGCTCTCCAATGCATTGGGTAACGTGACAGAGGTAAATGTGAATGTTTCTCCTAAGAGATTTAGGGAATATACTGTGATGGGTATTCCAAATATAACTCCCTATGTAGCTGTGATTGCTACAATATTAGTATGATATGGATTCCACAAGTTACCTTTATGATTTATGTTTTCTATGTGTTATTCATAAATATTATGATTTCATGAGGTATGTTAAAGAGCTTATGTTATGTATGTAATGATGAACTAATGTTTTCATTCATTGTTTTATAACCCTTACTGAGCTTTTTATGCTTATCCCATGTTTTGAAATGTTTTTCATAGGACTTAAAGATGAATAGGTTCAAGGATGGGATTGAGGAAAAGTCATGTTGTCTAAAACAAGGAACTAGACATGGCACTTTTTTTGAAGATTTTTTATTTTGTGAAAAAATGGAAAATGAGTAGAAGTGTCTACTTTGTAATCTTTTGAGATATAATAGTTATGTCCTAATTGTCGAAAACTCTAAACCTAAAAGATTTTCAATTTAAATTATTCATTTAATTCAATATTATGTAATGTTTTAATGTCATATATTTATATTTGGTATCATAGGTCAGTTTAGATAACTTTAGGAGTTATGGTATTGTAAAATTAATATCCACAAATTAATTTTTGTTAATATTGAAATGATATAGAATTTATAGATTACCATGTTGCTTTTCCAAAGTTATTTCTATGTTCAGAATGGTTTTCTGCAGATGAAATAGGGTAGCTATGTTGGGACGACATTAGAAGGAAAACAACCTTCCAAATCAGCAACCTGAGATGGTCGGAATTGGAACTAAACTATTTGTTGCAGTGACGACACAATTTACTCAGGCTATAAATGGTGGTGGTGTCCATGCATGAGATCATCCAGATCAACCACAGAGGAACATGTCAGTAGTAGAGCATTTGATGAGGCAAAATCCCCCATAATTCAGAGGATCATCTGACTGCGTGCTATCATAAGGTTGTATTAAAGTACTGGAGAAAAGTTTTGATGTCATGGGGTGTTTAGAACACCAAAAGGTTAGTCTTACTATTTACCTTTTTAAATGTTTAGCTAGTCAGTGGTGGTTGATGGTGAAAAATATCATGGATAGTGAGGATATTGATGATATTGATTGTGATTAATTCAAAGGTATGTTCTTGGAGAAATATTTTCCTTAGTTGGTTCAACTTAATATGGAAACCCAATTCCTAGAATTGAGGCAGGAGGATGACTCAATGGCTTCTTATGAAGCAAAATTCACTCGAATCACAAGGTAATATCTGAATTTCATAAGAGATCTTGATAGTAAAATCAACCATTTTTTTCACTCAGGATTAAAGAAAATGTATTGAATGGATTTAGCTTCTCTTGAGGTCAAAAGTTATGAAAAAACTTATCCGTTGTGCGGATAAGGTGGAAATGGAGTTTGTCGGTGATCAGGTGTTCTTTGAAAAACTACATAATAAGAGGGCGAGGTGGTAGACGAAAGATAATAACTATTCAAAAAAGTCTGATGGTAAGAAACTTAAGTTTACAGTTTGTGGAAATTGTGGTAAAAAGCATGCTAGGGAATGTTTTTGGAATTCTGGTAAGTGCTACCGATGTGGTAAAATAGGACATATGAGCCGTAACTACACTGAAAAAGATCAAGGTAATGGTAAGACAAAATATGATTTACAGTCAGTAAAATGTTTCAAGTGAAATGAAATGGGTCATTATGAAAATGAGTTTCCAACGAAGAACTCAACTGAGGGAAAGAAACCAGACTACTAGTAGAAAGGGGTGGTGAAATCCTTTTCAACTACTTCAACAAATGTTGGGCCAAAAAAATGAAGTAGTATCAGGTACACTGTTTGTCTATACAGATTATGCCAATGTATTTTTTGATTCAGGGTCTAAACATTTTTTCATTTCTATGAAAAACTCTAGTAAATTGGGAATTCCATCTCATGATATGAATACAGAACTTATGGTAAAAACACATAAAGGAAATTTTGGGACAAAAATAAATTATAAAAACTTTCATGTCCTTGTGTGTGGGAAGAATCTACCTGCAAATCTTATTGTTTTGCCTCTAGTAGAGTTTGATGTTATTTTGAGTATGGATTGTCTTTCTGTTTACCATGCTATGATTGACTACAGAGCTAAAAAGGTTTCTTTTCAAAAATATTTTCAGTTTGTGTACAAGAATGAGCCCTTACATTTGATAACATATCAGGAAGCTGAGATACTATTAATATATGGAAATTAATTATACTTTGAACGTATTGTTGAAAATAAAATAAGTGTTGAGATTCATGATGTGCCAGTGGTAAATGAGTACCCTGATGTTTTCCCTAATGAGTTTCCTGGTATTATACCTGATCAGGAAGTTGAATTTATTGTTGACTCGGTACTTGATGCTAATCTAATTTCAAAACCCCTTTATCGAATGGCTCAAATTGAACTTTTAGAGTTAAAGAATCAATCACACGAGTTATTAGATAAATGTTTCATTCGACCTAGCACATCACCATGGGGTGATCCTATCTTATTTGATAAAAAATATAGTTCAATGATACTTTTCATTTATTATAGATCATGGAATAAAATCACTATTAAGAACCATTATCCTTTTCCTCGTATCAATGATTTGTTTGATTAGATCTAGGGAGCTCATTATTATATGAAGATTGATCTGAGTTCGGGGTACCATCAGTTGAAAGTAAAGGAAGTAGAAATTACAAAGACCGCATTTCTTACTGGATATGGCCATTATAAATTTTTAGTTATGACTTTTGGGTTAACCAATGAACCTTCTCTATTCATGGATCTTATGAATAGAATTTTCTGTGAGTTCTTGGATAAGTTTTTGGTTGTGTTCATTGATTATATTTTGGTTTTTTCTAAAAGTAAACAGGAGCATGAAAGTCATTTAAGGGTTGTCTTGAAAAACTTAATGGAAAAGGAACTATATGGGAAATTCAGAAATTGTGAATCTTGGTTACAACAAATTTCATTCCTGGGTCACATTGTTTTAAGAAATGGAATAACTATTGATCCTGCTAAAACCAAAGTTGTTGAATAATGCCTAAGACCCACAAATAAAACTGAGATTCGTAGTTTTCTTGGTTTGGAAGGTTATTACCAACGGTTTGTTAAATATTTTTCAAGTTTATCTAGTCCAATGACTAAGCTAACTTGGAAAGGTGTGAAGTTCATCTGAAAAAAAAATGTAATGATTTTTTTCAAGAATTGAAAGGAAGATTGGTGAATTCTCCAATTTTGGCACTACCTTCTAGAAATGGTGAGTTTTTTATCTACACTGATGCTTCATTGAGAGGACTTGGTTGTGTCTTTATGCAGAATGATCGGGTAATTGCTTATGCTTCACGTCATTTGAATCCTCATGAGTAAAATTACCCTACACATGATTTGGAATTAGCTTCTGTTGTTTTTTCTTTAACAATTAGGAGGCATCATTTGTATGGAGTGAAATGTGAAATATATACTGACCACAAAATTTTGAAGTATATATTCACTCAAAAAGAATTGAACATGAGATAGAGGATATGGTTGGAATTAATCAAGGATTATGATTTCATGATCCATTACCATCCAGGAATGGAAAATAAAGTGGTTGAGGCTTTGAGTCGAAAAAGTAATGCATCACTAACAATTATAAATTTGGAACAAGATATTTTGGTTTTTGATTTTATGAACTTTGGCATTGATATTTTTAGTGAAATAAATTATTCTGTTTTGTTTCAAGTGTTTGTGGAATCATCTCTATCAGTCAGAATTAAGAAAGCATAGAAAGAATACAATGAGTTACAGAAAAAGGTAGAGTTGGTTCAGAAGGATAAGTTTCCTGAATTTGACATTGATAATTATTTTGAATTGAGTTTTTGGAAATGATTATGTGTGCCTTGTGATTCATAGTTGAAGAATGAGTTGTTATGTGAAGCTCATAGTTCCCCGTTCTCAGTTCATCCTGGAAGTACTAAGATGTACAGATATCTTCGAGAGTATTACTGGTGGGATGGAATGAAAAGAGATATTTTTTATTTTACTGTGAAGTGTTTAACATGTTAGTAATTTAAAGTAGAGCGGTAGTTATCGAAATGGATGATTCATTCTTTACCGGTGCCATAGTGTAAATGGAAAAATATATCCATGGATTTTGTTGTGGGATTACCAAAGACATGTAGAGGTAACAATGAAATTTGGGTTATTATTGATCGATTGACTAAATCAGATCATTTCCTTCCTATTCGAGATACTTTGTCTCTAGATCAACTTTATCGGTTGTATGATAAAGAGATAGTCAGGTTGCATGGTGTTCCTCTCTCCATTGAATCTGATCATGATCCCAAGTTTACTTATAACTTTTGGAAAGGCCAAGTCATTGGGTACTGAATTAAATTTTTGTACAGTTTTTCATCCTCAATCAGATGGGCAGTCAGAATGAACAATTCAGAGCATGGAGGATATGCTACGAGCTCGTTCACTATATTACCATGGAAGTTGTGACCAACATATTAATTTGGTTGAATTTTCATATAATAACAGTTTTCATTCTAGTATATAAATGGATCCATTTGAGGAATTATATGGAAAGCGTTGTCAAACTCCACCTTTTTAGGATGAAGTCGGTGAAAGAAAGCTGAAGGGACCAGAATTGGTTGAAGAGATGGTAGAAAAAGTTTAGTTGATTCAGAAGAACATGAGAACAACTCAGAGCAAGCAGAAAATCTATGTGGATAACCGGAGGAAGGATCTCTCTTTTGAGTTAGGTGATCATGTTTTTCTCAATGTTTCTCCATGGAAAAGTGTGATGTGTTTTGGTAATGAGGGGAAGTTGAGTCCAAGGTTCATTGGACCTTATGAAATCCTAGAGAAAGTTGGAGCAGTTGCGTACATAGTGGTCTTACCCCCAATTTTATCTCAGGTACAAAATATTTTTCATGTTTTAATGTTGAAAAGTATATGCAAGATCCATCTCATGTTTTAAGCCCAAGGGTAGTTCAGTTGGAAGAGAATATCTCCTATGAGGAACAACCAGTCCAAATTATTGACCATAGAAAGAAAGTGTTGTAGAATAAGGTAATTTTCTAGGTAAAGGATTTTTGGAAATACTATATGGTTGAAGAGGCAACGTGGGAATTTGAAAATGTTATGAGGGATAAATACCACCACTTATTTGATAAGTGAATAAAAATTGTGAGGACGCAATTCGCAAAAGGGGGGAAGGATGTAACATCCCAAGTAAATAAAAATAAAACATTTTAATTTTTATTAATATTTGTGAATTAAATATTAATTTTACTTTAAAGGGGATTCTATGTTTGATAGCGTACCCAATACGCAACAGTGGGTTTCTTTGAAATCTTTTGTTGCACACTAAAAATATAATATTATTATTTCAAATGGTAGTTAATTCCTAGCCATTATATTGGTGGGAATGAATATAACTTACTAAAATATGATTATACATGTCTGTAATAATGTTTTTACATTTATCTAACAAAAAATAGAGGCTTAAAATGTGAATGAATCTAAGCATAAATACTATAATATTCTTTAGAAGGACGATTTACCGTCTTTTGATGGAGAACCCACATTAAATCTAGTTTTGTTCATTTTTATATGTTCTATTTGAAAAAATAAAATTCTTCTTTAAATTCAAGACATCAAAATTTACTTTGGGTAAATTTTTGGTATTTTTCTGATAAAGTTCATTTTTAATGAATAGTGAAAAATACTGTATTTTAATTCAAAAGTGCCTTTTAACCTAATTTATTTATATGGTTAGATTATCTTTTTAATTAGTTATAAAGTTTAGTTTGAATATGTTTTTAATATTTAATATAATTTTGGACATTGAAATTAATTTCACTTTGAAATTAGACATAAACAAGTGTCAATATTTTGATAGTTATTATTTCTTAAAAACTCATTTTTTGTTTTGACAATGGGTGTTAATTTTAAATTAATTTATAACAATTCTATGTTTTGAATTTAGAAAAATGGATTCCATATTTGGAATAAGTAGGTCCAAATTGTGTAAATAGGTAACTTTTATTTTTCGACATTTTAAATATTTACTTTAGTAAATATTTTATTTACAATGATTAAAAGGTAAATATAGTAAATAAGGGTAAAATAAAATATTATAATAATATTAAATTACCCTAATATTTGTCCGAATCCTATTGGATGATACATATATGACCATGGGTATACTTGGGTCGAATTTGGGACCCCATGCAGCCACATGGGTGTAATAATGACACTTTATATTCATTAATTTAAAGTAAAGAAAAAAAATGACATAGAAAAATATCTTTTAGTAAATCAATTTTTACATGGGGTTATATAAGTTATATTTTAGACTATAAATATTTTTTCTAAAGATAAAAATATTTCCTACATCATTTTTTTTGTGATTTTTGGAGATCAAATAAATTAAATTATTTATGACACAATAATGATGCAATATTTACCTCATTAATAAATGATTTCAACAGATAAGATTATAAATATTAAAACAATATCCAAAACCTATCCAATTATTATTGGATGATTTTATTTCTACCATTTTTCATCATAAATTCTACATTAATGATTAGTGGACCTTTTGAAACTGAATATGAGTTTATAATACTATAATTGTTTCAATATTTCCTAAAGAGCCCCTCCTCTCCCTTATAAAAAGCGCTAAATTACTACACATTTCTCACATTTATCAAGCCTTTGGATCGTGGAACATATGCTCTAATAAGCTCCCAAGATCCATCTCTTAATAATAGAAGCCATACCTTAGGCAGAAAACACTGCAAGAAACCCTTCTGGTTCAAACCAAAGGGAGTTACACGATTTAAAGGAGATTAAAGGGCAAATGGGTCACATCGGACACGAGGTAAGGGACTTCATCTAAACCCCATTTCATTGAGGAATATTTTGTTTTATTCTCAAGTTTCTTTTATATGGTGTATAAATACCTTTTACTTTTCATTTTATTCAAAGGGAATCCTTTCCTATGATGCGTTTTACTAAAAGACAGAAAAAGAATGTTTCTTTTTAATGTAAGTGGTGACAATGACCTTTTCCGCCTCTACGCGTATTATTTTATATTTGGCTTCCTTAACAAGCCAAAATGTTTTTAAAAGGAAAATAAATACCATATACACTTCTATGTATTTTGGTATTGTATATGGTTTTGATAATGGATTTTTTATGTCAATATATTTATATGATATATTGTTATTAGAATGTGGAAATGTTATTTTTCCTTTATGTTTATTTTATGTGTTATGAGTATGTTAGTGTTCTTGGGAATTATTTACATATATGGGTGGTTTTGTGATAATCCTAGGGTGGGTGAGCCCGAGATATCTCTCCAATTCATTGGGTAACATGACGGAGGTAAAAGTGAATTTTTCTCCTAAGAGATTTAGGGAATATACTGTGATGGGTATTACAAATGTAACTCCCTACATAGCTGTGATAGCTACAATTTATGTATGATATGGATGCCACAAGTTACCTTTATGATTTATGTTTTCTATTAGTTATTCATAAATCTTATAATTTCATGAGGTATGTTAAAGAGATTATGTTATGTATATAATGATGAACAAATGTATTCATTCATTGTTTTATAACCCTTACTGAGATTTTTATGCTAATCCCTTGTTTTGAAATGTTTTTCATAGGGATTAAAGATGAATAGGGTCAATGATGGGATCAAGGAAAAGTTATGCTATCTAAAACATGGAACTAGACATGACACTTTTTTTCAAGAGTTTTTATTTTGTGAAAAAATGGAAACTGAGTAGAAGTTTCTACTTTGTAATCTTTTGAGATGTAATAGTTATGTCCTAATTCTCTAAAACTCTAAACCTGAAAGATTCTCAATGTAAATTATTCATTTAATTCAATATTATGTAATGTTTTAAGGCTGGGTCCTTATACTTATACAAACCTTTTATGTGAACAATATTTTTAGGACATTATCAAATTACACATTATATATAAGAACACTCATTATATAATAATATGTAGATTAATATTGTTGTATTTTAATATATATATAGGCAATTTAAAGAAAAAAATAATTTGGTTATAAGGCACCAACAATAACATACTTCCACTTAAAATGGATCCAAATACTAATGAAATTCAACCTTCTTACTCTCACATGTTAGTCAAGCTTCTATTGAGGAAAAACTTTAGTCAAAATGTATTTTAAATTATCCTTTTTGGAATCTATAATTATTTTAACATCACTATTTGAGAAATGTACCTAAAGAGGATACACTTTTGAAATATATGATTCTTTGACTGATGTGACCATGATTCCTTTTTCATGTCTAACACTTTTTTATTATCACAATATAGTGTGATAAAATCATTACTATGAGGAAAAAACTAATCTTCTAGATGAAGTTACCAATAAAAAATGGTTCTTTTGTTGTATCAGAAGAAATAATATATTTGGAATCTATTATAGAATCATCAACCAATTAATTCTTTGATCTCATCGATCTCACAACCAAACCATTAAAAAAATACATATCCCAAATATGATTTTAGATCACACTGATCAAGTTGAAAACTAGAATCTTTATATCCCGTCATGATGAGTTCATTACCTCCTCTAAATACCATATATATAACCTTAGTATGATTCAGGTACATTAGGATAGTCTTTACACCATCCAATGGTGATATTATTGGTCTTCTTGATATATTCTTACAATTATTATGGAATAGGCATCATTAATCCTTGTAAATAGCACAAAATATATGATATAACCTACTAATAATGTTTATATAATTATAATCATCGTCTATATTTACTCACATTTATAAGGAAATATTTTCTTAGAATCATATATACCATGTGAAATTAGAAATAATCCCTTCCTCTAATATTCCATAAAAAATATATTTTAACACCTTATCAATATATTTACCTTAAATTAGTCAAAAAAACCTCTTATATCCATCATGAGTGACCATGATCCCTAGAACATTGGCTGATTAGCCTAATATTTTCATAGAGAATCATCTATTAAACAAAATCATAACTGATTATAAGACTAATATCTTGTTTCCCATCATTAATATATCATCAAAATATATTATGGATAAAAATACTACACTACCACTAATTATCTTATAGACACAGGTCTCACCTTTATTATTTATGAAAATAAATCCTCTTAAAATTTCATCAAAATGAATATTCTAAGACCTAGATACTCTATTCAACCCCTAAATGGGTCTCTAAATGTTTCATACCATATTAAAACCCCTTAGGTTCAAAAAACCTTATGGGTGTGTCATATGGACATCCTTCATAAGGTTCATGTTATTTAAAACTATTTTTAAATACATGTTATAAATTTCATAGTCATTATAAGTAGCTACAACCAGAATAAATCTAATAGATTTTAGTATATAAAATGGTGAAAAGGATTTGTCTTACTTTAGGCCTTAACATTTCTTAAACCCTTTATGAACTGGAATTTATTTATGGGCACTAAATTTAAATTCCATGTTTAGTTTCTTCTTTAATACCCATTTTCACCCAGTAAGATTTACGTCCACAAGAGGATCTACCAAAAACCAGTCCTAGTTCTAGTACATGGAATATATATTTGAATTCAGGTATTATTTTCCCCATACAACTTATGAGATAATTACTACTTCTTTATAGTATGGAGGACCATTATTATTAACTAATAATGAGTCACCATCCTTAGTGTCTAGAAAACCATATCTCTATGGTTCTCTAGCCTCGCTAATTCGACTACACAATACATGTGTATCTAAATTAACATCTTTCATGGTGCTCTATGGAATTGTTTCCACTACCAACACTGTTATATCTCGAGCATCAATTTCATCAGAATTGATCCTTCTCACGTTGCCACTTTTTGTGATGTGCTCTATCTAATGAAATATTGACCTTTAATGAAGTATTACTATTCTATATGATGGTTCATATAGAGAAAATACCTTTGATTCCTTTATATATCCTACAAACATACAATTAGGTCCTCAAGACGTGTGTTTATTTTATGAAAAATTGTTAACAAATTCACCACATCCCTACACATGTATATTTTAAAAAATATACTTATTCCCACAACATAACTAATATGGGGTTCCATTTTCTTCTTTAGTTCGAACTTGGTTTATCAAATGTGATATAGTTTATAATGCATATACCTAAAATTATAATGGAAGTATATAATGACTCATTATTGATCTAACAGTTTAAAAAAAGGTGCATTTCCACCTATCCCTCAGACCATTCCACTATGGTGTATTAGGAGGAGTGAGTAATGATATTATCCCACACTCTCTAAGTAAATTGATGAAATATTGTTTATAATATTATATTCTAGAGTCTGAATAGAGTTTATTTATCTTCATACCAAGCAGAGCCTCTACTTAATTCTCTAAATCTGTAAATTTATCAAAATATCCAGACTTATACCTCATTAACTAGACAAATAAATATATTAAAATTTCATCTATAACAATTATGATATAAGAGTATCCACATTTATATTTTCTTGGAAAATTACACATTCATATGTATTTATTAATTTAGTAATCTCTATATAAATTTTAGAATTTACATGGAATGAATCATTGGTTATTTTTCCTTGTAAACAAGTAATTACAATATCAAGTGGTTTTAGTTCAAGTGAATCTAAATTTCCCATCCTGATATATCCTTTTTAATCACTTCTTATTTACATGGTCAATCTTTAGGTGAAAAAACTATGTGTAATATGAGTTATGTGAATTTAATTTATTATCAATTAAAAAAATGATTTTTATATTCCTATATATAAATAATATTATTCAAATTTAACATAACATAATATATCATATATTGATAAATATAGTTGATATTATTTCTAAATTGGAAAATAAATCCTTATAAATCTAAACTAGACATGGATATAACGTTTTTGGTAATAATTGGAACATAATAGAAATTCATGAAAACCAGAATTAAAATAATTATCCATATAATATGTTTGTATCTAATATCTATTTTATATATTATGATATATTTTATAGCTTATAGACTCGCCTCACCTCTAAAATATTTACAAAATCAACTTAGTTCCTTTATTTGGGAAAAAATACGAGAACAAAAAGTTATATCTAATACCCAATTTATATAAATGGATGGATTATGTATGATAATGAACACACATTAAACTTACCATTTCTTATTTATTATGGCATGGTTCTTTTTCCCATGGAACTTCTATAAATTTTTAAAACATACAACATCTTGTTCCTTAGTCTATCTCTGGGTACTCCTTCCCTTAGTTGGGCGGTGTGATGAAGGTCTATACATGGAGTTAGTCTGAGGGACTTTCTCACTTCTCTTCCTCGAATTCAATATTAGGATATATATTTTTTCATTCCTCATGTCCATATCCACCATGTAAATTATAGTAAAAATTTTGGGGAGTGTCTTCTTAATATTTTTTCAAATGAAAATTCAAAATAAAATTAGAAATGAACAAAGAAAGTGGGGTGAGCATGGGGTTTGTGCATAATTACTTGGGTATCTTGAACCACTAAATTTAAAAATTCACTTTATATATAATCATCTTCAGTATATTGGGTTCAAATATCACACCTTATCAATGATTTCATGTAAATTGTACCTTGGAGATCTAATATCTCTAATATCCTAATATCTCATGATAAACATGTTGTATATGAGACAATATTATGTATTCATCCATGTATTCATTCAGATTATAGAGCTCACTAGTATTGGATGATAACATGGGGAATTGGGAATCCATTTTATCATCTAGGTGTCTCAAGTATTTGAATCACTCCTCCACACATGCCTCTTTAGAAGCCTCATTACCACAACACATAAAACATCAACTCTTAGCATAGTACGATGAGCAAGTTCCAGTACAACTCCATGAAGATACTACTAGTTAGGATATAATTTTTCATCAATATAAATAATAAGTATAACGTTGATATTGTATTACTTTGAATTTTAAACAATAAATAAACCATATATTTAGTAATTTATTTTGATTACTAAATACATAAAGTAATAAATTTAATTAATTCTTCTCCCAATATTCTTTCAAATCCTAATAACCCTCAATATTGGATTCAAAATATCATATAACATGGTAATTTTATTATAATAGATCCATGTTTCACTTACCATAACCTAGATAAGGTTCTAGTATAAATTACACAGTGGTATTTAGGTATGTGGTCTTTCCAACTGCATTAACTCATAACTCCTAGATATGTTGAGTGGATTCCCCAATCTTGAAATTAAATAAGGGATCTCCGAAACACATTCCTGCTAATAATAACAATTTTTTCATTGGGAATCAACCCATGATGTAATCTAGTATAAGTAGATACAAATGTTTCATTAAAACTCCCTGGTAAATGGAAATATCCTAACAAAGTCTGGTTTAGGATATACCTTAAGATTAGTGATCTCCAATATCTCACGCATGAAGTCATGTTATGTGGTTCTATTTTTATATAGTTTTTCACATCTTATTACTTAATTTTTAATTATTTATTTAATTATTCATGCACATATTACTAAATAATTATACTTTTGTATTTTTGTAATTAAATTTTTTAATTAATCATTTTTTATAATTAAATATATATTTTTAGTCTTTAAATTAATTATTTTGATCTTACTTTACTTTTATAATTTAATTATTTTTTAATTAGTTTGGTAAAGTAAAATCTTCTTGACTTTTTAATAAATTAACAATTTTTATTAAAGAATTATTTAATAAATGTATATCTATTTTTCTAACATATACATTATTTTAATATTATATCCTTTAATATAGATTTATTGAAATATATAAACTTCATTAATTAATATTTTTAATCATCCTGCTAACCAATTAAGTTAATATTTTTAGTATATAATAAAATAAATAGTGTGATTTTAACTTTAAGTTTTTACATAGTTATTAAATTAATGAATTTAGAGTTTTAAAACATTAATTATTTAATCCTAAGTATACAGTTTAATTTTTGTGTGCCACCGTAAGTTCTTTATTTTTAATTTTTTTTTAAATTCACCGATGTTGTTGCGTATCGGTACCGGTAACTTTTTGACCATCGGTAGCCTATATTTTTGTTCTATTAGTGACCTTATTTATAAGTACTGGTGACTCTACCCATAGGCTACCCATGCAGCCTGACGGTGACCTTTTTAATTTCAAATATAGGTGACCTTTAATTTTATGTAACGACCCTTTTAGTGCATCATTGACTTTTTTTTGTACCGGTGACCTTTATTTTTATTGCGTAATAGTAACCTTTTCAAATGTAGATTGAACCTCACCGCCGCTTGCGGTGTTTATGAACAGAGCTTAAAGCAGGAATTCATCGAGCACAGGCCATCTCTGTTGAGGAATGCAGGAGGGGGACCTATTGTCGCCACAACAGCAAGCCGAGGCCAATCCCGAGCCGTCTTTGATTCGCTGCTGTGGAGAAATGTTGCACCACTGTTGGGAGATGTAGCCCGCTACTGGTCCTTGCCGTGGAGGAGCTTAAGCCACCACATCTACTTCTGCTTTCTGACCACTGCCTCCTGCTACCGAGGCCGAGCCTTTGCACCGCCACTACCAGACCTTCTTTGAGGGAGTTCGCAGTAGTGGCTTCTTGTTGAAGAGCTTGCCCGCTGCGCCACAATGGGAATTTGGGGAGGAGGCCGAGTCGAGTACCACGACTGCAAGTGTGTTTAACCAAGATAATGTTTGGGAGGACCACCTGTAGCCAACATGCGATGAGGAGGAGTCGACCGCTGCGTCGCTGGAGGCTTCCTCTAGAAGCTAACCCGAAACCCCCTCCCCTGTTGCACCGAAATGGGGAGGAGAAGAAGATGATGTTTTAAAAAATAACATAAAAATAAAGATAGATAAAAACAAAGTAAAACAAACTAAACTAAAATAAAAAATAAATCAAAATGTAATTAATTATAAAAATTTATTAAATATGAGATATTTAATATTTATAAACAGAATTTTCTAATTTAATTAACTTAAATAAAATTTTATTAAACTAGATTAACTAATCTTATAAATTTAATTTAAATAAAATATTATTTAATGTTGCATATTAAATAAGTGTTTTATAATAAAATATATAAAATAAAATACCAATAATAATTTATATATAAAATTAGAATAAAATAAATTATTTAACAAGTTAACAATTTAATGTTGAAAATAATAATTAATTTATTAGTTATTATTGACATCATTAATAATAATAAATATAAACTTAACTTTTTAATATAATATTTAGAATTAAAACATTAACAACTTATAAATTTAAATAAAGTAACTTAGTTTAATTCATTAATGAACTAATAGATGTTTTTTTTGAAAATCAAATAAAATTTAACAAATATATTAAAATTTAATAGCATAATAAATTAATGACATAATAATATTATTTAATAATTAAAAATTTATGTTTTAGATTAAATAAATAAAATATCCAGCTAATAATTGTTAAGTGATTTATTTGTTATTGTCTATTGTTTCACTATCATTTTTTATCAGCTTTAACATTGTTTAGTTGTTCTTTACATAGCAGGTTCACACCAAGGTCTTAAAAGCATCCAGGTGAATTCAACTAACTCATCCAGTGTTAGTTACAAAGGTAAAGTTAGCACGATGTGTCAGTTGCAAAAAAATGCACATGTGTGGTGCAATAGTAAAAGATGAATTCAATTCAGTAGAGAGTAGCGGTGATGATAAGAAGTTGACAGAGGATAAAAAAGAAGAGCAGAATGAATTTTTAAGGGGGGAGACAAGATGGATATTGAAGGATCTAGGTCTAAGCAGAGGAAGATCGGAGGGAGACTCTGGAACCACTTCTTGGAGATAGAGGAGTTCAGAAGCAGAGCATCATCTAAAGAGTTTATCTTCCATTATAATTCTAGTATTACTACTTAGTTTAGTAAGTAACAAATTTTTGAAAGGATAATGAACATGTTTTCTAGTTAAATCAATTTTTTCAAGGATAAATCAAAGTTCTGCTAGTTATCTTTTAATTTTCATTTCACTTTATCATTATAATGAATTCAGTATTTATCGGAGAGATCAATGCTGAATTCATTCAGTTTCTTGTACCACTAGAACTTATTTTCAAAATTTCACGTTCAATTGCCAAGATTGATCATGGGAACAGATTTCAAAAGATAATAAATTCAAAATACTACAAGACTTATGGGGAGTTCATCATGTTGTCATTTTCAAATAATGACTTTCACAATTGATCTTCTTTGAGTGGTGAACTCTGAACTTGATCAAACTGTTAGAATTAACTCATGGTGAGAGAAGTAAGTCACTCTTTTAAAATGGTGGTATACTGCAACAATATTTAAGTGAATTGGAATTATTTTAAAACTAGTATAATGGAAATTTTCCCCCAATCACTTTACTATATTGTTCATTTATCCACATTCTATATCTCTATTTCTTTATGTTTTCAACTATCTCTAGATTAAATTTAGTTTAGATACAAGTTTTGAAATGAACTGTCTCTCTCTACTGATTAATAAAATTAAGAGAAAATATAAAAAGTAAATAAATATATATATATATATATATAATCTACCCCACTCCTGACAACAGTGGGGTCTTTGTGAATCTTTTTAGAAGAATAGTGGTCATAATCACCTTCTCTGTGGGTTTGACCCTCCTTTCCACATATACAGTAGTTAGTAGGAATATAAATTTGAATCTTTGATTGACTTCAATGAGATTACATGTCATCATGTTCATGTTTGCATTGAACTATATATCCCACAATAAGAAATATTATAACCTTCACTAACATACCAACTCACTTAAATTGAGGTACTCTTCTGGTATGCTCACACATTGTGATTGTATATGAACCATGCAACCATATTAAAACATACAAGGAAACACTCTCGTCAAACTAATGAAATTCTTAGGTCTAACCACTTCACTACATGAACTACTCACTTAGCCATAATCATGTGTCTAAATAGTTTAAACCAACTATTTCTAATCACAACTCTGTTTTGTCACTACACCACCATTGAGATTTCATCTATTTAAATGTATTTATATTATTACTCTAGTCCTCACTATCTAGAATTTGTTAAACTAACCTAAGAGTACATTTTTCTCTTATTCACACATGAAAATACATGACAAAGTGTAAAAAAAATTCAAATCTAGTATAGATTCACCATTTTACTTGATCCTTTAGATCAAAATAGATTAATGGTATTTAACTAGGAAGGATATGGTTCAAAATATAATGTAAATATCCAGAACCATCCACCACAATATGGGGGAAATAAATTCACTTCTATCACTACTATAATGACCTTTAATTTTATATAATAAATTTTCCATTTGACTACATATGTGTGTCATAGTCAAGAATATGGTATAGTATAAAATACATGCACTATGTAATAAAAATAAACACGAAATTATTTCAATAATACTGAACATTACATATGAAGAATAAATATATAATATAAAATTTAAAATATTATCTTGAAATAAGAAAAACTAAAATATAACATAATTAATATTTGAAACTCTATTAGGTTGTAGTTTCTTAAAAATATCACAGTCGTGGATAGTAATATATTTTAAAGAAAAAAAATAGTTATACGAGTTAAATTTTCTAAAATATGTAAGTAACCTCAATAAAAAACTACATGAATGATAAATAAAGGAAATAATGGTTACTTATAATAAGTATAAACCCAACATTAAAGCTGAAATGTTAATTTCACTATTTTAGTAGTAACATGATCATTAAATTAGAAATATGACCATTAGAATAGTAATATAACAAATATTATAGTAAAATTACTTGTAAATAATATTAAATACGAATAAAATAAGTAAATATAAATATTTTATTTCTATAATACGAATACTTAAATTAGGAATTGAAATAAAAATATAATTTAATATTTTTAATAATTTGCATTCTAATTTATTATTTAAAATATTAGTTTTTTTGTTAATAATCAAATATTTAAATTACCTGAGTTATAAAATTTTTATTATAAAATTATTTTTATTTTTGGAATAATCATGTCAAAATTTACATGTGTGATTTGTTTTTCCAAAAAAATGATTTTTTAGGTGAATTGAAAAAATAATGTTTTTTTTCAAATACTACATTTTTAGTACATAATATTGATGTAATAAATACCTAATATATTCTAAAATGTGTTTTTATACCAATAATAGTATTAGTTGGATATATTATTTATTAAAAAAAAATTAATTTACTAAATCTAAAAATCCATTTCTAATGTCTAAAAAGAGAAATTATAACACTACAAACTATTTTTAATTTTTTCATTATATTGTTTTGTATAAAATAATAAATTAAGTGTTTAAATTTATTTATAGTCATAAATACTTTTGTATTTTGTTAAATACTATTCATTGTCTTAAATAATATTTCTATTACAATTCTTGGACTTGAAATAATATTTTATTCTACATTTAAAAAATATATTTCTCACCCCTTCAACTATAAATACCCCATAAAATTCCATTGAAAAAAATATCTAAAAGTAAACCCTTTTTCTAATATCTACCCAACTATATATTACTAATAATATATTAAATCATTATTGAGATTTTTCTTTGACCCACAGTCTCAGAATATTTGGCGACAATCCATTAACATGGAGTGACATCAAGGACAAGATAACATTTACTCCTATTTTATTTCATCATCTATACCCCATCTCTCCCTAAAATTTTATCATCCTTTTATTATTATAATATTTATCATAATAGACTAATTAATTATAAATTTTACATAATATAATTTTTATTATACTATGTGTGTATAATCTCACACCCCTCTCTCAGTATTGTTTCGTTAATTGTTGGTTTAACGGCCAATGAGGCCATTGTCAATGCATTACTTATCCCCTCCTTAAAATTTAGTTAGTATAGATTATATGTATATAATGGTTTATCAATATTATCAAATTAATTATATAAATTAATAAAAATAATAATTAAGACCACTATGTTTAATTAAAAATTCGAATAATTTAAATCAAACTTTTCACCACAACATTTATTCCTTAATAAAATTATATAAATGAATTAAAATGGAAGAAAATATTATAGGTTAAACCAAATGAATTTAATAAATCGTTGAATGAATGATTCAATAAAAATATCTTGGTTATAATGGAACAGTAAATTCAATAAAGAAATTAATGATCCAATGTAAAGGTACCTTTTCTATATCTCTCTCATCAAGGTTATCCCCCTTTTTTAGTAGCTTTATTTCTAAAAATTATCATAAAATTTAATATCCAAATATCAATTTATTCTCATAATTCTTGATATAAATATTTTTTTTTTACATTTTTAGGTTTTGAAATTATGAAAGGAACTCTTATCGATTATCCCCTTAATTTATTTCAGTTACTACCTATATGTTTATTAACTCATTGATTCTGTTTCTTCCCTATAAGATGGAGAATGATTATGTACCCATCTTGAAATATTACCAAATAATTTATGATTACTAAACTCACTATCAGGTGCTTACATAGACATGTCTCACTTGATTCTGAACTTATTATAAATGTCTGGTGGGCCCATTATTATATTATCACCTTATTCTTTGGGTAATTTTTAATATAATGAGATTATTAATAATTTATATGATTAAATTATCCTTGTAAACATATTATGCATGAACATGATTATATATTTCTTCACATTCTATGCATGGGAATAATATAGTCATATTTTCCCCTAATTTTATGATAATTAATTAGTTTTTATGCCATATTCCATGAATTTCTATACATTTTCCAAATTATATTGACTATGATCCTATACACTAAATGTGATTAAAAATTTACTTTCTCCCATGTTCTTATGATTATTCTTGTCTCTTTTTTTTTCCTATTATTAATCCTGAATCAGGGCTTTTTATCTCACCCTTTTCTTCAATTTATGTCCATAGGTGATTACATAATCTAAAATGATTATAAAAACCTTATGAAGAATTATAAAGAAGGCTTTAGATGATGCTTAAATTTACATATGTAATCATGTTGTATAAAAACACACTTCCCAAGACACCAAGGCTATCTATTTTGGGTCTTGTATTTATGTGTTTGTTTTCCTTAAATTATATGTAATAATCATGTATAAGTGATAGGAGTCATTGTCATTGGTATCAGAAAAATGTTTAATTAATTCGGGAATTAGGATAGTAAAATAAAACATATGATAAACTTTGGGATATCATAAGTTAACACTTTAATATTGATATAATCACATTATTAAATTATTTATCGAATGATATAATGACCTATGTTTTTTTCTAACCCTTTATCTTTTATAAAATATGGGGAACCTGGTGAAACCAAGACAATAACCAATGTTTTGGAAAATGCAATGATTTTATGAATAGTTATCTTAGTTAAATGGAATATGGAGTTTTAAATCATAGGACTACACATAACAATTTATCATTTTTTTGAAACAAAACAAATAAACTAATGATCAGTTACACCAGATATACAGATCCACTCAGGGAAAGAGTCCACCCAACAATGGTTACCCATTTATTTCCCAAAACAACTTAAATGATTAGCCTCATGATTTCCCCTAGATTTATGAAAGAAAATTTGTATTAAAAAAACTAATCATTCAAGGACCAGATCTTTCTCAAAAAAGGACTAAACATCTAGGAATCCTCATCCCTATTTTATAAATCATTAATCACTTCCAAGTCATTATATTCCACCACAACATTGATCCAACCTTTTGAGCGAGCGAGAAGAATCCAATGGAGGATGGCAGATACCTCTGCAGCAACAGGGCTCCATGAGGCATCAATAAACTTACAACAAGCATCCAAGACCTGACCATCACTTTCATAGGTAATGAATCTAGTGCCAAACCTGGGAAGAGTAGAGATGGTCGCATCTGTATTAATTCTGAAAAAACCCTCTAAAGGGGGGAACCAATTGGGTGGTGCCTTCCGATTACTTCCCATAGAGGGCACAACATCCTTCTTCATCCAGAAATTCATCCATTCCAATTCCCTCTCTATCCAAATACGGTGTTGGATTACCTTATTGTGAAAAATTATTTCATTGCTTTGAGTCCACACCAGCCAAACAATTGTGAAAATCACCCCCATCTCCCTTGGTTCCAATGAAGATTCCCATTTAATAAAATTTTGAATCAACCCAGTAGATGGATCAAATAAATTTTCAAAATCTAGCTCCCATTCCTTCCACACACCTTCCACCCCATGGAATAAATGAATTACATGCAATGGAGATTCCAACTCTTGGAGACATAGAGGAAAATTCTCATCATCTACAAGGTGACGTCTCATCAACAGGTCACAAGTAGGCCAAACTCTAGAGTAGACCTACCACCAAAAACAATTCACCTTGAGATGGAAAGAGATTGACCAGAGACTCTTCCAACGAATAACAGGGGCAACCAGGGCCAAGTCATGAACCCACATTTTGTAGCCTAACCAAACTGAGATCTTCTTGGATGCTTCCACAGTGAAAAAAATAAGATCCTTCCCTATACCTGGTGTGAGAGGAATTCTCATAATAATAGTGTGATCGACATCATTAAACTAGCTAGATATTTCCCATTTCCTAGTCATCAAGTGATTCATTGATTAGGCCTCACACCTTAGCATTTTCAAAATCGGGGGTAGAAACTAAGGGTACTTTAAGGCTGACACCATTTGTTAGCCACATATCATTCCAAACACTCATATCATTACCATCAGTAATTTCCCACACCCAACCTCAATCAAGAAGAGATTTTTCTCCCCAAATGCTTCTCAAAAAAATAACTCGGCCTCAGCCCTAACTGGGCATGCAAAAAATTAGGGCGGAGAAAATATTTGGCTTGAAACACTTTTTTGAACATGGTGTTTGGGTTCGTGAGAAGGTTCCATACTTGTTTCTTCAAAAGGGCCTCATTAAACCATTTGAGATTCCTAACCCCAAGACCTATATGAAATTTTAAAACATTTAGTTTTTCACAGGACATCCAATGGGTGTTATGTTTACCCTCATGTGAGCCCCACCAGAATTTGGCCAAATGGTAGTGGATTTGATTGACACGGGTTTCTGGAATCTTCAAAAGGGACATAACATAAGTGGGGATTGCTTGAGAGACATACTTAATGAGAAATTCCTTTCCTTCTAGGGAGATCTTCCTACTCGACCATAAGAAAATAAAATTTTCCACTCTCTCCATAATTTATGTGAACACTTGTTTCTTCGATCTTATGACATGGGTCAAGATGTAATGATATTTAGGATGTTTTTTCACCAATGAAAATCCTCACACCTGCTACATTTCCTGCCTTTTTTCATGTAAAATAGCTTTACAAAAGGATAATTCTGATTTCAAATTATTAAAACATTGTCTATAAGCCCTTTCATAATTCTGAATGATTTTCAACACTTGACCACATTCTTTAGGGGTACTATAAGAAAAGATTATACTATCATCTGCAAAGAAAAGGTGGGTTATAGGGGGGGTTCTTCATACCTTATTACCATGGATCATCTCTTTCCCCTCCACTTTCAAGAAAAGATAAGAAAAAACATTTTCCACAAACATGAAGAGATAAAGAGAGAGAGGTTACCCTTGTCACGGACCTCTTGAGGGTTTAATGCTTTCTGATTAAGCTCCATTAATATTAATTATGACGGTGACAGTCATTACACAGTTCATGATATTAGAGATCCATTTCGTTCCAAAGCCCATTTTGGAGAGAATAAGTTCTTAAAATGGCCATTCAATTCTATCATAAGCATTCATCATATCTAACTTCATTACCATAACACCTCTTTTAGATGATGAGCGAGTTTTGATCGAGTTAAAAAGATCAAAATGAATATCTGCATTATCAGTAATGGATCTATTTGGAACAAAAGAACATTGGATTTTAGTGACAAGTCGTGGGAGACAATCCCATAGCCTCACCACCAAAATCTTGGAAGATATTTTGTAAACAATGTTACGTAAACTGATATGTATGAATTCAGTTCTTTATAGATGGGAATCGATTTTAGAGATGAGGGTAATGATGGTTTTATTCCGGGGGTCAAGAGAGGCTCTTCCATATGACAAATACTTCATCAGAGCTACCACATTGGTCCAATGATTGCTAAAAACATTTAAAGAACAGTGCATAAAACCCATCAGGCCCCATCGCCTTAGTGGAGTGATTAAGGTGAAGAGCCTCAAGCACTTCCTTGTGATAGATATCTCTCTCTAACTTAAGGTTCATATCCTCTGTGAAAATTTGTGGGATACAACTTGTCAAGCTTGAAAGAGTGTCAATGATCTATTATTTAAAGAGGTTGTTGAAAAAATCAAGGATAATGGATTAGATATTATTGATGTGATAAAAAACCCTACCAGATTGATCTTCGAGTTGAGAGATGTGGTTTTCCATTTTCCTAGACAAGGCTCTTTGGTGAAAAAGTGGGTATTCAGGTCACCCTCCTTCAAATGGGATTCTTTTTCCTGAAAAAACCAAAATATCTCCTTCTCCCTCAAAGCTGTGTCAATGATCTTTTCTGTAAATGAGATATCCCTAAGTAAATAGTTAAATCAAGGTAAATAATGTAGATTCTTCAAATGATTTTATGCACCATTAATGAGTCTATCAAAATCCCCAAATCTAACCGAACTCCACTTTAGAAAACAAGCGGTAGTACTCTGAATATTGGATATTATGGATCAGTTTGGTCCCTGCCCAGATAACTGAACCACCTTCTCATAATTACTATATTGAAGCCATATACATTCAAATTGAAAAGTCTGAATAGGTCTCCTCACTTCCCCATGAGAGTTCATTGACAAAAGGATTGGATAGTGGTCAGAAGATACCAAAGGAAGGTGAACCACTAAAAAAGCATGGAAGAGGGGTTTCCTATCATCATTTCCCAAAAATCTATCTAGGCTTTTAGAAATACAATTCTCCATTTATATCTTTTTTAAAAAATTGAATGGAGTGCCTGAGAACCTACGGTCATGTAGATAATTTAGAACAAGAGAATTCCTAAATTCTTCCATAGCATAATCACTCCGCTATGCCCCCTTATTTTTCATGATGAAGGGGGATCTCTTTAAAGTCTCCCCCAACCAGAAGTGGGCTTGAGAGAGAGGATTGTACTCAATGAAACAGGTCCAATGATATGTGTTTATCATGTTTTCTAGGCCACCCATAGAAACCCATAATAGACCATGGCGAAGATATTGGGGAAACAATTGTCACAAAAATGTGATTACCTGAGAAATTAGTCACCTGAACACGAAGGTCCTCTTTCCAAAAGAAGCACATACCACCAGAGTGTCCCTGTCTTCCAACAGGGAACACATTCATAAAATCAATATTCGAATGAAGAAGACTAGCATCCTTGCAATCCAATATAGTTTCAGATACAAAAACTATATTAGGGTGGTATTTTGAACTCATGTGACGGAGCGAACAAACCGTTTGAGGGTGGCCAAGTCCCCATCAGTTCCATCCTATGTTTTTCATTACCCTTGGTGGGGTGGGGTCACACCTACCTCCACCTCCATAACCTCTATAAATTATCCATCACCTGCCACTTTACACTTATTTGGGAGGTTCTCATGCACTTTCCCAGCCCCCTAACTTCATTTTTCGTTACCTAGATTTGTAATTATTGGTATGCCATCTCGATCTCCTCTAGTGACCCTTTTCCACTTCCAATGTTTTTGAATACCTAACGACATTAATTCAACCATGACTTCTATGTCCTAGGTAGTGAACCCTAGTACTGCACTATATATCGTTGGAATTGAGTCAAGGGTTCCTATCTAGATTTCTTCCATCCAGCACCTGGGTTTGGTGGTTATTTTCATTGTGGTGATGACACAATATGTGGTGGGGAGGACTCCTTCGTACAATTAGGGACCCCATGTGAGTAACATGTTGGGTCCTTCACCTTACCTATGCACTTTCCCCTGATTCAGTCATGACCACAATGCTACCAAGTATAAATTATTTCTCCTACTGATCCACTGGGTTGCCAGTAGGAAACTATGGTGGCCCGAGCACTGTGATGTTATTGTGAACTAGTCTCAACTGCTTCATGAGAGCCTTCGCTAGACTATCTCGATCCATTGGTAATTCCATCTCTAGAACAAATGTTTCTCTATATGTTCTTGAATAAAACCAAGGGCCATATTTCAAAATAAAATTTCCTTGATCATCCTCCTTAGATCCACATTCTATATTTAAATGTCTGAGACACCCATAAAAAAAGAAAAAAATTCGGCGCTTTTCTAATTCGAAGGATATCCTGTCATTAGACTCATCCTCTGACAAAAAGAGTCCCATCATAAGTGGTTGTTCCACATCGACATGTGATATGATCCAAACCACGGGCCCCCACTGAATTGGATCAGATTGATCCCATTCCAGAAATGTACCAATACGTTCTCTGATTTCACAAATTACTCATTTAGTTCTTCCATTAAGTGTTATTCCTTTAATTCGTATCCAGAAAGGTGATTTGGTCAGGGGGATATTTTGTATATCTTCCCTGCCTTTTAAATCTTCCATGATTATGATCTGGTTATTGAAGGACCATGGTCTACCTTTGAGGACCTTTTCTTTATATCTCTTATTATAAAAATCCAAGACAAGAAGGCCCTCCCCCACTTCTCTTGTGGAAACCCCATCCCCAAATTTACAGATGTTTTGTAGGGTATTTTTAAGGGCCCCATGGTTGAAAGTTCTTTTTTCCATGAATTTTCCAACGATCAGTAGATCCATACACCGTGAAAGAAATGCATCTTCGTCTTTTCGTGTAACAATTATCTCTTTCTATTTTTTTTGTTAGAAAAATATTCTACTGTTTATCCACTAGGTCTAATTCAATTGCTTTGTACCATTTATCATAGACTATAAATAATAACCTAAACCATATGGAATATACTACTTCACACAAGAAAGATAAATGTTCCATTCAATCCAATATGAGACAATGACCATCACTATTTATTGTATTATATAATCCAGTTGTTATGGAAAAATGGGTTAACTCCATGAGAAATGTATTTTTCATTCATCATTATTGTGATGAGGACATTATTCTATTTATTTAAAATTTTGAAGGTGAAGCTAATAAACTGTAGAAATTGATTTTGAATATAAATATAAATAATAAAGTTGAAGCTATAGAGTGAGTGGAAATAAAGATAATATTGATTATAAAGTATCCCACTCAAAATATTCATACAATTATAGAGCTATAATTTTTGGAATATAAGAAAATAGAGAATGAATTTGGTGTGACATGTGAGGTTAATTTTAGTGGTCTTTGAAAATAGAACTTAGGTTTTGTTATTAGAAATTATAGAAAAATAAATTTATTCATTAGTTATTTAAAACCACATATTAAAAAACACTTAGATGTTAGTGACATTAGGAGTTATAAATAAGTAGGTCGGTGTGCACTGAAAGTGGACATGGAGTTTTTAGAATGGTTTCAAGTATAAGGATTTAATAATTTAAGGTTACAGTTTCGTATAAAAGGTTATAATGAAAAAAGACATGGTGGTGGGAAGGTTTAACTTCCAATTTGTAAAAGATATGGTAAGAAGTTCCCTAGAAATTTCCTCAAAGGAAATATGAAATGATTAATGTGTGTAAAAATGGGAATCAATCCAAAGAATTTTGAATATATATGAAACGTGTACATGATACAATGAATTAAATGAACGGAAGACTCAATGCATCACCTATACCCCAACACCTAAACTACCTGGTACTTGGGAACTATACAATCTAGTGTACCAAACCAAGGTTATTTAGGTATAATCAATATCAACAACCATATCAACCAAGAATCAAAGGGAAAATGTACACCATCACTATCACAATGGTAGGGAAATTAAATGATGTAGTAAATGTTATAGTTACTATTAAACTCATGAATGAAAACAATTCCTATTTGACTTCATTTTTAATAGTTTATTTATATCATGAATTCTATCTAGAACTATTGAATCACCTACTTGCTACCTTTAAGTAGAGATATCTATAAAAATACCTAGTGTGGTAATTTTGGAAACCCATGTGTTGGAATCATCGCTACTTACTATTTTTGGGAATATTAATTAATAAAATCTCATAATATTTCCTAAAGTTTAATATTATACATAGAATTTATTGAATCTCATTATATAAATATCACATCAAATATTAGGAATATGAAATAAATTTCAATATCCTAAATCATCCCACACTCCAATAAAAATTCAATAAAGATTATGAATGTCCATAATAAAATCCTTCAGTTGTAAGGTTATTGACACCCATTGAAGAATTATACCTTTCTAAATAGAAAATATAAAATAAAGATTAATTCAAACTTGAGGGATGCTTATTATGAGGGAATATACTGATTTATTCGAAGAATAATTTCTTAGACTTCCCTTTGATCACGGGGAATCATTCACAATAGATCTTATTCTTGTTATGATCCTTATATCCATGAAATATTAGTGGATGGTCCCAATATATCAAAATGATTTAAATAAGTAATTACATTATCATTTTGTTAATGGTTTTATATTCCCTAATGCATAACCCTAGTATGGACCATGTCTCTTTTTAACGAATATGTATAGGTATATTGATATTTTGGTGACCATACCATTTATGAGATAACCATAAATACCTGTGGAAATAACAGTAAATAATTATATATAATAAATAACATGACATGAATATTACTATTAGTAATGAAAAGTTTAATGTCTTATTTTTATTATTTAACCGAAATGAAAAACTCCATAATATTTTATCTCACCTGGTGAAGATAGTGATAGTGAAAATAGTGTTGAGTAATATTGTACGAATAATATATTTGTAGATGATGTGTGTAAGTGGTTAGTTATCTAGATTATGAATATTGGATCAAAATATAGATGTAAATGTTTATGAGATTGTACAATACAAGAGAGGAACTACTACAAATACGACTTTTATCAACGCTAAAAATGACCTTTAACAGTGCTAGAAAAGCACTATTAATTCCAGAAAATATAAAGGGGGGGGGGGTCCCCTTTATCAGTGCTCTAAAAAGAACTGATAAAGACCCCTTTATGAGCGCATCCTTTATTTGAGCTGATAAAGGACCCCTTTTATCAGTTCTTTTTTAAAAGCGCTGATAAAAGTTAAAAAAATTAAAAAATTAAAAAAAATTAAAAAAATACTGCCAATTAGGGGGCTTTTATAGAACTTGAGCCCCCCATTTACACCAATTTTCCACCCCCTACAACGCCCCATGAATCCCCTCCACCCTTTATCAGTTCTTGCTCCCATATTCCCCCATGCGCGCGTGCCCCTGCCTCCACTAGGATTTGAACTCGAGACCTCCCTCATCCGCACCTAAGTCCTTACCACTCCTCTATTTTGATTTTTTCCATTTCATGATATATATATATATGTGGTTATATTTATTCGTATAGTAATATATATTTATATTAATATATATATAGTTATATTAATATACATATCTATTTATATATATATATATAGTTATATTTATTCGTATAGTAATATATATAGTTATATTAATATATATATAGTTATATTAATATATATCTATATTTATATATATATTTATATTTAGTTATATTTATTCGGATAGTAATATATATTTATATTAATATATATATAGTTATATTAATATATATATATATAGTTTTATTAATATATATATAGTTATATTAATATATATATTTATAGTGATATTAATATATATATTTATAGTGATATTAATATATATATTTATAGTGATATTAATATATATATTTATAGTAATATTAATATATATATGTAGTTATATTAATATATATATATATAGTTAGATTAATATATATATATAGTTAGACTAATATGTAGGTATATAAATATTCATATATTTGTATTTTAAATAAAATGGATATTAGTTATTATTTAGATAAAGCTAATATATTTTATATGTAAATATATTTTATTATTTATATTTATATAATTAAATTTTTAAGTGTGAATATATAAAAAATATGTATATATTGTTATATATTTGATTATAAATAGTAGTTCATTATAAAAAACTACGAAATTTCAAAGACATAATGTCAATATGAATGTAATATCTTGTACTAAATTCAGTACCCACCAAAAAAATCCAATAATAACCCCTTAAATGAGGCTAAAAATCCACAAAATGTTAAAAAATAGGGGTACCCTGACTAAAAACCCAGTTTTAGAGGCCTTCTTGGCCTTTTTTGGCATAGAAAAAAACCTTGTACGAGGTTCTGCCGAGTCAAAATGACCTAGAGATCGTCACAGGCTTCGATTTGATATATGGTAGAGCTCAAACAAACACCCGGATCAAATGTTATGGTCATTTGAAGTTTGAGTTGCGTTTTCAACATATTTTGGAACTTTTTTTATTTTTTTAAATTTTTTTAGTATTCAAATTGTTATTGAATGACTATTACTCCATAATAATTATCAAATTGCTAATTAAAAATATTTTTTTAATTTTTTTATTAGCCTTTATTCACTAAATATCTTATATATTAAGTATATAAAGTGTAAATGTATATTTATACTTATCTAAAATATATTTAAAAATTATATATTATATTTATATCAATATAAATATATTTATATATTTATATATTAATATATTATTTTTAAATAATTTTTTTTGTTGAAGTCAACCCTTTATCAGTGCTACTAAAAAAGCACTGATAAAGGGGGTACCTTTATCAGCCCTAAAAAAGAGCTGATAAAGCGGTGCTTTTATTAGTGCTTTTTTGAGCGTTGATTTTAGCGCTGATAAAGGTACCCCCTTTTATCAACGCTTTTTTAATAGCACTGATAAATTATGCCACTAGGAAAAACAATTTTTGTGGTAGTGGGGGGTGAATTTTAGGTTTAAAAACATTGTATTTAAACTCTTAAGAAGAAACATAGTTTAATAGGTCTTAAACTAATATAATTCAGAAACAATACAAATGATCTAGTTGATCCTAGATCAGAGGGATATAATATGATGATACCACAGGTAATAAAAAACAATTTTATTTGGATGGAATATAATAATTAGAGTATAAAAAAGTAAATTATTCTACCATACAAAATATATAATGTCCTAATACAATATGTAATGAAATTATCGTAATTAAAACAATTACAATAGAAAAAAATACGAATAGAAAGAGGAAATAAATTGATTCCTTTTTTATTAAAAAAGGAAGTGGATAAATAAAGGTATTATAATTA
Organism: Viscum album; assembly: GCA_963277665.1. NCBI lineage: Eukaryota > Viridiplantae > Streptophyta > Magnoliopsida > Santalales > Viscaceae > Viscum > Viscum album. Next base: position 1,425,306,269 of record OY728161.1, read on the forward strand.
TTTTATCCCAAATAGTAGGGTGTCCTTTTACCTAGGATAAAAGGTCTGTCTTACCACCACCCAGGTAAGTCCTCAATATGATGATCGGTACGACTGTCTTCCTATGCATGAAATTCCTCGATTTAGAAGATAATCGACAAATATTTCTTTTAAATACATGAAATCCCTTGATACAACAATTGGTAGCACCATATTCCTATACCTGAAAGCCCTTGATCATTATCACAATGATTAGACGCACAATTAAAAACAAATTACTTATTGAAATAAAAGAACTAGGAACAAGACGTTCATGTCTTGTATCATCAAGGATTTTCACACGAAGAACGAGATATGTCACACAGTCTCTCTCTAGAAGTTGGAAGATTCAAAAAGTTGATCACTCTGGTTTGAATGACATCTTATTTAAAGGTCTCAGGTTCCAATAGTCCCATTTCCTCCAACAGTCATATTTCTCTAGAAAATTTAGAGGGACTCAGTCACCTTACATTATAACGGTCAAAACAAACAGAATACATCATATAATTTTGATTAGTACATAACTAACTTAACGACATAATTTTTGTTAGAAAACAATAGGTATAGAAATATAGAATAATGATTAATATGAAATATAGTGAAAAAATATATACAACGTTGGAGAAAAATATGAGTATAATGAATTACATGAGTACGATACATAACTTGGTTACGATGTATATCGTGATTACTATGCATATCATGGTTACGATACATGACACAGTTACAATTCTTAACATGGATAAGATGAAAATCATGGTTATTATTCATGATAGGATTATGATGCTTTATATTGTTATGATGCATATTGTGGTTACAATTAATATCAGGGTTATGATACATAACACGATTATGATTCTTAGAATGGTCACGATGCATAATAATAATATGATAAAGAACCTGGTTATGATTCATAGTTATGAAAACATCATATGTGGTTATGATTATAAAACAATTTATGTGGTTTTGATGAGACACAATATATGTGATTACGATTGAAAAAATATATTAAATGATTTATATAATAAAAAAACTTATATGATTATGACATGTGTGATTAGAATGAGAGTACAACGCATACGAAAATGATATATATGATTACGATGAGAATACACCATATATGAAACAAATAGGAAGTAATTTGTGATTTGAAAAAAAAGTTCAATGGGAAAGTTGAATCACATTTTGACTCAATGCTATCCCACTTTTGGGAAAACAAAAAAAAAACAATAAAGACTTATCTCCCTGTGAGTTTAGTAACTCATCTAAATGTAACAGTGAATACGACTAATTCCACCTTAGGATAAATATTATCTATAAGGATCATATTCTCTTTACTTTTACTAGTGATTTATCCCCCTTAAAAAGGTATTCACCTGTTTCAATTTTTATGAAAGTAATGTCTTCTTTTCCAAATTGCTCTCCCCTATGTGATTTTCAAAAATTATAAGGGAAAATATTTGTTTCCTGTAAAGGGTTAGAGGATCATAGTACCAATCAATAGAAATTACATGGAATGAAATAATATTTTTTATAACAAAAGTTCTAAAAATCATTCTTTTCCCTTTTGTTTTCCCAAAAGGTTGAACATAGATATCTTCATCTTCTTGAAATCTTTTATATACTCCATCAATTTTTAAGGAGCTTTATACTGATCCTTCATCTCCACATCCTATTTAGCAATAATCTTTTCCTTCTTCCAGAGCCAATCTTCATGAAGCCAATTGATTACTTCCTATGATTTGAGCTTTTCTTCCTGAGAATTAAAATCCTCTATTATAACTATGTATGCATTCTCTAAAATTACCACTCTATTTGATATCAAAATAGTTTCATTACAACCATATTCCAATATTGCCTTAGGATTTTCAATCTCTTCATAGGCTATTCATTTTGAGTTACTAGTTCATTGAATGACTTCATGTTTTTTCTTTCAAATCAGTGACCAATTTTTTTTTTACTTAATTGAGACCATTTACACGCATCAATAATGCATCATGAATATCCACATGATACTTGAGATTTTTATAAATGTTTTATGACCACTTGAAAACCATGTTACAAGCCTTCCTATGGTCAAAAACATGTTCCTTGAATATCTTGAAATCAGCTTCAAGATTTAGAAACCTATCCATCAGAGTCTTGACATAGTCTGTTATATCATTATGAGAATTTGAAATGATTTCTAGACGGACTTCATTTTTTGGAGTGAATGGTATAATATTTCACAATATGTTCAAATCTTGTTCTATGTATTTAATTCCCTTCAGTGTGATTGTCCTTTCTAAATTTGTATATTCATTGTATTCTGGTAGAAATCTAAAATGAGTTGCAGTGCCACTAATTCCTGACAGATGATTCTGATTACTATCAGATTATTCTTCTTATTATTTATCTGAAATTTAAATTATATTGTTGGAAGAAACCATTTGAGAAACATTTTTGGGAGTTTTAGGATTAGGAGATGGAAATTTAGAAGAAATAACTTCTCACGATTTTGCTGAATGGTTTCCCTTGTTTGTATCTTCTTTCTATTCCACTTATTATTCTTCTTGACCATGTTATTATTTCTATTGTTCTAATTCTCATTCTTTAGAATATTGGATAATAATTTGTGTGGATTTTTATTCAGATTCCTTTTTTTCTTTTCCTTTCTACACTAGATTCGATTGAGTATGAACAGGTGGTTCACTTATTACAATTCATGTTATGGCTTCCTCAGTTATCTTGAGAAGACTATCAATTTAAATATCTCTGGCCTTTCTCTTCTTCTTCCTCTTCTTCCTTTCTTATTATTTTAATGTTTCCTATGTTCTTATTTTCATTTCCAATGCTTCAGTTAGATCAAAACCAAATTGCAGATCCCATTCTTTATTTTCTTCCTTATTTTTCCTCCACTCAGCCTCAATCTCATCTGAAACTGATTTTTTTCTTTGATTTTTTGGAAGATTTAGTCTTAACAAACATTATTTTTCTTGAAGATTATTTTGAGGGATTTGAAGGGTTTTTACTCCCTTCATCTACTTACTTTTCTTTCTCAGCTTCATGATCTTTCTCAAATTTTTTGGATTCAGGATCGAATCGTAATTTGAGTCTCCTTATCGTATCCTTACCGATGAGAGGATCCTTGAAAGATGAAGGATCTGACTTGATTGATAAATTGCACAAACTAAGGAATTCTTTCAAAAAGTTTCTTAGGATGGTTGGAAATTTAATTAGCTGATGCTTTATGGAACCAGATATAAGTTTCTTAATTTTCAAGAAAATGAATCCCATTAGATTGAACTTCCTCATATTCACTAAATAATCAAGCACATAAACATTATAAAATTTCAAAGTTTCTTTATCACCCTTTCTTGATATAATAAATCATTGTATATAGAGGAAAATTAGGTGATATTTGGCTTATAGATGATTAACCTTCATTTTATCATCATGAATCTCAAAAAGAGATTCCTCTACTTTCCTCTTGTCAAAAGTCCCATCAAGTTCCCGTAATTTGTTTGAAGGATATAGGGAATCCCCATCAGATGGAAGTCTTAGGAAAGTAGCTTCATGTTATATTGAGTTTGTTTATTTCTTATCATAAATCATAAATGAAATATTGAATCTATTATCTATCTACATTGTTTTGTAGAATTGTAACACTTCCTCATAATACAAAAAGTCTTGATCTTACCCAAATGGACCAAAGGCATTCCTTTTTTATTAATTTTTGATAACCCCCTTTCAAGGGATGATGAGGATACCTTACAAGGAAAATAGGCTTAGATATTACATGACCCATAGGTCTTAGGAAATTTATAGACTATACTTTGGAACCAGTCCTCTCAAGATTCTTCATTGTGATATAATCTCTCCACCTTCGAATGGATTTTTCGGTTAGGCTTCTGATGCATGCACAGGATGGTCCTGATGTAAATTTTATACCCTCTCTTTCTAAAAAATCTGTTTAAATTCTGATTTGTTGAATTCACATGCTCAGAAACCCATATGGAGTTTGCTCATTGTATAGTCTAACTGGTCATTGAAGCACAATTTTAGGTGGCCCGAAGGCCTTGAGGTGGCCCAAAGGCCTTGAGGTGTCCTGAAATCCTTACTAGACCGAAGGCCTTCAGTGGCCCAAAAACCATAAAGGACCTAATGCCCAAAACGATGTCCCAAATTCCCAAACAGAAGAATATTTCCGGATTCTACAGTACTAAATAGTGCCTGCTACAATACCTGGAAATTAAAGAGATAGTTTAAATAAGAAATAGATCTGAATGATTAATTTATAGTGATCATTCCTAATTTCTATTTAATATATTCAAATCTATCAGAAGATAATGGTTTTAGGAAAATTTCAACAAGTTTTTCTTGCGTTCTGATGAATTGTAAGATTATATTTTCTTTTTGTTCGTGATCTCTAAGAAATTGATACATAATATCTAAGTGTTTTTCACGTGAGTGGTGTGTATGGGTTTTAATAAGATAAATTTAACTAGTATTATCACATTGTACTCGAGTTTTGGAAAAATTAATTCCATATTTAGTGATTCTGTGTTCCATCCACAACACTTGAGCACAAAAACATGCAGGTTCAACATATTCAGCTTCAGTACTTGAAAGTGCAACTGAATGTTGTTTTTTTCTATGAACAAGAAAATAATGAATCTCATAAGAACTAAAATGTCCCAGATGTACTTTTTCTATCCATTCTATAACCACCTAAGTCAGAATCAAGAAATTTTTTTAAAACAAAATCATTTCCAAAAAGAATAAAATAGTCCTAAATTCGTAGTTCCCTTTATGTAGAGAATAAATCTTTTCACTGCTTTTAAATGATATTCCTTTGGATTAGATTTATATCTTTCAAATAAGAATACCAAAAACAATATGTGTGTACCACTATCTATTAATTATAACAAACTTTCTATCTTACCTCTAAAAGATATTTTATCTACTATTTTTTCAGCACCATCAAGTTCAAGTAAATTTCAGGTATCGATTGGAGTTCTTATACTTTTAGTGTTGTAAAATCCATAATTTTTATGGAAATATTTGATATACTTATGTTGGTGTATATAGGTTTCTTCTGGTTTTTTTAGATATTTAAAAACCTAAAAAGAAAGTTAACTCACCCATCATGCTCATTTCAAACTCAGATTTCATGAGATTCAAAAATGAATTAGTTAGGGATTTTGGAGTCAATCCGAATATAATGTCATCAATATAAATTTGAATAATCAAAATATTTTTGTTTTCCATATTTATGTAAAGAGTTGGATCTGAAGCACCTTTTTTGTAAATTTTTTGTAACATAAATTATATGAGTATATCAAACCAATATCTAGGGGATTTTTTAAGGCCATAAAAATCATTGGTATGTTTAAAAACATGATCATGATGTTTTGAGTCAACAAAACCTGGAGGTTGTTCGATAAAAACTTCTTCTTGTACAAACCCATTAAGAAAATCACATTTTATTTCCATTTAAAAATGTTTGAAGATAATGAATTATGTAAATGATAATATAATATGAATAGATTCAAGTCTAGATACTAGAGAATAGGTTCTTCATAGTTTATTACCTCTTTTTAAATTATATCCATTAGCAACAAGTCTTTCATTATTTCTTATAATGAATCCATTTTACTCACATTTGTTTCCAAAAACCCATTTTACACCAATTTAATTTGTTTCTTTACGTCTTTTAATAATGTTCCAAAATTTATTCCTTTAGAATTCATTTGGTTAATCTTTTATTTCTTTAATAAAATTTTCATCACCTAAGGCCTCATTCGAGGTTTTAGGTTCTAATTGGGATAGAAAATCAAGATATTATATTTCATTTCTCAAGGAGTTTCTAGCCCTTATGGGTTTATTTACATCACCAATGATATTATCACTGAGATGATTCCTATGAAACAATTTATTTGGGTTTTGTAAATCTTTTTCATCAATATAATATAGAAATTATTAAGGGGTAAATATTTTAGAAACATTTTCCTGAGTATTTCACTTTTCAGAAGAGTTTTCAATCAAGGGTTAAAAATAAATTTATGGAAACACATCTATTGATGTTGGAAGGGTTTGTTTAAAATAAAAAGGATCAGTTTCATTAAATTTAACATGAACTATTTCCTCAATAGTAAAAGAGTTTTTTTAAACTCTATAAGCCTTAGAAGTAGTGGAATAACCTAGAAAGATTCCTTCATCTGATTTGTGTGAAAATTTGTGTATGTTATCTTTAATATTCATTATGAATGCTTTGCTTCTAAATAATTTGAAATAAGAAACATTAGGTTTTCATCCAGTCCATAATTCATAAGGTGTTTTATTAAGAAAGCGCCGAGTTAGAACTTGATTCATAGTATAAAAAAAGTTATTACAACTTCAACCAAGAAATTATTAGCAATTGAGTATTCACTCAACATTGTTCTTATCATTTCATAAATAAAATGATCTCTTAATTAAAGAACACCATTTTACTGAGGGGTTCTTGGAGAGTAAAAGTTTTGAGTAATACCTTTCTTACTACAAAAAATTTTCAAAATCCATATTTTGAAATTCTCTACCATGATCACTTTGAATAGTTATCAGTTTTTGTTTTTTATCATTTTTAACATGGGATCTAAAATTTTTTAAATAGAAAAAGGCTTGATATTTGTTTTTTTGATAATTGACCCATGTAAATGTAGTCTAGTCATCAACTAAAACTAATATATATTACTTTCCTCCAATACTTTCAGTTTTTGTATCATCCAAAATATCCATGTACACTAACTACAGTGCATTAGAATTTTAAAATTCATTAATTTATTTAAAGAAAGTATTATGTTTCTTTACATTTTAAGAAGGGTCACACACATTTTAAGAGTTATACCTAAGATCTGGTGGATACTTAATAAGTATTTTCATTGGGATTTTGTAATGGTTCCTATGGTTACAATGTCTAAACTGCTATTCCATAACCATGATTCGTCGTCCATTTCACTTAATAAAGGTAATTCTTGGCTCCCGAGGTCTTCTATGTTATGTGGGTATACATTATCTTACCTATGGGAAGAGAGAATGAATTTATCCTTGTAATTTTGAACTAAACATTTTTCATTCCTAAAATTTACGAGGTTACCTTCATCATATAATTGACTTATCCTTATAAGTTTGTGCTTAAGGCCTTTAAAAAATAGAAAACTTGAAATTTAAATTGTTCATAAAAGAACAATATTACCTATAAAATTGATCTTTCCTTCAGTATTATCTCCGAAGGTCACTCTTTCACCCCTCATTTCAATGATGTTTTAAATAAAATCCTTATTTCCATTCATATTTTGAGAAAGACCACTATATATGTTCCAAATATTCTGGTTGTTGGTATACTTTTTTTTTTCATAAAAAAGAAACAATTAGTTTTTCGGAACCCAAACATTTTTAGATCTGAAAATGATAGATAAAAGAACTTTAGGAAAGAAGATTAGTTTTGTAAAGTGAGATATATGTAATCCTAAAGATTGGGATTTATTAATAGTACAATTTCATTCCCAATGTTCTCCACTCTGACATTTATTACAAAATGGGTCACTTTTATAAACAAAATATTTGTGTGTAAAAATAGGTTTTGAATAGGAATAACCTATTCTTGAATTATTTCTATGAGGAAGAAATTGAGCATACATCTTTTCAAGGTTTTATTTACCATAATTAAAATTTGATAAATGTTTATTAAGGGAAAATATTTCCGATTTTTTTCTAATAACTAAATTCTCATGCTCACAAGAAAGTATTTTGGAATTTTTTTGTTTCAACTTTTTTTCTCTAAAACCTATTTTTCTATGTCCTTATAAAGTTTATCCTTCTTATAATTTACTCCCATAAGGTTTTTTGAAATATTTTCAGAATCTAGTGTTTTATGATCAAGATCTTTTGAAAGATATGATACTTATTTTTTAAGGATATATATTCTTGATTTCCCCATATCGGGTTTTTTCTTGAGTTTGAAATTCTCTTTCTCATGTAGTTTAGAAAATCTTGATACTTCTTCAAAAGGAATTAAATTATCCTCTGTTGAGGAATATTATTCATATAATGTGTTAGAATATTTCTCAATAGGGTAATTGGAATTTAAAGATAAATTTGTAAGAGATTCTGTATTATGTACCTTATCCATGAGACAATGATTTTCAATAGGTAGTATGGCTATAAGTCCAATATTCCTCTGACCAGAAGATTTATATTCTGAGGATTCTTATGAAGAATTTCTACCACTTTCACTTTTAATATCATTTTCTTTCAGTAATTTCTTTGTCTTAGACTTTTAAGACCTTTTCTTCTTTCTTTCTGAATTTTTATCCTTCATATATTTTCCTTTAAGAAAAGGACAATCACGTCTAATATTACATGATCTTTTACATTCATTACAAGTTACTTATGAGTATTTCTTGTCCATATTGTCTTTCTTCTTTAATCTATACTAAAAATATTTCTTTCCCATAATCTTTTTCTTTCTTCAATAAATATTGGATAGTTCAGTATCTGAATTATCACTTTCACGGGATTATGATATAACAACAAATTTCTTAGATTTGGATCTTGTTACCCTTTTTGGGGTCTTGTATTTAGATGTAGTAGTAAAAGGTAAGCTTTTATTACCATTATTATTATTATTATTTAAATCTAAATTACTTTTCAGTAATGAATTATGCTGTAAGAGAGTACCAAATAATCCATCAAGAGTGATTTGAGTAACCTTCATATTCTCATTAATAATTGTCCTTTTTGATTTCCACTCATTTGGAATTATATCGATTATCTATTCCACAAGAACTTAATCATCAAGACCCTTTTCTCCCATGGATTGAATAATGTTGACAATTATCGTAAATATTTTTTGAATCTTTCATACCGGTTCTCCATAGGGAAAAACAAAACCCTGATATTCTGCTCAGATCATAGCTCTTCTTGTTTCTATAACTATAGATTTACCAAAATTCATGACTTCCAGTTTCATCCAGATACAATTGGTTATTTCACATAATAATATCTGACTATATATATATATTCATGGTCATAGAACATGACAAAGTATTTTTTACCTTGTAATTTATTTGATATTCTAGTTTCTCTTGGTTAGTAAAGGTTCTTACTTCCTTATCATGAATATTTTAATCTCCGGTGAGCATCAAAAAATTATCTACTCTAGTATTAATAACAAAATTCTTTAGTCGATCTATTCGGTACTCATAAGAATTACCATCAAATATAGGTGGTCTAGTTGGGTTTAGGTTGTTAGTTGATCCAATATTCACTCCTTCCATCTTATAAAACAATGCTTTTCCACTCCACATGTTAGTGTAGTAAGTAATTATAAACAAAGGGTTTATAATAAAAATACAACTATCTTACAAAAATAAATAATTAAATTAAAAAAATTAGTGGAAAACTCCTGTGATACCAATTTTTGGATTGAAATATAGATATAAATGTATATGAGATTGAACAATACAAGAGGGGGGTGAATTGTAGAGTTAAAAATTTTGTATTTAAAATCATAGGAACGAACTTAGTTTAAGTGGTCTTAAACTGGTTCAATTCATAGAAAATACAAATCATCTAGCTGATCTTGGATCTGATGGATATAATAAGATGATACCACATGTAATGAAAAACAATTGTATTTGAATTCAATATAATAATCAGAGTATAACAAAAGTAAGATATTCTACCATACAACGTATAGAATCTATTAAAACAATAATTAATGAAAGTATCATAATTTATACAATTACCATAGAAAAGATTATTAATAGAAAGAGAGAGAAATTGATTCCCTTTCTATTACAAAAGGAAGGGAAAAAATAAAGGTATTATAATTCTTTTATCCCAAAGGGTAGGGTATCCTTTCACCTAGGATAAAAGGTCTCTCTAACCCACACCCATGTAAGCCCTCGATATGATGATCGACATGACTATCTTCCAATCCATATAATCACATGATTAAAAACCTAATCAGAACCTCTACATTTAAAGTACTTAAAATCCCTAAATGAAACAATTGGTATCACCATGTTCCTATACCTAGAATCCCTCGATCTTTATCACAATGATCAGAAACACAATGAGAAACATATAACTTATTGAAATACAAGAACTAGGAACAAGTCGTTCACGTATTGTATCTTCAAGGATTTTCACAATAAGCAAGAGAGATGTCACACAGTCTCTCTCATGAACATAGAAGATTCAAAAATCCGATCACTCTGGTTCGAATGACCTCCTATTTAAAGGAATCATGTTCCAACAATCACATTTCCTCCAACAGTCGGTGGGACTTGGACACATGGAATTATAAAGGTTAAAACCAACAGAATACATGACATTATTTTGATTAGTATATAATGAACTAAACGACATCATTTTGGTTAGAAAAAAATAAGTACATAAGTATGGAATAATGAGTAAGATGAAATATAGTGAAAAACATATATATGGTATTGGAGTAAAATATGAGTACAATGCATTACATGAGTACAATACATAACTTGGTTACAATTTATATCATGATTAATATGCATATCATGGTTATAAAATATTACACAGTTATGATGCTTGACATGGATAAGATGCATATCGTTGTTACAATTCAAATTTTGGTTGCGATTCACATCATGGTTATGATTCATAATATGATTACGATGCTTTATATGGTTACGATTCATATCATGGTTATGATTCATATCATAGTCATGATACATAACATAGTTACGATTATCAACATGGTTACGATGCATAATATTAATTTGATACATTACCTGGTTACAAAGAATACCTACAAAAACATCATATATTGTTACTATTAATAAACAATTTATGTGGTTTTTATGAGAAACAATATATGTGATTACAATTGTAAAGCAACAATATACGAATTCAATAACAAAATAAAATATATGATTATAATATGAGTGATTACGATGAGAATACAACATATATGAAAATAATATATGTGATTACTATTAGAAAACAACCTATATGAAGAAAAACAAGAAGTAATTTGTGATTTCCAAAATAATAAGATCAATGGGAAAGTTGAAACACATTTTGTCACAACATTGTAAATAAAAATTTATGAAATTTATAAGTGTTGTGATAGGGATTTTAAATGGACTATATTTTCTAAAATTTTACATAAAAAATATAATTTATGGGTTATTTGATATTACATAAGTGAAAAATTCACTTCTCATTGAGAGATAGTTGTAACATACCATTGATGTTATAGGGAAACTGATGTTTCCAATGAAAATGAATCAACTACCCCATTAATCCAAAATTAGGGGAACTAGTAGACTAGATTGATCAAATTACAAACATGTGGTGGGACCACTTTCATGAGATATGTGTTTAAAATCTTATTATTACTAATTTTATTTTCCTACTAAGTTGTTTTTATTATAAAATTTTATCTTATGATGATATAAAAATGAATCAGTTTTCCCCTATGGGTGTTGGACTTAATGTTTGAACCACATGACCGTTGGGTTCTATCATGGATTTTTTATTTCTATTAAATTTTATTTTTTTGTGTTTCTGGAGTATCAAATCGAGGGAAACACTGTGTAATGATTTAGGGTGTAGTGTTTCTTCCTATGATTGGGTAAATAGGATTCATGAGGGAGAAAATTTTAGTATGGGATGATTCGGTAATTTTATACTATTATCTAATGTTTAGTGGTTTTACTTCCAATTATTAATGGTGTTGTATCACCCCAAATAGTGGTATCAGTGTAATAGGTTATTTTTCTAGAGCATTATTAGTGCACTCATCAGTAGATCAGATAACATTTTAATACCTTTGATAATTTTTTGTTGTTGAGAGTTTACTATTATGATAATTTATTTCATATAAATAGTTAAATTTATAGATAAAAAGGTTTAATGGGTTAAAATTTGGTTTTTGTATAATTTAGATAGAATACTATCTCATTCATAAGAGCATGAAAGTTATATTGATTAAATTTAAACAATAGGAATTGGAGAAAACAGAATAGGGAAGACTAGGTAGGAATGAAATTGAATTTATTTAAAATTCATTGGATTATAATGTATCATTTATCATTATAGAAGTGAAGACCATGATAATGATGCTGAAACACCTGACATACAAGTATGAGAACTCAATAACTTTGAGAAAAGGGTGTAATATTATGAGGCTATCCAACAAGGTATTTTGAAATTTAAACCTTCGATGAATTTGTTAAATATATTAACATGATCCAAAATAATCTCAAATTAGTTAATATTAATTTATATGATGATGTTTTTTCTCTAATAAAAAAATTTACCATTTCACGAATCATGAGAATTGATATCAAATTTCATAAGTAATTCTTATAGCAAGTCTAGAATTGTGTTTGTGGATGTTAGAAATATTATTATGAATTAATATCTTAGGTAAAGATACGTATAAGAGCCAATCAGAACTACACTAAATTAGATAGGTAGAGGATGTTAACATCATTGGAGGAGTTAATGGAAATTATAATATAGTTATATAAAGAGAAGTTATGGTAAATTAGATAGAGCTAACCTTATATATTAGCATATCCTCAAGATATGACATCTAAAAAAAAATTGTAGACATCTGAGGGTAAATTCTATAAGTTTTTTATTCATCATGTTCATCTTCTGGACAAATTCCATGTTTATGAAAGAACCTAATTTTTCTTCATTGTCTAGATGTTCTAGTTTTTTAACAAGCCTCACCAATATATAATGAAATATTACTTGAGGATCTATGGAATACGTTTGAGGTTTTTTTACGGAACATTATATCTAACTAAAAGATCGTGTGGAGATGCAATTTATTCAGTAAAAAAAATTCTAAAATCCTTGATTTATGACACTATCATCTTAGACACCTTACAAATAATAATATAAATGTTCTAACATAAAAGGCTCTGTTGAAGCTCAATAATTTTGAGTTTTGAACTTGTTAGAGTTGTGTACATGGGAGACAAAGGAGGGTATCATTTTATGTTACATTATTAGAAACCTAGATCTAAGAAGTTATAAGTCTTTGATATATCTTTTTTGGGGTCATGATTCAGTTCATTATCACATTTTTCCATAATACATTGCGACTATCATCATGAATCAAAAAGGATTTCATGAATTTACCTCTATAAACATACATTCAATGAATTCAGAGTGTTTTTCTAGTGGAAGGACATGGTGCAATGAGAAATAGAATGGAATATAAAATTATGAAGGTCCAATAACTGTTTAGAATATAATATAAATAATTTTCAAAACTAGTTTTGGATGAATGGTCTTGGGCTGAAGAAAACCATAACTAGTACACCATATTATAATGGCATTTCTGAGAATATTAATTATAAATTTACAAAAAAAAAATCACAGAGATTGTTTTCACATTCCATTATTCCCAAGGATATCGATGTTTAAGTGGTAAACTATGAACCATTCTTAGTCAAAAGATATCCTTTCACTTTAATGGGATAATATATTATTGATAAAACATTAGATTTATGATGATATACAAGAATTCTAATGCACTTCCAAGGCTGAAGGTAGAACTCTAAAATTCAAGGGATAGGAAGTTAAGACATCAGAATTGTCAGTTGTTGAAAGAGTAGATGATTAAGTGGAATTTAAATAATCTTAAAAGTTCTTGTTATCAAAATAAAGGTGTGTATTTGATATTAACTTGTTACTTTTAATGGATGGTGGAGTCCCTTATGTTTTAGATGAAGTGGTTACCCTTAGTGACTCTGAAAAGTGGCAGTTTTCTTTGAAAGAGGAAATGGATTTATTGGACTAAAAAAATGAGAGATAATGAATAAAAAATAGGAAAACATATTACTAAAGAATAAATTTATCACCATGATATTTTATGAATATTTTTTTGAATAAATTTAATGTCTTTTATACCTTTCATTATACGCAACACAATTTTTTAACTAACTGTGATATTATTATTATTTTTATTACTATTACTATTATTATCATTGAGTGGCATAACCTAGCCATTAAATGTGTAAATATTAATAATAATTTACATATTTATAAATTTAATTATAATAAATTATAATAAATAAAATATATTTATATATATATATATATACTTAGTTTTTAGTATAGACTTCATATACATCAAAAGTATTTTTTTCTCAAAAAATGATTTTTTTGGAAAAATAAATGTAATTTTTTACACTATTAGAAAATAAATTTTAAGAAATAAAATTAATTTTTTAAATATACATGTTAAAATTATCATTGAGTGAATTTTATATAATTTTATGAACATATAATTGTTTTGGTGAACAATGATAAATACTTATTATTATCATTAAATTTTTAATTTTCATTTAAATCATTTTAAGAGTTACTTTATTAAATTTTGATATACGTAAAATTATTGTAATTATATTAATATTAAATCAATATAGTTCATTGAAACCAAATTTAAATTTACTTTTGAAAAACAATTCTCTACTTATGAAAAAAATTCTCTTTTGAAACCCGCATTTTCATCACATTTGATGTTTCAATTTGAAATTAAAATTTTCCAATTATGTGAATGGAATTTGGAAAATAAGATTCAATATTTTAAATAATAATAACAATAATTAATTTATATAATAATTTAAAATTATTTTATAGTGAATATTAATTGTAATAATAGTAATAAATTAATTATCAAGGTTAAAGTTAAAAAAAGTTTACAAAGGGGTTAAATCAAAACGAAAGGGGGTGAAATGACCTAATAACTTGTAAAAATAAATTTTTGTGGAAATAAATTGACCTTTTCTCGTATAATGTTCTGAAATGATCCATTCTGGATCCTTTTTCTTGTTTAAAATGCTGGGACACCTTCTTATTTTCAAAAATTCCATGTGTGTCCTCTCCCCCAATTATAAAAGGGAACCCCTATCATCTCCTCTTCACACATATAAAACCTATTGTATTAGAAAATAACAAAATAAACCATTTTTTACATCCTAAATCACATCCTAGATGCCTTTTTTTTTGATCATGAAACCAACCTATGATAGATTTTGCTACAAATCTAAGGAGGTTATCCAAAGAAGATGTATCATTCTCAAATGAGCATTTCTATTATATTTTTACCCAAAAATCCTTAAAATATTATTATATTATCATGATATAATAAAATAATTATCTTATATAAAATTATATTTTTATTATTTTAATGTAATAACCTATATTCACCTCTATTTCTTTCAAATTGTAAATGAAAACATCGGTCATGTGTTTGGGGCTCTGCTGCCTTGCGAATCGTTGTGATTCGTTTTCCATATCCACCTCTTAAGGTTGGATATAATGATAGGTTTAATGTATAGATATGATATTTATAAAATTATTATACTTATGGATATATGATATCACATATATCTTAATACTTTCTTTTATGTGGGAATATGATAACATCACTCATGTATATGGAAGACTACCGCCTCACAAAGCAATGCGATTTATTTTTCTCTAACTCTTTACATGGAAGGTAAAAGAAAAGATTTAATTAATATATGTGATAAATATAAAAATCATAATTTTTATTAAAAATTGAATTATTATTTAAATTTCCATCATTTTATTCATCAATTTAATGGAAACAACCTTCATGAGTACATATATCCTACCATCTCCATGAATGATGTAATTAATTTTCAATATATATCAATTATGAATAACTCTAAATATATATATAATTTATATATATGATATTTATTTTATGATTAAAATTCTACATATTATTTAACATGCTTAAAATTAATGGATCAAAAATTCCATACCAAAACATATATGAAAAAAGGAAGTAGTTATTACTTGAAATGTGATTTTAGTAGGGAATTGTTAATAAAAAGGTAATAAAATGCCATAAGTAAATTTTATATGGTATTCTATATATGAGTATGTTTCTTTGATATATTCATATTAATTTAATATTTATTATATACGATATTTTAAAGAGTACTAAGTAAGTCATGAATTAATCTAATGGATTTCTAGTATCTCTCTTATTTCTGGGAGACATCTTCCATATTCACTACCTGTTTATTTTGTGTAGTGTGTATACTACCTATTTGACTTGTTATATCATGAATATAATAAATTTTATATATAAGATGAGATACCTGAATTTATTATTCCATTAGGTTTATTATTTTGAGGTTAACAAAGTGGTAAGTGATTTTCATCTAGCTTTTATTTATTCATGTCGCATACCTTATATACAAATTGTTTCATTTATGTGGTGTATTTACTGACCATGAATTCATTTCAAGATTTTTATATTGAAATTATGGGATATAAATATTCATCTAATATTATTTATTTTATGGGACCTATTATTCAAATGATACAAAATTTGTAAATTTTTTTAAATTATAATCTCCTTATTTAGCAATATTATTTATGATTAATTTTATGATGAAAAAATATTTTGGTATATATCTCAAGAAATATTTTAATTTTCATATCCTATAGTTATATCCTGAAAAAAAATTACTTTCATTTTACTCACTTTATGAAAAAAATATTCCCAAAAAAATTAATGAAAAATTGAATTTATTTATCTCTTCAGTTGAAACCCCATATTCATCCATGTATATGTTTTCTAAATAAAATTAATTTTTTTTACCATTTGTAAATTATTTTAAATGAAATTTCTACCGATGTTTTTTATTTTAATAAATTTTTTTTAAAATTAATGTTATATTAATTTTTTGAATGATGAATTTCTAACTATTTATCTAAAATATGAAAATAATATTTTTTAACATGTATAACATCGATAGGATTTTACACCATCATGGAAAATAAATTATTTGAAACATAATTTAAAATATATTAAGGTTATCTTCTGATGAAATTTTTTCCTTAACATTTATGAAAATTTATAGTTTTTAAAGAAGTTATTTCAAATGGAAAGGATATTTCCCTCAAGAATTTTTTAATGATCGTTTTATGGAATTTTTATTCAACACCAACAACAACATTTTGTGTTACTTATGTTTTACTATGTATTTGATCCAATAGTACAATCCTTATTATTTATTTTTATGGTTTATTATTATTATTATGAAGAAAATATTTTTATGAAAAATTTTACTCATAAATGGGTTATGATAAGTTGAATTGATGAAATGTTTATGAAACCCATTTCCATTACATGGGTTATGGTATAATGAATTTTTTAGGAAACCCATTTTCCTTTTAATTGGTTATATCATGATGAATTATTTAGGATCATTTATTACACGAATTAATGTATTATGTAATGGGTGTTACCCATATCTCCATCTAATTAATCGGGTGAGTTATTATATATCATGAGATAATGATCGGAAACAAGTTGATGTGCTTGATCCGCTATAGGAACATGCTTATGTGTTTTTTCTGATATATGAAATATGTTATGATGACTAATCCATTTTTGAAATTGGGAACTTATTTTGATTCATGATCTATTATTATTTTATGGTATCTATTGTTACCCTTGACATGTGAAATGGTTTCTATACTTTTAATGGAGGAATACATATATGACATGAAATTCTAGTTCATGATTTATTTATGATGAGTTTTTCACTCTTACGGTTCATATATTTTGAAATGATAATGTTTTATTCAATGTATCATGTATGTGAACCCTGATATATTGGGTATGAAATTTTTAAGTTTTATTCATAATCTCAAACCCTAATGCTTATCATATTATTTCACATGATCATCGATTAATATCTTCCATGTTTACCCTACTTGAGCATTTGAGCTAACTATTTCTTATATTTCCTTTCCCCATGTCATTAATAAATGATTATGTGTTGTATGTCTATGAATAATATTGAATTGAAAGATAATTATTGAATATATTAAAGGTATTTCATGAAATATGAAAATTTTCTAACTAGTCTCCAAAGATACAAAAAAATTATGATCCTCAGGTGTGTATTTGTGAAATGTATTGAATATTAATCTAAAATATGTAATATTTAGTTAAACAATTACTTGTTCATTATAAAAAATGGGTCTCCCAAGTGGATAATGTAACTAATGTTATGAATTTTATGAGGATCAGATTTTTGTGAGGACATTTCAATAAAAATAATGGATTGGAATCCTTGATATTTCATCACCAGTAGTTAAGTGCATTACAATTTTTAAAACATTATTCATGGTTAACACAAATTATTTCCACTTGAAAAAATGGATTTATAAATGGAATTCATTGATAGTGGTTTGGAGGAATAAATTATCATGAAGAAACTAGTTGGTTTTGAGGACAATCAAAACAAGGACTTGGTGTGAAAGATAAAAAAGAATCCTTTATGACTTGTATCAGGTGTCAGGGTAGTATAATTATAAATTAGATTCATTTTTGTTGATATTTATTTCACTAGATGACACACAGATAAACGTTTATATAGGAATGAATTTATTGATGATTGATTTATTATCCTTTTCCTATATATGGCTGAAATTCTATTTATGGGCATAAAAATTTATAGGATTAAAAAGATAAAGAATAATTCATTCAAAATATTTGAGATGAATGATCTCAGTGAGTCTAAAAAGATATTGTGAATTTCAATAGGGAGAGATATGAGTGATATAAGTTTATTGTTCCCTCAAATGGATTATATATGGAAGATAGTAAAAATATTTTTGATGTTTGGATGTAATCTGTTCTCAACATAATCAGATATAGACTTAAAAATATCCAAGGAGAGAGAATTAAAATTATAATATGAGGTTAAAAACATGGTGACAGTTCCATTTATATCAGTGTTAAAAAGTGTTATGTATGATTAAAGAAATTATTTTTTAGTGGATATCATAAGCCAGTTCATGTAAAATTCATGGAATGAACTTCAGGAATCCATGAAGAGGATATTTTATTATGTCAAATTATTTTATGATACACATTTATGCATTGATAAGTATAATCCATTAAAAGTTTATTAGGATGATTAATCTATAGGGTATAAAAACATAGAAAATATACCACATGTTTTTTGTTCACATTCAGAGAGATGAAATTTAGCTATATGTCAAAGCTATAATTGGTAGTCACACATTCCATAATGGATGTAGAGTATGTATCCATAATTGAAGTATGTAAATGATTAATATGGTTAAATTTATTTCTTAGAGAGATCAATGAAATATTAATGGGTTGAGTATTATTTTTTGATTGTCAGGGTGAAATACATTGGTCTTATAATTAGGAGTATTACTCACAAATGAAGAAAATTATCATAAAATATCATTTAATCTAGAACATCCTAGAGGATTGAGTGATAAAGTTGTGAAATATAACATGAATATAAAATCTAGATGACATTTTCACAATGGATTTAGTATAGGGAAATTATAGGAAATAATTTACCTTTATGGGACAATGGTGACTAGAAGGTTTTTTTGTAAACTATTTTTTTTAAATAATAAATATGGTCCTTTTTACCTCTATGTTGGTGATTATCATGGATCCTCTTAAACTATTCTTCAAGTGAGAGGATTTTTTCTCCATGTGGTGTTACATTTTCTTGGTAAAAATTCACATTTTATTAACTTATAAAATCTAGTGAAAACACATCACAATTTTGATTCACCTAGATTATATACTTTTGTTCACAATTGGACAAGTTCCCTCAATGTGTTTCTTATTGTGAAAGGTAATTTAACTCTTATAGTATGATAGATAAAATTTTCAATAGTTACTGATAATATAAAAACTCCAATCCCCCCACACATGATTTTTTCTCTTTATATGATAGTTTCACAACTACATGAGAAATAATAAAATACAAATAATATATTAACTATTAAACTCCCATTTAGTGTTAGTTTATATCATGTTTTCTGTGTTTTCTTTTTTCTCCTTATTCCATATTATTATAATCCATCATTTACATACAAGGATATACTCAATGTGAAGAAATATTAATTATTATTAAATTAAACCAAAACAAAAATACTTCCTTATCTATTATTGGGTTTCCTCTCAACCATCATTTGGGTTTTTATCCATTTATCTAGGATTTTATTAAATAATCATCCCTAGTCTAATATGTGGTGGTGGATTCATAAAATTAAACTACCACTAATGGGTTTCTACTCAGATCCTCTATATGGAAAAAAATATTATATGCTAAAGTCTCAATGGTATAAACCATCAAGTTAATAAAAGGAACAACCCCTTGGATATCCCCATCTATAGTAAAGATTAGTATATATCCACATTCTCTATAATTAATTCTATATAAATTATTCTTAGTGAGGGTAATTTTGTTGTGAGTATAGAAACCTCAGGTTCCTTGTAAAATTTACAGCCTTGGTCCACTTACACTTATAAATACTCTTCCTCTTATTATATATTTTTAACTACCTTATCCATGGAGATAACATGCATTATAGTATTTGAATGTGAGGGTTAACTAATCATAGTTGATCCATCACAGTTCAAAAAATGGGTTACCAATGTTATAACATATTCTCTAAATGTTCTCCTAATTATCATGTCACCTCAGAATATACATTTCTTAAGAAATAATTTTAAATATTGAAATAAAATTTGTGTAAAATAAAAATGTGCTATAATTTAAAATAAATTCTATTAATTGAATATAAAAAATAATTTCAACTAAAATAATGAAATAATTAATTATCTAATTTATTTTTTTATGAATTTGGAATTTATAATTTCTTAATTATATATTTTTATTATTTAATATGATTTTTCCCCGTAAATATACATGTATTTAAAAATAATATCCTTAAAAATGTTTTGATTATAGTTTATGTAAATGTGTCATTATGGAATAACATAATACTTTACTAAGTGCATCACAATACTAGTGAATACTAGATAATCTTAACAAGTATAGGAGTAAGTCAAAAGTTTAAGGGTTTTATATATAAATGAGTTTATTTAAAGAATCATGAAAATAAATATTGTGAAATGTGACTTAATAGTATTAAATTTTATCTAATATATAATTGTCATAAAATGGGATAAATGTAATTGGAGTGGATTTTACTTTTAAGGATGTTGGTAATCAACCAAATTATATAATTCTAGATAACTATTCATGCTAATGAGATGAGTAACCACCAATATTTTATTATGAACACTCTGTCATTCTATTCATAGGACTTACTAAATTAAGGGTTACTATAGATCTATTAATGACTAATTGACACCAAAAATAGTTAGAAGACATATTCCTAAGAACTATGATATATTTGAACAAAACCATTATTTAAAAGAAAGAATAACATATCCACACCTTTGATCAATTAGATTCAACTACTAATATTATCACAAAATTTTTATTTGGATCCTTTATAGACATAAATTTGACTACTTCCTCATTGTTATATTCATGGATTGAGATGAATCACCTGAAATATAAATAATTGTCTCATTAACTTCATGGAATTGTTTTCACTTTATGATCAAGAATGGATGAAGAAGTAAAATTTAGGGATATTTATAATCAATATAGGATTAGTGGGAAAAACATAAAGACACATGTCCATGGTGTTTTACTCCTTCTATAGGATATGATGACACTAATCAAGTATACATTCATTAACATGTATGATAAGGGGAATACAAGTAAATTACTTCAATTATAAAATTATATTAATCCTTATCTAATCTAACACTCATGAGTTTTATCAAAACAATGTTCCACAAATGAAAAAGAATTAGGGGTAGATTCAAAAATTACACTTTGACATTCCTATAACATACCAAGGTAATGGATATGTTATCACTATATCATTTAAAATGATATACGAAAAACCCAAAAAAACTATATTCATTAATTTCATGCATGTCATACTATATGAAATTCTCATATTGTAGAATATAATATGATTTTTAGGGAATATATCCATTAATTTTACACTTAAACTAAATCCTCATAGACATATTATTGTTTCAACTTATATTATTTCATATAAAATAACTCCTAAAACCCATATCCAAAAATTATTCAGCATATCTTACAAAAAAAACATTTTGAAATATAATACTAACTCCACCATGTACCACATAATGTGAAATACCTTGTCAATAACCATCCAAAAATAATATTTTATATACTGTAAAACCCATTTTGAGAATATATATGATTAAAAACAAAATCAAATTCTATTTAACAATAAATTTTGCATGATCCTTCCTTGACTTCATATTTTTATGTAAATAGATGCCTACATAAAATAATAACTGTTACTCAATATATAAAGGTATCTGTAATGATATTTATCAACGACATATATCTCTATACTTGTGTCCACTAAAAAAATAATATTCAAGAATTA
The DNA here is from genome assembly GCA_963277665.1 of Viscum album. Lineage (NCBI taxonomy): Eukaryota > Viridiplantae > Streptophyta > Magnoliopsida > Santalales > Viscaceae > Viscum > Viscum album. The sequence continues at coordinate 1,425,328,652 of OY728161.1, forward strand.
ATTTTCATATAATACCTTTATCTAAGTTATCAAGTAACTGTGGGACATAGATTATGTTAATCTCATATAGCTACTCAAACATTCTTGATTATTAAATTATAGGTTGAGCATGTTAATGATTACTTCACATGTCATTCACTTTTATGGATTAACACATCATATACCCCTTACTTGATAGATTATGAAATCATGTTTATTATCTTGGTATGGTCATAAAATTCCTTAGATTATCAAAATCAAGGGATAAAATATCATAATAATTATATGCTAGGAAAAATCCCAAAATGGATAAAATCCAACCGATCTCATGATTAAAAACACACCAAACCACCCATGATTAGCTAAGCCTCTAAACATGTATAAGAAATGTTTCAATGTGTGATGGTTTTAATTCTATGTATCTCTTTAAAATCAAGTATTATGGGAATCCAAATATTAAACATGCATCCCAAACATGCTAATGACATAGTGTGTGATACTTTATGTGGTATACTTCATGGTACATCGAGTGCACAAAACCTATTTTATACCTCATGAGAATATTTTATATCCTAACATAATAATCTCAATCATGATAGCCTTGAAATTTTATTATAAACAATAATACTACATGGTAAACATAAATTAGGTATAACTCAAAGTTTAACTTTTATTGTTCAATTATTTATTTCACTTCATAGAATATGAAACCCACATGAATGAATAGTAAAGTGGGGAATTCCTTTTTTATAAAATGAAACTTTTATATTTCTAAAATATTTTAGTAATATTAATAAAACTATATATATGTTCATATCTCATCACATAACATATAATAAAGTACCATATTTTCATTATGTTTGTTTCAGTTTTAGGGATTGGTTAAACACAATATATCTTTATGCAATACTGACCACATCACTAAGTTAAAATTGGATGAAAACCTCCCACAAGAAACTTTAGTTAGTAACATCTATAAAGCACATAATTTTGAATAATGGTGAGACTTAGAAATCATATTCCTAATGTTTAACATTTTGAACAAGTATTCAAACATTATTACTTCACAACATGAAATTTTATGTTGTTAATAACTCCATTATTCTACATATAAAACTGTATATGTTCATAATCATCATTATATTTGGAATTATTTATAACAAAAAATTCCATAGATATCATTATGTTAAAAATATGTAAATCATTATGTTTTTCTTTATCAAAATATCTTACTCATTTAGGTTGTGAAGTGATATTCACTTTTTAGGGAAACTAATTATTACTTTTACATTTCACTTTACCAACAATGTACAAAATCTTTTAGTATATTAGAAAAAATTCACTTAGAATTATTACTAGAACAATCCATTATTTTTTATACTTCATGTTTTTAAGAACAAAACATTCACCCACTAGAATATTATAAAATGTATTCTCATTGGCATATCATGTTAAGGTAAAAAAAATTTTTTGTTAAATATAATTATTATTTATTTTAGTGATTATATTTAAAAAATAAATCATTATAACTCTATCATATATAATATTCAATTTTTTATCATTATTATTGAAAATAAGACTATTCATTAAAATATACCACAAAAAGGATGCAGAATAATATATCCTAGATTTTAATAATTATTGGGATGAATAATTTTATCCTATATAATTATTTTACCATTATATTCTATTCAAACATTTTGTATAATTAGTTGATTAAAAAATTATGTGTATTGAATCCACCATCTCATATTATTCACAATAATATTTTTAACGAACAACCTCTCTTACAATATAATTGAAATTATATTATGAAAGAAACTTTTCACTCTCATATAAAATTAATATATTACTTTGTAATCAACTTTTACATGAAAAAAATATTTTTTCTATCACTTGATTGAAAACCACAAGTTTCGTCATTTCTTCAATTTATTTTGGATTTTTATTTATTTCATTAAATTTTAAATTATACATTTTATATCATATATCCTTCAAAACATAATAATTTATTTCTAAAACATTTATACTTGAAATATAATTTTCTTGCGAGTTTCAAAAAATCCTTTAGGTATTTTAAGAGATTCCATCACATGGAAATATTATCCTTCATTTTTTACAATACATTTAGGTTTCAATGACATTATATTGATACTAAAATAAATATTTTTGGTTTTTACAAGTAACCATTCATCTTATAGTTAAAAATTTTACTTAAATGAATTTTAGATACAACACTATTTCATCTATTCTCAACACTTTGGGGGAATTAGGGATTTTTATCTCATTTATATTGTAAAAAATATCAAAAAAATGATCACTAGATGAATTATATAGTTAAAATTAGAATTATTATAAACCATCGGTTTCTATAAATTATTAATATATGAATGTATATAGATTTCCTAGTAAGAGAAAAAAAATCCTTTGTATATCTTGGATATAATTCCTTTAAAACCTTATTGTGATCATTCTATGTTTTTCATGCCAATATAGATCAACTAGGTAAAATAATTGAAGAGTGAGTTATTTAAGAAGTGATTACTTTAATGAATAAAATTTCATTTCATTATTATTATTTAATTTATTAGTCTAATAATTTTCCTATATTAATATTCTATTTTCTAAAGATTTATATCAAAAAAAAAGTTTTATGATGACGATGTATTTTTTCTATTATAAAATATTGTATTCTATGAGTACCATGTTTTAAATTAATTTAATAATGACTTTTGTTAAATTTCATCTAACTAAAACAATAACCCATTTTAACCACATCATATCAATTAGTGGGACAAGTAATATATTTCATGAAGAAATAAATCCTCTTTAGTTTTTATTAAAAATTCAATATTTAGATGCTTAAAAATTTTCAATGTGAAATCCTATGATTTATAGGGTGTAGTGATCTTCCAATACATTGAAGCAACAAGAAGTCAGGGTTAGAGGTGATTTTTCTTAGTAGGAGTGACCAACTGGTGGAAATCAATAAAAGTGGGGAGAGGTTGTATTGGTGCGTGCCAACCTAAAGAGAGTGGTAGTGGGACTTTTAGGGTAATTTCTCATCAAACCCAATATGAATATATGTGTAAAATAATTGGGAATGATATGAAAAATAGAAAGTATATGGTATAGAGTAATGTTAAACATAGGTTGAACAAGAGGAATTCTAAAGAAAAAATTCAACGAGGATTTGAGTCTAATATGACTCCAAGGGAGGAAATATGGTCAAAAAATTCATCAGAAGATGAATTTTAGGGACTATCGAGATTTACATAGTACGAGGTGGAAAACCTATATTATACAAATAAATATAAAAATATATTAAAACTATTAATTTATTTTGATCAAGTTCGATCAAAGGAAAAATAGAAATTATATCATTGTGGGGTTTATTTATGTCCCCAATAATTAAAATGAGACACTTAGGATTAGTCCAATCATACCTAGAAGAAGATGTTTGAATCACCTACTAAAACTATCAAGTTAAAAGGTTCAGGTCTTAAGGAATTAGAGATTTTTGAGGGCCCCTCTCCAAAGGTGGGAAATATGGATTTATGTGTGGCTATAAATAAGATGGTCATCCCCAAGGGTAATTGATTGGATGAACAATATAAAAAGGACATTATCTTCCCAAAAGATATTTTTCAAAAAGAAAAATGTTTTTATGATAATTCTATAAATAATTTGCTAGAATATGTTCAAAAATCTTTAATCTTGGTCCAATAACATTTATTGGAAGAAAATATAAAAATAAAGAGAGAGAAATGGTTCTAAGGCCCCAATGACGAAACAAAGAAATTTTATGATTCACAGCTTTATGTCACTATTTATGAGTTAAATTAATATAAGTTATCTATAAATGGCTATATGATAATGGAAGACTTTATATCTTTTATGATTGAATACTACCTATTTTTCTATCTATAAGTTGACCTGAATGTCTGGTCAATAAAATATCAAAGCGTCACTTATGGTTCTTATAGCGGTCAAATGTGGTTATTAGGATGGTTTTGGTGTCAATATGTGTTTTTTGGACTATCTAAGATTGAAAATTATTTTTTTATTCTTTGATTGGTGATTATAAGGGTTAACACATATACTAAAGAAAGGATTTTCTTTGAAAATCTAAAAAATGGACTTAAAAAAAAAGCATTTATCTTAACCCTTCTTATGGATAAACTAAACCATATTATTCTAGTATCCTAATACTATTATCGTATCCCAGAAATATATCACTCAAATCAAAACACCAAAAATAGGAATCTATTCCTATTAGGGTCTCCCATTACATGTCTGACTTACAAAACATATTCTTGGGGAATCTTGCTTTGGCACAACCTACTTGGTTAGATGATCGAGGTCTTGAAAAGTATTTAGTTTGGTAGGTATCTAAATCATTTTATTTTAAAGGTTATTTAATATTCCCATCATAAATCATGTATTCCCTTTTACATTTATTCATTCTTATAAAGATTTAGTTTAGAATTTTATTTCTTCCACCAAATCAACATATTCAAACAACAGTGATGTTTGAATCTTTACAGAACTCATAATTTGTGTTGATTATTAAAACTATAGAAATAAATATATAAACACATAGAAATTTATCCCATGATAAGGTTCATTAAACCCTTCCATTTAATGGCTGGAGAAAAATGGGACTCATCAAAAGGCAATCGCAGTTACAAAAAATGGGAATTTTTTTGAAGACCAAAAATATCCAAAATGACTTTGTCTGATTGTGAAAAACATTTATGACATACCACTTGATTAAACCACTTATTGATAGATAATATTATCCCATTTATGGTCATGGAAGATTGGGTTGATGGGTATGGCATCATCCTTATTGGGGGGGACTAAAAATGAATATAGATGGCTCATGAAAAACTGACTTTATGATGGGTGGTGGAGTGATCCAGAATAAATGGGGATCTATGATTATTACCTACTTTTATTTCTTTATTAGTGGGTATTCCCTTCAAGAGAATACACATTTAATATTCACATACCTTCAACTTTGATGCCAAAATAATATCCATATTTCGGTAGTTGAAATTGAATCTATAATTGTTTATAACTTTCTTTGAAGCCTTGGTCCCATTCCATGGTCCATTGAGTATACCATTCGGAAACGCAAGGGAATGATGAATGACTGCACAAAATTTTTTCATACATGGAGTGAAGGAAATTTTGTTATTGAATTTATATCTTCCATGGAAACTGATGGAGATCCATTCTCATGTTTATCAGGTAATGGTTATCTTCCCTTAGAAGGTGTGAATCTGGCACATATGGATTCCCTTAGAATTCACTATTTCAGACCCCTATGATCTCTGAGACTCCTCTACTTTCCCCCCTTTTATGGTAACTATGTTTCTTTCTACTATATTTTTAAAATGAATAAAATATTGTTTCTACATATAGACATGTAAACCTAAACACTACGCATTTAATTTTAATATTAACCCCTTTATATTATTCTCTATATAAAATTATATATAAACATATGATATTAAATGAAACTATAAAATTATATTACAATAGTAATATGTAATTTTTTTTAAAATATGAATATTACATATGAAACCTATAATGGCTCGGGTTTCTGGGGATTCTTTACTTGGTAATAATTTGATGTTTGAGGATTCTTGGTGGTCTGGAAGGCCATCCCAGCTTCTCGGTGACTCCTAGCGGTCACCTTGGCCTACCGGTAGCCTCAGCCTACCGGTAGACTTAGCCTACCGATGACCTTGGGGTACCGGTATCTCTCGGCTACTGGTATCTCTTGGCTACAGGTAGTTGTCGCCAACCGGTAGCTCTCGGCTAGCGGTAGTTATCGCCAACCGGTAGCTCTCGGCTACCGGTAGTTGTTGCCAACCTGTATCTCTCGGCTACCGGTAGCTGTAGCCAACCGATATCTCTCGGCTACCGGTAGCTGTCGCCAACCGGTATTTCTCAGCTACCGGTAGCTCTCACCTACCCCCACGGGTTTTTCAGTATCACTTCCTTTTTGCTCGAATTGGGATTTAAACCTTGTTCTGACCCCTTTAATCCTGTTTTAAAGCCTATTAATGCCCATTAATGTCATTTAATTAAATGATTGGTTAGGTACCCTGGTGTGCGTCTATTTAAACCGTCCCAAAAGGCGGGTACCCTTTAATGACGTGTGGGGTGTCCCAGCCACGTGGTCAACCCACGATCCCGCTCCTTACACAATTTTGAGTTTTTTTCTATGTATCTTAACCATCCAGGGTATGCTGTATCTCAGCCCTTTTCAGCCATTATAACCTAAAGGCTTCTCCCTACGCTTCTTTTTCTTGATCACCTTATCGTCGGAGTACCCTTCCTCCTGACGAGTTGTAACCCATCGAATTTTTCCTTGATCGTGTTCTGTGGAGCTCCTGCTACTCAAGCAGGGACTTAACGTCGATCCTTGATCAGTCAGGTAGGGGTTTTACCTTCGTCCCTCCTTTCTGTGTATCTTGTGGGGTGGGTACGCTACTATTTATGTAGAATTGGATGAACCAAACTATAATGAAGATAATAAATGGATTATAAAGAATGAAGGGGAGGGGTGTGATCGATGATGGTGCTTTGTTTTTCTCCTCTTTCATGATTAATAATTTTTGAATTCTGTGGGCTTACACCTACTGAAAATCATGGCTGTTGGTGGTCTTTCTCTGTGCACTAATAAACCCTTACCCCTTGTGATGTTTAAATGGCTTGTATTTTGGTTATGAACCTTTTACTATGTAAAGGAAATTGGTTAATTACATATATTCGGATAAATAAATTTGAAGCACCAGGATCAAATCTTTTTCTATGATAACCCCAGTTTAAGACCAGTGGAATTAAAATCACGGAGTATATTAAATCTTTTAAATCTGAAAATACCTATTGAGTCTACCTTGTGTTGGTAGTATTGGTTTGGTTGTTTCCTCCACGGCCCGAGTACGGGTGACCTTATGGATTTCTTGGATAGGGGATTAGATTGCTGGGGTGATGCGGGTAAGGATGAGATCCTCTGTTTGTATCATGAATTGGGCTGGGATCCTCTTCTGTTGTGAAACCTTCTTATTCATAGTTCTGGGAACTGGGGACTGTATCTCACTTTGACCTGCTTTGGTTCCAATACATGGAGGGGTGTCACTTGATGTGATTTTACAAGAGAACCGAGTGTGAATGTTTAAATTGCTGCTGGGTGTACTCTTTCCTTGGCTTGTGCTTATGCTTACTAGTTTTCCAAGTAGGTGCAGAAACTTATTTAAACATTATTGCTGTACATGAAAACAAGGATGGGACAACTCGGGATTTGGTTTGGTGTGAGTTGTGACTTGGGCATGGGTGATGTTCTCTTCTCTAATGAACGAATAATAGGGATAGTGTTCTTTAGGATGGTTGAAGAAAAACCTAGATTGGGTGAGTTCTTTTTACCTATACATATACTTGTACTTTTTTTGTTTCTTATTTGTGCCCCACCCAAGTTGATAACATAGTGTTGAAAACCCCCATTTCATGGGGGAGGGTGTTTTTTCCAACACTCCTATGAGTGGCTGGTTATTAGCTCCTTTTCTGCTCCCTTTCCCGAATAGCTCAAGACTCTACGGGAAGGCTGTGATGGATTGAAGTCCATTATTATCCCAAGAATCTTTGGGCAGGGTAGTGTGGTGGTTGGCCCAGGTGTGTGCAGGTAGGTGGTTTCTCAAGTATCTTCAGGATGAGGCCCTAGTGTCTTCAGGCGTGGCAGTAGTTCTTCTAGCACAGGTGTCTTCAGGCGTTGCAGTGGTTGTTCTGGCCTAGGGGTTTGCAGGCATGGTTACGTGTGACAGTTGTGGACCAGGTGTCTGCGGGAAGGTTAGTGGTTGTGGCCCAGGTGTTTGCGGGCAGGATGTTTGGTTATGGCCCAGGTGTGTGCGGGCGGGGTATGGCAGTGGGACTGCGATGAGAATGGCGGGATTGGTCCGATGCATAGGATGCCTTCAATAACCAGTGGGAAAGTGGCGCGGGGTACCCCAACATCGATGTGCTATTACTATACATTACTTGACTTGCGTTATTTGGGGAGTGTGCCTTAGTGAGGCTTGGGCGGTTAGTTTCCTTGATATGTGCTTAGTTATCTCTTTTCTCACAGGGCATTAGTATGGCTCCCAAATTTTGCATGAGAGTCTTTGGTTTTTCCCTAATGAGTATACTTGTATGCTCAACCTACATATATAAAACTTCTTTCAAGTTTCCCGGAGGACTTCAGGGATCGTGCGAGACCAAACTAGCTTGGACCTTTGGGGAAGTTGTTGTTGTTGTTTCCCTTTTTCTTGGTATCTTTTTACCTTTAGTGTTTTGTGACTTGTATCTTTTACCTTTGAACATGCATATGGGAATGGTTTATTTTCAGCTGTATTTTCACTTTCAGTTTTGGTGTTGTGGGATTTACTATCTTATCTCCCGATCCAATTAAAAGAAAAAGTGTAATGCCTTCCATTTAGTGTGTGATTCTATTCCCTTGGTGCTGGTCACCACTCCAGGACCTATTAAAGGAGGGTTTCAGGGGTCATTATCTCTCCTTCAACTTAAAAAAGGAAGGGCCTGGAAATATGATAACCCTTCCCTCCTTTTGGTGAAGGTGGGTCATGACAGAATGGTATCACAGGAGAGGTTGGTTGATATATAGGATGGAGTCTAGAGTTTGGCATAGTAAGGATTGCATGAGATGGTAGGGAAATAGTGTTGGGTGACCTTGGTGCATGAATTAGGCCAGGGAAGACTGGCTAGGATGTGGGATTTTAGGGCCCCCCGTAGTCCGATACAAGGACTCTGGACTTACCGAACAACCAAGTAAGGCCACGTTGATTGTAGGGTAGAGACCCTCGGAAAGGTACATGCATCATAATGACTTGTTTTCTCGTGTTTCATGTGTGATTTGGGGATTTAAATAAGTAATAAGTTTAGGAAAATTTTAAGAACAATATTTTGCACTACTTGGGGTTAGGAATTCCTTGTTTACCATGCAGCTATGGCACCTGGGAGGTGACCACGGGCGGTGCGGTCGATCGAGGCCCAGGAGTTTGACTTGGCCAATCGGCAGAGGGCTGATCGAGAGGAGGAGGACGACCAGTGGTAGAAGACGCTTCGAGCCTTCCAATGACAGACCCTCAAGAAGTATGAGGGAAGCACCTCTGACTTGAAGATGGGAGCTGGCTAGAGGATCTGGTGATAGCTTTCAGCTTGATTCGGGCTCCGACCGAGTATTGGGTTCCTCTGACCTTCAGCCAGATGCAGGGAGCAACACGTTAGTGGTGGACACTCTACCTGGGGGAGAGGGGAGAGGGTGAGGTGGCATGGGCTGATTTTGAGAAGGAGTTCTGGGCGGAATTCATCTCTTCTACAATGAAGGCAGAGAAGAGGCAGGAGCTACTCTCCCTCCAACATGGGAGTATGTCGGTATGGGAGTTGGGAATCAAGTTCAAGGACCTACTCCATTTTTCTCCGGACCTTTTTTAGATGAGGAGTCTCGGGCGAGACATTTAGAGGAGGCGCTCTGACCCTCCCTCTAATACATTGTTACCCCCTTCACCTTTCCGACATACTTGGAGGTCTAGAAGAAGGCCGAAGTGGTGGAGAGGATGCATGCGCTAGGAGGTGTGTCACGAGAGGGTATTCAGATAGGCCCGTCAAAATGGAAGGCTGTCAGCACCAAACCTCTAGCATCAGGACCCTCTCGGTTCCGACCAGCAGGGAGAAGGCCGCAGCAGTTCCAGTCCCGGTCCCCTGGTCCTCGCCCTTTTCCTTTGGGCCCAGGACCGAGGTGCTTCATCTGTGGGATCCATGGACATCTCCGGAATCAGTTCCCGGATTGAGTACAGTACGGAGATGGTGGACAGGCCCAACACCCGCCCCAGCAGAAGCTTCCAGACAGTCCCTTCCAACAGCAGCAGTAGGGGAACCGATATCCCTCTCCTCCGAGGGCAAGAATTTTGGGGGGAGGCCAACCTCAGGGCGCTCCTCTGGGACCTCGACTAGGGCGTGGTCGGGGAGGTGACCGATAGCTGAGAGGCATAGGAGATGGGCATGGGCAGTTGCACACCGCGGAGGCAGTAGTTCCAGTAGGGCCGGAGGTCGGTCAAGGTACGATCAGATTGTTTAGAACCCTTGCTTACGCCTTGTTCAATACCAGAGCTTCACAATCCTTTTTTTCACCTGGTATGTCCCGTGCTATGGGTCTAGATGCCGAGAGACTTCTAGTTCCCCTAGTTTGGAGAACACCAATCAGAGGTCAGACCGACTTGTTATATGTTTTTCAAGGATGCAGACTGATGATAGGGCCACATCAGTCGGTCAGGGATCTATAATGCTAAAGATATAACCATACGATGACATCCTAGGCATCTACTGGCTATTCTCTATGTGTTCCGTCATCGACTGCTTCCAAGGAAGGGTTTTGTTCTCAGACTTGGGAGACCGGCATGTTACTTTCACCAGCGAGCGGAGCGGTCAGAAGGGTAGCAGGCGAGAGGAACCCCTCCTCTCTTTGTTAGCCGAGCTATCAGTAGAGTCAGCAGATGCTGAGATGGTGGAGGTACCAGGGATCATCAGTGAGTTTATGGACGTCTTTCTTGAGGAGGTAATGACTCTACCCCCTCGACGTGATATCGAGTTTGGGATAGACTTGCAGCCTGGTGCTCGTCCGATTTCGATGGATCCTTACTAGATGGAATCTTCGGAGCTACGGGAGCTGCAGATTTAGATTGAAGATCTGATGAAGAGGGGTTATGTTCAACCAAGTGCGTCATCGTGGGGTTCTCTAGTTTTGTTCTCAAAGAAGGCGGATGATGGTCTCAGGTTTTGTATAGACTACAGGAGACTGAATCAGGTGACGATCAAGAATCACTACCCTCTTCTAAGGATAGACGATCTCTTTCACCAGCTAAAGGGGGTAGGATGATTCTCGAAGATCGGCCGGTAGTCTGGGTATCACCAGTTGAGGGTAAAGGAGGGAGACATCTCGAAGATAGCCTTTAGGTGTAGATATGGGCACTTCGATTTTGTAGTCATGCCTTACGGTGTTACGAATGCCTCGGCTGTGTTATTGGAGCTTATGAACTCCGTCTTCTGGGAGTACCTGGATTGGTTCGTAGTTGTGTTCATAGACGAAATCCTGATCTATTCAAGATCAGAGGAGGACCATGCAGAGCATCTGAGGATGGTTTTAGAGGTCCTCCGATAGCACCATCTCTATGGGAAGCTGTCTAAATGCAAGTTCTGGATGCGATAAGTACACTTCCTTGGGCATGTAGTGTCCGAACAGGGGGTAGCGGTTGACCCATCAAATGATGAGGTAATTGTTTCTTGGGAAGCACCCAAGAATGTGGCAGAGGTTCGCAGTTTCCTCAGGGTGGCGGGTTACTATCGGAGGTTCGTATCCAACTTCTCCCGAGTTGTAGCCCCTTTGATAGCCTTGACCAAGAAGGACTAGTTTTTCATGAGGAGTGAGCAGCACGAGGCATCCTTCAGCTATCTGAAGGAGAAATTGGTTAGTTCCCCAGTGTTGATACTACAAAAAGAAGGGGCGACGTATGAGGTGTTCTGTGATGCTTCAGAGCAAGGTCTCGGATGTGTGTTAATGTAGTGACAAGGGGTGATCTCTTATTGTTCTAGCCAGCTATGCCCTCATGAGCATAATTATTCCACCCACAATATGGAACTTGCAACGGTCGTTTTCGCACTGAAGTTATGGTGGCATTACCTCATCGGAGAAAGCTTTTTTGTCTTCACAGATCACAAAATCTTGAGGTATGTCTTCTCCCAGTGGGACCTAAACTTACGGAAGCGAAGGTGGATGGAGTTCCTCCCGGATTACGACTTCGAGACTTCCTAAACTTCAGGAAAAGAGAATGTAGTGGCCAATGCTTTGAGTAGGAGGTCGCAAGAGGATGCAGTCTGAGAGTCGTTAGATGCCTGTAAGGAAATGGAGGAGTTGGATTACTTGCACTTGGATGCAAGGATGGATAGCTATGGAGATTGCCTGTATCAGATGACAGTGTAATCTTCTCTTTTGCTGAAAGTGGAAGAGTCTCAGTGGGGAGACCCAGAGTGTGAAGTGATGCATGACCGAGTTGACCAGGGAAATGCTCTGGAAGGGTGGATGGAGGATGGTCAGAACCAGATGATTTTCTAAGGAAAATCGTTTGTTCCAGAGGTGATGCATGGCCAGGTTCTTAGTGAGTTCCACAACTCACCCCTAGCAGTGCACCCGGGAGTTTCCAAGATGTACCAGGTTCTTAAGAGACAGTTTTGGTGGCCCGGAGTAAAGCGAGCAGTGGAAGAGTTTGTGGAAAAGTGCCTAGTGTGTCAGTAGGTGAAGGCTGAACACCGTGTTCCAGGTGGCCAGCTGTAGTCTCTAAATGTCCCTAAGTGGAAGTGGGATGAAATCTTGATGGATTTTGTCACAAGATTGCCCATGGTGCAAGGGGGATACGACGCCATCTGGGTAGTAGTGGACCGGTTGATGAAATTGGCACACTTGCTGGATATCAAGGAGTCGGGTGCAGTAGATGCTTTATCACAAAGGTATGTGGATGGGGTGGTTCAGTTGAATGGAGTTATGAGGTCTATAGTATCGAATAGGGATGCACAGTTTACCTCATGAGTCTGGAGAGGATTTAAGCATTCTTTTGGCACCCAGCTACGTCTTAGCACTACTTTCTATCCCCAGACAGATGGACAGATAGAGCGCACCATCCATACCTTGGAGGATATGTTGCAGGCATGTGTTCTAGACTCAGGAGGATCATGGGTGTGGCACTTGCCTCTGATAGAGTTTGCCTAAAATAATAGTTATCACTCTACCATTGGTATGGCTCCATTTGAATCCTTGTATGGGAGGCCATGCTGCTCACCTGTGTGTTGCACCGAAGTCGGAGAGGCGGGCATCCTTGGCCCGGAGGTGATGCAGGGCACGACAGAGAAGGTTCAACTTATACAGGAAAGGATGAAGGTGGCCCAGGACTGATAAAAGTCATATGCTAATAGCAAGATAAGACCCTTGGAGTTTGAGGTAGGAGACCACGTGTTCTTGAAGGTCTCCCTTCATCCTGGACAAAGGAGGTTCGGCAAAGAAAGTAAGATTTCCCCCAGGTTCACCGGACACTTCGAAGTGTTGTGGCGTGTCGACGAATTGGCTTATCATCTAGCATCACCACCACCACTACTGAGGATACATGACATATTCCATGTGTTCCAGCTCCATTTGTATCTTCACGACGATTCACACGTCCTCAGCTTGGGAGAGATAGACATCGAGGACGACGTGACCTTTGTGGAAAGACCAGTGAGGATCGAGGGTTGTGAGGAGAAGGTTCTCCGTGGGAGAACCATTCCCTTGGTTCGTGTGTTATGGAGACATGGTGGGATTGAGGAGAGTACCTGGGAGAGGGAAGCACATATGTGTGCCCAGTACCCAGAGTTGTTTTGTGTTTTGTCCTGTTTTGTTTATACTTGTTGTGATGGAGCGTTTTACCTTGTTGGCTATGAAATATGTGGTTTTTTTCTTTTCTCTGAATGTGTGTGAAATGTCCCAGCTATAGGGAGGGGAGGACCCGAACCCGAATCAAGATGCATTAAGGTGGATGCGATTAAACCCGTGCGGGCGAGTCAGTGCCGCCCAAAGTGGATAGTATCTTGACATGGGGGAAGAGACTCCCCAACCCATATTATTAGGCAGTTTGACCCTGGTATGTTGCTTGGTTCATGAGAGGGAGGTGTTTTTAGATAACGATGAGGTTCACTCCTGAGAGGTATCTTTCGAGGTGGTTGTTCAGACCCTCTCTTTCCTTCTGGGTTGTTTTGATTCTCAAGGGAGAGAATAGTTTGAGAGGTATCTGATGTAATGGCCTGGGTTTTGGGGATTCTTTACTTGGTAAAAATCTTATGTTTGAGGTATTCTGGGTGGTCTGGAAGGCCATCCCAGCTTCTCGGCGACTCCTAGCGGTAGCCTTGGCCTACCGGTAGCCTCGACCTATTGGTAGACTTAGCCTACTAGTGACCTTGGGGTACTGATAGCTGTTGGCTACCGGTAGCTCTCGGCTACTGGTAGCTATCGCCAACCGGTAGCTCTCGGCAACCGGTAGCTCTCGGCTACCGGCAGCTGTCACCAACTGGTAGTTCTCGGCTACCGGTAGTTGTCACCAATCGGTAGCTCTCAGCTACCGGTAGCTATCGCTAACCAGTATCTCTTGGCTACCAGTAGCTCTCGGATACCTGTAGCTCTCGGCTACCGGTATCTCTCACCTACTGGTAGCTCTCGCCTACCCCCCCATGGGTTTTTTAGTAGCGCTTCCTTTTTGCACGAATTGGGTTTTAAGCCTTCTTTTGACCCCTTTTAAGCCTGTCTTAAAGCCCATTAATGGTGTTTAATTAAATGATTGGCAAGGTAACCTGGGGTGCATCGGTTTAAACCACCCCGAAAGGCGGGGACCCTTTAATGACGTGTGGGGTGTCCCGGCCGTGTGGTCAACCCACAATCCCGCTCCTTAAGCGGTTTTGAGTTTTTTTTCTCTATATCTTAACCGTCCGGGGCATGCTGTATCTCAGCCCTTATCAGCCTTTATAACCTAAAGGCTTATCCCTACGTTTCTTTTTCTCGATCACCCTACGGTCAAATTACCCTTCCTCCCAACGAGTTGTAACCCAGAGAAGTTTTCCTTGATCGTGTTCTGTGGAGAACCTGCTACTCACGCTGGGACTTAACGTCGATCCTTGATCAGCCAGGTATGGGTTTCACCTTTGTCTCTCTTTTCTATGTATCTTGATGGGTGAAAATGCTACTGTTTCTATAGAATTGGATGAACCAAACATCAATGATTATAATAAACGGATTCTAAAGAATGAAGGGGAGGGGTGTGATCGATGATGGTGCTATGTTTTTCTCCTCTTTCATGATTAATTATTTCTTAATTGTGCGGGCTTACGCATACTGAAAATCATGGTCATTGCTGGTTTTTCTCTGTGCACTAATAAACCCTTACCCCTTGTGATGTTTAAATGGATTTTATTTTGGTTTTGAACCTTTTGCTGTGTAAAGTAAATTAGTTAATTACGTATATTCGGCTAAATAAATTGGAAGCACTAGCAACAACTCATTTTCTATGATAACCCTGGTTTAAGCCCAGTGGAATTGAAAACATGGAGTGTGTTGAATGTTTTAAATCTGAAAATACTTACTGAGTCTGCATTGTGTTGGTAGTATTGGTTTGGTTATTTCATCCATGGGCCGAGTACAGGTGACCTTATGGTTTTTATGGATAGGGGCTTAGATTTCTGGGGTGATGTGGGTGAGGATGGGATACTTTGTTTGTATCACGAATTGGGGTGGGATCCACTATTTTTGTCAAACCTTCTTATTCATAGTTCTGGGAACTTGGTACTATATCTCACTTTGACCTTCTTTAGTTCCAATACTTGGAGGGGTCTCACTTGATGTGCTTTTACAAGAGAACCGGGTGTGAATGTTTAAATTGTTGTTGGGTGTACTCTTTTCTTGGCTTGTGCTTATGCTTACTAGTTGCCCAAGTAGGTGAAGATACTTATTTCAACATTATTACAGAACATGAAAACAAGGATGGGACAACTGGGGATTTGGTTTGGTGTGTGTTGTGACTTGTTCATGGGTGTTGTTCTCTTCTCTTATGAATGAATAGTAAGGATAGTGTTCTTTAGGTTGGCTAAAGAAAAACCTAGATTGGGTGAGTGCTTATTACCTATACATATACTTGTAGTTTTTGTGTTTATTATCCGCGCCCCAAACATGTTGAGCACTTAGTTCCGAACACCCCCGTTTCATGGGGGAGGGTGTTTTTACCAACACTCCTATGAGTGGCTAGTTATTAGCTCCTTTTCTGCTCCCTTTCCCGAATAGCCCAAGACTCTACGGGTAGGTTGTGATGGCCTGAAGTCCATTATTAGCCAAAGAATCTTCGGGTAGGGTAGTGTGAAGGTTGGCACAGGTGTGTGCAGGCAGGTGGTTTCCCAAGTATCTTCGGGATGAGGCCCAGGTGTCTTCGGGCGTGGAAGTAGTTCTTCTAGACCAGGTGTCTTCGGGTGTGGAAGTGGTTGTACTAGCCTAGGTGTTTCCATGTGTGGTTACGTGTGAAAGTTGTGGCCCAAGTGTCTGCGGGCAGGTTAGTGGTTGTGGACCAGGTGTTTGCGGGATGGATGTGTGGTTGTGGCCCAGCTGTGTGCAGGTGGGGTATGGCAGTGGGACTGCTATGAGAATGGCGGGATTGGTCTGATTCATAGGATGTCTTAAATAACCAGTGGGAAAGTGGAGCGGGGTACCCAAACATCGATGTGATATTACTATACATGACTTGACTTGTGTTATTTGGGGAGTGTGCCTTAGTGAGGCTTGGGTGGTTAGTTTCCTTGCTAGGTGCTTGGTTTTCTCTTTTCTCACAGGGAATTAGTATGCCTCCCCACTTGTGCACGAGAGTCTTTGGTTTTTCCCTACTGATTATACTTGTATGCTCACCCTACACATATAAAACATCTTTCAGGTTTCTAGGAGGACTTCAGGGATTGTGCGGGACCGTACTAGATTGGACCTTTGGGGTAGTTGCTGTTGTTGTTTCCCTTTTTCTTGGTATCTTTTTACCTTAGGATTTTTGTGATTTGTATCTTTTACCTTTGAACATGCATATGGGAATGGTTTATTTTCATCCGTATTTTCACTTCCAGTTTTGGTGTTGTGGGATTTACTATCTTATCTCTCGATCCTATTAAAAGAAAAAGGGTAATGCCTTCCATTTAGTGCGTGATTCTATACGCTTGGTGCTGGTTGCCACTCTGGGACCCATTGAAGGCGGGTTTCAGGGGTCATTATCTCTCTTTTAACTTAAACAAGAAAGTGCCTGGAAATCTGCTGACCCTTCCCTCCTTTTGGTGAAGGCGGGTCGTGACAAAACCATATTTATTCTTTGAAGAAATCATCTTTGGAAAAAAAATATGGTTTTAATAATTTCTCACATAAAATATTTTAATTTTAACAATTAAAATTAAATGATATGAACAGTTCAGAATTTAAATATATATATATATATATTACCATATTTTTTAATTTATAAACACATTATAAATTTCACTTATAAATTTTATATAATCCATTTATACATAGCTTAAAATATTCAATATAAATTTATAAAGTCATTTTAATATAAATTTTTTGATATTATGGATATTTATTTGATTAAATTTTATCAAAATATTAATTTATTAATTACAGACACTTTATAATTAATGACTTTGTAAACAGATTTATAAATTAATAAATATCCCAAAATACCATTTAAGTTATTTACAAACATTTTATAAATCATTTAATTAATTTATAAATTGAAATAATAAATAAATTTTTTATAACTTATTTAGTGATATATGTTAAATTGTATGCTATGATTCATAGGGGTGTGACTATAATCACTATTAGAACTATCAATTATATATTTTGAATGATAGTGCATCCTAAAATATTTCATGATAGCCTACATAAGAAAAACATTGTTGTGTGTTGGTTTCCATATCCAACAAATAGGGTCTGTGTAAGATTATTTTACTCAAGATTTGAATTTGATGATATGAATTTATATCACGTAAACGATATGATGCTCCATGTTTCATTAGAGATATGGTGTCATTATAGGATATGATATATCATATTTTATGATTCTATCTAATAAAAATATAAGGGTTCCACTATATCACTATAAATGATATCCTATATAACAATTTTTTATCTAATCGAATATTATGAAATCACATATCATAAAACATGGAATAGTTTGAAACATCAATAATTTTTTAAAATATACTATATCTTAAAATGTTATATAGTTAAAACTCTTAATCATATTTTATAGTATGTGATACAACATGCAAAAATTCGTCTTTTTCAAAATGATTTTCATGGATCCAGAAGCATTTTAAAGATATGATGCAACTGAAGGGTTTTTACTGATCAATTAACACTTAATCGATTTAATGGAAATAATTAGAAACTTTATTCCCAGGATATGAAATATATTGAAAACCAAACAATGAATAAAAAATGAATAACACATTCATATCTTTCATTGATGAACATCAACTACTTCCTCCTTCATAGTGGTTTGATGAAGATCCATTAGAGAAAGATTATAGAATCCCTCACCTATAGTGTATCCAAGGATTGACATGAATCACCCATCACATGGTCATGTCTCTCTTATACAGGATTCCATACCAGTGACTCTATTTTAAAATAATAAAAAAAGAATAAATATTTGGGGAGAGGGTGAATTAACAGAGACTTAGGAATGCATGAACCCAAAAAAACATCTTGATGGTTCGTGCCTCCTTTTATTAAATATAGGGATACTCCTTGAGTCTACTTAAATTTTCTCTTATGTTATGAGATATTCAAGAAAATGAATTTGGTTAAAAAATATTTTGTAACCCATAGCCCATTGAAATCAAATGTTTTTCATAAAATGGGATGTTCAATAAGTGGTATACAATTAATAAGATATTAAAATGTTACACTTTAATGTTCCATTTCCATGATAAGATAATGGATCTCATATCACCATATCATTTTAAAAGATATGATAAAAACCCAATAATATGATATTATTTAAAATAATGATTTTCATACTCTGTGATATGTGAATATTGTAAAATTTGATATGAGGTCTTTAGGGTATATATCCTTCATCAAAATGTAGGACCCTATGATATTTTCTATTAATACTAATTCTGGAGGATTAGAGAATAAATATATGTGTGTTTGTACTGTTATTTCCCCCATATATTAGGTACTCTGTTTGAATTTTTCATACCTTTTACATAGTTTTTTTAATAACTTTTTTTGTGGGTGTCACTCCCAACAAAATCCTTATCAAGTTAATAATGATCTACATTGTTTGATTGTGTAAATTTTAAATCTTATTTCCCATCACACACATAAATCACAATCACGTGAAAGTGAACATATTTATAATGGTTGTGCCAGATTCCATAGTTATTTCATCACTTACACCAACTAGACACTAATTCACTATCATCAAGATATTTGTTATATTAAAAACATAATCATTCAATTCAAACTCATATAAGATAAAAAAACAAGATTCAATTATCTTCAATAGCCACTATAATCATAATATTTATCCTGAACATGTAAGTATGAAATAAAAAAACAAGTGCAAGGGAAGTTAATTCCCACAAGAAAAACACATATATTAATATGAAATTTGTACCAAATCCTAGGCAATTTCCTGTAGCTTTAAAAAGAATCCTTGAAAGAATCCAATTGATTAAAACATACTTGAATACTGCACACATGTGATATCCGAGCTAGGGATCAATTTTTTTCTATGTTTCCTCTTCTTAATTTAAAATATATTATGTTATTTTATTTCTTATTCCAATTTTTATGATATCTACATGTGTAAATTTTATCATAGATCACTAATATGTAGTATTCTCGGTTCCTTCCTCATTTAGTTTTAAGTTTGACCCCTAGACTAAGATCATTAGTAATCAAATCTCTCTTGTATCTCCCTCTACATGGAATGATGTTTGATACTTTTCATTATTCGGTTATGTAGTTTGAGTGGTTGAATTTTTGTGTTCCATTCGAGCATTACATTTATTAAACATGGAGTGGATAAGATCTAAATGTATTCCAATCAATATTCTACGAAATTACTTTATCTCCCATGAATATGATGATGAAGATGGTGTTGAGAAAATTCTCATTGGTTCACACAGTTATAATTCTATTTTCTGATCAATACATGCTACATTAATGGGTTATCATAATATTTAGGCCAAATGAAAGAAAACATTGAATCACTTATAAAATGTGGTGTTATTATATGGGAGTGTGTTTTATAGAGAAAAGATGATATGTTGATGTGTGAGGCTGTATTAGAACTAGAAAAATATAATGAATGCTTATGGGGATACGTTAGGAAACCATTATACTATGTCATTTTAGATTTTTATTTTTTGAATTTTCAAAGCATCATAACCCTCATTACATTACATTGAGAACTCACTGTGTATTATGTCTCAAGGATACATTGGTTCATGGTTGGGAACCACTTTGGCTTTGCAACACTGCATTAGTGGAAAACATAATGTATGGTTCCTCTGAGGAAATTCATTATCACCTAAATGAAATTGGAGTGAGTATCTATGAAGCAGAATTGGAATGAAAAGATCATCTCAAGCTCATCCACTAGGGTATTTTGTGTAGTTAGTCGCATTTTGGGGGATGTAGTAGTTGTGTTAGAATTTTAATTCCATTTCCAATGCGGACCTGAGTCTATATTGGTGAGGTGTCTAGTCTAAACGTCCAATGTAGAACTATATTGTCATCAAGACATTTATGTTTATAAGTATATAATAACATGTCACGACCCATCCCCCGGGACCCATGCCATGACTACCCTGAGCCCACCTTCCATTGGCCAGGGGCTGGTGACTAGCACCGGAAAGGCATATCCCTAAAACGGGAAGGCATTTCCTTTAAACCAATACAAACTCAAAGAGTAGAACACATGAAGAAGCTACCACTATAAGGCCCCGGCCTTAAACCTTACTTAATCTTGAGTTATTACAAGATTACACATTGAGGATCTTTTCAGGTTTAGAGTTTTAGAGAATTAGATCATAAAACTTGCATTACATTCCACATTTAAACAAAGTGGTTACATAAAGATAGTATTCATTTTTTTCCATCAATGGAAACATATTTAAAATAAAACATGGATTATTTCTTGACACTTCCTTGACACTATCATCATATCATGTACCTTTCCCTTGACCTGTGAAAAACTTTTCAATAAAACTTGGGATGAGCATAAAAAGCTCAGTAAGGGTTATAAAAAATATGGAAAGGAAACATGAGTTCATATATACATAAGAATGAAATAATACATTACCCATAAAACATAGGCACTATAACATACCTCATCAAATCATGAATAAATCATAGAAATCATAAGACATAAAAGTAACTTGTGGAATTCTTAACATTCTTACGTAGGGAGTAACCCTCTTGGTTACGTTTGGAGTACCCACCACAGTATATTCCCTAAATATCTTTGGAGAAACCTTAACGTTTCACTCCTTCACCTTACCCAATGCATTGGAGAGCTATATCGAGCTCACCTGCCCTTAGTTTATCACGGAACCACCCGTCTTCATAATAATACCCAAGAACCATAACATAATCATATCACATAAAACATGCATAAAGGAAACATAACATTTCCACATTTCAATCACAAGATATCAATACAACACATTGATATAATATAAACATTATGAAAACCATTTTCAATAACAAAATAAAAGAAAAGTAAAACATGGTATTTCTTTTTCTTTTAAAAAGAAGGTATGGCTTGTAGAGGAAGCCGAAACTCAAATAATGGTCACGGCGGCGGAGAAGTCATTGTCACCGCATACGTATGACAAAAACATTCCCTTTTTTCATTTAGTAAACACTTCGTATAAAATATATTCCTTTTAAAAAAATGTAAAAGTCAAAGGGGTTTATAAACTATATAAAAGAAAGTTGTTTATAAAAGAAAATATGCCTCAATGAAAGGAGATTGATCCAAAGTCCCATACAAAGACGGTATCCTTGGATTAAGGATAAATCAGTTACATAATTATGTGTGACAAACGAATACACAAAATATAAGTGGGTATTAAGTGTAAAATAATCAGAGGACATTCACACATAATCATAGAACTACATATTCAAGGTGTACAAGTTTATCCCAAAGAATCAAAATTGGGTTAAGAAGTTCCCTTGCAAAAATTCGATAGCCTAACGGCGTCACTTCAAAATTCAGAAAAAGAGTTGATGAGAGATAAAAAGGGTATCTCATAACTTGGACATAAAATTTACATTAATAAGGATATAGAAGAAAATATCCCAACATAATATTATGTGAATTAAAAGACATAACAAAATAAGTCTTTTAAAAATAGGACGGTGAAAGGTTGCCTTACCGACATGGGTATCTTTTAAAACATGAACCTCGTGAAAGAAGGACAATACAACATTGATGTAAATACTCATAAATGAATGTATATTACACAATTATTAAAATAATTGGCAGTACATACACCACTAAAAGTAAATTGTGGAAAATGTAGCATAAATCTCATGGGAATAAAAGTGATATGGAAAATCCCTTACGAAAACTCGGTAGCCTAACGATGCCACTTAAAACTTCGAAAATGGATTGATGAGAGAAAATAGGGTCTATCATCGTATTAACATAAAGTTTATAGAAAGATAAATATGAAATAACATCCCCCAACATAACAAATAGGAGCTTAAAAGAAGTGAATAAAGGAGACTACTTAAAAAGAAATAGAGAGGTTAGATCTCTTACGAAAATTCGGCAGCCTAACGACACCACTCAAAACTTCCAAAATGGATTGATGAGAGAGAATAGGGTCTCTCTTCATATGAACATAAACATTACAGTAAGAGTAATATAAAAGAACATCCCAATAACAAGAAATATGATCTTTAAAAGGAATGACATAAAAGAGTGTACTTAAAAAGAAAGAGAGGAGTAGGGTCCCTTACCTCAAGTCCAACTTGTCTTGTTCGTTTCTTTATATTCTTGAATAATAAACTTTGGTAAATTTATAATTGCTTAAGAAACTCCTATAAATATTATTATTCAGTTAATATCACATATTTTAATGTTATAATAATTGGTTAATAATATGAGTTCATATCAGACGTTTTTGTCGATGTTTGGTACATGAGTCAAAAATTGAACATGTTGGAAAATAATTTTCCTTGTAGTTATAGGTACATCATATCCAGAATAGTATTGATGTTTTAAATATCATATATATCCTGTATATATTCATTTAATACTATTCCATATCATTTGGAGATAAAAATTAAAAGCACCGTTCATGGAGACGGTAGGCCGTACATAGCATGAACGCTACTTTCATTTTTTGTCATATTAATGGAATTAAAACAAAATGAGAGAGATATATATATATATATATGATATAATTCCAGAATGATATCCATAATTTATATGTAATATATTACATATATATCCATTATATATATGTACTTATAATAGTACATAACATTTTGAGATAAGAAATGAAATGTACCGTTCATGGAGACGGTAAGCCTTACGTACGCATGAACGCTACTTCCATTGCTATTTCATATTTAATGGAATTAAAACATAATTATACATAATATTATTTTAATTCCAGTATGGTATTATATATAATATAATTAAATATATCCTTTATACATACCACATATGGTATTGACGAATCAAATCACTTTGAGGGGGCGGTAGTCTGCACTTCCTTAAATAAAGATATCGCGTTTACCCATAATGGAAACCATAAAGGTATTCCATAAATGAAAAATACAGAAGCTTAAGTAAAACATAAACATATTATATATCATATATAAATATAGTGTCATCTTAATTTCCACCTTTTAAGGTGTTAGAAGAATGTTGAACAATCATCGTTTCGTGAGGCAGAAATTCGCCATCCACAGACAAGTATGTTCTTTAACCATTAGATGTAGGTGTGTGTAAGTGTAGCTCGAATAAATCTTATAACAACATCCTAGTATATTGAAGATACTTTATTTGTTACAAAATAAATGAATAAAAATAGTTTAGGGGGTTGGAGAAGCAAAATAAAACAAAAGGACACAAGTGAAGACATTACCTTAAAATCGGGTAACTCCCTTTGGTTTGAGCTCAAAGGCTTCTTTGGGAAGACTTCTGCCCAAAGTGAGGCTTCAAAGAGTTATATAGAAATGTGGAGAGTCAAAATGGGCTAGGTTTGGCCAAGCCAAAGGCTTTGGATGTGTGGGTAAGGAGGTAGAGGTGGGGGCCTTTTATAAGAGGAGAGGAGGGGCACTCTTGGAAAGTAAAGAAATGTTACTTTATTTTAGAATGAGTTTCAGATTTTAATGGTCGCACATTTTGTGTTTCTAGGATAAGGTTATAAGGGTTCTAAATCCACCCATACAATAGTTTTTGGACATGTGTAGGTCTTATATTTTACATTATCTTTCCATTTTATTTAAATCGATAAATAATGAGGTCATCACTGCATCATCATGATGTCATAAATAATTTAATTTATTTAATGTCTAAAAATTATAAAAAAAACCATGATGTAGGAAATATTTTTAGCTTTACAATTACTATTTATAGTAAAAAATATGACTTGTATAACCCCATGTAAAAATAGTTTTAGTAAAACATTTCATGTTTGTGTCATTTTTACTTTAACATTAAATAAAAAGGTATTTATGTCATTTTCCAACCAAAGTGGCTCCATGGGGTCCCCAAGTTGACCCATGGATTTTCTGGATCGGCCATGACACATCAAATTAGGGTAGGACACGTGTCTAGGTCATTTCATTTTATTAAAACTTTATTCTTACCTTAAACTACACTAATTACCTCTAATCGCGATTAAAAACATAATAAGTTACTATTCACCAAAAAATTATTTTAATCCCATTTAATCACATTTTACTTATTAATGACAACCATGTATGTTAGATTTTTGAAATTCAAAACACAAAGGTGGCAAAATTTCATTTAAACAGAAAATCAGTTTTTATAAGTACCACTTAGCGGTTTCACTATTCATCAAAAATTGAAGTTTTTCATAAAATTACCAAAAATTCACCCTAAGCTATATTTGATATTCCAAATTCAAAAATGATATCTATTTTACAAAATTAAAAAAATATAAGTTGCATTAATTAATTTAATAATTAATTCCCGATGTCAAAACAAATAGCGTGTTTTTATGAAACAAAATGTATCAAAAGATTGACACTAGTTTCAGTCCGATTTCAAAGTGAAATTAATTCCAACGACCAATATTGGATTAAATGGTAAAAATATATTGTAATTTCACTTTAAAACCAATTCAAAAGATAATCTAATCATATAAATAAATTAGATTAAAAAGAGGTTTTGAATTAAAATACAACATTTTTCACTATTCATTAAAAATTGAACTTTTTTAGAAAAATACCAAAAATTTACACAAAGTAAATTTTGATGTCCAGATTCTAAATAAGAATTTTATTTTGTCAAATATAACACATAAAATTTTCAAAAAGTGGATTTAAAAGAGGTTCACCATCAAAAAGTGGAAAATCAACCTTTTAAAGAATATTGGAATGTTTACGCTTAAAATTGGATTCATTCACATTTTTAATCCTATAACATTTATTGTAAAGAGTAAAAATATTTGACAAACCTATATAATCAATTTTTATTTAGTTCTATTCATTCCCGAAATCACAACAGTTAGGCGTTAACTACCATTTAAAATAATATTATTTTATTATTAGAGTGCAACGTAAGATTCCCAAGAAACTCGTTGTTGCGTGTTGGGTACACCATCAAGCATAGCATACCATTTAAAGTAATATTATTATTTTATTCACAAATATGGATAAATATGAAAATTTCATATTCTTTATTTAACTGGGGTGTTACATCCTTCCCCCCTTTTGGGAATTGCATCCACGCAATTTTTAAAATTGGGCTTGGAAACTTCATTTAAAATACCACATCGGAACAAGAGTCAGTAAAACAATCACTTTAAAAAAAAGAAAGATAAGTACAAAGGTCACTCGAGTTAACCCATACTAGGATTCCAAGTATGAAAATATGGACATGGAGGAAAAAACAATGGGTCATGTTCTGGTGGATAGTGATAGTAAACATGTCTAGAAGAAAGTTAACCATAAGAAAATCACAAACCTGTGATGGGTTAAATGGTATTCGATTCCCCAGTAGGAAAAGTTAACAGAATTTTTTTTTGTTTTAAGTTACTATTCATTGAGAAATTTATTTTTGATCCTAAGTAAACATACTTACTTGTCATGTTGACT
The DNA here is from genome assembly GCA_963277665.1 of Viscum album. Classification (NCBI taxonomy): domain Eukaryota; kingdom Viridiplantae; phylum Streptophyta; class Magnoliopsida; order Santalales; family Viscaceae; genus Viscum; species Viscum album. Next base: position 1,425,354,615 of record OY728161.1, read on the forward strand.
TTCAACTTTTACTAGATTTCTTACACAAACTCATACTTTCCCCAAAAGATGAGTATTTAGAAAGACTTGTTCACATTAAGAGTACTATAATCAACTTCTAGAGAATCACCTAATCCACAAAAGATAACTATATACTTCCCATATCTTTAGAACTTAACCAAAACCAAAACCAAAAAGGTTAGTACAAGATCAGATAATACCCAAAAAGGATAATCCTTAAAAAAACAAATCTATTCTTAATCCCCAAAATTTATCAAACAACACCCAAAGTTCAACAAATACCATTAAATAAACAAATTGTCCATAAAATAATTCAAATTAAACCAAAATAAGATTGAAACCCAAATATTTGAAGGATTTAGTCACATAGTCTTCCATGTCAAATCGTAACATTTATCTACAAACAACATCAGTTGCTCCTCAAGTCTCGTATTGAAAAGTAATTAACCTAATCACATAACCTCCATGATAGGTTAATAAATTTCCATAGATAACCCAAAATTAGCTTACTCTTAATTCATAAAACCATATAACTAAAAATAATTATTCAAACTAACCAGGGACTTCATGTAGTCCAGTGGTAAGCGATAAATTCGAGTCGCACTTTGGTTGTGGGTTCGATTCCCGTAGCTTTGTCTGGCGCGACGGTTTGTCACACGGTCTGCGTGTTGTCCTTTTTCCAAAACTATATTATTCTTAAAACATTCCCCAAAATGAGATAAAATCTTCAAAAAAATAATCATAAAATATTTTAACTTCAAGTTTATCTCATGCCTTTCATTTTACATCATAACATATAATAACCCATAATTACCTCAAAAGTAAGGATCATATAAACCCTAAGGGTTACCTTTATAATTATTACCTGAACTTCCACATTGATTGGTCATCTTTTACATGATGCATTACAGAATATACCAAGGTTCAAGTGGTTGATCATGACTCCTTGATAGTTGGTTTAGAACAACCAAGAGTTTCCTCATTGAATCCCCCATTTTATCTAGTATCCTAATCAGAGAACCACCACTGTTTCCTTCAAACCTATTGTCACTTTGGTGCCTGCTAGATCCATACATTCACTAAAAACAGAAATGTCAGTGTGAGTATATCAACAAAACCATCATGTACTAATGAGGAAGATAAACACTAAGATATACTTACTCATTCACTTAATCTAAAACTAGGACTCTTTCTGAAATCCTAACCATTATGGTAATGTCACTTATGCTTAAAGAATAACCTATCCTCTAAAGTTATCTAAACTGACCTCTGATACCAACTATAAGGCCCCAGCCTTAAACCTTACTTAATGTTGAGTTATTACAAGATTACACATTGAGGATCTTTTCATGTTTAGAGTTTTAGAGAATTAGATCATAAAACATGCATTACATTCCACATTTAAACAAAGTGGTTACATAAAGATAGTATTCATTTTCTCCATCAACGGAAACATGTTTAAAATAAAACATGGATTCTTTATTGACACTTCCTTGACACTATCATAATATCATGTACCTTTCCCTTGACCTGTGAAAAACATTTCAAAAAAATATGGGATGAGCATAAAAAGCTCAGTAAGGGTTATAAAAAATATGGAAAGGAACCATGATTTCATATATACATAAGAATGAAATCATACTTTACCCATAAAACATAGGAACTATAACATAACTCATCAAATCATTAATAAATCATAGAAATCATAAGACATAAAAGTAACATGAGGAATTCGAAACGTTCTTACGTAGGGAGTAACCCTCTTGGTTACGTTTGGAATACCCATCATAGTATATTCCCCAAATCTCTTTGGATAAACCTTAAAGTTTCACTCCTTCGTGTTACCCAATGCATTGGAGAGCTATATCGGGCTCACCCGCCCTTAGTTTATCACGGAACCACCCGTCTTCATAATAATGCCCAAGAACCATAACATAATCGTATCACATAAAACATGCATAAAGGAAACATAACATTTCCACATTTCAATCACATGATATCAATACAACACATTGATATAATAAAAACATTATGAAAACCATTTTCAATACCAAAATAAATTAAAATTAAAACATGATATTTATTTTTCTTTTAAAAAGAAGGTATGGCTTGTAGAGGAAGCGGAAACTCAAATAATGGTCATGGCGGCCGAGAAGTCGTTGTCACCGTATATGTATGACAAAAACATTCCCTTTTGTCGTTTAGTAAATGCTTCATATAAAAAATATTCCTTTTGAATAAACGTAAAAGTCAAAGGGGTTTATACACCGTATAAAATAAATTTGTGTATAAAACAAAATATGCCTCAATGAAAGGAGATTGAGATGAAGTCCCATACAAAGACGGTATCCTTGGATTAAAGATAAATCTGTTACATAATTATGTGTGACAAATGAATACATGAAATATAAGTGGGTATTAAGTGTAAACAAATCATAGGACATTCACACATAATCATAGAACGACATATTCAAGGTGTACAAGTTTATCCCAAAGAACCAAAATTGGGTTAAGAAGTTCCCTTGCAAAAAATTGACAGCCTAACGGCGTCACATCAAAATTCAGAAAAAGAGTTGATGAGAGATAAAAAGGGTATATCATCACTTGGACATAAAATTTACATCAATAAGGATATATAAGAACATATCCCAACATAATATTATGTGAATTAAAATACATAACAAAATAAGTCATTTAAAAAGAGGAGGGTGAAAGGTTCTCTTACCGACATGGGTATCTTTCGAAACATGAACCTCGTGAAAGAAGGACAATACAAAATTGATGTAAATACTCATAAATGAAAGTATATTACCCAATGAGTAAAATAATGGGCATTAAATACACCACTAAAAGGAAATTGTGGCAAATGTAGCATAAATCTCACGGGCATAAAAGTGATATGGAAAATCCCTTACGAAAACTCGGTAGCCTAACGACGCCACTTAAAACTTCCAAAATGGATTGATGAGAGAAAATAGGGTCTCTAATCATATTAACATAAAGTTTTCAGAAAAAGGAATATAAAAGAACATCCCCCAACATAACAAAGAGGAGCTTAAAAGAAGTGACATAAAGGAGAGTACTTAAAAAGAAAGAGAGAGGTTAGATCTCTTACGAAAATTCGGCAGCCTAACGGAGCCACTCAAAACTTCCAAAATGGATTGATGAGAGAGAATAGAGTCTCTCTTCATATGAAAATAAAAATTACAGTAAGATGAATATAAAATAACATCCCAATATCAAGAAATATGAGATTTAAAAGGAATGACATAAAAGAGTGTACTTAAAAAGAAAGAGAGGAGTAGGGTCCCTTACCTCAAGTCCAACTTGTCTTGTTTGTTTCTTTATATTACTGAATAATAAACTTTGGTCAATTTATAATTTCTTAAGGGCCTCCTATAAATATTATCATTCAGTTCATATCACATATTTTAATGTTATAATAATTGGTTAATAATATGAGTTCATATCAGATGTTTTTGTCGATGTTTGGTACATGATTCAAAAATTGAACTTGTTGGAAAATAATTTTCCATGTAGTTATAGGTACATCATATCCAGAATAGTATTGATGTTTTAAATATCATATATATCCAGTATATATTTATTTTATACTATTCCTTAGCATTTGGAGATAAAAATTAAAAGCACCGTTCATGGAGACGGTAGGCCGTACGTACGCATGAACGCTACTTTCATTTTTTGTCATATTAATGGAATTAAAAAAAATGATATATATATATATATGTTATAATTACAAAATTATATCCATAATTTAGATGTAATATATTACATATATATCCATTATATATATGTACTTATAATAGTACATAACATTTTGAGATAAGAAATGAAATGTACCGTTCATGGAGACGGTAAGTCGTACGTACGCATGAACGCTACTTCCATTTCTATTTCATATTTAATGGAATTAAAGCATAATTATACATAATAGTATTTTAATTCCAGTATGGTATCATATATAATATCATTAAATATATCCTTTATACGTACCACATATGGTATTAACGAATCAAATCACTTTGAGGGGGCGGTAGTCCGCACTTCCTTAAATGAAGATATCGCGTTTACCCATAATGGAAACCATAAAGGTATGCCATAAATGAAAAATACAGAAGCTTAAGTAAAACCTAAACATAATATATATCATATATAAATATAGTTTCATCTTAATGTCCACCTTTGAAGGTGTTAGAATAATGTTGAACAATCATCGTTTCGTGAGGCAGAAATTCACCATCCACAGAAATAGTATGTTCTTTAACCATTAGATGTAGGTGTGTGTGAGTGTAGCTAGAATACTTCTTATAAAAACATCCTAGTATATTTAAGATACTGGATTTCTTACAAAATAAATTAATAAAAAGAGTTAAGGGGGTTGGAGAAGAAAAATAAAACAAAAGGACACAAGTGAAGACATTACCTTAAAATCGGGTAACTCCCTTTGGTTTGAGATCAAAGGATTCCTTGGGAAGATTTATGCCCAAAGTGTTGCTTCAATGAGTTATAGAGGGTTGTGGAGAGACAAAATGGGCAGGGGTGGCCTAGTTAAAGGATTTGGATGTGTGGGTAAAGAGGTAGAGGTGGGGGCCTTTTATAAGAGGAGAGGAGGGGCACTCTTGGAAAGTAAAGAAATGTTACTTTATTTTAGAATGAGTTTCAAATTTTAATGGTCCCACATTGATGTGTTTCGAAGAAAAGGTGATAAGGGTTCGCAATACACCCATACAATAGGTTTTGGACATGTTTAGGTCTTATAGTTTACATTATCCTTCCATTTTATTTAAATCGTTAAATAATGAGGTCGTCGCTGCATCATCATGATGTCATAACTAATTTAATTTATTTAATTTCTAAAAATTATAAAAAAACTACTATGATGTAGGAAATCTTTTTATCTTTCCAATGACTATTTATAGTAAAATATATTACTTCTATTACCCCATGTAAAAATTGTTTTAGTAAAACATCTCATGTTTGTGTCATTTTTACATTAACATTAAATAAAAAGGTATTTATGTCATTTTCCAACCAATGTGTCTCCATGGGGTCCCCAAGTTTACCCATGGATTGTATTTGTCGGCCATGACACATCCAATGAGGGTAGGACATGTTTCTAGGTCATTTTGTTTTATTAAAACATTATTCTTACCTTAAACTACACAAATTACCTCTAATCGCGATTAAAAACATAATATGCTACTATTCACCAAAAAATTATTTTAATCCCATTGAACCACATTTTACTTCTTAATGACAACCATTTATGTCAGATTTTTTAAATTTATAACACAAAGGTTTAAAATTTTCATTTAAATGGAAAATCAGTTTTTATAAGTACCACTTAGTGGTTTCACTATTCATCAAAAATTGAAGTTTTTCAAAAAATTACCAAAAATTCACCCTAAGATATATTTGATATTCCGAATTCAAAAATGATGTCTATTTTACAAAATTCAAAACATATAATTTGCATTAATTAATTTAATAATTAATTCCCGCTGTCAAAACAAATAGCGTGTTTTTATGAAACAAAATGTATCAAAAGATTGACACTAGTTTCAGTCCGATTTCAAAGTGAAATTAATTCCAACGACCACTATTGGATTAAATGGTAAAAATATATTCTAATTTCACTTTAAAACCAATTCAAAAGATATTATAATCATATAAATAAATTATATTAAAAGGAGGTTTTGAATTAAAATACAACATTTTTCACTATTCATTAAAAATTGAACTTTTTTGGAAAAATACCAAAAAATTACACAAAGTAAATTTTGATGTCCTGATTCTAAATAAGAATTTTATTTTGTCAAATATAACACATAAAATTTTCAAAAAGTGGTTTTAAAAGAGGTTCTCCATCAAAAGGCGGTTAATCGACCTTTTAAAGAATATTGGAATATTTACGCTTAAAATTGGATTCATTCGCATTTTTAATCCTATAACATTTATTGTAAAGAGTAAAAATATTTTACAAACATATATAATCATTTTGTAGTTAGTTCTATTCATTCCCACCATCACAACAGCTAGGCGTTAACTACCATTTAAAATAATATTATTTTATTATTAGAGTGCAACGTAAGATTCCCAAGAAACTCGTTGTTGCGTGTTGGGTACGCCATCAAGAATAGCGTCCCCTTTAATGTAATATTAATATTTTATTCACAAATATGGATAAATATGAAAATTTCATATTCTTTATTTACCTGGGGTGTTACAACCACAAAGTAAAATTATGTAGTAAAAGAGTTCTAAAAGTAAAGGGTGTCGGAATAAAAGCCCAACTAGAAAATTACATGTACTACTGAAAAGTACAAAAAACTGAAAAGTGAAAAGTAGCTCTGAGATAATCTACTAAATATCCTATTTAAAGGGTAGGTACTACTCACGATCAGTAGTCCCTACCACTACTGGAAAACTAACCTATACCAACGGTTTGGAGAACCGTAGGCAAGTAAGCTGTTTGGATAGGTCTATACCAACGGTTTTCAGAAAACTTTTGATATAGACCTCTACCAACAGTTTTGAAAACATTTGGTATATGTAATATGAAAATCTATACCAACGGTTCCGTAAAACTATTGGTATATGTATTTCCAAAAAAAACATCCGTTGGGATTTGATCCCAGGACCTCCTAGTTTCTCATTGAATGACCTAACCACTAACCTAACATGACTTTTGTGAACATAATTTCATAAATATATATATGTATTATCATAATTATTTTATGTTTTGATTTATAGAATGTTCTGGTTAAGAGGATCCGATAAAAAATCAAAGGACCTATTCCAACGGTTGTCACAACCGTTGGTATAAGTCCCTAGAATCTGGGAAGTGATACTGATATTTTGGGGACTTTTCCCAAAGGTTTGGACAAACCGTTGGGAAAGCCTACCCTTTCCCAACGGTTTTGGAAAACCCTTGGGAAAAGTGGCCACAAAGTGGGATTTCCCAACGGTTTGGCCAAACCGTTGGGAAAGGGGGTATAGAAGTGTTGGGAAAGGTCACATTTCTAGTAGTGTACATCTCGTCACACCAAATGGTCCACCTCTGAGCACTGTCTAGTCCTTGCTCCCTCAGCCTCGATCAATGTTGTAATTCATCTGCACAAGACACAACCAGTTTTAGGCGATTCCCGAATAGGGGTGAGTATAATGATACTCAATAGGGACCCTGAGACTCCGTATGTATCATAAAGTTCAACAAAAAACCACAAAGCAAGACATCAACCACAAAGCACGAAGCAGTCAACAACTCTACAAAGTATATGCCTGTACATATACCAAAGTTATCAAGATAAACTCATCTCATACATGAGGGAAGAATATAACAAAGGTAACACCACGATGGTAAAATCACCACATAGGTAACACCGTGAAGATAACACCACGAAGGTAAAGGTACCACACAAGTAACACCACAAAGATATCCCCACGATGGTAATAGTACCACATGGGTATTACTATGATGACATCACCATGAAGGTAAAAGTACCACACATGTATCACCATGAAGATATCACCACAAAGATAAAAGTACCAAACAGGTAAAACACTTAGTTAAAACAGTGTCTTAAGTCAAACAAGGTTTTTAGGGAAGTGTATAAGTACAGATGATTAGTCACGAAGCTATACCATCTTATTCTGTCAAGAGGCACTACTTCTGACGATTCGAAGTCTGAACCACACAGGATCAATACGTACTTTCCCCCGAAATGATCCATACTAGATCCGACCCACCTAGAGTTGATAAGTACTAACCCCCACAATGACCCACACAGGATCTGACCCACATAGGATCGGTATGCACTGACCTACACAGAATCGCTGAGCACTAACCCACACAAGATCTAAACCACATAAGATTGGTATGCACTGACCCACAAATGATTTTTTATCATTTACCCACATAGGATCTGACCCACACAGGATCGTTATGCACTGACCCACAAATGATCGTTGTGCACTGACCTCTGTATGATCTGTCTCTAACCTCCGCCTCACTGCCACCCACTGGATTCCTCTCACCCGGTGCGCTCGAGTTCTGTATAATCTACCCTCGAGATTTCGGTCATACCTATAACTCTAATAAGATTGACAAAGTAGTATCCCAAAGGACCTCCATGTCGTAAGGGTTCCAACACGATAGACGGTGCGTCAATCGGACACCCGGTCAGAATGTTATAAGTCTTTTAGCTTCGGGGGGCCGATTGGGTTCAGATTCGATTCGACCAAGACATACTCCAACTATATCGAAAACTCAAGTAGAGTATACCAAAAAGGACCATCTCGATCCAAGGAAACCAATGCTTCAAACGGTTTGTTAAACATATGTCCAATTCTCAACATATAGCCCTTTAAGTATTTCTGGGCCCGGGCGGGTCTGGTTGGCCCGGGTCTGGTTTGCCCGGGTCTGGTCTGACCCGGTTTGGGCTGTTCCGCGGTAGGCTCGGCCCGGACCACATCAATGGCAGGCCACAAAGGCTGGCTTGGCTTGAAGGGGGGGGGGGTCTGACCATGTGAGGCGTGGCCCGCAAATGGTGGTCCAGTCGTGCAGGGCGCGGCCCACGAGGGGGTGGCCCGCGAGAAAGCAGCTCGGCCGCTGTCCACCCAAGATAGCAAGGGGGTGGTTTCCCTGTGGTATCCCCAACAGCCCGAAGACTGTTCAGTTTCGTGAAATAGCGGCACCACGTGGGTGCCACCCAGTCATCGTGGAACCCGCCAAAGGCATGGGTTTGACCTCTTCTACCGCAGCTTTGGCCGCGACCTCCTTCTCACCGACAGTGCCCGACGGCGCGCCACCCGTCCCTTCAATGACCGACCACTGAGCCGGATGCCTTCTTCGACTACCACGTCTGATGAGTTGCAACCCCTTGCACACCGGCGGTGCGCGACGGAATGTCACACCTCCTATACAGCTGGCCGATGCTGGCTGCTCTGATGATCACTGCAGATTTGTGTTGCGGCCTCCTCTTGCGGCATGCGTTGGCGCGTCACCTCCTTCGTAGTTAGTTTGTTCCACCGCTCTGGTGGACTTCCATGGAGGGCGCAAGGCTAGAAAAGTTGCAGAGGGTTCAGGTCTGGTTTGTTAGGACCATGCCCTCCGCATTATCTCATGATCTAAGGGAGGATAAAATGGTTTTAACAATATCATGTTATAAACAAGAAACAAATCCAACCATAAAGATACCCTGTAACAACCTCCCACAAAAACGAATGAATCGCAGATCAACCTGTTAGTCGATTGATCCGCATTCATCATATAATTCAAGAATGGGGAAGAGGGAATCATTTAAATTGCATAAAAAAATAAACCACGTAACTCATAAACTCATTGGAGAACATCCGAGCTTGAAGGTGGGTCATGTTCTTCATTCCCACAGCTGGTTCCCAACAACGCCACTCACACATCATCCTTTGGTTAGTGGTTCGGTGTCACCTGTCACCTCCCTTTGGGATTGGCTCTATCCTCTAAGTGTTTGGCATCACAAAAATCCTTCCACACTTCGTTTCTTAATGAAATTGTGTAGATACCCCTCCCCAAGATCCATATAAATAGGAGAGGGGGAGGGTATGTAACTATGTGGGGAATTAATAGAGGCTCATTAATTAGGAACCTTCCAAATTCCCCAACAACGTAATTACATAAGATTGATTGTTCAAACAATTTATTGGCATGAAACATCACTGGCTCCGCACTCCACTTTTCCATTGGTGGAGAATAATGAAAATAAAATAATAAAATTATTTTATTTCAATTATTATAAAAAAGTCACAAAACATAACCTTTTCTCCAGACCTACTACGGTAAAAGTAAAGTCTCCCTTAATAGAATCCTGGCGCTGTGAATTCAACGGTGCCCTCAGATTTTTAATCCAAGCACCGGTTCAAAAGATAAAAAATTCCACCCATGCGTTTACTAAACGTACCTTAAAAATTGTTCAATAACTATTAACATTCACCCTAAACTCATGCCTGTAGAGGTTATGCCCTATCTAAGGGGTACTCTCAGATTTTAATCTAAGTTACAATTTATAAGTTATGCATTTTAACAATGAAATAATTGTTACTTAATTATTTTTTTACATCCAAAAACTAAATTCCATATTTGGCTTGTGCCAACCAATGTTAGTATCTACCTAAAGAAAGCATACCCTGAAGAGTTTAGGAGTGGTCTCAGATTTTTAATCAGAGTCACCGTTCGTGATTTATAAGTATTTGAAAAAAATAAAATAACTTAATTTAATTATTTTATTTACGGTTATTCCATTTTTGGGTTTTCTCATAGGAGGCCTGTGCCGACTGAACTTAAGTTTCCCCTAGGGTAAACCCGCCGTCCTGAATGAAACAGTGCCCTAGGAATTCTGATCCGAGCAACCATTTAAGAGTTATTACACCTTTTCTGGAAAACTGCTTACGCACGCTAATTAAAGCTTCACAAAACTTTAACGGATCATTCTGGGAACTCTGGGCCTCGAAAGAGCGCACAATCAGATTTTGTGGTCTATAAATAATTCCATATAATAAAAAATTATATAAAAATTCCAGGACTTTACATTCTCCCCACCTTAACGATTTACGTCCCCGAAATCCAAAACAAATGAAAATCAAACAAATGAGCGTACTAAGCACGAATATGAGCCTCCCACTCCCATGTACTCTCATGGATGTCCCCATTCTGCAACTGAACTTACACCATAGGGATTGAAGATCCATGAAGTACATGCTCATGTCGATCCTCTATCTCCACTGGGAACTCTGTAAAAGTCACCCCATCATCAAAGTTCAACTCACCCTAGTCGATAACGTGTGATGGAACATGAACACATCTCCTCAGCTGTGACACATAGAAATCATTATGCACCTTTTTCATCTGTGGGATAAGAGATAGATGGTATTCCACCTAGCCCACTCTGTTGAGAATCTTGAAAGGTCTGATGAACCTCAAAGATAGCTTGCTACCTTGACCAAGATTCTGCAATCCCCATCAGGGTGAGACCCGTAGGAAGACATGGTCTTCCTCCTCGGACCCCAAGGGTATCCGTCTCATATCGGCATAAGACTTCTGCCAGTTCTGTGTAGTTTTAACTTGCTGAGAAGTGAGGCATCGTGATACAAAATCTGCCACTACTTCCTTCATCCTTGGCCACTAGTACTATCGCCGGAAGACCTGGTACACATTCACCACTCTAGGATGTACCGCTAAAGGGGATTTATGGATCTCCCTCAACACCTCCTCCTAAAGCATCCATGGTACCATGGCACATCCTCTGAAGAGAATGACGTGCTCCCCACCTTTTGAAAATCCTTTAGGATATTATCCTGAGGATATATGAGAACGTCGGACCTCACAATCAACGACACAAGATGCCCCCCCCGAAATTTGCTAAAGAATTTGGGGAGTGACAGTCATAGACTAGTGGTAAGGTTATCCATCTTTATCCATGAAGGATATCTGCAATTCGACTAGTTACTCTGATTCCCCACTCAGCAGTTGTAGACCAAACCTCTTGCTAAGTGCGTCTACTACCACGTTCCCCTTCCCAAGAGTATAGACTATCTCAAATTCAGATTTCTAGGGGACCTATATCCATTGTTGTTGTCTCAGTTTTGGTCCTTCTATGAGAAGATACACCTAAGACTCTTGTGATCAGTGTAAATAGTAAACCATTAATCCATTAGGTAGTTCCACCACATCTTCAGCACAAAAACCACTACTGCTAACTCTAGGTCATGGGTAGCGTAGTTATTATTTTCAGTCTCTATCTCATCTCCTATATGATCTTCTAACACTTCTCCATCCACAAGAAAGGATCCCCCATTTTTTAAAATATGACAGGGGTGCTGCTACCCTAAAGAAAATTGGTACAAATCTATGGTAGTACCTTGACAAAGAAAAAGACCCTCTCACTTTAGGGAGGTAATCCAGGAAACATCTATTGAAAAGATATCCCCATGCTCTACCACTCTTGTTTGGAACCGAAAACTCAAAACTCTTACTGCCATGAGGGTAAGGCTAGTCGACTCAAAAGTGATCGGTTGCACCCACCTATGTATGTGTTTATCCTGTGCTGCATGGGTTTCCTTTTTTACCAACCAAGGAAAACCCCATTCCAATGTTGTAGATAATCAACTACCTTATTTTCTGATAAAATCAATGTATATATGAATTGTAGATGCCCAGTCCATACCCAAACTAACATCGTAAGGCCTCGAGGCTACCACCAAGAGTTTCCAACCAAAACTCTCACCTCAAGGTTCAGATCACACTATCGACATAAGTGTGATTATCGAGCCTCCTCCCAAAGTTATCTCCAGACGTAAGGGTCTAGTCAACGGTTTAACCAGAAACACTAGGTCTTGAACAAGATTTGTGGAAATAAGGAATGATTAGTTTCTATGTCTATTAATAGGGTAGATAGTAGTAGACACAGAACGCACCTCTAATTATTCTAGGAGCCCTTGGGTCACACTCCTTGACCGCATTTAGCTACTCCCTTCCCCTTTCCTCCAACTCCCTGAGCCTGGTGAGGACCACATTGGGGTGGTGGCTGTAACATGTCAAAATGTATACCACCTCATGCTACTCTCCTAACTCCAATTACACATCTATTTCCCTACAACTTCATTTCCCCCTACCAATTCCTCTCCCTAAAACATTTTACACGCCCAATCTCCGAGACTGGAATCTCTTTACTTCTTTCATACTGATAACATTCACTGGTTGTATTCACTCAGACAAAGTACATTTAACCACAATGGTTCTCTCTAGAACCATAACATAAGGTGGAATGCATAGAAGAATAGTGATGGCTTGGATGTCCATAAAAACTCTTCACTCAGAGGCCTGAGACCTGAAGCACTACTCGTACTGTATTTATCGAGTAACTTGGATGGTCAGTATGCCTTGATAAATACTTAGCTACCGATATGTCGTCTTGCTGAAGCAGTAGAAGCTCTAGGGACCTCTCATCCATTGGATATTTTTGGAAAGAGACCCCCTTATTTGAGGAAGGTTCTCATGATTGTCCACAGAAAAGTCACCTCCTTGCAAGATCAGGGAAACCAAAACCCTGTCATCATCCTTCTGTGGCTCATAGAAGACTCTCTACTAGGATCGACATCTGATTGAATAGGGCCCTAACTAGATGTAAACTCAGCCAGCTACTCAAGATAGTCCTTAGCCACCTTGGAATCTGTCTCACCTCGAAACCTTGGAGGCCTCTGCCACTGGAACTCATGCAATGTACCAAGTCAGTGTGCACCATCTGCTAGTGTGGATGGTGGTAATTGCTTCGCAACATGTGGTGCATCAGCTGGTACACCACCCAATGGTGCCAACATAGTAAGAGGGCCCTACACCAAAGCCTCGTCGCTCAGTGGGCCATCATCGTGTACTCTCTCAGGAATACAGTCTGGCTGTGTACGTAGCGGCATCCTGATAAGGAATAGGTTCGCCATAGTCATTAAGTTATACCTAGTTTCCTAACTCAATGAATATCAGAAGAAAAACTTGTAAAAACAAGAGGAATTATTTTTTTCATGCACTGAGTTGGAAATCAAAATTTAAGGTCCTAGTGTATGGATACGTCAGCTACCGCACCAACACTGGATTTCCCAAACTGAAAACCACACTCATAACACTTAACATTACTGCCTCATTGAAAATATCAGAGTCCTAGTTCTTCATTAGTACCGATTCCTCTGATACCACTTTGTCACGACCTGTCCCCCGAGGTTCGTGCCATGACTACCCCAAGACCACCTTACAGAGGCCAGGGGCTGGTGACTATCATCGGTAAGGTGTAACCCTAAAATGGGAGGCAATTTCCATTAAACCTGTATGAACACACAGAGTATAACACAAGAAGAAACAACAAAAATATAAACTATTATTGTAAAAGAGTGTTGAAAGTAAAGGCGGTTGGAATAAAAACCCAACTGGAAAAGTAAAAGTACAACTAAAAAGTACAAACAGCTGAAAAGTGAAAAGAAGCTTATGGATCATCTACCACAGATCCTACCTAAAGGGTAGGTACACCTCAGGATCAGTAGTCCCTGCATCACGTCATGCCAAATGGTCCACCTCCGAGCACCATCCAGTCCTTGCTCCCTCAGCCACGATCGATGTTGTACATCATCTGCACAAGACACAACTAGGTGTGGGCGAAGCCCGTGAAAGGGTGAGTATAACGATACTCAATAAGGACCCAAGACCTCGTAGGTCTCCTAATGTTCCACAAAGGGAAAACCACAAAGCAAGACATAAACCACAAAGCTCGAAGCAGTCAACAACTCTAATTAGGTATATTCCCTTACATATACCAAAGTTATCAAGATATACTCATCTCATACATGAGGGATGGATATCTCAAAGGTAACACCATGAAGGTAATACCACGAAGGTAAAATAACCAAACAGGTAACACCAAGAAGATAACACCACGAATGTAAAAATACTACACAACTAACACAACTAAGAGATCACCACATAGGTAATAGTACCACATAGGTATCACCACAAAGATATCACCATGAAGGTAAAATTACCACATAGGTATCACCACGAAGATATCACCATGAAGATAAAAGTACCACACAGGTAAAATACTTAGTTCAAATAGAGTCTCAACTTAAACCAAGTTTTCAGTGAAGTATAAAAGTATAGATGATTAGTCACGAAGCTCGACCATCTTATTCTGTCAAGAGGAACTGCTTCTGACCATACAGAGTCTGACCCACACATAATCAATAGGTACTAACCCCTGCAATGATCCACACAGGATCCGACCCAGCCATAGTCGATAGGTACTAACCCCCATAATGACCCACACCGGATCTGACCCACACATGATCGGTATGAGTTGGCCCACATAGGATCGCTGAGCACTGAACTCTGTATGATCAGTCTCTAACCTCCGCCTCACTGCTAGCCAATGGATTCCTCGCACCTAGTGAATTAGAGTTATGTAGAATATTCCCTCGAGATATCAGTCATACCTCGACCAACACTATGTTACGAAAAGGAGTAACGCAATGGAATTCCATGTTTTAAGGGTTCCAATGTGACTGGAAGTGCGTCAATCAAACGCCCTGTCTGTGATTTATAAGCGTTTTAGCTCTTGGGGCCCAGTTGGATTTAGGTTCGATCCGACCTGGCCATAGTCCAACTGTCTCTAAAACTCAAGGGGAGTATACCAAAAAGGATAATCTCGATCAAAGGATCCCAATGCCACAAAAGGTTCATCAAATGGACATCTGGTTCTCAATATATAGACTTTATGTGTTTCTTGGCCCGATTCACCCAGGTCTGATCCGACCTGGCCCGAACGTATATGGGATGGGTTGCGGAGGGCTCGACCCCCTGTGTTGAGGTCCAACCTGGCCTGCAAGGGGGGTGGCCTGCAAAGGGAGGCCCAACCAGAAAAGGGGGACGTCCCGCAATGGGCATCCCAACCTGTAAAGGGCAGCCCACAAAAAGGGCAGCCCGTAAAGGGTTGGCCTGGTCGCATGAGGCGCGACCCGAAGAGGTCGGTCCAGTTGTGCAGGGTGTGGACCGTGAGGGGGTGGCCCATCCATGCAAGGCGCAACCCGCGAGTGGGTTCCCCGACCGCGTAGGGTGCGGTCCGTGAGACAGCGGCCCGACAGCTGTCCGCCCGAGCTTGCAAGGGGGGAAGTTTCTCCCTGGTATCCCGAACGGCTGAGAGGCCATTCAGTTTTGTGAAACGGAGGCACCACATGGGAACTGCCCGTTTGCCATGGAACCCTCTAGAGGCACACGTTCAGCCTCCTCCATCGTGATTTTGGCCTAGGGATCCTGCTCACCAGCGACGAGCGATGGCGATCCAACCTTCCCTTCTGTGGCCAGCCGATTAGTAGACCGCCTTCTCCGACTTCTGTGCCTGATGAGCCGCGACCTCTTGCATAACGGCGGCGCGCACCGGTGTTCCGCACCTCCTCTGTGGCCGACTGATACCGACCGCTCTGATGACCATTGTGGCTTCATGCCAAGGCCTCCTCTTACGGCGTACATTGGCGTGCCGCCTCCTTTGTAGCAGGTTGGTGCCACCGCTTCGACATTAACCCACGAAGGGCGCAAGGGTAGAAAAGTTGAGGAGGGTTCGGGCCAGGTACGTTAGGCCCATTCCCTCAATTTTAGATCACGATAAAAGGGAATATAAAATGGGTTTAACAATTTATTGTATTAAAAAAAACCCCACAAAGATACCCAATAACATCCTCCTATAAAAATGAATGAATCGCAGATCAACCTGTTAGTCGGTTTATCCCCGTTCTTCATATAATTCAAGAACAAGGATGAGGGAGTCATTTAAAGTGCGTGAATGAAAAAAACTGCTACCTCGTAAACCTATTGGAGAGCATTCGTTCTTGAAGGTGGATCATGTTCTTCATTCTTGCAACCGGTTCACAACGACGCCACTTGCATGTCATCCTTCGGTCCCTGGTTTGGTGTCACCCGTCACCTCCCACTGGGATTGGCTCCATCCTGTAAGGTCTTGGCATCACGACACTCCTTCAGCACTTCGTTTCATGGAAATTCTGTGATGATACCCCTCCCCAAGCTCCATATAAATAGGAGAGGGGGAGGGTAAGTAACGACATGGGGAATTAATGGGGGCTCGTTAATTTGGAACCTTCCTAATTCCCCAATGATGTCGTTACTTAAGATTGACTGGTTAAGCCATTTAATTTCACGACACATCATTTTCCACACGCTCTTCTTTTCCATTGATGGAGAAGAAAGAAAATCAATTAATAAAATTATTTCATTTCATTTATCTTAAAAAAGTCACAAAATGTAACTTTTTTTCTAGACATACTGTTGTAAAAGTAAAGTCTCCCTAAAGAGAATCCTGGTGTTTTGGATTCAACGGTGCCCTTGGATTTTTAATCTGATCACTGGTTAAAAAGTTAGAAAATGCCTCTCACATGTTTATTGAAATCACCTTTAAAAAATTTCAATAGACTATTAATAATCACCATTGAATCGTGCCGGTCGAGGCTAGGATTTTCCTAAGAATAAAACACCTCAATGAACCCAATGGTACTCTCAGATTTTTAATCCGAGATACCGTTTATTAGCTATGAATTTTAACAATAAAATAATTGTTACTTAATTATTTTATTTACGGTCAAAAACTAACTTCCATAGTTGGCCCGTGCCAGCCAATGTTAGTATCTTCCTATAGATAGAATACCATCATAAGTTCAGCGGTGGTCTCAGATATTGAGTCTGAGTCACCATTCATAAGTTATAAGCATTTTAAAAAATAAAATTACTTTTAATTATTTTATTTACGATTATTCCATTTTCAGGTTTTCTCACAGGTGGCCTGCACCGACTGAACTTAAGTCACCCCTAGGGTAAACCCACCATCCAAAACGCAATGGTGCCCTCAAAATTATGAACTAGGAACCTGTTTGAGATTTATTCAACTTTTTTAGGAACACTGCTTGCACATTATAACTAAAGCTTAACGAAACTTTGACGAATCATTCCAGGCACTCTGGGCATTGGAATCGCATGCCAACAGATTTCGCAATCTCGAAATAATTCCATATAATAAAAAAATTATATAGAAATTCTGGGACATTACATAAAATTTTTTAAATTCACTGAAAGACATTATAAAACTCAACTCCCATGACCACCTTGCTATGAAATAAACCAAGTATATATAAAATAAAGAATACAAATGTGTGACATACATTAATTTTTTTATATCAAATATGTTCATTCACATTGTTATTTGAAGATCATTGAGGAAAACCCAAAGGAAAATTCTCTATGAGGTGTATCCATGGATTATTTAAATATCCTAACATTTAGGTGGGATCTCCCACAACTCCCATGGAAGCATACAACCTCTAAATGGATAAGGGAGATAGGGAAAGAGTGATTTAATGGATTGATATAATCAATAAGAGTCTACTTAAGGAACAAATACACCCATTCTCAGGGATACTACTTCTTTAAATAGGGCTGATGACTCTCTTTATCCTTTTTAAATATTTACTAATACATTCAAAAGATATTAGTTGATGGATGATGGTTACAACTTAAAATAACCTCTATATTATTTAAATTATTCAAAAATGTTCCATCATATAAAATATTTTTCAATGATAGTTATTTAATGAAATATTCTAGAACATAAATGATTAATGTATAACAATAAATCTCAATCATCATGAATTATCTGATTTATACAATATTATTTTCTACACTGTAGATTATTTATGCCTTACACTATGAATAGTATAGGTAGTGAAAAAAATATGACTATATCATAAAAAATGTTATTTTTTAAGAGTGTAAAACACATTATATGTTCTTACGACATTATTGAATATCTCTATCAACCTCCCACTTTTGGTAAATCCTCAAAGACATTATTCTATTTCACTTAATATTATATCAAATACAATTAGTTTTGAAACTATAAAAAAAATGATATTTTTTTTTGAAATTTTTGGGGAAAGCTGTTATCAGCTTCACCATGTATCACGTCATATGAAATAGCATGTGAATATCTATCCAAAACCCCTTTTTGATATACTCTAAAAACATTTAGAGAGGATCATCGAGTTTTATAAAACTCAACTGCTATTCATCAAACAAAAAAGTGTGGGACCATTTACCTTTATAGTGTTTAACACAAATATAAATACCCAAATATATAAATGTAAGAAAAGAGAGGTCTATAGAAAATTAGAAACAATACTCAGACAATAAAGGGATCAAGTATGATATCCACTAACACAAGTATCTTTATATGCATTTCCTCAAGTGAAATCATATAAAAGATTGAATTTTCAAATGATACCTTTTTATAATAAATTAAGTACAAATGTGACAAAATATATTTCCATTCAATATAGAATACTCACATGTTCTTGATTCTCCAAGTATAGACTGGCCAATTCTATGAATACATTACATGTCACTCACTCTCATAGATGAAAACATTATATACCCAACATCTGATATATAAGTAAATAATGTGTCTTTTCTATGTATTTCTATACACTTTCTCAATCTATCTCAATCGAGGTCCCAAAGTATAAAATATATTTATCATGATTCATTTTTTAGGTCAGTTATTTATAACTAACGTAATAAAAACTTTTCCACATTGGTTATTTCATAAATAATATAAAAAACAAGGGGAATTTATTTTTAACATCTATTATCTAAAAAAATAATAATAAAAATTCCTTTTATCATTTGGGTTATTCAATAACTTATGTGATAAACCTTTTTAATGTTTTAAGAAACCTCTTCTGGACTGATTTCGGTGTTATTTGTTCTCACAATAGTGGTCTCTTATATCTCACATGGAAAACCATAACACTTGGATCTTCAATACTATGGAATCTAATCTCATTAATTAGGAATTACCACCATTATCCACCCATATATATCATAAGTTTCTAATTTCTTCCTCTATCAACAGTATTTTCATTGTTGTCTACTTATCATTCATCACCCCTATAGTATATATTTGTGGTTTAGGTATATTGTTTGAATTTTCTATAAATCACAGTATGTTCTATTTGACAAAGGATGTTTTGGTATTTTTTTTCTTGAATGACCTCTACCACCTCTAATATAGTTTCAATATTCTCTATTTTTAATTTATGTTGTAGTTATACATTAATATGTGTAATTTTTAAATTGATATATGATTTGTTAGAATAAAGGTTAGTAAAATGACTTTTTGATGTTTTTTATAAATAATTTTAAATTAATGATTAATGTTTTTCTAATTAATGTTTTTTCTATTTTGGAATTGGATGTCAAAATGTATAATATATTATTATGTTTTGATATATTTATACGATCATGATAATTGCACGATACTTTTTGACTTTTATGAAATAAGGATAAGTAAGTATGTTTAATGTGACATTTGTTTTGTAAAATATATTGTATTTATATAATTTTTAATAAAAATTATGATATTTTTTAATGTTATTTATAAAACTAAATTTAAATTTAAATTTCAAAATATTATAACATATTTTCATATCATGATATTTGTTATATTTAGTGATGAATCAAAGGTGTATTACTACATAATTAAAATGTGATGAATATGAGGAAGGAATCAATCCTTTTATAGAATTTTATAATTAAATGTTCTAAATAAGGATTTTTTCCCTATCCTTTCTTTATATTTTTAAAAATTAATATGTTGAAAATCATAGAAATCAAAGATAAATTAAATTTTCATGGATTAAATCTGAGTTATATCTATTGGATTTTTCATGGTGAAATAAGGAAGAATTCCATATCTATTGATGATGATGATTTTAAAGATGATAGTTCAAATCATATTAAAACAATTATCTATGATATTGAATTATAAGAAATTGGGAAGGAACCATATATTGAGAATGTATATGGTGATCCTAAGGATCTATTGTATATAATATGTATTGAATTTATAGTTTTATAAATTCTATTAACATTTATTTACATCATGGTGAATAATGGATGGATTGATAAGAGTTTTATAGAGTTTATACAGCTATTGAAACAAAAACATCTTAAATAAAATGATCATTTATATTTACATTATAATGTAAACAAAATATGATTCCATATTGGCATAGAGTAAAAGAAGATACAAGCTTCGTTGAATGACATTGTGCAATATTGGAATGAATACAAAGGACTGCCAGAGTGTCTTAAATGTTGGATATCATAACATAAGCTCAAAATTAAATCAAAATATCATTTAGAAGTTATGAAGACTCATTGTAAGAAAATTTGGTATATTACTATAATTTCACATTTTAAATGTCAATTTGTAAATTCAAATGATGCCAAAATGTATAGAAGACATGGAGATAACTATATATATAATTTAAAATTATGTCATCCATCTAATTTTTAATAATTGAAGGAATTCGATTAAAAGTTTTCTATATTTGGAAATTAATTTAGAAATATTATACATGGAATATGAATAGATAAAGTAAATACATATTGAAACATTAGTATAAGGCGTAGTTAAAGTTCTATTTTAGTTTTAATTTAAAACTTATATCATTTTTTTCTAAAGTGGAAATATATCTTATTGTGTTTAATGATTTATTGACCAGAACAACATAGAAATTATAGTGATTTTTTCTTTTCACCATTAATTTATGATTTGAAACTGTTATGGGAGGAATGTATTCGAGTGTATGATTCTTATAAAATGAAACATTTTCAAATACATGAAATGATTATGTTCAATATAAACAGCTTCCCAACATATTGAAATTTTGCTGGGTATAGTGTTAAGGGACATAAATCCTATCCAATTTTTGAACAAAAGACATTATATTATCAACTTCAACATGGGATAAAAATGGTATACATAGTCCATTAAAGGTTTTTGTCTATGGATCAATGTTATTGAAGATTTTAAAAGTTATTCAATGGTTCACAATTATTTTATATTTATCTAAAATATTTTTTTACCAGTTAGTATTTTGAGAAGGTAAAAACATTGAATAAGATTTAGAAAGACATAAAAATAGATGATAGAAGTATTTGGAATAAATGTTCAATATTTTTGGAACATTTATATTATAGATATCATGAGGTAAAACATAACATTGATTCAATACATGTAGATGAGGATATCTATGATATATTTATTGAAAAAATGTTAGATATTAATGGAAGTATTAAAGAGGGGTCGAATGGAATGGTGGATATACTCTCAATGGGAATACATTTGTAGTTATCTCCCACACATAATGTAAGACAAGCATACCTACCTCCAATTTTTCATAAAATATCCAAAAGGAGAATGTTTTATTCATGTATTTACGGTATCAAAGTTCCATAAGGGTAATTATGAAAATATAAATGATTTTGTTTCACTTGAATATTCAAAGATGAATGTTATGAAATATCATTATATTAATTTCATCATGTAACAACTCTTACCTATTACATTGTTTGGAATATTTCCCATCCACATCAAAATGATTATAAAAAAGGTGTATTATTTTTTAAATTCAATTTTTAATAAATTGATTGATTTTAATTCATTTAAATGTTTAGAGAGTGATGTTTTTTCTATATTTTCCAACTTTAAATTTATTTCACTCAATCATTTTTGATATTATGGCTCATTTAATTGTTCATTTATTACGATAAATAAATATTTGTGAACCTGTATATCTATATTGGATGTATCCTTTTGAAAGTAATATAAATATATTAATGTGATTTGTTAAGAATCAAAATGAACATTAATCCTCCACTATTGATATATATATTTCATAGGAGGATGAAAATTTTTTACATGTTATTTCTCTAGAGTGGGGAAAATTAGTTTACCTACATCTCACCATGAACAAGCCGATTATGGGAGAAATTGGATCAGTGGCTTAAATGAAAAAACAATAAAAGGTAAATAGATTAATAATATATATTTATACATCTTGAAAACCCTATATGATTCTCAACCATATACAAAATTTCATATTAAGGTCTTAAAAATTTATCTAAATAAGAAAGATATATTGATTTTGAATGACCATGAAAAACTTTTTTTATTTTTTATGGAGACCATGAATGGTAGATCAGATACATCCAAAACATTGAGATTGTTTTTGGTAGGTCCACATATAAATTTTATAACATGTTTCAAGTATGAATATAATGGATATACATTTCATATGAAATATCAAGATAAAAGAAGTGCTATTATTAATAGTATTGTATTGGTGTTTGCAGAAATAATTCTTTTTTCAAGTTCTTAAGAGAAAAATATTATCTCTATATTGGAAGAACACATATTTCTTTCTTGTTTAACATTTTAAATTTTCTAAAATGTTTGATATATTAGTTTTATTTTTTATAAATAATATATTAGAACTAATAAGTTATATATTTTTTAGATTATTTTAGTTTTGTTTAGTTTAACTTTTTTTATATTACGTATTGTAATATCTTGACCTTTTATGGAGGTAATTTCATAGTATAAATTTTTAGTTTGACTCCCTTAAATTGGATAATGGAATATTTACAAAGGATACAAGAGGATTTGGGGGTGTCCTGGGGTATTGAGTTATGAAAAGGGAGAAAAGGGATCCACCTATTACATGTTTCACTATTTGGTGCATGGTTAATAGTAACTGAGCACCACAACCACAATCTCCTAGGGTAGGTGTTTCATGGTTGGTGAAACTATGAATGGGGGGAATCAAAATACTGTGGGCTTGGTATATCCATAATGCACCATTACCACAAGGTGTTTCAAACCATGATGTCTTCCTAAGAGACCTTATGGCATAGGTTCCTCTTTGACAGATGGAGTCACACTATTGGAACATGGTTAGGCCAACAGTTTTGGATATTAAAATGTGGGTTTTTACCATTTTACCCCATGGTATTTAAGGGTTATAACCCAAGTTTCACCCTTGTTTCTCATCCATTATCTTGGGATATGAAACAAACCCTCCTAAACATTCAAGGGACAATTATTTGTTGATTTGTTATAATTTGGAGTGCCATTGGGTGAAAATAGAAGTTATGGGCGTGCATTGAACTCTTTTCCTTCAATTTTATAGAAGAAGATTTCAGTGATGTTTTACCTCATTCTTAATCTCTAAAATCGTTTTTTCTAGGGTGTTATTGTTTTATATATTTTAAGTTGTTTTATCTTGAATCATGGGTCAAGTTCAAATAAGTGGCTGTCTTTGAGGATGAGGTTTGTGGTCTTGAAGCTTTTCCCCATAGGCTGTATGAGTTTTATGTGTATTTACTTGTACTAATTATCTTCCTTAATTTATTTTATTGTCTTTAAATATCAAAAGTAATTAGGGCCTTCAATTGAGGTGTGAGACCCTTCACATCCCCCACTGGGTTTGTCGATGTTTTGATAATGGACCTTAGGCCACCCATGGGTTACGAAAACCCTTTAGAATGATGAAATAAATGGGTAGAAATTTATTTAGGGATATTATAAAGTGAGGGGGTTTATAATTTTAATTTTATATGTAGAAAGGATAATGTTGTGATTTAAAGGGTTAAATTTTAGCTTTTTGTAAAACAGATAGGGGGATTTAGAATTGTTTAAAATGATGTGTTTTGGTTATTGGACTAGGTTATGGTTTCTAACCAAGAAAATGTTGTTTTAAAAGTTTGAAATAATATAATGGGAGGTTTTAACCTCAATGTGATTTTAATATATTGGTTTTATTTATGGATTATAAATGATGATATAAAATTAGGGTGTGGTTCCCATTTTTTGGAAAATTATTTAAATGATGATTTTGAAATAATTGGAAATAGAAACTAATTCTTGGGGGTTTTGTTTATTTTTAATTTTAAAAGTACCATGTTATAAATGGTGTATTCAAGATGATTTTAATTTAATATTTTGTTTAATGTTTTATTCCATGTTTAGATTGAATCATCTATTGGGACTTTGTTATTTGGAATAATATATGGGTAAATATGATAAAATATTAATGAAGCATTTCTATGTGGTACATTGCGTTAGTATGGTATTGGACCGAGGCTCTACCCCACAGGCTAGGCAATACCAATGTTCTAGGCCCCACTGATGTATTTTTGAGTTAGAATATCATACTGAGGCTCTACCATCCTAAATTATGGAGTGACGCTCTTCATTTTGGTTGGTCTAGATTAAGGCTCTAGGACCACACTTGTATTTCTCAATTTAAGATGTTTTACTGAGTCTATTTTCTCATAAATTAGGTATTTAGGTTCTTATTTGGGTTGAGCTGAAATGATTATCAAGCCCCCAATGATGTATTATTTTGGTTAGGATGTCATAGTGAGGCTCTATACTCCTAATATATGGACATGACTTTTTTATCACACTGAGTCTCAAAGGAAAGTTGATAAATTGTTTAATTAGTGACCACCCATTTGTGACTAAAAGTGTGTGACCCCTAGTGCTATAGATAAGGATCCCAATAAGAACTAATCTACTTCTGTTTAAATTATTAACCATATAGAACATAATTTATAAAATAGTTATTTGAAAATTTCATAAAAGTGAGACATAATTCTTTTGTTTCCTTGATTAATTATTACACTTTGATAATCTGAATACATTATTGTATATATTAGTAATTTATTTAGACATTGTTGGTGGTGGAATAATGAGTTGTACTTAAACCATTCTTGGGCCTCCATGACACCTTTGTACCTAAGAAAATGATACATGTTTTCTGTAATTGGTTTAAGAGGGGGACCTGATAATTGGTTTGTGCATGTGATGATGGGTTGGAGAATCAGATATATGGATTGGGTTGGGACTCATGACTATGTTTGAGATTTATTTATTATTATTTTAATGGGGTGAATTATCTGTATGACTTTCTCACATGTAGTGTATCCACCATATCATTATAGCATGTTTTATTTAGTTACTTGTTGATTTTTTCCATATATTGTCCATTTATTATTCCTTATTTTTATTTTATCTCTTAATGTTATTTATATTTTGGATTTACTATATTAAGTGGGTATAGTATCCCCATGTGGTCTTTAGATTCATGTTTTATATCGATATCCTCTAGAGCATGTGGAGGTGTGCATGAGGTCATGTGATGACGTAGCTCGAGGAACTGGATATAGAGGCTACCAGACCAGGGATGTTACAAATTTTTATCATCGACATGTATTTTGTATTACTATTTGGAGATGGTATACATGATATAAGGGTTTTATCGAGGCTTGGTATTGATTCCATTCATGGTTTCATATAACCCCACGTATAAAGGAAAACCTATGATTGCAGGGATCAGAATTGATTTTATGTTTTGTGATTTTATGGTTGATTGATAGTTCCACCTGAGTATAGCAATGTATGTGATGTTGATAATTTATGATGTTTTATCTCATGTTATGGTATGAGAAAATAGGGTTTGTGAGTTCATGAATCAGTCTAGGCACATAGGATTGATAGGCTATCTGTATGTTTCATATGATTGATAGTTCTTTAGGACTCACATGTTTGTAGTGTACTTTTCTGCCTGTGGATTAATCCTATTGATATTTATTTTAAATGGTTGTTAATGAAAATGGATAGAATTAAATATTGAATAAATCTAGTTATTTTTTAAATTTTGGTAATAAATAAGTTTTTGGATGGGTAAATCCTTGGGTTTTGAAAATGGAATGTTTTTAAAATGAGTAACCTTGGGTTTTAAATAGAAATGTTTAGTTAACAAGGTAAATGGGAAATGATGGAAACTAATGGGAAAATAGAAAAGGGTATCTATTATTTGTTTATCTGGACCCTTGTATGGGTGGTCTGGTCAGTTAGAGTTCCTTAGTTGAGACCTTGATTATGGGTTATCGGCTTGTTGGGTTTTTACGTGCAGTAAAATTGATGTGGTTATTGGGCCCTCAATAGGGTTATGGCCTTTGGATCCTAAGATGTTTTTTTGGTAATGTGATTATGGTACCCCTTATAAGTTGAGATCATGTGGTTTTTATATTGGACCGTAAGGATTGTACATGGGTTGTAGTGAACTATGCGGTTCTTGTTTGTGTTATTTGTGTTTTAGAACCTAGAGTGGGTGTTTTGATTACAGTGTCGATAATTATGTGCAAGTATCATTTGGTTAGGAACCTATAGTAAATGGGTTATTGGATGCATTATATACATTTTTTTTGTATTTATGGGAATGAGTGTTGCTCGTGAGTGACTAGTTGTTTGAGGTTTTATTTTTATATCTTAAAGAGAGAGCTAGTTGCCTATTCTTAACATGAATATAGATTTGGGAGTTGGAAACATATGACTTTAGGGGTGACTATAAGGGGGTTCAGCTATGTTTCTCTTGTTTTGGGGTGTGTATGGAACATGTGGATGTTTTGGACTTTGACAGTAGAACAAATATATTATTTACTATTAATGGTTTGTCCTAGAAAGCTAAGTGGGAAATTCAATAGTTTTAGATGTGAGACATAATTTTTGGCTTTGAGTTTCCAGTCTCAGAAAATCGAGGGTATCCTGAGGGTAGGATGGATTAGTGTTTCAGATTCCTTGGGATGTGAAATAGTGGTGAATGCTTCAACAGTGGAATCAATGCACGGTGGATGGAATCCAAATTTTGGTAAAAGTGTATAGTTATTCTTTGGTATCACATTGAAGGATGAACTTTAGTGCTTATGGTTGGTTATAAAGGTATTTATGAAGGGAAAGATCATTCATAGACCTATCCATGTGTTTTTTATGGTGTTTTATGTGAAAATTAAGGTTTATTTTGGGAATAAAGGGAAATAGATACCGAAGAATGGATGAACACTTTTTTTATTGAAATGAAACCCTAGGTGAGGGGGTGGTCATGTGTTTGGGGTTTTTATGAAAAATATTGTGTTATTGAAGGGGAACCTTGATAATTCTTTGTGGATGACGAGTTTGATGGACCAAGAGGCTTGGTTGGCTGTGTAAGCGGGTGTTTAATCCATATGATGTATGACTCATGGAGTTTGGATTTTAGTTTAGTAGGTGACCACAGGGAAGTCCGCGAACTGAGGGTTCTATTGAGTACTAGGTGTTAGGAATGTGCTATAAATTCATGATTTCATTCAGGATATGTGAACATGTGGATTGGGCGTAAGTGCAAGTCATTTTCCATGAAACCTGTTCGGATAATTGGTTATGTGATATACAAGGTGGATTTGGATTAGTGTGATGGATAATTGTGTTCCAATTATGAATCAACCAGGTCATACTGGGATAACTCAAATGGGGTAACAGTATAAGTGACGAAGGCAATGTTGGGTCAAAACTGCTTGGTCGATGGTCGTGTAGCACTGGAGAATCTTTTTTAGAAACCCCACTTGAGCTGTAGTGGTTGAGTGTGGATTTTATGCTTGTTTTAATAGAAACCCAACACTTTTGTCAAGATAAAGTGTTACTATTGTAAAGTTTACATCGAGAAGAGATAGTTTAGGGTAGTATTCATCGATGAATTCTTAACATACTTTTAGATTTTGATGATCATCCCAATATCTTGAAATCCTCTCATAGGTACACTAATATATCTCTGGCATTACAGTTAGATACCAAAATGTGTTTTGGTTAGATAGGGACCACTCCGAGGTTATGATCATGGAGGGGTATGTGTGTATCTAGTTGGTCGTAAGTAAAAAAATTTGAATATTTATTGATGATGTCATCGGGATAGACCAAATATCAACAAATTCAATGGGATCTATTCTTTGATGGTGGGAATGTGTAGTGGTTGATGTTTTTTTTGTTGTTCTAGGAAATGATAGGCAACCACATTCAATTTTTTGATTATTCGTTTGATCAAATCATGAGCCATGATGGTTGTAATTTCTTGAGAAAAGTGGTGACAATGATGATTCTTGGATGGGGAGGGATATTATAGTCATGGATGGGGTAGAAGACCATGGAGTGGATGTGCTGACATCAATATTCTATGACAAACCTATGAGGTGTATGATTGGGATCCCCAGGAGAGGCTAGGTAGGCCATGGATGTGGGGGTTGGTCTATCCAAGTGTTGGATTTAGGATCACTGTGGTTCTAAGAGAATTATGAGATGCCAGTTTTAGAATCATTGATGGGTTTGATAATTCATGAAAATAGTTCACAGAATAATAGGTTCAGTGCTAGAAACTCATCAGAATCCAGTCATGGACTTGGGTATATGTGTTTGGGTGAAGTTGGAAAGCCTTTAAATGTGAAGGAATCTTGGTTATGTAAGGTAGTGATGTGCCAAAAAAGAAGTTGTATATTCTAGGATGGGTCAGCTATGGATGGCTCAACTCTTCTAGAAAAAAGAACGTAGGTGTTGAGTTGTAAACTGAATACGTTGGATGTTTTTAAAAGATAAGTACATTTTAAAAATAGAAATGGGTTTTAGGAAGAATCATGTTGTCTTTAGTTGATTTATGGATAATAAAGGTTCATGTGTTAGTATTTTTAATGACAGTAGTGGATCACAATGATGAATTTGAGTGTAGTGGATGTCTTGATGTTGGATATTTATCCTAAGTCATGAAATAACACTGATATTATAAGAAAAATGGAGGTGATATGTTGTAAGACACTTTTAGTTTTATGTTTTAGTAGCAATTGTTTTTTGGAAATAAAGGTGATCTTGAGAGAAGTTATGTTTCTATTAGTTCAAAAAGGGATGGTGTATTCATGTCTAATCAAGGTGGATTTGATGGAAAGGATTGATGTTATTGTGGGATGAAGTTTTTGAGGATGATTTGGGTGTGGTAAATTTGGAAATGTGTTGGGTATGTTGTGGAATATTGAGTAGAGGTTCTACCTATCATTATCAATGGATGATGTTCCCAACACTAAAATATAGTGGTGGTTTGATAATGAATATGGTGGGGAGAACCATATCTGGAAAGTGGTTAGATGATGACGTGACTAGTGTTTTGGGTTAGATGGACTCGTGTAGGATCCATCACGGTGTTTCATTTTGTTGACAGGTTTTCACCTATTTTTTGACTGGTTTAGTACCTTAAGATGAATATTATTCCTTGGTTGTGCATTTTATGTTCGAATGTGGATGATGTGGGCCTTGGGTTGTAACCTATGGAGTTTGTGGGAATGAGGTTGGAGGAATGTGTATTCCATAAAGTGATTCCAAGAATGGGTCACCGATAAAATTTTTAAAGAGTAGGGTAAGATGGCGAAAAGTGATTTGGGCCATGAGTTGTGAAGAGGATCGGTCCGATATAGTTCCAATTGGATCTTCCACAGTTGTATGATTCTTTGTATTATTTTTCCAAGTGTCTAAATTTAGGTACTGTTTCCTGGGATACCCTATGGGGTTATTGTGGTTGATGTTGGATTTGATATTGATGCATCCTTTGAGGAGTATCAGATTTATGATTACCAATCATAGTTTAAAAATTTATTAGGGTGGGAATATTTCATTGTTCTGAGTGTGGTGATGACATTGTATTGTACAGGAGGAAACATGGGAGATGGACGTTGGTTGTTAAGGCTCAGGGCCTGATCTTTTATCTTGGATTCTTGGTTATACTTAGGAATACAACATGATGATGAGCCATTATATGGTGGTGAGGCTATAATATCCCGACCATTTATGGAGGTATGTACTTGTTTTAATTTTTTTGACTTCCAAAAAATGGTTAGAGGAATGTTTCCAAATGATAAAAGAGGACTTGGGGGTGTCCTCGGGGTTCTGGACATGAAAAAGGAGAAAAGGGAGTTATCTAGTGCATGTTTCATGATTGTAACGTGGTTAGTAGTAAACTTGTGACACAACCATTCTCTCCTTGAGTCAGTGATGAACAGTTGGTGAAACCATGCAATGATGGAAGTGAAACCATGTAAGATTGGATATAGCTATACCAGAGATTTATCGCTTGGTTTTTCAAACTATGCAGGCTACCCTGGGGACCATGCTGCTCAAGATCCTCTTGGATAGAGGGAGATGCATGGTTGGCACACTGTTTGGGAAACCTTGCGTTCTATTTAAATGGGATTTTTTACCATTTCCCCCATGATATTTATGGGTTCTGACCAAAATTCCTCCCCTATTTATACTATAGTTTCTTGGTTGATGAACCAAACCCTCATAAACCTCCAAGGGATGATTCTCCCTCAATTATTAGGCATTAGGAGTGATTTTCGGTGTGAATCAAAGCTCTAGGTATGTATTCTACTATGTTTTCTTCCACTTTCTAAAAAAGGCTTGGTGTGATTATTTTTATCCTTCTAAATATATAAACCATTTTTTTCGAGGGTGTTCTTGGTAGTGGGATTTGGGGTTGTTTTAGCTCGAATCAAGGGTCATGTTCAGATGAGTAATTGTCTTCTATAATATGGCAGGTGGTCTTGATGTTTTTTTCTTATAGTCATTATGGGATTATTGTGTATTTGGTTGTTCCAATTCACTACCTTATTTTTTTAATTTCTTTTACTAAAGAAACTACCTTGATCTGTAGATTAAGGATTGATACCCTTTAGACACCCATTTGTGTCTGTTGATGATTTCAGATCGGGCCTTGGGCTACCCATGGGGTATGCTAACCCTCAAGAATTATGAAATGAATGGGTAAATGTTTAGTTATTGAAATAATTAGATGAGTGGATTTAAAATTTCCATTTGTTATGTTCCATGGGCAATGGAATTATTTAAAGGGACAAATGATAGATTTTTTAAAATGTCCAATGGTTTTTAGAATTGGTTTAAATGATGTGTTTTGGTTTTTGGATCTGATTATTGTTTCCAACCAAGGAAATGGTGTTTTGAAAGTGGGAAATGTTTTAAGAGGAGGGGTTGATCTCAATGTGATTTAAAAAATGGGGTTTTCATTATGTATTTCAAATTATGATTTGAAATGAGGGTGTAGTTATTCTAGTTGTGAAAATTATTTAAATTATGTCATTGAAATGTTTTAAATTTGATATAAATCCTTGGGTGCTTGTTTCAATTTTCAAAGAGGAATACCTGTGTTCTAAAGGGAGAAGTTTTGATGATTTTAAATGAGTATTTTTTATAGTTTTAATCCTTGTTTGGTTTTAAGGATCTATTTGGACCTTAGAATTTTATGTTATATATGGGTAAATGTGATAAAAGATTAAAGAAACATGTCCATGTGGTAAGTTTTGTGAGTAGTTTATAAGACCAATGCTCTACAACATAGGTTGGACTAGACCAATGTTCTAGGAACCACCAATTAATTGTTGATTTAGGATTGCAAAATGAGGCTCTATTATCCTAAATCATGGTCTGAGCCCCTCATTTTAGTTGGTCTAGAATGAGGCTCTAGGCTGCTCCCTTTAATTTCTTAAGTTAGGATGTTGGACTACGACTTTATGCTATTAACATTGGGACTAAGGCTCCTTATTTGGTTTAGGATAGACTGATAATATTGACCCCAAAAATGTATTCTTTTGGGTATGATGTTGGAGTGGGGGTCTATGCTCTGAATGTATGGACATTGATTTGTTATTTAAGTGAGGCTCTCATATAAGTTAAAAAAGTGTTTAATTAGTGAACACCCCTTTGTGAAAAAAATTATTTGACATGTTATGATATGGTTTAGGTTCCTAATGATACCATATATAGTTTAATTGGTTGGTTGGACTTAGGGAAAATAGGGGATAAAATGGTTATTTGATATTTCTTAAAGGTGGGACATAATTATTTTATTTCCTATTTAATTATTCCAATTTGATTATCTGCATACACTATTGTATAGACTAGTTATTACATTATACACCTTTGGTGGGGGCCTACTAAGTTGTACTCACACCCAACTCGAGCAGTCATGTAAGCTGGGTACCTGGGGAGATGCTACTTATTTTTTTTGAATATGTTCAGGATATGAACCTGGTAGTTGTTTTTTTCATTATATGATGGGTCGGATCATGGTATGTTAGGGATGAGTTGGGAATCTGGACTATGTTTTTTTTATTTCATAGTTCTTGTATTGAAGTATTTATCTATACGGTTGACTAGAATGTGGTGTATCCATCACATTGTTATAGCATGTATCATTTGGATACTTATGTATTTTTTCCATGTTCAATCCATTTATTGTTATTTTTGGTTCTTTTACCTGTTGATGTTACTTATGTTGTGTCATTATTCTGATAAGCATGTACAATTTCCATATATTTTTTTAATACTTGTAATACTAGTTTGTAGCATCTCGCATATGAGGAGGCATGTTTGAGGTCATGCGGTGACTCAGATCGGGGAACCAAATAAAGTGGCTACTAGGTCAGGGATGTTACATGTTTACCCTTACATAACTTTTGTATTAGTTAATTTTATATAAAAAACTAATTTTAATTTAATGTTTTTGAAAATAAAAAATGTATAAGAATGTATATTTGAAGAATATTATTTTTATTGTAAAAAATAGTGTAATTTGTCTGATCATTTTTATTTCTCACACACATTTGTTGGAGTAAATATACTCTATAAGGGTAAATTACAATGGAGATACTCTAACGAATGTGATAGAGTGATTTTCTTAGTATTTACTTCTTTGAATGTATAATTTAATTTTTTTTAAAATTTTATATGTAATAGTAGGATTTTTTGATTCATTTATTCTTTTCATCTTTCATTTATTTTGTAATAATTTAATTTATATAGTTTAACAAATATGAATAAAAAACAATTTAGTTTAGTTTACTTTCTATCTGATCATTTTTCATTTTTTATTTAATTTTATACATAATAGTTTTATTTTTTCATTTAGGTGCTATTTTTTTGTCAGTTTATTTTTAGGATAATGAAAAATGAAAAATATAATTCATTGTAAACTTCTGGGGAGGACCGTACATATATATCCATGGAGGACCATACACAAAATTCTATTAAGGAGCCCCCTCATCATTCTAAATAGGATCCATCTACTTCTGTTAGGGGTGAGGGTACCTTGAGGGTTTCTAAACATGGAAACACACATTTATCAAAATTATGATTTTTTTGAAGCTGGGACCAAAAGAAACAAGTTTAATTTGATGATAATGTTATTTACAGGAGTCTAAATTCAAAACAATTCAATAATTTTATTACAATTAATTCTAAAGTAAAATTTAGAATTTTGATTTCTAATTCTATAAGTATTGAAACTTTTACACTCTCTCAATTATGGGTCAAAATTTTGGAAATCTCATTCGTTATTATTTTATTTATCATGAAATGTTTTCAAAAATATAAGGTTTCCCACTTATTATCAAATGACATATGATATACCTAATATTAGAGGAGTTCGGGGGAAATGTTTAGGATTAAATTCTAGAAGATTGAGGGATTTTAAATCAACCCTTATATCAGATTTAATTTGGGGGGATAGACAAATCAAAATACTCATGAAATATATATCCATTTCTAAATAAAGATACATAGAAGAAGTTTTTTAAAGTAGATGAAAATAATAATTTTTGGTAATTCGAACATTATATTTTATATTTTTTTAATTAATAATAATATTAATTATCTATTTATTCATAATTTATAACATATAATGAGATCTCATCATGAGGTCTAATCGAAAAATGTATACACTCATACTTTATCTCAAGTAGGGTATACATTACTATAAGAACAAATGATATCTAAATTTTTTAAAAAAACTAAGAGTTAAGTCTTTAGACTACACAGAGGTTTTCCTTATACCCCCATCTATACATGAAAAATAAAAGATCTCCCATATGAGAAAAAATGGAAAAAATCTTATAGAATAGTCAAGGATTACTTCTATGTTGATTGTAATAAATTATTTATGTTATTTAAGTTAATTTTTTTTATATAATTTTATTCGGTAATTATTTATTCATATATTGTATATAGGAATCACTTAGGGAGAATAGCACATAATGGACCTTTCAAATATAAGGGTAAGAATTTTATTTTAGTTATTGCATTGGAAAATCCAGAAGAATCAGGTCGTGTATGACGATACCCGACATGTGCATCAGTAAAAAAAGTATTTTTAAATTCCTAATCTTTATCAATGGTGGATGTCTATAACATTAAAATATATTCTTTAAAAGATAAATATTTTTATTTTGGAAAGAAGATGGAGTTCAGGGTTAGAGATTTTGTATAGTCGATGTTTTTAAACAAGCAAAGATAGTTTTAGGCTTCTGATCCCACTATTACACCTCAGGAAGTAGGTCACAATCCCCCTCCTCCTTCTCCTACATATCCAACTCCTACATATGCATCACATAGTTTTTCACTAACATAATCACCTACTATATTTCCCTAAATTTGAATATGATCCAATTTCAACAACATGGTAAATAATTAATGAAAAAATTAATCCTTAGAAGTATACCATGATAAACCCTCTAGTATATGATCATAGACCATCACACCCCAGTGCTTCCTGGTATCTCCCTCTAACATGAATGCATCCATCATCAACCAATGATTAGTTAGTATCTCCAAAATGTCAAAGATCCCATCAATGAACTGATTATAATATTAAACATTTTGAGGAATACCCATTCCCTATAGATATTGATGATGTTGTAGTTGAATTTCCTTAGTATATTCATCCATATTTGGTCCTCCCTAATGGGAACCTCCACCTCCCACCAACAATATATAGAAAAAACCTAGGTAAAGAGGATTTGTTTTCTTACAGACATGAAACTGTAACATCAAAACTAATAAAATCAATCCCACATCAATAAAAACTCATATATACACTACACGAGAACATTCCTTGCACAATTTAACTTTCCTAAACATATTCAATACATTACATATCCTTTCTATTTATCCTTAAAAAGTAATTCAACATAAAAATCTATGATACCATTTTGTGACTTCTTGACCCGAATCACCCAATTTTGGCCAACGTGCTCCACATGTACTCATAAACACCTACCCTTATACAAGATACTAATAAAAAAATTCAGGGACAAAATAGTATATGGGGTTAATATGACCTCAATATAATATTCCCATTAAATCACACATACAAATACATCAGTAAAAAAGTGGAATAAAAATAAAATTAAGATGAAAAACCATAAGTATAAAAAATGAAATGACATAACATGCTATAACCTAATATAATAAAATATCCAAAGTCATGTAGAAGTAAATAGGACCCCCACATGTGGTGGATAAATGTATAAATGAATAAAATAAAAAAGGATAAAATAAGAACAACTATAAAAGATCCCGAAATATGTCTATGTATGAACTCTATCCCAGTCCACTAGTAACTACCCATGAATATTTCACAGGATCTTACCCTTGGATTTACACTTGATAATAATGTCTATATGTGTATCATGATCCCATAATGATTTTGATATTAAAAATAGTAAAATAGCACCAATGTGAACTTAGTATAAATGAAACAAGTGTATAAGGTGGATGCAATGATATAAAATAAATACTTAAATAAACACACA
This sequence comes from Viscum album, assembly GCA_963277665.1. Lineage (NCBI taxonomy): Eukaryota > Viridiplantae > Streptophyta > Magnoliopsida > Santalales > Viscaceae > Viscum > Viscum album. The sequence goes on from OY728161.1 coordinate 1,425,390,574, forward strand.
AACCTTTGAGAGATAGTGCACTGACCATGATTCTATGAACCCCAAACCAACATTCTTTATATATATACTATATTTATAGTCTCTTAGAACCTAAATATAATGGTATCACCCATGGACCATGCATATCCCTCAGGTCATGACCACATTAGCACCGCACCCATCTCGATGAATTGAATGAGGCCATCTCTTCCCACTAACCCGTCATGATAATTCTTTGGAGGTAATACCATCCCAAAAATTCATCCTTAAAAGTCAAGGGAGTCATATAAAATATGATAACCCTTAACATGTATTCTTATATGGTTCATAAATAAGAACAATAAAGAAACAATATACATCAATAATATATATCACATTAAGGGAAACTATCACTCCATCCCATATATCACATATTCAATCGATATAATCCAAAAATAATCTCAAACCACTACATCTAGGTTACATTAATCAAGAAAACAACCCCCACACCACTCAAAAAAACAAGTGGAATCACCACCTTAATGTAGACATAACATGTGACTCCCCCTTTAAAGGGTTTATTATATCTATACAGACTTTACCAGTCACTTTAACAACATAGATAGAACCCTCACTGGGATACATAAGAACCCACATGAAAAATGATACCTAAACAATTATGAAAACACCATTATACTGTAATCCATTTCCTACCATGGAAACGATGTTGCTAAAACATCCTTAACCACCGCCCAATAAAATACTGACACACCAAAAACACTAATCATACAATAGGTTCGTAGGAAAAGTGAAAAAAGGAAAAATTAATAAAAACATAGGTTAATTGGTCTAATGACCTTATTTATACCGAGGGAATGAAACTAGGATGAAAAAAGTTGAAAATCATTTAGAGAGGATGATGAGGGAGACAAATCCATGAAGGGAGAGTCTTCCATAGGCCAAATCCTAAGATAATATTAGAAGGAAGGGGAAAACTAAAGAGGTATTCATGGATAAATTTCCATCTTACCCTAAAAATCACTACACATGAGGGTTTTATAGTGTAAACATGAAATTTAAATACTGAACCCCTTAAAATAGAACCCAAGGGGTTTTTCCTTGAAAAGTCATTGAATAGAGTGTACCTTCACACAATTAATGTAAACTATTAGCACTTTTTAGATACATGTCAGACCTGTTCCATCCGAACCCATTCACAATCTTGACACCTTGAACAAAAATAACAAGTAAAATACAATAGTTAAAGTGTAAATTAAATATAAATACACCTGAAATCCATGTGGAGATACAAACTCTCTCTTAACAAATAACTTATCTTATAATATAAGAAAAACGAGATAACTATACACATCATTTACTTATGTAGAGTTGAGATTAACCTATTCCTTTTCATTAAGCTCCTTGATTTTATATCTATTTTCTTCATCATGAATCAATAACTCCATTCTACATTACCTATATAAAAACAATAGTCTCTATCAATTCATTCCTCAATTTTGAACTCCATTATAATTATGACCATTTCAAATTAAAAAAAATTGTACCATAGACCCTTAAAATTTGATGAATTGATTTCTATAACATCAGTACCCAATATGGAAACTTCATAGTACTTTTCAAACCCTGTTAATGTTCATGTAAAAGTTACATCACATGGAAATACTTTCATTCTTAAATTTATCTTTAGGTTCCATGACCCTAAAATGTTACTTGAAAAAACATTATTATACTTTTCAGATAAATCTTATTCTTTTAGTTTAAAATTTTACCCACTTTTACAATCAATACTATAGTAGATCATATGAATCCAATTCCCTAGTTCATATATCTTCAAAACATTTAATAGATATGGTAATATTTTATTTAATCTCATTTACATTATTTTGAAAAATTCAAACTATTACAATAGAAAGAATTTTATTTCTAGAAAAAGTTTTAAAAGAATCCATTAGAGTTTATGAGTTTCTAACATACTCATTCAAATTAAATATATGAATGGATAATGAATTACATTATTTTAATAATTTATATAATGATATTGAAACCTCTATTGAATCATTATATGCTACTCATAATAATTATGACTCAATAGTTGACCAATTTCAACATAATTTCACTATAGAAGGTATTTCATTAAAACATATAATTTTATATCTTTATTAAAAATAAATAAGAATTATCTATATCAATTGAGATATTTCTACCACTAAGAATCTAATTTATTATGTAATTTTATTAATTGATCACTCATTAAAATATTCACCAATTTAAAAAATTTACATCATATTTATTAGTCCGAAAATGTCCATATATCAAAAAGTGACAACCCCTCTTTGGAATTAACCTCATAAATTTATCAAATTAGGAAGGAAATCATGAAAATAATATCATTTATGAATTTTTATTTTTATGAAAAAAATTCTCTTCCAAATCCATCATATTGATAAACTCAACAGAATTTCTCCATTACCCTTTATAAGTAGTTCATAGTGAAGTATAACCCAAATAAAATTAAAAAATAAAGAACTTATCTATTATAGTACCAATTTACTAGATTTCTTTACATAATATTATTCATGGGAACCTGCTTTTTCATGAAACTACCCAGCTCGATGATCGATGTTTTGGAAGGTGTTCACTTTAGAAGGACCATGATAGTCACTATATTTAAGTATTTTAATATAGGCATCTTATCTATTATATTCCATTTTTGAATTCATACTTATAATGATTTTGTTTTGAATCATATTATTTATAGTAAATTAATATCATAACCCATTTTTTTTTGTATCTCTTCACCAGACTCAAAGATTGTGTTACTAACCTGAATTCAAGGCCAATTATATTCAATCATATCCTAATGAATCTCATTAATAAGATTAATGAAAAATTTTAATTCAAAGGATTATAATCATATGAAATTAAAAAATTCCCACAATATTAATAAAATAGAGATAAATATACCACCACCCCTTTTCAATACAAGAAAAATGCGTCTAGGACATTGATCAGTTTAACCCAATGTTTCTATATCTAAGGATAATTTTCTCAAGAGAGACTTCAATTCCATCAAAATTACAATACATAACATGTATAAAAAAGAATTATCTTCTTAATTCCATATAATAACTCAGTACAGGAGAATTTCAAGGTAGTATACAACTACTAAAATTATCATATATAGCATATAATCTCTTATATGCATGTAGAAAAAAATTTAGAAGTAATTTAACACTTTAAAATAAATCAAATGCGTATTCATAATATTATAATATTATCCATGGATAATCTAAGGAATATACTCAATAACTGAATGATTCATATATTTAATCATGATAAATTTTTATATGAATAACTCATAAAAAAATCAATTTTAAATGTTTTTTAATTTATGGACACATAAACAATAACGGTTCACTTTTATCCAATATGAATTTTTAATATTATGATTTAAATTTTTATAATATAGGCTAAATCAAATTTGAAATTACATGATATTTTATAGACACTTTTATTATCAAATAAAAAAATTACAAATTTTATGTAAACAATTTACATAAATTAAATATCCCCTATTTTAATTTTTTCAATCCTTTGAAAAAATAATATAAAACATTGGGAATGGTTCAAATCTACTTTCCAAAATAAGGCCTTAATATAAAATATATTATATATTATATTAATTTATAAACAATTTATAATTTAGGAATTCATTATAGAAATTATATAATTAAATAAATATAACACATATATATTTATTTCCAATATGAACTCACTTATATTATCCTTTTACAGGAAATTATACTAAAATAAATGATATTAAATATAATATAAAAATTTATATTGAAATTATATTTTCATAAAGGTTTACATAATCTAAATATCTTATATTTAATACTATTTAAACAATGGTTGTATTAGTGATCAATTCACATTAGATATGGTTTAATTTTTTTTATCAAAATTCCCTTTAATTTGAATTACTCAAATTAATTTTTGTTAAAAATTCATAAAACCAAACATAATATATTTTATATTATTTATTATTTTGTAATTTATAATTTTTTCATAAATCGCACTTATAATTTCTATATAAAAATTTTATTTCCAAATTATAAGTTATTCCATTTAAATTCAAAAGGTATTTAATATTAAAATTTTATATTAGGGATATTTATTTAATAAGTGTTTCATAATTTTTTTAGAAAAAAAGTAAGAACACTTTACAATGAATGAATTTATAAACATTTTATAAATTAAATAAATATCTAAAATTAAATTTTCTACAATTTACAAACAATTTATAAATTAAAATACTCAATAAATTAACAATAAATTCAGAAAAATAAAAATTCTCAACATATAATATTCTATGATTTGTTATATTTCATAAGATGTGGTTTTAATCATTATCTATCTTATTTAACAATAGATAATTCTTGACAACATTAAGGTGACATGTCTATTCGAGCATTGAAATTCAAGAGGAATTTTATTATTTTCAAACTCATGGATGTTTTGGTTTTTAAAATATGCATAAAAAAGGAATTTTGTGGGTTGGAAAACCTAAAAACCTATTTGGGATTATAATGAATTTCTCTAGATATTTCAAAGGACTCAAGGGTTCCTCGATGGTTTTGGGAACATGACAGTATATTTTGGGGAGATAGAAAAGAGAACGTGGTTAACACATAGTTTTGGATAACCATAAACCCTAAAGAAGCGGTTCATATTCTAAAGGGAAATAGTTTGTTAAACATGGAGAATGGGGACAAAAAACTATGAGGTTCCATATAGTTAGGAAAACTATTCCCCCAACCAATTGATGTGGGGTAATTTTGGGCATAGTGGGTCATACAGTTGGCGAACATTTTGACCAATCATGTGGTAGAACTGTGTTCCCTTTTAAAAGTAGATAATAACCATATTTTCTATCTGGTATTTTATGCATCCAACCCCTATTTTCATTCCTCAACACATGCACCCCTACTAGATTACTGAGCTCATATCCTCCTCATCAACCCTCCATTGATTATGGGATGGATTTTACTCGATTATTCAATATTATTAGGTATGATATAACACCTAACAACTTACATTGACATTATTATCTATTCTATATAATTCTTAAGCTCTCTAATTTAGGTTTTTATTGGATATTACTACCACATATTAGAATCTATTTTATCCTTAATAACACCCTATAATTATGAATCACTAAATCTAAAATGGAATAAACACCTGAAGCATGCATATTATTTTATCTGAAAAACAAAGGTGGTGAAGGTGGCCAAAATCATGAAAATATCATAAAACCCAAAAGAAATATGGTCTCATGACTTTACGAAGGTCATATAAATGTCTTATTCAAATCACATGACTTGTTGGAGATAACATGAATCCCCTCTGAAAACCCCCTTATTCATTCAATGGGGTTTGAGGAACTCATTGATCATGTAGAGGATTCCAGACAAGTTCCTCCAGGTCAAGTGACTTTTTAACTAGAATGAGATTGAAAATCATCCAAAACCCTTATAAAATAAATGGTGAAAATATCTAAAATATTGAGACCTTATGAGGTCCTTGATAATCACACGATGTACCTATGATGTTTTCAAGACTCCATGAACCATCATGCGACATTTCCACCTTGTCGTACAAGACCTACTATACGTCACCACCATCATGAGAATATTCTTGGATATGTCCATTCTACTCTACATTTTTTCTTCATCTCCAAAGACAAGACGATGGGTTGGTGCATGAAAATTCTAACACATTACCATAAGATCCATTATTGTTCATGAGACACATTAAATACAAAGTGATTGATTTTATTTTACAACACTCACACAACTTTACAAGATCCCTAGACCTTTTAAAATCGATAAAGAAATAAAAGGGGAAATGTGGTATGCTTATTATGGAATAGGATACACTATAATTCACTCAAAAGAGTCGTATTCCTTTGGTGATCACTATTTATTGCATGATCCCCCTAAAAATCCATTATGATCCCATGAGACCCCTAAGAATGTCATATTGATCTCATGTAGTCCCCATGACAAGACAACATTGTCATGTTGAAGACCCCAAAAATGACATATTCTATCAAAGGAAAGCCTTCCAACTAGCATCTTGATCTTACAAATAATCTTAGGCATGTTGGCCTGACCTTGTAAAATACTCTTAGCTTGTCAACACGATCTGGTGAAATCCCCTTGATCAGATTGGGTCCAATAAATGTGGAAGACTTGGAACATTCCCCTCGGTCCTTGATCATCTTGTGATGCCCCCTAAATGACCAATGACAAGACCATAAAAATCATGTAACACCAAATACCTCCTCCATCTCTATAAAAAATCTGCAAGATACGCTCCACACAAGGTGAAGTATAACCGGGGTTGCAAGGCCTATGAATCCCTCCCCCACAACACAAAAAGAACCCACCTATGGACCAACCTACTCATCTACAACCATTCACATATGAACCAAACTTCTTAGAGAATCCAATCACCTGATTAAAAATTAATTTTTCTAGGAAAAATATGAGGAATGACCAAAGAGATCATGATGAATACATAGTCACATTTCACGGTCAATTGATAGATCACATGAAGGACTTATGAAATGCCAGTCAGATTATGTGAATGAGTTCCCCGCATATCAGATTGTTCTCGAAAAATGTAAAATATTGTGACACTGGGTAAACTTGAGGTATATAAAAAATATAGTCTAGAATAAATACAAAAACATGGGAGACTTACGAATAGATAGAATAACAAAACTTCACGTGCTTCAGATGACCCACCCAGATCATGAAACCATAAAACAACATGTTTCTCAAGCCATATGACGTTAACTAGACATGAAATTGGATCATGTGATGTCCCTTGGACATTTCAAGAATTGTTTTAAACCTCCAAGAATGACACCATATAATTTTTAATCCCTCTGATCTTTCCAAAATTGGTATTTCAATGTCCTCCATACATGTCGACCACATTATGCGACAACATCAAGACATGTCTGTTAGGTTTAGCGATGATGCCAAGACAAGTCATCAAAAGCCTTGCTACACCCTCCGAACATGTCATCCTGTATCATGAAATTGTCTTTAAATGTATCTATTAGATTTCAAGACATGTCAAGAACTCCTTGTGCAGGTCTTTCGATACCCTCCAGACATGTTAGTCTACTTCTTTTGGTAACCTCTAGATATGTCATCCTATCACATGCGACACCATGAATACAAGTTATCCTTTATTCATTTAATTTACTCCATACATTACATCTATATCATAAAATGTACTCCATACATGTCACCCTAGATCTTGTTATTATCTTCATACATGTCAAAACTTCCTCATACATGTCTGGAAGATGAGTAGGACATGTTAGCCAGGTATCATGATGTCCTCCAGACGAGTCAACCTTGATCTTGTGATGGCTTTGAGACATGCCATTCATGTTATGAGATGTTCTTCCGACAAGTAAACTAAATCATGTAGTTTTCTTCTATAAAACCAGGAACATATAGTCACTTTCAAACAAGTCTGGTAGACATCCAAAAACATGTAAGGCATACAATCGTACATGGTCGGCAGACAAACAATCTGTGTCGAGCAATAATCCCATAACATGATATCCTATTCCAGTGTAAACATTAGGGATACATTAGTGTGTAATTCCTAATAAAATTTATCTACAATAAAATTTATTCTATCAATATGTAGGATACATAGGATGCATTCCAAGGCCCGAGATCCATAAAAACATTTAAAGGGAGTCCTCTGTGTGTAAGACCCTATGAAACTAAACTATGAGAATTATGATTCCTTATAGAATAGGGATATGTAAGACACATTCCAATGGTCTGATCTCAAATTGGAATCAACTAAGTGTAAGTCCCCCGCATGTCCTTGACATTCAAACAATCAGAACCCATCACTCTTATGGGTTTATCATCTTTCCCAATCCACTTGTAGATTGAGGAGGAAACTGAACTATGATGAATACGATTCCTACCACAACTAGGATATATAGGATGTCTTTATAAGTCCCATGCTCTATGTCAAACATCTAAAGGGCTATCCCAACACAGAAGTCCCACATCCATATCTAGTGGGACATATTACATGTTATCCCTTTTTTCTCACACCGATCATGGATCACGTCATATTTGGGATATTCCATTATCATATCATCCACATAATGATACTTAATTGGACAAAGAAACCTCATTGTAAAAGCTCTGATTAGTGTCATGATATTTCTACCCCCATACAAGGGAATCCACCTAGGGGTAAGTAATATGGGAGTCACCAAACTATGATGACTTTGATTCCTACAATAAGCAAGATAGGTAGGACACCTCATTGAGGATTGATCTTGATAGCGGATGCCTAGGTTCCCTAATATATGTCCTTTATTCATGATATTAATCTTAATAAGATTAATGAACTACGTGGGTTACGATTCCTATTATAAGAAGGATATGTAGGATTCCTCATAACAGATCAATCCCATCTTCAAAATATTAACTTCTTCCCTGGATGATAATAAACACTAGGGTGTGTGATGATATGGTTTCAACATATAAGAAGCTACCCATTAATTGTAAATGGATGGAGAACCTTATATACATATAGATGGAATCATTAATATACATCCCTTTTAACATGGAGGGATTCAATATTTGATAATTTTTTAGGGTAACCCGTTCTATATCGGTATTTGGAAGATATTCATGAACATATATTAAATCTATAAGAGATTCTCAAAGTGGGAAAAAATTCTACCTAAAAGGGTGTGATGAGCCAGAACCCCCTTCCTCTCAACTAATGTGACTTCTTAAGTATCATTGGTCCTAAAACCCCAATTAATAACCTTTAATTGGAATAAAGGCACATACTAAGTTTTGTATATGGGAGATAATGGGAGATTATATGAAAGAAAAAAAAGTGATGTTGTTGTGAATGATTGTATAGAAATCCAACCCCCCACAATCAACCATCAAAAAAATAACCCAAAATCAGAACAAAAATAGTCAATTTGGTATAAACCTTTCATCCATAAAAGAAAACATTATTACACATGTCAAACAATATTATCCCCTATATTTTCTACAATACAAAATTGGTGAACTAGATGTGAATATCTAAATTAACAGAATGAGTCTTTTACCATGTGTTTGGACAGTTTTTTGCATTTACATCACGAAACAAACTGAGAACCCAACATGAATATCTCAAAATATAGAGTTGAAGTTCTCATGAAATTAGTCCCTCCTAACTTTTATATGTCCACACAAGAAGAATGGTTTAATTGGGAATAAGAAAAGAAAATTTTGTTACCAATGCATATCTTATTGAGAACGTATCATACCTATGATGATCAATCATATATGACCTTGTTCCTTGATATCGTCATGACTGCAGATAATTCTTAGAAAAACAACACCTAACTCGAGATAATTTCTTTATCTACTGAAATCTTTGGAAAATAATTTATGGATGAAACCCATACGTGTTACAAAATGACCTCACTATCCGAAAACCTTTATCTTCAGGTGGTGAATTCACTAGTATGCCAGTACCACCAAAACAGTACAATAATGACCCTTGATGTTTCATAAGAGGGTCTCCAAATGCTAAAACTGACGAGTCTGCATCATACAATGAAATATGTAGTAAATCCAGTGGTTCTAATAACTACCACCAACTGCTTTAGAAGATTATATGAGAGTGAGAAAATCACTACCATCAGTATCTACTGAAGGTAGATCATTGAGTCAACAATGGATGCCTTCCAGTTTAGGGTTCATCGAGGAGGGATCCTATCAATTGTTGTCACCAAAACCATCCCAATGGTTCCCTATATTCACTTGATGAGGGTACCACCCAACATACTACTACCTCATATACCCTTTAACAAGAAACAAAGAAGACACATCAGGTGCTAAAAGATCTAGATAACCAAAAGTGGGCTCATATTACATCTTTCACTAATGAAGCCCACTGTAATATTGTGATTATAGCCAATAAGAAAGATCATATCACTACCCATTCAAAAAAAGTTTATGGGAATATTCCTACAAAAATAATGGGGGAGGCACTTATCTCTACCCCCATACAGGAACCCCATCGACATATTCTTATGGAACAAGGAGGGTAGAAGTGGGATCACATCCTTGCTTCAATTAGATATATATGTCATTATATAGTGGAGATATAAAATTTATAGGCTTAAATACCTATAGAAACATTGAAAAAAATTCTATTACATATTAATTATAACTGAATAACCCCTATGTAATATTACATCACTCATACGGATACAAAAACATGCACATATTTCGTTCCCTAAATCCATGGTAGAAAAACACTCTGATTAATATGAATAAGTGGTTTCTCCAGATCGAGCAAAAATTATTACTCTATTCCATTAGGATTATCACCATATTCTAGTAAAGGAATAATCACTTGAACATGCACATATTCTCGTTACAACTAGGGCTTACTAACTGAGAGTGACATATGCTTCGGGATAGAGTCACATTACTATCAAAAACAATACACGAGACATACTCTAAAGGCTCATGATTAGGACTGTATCCTCTTTATAATAGGGGATAAATAAGTGAGAGTGGTACATGCCTCTAGAAATTCTGATATTCCTATCGAAAAGAAAATTGTCATACAAAAAATGCATAGGTTTGGGCTCATATACCCATTCTGAGGAAGGCCCACCATTTTAGAAAGGCACACACATCGGGACATGCTCATAGTACTATTAGTGAAACAACAAGGGATATTATAGTACCTCATGGAATCGCAACTCATATACCTATTTCTGTCAATGAATGACTATACTCGTATCATTTTGTGTCCATACAAGAGGAGGCTCATATCCATTCTCTCGTTATAGAGGTTTATTGGCATATTTTGATTGGAAATGCATATTTGGAATATGATTATATTCCCATTCAAAATGGGGATCACCAAGTGAGAGAGGAACATACCATAATACAAGCTTATATTATGATAGAAAAAAGGAAACTGAAAAACTCCAAAGAGTCATGATCAGGCTCATATCCTCATTATGACTATGGCTAACAATGTGAGAGAAGAACAGACCCTAAGAAAAGCACATATTCCTTTCATAGAATATCATTTCCATATTCCAACAGATTCTTAACAGTAATCTCATATTATAATATCACTATATGCTTATAAACATATTCCGGAATCCATCATATAGTAGGATCATATCCCTATACAATCCTAAAGAGTAGTTGAAATATTCCATCCACGACATTGAACGTGGCTCATATCCATAATATTCTAAAGGCCAATGTCCATTTTTGAGACACGTTCTTTGCACTACCAGGATCATTTAACTCTTAAAATGAATAATAAAGTGATCATTACCATGATAATCATGCTCGTGATAGTGTGATGATAGATCAGAGGGAATATACACATAAAATTCATTGTAGTAAACCAACATACAGTTGTATATCCCTTAGACAAGAAAATCCTCCCTTTACCTAGAAACCTATATATTGAAAGGTGTTCAAAAAATCATATTCCTTCACATAGAGAGGTTCTTGAAACACTAGGGTCAACCATATATAGTTTCCCCATCAACTAAAAGTAACACTATACTATGGTCAGTAGCATACCCTAAGAAGCAACATCTATGGTTTGAAATGATGGAGGCATGTGAGTCAAATGTATAAGAAATAGACATTGATATATGGATAGAGTTACCCAGAAACAACCTCCCCATTATGTTCTGTCCCCTTTCTACTTCTGAAAATGAGATCCCTAATAAAAAAGAGAAGGAGTGAATTAATTATCTATGCCAAAATATGTGGAAAAATCATCATCAATTGAAGTCAAGAAACCTCCATTGTCAAATATACAAGGTTCACCTTCAAACCATCAAGATACTCTATTGTCAGCTAGGCCTAGATGCTATCTTCAGGGCTCAGGACCCAAAACCATAAAAAATCACAAATCTACAACATTGTTGTCTCTAGTGCATCGATAATATTTTAAAACTGATCACCGAGGCCTCTTTATACATCTATATTCAAAGATGGGGAATGTATGGGTTGTTTTACTTTACTGTAGCCATAGAGCAACAAAACAACCCAGATATGGTGTCTTCTAATGTTACAGCCATCAAAGAAATTTGGGGACCGGGTATCACATCATCCAGTTAGCCACTACAATAGAATTCCAACGCTTTAATGATTCTATGAATTCATGAGTGGAGGGAGAGAAAAACCAAAATATGGTTAAATTTGTCCCCTAAAACCAATGCAAACACATTTCAAACACCGAAGCTGAATTTGCAATCAACTAGAAAACATCTCTTAAAGAATAAATCCCGTAATGGGATTTTGTTTCACCCAAATAATACATGATCACAATTGTTCTTTATCAAATAGGTTGCAAAAGCATCCTTATAGGAGAAAATGAAGCCTACTAGCTTAGTGTAATTTCCACCACCAGATCAACCTATCAAATCATAAATCCCTATGAGGATCCATGACATATTGGTAGTAGAAAGAAACAAACCCTATCCCACTGGAATAATGTAATTTATATCTCAATCATTAAAACCATTTTAATTATCCCCTCACCAGATCCTATGAAAATAAAAAATGACTCTAGATCAACCCCATATCATTGTGATATGGGAACTTATATATCAATTCCCATCCAAGAGTTATCAAATCATAAAAAAGAATCATTAAATTCTAAAAGAAGATAATAAAAAAACTTATGGGGGAGCCTGAATGGATCTCAAACATTATGGATGGGGTTATTTTCATCATCATCATCAACATAATGGGAATTATTATTCTATAGGTTAGAAGGAAGATATCAACATTCGACAACCCATCTCTTCCTCCTACCTTAAGAAAAACCTCTACTATTCAGGTTCGGTTAAAAAAAAATGACTGCAAACTCCCTCAAGGTTACTATTCATAGATCAATATTAGATTAAAAAACATAAAATGACATCAAATATTGTTGGGGTGATAGGAAAAAATGTTCCAATAATGAAAAGTGTTCATTAAATAAACCGAATGCCGGCATTGTAGAATAATCATGTTTCATTGAGAGTAATAGGACAATTAATATTCCATAGTATAAATATTTAAATTTATTCACTTTCAATAAAACAAATAATATCGATGAATATGAATATGAAGAGGGGTGAAATATGTAAAATATACCCTAAGGTGAGGATCTTGATGAATCGATTAAGGCTATACATTCCCGAAACTAGAGGAGGCTCCAAAATTTGGCACCTATGAATATAGAGTTTCCACCTTTTGGGTTTAACACTACCAAAGATAAATGGAACGAAGTTTTCATATCCCTCTAATAACCTAGAAGAACCAAGATTACTCCCATAGGGTAGTAGTTGGCTCAATATTAGAAAGAGATACAAACCCCAAGAAAACTCATTGAGGAGATACTCATGGGAGACATTCCCACTGGGTATCGTCTTTTGGGTGAGATGAATATCCATCCTTTCATACATCTGGAAATTGTGGATAATAACACAAGAGAAACATCCAAGCATCATAGTAGTTTTGGATATAGGAAACTAGTCGGCATTAATGAGGATGTTGAAAATGATCGTGAATTCCCTTCATTATGGTTGTATCCTCCCACTCACTGGGGAAATAATTCAATCATAGCAAGAATTGAGAATTAATGGGAGACAAAAATAGGGAAACCTCCTCAATCCACACCCACTCCATATAGATAAGGGGGAAATCAAACATTAGTGCCTTTAAAATTTCTTAATTCCATTGAGCCCCTTTCTTCTCGAATGGAATACATGGATGGAAAAATTGCATCTGTCCATCCTAAGAGGAAGTAATATCTTGGATGGGTGGATAAAACATTCCCCCCACCGAATTCTATAAATATATCCTTCTCCGCATTTGATGGAATTGGAGACCCAAAAAATCATCTCACACACTTCATATCCCAATGCAGTATGATGATAATCACTTTAGACCAATAATTGGTGACCAAGATGAGGTGTTTTATACAAAATTTGAGAGCTCAAATCTTTTTTTTGGATAAACTACCTTATAAAATGATATTTCAAAGTATGGGAAGACCTTAATTGTAAATTAAATTAAAATTTCAGCTTCACACTATGGAAAATGAAAATTTTTGATCTAAAGAACTGTAATAAATCTGAAAATGATAGGGTGTATAAATTATTAACAAGGTGGAATGTTTTAACCTACTAAATCATCATCCCTTTATCAAAGGAGTAATTAATGTAAATATATGTTTAAAATTATTGGGATGATTTTTAGAAAGCTCTGATCCTAATCAAATATCAAGGAACATCTCATTGGTTTACATAAATAGAACATCATCTACAAGATGAAATTCAGTGGACCTTTACCAAGTCTCCACTCATTACCTAAACAAAGGGAGAAAGGCCTATCAAGTTATAGACTACTGATGTTACCCTAAAATAAGTAGATATTTCTATTCAAGAACATAGGTTGGTCCTGAACCACCAAACACCTCTTATAGAGTAAGAGAAACAACAAAATTTTCCATTTCCAAGAAGAAAAAAGAGATCAGGGTCACCCTGGATTTCAAATAAATATGAATAAAACATAATCCTTCCAAAATGATCTAGTTAATTGTTGTTTCCTTCCAATCATGGACAATAACCATCTTAATCCACCATACCTATAAATCTCGATGAGGTCATCCTCACTAACTGCCCTGACTACTACCCATTCCAATGATGGTTGGGTCATCACATCCAAGTTTTCCTCATCATAAAATAAATACTTCAAATCATGGTTCATTATGGACTTATGATGTTGGATAACTCCATGGAATAGGTGGACTACATAACCATTTCCCAGCTTGAAGAAGATGGTGTTTGATAAAAAGTTCCATCCAGACATGGATATAAGTTCAACAACTAGAATAATTGAAATATAGTTTACCGAGGTCATGATACCCTTAGCGAATAACTTTAGATACTCAAAATGACCCATCACCTAGGTAGGTGGCATAAAATATGCCTCCTGAAGGTGGATGAAACCATCAGAAATAGGAAGAAACGTAATAGGAATATTCATATTCATCTCTGAAGTAATCTATGACTATTGTAGATTTATTTCTTGCAATATACAAGGCATGGACATCATCCCTCCAAATAGAACCCTATTTAGATGAAGCATTAATATTGGTTCTATTAAAAGAATAAACATGGAATACCCCTTCTCCTATAATGAATAAAAATCTGATTATGAGTTCTTTGTACCTTACTGGGTAGCAGGGGGAAAATTAATATGAGCCTAGTATACAGAATAAAACATAGGTGTGACCAAACCCAATATTTAGGCCATGTCCATCCATAGGGAATATTTTCAACCACGACCCATGGAAAATCACTCTATTAAGACCAAAATAAATATATAGGTGTCCTAGAAACATTCGACAATCATATGAACTCAGTCACTCAATATTAATTAATGAGGGATGATTTTCTGATTAGTCTAGACTCTAGGGATGGCCAAAACCGTCTATGCCACTGGAAAAAGATTCTCCCTTGACCTATGAAAATGCACTGGACCCATCTACCTCAAATGACTCATCTCTTTAACTTCAAAATAAGAAGAAACACCACATCAGGAAGTTTCAACCTGTTGCACAAAAATATAATAGTTTGAAATAGCTTGTGGTTCTCCACGAAAAACTCTTAATCCTAGATGTTCTCCATCTATCAAAATATCTTATAGATTCACTCATTGAATCCCTCGTGTTCCCAGAATAATTCAAGATAGAATTCATTACAAATGTGGTTTATCAAGTGGATACAATACCATTAGAAGTCCATATCACCATATTGTTCACAAAATCAGATTAGTAAGAGGTCTTCTAGAGACACATTATACCCTCATATGTGTCATGAATAATTGAAAAATATTTAAATCTGAAGTGATATGATTTAAAATGGTTTAGGATCAACATTCTTCCAATTTAGACCCATCGATCTTTGGGATATATTGAAGTGGAATTATCACCCAAAAATCAGACCATTCAAGGGTATGATCGTCATGAGAAAAGACTTTTTGGGAAGATCAATCTCAAATCTTAGTTTGGGAATCTCGTATATAAGTCTAATTTTATATATTTCTATCTAGAAAATCAATACAATGTCTTGCTTGTAAGATATTTTATTCACATCCACATAATGATACCTTCAATATTTCATCAGTGTTTGAAATACCCCATATATTGAAGGGTTAACATACTACCTGGTGACATTTCACCGTTCTAGTATTTTGAAGCCACATATACCAAGGAAATATTCTATAAAAGGGATAGAAAATGACTAATGGTGGATGAAAATACACAAATTGAACCACAAATGGATTTTTTAACACCTTTAAAAATCCTTGGAGTATACTTGAAAATGATTATGTGCTACCCATAAATCTAGTTGAGGCAATAGGATCAACCGAATATGTCCAAGCTCCTTATGTCCCCAATGATAATGTAAAATACATTTGGAACCAGAATCTCTCTACAATGACTCCAAAAGTAGGGGATGATAATATAATTTCTAATTGACTCTCTCAACTCAATAGTGATAAGAATACCCTTATATTTCTAGCCTCATCTAAATATTCCTCCATAGATTAGGAGTTGGAAGAAGAAGAATATGGCCATAGGAACAACACTCCAACATTTTATGAGGACTTCTCTATCACCATTGATGATACCGGGAAAGGAAATCTAGGAACTAAAGAAGACCCAAAACCAACATTGATTTATTACACCATTACTCTTGAATAAATAGATATGTATATGAAATTTATAAAGTAAAATCAATATGTGTTTTTATGAAATTATAGAGAAATTCCTAGACAAAATTAAGTTGTGGATACATACCATCTCGGCTTACCCAATGAACATCAAGGATTCAAGAAGGGAGCTATGAGGATGCACACCTCCCATGTCACTAATGTATGAAGGGGAATTTGAAAATTTGATCAAGGATAATTATTTCAAAGAAGTGAAATACCCAAGATGTCTCACCAACATCATCCCTTTAAAGAAAATGAATTAGAAGATTAGGGTCTATATTGATTTCCTAGACCTTAATTGAAATTTATCAAAGGATGACTTCCCATCAATTATCACATAACTATTGATCGATGTAACTGATATCATCCAAGACCTTTACTTCATGGATGGGTACTTAGGTTATAATAAAATAAATATAGCCCCTAAAGATTAGTAAACAAATTCCTTCAGAGCATCCCAATGTATATTTTTCAATCAGGAAATTCCCTTTGGTTAAAATAATGCTGAAACTACTTATAAACTCACCATAAATCATATCTGTAATCCCTATCTAGGATTAATTGAAAAATGTTATGTTGATGTTTTGGTGGTCAAATCCTGAGAGTGATGTCATCACTTCATGGATCTTAAAATAGTCTTTGAGAAGTTGTGATAGCATAGTCTGAAGAAGAATCCCTAGTAATGTCTATTCAGTGTGACATAAATGAGGTTCCTTAGATTTGTGGTATGCCACCATGGAAACGAGGTCAACCTAGAAAATTATCGTTCTGTTATTTAAATTTTACCCCCTTATATTCTTAAAGTGTTAAGGGGGCTATAAAGGAACTGTTACTACATTCAATGTTTCATAGCCGACCTGGTTGGGAAATATCTTCCCTTCACCATGATAATGAAGAAGGGAGTATCCTATTGATGGGATGATGAATGAAAATAATATTTCAAGAGTCTCTAGTTGTACATTATTCACCTGCTATTCGTAATACCATTATTTTAAGAAAATATATTCAACTTATATATAGAATCCATGAAACACTCTCTTAGTGCTCTCCTCATGTAGAAAAATGATGCGGGGAATGAGAAACGTATTTACTTCCTTAGCTGAAGGATTCTAGGAACTGAGACCCAATACTATAATTTTTGAAAGTTATTATCTCACACATATATTTTCTATATGAAAGATGATGCATTACTTATAGCACCATGAAGTCCACTTGGTCTCTCACATCAAATCGCTCAAGTACATCTTTAGTCATCCCATTCTGGTGTGGTTTTTGGCCTGATGGGAGATAATTTTACCACAATATGACATCTTGTTTGTGTTATAGAAGTTAGTTAAAGGGAAGAACCCAGATGATTTCCTCATGAAATTACCATCTCCAAGAAACACACTAATGGTCACCAAAATTCCCTATAAAGTTTTTTTCATGCCCATGACACTCCCCAGACATAGGTGATGTCTTTTGATGGTACCTCCCATTTCCCTATCAGAAAAATGATGTAAAATCCAAAGCTCAAATAGGCTATCTTAGGGATTGTATTTATCTATCCAGAAAAATTAAAATTTCCCAAATCATTCTTATTGTTTGAATGCTATATGGATAATGAGGCAGGATACCAAGCCCTCTTCACTGGCATAGAACTATCCCTATATCTACATATAGCCTACCTGAATATCATAGGTGATTCAAATCCCTTTATAAATAACATCAATGGTGAATATTCTATCAAAAAAGTAGAGTTGGACCCTCTCACTAGCTATATTAGAGGACTAATTTAATATTTCCATTTTGATCATACATTCCATCATGTCCATAGATCATAGAATGATCATGCCTATGCATTGGATAATGAAACCATAGTCTTGGATGATACTGATCAAGAGGAAGTTATATTTTGAATCATTCACCTATGGATGGTCTTATCAATCACAATCTCTGACATGGTACAAATGAAATTCCTATAAAATCTTTAGTAGGAACACTATATTTGATAAAATGTGTGGAACACAACACCAAGCACGTAAAGTAATAGAATATCCTTAGAAGTTATAATATATTTACTATTTAAAATAAATTAAATATAATGTATAGCATTAAATACATGTGATGACAAGTTAGTACATGTCAATGAAACAATGAGTTTCTTCAATGGCTTGCATTACACGCAAGACCGAGTTTTACTAAATGATAATATATTTTAAAAATATTATTATTTAATATAATAAGATATAATATCACCATCAATTTTGGGTTATGAATAGAATTAACTAACTTATTAAAATTTATGGTTTAAAAAAATATGAAATGAGTTCATTGGTTACTAATTATTTATAAATAAATATAAGAACTAATGGAATATAAATGGAATGTTTTTATATAAAACAATTTTTATGCATACACAGATATTTTATTCTAATAAATTAAATTAATTAAAATTAGTAAGTTATATTAATGGAATAAATATTTTATATATTGAATAATTTTTTTTCATTCATCTAATATATTTTATAATAATAATATAAGAACAAACCCAATATTTCATATAAAAACCTATATTTTTATAATGGTGATTTTACTAACTTTTAATGGGGAACCTAATTTAAATGAAAATTTTGAAAATTTTATTGATTTTATATGTACAAATAAAATTAATATTTTTAAAATGAACATTAAAAATATGTTTGGGTGAATCTTTTGTATTTTTCTGTGAAGTTTAATTTTTTCTGATAAATATTGAAATATACTGAATTTTAATTCAAAACAAAATTTTAATCTAATTTATTTATATATTTAAATTATGTTTTGATTTTGTTTTAAAGTATAGATTGAAAATTTTAATATCATTTTAAATAAATTAGGTCATTTTAATCCATTTCATTTTAAAATTGGATATAAAAACATCATAAAATTTTGAACATTTATACTTTAAAAATCTGCTTTGTCTGTCCGTGAGATTAAATTTAAATTAATTTCTATCACTTAAGTGATTAGAATTTATAAAAATAGATTCAATATTTTAAATAAGAATAATTTATAATTTATAATATGGTAAAATTAGTTTTTTAAAAAGTGAATGTTAATAAAATTAGTTACACCGATTAAGAGAAAAATTAGCTTAACTAGGGACTAAACCATAAACTTTAGGGCCAAAATGACCTATAAACATGAAAAAAATCCATTTTATGGCCATATTTGGACCCAAAATTCCCATTTATCAATGGTTTTACATTATGTGATCCTATTTCAATTGTAAAAACGTGGTTGGATTTTCCTGTTTTGAAATTTACAAGAGTTCCACTCCTCCTCCACTGTACAAAGGAACTCAAGCCTCCCAATTCCCCAAACATATAAATCCCATTATCTCAACCAAGATCTAACCAAATAGATCATAAAAATATTTACACTTATTCTAGAAGCCTCAACATGGGCATAAATCTATCCAATGAATCCCTTTTGTGCAAAATAAAAGGAGTTACCTGAATAAGAGGTAACAAGCTTCCTCAAGATCATTAGTTTTATTTCCATTCTCCACAACCTCAACTCTTATTATTAAAAGATTATACAATGAGACCAGTATCGTAAATATAAATATATTTATTATGTTATGGTTTTGACCTAAACATACAAACAATTTCATCTAATGTGTAACAAACTTACTATTCATGTGTACGATGAACTACCGCCTCATGAAATGAAGTTGTTCATTTTTTTCCTTTACCACATTCCCTGGTTGGGTATTATGATGGAAAAATTGTTTATATATTTTATATATATGATATTTATAATTTATTTAAAATTATTTAATTATTTTAAAACATATAGTTTTATGAACTCCATTTCAAGGGTATATGATAGCATCATTTGTGAATGTGTGGACTGCCACCCCTTAAAACGATGTGATTCGTTCACACTATACTTGAAATTTATAAATGATGGTTTCAATAAAAATATATAAAATATATGACATATATATTATACTATAATTATATAATACATATATATAATTTACTTTTCATTATTTTAATATGAAAGAGAAATGAATGTAGCGTTTATGCATTCGTACGACCTACTGTCACCATGAAAGATGCATTTCATTTGTTATCTAAAAAAATTATGGATTATTATAAAAACATATATACTAGATATATATGATATCTAAATAATTTTTTTAATTATATATTTTAGAAAACCATGATCTACGTTAGAATAAAAAAAATTAACAAGTAAAATCATACTTGAAAACCTAGGCAATTAACACACAAAATAGTGAAAATAATGAAATATTGTTAAAGAATAGGTAACAAGATATTTTAAAAAGATAATATATCATATCATAAGTATGAATATGGTTCTTGTATAAGTTTGTGACTTATTTAAAAGAAATATAAAATAATTTAAAGGATAATAAATTGAATGTAAATGCAGGGTAAGAGGTATCATCTCAATTTACCTTCCTTTGAGACTTATTTGTTGTTATACATCTAGTTTCTTTTTATTGTGTATATAATTCCATTTTACATATTATATCATGAATCTACTTATTCGCATGATATTATATGTTTCATTTAAAGTTATTACTTCATGTGTATTATGATTAAAATTATTCAAAGTGGCACATGACACTTTGGAATGTTTAATGATTATTCTCCTTGAAAATGTTTATAAAGATTATATTTTAAATCTCACCTCCTTTTGCGATTATTAACATTCTATTAAAAGAATCACTTTTTTTGTGCACCTAATTTCATATTTATGGTGTAAATACTTGAAAATTGTCATATAATATCATGATTCATTCATTCTTCATGGTATTTTGAATTTCAAGTTGATTTATTTCATCTAAGGGTATTTGAGTAAAAAGTTACCAAGTGGAAATGAATTTTATAACTCAATTTACTCTCATTGGGTTATAATTCAACCTCATTTAAAATAATATTCTATGCTTATTTCTATAATTAATTTTATTTTCTATTTATTTATTTCCACATCCTTTTGTGGATTTACAGTTGATACATTTATTCTACTCACTGATTGATTCCAACTTTACCGTTATAATATATTCATGGATTTACATTATCATCTCATTTTATTTGGGATTTTTGACACCGAAATTTATATCAGAAGAAATTATTTGATCATTTTCTAATAAAACCTTTAATTTTGTTCTTATCTGGTTATTCATGACCATAATCAAATAATAGTACAATTTTCCCACTATTTTGTACTTCAAATGTTTTAAATAATGTTTTCAAGGAAACCTCACATCATTTATCACTTTAGTCCAAACACATGTTTTATTCTAAAAACCCATTTTCCTAGAAATATTTTCAAAAATGTTTTTATCCTTTCCAAAATTATTTATTAAATACATTTTTACCATTTTTTCATTTACTAATGACTTCAAAAGAATATTATTGTCTCTTTCTAAAGAAGGCATTTTTCTAACCTTTTTACCATGGAAAAGGAATGTTTTTTTACCTCATAAAACATGTATGAATTTTCCCACAATCATTTATTTGATTTTTCATTTTATATTTTAAAAATTCAATTTTCAAATAAAATGTTTTTAAAATTTATTTTCAAAGGAATGGATTTTCAAAATGTTTTCCAAAATAAATAGAATATTTTCCACTAGACTGTTTTCAAAAGATCTTTTTATAGTATTCTAAATCATTAAAGGAAACTACCATTTATTTTTAGTTCACTTGGGATATGTTATGTTGATACCATCCTTACTCTTCCATTGTAAGGTTTATGATTTATTCGACCAAGGATAGTATTTAAATTCACTTCCTTGATTCCTTTTAGTCACCTTGAAATATTCAATTTCCGATAATCAGTATTTATTTATTTCTGCCTTATTATCCATATCATTTGTCTTGGATATGTTTATTTCTTAAACTATATATAATTTTTCATACGGTGTTCACTTGGACAATTATTTTCTTATTTGGGGAAACATTTATTAATGAGTATCTTCTTTTCAATACGGATATTTGATAATGCATATTATTTATTTTTATTATTCGATATGAGGAATAATTTGGACTATAAAAGACAAGTAGAGACTGAACAATATATAGACCATTGATTCATTGAAACGTTCTTATGAGGCAAATAAGACACACAAAAAAATTTGGTTTCTACCAGTAGTTTTAAACAGTCTACGGGATAGAGCTTGAGTGTAGAGGTTTTCATGTTCATGAGAAATAATGTTTGATAATTAAGCATTTTATTCGTTTTAGTTACTATTTTTACATCATATTTTGCATCGATGTATCTATAGATGCATTTAAGTCTTAGTTCATTGAGTAAATGTCATGAGTTTTAGTTCTTTACCATGCTATATTTATTTTTCATTATCTAGTTATTTTAATGGAATGTGTTTCCATTTATTAACTTTCCATATTGTTTATGTACTTATGTATCATTTTGTTGATTACACGGTATGTGTGTTTAGTTATTTACCAAGACATGATTATTTTTCTTATTGATTCATTCATATTTCCACTATACATTACCCTTACTAGGAATTTGAGATCACCTTTATTATATTTTATTTCACCAGGAATACAATAATAATACTATGAATGATATGATGGGGTATACTAGATGAAATAAAATTTTACTAAAAACAAAAAAATTGTATTAATTTGTGTATTCATTTATAAAACAAGATTCTTGTTTATATCTGGTTTACTAAGACTACTAAACTCTTCAGTAATTTGGGGTATAATACATTGTAATAATGAAAATGTAATGGTAGTGGACACCACCTCTAGGCTATCTGGGGTCAGTTCACTATAGTTGGTATTAGAGGAAGCTTAGTATAAACCATGGAAACAAGATTTAGGAAACATAGATTAAAAAACATATACCTAAGGTAAAATTTGAGGATAAGTAAAGTATAAATTCCTAAATATTTGGTTAGATAGATATTAGGTGGTTTTCCTAACAATACATACATGTCTGGATACTACAAGTGGATGTTGGTCTGACACAGATGTTCTTAGGAGTTACAACTCCGACAAGGTGCATCATACCTTACTCGGCATAACCTGGTACATGATAACAAACCTTACAGTTCACCTATTTAGAAATCCTAAGGGATTTGATTAAGATAATACACATTTTATTTACAAAAAATTAATAAGGATTTTAATGGATAATGACAAAGAATGACCTAGTTTGAAATTATAGGCAGAGGAAGAACCTATATGGAAATAAATGGATAATGAATTTATGTATAGGGTTTTATTGAAAAACCTAGTTAAAATGTGATTTAGTTATTAAAATTATTTCAAGGATGTCCATTATATTTATTTTGAATATTATATGGATTTATAAAAAGATATCCTATATGATGGGTGACAGCCCATCATGTATGGAATGGTCGTGGGAAATGAACCTATAACTGTTGGATAATAAGGGTTTTATACATACCACTAGCATGCACAATTTCCTAGTTTAATTGTTCATTTTTTTGTTAAACAATGTGACGAATAAATATTAATGATTAACCTGTAATATTACTTTTAGGATTAGATATTAATGTTTGAACCATATTGTATTTGTATAATTTTTAGAGGAAAATGGAATGACTATAAAATCTTTTATGGGCCATAAAATCAGTAAACGTTTATTTTTTTCTCCGGGCATCAAAGTTAATTTTTGGGATATCTATTTCTTGAAGTAAGGGGTGAATTATCATTTGATAAAAGAGAACAAAAATATATAATTATTCATATGAAATTAGAACA
Organism: Viscum album; assembly: GCA_963277665.1. Lineage (NCBI taxonomy): Eukaryota > Viridiplantae > Streptophyta > Magnoliopsida > Santalales > Viscaceae > Viscum > Viscum album. The sequence continues at coordinate 1,425,415,199 of OY728161.1, forward strand.
TGTCATGTAAGTAAATTTCCTTACATTCTTTATAAGTAAACGAATTTTTCAACATAAGGAAAATGATCTTTTAAAAAAAAATTCCAAATTGCTTAATTTTTTTTAACCAATGGACATATAAATAATCATAGATTTATGAATTTGAGGCCCTTAATAGTAAATTTATCATTCACATGTTCTTTATTGATGGCCTCGATCACTCCCTATAAATATTTTCAATTTTTCACCATGTACATATCTTCACATGCCACTAATAGTCTGCAAATTAAAAAACTATTTACATGTTATTCCATGTGACCTATGTACTTACAATTATTTCTTTTCTAGAGGATTTATTATGAATCTTGCTAATGATGTGGGATTTTAGAAATAATTAATATCAAAAAATATATCAAGAAGATTGAGTTTCAATTATGAATACACAATATAATTTTGTTGGGAGAATTTAATTCACCAAAAATTTAGAGTTGTAATATTGTATTCGATGGCGTGTATGACTCGCAACACCAAGTGCACAAGGGAATATAATGTCCCAATAATTTATAATATATTTACTATTTTAATGAAATAAACAATAAATTATAACTTGATATGCATGTGACATTGAGTTAGCATATGTTGGGGGCAACAATGAGTCTCTTCAATGGCTTGCATTACATGCATGACTAAGTTTTATAGAACAATAATATATTATTAAAATATTATTAATTAATTTTATAAGATATAACCTAGAATTTAAATTAGAGGATATTAATAAGATCAACTAACTTATGAAAGTGAATGTTTTAGTCAAATATTAAATTAATTCATTGGTTACTAATTAATTATAAATTAATATAACAACCAATTGAATATAATGGGAATGTTTTATAAAAAACTATTTTTATGATCAAAAAGATATTTTATTATAATAAATTAAATTAAATAAAAAAATTGAGTGATATTTATCAAATATATATATATTATATATTCATTAAAATATTTTGTCATTCATCCAATAGATTTTATAATCATAAGATAAGAGAAAACCCAATATTTTTTAAAAAACCTATATTTTTATTGTTGAACTTTTACCTCCTTTTAATGGAAGATCTATTTTAATTCCAATTTTTGGATTTTTTTGAATTATTATGTCAAAATTAAAAAATCATTATTTGAGGAACATGAATTTTTTTAGGGTGAATTTTTGGTATTTTTTTGTGAAGTTTTATTTTTTGATGAATACTAAAAATAATGAATTTTAATTTAAAACGGATTTTCATATATTTTATTAGTATAGTTAAACTATGTTTTTATTTTGATTAATTGTATTATTTGAAATATTTTATATAATTTAAACCAATTCACTTCATTGGAATCCACTTAATTATGAAATTTGATATAAAAGCATATAATTTTTTTGAATGTTTTCTCTTTAAAACCTCACTTTGTCATCCCGTTAGTGGGATTAGGTTAAAATTATTTTATTTCACTTATTTCATTGAAATTTTTAAAAATGGATTCCATATTTTTAATAAGAATAATTTATAATTTATAATAATGTAAAATTAATTTTTGACCAAAACATATTAGTGAATGTGATTAAAATTAATTACTTTAATTAAGATTAAAATTATCTTAACAAGGAACTAAAACATAAAAATATGAGCAAAAGTTGCCTAGAATATTGTAAAAAAATCTATTTTATGGCCATATTTATACCCTATACTCCATAGGATCTAATTTTTAAATTATTGGTGATAATTTCAATGAAAAAATGTTGGTGGATTTCCCCTTTCGAAAATTTACAAGAGTGCCACTCCTCCTCCACTATAAAAAGCCACTCAAAGCCTCCCACTCACTCACACCTATAAAGAAACATTTGATAGACCATGATCAACCCAAATAGATTCTCAAAATACCTACCCAATTTTTATAATCCTCACCTTGGAAAGAAATATATCTAAGAGATATCTTTAGTGAAAACTGAATAGAGATACCAGAATATGATGTAACAAAATTCATCAAGATCTTTAGTTTTATTTCCATTCTCCACCCAATCAACTCTTATTATTATATAATTATATAGTAACTCATGTATCCCAATTTTACTTATATTTTTCTATTTTTTTGGTTTCAACTAAACTTAAGAAAAGTTTTATTTAATGGGTAATGAACTTACTGTTTATGTGTACAATAAACTACCACCTCTCAAAATGACGTTTTCCATTTTTCCTTTACCAACCTAATGTTTGATAATTATGATGTAAACTATATATATATGTTATATATTATATTTATAATTTCATTATACTTATTTAATTATTTTAAAACACATACCTTTATTCACTTAATTGCATGGGAATATAATAACATTGTTTATGGAAGTGTGGTCAACCTCCCCCTCAAAGCGATGTGATTAGTTCACATAATAAACGGAATGTATAATGGATGGTTTTAATAAAACTATGTAATTTATATGAAATAGATATTATAATGGAATTATAACATAAATGTAAATCATTTAATTTTCATTATTTTAATATGACAAATAAATGAAGGTAGCATTCATGCTTAAATACGACCTGCTGTCACTATAAACAGTGAATTTCATTTATTATATCAAAATATTATGGATTATTATATATAAATATATACTAGATATATTTTATAATATAATAATATTTTACTTTATGGATATGATTTAACAATGAATTACATAATAAAAACAACAAGTAACGAGTCAAAAACTACTCAACAAACTAGGCTATTAATACCCGTAATAGTGAATATAATGGAATAATGTTATAAAAAAGGTAAAAATATATTATAAAATGGTAATATATTATATAATAAGTATTAATATGGTAATTTTATAAGTTATTTAAAATTTTAAAATAATTATATATCATGTTAAGGGATGTTCACCTGAAAGGAAATGCAAAGTAAGGTATTTCATCCCAATTTATATTCCATTGAGAATTATTTGGTGTTATGAAACTAATTTATTTTATATAGGGTATATAGTAATATTTGACATGTTATATCATGAATATATTTATTAAAATGATATTCGATTTTTCATTTAATTTTATTATTTTACAGATATTATGATTCAAATGATTCAAAATTGGTATGGGACTGTTTGGAATGTTTAAAGATTATTCTCCTCAAGAACATTTTTAATGATTATATTTGCAATGTCACTTCTTTTTATGATTGTTAAAATTTTCATGAAACAATATATTTATTTTTTTCATCTAATTTATTATATATGGTTTAAATATTTCTAATATTTTATATAATATCATTATTCATTCATTATTTATGATATATTGAGTTTTAATTTTAATTATTTCATTTAAGAGGATTTTAGTTAAAAGTTACCAAGTGTAAATGAATTTCGTAACTCAATTTCTTTTAATTGGGTTATACTACTAACTCTTTGTCATGAATATTATATTATTATGTGTGTAATTACTTCGACTATATATTAATGTATTTCCACTTCTTTACGTGGATTTACAGTTGATACACATTATCTACACCTTGATTGATTTTAACGTTAAAATTATAATCTTTTCAAGGGTTTACTTTACAATCCCAGTTTGATCAAGATTATTTACACTCAAATTTATATCAGAGTAAATTTTTTGATGATTGTCTAATAAAAAAATTTATTTTCGTCTCCTTTGGTTATTCAAGACCTTTATTAAATAATTGTACCATTTTACCACTCTTTGGTACTTAATGTTTTGATAAAAACAAGTCCTCATTTGTATAAATTTTCAGAGAACACATTTTATTCTAAAAAACCAATTTTCTGAAAAGGTTTTCAAAAAGGTTTTTTTATTTTCTACGATGACAAATTAAATATATTTTTACACTTTTTTCTTTTACTAATGTTTTCAATGGAATATTGTTTTCTCTTTGTGAACAAGGTGTTTTCTTAACAATTTTACCATGAAAAAGTAATGTTATTTTTACCTTGTACAACATGTACATAATTACGCACTTACATTTCATAAAATATTCCATTTAATGTTTAAAAATTTAATTTTTATAGATATTTTTAAAAATTATTTTCAAAGAAATGTTTTTTAAAATTAGTCTTCAAAATAATAAGGATATTTTCTTGAAGAATGTTTTCATAAGTTATATTTATAGTATTCATATTCATTAATGATAAAAACTCTTTATTTATACTCCAATTTGTATATATTGTGTTGTTACAATCCTTATTATTCATTTTTATGGTTTATGATTGTTTTTTTCAAGTATATTACTAACATTCACTTCCTTGATTCCTTTTAGTCCCCTTGGAATATTTAATTTCCTATGATAATTATATATTGAATTTACCCTAATTGTCCACATCATTTATCATGGATATGATTATTTCCTAAACCATATATCATTTTACATAAGTTGTTTACTTTGATAGTTTTTTGATTATCTAGGAAAATATTAATGAATATGTATATTCTATTAAATAATAATATTTGATAATCCATATTATTTATTTGAATTATTCTATATTATGAATGATTTGGACTTGAAATGATGGGTGGGGAATGGAATTTATATCTCCCCTTGATGTAATGATAGGTACTCAGGAGAAAAATATTTCGTTAAAATTAAATGGATTTATACCTTCAAGTTTAATCTTTCTTGAGGATAGATCTTGATAGTATATTTTTATTGTGCTTGAGACATAATGCCTAATAATTAATCATTGTCTTAATTTCATTTATTTTGTATCCATGCGATTTTGTGTCAAAATATCTATGGATAAATTTCTTTATAAGTTCACTGGTTGAATGGAATGTGTTTCAGTTTCTTACCCAACTATATTGATTTTTACTTATCTAGGTATTTGAATTGCATGTGTTTCTAGTTATTACCTTTCCGTATTTATTACAAACTTCCATCTCAGTTTATTTATTACATGGTATGTGTTTTAAGTTATATGTTATTCAATAATTATTATTATCATTAAATCATTATTTATATGGGAATACTTTATGTATACATAAAATTGGAGCTCAACCTTATTATGTTTCATTTATCCAAGAATCCAAAAAGCATACTATGAATGATATGTAGGGATATAATAGTTGGAATAATGTTTTCTTAAAAAGAAAAAACATATGATGTAATTTATGTATTCATTCGTATTAAAAGAATAATGTATGTATCTAGTTTACCAATACTAATAAACTCTTCAGTCCTTTGGGATATGATTCATTGTAATCATGAAAATGTAATGGTATTAGAAACCAACTCCATGTTCTCTGGGACATGTCGCTACATGAAATAAATCTGTTCAACATATCCCCAAGATTGATGAACTGATACCCCCCCTATATGGATAGTTCCCATAATTTATTATCTTCACAATGGGACTCTATTGATAGACCAATAATGAGGGGAATATATTTGACATTGATTATCAAACATTACCCTATGAGATGGTCCAAATGAGAAAAAATATCTCTATAAGTAAGGCTTCAATGAAATCTTCCTTAGATGAATATTATAAAGAGAGATTCTCACCATTGTGGATGTGGTTCACATAGTCTCTTGTTTTTCTCATCATTCTAGGAACATGATCTCCCACAAAAGTCTAAGGTTGGGTTATTACTGAAAAACCATGATATAGGAGCGTGTGGAATTCACTAGGAAATGTAATTCATTCCAAATTCATGAAAGCATCATCCATGAACCACAAGAATTTCAATATATAGCTAAATATTCCTGGCCATTTTCCATATGGGGAATGTATTTTGTGGGGCCATAGCACCCATCTATGGATAATCAATTTATGTATATATTTATATCCACCGAATTATTTTCCAAATGGGATAATGAAATACCCCTAAAGGATGTTTGGATGAAGAACATCACCCACTTCATGAATTCCCAAATCATCACTTTATTTGGAGTCCCTCAAATGATATTGATGGAAAAGACCCAAACTTCTATGCAACTGAGTTGAAGAAATTGTACCAAGAGTACTACATCAAGTCCAATCACTAATCCTGCTATCATGTAGGGGAAAATGGAAAAATATAGGCCTTAAATAATACTATGTAAAATATACTCAATAAGATGGCCAATTAGGAAAATAAATATTGGACAAACAATCTCCTCTACACATTATGGACCTACTGTACCACTACATGTACTGATACACAAGCTACTCCATATTCATTGTTGTATTGTAAAAAGACAATTCTTCTTATAGAATTCTAGTTACCCTATATTCTAATTTTAATTTTTAGAAAACCCTCAGATAATAAAAAATAAAAAAAAAGTTGCTGGATGATTTGGAGTGTCTTGATAAAAACAAATTTCATATATTTCATAACCTCAAAGTTCATCATAACTGAATCAAACATGAATTAAATAATATTTTTCCTCTATTCATTCCTTTAAATTGATGTAGTAATGGTTATCAGAACCCCCATGATACTAGAAAATAAGCCTCCTAATCTAGAACCCAACTGGGTAAGGCCTTATATCATACGTAATGTCCATTACAATAGAGGGTACTCACTAGCCACAATTGATGGGGAACATGTCACACCCCTCACCAATTTGAGTTTTCTTATGGAATACTATAAATATATTCCATCATCCATATATCATGATAACCAAATGACATTGAACAATATGGGGAATGTACTGACCACATGTTGTAAAACTATACTGAGCATGTCCTGACCACCTGATGTTAAACTATATGAAATAAGTCTACTTACAAGACATTAAACTCCACAGTGTCATAAATAATTACCACATGACGCTAAAATGCATGGAATAAATCCAAAACACATGATTTTAAAATGCATGTATCCCCAATATTCCAATTTTTCCACACTGATTCACCTTCATCATTACCACATAATGTTAAACTACATGTCTAATGACCTTGCCACAAGACACTAAACTACATTGGTTCATAGAACTAAATACAAATTTATTCTCATTCCAATAAGATATATAGGGATTTCTAGATCTTATATCTTTTCCCATCGACAATAAGATATAAAAATCCCTTTTCCTTTCTCCAATAAAATCCATGTCCCAGGTATAACTTTTTCCATTCCTTGTTTCTCACACCAATAATAGCTCACATGATATTAGTAATTTTGGGAAAGGCTTCCCCATGGTCATGTTATATCATTTCACAAAAGGGTTATCATTTTTCTAGATGGAAGACCATCAATGGTACACCATGAGTCCTAACAGCATGAAATTAAACTACATGGTTGATGTCTCTTACATGACATAACACTACAAATTACTATGGACATAACCCAAGAGGACCACTATCATTGGTTTCAGTCACACACCGTACCTGCATTCCAGAAATATGTGCGGATTGATTCCTGTTATCAGAATATGTGTAGTGACACCCTTATCTCCAATCCTAGGTATAGCTATAACAATAAACAAAAACAATAGCCCCTATGCATATGGGTTAGACCTGAATCGATAATTCCCCATTCAAGAACTATGTGTGTCTTCATTTCTATCACCACAAGATATATAGTGATGCTCAAAACTCTAATCCTAGGCCCGACTATAACAATCAATAAGAAAAATGAACCCTATATACCTTTGTGTTAGACCTACGTAGAGCATTTCCTACTCAATAACTATGTGTGGATTGATTCCTTCACTCACAAGATACATAATGATGCTCAGTTATCCAATTATTTGGTCCATTTACAATAAAAAAATGTCACCATCCCTTTTTATGGGTCTGACCTATGTTGGGAAATTCAATACAAGAACTACATATGGTTTGATTCCTATTGTCAAAAGGTGTGTAACGACATCTAGACCCCCATTCCTGGGTTTAACTACAAAATATATAAGGATAAAAATGCTCCCTCAACTATATATGAGATATAACTATGAAGAAAATATTCTTAAAACATCACATTAATCTTTAAGGATAGGAAAGTATCCTTACCACGTGAAGTTATAATGCAAAGAAAACTTCATTATTTATCATCATTAAAATTTAGTAATAAATATGTCCCCAAAAAATGACCTTAAAATTTGGAAACCATCACCCATTATCATTCCCCATCAAAGGATCACAAGATCATGACATCAGTCAACTGGAGTATAGGGTGCTTCTATCAACTTCTAGTCCCCTCATTTGATAAATCACACCTCATGTCCTCAGTACCTCGGTTTACCTCCAACCTTCCATGGACCTTGGAAAAGGAAACCCCACAATAGGAAACCCTTTTTTTGATTGTTCATGTATACCTATGGCTCTTTAATATGTACCTATATTCATCAATAATATGCCTCTTTTTCTTGAATGAAGGGTTTCTGAACCTTAATGACCCTGATGTCATTGTACTAGGTCTCAATACCAAAGGGTGTACTAGGATATCTTCTACATGATTTTCCCCTATAATTCATCATGACCTAAGAATCTAGTGCCATTATTAACAATATTTTCATATCTATCTCAAAATTATGATGAAGTAATTTTGACCCTAGGTATCCTAATTATTCCATTACAGAACATTCTCCTCATACTAGGTCCATGAGATCAGTGACCATAAATTTCGTACAATTTTTCAAAATATATACAACCTTTAACCTTTATATTTTGATAGTACAAATATAAATATTCTCTACTAATAAAAAAATAGATACAAAACATGTTAGGTTGAAAACCAACAAATAGTATCTTGATTAACAACCATGTATTAACTCGCTAAACTCTTCATCTCCAAAGATGACAAAAAATTTAGGGTACAAATAAACGAGGCATAAAGATCATAGGGATTATGAAGTAGCCCTATTAAAATATTATTCATGCTTGTTTTACCCCGTAGTCTAGAAAAAAGTTAGAGTAATGACTTTATATATCTCCTAGCTATGATAACATGTTCGCTAGGATGTGAAAAAACATTTTGGGTTATATAACCCTTCTTGAATCTTAAATTTTACACAAATAACACTTCATCATTTGTGTTCTCTAAATCATCGAAATCTTTAATTGAACATGTAAAAAGATGCCCAGCTTCAAGGGATCTTTTTTAACTTTTCTTATATTACTATATCTCGAACATATACATCTATGGTCATAAACCGAATGCATTTTTGCCTTAAAAAGTGATTTTCAATCCATGTAAGCCGTAAAATCACCACAGTAGGACTTAGAACCTGAGTGTGTTCTAGATTATCCCCGAAATTATTGTACCTAACCTTCCCCATGGAATGAGTGATTTAGAAAATGATTGAAAATCACCATAACCATAAAATTTAAGATGATTCGACATCCTCTGAATTATGTCACCATGTTTTGTGCCCTTTCTCAAAGAATGTTTGTGGCACTCTATTCCTAAAACTTTTGATGACCCACACACCATGAATCGAAACCATATGGAGTAGGGACAGAGCTTCCCAATTAAGAGAAAAAATTAAATATGATACTAGAACCCTTCCTGAAATTCTTTTCCACCATACCCAACTTCATCGTCAGATGTTTGAGTCTTTTTGAATCTCTCATAGCCCCTGGAAAAGGGTGGAGGCACCTATGTTTGACAATTATATTGATATAAAATTGATTTTACATTGCAAAAAGAGGTGTCTCCTCCATACAAGAAAGTAACCCCCATCATTTTGAGCCCTGGTGAAACAATGGATGAACCTGAAACCTAATGGTGTAATGGGCTATTCTTGGAATGTCTTCCCTATTCCATATTTTTCGACTCAAACATTTAGGTTATGACTTACACCACCCACATTACTACTATAAATATGGACTCATATTCACTATTATTTTACCCTCATCAAATATTACATCCATAAATATTCATTATCCCTTAGAAAAGAGTGGAGACACCTATGTTTGACAATTCTAACAATGAATGATGTCATTAACCTACCAACCAGAGGATTCTATCCTTACAAGAAAGGAACTAAAATCCTTGTGAGATCTAGAAAAACCATTAAAGAACTCCTAACGTTTGGGTTTTTTGGGTCATCCATAAAATTGTTTCCTCATATTCTATATTCACTAATCAATTCCAATAAACATGATATTAAACAACATAATATTTGAAGCCGTAGAAGAATGATTTAAAACTGCATGATGTCTCATGGTTCCATATAGAAGACCATAAACTATAATAATAGATGGTTCGAGCTAGAAGAACCTAAAATATAGAATTATAAGGTACATGTAAAAAGCCCTTAAACTAAAGTGATAGAAGTTCTGAGCAAAAATACCCAAAAAACTAAAACACATTATCTATTTAGTTCATAGGATAAGAAAAAGGAAAATAACTTGTTAGGTTGAAAACCCATAAGAGGTTGTTTTGAGAAAAATACAAACCCACACCCACATAGCATTCCCCCATATAAAGATTAGAAAAAAATTTAGGGAAATAAAATTAAAGAGATACAATGCTTGTGGGGACCACCATATGAACTTTTCTAAAATAAACTTATGTTCATTTAGTCTGTTGACTTCAAAAAAAGATAGGTAATTCTCCCTATAATACAATTATTCTACCCAAATTATCCTATTTGGAATCAAGTAATCTCAAGATAACTCTAACAGAAACATTAGTGATTAATCTCCCATTGGTTGGAATTTATGATCATTTGTAGAGAAAAATATATTATGGATTAAACATTCAAATCATGACATTCATGTTTACTTGATATTTTGGAAAGTATGGTTTTATTTGATGACTCTTAAAACATCCGATAAATAAAATTCATGCACATAATGAATGAACGAAATTTGGAAAAAAGAAATATAATGTTTAGAAAATATATTCATTAATAGCTTGAAAAATAAGGCATCTCTACACAATCAGAGCCTCTCCAACGATTCAATCAAAAAAATAAAAACATTGATGTTCAAACTCCAATAATATTGGATTGGCTGGACTGGAGAAATTGGAATGTGTTTGGTGAGAATTTTCAGTAGGGAGACAAAGTGGTGCCTGCCCTGCTTCTTCTAATATAGGCTAAGGATGATGAGACTCAAAAAAGTAGATAGCTCCTGAACTATTTTCAATGTATTTTCTTATAACTTGGATGATTCTAAATGGTTATAATTTGAGAATTATATGATCTCCTCCTATTTCTCAATATGTATAGGCAAGACACCCACTTGGTAATGTAGCTCAAATATGATTTCATGGTTTTTTTCCAACACCTATAAAGCCTCCATAATTAGTTCATCTAGGGGAGTCCCATAAAAATCATGCAATACCCTATTTCTAGTAGCTAATTATTTCCGCATCAGGATGTTTTTCTCTTTATTTCACATAATCACTTTTATTCAAAGATGCTCTCCCATAATTCATGAAAGAGGCAAATAATATTTTCTTTTTGATCATGGAATGTTTATAGGGGTATCTCCGGGATCAAAGTGTGGATCTTATACAAGAATAGACTGCATTATTTATGATCCTCTACAACTATTGGAATGGGTATGTCATATGGGGGAATAAAAAAATGGGTTGATGAAGAAGAGAAATATTATGAAGCCCCATATAGTCTTCCCAGAAATACATATCATATGTTTATCATATGGAAGGACCAACATCCTTGAATAAATATTCCCCACTATTGAGATATTAGTAACTATTATGAGATTTTTTCCTTGAAGTATCACTGAAATCTTGAACCATATTTATTATTTCATTGGAAAAAGGGTTTAGTGAGGCACATAGTCTGTCCACTTGATGGACCATTCTACATAAATCACAACCCGTTAGGCATCCACCCATGCCTTGTCATAATCATATGATAGGAAGCTAGGGTTTCCAACATGTGAAGGATAATATTTTAATTGGAATCCTTTCACTCCGATATCAACCAAAACTAGTGGATAATCCCAGGATGTCGTTCTCCCTCCATTACAGCTTAGGTTTGAAGAGAATCCCATTGATTTCATCCAATACTGTGAGTGAATTAGTATGGGGAATATGAATTGACAATGAAAATATCATCCATATTTTCTAAAAGAACCCCATCTCGATGGGTGATCATATATAATCATTCATCAAGAGAGCCACTGCAATTATCAATAATTGTCCATGTTGGAACTAGATAAAGAATGAATTTTAAGTGATCAGACCTTCCCAATAAGTAAAAAACCTCACTAGGGCCGAACAATATTTTATTAACCCCAGAGATGTCTAGTAGCCTGGGTGGGACAAGGAACCCGGGATCATAGTGGTGTTGTGGTATCTATAATAATGTAAATACTCCCATATCCATCCTAATAAAAAATAGAAAGGACCAGTAATTATATATGGGATGTTACCCTATAGAATATATCCTACAAGTTATTAATGGAATGAAAAAGTTTGAATATATAGATTGAGAGGTTGTCCCTTTTGTAACAGAGCAGCCATCACGAGTGTGCTAACTTTAATTCTCGAATGAGAATCTTCATCTGGGAAAATCCACCCATTCAAGAACAGGGCCATAAAACCCATGAGCTTAAGTATTGGGGACATCTCTAGTATCACCTAGTATCCCCAAGATGATTATTCTCTGACTTCCTGGATTTCCTAGTAAGATCCTACAATGTCACGTACTTACCGTGAAGGAAAATAGTGAGGTTGTGTAGGAGTAGACTGAGCATCACTATGATAAAGTAAAATTATAATCCAATATTTAAATGAGATGAGGGAAGAAATATTTATCTCCTTCATTAAATTTTAATTCAAAATACTTATCATATCCCTTTCCAAAACTAAAGTCCTTGTGGGGTCATCCTAGATATCCCCAGTCAGAAGGAAGTCATTGTACATTTCCACAGGGGTGTATGACCCCCATTGATAGATATTCCAATGGACGATTCCTTCTTCACCATGGGATAGATGGACTGAATTGGTATCGGGGAGCTAATAGATATCAAGTTCTCTGAGAATATTGGAATGATAAGAAATAATGAAATGGGAAACCCATACTACCTCATTAAGATCGAATTCTAGTATTTGGTTAGAAAATTCTATGTAGATCCACCTAACCCAAAATGGCTAGGCCATTTTATTGAAAAAATTACCACCATGTTGTAGATCTCATTTTTGAGCTTTAGGTGCTTCCTGAACTATTCGAGGAAGATAAAATTATGCTTGCTTATCTTTGAGAGAGTGGATGGTGGGTGAAATCACAGTCATCTAGACCCATATGGGAGTTTCTTTTCATGTATTTAAACCCATGGGATCATTCCATAACCTATTGGCCTTCCTATAAATTTTCATCTAAATTAAATCAATGGAAGTTGAAACCCATTAAGATGGAATATTTTTGTTAGGAAAAGAGATGAAAATTCCATCCAGAAGGTTGAATCCATATAGGGGATATAGTATACCAATCTAGGTACTAATATAATAATTTGGCTTCATATTTTTTTAGCATTCACAAATTAAATTGTTAAATTCATTATAAATTTGGTAAGAAATTCTTAAAATAAATTGTTTTGTTAAACTAATATGGTTAATTTAAAAGGACAATCTTAAATTTATATTATATTAATTTGAAAATAATAATATTATTTTTCAATTAATCATGGAAAAATTTTTATTTCATGAATTTTTTAGAATTATCTAAAAAGTTAATTTTTTTTGGTGAATAGTAAAAAATACAGTTTTTTATAATATACAATATCTTTTGTGATATCATCACGACATTAAATAAAATTTATTAAAACTTGTGGAATGAATAAATTAATAAATTATTATTTAAACAAAGAATAAAAATAATTCATAATATGTAAATTATATTTTATCTTAGGATTAATATTAAAATAGTTTTTTGTGCAAGCACAGTGCCTCTACAGCCATAAAAGTTTCAAATTTGGTGCCTTACAGAAAATATTTGAGTGTTAAAAGTAATTTCCATGACAATTTTTTATTATTTCATACATATAAATAATTTTTTAATGAAATTTTATAATTTTATAGTTATATAACTAAAATATTATCCAAATTCTTATGAAATGCTTACATAAGGCATGAAAAGTCAAATTATATATTAAATATGTTTTATTAACATAGATTTGTGTAATTATACATAATGAACAAATATAAATAATTATATTGAAACTAGTTAATTTATTTTTATGATATTAATTTATTTTAAATTTATCTATATGAAATAATTATCTTTAATGGTTATGAAATAGTGATGCATTGCTTTTGAAAGAAGAAAAAACATTAATAAAATGATTTTAATGAAAATTATAACAACCATTAAATGACACAAAAGTATTACTAAATCTTCTTGGATGAGAATTTTTTCCCATAATCATCCTTGTGTCAAATTTATGTCCTTTTTTATCCTATTATTTGACATTAAGTTCAATATAGCATTTTATTTAAAGGAAAGTCAGACTATTACACAATAGTTTTTAATATCTAAAAAATTTTAATATAAGGTTTTACAGAACATATTTGTCACCATAAATATTATTTGGAAATTTAAAATATTTATCTTCTTCCTGGAAATTAATTTTTAATTTTTATGGAAGAAATAGTTTCCATAAAGGCTTGTACAATGATGTTGCTATAATTATTAAATTAATGGAAAAATCAAATAAATGAGATAAAAATATTAAAATAAATATAATTTTAGATTTTTGATGTGATAAATTAATTATATAGAGTACTATAAAATACATAGAATATAATAAAATAGTTATTTATAATTTGAAACATTATTGGTGATATTTTTAAAGGCATAATAAGGAATAATATTAAATTTGGGGAAAAACAATATTTCGTGAAGATAATATATTATTAAATTATTTAAGTATCATAAAAATATAAAATAAGTCTTAAGGGGAGAATATATGGTCTATAAGGTCATAAAATAAGAGTTACTGGTCATTTGGAATTATTTTACATTAGAATTGAATTATTATATTTTATGATTTTGAGAAATTCTAAAAATTCCCCTCACCTCAATTAAAATATGGTACTCTTTCCATCACTTATTTTAACCACATTTTACAATATATATTAACTATACCCTTATAATTCTCATTTACACTTCCCATGAAACAATAAATAGGTTATATTATCACCAAAAGTCCAATTCTATGTTCCTTCAGGGATCCTTCAAGGAGGTGATATTCCACAGGTAATTTTCCCCAACTAATAGTATTAATTTCTTTTCTTATTCTATTTTATACTCATATCCATCATCTATAAAGGCATAAATAACTCAATTATAATGTATTTTTATATTTGTAATTGAATATATCATATCAATTTCATTTCTCATATTCTATTATTCAATGAAGCAAAACCATTGTCCAAATTATAACGATTAACCATCTCTGTGGATAATGAGTTTTCATTTTTTATTATCGCCTTCATGTATGGTCATAAATTAATTTTAATGGTAAAATGAAATTTTAGTTATTATATTATAACTTATTACATGTTCTATAACTTAAATATGCACATGATATTAAATAAAATGAAAATAATTCATTATGGTGGAAAACCATTCAAAATAAACTAAATAATTATCATTAACGTTTTATCAAATGAATCATCCCCATGTCAGAAATAAAAATGATATGGGACCATTTAAACATCATGAATTTAATTAATGAAAAATTACTTCACCTTTTTAGTATTATTTTTTACATTTAAATCCCTAATTATACACAAATGAAGTGATCATGAAACCATGAAATTAACACACCTGAAACAATGAAAATAAATAATATTATTAATATACAGATGGAAAGATGTCTTAAAAAGATAATATATGGTTTTATTAATAGAAATATAGTTCAATAATAATTTCATAACAATATTTAAACTATTACACATGAGGTTCAAACATGTTGTATGGAAGTTGAACCAGAGGTAGGGGCTTTCCTTTGAAATTTCATTTTTAATATTTGTTTTTACAAAATTGAAAGATTTTTTTAAAAAATATATGGATTGAATGAAATTTACTGATTTCATGTATCATTAGTATTTTGAATATTACTTTACATTTTTTTATGGTTACTTTCAAAAAAATGGTTTTCCATTGTACATACTAAATATTTCAAAAGAAGTGATTTTCATGATGGAAAGTTGATTTTATTCAAAGAGTGTTTTTTGATGCAAGCATTCTTGATTTATGTTTATTTTATGGTTCTTGGGAATTGTTTATGATGATTGGTGGTTTCATTATAAACCAATTATATGTGTGTTTGTGATAAACCAAGGATGGGTGGTTACATTATTAACCAATGACGGGTGGTTCCATGATTAACCGAGGAAGGGTGGTTAAATTACAACCTCCAATGCAATGGGAACAAAGGAGTTGCAGGTTGGACATATTTTTTACTACATTTTGATAATTAATATGAAAAATTATGTCCCAATTTAATTACTTATATCATATATTCTTTATTATTAGTTTTAATGTATATCATTTGATTATAAAAATTTAAGATATTGATCTTTTTGAAAAGATGATTTATAATTCAAAATAAAAAAAGGTATGATTTAGATAAAATGTTTTAATGGGATTTCAATGGACGATTGGTTTTATTTATTTTATGTCCCTTAATGGGATTTTATTCTCATACCACATTTTAAAACGTTCTTCATAGGATTTAAGGGGGAATAGAGAGAAGGATGAGATTAATGGAAAATTAGGAATATTTTTCATGAAAAGAGAACATGTTTTATTTTTAAAGACATATGTTTTATGTAAAAAAATGAATATTTTGTATATGTGTCCACTTTTAATATATGGGTTTAATTTTAAGGAGTTTTTCATAATTCTATAAAACTCTAACCTAACTGATTTTTTGGAATGAAAGAAAGTTAATAATTTTCTGATGTAACTTGAATAAGTAGTGTTTATGGTCGGGTCCTTATAGTTGGTATTATAGATGGGCTTAGAAAAATGTAGGGGTTGAGATAATTTTAATATAATACACATAAATTATTTTACTTTATGGTTACAAGATATTTAATTTGAATATTACCATGTTTCTTCATCTATGATATGTCTATTTAGAATTGTTTTCTATTGATGAAACAAGGCATTTGTGCTGGGAAAGAATCGATAGAAAAACATAATTCCAAATTAACATTATAAAAATGTTTGAATCATAAAAAAATAGTTTGTAACTGTGATGGATCAATTGAAAAAAATCTATAAATTTTGGTGATATCAATACATGGTAGAATCCAGATCAAGTATAGTGTATTTCTTCAATAATAGAGTATTTTGTGGGGAAATATCCTCTATATTTTATTGAAACATCAAATATAGTTATTTCCAAAGTATGGATCAATACTCTAAAAAAACACATTTGAAGTCATGGAATATTCATAATTATAAATGATAAACCCAACAATTTATCATATTGAAGATGAAGCCAATCAATAGTGGTCTCTAGTTAAGAAAAACTGAGATAAAGATTATTTGGATTTTAGGAAATGAAATGGTTTTATGTGTATTTTTCTGGAAAAATATTTTCCTAAGACTCCTCAACTCAAAATAAATTAACAAACCCTAGAATAGAAGAATAAGGATGAAGATTTTGTAGCTGCATATGAATCAAACATCACAAGATTTTCTTGGTATGGAATATATTTTGTTTAGTATATTGATAGTAAAATTAGTAGATTTCACTCTGGTTTAGAAACAATTTTACAAAGAACATTGGATTCCTCAGAGTTTGAAATCCATGAGAAACTTTTTAATTATTCTGAAAATTTTTAGATGGATTTTTCTGAAATTTATATGCCTTGTGATGGTAATAATAAGAATTGGTTAGTTTGACATGAATTGGGGAATAATTCCTTAATAAAATTTGAAGATTATGAAATAAAATTTCATTCTTTTGAATGTGGGGTAATAAGAACTATGGGAAATGTAACTAAGAATATAGTAAATTATTTTGATGTGGAAATATTGGTCTTATGTATTGTGCCTGTATGAAAATGTGCAGATATATGATGAAAAGACAATGGTACTTTTTTTAATCATGATGAGTTGGGAAATTATGCTACAAATTTTCCAAAGTTATTCATTTAGGGGGGAAATCAAAAATATCATAAATAGAAGGGTGTGTGAAAATCATTGTTCTTCTACTATAGTTGATGTTGGGCCATCAAATAAATTGGTTACATGTATGATATTTATATATTTAAATTATCTTCATACCATGATTGATTCTAGATCTTCTCATTCTTTCACTTCTATAAAATTTTATTGAATATTGGGTATGTCAAATCATGAAATTTCGATAAAAATTTTAGTGAAAATTACAGGTGGAACTATTAAAGAAACCATTATATACCGTAATATCCCTATTTTTATCAATGTAATTTTTTTTACTACAATTATTTTCGAACTACCAATATTTGAGTTTGATATTGTTTTGGGTATTGATTGGATTTAATTTTACCATTCTAAGATAGATTTTAGATCCTAGAATGTATTTTAAATGTTATCATTCCTTTAATAACCAAAAAATAAAAAGATAAATTGATCAGAAATTGGGGTGAATGTTAAATAGAACATTCCTTTGAATGAATGATACTATTCATATTAATGAATTCCTATTAGTAATTGAATACATTATTGTTTTTCATGATTCTTTTCTTGGTGCAGTAACTAATTGAGTGTTCGAGGTTAATATCGAATTAGTTCATGGTGCAAATAAAATTTAAATCCCCCTTATTAAATGTATCAAGATGAACCTCTAGAATTGGTAAATAATATGAAGGGGTTTCTTGATAATTTGTTTATTTTACTTAGAAACTCACCATGTATTTTTCTTATTTAATTTTTCAAAAATAACAATAGTTCTATGGGTATTTTTAATGATTACCGATATTTTAAAAACATTACTATTATTAATAAGTATCATTTTCATCATATTGATGACTTGGTCAATCTACTCTAGGGATCTTGGTATTTTTCCTAGATTGACTTGAGATCTAGGTAAAATAAGCTAAAAGTGAAGAAGGATGGAATCTTGAACAAAAAATTTCTTACTATATTTAAGGATTTTGATTTTTTAGTCATTCCTTTTGGATTAAAAAAATTCCCAATATGTATTTATGGATATTTTTAATAGATGTTTTCAATAATATTTGAATAAGTTTGTGGTTGTTTTTATTGATGATATTTTGGTTCATTCAAAAAGTAATAAGGATCATGAAAACATCTAATTATTATTCTACAAACCCTTAATGGAATCATGTTTAATGGAAAATTTAATAAATGTGATTTTTAATAACAATGGATTTATTTCCTTGGGTACATTGTTAATAAATATGACATAAAAGTTGATCTTTCCAAATAACATGGTTCATTAATTTCAAAAAACATCCATTGTTATTGAAATTCAATGTTTTCTTGGATTAGTATGATATTCCCATCATTTTTTTCATAACATTTCACGATTATCTAGTCTAATAAATATGTAAACTCAAAAATAATTTAAATTTATCTAGGAAAAGTAATGTGATGATTATTTTCTAGAACTAAAATGAATATTGGTGAATGATACATTTTTTCCAAAACCCCAAAAATAGTGACTTTTTATCTATAAAGATTATTCAATGATGGGAATTGGTTGTGTTCTAATGAAAAATGATAACGTAATTTATTATGCTTCAACACAACTGAAACCTCACATGTTAAATTATCCTACCCATGATTTGGAGTTTTATACTTTGGTTTTTTCTTTGAAAATATAGATTCATAATTTATATAGATACAAGTGATAAATATATACCTATCATAAGATTTTAAAGTATATATTTACTCAGTAAGAGTTAGAAATGAGGAAAAGATGATGGTTGGAACTGATTAAGGATTATGATTACATGATTCACTACCATCCTGTAAAAGAAAATAAAGTGACTGATTCTTTGAGTCAGAAAATAAATCCTAAAATAACCATGTTATTTTTATTACCTGACCCTTTGGTTAACAATTTAATAAATTATTTCCTGGATGTTTTGGGTTCAATAAAATCCATTTTTTTGCTTCATGTTTTAGTACAATCGACTTTTAATGTAAAATTAATCAAACATAGAAGGAAGATAATGATTTATAGAAAAATTTATAATTTTTAAATAAGGTTAAGTTATCATATTTTAATATTGATAAAGATAGTATTTATAGATTTTGGAAGATATTATGTGTGCCTTGTGATTCTAAGTTGAAGAAAGAGTTGTTGAGTGAAGATCATAGTTCTCAATTTTTAGTTGATCCTAGAAGAACTAAGATATACAAAGACAATTGGGAGTATTACTTGTGGGTTAGAATGAAAAGAGATATAGTTTATTTTACAATAAAATGTTTGACTTTTAAAAAGGTTAAAAAATTTGACAATTACAAAATTGGATGATTCAAAATTTTTAATTTTGAAATTGTTCATGGGAAAATATATTCTAGGATTTTAGGGTAGGACTTTTAAAAAATTATCTAGGTAATAATGAAATTTGGGTTATTGTTAATGAAATGATTAAATCTCAAATATCCTACCCATTTGAGATACCCTATCTTAATATTATCTATCTCAATTATATGTTAAATATATAATTAGGTTACATGAAGTTCCCCTCTATAATGTATCTCACCAGGATTTCAAGTTCACTTATAGATTTTAGAAATTCCATTAGAATTTTTTGGGAACTGAATTAAATTTCACCACTACCTTTCATACTCAGTATGATGGACAATTAGAACAAATAATTTATACCTTGGAATATATGTTATGCTATTTTTAAATGTATTACTAGGGAAGTTGGGAATATTAAAATTAATTAGTTGAGTTTTCTTATATTAATAGTTTTTCATTCCAGTATATAGATTGAACCTTTTCAGGGATTATATAGAAAGAATTGTCAAAATCCATCATTTTTTGATGAAGTAAGTGAAATGAAGATGATCAGAACATAATTTTTATAGGAAATGTCTAGGAAGGTAAAAATTATTTAGTAACAAATGAGGATAGCTCAGATCTAGAAGAAAAGTTATCTAGATAATAGGAGGAAAGATATTTCATTTAAGGAATGTGATCATGTATTTATTGAAATAAATACATAGAAATATGTTATTAATTTTAGTAGTAATGGAATGTTTAGTCCATATTTCATTGGACAATATGAAATCCTATGTAAATTTGAATTATTTTCAAAACAAGTGGCTCTAACTCTAATTTTATCCTTAGTGCAAAATTATTTTCATGTTTCCATGTTAAAATAGTATATTCTAGATTCATATCATGTTTTGATCCCCAAAGCAGTTTAGTTGGAAGGGATCCTTTCATATGAGGAATTTTCAGTCCCTATTTTTTCCATAGAATGAAATTATTTGAGATCAAGGTAGTACACCATATTATTTTTTTAGAGAAACAATATGCTTGAAAAAGAAACATGGGATTCTAAATATTCTATGAGGGAAAAATATTCCCACATATTTAGTAAGTGAAAAAAATACAAGGATGAAATTTACAGAAGGGGGGATGTACCAACCCAGGTACTGATAGAATAATTATTTTTCATATTTTTTTTATTATTCATCAATTAAATATCTATATTAATTATAAATTTGTAATGAAATTCATAAAATAAATAGTTTCATTAAGCTAATATTTATATTTAAAAAATTAATTTTCAAATTATAAAATTATAATTTGAAAAAACTATTACTATATTTTGATTAAGAAAGGAAAAATTATCTTTGGAATAGTTTTTTTGAGTTTTTTTAAATATGTTTAATTTTTTGTTAATAGTAGAAAATTAATTTTTTATCAAATATCATATTTTTGTGATATCATCAAGACATAATTTAAAATTAATTAAATAATATTGATTTAATAAATTATGATATTATGATATAAATATTTTATAAAAATAATTTAGAAAATGTAAATCAAAATTTATTTCATGATAAATTTGAAAATCTTTTCTTGTATAAACGCAGTGCCTACACCACATTGGAAAAGTCAAATTTTGTACCCTATATATAATAATTGAGTGATAAAAAATAATTTTCTTGCATTTTTTATTATTTATTATGTGTAAATTATGTTTTTAATGATAGATTCAAATTTTAGAGGTATATAACATAAATATTATCCCAATGTTTTTGAAAAGATTAGAGAATATATGTAAAGTCCAATTAACATATTTAATAATTTTTCTTGAAATGGATTTGAGTAAATGCACAAAATCAATGAATATAAAAATTATATTTAAAAAAATTAATTTTTTATGATATTAATTTACATTTAGTTTTTTATATGAAATAATTTCCTTCAATTATTATGCAACACTGGCGCAATGCTTGCACAAGAAAAAGAAAAATCAATAAAATGATTTTAATTAAAATTATAAGAACAATTAAATGACCCAAAATTTTGAATAAATATTATTTTATGAGTAGTTTTAGACCATAAACACCCTTGTTTCTAATTTAGGCCCTTTTGGATCCACTTTTTTGACATTAAGGCCATTTATAGCATTTTATTTTAAAGAAAGTCAAACTGTTCACACTACGGTTCTTAATGAGTATAAGTTTTTTTAATATATAGTTTTCTAGAAGATATGTTTGATTATAAGTTTTAATTTAAAATATAATCTAATTACATTATTCTTGGTAATTTTTTTAATTTTTTGGGAAGAAATATTTGCAATGATGATGCAGTAATTATTAAATTAATGAAGAAATAAAATTAATGTTTTTAAAAATATTACAATAAATATAATTTTTACTTTTCACGGTTCTAAAAGAATTATCTAGATAAATAAGACATTTATATGATATAATAAAATAGAATTTTCAAATTTTATACTTTTTAATATTTTCAAATTAATATTAATTAATAGTATTAAATTTTACCATAATGATATTTCATGAATATACTATTTAATAAAATTATTTAAAAATCATAAAAATATAAAATAAGAAAAAATGGAATAATATATGGTCTAAAATATCTTATCCTATGATTTATAGTTAATTTTGAATTATTTTAACCAAGAATAGACTTATTATATTTAATTATTTTTATAAATTCATAAAATTCTCCTCACCTCAATTAGGAAAGGTAACTCATTCATTCACTTATTTTCACCACATTGAGCCTTCTATCTCGAGAATACTCTAAATAATTATCTTATCCACATCCCTAGACACATTATAGAGGTTTTTTCCACCAAAAGACCAATTTCAAAATTCTCAAGGGATCATTCAAGGAGGGAATATTCAAGAGGTGAATTTCTAAAACCACATATTTAATTTCCTTTAATTTTATATTTTATCCTCACCTCCTTCATCCATAAAGGTATAAATAACTCCAATATCATGTATATAATGTATTTATATGTTTTTAATGGAATATATCATATCCATTTCTTTTCTCATATAACATTATTCAATGGAAGAAAACCATTGTCCAAATTATGGAAATTGACTCTCTCCATGGATAATGAGTTTTCATTTTTAATTACCACTTTTATTAATGGTTATAAAACTATTATTATAGAAATTTAATATTTTAATAATTATATTATAACTTATTCCATGTTCTGTAACTTATATATAGACAATATATTAAGTAAAATGAAACGAATTCAGGATGGTCAAAGAAACCACCATAATAAACTAAACAATTATCATTTTCATTTTATCGAATGAATCATACTCATATAAGAAAGAAAAATGATGTGGGACCATTTAAAATACTGCAGTTTCATGAATACCATATAATTTCACTTCTATAGTATTACTTTTCACAAGTAAATCCATAATTATACAAAAATTAATTGACCATGAAACCACAAAATTAACAAACCCAAAACATTGAAAATAATGAATATTATTAATAAACCGCTGGAAAGATGTTATAAAAAGATCATATATGGTATTATAAATAATAATATAGTAGTATAATAAATTTATAACATTATTTAAACCATTATATAGTTGGATTCAATGTGTTTTAATGAAGTTAAACATCAGGTAAGGGAATTTCGTTTAGAATAACCCTTTTAAAGATTATTTAAAAAAAATAGAAAGTTTTTTTTAAAAACATATGGAATGAATAGAATTTCCCACCTTCATGTAAATTTATTATTTTCAATCTTACTTTATTTTTTTATATTTTTACTTTGAAACCAAATTTTTCCATTATATGTGGACAATATTTCAAAATGAGTGATTTTAAAAATAAAATTTTTATTTTCTTCAAAGAGTGTATTATGATGAAAGAATTCATGATTTATGTTTAATTCACTATTCTTTAGAACTATTTATGATGATGGGTGGTTCTATTTTAAACCTATTACTAGTGGTTATGTGATAAAACAAGGAAGGGTGGTAACATTATTAACCAATGACAGGTGGTTCCATGATAAACCTAGGACAAGTGATCAAATTATAACCTCCAATGAATTGGGTAATCCAGAGTTAGAATTTATCAATTTAGGGTACTTTATTTTTAATATTTATAAGGAAAATTATTTCCCAAGTTACTAACTTATTTCTTATATTATTTTTTATGAGTTTTCATGAAAATCGTTTTATTTTCAAAAGGTAAAATAATGATCCTTTTGATAAGATGATCCATTTCTCAATGAAATGAAGGTATGATTAAGAGAAAATGTTTTTATGGGTTTTAATTAGACTAATGGTGTATTTAATTTATGTACCTTATAGATATTTTAATATCATCCCGTTTTTTAAAAGTATTTTTATCGGATATAAGGGGGTTTAGAGACAAGGATGAGATCAAGGAAAAATTGTAAATATTCTTCATGAAGCGAGAACATGTTTTATTTTTAAGACAATTTTCTATGGAAAAAGGATACTCTGTATATGTGTATACATTTACTATATGGGTTTTATTTTAAAGGGTTTTTCCTAATTCACTAAAACTCTAAACCTAAAATATCTTTGGGAATGATTGAAAGTGAATTATAGTCTAAAGCCACTAGAATATGTAATGTTTATGGACATGTCCTTGTAGTCATTATTATAAAAGATAATTTTGGACTTAGAAAGAGGGAATCCTATTTAAGCCCTCATTATCAGAATGAAAATAATATCTAGGTTTATAATTATAGTTCCCAATGATCATGGCCCTCTGTCCAGCTACAACAGAAGATGTATGAGAGCTAGAAGCCATCTGAAAAAATGTAAGTTTCATATGTCAATCAAATTAAAACAAAATCATGTCAAAGGAAATGCATAACTCTGGAAGAATCCTAAAAATTTCCTAAACCATAAAGGTATTTGTGATCTCATGACCGGATATAGGTATCTCTAACCACATTAATTATGGAGATCCAACCGACCAAATCACACACATGACATCTCGTGACTGCACGACCAGTCCGAAGACTCATGATCATGTGACCCAGACATGGTTACATGATCTGTATAATAGTCGAGTGGTCATGTGACCGAACTAAAGGATAATGTGAAACATGAAAGGAGTCCACATTTCCAAGGTATATGGAAAAGATTAAAGAATTTAACAAAGTACTATTCATGGTTGAATCAAACAAGCGCTAAAGAAAAATAGATCTCATCAAAATGGTTCTCACAAAATTTTTATGCAGACATGTCTAATGATTTGTTCTCATAGGTCTTATAAATAGTCCACATGAAGAAATAAAATCACAAGATCTTTTGAGAGTGGATGTATCTTGTGAATGATCTATCCACATATACCCTATTTAAATGGAACTCTGTGTAATACCAATGGTCACCCAAAATATAAAATGTTACCCAATATAGTGATTGATGATAGAAAAAAGACTCAGGTTGGCATTTACTTTCCTCATAAATGAGCCAGTTTCCCTACGAATGTAACTATAAATTGGGGGGGGGGGGTATCTATTGACACCTAAAAATGAGAATCAGTAAATCTATAAGGGATGGAAGATCTAAATGTCAGGTAATATGTTCTATGGAGTGCAAAGGAAGATATGGTGGCCAAAATCAAATGGATCATGAAAACCCCCAAATGAACCATAATCATTTAACATTTGGAAGTTCATAAAAAGGTTTCATACATAGTACATAAACTTTTGGAGACCACATATATCCCCTTTGACAAATCCATTGTTTGTGTAAAGGTGTTCAAGACACTCGTTGGTCATGCCGAGGATACCATACAAGTTCCTCGGTGCCATTTGACTTGTCAACTGATGGATGGTTTGAAATCATCCAAAAACCTTATAAAATATGGATAAAAATATTTAAAAGAATAATAAATTATGAAATCATTATTAATATTGTGACATGCCTATAGGGTTTTAAAGACATCACGAAACCTTAGGCAGCATGCCCACCTTTTTGCACAAAACCTGCTGGGATGTCTCCTACATCATGCAAAGGGTCCCAGATATTTCCATTCGACTCTGCATTTCACCATCAACTCTGAAGAAAAGAAGATGGTATTTTCCATGAAAATTATCACATATCAACCAAATACCCATTAACTATCACATTATGCATTATATAGGAAGAGAGTTATTATCTTCAACACACTCTACCAACTTCGTGTGATCCCTAGCCCTTGTAAAATAGACAATGAAATAAAAGGGGAAATGATGGATTCTTGTTGAGGAATTAGATACACTAGACTTACTTTAAAAAAGTTAATATTCCCCCATGAAATCACTATTGATCATTCGAGCCCCCCCCCCGAACAATCTAGATAGATCCCTTGAGACCCCTTGGCATGTAAGCTTGATCTTGTGAAGGACCCCTAACAAGCCCCCATTATATCGCTCAAGACCCCAAACAAGTTGTATTTGATCATGAAAAATCCTTCCAAATTCTATATTATTATCATCAAGACTCCAAAACATGTCATATTGAGAATGTAAAAACCATTTATCATGTCAAGATGGTTAGGAATAATACCATTGATCAGCTTGTGTCTAAAAAAAGTGGCAATGTTGGAACATTCTCACAGTCCTTTATCATCATGTGACACCTCCTAAATGAACCATGACAGGATCATGAAAATTGAATTTAAAAAAATCTCTCCACTAACTCCTCCAAAAATATATTAGATACACATAAAACAATGAGGCATATAACTAGCTGGTGAGGCCTATAAATGTAACACCTAGACCAAGAAGCCTAGAGCTAGTGCATTTTTTTATTACATTGGCATGAATTCAAGGAATCAAATCCGGAAGGAACAATAATTTTAGAATTATTGTAGTTACATATTACATACAAGATACACATAATAAATTTGGAAATATAAAATACAAACATAATACAAAATAAAATTATATAATCAACATCCTTGAATGCTTATAAAAATATTTCTTATTCATAACTTGGGGAAATGAAACATAATAATGGTGAGGTCAAATTCATAGTATGGTTAAGTAAAGAGGAAGAAATAATGAATCTATGATATTAAATTAACTTGTAAAGTTAAATAATTGATAGCATATTCCATTCAAAAAACTAGATATGGTATAAAAAATGTTTCAAGGTAGAAAAATGAAAACACATGTCATTTGATTAATAAACTGAGAATGAAATGCATCCATAGATTTCATCATATGAAAACATTAGTGATAATTATAATGAAAAAAGAAATACTTATTAATAAAATGATTATAATTTGTAAATAATTTCTACATCACAGGAGGACCTATACTTTCAAGATCCATCCTCTAAATAGTTTAATACTACCGGTAGAAACCTGTTTAATTTGACCAACTTAATTGTCTCATGAGAACCTACCCATTCATTGAGGAGATATATAAATTAAAACCTCCACCCTTCATTTATTGTCTAAATAATTCATTATATAAAATAATAAATTTAATAAATAAAAAATATTCCGTTTAAAATATCAATATTGAATAAAAGATACATTGTTAATAATAATTCCCCAATTAATCAAATAACTGTCAAAGTAAACACCATATGTAAAATTATATATGGTTTAGGAATAAAAAATATCCATCGCCTAAAAATATGGATATTGAAGGATAAATTTGATGAATTTTTTTAATAATAATGTTATTTTTTATATAAGGTTAACAATAAAAATAAGCAATATTGCAAAGGTAATCATTAAGAGCATTCTTGAGGATAATAATCTTTAAACATTCCAAAGTGCCACATACCACATTGATACATTTTAATCATAACATCTATGATGGTGTGTCATTAAATAAAACTTATAATATCATGAGGTTAAGGTTATTCATAATATAACATGGAAAAGGGTTGTATATACACCATATAAAAAAGAAGTGGTGCATAACAACAAATATGTCTCAATGGAATGTAATTTGAGACAAAATCTCTTACCTTGAATTTGTTTTTGTGTGTGGTATTTTTCCTCAAGTATTGTGTTTTAAAATATGTTTATAACTTATAAAATAAACATAATAATGTTTAAAATTACTTATATATTGTTCTTATAATGTTTTATTACCCGTTTTTAACAATCAGTCATTATTTTTACCATTTCGAGTGTTTATTGCCTAGTTATCTCAAGTATGTTTGTCTTTTGATTATATTTTATTATTAAATAGATGATTATTTAATAATATAATAATTTAAACATAATTTAATTACCATATATATTCATTATATGTGTATATATAATAATCCATAACATTTGGAGATAAAAATGAAATGCACCGTTCATGGAGATGGTAGGTTGTACGTATGCATGAATGCTACTTTCATTTTTCTATTGTATTAAAATAATGAGATGTAAATGATATATATGTATAGTATAATTAAATAATAATATATATTTAATATATGTTACATATTTTTATTAAAATTATTTTTAATACATGACACATATAGCATGAACGAATCACATCACTATGAAGAGGGGGTAGTCCACACTTCAACAAATGTTTTTTTTCGTATTCTTACAAGATGGAAAGAATAAAGGTATATTCTATATAAAAATTAAAGAATTATAATAACATTATAAATATAATATATATCATATATAGTTATAATTTTCATCATAATTAAAACCATTAAATTCAGTAAAGGAAGAAAGAACAATCATCGTTTCGTGAGGCGGTAGTTCACCGTTCACATAAAC
Source organism: Viscum album (assembly GCA_963277665.1). Taxonomy (NCBI): domain Eukaryota; kingdom Viridiplantae; phylum Streptophyta; class Magnoliopsida; order Santalales; family Viscaceae; genus Viscum; species Viscum album. Next base: position 1,425,444,288 of record OY728161.1, read on the forward strand.
AGTATGTTCTTCGCCAATTATATCGGAGTTTTTGATGTTTAGGCTAGGAAATAACATAAAAAATCATATAATATTCATTATAATAGTATTTTATATAATAATGTATTTATAAGAGTTTAGGGGGTTGATAATGGAAATAAAACTAAAGAGATTGAGAGAATATGAAACCTCTTTTTCAGGCAACACCTTTTGGTTTTCACCATAAGGCTTATTTATATTGACTTATTCACAATGGGAGAATTCTTGGATTGGTCGAGGTATTATTCGGAGATATTTTAGAAGATATTGGTCAATAAATCATTGCTTGAGAGGTTTATGGAAAGGGTAGGAGAGGTAACCATTATATCATGGAGGAGGAGTGGCACTCTTGTAAATTTTGGGAAAGGGAATTCCACCCACGTTTTTTCCATTGAATGTGGATACCATAACGGTAAAATTTTTATCCAAGGGTTTATATGGTATAAATATTCCCATTAAATATATCTTGGATAAGTGTATAGTTCATTTGGGACTTTAATATTAAGTTTTAGTCCCTTATTAAGCTTAATTTTACAATAATCATTATAATTATGTTTAATTACTTTCACTAATATTTTTGGTAAAAAAATAATTTGAAATTATAATAAATTATAAAGTATTCGAATTAGAAATATTTAATCTATTTTTCTAAATTCAAATCAAAGAATTTGTGGAAATAAATTTATATTTGATCCCTCAGACAGATGACAAAGAAGGTTTTTTTAATGTGAAAAAACATCGAATATTTGATGTGTATTTATATTAAATTTCAAAATTAAATTGATTGAAATTACCTAAATTCGATCAATTGATAAAAACATGATCTAATTACACTTTAAAAGCAGTTTATAATTATATATAACTTTATTAAAAAATTTCATTAAAAAGAAGATTTGAAATAAAGTTCAATATTTCTCATTATTCATTAAAAAATGAAACTTCACAGAAAAAATAGAAACAATTCACCATAAACTAATATTTATGTTTCTATTTCAAATATAATGTTTATTTTGATATAATAAATTATTAAAAATTCCAAAATCACATTTAAATAGGTTCTCCATTAAAGAATGGTAAAAGTGCCTTAATAAAAATATAGTTTTTTATTTGTAATATTTGATTTATTCTTATCTTATAATTATTAAATAAATTAGATGAATATCAAAAATATTTTATGGAAAATATATTATTTATATTTTATTAATATAAGTCACTAATTTTAGTTTATTTAATTTCATTGGATATAATATATTTTTGATCATAAAAATAGTTTTCTATAAAACTATTCTTTCAATATTCAATTTGTTTTCATATTAATTTTTATTTAATGTTTAAAAAATGAATTAATTTTATATTTTTTTTATAAAATATATTTTCATATGTTATTTAACCCTTTTCAATCTACTAATTTAATATCTATGTAATATCTTATTATATAATATTTTAATAATATACTTTTATTCTGTAAAAATCAGTCTTGTGTGTAACAAAATCTATTTAATGAAACTTGTTGTTGTGTGAGACAAACACTAACTTAGTATAATTTTAATTGAAAATTATATCATAGATTTAATTTATTTAAAAGAGTAAATATATTGTAATCTCTTGGGGTATTATATTCCATTACACTTTTGGTGATGCGTGTGATAAATGAAATAAAATACTAGGTTCCTACTTTTTAAGTTTAGGGTGTTACATTCTTTCCACCTTAATTAAATTGAATCCTCACAATATAAACTTGATCTCAGTAATCGAGGGATTGATATTTGTAAATACACTATTTCTGAAAAAACCACATCATAAATAGGTTTAATAACACATCTTCTTAATATGAGAGAATGGAAGGTACAATGGTCACGTAACTGGGTCCTCAAGTATGAGAATATAAGTGTGAAATGAAAACATGGATATAAAAAAAAAATATGAAAAAATTATAATAGATAGTTCTAGAGAACATATTTAAGAGAAACTTAACAATCACAAGGCAATAAGTCCTCAACTAACTAAGGGGCCATTTTATTCATTGTAAACAAAGGTACTAGGGAAATGATTTTGGTTTCAAGATCATATTTATGGAGTTGAAGAAATATTTTACTCTATAAGAATAAGATTAAATAATATTAATTGGTACATTTCTATAAGCATAATATTATCCTTTGGTCATACATTAAACAATTTATACTTCATCTCATAGAACAATATTCATCATATAGTGATGTAATATAACAATATATAATTATAGATCCAAATTTAAACATAATACATTTCATAAATGGTTAACCTTTCCAAAATATTATGATAAAACACTCTTGAAATATGGTTACTGAATTTCCTAAATGAACGTATCATTGTCTATTAATCAACAAGAATCACCTATAAATTTTCACTATCCAAACATGTGAATAACTTCACCATGTATCCTCTTGAAATATTTTTATAACTCGAATCACCATAAAACCTAATTGGAAAAAAGAATTCCTCTTTATTCCTAATTTAAGCCACATATTATTGGATATATTCCTTAAATCGAAAAGTGTTTTAAACTACTTCAATGATATCATAAACCACTTTTTGATAATTCATTAATCAATTTCAATGTATAAATCACTTTCCCCAATCAATCATTTCTACATCATTATCTCAACATCAAGAAAATATTAGGGGTTTTCTTTCCCTCAATTGTGAGTTTCCTAGAAGTTTAACTTACTAATTAATAACTTTTCATGGAACCATTCAACATATGATCTCATATACATAATGAAAAAGCACTACTATACAATCCTTTTATATTTCATAAATTTTATGATAGGAAAACCGAAAAAAATAATTTTATAATATATTTCCTAGATCTAAATATATAATCTCATTAATCATTAAACATTATTTGTTTCAATAACATATTATTGAACATGATCCCTTATATTCTTCAGAGGTATATTCCATTGATTCTTCAGGTCTTAATTTTCATATTTCCCCATATCTTTATAGATGTAACACTAAATAATAGGTTTTTCCTTCTTTATATTTAATTATTTTTCTTGGTGGACCTTTTATCTACACTTATAAAAAACTCCCAATCCTTTCAAGCATTTACCAAGATTTTTTTCCACATTTATCACTTGTGAAAAAAATCCTTATTTCCCTTCTTCAAATTATATGTTTTTTTCTCTTCCTTTCTCATATTATTTTTCATCCCTTTGAAGCCATTATATATGGAGAATTATTTCTCTATCTTGATATAACATAAATCTATTTCATCATGTGATTTTTTTTAGAAACTAATGCCCTTCAGAGAGTTTTCTTATGTCCTTCAAATAAATGATCAATATTGAATTCCATGTTGTGCACAAAATCCTTAACATACCTTGATAACCTTTTAGTGGTATATGAATACTCCACAAAACAGTCTTTCTCATTTTTATTTAAAATAAGGAACATTTTATTTATCTCATTTTTTATGATGAGGGAAGTGTTTATCAAATAATAAATTTTTAATTTTTTTCCCTTCCACGAGTTCTATTTCTTCTTTCTCCAAAGTATTTTGGATCAAAGACCACCATTGATCAATATAAACTTAGAGAAAATACACTACAAGTGTAACCTTTTCCTTTTAACCACATCCAAATTCCATAAATATCTTCGCCAAAGACTTAATCCATTGTTTAACCACCATTGGATCAATTATCCTGCTAAATGATGGGGGAATCTATCACATAAAGTGATCCAACATAGGAGATTCTCTCTATAGAATAGGTTTCTCCAATCAAGAATGATTTTTTTTAAAAGCCGACTAACCTTCCCTATCATATCCATAACATGCTCAGTTATAATACCCGAAATATTGAATTTATCTATAGGGAAACCTCTACACTGGCCACATGTATTGATGACATTATTCCTTCTAGGTACCAATTCTAAACAATTTCATATATTGGATTATCTCCCAAAAGAATGAACTCTGTATAACTCTAAACATGGTATTGAGAAAAACATATATTTATGCATCTTAAATCATATAATCATAAAAATTAGTTACCTTGGTTAAATCATTACATTAAAATCCTTCATAATATCATGTAATGAAAATGTGAATTATCCTAAGAATATCCCTTAGATGTGTCAAACTAGTTATGTATTAAAGGCCCATTTTAATGTACCTAGTCACACCGAGTTAGGCCTAACACACCTTGTCAGAGTTTCTACTCCATGATACAAATGTTCCGGAACCCTTCCCACTTATATCATCCAGACATGAATTTATTTCTAATAAAACCAACACAATATACACCTTACCAAACTTCTAGGATCGTATTCCCTACTTATCATAAATTTATATGTAATGGTTGCGCTCTATAATCTAATATTTCGAAATCTAGTTTCCATGTTTGCTTCTAAACTTCCTTTGATACCAAATATATGACCCCAACACCAAAATCCCGAATCCAGTGCATTAATGTATTACATTAGAAATATTACATGGAATCAAACCCCAAAGGACTAATCAATTTAGCACTGTTAGAAATCCATATTACATACATGATACCAATGATTCATTGTTAAATAGAATATACAAATATGATACATAATAAAATGAAATAAATAGATTCTTTGAATTCTTATTCAAGGATTTATTCTTTATAACATGGAGAATGGAAATATAATAAGGGTTGTCTCAAATGATCTCTATGGGTAAGTAAAGTCGAATAAATAATGAATAAACGATATTAAATAAAAATTTAAATATAAATAACTTATTTCACAATCCATTCAAATAAATATATATGGCATAATCAATGTGGAAAAGTAAAAAATAGAAAACACACTCCATTTGATAAATAAAATAAGAATTAAATGAATCCATAGATTTTATCATGTGAAATCATCATAGATAATAACAATGAAAACTGAAATATCTATAAAGAAAATGATTAATTATTATACATAATGTATAAGGCACATAAGGACCTATACTGTCAACATCCATCCTCCAAAAAGTTTAAAACTATTGGTAGAATCCTTTTTAATTTTTCTAACATCACTATCTAATGAGAAACTATCGATGCATCATTGAACTGTATAAAGTCTAGGATCCACCAGTTTTTACATGTCCAAAAAATTTCTCTTATAATATAATGAATTTAATCAATATTAAATATTCCTTATCAAATATCCATATTGAATAAAGGTTACATATTTATCAATAATTCCCTTGTTAATCAAATAACCATCAACGTAAATACAGTATGTAAAATGATATATGGTTTAGGAAATAATAATATCCATCATAAGAAAATATAGATATTAAATAAAATACCAAAATAAAAATGATTATAATAAATTAATTGTTTCATGATAAAGTTAACGATCCAATTAGTTGAGATTGAAAAGGTAATCATTAAGAAAATTCTTGAGTAGAATAATCTTTAAACATTACAAAGTGTCCCATACAACATTGAAACGTTTGAATCATAATCATGATGATGGTATGGAATTAAATGAAACTTACAATATCATGATAATAAGGGAATTCATGATGTAACATGAAAAATGGAATCTTATACACAATATAAAATTGAGGGCGTGCATAACAACAAATATTTCTCAATGGAGTGTACGTTGAGACAAAATACCATACCTTACGTTTCCATTTTTGTTTTGTTTTCTTTATACACATGTATAGAAGTTTAAAATATGTTACTAACTTATACCAGAACCATAATCATGTTTATAATGTCATATATCAACTTATTATAATATCTTATTACCAATTACCCATTAGTTAATAGTATTTCATTATTTTCACTATTTCATGTTTTAATTTCCTGGTTTTTTCACATATGTTTTGACTTATTATTGTTATTATTATTAAATAGATCATGATTTCTTCATCTATAGAATGTAAAAAATGATTTAATTACAATATATTTTCAGTATATGTGTTTTTAGAATAATCTACAATATTTGGAGAAAATAAATGAAATGCACCGTTCTTGGAGACTGCAGACAATACGTATGAATGAATTCTACTTTCATTTCATTATCATATTAAATGAATGGAAATTCAATGATACATATTTATATTATAATTAAAATATCATATATATTTAATATATTTTACATAGGTTCATTGATGTAATGAAATTGCTCAGGTACCCTTGTAACACGATAACCAAGTCGACCATGACATAGCCCAAGGCCGTTCCTGATTCCAATAGGTTGGATACTAGCACCTGGCATCATAAAAAATGAAAGTGGGAATTATTTTTCCACTAAAAATGCCGAATTAAAAGAGCAAAGTCAGTAATGAATATAAAAGAAACTCCACTTGAATAACTATACCAGAATTCAAAAATACATAATATCCCAAATTACTACAACAAAAGTACAAAATATAGGGAAAACAACTCATATCCCAATAAGGATGAAACTCCCCAAGTCCAAAGATAAATAGATTAAACCATATCCAAGTGTTTATTTACCCATGATCGAACATAGAATGAGATAGTCTAGAAACACCTGAAGGAATATGTAGGGTGTGAGGTAAAAACCCAGTAGGGTTTCACCAATGATTCAATAACAGAATCCAATATCAAATTTAGTAGTGAAAGTTATTTCAATTTAAAAAAAATAGTTTTATAATTTCAAGAATAATAATTAAAAAAATTCACACATTACATTTCAAAAGATTGAAATAAATTTCAAATGATTGAAATGATTTTAATCAAAATAATCACATTTAAATAGATAGTATACTTACAAAACAATGGATCTTTCCACAATGTCTTAAACCAAAAAAATTATATAAAATAATTTATATAAATTAGAAGGCATGTAAAATAGTTTAAAATAATGTAATATAATCATTTAAAATAAAAACATGTGATAAAAATGGTTTATTCCTAAGAAGGTATGATAGTTCCAGGCGACAAGGACTCCACACACAAGGTGATATGACAAATATATACATACTCCTCTTTAAACTTAGGACAAAGAGGGCTCATCACCATCGCCTAAGGGATTAGATGTGATGATATAATATTTTAGAACATAGTAAATCATAATGATCCATCCAAATAACTCATTAAATATCTTGGTCTTGCATGTGCTCTAAAAAAACAATGGGAAATATTTTTCAAGACTTCATAAAATAAAATTCATCCCATTATCCATTTCAAATATTCTAATTTTCCATTTAAAATCATAAATTACTTTTAATAAAAAAGAATTCCTTTTGACAAAGATAAAACCATAAAGAATATATGAAATCAATTTTAATGAAATTTCCTCAAATAGGAATTTCAAATCGATTCAGCATTCAACTTCACAATCCGATTTCACAAATTAAATTCAAAAATTAAAATTTTCACCAAATTCCATAAATTATTTCAATAAACCCTCAATCCCATAGAATTTGGGTTTTTTTCATATTTTCCATCAAATCTATTTTTGAAATTAAATTTAACAATTTAATTGAAAAATTTCCATCAAATCCATAATTCAAATTAAAAAAAATTAAATTTCTATATAAACACACCCCAATTCAACGGAATTTGGGTTTTTCCTATTTCCTGAAAAACCCTATTTTTAAAACCAAATTCTCCAATTCAATGGAATTGGGTCTTTTTAAATAAAACCCGTTAAAATAAATTTAATCAAAACTAAGAAATTTAATTTAAATAAGAAAATATGAAATTAAACAAAGTAATTTAGGGTTAATAAAAACCAGGCATCGTAACAGAACCACCAACCTCAGAATCCAATGGATCTCGAAACATCAAACCCTAATTCAAATTTTCTGATTAAGAACAACCATCAAGAAATCTAAGAAAACAAGAATCAGAACATTATTTAGATCCATAATAGTGGGTATTAGATCCTTCAACAACATAGGATGATCTACAAAACCTTTAAGATAAAATGATAGATCACATGAGATAGAGATCAATGTGAGGAAAATATCTGAGAGGAGATCAAAATTCATTCCTCTAGCTTCAAATGGATTCTAAGAGAGATTTTAGGGGCCAAGAACTTTTCTTGGAATCTCCACGAAAGTTTAAAAACATTTTTATGTCGTACTGCTTTATTAGTGGCCTAATTGGGGGGGGGGTCCGGAATTTTTTTTAATCAGATCAAGTAAAAACTCATCTGAAGAATTTATTGGGAAGAGATGAATGGTTTAGAAAAACTATGCATAATCCATGAATTTTTTTTTAAATGGTTCACATGGTTTCTCAAAAAAGGGTAAATGGCTTACTAAATCATTTAAAAGTCGTGTAATTCACACTATCTAATTTTTGGGTATTCTGTATTAGGGCACATGGTTAGGAATACCATGCACCAACCATGCACCAATCATGAATTAGACCAAAAATTCCCAAAAATTAAAAATCGCATCAAATTCAACCCCAAAAGAAACCCAACCAAATAAAGTCTTAAAATAGGGGTTTAGGAATACCTGAAAATAGTAACGGGATGTTACAACCTCCCCACTATAGAATATTTCTATCCCCATAAAGGGTACGGCATAGATACCTTGTTAAACAGATGAGGATGTTGCTCTCTCATTAGTGCCTCCCTCTCCCACATCTCATGATTATTAGAACCATGCTTCCATAGTACATGAACCAAAGGAGTTTTCCCCCCATAAATTAACATGTTTTCAAAATAAACTATCCTAACTATCCATTAAATCACAGACAAATCAGGGTCAACTTCATGATCACTCTAGCTCAGAACATGAGATGGATCAGACAGATACTTTCTCTGGTGTGATACATGGGACATTTTATGTATCGACATAATCTACTATGGAAGTGAAAAATGGTATGAAAATTTCCCCACATGATCAATAACATCAAAAGGTCCCTAAAAAATAATAATGTTTTCCTAGCTTTCGAATCGATTGATGATCCAACTGAGGTGAAACTTTCAAGAACACCTAGTCACCAAAATTGAATTACAATTTTCAGAAATGATGATATGCATAAGACTTATACAGAATATGTGTTGTCAAAATTCTCAAATGAATCAACTAAACCGCCGTTGTTATCTCTTGGACCAAGCTTGATCTAATCTTGTAACTTTCACTAATCACTGAAAAACACAACAGATATGTTGAATGTTGATTATATAATTCCTCAAAATGATCTATTCTAAAAATGTACTAGTAAATTTTGTTATTATAAAACCCAAGAAACCCCAAATAATCATCACATTCCCCCACCAAAGACTATAACACAAGTGTGAATCGTATTATGAAGAATATGTATAGCTCTTTATATCTATCCATACAACCACGGTTGGTATGTCGTAATCAAATAGAAATGTGATCAGAGTGCCTCCTGAAGGCCTCTCCAAAAGAGAGAAGTGAACCAAGGTTCCCTATTAGAGACTATATTAGAAAGAACTCCATGAAAATGAACAACCTAGTTAACACAGAGATTTCCCAATTCCTAAAATTTGGTTATATCACGAATGAGTATAAAGTGAGCCGATTTAGTGAGACAATCAATCAAAATACATACTACACTCTTCTTTCTCTAGTTATGAAACAACCAAAAAACAATACACTGAGTTATCATCCCGTTTCCGTGTAGGGAATGGAAGTGGAGGAAGAAATCGAAAAGGTTTCTAGCACTCGGCCTTCACTTGTTGGCATGTATTACAACAAGAAAAAAATAATAAAATCATCATATCATACATGAATATAAAAACTGTCACCTCATGTCATAAAACATTATCATGGTTCCCATGTAGTCAACCCAATGGGAACTATAGAAATCCCCCATCACAGCTTTCCTTATCAAATAAAGTATAACATAATGGTTCTGAAATCATAGAATCCCCTATTTGGATAATGACTAATCTAGTAAGGTTTCCCCGACATTAAAAGAGTCTATAATTCTACAGAACTCATCATAAAGCTACTATTATAGAGGAATCAATTTGAGAATATTGGATTTAAACTAAACACTATACAAGGAATCATCAACCCATGATTCCTAGACTCAAATATGAAAATGTGAAATCATATCCATCAAGTTCCACTCTTCTAATGAATCTTTCATTGTCTAAGTCAAAATATTCTAGGTCAAAGTAGATGAAATGACATTTCATTTCCCTACATATAGGTGATGTTGAAATCTAAATACTCCAGGTATTCCAACCAATGTCTCTGGTGTAGATACAAATATTTTTGAGAGATGATATAACTCAATGTCTTATTGTTAGAAAACATGGTAAACCTCTCTCCGTAAAGGTAACTTCAACAAACTTTAATAAAGTGCATAATAGCTACATGATCAAGGTCATGTGTCATAAAAATATTAACTTGTATCCTAAGATGATGAGATCCATTAGTAATGACACGATCACCCTACATAAGGATGTTTCCCTATCTTGACCTTGATGCATCAAAAAGTCCACATTGCCCAATCTGGCCTCTGGAAGAGTCAACATCGACATAGTAGTCAAAATATGTTTAATATTATTAAAGAAATTTTGAAATTTTTCATCCCAAGAAAACACTACTCCCTTTCTAATGACTGTATTTATCAAAGAATTCATGTTTGAAATGTCCTTCAATAATAGGTGATAATATCCATCTAATACAAAGAAGCTATAAATCTCAAATTCATTTCATGGTTGCTCCCATGTCATAACATCCTTAAAATTCTCAGGTTCAAGTGATATTCCTTTTATTGAAACCAAATTACTCATAAACATAAATTCCTGGATCAATAAATCACATTTCAAAGTGTTTCATAAATTTGGTGATTTCTCAGCAATCTTTGAAGTATTGTTAATTAATGCACATGATCCCCCTCATGCTTAGAGTTTATAAAGATTTCATCCACATATAATACCACTAATGTATCAAAAAACTCTAGAAAAGACCTATTTATGAAATCCATGAAAACTTTAAGAGCATTTGTTAGGCCAAATAGCATAACAAGGTACTCATAATGACTATACTTACTACAAATATTTGGTTTTAAAAAGGTCATATTTCTATATCCTTTACTGATGGTAACTATATCGATGTTTGATATTTGAGAACCACGTTTTCCCTTTAAATAGATCAAAAATATCATCAATACATGGTAATATATACTTTTTATTTATCATCACTCGATTTGGTTTTCGATAATAAACCCATAGAAGAAGTGAAAAATAACCTTTCTTTGAAAAGATAACTTACACTGCCCAATGTGACACCATTGGAGTATAAATTATTTATCTAAATTTTTTTCCAATTGGGACATTAGAAATTTAATTTTAGTTTTTTCTATATGGTAAGAAGGGATAATGACTTGTTATGTTTCAGGCATTAAGTCAATTGAAAACTCAACCTCCCTTACTGAGGGAAAACTAGAGAAGTCATATGGAAAAACATTTGGAAACCAGATAATGACTGGAGAGAGATCACTGCTTAAATATTCCCATTCCATATTAAAGGGAAACACAGATACCACCTTCCCCAACTATTGATAGGAACGTCTAGCTCTGCTCATCCTTTAGTCTCATTCTCCTTGAAAGACGCAACACACACCATCAGGTGCAGTTAAGGAGATCCATCGAAGAAAACAATCAATGATGGATTTATTGGAATTGATCCAATCCATCCTAAAAATGATGTCAATAGATTTCATTTCAATAAATAGAAAATTAAAAGAAATCCCAACATTTAATATATAGAAAAACAAAAGTGGGACTACAAATACCCTACTCTCTCTTCACACCAAGGGGTGTAGTAATATCCATTATAGATGATAAAATCACTAAAGTAAGATTATGCTAATTAATGAAATGGGTTCAAATAAATGAATTAGATGAACCAATATCAAATATAGTAGTCACTAGTGATGAATATATAGTAATGTTACCTATCATAATAGATGGGTCCATATTTACTTCCTCTAGAGACTTATCTACTGTGTGAATAAAATTTTTTCTGAATACCTATGGCTAGAACCCTTTTTTACATGAAAATTTTGATTATGATTTAGTTTTAAAGGGTTTGGATGACCTTATTTACATGATGTATTTTTTTAATTAACATGAGTATCTACAAGAACCATATAATTTGGGTTCCTTAGTGAAAACACTCTTTGTATTCAATAGATTACCACACTAGTATAAATCAATGGGCCTATACCAAGCACTATGAGAAGTATAGAATTACCCTACTGTCAAGAAGCACCATGTGAATCATTATGATTTCTCTTTCACCTAGAGGAATGAACAATTGTCCTAGGAGTGTAATAAACTCTTGATAACCCTGACTTTCTAGCCAAGTCCATCTTGACCATCAGTAATCTATCTAGTACATCAGCATAAGAATGCAGTTTTAATAAGAAAATATAAAAAAATATATATTAAAAAATTACCAACTCAAACATTTTGGACTTCACATTATCATTTGATACTATCTCATGTTCAAAATGAATAAGGTTAGCAAAATTATTTTCATACTCTGACATGGTCCTCTCAGCCTTGTCGGGTTTGAAAACACAGTGGATTTGACCGAAAACATTGACTCTTGATATATCATTTCGGTGAGAATAACAATAATTCATTTCCACTATAATACCTTTAACTTTATATTTTTTACCATCATGTCCCTCCATATCCTGTAAGTCCTTCCATCATAAAGGTGGAACACATTATTATGATTTTATTGAGTGTGCCTAAAAACCCAAACAAATGCTTCATTATGGTCAACCATTCCTCAACCTCTTGATGATAATTTGAGCCCTTGAATAGTTATAGATTATGTACAAGTTACTCTTGAGAATTAATCTTGAGAATTTATTTTTAAGTTTCCACATCTAGATCCTAAAATTGAATTGGAGGTGGTGCATGTATCAGTTCAGGGATAGTCCGCCCAATCACCTCAACCAGAATTGAGTCCACAAGAGGATTCTCTCTATAAGTCTCAGTAGTGTCTTCCTCCTGGTTGTGATTCACACATCTTCTTGGAGGCATGATTCTATAGAAAATCATTAGAAAACAATGATGACATTAGATAACACTCAAATTGATAAAGAAGGTAAAATTAGCCACAATAGATAGAATAAGAAAGATTTGGATTTGAACATATCTAAATACAAATAAAGGAAAAGTATAGAACAAATTCACAAGAGAACATTCCATAAACACCCTTGTTTACATAAGGTTAATTGAAGTGAGAAATTTCCAGAAACTCAATCGCAACTACCTCCTAATTCCTAACAAGATTTCACAAATGCATACTGACTTTAAGACAAAATGCTCAACCTGAACCTCTGATACCAAACTGTCATGGACAAGCCCTGCAACCCTGGTAACCAGATAACTAATTTGTTACTGATATACCCCAAATGGAATTCTCGATCCCCACGAGTTGGTGACTAGCACCTGGAATAATAGAAAATGAACGTGGGAACACTTTTTACACTAATAATTTAGAAATAAAAGATACAAGTTAATAATGTATACAAATGAAAATCCTTTGGGACAATTAAACCAGAAGTAATACAAAAATAAAAACCCAAAGTATTAAAAAAATACCAAATATAGGGAAAACATACCATTTCCCAACAAGGATTCAACTCACCATGTCCACAGATCAACATCCAGAACCTCCCCAAGTGGTTCTTTACCCCTACTCAAACCAAGAAGAAGATATTTTAAAAACACCGGAAGGCACATGTAGGGTGTGAGATAAAAACCTATTAGAGTCTCATCATGGATTCCATAACATATTCCATAATTTAAATAACCAATGAAAGTGATTTCAAATTAAAATAAATATGTTTGGTATTTCCAAACCATAATTCAAAAAATTATTTATTTATATGTCAAATGATGGAAATAATTTTTGAAACGATGGATATAATTTTAAACAGAAGCCTCAAATTTTAATTGATGAAATATTTATAAAATTATTTCACTTTCCAAAATGGATTAAACAAATTTTTTATATAAAACAGTTTATATAAATTAGAAGGCATGAAAAACAGTTTATAATAATGACATATATTCATTTGAAATACAAATAGCGAGAAACATGGTCATATGTCTAAGAAGGTACAATAGTTCTCGGATATATGGACTCCACACTAAAGGTTCAATAAAAATATGTACTTACATCACTTTTAACTCAGGTAATATTGGACTCATCATCATCACCTAAGGGATATGATGTGCCGATTGATGTTTTAGAATGTTTTAAAACCTAAAGTTCCATCCAAATAACTCAATGCACTATTGTAAATTGAGGATATACCAATGGAAGTTTTCCAATAGTTTTCATAAACTATTTGAATAGGGGTATGGAGAGGTACTTACCCAACTTTTTCACTAAACTGTTGGAATAAAATTGTGTTTCATGACTTTTACCCAACGGTTTGATAAAAACGGTGGGATATATGAGTTTTAGAGGACTCTTACCCAATGGTTTGATAAAACTGTTGGGATATGTTAGTTTTAGGAAGGATTTCCCAATGGGTTTTAAACCATTGGTAAAGCTTACCTTTCCCAATGGTTTTTTAATCCATTGGGAAAGTTTTCCCCTAAATTTCCAGTATACCCAATCCCCCATCCGTGCGATTACAGAAGTAATGCAGAGACCTAATAGCTATCTTGCTGGGAAAATTATTCCACCAGATCCATCTTCAATCAGAAACTTGTTTTATTTTAAACATATAATATGTATGTCGAACCTTAGGTTTAATCTTTTCCATCTTTTTTTGTTTTTTTATTAGGCCTAAACCCGAGGTCCGTGTAGTATGTTATACCTAACAATTAAAATTTGATTTGTTTTATATTTTCGGTTCTACATTTCAACTATCATGATTGTGTGAATCAAAGTTATATGAAGTTTAGGGGGTGTAGGTGGTGTGGGGTGTAGTGGGTAGTGGGGAGGGGGTGAGAAGGTGGGGGTGTTCCAATGGGGGGTGTGCAGTGGGTGAAGGGGGGTGTGTAGGTGGGGGCATGTAGTTGGGGGAGCATGTTGGGCGTGAGGCGGGAGGGAGGGCTATCTACATGGGGGTGGGGCTGTGTTAGTGGGGGTGTAGGTGGGGGGGGGGGGGTATGTAAGTGGGTGGGGGAGGGGAGTGTGTAGGCTGAGGGTGGGTTGGGCAGGTGGGAGTCTGTTGGGGGGTGAGGTGTGGGGGGGGGGGGGCTATGTAGGTGGGGTGAGAAGGGTTGTGCAAGTGGGTGGGGGTGCAGTGGGTGGATGGGGGGGGGGGGGGCTATGCAGGTGGGGGTGGGGGAGGGGGGTTGTGCAGTGGATGGATGGGAGAAAGGCTGTGCCTGGGGAGTCTGTAGGGGGTGAGGTGTAGTGGGGGGGATATCTATGTGGGAAGTAATCAGTTCCATAGTTTTTCAATAAGCACTAGAAATTCATCACTTCTAGAGATTTGGATAGGTCTGAGGCCTCTTTGGTTTTGGTTCTTGTCTAGTCATCTTGATGAGTAAGGAATCATATGATCTAAAAGTGACATCAACTATATAGGATGAATTATTTCTCCCACAACACATTTTTATAGAAAGAATATATCCTTGAAAGGTGGTGTGAGACTTTTATAATCCTTTCATATAGAGACCAGTGGAGGAAAATATTCATATATATCCACCTAGATGAGGGACCTACTACCATATGCACGTCCCATATTCATAAGCCTACCTCTCCATGTATTAAATGAATAGTGAGTATATCAATACTTCACCTTATAATGAAATCCTAAATTTAATTCATGTTATGGTGAAAATTTTTCGAGGATTTCATACAACTTCATATAGAAAAACACACTTAATCATCATGCCATGATGATGAAAATCTTTTCAAACTCATTACCATATATCATATCATTCCTAATAACTACCTATAGTTATTCACTAACCTGTATTTCTTCTACAATAATCCAATGCTCTAATATTTTCCAAATTGCGAACTTGACACCATCATGTTATCAAGTTACAAATCCCACCAAATTGGATTTTCACAAAAAATACTACTCTAATCGTTAACACACATCATTTGTTTTTTATAACATGAATGAAAACCCAATTAAATATCATAGCTCTAAGCCACACCCCCCATGGATAGCCCCCACCCTCGTGGAAATTCCATACCCCCCGGACAGCCCCCCACACCCATGGAAAGCCCGCCCACCCCATGGACACCCCCACACCATCGACACCCCCTACCCCCTAGACAGCCCCCAACCCCCTAGAAAACCCCCAACCCCTTGGACGCCCTCCCCTGTGGACACACCCCAACCCCCGTGGACTACCCCCAACCCCAAGACACCCCCGGTCCCCTTGGACTGCCCCCACCCCCATGGATATCCCACCCATGCCTAGACGCCCCTCCCCCTGGTCAGCACTTCCAACCCTATGGACAGCCTGCCTAACCCCAAGGACATGTCGTACGTCGTACCCCTGGATAGCCACGCCACCCCCGTGGATAGCCCGCCCACCCCCTAGACACCCCCTCCCCGTAGCAGCACCCCAACCCCTGTGGACAGCCCGCCCGCCCCCTGGACACCACCACCCCCCGGACACCCGCACCCCCGAACAACCCCACCCCCCTAGACACCCTATACACCATGGACAACCCCCACCCCCGTGGACAGCCCTCCCACCCCCTGGAGACCACTAACCCCTGGACATCCAAGCCACCCTTATGAACCACCCCCCACCCTCGTGGACAACCTGCCCACCCCCTAGACACCTTGTACCCCTTGGATAGCCCCACCACCCTAACAGTGGACAGCCTGCCCACCCCTAGACATCCTGTACCCCCTAGAAAACATTTCTACCCCCGTGGATATCCCGCCCACCCCCTGAACGCTCCTACCCCATGGACAACCCCCAACCCCTGAGACAACCCACCCACCCCCGGGACACCCCTACCCCCCCGGACACCCCACCATCCCCCTAGACACCCCCACCCCCTAAAAACTCTGTACCCCCAAAAACAGCCACCATCCCCTGTGGACTGTCCTACCACCTCCCTTGGACACCCCCTACGCTCTAGACAGCCCCACTACCAATATGGACAGCCCGTCACCCCCGTGGAAAGCCCTCCACCCCCTTGGACACCCTTGACCCTCGTGGATAGCCCCCACCCTCTAGGATAGTTCGCCACCCCCTGGACACCCCCACCCTCTGGAGACACCACTACCCCCTTGGAAATTGTATGTGATGACTCAAATAATCTACTAAAATATTAAATTTTTTCGATCGAAAGATTACTCAACTCCTGAATAATTCTGCTTCACAGGTGTACATGATCTTTATACACTCATGTATAATTCTTCAAAGATATTTTTTTATATATATTTTTTTTTGTTTTTATTTTATGATTCTCATATAGAGTAGTGTGTCAGTTACAGTTTCATATAATATTAAAAATTCTCGTTTACATAAATATATTTTCTATGAAACATAAATATTACTGAATTGCTTTTGAATAAATTACTTATAACAATTTTTTTTACATAATTAATAGAATTTGGATGTACAAAAACAGATCAGATCTTAAGAAATTTTCAAAACAATTTGGAGAGCTTTTGATATTTTTCATTTCACAATGCTTTAGATAGTGTTCGCATACACTGCCCCTGTTACAATTGTGTTAGAAGACATTGGTTAAGCTATAAAGAAGTCAGCTACTACATAACCAAATATGGTTTTCAAGAAAACTACTCTGTGTGGTATCACAATGGGGAGAAAATGAAATATCAAATTGCTGATGATCAAATGAGAGTACTGGATTAGAGAATTTTTTATATGATCGGTTTCCATTTATTCGTCATCATGAAAAAGAAATTATTCCGACCCAAGAAGATTTTGATATGAGAAAACATTGATGCCTCTAATGGAAATTATGATGTTGTCAGGGAGAAAAAATTTAATGATGCTTCCATGACACCAGTATATTGACAATGTGGTAAAATGAAAAAGTTATAATTTTTAATCCGATTGTTTCATGGAAAAAATGTAAGGGATTTATAATATAATCATCGATTAAATTCTTACCTTCTTTAAGGACATACTTCCATATGATGTAGATCATCCCTCAAACCATTATAATACATGGATGTTAGTTTATGAAATTGGATTTTAAAGAATCAAAATTCATGTGTGCTCGAAAGATTGCAGTTTATTTATGGGAGGAAACTGCTAAATGAAATGATGGTAAAAAATGTGGCACATCCCTCTGGAATCCAAAATCTGATTGAAAACCATCTTGTGTGCCACAAAATGTAATGTGGTACTTTCCATTGATCCCAAGAGCCCAGAATCATTTTATGTCTGATGAAATATCAATAAAAATGTGATTACATGATACTGAGAGAAAGAAAACTAATGATGAGTTGGTTCACCCTGCAGATGGATTTTCATGGCAGAGATTAGATGCTTGATATCCTAATTTTGCAGCTGACAAGCGTAATTTGAGGTTGGGTCTTTCATGTGATGGTTTTAATCTATTTTGGTAGATGCTTACGTCGCAAAACACATGGCTAGTTTTTATACATATTTATAATATTCCCCCATGGTTGTGTATGAAATAACATTTCTCCATCATGAGTATACTCATATCTGGTTCTTCTGATCCTGGCAATGATATAGATGTATACATGAAACCTTTAATAAAAGAGTTGAAACTTCTTTGGTATGTGGGTGTGCACACAAACGATGCATGTTCAAAAGACATATTTCATATGTGTTTTGTGATTCTGTGGATGAACAATGATTTTCCTGCTTATGCAATGATGTATGGATAGAGCGTGAAGGGAAAACTATCATGTTCTATTTGTATGAAGAATACACAATTCAGAAAACTGAAACATCATTGTAGTTTTAGTTTTATGGGACATCGACGATTCTTTCCAATAGACCATCCATATAAAAATAATTGTCAATGATTTGAAAATTCCATGGAGGCTGATGACCCACTTCAGTGTATGTTAGGAACTGATATGCTTAATGAATTGAAAGATTTTAGTTTTTCATTCAGGAAGACTCAAATGAAATTTGGAAAGAGAAAGAATGTTTCTACTGAAACCTATAACAATTGGAAGAAGAGAAGTATCTTCTTTTATTTTCTTTATTAGTCATCCAATTTGTTACGTCATTGCTTAGACATAATGCACAATGAAAACAATAAATGTGAAATGTTGATTTCAATTCTTCTAAATGTTAAGGTAAAGACAAAAGGTGATTTACAGTCTCGACATGACTTGGTGGATTGGGGCATCAAACCAAAATTGCATCCTGTGTGTTTCACTGTAAATAAATGGAATGTTCCATGTGCTTCTTATGTGATAAAACCTATAGAAAAAAATAAATTTCTAGATGTACTAGAGACTATTAGAGTTCCTAATGTATATTCAATAAAAATACCTAAACAGATCAATAGAAGTGATTTGAAGCTAAAATCATTGAAGAATTGTGATTATCACATCCTTCTACATGAGTTGATTCCAATAACAATTCCTCATTTTTGTCCAATAATTTAAGGGTGGATGTTAATTGGTTGTGCCATTTTTTAGTGATCATTGTGCTAAGAAGCTTTCCAAGTCTTTCTTACAAAAAATGTTGGAATATTCCCCATTAATTTTGTGTCTGTTAGAGAAAATATTTTTTCCCCATCATTTTTCACATGCATGATGCATCTGAATTTCCATATTCCAACTGAAATACTTCTCAAAGGACCTTTTTCTTTTCATTGGATGTATCTAACTGAAATAAATATGTACACATTAATGTCTTATGTCTGTAACAAGAATCATCCCGAAGGTTCTATCGTGAACGGTTACTTGGCTCAAGAATGTATGGATTTATACTCAATGTATTTTTCTGACCTTACTACAAGAATGAACAGACCAATGAGAAATGAAGAATAATAGTACGTGAAAATTGAACCCATTTTTCTATGACTTCCTCAAATGGGATGAATTTATAGATCATATACATTCACGACCTTAATCCTTGAAAAGCGGGAGATGGCACATCACACAACTTTGGTCAACTATGAATTATTAGATGACTACATCCATTAAGTAAATTGAATATGTATATCTTATGTAAATATTATATATTTATATATATTTTTTAAACTATTCATATTTTTATCTATAGGGAACATAAGGCGATGATAAATAGAAAGCATCGTTTTTTATCTTTGAGAAGGAGGGAGACTTTTCATAGCAAAGAGTTTTTTTCTTGGTTAAAATTGAATGTAATAACATTACTATTTAAAATAATTAAAACAATAATTAATTATGTTTAATATTGATTTATATTTTAGTTATTGATTTTTCCTGCTGACTCAGTCTCTGAGGAAATAAGAGCTTTGGCTTTTGGTCCTCATACATTGGTTCATGACTGTAATTCAATTGTTATCAATGGGTACAGATTTATTAATGACTAAATGACCAAAGAACATGAGAACAAAACATTATGGTGTTATGGTTACTGCCACAACATACTATTATTCTATTGAATTAGATAGTAGACAATGATTTGAAAATGTAGGTTATTATGGAGTCATATAAAAAATAATAATATTGGATTATTATTCTCATGGATGAGTCACGATGATGAAATTCCAGTGTATTGATTCGATGATGAGGAATGGAACATTTATTGATGATTTTGGATTTTGAGTAATTGTTTTGAATCACACTCTTGCTATCAATGAACCATATGTATTGGAATCAATGGATAAACATGTTTTTTATGTCAAAGAGCACCTTCAACCTGAATTTGGTGCCATTATTAAAGTAATTTCAAGACATATTTTTGATGATGGTGATGATGGAAACTGACACCATCCCTACTGCCATTCAATGTGATCCATTTATTACTTTTGATGACTCCAATAGAACAATTTTCTGAGTTGACTGTGAACCTAATGTTATGGTGGGAAATATATAAAATCATTCATTCATGTTCTCAATTCTTTTGGTTTACTTCGACATGGGCTCTTAAGGTTGGTACTATTCAAATTGGTTTAATATTGATTACAAATATGTTGTATCCAACTTGACCGTTATGTGAATTTTAAATGTTTATTGGTTTCAATTTTATTGGAATTTCATTTTCTAATTTAGAATTGAACTGTATTCAAACCTATGAAACCAACATTTCTAACTAGGTGATCAATTCAATGCTTCAACTATGATTTGTATAAAATTTGTAAAACTCCAAGACCTTTCTTTAACATTTTACTAGGAAATGAACATGATGGTTTTCATTCCTCTGCAAAACATTTATTGAAACCTGCATCATTTACTTGGTCTAAAGAAATTAAATTTTCTTTAATTTTGACAACTGCTTTACCCCATATGATTCCGATAGAATAAATGTTCCATGAATCCCACAATTCCCTCTAATTTATTTTTTTGGGTTACACATTAGTTATCGTTTTTTATTTACTTCCACATTTTTTTTCAAATGTAAGAAATAAAACTAATTTAAGAGAGGCAATGAAAACAGATTATGGACAACAATCGTCGCATGACTGAGTTGGGCACTCCACCACTTGTGCCTACAGTGAGTATTTTACTTCAAATATATATATTTAAATAATATATAATTTCATGTGATTAATTTTTTTAAACATTTTTGTAGGATCCATCTATTACGTGGTAGTTATTTGTTGAGTATCCTAGTAGAGGTCCCAATACTTAGGGTATTCGTATGAGGGGGGTGGTACAAGAGCAAGATGATCTGGTCGACGTACCCGATTAGACCCTGCCACTCCCACTGACATACCACCCATCCCACATTCTGATCCCGATGTGTCATTAGGGAAACATTGGAAATTTAAGACTCCCATGTTTTTGCCACCCTTTACATATGAGCCTCTTCACCCGTCTATACCATATCCAATGATGATTCCCACTCCCATCCAATATTTGGCCAGCTATCCTTGTCATCTTATTTTACTTATGCTTCATTATCTCAGATCATTTATATTCCATCTTCCTCGACTCCTGCTCCACCAGATTCTGTTCCCTATGAAGCATACAATGGGAATCACTCCATCTGTAAAGGGTGTTCCTTCATTTTTTTGCGGATCATGCAGCACCCATTTATTAGACTACCGCAGGTATAATTATACAATCCTAACAAATTTATATACCATTATTTATTTTCATTATATAACATGTATTGATAAAATATTTGTTTTCTTTCATAATAGATACATCTACTGATAGGATGTGGGGGCAGGGGCGTACACACATGTGTGTGGTGTGGACCCACTGCACGTAGTTAAGGGTGTAATTTTTGGCCCGGCGGCCCGAAATCCCAACAAGCCCTGCCCGAAAGCCCAAGCAGGCCCGGCCCGGAAAATCCCGCATCAGGCCGGGCTCGGGCCGTAGGTTCAGCGGGTCGGGCCTGGGTCTTTCTAAGAAAGGCCCGCGGGCTAGGCCGGGTCGGCCCGAAAAAACTCGGCCCCCTGGCCCGCATGAAGCCCAGTTCATGCGACACTCCGCATGCTGTAAAAAAATATAACGGGGAACCTGCGTGTAGGGGGATTTGATCCCCCTACCACGAGCTCCCAAGGTTGTGCCTGGAAAATAATCACCACCTATATATATATATATATCTATATATATATATATATATATATCTGTATATATATATATCTCTGTATCTATATATATATGTATATATACATATATACATACATATATATATACATATATATATATATACATGCATATGTATACATGTATATTTATCTATATATGCATCTATATATATGTCTGTGTGTGTGTGTGTGTATTTCTATATATATGTGCATATATCATTATATATTTACAAAAAATAATAGTATATATATACATAAAATTATTATTATATATAATTATAATGTGTGTATAAAAATATATATACAATGATATATAATTATATATATAATAGTGTATATATATAAACAAAGCCATTAATAATATATATCAATTAAGTGTGGTTTTTAAAAATCCATTAATAATATATATATATATATATATATCTGTGTGTATGTATATATGTATATGTATATGTATATGATTTAATATAATATATATATAAACAAAGATATTAATATATATATATATATATATATATATATCAATGATTTAATATTATATATATATAATAACTTGTTGTATATTAATAAAAAAATAACACACTCACCTAATGATGTTCGTGAAAGTCCCTCAACTTCATTAATTTTTTTAAGTATATTGCAACATGCATATATTATATATACTATACATATATAAATCTATTTAGAAAAAAAATGAACTCACCCACTACGATGCACCCCCCAACCCCTAATTATTATTTTTATAATTTTCTCATATCATATATATATATATCAATCATTTAACATTATATATATATATATATAATTACTTATTATATATTAATAAAAAAAACTAACACACTCACCCAACGATGTTCGTGCACACCCCCAACCTCACTATTTTTTTAAAATATGATGAAACATGAATATTATATATATGTATATATAAAAACAAATCTACTAATAATATATATATATCAATGATATGATAATATATATATAAACAAAGCCATTAATATTATATATAAAGCTATTAATAATATATATCAATTAAGTGTGGCTTTTAAAAATCCATCAATAATATATATATATATATATATATATATAATAACTTGTTGTATATTTATAAAAAAATAACACACTCACCTATTGATGTTCGTGAAAGTCCCTCAACTTCATTAATTTTTTTAATATGTTGCAATATGCATATATTATATATATTATACAAATATAAATATATTTAGAAAAAAATTACTCACCCACTACGACCCACCCCCCAACCCCTGATGATTTTTTTATAATTTTATCATATTATATATATATATATATATCAATCATTTAGCATTATATATATATAATAACTTATTATATATTAATTTAAAAAATAACACACCCACTCAATGATATTTGCGCACACCCCCAAGCTGAATAATTTTTTTAAATATGATGAAACTTGCATATTATATATATGTATATATAAAAACAAATATACTAATAATATATATATTTATATATATATCAATGATATGATAATATATATATATATATATAAATCAATTAATATTATATATAAATCCATTAATATTATATATAAAGCTATTAATAATATATATCAATTAAGTGTGTCTTTTAAAAATCCATTAATAATATATGTGTGTGTCTATGATTTAATATTATATAATAACTTATTTTATATTAAAAAAACAACACACTCACCTAATATTGTCCGTTCACATCCCCCATCCTCTTTAATTTTTTTTAAATATGTTACAACTTGCATATATTATATATAAATTTTTTTTGAAAAAAAATTAACCCGCCCACTACAGCGCACCCCCCAACCCCTAATTATTTTTTACAATTTTCTAATATTATATATATATATATATATAATATCTTATTATGTATTAACAAAAAAATAACTACTCACCAAATGATATTCTCACACCCCCAACCTCATTAATTTTTTTAAAATATGATAAAACTTGCATATATTATATATACCACATATACATATATAAATCTATTTAGAAAAAAATTAACACACCCACTACTGAACACCCGCTAAGGGTGTAATTTCAGTTCAGATAGGGCAGGGTTGGGCTTGCCCTGCAAGAAAATTAAATAACATTTAAAAATTTGTTTTAAATTAAACAAACGCTTAAAAATACTTTTCATAAATAAGTTAAAAAAATAAATTTAATTTTTTTTAAATAAATGATAAAAAAAGTTTAAATAACAACACTTTAAACCCACCACCCACTACTACACACCCCCAATAACTCATTTATTTTTTTAATTTGTACATAATATATATAAATTCATAGAAATGTATAAATCTATTTAGAAAAAAATAACATATCCACCCACTGTAAAATATTTTTACATAAAACGTGTTAAATGTTTAAAAAAAATACATGTTAAAAATATGCATTCAAAAAAACACTTTAAATTAAACGTCTAAAAATAAATGTTAAAAAAACATTTTAAACAAGTGTTAAAATACGGTTTAAATAAAAATGTTTAAAAAAGTTTTTAAAACAAACATTTAAATTAATTTAAAAAAAACAATTGAAAAATACTTTTTACATTAAAATATGAAAAATAGTTCAATGTTTTAAAAAAATACTTGTCAAAAGCATGCATTTAAAAAAAATTCAAAAATGTTTTAAATTAATCATTTAAAAATAAATGTAAAAAAATGTTTTAAACAGATGTTAAAACATGGTTTAGATAAAAATGATTAAATAAAAAATATTAACAAATGCTTAAAAAATTATAAATAAGTTAAAAAAATAAATGTAAAAATGTTTTAACTAAATGTTAGAAAATCATTTAAATAATAAGGCTTTAAACTCACCCACAGTAGCTACACACCCCTCATTATTTTTTTTTTCAATTTTCAAATAATATATATATATATATATATTCACAATATATAAATCTATTTAGATAAAAAAAACACATCCACCCACTGTAAAATGATAGTAAAAAATAAAATAAACATTTTTACAAAAAACATTCATTTAAAAATAAATGTAAAGAAACATTTTAAATAAATGTTAAAAAAATGTTTAAATAGAAAAAAATTAAAAGAGACTATTATTTTGAAAATAATAAAATCCCACCATGGCCCAACTCAAAAAAGCTCGGCCCGGCCCGAAAATCCCGACCCGACCCGATGGTTTGGGCCGACCCGAGGCCAGGCTCAGGCCGCCTCATGGGGTTGTTCGGGCCGGCCCGCACCGGCCTTGTCCGGGCCTGGCCGAAATTACACCCTTACACACAGTTGATGGCGGACTATATGGAAGATAGTCAAATTATTGAAAAATCAGGGCAGTAATGTCAGTGTTTTTTGGCGACGTTTTCCAAATACTCCGACATCATTTCTGTTATCCCACTCTCATGGAGACAGCTATAAAATGAAGTCAAGGATAAATCTTGGGCAGAGATATGGGTAAAAAAATATATTATATTTAATGAAATATATATATTTTTTATTTATATTAATTAATATTTTAGTGTCAGGTATGGTTTAATTTCCCTGATGGTGAGGGTGCACGACCAGCACGCCTAAAACATTTAGGCGA
Organism: Viscum album; assembly: GCA_963277665.1. Lineage (NCBI taxonomy): Eukaryota > Viridiplantae > Streptophyta > Magnoliopsida > Santalales > Viscaceae > Viscum > Viscum album. The sequence continues at coordinate 1,425,470,472 of OY728161.1, forward strand.
GATTTGGGGAGCTTATACGCACGAGTTATAAATTGGATGGCATGATTGAGTGGGAACATAGTTATAGGCGGTCCCGATCGTGGATGATTATCCGTCAGAATACTATCGATAGATTATTACTCATTGAAAGACTATCCAATTTAAGGTATTAATCACATTAGTGGTATTTAAATGAAACTTTTCATGTTTTTCGTTAATACAAATTATTGAGTTTTAATTCGGATTCATCCTGAAGAACTAAAAAAACATTTTTTCTAAAAATTACATCCACACATTGGGACATACTAAGATTCCAGATCACAAGAGGCAGTAGGTATGACATTTTATAATTTTTCTTTACGAATTTCACATTCTATTACTTCCTCCATAATTTATTTGATTGCTGAAGTTGTTATATAATTTTAGTTATGAAATTAATTATTGGTATCCTATTTTTAGTTATGGTTTCCTACATTCAATGTCCTTGTAGAGGCATAAATTTAATATATATGGACGTGTGCCTCAAGAAAAACTGTTTTGCTTGAGTAGAAGAAAGACAGATGGAAGTGCGATTAATAAATCGACTCAGCAACATATTTTCAGTTTTAATTTGTAGATTTAAATTTTAATCTCTTTTTTAACTTAATAATCTATTTATATTTGTAACAGGATTCTTTAGAGGCCCTTGATTCCTTGGAACCTGACAATTTTTGGCCAAACGATCACTTACATCAGGTGTTGGGAGATGAGCACCCTGGTAGAGTACACTACTGACCTGGGAAGAGTATAGTTCCGACATGGTACTGGACCTCCTTAGGTTAGATTTATAGTGCCACTGAGTTCCATAAGGTTAAGGCAGAGTCACAACTTGATAAAAAAGGGCCATAGAGATGGAAGAACAGTTTCCTAGGGAAAACACTTCATTTGTGAAACTGATGGAAGTTTTACATCCCACACTTCCACCAGAGGCCATCAAAGATTCTGATGAATACATCTCATCGATGCGTTCTATATATGGAGAACCTTGTGGTAGTTCTAGGGTTGGTTGAGATGATGAAGAAGAGGAGGCCGAGTTGGAGGAGGAGGAGGGTGAGGAGGAATCCGAGGTGGAGGAGGAGGGTGAGGAGGAGGGAGAGGCCGAGGAGGAGGGTGATGAGGAGGCTGAGGCTAAGAACGAGGGAGAGGAGGAGGGCATTGAGGAGGTCAAGGATGATGATGGGGATGATGATGAGGACGAGGGTGAGTATGATGGGTACGGTGATGATAGTGATGGTGATGAGGGACAGATTGATCTATTACATTTTTAACTGATATTACTGACCATTAATGTTTATTGATTTGTTGTGCCAGAATATATGTGTGATTAGGTATGTCACATTATCTTTATTTTTTTATCAATAAATAATAAAAATTTATTTGATGATTTGCTTTGACTGATTCACCCCTCCCCTAGACAGCCCCACCACCATGGGCAGCCCGCCCACCCCCTAGACACCCCGTACCCCCTGGACTGCCCCGCCACCCTCGTGTATAGCCCACCCACACTCTAGAAACCACATACCCACCCTGTATATCCCTCACGCCTGTGGACAGCCCTCCCAGCCCTATGGATAGCCCGCCCACCACCTAGACACCCCGAACTCCTGGACATCCCTGCCACCGTCGTGGAAGGCTCGCCACCCACGTGGACAGTCCACCAACCCCCGTGGAAAGCCCCTCCCCCCTTGGACAGCCGCCACCCCTGTGTAAATACCGTCCACCCCCCTGAGCAACACCTCCCCCACCCCCGTGGACATCCCACCCACCCCCGTGGACAGCTCACCACCTCCCTTGGACACCCCTATCCTCTGGACCTCCCGAACACCCTGGACAGACCAGCCACCCCCGTGGACAACCCGCCCACCCCTAGATATCCCCTCCCCCCGTGGACAACCCCGCCACCCCCGTGGATAGCTTGCCCACCCCCTGGACACCCCGTACCGGCTGGACAACCCCACCCACCCCACTAGACACCTCATGCCCCTAGATATCCCCCACCCCTGAGATAGCCCTACCCACCACACTAGACAACCCCTCCCCCCATGGACAGACCCCCCCCCCCCCCCACCACTGTGGACAACTAGTCCACCCCCCATAGGACACCCTATTCCCCCTAGACACCCTCAACCCCTTGGACAGCCCCACCACCCCCGTGGATAGCCCTCCCACCCCTTGGACACCTCGTACCCCCTTGGACAGCCCAGCCACCCCCGTGGACAGCCTGCCCACCCCCTGAACACCCTTGAACCTCCTGGACAGCCCCACCCACCCCCTAGACACCCTGTTCCCCCCTGAACATACCCCCCTGTGGACAGCCCTCCCACCCCCGTGGGAATCCCTCCCAGCCCCTTGGACCCCCCGTACCCTCTGGACAACCTCTCCAAACTTGTGGACAGCCCGCCCAGCCCCTGGACACCCTATACCCCCGGAAAGACCCCCCACCCTCGTGGACATCCCCCACCCCTGTGGACAGCCCGCACACCCCTGTGAACGGCCCGCCCACCCCCTTGGACACCCTGTGGCCCATGGACAGCCCTGTCACCCCCCGTAGACAGCCCGCCCACCGCCCCAGACACCCCATACCACCAAGATAGCCCCCACCCTCGTAGACATCCCCCACCCCCATGAACAGCCTGCCCACCACTTTGGAAACCCCGCACCCCCCCTGGACAGACCTTCCACCCTTATGGATAACCCACCCACCCCTGGGCATCCCGAACCCCCGCCCCACCCCCGTGGACAGCCCGCCCACCCCTGTGGACAGCCCACTGACCCCTGGATAGCCCGCCCACCCCCTCGACATCCCCGCCACCCCCGTGGACAGCCCCCCCGGACACCCCCCCCCCCCCCGTGGACAGACCCGCCACCCCCGTGGACAGCCTTCCCACCCCCTGGACACCCTACCCCATGTGGATAGCTTGCCCACCCCCTCGGCATCCCTACCCCTTGGACAGGCCTGCCACCCCCATGGACAGCCCGCCCACCCCCTGGACACCTCGTACCCCTATGGACAGCCTTGCCCACCCCATGAACACTCCTACCCCCTGGAAAGCCCCCACCCCCGTGGACAGCTCCTTCAATTCCCCTGGATACCCCTACCCCCTGAACAGCCATGCCACCCCCGTAGAAATCCCCCCACCCCCTGGACAGCCCCCACCCCCCTGGACAGCCCCCACCCTCTGGATAGCCCCCCACCCCCATGGATTATAGGGCTTCTAACAACTTAATGATCCCATTAATTGTATATGCCCACTTGGTTGCCTCCTGGGATCCTTGATCATCAATAAAAAATAGAGAATGATATTTTAGAAACTCCCATACATAATAAATGATCTGAGAAGGACATGATTATTCCACTTTCACAAGAGTTTGAGTAGAGACCCAGACACAAAAATGACTACCTGAGATATCCCCTTATGAACTTTTTGATTCCTTTCTAGTGGTAACATTATAAATAATTATAAAACACAAAACCTTTAGAAAAAAAATATAATGTTTTAAATCAAGGGACACAAAAACAAAAATCCCATAAAGATTCATCATAAATAATTCTTCATAAAACCATTTCAAAATCACATAATAAAGAATTATTTCTATTTAAAACTCCCCAATGGTTTATAAAAATCCATTTTAAGGTTTTATTTTAAAAACCATATAGTATTTTTGACCCACAATAAAAATATAATCCTTTTACTAATGACCAAATCCCCCTTCCTACCATACACACTGAAAGCATTCATTTTCACCTAAAGAAAAACATACTATTTAAATAAACACTATTCAAAAACCATTTTAAAAACACCAATGATCCTAGAATCCATGAAATTTATTCCATTAAAACCATTACAACCCCCACCCCTTCTAGACACCACCCCACCAACTAGACACCCACCCCCTGGACACCCCCACCCCCATGGAAAACCCTTCTACCCCCAAGACAACCCCCCAACCCCCTGGATGCCCCCACCACTCCTAGACACCCCCCACCACCTAGAAACCCCCACCTCCATGGACAACACACCCCCATGGATAGCCACCCCCACACTCTCGACACCACCCCTCCCCCCTTGGACAGCCCCCACCCCCCTCGACCAACCCCAACCCCCAGGACACCCCCACCCCCTATACACCACCACCCTCTAGACACCCCCAACCCCATGGATAGCCCCCTAACTGCTCGACAGCCCCAAAACCCCTAGATGACCCCACCCCTCAAAGACACCACCCCACTACCTAGACACCACCACCGCCTGGACACCCCCACCACCATGGGTAGCCACCCCACCCCCTTGGACACCCACCCCTAGAAACACCCCCAACCCCCTGGACACCACCTCACCCCCTGAACACCCCCATGGACACCCCCCACCCTAGATAGCCCCCCCTAGACACCCCCAACCCCATAGACTACCCCACCCCTCCTAGACACCACCCCATCCCCTGGACACCCCCATGGACAACATGCCCCCACCCTAGACAACCCCCCAAGACACCCCCAACCCCCTAGACTACCCCTCCCCCCACCCCTCCTAGACACCCCCACCCCCCTAGACACCCACACCCCCATGGAAAACCACCCCCACTCCCCTGGACACCACCCCAACCCCTGGACACCCCCTAGACACCACCCCACCCCTGGACTCCCCACCCCCTTGGGCAGTGTACGTGACAACTAAAATAATCTACTAAAATATTAAATTCTTTCGATCTAAAATTTATTCAAATCCTGAATAATTATCCTCCACAAGTATACATGATCTTTTACACTCATGTATAGTTCTTCAAATATATGTTTTTTATAAATATATTATTTTTATGTTTTTTATATTATGATTTTCATATAGAGTAGTGTATCAGTTATGGTTTCATATAAACTGAACAATTCTCATTTACATCAATATATTTTCTATGAAACATCAATCTTATTGAATTTTTTTTACAAAATAAATGATAAATTTTTTATAGAATGGATAGAAGTAGGATGTCTGAAACCGATCGGATCGCAGGAGATTTTCAAAACAATTTGGAAAGATTTTAAAATTTTACATCTCACAATGCTTCAGACAGTGGTCACATACACCGCACCTATTACAATTGTATTTGAAGACCTTGGTTGAGCCATGAATGAGTTAAATACCTCATAAAAAAAATATGGTTTTCAAGCAAACTACTCTATGTGGTATCATAATGGGGAGAAAATGAAATATAAAATTTCATATGATCCAAATCAGAGGGTTGGATTGGAGAGTTTGTTATATGACCATTTTCCATTTATTTGTCATCAAGAAAAAGAAATAATTTTGACCAAAGAAGATTTTTATATGAGAAAACATGATGCCTCTAATGAAAGTGATGATGTTGTTAGGGCGAAAAAATTGAATGATGCTGCCACGACACCAGTATATCGACAATGCGGTAAAATGAAAAATAGGGAATTTTTAATCTGATTGTTTCATGGGAAAATAATGTATGGTATTTCTAATACTGTCATCGACTACATTCTTACATTCTTGGTGGACATACTTTTAGATGATTTAGATATTCCCTCAAACCACTATATGACATGGAAGTTAGTTGAGGAACTTGGATTTTCAATAAACAAAATTCATGCTTTCCCAAAAGATGGAATATTATTTCTGGGAGGAAACTGCTGAACGAAATGATTGTATAAAATGTGTCACATCCCACAAGAAGTAAAAAGCTGATGGAACACCATCCCGTGTTCCATATAATGTAATGTGGCAGTTTCCATTGATCCCCAGTCCCCAGAATATTTTTATGACTAATGAAATATCAATAAAAATTTTATGGCATGATACTGAGAGAAAGAAGACTAATGATGAGTTGGTTCACCCTCCAGATGGATTTTCATGGCAGAGATTAGATGTTCGATATCCTGATTTTGTAGCTGACATGGGTAATGTGAGGTTGGGTCTTTTATGTGACGGTTTTAATCTGTTTGGGCAGATGCTTAAGTTGCACAACATGTGGCTGGTTTTTATACACATTTATAATCTTCCCCCAAGGTAGTGTATGAAAAAACATTTCAATTTTAGATGTATACTCATATCTATTCCTTATGATCCCGAAAATGATATAGATGTATACATTCAACCTTTAATAAAATATTTGAAACATCTTTGGGATATGGGTGTGCGCATATACGATGCATATTATAAAGACATATTTCAGATGTGTGTTGTGCTTATGTGGATGATCAATGATTTTCATGCTTGTGCAATGATGTCTGGATGGAGCAGTAAGGGAAAACTATCATGTCTTGTTTGTATGAAGAATACATGATCCAGAAGACTGAAACATCATTGTTGTTTCAGTTTTATTGGACATCGACGATTCATTCCAATGGACCATCCATATTGAAATAATCGTTGAAGATTTGACAATTGCATGGAGACTGATGATCCATCTTAGGGTATGTTTATCTTATGTTCCTTCCATTTATCTTATTATCTTCTTTATTTTATGTTTGGAACTGATGTGGTTAATGAATTCAAAGATTTCAGTTTTTCATTCGGGAAGGGTCAAATGAAATCTAGAAAGAGAAAGAATGTTTCCACTGAAACCTGTTACAATTGGAGGAAGAGAAGTATCTCCATTGATTTTCCTTATTGGTCATCCAATTTGTTATGTCATTTCTTATACGTAATGCACATTGAAAAAAGTATATGTGAAATGTCGCTTTCTTTTCTTCTAAATGTTAAGGGAAAGAAAAAAAGATGATTTACGTTCTCTTCATGACTTGGTGGATTGGGGCATCAGACCAAAATCGCATCTTGTGAGTTTCAGTGAAAATAAATGTAAAGTTCCATGTGCTTCTTATGTGATGACACCTAAAGAAAAAAAGAAATTTATATAAGTACTAGAGACTATTAAATTTCTTAATGGATATTCAAGAAACATATCAAAACGGGTCAACATAAGAGAGTTGAAGCTAAAATCTTTTAAGACTCATGATTATCACATCCTTCTGCATGAGTTGATTCCAATAACAATTCGTCATCTTTTGTCCAATAATATAAGGGTTGATGTTTTTCGGTTGTTCCATTTGTTTAGAGATCTTTGTGCAAAGAAGTTGTCCAAGTCTTTCTTGAAAAAAATGATTACAGATGCCCCATTAATTTTGTGTGAGTTAGAGAAAATATTTCCTCCATCATTTTTCATAAGCATGATGCATCTGAAAGTCCATATTCCAACTAAAATGCTTCTCAGAGGTCCTATTTCCATTCATTCGATGTATACAACAAAAATAAATATGTACACATTAAAGTATTATGTCTGTAACATGAATCATCCCGAAGGTACTATCATGAAGGGTTACTTGGCTCAAGAATATATGGATTTCTTCTCAATGTATTTGTCTGATCTTACAAACAAGAATGAATAGACCAATGAAAAATGAAGAATAATAGTATGAGAAAATTGAACCCTTTTTTCTATCACTTCCTCAAAAAAGAGGAATTCTTGTATCATATACATTGACGACAGTAGGCCTTGAAGAGCAGGAGATGGCACATCGCACAGTTTTGTTCAACTATGAATTGTTCGATGAATACATATTGTAAGTAAGTTGAATATGTATATCTTATATATATCTTATATATATATATATGTGTTAAACTATTCCTATTTTTATATACAGGGAACATAAGGAGAGGATAAATAGAAAGCATCATTCTTTATATTTGAGAAGGAGGGAGACTTTGCATAGCAAAGAGTTTTTTCTTGGTTAAAATTGAAGGTAATAATATTACTATTTAAGATAATTAAAACAATAATTAATTTTGTTTTATATTGATTTATATTTTAGATATTGAGTTTTCTTGCTGACTCTGTCTCTAAGGAAATTAGAGCTTTGAATTTTGGTCCTAATACTATGGTTCGTGACTGTAAATCAATTTTTATCAATGGGTACAAATTTATTATCACTGAATGAGCAAAGAACATGAGAACACAACATGATGGTTTTGTGGTTACTGTAACGTCTCTGTTCCGGAAGCCACCCAGAGGTGCCTTGTACCCAGTTAGTCACATGGCCTCAAACGCATTTCCCCAAATGCCAGAGGCTTCCGACTAGTAGCGAGGGCATTGGGTGTGTTAGTGGGGAAACTATTCCCTCTTTGTCAGAGTACACAGTGAAAAAGAGAAACAATAAACAACACATACAATAGTGGAATAAGTAAATATCCAACAAAAGTAAACAGTGGAAGACTAAAACAATAAACAATAGGAGCATAGATACATATATGAAATGATGAAAGATACATATGTCAAGGAAAGCATCCAAACAAGTCACAATGATGGAAATACAATAGTGCATACCAAAGTACAAAAGAAAGGTAAGCAGAAAAACTCCTCAGCATCAGAATCCTCGGTTTGGTCCCATGCTCTCAAGCTCCAATGCAATCAAGTACCTGAAGTCGAAGGTCACTTTCCCTTGTATATACCTGCAGCAATATAATGTGTTTGGGAACAAAAGAATGACCCAAACATGGTGTGAGACTAAATCCCAGTAGGCAACCAACCGAAGATCTGTGCCTAATATTCAGTGAGCATATGGTAGGTAATATTACAGTAAGTATTAAACAATAAACAGTAAGCAGGATGATACACACAGTAAAAAATCCACAGATCAACAAACAGTAGTGAAGAAAACAGCTAACCACAAACAGGAATCCCTCTGGGAAGTACTTACAGCCATCCCCTCTGGTCCTATCCAATAAGTACCAACAACACTCTGGTCAGTACACTTATCCTAACCCCTCGGTTTTGGTCATATGAAATTATAAGACTCTCTGAAGAAGAACACTCACTCAATTCCCCTTATAGTCTACGGTACTCGGGGACTCTTTGAGGAAGATCACATGCTATAATCCCCTTATATCCCCAAGGTCTAGAGACTCTCTAAGAAAGCTCACTCAATAAATTCCTCTTATAGCCTCAGGTCTATCACAGACTCTCTGAGGAAGCTCACTCGGTTAATTCCTCCTATAGCCTGGAGTGGTTTAAAGAAATTCAAACAAAAAAAGACTCTCTAAGAAAGCTCACTCGGTATATCCCCTTATAGTCTATAAAGCTCAAGACTCTTTGAGGAAGCTCACTCGGTCTACCCTCCTGTAGTCTATAATATCCAAGACTCTTTGGGAAGCTCACTCGGTCTATCTCGTATAATCTATAATGTCCAAGACTCTCTGAGGAAGCTCACTCGGTCTATCCCCTTATAGTCTATAACACCGGGTTCTCACGGCCCACTTCCAGTCAGTGAATAATAATTCTATAAGGACAAAGTAATCATACAGAGCTACCTGGATAACTAGTCTACAACACAACAAGCATGTCAGAGAATAGCAATCTATCCTATGGTCAAAAGGCACGGAAAACAGGTATAACGACCAAAGGCTGGACAAGAACAAAAGGTCCTAAACAGAGCAAGGAATGGGAAAAACATCCAAGCATAGAAATTATCCTCATAAATAACTAAATTACCTCTAAAAAAGCATACAAGCAAGCCAGGAAAACAACAGGCACAAAACAGTAAACATGCAATACCCCGTTCACGGGTAATGGTGGAAATTGCACATAAAACTCAAAGACTTTGAACGGAAAGGCACAAACAACATACCTTGATGCTAGGTGATTGATATAATTGAACCACGAGGCTTTAATATCCTTAGAACTTGGTAGATCTATGAAAACACACAAAATTTTCAACTCACGATAACTTTCAAAAGAGGTGGAATTGGAAAACGAAGCTCTAGGAGAAGGAAGATCTTACTGTTGCAGTTCCAATGCAATCGACGATGGTCGATTCGGAGAACAGACAGATGATTGGAGGATCAGAGGAGATTCACGGCTGTACAAGACTCTCTCGGTCGAAGAAGCTAGAGAACAAGACAGTTCTGAGGTTAAGATGCGACCTCGGTCCGTTTAATGAAAAAAAGAAAGTACACGGTGTGTAATTTTGGAGTACACGACGTGTAGTAGGATTTTCCATGCTCCGCTTTAAGCGGACTCCAAATCACCCCTACATGGATGTGTGTGTGGCCATGACACGGCCAACACACATCCTCGAGCGGCATCAAAGTACACGGTGTGTACTTAAAAAATTTCCAAAAACTCCTCTTTTCTCAAAAACTCCAGAAAAAGAAAAAACATACCTGAAAAGAAGGTCTGGGTTTTTAAAAACTTCCCCCTTAAAGAAATTCATCCCAGAATTTGCCTAGAGAGGCATAGAAGAAGAAACCCAAAAAAGCTCTGACCACTACAATCGTACATCAACCTCCCCCTCCCAAGTCTTGTCCTGTACTCGCTCGTGCTGCCATAACACCCGTACCAGATGAACAGACTGGCCACGTAGAACCTTCATACTGCAACCGAAAATCCAGACAGGATGATCCTCAAATGATGCATCCGCTTCAAGCTCAACCTCCTCAGGTTGAAAGACATGAGATGGGTCTGAAAAGTAACATCAGAGCTAGAAACGTGGAAGACGTCGTGCATACCCCGATACCTATGTGGTAACTGTAAGAGATAGGCAACCAGCCGAACACTCCCCAATGCCTCAAACGGCCCGACGTACCGTGGTGAAATATTACCCTGTCTCTGCATCCTCTTGTTCCCAAACCTCGGTGTGACATGCAGGAAAACCTGATCCCTGACCTCGAACTCCAGAGGTCGTCTTCGTTGATCAGCATAAGACTTCTGTTGAGACTATGCCATATTCATCATCTTCCGAATTAACTCTATCTGCTCTGAGGTCTCCTAAACAAGACGAGGTCCCAACAATGCTACCCATTCTACCTCCAGCCAACATAAAGGTGATCAGCATGGCCTACCATACAAAGCCTCGTAAGGTGCCATATGAATAGTCGCCTGAAAAAAGTTGTTGCAGGCAAACTCCATAAGAGGTATATGCTTACCCCAAGAACCTCCAATGTCCAGAATGCAAGATTTGAGCATATCCTCAAGCACCTGAATCGTACGATCGGACTGACCATCTATCTAGGGATGGTATGTTGTACTCAAAAGTACTTGTGTACCCAAAGACTTCTGAATCCCTTTACAGAACTGAGAAGTAAAACGAGCATCTCTGTTTGAAACAATGGTGTGTGGAACTCCATGTAGACGTACAATCTCTCGGATGTAAAACCATCCCATCTCATCAACACTGAAGGTCTCCTTGATTGAAAAGAAGTGAGAAACCTTCACGAGTCTATCAAAGACAACCCATACTGCGTCATTCCATCGAGGAAACCTCGGTAACCCTGTCACAAAATCCATTGTGACATCGTTCCACTTCCACTCTGGAATGGATAACTGCTGTAAAAGACCTGCTGGTCACTGATGCTCTATTTTCACCTACTGACAAGTGCAACACCTCATAAAAAAACCAGCAACATCTCTCTTCATACCTTGCCACCAATACTGGCAGTGTAGATCACGATACATCTTGGTGACGCCAGGATGAACATCCCAAACTAAGGAATGAAAATCCCGCATCAGCTCCTCGCGTATGTCTTCTGGATCCCATACGTATCACTAGAAATGAAAAATCTCATCCTCACCCATTGTACATCCAGGAAGAGGGTCCTCTCATAACACGCTTTCCCATAAGACTAGGCTGTCAGAATCTGATAGATTCCTCATTCATACCCAATTATGAAGAGTAGAGGTTACAACTACAGAAGAAAGAAATATCTTCCCCCAACTTTCATGCACCTCCAAATGCATCTTAGAGAACAGATCCATAAGATTCCACTCACTCCTGGCCTCCTGAACAACCTGTATCTATGTTCTTTTTCTCAACGCATCAGCCACTGCGTTTCCCTTCTCAGGTGTATAGGAAATCTCAAAGTCAAAGGACTAGAGCTACTCGACCCACCTGCACTATCTCAAATTCAGATCATGCTGTGTGAAAATGTACTTGGGACTCTTATGGCTAGTAAACACCAAAAAATTCTCTCCTAGAATGTAATGTCTCCAACAATGTAGGGCATGAACAACAACTGCCAACTTCAGATCGTGTGTTGTGTAATTCCTCTCATGTGGCCTCAACTGTCGAGACCCGTACACAACGACTCCATCTCCCTACACAAGTAAAGCTCCCATTCCGATACCTGAAGCATCATAGTAGACAGTATAGCTCTTTCCCAACTCTGGAAAGATGAGTATTAGAATTTGACCATAAGAACTTCACCCCTTTCTTGTTCAGACCTGTCATTGGTGTTGATAGGCATGAAAGGTCTTGTATAAAACACATGTAGTATCCATCCAGCCCCAGAAAACTCCACACCTCAAAGACATTATTCGGATGCTCCCAGGAAAATACTGCTCTCACTTTCTCTGGGACTACTGATACTCCAGTCTCTAAGATAACATGACCCAAAAAGTGAATATGATCCATCCAAAAGTGGAATTTTGAGAGCTTAGAATATAAATGATGCTCTCTCAGTGTACTAAAAATGATATCAAGATGGGTTTCATGGCCGTGTTGAGTGTGAGAGTACATCAGGATGTTATCCATGAAAACCACCATGAAGGAATCCAAGTATGGATGGAACACTCGGTTCATCAGTGCCATGAAAACTACAAGAACGTTCGTGAGACCAAATGGCATGACCCTATACTTGTATAGACCATACCTGCTTCGGAAAGCTATAAGAGGTATATCAGATGGTCTAATGCACAACTGATGATAACCGGATCTCAACTCAACCTTCTAGAACACTTAGGCTCCATGAAGCGGATCAGAGAGATCATAGATCCTAGGCAAGGGATATCAGTTCTTGACCGTCAATAGGTTTAGCTTCCGATAATCCACAAAAAGATTGAGGTTTCCATCTTCCTTCATTGCAAAGAGGACATTCGAATTCCAACAAGAAGCACTGGTTCATATGAAACCCTTTTCCTGCAACTCCTCCAACTGCTTCTTGATCTCCAGCAACTCCTGTGTAGCCATCCTATAAGGAGGAATGGACACCAGTGCCACTCCTAGCATGAGCTCAATAGAAAATTATACCTCACGCTCTAGAGTCAAACCTGAAAAGTCTTTTGGAAAGAAATATCTAAAACGATCCACCCCTGGAGGAAAGTATAACTGTGAAATCCCGGGGTCATCCAGATAATGACTACAAATATGGGCAGTAACTCCTCCTAGCCCATGATGCTCGGGTCTTTCTCAACTCTCTTGGACATCCCACTCGCCCCTATGAAGAATGGATCCACCCTCTAGTGATACAAAACTCACCCCTATGGCGATATCAATCAACGACTACCAAAAAGGGAACTAACCAGTCCATTCTGAGAATGAAATCATAGCTCGTCATCTCTAGGACATAGATGTACCATAAGAAGTGACACCCTAAAACCTCAAGAGGGAACTCTCTGCACTGACGTACACTAACTGATCTAGTCCCCAACGGTGTGTCTAGCATCAAAGTATTGGAAGAGGAAAAGATGAAGAGCCTAAGGCTCTCCAGAACAACAATAGAGATAATGCTATTCGTAGAACCAGTATCGAAAAGAGTTGAAGATAAAAATGAGGCTTCTAAGATCGTACCTCGAACTATAGAAGGGATGAGTTCCTACTTTTGATGGGTCTGCTCCACTGCAAATGTCTGCCCTGTACCGCGGCCCTGTGACCCAGCCTGACCAATCTAAGCTGATCCACTCTATTGTCGCTGGTAGCCTGGTGACTGACCACCATGGCCACGACCTCCACCTCAGTCCGAATGGCTGGAAGAACTCCAGTTCCTAGACTAGTGAGAAACTGTCGATGCATATCCTATACACGGGGATATAGAAGAACCCCTACCACCAACTGTAGGTAAGAAGATCTGGTAAAAAGGATGAATATGGACCATCTTTCCGCAAGATCGGCACTCCATCGGGTCTCTCTAGAACTGAGTCCTAGTATTCCTGCTCCCCCCCTCATTGGTATCATACTACCTGGCTACCCGAAGATACATTTCGCCTACTCTGATCTCCTCAAATTCACTCCTTGTGGCTCTTCCTACTATCAATTGGAGGAACACTGACTCTGGATGTCAAACTGCCCTGTCTCACTACTACAGAATCCCTCAGATTGCACTCAGTGATCAGCGCCTAGTTGATGATAGGGGATATCGAAGTCAACCAGAAGACGTTCACCTAGGAACGGATCTCCTTCCTGAGACTGTCCTCAAACTTCCTAGCCAGGAACAACTCATCACCTACTGGAATAGGCGTGAAATTCTACAGCTTAGTAAAGCGAGATGAGTACTCCATAACCGAAATAGTACCCTGCTCCAAACTCATAAACTCTCTAGCTCTATTGGACCTCATGTTCTCTAGGTAGATGTAATCATAGAAAATGTGAAGAAACTCTTCCCAAGTCATACTCTGCTGGCGTCCTGACTGTGAGATCACCTCCCACCACCTCTTGTCAGAGTCTCAGAGCATATAGGTAGTGAGATTCACCCTATTATCTGGAGGTATCTCCGGATGCTTGAAAATTGTGAGTGTGGCCTCTATCCATGACTCTGTATCCTGAGGTCCTCCTTCCCCTGAGAAGGTGGGAGGATGTTGCTGCTGGAAAACCTGCGTCAACTCTGCCATTGACGGGGCAGGAGGTGGCACTCCCTGGAAGGTCTACATCATCCTTTGAAAATCTTCCCTAAACTGCACATCGGCACCTGCAACTGGTATAACCGTTGGTGCCAAGTCTATCACAGTAGGAGGATCTGTAGGAGGTCCTTGATCAGCCATATCCAGTGTCTGATCACCATCTGGAAGCTGACATACAACAGTAGGATGTCTCTTTGGAATAGATCTTAATGGTCAAAAGCACACCTTAGATCTGGATTATCAAGGACTGAGAACACAAGACTACAAGAGGGGAACATGAGAAAGAAACATTCATGTTTTACAAAACATGACCACATAGTGTGTATAAAAACTGCAGATCATGTTCTTCTAACCCATTCACATGGGCGTGTACCTCTTCCATAACTGGTCGTGTAACGCCTCAACCACACGGTGTGTTGTCCCCACACACAGCGCGTACTTGAACTCTATTCCCCTGACCGAGTCTCCTTACATAGCTAACCCACACAATCCTCTTAATCCTAGACACCATGGAGTGTTCACGAAGGACACGACGTGTACTAGACAAGGTTTCAACAACCCGTGTTTTTAGTTACACAATCCGCTACGTGGTTCACTCTACACAGAATGCTCTCTTAGAACACGATGTGTACATGATGATTTTCCTCGACCAGTTTTGTTCGTGACACGGACGAGTACTTAGGTTATATGGCATGACGTGTGATAATAGGAAATGGTGTGTAAATTCAAAGTTTCATCTATCCGTGTCGTTAGCCACATGGGTAGACACATGGTTACTACAACACAACGTGTACCTACCACCCACGGTGTGTTCTTGAAGATTTTTCACAACCCCATGTTTCTTCCCCCACAGTCAGTGACACAGTTTTAAAAACTACACGGCGTGTATTCATAAAGTACACACCATGTATTCTGGGTTTTTCCGGGTAGTAGCTCAGAAACTGCTCTGAAGCCCAGAAAACATAGAAAACAAGTGTTATGGTGCCAAATTCCGATCTGTGAGGGCCCATACTCCCCGCGAATCAATGCTTGGAATCCTATACAAGTTATAATAAGGCAACCAGACAATGATCTTCCAAATTCCGGTCTATGAGGGCCTATAACACCTCAAGAACCAAAGTTTGGCGTCCATATAAGAAAAGTACTATACAACCAAATTCTTTATAAAAAAGCTGATATTCTATCAAAGCATCTATCACAACAGCATGCATAATATACACAAAATCTATCACAACAACATGCAATCACTAATGCATCCTAGATGGCATGGAAAGAATGAATGGAATGCAATTTCTAACAAGTGCCTATATGATGCATGAGATGGAATACCCTCATATCATTAGGTTGTGACAGAAATAAAACTGCAATAACAACAATGGTTACAACACAAAGCATGTGAATCACACAACGGTGAAATAAAATCAACTGTAAAATTGAAAACCAGTAAAACTGCAATAAATGAGGTTGTATGGATTTTCCTTGTACACGAGTTAGCTAATCCCAGGCACAACATATTACCAAGTACCTATTACACCATATCCCTGGCTATAGGCTTCAAACAGTAAGTCAAGAGAAAAGAATCCCTCTGATACCACTTTATAATGTCCCGGTTATGGAAGCCACCCAGAGGTCCCCCGTACCCGGTTGTTCACATGGCCTCAAGTGCATTTCCCTGAACGCTAGAGGCTGCTGACTAGCAGTGAGGGCCTTGGGTGTGTTAGTGGGGAATCTATTCCCTCATTGGCAAAGTACATAGCGGAAAAGAGAAAAAACAAACAACCCATACAATAGTGGAAGTAGTAAATATCCAACAACAGTAAACATCGGAAGACTAAAACAATAAACAACTAGAGAATACATACATATATGAAATGATGCATGATACATATGTTTAGAAAATCATCCAAACAAGTCACAATGCTGGCAATTCAATAGTTCTAACCAAAGTACAAAAGAAAGGTAAACATATAAAATCTTCACCATCACAAGACTCAGCTTGTTCCCATGCTCTCATGCTCCAATGCAATCAAGTACTTGATGTTGAAGGGTGCTTTCCCTTTCTTATACCTACATTAATATAATCTGTTCGGGCCCAAAAGAATGACCCAAAAAGGGTGTGAGACTAAATCTCAGAAGGCAACCACCTGAAGATCTGCGCCTAATAGTCAGTGAGCATATGGAAGGTAATAGTATAGTAAGAATTAAACAGTAAACAGTAAATAGGATGATACACACAGTAAACAATCCACTGATCAACAAGCAGTAGTAAATCAAACAACTAACCACAAACAGGAATCCCTATGAGAATTACTCACAACCATCACCTCTAGTCATATCCAAGAAGTACTAACAACCCTCTCGAAAGTACACTCAGCCTAACCCCTATGGTTTGGGCATATGAAATTATAAGACTCTCTGAGGAAGCATGCTCAGTCAATTCTCTTTATAGTATATGGTAGTCAGGGACTCTCTAAGGAAGATCACGTGGTCTATTCCCCTTATAGAACCAAGGTCTAGAGACTCTTTGAGGAATATTACTTGGTCAATTCCTCTTATAGCCTTAGGTCTATCACAGAATCTCTGAGGAAGCTCACTCGGTCAATTCCTTTTATAGCCTGGAGTAGTTTAAGGAAATTCAAACAAACAAAGACTCTTTGAGGAATCTCACTCAGTCTATCCCTTTATAGTTTATGAAGCTCAAGACTCTCTGAGGAAGTTCACTCGGTCTACCCTCCTATAGTCTATAATATCCAAGACTCTATGGGAAGCTCACTCAGTCTATCCCCTATAGTCTATAATGTCCAAGACTCTCTGAGTAAGCTCACTCGGTCTATCCCCTTATAGTATATAGCACTAGGTTCTCACAGCCACGTGCTAGTCAGTTCATAATAATGATATAATGAAAAAGTAATCCTACAGATCTACTTGGCTAACTAGTCTACAACACAATAATCATGTCAGAGAACAACAATCCATCCTATGGTCACAAGGCATGGAAAACAGGTATAACGGCCAAATACTGGACAAGACCAAAAGGTCGTAAATAGAACAAGGCATGAGAAAAACATAAAATCATAGAAATTATACTCATACATAACCAAATTAACTCTACAAAAGCATACAAGCATGGTAGGAAAACAACAGGGGAAAATAGTAAACACGCAAAAACCCGTTCGCGGATATTGGTTGAAATTTCACATAAAACTAAAAGACTTTGAACGAAAAGGCACAAACCACCTACCTTGATTCTAGGTGATCGATATACTTGAACCACAAGGGTTGAATCTCTTTAGAATGTCATAGATCTACAAAACCACTCAAAAAGTTCAACCCATGATATCTTTCAAAAGAAGAGGAATTGGAAAACGGAGCTTTAGGAGAAGGAAGAGCTTACCACTGCGGTTCCAACACAATCAACAGCAGTTGATTCTGAGAACGGATGGAGGATCGGGGTCTCGGAGGATATTCGCGGTTGTACATGACGATCTCGATAGAAGAAGCTTGAGAGGAAGACAATTCTGGGGTTAAGACGCGACCCTGGTCCGTTTACTGAAAAAAGAAAGTACATAGCATGTACTTTTAGAGTACATGACGTGTACTAGGATTTTTAGTACTCCACTTTAAGAGGACTCCACATCACCCCTACATGGCCGTGTGCTTTTCCATGACACGGCCATCACACTGCCTTGAGTGGAATCAGAGTACATGGTGTGTACTTATAAATTACATGGCGTGTACTTCAAAAATTTCCAGAAACTCATCATTTCTCAAAAACTCCAGTAAAAGGAAAAACATACCTACAAAGAAGGTCAAGGTTCTTATAGTTACTACCACAACAGACTCTTATTCTAGTGCATCAGATAGTAGACCGCGATTGGAAAATGTAGGTTATTATGGAGTCATTGAAATTAATAATAATATTGGATTATTTTTCTCATGGATGAGTCAGGATGACAAAATTCCAGTTGATTGATTCAATGACGAGGAATGACACATTTATTGATGATTATGGATTTCAAATAATTGATATGACTCGCACTATTACTATCGATGAACCATATGTATTGGCATCAATGAAAAAACAAGTTTTTTATGTCAAAGACCACCTTCAACTAGAACATTGTGTCATTACTAAAGTAATTCCAAGACATATTAATGATGATGGTTATGATGGAATTGACACCATCCCTACTACCATTGGAAGTGAACCATTTATTACTTTTGATGACTCCAAGAGCTCAATTCTTAGAGTTGACTGTGAACCTATAGGTATGGTGGGAAATATATAAAATCATCCATTCATGTTCTCAATTGTTTTGGTTTACCTAGACTTGGGATGTTAAGGTTGGTACTATTAAATTTGATTTAATATTGGTTACAAATATGTTGTATCCGACTTGACCGTTATGTGAATTTTTAGTGTTTATTGGTATCAATTTTATTTGAATTTCATTTTTTAATTTGAATTGAACTATATTCAAACTAACGTAACCAACAATTCTAACTTGGTGATCATTTCAATGCTTCAACTGTGATTTGTATAAAATTTTTATAAATCAATGACTTTTCTTTAACATTTTACTAGGTAATGAACATGATGGTTTTTATTCTTCTGCAAAACATGTATTGAATCTTACATCATTTACTTGGGATAAAGAAATTAAAATTTTCCTTAATTTTGACAAATGATTTACCCCTTATGAATCTGGTAGAATCAATGTTCCATAAATCCGTCTATTCCCTCAAATTTATTTTTTTGGGTTACAAATTAGTTATACTTTTCTATTTACTTCCATATTTTTTTCAAACACAGGAAATGAAACCAATTGAAGAGAGGAAAAGAAAACATATTACAGACAACAATCATCGCATGACTGAGCTGGGCATTCCACCCCTAGTGCCTGCAGTGAGTATTTTATTTCAAATATATATATTTAAATAATATATAATGTCATGTGATTAATTTTTTTAAAATTTTTTGGAGGATCCATATATTATGATATATTTATTCGATGAGCATCCTAGTAGTGGCCCAAGTTCTCAGGGTGTTCGTACGATGGGGGGAGACGAGAGCTAGACGATCTGGTCAACGTACCCGGTTAGAACCTACCCCTACCACTGACATACCACGCATAACACATTTTGATCATGATGTGTTATTAGGGGAACATATAATATTTAGGCCTCCCATGTTTTTACCAACCTTTACATCAGAGGCTCCTCACCCGTCTATACCATATCCGATGATGATTCCCACTCCCCATCCAACATTCAACCAGCCATCCCTTTCATCTTGTTTACTTCTTCTTCCTTCTCTATGGGATTTTATAGTTCATCTTCTTTAACTCCTGATCCACCAGAGTCTGTCCCTACAAAGCATACATTGGGACCCCTGCATCCTTATAGGGTGTTCCTTCAGTTTTGGCGGATCCAGCGGCACCCATTGATCAGAATACCGCAGCTATACATATACAATCTTAACAAATTTTTACAACATTATTTATTTTCATTATAACATGTATTGATAAAATATTTGTTTTTAATTCATAAAAAATACATCTACTAATAGGAGGTGGGGGTGGGGGAGTACGCGCATGCGTACAGTGTGGAACTGTTGCACACAGTTGATGCTGGACAACAACGAAGATAGTCAAATGATAGAAAAATCAGGGCAGCAATGTCAGAGTTTTTTGGTGACGTTTTCCAAATACTCCAACATCATTCCTGTTTGACCACTCTCATGGAGACAGTTGCCAAATGAAGTCAAGGATACTTCTTGGGTAGAGACATGGCTAAAAAATCAATTGTATTTAATGAAATATATTATTTTTTGTATTAATATGAATTTATATTTTGGTGTCATCTACGAATTAATTTCCCCGATGGTGATGGTGCACAACCAGCATGTCTATAATATTTAGGTGAGATTTGAAGAGATTATAAGCACGAGTTGTACCTTGGTTGGTGTTCTTGAGTGGGAACAGAGTTAGAGGTGGTCCCGATATTGGATGATTGTCTATTAGAAAAGTATAGACAGATGATTACTCATTGGATGACTAGCAAATTTAAGGTATTAAACAAATTAGAGGTATTTAAATGTAAATTTTCATGTTTTTCATTAATACTAATTATTGAATTTTATTTAGGATTCATCCGAATGAAATAAAAAAACATTGATGCTAAAATTTAAATCCACTATTTGGGACGTACTACGATTCCAGATCATGACAGGCAACAGGTATGATGGTTTATAATTTTTCTTTACCAATTACACATTCTATTGCTTCGTCCATATTTTATTTGATTGCTGAAGTTGTTATATAATTTTAGTTATGTAAATAATTATTGGTATACTATTTTTAATTATGGTTTCCTACATTCAATGTCATTGTAGATGCATAAATTGAATATAGAAGGACATGTTCCTTGAGCAAAACTATTTCACTCGAGTAGAAGGAAGAAAGATGGATGAGCGATTAATGAACCAACTCAGTAGCGGAATGTTAGTTTTACATTGTAGATTTAAAATTTTAATCTCTATTTTGTAACTTAATAATATATTTATATTTGTAACAGGATTCTTTAGAGGCCCTTGATGCCCAGGAACCTGACAATTCTGGGCTAAACGATCACTTACATCTGGTTTTTGGAGATGAGCACCCTGGTAGAGTACGTTGCTGACCTGGGAAGAGTATAGTTACGACAAGGTATTGTCCCTCCTCAGGTACGATTTGTAGTGCCACCGAGTTCCAGCAGGTTACGGCACATGCTGAACAGGATGAAAAAGGGTCATAGATATGGCAGAACAGTTTTCTAGTGCAAACCCTGCATTCATGAAACTAATGGATGGTTTACGTCCCTCACTTCCACCAGAGGCCAACACAGCTTGTGATGAATAAAAGTCATCGATGAATTCTATATATGGAACTCCTAGTTGAAGTTCTAGCGGTGGTTAAGATGATGGAGAGGAGGTGGTCGAACCAGAGGAGGGGGAGGGCGAGGAGGAGGCCGAGGTAGAGGAGGAGGGTGAGGAGGAGGGCGAGGTAGAGGAGGAGGGAGATGAGGAGGGTGAGGCTGAGTACGAGGGGGAGGAGGAGGGTATTGAGGAGGGAGGGGATGATTATGGGGATGACAATGAGGATGAGGGTGAGGATGATGATTACAATGATGATAGTGATGGTGATAAGGGACATATTTATCCATTATATTTTTGAATGATATTTCTGACCTTTGATGTTTATTGATTTGTTGTGCGGGCATATATGTGTGATTAAAGATGTCACATTATATTTATTTTTTTTCTATAAATAATAAAACATGACATCATGATTTGATGTTACTGATTCACCCCTACCCTAGATAGCCCCCCCCCCCCCGTGGACAGCCCACCCACCCCCCTGGACACCCTGTACCCCCTAGATAGCCCTGCCACCCTCGTGGACAGCCCACCCACCCCCTTGGACAACATATACCCCCTTGGACATGCCCCCACCCATGTGGAAAGCCCACCCACCCCCGTGGACAACCCACCCACCCTCTAGACCCCCCTGGAAAACCGCTCCACCATCGTGGACAGCCCGCCATCCCCGTGGATAGCCCCCACCCCCGTGGACAACCTCTCCCCCCATGGACAGCCTTCAACCCCCATGGATTCCCCCCCCCCCACCCCACCCCCCTGGGAAGCCCCTCCCCCACACCCATGGACAGCACACCCACCCCCGTGGATACCCCCCCCCCATGGATAGCCCACCAAGCCCCCTTCGACACCCTCTACCCCTTGAACACCCCAGAAACCTATGGAAAGACCCACCACCCCCGTGGATAGCCTTCCCACCCCTTGGATAGCCCCTCCCCCTTTGGATATCCCCCACCTCCGTGGATAGCCCACCCACACCCCTGGACACCCTGTACCACCTAGACAGACCCGCCACTCTGGTGGAAAGCCTGCCCACCCCCCTACACACCTCGTACCCCCTGTATAACCCTGCCCACCCCCTGGACACCTCGAGCCCCTAGAAAGCCCCACCCCTGGACTGCCCCACACACCCTCGGGACAGACTATCCCCCCTGTGTATAGCCTCCCCACCACCGTGGACAGCCCGCCCACACCCCTTGAACATCCCGTTCCCTCCTTAACACCCCCCCGGACAGCCTCGCCACCCCCATGGACAGCCCGCCCACCCCCTGGACACCCTTCCACCCCCGTGGATAGCCTACCCACCCACTAGACAACCCATAACCTCCTGGACAGCCCCACCCACCCCACTAGACACCCTGTGCACCCAGGACAGGCCCCCACCCTCGTGGATAGCCCGACAACCCCCATGGACCTCCCTCCCACCCAATGGACAGCCCACCCACCCCCGTGGACCCCCTATACCACATGGAAAACCTCTTCACCCCCATGGATAGCCTGCCCACCCCCCAGGACGCCCCTTACCCCCCCCCCCCCCGGACAGCCCCCACCCCTGTGCATAGCCTGCCCACTACCCTGGACACCCCACAACCCCTAGATCGCCCTCCCACCTCCGTGGATAGCCAGGACACCCCCTTGGACACCCCATAACCCCTAGATAGCCCCACCCACCTCCCTGAACACCTTGTGCCCACCTGGATAGCCCCCCCTCCCCCACCCCTTTGGACAACCCTCCCACCTCTGTGGACAATCCTCCCACCCCCTTGGAAAACCCTGGACCCCTTGGACAGCCCGACCACCCCCCGTGGATAGCCCGCCCGCCCCCACGGACACCCTGTATCCCCCGGACAACCCCCACCCTCATAGATACCCCCCACCCCTATGGACATCACACTCACCCCTTTGGACACCCGTACCCCGCTGGACAGCCCGCCACCATCATGGACAGCCCACCCACCCCTGGACACCTCGTACCCCCCCACCCTCGTGGACAACCCACCTTCCCCCGTGGATAGCCCGCCCACCCCCTTGGACACCCCTACCCCTTTGATAGCCCCTCCACCCTCATGGACATGCCCACCACCCCCGTGGACAGACTTCCCTCCCCCATGACAACCTTACCCCATGTGGACATCATGCCCACACCCCCGGACACCCCTACCCCTAGACAGCCCTACCACCCACGTGGATAGCCCGCCCACCCCCTGGATAGCCCCCACCCCTATAGACAGCCCCGCCCACTCCCCTGGACACCCCAACCCCCTGAAAAGCCCCGCCACCCCAGTGGACAGCCCCCACCCCCCATGGACAACCCCACCCCATATATAGCCCCCACCCCATGGACATCCCCAACTGCCATCTATTATAGGGTTTCTAAATTCTCGAAGTTCCCATTAATCGTAGATAACCACTTGGTTGCCTCCTAGGATCCTTGATCATCAATAAAAAACAGTGGATGGTATTTTTGAAACTCCCATGCATAATACATGTTCTGAGAATAACATGATTTTTACACTTCTACAAGAGTTTGAGTAGAGACCAAGACACAAAAAATGACTACCTTAGATATAACCTTATGGACTTTTTGATTCATTTATAGTGGTAACATTATAAATAATTATAAAAAAAAACCTTTTGTAAAATAATCTGATGTTCTAAAACAAGGGACACAAAATCAAAAATTCCATAAAGATACAACATAAATAATTCGTTATAAAGACATTTCAAAATCAAATAATAGACACTTCTTTCTATTTTAAACTCCCTAATGGTTTATAAAAATTCCTTTTAAGGTTCCATTTCAAAAATCATATAGTATTTTTGACCCACAATAAAAATGTAGTTCTTTTCCTAATGACCAAATCCCCCTTCATACCATACACACTGAAAGCATTCATTTTCTCCCAAAGAAACACATACTATTGAAATAAACTCTATTTCAAAACCATTTTAGAAATACCAATGATCTTAAAATCCATCAAATTCATTCCATTAAAACCATTACATCCCCCACCTCTCTTAGACACCACCCAACCACCTGGACACCCCCACCCCTGGACACCTGAACCCCCATAGACAGCTCCCCCACCCCCTTGGACAGCCCCCACCCCTCTTGGACAGCCCCTCCAACCCCCAAGACCGCCCCCACCCCCCTCCAACCCCCACCCCCATAGACAAACCTTCTACCCCGAGACAACACCCCAACCCCATGGATGCCACCACCACTCCTAGACACCACCCCACCACCAGTGCACCCCCACCTCTCTGGACACCCCAACCCCCATGGACATCCACCCCCGCCCTTTGGACACCACCATCCCCCCTTGGATAGCCCCCACCCCCCTAGACCGCCCCAACCCCCTTGGAAACCACCCCACCCCCTAAACACCCCCAACCCTGGATCCCCCACCCCCTAGACACCTCCAACACCATGGATAGCCCCTACCCCCTCGACATCCCCCACCCCATTGACGGCCTCCACCCCTCCAAAACACCACCCCACCACCTGGACACCCCCACTGCCTAGACACCCCCACCCCCATGGGCAGCCACCCCCACCCCTGAACACCACCCCACCCCCATTGGACAGCCCCCAACCCCCTGGACCACCCTTACCCCTGGAAACCACCCCGCCTCTGGACACCCCCACCCCTGGAAAACCCCACCAACACCCTGGACACCTCCACACCCCCAAGACACCCCCATGGACCCCCCCCCCCACCACCCTAGACAGCCCCCCTGGACACCCCCATCCCCCTGGACAGCCCCCACCCCTCCTAGATACCACCCCACCACCTGGACATCCACACCACCTGGACACCCCAACCCCCATGGAAAGCCACCCACCCCCTGGACACCACCCCACACCCCTTGGACAACCGCCCAACTCCCTATACCTCCCCACCCCCTAGACACCACACCACCCCTAGACACCCCCACACCTTGGAAAGCCCCCAACCGCCTAGACACCCCCACCCCCTGGACACCACCCCACCCCTGGAAACCCCCATGGACAACCCCCTCACCCCACCACCCTGGACATCCCCCCCTAGACCCCCCATCCCCCTGGACACCCCCACCCCCTGGACACACACCCCAAACCCCTGAACAACCCCCTACCCCCTGAATTCTGAATTGAATTATTTATCTATTTAATTAACTTATGAATTATGTGTTAATGGTGTATGTGTATGCTTTTTGTATGTGTATACTTTCTCGAATTACCTTATGAATTATGTGTTAATTCTATTAATGGTGTTTGTAACTTTGACTATCATGGGATCTCTGAAATGTGAGTATCCTCTCACCATTATGAGATGGTTTCACCAAAGAAATTGAAATGGGTTAGTTGGAAGAGTGGTTGTCATGTGAATATTGAAATGGGGAAAACTATGATGTGGTACATGTCATGGTTGGAAGAGTCTACTATTTTTAATATGGTATTGAAGGTGTTTTTGTGTTATATTTTAAGTGTTGTTTGCAGGCTTGTTTGCATGTGTATGCAATGGAGGGGATGGGTGCCTGTTGTGATGGCTACTGTACTAGTTACTGGAAATACAATATACCAATGGTTTTAAACCGTTGGTAAAGTGTATTGGAGAACAGTTTTACCAATGGTTCAAAACCGTTTGTATTGTATATTTGAAAAATATTTTTACCAACGGTTTTAAGTAACCGTTGGTAATACTATATACCAACGGTTTAGAAATTGTTGTTAAAATACATGTAATATATATATCCTGGTGGTTTATCAACCGTTTATATAAATATACACCAAAGGTTTCTATAAAACTGATGGCATAATAAAGGTTATTGTTCCATATACTAACGGATAGAGTAAAACTGATGGTATAGGCCTTTTTCAACGGCTTACTAGCCAACAGTTTTTATAAATATTGGTATATAGTATACAAATGGGTTTTCTACCAATACCAATGGTTTGGAACCATTGGTATATATTATATTTCTAGTAGTGTTAAATAACTAAGGATTTCATGTGCTCTAAAAAAATGATGGGAAATTTATTTTAACATTTCCTAAAATACAAATAATCTGATTGTCTATTAAAAATATGCTAATTTTCCATTTAAAAACCATAATAGGCTTTTAATAAAAAAACCATCCCTTTTCACCAAGATGAAACCCTAAGGTTTACTTCAAAACCATTTTCAAGTCATTTTATCAAATAGTGTTTTTAAATCAATTCACCATTATACATCACAATACAATTTCAGAAATTAAACTTAATAATTCAATTTCTCACAAAATTCCATTAAATTTTCAGTAAACCCCCAATACAATGAAGTTTACTGTTTTTCAAAATTTCTATAAAATCGATTTCATCAATTAAATTTAACAATTTAACAGATAGAATTTCCATCAAATACACAATTTAAATTGAAAATTTTAAATTTTCATGATCAAACCCCAATTTAATGGAATTGGGTTTTTTTCTAATTTCATGCCAAAACTCGTTTTTGAAAGCTAAATTCTCCAATCCAATATAATTGTGTATTTTTTTCATCAAATCAATTGAAATAAATATAATAATAAAAAATTATTCAATTCAAAATAATTTTAATTCAATAAAGCAATTTAGGGTTAAAAAAATTGGGCATCGTAAGGGAACCACCTACCTCAGAATCTAACGGATCTTGAAACATCAAACCCTAATCGGTGTTTTCCAATAAAGAACAAAGAACACAGAATGTAGGAAAAAAGAATCAAACCTTGTTTTAGATACATAATAGATGGTATTATATCCTCCAATAATATAATGATATCTATAAAACCCTTAGGATAAAGGGAGAGATTGCTGGAGATTGAGATAAGGTCCAGAAAACTAATAGAGAGGATATCGAAAGAAAGTTTTCCAACTTGGAATCGCTTCTAGGAGGGATATAAGGGGCCAATAACTCTTCTTGAGATATCAAGGGAAGGAATAAAATGTTTCTAGGTTTCAATGGACTATCTAATACTTAAAAAGGGTTCATAAATTTTTAATAAAAACATAGATTAAGTAAAAATCCATATGCACAGTTTCTTGGGCTGAGGTGCGTGATTTATAAAAACCACGTGCAATCCATGAAATTATTTTGATTGGTCCAAAATGTTTCTCCAAAGAGGGAGCAATGTTTACCAAATTTTTTATAGTCTATGAAGATCCTACTATTCTTTTTTCCAGTTCTCTCTAGCAGGGCACATGGTTTGGGAAGACCGTGAGCCAATCGTGCGCCAATCGTGCACCAACTATGTACTAGCTCAAAATTTCCAAAACAATCAAAATGTCACAATATTTAACACCTAAAGAAACCAAACAAAATAAATTCAATAAAATAGAGGGTTTTAATACATAAAAACAGTAATAGAATGTTACAATTAAAATTATCTGAAATATGTTCAATGTATAGTGTGAACGAATCACAATAATTTGAGGAGGTGGTAGTCCACATTTCCAAAAATGATATTATCATATTACCACATGGTTGAAAGAATAAAGGTATGTTCTACATAAAAATAAAAGAAGAATAAATTCATTATAAATATCTTATATATCATATATAAATAAAGTTTCCACCATAATGACCACCCTGATAGGTAGCAAAGGAAGAATGAACAATCATAATTCTGTGAGGTGGTAGTTTTCCTTTAATATAAACAGTATGTTCTTTACCCATGAGATATAAGTGGGTGTAATTTTAGGTAGAAACCTTATCATAATAAAATCCCATAATATTTAGGATAATAATTTGGTTATATAATTTGGGAATAAGAAGAGTTGTGGGGGTGACGAATGGAAATAAAACTAAAGATCTTGATAGAAGATGTTAACAAATTTTTATGTGAATCCATTTTTTTGCACCAAATGGATTCCTTAGATTGATTTCTATCTGAGGGGACGATTCTAGGTTGCATATAGGGATGTGTAGAAGAAATGTTTTCAGATATACATCGATCTAAGGTGTATTTATAGGTTTAGAGAAGTGGGAGGATATGATACCTTTTTATAGTAGAGGAGGAGAGGCACTTTTCTAAATTTTAGGAAAGGGAGATACTCCTAAATTTTTCCAATGTAAAATTGATCCCATTTTGATAAAGGATATATAAAAGGAAGTATAGGGTATATATATAGCTAGAAAATGGATCTTGGATAAGTTTCTAGGTCATTTTTTCATTAATATTATTGGTTAATCCTTTATTAAGCTTAATTTTACCTAAATCATTGTAATTAAATTTAATTAATTAGACAAATTTTTTGGGTAAAAATATAAATTTAAATTATTAGACATTATAAATTATGATTATTCAAAAAATAGAATCATGTTTTCCAAAAATCCAATCACAGATGTGGAATTAATTAATTTAAATTTAATCTTGTAGATATGACGACAATGTGAGTTTTAATGTAAATTCCTTCAAAAGTTTGAATTATTTTCATATTCAATTTAAAAGTGAAATTGATTCCAATTACCTAAATTATATTAATTGATAAAATAGGATGTATTTTAAATTTAAAACAAATTTAAAAATTTATTTATGCTTATAAAAACATTTGATGAAAAAGTTGTTCTGAACTAAAATTCATTGTTTTATTATTTATTATAAAATGAAACTTCATTGAAAATATATAATAAGTTCGCCCTAGAATAATTTTTATGTTTATATTTCAAATATTATTTTTATTTTGACTTATTTATGCTATAATAGTATCAAAATTTTTATTTAAAATAATTTATTTATTAAGAGGAGGTAAAAGTGCCTTCTTCAAAAATCAAGGTTTGTATATGTAATATTGGGTTCGTTACAATGTTAAGTTTATCAAATCTATTAGATGAATATCAAAACTATTATGTAGAATATATAAAATATATATTTCATTAATATCAATTAGTAATTTTAATTTATTTATTTTTTAGTACATAACAGCTTTGTGAGGATAAAAATTGGTTTCTATAAAAATATTCTTTTTATATTCATTTAGTTTTCATATTCAGTTATATTTTTTTTAAGAAAATAATGAATTTTATATTTGTGTAATACATATGTTTTGATAAGTTTATTATACATTTTTATAATTACTTATTTAATGGTTAGTATATATCTTATTATATAATATTTTAATTATATTTCAATATTTGGAAAAACTCGGTCTTGCGCATAACATAATACATTTGAAGAAACTCATTATTCTGTTCGTAGTATGATAACTAAATATCATGTTCACTAAAATATGTGTATATAATTAATTTATTTAAAATAGTAAATATATTTTAAATTCTAGTGGTATTGTATTACCTTATTCTCTTGGTTATTCATGTGATACACGCAATCAAATACAATGTTCTCACTTAATAATTTCTCAGTGTTACAATAAATCCCTCCCCCTAAACAAAAAAAGCACCTAAATTTTGACCTACCTACACATCCATGACAGATTGCATAAAGAGGAGACTTCCCTAAGTGACCAGACACACGATTATAATGGCATTCCACTAGGTAAAATCTAGTTAATGGCCTAAGGGATCACATAACATGCATATGCACTTCAAGTGAGCACATGATATAATCATGAAAATGACATTTTCCATGTCATCTATATTATTAGAAGGATGATTCTCAGGTATTATACGTCTAAAAAAACAAAAAATAAGCTAAAAATGGACAAACTTGAGGAACATATGAAATAAAGGAAGGAATAAAGACTAAAATACTAGATACTTAGGTTTAGACAGATTTTCAAATATTCATATGCTTCGCATGACACACCCAGATAAAGAGACAACACCAAGACATGTTGATCATGTCATATAATGTTCTCTTCACATGCCATTTGGATCATGTGATGTCACCTATACATGTCAAGAATTTTTTGGGGCCCCCTCTAGGCTTTCCACCCAATTATTGTGAAGTTCTCCAAGCTTACCATCCTTGGTCTTATGATGCTCCCCATACATGTAGACCATGTTTTCCAGAAACACTAAGAAATGTCATCTAGGTATCGTGATGACACGAAGAAAAGTCAGTCGAAGCCATGTGAAACCCTCCATACATGTCATCGTGGATAATTTTATTATATTTAGACATGTTTTATATATACCAAGATCAGTAAAGACCACCTTGGGTAGGTATTCTAGTTCCCTCCAAACATGTCATCTTTTATCTTGAGGAATCCTTCACGCATGTACACATGGATCATGCGACACACTCCAGACCCATAGGCCTTGCTCATGGAATGTACTCCAGACATTCCACCCATATCATACAACATCCCACGGTAATGTTTCCCTTTATCATGTGACTTTCTTTCAAAATTTTCCATACATTCTCATACATGGTCCGAAGATAACCACGATAAGCTAGTTAGGTCTCGTAATGTCCTTTGAACAAGTCATCCCTGACCAGGTGAAGAAATTCAGACATTCTATTCAAATTATGTAATATTTTTGATACATGTAAAATTAATAATGTAGTTTTATTTATACATGTCCACTATATGACCACTAAATTTCTAGAAACCCTTAAACATGTCAAGAAGACACCCTTAAAAATGTCAGAAAGACAATCAGACATGTCAGACAGAAAATCAAGATGTGTCAATCAGGTATCACAGGACATGATAAACTTATCCAGTGGAAATATAATTGAAATCTCAATTTTTAATCCCCAAATAAACCAAACTATGAGAAATATGATTCCTATCATAATAAGGATGTGTAGGACTACTTTTCAAGGCCTGATCTGCATATTAAACATCCAAAGGGAAGCCCCTGCATATAAGCCCCTAACAAATTGAACTATGATAAATCTAAGTCCTATTTCAATTAGGATATATAAAACACATTCCAATGGTTTGTGATAAATTAGGTATCCACCTCAGTGTAAGTCCCCACATGTATCATACATTCCAACCATTAGGACCCCAACTCTTCCATGGTCTTATCTCCTTTCATCATCCACCATCATACATAGGAGGCAACTGAACTATGATAACACTAATTCTGTCCATAAACATGATATGTAGGATGCCTTCATAATTCCTGGTCTCTATATCAAAAATTTAATGGTATTTCCTATAACATAATATTCACATCCATAAAACTATTATTTTTAAAAATAATCAATTGCTACTTTTTTTCATCTCAAATACATAATTAAGTATATTTTTATTAGATTATAGAATTTTGATTGATTGAGATCAAAATGGAAGATGTATCTTAGGGAGTTACCACCTTATGGGTTGATAAGGGAGTGTCTTAAATGTTATTTATTTATTTATTTTGTATGAATAAAGGTTTATTTTTTTAATAGTGTCTTATCTGTATTATAGGCAGCGTTTTTAATGATCTTATTTATTTAAAAAAAATTAATCAATGTAGAAATTAACGTGTGAAATGGTTCTTTTATGGAATAAAAGTGCGAGATTAAAGTGATGATCAAGTGGTTGGAATTAAAGGGAAATTGTGGTAACATAAAATATTTGTGGATGTTTTTTGGTGATGATTGAAATTTTTATAGAGGTGATAAAATAGATGGAAAGTAACAAATAGTGGAAAAACAAAATTAAATATGTGTGTGGATAATTGTTTGTGAAGTAATGGAAATGTCTGAATAATGTTAGTAGAAGATAAAATAGTGGGAAAGTGAAAGAATAATGAAAACATGATTGAAATCATTGAAATTATTCTATGGGGGATACATTTGATTTGGGTTTCCTAAAATGTTTTTCAAAAAATGATTTTTTATTATGGGACAACCACACCTTTTATAATGTGTTAGGGATCTTTGTCAGAATTTTTGAAACAATCTCTTACAACCCAATATATTTTTCAAAAAACAATACTAACTAGTAATAAGAATTTAAGTGATTTGAAAAGTCCAACAAAATTATATATTATCAAATGATATTAGTGTTGTTCGACTCACTAGTGCACTCTAGGTCAACTTTCCAATTTATTACTCAAGAACAAGATATTTTTATTGTTTAAAAGATTGTTTTTTCACACTAAACTTGTCAGATAAAATTTGAGAATAAAAAATTAGTAGTAAAAAAATTCCAAGAGATACAAATTAGGTTCCACATATAAAAAAAATGAAATTATAGCAATTAGAGTGAGGAACTCATCACTATGGAAATACCCTAGAGGGATTGAGCTACATAAATACTCTATAGAAATATAAAAAAATAAAAATATAGTAACAGTTCATGTATAAAGTAATTGAAATAGATTAAAAAAATCATAAAATTAAGAAATTATTCTTAAGTAGAAGTATATAAAACCCTTATCTTAATAGAACAAAATAATCAAAGTTACTCCAAAATCAGAGTAGATGTCACTAGAAAATTAGACCCATCCCAAAAACCAAGAATACCCCAAAGATCTATAGAAACATAAAAAAATAGTCAAACCACCTACCCCTACATAATTCATACATTAACCATACGAAACCACATCTACCATAATAAACTCATAATCATTCAAATTAAAAAATTATAGATGTCCATGAAAACACTAATAATAATAAGGATAAATATAATTGAAAATTAATTAAAAGTATAAACAACATCAGCTATCCACTTCCAATCCTACTTATATATTTAACATTGAACTTATTTTATAATTAGAACAATGGTAATTATGAATTTAAATATCACCCATTTTCATACTCGAGTGACATAAACAATTATGAATATGAAAACAAATACAAAAATTAAAAAACACTGGATCATAGTAGAAAAATACAATATGATAAAATATATAAACATATATATACACATGAATCATGGAATACATTCCATTTCAATTGATCTACTTCATTATATTTATTTTTCTAATTCTAAAAATAAACTCAATGAAAACACATATTTTTAAATTCCAAATTGAAACATGAAAATGAATTTTGGCATTGAATCCCATAACTGTATTTCAATATTCAATTAATGTATCACCAATATAGAATATGAACAAAAATAACCCACCACAAAATATAATGAAATTCAATAAAGGATATATCTAATGAAAACTCTACTCATAAACATTTCAAATCACACCAAATCCTATGAATCCCCTATGCAATATCCCCATGGGAACACTAAATGTTAGAGAAATAAAGATAACATTGTGAAAGAAATAAAAAACTAACATTTTAAATAAAGGAATCAATTAAAATAATAATAATAATCCCAAGCCTTAAAACCACAATTAATTGAATAAAATTTACTTATAGAGAGATCATGGTTTGCTTTGATTTTTAGAATTAATTTTTTAAATATATAATTATTATCTTGAAAAAAATATAAGTAGACTATACTATACCTCACCAAATTTTGGTGGGGACCTATGAATAACATCATTTGTGTCATTCAATGGATATTTATATTTTTAGGCATTTAAAATAGAATATCCCAATAAATTTTATCGCCATTTTTTCCATTTGAAAATCAATGTTAACATATTTCATGGAATCTTGGATTATGGAACGGTCGTTTTATCCTTACATAATGAATCAATATTTATGATTTTGCTTCCCTTTCTTGTACCATACAAGGATTCCTAAAAAATTATATTGTAACCATTCATGAAAAAACTACTATATATTAATTAAAAATAAACCCCACTAAAATTATATCTAATAATACTGGTGTTTTTGGTTCCATATCACTTAACACATCAAAATAGAATCAAATACACACCAAATTCATAGCTACATCCTCGTTAATAGAATATTTAAAAACTCAAATGGTATTTTTGAAACTTAATATGAAAATACACAACCATTTTCATTTAAACAACCTCCATGATCATATTTCACACTTACAAAACACCTAAGACACAAATAAAAATACATAATGATTTATAATAAACTATCAAAAACATATATATTTTTATGGTTCATGAAATGTTAGTATTATTTCTTAAAAATTAGAAACCCTAAAATTCCATGGTGATATTTATCTGTACTATCAAACCAACATATTAAATACCTTATCAAGATGATTAAATGTTTTTTATAACGATTTTTTATCTAATATCACATTTTTAGACTATGTTTTTTTATCTATAATTGATGTAATTATTTTAGTTTTTAGTTTTTATGGTTTGTCATGTTTTAAT
This sequence comes from Viscum album, assembly GCA_963277665.1. NCBI lineage: Eukaryota > Viridiplantae > Streptophyta > Magnoliopsida > Santalales > Viscaceae > Viscum > Viscum album. Next base: position 1,425,505,140 of record OY728161.1, read on the forward strand.
TTGTTGTATTGTTATCTTATTGTGCACTGAATTTATTCAGGCCCTCATAATGGTGGGAGATTTTAACCCTATCACTTTTAAATAAAAACAATTTCTTATTGAACCATTAGATAGGGATTATATGTGTAAAATAAATTCATAAATCAGTTTCTATATTTGAACTTTAGTTTCAAATAAATTTGAATATCAATTATAGGTTTTTCCAAATTTTACATGTGGTTGTTTGGAGTGATTTTAAATAATATCAAAATAATTAAAATAATGTTTTTATGATAATCTAAAATATTCAGTGTCATTATAGAGGGATATACTGAAAATTTAAGGACATGTGCCTCAATAATTTTTTTCTCAAGAATAAATAAGATGGATAGAAGTGTGATAAATGAATAATCATAACAAAAAAATATATTTATGGTAATTTAAAATTTTTAATATCTATTTTTAACTAGTATATTCATTTATATTTCAAAGAGTGTTTTCTAAAGGCCCTAACTGATCAGGAAGTTGAAATTTTTTGGCCTAAACACTCATTCTCACTATATATTTGAAGATAGTAACCATGGGAGTGTATGTTGTTGACCTTGGAAGAGTATTTTAACCATTAGATATTAGACCACTTAATGTTGATGTTATGGTAGCACTATGTTGGAAAATTATCATGCAGAGGTGGAAAAGACACATAAATAGGTATAAAAGGCCAATAAAATAGTCATGAAGGAGAAAGAACAAATTAAAAAGGCTATAGTGAAATTTAGGAATTTTATAGAAAAATTACATCGACCAATTACATGAGATACTGCCATAGTTTTTGATTCATCAATGATGATGATGATGTATTCATTAAAAGACAGATTAGGCAGAGGTGAAGATTGTCCTAATAGTGATGGGGACAATGACCTTCCTGATGATGTTGATAGTAGTGGAAGTGGATGTGGTGGTGGTGGTGGTGACGGCGATAGTGATGATGATTATGATGAGTATATTGATGATGATAGTGGTTGTGATAAGAGGTAAATTGATCCTTTACATTTATGACTGATAATTATGGAACATATTGTTTGATGACTGGATGTGATTCCATATATGCGATGTGTATTATAAAAAGTTCAATGAATTATTTTTTTCATTGTTTCTATGTATTTGGTGTGTGTTGATTGGGGGTATGGTTGTGGTGTTTGGGGGTTTGTGATGGTGTTATGTGTGAATGAGAGTTTCTAATAGTTGGCGGTGTCATGAAATACTATACCAATGGTTTTGAAAATCATTGGTATAGACCTATTCTAATGGTTTCATACAACTATTGGTATAGGGAAAATCCATGCTCCCTATACCTCTCATTAAAAATTTGGTATAAGGTAAATGAAGTCTTCATATACCAATAGTTCTAGTAAACCATTGGTATTGGGTAAATCATGTTCCAACAATAATGGTTTTATTTATCTATTTTTATCGGTTAAATATATGTTACCTATACCAATGGTTTCATGAAAAACAATGTTATAGGGCTATACCCACACATAATAATCCATCGGTTTAGGGAACCATTTGTACATCCTATACCAATAGTTCCACAAGGGATAAAAATATTTTAAAATCATTGATATATGGTATATTCCAGTAGATGTTGTATTTTAATTTAATTAACTCAAATAAAATTCATTCCTTAGATATAACTAACTGATAATACATAACATTTTGTTTCGAGATGTTATATACATTTTTATCTGGAAAACCAATAGCGCTTCCACTAACCAATTAGAGACACATGAAACACATATGTTTTTCCAAAAAATATTCTATTTTCTCTATGAATAATTTATCCATAAATTAATTTAGGTAATCATTATATATTATTTTAATTTATTTATTTCATCAATCGTTTATTGTTATTAAATATAGATATATACCATAAGGACTCTTTTTGGGTGTGTCATATAGTCATCTTCTATAATGTTTATTCAAAATAAGGTAGCCTTGACAATCAATAGCCCAATATGATGATCATAACAATGTTCCTTGAAAATTATAATTAAAAATTATTTTTTCATGATGAATAGTTTAATAGTTTTATCATAGAATGAATTTTTCAATAATCAATCATGGTCTATTGGTATCAGATTGTAGATTCCATTTTAATTTTCTCTTGAATACTCACAAGCAGTATAATGTCTGATAAAAATAAAAAATATAGAGTAACCAAATCCTGATATGTGGAATCCTTTAAATTAATTCATATATACATTTCAATGCTATGATATCTCTATTTTTTTTCTTTGTAGGAATATTATATGTACCACCCACCAAGGTGAAAATGAACCACCTATTTCGTTATGAAATCCTATGTAGTATGTGTCTCTGGAACTACTCCTTCCACTAAAATTAGTGGATCCTAACATTACTATTCCAACACATGTGCATCCAAATGTTAACACATTTAATTTATGTTTTCTCCAACTATCCTTAATGAGATATGTTTCTTTCGTGGAAAATTATTTGGTCTTGATGAGAGATTAATATCTTCAGCGGATACCTAATCATTCAGTAAGATGCACTAAGTGTTTTGAGGCTCATTTGTAGTTAAATCCATATTTTAAAAAATGTTTTTTCACAAATAGTTTTGTTTTTTCCCTAATAGATTCTTATTATATTTTAATTCATAGAATATATATTAGTTAACATAGTTTTCATATGGTTTGATTTTGTACTAATATTTTCATAACAAGAATTGGATTAAATTATGATATATAGACGTATATATAAGACTCGTCATTGGTGTTTATTTAATTATGATCACTATATTGATGTATATACGAAAATTTTAGTATTGAAATACATTTATTCTTCATGTATGATCAATTATTAATTGTATAATATGTTCTTAGACATGCGTACTCAATGGTTCTTATATCCTTTCCAAGTGAGGTCATTTACTTTGTTGATCATTTCAATTTTTAAGGCAATATCATAATGTATAGGAATTTTCCTCTATATTTAGAATTGTTTACATGAAATTTTTGAAATTACTCTAAAATATTTATGGCGTAGCATTATTTAAAATAGTTTCTTTATAAAAACCATATGAATTGGTTTTTTGTATTTCAAGTACCTTAGCACAATATTGATTGTATACCTTTTCTATGAATAAATAGGTTATGTAGTTTAAATATTATTTGACAAATAATTACCATTCCGAAATTGTATAATAGTATTTTATTTTATATTCATCATTCATTATAATCAATATCAATGATTAAAGAGTTACTTAACCATTAGAATACTATGAATTACCATATGTAACATTTTCCAAATGTGAAAAAATGTATCATTGTGTCTTGATAGAGCTAAGATAAATTTATAGATAATGCTCCCTAAAAACTGAAGTTAATCCATTATAGAAATTTATAATTTTTGACTTCTCACTTATTAGAAAAGAATCACCCATTCTCATCCATTGGGAGAATTCACCATACTGAATATATTATTTATGAAAAATCGCAATTCATAGATGAGAATATGTGAACAAATTTTTTTGTTTAATTCCCAATATATCCATTGGAAATATTATATCAAGTGATAAATTTTCCATAATCTTATTACTACTACATCATTAATTTATTTCAATTATTCATATAACTATTTAATTACATATAAAAAAAGAATAACCTTCCATTAATTAACCTCCCTATAAAACCATTCACTATTGGAAATTCATTGTAATGAAACCATTTAATTTAAGATTCCATGGGGTTTGAAAACTATTACTCTATTCTTCTAATCATAAAGAGTGTGGAAATAAATTTAGACCAAAATTAAATTTTCTACATGAAGTATAAACAAGATGATTTATGAGTAGTTTTTGTATATTGTTTATTTGTTAATAAATTAATTAATTGAATCTAAGTGGAAATGATGATAAAATAATATTTATGGATAATATCTTACCAAATAGAAGCTTGACCTTAAACTAATCACTTCAATACTTGAATACATGATTTCAAGATAATAAACCCCTTCGATTTTATACTAAAATAATGTAGGTAGAATATAATTTAACTCTAAGACTCTTTTTATTCTTCTTTATAAGTAGAAAATAATATATCATCAAGGAATAAACCTCCCTTTATCTTTTTTCAGAATACGTTTTCACCTCCTCTTATTTTTAATATGATTAGGTTTAGAGAATTTTCACACATATTAAAAATTATCCAATAGAAAAGTAGTGTAAAACATCAATAATTCTCAAGAAATAATTTCCTATGAATAATTCACTAAATTAAGGAATTATTTTTGTGTTTCTATGGGTTTTATTTCCATTTCTACAAAAATTTTAAAAAAAATATATAAATAATTTTCCGATTGAAAAATGTGTGAGTTGAAATAATTTTAATTAATTTATTAATCCTCCCACTATTTTATAAAATATCAATTATCTTTACCATTGAACATAAAATATACAGTCATAAGGAAATTATAATGGTCAAGATCAATATTTTACACTTTATGATCCATCCTATGGATATGAAAATCATATAAATGTACTTAGTTAGGTGTTCATTCCAAAAGTGGGCTTGTACATCCTTATTCTGTTGAGTAGTATCCCAAATCTGGAAATCCTTACCTGGATTTCCTCAATAGAAGCCACCAAATTTTCTTTTAACATACTTTGGCCATTATGTAAAATATAAGTTTGGTTAGGTCAACCCATAAACTTAGTTAATAATTATAGATAATTAAAAGTTCCCTCAACTATGGAATGAACCCACAATTTTACTATGGTTTGTCTAAACTCACATAATGGAAGATGTAATAATCAAATATTAACTTGAAGTATTTTTTTATTATGAATACACAAAATTTTCAATCCATTTACATTCCTTCTCATTGTTAATTGGATTTCACATAAGTGATTAACCATGTGTTTGAAGAAATATTTATGTGTAACCCTTTAGTTTTAATTTAATATTATCATATTAATTAATTTATATATGTGAAGATGTTCATATATCCATAAATTAAATAATGTATTAGATAAAAACAAATAAAATAAATTAGGTAATGATCATGATATTTTTTAATAGTTTTTTTATTGAGTGTACAATAAAAAAATCACTCTCCCTAGGGGAAAAAATTCTTTGAGCTTGTCTCTTCTTGAGTTTGAAGAATTCAAGCTTAGTGATATTTATTTACTTATCTTGGTTTTTTTATCTATCTTTTACTAACTCCATGCACCAGGGAGCTCCATAATTAAAATGAATTTACATGACTTACAGTTTAAGGGAACCAAAAACATGGATTTATATAAAACAAAATGTTGGCATATAGGCCCATACATAATAAAGAGGGAGGGATAACTCAATGTCTTTAAATTTAATTTAATTTAATTAATTACCAAACCTGTGAAACAATTATATTTAAAGAATACATACACACACATTATCTAGTTTAATACCATGATCATTTACATGTGCAATAAATACATATTTAAATTAATTATCCAGCATTCATTTTTCTATGTTTATTTTTTAAGATAAAATACATTTCAATTAATCCGATTAATTATCTGATTAATCAATTGATTGAAATTATCTTAATATCCATCCAATCCTTCCTTACGATATCCATCTTCGGTGATTTGAAATAAATTATTATTATTTTAATTTTAACACCTTTTACTTGGTAGCAACTCACACCGTTCTTATTGAAACTATAAGACATGTAATAAGATCATATATAGTATACTCATGAAATATATTGCATATAAAGTTTTCACATAATTACATGGAATTTATGAGTCAATAAATTAATTATAAAGCACGTATTAATTAACATAGAACACAAATATCTTAATATTAATTGATTTATTGACGAGTTATAACTATACATGGTAAGTATTTCATAATTTTACACCAAAATTAATTAGATATTTAATGTATATATATATAACCTCTCAAACTATGTGTATGAGTCAATAATTGAAACAAAAAAACACAATATATTGAATATTAAATAATTGATAAATTAATTTATCTTTTATTCATAAATAGTTTGGTTTCATTGCATGTTAATTCAACTAGACATTGTGCCTATCTCTCAGCATGTGTTTGGGATACATATCTTGGGACTATATGTGTATCAATGCATGGAATTTTCTGAGGTAAATAGTGTCTACATCAGTTACACAATAGTGACCCTAGAAAAACAGGATTCTTCTAAAACATTTTTATAAGTTAAACACTACATGAAGAAAATAATCACAAAATCCAAGGAATGAAATCATTAGTGTCTTTAGTAAATAACTCTATGAGTTACTTATTTTATAACCCTTGTAAACATTTCCTCACAATTAAACCACACTATAATCCCTCCAATACTTATTATCTATTATAATATTCTTTAGAACGTAGGCAAATAAAAATATAAGAATGGGGTGAGCTCAAATTCTCAGTAGGAGTAAATATAAGAGATAATAATCAAATATTATAAGTGAACATAAGATGTGAATATGAGAATAATCAACATAAATATGAAAAATAATACCCAAAAAATAATAGATCATAATCCATGGACTATGACTTGACATAACATTATACATGAATAAAAATAGTGTGTAAACTTGTGTCAATAAACATGATACATGAGGGATTAACAGAGTAATGGGAATAATCATAAAACATTAAAATATCATTTAATTTTGGCAGAAAAATTATTATAGGGAACATTACATTCATGACCCACACCATTAGTTACAATGATTATGGGAAACTAAAATATAATCGTGGATACTTATCTTATGAGATATAAAATTTAAAAAAATTCCTTTGAGGGTGATATATGACCTCACCTATTATTCAACCATATATACATGTGCCATAAAAAATCTTTTTTCATCATATCAAAATGTTCTAATAGAAAGGAAATGGGCTTTATTCAACGCATCTTAAATTACCCATGGAAGGAAATTTGGTTTCATTTCCAATTCAAATGGATTCCCATAGGAAGTAATTAATAATTACATCAATAATAAACACTTGATAAACCCATTGGAAATAAATGGGTATCCATTTACATCAAGTAACCTTCTAGGAAAACGAAAATTAATCAGGGCAGTAAAGTATATAGTATTTACACTATATAGATAATGATCATATCATTAAGATAATAATTTTTGTAATCAATTTATGAATATTATCTTGGTGAACACCCATAAATCAAATTAATCAAAATATGGTATTCCCAATTGAAGGGTATTTTGTTAAAGGTTATGATCATATAAATTAAATGGCTAGGAATGACAAATTATGTGATGGATGAATCATCCAAAAGTGAAGGAAATAACTTAGGTCATACAGATATATAAGGTATATGGTTACATTAGAATAATATCCCTGATAAATCAAAATTTATGTTAAATAATATAGATTTATAAGAAATCCAATTTAGGTGTATTAGGAAAAAATCAACTTTGAAATAAGAAACATCTATGATTTTTGAAAAAAATTATATAGAAATATTTTATAAACAAGGATAATTTGATTGTAGTTTATAAAAACATTAAATTTTAGGAATATAGTATCATAGAAAACAAAAAATATGCAAGAAATAGGTGGTTATATGGAAACTCTTAAAAGATATTGTTTTTACACTTTGTTGAAAATGAACCATATGAAAAAGGTAAAAATATATTTAAAATTATCTGAACAAGATCAAGTAGTATAAATTTACCTCATAGATTTATTGAGGTATAGATAATGAATTTATTTAAATCATATGATTAATTAGGACATGGAAAAAAGGGAGGTTCTGGACCAAAAAAAAGAGACTGGGTTGGTTTCACTTAAAAGAAATACTCTGGGTAAAATATGAGTAATGGGGAAAGGAAATATGAAGGAGAAATATAAAAACCCATGAAAATAAAATGTAAATGATGATAGTTTTTATGAATAATTCAAATTATATAGATAAATTATCTTTTAAAAACAATATTTATTTAAATATAATATTGGAATCAAAACCCTTATTGGTTGAGTAACATTTTTATAAAAAAAATCATGTTGGGTGTCTATTGAACTTATGTAAATTTAAATAAAGTACACTAGATGTCTATTCATATACAATGAATATGGTAAAAGAAATTAATTATTTAGTAACAAGACCATACTAAAGGTATCCTGGTTCACATTTTGAAATAAGCGTCAAAATTTAAATATGAGCCAAAGAACCCCTTACATTTATTCCCTCTGAGTTTAATGTGCTCTAAAATATTGTACAAATGTAATAAACTAGTTTTCCACTCAGGTAGGGATCCTATAAATTTTATTATAATTCTAAATCTTTGACACAATATGGATGTTTTTGGAGTTATTGAATGTCCCATGGGTGTTCGAGGATTTCATAGAGCTCAGAACCAACCCTTTTGTTTTGTGAAAAAAATGTCTCTATCACACGTTTAGAGTAAATTGTGCAGGTAGAGTGCATGTTTAGATCTAACTGTGTGAATTGTATTCATTTTTGGGCATACCCATCTCACATGATTAGTGCACCGTTTCCCTAACTCTATGGAATAATCATGTGGTACACCCCTTTCTATTGGTGTTCGTGCATGGTTGGAACACATTATTTAAAACTGTACAGACAAACTATGCACATGCTAAAATTTGGGTAATTTTACATTTCTACCCTAAATGATCTAATTAACCTTCACTTCTTCTCTATTCTATTTCTAGAAAATAGAACCTCTATTTTCACCCATTTTTATCTTTTTTAAGTCCCATGTTCGGTATCAAGAGATCTCCTTCATCGAAGTTCCATTCAAGCTTCTATTCGTCATGTTGGATGTGCAGCGATAATTACTCGAGTATGTTTGAGTAATTGTTCTACTCTCTTGACCTCAACCTAGTTATCAAGTTGTGATATTTTTTATATTTTTTTTATATATACTCTATTCAGCATAGAATTAGATGCTAATACTAGAGGAGAGTCATACAACCCTAGGGTAGGTGTTCTATAGCTCATCCCTCAAGTTCATCAATTTTGGAATTATCATGTGGGACCCACAGATTTCATTAGGTGCCTTTTATTGATTTTATATAATATGACTATAATGATTATAACATTATGGTTTTTATCTTTCCAAATATTTTATTTGTTTTTAGTGGTTACATGCACAACTCTGTCAATCTGATGTATGATGTTTTGACATGATTGTCGTTTTAGTGTTTTGACATGTTTGAGCTGTCATTTGGGTGTGCCTTGGTTGTACCCTTCTAATGGAAAGATAATCTATAATAAAAAGGTTTATTTAAATTATGAATTTCATAATGGAAGTTACCATGTATTATCACTACATGACCCACCCAAGGTAAGTGCTTCAATCTATAATATAATGTGAAATGGAAATTGGATAGTATACTAAGTATATGACATGGCCTTATTATATGTAATTAAATATTAGGATTCATATATGTATCACCACTTTCCATGTTAATGGAAGTTAGCAAAGTGAACCTTGATTATTAAAAAGGAACTAAATGGATTAAATAAATGGTTGCACGCCACTTGTCCTTGTTAGATTAATTAAAGGAAATACTTGAACCAATTGGACTTAATAATTAATTAATACATGATTAAATGGTATCATTCTCAATTATCCTTATCACACTAATGAAAGTTAGTGGATTGAATGTTATGAAATATGATATTAAATAATTATGAAATATTATTGGCCTGAATGGACTTGTATTGGATTCTATAAGGAATGCCTTGAGCACTCGTGAACCCCATTCTGATTCAAGGATGTGTCTTGTATTGGTTGAGACCCAACTAGAACATGATCCTTGTATATTTCTAAACTCCCAATATGACACCATAGGATGCCTCATGTATTATTAAACGATTCTTTGGTCACACCCCTTTTTTCCATCTTTGAAAAGTATATTCCATGGAGAAATCCCATCAAGTCCAGTCATTGAATCACCCCATTTTACCATGGATGAACTCCTTATACATGAAAGGCGTCTTATTGTGGAATGCCTCAGACTATGATCCTTGTATTTCACTCTTACCCTTATCCAACCTATAGTCATTACTAAGTTGGAAACCCTTGAGATCTACGTTTCCTTGGTTATTACATTAGAACATCATTATTAAATAGCAGCGCATGTTTCCTTATTACATCTTTGAACGTTCACTATTTATACTATCATGAGTTTATGTTAGTGATGTCTATGCCTCATGTGACTTGTTTATATAAACCTATAACCAGTTAATTAATGAACTGGTTACATGTTTAGACACCAGTCATGGGTTGAAGGTGGTACTTGGGTATTTAGTTACATTGTACTACATTACTTTATATATGAATGCTTGAACACTATTACATTTCCATTACATGTAAGATTTTTATAGACACCATTGGTGGTGACCCACTGAGATTTACCACACACCATCCCTAGGTTTCATTTGGTACATGAGAAATATTACATGAATGGAGGTGTTGATAAAGGGAAGTATGAAACTTCAAACACTTGATTGCTTGCTGTTCAGGATAGAGATTGATAACAGATTACTAAGACAGAGCTCGAGATGCTTGGGATAGTATTTTTATTTTATTTGTACATTTCTGTAACATGTTATACCTACTTTCATGTATCTATGTTATTCATTTTTATAGTGACATGACATATCATCATTAGTTAATATAGTTGATTTATTTTTATTCTTTTCTATTTATTACTTTAGTCTAATTCTAATTTTTTACTAATATGAATTTTTCTATTTACCTCTATTTATATTTATCTTCTATGTTATAATATTATAATGAGGGAATATTTTCTCCACAAACACACAATGTTCCCTCGCTACTAGTGGGAATCCTCTAGCATTTTGGGAGATGCGCTTGAGGCCATGTGGCCCAACGGGCTTGGGGCACCTATTAGGTGGCATGTGGGTCTGAGACATCACAAAGTAGTATTAAAGGATGTTTTCCATTCATTATTTACTGTTTAGAGACAATAGTTAAGATATTAGGAACTCTTTAGACATGTTCATAAGATGTGTGTGGGTGTCATGAACCGAGGTTTGTGGTAAAATCCATGTTACCCAAAATATAAATTTTCTTCTATTTTTTCTATTACAGTTGATATTATTTCCCCATTGGGTGACACACATATTGTGTGGTGTTGTTGATTTTTCTTCTAATTGAGATTCTATTTTATCCTTAGACCGATGATATGAGGGAAAGGATATTTTTTACATGCATCATATAGAAACCTAGAATTCATATTTGATTTATATTTCCATGTTATATAGGTGAATTTTACTACTTTCATTACTTGATATGCCTATGATTGTTGAGTGATGTTGTGATAGTTAACTTATTCTTGTGATATTCCTTGGTTGTGATTGAGTGATTTCCTCTATAAATTGATGATGTGTATGGGATCTCATGGTTTGGATGAGTAATTTACCGAGTTGCGCTGTTATGATATAAATTAATGGGTTTTATTTTTACTAGTAAGGTGAATATACACCAATTCAATGGGAATGACTATAGATTAGAAAGAGAAACACAAAATATAATTATAAGTGGTTACACGTCCTTATCCTTCCTTGTCTTATTTAATAATGGTAAATGAGTGAACCTATAAATTACATTTAAAATGAAATGAAACTTATACTTGAGAATTTACCGATGTCTGGCATTATAAGAGGGTAGTTGGGGCATTATTCCCAGGGTAGTATGTTTTCTTACCTTCCATGTCTGATAATGATTCTATATATCTTCTTAAATCATATTCTAAGGTGTACACAAGGAATTTTTATACCATTGTATTCACGATGTACTTTTATCGTACGCTAGGATGGTGGTGACGATCATGCTCCAGATGTGGTGGGCCCTAAGACTTCAGTTTTACCTCTTTGAGTTCCATTTGAGGTGGCACCTATTGTACCTGATCTGGGCACTAAAGTCAATGTTGATGATAGTTTCCTAAATCTGGTTTTATCCATTTATGGTTCTCCATGAGTTTCACCTATGATGGTAGATCTTAAATAAGAGTTCTAGAAGTAGCATCCTTCAACTTTCTCCAGAGATAGTGGTCCATAGGCTACTGAGTCATGGGTAGAAGACACAATATCTATATTTGAGAATATAGAGACACCTATAGAGTGGATGGTCAATCATGCTACATAAAAGCTTCAATATTAGACCAAGCGTTGGTGGGATGTGAATGCCTAGGATGGTCATCATTAGGTAATTATATAGGTTTATTTATAGATTGTACTCTAGGATTAGTTCATTCCTCAAATGCTGAGATCTGAAAGATAAATAGATTTCACGCATCTCGAACAAGATTCTATGTCAGTTATAGAGTATTCAATGCTTTTCACTAAGTTGGAGCACTTTTTACTTCTTCTATCCGGTGATGTGATTTCTTGTTCTAGACGCTACGTGGTTGGGAGTCTATATTCAATCCATACGCATGTGAATGTCTTTCCCCTGCATAATTTTTTTTAAATAGTAAATTAGGCTCTAATCACTAAGTGAATCCTAAGGTATGGAAATAGCATCAGGAACAAAATATCAGTGTTGTGGAAGAACATTAGTTCTCTGAGCGATAGAAAACATTCCCTTGAGGTTTCTCGTTAGGGCAGTGACAACCAGAGTATTTGAATTATTAACACTATAGTGTGTCATATGTGTGGAAGATGAGGTATCTGAAGACTCATTGTGACAGATAACCACTGGAGTTTTGTTCTTGTAGCCATTTTGGGTGTCATCATATATTCTATATTAAATTTCTAATAGCTTCGAGTTTAGAAGGATTTGTTCCAGCACCACCTTCAGGAGCGGGTTCTTTTTCACCTCGTCAGGTGGGGAGTTGGAATAACATCGGTAGCACTAGCCCTGGAGAAGGTTGTGGTCAAAGTAATCAAACTCATGATCGGCATCTGTTCCAGTAGAAAATTTTCAACCTTTGTAGTCCTATTATTACAATAGATTGTGGAGCATGCCACTTGCCTGAACTACAGCTGATACCCAAGGATCTTGCAGTGGGACCAACTAATGTACAAGGTACTTTTATAGTGGCATCTAGTGTAGTATATGCATTCATTTATAGAGCTGCTTCAAACTCTTTTATCTCTATATCTATCATTGAAAGTCTAAAACTATAGATACAATATTACTATGGTGAAATGACCATATATACATAGTTAAGACTGTGGTCAGAGGGAATACACTAATGTAGGGACTTTCCCCTTGAGGTAGGCAGTTACCCTTTCTTATGGAACCTCTTCATTCTCATGATGAAATGCTTCTATCTCAATCTCAGGATGGATTGGATGGTTTAGTATCACATTTTTTTAGACAAAAATCAGCACATGGCGTCATTTACATCACCATATGGTATAAGTTATCTATATAAGGGTGAGTAGGATGTCTAGGCCGGTAGAGCTGGACCAGAGAATCATGGGCTTGGAGGAATGACCTCACAAATTTAAAATATCTTCATGGATAATTAAGGATTACGTCAATATGATTTCACTAATGTAGTGGATCATTTTAGGGATTTATTTACTGATGATTTGGTTAGCTTACCTCCTTATATAAAGTTAGAGTTTTTGATAGAGCTTGTTCAAGGAGTAGCTCTAGTGTCCATTCTTCCATACAGGATGACACCTATAGAGCTTCATGAACTGAAGTGGTAGGTTGAGGATTTAGAGTCCAAGGTATTTATATGGCTGAGTAAATCCTCTTGTGGTTCACCTATGCTTTTTACCAAGAAGTCAAATGGAACCTTACATCTACGTGTGGATTATAGATGGATGAACTAGCTTACAATAATGAACTGGTATCCACTGCCTCAAATATATGATCTCTTAGATCAAATTATAGGATATAGGGTATTCTCTAAGAATGAACTAATGTTGGGATACAACCAAGTTCAATTAAGACCATTATACATAACACATATAACTTTTCATAGCATGTATGGTTCGTATGAGTACATTAGTATGTACTTCGGTATTATGAACACACTTGTTGTTTTTAGGGCTATGGTGATTAGGTTGTTCCACCCCTATTTGTATTCTTTTTTTGTGGATTTATGGATGAAATCTTGGTGTATACTCATACTCATAGCGATCATTACAAACACCTTGAGATTATTTTGAGTACACTATCAGAGCATCATATTTATACCAATATTTCTCTGTACCACTTTTTCATTAATAGAGTTCATTTCTTGGGTCATGTCATATTGGAATCGGTAGTATCTATTGACCTATATAAGGTTTGTGCTATGTTTTCCCAGTATCATCCCAAGAATTTTTTTGATATCCATATTTTCATGGGGATGGCTAGATATTGAAGTCATTTCATACAAGACTTCTCAAGTCTTGCCTCATATATTACTGGTCTTACAAAGAAGGGTGTCATATTCATGTGGTCAGATGTGTGTGAGAAATCCTTTCAAGAGATGAAAGTGAGTCTTGTCTCATCACATAGTATGATTATTCAAGAGTCAGTAAGAGGTTTTATCATCTTCTGTGATGCATCCGGTCTAATAGTAGTGATAATTCCAGAGTAATTCCAGATGAAAGGTTAATTACGTATAGATATCACTTGTTGAGGCATTAGGAGAGAAATTACATAAAGAACAACCTTGGGATAGAATCAATTGTCCATACCTTAAATTTTTGGGGACAATATCTATTAGGTGATCACATTATGGTGTACACGGACCATAGGAGCCTCAAATATATCTTTTCAGAACCTGAATTGAACCATAGGTAGTGAATATTGGTTGAATTCCTAAATTCATTCAATTTTGACCTATCCAATATGCCCGGGATGGGAAATATGGTTGCATATGTGCTGAGTCAAAAATTTCAAACACATGCCTTATGGGAAGACAACGATGAATGGATGTTAATGGACCACTTCATTGATATTCATCTAGAGTTCCATGATAGTCATGAGTAGTATTACTTATTATATTTTATAATTAATTCTTCCCTCTAAGTGAAGGGGAAGGGTTGAAAATTTTAATATTTTGAGGGATTGGATCTCTGTAATAGTATATCATAAGATAACCCAACTCTAGATTAGTCTGTAGAAAAATAGAAAATCATATCTATTCATTGATGTGTATGGGTTCATATACATATGAGAGAGGAGTTCATCCAGGGGAAGTTCATCCAGGTATCTCTAAGATGTATCAGGATTGGTAACACCAATATTGGTATCCTAGGATGAAACTTCAAATATATGGCTTTATACTTCTTTATTCTACCTATCAATAGGTGAAAGCAGTGCACCAGAAACATGCCAGCTTGTTACATCAGATTACAGTCCTAGAATGGAAATGAGAATATTTTTCGATGTTCATTTTAGTTGGGTTAACTATGTTTCCTAGAGGTAGAAAAACTATATGGGATATCATTGACAGACTGATTAAAGTGGATCACTTCATTCATTTTAAAGAGACATTATCAGTTGATGAGATTGGAATATTGTTTGTCTGTGAGGTCATATGACTACATGGGGTCCCTCGTACTATCATTTTACATAGTGATGATCATTTCACATCACAATTCTTGAAGGTACTATAAAAGGATATTGGAACATAGGTTCTTCTAATCATGGATTTTAACTCTCAGACCAGTGGAAAATCAAACGGATAACACTTGTTCTAGAGGATATGCTCTGAGCATGTATCCATGATTTCGACAGTCCTTGGAAGAAGCATATTAATCTCATTTATTTCTACTATAATAATACTTTCTTGGCGAAAATTCAGATGGCTCATTTTTAGGCACTGTATGGTAGGATATTATGTTTACCCTTATGATAGTTGTATATAGGAGAGGAAACACTACTAGGTCATTGTATTATTCAGGAGACATCATATTAGGTTCATCTAATTAGATAGTGTATGACTACTGCTCAGTCCAGGAATAAATTTTAAGCCAATAGGTGTTGATGACCTATGGAGTTCGAGGTTGGGGATCTTGTGTTTCCTTAGGGTATCACCCATGATATGGAATAGACAGTTACCAAAGTTAGGGAAGATTTCACCTCATTACATATGTCAATTTGAGATTCTAGATAGAGTTGAGCCGATATCCTATTAGTTGCTTCCACCTCAGAGGTACAATTGCATGCACGACATCTTTCTTGTTTCACAAATTCCCCAATATCATGAAGGCCTATATCATAAATTTGAACCTAAGGAAGTTGATTGGGATTTCAATGCAACCTTTGAGGAGTATCTAGTATGTATCATTGACCAGAGCATGTAGGCTCTCTTTGATTCGTATGTACCTCTAGTATGGGTGATATAGAAGCGCATCCATGTGTAGGATGAGACTTGGGAGTGGGAGGCCAACATACATGCCCAGTGGTTTGAGTTGTTCTCAGATAGTGTTTCCTTAACCTTGTAAGGTGAACTTGGTGATGAGTTATTTTAAAGGGGAGGACTGTTAGCACACAGTTTTTCACTTAGGTATGGATCCTTTAAATTTATGTCTAATTATTTATTTTGGATGTAATATAAAAAAATTAATTTAGGCAAGGTCCCAATGGTGTCTGAGGATTATTCGATTCCCGGAACCCAACTTTTTGAAAAAAAACACTATTAGATATAACCATTTGAATGGTCTTCATTTTGGGCATATCCATATTTCATGGTTGGCACATGGTTTCCCTAACCATGAAAAATAACCATGTGATACCCCCTTTCTATAGGTTATTGTGGATGGTTGGTGAACATTTTAACAAACCATATAGAAAATAGTAAAAAAGATAAATTTAGGGTAATTTTACATTTATACCCTTAAAAATATAATTAACCCACCCTTCGTACCTAATATGAGTTCCACCAGAAAAAATATTTATTTTCTCCCATTTGGAGATTTTTGAAGGCCTAAGATATATATCAAGAGATATCCTTCATCATGGATCTGTTCAAGCATATGGACATCATGTTGGATGCACAATGGTAAGTACTCGAGTCCATTTGAGCCACTCTTATTCTCTCTTGCACTTGACCTAGTTAACAAGGTGTCAGCATTTTTACCATTTTCATAGAACTACTCCATTTCAATATGAATTTTAGGTTAATACTAGAGGAAGAGAGTTGTACAAGCCTAAGGTGTGTGGACTATAATTCATCCCTCATGTTCATTGATTTCCTCAGGTGATATTTATTGAATTTATATAACATTATTATAATCATTAGAACCGTATAGTTATGAAATTTCCAAATATTTGATTAGTTGTTACTATTAACGCCCACAACTCCATACATCCCATGTATGATGCTATGACATAATTGTCGTTTTTGTATTTTTAAATGATCAAGCTATCGTTCAGGAGTGATTTGGATTGAACCTTATAAGGGTAAGCTCTTCTATATTAAATGGATTGATTTAAATTATGAATTCGATGGAAGGTACCATTAATTATCACAACTTTATGTGCCTAAGGTAAGTGTGTAAATCATTAATTTAATTTGAAATGGAAATTGGCGTGTTTACTAAGTATATGACATGTACTTATTATATGAAATTAAATAATAGGTTGTATATTTTTAAAACCCATTAAAATGTTAATCAAATCTAGAGGAGTGAAACTTGATTATTATAAGGGCCTCAAATGGATTAAATAAATGGTTGCATGCCACATGGCCTTATCATAGTAATTAAAGGCATGAATTGATCCAAATTCTCATACATGTTAATTCAGACTTAATTAAATGGTTTTATGCCAGGTTATCCATTTTACACTAATTAAAGGTAATTGATTGAGACTTATAAAATTTTATATGACATAATTATCCAATAGGAGTGGACTGGCTAAATATTTCATTGGATTTTACAGGGAATTCCTTGAGAACTGAGGAACCCCATTCTGATTTAAGGATGCAGCTTGCTTTGGTCTTGACCCACCTAGAATCTGATTTTTATCAGTTCTTAGATGCCTATTATGACACCATAGGGCCCATCATGTATTATTACAGGATTCATTGGATACACACCTTGGATATAGCTTTGAAAAGTAGGTTCAATAGTTAAATACCATCTTGGCTAGTCATTGCATCGCCCTGTTTTACCTTGGATGAACTCCTTGGACTAGGTGGGCATATTTTTAGTGATTGAATCAGACTATGTGCCTAGGATTAAACTTCTACCCCTATCCAGGATATAGTCATTACTAAGTTGATAACCCTTTAGGTGTATTTTTCCTTGGTTATTACCTTAGATCAACATTATTAAATATCATTACAGGTCACCTTGTAACATCTTTGAACCTCAACTATTTATACTATCATGAGATGATATTAATGCTAGACATGCCTCACATGACTTGTTTATATAAACTTGTAATCAATTAATTAATTAACTGTTTACATTCCCTGAAATCAGTCGAGGGATAAAGTAGGTAATTGGGTATTTAGTTACATTGTACTTATTTACTTTATATATGCATGATTTCACACTATTAAATTTCCTTTACACATGACATATATTACAGACACCATTGTTGGTGGCCCAATTAGATAAATCTCACACCCTATTCAGGTGTTTTTTGGTACCCAAGGAATATTACACGAATGTAGGTGTTGATAAAGGGAATTATAAAGCTTTGAAAACTTGATTTATTTTTGTTTAGGATGGATCTTGTTAGAAGATGACTGATATGGAGTTCAAGATTCTTGGTATAGTATTTTGATTTACTTTATACTTTATTGAAACGTGTTATTTTTGATGTCTTTTATCTATGTTTTAGAGTTTTCTAGTGACATGACTTATCATCATCAGTTATTCTAGTTTATTAAGTTATTACTATACTTGTATATTTGTATCTTTAGTCTACTTATGCTATTTACTTATATTGATTATGATTTTTTCATGTGTTTATATTTATCCGATGTAATACACACTAAAAATGGTGGCATAGTCTTCCCACAATCACCCTATTGGCCTTCCCTATAGTCCGAAACTTCAAGTGTTTGGGGAGATGCTCTTAAGACCATGTAGCCCACCAGGCTCGAGGAACCTATTAAGTGGCATCCAGGCATGAGAAGTCACAAAAAAAACATAACTATCAAGGTATAAAATTTAAAAACCATATTAATACTTCAAAATATTTTTAATTTTCACTAATAATAACCATATACAAGTATGTGGTTTATTTTTTCTAATTTTCCCACCTCATATGATTAGAGTTTTTTCTATTTGTACTAGTTTTGTAGGAGTGGTATCAGTATTCGGTCTTTGAAAAAATATCACCATTAAAATTTCATTAAACAAAATATAATAGATTGATTATAATTATTTATTATGTTTAAATTTAGTTTTGGTAGTACTTTAGTCTTTATCATAGAAGATGAAATTACAAACAAACATTTTTCATTGATTTTTAACCTATGAAGTGTGTTTTTTTAATTAATGAGTTAAATATTGATGTATCATTCCAAAACAAATGATAATAATTATTTAAATATTTTTAATATATTATATAATTAATTAAGTTTAACAATTGAGCCCCAAAAGAACCCCAGTTTCCCCATTGACACTTGTTTTTCACTTTCTAAGGCCCACCCACCTGCCTGAACAGGCCGTCAGACTAATTAATTTCCCTCCATGACAAAACATGTTATTTATAGTGTGATTTATTATCAATCAAACAAACCCTTGGAAACATCCCTAAACAATTTATTTTTAATCAGGTAGGATGTGAAAATTAAAGGTTCACATTAAGGGAAAGGGTGGTAATATTTTTCCTTTTAACCCTTTAAGATTCTTAAAATGTTACATTCATACATGTTGACCTATAGACACATGTTGACCCTGTCTAGGGCCCACTCACATGCCTGAATGGTTCATCAGACTATGGAATTTCCTTATAGGTCATCACTAGTTGTTTTTAGTGTAATTTTTTCTCACTCTCACACACCCTAGGAAGAATACCTTAAATGTGGAGTTCTAATCATGTAGTCTCCCAAAAATAAAGATGGACCTTATTGAAAAGGATAGTAACATTTATCCTTTTAACACATTATAATTATTATGGTTTTACATTCACCACATAGTTAATAAAGTCTTCATTGAGGACAGAAGATGTGAACCCAGGCATTGCCAACACACTTCTTGTTGTGATCCTCCTCTGATACCAATGTAACAACTGGTTCCCAAGGACACCCGAATTTCTCTAGTCGCATGTTTTCCCCTAGGGCCTACCCACTTGCTATAATAGATGATAATAATAATAAATGTCCCTATAAGCCAAAAAATGTACCTTCCAAAATAAATTTTCTTCACCCACACACTCTATGAAACGTCCAAGGATGTATCCCATACCAACACAACTCAAGACCATTCATGCTTAAATGTGGATATATAATTAGGTCGGATCATGAAAAAAAGGTGAAGAATATTGACATGGTTAGAAATATTTATCCTTTTAACCCTTTAACATATTTTTTTTCATTTTATTGGATTACTTTGGGTAATATTATTTAGTTTTCAAATCTAAAATAAATCAATGTATTATATGAAAGGACTTCAAAGAATTTCTTAATAGAAAATCATAACATCACACATTCAATATTTCATGAAAAACATATTTCTTCATCCTAAATAAATATAATATATTAATAGAAGAGATTATTCCTATGTTTATAAACATATCTTTATTTTGACCAGAAGTAGATTTTATTGCATTCTTAAAGGAATTTTTCTTGTTTTGGGGATACGACCATAAATTCACTCAAATATTTCTATTTTTTTATTAAATATTATATAGATATGGTAAATAAAGAAGTGCTGGAAGAAAGAGATATTTCATGAAATCTGACTTAAGGATGTGGTTTCATCTACATGAGAATACGTGGGAACTCAAATATTGGGAATATGAATAAGATGGAAACCTAACACTAAAGTAGTGGAGTGTCTCAAAACTAGACCACAAGATCAGTTAATTTTCCTCCATTACCCATGTGTAGGAATGGGTGTTTTCAATCTATTACAATTGATAATATAATGTTTGATTACAAGATTTCACCTAGAGTATTTCACAACTATAATAAAATGGGACATATCTAACCCTATTTTCAAAGCTCTCCAAAAACCAATCCTAGAAATAAATTTTTTCTATCTGATAAATATTATGGTTCGACATGAAGATCACAATAGAATAACTCTCAACCTTATATCTGAGTAACCCAAGGTGATTCTAGAAACACCATGTCTCCTTTTTCTATACAATCTCATTAGGTTAATAAACCGAAAGGGATAATTATTAGAATATTTTTTGGTACTAAGAATCTAATCACATATGATTAACTGGGTCCTTTAATGGTGATTGATAATATAATTTTAAATTCTACACATATGAAATCCTTGTTTGATATGGTTCCATCCCACTCTTTTATTACTTCTTGAGTATCTGATCATATGGTTTACATATTGAGATAATTATTTCTAGTTTTAATGTTCAAACACCTCTGGATCAATGAGAACGTTGATATTTTAAGCGTTCAACATATACCATTAATTTTAATTAGGATGAATTGGTTTTAGATTTCATAGTTCATGATATATATATATATATATGAAATAATATTTGGAATGGATTTGATGAAATTATTCAATTCACACATCAACGGTTAGGCTCAAAAAGTATGTTTCATATCTTTGGATGGTGTGAAACATATAATTAAACAATATTGAGAAGAGGATGAAATAAAAATAGGTAATTTGGTATCTTTGGTCATGATTTCCTCCTATCATTTGTCAGAAATGATTTTGGAAACAATTTATGAAACTAGACGTAGAAATTTTCTTTCTATAATTAACTAGTTTTTTTCCTTTCCTAAAAATTTCAATACGTTTCCACAAAAAATAGCGGTGGAATTTATGATTGATCTTCTACCATGGATCAATCGTATTTAACATCTACCCTAAAAGATGACACTACAATTTAGGCCAAAAAAACCTCATTTTTCCACTGTTATTTTATGGTATCGAATTACACTTCATCCCTAGGATCCCAAGGTGATTACTTTAGATCAATATATGAACTTTTTTAAATCAATGATTGTTGAGGAATTAGATTCACCAGTAAGTGTTCATTTTCTATCACTCACCATAGATCATCACATATTGTCACACCCAGGTTGTTAGATCTAGTATGAGATTGATATATCTACATCCATTGTTAAAGATATTAAAGAGATCTTTTTGGATCTATTGAAGGAAATAATATCCAAGGATGGATCTATAATATCCTTGTAATAGTATTAATCTTCACAATTTGTTGAGAGGTATGTGGATTCTCTCTCATCCCTACCATTATATAACTTGATGGAATAGTTTTTATTAAATGTTTTGATTCGAATTGTTGTGAAAACCTTATGTGATTCATAAAGGAATCACCATTTTTGTTATGTATTAGGAAATTTTTCGAAATTGAATAGATTCCAAAAAACCCAATTTTTTTATAATTTGATAATGATATTTTTAAAATTATGGTATCATTTTTATGAACACAAGTTGTTTGATGAAATATTTTCAAGAAAGATATAGTTTTATGTGAAATGGAATTTTCCATGGAATTTTGCATTCATGGGTGGTGTGAGTACAATACAAAGATGTTTCCCTAAATAAGGGGAGTAGGGTATTAGGTAACCTAGTTATTGGTAACCTTTTGATGACTTGGTGGATTGATGAGAGACCACTCATGAGTATGGAACTGTCACTTGGTATGCTTGATTGATTGATTGAGTGAGTGAGTGAGTGAGTGTGTGTGTTTGTGTGTAAAACCAATATTTGGAAAACAAAATGATGTTAAATATTTGGAATAATTTTTTATTACTCTCCATGTAACTTTCTTATCGATTTTAAGTAAAAACCATCAATTTTTTTGAATTATTTTAGATAAAATGCTCTAAATGGTTTTTTAAGTGGTGTGATTTGGAATGTCATTGGGGAATACATTCTGTGTTTACACTCACCTATGTCATGACCCGTCCTCAGGACCCATGACGTGACTACCCCAAGACCGCCTCCCATAGGCCAGGGGCTGGCAACTAGCACCATGGAATAAATCCTGACAAAAAGGGGAAGGCATTGCCTTTATAAAGTAAACAAACACCACAGAGTAAGCAAACAGAAGTAAAACTAAGTAAAACAGGATACAATAGTAGTGCGGAAAGTAAATGGGCCAGAATACAAACCCAAACTAAAAGTAAAGTAAAATTGGAAAGAAGGTACAACAACTGAAATTAAAGCAGCAACGTCGAGCCATCCACTGGAAGTACCACCTGAAGGGTGGGTACAGATAGCCTCCTCAGCGCCTCGGGTCCTGCCGCCTGCTCCGTGTATGTCCCTCCCAGTGGTCCACCTCCAGGTACCGAATTGCTCCACAAGCCTCAACCACGATCAGCGATATCCGTCGTCTGCATCCAACACAACGTAGTGCGGGAATAGCCCGTGCAAGGGTGAGTATACGCTACTCAGTAGGGACCCCGAGACCCACGAAGGTCTCCCAGAATCCAAAAAGTATAATCCACAAAGGAAAGATACAATCGCGAAGTACAACCTACACTACTTAGGTATATTCCAATACATATACCTAAGTCATCAATTCCTGTTCAGCTCAAACATCTGATCCCAAGTTCGATCACGTCCACATAGGAGTACAACCCAATCCACAGAGGATAACACAACCCAATCCACATAGGAAATCAAGTCAATCATAACGAAGATATTGATTGAAAGTCAAGACACAACCCACACATGTATACTTCTTCGTAATGTGATAGTGATGATCAGATATAGCCATTGATTCATCTAATATGGGACCCACGTAGGATACTGAACCAGCTAAGCTGTCGGACCCACATAGGATACAGACCAGCTACTCTGCCAGACCCATATAGGATAGAAAGAACAGAGTCAAACACTATCAGACCCACGTATGATACAAGAACAGTAGTCATCACCATCAAACCCACGGAGGATTTTAGTATGGTCTTCATGGCTGCCGAACCCATGGAGGATTTCAGTGCAGTCTTCATCGTCGTCGAACCCACGGAGGATTTCTGAACGGTCTTCATCGCTGCTGAACCCACGGACGATTTCAGTGCAGTTTTCATCTTCGTCGAACCCACGAAGGATTTCAGAACGGTCTTCATCACTGCCGAACCCACAGAGGATTTTATTGCAGTCGTCGTCACTATCGAACCCACGGAGGATTTCAGTGCAGTCATCATCGTCGTCGCAGTCGTAGCCAGCTCTAGGGTTCCCGCACACAACATTCTCGATTCCGGGAGGGTCCGCTCCATGAGCCAAGGGGTCGATACATCAACTGACACGTAGTATGGAGTTGATGTATCTCAAAGTTCCGTCTCGACAAGAGGAACTTAACATGACAGAGGGCGCGTCAATCAGATGCCCGGTCTGAGAGTTATTGGCGTTTTCGTTTCAGGGGCCCAGTTGGTTTTTAAGTCAAAACCAACCCTAATGCACTCCAACTATGTCTAAACCTCTATATTAGTAAGAAAAAAGGTCCGTCTCACTAAGAGGAATCCAACAAAGTCGACGGCACGTCAATCGGACGTTCGGAGCTCAAGTTATAAGCGTTTCCTCTCCGAGGGCCCGGTTGGTTTCGTGTTCGAACCAATCCGGCCATACCCAAAGTTCTCCGAAACCTTGATTGTAATATACTGAAACGACCGTTTCGATCCAAGGATCACATTGCAACTGATGGTGCATCGATCGGAGGTCCTTTGCCCAAGATATGGGAAAAAGAACGAACCTGTTCGGTTTTAGGGGGTTTTGGGCCTGGACCGACCCAACCCGAGACCCCCTCTGGGTCGGCCCGAACCGGGTCGACCCGAACCAGGTTTGGTTCCAGCCCATTAGGACGCGGCCCGACTCAGTGGGCATGGACCGACCCTGCCGGCGTGGCCCGACCCGGTGCGGCCGGTCCGGCCTGGGCGGCCGGTTGGCCTGGCGCGGGCACGACCTGGTGGGGCCAGCTCGGTGCTTGTCGAGCCGCCGTGGAAGGGGGGGGGGGGGGCGCTACCCCCTGATTGAAACCATGACCCCCACGTGGGGGCCGCTCCATTGCCAGCCGAGGGTTATGACCCCCAGACTCCCTTCCAAAACAGCCGTCCCGGTCCGGCCGGCCGGTGCTACCGCCACGGGACCATGCGGTCCCACCCCTCCGCGGTGCCGGTGGCTGGCGGTTCTGGCGGCCCTACCTTGCACCGCCACGGCTTTGAGCCGTGGCCTTGTCGGAGCGGCGCGGCGTGACGGCGCCACGCCCCTCCGCCGCGGCCCACCCCGGTCGTGGCCCTTCGTGGTTTTCCTGTGTCGCGCCCCTTTACCGTGGCCCGACTCCGACCCCGGATTCTTTCAGTCTCAACAACGTGGCGTGACGGCGCCGTGCTTCTTCACCGCATTAATCTATGTTTCCGCGCGGTGCCATTGCACCGCGCCGCCTTCTTTCGAGCCGCAATGAACAACATCAAAGGGGAAGGAGGGTCGGCCGTGTTCGTGCAGTCTGACCTCCTTCTGTTAAAAAGATAACAGGAGGCCCCAAATAAAAGACGAAGAATGACAAGAATAATCACAAAACAAATTCCAAACCCCTACCTCACGGTGTTGTTGAACGAAGGCTCGTCACGGGAAAAGGACGTCGCGAAAGATGACGTCGCGGAAGGAGGATCGTCAGCATCGCGGTACACAACATTGCAGTACACGAAATTGTGGAGAAGAGGGCCGTCTGCGTCACGGTACATGGTGTCCCGTCGTTGATCTCCGATGAATTAGCATTTTTCGTCATCCTTCGTCAGAGGCCGACGTTCTTCATCGGTGTCGGTGCGTTCTTCACGTTCTTCAAGGAGGAAGATGAAGTTCTTCATGGAACTATCCCTATCAACACAATGAAGCAACCCCTAATGAAATAAGACTTGTCTTATTTAATTAACACACAAAAGACAACATCCAATTCGAAATTCAAAATGAATTCAAGAATTTATTACATTTAATAACTTAATTCAATTCATTAATTAAGATAGTTGACTTGGTATTTAAAAGGGGTGCGGGTGAGTTACATATTAAATGCACGAGAGGGAGGTTAAAAGGTATTTGAAGGGGTGGGGCTCGTGTGGGCTCCACTTCACTAATATCCTACCTAGTGGAGTTAGTATATTAGTGGGTCCCACTCTAACCACCAAGAATAGGTTTAAACTATCTAGAATAGAAATAAAATTTGTAGCAAAATATTTTATTTTATTCTTTAGTTAACCCATTTAATTAATAACCTCACCTGAGAAAACGCAACTCTGGAAAAGGTGTTCTTAAGAAATTACCGACGCTGCGGTTTCATTGGTGCCCGCAGATTTCGATTCTGAGCACCGGTTCAAAAGATATGAAAACCCGCTCGTTCATTTACTGAACGTACCCGAGCTAAAATTCGGAAATTGATTTCGGGCACACCGGGCCTTGGAATCAGGTGCCGTTAGAAACTGCGTTCTTGTAAAATCTCAAAGAAAATTAATAGAAAACATCCACTGAATTTTATGGGTCTTTACATTACTCCCACCTCAGGGATTTACGTCCCCGTAAATATACATCATAAAATGGGGGAATAAATGTGGGAACTGAGCATGCATCTGAGCCTCCCGCTCCCAAGTCCTCTCCTAGAGGTTCCCGCGCTGTCATATGATGCGCACTAGAGGAATCAACCGCCCACGTAGGACCCACTCCTGTAGATCCTATATCTCCACCGGGACCTCCCCAAAAGTCACCCCATCATCAATGTCTAACTCCCCATGGTCGATGATATGTGTCGGGTCATGCACGTATCTCCTCAGTTGAGATACGTGGAAGACGTTGTGCACCCGGTGCAACTAAGGTGATAGAGACAGGCGATAAGCCACTTCACCTATCATGCTGAGGACCTGGAATGGTCTGATGAAGCGTGAAGATAACTTTCCACCCCGACCAAATATCCGTAATCCACATTGAGGTGAGACCCGCAAGAAGACGTGGTCTCCATCCTCGAACTCTAGTGGCCTCCGCCTCCGGTCAGTATAAGACTTCTACCGACTCTGAGCTATCCTCATCCACTCCTGGATGAACTGGACCTTTTCTGTCATGGCCTGGACCTTCTCCAGTCCCACAATTGCTGACTCCCCAGGGTCTTGCCAGCACAGAGGTGATCTGTAAGGTCGGCCGTACAATGCCTCGTATGATGTTATCCCGATGGTGGAGTGGTAGCTGTTGTTGTACGCGAACTCCACCAAGGGTAGGTGGTCCTCC
Source organism: Viscum album (assembly GCA_963277665.1). Classification (NCBI taxonomy): domain Eukaryota; kingdom Viridiplantae; phylum Streptophyta; class Magnoliopsida; order Santalales; family Viscaceae; genus Viscum; species Viscum album. Next base: position 1,425,532,476 of record OY728161.1, read on the forward strand.
CAGCTACGACCAAAGTCGAGGAAACATGCATGGAGCATGTACTCAAGAGTCTGAATGGTCCTCTCCGTCTGACCATCCGTCTGAGGGTGAATGGTGGTGCTCAAACGTAGCTGCATCCCAAATTCCTCCTACAACCCCTTCCAAAGCTGGGATGTAAAGCTTGCATCTCGATCAGAGATGATAGACGAAGGCACGCCATGAAGCCGTACAATCTCCTGAACGTAGAGACGTCTCGGGCTCTCTACTGAGCCCTGCTCTCTGATGGGTAGGAAGTGGGCCGACTTGGTGACTCGGTCGACAATCACCCAAATGAAGTCATGACCTCTGGAAGTACGGGATGTCCAGTCATGAAATCCATAGATATCCCGTCCCACTTCCACTCCGGGACCTCTAAGGGCTATAACAAGCCTACGGGTACCTGGTGCTCTGCCTTCACCTGCTGACATGTGATACATCGAGAAACGAACTCTGCCACAACCTTCTTCATACCCGACCACCAGTGCTGTCGTCTGAGATCCTGGTACATCTTCGCCACTCCTGGATATACCGCTAAAGGGTAAGTGTGAAACTCTCTCAGGACCTCCTCCTGTAAAGAAAATGGTACCATGGTAAGTCCTCTGAAAAGGACGACGTGCTCTCCTCCTATATAGAATAAATCAGGTGCCTATCCTGGGGATATCTGCGCACGCCGCGTCTCACAGTCAGCATCCCCACGATGCGCCTCTCTGACCCACTGTAGTAGTGGAGGAGTGAATATGAGTGAATGAAGAAATGATGCTCTATCCCTATCCATGAAGGATATTTGCAATGCAGCTAGCTGCTCCGTCGCCTCCCCGAGTAGCTGAATACTCTTTCTCCTACTGAGAGCATCAGCTACTATGTTCCCATTTCCAGGAGTATAGACTATCTCAAAGTCATAGTCTGGGAGGAACTCGAGCCATCGCCACTGTCTCCAATTCAGGTCCTTCTGCGAGAATATGTACCTGAGACTCTTGTGGTCAGAGTAGACTGTAAAGTGCTCGCCCATCAGGTAGTGTCGCCACATCTTCAGAGCGAAGACCACTGCTTCTAACTCCAGGTCATGGGTAGCGTAGTTCTACTCATGCTGCCTCAAGTGACGTGATCTATAGGTGATCACTGCCCGATCCTGCATCAGGAAACATCCAAGTCCGGTCCCTAATGCATCGCAGTAGAATATGTACCGTACTCCCTCCTCCGATAGACTCAAGATAGGTGCGCTGGTCAATCTATGTCTCAGCTCCTGGAAGCTCTGCTGACATCTGTCTGACCACACGAAGGGTTTCCCCTTCTTCGTCAGTGCTGAGAGTGGTGCTGCAACTCTGGAAAAGTCTGGAACAAATATCCAGTAGTACCCAGCTAGACCTAAGAAACTCCGCACCTCCGTCACACTCCTGGGTGGCTCCCAAGCTAGCACTGCCTCGATCTTCACAGGATCCACCGCAAATCCCAACTCAGAGATGACGTGTCCTAATAAGTGGACCTCACGTAACCAGAACTGACACTTTGAGATCTTACCATAGAGCTGGTGCTCTTGGAGTGTGTCTAGTACAACCCACAAGTGGTAGGAGTGCTCCTCCTCAGTGGTCGAGTATATCAAAATGTCGTCGATGAAGACCACGAAAAATCGATCGATGTATGGCTGAAATATCCTGTTCATGAGACCCACGAACACTACTGGAGCATTGGTTACGCTGAAAGGCATAACCAAGAACTCATAGTGGCCATACCAACATCTGATTGTCGTCTTCTGCATGTCCTCATCTCGAACTCTGAGCTGATGATAGCCTGACCTGAGGTCTATCTTCAAGAACCACCGTGCTCCATTGTGCTGATGTAAGAGGCCGTCAATCCTCAGTAGTGGATACATGTTCCTCACGGTCACCTATTTCAGGTGATGATAGTCGACACATAGTCGCAAGCTCCTGTCCGCCTTCTTGGTGAATAATATCGGGGAAGCCTAGGGTGAAACACTGGGTTAGATGAATCCCTTGCCCTGTAAGTCCTCCAGCTATACCCATAGCTCTCGATGCTCAGTAGGAGCCATCCAATATGCTGGAGTGGATATCGGGGTTGTCCCAGGGTATAGGTCAATATAAAAGTCTACCTCTCTGCGAGGAGGTAGTCATGGAACGTCATCAGGGAAAACGTCCACATACTGATCCACAACTACAAGAAAAACTAGGACTCTGCACGTCAACTTCTCCTAGGATGAGGCTATCCAACTAATTAGTGATGGGTTATCCTCTCCTCTGCATGATTCCATCCTGCGCTGTAAAGGCTCCCTTCTCGCTCGTGAAGGTGAACATGCTCCCGTCGGTGTGTACACACTGCACCTTGCACCTAATACAGTCGATCTGATCATGGACTATAGATAACTAATCCATGCCCAAGATGACATCTTAAGGCCTCGACGCCGCTAAAAGAAGATACCAGCCGAAGATATCATCTCATAGAGTAAGCTCACACTGCCGGTACCAGTGCGTAATCATCGAGTCTCCTACCATATGAGTCTCTAGCCATAAGGATCGAGCCAACGGCTCCGTCGGAATCTCCGAGCTCCGAACAAGGGTAGTGCCAATAAAAGAATGACTCTCTCCTGTGTCTATAAGAACTACAATAAGGGTGGAGTAGACACAGATAATACCTCGAATCATCTCTAGTGCGCCATGGTTGTAGGCCTCCGCTGCCTGAAGCTGAGCCTGTCTCTGCCCGCCAGCTCCCTATGGTCGGGGTGGACCTCCTGGTGGTGGTGGTGGTAAAGCCTCAAAGCGTTTCCCACAATATGTTGTTCAGCTAGATCCCCTGCCTCGTCCGACTACTCTTAGCGGGCCGCCATTGTCGACCCTCTACCTCTGCCTAGGTGGCCCCTCAACCGATTGTTGCTCCTCTGCATGGAAGGTCGGGCAGTCACGAGCCATGTGGCCCTGCCCGCCGCATGCATAACACTGCCTACTCCTTGGAAGGCTGGCTCTTCACCGTGTGCCACGCACCTCTGAGACAGTGTCCTGAGGTCGTATTCCTGATGGTCTAGTCCGCCAGGACCCATGTGACATCTGTCGACTGCCAGCTGCAGACGACTCTGCTACGTGCCGCCCTGTAGTAGGTCTCACTGCTGGAGTAGGCTCAGCAAGAAAGATCTCTATGAGAAGGGGTCACTCCAGTACTCCTTCCTGTGTCAGAATGCTGAGGGAGATCATCGATGCCCTGATCTCATTCCTCAGTCCCTACTCAAAGGTCCGGGCCTGGAAGAATGGGTCCCGTACAATGTTCGTCGAATAGCACGAGAGATCGATAAATCTCGCCGAGTACTGGGCGACCGTCATGCTGCCCTGCCGCAGCTGTAGAAGCTCCTAGATGCGCACTGCACGGAGGGTGTCTAGGACGAACTCCGAGCGAAAGAGGCTCTCAAAGTCCGTCCAAAGGAGAGATGCCTCCTCATTCACCTGGAGCATCAATCTCCACCATCTTCCTGCTACCGCGTGCAGGAGGCTCGCTGCAAGGATCACCATGAGGTCAGCTGGTGTCCCCACTTACCTGAAAACTCGAACTACAGTCTCCAGCCAATCCTCAACTGCCTAAGGGTCCGTCTCCCCACGGAACCTGGGCGGTCTCTAACGCTGAAACTCGTGCAGTGCACTAAGGCAACGTGCACTCTTAGCGGCTGGGGCTGGTGGCATCGGTGGCTCGGCGGGTAGAGGTACCTCTGGTGCCTCCACTGAAAAAGGGCCCTGCACCGAGGCCTCGTCACTCGGTGGGCTGTCGTCTCGCACAAAGTTCGGAACCCTAGCTGGCTGCTGTCGTGGGGACATCCTGAAAAGAAACAGGTGTGCCATGGTCAAACAGTATACCTGGTGAGCTTACACTAAGTAATCACAAAGAATTTTTTTGAAACACACCTGAAATCAATGTTTTCGTGCATTGAGTCGGAAATCAGAAGTCAGGTTCCTGGTGTACAGATACGTCGGCCACCGCACCAACACTGGACTCTATGGACTGATAACCACACTCAATACCCTTAACACTATTGATTCACATATAAGAAAGATCAGAGTCTAGAGTCCTGCGGTAGAACCAAACTCCTCTAATACCAATTTGTCACGACCCGTCCTCAGGACCCGTGTCGTGACTACCCCAAGCCCGCCTCCCATAGGCCAGGGGCTGGCGACTAGCGCCAAGGCGTAAATCCTGACAAAAATGGGAAGGTATTTCCTTTATAAAATAAAAAAACACCAAAGAGTAAGCAAGCAGAAGTAAACAATAAGTAAAACTGGATACAATAGTAGTGAGGAAAGTAAATGGGACAGAATACAAACCCAAACTGAAAGTAAAGTACAACTGGAAAGAAGGTACAACAACTGAAAGCAAAGCAGCAAGGTCGAGCCATCCACTAGAAGTCCCACCTGAAGGGTGGGTAAAGATAGCCTCCTCAGCTCCTCGGGTCCTGCCGCCCGCTCCGTGTATGTCCCTCCTAGTGGTCCACCTCCAGGTACCGACTTGCTCCACAGGCCTCAACCACGATCAGCGCTGTCCGTCGTCTGCATCCAACACAATGTAGTGTGGGCATAGCCCATGCAGGGGTGAGTATACGCTACTCAATAGGGACACCGAGACCCCCGAAGGTCTCCCAGAATCCACAAAGGATAATCCAAAAAGAAAAGATACAATCCTAAAGTACAACCAACACTACTTAGGTATATGCCCATACATATACCTAAGTCATCAATTCCTGTTCGGCTCCAACATCCAATCCCACGTTCGATCACATCCACATATGAGTAAAACCCAATCCATGCAGGATAACACAACCCAATCCACATAGGAATGTAAGTCAATCATAGTGATGATATTGATTGAAAGTCAAGACTCAGCTCACATAGGTATACTTCTTCGTAAGGTGATAGAGATGATCAGATATATCCACTAATTCATCTAAGCTGGGACCCACGTAGGATACTAAACCAGCTAAGCTGTCGGACCCACATAGGATACAGACCAGCTACTCTGCCAGACCCACGTAGGATAGCAAGAACAGAGTCAAACACAGCCAGACCCACGTAGGATACAAGAACAGTAGTCATCGCCGTCGAACCCATGGAGGATTTCAGTATGGTATTCATTGCTTCCCAACCCACGGAGGATTTCAGTGCAGTCTTCATCGCTGTCGAACCCACAGAGGATTTCAGAACGGTTTTCATCGCTGCCGAACACACGGAAGATTTCAGTGCAATCTTCATCACCATCTAACCCATGGAGGATTTCAGAACGGTCTTCATCGCTACTGAAACCACGGAGGATTTCAGTGCAGTCGTCATCACTACCGAACCCACGAAGGATTTCAGTGCAGTCATCATCGTCTTCGCAGTCGCAGCCAGCTCTAGGGTTCCCGCACACATCATGCTCGATTCTGGGAGGGTCCGCTCCACGAGTCAAGGGGTCGATAAATCAACTAACACTTAGTCCAGAGTTGATGTATCTCAAAGATACGTCTCGACAAAAGGAACTCAACATGACAGACAACGCGTCAATTGGATGCCCGGTTTGAGAGTTATTGGCTTTTCGTTTCAGGGGTCCGGTTGGTTTTTAATTCAAAACCAATTCGACTGCACTCCAACTGTGTCCAAACCTCAAGAGGAGTAAGCCAAAAGGTCCGTATCACTAAGAGTAATACAACAAAGTTTACGGAAGGTCAATCAGACGTCCAGAGCTCAAGTTATAAGCATTTCCGCTCCGAGGGCCCAGTTGGTTTCGTGTTCGAACCAATCCAGACGTTTCGAAAGTTCTCTGAAACCTTGAGTGTAATATACCAAAACGACCGTCTCGATCCAAGGATTGCATCGTAACTGGCGGTGCGTCGATCGATGGTCCGTAATCGAAGATATGAGTAAAAAATGAACCTGTCCGGTTTTAGTGGGTTTTGGGCCCGGACCGACCTGGCCCGAGTCCCCCCTGGGTCGGCCCGAACCGGGTCATCCCAAACCAGGTCCGGGTCCGACCGTTAGGACACGGCCCGGACCGACCGGCGCGTCCCGACCTTGTGCGGCCGATCCGGCCCGGTGCGGCCGGTTGGCCTCGTGCGGGCGAGGCCCGGTGTGGCCAACTCGGTGCTGGTTGAGCCGCCGCGGAAGGGGGGGGGGGCGCTGCCCCCCTGATTAAAACCGTGACCCCCATGTGGGGGCCGCTCCATTGCCAGCCGGGGGTTACGAACCCCATTCTCCCTTCCGAAATGGTCGGCCCGGTCAGGCCGGCCGGTGCCGCCGCCACGGGACCCCGCGTCCCGCCCCTCCGAGGTGCCGGCGGCCAACGGTTCTGGCCGCCCCGCCTTGCACTGCCACGGCCCGCCCCAGCCGCGGCACTTCGTGGTTTTCCAGCACAACGCGACGACGTTGTGCCCCTTTGCTACGACCCGACTTCGGTCGCAGATTCTTTCTGTCTCAACGGTGCGGCACGATGGTGCCATGCTTCTTCGCCACATTCCACTATGATTCCGTGTGGTGCCATTGCACCGCACCGCCTTCTTTTGAGCTGCAACGAACAACATCAAAGGGGAAGGAGGTTCGGCCATGTTCGTGCGGTCTGACCTCCTCCCGTTAAAAAGATAATAGGAAGCCCCAAATAAAAGACGAAGAACGACAAGAATAATCCCAAACAAAAATTCCAAACCCCTACCTCAAGGTGTTGTCGAACGAAGGTTTGTCGCGGGAAAACGACGTTGCGGAAGACGAAGTCGCAGAAGGAGGATTGTCGGCATCGCAGTACACGGAGTTGTGGTACATGGCGTCGCATCATCGATCTCGGAGGAATTAGTGTTTTTCATCGTCCTTCAACGGAGGCCGGCGTTCTTCGTCGGTGTCGGTGCGTTCTTCGCGTTCTTTAAGGAGGATGATGAAGTTCTTCATGGAAATCTCCCTCTCAACACAACGAAACAACCCCTAATGAAATAAGACTTGTCTTATTTAATTAATACACACAAGCCAACATCCAATTCGAAATTCAAAATTAATTCAAGAATTTATTACATTGAATAACTTAATTCAATTCATTAATTAAGAGAGTCGACTTGGTATTTAAAAGGGGTGAGGGTGAGTTACATATTAAATGCACGAGAGGGAGGTTAAAAGGTATTTGAAGGGGTGGGGATCGTGTGTGCCCCACTTCACTAATATCCTACCTAGTGGAGTTAGGATATTAGTGGGTCCCACTCCAACCAACAAGAATACGTTTAAACTACATAGAATAGAAATAAAATTTGTAGCACAATATTTTATTTTATTCTTTAGTTAACCCATTTAATTAAAAACCTCACTCGAGCAAACACAACTCCATAAAAGGTGTTCTTAAGCAATTACCAGTGCTACGGTTTCTTTGGTGCCCTCATATTTTGATTCTAAGCACCAGTTCAAAAGTTAGGAAAACCCGCTCGTTCGTTTACTGAACGTACCTGAGCTAAACTTCGGAAATTGATTCCGGGCACGCCGGGCCTCAGAATCAGGTGCCGTCAGAAACTGCGTTCTTGTAAAATCCCAAAAAAAATTAATAAAAAATTTCCTTTGAATTTTATGGGTCTTTACAACCTAGATCTTGGGAACATTAGTTCATACGTAGATGTTATCTACTATGACAAAATAAATGGAAAGGTATTTTACTTCTACAGTAACACACCATGATACCATGGGTGGGGAAAGTGTTGTTGGAGCTAGTTTAGTATTTTCTTAGGGGGATACCACATGGGTGTATTTGGGTATTATTTTATTTCATTAATTTTTAAGTTGGTGTATTTATTTCCATTTTCACTATGATTAAATTTATCTTAATGTATTTTTAGGGTTTTATTATTTATACTAATTCATCATGAAAGAGGATTGGATAATAATTTGTCATTGTTTATAGTTTTTTTTTCATATAATGGAAACTAACCCCCAACTTGTTGTTATGAATGTGGAATTTATATCTAGCCTGTAGTGGCTTGGATATTTCACCTAAATTTAGTGGATCTATATAAATAATCAATAAAATATATGAGGGGAGGGATGTCACTTATGAATTTATAATCATCCATGATATAATTTCATAGCATTTTTCAAGAAGGTGTTCAAAATGATCCAAACATGAATACACCATGATTATTGTTGAATATGAACTAATTTTGTTGTAGTATAATTATTACAATATAATAATTATATAATTTATGGATAATTAGTGATATATATCATAATTATAATGTATTGGGAAGAAAATTTAATAGATATGAAAATATAACATAATTTGAATTAATTATTTTTCACTTAGTGGTATGGTTTTAAATGATTGAATTAAGGATTATAATTTTTGATCATATCATAATTAGTTTATATAATTTCCTATAAAAACCCATAATGATATCATTAAAATCATATTTACCAATTGAGATCATTCTCATGATTATCCAGGTAATGTGGTGATGAAAAGTCAAAAAATAATCAATCGTCTCATAGAGGATGGAGCCCACACGTATGCATGGATAATGATTTCATTTTCTATAGGAAGGGATAAATGAAAAGTACATTTTATAATTTTGTATTATAATTTTTTTATAAATATAATTATTATTTACTAAATATTATATCATAATTTTTGTTGATGTTTTTATGTAAAATGAATCATGACATTCTATAGAGGTGGTAGTCCGTACATAAAATGTAGTTTTTGTTTTTCCAAGGGAAAAGTTAAGGGTGGTTAAAGCTTGTAATGTAATTATAATAACATACCATCATAATAAGGACACTAATTTTATCATTTTTATATGCTAAAAAAACTTAAGAAATAAGAAATGACCATAAGGAAAACGAAAATAGGAATAATCTATTATAAATATATACCAAAATACTTAGGTTATATCCTATGTAATGGGGGTTAAAACTTTTTTGGATTTAATTTTTTGAAATAATATAAAAAAATTAATGTGTCTATGAGTTTTTAATATAGGTTTAATTAGTTTTTATTATAAGAATATATGTTTTTTTTGTGAGGGGAAATTAGTAGAGGTGTTTCCCATTTATAAGTGAAAAGGATCTGTGTTTTTGTAATTACCCAAAACATATCAATAATATATTTTCACTATACCAAAAAATATATTAATAATAGAGAGTATAATATATAATTCTGATAATCACCTTAACCACTCAATTATAACATTTTTCTAACATTTCCCCCTTTACCTCTTAGGTTACACATTTTTACCTTTTTGGTTTTCATCACTATTACTAGTTTCTACCTATGTAATTTATCCTTTATGTGAAAAAAATAAATTTTCCTTTTTTTGAAAATTGTTTACGTAATAATTTATAATTTTCAATATATTTTGTTTGATTAAAATTTTAAATTAGATGAAATTTAAATCTAAACTACTAAATGTATAATGTGTTTACATAATTTTTGAAAAAAAATTAATTTCATAAAAAAATATCAATCATAGGTTTAAAAATGAAAAAAATATTTTAAACTATATAAAGTTCATTATGAAATACATATTTTTTCTATAAAATGGTTTCAAAAATTTATTTGTTGAAACTACATACTAATAAGTGCACAAAAATCATAGAATCTGTTTATTAAACTATTATCTTAAGAATCTTTTTTTAGAAAAATATCGAAAATTCATTCTATGATAATTTTGATATTAAAAATTGAAAAATTAAGTTATATTTATCTAACTAAGGTTATAATATATATATATATATATATATTAAAAGAAAATATATCATAGAAAGAAAAATTGTTTTTATTTAAAAATGATGTGTTTGACATTTTGTGGCATTAATATTATTTCATATAAATTTCTAATGTTAATTATTTTAATATGTTATTTCATATAAAATAATATTTTAAAAGTTTTAAATTTTTAAAATTAAGATAAAATATACTATATGTTACCAACCAATTCTTTGAAAAAAATATTACATTTATACTTAGAACGTATTAAGAAATACCATTAAAATTGTTATTTATATCCAAAAAAATTAATTTTACTACACCATTTATAAGAAAATATTTATTTTAATGTTATATAAACAATATATAATATTTTAATAACAATAATAATATAATTTAAAAATAATGAGTATATATATATATATATATATCATATTATGATATCATATTTTTATTTCACTTTGAGTTTTATTATTTTAAAATTACTACTTAACAGTACATGACATAATTATACCAATTTGATATATGAACAATTACCCTATTTTCATTGACCACATTTTGAATGACCAAATGTTTAGTAACCGCATTTTCCATCATTATTACAATTACCAAATTTCATTCTTGTATATAAACTTACTAAATCAATCATTCATTCCACTCTCACTTCTATATGAATTATTATTGTTTCATATTATATATTTTTCATAACACTTTATCCTTTCCTATTTCTCTTCCTCGTCATAGGTTTTTTAGCTATTGATTACCCTTAATGTTGAATATGATCCAAGATATTTCTTAGTCATAAATATTTTATTATTTTCCCTATATTGTCCTGTATTTATTTTTGAAATTTTGATGGATGCATTTCATCCATGTAGAATAATAATCTTGTTGGGCGTAATACATTTTTTATGTGAATTTATTTCAATTTACCACTTATGAATTAATAAAGTTTCTTTATTTTGGTTTATATATTTTAGGGAACATTTTTTAATCTTGTTCCAATCATTTTGAAAGAATAAATAAATGCTCTTTGAAATTATAAAAATTAATAATAATATAAATAATATCAATAATAAAAAATATTTCTATTAAAACTACGTAATCCCCTTGTTCAATTGTTTTAATCCTCATATAATGTAATAAAAGAGAGACAGATCCTATATCCTGTGTTTTAGACTATGAAAACACAAGAAATACACAACATGTAAGTGAGTTAAATGACGTTTAGTCAGATGATTCATGTGCTATCATGGCCTCATTTAAAGGTTTTTTTTCATTTAAGGCATTCCATGTTTATTTAATGCAAAAATTTCTAAATACATTTGAGCATATTCTGAGTGCGTTGAACACAAGTAGACATCATGAATTTTTTTAGTAATCTGGAAAAAATCTCTAGCACCTTCAAATGGGTTACTCAAATTTTCTTTATTATTATTTAATATGATCTAGAATAAATGAGTGAGAAAAATGAGTAATAATAGATATTTAAAATTGTGTTATAAAAACTAATTTTAGAAATTAAAATGATCTAAAAAATATATCCATAATCAAAAAATAATAATTATAAACTTAATGGACCCTTTCTCTGATATAACTTGATGAATCTAGATGTAGTGAAAGTGACCATTAGGCCTATAACCGACTCATTTTTACATATTATATAGATAATCCATATTGTACATGATGTGAATGTCATTAAAAATAATTTTTTTTCAAAGAATATTGATATATGTTTTCATCTGAACCAGGAGAGTATATTTTTCATAGTAATTTATAAAACATTAATACAACGAATAAATAACTTGGTCTCGAGTTCTTTCTTTGATGTAGGTGATGATCATGTAAAGCATGTTTGGTTGTATTTTCATTATGTTAGTGAGAAACTAATGTTGAACACCCTCTAATGGTGATCCAAACATTACGCATTGATTTCATAATGTCATTGATGATACTTCGAGTGCTATAATGGGTGTACCGATCATCTTGTATTGCTCCCTTGATTTTAACCATCATCCTTTCAGTATAGAAATGGTTATATCTTCATCAATATCTCATGATAGAAATTGAGGAAGAGATAATATATTAATCTTAAGATAAAACCCTAGTTGCATTCTTCATTAAGATATAATTCTCTAGGGAGGGGAATGTTGTGGACTATAACCAACCTCTCAGGATTCTAATAATTATCTATTTAAAGACCCAGGGTAATTGTATCATATTAATTAACTAAAAAGGCCCATAATAATATATTTAACCCAAAATGAACCCCATTCAATATAAAATAATAATATTATTATATTTCTCCATGGTGTGTTCTAATACCTGTAGTGATACATATTATTTACAGTCTGGTAAATAAAAAATTATCATTAAACCAATAACTAGGTATTCTCTTTGTCCATGATATTTAATGAATCTGTGAATAAATATCATTAGTAAATATTATATTCATTTTTTGATGAATAAAATATTTATTTTAATATTCATATAATTAAATAAATTATTTTCTAATAAATATGTATCTTTTATCATGAGAATAACATAAGATTAATATTATACATTCAATAATTAAATAAATTTTATATTCATAATCTTTATAATGAAATATTTATTTTTATATACATGTAATTAGGTTATTTTTTAGTGAATAAATATTTATTTATTGACTTGTAAATAACAGGAGATAAATAAATATAATATATTATCATAATTAAAAATTAAATTGAGAGTAAATATTTATTAAATATTTTTGATCATTTAATAAATCCTTATTAATAATTAAATTTTTTAGGAGAATAATATTTATTCCAAAAATAAAATATGATGTTTGACTTTGATTAATGGAAATACTTTGTCTCTGGCCCTCTGGGCCTCTTCTATAGTGGTATTAGGTTGAGTGGGCTAAATTCCAAGATTACTATCTAGTAAAAGGTCAAGGAAACCATACTGGGAGATTATATATTTCAATGAAAAAACTATACATAAATGCTCACTATTTAATATACTCCTTTTATCATAATATCATACCAATTAGGCTACACACTCATGTCATCAAAACTATTAGCTTGACACATATTTATTTTGTTTTCTGAAATAAATTAGTCATTACACCATGTCCATGGAATTTAATAAAACAACTGCTTTTATATCCAAGGTCTTAGATATCAACCTCGATAATGTTGGAAGGGAAAAATTCACAGTTAAAAAATTAATTAATAACATTTCATTTACGACACAACCAACAGACCCAACATCTCTATGAATTGAATCATAATGGATTAGAAGAACACATCGATTTGTGAGATTCATGAAATGAATTAATAATTATATTAGTGTATATAGAATGATGCACATGCTCATGGATAAGAATATTCAATGTCACATAATCATAAAGAATTCCTATAGGTGGACCCATTCTCGTAATCTCTCATCTTGGAGATTAGCAAGTATGGAATTCAATAGGTAAATCTTAATTTTTTTATGAATACCCCCGCCCAATAGTCTATATACATTAGGTCCCATAATATAATTTCATTTGACTGTTGAACAATATTTAAGAATATCAACATGGAACTTCATCGTTCTCATCAAAATGATGAACTAATATGAACTTTTTAATGTAATAGATATTCTAGTCCATTATCACAATAATGATATGTAGAAGAATAATGCATATGTGATATGGTATTTATTAATATTTGAATCCGAGAATATACATGAAATAAAATGAATAACATAGATAGTTCTAGGGAACGATTTTCAATAAAGGCCTATAAAAATTTGATGGCCTCCCACTAGGAATCCACTAGAAAACCTACTACTTTGTAGATTTTTTAATTCACCCCCTTTTATTATTATTTTCAATATAAATCCTCTTCCATGCACTTAAACATACAAAGAAGGGAATTTTTAGGGGATGGATCAAGGATTGAGATCCTATTTAAGGAAATTACTGATGTTTGGTAGTTTAGGTTCTTTTTATTGGTATGTATTGAATGGTGATATGTTGTTCCAGATAGTGGAATATGGTTGTTGATGTGGTGACACATTATATACATAAAAAAATATTACATAATTTTATATAAATATTCAATAAATCACATTATAATCTATTCCATTATAGGAAAGGGTTATTATATTTGGATACAAGATGCATAATATTCCTATTTAATGAAATATCTTCAAGTTTTCTCTCATAAAACGTTTCTTAGGCATACCATACATAAAACAATTATTCATAACATGGGAAATAAAAACATAAGAAAGGGTGAGGAAAGATGCTCAATAAAGGTAAACATAGGAGATATAAATAAATGATCATACTCAGGAATAAGATAATCATAATTTCATATGATCATGATTATAAATTATATAGTTTATACCCAATATATCATATATCATAAAAATGATTCATGGACAAAAGCATTATCTTAATAATAGAAAATATTAATGTATGTAAAAAATCCTAAATAATCAATCATAACACATAAGATAGTAATATAGATATATGAATATGTTAAAACCTAATCTTATAACATTTTGACTATGTATAAATAGAAATAGGTTAACTCAATAAGTCGAGGACATTAAATCATACCATTGAATAAAATTATGTACACAAACATACGTCCACGAATAATCTTATCCACATGAAAACCAAGTCTATGATTAATGTTTTGAAAATGAAATCATGTTCATACATAACATATTCATCTCATGAGTTATCTATCTTTACCTAATACATTGTAGTGATATATAGTTCTGGGACCACTTTCCATATAATCACTATCCGTTCATATGTGTTCTAAATGATCATAAATTGTATATCATATATAATAACCCAAGTAAAGGAAATGAGTTTCAAAAAAATTTCATAATCATAATCATAAGCCATCATAAAATGAATAAGGATGGTATAATTGGATAATATCCTTAGTAAATCATAAGTAACATAAAATGGTTTCATTTTATATTAAAATTCCTCTGAAATATCACTTGGAATGTTGATGAGGAAAATACTATTTTCACTTTGAAATCACGTATTTTAAAACTAAAAAATTCCAAAATTTTATGGAAAAATTCTTATTTTAAAAGATAAATTGAAAAATTTAATGTAATCTTCAAATAATTATACATTCATGGAAGTAGTAAATCTTAATCATTATATGTATGTAAATAATATCCCTTTCTCATTTTTGGTAAAAATTAAAAACTGCATTGTTCAGATAACAACAAGAAAACTAATTTTATGTCTCATGGTAAAAATTAAAACATGGGTGAAAATTAATTTAAAAATCCTAGGAAAATAAAAATCAATTCCTGAAAACATTTTTATAAAACAAGGAAATGGGAGAGTAATTATTTTTGACCAAGGATAAAATTAATTCAGTTTTTGTTAAAAATATTCACATGGTATCTTTATTACATGAAGTGTGTAAAATTAAATGAAAACATGTATTATAGAGAAATAACCATATTAAAATAAAATGAAATTGGTTTTATTATAATAGGATCATATAATTTCATTCAATGTAAATTAAAGCATAATTTTTCTCGATTAAAAATGGATTGTACTATAATTCCATTACCACTTTGGTAACATTTTAATCCAAAACTCATGAAATATTAAAAAATAGATGGATATGTAAATACACTAAATTTTTATGATAAAGTTTTTAAAATTAATTCATGAGAAGTATATAAACCACATAAAAGAAACACGTAGTTGATATGTCATGTGTATCATAGAAATAAAATGTGAGACTATAATCTCTTACCTCAAGTTTTACTCTAATAGAATGTGATATATCCCACATTATAATAAATTTAAATTTATTATAATTCAATAATATATCATTAAAATAATTATAATATCATTTATTATATACTTATAATAGTTTAACAACTAAATATTAATAATTCCTTGATGAATTAATCATTTATGATTGTTAACTATTTCATTTTCTGGAGAAATTTAGTATGATAGTTATGGTAATTATACTTTGATCATGAATTAACCATATTAATAATTATAATCATGATATATTTATTATATATATTAACAATATATATATATATATATATATATGTATTTATATTTATATTCCCTCATGGAATTTATATATATAGAAAAATTAATTACACAGTTTTTGGAGACGGTAGGCTGTATGTAGGCGTGAAATATATTTTCATTTTTTTGATGGATGTAATAAAATAATGTAAATAATAATTAAACATTAAATAATATTTATTATATCATATATATCATATATATATTCATTAAATCTACCATTACTACCATCCTTGTAAATAGGAAATGAAAAACGAATCACATCCCTTCATGGACATGGTAGTCCACCCATACGTACGATAAACATTATCATTTTTTAGCATGAAGTAAGAATGTAGATATGATATTATAATTAAATAATCATAATTATTCATAAATAAAATATATAATTTTTAAAGTCATCATAATAGCTATCTAATTAAAAAGGTGATGGAAAATGAATTACATCGCTATATTGAGATGGTAAGCTATATGAACGCATGAGAGATGTTTTATCTTTTAATGTGATAAAAAAAGGTGGATAATGGTTTTTATATCATCATAATAACAATTATTAATTTTTAAAATGGACACCATGGATTTATAGGAGGTAAATAAAGATATAAAATCAAAAATCCCCAGTAAAGAGTTATAACTCTTTGTTGGGAATAAACTTTTTCCAATACACATTAATCCTTGAAGGGATGGTATTTTCAAAAGTCTAGAACATATAGTATTTATGTAATATATAGAAGTATTATGGTGGGGATTTTATAGTCTATAGGGATCAAAATTATTGAATATGTGAGGAGAAGAGGTGACCTTTTATAAGTGAGGGGAGGGGAACTATTGGAATTACATAAAGTATAATATTTATATAAATTATTTTTTATAATAATGATACTCTAAATTGAAATATTTAAAATATATAATAATGATAAATTAATATATCCTAATCCAATAAATTTTGTACTAGTTTATGTGGTATTTTAGAACTTATGTTTTATTTTTAATCCACTTTAATCCTTTTGATATTTACTAAAAAAATCAATGTTTTCTAATCTTTTATGGGTTAGGAATGATAACATAAAAGGATAAGTGACCAATAAATAAACCATGGTTAATATTTTTGACAAAATGAAATTAAATTTTCTGAATATATTATTTTTATGGTTTTTAAATCATTTAATAAAATATTTTTATTATAAAATAACAATAATGTCATTTTTTGGAATTACACGAGATATTATAATATAATTTGTTTTTAAATAATGTAAATTAGTTTAAAAATAACATGGATTCAAATATAAGTAATATAGTCTCTTAATATAATAATAAAATAACAATTCAACCTATTTAGATATCTTTTTAATCCTTTCCTTTTGATTTAATTCAATGGTTAAAAATTTTTATCCTATACCATGGTAATAACTTTTTCATTATTAAAGGTTTATAAATTTATATATAAATTAAAAATTCGTTAATTTTTTTTTAATTTATGATATTTTATACCATTTCTGACCCTCATTATACTCCTGAAACGTTTTTATGATTTTAAAATAATATAATAAAATATATTGGACATAAAATACTATTAATGTCATTTGAAG
The DNA here is from genome assembly GCA_963277665.1 of Viscum album. Classification (NCBI taxonomy): domain Eukaryota; kingdom Viridiplantae; phylum Streptophyta; class Magnoliopsida; order Santalales; family Viscaceae; genus Viscum; species Viscum album. The sequence goes on from OY728161.1 coordinate 1,425,549,846, forward strand.
AACTGTTCCCATAATATGACACTGAAAAAAAAGATTGAAATGGAATTATGATATAAACCATTACTATATAAAAAATATTCTATATTTATCTATAAAATTTATCAAAAATAATAATTCATCTATGAACACAATAAATAATCAATACTTTATTACAATTAATATTTTTTAAGTTTCATCATTTGTTTTTTCTATTAAATGAATAAATTCTATATCAGCATTAAAAAAGAATTTAAGGTAATTATTCAATCACTAACAATTAAAAATAAACTTCCATGATTTAAAAAATAATATATAGATAAGATAAATATTAATAACTGATCATATCCCCTTCTTATATTTACGTAAAACTTTTATAGATATTAATGCCAAGAGAGTGAAAATTTGTATTTATTTTATCTTTAAATTATATAAAGATCATAATAAAAGAAAAATAAAACTATTTAGACACATACAAGATAATTGGATGTACATTGTTACAAACCAACCCAGGTAGACCATGAATTGGCCACCTGAGTTGATCCATGGAAAGGCCCAAAGGGCATTCCCAATCCCCATGGGCTGGAAAATACTATCAGTTATCAATCGAGAAACATAAAGGGAATTATTTCACCCAATATAAATAAATAAACTAAAAAGTGGAATTTAAATAGAGAAGACCAATATATGTATAAATATCGAAAATGAACATCTTTAACCCAAGAATTTGAAATAGAAAAACTGACCAAGAAAACTCAATCTGAACTTGATGACCACACCATCTCAATGTGACCTTGAGGGTCACTCTCTAATTCCAAGACCGACCATCTCCCACGAAGATCAAAACCAAGTTGAAACCAACCTGAGACCTACACCAGATTATAAATAAAGAATGAACTATAAGCATCAATATTAAAACTCAAAAGGTATGTCCGAACAATATATTCTCTATGGAATTCCTTTAAATTAAAAGAAACATTAACATCAGGTTTGAAATACAATATATAAAATTATTATTTTCCACACATTTTTCTAATGACAACCAAACATGGTCCACTGCTCTTTATACGATTTAAAATCACACTCCATTCTAAATAGGATCCATATTCATTTTAAAAGAGAGGGGTCACGTTTATTATATAAATGGGAGAAAGAGGGTAAAATATTTCCAAAAACGTTTTTCAATAACTCTTAAAAACATTTATTCACATTAAACACAAAGTAACCCTTCTAAAAAATGAGAACAATTATATTATAGTAAGGGAAATGAGAAAATATCACACAACAGTAACCAACTAACAATATGTCAAAATCATCCACTACAAACAACTAAGGGATGATATACATGGTAGAAACCAAGAAGCTCCTGAATAATCCAGAACATAATAAACATATTCCTTAATCTTGTAAATCATTTTTCACTCGATGAAATCAATAATTCTCTTACATGCAATCACACCCTTCCTAGAATGATCGAGGAGAAATATCCCATAATAATAAAACAAAATATACCCCCTTTTATGGGACATTAGAGAGAGTAAAATCTAATATATTGGAATAATCATTCCTATAAAATTTCTCTAACTATGTTCGATTCCATTTTCAAGATGTAAAATAAGGTGAGCCAATTGATGCCAACTGAGCTTCCAATCACATACAGACATATCATATATAATTTATTCTCAAAACATGCATTACCATGAGTCACCCCAACTATCAATATCATGCCTTTCAATAATTTTGAGACATGGGAGTCTCTTGGAGTTGAACTCCCACAACATTCAACATAGCCAATGAAATAGAATTATCTAAGGAGAGTTTTCAGCATAAAAAATGTCACAATTTTTCACAAAAGTGTGAAACAAGCCTCCGAAATCTTTTCTCAAGGAATCGAAAAAACCATTCAAAAAAGATGAAAATACACCATTTAAATTTAAAAGTTATTTTAAAAATATCATTTATTTACTCGCAATACATGTTCAAACCAAAACCTTTTTTTTCAAAGTGCCAATCAGGCCACACATCATCATCACATACCATTTAGTTCTTAAAGAACCAAACACACCCCACTATAAACTCACAAACCATTTATAAATCCATTATAGAAACCCAATTAGATATATTAGTTGTCAAAAATATAGTTAAAAATATAAACCATGATTCAGATATCAAAAAAGACTCGAAAAATCAAACCAGACATTTTATCAAACACTTTTTGTGCATCCCATAACAAAAAAAAGCCATATAATTCAAAAAATATATTGCAACCACCTCATTTCACATCAAAAAAACAATTTTAAAGAATAAAAATAAATATTTATCATATAAGTAAGGTTTGAAAATAATTATACTAATGATTTTTAAATTTAAAAGGCAAGTTCAAAGGGAAGCCTACCTTAATCTTACAATACATCAACAACACACACACTCAACAACCTCACGAGGGTTCCAAGTTCCAAGTTTGGCCAAGATAAACCATAAAAAAGAAAAACCCCAATATAAATCAAGGGTAATTATGAAACCTTGGACCAAGAGACAATTGGAGAAGAATAACTCAAAATAAATAATGGAAAGATGTGGAATATGAATAAGTGAAGAGTAGAATCGCCTAGAAGATCTAGACACAAACCTTGAAGAAACCCCAGATCCATAAAATGAGAGAGATGGATAGCCAATTAAAATAAGGTAGGGGCTCTGTTTGAGGTGAATAGACTATGAGGAAAAGGTGGAGGAAAATTGGGGTCAATATATTTAGAGTTCAAAAAATGAAATTTCACAATTTTTAAAATATGGACAGATTGCATGGTTTGGCGAATTAGTTTACCTAATTGTGCACCGACCATGTACGCCTCACTAGACACACATGGAACCTACATGGGTTAGCTGCATTCTTTTCTTAACCCTTCCCCAACTAGGACAAATGCCAATGTCTATAACAAGAACATAATCTCATGATTTCCCCATGGTTTCCCTAACTGTGTGCAGGCGGGCGCCATGCCTCAGACCTCAAATCCCTACTACACGGTTTACAGGAGAATTCCACATGGTTTATTATAACCATTTTCTAACGAAAAAACTTGATAAAAAATTAAATTTTATTAACCCATCGCACGTTAAACTTAAGTGAAAAACTCAAGCCCCAAACATAAACTGAAACAAGAGAGAAAAAAATCTGGTTGTGACAATTCTCCCTAGCATACAACTTTATGCCCCCAAAAATCCTCAAAATGTTCAATTTTATGGATCAATGACAAAGGATTTAAAAAATATCAATATCCATTCTCTCCAATCAAGACCACCTCAACCGCCACTACAATGAAATAGAAACCTCTTACTTGGAGTAAACCAAGAATCCAAAATCAATTCCCAAGATGCAATGGGAACTCGAACCGTAACCTCCACAACCATACTTCAAAAGGAAAATTTGTCACAATCTGAAGAATCATAACGTTATACTAAACTGAATTACGCTCTAAAAAAACACCCTTAAAATAAATCCACTTCAATTGTACCAACATCTGAAACCAAACCATATTCTAAATATAGGAGGTCCGAACGGACTCCCCACCATTATAAAATAACTAGCACAGATCATCTTTGGACGAAACATCAACAACACCCGTGGTAAGTCTCTCCATAATTAAGAATTGACTAGCTTGACATAATCCAAAAAACTCCCCATCACAAGGGGAACTTTCAAAAGAACTCAGGGTAAGTAGAAATAAAACTGCGATAATAAGAAAATACAAAATTAAAAAATTAAATTTTACTCCCCATCATAAAAAATAAGGACTAAGAAAATGATTCTTAGTCCCCCAATGGTTCCCGAATCTATGAAAATATTCACTATGTGTTCTATGAATAGATCCCAAATGTCAGAATCATCTAGTTCCCCTTAGTTAGGAGTTGGTAATCTCCAATTGTAATCCTCTCTTTTGGTTCCCGAAGCAACCACACAACACCCTAAAAAAAGACAACAAAATACCATTAAAATAGAATTTATCAATAGATCCCCAACATCTGCAAAAATTTGAAACAAAAGAGAACACCACTGGACATAAAATCTACAACTGAAAGAGCCAATACAATAGAAAGAGACTTAAAACCAATCCCAAAAAAGGCACTAATCCTACAAACAGGTTGTGATTTCTTTCGATGAGGTGGATCTGGATCCACGATGCCTCTTGGAAACACCCCTACTAAAAATTTTCAAGTGACCTAGGTCTCTAAGAGCATGAAAGGTCGTCTGAGCACTCAGAAATGATGTCCTATTATAATCAGGCTTTCCACACTAATGATACAACATGATCCTAGAATTAGAAGAAGCTAAAGAGATATATGAAGAACTTTTGATTCCATGAATAACACCAATAAATTTTGCCCACGCCCCCACTTCCTTAATGGAATTACCTTTACCACTTCTAGAGTTTAGAGAAAATATTTCCTCCTCAAGAACTCCTACTGACATAACTTCAACACGAATAGATTTTATCACCACATAGATAAAATAGGTTATATTGAACTCTGAAACCTTTGAATATAGATTAGGGAAAAGCCAAAAATCAAAACATTGAGCCTTCATGGAATACTCTATGGCAAACAATGGAGTGTAAGAAACTAGTTCTACAAAATGAATGATGTACATCAACATCGATTTATAACTTTTATATAAACAACACATATTTATCCCCTTTCTCACCCTCAATATCTCGAATAAATACTTCCAAATGAATAAATCATTGATGAAATCCCAAGATAGATATCCCCAAGATTTGTTTCAAGAGACCAACATCCACCACTTCTAGTTCAATCTCCCAATAATAATGGTAGAATAATTAACCCTTAACAGCTAAAGAAACTTAGTAAGATTGAAGATCCTTTAAACATTCCTCATCCACTCTTCTACCTCGAGAGGATCTTCTTGACAGAAAAGAGACCTAGATTTAAATTTCAATCTAAATAATGAAATCCTATTGTTTATCAATAAGAAATCCTGATAAATGGGAATCACATATAGATACATCATAAAAAACCATCAAATATTTATGGGGTCTAAACTAGGAAATAAGAAAGACAAGAGATCAATAAAAATTAGCTCATAACCAAAACTAATCATGAATAACATCGGGAAAAAAGAGGGGAACCAAAGAAAACCATCCCAAATATCCTTTTTAGAAACCCACCAAAAAGCTCCGCCAAACTATACAACCAACGATATTTCAAACTCAAAACAACACATGAACAGTACTCTCAAATCACAAGAAAGAACACCACATCACATTGGATTCAAAACACCACAATTTTCTTCTTGAAAAAACTTTTGAAAATAAAAACAGTCTTATTGGATTGAACAATCACCAATGGTATTCCACGAATCCCCACACATGCAAATTACCATTCCTCCCGAGGCACTCAAAAACTCATGCCAACATGGGAACTCTTTTGGCCATTACATCAACCATTTACATTTCCAAGAATATCCATGAATGTCATCATTCATGGACATAATGAAGGTGGAAACCCCTTGAAGTTTCAAAATTTCATAAAACTATTCAGAATATCACTAATCACAAAGTAAAAAATCATTTTCAACATCACACAAAAATCCATTTCAAATTTTATCAAAATAAAATCCATTGGATACCATATAAAAATTTAAAATTCATCCCATCCAAAATATTTTTCAACATCTCAACACATCTCATTTAAAATAGGTTTGGATTATAAAAATTTAGTCTCGGTAATCCACTTAAAACTATAGATAAAAAATATATCATAAAAATATATTTCCCAAAGCTTCCTTCAAAATTATTCTGAAAAATAATTTTCTATTTCCCAAAATTCAAACAATTGCCTCTTTAAAACCCAATCATTATAATTCCAAAATAGGGGTTTTCAAAACAATTTTTAGAATCAAGGATGAATCAAAATAATTCTTAAAATGGAAAATAGTGTTGTCGGGTGACTTGGACATATAGTTGGTAGACATATTCCAATAACACCACTATCATAGAGAGTATTTTAGGAGCACTTCCCTTGTTCCACATGGATTTTCAGTACCTGTGATCTCACTGAGACCACTGACCCAAATCCCTTTCATATAAAAATTACAAAAAACCACAAGAACAAAAGGAAAAAAACAAAACTGGACTTGCCATAGAAACTCATGGTTTAGTCAAGAAAATGTTGGCCAGATGCTCCCCCTTACATTCACCCCAAGATCTGACAGTCCTACTCCTTCTACCTTGACATATCTAAGGAAAATAGGGAACTCTGAAAGAAAGGTCCTATAAGGGAACATCCTTTGATACCATTTTTTCACAAACCAATCTGAGTTGACCCTGAACTGGTCACCTGAGTTGATCCATGAAAAGGATTTAAGGGCCTTCCAAATCCCTACAAGCTAGAAACTATTGTTGGGAATCAAAAGAGAAATATATGGGAATAATTTATCCAAATATAAATAAAGAAACTGAATGTTGGAATTTAAATAGTGTAGCCTGATATATATATATATATACACAAAATAACTTTTACACAAAAACAGAAAATATAGAAAACTACACAACAAAACTAAAACAGAACCTGATAACCACTATGTCTCTATGTAAACACAAGGGTCACTCTTTGATACCAAGACCCACTATTTCCCTTGTTAATCAAAACTAAGATGAAACATACACAAGAATCTAAAAATGATATTGAGCTATAGGATTCAGTATTAAAAATCGGTAGGCATGGATGAAAAATCTATTCCCAATGTACTTCCGTTAAAATAAAAGAAACATCAACTTCAGGTTTGAAATCAATATATTTAAAATTAAGATTAAAAAAAAAAATCTAACAAAAACCGAACATTGTCTATTTCAATTTTTACCATTTAAAACCTCACTCTTTACCAAATAGGAACCACCTTCAATTGAAAATAAAGATGCGATATTTCATTTATAAAGGGAATAAAGAGTGTAAAAGTTTTCCAAAACGTTTTTGAATAACTCTTAAAAACATTTAAACACATTTTTCATGAATTCACACTGCTTAACAAATGAGAACAAAAATCATACAAAAATGGAAATTGGAAAATATCATACAAGAGTAACCAACTCGCAATGCATCACAATAATACACTATAAAAAACTATGTTATGATAGAAATGGGAGAAAACTAAAAGATTTTGAATAATCCATAACATACTATAAATATAAACTCATCCTGGAAAGCATGCCCCACTAGTTTACATAAATAATGCCCCCATTCTCATTCACACCCTACCTAGCCTATCCTCAGGGCACTATCCTATAACAGTAAAAAAAAAATATCCCCTGTTGTGGTACACTAGCCATAGTGGAATCCTAATCTCAATCAGCAATCATTCTCAAAAAAATTCACTAGATATGCCAGGTTCCCGTGTAATGATGTAAAATGGGGTGAGCCAACTGAGAATTCAATCACATGGAAACATATCATATATAATTTATTCACACAATAGGCATCAACTCAAGTAACTCCAAGGATCAATCTCATGCCTTTATACTATTTGAATATAAGGGATTATCTTGGTGTGGACCCCCACAACATTCGAAATAACAAGTAAATATAATTATTTTTGGAGAGTTTTCATGATAAACACATTCCCCATTTTTCACAATAGTTCCAAATGGTCCTTAAACATTTTTCTCAAATAATCAAAACAAACATTTCAAAAATATACAGATACATAACATTCATTTCAATTTTTTTTATAAATCTCATTCAAGTACCCACACCACATGTGAAAACCAAAACCATTTTTTCTAAATTTCCAATCTATCCATATATCATCACCATATAAAAATCCATCTTAGAAGAACTAAACACACTCCACATGTAACAACCTTATCATTCATGAATAAAATTCCATTTCTTTTAATAACGTATGGATAAATAAAACACATGAACTATTTTTTATTATTGTTGGGTTTAAATGACTGTTAAGTAACATTATTGTTGATAATATAGTTGTTGAATAGTGATCACATAACCAATATAAATATAAGGTTTTAAAAAATCCTTTAGACACTAAGAAACTAGATGATGACCTCATCTAGTAAAATTAGTATGTTCAAAGCTCATTTTTCATAGCTTTGAAAGAATGTAGAAACACTAGGATTCTCTATTTACCAATCCAAATCGAAGATTCAACCATTTAAACATGAATAGAATCACATATGGGAGAATTTCATGTTAATAGAGATTACCACCTAGGCGATGTTATCCAAGTCACCGCAGGAGTCTGTTACCATTGTACACCTTACTCTTAGATATTATACAGGTGTTATAAGGGTTTATATAACAAGGTATTATTTTCTTATTTTTTAACCCCTTTCTATAAATAAAAGTATTATTCCATCAATTTCTTTATGGGAATAATATTTTTTTTTAAAAAAGATTACTTTGATTAATTTATTTTTCAGGTAAAAAATGGTACATTTGATAAATATATACATTAAGCTTTTTATTAACAATATTATAACAAAAATTATTTCAAATTATGATTATATAAATTCCTTGTCTATAAATTATTAAGAAATCAGTTTGATAAGAGTTATATATTTATATGATAAAATAGAAAGTGTATTTTTTAATTAAAAAAAATAATTCTAAATAATTGATGAATTTTTAAAATAATTTATACTTTAATAAAATATTATTATGAAATTAGTTTTATTAATAATAAATGAGTATATAATTTTTCTGAATTCATGTGTAATTTTTATTAGGGTTTAAAAACTGTTTCTGTCAAAACCCATAAATTTTAAATAAATTTTAGTTCATGTTTTAAATGTTTAAATTCACATATTTGTAAAGTTATTTAGATAAAATCAATACATTTTTGTAATCAGGTTGTATAAATTATCCAATGGTGAATGTTTCATAACTTTTTGAGAAAACCAATATTTTGGTAAAAAAATAAATAATATATAAATATATAGTGTGTTTTATGGCATCATAATGACCTAATACTGATGTAATAAATACCATAAAAGGGATATTCAACAAAATATTGGTTTTAAATTTTAAATAATAAAATTTTATATTTATTTGACTTATTTTATAATTCCTTAGTGAATCCCCTAAAAAGTATAATATATTCTATGGTATTAAATTCATTTATTTTAGAGTGTGACTCACCTCCACATAATAAACGGTAATATTTAAATATATTTGGACCTTTTACTAATAAAATAATATTTTCCACTCCCCTTTTCAAGAGACCATGGGAAAAAACCATGGGTTGGTTTGTAGTTTTGAATATTTTAGTGTGTAGTGTCCAAAAACTAAATAATAAAGACTTCCCCCTCATTTCCTATATAAATCCACCCAAGCACCAATTCTTATTCACTCAAACTACTTTAAAAATCTTCATCAAACTTCTATCCACTCCATAGAGTCCTATAAAGTCTCCCCAATCTCCAATGAAGACTCTCCTAATACTTTGGGATCACACGTCCAAGTAATGGTTTCTTCCTCTCTCATTTTTATCCAACATTCCTTATATAGTTACACCTTTTTTTCAAAGTAAAATGATGGGGTATGTTTTCTAACATACCACATACATACCTTATTATGTATTAATTATTATATATCCCTTTCTCTCTCATTAATATATTCAATGTACACCTGTTACCATGCCAAAATTCCGTAAGGGTTATTCCATTTCCCCTCTTTCTTCAAGTATCTTTATTATGTTATGCCATCTATTTCTAAATTAATTATATAGAGACTTGTATTTGTATAAAACTATAACTTTCTATGTCATGTATATGGTATGTGATTCCCCTTTCACTCTCATCAACCCTTTCTATGAATTTTTATTTCATGTCGTTAGGTTGCTGAAATTGCACCACAAATTTTCATTCCAAAAAAATTTTGTAGTGAATAATGTACCTAGTCCTGATCAGGGTTTTTCAATTTTACTAACCTATAATATTTTATTGATTAATTACATGTATTTATTCTATACCACTTTATTTTGGAAAAAAATTGGATCATGAATGAAACCATGTTTTATGATCTACGTGGCACACTTAAGCCTGATATTGAAATTATTTTGATGGGTGCACCTTGATAGCTTTCCAATGAATTTGGTAATGTTTTGTGTCATGATACGTAATGTTTATATAGGGTTTCACCTGATTCCTTTTAAGAAATATTTCCACCATGTTGTAAAATGGTTTTACATGATTCTTTTATGTTTATGATGCAGTGTTTGAAGTTGTTTCCACATTTCTATGTTATGATAATCATGTTATATCATACATTTATGTTCATGTTTCTCTTATTCTCCATTTACAAGAACATTTCCTAACATGTATTTTATTATTCGTGTTATGACTTGTTTACTCCCTTACCAGCCTTTATAGCCCACAACTTTCTTATGAATGTCCTCATGTTATCCCATGCAATTGTAAGTACAAAGGAATGTTGTGGTCATGTAAATAATGTTTTCAATAAAGATGTTCTATTTCATGTCTTAAGTTGTTATATAATGTTCTTAATCCCCAATAAAGCTAGAAAACTTAATATTTTGGGTTTCTTTAAGTTTAATTTTATGTAATTAAATCATGTATGAATTTAATAAAAAGAACATGTTTGTTATAGTTGGTATCAATGGATAGGTTTAGTTATTTTTGTGATTAGGATTAGAAACCCCAAGTGAAAACCTTAGGGATAAGACTAAGTATAATAAAAACATCCCTAAAATTTTGTGAGTATAGAGTATGTGGTTTATCAATAAAATACATCTTTGTATGGATACAAACAAGTAGAGGTGGCTCTGGTATAAATGTATCTAGGGGTAAAACCCAATAACACCACTTTCAACTAGACTTCAATGAGAACTGGTATACAAAAATGGGCCTTGCTACAATCTTGGTTCAAGACTCCCAGAGGTAATGTTGTGGTGAATTAATAAGATTCGTATAAACCATTATTAATGGTGAAAAAAGACTGTAATAATATACGTTAGGAAATAGTTCATGGATAACCTAAATTGAAGCCTATAAATTCATAAGTTAAGGAAATAAATGTAATTTATAAGTTATCCCTTTTTCCATAGATTCTAAGTGTTTAATAGTTTAAAATACATACTCATAATTTTCCATTTATTCTAGACAATGGCAATTAATAGGAGGACTCAAGATAAAAATTGATGTGAAGATGAATGTGAAGACTATTCAAATGAGATTCCCAGTCTGAAGGGAGTAGGAATTGCTAACTTTGTCATGATAAAATATCAGTTAACTATTATTTTGAATATAAACACTGTTCAAGATGAACATCCAACCCCCACCCCCCATAAAATAACAAGTCTCAATCGAGACATTCATGAGATAAGGGGATCCTACTTTCAAGGGATCGTATGATCCATCAATCACCGAAAAATGCATCAACTCCATTGAGAAGATATTCTCCATCCTTCAATGAACATAAAATGTGAATGTTCTTCTAGATTCTTATCATATAGAGGGTGAATATGATCCATGGAGAACATTTATTAAAAATATGAAGCCTAAGAAATTATAGCATCGCACTTGCCAAAGGTGAAGAAAGAAGGACCCTAGAAATTGACTGAAGGGTAAAATGAAATGCTTTACTTGCGGGAAGGAAGGACTCCTTGCTAGAAATTTCCAACATGAAAAACCCACAACTACTAAAAAGGAATATAACACTCCATTTTATCCTAAACTCATTGTTAATTGCTACATCAATAAAGAACCAGGTCACTTTGTGAAATAGTGCCCTAAGCTATGGTTTTTTGAAGGAAACCAAAAACATCCAAGGCAGAAAGGGTGATATTTTTCAATCACTACCAATATAGAGAATTTTCTAAAACAAAGTTGTTATAGGTAGTAAAGTTATTAATTCAATAATATCAAACATACTGTTTTGTTCTGGTTTTACTAATTATTTTATATCTCAAAAGTTTAGTAGAACAATCCAAACATCACCAAAAATAATGGAAGTAGAGATGTTGTGTCACATAAATGAAATATTTTAAAGGTATTTTTCATTTAATTTCCATTCATGATTTGTTTTAATGATTTACCATTGTTTTCTGGAGGAATAGGTGAGTTTTCATGAATTGGGCCAAACAGTGAGCCCAATTCCAGATTTAAAAATCAATTCTGTTTCTTTTATATATTTTTCATTTTTTAATATATTTCACTTATTCCAATTCTTAAATGTCCTCCCCTGACATATTAACACCATAATTGAAATTTGGATCCTTTTGAAATCCATAAACATGGCAAAGTTTGGTTTTTATTTAAGGGATTGGGCGTGCCTGGAAGCCCATATCTAGTTTTAAAACGGAATTTTATTTATTTAATAAAATATTCAATATTATGTATTTTTCGGTGATTCTAAGTCTCACACGATCCCATTGCACACAAACGTGTGCCTGACCTCTTTCCCCCCTCTTTGGATCTCTTAGGCAGTGCGATTTAGGGACGAACTTCCTATGTTTTCTCAAATCGGCCAGATTTGAAGAGGTAAGTTCTTTCAACAATAACTCTTTCAATTCTTACTCCTTTTCTCCCATTTCAATGAAGTTTCTTCTCATTTTCAGGAATTAACAAATGTACATAGGGTAGGGTTTCTATACTAGTGTTTAATCTTTGGTTTTATGGGTCATTTGTTGTGGTTTTTGGATTGATTTTGGTCCCTCATGGTGCGACGGTGGTGTGATTTGATTTTCGCACAAAGGATTCAAGGTTTTTACTAATTCGGTAGGTGATTACACTTTTTATTCAATAATTGTGACATATATAATTTGTTTATTATATTTTAATGTTTAACCGATTGATTTGGTTCTGCAAAAATTGGTTTTAGTGGTGTTTGTAATGCAAGTGAATTTTAAGTGCCAATTTCATGTGAAAGTTTTTGTTTTTTTTCATATAAATCTTATATTGGTTGATTAAGGGATGACTTTTAATTATTTAGATGAACTTATTGAAATTTATTAGGGCTCAAAATAATGTTTTAAATGTTATTATTCTTTGTTTGTTTCTAATAATTTTTTTTTGGGTGATGTTTGTTAAGAAAATGGGTTTTGAGTACCAATTTGGTGTTGAATTGGGTGTTTTTCATGGGTATTCTATGCGATGCTTATTGGGATTGTTTTATAACTCGTTTAATGAGATTAATGAAATTTTTAGGGTGTGTTGAATTCTTTTTTGATAAATATGAGTATGAATATGCTGTTCAAGTGGGGTTTTCAAAGAGTTTTCGGTGCAAAACAAGGAAAGAATTGGAGAAATTGTTTTATTCAAACTCAAAGTGTTTTGTTGTGTGTTTTAAATGAAATAAAATGTGTGTAGATACTGTACTTATTTTATGTGAACATTAGTGGTGTTTTATATATAAATTGATATATTAATAATTCGGAAATTGTTTGAGCACAAAGGGGGAAACCCGTGTACCAAGGTGGGGCGGATGTGTACTAGTATGACTAGTGGATCAGATGGTTTTTGTCCCTGTTTCACCTAGAATTTGGATAAATACAACTCTAAATGAACTATGTAGATGATGATTGGGGACCAATAGGTTATGGGTATGTTCCCTACTAGTGTCTCATGCATGAGAATGAATTTTACTAGGGTTACTTTACACCGAGGTATGAGGTATATGGGCCCCGAGACTATCTAATGCCTAGGGGGTGTTCCCAATTTTGTTTCTCATTGCATTTGTGGAATTTTTACCTTTTATTAGGGTATGTTTGGAAGTAAATTAATGTATCTAGAATTTATATTTTAAATTTTCAACATTCTGAATTTTTTTTGATTGAAACTGTTTTGAATTGAAAGTTACATTTCATGGAAATTTAACACTGCTTTTCCTTGAGTTTTAAAACTGATTTCTTTTTTACATTGTTTTTCATGATATTTGGAATAATTGGGTGGTATCCTTTTGGGCTTAGGATCACACCATACTTACACCCTATGGGTTTTAGTAGACTTTATTATTCTTGACTTGGGTAAAGGAAAGGCTAAGGGTGATGGTGGTTCAGGGTGTTAGTTCCCATACTTGATGCGGAGTTGTGGATACGACTTGAGGGTGATGACCCCTTGTCATGTGGAGTCCTTTGGTATATATTGTATTTGTCTTTATTTGTATTTGGAAAAAATTTATTTTCTTTAAACCAATGTATTCATTTCCAGTTTTTTCTTAGGACTTTTTTGGCTCGAAAATTTCAGATTTATATTATGGATTGTTTTAATGTGTTATGCTTTTATACTCGGGTAAATAGTTCCCAAACCGAAATTGATGATAACTGAGAACATGTGCCATCCTGTGGGGATAAAGAACGCCCTTCATACCTTGTCACGGTCCGGGTTTTGTGCCAGTATTGGTGGCGACCAGATTCGGTTTTTGACAAAATGGTATCAGAGGGGGTCAATGTTTTTGGGTTATATTGCTATTTTGGGATGAGTCGGGATAGAAAAGAGTTAGGACTTTCAAGGAATGAGGTTTTAGTTTCAAGTAGGGTGCCTGACCCACACCTCTCATGGCAGACCTTGAGTCACTAGGAGACGTTGGAATTTACGGATTTACTTTACTTCTAGGTGAGACGTGTGGGCTGCAGACCACACGTGGACATCGGGGGGAGATGGAGTTGTTGTTTCTTTTATTAATGGAATTTGTTTAGATTATTTATACATGATGTATATGAATAAAATTTTCATAATTATGGAATTGATTATTGTTTTGTGACTGTTGCATTTTATAACAACCTGCCTCCCCAGAAAGCTCCCACACACCCACAGAAGGGAGCTGGAGAGAGTTCTCCCACACTAATTGATCAGAGGCTAGTCAAGGATATGGTCCGGGATGTCCAAGATCTGGGACATGGACCAAATCATTCTTCTATTCTTGCTAGGTAAAAAGATATGGGTCGTAGAAAAGATAAATCTTAGGAGTTTCTAAAAAACAAGCCTCTTACCTTCTGAGGCTGCTCAAAACCCTAGGAAACAGAGGAATGGACCGAGAATATCGAGTGTATGTTTTAGTTCTTGGAACCACCCAAGGAGCTTAGGGTGAAGTGTGACTCATTTCTATTGGAGGGTCCCAGCCGGAAGTGGTGGGAGTCATTGCTTTAGTCTGGGAAGAATGAGCAGATGCATTGGGGATATTTCAAGGTTGTCTTCAATAAACAGTACTACCTTGATGTGTTTGCTTATACTAGGTCCAAAGAGTACATGGGCCTTATTCAAGGGAATATATCTATGATAGAGTATGGAAACCATTTTTCTGAGTTGGTTTGGTATGCTCCAGAAATCGTCCCCAATGAGAAGGTGAAGTCCCAAAGGTTTGAGAAAGGCTAGCGACCGGAGATATACTCCCAAGTGTTCTTATTTAAGCTGAGGACCTATGATGAGGTCGTTGATCTGGCGTGCATGCTGGAGATTGATAGGAAAGGCAGGTCTGGTTTCTATGGTTCAATATCAGTAGTGGGTAGTGGCAGCTCCTCAAAGAAGAAAAGGAAGTAGGAGGATAATGTGAAGAAATGAGGTGGTAGTTCAGGCCACTCTTCCAGGCAGTTTTTGTGTGTGGATTCTGATGCAAGATCAGTATGGTGAGACTAGTGTGGGAATCCCGGGCACATACAACCAGAATGTCCACTTCCTCCGATGCCTTGTTACCAGTGTGGAGGTATGGGGAATTTGCAGCGTTTCGGCGGTGTGGCTTGTCCACTTCCGAGTGGGGCAGGGTCAGTGGATTCAAGAGGAGTGCCAGCACAGTCTGAGCCGTCAAGGACTGGGGGATATCAATTTGGAATCCATGGTGGTAGGGATGGGTCATCTTCTGGGAAGAGCTAGTTTAGGAAATAGCCATAGACTAGCGGTCATCCTCGGGAAGATACTGGACATCTCCAGGTAGTGGATCATGCACTAGCAGGATCAGAGGCGGGACTGTCGATAGTTCGAAGTACCTTTCTGGTCACATCTTCTATATCTACTCATCTTTTTGATACAAGAACCTTTGTTTCATTTATTTCTTCCCATTTTGTGGACATGGTGAATTTTCCCACTGAGTTGATGTATTTCACGATGGAGTTAGTGACACCACTAGGAAAGAAGAAGGAGCAGGGTCTCAGGTGCCCATCGTGTGTGCTTTCTGTGTCAGGGGTCAAGATGGAGTGTAACCAATTTGTATTAGATATGGACCATTTTGACATCATTATTTGGATGGATTGGCTAGTACACCTCCAGGAACATATCTATTGCTATAGGCGGTGAGTGAGTTTCACAACACCTGATGGGAGTCTTCAGGTTTTTCAGGGATAATGGGTCCTCAGTCAGGTTGCGCAGGACCTCCACTCTGAGAGTTGGGATGTCTTACCTTCTAGTTATTGTTCTCATGCTAGAAGATGATAGTATTTCCACTATAGGTGCACTACCTCATGTAGGTAATGTGTTTCCGGAGGTATTCCCGGATGATTTCTCAGATTTTCCCCCAGAGAAGGATGTGGAGTTTTCGATTGATCTGGCACCAGGAAAAGAGCTGATATCTCTTCCCTCTTATCGCATGGCCCCCACCGAGATGAGGGAATTGAAGATAAAACTAGATGACTTAGAATCCAAAGGATTCATTTGCCCAAGCATCTCTCATTCGGACACTCACATGTTGTTCGTGAAAAAGTTTGACGGATCCCTATGGTTGTGCAATGACTACCGGAAGCCGAATAAGGTAACAGTTAAGAACAAATACCATTTTCACAGAATAGATGATTTGTTTGATCTGTTGAAGGGGGTGAAGTGGTTCTCAAAAATAGACTTGTGTTTGGGGAATCATCAACTCTAGGTGAAAGAGTCAGATATCCCAAATACAGCCTTCTGAAGTAGGTATGACCACTTTGAGTATTTGGTCATGCCCTTCAGATTGACCAATGATCCAGCGGTCTATATACCACTCATGAACAAGGTGTTTCATAAGTATCTCAATTCCTTCATTGTGGTGTTCTTGGATGACATTCTGGTATACTCTGGCTCTAAGAAGGAACACGAACATCACTTGAGGATCATTTTGGGTACATTACGAGATCACCACCTCTATGAAAATTTGTCAAAGTGAACTTTTTTGGATCAGGGAAGTGATATTTCTAGGGCATGTGATCTCTCAGTAGGGGGTTTCAGTGGACCTCAAGAATATTAGTGCAGTTGTGTCATAGGAGTAGCCGAAGAATGTGTTCTAGATCAAGAGTTTCTATGGCCTGACTGGTTATTACAGGTGATTCGTTCTGGATTTCTCTCGGCTTGCATCACCAATGACTACGCTCACCCAAAAAGCGGTGAAGTTTTTATGGGGTACATAATGTCAGGAATTGTTTGAGGAGCTAATTAGACGGTTGACTACCGCCCCAGTGTGGATTTTTCCTAAAGACAGGAAGGGTTATGTAGTCTATTGTGATTATTCATGTATGGGTCTTGGGTGCATGCTTATGCATGATGATCATGTGGTGGCATATGGCTCTCTCCAAATTCGACCAAATGAAATGAATTACTCAACCCACGACTTGGAGTTGGCAGTGGAGATGGATTCTTTAATTACTTGGTGTCACTACCTTTTTGGGGAAATTTTGTGGTCTACTCTGATCACAAAATCTTAGCCTATATCTTCTAGCAGAAGGACCTCAACTTGACGCAGCGTCGCTGGATCTAGCACTTGCAGGGGTTCGACTTTGAAATTGTCTATACCCCAAGAAAGGGTAATGTGGTGGCCAATGCTTTAAGCAGAAGAGTTCCAGTGCAGTCTTTGAGGAAGTCCAGTGATGAGTGGACTTTGATGGTGCTCTTTTCTCAGTTTCATTTGGTGAATAGGGAACACAGTGGAGTGACATTCTAGGAGAGTGTCCAGTTGAATCCTTCTCTCTTGGATTTGATTCAGCGGGAACATCCCAGTAATGATCTTTTTCAGTAGTCGAAGAAATTTCTTCATGGTGGGGAGACATCCTTTGATTGGTCATCTTTTCCCGAGGGCATCTTGTGCTTCAAGGGACGTTCAGTTGTACCCTTATCTCTGCGTAAGGTGGTAATGTAGGATAGTCACCAGTCTTAGTAGGATATCCATCCGGGTGCCACTGATATGTATTATGATGTTCGTCAACAGTTTAGGTGTCCTGGTATGAGACGGGACATAGCGGACATTGTGTCAAGATGCTACACATGCCAGCAGGTGAAAGAAGAGCACCAAAGGCCTTCCGGTTTGCTCCAACCACAACCCATTCCTACTTGATAGTGGGAAGAGGTTGCCATGGACTTCATTATTGGCTTACCTCGTACACCTCCAGGTAAGAATGGAATTTGGTTGGTGATTGATCGTCTGACCAAATCATCCCACTTCATTCCAATAAAAGAAACAACTAAAGTGGATGAGTTGGGCCATTTGTATCTTCAGGAAGTGGTGAGACTCCATGGAATACAATTAACAGTTGTCTCAGATAGAGACGGTCGCCTCACTTCACGATTTTGGGAAGTCCTTCAGAAGGCCTTGGGGTCTCAGATTAAGATGAGCATGACATACCACCCTCAAACGGATGGTCAGATAGAGCGGGCGAATCATATTTTGGAGGACATGCTTCGTGCATGTGTCCGGGACTTTGGAGGTTCTTGGGATAGCCATTTGGGATTGGCTGAGTTTTCTTATGATAACGTTTAACAATCCTCGATTTGAATGGCCCTTTTTTTGGTTCTCTAAGGTCGGCTATGTCGATCCCCCCTATGTTGGGATGAGGTAGAAGAGACTTCATTGTTGGGGCCTAGCCTTGTGCAAGAGACTTCAGAGAAGTTGAAGTTGATCAGGCAGCACTTGTTGACAGCTTAGAGTCGTCATAAATATTATGCTGACTAGAGGTGTCGAGACCTAGAGTTTTCTATGGGTGATAGGGTTTTCTTGAAAGTGGCCCCTCGTATGGGCCACCGTCGATTGGGGAAGCAAGGTAAGCTGAGATTACGGTATGTCGATCCCTTTGAGATAACCGAGTGTATTGGAAAGGTGGAATACAGGTTGACTTTACCTTCTCAGTTAACTTCCATCCATGATATCTTCTATGTCTCCCAGTTAAAGAAATACAACCTAGATCCATTCCATATGCTCAGTTGGGAAGAACTAAAGCTTTAGCCTGACTTTTTTGTTATAGAGAGTCTCGTACAAATAGTGGACTCCCAAGAGAAGGTTCTTTGAGAGAAGTCCATTCTGTTGGTCCAAGTTCATTGACATCATGGTAATGATACACATGAGACATGTGAGTGGAAGTCATGGGTTGAGGAAGAGTATCCTTTCCTGTTTTCTAATCAAGCATCAGGTTTACATTCCGGGATGGAAAGTTTTCATAATGGGGATAATTATCACATACATGAAATATTTTAAAGGGATTTTTTATTTAATTTCCATTAATTCTGGGGGGGGGGGGTTTCTATGGTTTTATGGAGGAATATGCGAGTTTTCAGGAATTAGGCCAAACTGTGAGCCCAATTCCAGATTTAAAAATAAATTTTGTTTATTTTATAACATTTTCATTTTTTAATATTTTTCACTCATTCTAATTCTTAAATGTCATCCCCTGACATATTAACCCCATAAGTGAAATTTTGAACCTTTAGAGATCCATAAACATGGTGTATTTTTGTTTTTATTTAAGGGATTGGACCTGCCCCAAAGCTCATATCTAGTTTTAAAAATGAATTTTGTTTATTTAATAAGTTATTCACTATTAAGTATTTTTTTGGTGATTCCAATCCTCACACGAGTCCATTTCACCCAGAAACGCGCTGAGAATATTTCCACCCTTTTTAGAGATTTTAGGTATCTTGATTTAGGGGCGAACTTCCTAGGGTGTCTCAAATTGGCCAGATTTGAAGAGGTAAGTTCTTTCCATAGAAACTCTTTAAATTATTACTCTTTTTCTCCCCTTTCCATGAAGTTTCATCTCATTTTCATGAAGTACCAAATTTCTAAAGGGTAGGGTTTCTAACATAGGGTTTAAACTTGGGGGTTTTGGGTCATTTCTTGTGGTTTTAGGATTGATCCCGGTCCCTCATGGTGCGTGAGTGGTCCGATTTGATTTTCACACTAAGGATTCAAGGTTTTTACTAATGTGGTAGGTGATTACACTTTTTATACAATACTTGCGACATAGATAATGTGTTTATTATTTTTTCATGTTTAACCCATTGATTTAGTGGGGAAAAATTGGTTTTAGTGGTGTTTGTAATGCAAGTGAATTTTAAGTGCCAATTTCATGTGAAATTTGTGTTTTTTCATATAAATATTTTATTGGTTGATTAAGGGATAACTTTTATTTATTTAGATGAACTTATTGAACATTATTAGGGCTGAAAATAATGATTTAAATGTTATTATTATTTGGGTTTTTCTGCGAAATTGGTTTTGGGTGATGTTTGTTAAGAAACTGGTTTTTGAGTACCAATTTGGTGTTGAATTGGGTGTTTTACATGGGTATTCTATGCCATGCCTATTGGGATAGTTTTATAACTCATGTAACGAGTTTAAACAAGTTTTTTGGGTGTGTTGTATTCTGTTTTGGTAAATATGAGTATGAATATGGTGTTAAAGTGGGGTTTTCAACGAGTTTTACGTGCAAAACAAGGAAAGATTTGGAGAAGTTGTTTTCTTGAAACTCAAAGTATTTTTGTGTGTGTTTTAAATGGTATAAAATTTATGTAGCTACTGTAATGATTTTATGTGACCATTAGTTGTGTTTTATATTAAAATAAATATATGTATCATTCTGAAATTTTTTGAGCACAAAGGGGGAAGCTCGGGTACCTAGGTGGGGCAGATGTGTATTAGTACAACTAGTGGACCTGATGGGTTTTGTCCCTGTTTCAGATAAAATTTGGATAAAACAACTCTAAATAAACTATGTGGATGATGATTGGGGACCACTAGGTTTTGGGTATGTTACCTACTAGTGAATCATGCATGAAAATGGATTTTACTATGGTTACTTTACACTGAGTTATGATGTACATGGGGCCCAAAACCATCTAGTGCCTAGGGGTGTTCCCGATTTTGTTGGTCATTGTGTTTGTGGAGGTTTCCCCTTGTATTAGGATATGATTAGAAGTAAGTTACAGTCAATATCCTTTCTATTTAAATGTGTCAACATTCTGAATTTTTTTTGATTGAAAACTGTTTTCAATTGAGAGTTACATTTCTTGGAATGTTAACACTGCTTTTCCTTGAGTTTTAAAACTGCTTGCTTTTTCACATTGTTTTGAATGATATTTTCAATCAGTTGGTGGAATCATATTGGGATTAGGTTTAGACCCTACTTGAACCCCTTGGGGTGTAATTATACTTTATTATTCTTGGCTCTGGTAAAGGAAAGGCTAAGGGTGATGGCGGTTCAGGGTGTTAGTTCCCATCCTTGGTGCGGAGTTGTGGAGACGACTTGAGGGTGATGGCCCCTTGTCGTTTGGAGTCCTTGGGGATGTCTTTTATTTGACTTTATTTTTATTTCGACAAATTTTATTTTCTTTAAACCATTTTATTCCGTTATGGTTTTTTCTTAAGACTTGTTTGGCTCCAAAATTTCAGATTTATATTATGGGTTGTTTTAATGTGTTATGCTTTCATACCTGGGTAAATCATTCC
Source organism: Viscum album (assembly GCA_963277665.1). NCBI lineage: Eukaryota > Viridiplantae > Streptophyta > Magnoliopsida > Santalales > Viscaceae > Viscum > Viscum album. The sequence continues at coordinate 1,425,571,482 of OY728161.1, forward strand.
CAAACCTAAATCAATGATACCCGGGAACTTGTTCCATCCCGTGGGGATTGGGAACTCCCTTAGGGCCTTGTCACGGGCTGGGTTTGGTTCCAGTATTGGTGGAGAACAGATTCGATTCGTGACATTTTGGTAAAAACAGAAAATGGGGAAATTGTTTCATCCCATGTATTTAACTCCTCCCATGTCACAATTTGTGGATTAAACTTATTGGAAAACCTCATCATACATAATTTGGTGGAATTTGATAAAACCCATGGAATGGATTGGCTTTCTCTATAGAGAGCCAATGTAAATTGTTGGGAGAGGTAAATTACTCTCCATATGCTGAATCGGCCCCCGATTCAATACAAGTGTACGGAGGAGGATGAATCTTATTTAGAACCAGCATATAAATCATGGATCTTACATCCCTATTTGAATGCTTATCATTATCAGATGATTATTTCTAAAGAAGGAACCATCCTTAAAGTCATGCATACTGTGAGGGAATTCACTAATGTGTTTTCTGAGGAATTGACTGGTCTTCATCCTAGAAAAGATGTTGGATTCTCTATTGATCTTATACCTAGGGTATTTCCAATATCCTAGATTCCATATAGAATGGTTTTTGTTGAGCTTGAGGTGATAAATAAAAAACTACAAGAGAAACTAGATTAAGGTTTTATATGCCCAAGTGCTTCACAATAGGGTGCACTAGTCCTCTTCATCAAGAATAAGGATGGGTCAATGAATCTTTGCATTGATTATCATGAGCTCAAAAAAATCATGACAAAGAACAAGTATACTTTGCCACGAATTTATGAATTATTCTATCATCTACATGAAGCACAATAATTCTTCAAGATTGATCTCTGGTCTAGATATTACCATGTATGGGTGAAAAAGAAGGATATAACCAAGGCTGATTTTCATACAAGGTATGGGAAATATAAATTCATAGTAATGCCTGTTAGACACACTAATACTCCAAAAATCCACATGAACATGAAAAATAGAGTCTTTAGATATTTCCATGATTTTTTTGGTATTGTTTATAGAGGATATTCTAATATTCTGAAAATCCATGAAGGTTCATGAGGAGCATCTAAGTACTGTACTAAAGACCTTGCAAAAGGTGAATCTCCATGAAAGGCACATCAAGTGTGAGTATTGGTTGAAGTATGTATCATTCTCAAAGAATATCATCATAATAAATGGGATATATTTGGATCATTCCAAAAAAAAAACTAAATGTAGGGGTATCCAAGGAAAACATCTAGGATGAATATCCATAGCTTCCTAGGGTTAGATAGATATTATCGCCAATTTGTGAGAAATTTCTAACAATTTTCAAACCAACTTACCAAGATAACTCAGAAGGGAGTCATGATTTCTTAGAATGATGAACGTGATGAAATATTTATGGAGTTGAAGAAGAGGCTTATCACTTCCCTTATGCTCACACTACCCACATGTGGGGATATTTTCATAATCTCTTGTGATTCTTCGAAGAATGGCATGAGTTGTGTATTCATGTTGAATGACAAAGTCTTTGACTATGTTTTAAGGCAGTTGAAAATTAATGGGAAATATATTCCACACATGATATTGAGTTGGCATATTTGATATTTTTATTGAAAATCTGGTGACATTTTCTCATTGTGGAAAAGTGTGAACTATATACGGATCAAAAAAGTTCAAATATATATTCACACAAAAGTGATGAACATGAACCAATGAAATGGTTAGAGATCATCAAGTACTATGATTGCTCAATCCATTACCACCTTTAGAAAGAGAACAAGGTGGAGGATTCCATAATTAGAAAAGACCCAGTGATTCTACTATTGATTATAATTGTAAATGATCCAATCTTCATAGATTTGATAAAGATGGACCAATGAATCATAAATAAGGGAACATCATTAATACATTCAAACATTATTTCTTAATCGTATCTTTTGGAAATGTTAAAGGATTATCAGAAAAAAATGGAATCTATCAAAAAATGAAAATCCTCAGAGTTTAATGTTAATGAAGAAGGAATTGTGATATTTTGGTCAATAATATGTTTTCTTTAAAATCTGGTGTCAAAGAAAGAACTTTTGGATGAGTCACATAGTTTGAATTTTTGCATTCACCTAAGAAACAAAAAGATGTATCAGGATATCCAAGAGCATTATTGGTCAGATATCATGAAGAATGATATTGATGTGTATACATCAATGTGCCTGTTATGTTAGCATGTGAAGGCTGAGAGGAAAAAGTCTAAGAGGATGATGAAACAATTACCCATTCTAACATGGATATGGGAAAACATCACCATCGACATTGTTACTAGAATTCCGAAGACATATAAAGGAAAAATGCTATTTGGGTTGTTGTGGATTGTCTTATAATGACTACACACTTCATTTCAATTTGAGAGGATTTATCATTATATTAATGGGCACATATATACATTAGAAAAGTGGAAAGGCTTCATGAAGTACCACTATTTATAGTGACCAATCAAGATCTAATATTCACCTCCATGTTCTATATGAGTGTCCAATACGATCTGGACACTGGGTTGAACATCATCATAACTTATTACCCTCAAACTAATTACCAATCTAGACACATAATCTAGACACTTAGGGTCATTTTGAGAGTTTTCTAAATGGAATTCAAAGGTGGATGGGACCAACATCATCTTTTGGTGGAGATCTCTTACAACAACTATTTCCACTCAAGCATCCAAATGGATCCTTATGAAGCCCTTTATGGGAAGAGGTGAATAACACTAAAATATTGTGATGAATTTGGGGAACAAAAACCTCTCGTTCTAGAAATGGTTAATGAAATGGTGGGGAAGGTTAAGATGATCCAGCAACACAACAAAGCTACTCATAGTTGACAAAATAGTTATGATGAAAATCATCAATGATACATTGACTTTGATGTTGGAGACATGGTATTCCTCTACATATCTCTGTGGAACATTTTTATGAGATTTGGGAAGAAGGGAAAGCTTATTCCAATGTACATCGTCCCTTTTGAGATCCTTGACCACATTAGAGCAGTGGCCTATCATCTAGCACTCCTACTGAACGATTATCAAGTACACGATGTATTACATGTATCAATATTGAGGTTGTACATACCTGACCCATCACATGTACTCAATCTAGAGGTTGTACCATTAAAGAATGACCTCTCCTATAAAGATAATCCGGTGAAGATAATAGATAGTAGAGAAAACATTATGTGAAATAAGAAGATTCCCCTCATCAAGGTGTTGTGGAGAAACCAAAAGTTTGAAGAAGAAATGGGGGAACTAGAGTAAGTGATGAGGTAGAGTTATCCTTATCATTTTTTTGTGTGGGAAAAGAAAATTTTGGGGGAAAAATTTATTAAGGGGGGAATTTTGTAATGATCCTATCATTTATGAATTAAATTAAATTTCTTTTAATGTTATATTGATATAGAAAGTACTTGCACTATTTTTTATTATTGGGTTTAAATGACCATTAAGTATCATTTTTATTGATAATATAGACATTGAATAGTGATTATACAACTAAAATAAATTTAAGGTTTTAACAACTACTTTTTATGGAGAAAAAGAATATGATGGCTTCATCCAGTAGACTCGGGTCATACGAAGCTCATTTGTTAGAGCTCAGAAATGAAGTAGCATCACTGGACTTTTCTCTTCACCCCGTCGAAGATGAGCTTCAAAACGTTATGATTGTACAAAATTTCTTATAAGAGAAGCTAAAGTTAATAGACATTACCACCCACACGAATTTATCTAAGCCATAACAAGAGTCTGTTACTATCACACACCTTACCCTTAGGTCTTATTCGTGTGTTATAAGGGGTTATATAACAAGGTATTAGTTACTTATTTTGGAATCCATTTCAATAAATAAATTCTTATTCCATAAATTCCTTTAGGGGAATAGTCTTTCTTAATAATATAATGAATTTGAGAAATTGATTTTTTCAGGTAAAAATGGTATTTGGAGAAAAATGTACATTAAGGTTTATGTTAACAATATTCTAAAAACAATTCTTATAAATGATGACTATATCATCTCTTTATCTATAAATGATTAAGAAATCTGTTTGATAAGAGTTATATTTTTAATCGATAAAACTAAAAGTGTTTTTTCTAAATTAATGAATTTATTTCAAGGAATTATTGAATATTTTGAAATTATTAAAATTTTAATAAAATATTACAATAAAGTTAATTTTATTAGTAATAAATGAGTATACAATTTATATGATGTCAACTATAATTTTTCTTATGGTTTAAAACCTGTTTTGGTCAAACCCCGTCAATTTTCAATAAATAAAGGTTCTCATTTTAAATGTGAAAATTCACATATTTAGAATATTATTTAGATAAAATAAATATATTTTTTTCGAATATAGACGTTGAAATTATCCAATAGGTATTTTTTATGATTTTCTGAGACAGATGAAGTTTTCGGTAAAAAATAAAAAATAAAAAATATATAATATATTTTATGACATAATAATGACCCAATAGTGTTGTAATAAATACAATAATTAAGAAACGAAACCAAATATTTGTTTTAAAATTAAAATATTTTGATTTTTAATTTATTTTGATTATTTTATAATTCCCTAGTGATTCCTTAAAAATGTATAATATATTTTATGAGTTTAAATTCATTTCATTGAGAGTGTTACTCAAATCCATATAAGAAAGGTTAATATTTTAATATCTTCATCCATTTTACTAATAAAATAATATTCTCCACTCCCCTAGGCCATAATTCATTGGAAAAACCCTGGGTTGGTTTGTGGTTTTTAATATTTTAATGTATAGTATCAAAAATATAAATAATAAATAATTCCCCCTCCTTCCCTATATAAACCCACCCATGAACCCATTCCTTTTCACTAAAACTCCTTTAAGATCTTCATCACTCATCTCTCCACTCCCTAGAGTCCTCCCAGGGAACCCCTCTCTCTCAAGAAGGATCTCCCAAGCCTTTGGGATCACACATCCATGTAAGGGTTTCTTCCTCTCTCATTTCTATCCATGTTTCCTTATATAGTTACACTCATTTTTCCAATTTCAAATAAAGGGGTTCGTTTTTGAAACTCCCCGATACTAACCTTATTATGTTTCAATGATGAGAGTCCCCTTTATCTCTCAGTAAACCCTCCCATGAACACCCATTAATAAGCTGAAATTTCGTAATATTTATTCCATTTCTCCTATTTCATCAAGTTTTATTACTATATTAAGCCTTACATTTAAAAATTACATATGTTGGGATATGTATTTATATGGAAATATTAATGTTCGTTTCATGTATATCTAATGAGATACCCCTTTAATTCTCATCAACCCTTTCTATGAATATTTATGTCACCCCATTAGGCTGTCGAAATTGCACTGCAAATTTCCATTTCAATAACAATTGTGTAGTGAATATAGTGCCCAGTCCCGATAAAGGGATTTCAATTTTATGCATATATAACGTTTTATTTGAGACTTACTTGTATTTATTCCACACCCTTGATCATGGAATAAATTTCTACGATGACTGAATCCATGTTTTATAATCTATCTGGCACAAATAATAATTTGATTGAAATAATTATGAATGGTGTAACCTGATAGTTCTCCAATGCATTGGGAAATGTTTAGTATCATTATACATCATGTTGGGACATGAGTTTACCTGATTCATTTTATGAAATTTTTACACCATTTTGGGAAAGGGTTTTACCTTGTTCATTTATGTTTATGATGTAGTGTTTTATTTTGTTTCCACATTTCCATGTTATAATAGTCATGTTATACCATGCCTTTATATTCATGTTTCTCTTATTCCCCATTGACCAGCCTATTTCCTACCATGTATTCTATTTTTCATGTTATGACTCGTTTACTCCCTTACTAGGATTTATATCTCACCCCTTTCTTATGCATTTCCTCAGGTAATCCCATGAAATGTTATGTACAAAGAAATGTCGTGGTCATTTAAAGGAATTTTTCAATAAAGATGTTATATTTCATGTTTTAAGTTGTTATGTAATGTTCTTAATCCTGAAAGACAGTAGATCTATCAATATTCTAGGTTGTATTAAGTGTAATGTTTTGTAATTGAATCATGTATGAATGTAATAAAATGAGCAGGGTTGTTATACCACATTCAAGTACAAAATCGTTTCTTAATTCATTTAAGAAAACTAAATCCATACATTAGTCATCAAAAATATACTTTCAAATCCAAAGAATTCTTTAGATATAAAAAAACCACTCACAAAATCTAAATGGGTGTTTTATCAAACACTTGGTGTGAATCCTATAACTCAAAAAAGTAATATACATAAAAAATCATGAAAACCACCTCATTTATCATAAAAAAAATATTCTAAAGATCAAACATCAATATTTATCATATACAGAAGGTGGAAAAAGCATGAATCCAGTGATTCTTAAATTTAAGGGCAAGTGAAAAGGTAAGCATACCTCAATAATTGAGCGCTTCAGAATGCACACCCAAAACAACTTTGTGAAGGATCCAATATCCAATATTAACCAAGAGAGACCTTAAATAAGGCAAACCCCCAACATAAATCAATGGAAAACATTAACCCTAGGTACAAGAGACCATAAGAGAAGAAACAATCAAAGTAAAAAATGAAGGAGAAGGAAGAGAGAGAAGTGATGTGTAAAACTACTTAAAATATCTAGCCCAAACATATGATGAAACACTAGATCCACTCCATAAGAGAGGAGGAGAGGCAGGGAGAACAAAGATGATTAACCCTTTGGCCCACAATAACTAGGATGAGAAGGAGGGAATTTGGGGTTAAAATCCCAAGAGGGAAAAAGAGAGATTTCAAATTTTATGATATGGGAAGCTTGAAAAGTTTGGACACATGGTTTACCAAACCATGTGCCGACCATTCACCCTCACTCAACACGTAGGCCACCCACATGGGTTTTCCACACAGTTTCCCAAACCTTGTGTCAACTATACCAAACAACTCTATCCTAAACCAAAACCTCACCTCATGATTTTCACATAGTTTCCCTAACTGTGCGTAGGCCGTTCGCTATTCCTCATAACCTAACTCTCATCCACATGGTTTCCTGGAAATACTGCATGGTTTACTATAAGCATGTGCTAACCTATAAACTAGATAAAAACACTATGAAACTCAAAATATAAATGCCTCACAAATGAAACTCGAGAAAAAAAGCTCAATCCCAAACTATAAATACAAAAATAGGACAAGAACAAAAATATGGGAGCAATATACATGGAAAAAATCTATTCATCCAATAGGATAGAGTCTAATATTAGATAAATTATAAATTCATACCACAAAGTTTTATCCTAGTTATAACCGTTTTACCCATATTGAGGTGACATATATTTGTAAGGGTTATTATTTGTAATGAGAAAAAATAAAAGGGACCCATTTACCAAATTATGTCCTCCCTATTCCAAATGGTGAATCTATTTTTCATGATTAATTTCATATAAGTGGTATAATTTAAAGTAAAATTAGACCCGCAAAACTTGAATAAAAGTTGTTTTCAAAAAAAATATTTTGAAAAATATTTTTTTATACATAAATAAAACATTAAGTTATTTACAATGTAATTATTTTAATTATTCATTACATAAATTAACTAATTATTATTTTAAAACCATTTTTAGAAATTGAAAATATTAAATTCTCATACAAAATATTTTTCTTATAAATAAATCAGTATTTTTTACTAATCATTGAAAAATCAAAATTTTTCAAAATATTATCAAAAAATAACTCCAAGATGGATTTTACATGTTAATTTTAATGAAAATGTTAATTTTTTAAATATAATTTCTAACATTGGAAAAACTTAATTATAATTTCCACCAAATAAAATTTAAAAAATTATTTTTGAAGAAAATGCACTATTGAAAAAAATGATTTCACTGCAAATTGATTTCTAACTTTCAAAAAATTAAAAAATATTTTTTTAAGTGTGAATAATATAATGATATATCATAATGCATCGACTATTATTCATAACCCCAATTCTATAACAAGGTCACCTTTAAATAATAACATTTTTTAATATATCTCAATTCGCTAAAATCTCAGTGTTGTATGTTATGAAAGATATCATTATTAGAATTATTTTAAATAAATTTTATAGGGGTAAAATTATATGAAAATTAAATAAAATTCAACCCCTCAATTTTATCATGGTCAAAAAGGTTTAATATTTTAAACCACTATTTTTGAATCCCACTTTGTACATGGCGATAACAAAACATCCTTTGAAAAGGGGAAGTTAGAAACATAAAGGTTACAAGAATTAACATATAATCAAGTTCCCATTTAAGGTGATAATTGGTGGGATTTTACAGTTTATACATGGAGGGGAAAAATAACATCCAGTGGATAATATAGAGTGGTTGATAACATCTCCATGGGAAAGATTACAACCTGAAACCCATAAATCTTTGATAGGTGAAAAGGAAATTGATTCATAAAAAATGGAGGTAAAATAATAAATTTTTTTCAATATTATTTTCTTAAATTTGAGGGATTATTTTACTATCAATATTGGGAACATGGGGAAATTAACTTACTTAACAACTTTCAATTTCGTAAATGAAATTTCATCATTTGGTTGAGTTTCCTTTAATTTATACTTCTTCCCTTACTCCATGAAATGAATATTCAAGATGAATGTTTCATGATAAAATAAAAAAAATTAACATTTTGTGAATCATAACATCCATAAAATAATTAAAATTCATTACTTATTTAAATATGTATTTTAAAAAATTAAAATTGTTATCATGTGTTATCCAATATAGATAAATATAATACATTAATCTCTAAAACCTCAAAAATAACACAAAAAGTTAAAATTAGTCCATTCTATAAATAGTTAACAATAAATATTCTCCAAAATTTTTATGAACAATAGTTAAATCCAATTATAATAAATATTTTATCTAATATCCTTATATTATCAACATAAAACACAGTTTTAAATAATTTCAATCACTTATATTGTCTCATAGAAAAATGTATATACCTTGATCATATATTATCCAAAGTATACTAATCATTTCCAAAAATAATGTCTCAATATAATAAGGTATGTTTCAACAATATATTTATTCCTTTATTACTTAAATAATTTCCCATATTAGTTAAAAGTATTTCCATTGTATGTTAGGGTTCATCGTTATAACAATAGACGTTCTTAGGTTGATTCAGAAAATAAAATATGATATTAATTATACCATATATTTATTTGAAACATATAATGATAATGATATTAAATTATTATAATCACATAAAATTTCACTAAATAATAATATTTTTATAGGGCTTATTCATTCAAACTTCAACATAGAATCTGCAACTATGTACTAGATAATGAGTGTTCTCTACCAATCATGATTCAATTAAATTGTCATGATTGAAAAATCTTTACCTTTATCAATTGACATTGGAGGTTCTTGTGGCTTATTATCCTCATTATCATTTAGATTATAGATTTTATTCACATAATGTCCAAAGTACATGCATTTATATCACTAAAAGTGTATTTTGTGTGTTTAATTGAGATATATCTCTATTTATTTGATTGACTGGAATCTTTACATCACTTTGAAATTATTTCCCTAAATATATGATCTTACGACACTTAAAACATCTTATTTTACCATTTAGTAATTAACTTGACTGATCCTTCCTACATTTTTGGGAGTTAGAATGTTGAAACTTTTTCTTCTATCTATGTGACATACCACTGGTGCTTCCATGAAACGTTATCTCCCTATTATTACAATAATATAGAAGAGGGTTTGCAGCTTCTACTACCACTTTATGTGTGAATATAATGATTTATTATTTTATATTCCAAGGTCTTTTATGGCTATTTCCATTGAAATACTTATCTTAAAGACACTAAATAACAAATCAATTTTTATTTTAAGGAATATCATTCGACCATAAGCAAAACACAAATGTCTTATAAAATCTAACTCATAGGTACCAATGGATTTATCATCCTTATACATAAGTTCATATAATTCCTTCACTGTTATTATATAGAATACGAGGGATGTAATTTCTGAACAATATTCTCTTAATCACATTTCATTCCATGGATACAATTTCTTTATTTTATATCGTATTCATAACAATATTCCACTACTGATTTTTTCCATCATTCAAATGATAAATGGTTAGGATATCATTTCCATGGTCTGATCACGGAATAATGGAAATATTTTTTCCATTTCATTGATCCATTTCTCAACTACCAGTTGATCAGAAGACTTATAAAAGGATGGTGGATCTTATCTCATAAAAAATTCAATGGAATTTTCTCACTCCTTGGTGCATTTGAAAGTTAAACATGAAATGTATTACTTCTCATAGTTTGGGATATTTGAGTGAGAATAGTCACAAAATATTGCATCCCATCTCGTAATCCATTTTTTTCTTATAAGTATTGTCGTTCATTGACTATCACATTAGTTGTTTACATAATTTATTCGGGTTCTAACAATTTACTAAAACCAAAAACTGTAATGTGGGAAGTAATAGTCATTGTGATAAATCATAAAATCATAAACAATAATTCATACAAATTATAAATAATGATGAATTATTTTCAATCTATAGTTCCTTAGGTTTATCCTTCTACAACCTTGGTTATCATCTATTCAAATCAATCAAAATGGTTTATAAGGAAAAATTAAGATAACCCAAATATATATCATGGGAGTTTCCAACCAGGTGTGTTGTAAGGGAACACTCAGTTTGTACCATAATGTTAGTAAGTATATAATCTTCCAACCCTTTCTTGGGTTATTAATCCTAGATGAATCTGTTCTAAAAAATAAACTTTTAGTATCAAAATAGGTATGCATCTATTGGTAAATGACATAATCTATTCCTTACAAAAAAATTTGGATATTATTTTTAACTTTTAATTTTCACCAATGATTTCATTTACGTTCTTGAATCCTAGTATTCAAATATTGATAGAACCTTAATCTGATACCAACTAGAGTGATATATGTTATATATATAAATATAACCTCAATTTAGATGAATACTCAACACATAAGAAAATAACCCACTGTAGAACTATAAAGATTTAATCTCTCTATGGACTAGATATATAATCATCGTATTTCATTAAAAATATTCAATGTTTCCCATAGATAACTCTTCTTAATTATACCCAACATAGAATATTTATTCTTAACATGGATAATGATAAATATGAGAAAAAGTGAGCTTAGAATCTCAGTAAGGGTATAAAAGGGAGATATTAATCAATGATCATACATGATCATAAGATATGCACAAGGGTAAGGGATCATGATCTTAAATTAAAAATTTTCATATCTAATAATTCATATATCATAAGCCTCAGTTAGGTAATAAAACATTATCATAAAACTATAGACTATTCATTGGAGTTTTGAGTCATCAATAACCAGTCCTAAAAAAAGGATATCATAACATAAACATAAGAATGTGAAAAAAAGATTATAACATTCTGAACTTGTATAAATTAAAATATGTTCATTGATTAAGTTAAATACCTGAAATATATCACTTACATAAACATATGGATGAAAAAACAGTCAACAAAATATCTTATGGACATGAAAAATAGGTCCACACATAATAATATAGACACGAAAATATGGTCCACCCATAGAATTGGGAAAATGAAATAAGGTTCATTCATTACATATTTATCTAAATAGTTATCCATATTTACCCAATAAGTTAGATGGATATAGAATTCATGTCCCACCCATCACATAATAATAATCCAATTATTTATGTGCCATAATATCATAAATTATGCATCATAAATCATATGCCATGGAAACAAAACAAGTTTCATTAAAATATAATAATAATAATAAAGAATCCAAATAAATAATAAGTATGGTATCATTGGATAATATCCCTAGTACAGAATAATTAATATCAAAGGATTTCATCTTAGATACAAATTACATTAAAATATAACTTTAAAAATTTGATAAGGAAAATTTTATTTTCACATTGAAATCACTTGTTTAAAATGTAAAAATTTCCAAAATATCAGGGAAAAAATTTCATTAAAAATAACCATAGAATCATTAAATAAATCTTTAAATCATTTAGTGTTCTTCATAATCAAAATTTTTATTCATTACATATACATAAAAATATAGACCAGTTACACATTTTTGATAAAAATACAAAATTACATCAATTAGAAAATCTTTAGAAGATAACCGTTAAACTAATTTGTAAATAGTAAATTTTGGTTGTAACTTCCCTTAATAGAATCATAGTATACTAGTAATAAATTCGTGAAATGTTTTTTAGAAAACATCAACATATATGAAAATTTATTTCGTTCGAAGAGATGAACAAAGGCATTTTTCTTTAAAAATAATATTTCCATTTGTTGACTACTTAAAGTGAGAAAAATGAAAGTAAAATATATATTATACATATATAACTATAGGACAGTAAAATTATGGGTTTTATTAGAAAATCCTCATATTATTTTCTTTAATATGAATTCAAACACAAATAATAATGATTAAAATGGGAATGAATCGTAAATCCCTTACCACATTGTTAGCATTTAACAAAAAATTCAAAAAAGAAAGAACATTAGATGGATATATACATCCAAATAATTTTAATTATAAATATCATAAAATACTTTAATTGGATGTATATAAACTATATAAATTAAAAAAGCGGTGGATATGGCATGTGACTCATAGAAATAAAAATGATATCCAAATAACATACCTCAAGATCAATATAATTAAATGGTGACAGAACCACATATATAATAAATTTATATTCATTATAATTATATAATTGATTCATTTAAACACTTATGATAACAAATATTATAATATTATAACATTTAAACATCCATTTCTTAATAATTCTTTGTTAGTATCATCATTTTTAATTTTTAATTATTTCATTTTTCATGATAATTCTAGTTAGTAGTTCCATTACTTGTACATTTATCATAGTTCCATCATCTAAATAATTTTATTCATTAAATAAATACAAAAAACATTAATTATTTATATATATTTATATTTATATTCATCAATACAATTAATATATTGAAAAATGATGTATACCATTCATGGAGATGGTATGCCATAAAAAAGCATGAACATTGTTCTCATTTTTTGATAGAGGGAATGAAAGAAAGTAAAATAATAATCCACCATTTCAGAATAATTATTATATAATTTATATAATATATATTCACTAAATATATCCATATTTTTTAAAATTTGGTGACATGAATTGGTTTCCCAATTCATGCAACCTGTGGAATTTATTAATAAACAAAAATTAGCGTTACAAACACGAGGTGTAAAGAACATACACCAGTGGGGAGTGAATATATATCCCCATTACCAACCACATAAAGTGAAAATGAAAAAAGAATCACATCACTTCATGGAGGTGGTAGTACCCAGGTATAATTGAGTGATGTTATAGTATTTCAAAGGGCTATAAAGTAAGAAGGTAGATATGATATTATAAATATATAAGAATAATTATCTAATTAATAAATTTTTTAAAATTTAAACCCATAACAATAACAATACAAATATAGTGTTGTGGAAAAATAGATTACATCGCTACATAGTGATGGTAAGTTGTATGTACACACAACCAGTGTTTTATCTTTGCATAGGATAATAAAATGTGGATAATGGATGATAAATTATCATAATAATAATTTCATATATTTAAGATACTAATTATATTGTTTTATAATGGATAACATGGATGTATATGAGGTATAAGAAGAAATAAAATTTAAAAATATCAGTTAATACTTATACCTCTTCATTGAGAAACCACTTTTCGCACAAAACTTAAGCCTTTAAGGGATGGTATCATAGGAAGATAAAATGGTCTAGGATAAGTTGTAGGAAGATATTGAGGTATTATTTAGATATTTTTTGTGCTATAAAACATAAAATGAGTGAATGTAGGAGGATAAACGGGGCCCTTTATTTGTGGTAGGAGGGGAACTCTTGGAATTACCTAAAGTTTTAAATTAATATAAATTTTTTTTATAATAAATTGACTTTATATTGACCTACATTAAAAAATGGATCTCTATAAGTATATTTAATATCATCAAATAAAGTTTATACTTGTTTATTTAATGTTTTAACCCTTAACCTTTTGTTTAACCCATGTTAATCCTTTTGACAATTATAATAAAATCAATATATTCTATTATTTTAGGGTAAAAATGAAAACATAAAAGAAAAAATGTCCAACAAATGGAACATGATTGATATTAAAAACCAGATCCCATTAATTAGGTTGAATATAGGGCATGTATTAATTTTAAATTATTTCATAAAATATTTTTTTATCAAAAATTACCATTAATGATTTTTTTTGAAATGCTTGAAATATTATAATATAATCTGTGTCTAACTCATGTATAATTGTTATAAATTAACATATATTAGAATATAAAGAATATTTGGTCTTAATATAATTATTTAATAAAATTTTTATGGGTTTTATATAATTTTAAACCTTATTCTTAATTTAAATACTTCATTAACTAATTTTAACCTTAACTGAGGAAATATATTTTTCAATATTAATTATTTATCATAATAAATATAATAGGAAAAATATTTAATTAAAGGAAAAGGGCTGATATTTTTTTACCATTTATCACTATAATTCATTTTTTAATAGGTTTATGATTTTAAAATAGTTAAATAAAATATATTTACCATAAAATACAAGTAATGTCATTTTAAGAAATATTCCAACAATTTTACTTTAAAAACAAATTGAATAAAATTAAATTAAAATATAAACCTTTCACACATACATAATATGACATATTCACCCAAAAAATTGAAAAAAACATTTAAATTACTTTACATTTTATACTATTAAAAACATTTATTTGATTTTTATATTCATTTAAATAAAACTGCATCAATGATGCATAAGAATTTAAAGTAATTATCATTGCACAAATTTTTTTATAAAAAATTACCATGTTAAAAAACTATTTATTTATCAGAAAATAGTTAGTGCTAAAATTATCCTATTATTATGAATGTCTAAATATTATAGAGATATTAAAGACAAAAGAGTGAAATTTGAATCTAATATTTTATGAAAATATGTTTAAAGGTTAGAATCAAAGATAAATGGAATCATACTGGTATATATAGTTAAATTGGGTCAAAAAACTAAACCCAATTAATTAAATTGGATAAATAAAAGTATTAGAGAAATTTTAAATTTCTATCCTGATGTTTTAACCCAGTTTTACACATTAAACAGTTATTGGGGTGAAAAATTTTCTCATGGGATATTATTAATAATGACCACAAATAAAATTTAACTATATTAAAAAAACTATCTTCCTAATTACAAATATGAACTAAATTTTTTAATATGAAATTCTGAGAAGTGTAATAATTTAGTTTAAAATTATTCCCTCAAAACAAGTTGAATATAAGTTTTCTTGGAAAAATGTTTTTTAAATTATTAAATGTTTTTATTCCAAAATATAATATAAAATTAATTAGAATGAAATAATTAGGATTAATACTAATCTAAATAAAATAATTTCACTCTTAAATCATTTTAAAAAATTCATGTTTTTAAATACTTTAAAAAAAATACACAATCTCAAAAAATCAATATTTCTCAATATTCATCAAAAATTAATATTTTCAAAAGATTATCAGAATTTTACATTAAGATAATTTTAAAAATGTGAAATTAAAAATGAAGTTAACTATTTTAAATAAATATTGTTAATTTTTTAGAAATTAAATATAATATCAACACGAAAAAATCAAAAAAAAATAATTTTTGAGGAAAATACAATTTTGATATATGAAATTGAATGACTAAAAATTTAGTACATATTTCCTATAAATTATATAGTAATTTTTTTATTGAATATTACCACTTTATATATATTCTATTATAAGGTTACTCATATTCATACCCACCACTTCAACATCTAGGTCACATTTAAATAATAATATTTGTATAATATATCTCAATTCGCTAAAAGATTGATGTTGAGTGTTATGAAAACTATCATGCTTGTTATTATATTAACTAAAAATTCAAGGTTTTACAATTGATCCATAGGGGAGTCAGTTTCCTAGTGTCCATGGAACAATCTTAATGATTTGGTAAATTATTCTAAGAAGAGAATGACCAATTTGATAGTAGCGTGAGACCATCAACTATATGAGGTTTTATTTTAGTTCTATCTAGTATATATTTAGTTATATTTTATATGTGTGTAATTAACTCATTCAATTTTACATAGTCAGTTAAAGATTTGGGTTTTCTATGGAGTATCTAAAAAGGGTGATAACTATTTATTCATCATAGGGTTATAATCCAAGGATATTCAGAGGTGTTTAAGATACACTATGGTGATTAGTGGGGACCAACTTCTCTATGGTTTAATTATTCAAGACTCTCATAGATTTTTTGTGACCATAGGGATATATTTTTCAAACTTTTTTAACAATTATACATAAACTGATATTAGAGGTGAGGGTATTTTACTACTATAACATGAGATTGCTATAATTTTTTAGAGGGTGGAATTTTTAGGGATATTGTTTGGGACTTAAATATTGAAAAATGTGTTTGATCACAACCTAGTTTTCAATAGCTAATTTTTGACACATGGATATGGTAAAATTTTCATTTACTCTTTTCATAATTACTTTCAATGTATATTTCCTGATATAGTCTTGGGGTTATTTCCATATAGGGAGGTCATGTTTTTATTAATCAAATACTAGGTTCAAAACCCACACACATTATTCTATATATGATATCACCCATATACCCAAGAGAGTTTAAGTTCCATCCTAAGGACAAGTAGGTGAATGGATTTATTCATCAAAGAACTTCAGTTTGGGGTTTTACTATTTTATTCAATGATAAGGGAAATAATAATTTATTATTGTGAATGGATTACCATTGGGTAAATCAGAAGATGATTAAAAAATAGTTTTATATTTCTCATATAGATTTCATATTCAATCTGTTCAGGGGACATATCCCTGATCGATATGAGGTAGATGTTTCATCATTTATAAGGGTGGATGATAGATATTAATCCTTTTTATTTTAATATAATATATGTCTTATAGGAGTTACTTTCTATTCATTTTTCTATAATTAACTTTTCAAAAAAATGTATGGCCAAGATAAATATGGAATTCCATCCATATCTATATTATTTTATAGTTATATTAATTGAATACTTCTTGGGATACTTCTAGATATTGGGGTATCATGGTCAGAATCTGGAGATTATATTGGGAACACCAAGAGAGAATTGGATTTATCCCAAGATCTCAATGTGTCATTTTTTGATTATGGTGGAATTCTTCTAAAATAATGTGATATATGATGAAGACCTATTAGTAGACATTGAGATTTTTAATGTCATAGTATCTTGGGAGTAACATAAAACGTTTTTTAGATAAATATATTCCATGCATGAGATGAATACACAAAATATTCATTCATAAATTCGGTGGACTAGAAACAATGATGATGGACCTATAAAAGAAATGGGAGGAGTTTGTGTGTTCTAATTTTTATGAGCGAGTGTTCTCGAAGATAAATTAAATATTGATGGCCATGCCAATCCAAACCATAACTGAGTGGGTTTAGGATTATATATCATAATGTGATTCATCAAGAATAATTATATGAGTAGATTCGATATAGTGTGGGTGGGAAGTTACTTATGGGTCTATGAATTTGAGTATTCATAAATATAAGTACCCAATAAAATATTTAGAGTTAGTGGTGATTATGAATATATCAATATTTAAGAACAAATATCAATTTTTTGAGATATTTAGGGTTTACAATGACTAAAAGGACATTAAATAAATATTATCATAGATTGAATAGAAACTTTGATAGAGAAGGTGGGTTATGTTCTTACATTATTTTGAGTTTGACATAGTATAAAACCATAGAAAGGTAATATTGTTGTTGAAATCGTAAGTAAGAAAACTTTGGCCTAGGTGGTGAGTGAGGCTAGTGGAATATTGTAGCTGATTATTCAATTTTCTATGTTACATTCTAATATCTTGGAGTATTATGGGCGGGATACCCTCAAAATATTTAGAATTACCTCACCACTCCTTAATAGTCTTATGGTGTGTAAGATGATAGGGTTAAACTATTGTGTGACAATGTAAAATGTATATGGTTGGAATCCACCACTATATTAGACCTGGAATGATGACGGGATATTATATGTATGAATTTGAGTTTCAGTTTTGGGGAGAAATTGTGAGGAGATAATGTGGGAAAAATTCCCCATAGGATGGATGGATCTCTGGGGTATGAAAAAGATATATCACAATATCAAAAGACATTATCGGTTGTTTGGGATAAAAAATGACATCATAGTGTTTTTATTATAGTTCCCCAAATATTAGTTACTCATTATTAATCACCATCGACTAGGTATTATTCTTCAAAAAATATCTATTCATGAGTGAAAAGAGATGTGGTGACTATTGGTTTCATGATGGGTATATCTAGATCACCCCGAGTCAGAGATACAATATTTTTTACTATTAATTCATTAAACGAAGCGGAATATTTATTACCAATAATTGATACCCTAACTATTGATTATTTAGGTAGGTTATTATTATGGGATATGGAGAAATTATTTATATTAATCGTGAAAACTATGTCGGATCAAGATTCTTGTTTAACTTACCAATTATAGAAAGTGTTGTAGTGAGGTTTGGGAACCTAGGAAGAACTGAGCAAGATGTACCATCCTCAGACTAATAAAAAATCATATAATACTATTCATTCATTATTGGAAATATTATAGACATGTTTCCTATACATTGGTTTTTTAGAGAGTCGTATAGCCTTATAAGAGTTCACTTATAATAATTTTTATTATGAATTTATTCAGATGGAACCCTTTTAGTCCTTGTATGGAAAGGCGTATTCGACTCTTCTATGTTCCATAGAGTTATACGAGTCTTATATTATTGGATAAAGAATCATGTAGGGGTATTTATAATATAATATTTTCATTTAATTGTTATTTTAAACCACCCATAATACATATTGACCCTACAAAAAAATGGAGAAATTGATCTATGGAGTTTGAGGTAGGAGACTGAGTATTTTTTATAATTTCCACTATATTAGTGTAAAAGTATATACAGAGGCTGGGGAATCCGTCAATGAGATTCATATCACCACTCATGATCATTTGTAAGATTATTAAAACTGTATACTTAATAGAGTTACTTTTGATATACGTTTCTTTATATAATGTATTCTTTATATATCATTTTTGAAGGTATCATCCCAACTCATTTCATGTGGAAATTTTGAATGATGTCAAGTTAGAGGATTGTGTGTCATTAATGGAGTGAACCATCTTTATAATTTTCTATATTGATAATTTCATTCATTTTAAGAAAATGATTTGGTATGTATATGATAAAAAGAGTCTATTTCATAGGATACATGGGAGAGTGAGGCAGATATTCGAGCACAACGGCTGGATCTTTTCACTAGCAAGGAACATTAACACATGTCATGGATGATAAACTATATGGAATGGATTTTTGAATTTCCTGCATACATCAAAATTTGAGTTTGATTTATATTTTTAAATTTTATATGTATTATCTGTAAGTTGGTGGAGGAGTCCTTATAAAGTAAAAATGAGCAAAGGGGCACATAGAAAAAATATTCCAAGTAGAAGAATTTCCATTAGAAGTCAGTTGTTAGTCCCTATAATTCTAGTAATATTTAAAGACGGAGGATATTATCCACCAACTAGAAGTCTATTGTGGGATTAGTATACATTCAGTTGGACCCTACTACCTTTTAAGGGGTTATTTCTGAATTTTTTGGATTTATCCTCTCATTAATTCACTCATTTGGCCTCTTTCCACTCCCATTCATAGCAGGCTTGACCCCCCTCAACGTAATTAATTATTTTCCTTTTTTTCCATATATTTATATCTGAATAAAGTTTCACATATTTCATTTATAACATATATTATGTCTAACTATCCCATTTCATCAATTTTTTGATTTCCTTCCTATATCACTACTCTTTATTCTAAATCCATAAATTAGGGAATTTATTATATTTTATGGAATCATGTCATTTTAAATCCAGTCATATAATGATATTTAAATTTTGGAATTTTAAAACATTTTGTTTGTGATACCTATATTTTCCCAGTGTTTTATATGAGTTTTATGTTTTATGTGAGGTGTGGGTAATGGAATGTGTGTGTGAATCCATAAAACATAAATCTAATATGCTTCTTTAAGTTTTGAGAGTTGAGTATGAATTTCTAGAGAAGTAAGGGATAATTTGGGTGTTATATTTGGATCACATAATCACTAATAGGCATGTTTATACCTTGAAAGTTTTATAGAAATTATCATTGGAATCCAATTGGGGTTTACAATGATAATTTATATATTAATGGATCTAATTAATTCCATATAGTATCACTTGACGATTTAAAGTGATGTGGTGGCTATCGCGGGCCTAAAAAAATTGAACCCAAGTAAAATATACTTAAATAATAAGACCCATGTTTTCTCTTGAGGAGGGAGTTTTTAGTGTGATTTCATTGTGTTTTATGGGTTAATAATCTGTTGAAACTATTAATTAATGAGGTTTGAGAAAGAAAGAAATTAGTGTTTAAACGTAGTTTAAAAGTAGGGGTATGTGCTTTGATAATCCCCTCACTCACCTATTAAATCATGATTCAAATTATATAACAATATATTTATCTTTAATAAAATAAAACCCTAACTGGGAACCCCCCACCTGCACATTTTTTGGGACGTATAAATGAAATAATAATTGTATTCCCTATATATTATTAGGAGAATCTCTCCAAAATCTAATCAGTTCTTTCCGTTGCATGAGAAGTGAATAAGGTCCTAGTCTCTTGTGTGCGAAAACAAGAGAAAAAGGGCATATTAATTAAAAAATATATCAACAAAAACCTATTATTTACTAAGAAACCAAACACCTATAGTGAACAATAATCCACTTTATTCAAGTCATATAATGATAAAGGCACATATGTATGTCTCAACTACTTCCACTCTCGGGTGAGTATCATAGACATATCCTTCTTACTTAAGTGATTTCGTTTCCTTTTAAATCATCCCATGTTTTAGCTTTTATCTACCATTTACTCATATTTCTTAAAGATATATAGTTGGAGGGTTTTGAATCATTATCAGAGTATATCAAATATTCCTAGATCAACTTAGATCCATGATCATGTAACTATCCTTATATTGTAAGGCCTTTATTAGAAATCATGGGGATAAAATTTCTTGTTTTTGGAATACTAGAGATATAAATTTTTTATAACTTTCCTATTTTATATATTTTTTTCTTTTCAAATCTGGGAAAAGTTTATATTTTATGCCTAGTAGAGGATGTTTTCCACACAATACAAGAGTCTTATAGAACCACTAAAGTATAATGAAGAAGATATCCATATGAAGTGATTGAAGAAATGTTAGATGTAGTTATTAAAGTCATAAAAAGTCTAGGGATGAAATCCAAGTGATTCCATGGAATGTTTCTTGAATACACTTTAAATTCATACATGATTCTGATGAAGTAATATTCATAAGCTAGAAGTAATACATATTTACTAGAAACATATACTCTTAGGTCTAATAAAGTCTTACATGATGGATTTTATACTAGATGTCAAAGTCTTATGGATAGCTTTGAATTATTAAGAAATACTCATCCCTTTTTCAATTTACAGCCTCAGACATGAAAATCCTAAAAATAAAAGACTATGTGTCGGATTTATTCATGTCATCCTAAAATTTATAAAATTAAGATTAAAACCATTTATCAGTTTAAAAAATAAATAAATAAATAAAAATTCACAGATGGGTTTTTAATTAATTACATATATGAAACAAATAACTAATAACATTTACACCAATTTTTATTTTTAATTCTATATTGAAATTTCTAACAGTTAAAATGATCTTATTTCGAATAAAAATATAATAAAGGAAAAATATTCTATAAATTTATCTATTTTTTAAATACATTTGTAGCTTCATAACCCCCCACACATCAATATCAACTTCTCTTTAGGTTCACAAGGTATCGACTTCTAATAAATGAAAATGTCAATTTCTTGGATTTTAAGTAGAATAAAATTTCATTTTTTTATTTTCCATCACACTCACTTCCATAGTTTTGAATCAAAAATATTTATATTTTCCAAAATTCAACTATTTTATTTATTCCATGTTTTGGGGAATAGATTATCAAAAATAGGTTGAAAATTTTATTTTATTTTCTAGAAAAAAACACACAATAATAAATAATAATATCATGTTATTTTTATACTAAACTATATTTTTCTCCCCCAAACATATCTTACACACTAAATTGAATTAATTATATTATGTAGTTATTAAAAAATAATAGTTTTAAAGATTTAGTGTTTGGAATAGTGTATAGGAAATTAAAAACCCTGGGTTTCTTTTTTAATATTTATTAAGGTGTATTTTAGAAACCTCTATTGGCTTCTATAATCAATCATGATACTACATAAGATGATGTCTATTAACCTTAAAGGTTTTATCGGGTTTAGTTACTTTGATATAAACTGTATCAAATGAAAATGTGTCATTCACTCTAGAGGTTCTATTTCATTTAAAATAGTGATTTATAATGATTGGTTTTATTCTAGAGGAAAATAAAATTACTTTTCCTCTAATATGGAATTAACTTTTCTGAAAGAGTCTATCATGGAACGATCTATAATTTTTTTTAGATAAGGGTGTGTTCATAAGTTTCCCTTCTTAGATCCTCTAGGTCCATAATTTGTAGCTTTATTTTATCTCCAACCTTACTAAATTCTAGTTTAAATTTTTCATATCCTAGAAGGCTTTGTGATACAACTTAATAGGAAATTAATATATTCTTCCATACACTATTTTGTAAGGGGGATTAATTATGGGGTATTCAAAGCAGTTATACAAACCATAAGTACATCCCCAAAATTTCTGGATCCATTCATTGTAGTTGGATTATATAACCCTTAAAGAATCATTTTTTATCTCCTTACTATGTACAACATCCTTCATAATACACGCGATGATTTTAAAAGAAGAAAATTGTGTTTGATAGCATATACGACCCGAAACACTAATCATAAATGACCTGTGAAGTATATTATTTAAATATGAACATTAAAATGTAACCATAAAATTATAGGGTAAAAATATGAATAAATAAATTATGAAATGTATTTTTTCCACATGTAAAAAATAAATTCATTAATTATCAATTTATTAGGAATAAACCTAAAAAATATGTTAAAGAAAAAGAAATTTTTTCTTAACATGTATTTTTATGTGGAGTATGTTTTTATCATAATAAATTAAATTTATCACTATTTATGATTTATTTAAATTTAATTTTTATATTATACATTCAATCAAATTTATTATCATTAATATAATATTTTTCTAGGCATGGGATAAGAATAAAACCGGTTTTATGCTTACAAAAATATTTTTTGAATAGTGGTTTCTTTGTATTTTGGGAAATTATCTTAAAATTAATTTTTACCTATTTTAAATTATTAATTTGAATATATTAACATAATTTTTGATATCATCAATCCAAAATCATCTTAAATTTAATTTTTTAAACTTTTATGAAAAGATTAATTTATCATTAAATAGTGAAAAATACTTATTTTTTTATTAGAAAAAATATTTTCAGTTAAATCATTTAAAAAGTTAAAATTTCATTAAAATTAATTAAAAATTAAAATGAGATAAATTATATTATAATTTGTATAATTTGGGTCATTTTAATGAGTTTTATGTTAAATTTTAAAATAAAATGTTTTTATTATTTTGAAAACATTCCCTTTGGAAGCCCATTTTTTATCACATTGGTGGGTTTAACATTAAATTAAAATATGAAAATTATATGAATTGAATTTTCAAAAATTTGATACAATATTTAGAATCAGAATAATTAGTATATATAATATTTTCAACTTAATTTTTCATCATCATTAATATAAAAAATAAGAAAAATTAGTTATCATGGTTAAGATAAAATGAGATTACCAGGGGTTAAACTAAAACAATAAGGGTTAAAATGACCTAAAAACATGTTATATTCATATTTTATGGAAATATTTTGACCATATAATATATTAGGTTTTATAACGATCCATTGTTTCTCCTTTTTTCTATATTAAAAACATTTGTGCATTTTATTTTTTTAATAATTCCATGTGTATCCTTCCACCAACATATAAAAGGCCACCCTTATCCTCTGATACTCAGACATAAAAAACTATTTGGTTTGGTGAATAAATGAAAAAATATATTCCTGACATCCATTCTCATGACATATATTCCTTGTTTTTATCATAAACTAAATATGGGAAGACTTTAGGTATAAACCTAAAGAGGTTGTATGAATAATATATATAGTTATAAGCCATTTATTTTCATTTTATTTTATTTCTTAAAGTCAATAAAATATCCATAGAATGTGACAAAATAATAAAACAATTATCTCCCATATATTTACAGGTTATTATGTTAATTTAAATAGCTATATAAATCATCTATTCCATTGAATGAGAAACGAAAATGTTGATCGTGAGTAGAGTGGATTATCATCTCACAAATATATATAATTTATTTTCTGTCACCACCTATCATGGATGTATATAATGATTTATTTAATATAAATATAACTATAAATCATATTTATGACATAATTAAACTTATGACATTATAATATCAAATCTATCTTCCAATCTTCTTATTAATTCAGAAACAATAACATCGCTTGTGTGTACGTGTGGACTACCAGCTATTCGAATTGACGTTGAATGTTTTTAATATAATTAAAAATTATAGTATAATAATGATTCTATAAAGGTGAAATATTAATTACCACTCTTTTTTTCCATCCATTGAAAAATAAAAATAGTATTCAAGCGCATGTATGACCTAGTGTCTCCATGAACTTTGTAACTCATTTTTCATCCTCTAACATTTAGAGATTGTTACGAAAAATTATTTAATGAATATATAATATATTTATATCATTTAAAATATTCCATAGATGATGGAACCATGATGAATGTATAGGGACCAAAACTATATATCCAAAAATACATGAAAAATAAAGAAGTTATCACCTAGAATAGTGTTTTAAATAAATAATTGTTAATAATTTGGTGATAAAAAGTTCTAAAAAATCATATATTTTATGATATATATAATTTTTTCCATTATAGATATATAATGAATATATATTTATGATTTAGTATTTTTTAACAAGTATAAAGAAAATCAGAATTGAGGTAAGGTTTTCTAGTCTTACTTTTACTTCCATGAGATATATTCCATATTCATCACTTATTTCTTTTGTATAGTGTATATAAAATCACTTTTATACATTATATTATGAATATATTTTAATTAATGTAATTAAAAGTTTAATATCATGTTGTACATGATATGATTCAAATGTTAACTATGTGGTAAGGGTTTAGTTTACAACTTCCTCATTTATGAGGTTTTTTATGATTAAGATTCAAATGATGAAATATTATAGAATATCTAAAAAGAAAATAATTATATTTATTATCATATTTTTATTCATTAAAATTTCAATTAATAGTACCATTTTCCTTCCTTTGGAACTTAAAATTATGGAAAAACTACTTTAAGAAAAGATGAATTTATTTCTATTTTGGGTCGATAATACTTTCTTTTCAATATCCATTTTATTAAGAAAATTCCAAAATGTTTTCAAAATCCTAATAAGGATTTATTAAATATTATTTGATAAATTTTTTACTTTTTCCAAAATGGTTTGAAATGAATAATCTTTTTATTTTCTAAAGAAGTTCTTTTTAACATTTTCACAACTGTGGGAAAAGAATGTTTTTTAACTTATACTACTTTTATGAAATTACCAAACATATTGACCACTCATTGTATTAATAATTACTTTAAAAGTTTATAAGATTTTTTTAAATGACAATATTTTTCCTAATATTCTGGAAATTTTTAGTTGTTGAAATATTTTTTTCAAAGTGAATACGATATTTTAATCAAGAACATTTATAACAGAATTTTCATGGGATTTCAATTGAACAATTAAAATACTATCCTTTTAAATTATTATATAATAGGAATACATTTTAGTGATATGATATTAATTTTTTTATAGATGGATTAGGATCATTTTGAATGGGATGTACTATTTTGATACCATTCACCATAGTAATATGAATGGTTCATAATTTCTTTTATTAATTAGGGAAAGTATTAACATTTTTATATTGGTTGCCCATTAAAAATTTTTATGTTTACATTGATTATTTATTTGAAAAATTATTAACATTCCTTATGTTAGTTTTTTAATAATAATTTTTATGTTATTATATTTCTCTTCCTTAGTATCTGGAATGCATTCGTCTTAATAACTAACTAGTGGGACACGTCATATCCCCTTGATATATCGGTAAGTATAATGATAAAAAATATCTTCGATACTTTCTTTAGAACATACCAATATATGTATTTTTTTGAATAGGGCCTTGAAAGTATTGTTATGTTGTGTGGAATCCTGTATTCCTTCATAATAGGATTGGTTATTGATTTCCACATGATTATTAGATTAATAATAATATCAAATGATAAGTTAAATGATCATGTGATTATTTATATGGAATTATTTTGATCATAATTTATCCATTCTATATTATTCTCCATGTTAATACTATTTATTAAATGGAATTCGTTTCAGTTATTTACATTTATATATATATATATATATATATATATATATATTAGGTGTTATTATTTATGATATCTTTTATGGTTTTAATACCCTTACTTATTATTACTTCCAACCCTTACTTATATTAAATTTCAATAGGATTAGAGAAAGTGTATTATGAATGATATTCCCAGATTTGTTTCAAGGTAATAATGGGTTTTTAAAATAAAATTATATTTGGTATTTTATTTTTTCAAATGTAATGTGAGATTCAAGTATGTATCTAATTTTCCAAGACTACAAAACTATTCAATCCTTCACGATGTGATACCTGGTATCTAATACAATTATAATAAAGTAACTACTAACTCTTCAATACTAGGTTTAGGGATTAAATTCAATATATTTTATAAAACATTATTTTTTCAAATAAATTTATTTTTTTAATAGCTTTCACTTCAATCAACATAAAGATTAAATGAACCACAATATACTTTTAAAATATTAGGATTTAATGTGACCATTTTAACATATCCATTAAATTTGTTGGTATGACTGTGAAAAAAATCATTCTGAAACATTCGGTATAATTATTTTTGATAAAGAAAATATATTAATAAAAATGTACATAATTTTTATTAACGTCATTATATGCTTCAAATAAACATATTTTCTCAAAAAAATATTTTTATTACAATTTATTAACAAAAAATATAATTAAAATTTTAAACACGTAAAAAATTATTTGATAAAAATAACTTCATTTTGGATCCAATATATCACAATTATATTAGATTCAATTTATATGAATTTTTAGAATATAATTTTTTTGATTAATAGTGAAACAATACAATTTTTTATTGAAAAGTGCATTTTGATTAAATTATTTAAAAAGTTAAATTATATTTTTAAATTTTTTGAAATGTAAATTTTTTGAAATGTAAATTTTTTTATTTATATTAATTTAAATCAAATTGATGTCCCTAAAATAGATTTTAGTTTGAATTTTTATTTAAAATAAATTTATATTTATGAAAACGTTTACTTTGGAAAATTATTTTTTCAACATGTTTCAAAATTTGACGTTAAATTAAATTCACAAAATATATGAATTGAATTTGGTAAAAAAAATTAATATTTTTTATCACAATAATGAATATTATATATTTATGTTAAATAACTTTTTGGCCATGAAGAATTTAAAACACACTAAATATTAATTACCACAATTAAGATTAAAACAAGTTTATCAAGGATAAACTAATAAGAAAATGGCCAAAATGAGCCAAATAATTTTATAAATTCTATTTGAAAACCCTATATATACCCTTATAAAATTATTCTATATTTTATGTGTTATATGGAAAAATTTCCATAAATGTGTAAAATATAATAATTTATGTAAATAAAAATACAAAATGCCACCCTCTATCTTTTAAATTTAAAATATGTGTTCACAGAGGAAAAAAGAAAGATATAAAATAATATTTATGATAATTTTAAGAATAATGAAATTTATTTCATGTTCCTAATTTTTTTTAATTTATAGTAATTATATAATTACATTAAGTGCTTTGATAGTGCCAACATTATAATTATTTAATTAATATAAAACTTATACAAATGATCATAAATTTTTTAAAATTAATATAAAATAAATAAATTATTGTATTCCAAGAAATTTTTAGTTAAATATAATATGTTATACAGGTTTAAAAAAATAATATATTCAAATTACACATATTTTTTAATTTTTTTAAAGTCAAATTAATTTAATACTAGAAAAATTGACATTAATATCATTTTATAAAAAATAATATTTTATTTGATTATTTAAAATCCATTAAAGACATATACTTGGCCAATTTATTTTTATATGTTTAAAAATATAATCTATTATTCATCCATGTACAAATTTTTCTTTTATAATAATAATACAGACCCCTAAATAGTAAAAACTTTATTACCATGGTAATGGGTAAAAGAGGTTTTTCACATTACATGCACTTTTGTTAGAATTAATTTTCCACTTTTTAAAATTTTATTTAATATTTATAACTAGTTGGTAAAAAATATCAAATAAGGGAAATTTTATTATTAGTCTTAAATTCTAAAATAACTAGGAAAAAGACTAGTCACCATAGTGAAAACTAAAAAAGTAAACTTTGAGGTTAAGGAACAACAGGTTTAAAACATGTATTTTTGTTTGGATGTGTGGCTCGACTATATATTATCTCTAATATATTATTTTTTTAAATTTTTATTGAATTTCAGTTGATATTGACTCCCAATTCATGATTTTTTTGGGTATTTACCAAAAATGTAACTCTTTAATTATTAAAGGCCACACCCTCCCACTTATTCACACATCATAAGGAATTTGACTAAAAAATCCTTCTAAAGGCAGTACCCAAAATCCTTATACATGTTATGGAGATTATATTATTCCAAAAATACCAACCGTAGGGTCCTTAATAAGAGATATAAAGGAGGTTGTTTTAAGTGTAGTTAATTTTTTTCACTAAGAACATTCTTTTTTACTTCTTCTCTTACCACTTTAACTCTTGTATAGATAATTAAGACACAATAAAATATCATATACCATAAAATGAGATATTATTATGTTTGTGTAATATACTATATTTGTCTCCTCTTCAATCAAATTAGAAATGAATCTGTCGATGATTTGTAGGGTGTACTACTACTTCACGAACAGATGTAATTTGTTTTCCATCACCACCACTCGTAACTAGATATAATAATGGTTTTAAAATATTTATATAATATTATTCACATAATTATAATTTTGAAATTATAATATCATATATACATTCATACCATCCAATCCACTAGAAAACAATAATGTCACACGTGCGTATGTGTGGACTACACCCCCATGAAGTGATGTGATATGTTTTTCATTTTATTTTGGAAGGTATTGTAATAATGATATATTTAATAAATATATATGATATATGTTACATATAAATGATTTAATAAATGTGAATTAAAATTTACCTTTATTTTGTTCAATCCGTTGAGAAAATGGAAGTAATGTCCATGTGTACGTACGGTCGACCATCTACATGAACGATGTAATTAATTTTCTATATCTTATTATTCTTGATTAATAAAAATATGAATAAAATGAATATATATTATATTTTTATAATTTTTAACTTTATAGATATTATGTAACCATAATCAATATAGAAGGACTGAAAATACCAAACCAAAACATACATGAAAAATGAAGTAGTTATTACCCAAAACATGATTTATATAGGTAAGGGTTAATAAGGAGTTCATAAAAGGTAATAAATAAATATTATATAATATTATATATTTTATTATTTTTATTTAATAGATTTATAATAATACTATATTTATTATATAATTTTTTTGAACATGTATGAATAACGTCAAGACCTTATTTAATGGGATTTCTTTACACTTTTATTTCCGTGGGAATAATTCCATAAATACCGGGTCTTTCTTTTCCACAGTGTATATAAAAAACATGTATTTAATTTGTTATTAGTTTCTTAAAAATTTACTTATACACATATCCATATAAATGTATGTCACTCATGGGGCATACGATTCAAAATATACAAATGTGGTAACAATTTTATGTTAAAATGTATATTTTTTATCTGGATTGTTTATGAGTTTTCTTCCGATGATGAAATATTATGATATTTCTCTCATGAAAATGATGAATTTTTTATGCTATATTTATTTCTATTTAATAATATCTTTAAATTCACTTTCCTTCATTAAAAAACTAATGAGGCCAAATTTTTTTGATATTATTTATCTATCCAATCAAACATTCTTTTTCTTCCATGTCCATGTTTTAAAAAAAATTAAAGGATTTTATTAATATCCTAAAATTAGTTTTTTAAATACATTTTTATGATTTTTTATCTTTTTAAAAAAATAGTTTTAAAGGAATATACTTATTGTTTTCAAACAAAGTTATTTTGACTTTTTATCGAAAATGTGAAAAGAATCTTCATTTTAACAAGTTTGATATGAATGGTATTTAACTCCATCATGAGTACTAATTGATTTAATGATTAATTTATATTTTTTATATGTTTATATTCAAAAAAAATGTTTCTTTCATAATTTGGAAATTATTAGATTTTAAACATTTGATTTCATAATGGAAATGATATTGTTCTCAAGAATTTTTTAATGATCTTTTAATAGAATTTCTATTCATTGTCAATAACAAGATTTAGTGTCGCTTATGTTAAACTGGGGATATGATCAAGTGATTTGATACTTATTATTTCTCTAGGGGTTTTATTTTTATGATGAAATATTTTTATGAAACCCATTCATTTTTCACAGGTTATGCTATGATGATATGATGGAATGTTTATAAAACCCATTTCATTTACACTGGTTATGCTATGATAAAATGTAACACCCCAAGTTATTATAGAAAAATAATTTCTAATGTTATTTTATATTTTTTAATTATATTTTAATTTTATCTTAAAGGGACGCTATATTTGGTAGCATACCCATCACACAACAATGGGTTTCACTAAAATCATTAGTGGCGAGCAAGAATGAGTTAAACTGAAAAAATAATATATTGTAATATAATTATTTTAAGTGGTAGTTATCACCAAGCCATAACAATAAATATAATTAATAGTGTTAATATATATATTAAATTGTTTTTTACACGTGTTAATATAATGATTCATTGGTTACCAAGTTAACAAGAAATGAAACTAAAAACCAATTGAATATAAAGGATGTAATTCTATGGAAAAATATTTAAAAATGAATAATTGGTTCTATAAAGTAATAAAATAAATCATGTTAATAAATTTTATATAATTTTTAGAATTCAACATATGTGTTTTATACACAAGATCTAAGAACAAATTCAAACTTATGCATAAAAGGACTATTTTTGAAAAAAATGAATTTTTACCTCCTTTTCATAGAGAACCCATTTCAAATCTAGATTTTTAAATTTTATAAATTATTATTGAAAAAATAAAATACTTATTTGGAAGTGTGACATAAAATTTTACTTAGGATAAATTTTTATTATTTTTATGATAATATATATTTTTTTAACAAATAGTAAAAATTATTGCATTTTAATTCAAAACATCATTTTCTTATAATTTATTTATATAGATATATTATCTTTTTAACTGGTTTTAAAGTATAATTAGATTAATTTTAATAACTTAATACAATTTAGATCATTGGAATCATTTTCACAATTAAATTTAATATAAAAACCTTTTTGATCTTTTAAAAAATTTTACTTTAAAAATGCATCTCATCGATTAATCAACAAGATTGATTATAAATTAATTTTAGAAATTTTTTTGAAACGAATTTTAAAAAACAAATATACACATTTATAATCAGTATGAAATTTTTGGTCTAATAGGATGAACTTAATTTATGGTAAATATGAACTTTAATATTTTATTTACCATTATTAAGTGATAATTAGGTAATTAAAGGTAAAAATAATATTATAATAATATAAAATTGACCTAAAACATGTCCCAATTTCCATTTTATAAGCAATTTTCTCCCAAAATATTACTTAGTCAAAAATTATAAAAATTTTAAGCAAGTTTGGTATGAATATTACATTTATTATATTTAAGTTAAAGATAAGATAAAAATGACATACTAATACTTTTAATAAGTAAATAAATTTGAATATGGGGTTATATAAGTGATTTCTTAGAAAATAAATATTTCATATAAATACCAATATATTACCTACATCATGGTAATTTATTTATATTTTTTTAGACATTATATAATTAAATTTAATTGTGACACAAAGATGAAGTCATAATTGCTTCATTAATGAATAAATAAAATAAATGATATTAATAATATTAAAATAAATACATTTACATATAATTTATGCCATTAAAAAATATTTATGGATGAATTTTACATGTTAGGGAAGATTTAATGTAGTTTTGTAAGGAATCATGTTGTTATGATAATTTTAAAAAGTCAATTAGTGAATAGTGCCAAAATTGAGATTTAGGATATTCTAAAATAAATAATATTTTATTAAATGATATAAATTAAAAAAAAAAATAAAATCCATCCAACTTATTGGGGTAAATCTAAAAATTTCATTAATGACATATTTTTTGTCTTTTTTCTTTTTATTGAAAATATATTTACTCTCACAATGTAAATTACATAATGTCACTATATGAATTGATAATGGTTAATAAAAAAGATTAAAAATTAATCAAGAATTGCATAATTTTTATTGGATGAATGGATTTCGACCTAAAATTATCCTATATTCTAAATAATTTATTTTTTACCCATTAATAATAGAAAATTAATTTATATTAATTTAACACTTTTAATAATTCAATGAGTGCCCCTCCCATATCCTACAAAAGAGAACCCATTCATCCCTATTCATTAGACTTCAAACAAAATTCTGCTAATATCTTCCCAAAAATCTTCCTAGAATCCCTCCCTACAATCTTGAAGCCTTATTTAAGGCATAAATTCCTCTTTATAGGTATTATGGTGTTAAGAAAGATGATCATTTGAAAGAAAGGTAATGTTTTTTATCTAAGTGTTTCTATTTTATTTCTTCTACTAGTTCCTTAAAATATTCTTCATACATGATTAAATAATAAATCTAGTATAATCAGTATATTGAGATTTTATTATGTTAAAATAATAACCTAAATGCATCTCTAATTCCATTAAATGGGAAAAGAATAAATCGTTTAATTGTAAGGGGGAATTATCCCCTCCACAAACCAATATAATTCATTTTCCATAACTGTATCTGAATACTGATTATAATTATATAATTAGTGTTAATTTTTTATATTAATCACACATTTACCATTATATAAAAAATAATATATAAATTAAATTATTACATTCAATGCATATAAAAATGATAAACGTCATACATGCGTATGTGTGAACTATCATCTCCATGAAGTGATGTGATTTGTTTTCAATCACCACATCTCTTAGATAATATATATAATTATATTTTAAATTTTAATATAATATTGATGATATTATAATCATTTTGTGAATATAAAAAAATATCTACCTTTTTTCCAAAATGACCATTGATAAATGGAAATGTTACTCATGTGTACGCATGGCCTACCATCTCCATGATTGTTATGTTGTTGATTTTTTATATCAAAATTTAATTAATGGATATAAAACATTAATTTATATGTATAAGTTATTATTATGTCATGAATATTATTCTGGAATTTATTGAATAATGACCACTTTGACTATTGACATCATACCAAAGTCATCTTGAACTCACGTAACGATTATTGAAAAACCCTCTGACATGAGTTTAAATAATTATGAAATTACTATAACATTAAAATAAATGATATTAATGGAATAATAAAAGTTAAAAATGTTATCAATAAATTTTAAAATTAACTTATGTTTATTATTCTGGATGATAAGGAATGTACATGATGAGTCAGGCTCGAGGTAAGAGACTTTTTCTCAATATCCTTTCATTGAGTATTATCTTGATGCCATGTACCTTTATTTTTCTTTAATTTGCATATGCAACCCTTTTGAAAGGTTATATCTTTAATTAATATATTATAATGAAATTTAATGTTTTTTTAATTTTATTCTTTAATGACTTTTATTTAATTGTTTCCCAAGTGGCATGAGACTCTTTAACTAAAACATCATTTTAAATGTTTTATGGATTCATTATTCTTAAAAACATTTCTTTAATATACATATTTTAAAAATGTTTATATGGATTAATTTACATGTTCATGTTTATTTTAAAATTTTAGTTCCTTTTAGGCGTTTGAAGTTGCTATGGGACCCATTGATTCAAAAAGATTTTTTTAAATGTTTAAATTGTGTTTTAAAAATGGGTTGATTATTTTAATAAATTGGAATATTTTTAACATGCATGTCATGAACTGAATTTCTCTGTTTTATGTCACATTAATGTTTTTTTGTTTCCTTGAATTTTTTACCATATTATTATCAATTGATTTTTTTTCATTTATGTCTGTGTTATTTTGTTAAAAAATAAATGCGATTTCAATGTGGAAATATTAGTTTTCCTGTATGCATTATTTATGTGTTGTGATTATTTTTTGGTCCATGGTAATTAATTAAATATACAGGAGGTTCCATGATAAAGAAAAGGTTGGTGATACCATGATATCTCTCTAATAAATTAGGTAATGAGATAGAGTTAATTGGTTGTGTTTTTCTAAATATATTTAGGGAAAATATATTGATGAGGATAAAAAACATAACCATGAAGGTTACTCCTTATGTAGCTCTGGAAGATACAACGTAAGAATGACATGGATTCCACTATTTTCCTTTATGATTTATTTTTTTTCTATGATTTTTATAGGAATATTATGATTTCATGAGGTAAGATAATAGATTTATGATTTATGGGTGAAAAGTATGAAATTTTGAAAATGTTTTAATGAGCTTAAAATATTCATGGACATATGGTTTCATTACTTATTTTATATCCCTTACTGAATTTTTTTCCTCATCCCATGTTTTTGAGATAATTTTCACATGGTATAAGGATGGGTAAGAGAAAGGAAGAAGGCCAGATAATTTTTATGAAGATTTTTATCATTAAAAATAGTTCATGTTTTATTTTAAAATGTTTTAGATTATAATAAAATAGATAGAAAGTAGGTTGGTCTACTTTGAAATATTTGAGATTTTGTGTAATAATTATGAACTAATTATCTAAAATTGTAAAATTAAAAATATCATCAATGTGAATGAAAGTAAATTATTGACTAGAAATAAAGACTATAAAATGGTTAAGGTTGGGGCCTTATAGTTAGTATCAAAATTCAGTTCAGAAAACTTTAGATGTTAGAGTTTTATTTAATAACAAGTTACAAGTTGTGTATACCAATAATGTTTAGCATGGTAGGTAGTGTTATAGATATTTTAGATAAATTTGATGAGTTTGAGATAACATTAATGGGGATATCATAGTGTTTACCTTCCTCATAAGATGTTATAAGAGAAATATATATATATATATATATATGTTTTATTTACTCCTACTAACCTTTTGCGTTTTACTAAATTGCTGGATCCTAGAGGTACCAAATTAAAAAATGTATATGAAGGAAAATATTGTGGTTCTAAAAATATGAAACCAAATTAAATAAGATCATCCATGAGAAATATTATGGTTATTATAAACCAACTATCATGAGTACTGATTAACCAATTCAACCTTTGTGATTTTTCTAATGCGTCATATTAGAGAGAAACAAATCCCTAATAGATGTTCAGGTAATAATGACCAAAAATTTATGTATATTCAATGACATATGTTTCAAGGATGTGGAGATAAATTTATAGTAAAATGTTTTAAAGTGATGGAAAGATGGTACAGATGTGGTAATGGAGGTCATAAAATAATAACTTGTCAATTAAAAATGAATCATTTAATTGACTCAATAAAAAAGAAAGGGTATCTTCCCGAGTTATCAACTAAATGATTTAAATGTAGGGATTATTGTTATTATGAAAATTAGTGTCATATAAAGATTTTTTGGTAATGTGATCATCAAGACTATAAAAATATATGTTTATCCAAACCTAATGCCATTATTATTCTAAATAAGGAAACTAAAAATGACAAATGAAAGGTATGGACTATTTCATGACTAATGTTTTGAAATTATTGAATATTAGGTCATGATTCAGGTTTTTGTTTGTAGGAATGAATTATTAATGGATAAGATAGATAATAATGGTTAAGGTAAATTAAAATTTCAGGTTGATTTAGATGTCTACATTTTAAAAAACATAGAGTTATGCTAGATCTATGGATGATGAAATGTTTAAAAGTATTTGTCACGACCCGCCTTCACCAAAAGAAGGGAAGGGACATCAGATTTCCAGACCCCTCCTTCTTTAATTTGAAGGAGAGATAATGACCCCCAAGACCCACCTTCAATATGTCCCGGAGTGGCGACTAGCACCAAGGGTATATAATCTCACACAAAGTGGAAGGCATTACCCTTTTTATTTTTATAGAAACGAGAGATAAGATAGAAACCCCAACAATACCAAAGATGAATGTAAAGGCAAAGCCAAAAGTAACCCATCCCCATATGCATGTTCAATAGTAAATAATACAAGCCTCAAAAAATCCAAAGGTAAAGTACTATGAAAAGGGAAACGACAACAACAACTACCCCGAGGTCTGAGCTAGTACATTCCCGCACGATACCTGATGTCCTCCTAGAAACCTGAAAGCAGTTTTATATACATAGGGTGAGCATACAAGTATACTCAGTATGGAAAACCAAGACTCTCATGAACAAGTGGAGAGGAATTCTAATGCCCTGTTAGAAAAGAAAAATAAAACAAATCACCTAGCAAGGAAACACTATCCACCCAAGCCTCACCAAGGAACACTCCCCAAATAACACAAGACAAGTAATGTAATGTAATAGCACATAGATATTTGGGTACCCCACGCCACTTTCCCTCTTGTTATTAAAGACATCCTATGCATCGAACCAATCCTGCCATTCTCACCGCAGTCCCACTACCAAACCCCGCTTGCACACACTTGGGCCACAACCTCACCGCAGTCCCACTGCTGAACCCCACCCGCACACACCTGGGCCAGAACAACTATCCTGCCCACAAACACCTGGGCCACAACCACCATGTGTAACCATACCCGCAAACACCTGGGTCAGAACAACTACTGCCACACCCGAAGACACATGGGCCTCATCCCGAAGACACTTGGGAAACAACCTACCCGCAAACACCTA
The DNA here is from genome assembly GCA_963277665.1 of Viscum album. Classification (NCBI taxonomy): domain Eukaryota; kingdom Viridiplantae; phylum Streptophyta; class Magnoliopsida; order Santalales; family Viscaceae; genus Viscum; species Viscum album. Next base: position 1,425,609,255 of record OY728161.1, read on the forward strand.
GGCCAACCACCACAACTACCCCGCCCGAATATTCTTGGGCTAAAATGGACATCATGCCATCACATCCTGCCTGAAGAGTCTTGGGATATTAGCGAAAGGGAGCAGAAAAAGAGCTAATAACCAGCCACTCATAGGAGTGTTGGGAAAAACACCCTACCCCATGAAATGGGGGTGTTTGTCACTAAAGTTCTCAACTTGGGTGGGGCGCAAATAAGAAACATAAAAGCTACAGATATATGTATAGGTAAAAAATGCACATCCCATCCTAGGGGTTCCAAAACCTCAGCAAAACACCATTGTTACTGTTCATTCACAAAAGAAGCCATAACACTCACAGCCAAAACACAACTCATCCAAGAACCAATTCCCCATTTATATCATTATTGTTCTCATGTTAAAGTGAATCCATTTAAGTAAATTCTACACTACTGGGAAAATAACAGGCGAATCCATAACATGAAAAGAGGAACAACCAAACAACAATTTAAGCTTTCACACCCAGTTCTCTTGTAAGGTTACAACAACAAAGGGATAAGTGGGATCCCTCAACGTACTGGAACCAAACCAAGTCTTGAGATACATCCCTCACTTACAGCAACTAAAAAGGACCAGTTAGATCCCTCGAAGTAATGGAAACAATGAAAACTCTGAGACACAGCCCCACGTCTCTAAAATCGGGAACCAACGATTTCTCAACAATAGAGGATCCCACCCCAATTAATGATATAAGCAGAGAAACCACACAGCCTCAGATTCCCAACCAGCAAAAGAATAACAACAGGGGGATCCCATCCCCACCCATATCACCCCAGAAATCTAAGCCCCCGCCCAAGGAAACCATAAAGTCACCCGTAATCGGCCCGTGAAAGTAAAAAATCCAAACCACTACCACCATCACAAGGCAGGCCCATGCAGGTATTTTCAGATTTAAAAGATTTAACACACTCCACGGTTTCAATTCCAGTGGGCTTTAACCGGGGTTATCACAAAAAAGGGGTGATCTTGGTGCTTTCAATTTATTTAACCGAGTATACGTAATTAATCAATTCCATGTTGCGGTTATTTAAACATCCAGGATCACTAAGGTTCATTAGTGCACATAGAAATACCACCAATGGCCATGATTTTCAGTGAACATAAGCTCGTACAATTCAGAACACATAAAAGTAGTACAGCAGAACATCCATCACACCCCCCCCCCCGGTTTTTTATTCTTCAAAAGTCCGTTCATTATCTTTATTAAGTTTGGTTTCATCAATTCCCACAGAGACAAAAGCGTACCCGCCCCGCATGATACACTGAAAGGAGAGGCGAAGGGAAACCCTTCTTGATTGATCAAAGATGAAAGTTTTTCTCCACGCGCTAGGAACAGGGGATGCGCGACTTGCAGGGGAGGGGCATCGGGAGCTCCAAACGTACTAAGAAGAAAGGAAGCCAGCCAAGAGGAAAAAGAAAGAATAATAAATTCCCATGGGATATATATAGATAAGATCCCGTTTTTACGGGACATGAGAATTGAGCGAATTTAAATTCAGATCGTGGTTCCCCACGCGGTTGGGCTCTCACATATGATAGAATTAATTGTTATTTAATTCTACCTTGAGGAGGCACCTCAGGATTTATTGGATATTAATTGTTTGATTTTAATGTCTTTTAACCACTTGAAAAGAAGTTGAAAATTCCAAAAGAGGGTTACGGGAAAGACTGTAGAAGAGAAACCCGACAGGGCTGGGTGACACCGATCGGTCACGCCGATCGGTCGCCCCGATCGGTCGCCCTGATCGGTCGCGTCGATCAGTCGCCCTGATCTGTCGCGCTAATCGGTCACCCCGATCGGTCGTGCCGATCGGTCGCATGCCGAAATGACGTCCTACCACCGAGATGTCACCCCTAGGATCCAGAATTCGGCAAAGGGATGGACCACCTGGGTCCGGATCATTACAGAATTAATTCTCTAAAGATGATAGGATTACTTTGGAATAAATTTTTTATGTGAAATCATGATGTTTGTTTTGTGAAAATTTTATTCATGGAAAAACTATATTTTCATTCATGTAAATATTCATAAAGGTATAAATAACTTTTGGAGATTATATAATTTTTGATTTTGAGGAAATTATCACATATTACATTTTTGGGATGAAAAATGAAAGGTATAAGATAACCCTTGAGATTAAAACATGTTATGGTGAATTATAATTATTTTATCAAATTTTGGGAATTTTATAATTATTATGTCATTTTAGAAAAAGGAAAACACATAGGATGGGTGAAAAACCTGTCGCGTAGGGTAAGGCTGTGGGAATTTAACACACAACTCATGGGTGACCGGGGGTTATCACATACCACTAGCCTGTATTAAGTCCCTCGTAAATATGATTTTTTTATTTTTCATTAAATGAGTTGGTGGATTAAGATTTAGATGATTTTGAGAAGCCATGTTCTAAAAAATAGATAACCTTGGGATTTGGAAATGATTTGGGTATTTAGTGATTAATTTTATTTTAGAAAACTTTCACTATTTTGGAAACATTATATGATTAAGGTAAAAAGAATACTAAGGGATTTTAAATAAGGATTAATGGTTTAACTATTATTTTGAAGAATATATGATTTTTAATATTTGGGATTATGGGGAATTAGGTTATTTATAGAAATGATTAACTTATCATGAAGAATTTGTGATTACGTTAATTACTTTTTTGTATGATACATTAAGAGTGATAGATGTTATTTGGATATAAATGTTAAAATTTATCTTGGATGACTATGTGATCAAGTATTTATAAATTTTTGGATTCAATATAATTTTTTATTATTTTAAATAATTTTAAGGACAATTATTTGTTTACTTTTCTATGTTTAACTTTTGGTATCAATGTTGAATTTTTGGGATTAATTTAGTTTTTTATCATATAATTGTTTATTAATTTTGGAGAATTATAATATCTTATCCTAACATTTTTTCTGGGTTAATGTTTCGTGATAAGGAAAATATATTGTTAATATTTTTTAGATTATGTGATTCTATAGAAGTTGATTTATCTTAAATACTCATCATTGGGGAAAAAAGATGATGTTGTGGTGGAATTTTATTAATAGATGAAACTATTATTTTTAATTAAGTATATTTCTATATGTTGTTCGACTAAGTAGTAAAATAATTCCTCAAAAATATAAAAAGAATCTAAAAAAATTCTTTCTATTTACTTTTCATACTATGAAATGAAATGATTTTTAGCCCATAAAAAATTTATGGTTTAGGAATTGTTAACATTCGCCTGAAAATATTTTCTATCAGTCTCCATCAAAACATGATGGTTAGTTTTTTCTTGCATATCAATGTCTTCCAATATGGATCCCTAGTATTATTTATCTCTGGTTACTTATGTAAATCAATTTCATTATTTTAATGTTGTGGTTTTATTGAATCTTTTTCTGATGTGGGATTTTAATGAAGTAATTTTGAAAAGTGAAACCATAGTTACCAATCCCATGTATAAAATTATGATGAGAAAATTATAAAAGGGGGGAAGGTTGTAACAACCTCGGTAATTATAGAATAATTTTTTTCATATTTATTAATATTTATGAATTTGAATGAAATTTTACATTAAAGGGGTTATATGTCCGATAGCATTCCCAAAACGTAACAATGATTTTCTCCAAAATCTTACGTTGCATGCAAAACATTGTTATGCTGAAAAAATAATATTTTTTAACATTATTATTTTAAGTTATATTAATCTTCTATCCATTTTAATGATAGAAATGAAAAATGTTAATTGAATTATTAAACTATTGGTTACACATGTTTATATAATGATTCATTGGTTACCAAATTAACTAGAAATTAAACTATAAATCAATTAAATATAAATGATGTATTTCAATGAAAAACTATTTAAATGTGAATAATTGTGATTAAAAAATAATAAAATCATGTTTTTTTAATAAATTCAATATAATGTTTAATATTTATCTTAAATGTTTTATAGACATGATATAAGAATAAATTCAACTTTACGTATAAAAGGAGTGCTTTTCAAAAATGACATTTTTACATCCCTTTGATGGAGAACCCATTTTAAATATAGTTTTTATCAATTTAATAATTTATATTTGTCCAAATAAACATATTATTTGGAAGAGGGAAATAAAATTTTACTTTGGATAATTTTTTTTATTTTTTCTGTTAATATTCATTTTTAATGAATAGTGAAAAATATTGTATTTTAATTTAAAACTACTTTTTTTTATAATTTATTTATAAAGAAAATCGATCAGTTTATTTTTTAAGATATAAATAAATTATTTTTTTATCATTTAATCCAATGTATTTCATTGGAATCAATTTCACATAGAAATTGGATATAAAAACATTGAGAACCTTGAAATTTTTTACTTTAAAAATATGCCTTATCATTCCATCAATGAGATTAATTACAGATTAATTTTAACCACTTTTTTGAGTTTAATATTGAATAACATAAATACATTGTTGTTATCAATATTTTTTTTAGCCTAATAGGATGAACTTATTTTTTGGTTAATAATAAATATATTATTATTTTTACCATCGTTAAGGGTAAATCAGGTAATTAATGGTAAAAATAATATTATAATAATATAAAATTACTTAATTCATGTTGTAATATTAATTGTATAAGTAGGTTTCAACCAAAATCAACCTTAGTTTTTAATTATAACCTTATAAACCACTTGGATGAGAATATGGAATTTATTATATTTGATGTACATATAAGTAAAATATGGCGTACTCATATTTTTAATAAATAAATAAATTTTAATATGGAATTATGTAATTGATATTTTCAGCTATAAAGAGTTCCTATAATGGTAAAAAAATATTCCATATTTCATGTAATTTTTTTTGTAATTTTATGTCATTATATAATAAAATTTAGTTATGAAACAAAGATGATAGAGTAATTTCCTAATTAATTAAACAATCAATAAATGATATTATTATTGTTAAAATAAATAAAAATAGATATATTTGTTGTCATCAAACAATTTTTTTATGAATATGACATGTTAGGTATGAGTTAAAGTAGTTTTTCCATGTAATCAAGTTGTTATGATATTTTTTTTGGAAAGTCAATTATAGAATAATGTCAAAATTGACAATTATGAGATTTTAAAATATATAGAATTTAACTAAATAATATAAAATACCAAAAAAATTATAAACTTAGGAACAATTATTGGGTTAAAATTTAAAATGTCATTAATGACTCATTTCTGGTCAGTTTTAATTTTATTGTAAGTATATTTACTCTCAAAATGTAAATTACATAATGTCATAGTAAGAAATAATAAGGGTTAAAACAAAATCCTATTGTTTAAAAAATAATAAAAACATGTATAATTTTAATTTTATGAATTTATATTGACCATAAATAATTCGATATTTGAACTAAATATTTTTGGAATCATTAGGAATAGAAAATGAATTTATATTAATTTAATACATATAATAATTCCAAGAGTACACCTCCCCTATCCTATAAAAGGTCACTCATTCGCCTATATTCCATACACGTAAAAAACATTTTTTCAGTCAATATCTAACCAAAACCCTTAATATAATCCCTAAACACATTCATGAAGCATTATTTTAGGATTAACAACCTTCTTAGAGGTATTAAGTTGTCATGAAAGGTGATCATCTGAAGGAAAGGTGATATTTTTATTTTAGTGTTTATATTTTATTTCTTCTTTAACTTCCTTTAAAACATATTAATAAATTATTAAATAATAAATCCAATATCCTTAATATACTGAGAAGTTATTATGTTAAAATCATCACTAAAATCCATCTCAAATTCCAGGAAATTAGAAAGGTATTAATCGTTCGTGTGTACATGTGAATTATCACATCCATGAACCGATATAATTTGTTTTCCCTAACCGTCTCTCAAAACATGTTATAATGACAGAATTAATGATTGTTTTTTATATTAATTAAATATTTATCATTATAATATCATACTATTTTAATTACATTATTACATTTTTTTCACATAAAAATTATAATGTCATTCGTGCATATGTGTGAACTATCACCTCCATGAAAATATTTGATTCATTTTTAATCACCACATCACATGGATAATATATGTAAGTTTAAATAAAGTATTAATAAAATATTAATGACATTATTATAATTATATTAAGATAAAATAAATTTTACATCCCTTCCAAAAATATTATTTAAAAAATAGAAATGTTACTCATGTGTACGTATGATCTACCTTCTCCACGATCGTAATGTTGTTAATTTTTCATATCCATATTTAATGAATGAATTTAAAATTATAATTCTTATATAAAAGTAATTATTATTTAAATAATATTATTATGGAGATTTCTAAATCTTGACCACTATGACTATTGACATCATACCAAAGTCATGTTGAACTCAAGTACCTAATATTGAAAAAACGTATAATGAGAGTTTAAATAATTAGGTAATTATTATAACATTGTAATAATTGATATAAAATGAATAAAAAAAATGAAAAAGGTTATAAATAAATTATAAAATTAACTGAAGTTTATTATTTAAGTAGATAAATAATGTATGATATGAGTGAGACTTGAGGTAAGGGACTTCATCTCAATCTCCATTCATTGAGAAATATCATGATGTCACACGCCTTTATTATCCTATAAGGATTATATAAAACAATTTTTACATGTAATATCATGAATTAATACATTATAATGATATTTAAATAGTTTCATAATTTCATTTTTTAATTATTTTAATTCAATTGTTTCTTATATGGTAAGGGACTCTTTAACAAAAACATTATTTTAAATGTTTTAATGACTTATTATTCTAAATCATTGTCATTAATATCCATGTTTTGAAAATGGGTTTAAAGATTTATTTATATAGACATGAATTTTTTAGAATTTTAATTACTTTCAAATTCTTCAAAGTCGTATGAGACACCTTGATCCAAAACTCTTCCATTTCAGTGTTTTAATTGTGTTTAATTCAAGTGTTTCTTATATGGTAGGTGAATAATTAAAAAAAATCATTTTAAATGATATAAATATTTATTCATCTAAATCATTTTCATTAATATCCTTGTTTTCAAAATGGTTTCTTATATTTATTTATATGGACATAAATTTTTAAAAATGTTAATTCCTTTCAAAGGTTTCAATGTTGTATGAGACACTTTGATTAGAAACTCTTCTTTTTAAATGTTTTAAGTTTTTTTATAAATGTATTGATCATTTAAATAACTTGGGATTATTTTTTAACAAACACATCATGAACCACAACTCTATCTTTTATGTATTTTTAATTCTTTTATGTTTATATTCCAATTTTATCATTTTATTATTAATTAATGTGTTTTTTATGAGTGTGTTGATTTTTAAAAAATGAAATGTGGTTTGCACGTGGAAATGATATTTTTTTCATTATATAGTATTTATGACTTGTTCTAATATTTAGGTTACTAGGAATTACTTATTTATATGAGTGGTTATATGATAAAAAATGTTTGGGTGATCCCATGAAAACCCTACAAGGAATTGGGTAATGAGAGAGAGTTAATTGGTTGTGTTTCTCAAAAGATATTTAGGGAATATGAAATGATGGGTATTCCAAATGATACAATTAAAGTCACTCCCAATATATCTGTATAAGGTAAAATGTGATAATGATATGGATTCCCCAAGTTGCATTTATGATTTTTATAGGAATCTTATGATTTCACAAGATAAGTTAAAGGGTTTATGTTTTATGGGTGAAAATTATGATTTTGTGATAATGTTTTCTTAATTTTTAAATATATAGGGACTGAAAATTTCATTCCTTATTTTATATCCCTTACTGATATTTTTTTTCTCATCCCATGTATTTGAAGTATTTTCCATAGGGTATAATGATGTTTAAGATAAAGGAAGAATTACAGAAGTATTTAATGAATATTTTTATCATGAAAAATAATTCGTGTTTTATTTTAAAGTATTTTAAATTATGAAATAAATTGATATCAAGTAGACTTATCTACTTTTTACTATTTTAGATGTTATATAATAAATATGGGATAATTCTATAAAACAATAAACATGAAAATATGGTAAATGTAAATGAATGTAAATTCGTAATTAAAAGTCAATATTAAATAACATTTATAGTTGTAGCCTTATATGAAATTATTATAAAACCCATTTATTTTATTGGGTAATAATATGATGAATGTTTTATGATCTTGTTAAACAAAAATTAATGGCATGTGACTAGTGGGACATATATCTCCCTACAATGTATTGGCTAAATATTGATATATCCTTAGAAAAATAAGAATAAATGTGAAGTTTACCTTTTTTAGAAAAGAACATTATCCACTATGATAGACAGGGGTGTGAAACATGACTACTATAGAGATTTGGGGAGTGAACCCAAACCACTATGATAGTTCTGGACACAAATTCTTAACTATTAAGATAATGAATTTATTCTATTATGTGTAGGCCAAAAATCAATGTATTATTACAATTTTATGTTTCTATTGTTCATATTATTTGTTTCCTTTATGACTGATGTCTTTTGAAATACCAATATATATTCCATGACTCAATTTTATGATCACTGATATGCAGGGCGTGGTTTTAAAATGTTAATATCATGTATTCATATCCTTATGATCATATTGTTATTATGTGGTCATTGGTATCTCCCTTGTTTACCATTAATCATAATCCGAGTTCACCCTTTCTTATATTTCCTTTTCCTTGTTTTTAAAGAATTTTTTTAGAATGATATTTCTAATAAGGGTTCTAGTTATGAAGAAATTGGTAGGAGATAATGTACTTCAATTATTAACAAATTATTTATATATCCATACTTCCAAATACACTAAATCATTTTTATTCTCATGCATGTTTTTATAAGATGAAATGAATATTAATATATTAAAATATAATGTCTATATTTCAGAAGTTTGGTTATTTACATGGGATCATTACACATCCCATTTTGGGAGGTAGGAAGTAGAGGTCTTATGTTGTACACCACACTTCTCCACGAGTGCTTTAATACTTTAGTTGTAAAAATAAATTCAATGATTAATACATATTTATCATGTCATTCTAAACCAACAAGAGATATGTAATATTTGTTTTTCAATAATAATTTTTAAATTATCTATTTTAGTTTCATGTAATTCAATCCACTTAAAAACATACTCTTAAAATAAAATAATATAGGTAAATCGAAAATAGGTAAAAATGATCCTATAAAATCTAATCCCCATACAAAAATATTTCATAGAAAATAAAACGTTGTTGGGGGATTTTTTGTATTTTTGGAATTGTACTAGAAAATTGTTACCTTCTATATATTTTCAACAGTTATATAATTCATTAAAAATTATTAAACACATAAAACTAGGTTACAACATTTTTATATCCATCCTATGAGGTTAAAAATAGACTCCATGTGAAATAGTATTAAAAAATGTAGCACATAATTTTCTCTCTTCCTTGTGTATAATTATCTTAATCATTGTATAATATAGATTTTCTAAAATGAAGGATCCTCCCAAACATATTATTTTAATTCAAATTCCAGATTAATTTTTTTATTCATATAAAATTTTGATGCTAAAATTTATATTACCAAATAATTTACCATGTCATCATATCATGTTTCATTTGTGAGTTCATACAGCTTCTCATTATAGAGAGTGTCACCCATGTCGCTCTTTATGTATGTTTCTACCTCATGAATGGTAGAAAATATGGTTGTGTAATCTAAAAATATGTTCTCATATTATTCATTATATTTGATATCCTAGTTAATTTTTTATATTTTCATCATCTTTATTACTAATCAGGTATTTGAATCATATTTATTGATCAAATAGTTTATTTATACATGATCAGAGAAAAATGCCCGAATGATTCTATATAAACTATGTGAATTTTTTTCCCATGAAAAAAAATGTCAAAATACCATTCTCTATTATTATATAGATGATTTCATCCATATAGAGAGTTTTTGAAGCATAATATATCACTTGTTACTGTCCATTGATGATCTAGGAAATTCATCCCTCACTACATAGTTTGAAGTATCACACAACACATAAATGAGTATATTCAAGTCTGGTGGACTGATTATATGGGTTGTGGTCATGATAACTTATAATTTCTTAAAGGTTATCCTATATGATTCATTAGAAAAAAAAAATTTATTCCTTTTTAAAAAAGTTTAATTAGTGGAAAATTAATCTTTTATTAAATCTAAATAAATCTCCGATATAGTCTAGAATGGATTAACAATTTTGTGATATGTTACATAGTGTTGGGGTAAGGTATTAGAGAAGTAACGTCAAATTTGGACTAAAATACCTCAATCACATCCTTAGAAATTATGTGTCCTAGGAAATTTCCTCCCTCCACCATGTAATTGAATTTCCCAATGTTAAAAATAATGTTATTTTTAATGATTTTTATCAATACAGTTTCCATATTTTTGTGAAAAATTTCAATGAAAGTTCTACAAATAGTATAGTAATCGATAAATACCTAGAAGAATCTTTCAATCAGATATAAAAAAATGAATACCATGAATCATTAAAAAGTAACTAGGTAATTTTATATCCCAGATGGAATTATTAAGTATGTAAATGTACTAAAAGGGTAGGTGAATGTTGTTTTCTCTTGGTCTTTTGGTTGTGTAGGGACATAAAAATAGCAAAAAACACTTCAATAAAAAAATAATGAACTTCCATCGTCAGTATTTATAACATTTTATCTATAAAATTTATTATAATGTGTTATTTTTAGGTTACATGGTTTAATAATATAAAATCAATGCATACCCTCAAGCTATTCAGAATTCTATAGGGAACTAGTTCATTATTTACATTTCACAAAATGTTGAATCTAGTCTTTTGGGAAAAAAAATTGAATTGGACTAACCCATTGGGAGTTTGAGATGGGAAAAATGATTCCAGTTATTAAAACAATTTCAATTTATTATTTCACATGTTCCAAGAGTGTTAATTTGAGCCTTATATGAGTTTTACTCATTAGTTTTAACTCATTTTCCTAGATGATATAGTATACAAATATTATATGAATAATTTCTAGAATATATACTAATGAACAATATATGGACCTCTCATTTTGTTTCAGAGTGTTTGATAATTGATGTTATTTATTAGGATCCAATTTATTTAAGACTATCATATGTATCTTTTGATTTTCATTATGCAATTCATATTTCAAAATTATTGGGAAATAACCTAAGTACTAGTTTAGATGATTTTTCTCATGAATATTTCAAATTATTATTTACCATGATATTAACCATTATATGAAAAGATTATGTGTCTGTAAAAAATTTAATAAAACCATCAATGTATTCATCATATAGTTTTTCAAACTGTTTAGGACATATTTTTGATTTCCAACTTAACACATTTTAAAAAACAGTTTCATTAGCTAGATTTATTGATTTTTGGTCATCTCCTAATTTTTTTATTTCATCTAAAATTTGAATTGATTCTTTATAAAAATTTATAATTTCAAAATTGTAAATTTTTAAAAAATATTATTCGTCTTGAAGGTATTTCATTAAATCCAAAATTCCAAAATTTATTTTTTCCACTAAAAAATATTGTATAAGTGTTCCTTTTTAAAAAAATTTATATCTTTACTAGTATTAAAAAATGGACTAACTATAATTATAGGGGAATGTTTTTTACCTCTTTCTTCTTCCATGTTCAATATAAAAAATTATCAAGGAAAAAGGTTCCATTACTCTTGCCAAAATATCCTCTAAAACATCTAACAGTTTTGTATTGCCTCAATTTTCTAGTTGAACAACAATATTAGCTATCTTGAGTTATTATATCTAAATTAAGTAATAAAATTTGTAGGGAATAATAAAAATTGATGATCTCAAATCACACAATTAATTTGTAAATTTATTCTCTCCAATACCCCATGGGTTAGTAAAATTGAATGGGTATTGAAATTTTCTTGGCCGTTACGGTGTTACTAGAGAATATACATTTATACCCACACATACCTTTTAAACTCCACAAAATTTTATTTTCATGTAATAAAAATCCTTTAGAAAAATTTTATACTTGGGTATTTAGTGTAATGGATGAAGTAGTGGGATATTGATTTCATCTGTTTTGATTATTTACAGAACATATTCTTATTAGTATTATTCAATAGTTTTATTTTCTGGATTAATTATTAAGGTGTAAAGAGGTTGGGGTTGAGTTACATCATTGATATTATACTTTCCCTATCCATTTTTATTTGTTATATGTATATAGGAAAATCCACCTATTTTTTCAATCAGATTCTTCTTATTTATTTGGATACCAACTTCCACATATAGATTCCCTTAGTGGGTTTTAACTTAAATTAACCTCATTAACACTTATTAAATATATAATAAAAAATTTCCAACTATGATTAAGAATTTGTGGGTTATGTATCTTACATTAGTATATATTTACCAAGTTATTCAGAGTAGAGATGATCTATCTAAATAAAAAATTGATCTCCTTCAACTTTGATTTGAGAGTTGTGAGAGTTGATTATATCTTACTTTGAAACTACGTTTTTCATAGTATATATTTTATTGACGGATCATGGATTATTCCTTGTGGGAATTTTTAGAGGGTTGGGTGTTGCTCCTCTAGAATAGTGGGGAATTAAATGATTAATGAAAATGTTTTTTATGGATGGCCTTTGATTCTACTATTTTTTTCTCTAAATTGTGTTATAGAGTACTTCTTAAATACATTATTTCCTGTTAGTTATTGGTAGTACTACATTTTTCCATTGCATCATAGCTATCATACTCTTTCACATGTGGAAAGAGTGTAGTTAAATGATCTAGAGAATGATATAGTTCATAGAATCATGGAGTTATATATGGCGATTCGTCTTAAACATTTTTCATTTTCAATTTTCTCACCATATAATTTTTTTTTTCAATTTTTATGTAAATGAGAGTTGGAAATTTTTTCCCAATTTAATCCTCTAAAAGAATATCTTGTACTATTTTTTTGGAAATTTGTGGGATCCTCACTATCATTTATATGACATAAGTTGGTTATTTTTTTATATGTGATCCTCTTGGAGATGAATAAAATATGTTTGTTTCATTTTTTAGATGACCTTAATAAAATAACACCATGAAATGTGGGTCTTTACAAGGTTGATTTGTTATGGATTAAACTACTCTCTTTAATCAGTCTAAAAACCCAAATAGAGTTTATCTCCCTGTTTTATGGATCCAATATATTTTATTTTTTATCCGAGTGCCCATTGATTAAGGGAAAGTAGGTAAGGTAAGGCACTTTAGTTGTCATCCCAGGTGGTGACTTCCCCAACTTGAATGTTTTACATCAAATACTTGGATAATACTTTTTTAGAGAATGGAAAAACCATCTAACTAATCACATCATCTAGGAATCCTTTGGGTTTAATGTCATTTTATACATTATCAAACTCTCCAAAATGCAATGTAGGGTCCTCTCCAATCATTCCATGTATCATAGTCTATAGTTGGATCATTCGATATAGTTTTTTTATTTTTTGTTGAATCCAATTATTATTTTTAAAATTAGGTTTGTATAACTCTCATAATTTTCTACCCAATTTTGATATATTTTCTTCAATTTTTTCAATCCTTAAGGTAGATATTATATAAGAATAATATGATTGACTGTATGAAATTGAAATTGTGAAAAACCATTTATTGACTTATTCAATGGTTTATAAATTTCTATCTCTATCAAGTAAATTACATTCAACCTCTTGATAAAAACTAATGATGTGATATGAATATGAAGTGGTCATTTATCAAATGCATATAAAAATGATGGCCTACGATTGTGGAATCAATGTATATTATGGTCCTCATAACAAAAAAATATGAACCCATGTAAAATATATTAAAATAGTGGGACTAGAATTTGTTTCCAAATAGGAGGTAGTTTTTTCTATATTTTATTTTGTTTTTCAGGTGCAACATGGGTTAAAAATAATAATAACACATATTTGATAAGGCAATTAAATTGGTGTTACAAATTAGTTTGAAATCAATGTTCTAACCCTTAAAACACCCTCACTCACAAGTTAAATTAGGAATCGAATTAACTCCTAAACACAATATCTCTAATAAGATGAAATATCATCATAGAACCCTAAATAATTAATTTTTTATTCTATAAATAAATTAAATAAACATTTCCTTCCATATATTTTCCATTCCAAGTGATTAAATATCTCTAATCACACTTTAATTAATTCAATTCCCTCCATCACAGGAGAAGTGAAGATGGTGTTGGTGTCATGTGTGTGTAAATTCCTAAAAAGGGGAAGATTAATTTAGAACAAAATATCATCATTAACCTATAATTGACTTTGAAAGAAAAAACATCTCTATAAATTTAGAAGAAGAAAACAAAATAAAAAATAATTCATTAGTATTTGAATGGGCCAATTCACCTTGGCTCAGACAATAGGGGAATAGTGTTCTATCACTAGATAAATAATCCAATAATGGAATAATGAAAATAAACTCTATCAACATCCACTCATTTTAAAACTAGATCTAATCTTAACAAATTCTAATCCTCATTATTAACTTATAAAATGATTGAGGAAATTCACATGTTTCAATAGTATCCTCTCCCACATGAGTTTCCTGGACTTCTTCTTCATCCTTTAGAAATTTATATTCCTTTTGAAACCTCATGATTTTTAATACCCAACTTTTATTTCCTTTAATGGATTTCATTTGTATAGTTCACGATTTTGGAAAATTTAATAAGGTATCTTGAACATTCCAACCATGATAAGGATCGATTATCAAAGCCTTATCCTTCTATTGGATAGGTTCCATCTGGAAGCTTTGGTGAGGTAATTTATTATTTGTAAAAGCCAAAGAAATGAATTTGTTTTAGGTTTTTTTTACTTTTTTATTTTATGTATGTTTTTAAATTGTTAAATTATCCAAGTTATTTTTGGTGTATTAAGTGTGACATCTAGTAGAAATGTATTAAGATGCCACTATTTTATAACAAGATAGAAATTCATATGATGTGGTTGGGACAATATCTAATGTAGTTGATGAAGTTTTACAATGGCGAGATCTGAATTCTAATGAAATCTAAGGAAAGTCTCACAAGAACACTATAAGGTCAGATGGGATTCTTATAAATTGATAAACCAAGTGTTAAATTTTAACATAAGAACTTTTCTATAATATGATCAGTCTAGAGGATGTCTAACATGATTAAATTCATAGGGAAGGGAAAAGTATTACATAAAATATTGAATTATTATGATATCCTTATCCTTTTGTCATTTTAATTCATCGGACCTAAAAATCATGAAAATAAAATTACAATGTGTAGGGTTTATTCAATCCACTCTAGAATGGTTGAAAATCATATTAAAAATCCTTTTAAGAGTTTAGACAAAAAATCTATAAATTAATGAATGGTTTTATAATTAGTTATATATTTGAGTAAAATATATAAAAAATTATTTAATATATTTTCCATTTTTAATTTCTAATTCACATAACTACTACATTTAATACCTATATTCATAATTAAATTTAGAGACATAAAAAAAATAAGAAACTTATTAATTTATTTTGAAATTTTATGGTTTGATCAGGGAGATCATACAAAAGAATTCACTTCAAAGGGATATCCATATTATGTTATTTTGTTATTCATTATATAAAATTTATTTTTTTTAATTTTGTTGGATGGGTAATGGATTTTTCACCTTATAATTAATTTTATTTGGTAAATGGTCTAACAAATTAGAAATAGAAAATTGATATTTTTTGTAGGTACCGATCAATTATTGATGTTAAATCTAATTTGTTGTTATGATAATTCATGAGTAGATATGGAAAATATGATCAAATGTTATTACAATTAAATTTAGATATTGAAGAAGAGTGGAATATTATGCCTATCCATTATGTGTCTTCGTATTAGGGATGAACACTATACCAATCAAAATTATGATTAAAAGCAAGGTGGAGAAGATTTCATATTCATTTATTATCATATTAATTGAATATGAAACCATTACTATATAATCATTATATTGCATTACGGTTTTTAATTAATTCCATCCTAGTAAATGGGAATCAATAGTTTTATGAATTTGGATAAAATAACAAATAAATGTTTGAGATGATGGTTATGAAACAGTTGTATGATATTCTAATCTAAAACCATATCATTCTAGATTATAAAAATTTGGTTATATGATATTACAACCCACCCATACATTTTAATTTATGTTCTAACATGACACTAATATTGACCAAATAAAGTGTGGTCACTCACTGGGTTTCTTATTTAGCACTTGATGATGTGATGAGTGTTTATTATCTTTATTGGCATTACACATTGTGCATGAACTTATATATCATAGATTTTATTTTTTGGGAAACCATTAGTGTAATATTACATTTTTTTAGTAACACTATTTATTTAAACCATATTGTGAATGGAATGAATTTTGTTTGAGTTATAGGTAAGGGTAGGAGCTTCGTTTTAGAAAGTTGAGAGAGATGGATGGCTATATTGGGAGATTTGATCGAGTGGTTCCCCAAACAATTTTTTATTTTTATTTCTCAATTAGTTTTTATTTTTGTACAATATTATATATGATTTTACCATTTTAAAATCATTTTCCATTACATTTTACTATGGAGTTTACCTTTGGGATCAACCTTTTCTATATCAGGTGATTTGTTTATTCACAACATGTTTATTACTATAATGTCTATATTATTTTTTAATTATAGATGGTGATTTATGATTATTTATACTATTCTTTATGGTAATATAATAGAGGGTATAATATCCTCATGGTATTTTAATAACCATACTACAATTTCTGATTAAATTGGTTTATAGTGAGGTGCACATATGGTGTTCTCACTCCCCAAATCGACAATGTTTGGTCTGGTTGGGTTAGTGGTTTTAAAAAACCGAATATTATTTTAATTCACTAAATATTTATACTTATTTAATTAATTTTAATAAATCATCAATAATTTTTTTTTCTTATAGAGTTGTAAATTATATAATTTTAAATGTTTTATATGAGAAATTACAATCTGGTTTTTTAGTTTCTTTCATAGTGGTATTGTTAATGTCTTAATCTAAATATTATTAAGACATAATTGATTATTTTAGATCTAAATTAATAATAATAATTGAAAAATATATTGTTGGATATTAATATATTTTTAATTGTTTTATTTTTTATATGTTTATTTTTTTGCATATTTTTTCATATTTTTTGAAATACGTATAAAAAATTGAACATAAAGATAAGAAATAATTTGATGTAAATTATCATCAGTGGGAAATTTTATTATTATGACATCCTGTATTTATATTGTTTTTAAGGTATTCTAATTTTATTATTTTGATTTTGTAGGTTTATATCAATAAACTAATCATTTTAATTGATTTGATATGTGATATTTGGATATTTTAACTCCCATTCTTGAGAGGTATTCATAGATTCCTTGGAAAATTATTTCAAATGCCAAATTTTTGGAGACTTATGTAATATTTATTATGAGATATATTTTTGATATTTTTATAAAACTATATGATTCATGTCATATCAAAATGATTGAGTATATTATTTAATTCAAGGCCCTATATTCCCATTAAAACTATCATTACATATCACCCACTATTTAATCCATTAAAAACATTGTAAAAAGTGATTTTTAGTGAAAATTCAATTTATTAATTCCTTACCTAGCCATATATTAGTAATTTTCATAGTTATACTAAAAATTCATTTCAGAGGGGAGGTTTGTTTCCAAAATTTTATTTTCAGGATGAACATTTTTAATGAAGAGACTGTGAGTTTTTTTCCTTTGTTTTTTGTAATATGGTTTGAAGTCATATGAAATAATAATTATTTAACCCAATTTTTTTCAAAGAAAAATAAATAAAAAATTTATATAAAAAAATGTGAAAAAATATTAAAAATTGAGTAAAGAGAATAATTCAGTATTTATCATTCAAATGAATTAAAAAAATTATAAAAAATAAAAAATCATAGTGTTTAGTGGTATACTTTAAAGGGAATGAGTAAAGAATATTTTCCATTGAATTCAATCATAAATCATGAATTTCACTATGAGAGCTATGTCTAATCATTTATTTATTTATTTTATTTTATTACATTATCAACCAATTACCCATAACCTCACTGAATCATTGTCACAAATTCCTTATGATTATTATATATCTTCTCTGTGACAATGTATATTTAAATGCATGATAAACATATGAAATAATTCATGTATGTGATGATTGATCATAACTCCAAGCATATTGGCCGTGAGTGATGGTTGAGATAATTTAGAATAAGGTAGATAAAAATATTCCAAGAATTATAATTTAAGGATAAAATATATAAATTAATCAATATATTTATATGGAAAACTAAATTCATATATAAATAATTATGGATTTATTTATTATAAGTAACAATATTAATTCTCCTTGAATTGAATTTTTGAACATGGTATGTGTATTCATCTTGACTTTAGTTAATTGGAGATATTTGAAAAGTAGTGAAAATTCCAATTATGGATGATTTTATATAAAAATATATTTACCAATTTCTCTTTGTATTTCATTGTATTAAATTCCACAATAATTGACAATAATTATTCATTTTTCATATTTTTACTATTTTGACACAAATTTAAAATAATTGATATATTTGATTATTTTTTTATTTTAATGAATTAAATATTATTTAGAAATTTTATTGGAATATTTGAAATAATATTATGTTTTATTTTGATATTAAGAGGTGATTTGGAATCCAAAATTAAAAAATGATATATTGAAAATCAACTCGGCAGTGAGTTTATTGAACATCATGAAGATGTCTTTAAGACTTCCACAATGGTGATTTGTCTTATGTGAAGAACACAATTACATCATTGATGGTGATTTTAGAGATATTCTTTTAAAAAATTTCATATATCTTAATAAATTGGATACAATGATCAGTGAAATAGAATAACTAATGGAAAATATTGAATCAAAAACCATGATATGCATACACTGTCTTTTACCGTTGGGTCACAAGTGACAACACAATGATGTCATAATCCTCCACTATAAAAGACCAAAGAAAAACATCATATGTCTTCTTAATATATGGAGATATGATTAATCAACCACAATCCCATATTTCAATTAAATAGTTACATGCCACGTTCCCATTTATTTTTAGTTTACTATCATCAATAGTACATGAGAAAATCAATTATATATATTTATGACTATTACATCCATATATAATCAACATTAGATCAGATGTTGTATTTCATGAAACACATTTAAAAATAAGATACCCTATATAAATTTTTTTGAATTTAATCTCAAAAATACATTAAATCCTGTCATCATCCATCAAATAATATTATGATTTAATTTTATTGATATTTTTATAAATATTATAGAAGATGTTGCAAGGAGTGATTCATGGGTGATCCAAAGTCATTGATAAATAAATAATTCCACGTTAGAAAATAGAAAATGAAACAGGGAGAAAATATTTTTTAAGGTATGAAATTATAATTGAATTTATAAATGTTCTAAGAAATATAATAAAATGGTAACCTTGGGCATTAGAGAGTTGAATGGAAGTGATATAGACAGGAGTCAAGAAAATATCTCTATGGGAGAAGATAGCTAATATGGGAATATGTTTAGGGCATGAAGGATTCACTTACCCACATTGAAAAATCACAAAAATATTGGGGCCGTGTTGATTGATCCCACAAAAAAACTTATTCAGGAAATACTATATTTTTGTAAAATTAAAAATTGGATACTTATTAAAAAGTATTCCCTGTTATAGGGATTAGTCAATTATTATTTTTACATACTTTTATGTACTATTTACATCCACTATACTCTATACTCTACTTATACGAAGAACTACCAAATAGTATAAGATTCAATATTGAGGAATAAGTGTTTGTCCCTAGGGTATTATTTAAACATATATAATTAATTATTCTATGTTTATGATCTTAGTTATTATCATATGTTGTTTGAATAATGAGTTCGAAATCATTTCATCACATTCATATTTAGAAAAAAAAATTAGTTCTTTGAGCATCTTATCATCCATGCAGACATGGTTTATGTACTGATAATATTTTTAGTGGTGGGTCATATACACTTCTTAACCACATGAACGCCTTTATGAAATCTAGTCATTTTCACATCTACAGGAGAGTCCCATATGATACATTATGATTCCTTCACAAATGGAAATAATTCATGTCATGTGATGTTGATTATTTCTAATAAAATAATACTTGTTGATATATATCTTATATAAACACTTATTTTAGGTTATAGTTTCCTCATTGATCTATAAAATCCTATTACAAACACTCATATGAGACAGGCATGAGAGGCTTATCGAAAGGAATCCCAATAGAAATATCTTTTGATACTTACATTCAAAATAATTTCAATCCTTAATCTATTATAAAAATATTATAATTTTCTAATATTATGTTGAACGAATATGGTGAATCCAAAATGAAGGGAGGTTTATAAATAGACACAATCTATGTAATAACTTAAATAAGTTTCCTTCATTGGATCATCATAAATGGTACATCAGAAGTTACTTTGTGGAGGATGGTTTTTGATTATTCATTCACAAATTGATGTATTAAATGGTGAAATCTGTTCACCTAGAAAAAATGATATAATTTAATGAAAGAACTTAGATTATTCTACCCCCACATTGCAATGGTTTGGATCACCGAAGGACATGCCATGTTTTAGTCTATATTGGGTAGAAACTCTATAATGGCTAACTGAAGAAGTTTTTTCACTTTTTATTCTCTTGTCATCTACCTTATTCATGTTCAAAACCTCAAATTGTTATTCAACAATTATCTCCCTTATATCAAACATAACTATATGATTACGCTATCAAGAATGACAATGTTCCCTCAATCGATCATGTATTGCTTTAATAATGATGATAAGGCATCCCATGGTAGGACCAACATCGGATATCCACCATTATTGATAATAACACTAGGGTAATAATGATAATATATTCCCCTGATAAAAATGTCCCCCATTGCTGGGTGATGGATATAATATCTCCAAATCCAAGATGGTAATTCTAGATGATCCATATCAAACATCCATTTAGTATATGGGAATATAGGAATCCTTGGTTCACTTAATGACCTATACTATCATCATTCAACATCTAATTAAGAGTAATATCCAATATATCCACATATATTCTATTACAATGTGTAAGACCCAAACTCTTTATCATAAATATATATCCTCCCTCATTATATTCATTCTTCCTTGTTCAACCATCAATAAATATGAAGTAGACATATCCAAAGTTATTTAATCTAATGGAATCCCCGAACTATCCAAACTAGGGACATATTACCTACGAACCCTTATCATTTTTCTATATTCCCAATGAGACTAATCATCACTAGGCTCATATAACCTATCAAACCTTCTCATTAGGCCATAATCTAGATCAAACCAACCATTATTAGGGCCTTATTACATATGAACCCTTCTCATTAGACTATATTCATGATGTGACCAACCATTATATTTAGTTTTATATGTGTTTCAAACAATTAACATTTGTATAAATACCTTATTATACCATTAAAATCATCATTGAGACCCATTTATTTCATATAGAAAGGGTATCTCATGCGTAATTCTCTCACAAACCCTTTCCAAATACTTTTTTCTTAGATAGTCATAGTTTCATGACACTAATATGTTTAGAAAATTTCCACACCACATGATGTTAAATTATATATAATAGTAAATGGTCATAAAAAATAAAATAAACCTCACATAGTAATGGATACATGACCCTAATATGAATCATAATGGTTTTTTCAGATGAATGTAAAAGGTCTGAACTATTCCATTTAGGGAAAATCCACTACATGGGTTTTTGTTCCCTACATATAGTTAAATAGGAAGACCTTTTCATGGGTTGAATCCAAATTTCAAAACATCATATGTCTCCCTTGATGATGAAAAGTATCTATGTATTAAACTGTATAGATTTAAATCGCATTATATTAAAATAACCCCAAAAAGAAGGATTGACAACCATTGAATTATACAAATGTGTTCCTATCAGTGCTTGTCAATAACAAATCTTTTTAATGGGGGTAAATTGTAGTTATACCCATATTGCAGGTAAAAATAATTCACATGACTAGAATCTATATTATAGACTCGTAGTGGTGAATAATTCCCCATAAAAATGGTGTCGATGTGCCTAAACTCTCATCCCATAAATACAATGGACAATTCAATATATCATAGGTATGTCCTAGAGACCCATACCTTTGGAATAATGTCCCAAAAATAATAGAAAATACCATAGAGCACAATTTATTTTATAAAAATAGGTGAACCATATGTGAATCTCTACCCATAGATGAAATCAAGTGATCATGAGTTTGATTGTGATAATTAATTAATGAGTGTCTTGTTTTTCATTTTCCTTTCTCTATGATCCTTTATGAACACCCCCTACAATAAAAAATAATTTTTTGAACATCAATCTCATCAATATAATAAACCATGAATCTGAGAATGGTTGGTAGTTTTGTAAGTGTATCCAAGGATTGAAAAAATTAAAATAAATGGATTAAGATGTTACTCTCCACTATGATGATGTTAGCAGCCCCATCACGTAAAAAGATGATATCACTAGGGTACTATCTGTAGTTCCATGTAGTTGATTCACTAGTAAAATAATACCAAAGCATTGGAGCTATACCAACATTTTAGGTTTCTATTTAAATCCATATGGTGATGATGTACCACATGAAATCTGACCACCAGAGGGTTTTAGTGAAGCCAAAGATGCCATTTTTCACATCAAACCACTTATGGTGCTTTTCCTAAGAGCGAGATAATAAATGTCTTCCCTATACAAGATAGGTAAAGGAGGATGATATACACATCACTATGAAATTTTATGATCTTATTCATATTTATTTTTATAATTGCCTATGTTACTAATTTCATATAGCCCCAGGTCCTAAGAAATCAAATCAAGAGGCTTCCTGGGAAAAGCTGGCCCCAATAACCTTAAGTAGGGAATATATATGGTATCACCATGGGTGGTAGACCACTAAATAATAGTATATTATTTATATTATTTCCCCTATAAATTATTCTAACCTTCATATCTACACAGAAATCAAAAGTTCGGAGTAGGACCATATCACTATCCCCACAAGGGAATTCCCCTAAAAATATAAGCTGAAAAAAAGAGTAGGATTATACCATTGGTTATAACCTATAAAAATATCAACATATCCTTGAAGTGTTATAGGAAACCAAGTGAAATATTCTAATATCTATCATGGTCTATAACATATTCCTTATCCTTCCAACATCATAGGATCTCATAAAAATATACTGATGGATAAATAAGAGTAGGCTCATGTTTTCAGAAATTTTCTAGAGGATAATTGATACATACTAACGAAAAATAAAAACTATAGACATGATAATATCTCCATTACCACTATATTTTTTTAGTTCACACATCTGATCACTTCAGGGTAGAATCACTTAACTACCATGGAAACATGTGATGGATGATATATTATGGAAATCAATCAAGGAATAGCACATATTGTTTCCTCCAAAGGGGTTATATATGTTCTTGATATTTTTTATGGTGATACTTCCTAGGTTTAAACATTTCATGAGTATATTTATGTTGAACCCATTGAAGGGTGTTCTGATATTCCAACCCTCACATTGAATGTATGCCAATATTAATTTTCATTGACTTAAAACAAGCATTGGGATCATA
Source organism: Viscum album (assembly GCA_963277665.1). NCBI lineage: Eukaryota > Viridiplantae > Streptophyta > Magnoliopsida > Santalales > Viscaceae > Viscum > Viscum album. The sequence continues at coordinate 1,425,633,237 of OY728161.1, forward strand.
TCCCTATATATGTAAGTTATTTAAAATCTCATTGACGTATTTTGATGGAAATATCGTGATGTCACTAGAATATTATTAAAAAAATAAGTAGGTTACCTCAATGGTTTCATATTAATAAGGGTTGTTTCCCATACTGCATTAATCCTATCATAGTCATGGTTTAATACCAGGTCACCTAAGCATGATGATTTAGAAGGTATTATCAAGGTAATCATCCATGTTAGGGGTATACCCCTTCAATAATGAAAATATATATTTTGTAATCCCTTATAAATATTTATAAAAAGGCCTAAAAAATATCCAAATCTTCATCAACAAGAGATTTCACTGATGGTCATAGAGTTCTTCCCCATGTCTCCTTTATTTTAATGTTTATAGGTCTTATCTATATTAATTTATATAATGGTCCGCTACACAACATCATAACCTATATATTTCAAGTGACTCCCTAGAGAAAAATTGTGAAGGTCTTCTATAAGGTGATGTGAAGATCAAGAACATAGATCCACCCATTGACATTAGCTTCGAAGGTGATTCCCATAAATTTGAGTCCAACTATGAGGATTTATTCCACTTGAAAACTCATTGGATACTAATAACCATTTCGGATCTTCATATAGATGATAGATCTAACACCCTAGAGGTCATAACAAGAAAATATATTACATATTCCCTCCTTATAATGTAGTATCCAGAAAGAATGGAGGTTCCAGCATTATAGAAAATCATAATATGATTATGGTTGTACTCTATAGAGTATTCTATATGAAGGACCTCCCTAATGTGATGTGTCTATCTAGCCTAAATATCATCCATATGTAAGAAAAATTATAAGAATTACCTTATAATAAGTAGAACATCCAAAACTAGGGCCAAATACACCTTGAATCTCTCTATTAATCAGTTATGTTTTGTCCCCATTAACATATGATTTGGGATGATGATCATCATTTTTACCCCCCTAAACATTATATTCTCTAGTGAAGCCAAATAAATCCCAAATGACCCTTATTCACTAAAACAATACCATTAATTTTAGATAAATTATAGGAACACCTCTTTATAGAAAAAGAATATTACACGTATATGTGCATGGAACTGGATGAAAGAAATATATCAATCATTTTCTATCCCATTTCCTATTTCTAGTTTGATATTCCCAAAATAACTTTAGTAGGACTGAATAAATTTTATATGTTATAATATATGGAGGAATCTACTTCACCTTAAGGGAAGAAATCTGTAATATATGGAGTGCAACAACCACACTAAGATGATAATTGAGATATGTCATTGGTATGATTTTTTCACTTTTTAGTGGAATTAACCCACGACCAAAAAGTAGTGAAATTATAAATATAATTAAAATAATAAAATCATGATGGTTTTACATCATATAATTACTAACACCTTAGCTATTGTATGTATTAAAGGATGTGGAGAGTATTGATCATTGCATTTCACTGTAGTTTTTGGTCAATAAGTTCCCCTGGAGAATACTTTTGGGAAATTAATTCATTTTGGAATAATATGAGGGCCTTGTACAACATATTCTAGATCTTATATCAAAATTAATATACTAATCAATAGAGTCCATTAATTTAATACTATATAGGAGAATAATATTGAAAAACTATTACACCAAGTTGTTAGGAAGCTTAGACTGGTCTCCCACTTGTGAAGAATAAAGCACAATACTTTTTAATAACACTTATTGGTATACTTATTATGCTCAAGAAATAATCTACATCCGTAAAATTCTTAGATTAGGCCATGAAAATTTATTAAGTCCATATCACCAACCACACCTATTCTATTCAAAGTAAAACCCCAACCCTTAGGGATCGGGGTAAGTTTTACTAATGGTATTAATCCCATATCACCAACCACACCTATGGTATTAAAAGATAAAACCCAACCCATAGGAATGGGGGGATATTTACTTCCACCACCATACTTGGGATCATAAAATCCTCAATGATATTATAACTTGATGGTGGATGATCCTAGGAGACCCTATCCAAGATGATTGGGGTCATTATTAGCCCCCAAAACTCTATGGGATTTTTTCTTCTCTAAATAAATATAAGAAAAGATGAAATTTCCTCATCCATTTTTATGCATTATTATCACTGTGTACATGATTAGTACAGATTATTATAGAATCAATTAATATCACTATTATAAAATATATTCTGAGGTGAATTAGGGATAAAATTCTTAACCTAAAATGGCAATAATACAAAATGGATTGATGTGAGGAAATATACCAAATGGGAATGAAAAATTTCCCTTGTTGTTTACGCAGGTGATGAGGATATACCATATATCATTGTGGTGGATAAAGATATTATTCTGAACATTCCTTTTTAATCAATGAATTTTATTATTTCCAAAACCATGGATGATATAGATCCTGATTCTAATAGACATGGGTTCAATTTTGAAACATATATTTAAATTTTTTCCCACACCAAGACACATGAATATGTTGTGTGTACCAAACACTATAGAAATACCAAGGACTTGGTGGATCAAAATATTTATCACTACGTTTATAGTGAAATTTAGCCAGAGATAATATGAAATGTGTATCCATATCCAACCCACCACTTTAAGTTAATGAATCCCTGTATATTAAAGAGATGTTTTCAAAAGATGATGTTGAGTTGTAGAAACAAAATAATCTTAATTAAATTTTACTCAGATGAAATTTTACTATAGAATATATCTCTCTATAAGAGACCAAAATTTTTCCATTAATAAACCATAATTTAATAGAGAAAATTACTCATCCAGTAAGAGACTATTCAAGTCTACTAATTAAGGAAAATATTTAGAAACCTATTTAATTAGATTTTAATGTTATAGATGATATAGAATTTTCTCCACAAGGGTTATATTAATCCTCCCTTCAAGATCAATTCCTCAACCTAGATCCATATATATTTCATCAAAATTCATTAGTGATTAAGTAATGTCAACCTATTCCCATCATCCCTATCTAGGAGATTACATGGATGAATGTTTTTTTAGAGCACCACAACACCATTAAATCACTCAATTCTTGAATTGAGTCCATTTGAGTAACATATAAATTGGTGTTTCTAGACAGGTAACCATATCTAGAATGTGCGACAATAATCCTTCCTACACCGAATTTCATGAACCTGACCTTCTTGACCTTCAATGTAATGGGTGGCATAGAGAAGCACTTAAAACAATCCATGATGAATTATTGTAACCCATATACCTGATTAAGGTTACTATTATTTTATTTTGTGAATCAAGGGGTCATAAGGGTCCCATTGGATGAAAAACCAAACAACTCGATCACTTTATACTCATATAATGTCATGGAAGATTTCACTAAGGAATAATCCCCACCAATGAACAAAAAGGTTACAATACTTCCAGGAAGATCAATCTTTTCCTTGAGTGATTTTTACAATAGAAGGGTATAATAAATATTCAGACCATATATCTGAGTCTCTTAAACCAAATAGACGTCGACCATAGGAAAAGATAATAAGAAAATGATGTATGTACATTTCCCCCAATTTTCATGATACCAGATAGGATAGTAGAGGAATTTAGTTCAGCATATAATAATAATGTAGATGATAATAATTCCCCTAATGAAAATACTTCCCTATAAAATCACGAATATTAGGGTGTTAGTATATCTTTCTTCCATAACAACATTGAAAAAGTGTTAAAGGATATCAATGATACACCTTCATAATTAAAAAAAAATATTATCAACAATTATTGATAAGTGTAGGAATGTAAATATCGATAAATAATATGACCTATGGCCTATGTTAATCAGTGCTTCCATGATTCATGAGGAGCAAGAAAAGTAGATGTCATTATTAAAACAAAAATTAGATGTATATCTTATAATTACATAGAAATTAGCAAATTGGACTCTAAGTAGAATCTCACAATCCAGAACTAACTAATAACCACTACAGTAACAATAAATAGAAATGGTTAATGCATCCAAATCTTTCAATATAGGTTGGATTCATATTTTAAACAATCATTATATCTAAATTACATAATAAAGTTTAATACTTGATGTGGTTGGGAAAAAACTAACCCATCAATAATATAAATGATAAAATCCATCTGTGTATTGAATTTAGGAATCTTAAATAACATTTCATGAAGGATAACTTCCCCATAACATTAAAATAAATTATATGTGAGATGATTATTTTCAAAGACATTTCCATTGTAGATGGGTACATCTTCTGTAATCAGATATAGATATACCCTAATCATAAATAATCCACTAATTCCAAAGAACTCAAAGGGGTATTCTACTATAATTTAATTCCATTCATCTTTTAAAAAATTTAGTGCAACCCACCAACTCTCCAAAAAAACATATCTAAAAGTCCTTTATAGTTAAGGACATGGAATTATACATTGATGATCTAGGGTCAAATATCAGTAATTTTATGGTCACCTTATCTATCATGATATTATTTTCAATAAGATATGTCAACAATGTCTAAAGATAAGTCCATATAAATTTTATTTCATGCTAACATCATGAAAATTTATTTTCATTTTGGTATTCTATAATAGAATAATGGTCAAACATAATAATACCATGTCAATCCGTGAGATTCTTTCACCCCAGTACCTAAAACAATTAAGTGTACTCTAGGGAAATCTTGACTATATCAGAAATTTCATTTCTATTGTTGATGGAAAGTGATTGAACTTTATTATATTGATGAATAAATAGATCAAAGATTATTGGGATAAGGAGTAAAAACATATTTAATCATCCTCATGAAGTTCCCTATAAGTCATGGGTTCTAATTCCATCAGTTGAAGGGAATCCTCTCATTTGTATTTATCAAGGTTGAGAGTTAAATTAGTAAACTCCTTTCTCAAAAAAATGTTTAAGGAAAGGATAATTTCTCATATTTTTATATTAGTATGAGTCTGATATTTAGACCTAGTGTTATAACTATAAAAAGAGTTAACGTACAATAATCTTTATAATGTAGAAGTGGATGCGCTCTATAAAAAACCATGAAGTTCAACAAGGTTCTCTTATTTATTAGATCATGTAAATACTGAGTCACCTGATGTTAAATGAATTTATAGAACAAGTGGAATCCATCCTATAATATTTTTACATTTTGATCATGTCTCAAAAGGTAATTAATAGGAATAAACTGAAAAATTTTAGTTGGGAAAACCCTTCTCCCAAAAGTGAACATGTGAACACAAAACTCATAGTTGAAGAGGTTTAATCTATCTATGAGACTCACCAAATAAAGAATATATAAATTTAGAACACTTAGAAGATACAAATATCAGAGAGAATGGAAAAATTACAAGATTAATATATTTTTCCTTGAAATTTTACTCATCTACTAAGTGAATGAAGACTCTTCATATTCCTTCATGTTGTCATAAGGATGTATTAATAATAATGTGAAATAAAAATCCCTCATTATAGGCTTGAAACTGACCCTATAGATACTAGTGGCCCCCATGAATAATAAGTGTGATTCTAAGTTGGTGATTATGAAAAATAATGGTTAATATCTCATAGAAAGGATGAATTTATCCCTTTTATTTATTATGTTCATGGAATAATGGTATAATTTCCCTTTAAAATACATTTTACTAACATCCCATCTTCATAGAATATTTTCTGTAATGAATTATAGAATACATCCACAACTCTGGAAAACCTATACCTGATTGAGACATTCACTCTCATCCTATGTAGTAGGGTAACCTTGCCACTAATCAATAATGAATTAGAAGATTTTAATGAAGATAATAGTATCCTCAACCTAGGATAGTCTTCATATCCACCAACTATTTTCACGGATGAATGTATGTACCCAATAATAGACTATCATCATTAAATCATTATCCCATCGTATCAGGACAACAATTAATATATATGATGGTGAGAAAAGTATTTTTTCTATAATAATGTCCAGAATTCCCGAAAAGTCCACATTAAATGAGTCCTTGATATAATCCTCTTCAAATTTATCAAGAGAGAAAATATGTTCTTTATCATGAAAGAAACCCACTCACGATCATTCACTAACAATGGGACATGAACTAATATTTCCCAACGTATTAAAAGATGTGGGTGTTTTTTTCCCACTATGATGTGGGATAATATAGAGTTTACCACGAAGTTCCACTATTTTCATATACACACCAACTTAATACAATAACCCCTGAATCAATTTTAGACTATAAAATTCCCCTATTAATTTTTCATTTGGGGGATAAAGGTCATGGTTCCATACCCTCTATCAATTTTTATGAAGTTTAAGTACATATTCCTAAAACTAAATTTTTATTTTAATAGGTTAAGGCTAACCATTTAAATGAGTTGTCATAAAGGTTTTCATCAATTTATGGATGTCAAAGATCATCAATAGATTTGGTGTACCTCAAACAATACATCCATATAATGAAACTAAGTTCTACACTTTCTAGTAGAAAATGATATATCAAGTGTTTTTTAAAGGTTGGGGACAAAGCCTCATTTATTATTAAAGAAAATAAAATACCTATTGAATTGAACGGGTAGAGGGAGACCCATTACATAGCCCAAATTCCCAGTGGGAATTTATCCCATTACATGGCCCGTAGACCCAATTTTTGGGTCCAAGGACCATTCTGTGAATAGTATTATTTATTGTAATATGGTATTGTATCTCATTATACCACATATGTGGCCTCATATAAACAAGTATATGGTAAAAATGAAGTTATACCCATATAATTTAATCTATACTCACTCCTCATATCAATTTGTGATCAACTATCTAAACATGGACAATCATAGATATACCTAATGATTTTGAGTGGCTTGATTAAAATAGGTTGGATAGATTACAAAACAATGAGATCCACCAAAACTATGTCATGTGAGTATTCAATATGAAATTTAGTCTCAACCAATTTGTTCAAGGAGAACTACTGTAAGCTCACATAACTCCCATGATTTATAGGAAGAAACCTACAAAGGAGGAGCCATGTTATTAAGGACCATATAAACTACACTAGTTCTTATCCAAAAGAGTATAAACCTCAATAACTATGGATGTATAACACATTACACCCTCCATAGATATATTAATTCTCATGAAATACTATAAATAATTTTATTTCATGATCACATAATGTCCATTCAAAATGGAGTTAAACTACATGGAATATATCATAATCACATAACATTAAACAACATGATACATCATTTATGTATGACATTAAACTACATGGCCATAATCTATATAGTATTATTTTAAACTATAAGGAATAAGTACTTATAGAATGACTCTAAACTTAATAATATCCTATCCTAACCGTATAGTACTAAACTACATGGACAACATCCATCCATGTCATGTTCTCTGATGTGATACGTGTGATATTCCAATTTTTGATTTTTTATGACACTGATTATGACTAATTTGAGCTTAAATATCAAGGTTTATTTCTTCTATTAGAATTATTAGGATAGATTATACCCAAAATTAGGGTTTCAATGTCCTATCTATATAACTTTAAACTATATAGAATGAGGTCCTCATATTACAAAACTAAACTTATTATAATCCAAGTCCTTGTCACATTAAATTAAATTGCATGATATATGTTACATATTATATGTCTTTAAGCTACTTATAATTGTCTAACCTATAATTACCAACTACCCACTATGAGAACTGGATCCATGTTAGGGTACTTGATATATGGTTTCTATCACAAGACTTAAATAATTTTCACCCATTAATTATGTGAATTAGACCTTATATTTTGGGGGAAATCCAAAATGTATTTCCTAGTTCTCATTACATACTAAGATATTGAGAATTTATCCTCCTAAATATGAGTAAAATATATGTGTTGACTATTTTCCAAGAGCTGTATGTTGCTTAAATCAAATTCTCATAAGATACATTATAATTTTTATACCACATATAATATACATACCTATAAATATTATCATTATAAAAAATCTCAAATTCTATTGTCTCTATATCCTTGTTTGGTGATATCCATATACCATACACCGAGAAACTATATAATGAATCCAAGATCACTTATTACGTTTCAATCATGGCGCCTTATTCTTATTCGATCCCATATCATAATAATAAATTTACTCTTTTAATAAATACATGTGAATTTATTCTTGTACATATATGACATATAGTGACACTTAGATACCCTATATCAAGATCAATCCCAAGATATTTCTTCTTTGTACTAATTGATTATAATCATTGATTTTGGGTTTCCACATGATAGCCTTACTGTAGAATAAATCCATATCCATTTATCTTTTTATAAAGTATTTGATATGTGAAGAAACCTTTTCTGAAACTATGTGTGGACAGATTTATGTCAATATAGGATACGTAATATTTTTCATGACTTCTAGCTTAGTCCCACCTACAAATTTCATTAACATTCAATTCCCCTCGGTATATGGTGTCCTCATATAAGTCATGATTTCACTATTAACATAACAACAATATGAGGTGGACCATTTTTTTTCAAGAGATAGATCTACGCAAAGTCTCCTACATACAAGTCCACTTCCTAAGACCATAAACTAGAGGATATATGGTGCATCGTTCAAGACCCAAAACTTCTTTGGGGTGTCTTACTATGAAACTCTCCCATAATACATAAGAACTGGATCCATATAAGTATTATCAATATGTGGTTCCTTCTTTATATTTTGACATAAACTAAAATTAAAATTATCTATTTCCTCATATTTGAAAGATATATTATAATAATATACCTCAAGAACAATATGTGGCTTGATTCCTTATAATATATGATACATAGTGAAACCTTGAGTTTTCATCCCAAGTCTGTCAACCAATATTAAAAATGATGACCCCCTTTCATCAATCTATTATTTTCCCATGCATTTACATCAAAATATTTTTAACCACCCCACACTAGGATGGAATCATATTATAATCTATTTATATATGAGCTAGATCATTGTGAAACATTTTGATGATCTATATGTGGCCTCATTATCATTATCAAGATATATATAGTAACACATATATTTCCTATTATGGGAATGATTGCAAACGTATGCCCCATTCTATTACCACATGTATATGATCCAAATATACATATAGGGAGATGAAGTATCCCATAATAATGAATACATCACTTACAGTGGGATATATCAATCTCTGTTTCTGAATGTACAACTTCAATTTGGTAGATATTATATGACCTTGAACTCCAGTCATTTTGGTCATAATAATAGAAACATATATTTTTGAATTTAATGTTTATTATTATAATACCACAGGGGAAAAATTAAAGGAAATAATTCCTCAAGGGATGGGAATAGTGGGCCAAAATAATTTAGGCCACTCACAATAGACCCAATAGTATCAGAAAATATAGATAAGCTATAATTTCAAGGTGATCATGTACTCAAGAAAATTTTGTGTTGTATATTTTCATTTTGAAAATTTGATTGATATAGAGTGGAATAACTTTTATGTGGATAAAACACTTATTTAGTATCCTTTATTATAGAATCCCAAATTGTAACATTGATATATGTATTATCATCAATCCAATGTTCATTTAGTCAAGATTTACCACCTAGACCCCATAACCGAGAGCATATTCTATTGGTTTTCTATTTAAAAGACACTTGTAATGATCAAATATGATTCCAAAAGGGAAAAAATAATTTTTAATGATTTACATTCTATCGATATGGCTACATAATTGAGCCCTTGATATGTCATTCCTTCCAGAAGAATCCTTTCATCCTTTAGAGAATGTCTTTTAAAATCCATGAATTATTTTATAATGGTATGATGATTTTACCATCATTACAAATGGTCAAATCACTAAAACTATTTTATATTTCTTTAATATAAAGATATTATCGTGATATGATTTACACATTCCATAACCCAACTATTCAATTGTATTCAAATACCATCAATGTTACAAAATGAACATTATACTTATCATTGAGTAAAAACCATAATATCTAACATTGGTACCATTCATGGTATACATCATTTATGGAATATTATCATTTTTTAAACTCATGATATATATCCATTACAACTAATGTTAAACTACATAGAACAAGTCCTTATTTCATGAACATAAACTATGTAATGTTTTTATCCTTATTTCATTATGTTATGATGCATGACCTAGAGTCTATACCATATGATTTTATAAAGATTAAAGTTTCCCACACCCAACAAAATAATACCCCATTACGTAATATATTTATATATATATGAGATAATTTTTTATGGTTATAGCTATCTAATTTCCCCAGATGAAATATTTGATAACAAAAAATACCTCTTCCCTAACATGAGCTCGTTAGTCCAATATGGTGTTTCTTTAATGGCCTTGCATAAGGATGGGGTTATTTATTTATATATATGAACAATTAATATAATGATACATCTCCTATAAAACTATGAATGGATTGATTCCTCTCATCACATGATATGTGGTGATTTCTAATACACATACATTAGACTCAGTCATAAATTTTTACCCACTTTCACTCTCTGGATGCATCTCATAACAACATAACATTGGATAGTTCAATATAGAGTATTTTAATTACCCTTTTAAATATCATTATTAAATACACTACGCTTTATATATTATTTGTTTTAATCATTATAAACCATTCATCTATACAAGTAATTAGTTCATCCAGTTTTTAAAGGATATATCTTCTTAGAAATTAGTTATGTTTTTCTGAAATGGATATATAATTGAGCCCCATATATAGATTTCAAACTATAGATATGTTTTTATCATTCAAAAAAGGTCATCTATTTCCATGTTCTCTTGAAAATTTTTCATGGAACTCATCATTTAAATTTGTTTTTTGTAAATCCTTAACATACATGTTCCATTTCACATTCTGAATTAAAATTTAAAATAATATGATCTACATCATTCCCATTCTATATCTAATTTTTTTGAGAAATAATTTCTATATAGCCCCAATTTGTATTTTATGTATCATAAAATACTTGTTCTAATCACTACAACCATAAATTATGTTCACCTTTTTATATGGTCATGTATACTAGAATAATGCTCTCTATTACCATAGTGTTCTATATTCAATTACTTTATAAACAACCTTATTCGTTGGAACATAGTAAAATATCAATGTAAATAATGATTTAGTTTGGAAATATCTTATTTTAAATATATTCAATAGTTGAGAAATGTTAGTGTTTCTTATTAGGGTCTAGAGTTTGGATTTATAAGAAATAGGTATTGGAAAAATAATTTGGGATCTTTTAAAGGCCTATTGGATAGCTGGTATAACACCACCGGCCAGTCGATGTCTTGAATAGAGTCTTTTAATACATGGTAGGCTCACTGGATAGAAATATCCATTCAAAAGAAGAAGTATCCTAGGCTCTTCATGAAGCTACTGACCAACTGGTTGATCCATTGGTCAATTAATGGTGCCTATATTGGGTTTTAATTGGGGGGAGACACCATCTTTTCCAAATGTTGCCCCTATCTGATATCTAAAAACACTTTTATCGACCGTAGTTAATCTAGAATGAATTCTAAGGCTCCTATATGTTTAATATTTCTCCCTACTCTTTATCTCCTCATAGTATAATAATCTCATAGATCAGGTGGATCCTAAATAGTATGTCTATGACAATCTTATATAACCTCATCTACTTCCTTGGGATGAATCATAAATATGGGATGTTATGGATATATATTTGGATTTATATGTGATATAATATGTAATACAAGGATCATTGAAGTATCGGGGGCCAAATCTATTGAGACTTTTTCTCTCCCTCTCTCTATATCTCTATCTCAGTTGATCAGATCTGGATCTTTTTGGGATGGTGGTTCTCATTGGGTAAGTTTGACTGAATTCTTACCCTTGTGATTTTAATATTATAAAATCGTAATACTAAAATAATAAATTTATTATTTATGGATAAATATAGGGAATATTAGTTCATGGGATTGCTTAGGGTGGAAATTATTTTCCTTGGTCCTCAACTCTCCTAAGGTCGGATTCCAAACCATTAAGGGCCTTTGTAAAAAATTGAATGTCATGAAACACATGTGGGTTCATTTTAGATCCTTAGATCCTTTCCTGAAATGATTTTCATGTGGATTCATGTGTATCCAATGAGACCATTCTTTATATGACATTATTGTTCCTTACTATGTTTTTCTTGTATATTGGTGTGTCCAATTCATGGAAAAACTCTTCTTCTGCTATATACTATGAAAGTTACATATTGAACCTCCATAGATTGATTATTCTCTTAGAGGGTGAGAATGTGTTCGGTGATGCATGATGATTATGGAGGGGTTTCTTGTAAAAATATTAGGGAACATTGGACTTGAGTCTTATCCTTTGATTGGTAAATGAGGCACAACAAACGTATGGCATAACCTGAGATAGATGGTGGGGCCTGACAGTTTTGTGGACCTGACCAAGGAAAGATGTCCTTGTGGATTTCTCTAAGAATAATGTTACTGGAAAACTGACATAAGAATTATTCTATCATAGGTATAATATAGGTAGGTCTGGGGTTTATGGAATTTGGGTTTGTGCATGACAACCCAACATCTAATTTCTTCTTTTGTTACATATTTTTCTATAATTATATACAATTTTATATAAATGTTTAACTTACGATAAGTATTCATTTATGATTTCCCAAATAGTTTATACTAAAAATATAAATGAAATTTTTTTCCATGTTTACACTTTATGGTTAGGGATAAAATAAATGTAAAAGGAATTATTTTAGGTTGATGATATGGTTGAGGGTGGTAGTGCACCTTAGATTTCATTCTATAGAATCTCTTGTTATCCTCTATTTTTAGGTTATTTATTTACATTTTTATGGTTAATGGTTTTCATTTAAGACATATTGATACAACATAGTTCATGTCATTTAATTTCAATATACAATTATCTTATTTTTTTATTTCCTTATCATTTCATGTGTTGGTTGGACATTTCGTCCAAGGTAATAATCTCATGATGTTCTAATTGTGTCCCTTTCCACTAGTTTGAAGCCTATTTCATATAGGAAATAATGTATACCATGAATCATTAAAAAGTAACTGGGTAATCTTATATACCAAAATGAGTTATTTAGTATGTAAATGTACTAAAAGGGTAGGGTAATGTTGTGTTCTCTTTGTCTTTTGGTGGTGTAGGGACATCAAAATATCCAAAAAAACACTTCAAAAAAACAATGAACTTCCCTGGTCAGTATTTATTTCATTTTATCTATAAAATTTATAGTAATGTGTTATTTTTTGGTTATATGGTTAAATATTATAAAATCAGTGCATACCCTCAAGATATTCAAAATTCTAGAGTGAACTAGTTCATTACTTACATTTTACACAATAGTGAATCTAGTATTTTTGGGAAAAAAATTTGAATTGGACTAACCCATTGAGAGTTTGAGATGGGAAAAATAATTCCAGTTATTAACACAATTTCAATTTATTTTTTCATATGTTCCATTAGTGATTATTTGAGGCTTATATGAGTTTTCCTCATTAGTTTGGACTCATTTTCCTAGAGGATCTAGTACAAAAATATTATATGAATAATCTATAGAATGTATCCTAATGAACAACTTATAGCCCTACCATTTTGTGTCAGAGTGTTTGATAATTGGTGTTATTTATTAGGATCCAATTTATTTAAGACTATCATAGGTATCTTTTGATTTTCATTATGAAATTCATATTTCAAAATTATTGGGAAATAACCTAAGTTCTAGTTTAGATGTTTTTTATCATGATTATTTCAAATTATTATTTACCATGCTATTAAGAATTATATGGAAAGAAGATGTGTCACTAACAAATTTAATAAAATCATCAATGTATTCATCATCTAGATTTTCAAATTGTTTAGGACATATTTTTGATTTCTAACTTAAAACATTTTAAAAAATGGTTTTATTAGATAGTTTTATTGATTTTAGATCATCTTATAGTTTTTTTATTTCATCTAAAATTTTAATTTATTCTTAAAAAAAAATTTCAAAATGGGATATTTTTAAAAGTGATTATTCGTCTTGAGGGTATTTCATTAAATCAAAAATACTAAAATTTATTGTTTCCACTAAAAAATATAGTAGAAGTGTTACTTCATAAACAATTTTATATCTTTAGTAGTATTAATAAATTGACTAACTATAATAATGGTGGAATGTGTTTTTACTCTTTCTTCTTCCATATTCAATATATAAAAATCATCAAGGAAAAAAGTTCTTTTACTCTTTCCAAAATATCCTCTAAAACTTCTAATAGTTCAGTATTTCCTCAATTGTCTAGTTGAACAACAATATTAGTTATCCTGAGTTATTATATCTAAATTAAGTAATAAAGTATGTATGGAATACTAAAAATTGATGATATCAAATCACACAATTCATTTGTAAATGTGTTCTCTCCAATATCCTATGGGATAAAAAAATTGAATGTGGATTGACATTTTCTTGGTAGTTAGGGTGTTACTAGAGAATATAAATTTATACCTACACATACCTTTTAAACTCCATGAAATTTTATTTTCATGGAATAAACATCCTTTAGAAATATTTCATACATAGGGATTTAGTGGAATGGATGATGTAGTGGGATATTGATTTCAACTTTTTTATTATTGACAGAACATATTCTTATTAGTATTATTCAATAGTTTTATTTTATGGGTTAATTATTAAGGTGTAGAGAGGATGGGGTTAAGTTACATCATTTATATTATACTTTCCCTATCCATTTTTATTTATTATATGTATTTAGGAAAATCCACTTATTTTTTCAATCAGGTTCTTCTTTCTTATTTGGATACCAACTTCCACATATAGAATCCCTTAGTGGGTTTTAACTTAAATTAACCTCATTAACACTTATTAAATATATAATAAAAAATTTCCAATTAGGATTAAGAATTTGTGGGTTAGGTATCTTACATGAGTATATATTTACCAAGTTATTTTGAGTAGAGATGATCTATCTAAATAAAACATTGATCTCCTTTAACTTTGATTTGTGAGTTGTGAGAGTTGATTATATCTTACTTTGAAACTCCACCAGTTTTCATAGAATATATTTCATTGATGGATCATGTATTTTTCCTTGTAAGAATTTTTTAAAGGGTTGGGGTTTTCTCCTCTAGAATAGTGGTGAATGAAATGATTAATGAAAAGGTTTCAATATGGATGACCTTTTATTCTACTATTTGTTTCTCTAAACTGTGTTGTAGAATACTTCTTAAATACTTTATTTCTAGTTAGTTATTGGTGGTACTGCATTTGTTTCATTGAATCATAGCTATTAGTCTCTTTCACTTTTGGAAAGACTCTAGTGAATGATCTAGAGAATAATATAGTTCATAGACTCATGGAGTTATATATGGTGATTCTTCTTAAACATTTTTCATTTTCAATTTTCTCACCATATAATATTTTTTCAATTTTTATGTAAATGATAGTTGGAAATTTTTACTCAATTTAATCCTCTATAAGAATATCTGGTACTATTTTTTTTGGAAATTTTTGGGATCCTCACTATCATTTATATGACTTTAGTAGGTTATTTTTTTATATGTGATCCTCTCGGAGATTAATCAAATTTGTTTGTTTCATTTTTTAATTGACCTTATTAAAATAACACCATGAAATGTGGGTCTTTAAAAGGTTGATTTGTTATGGATTAAACCAATCGCTTAAATTAGTCCAAAAACTCAAATAGAGTTTATCTCCCTGTTTTATGGATCTAATATATTTAATTTTTTTATCCGAGTTCCCATTTATTAAGGAAAAAACATGTAAAGTAAGGCCCTTTAGTGCTCATATCAGGTGGTGACATCTCCAACATGAATGTTTTACATAAAATACTTGGACGATGTTTTTATATATAATAGAAAAACCTTCCAACTAATCACATCATCTAGGAATCCTATAGGTTTAATTCATTATATACATTCTGAAACTCTCTGAAATGCAAGGTAGGGTCTTCTCCAATCATTCCATGCAACATAGTCTATAGTTGGATCATTCCATTTTGTTTTTTTTTGTTTTTTTTAATCCAATTATTATTTTTTAAATTAGGTTCACATAACTCTCATAATTTTCTGCCCATTTTTGATATGTTTTCTTCAATGTTTTCAATCCCTAAGGTAGATATTATATAAGAATAAGACGATTGACTGTATGAAATTGAAATTTTAAAAAACTATTTATCGACTTATTCAATGGTTTATAAATTTCCATCTTTATCAAGTAAATTACATTCAACCTCTAGATAAAAACTAATGATGCGATACGAATATGAACTGGTCATTTATCAAATGCTTATAAAAATGATGGCCTAGGACTGTGGAAATAATGGCTATTGTGGTCCTCCTAAAAAAATATGAACCCATGTAAAATATATTAAAATAGTGGGACGAGAATTTTTATCCAAAGAGGAGGTAGTTTTTATTATATTTTCTTTTGTTTTTTTTGTCCAACATGGGTTAAAAATAATAATAACACATGTTTGATAAGGATATTAAATTGTTGTTACAAATTAGATTGAAATCAATGTTCTAACCTCTAAAACACCCTCACTCACATGTTAAATCAGGATTCAAATTATCTCTTATACACTATATCTCTAATAAGATGAAACATCAACATAGAACCCTAAATAGTTAATTTCTTATTCTACAAATAAATTAAATAAACATTTCCTTCCATATTTTTTCCATTCTAAGTGATTAAATATATCTAATCAAACTTTAAATAATTTAATTCCCTCCATCATAGGGGAAGTGAAGAAGGTGTTTGTGTCATGTGTGTGTAAATTCCTAAAAGGGGGAGATGAATTTAGAACAAAATATCATCATTAACCTATAATTTACTTTGAATGAAAAAACATATATATAAGTATATAATAAGAAAATAAAATAAAAAATAATTCATTAGTAGGAGAATGGGCCAATTCACCTTGGCTCAGACAATAGGGGCCTAGTGTTAAATAACTAGATAAAGAATCCAATAATGGAATAATGAAAATAAACTTCATCAACATCCCCTCATTTTAAAATTAGTTCTAATCTTAACAAATTCTAATCCTCATTATTAGGTTATAAAATTATTGAGTCACTTCACATGTTTCAATAGTATCCTCTCTCACATGAGTATCCTGGACTTCTTCTTCATCCTTTAGAAATTTATATTCCTTTTGAAACCTCATGATTTTTAATACCCAACTTTTATTTCCTTTAATGGATTCCATTTGTATAGTTCAAGATTTTGGACAATTTAGTTAGGTATCTTGAACATTCTAACCATTATTAGGATCAATTATCATAGCCTTATCCTTCTATTGGATAGGTTCAATGTGGAAGCTTTGGTGAGGAAATTGATTCTTTGGAAAGACCAGAGAAATGAATTTGTTTTGGGTTGTTTTAATTTTATATTTTAGGTATGTTTGTAATTTGTTAAATTATCCAATTTATTTTTGGTGTATGAAGTGCGACATGTAGTAGAAATGTATTAATATACCACTAATGTATAACAAGATATAAATTCATATGATGTGGTTGGGATAATGTCTAATGTAGTCGATTAAGTTTTACTATGTCCAAATCTGGATTCTAATGAAATCTAAGGAATGTATCACATGAACACTATAAGGTCAAATGGGATTCTTATAAATTCATAAACCAAGGGTTAAATTTTAACATAACAACTTTTCTATAATATGATCAGTCTATCAGATGTCTAATATGATTAAAGTCATAGGGTAGGGAAAAGTATTACATAAAACATTTAAGTAATAAGATATCCTTATCCTTTTGTCATTTTACTTCATCCGACCTAACAATAATGAAAATAAAAATCAAATTTGTAGGGTTTATTCAATCTACTCTTGAATGGTAGAGAATCATATTAAAAATCCTCTTAAGAGTTTAGACAAATAATCTATAAATTAATGAATGGTTTTATAATTAGTTATATATTTGAGTAAAACAGATAAAAAATTATTTAATTTATTTTCCATTTTTATTTCCTGATTCAGATAACTATTACATTTAATACTTATATTCATAATTAAATTTAGAGACATAAAAAACATAAGAAATTTATTAATTTATTTTTAAATTTTTTGGCTTGATCAGGGAGATCATACAAAAGAAATCACTTCAAAGGGATATCCATATTATGTTATTTTGTTATTATTTATATAAATTTGAATTTTTTTAGTTTATTTGGATGGGTAACGGATTGTTCACCTTATAATTAATTATTTTTTTAAAATGGTCCCACAAATTAGAAATAGAAAAGTGATATTTTTTGTAGGTAACGATCAAGTATTGATGTGAAATCTAATTGGTTGTTACGATAATTCATGAGTAGATATGGAAAATATGATTGAATGTTATTCTAATTAAATTTAGATATTGAAGTAGGGTGGAATATTATGCCTATCCATTATATGTCTTCGTATTAGGGATGAACACTATACCAATCCAAATTATGATTGAAAGCAAGGTGGAGAAGATTTCATATTCATTTATTATCATATTAATTGAATATGAAACGATTTCTATCCAATAATTTTATTGGGTTATGGTTTTTAATTAATTCCATCCAAGTAAATGGGAATAAATAGTTATCTGAAGTTGGATACAATAACAAATAAATGTTTGAGATTATGGTTATGCAACAGTTGTATGGTATTCCAATATATAAACAAAAAACTCTTGATTATAAACATATGGTTATATGATATTCCAACCCACCATACATTTTCATTTATGTTCTATCATGACACTAATATTGACCAAATAAAGTGTGGCCAGTCACAGAGTTTCTTATTTAGCACTTGATGATGTGATGCGTGTTTATTATTTTTTTTGGTATTACACATTGGGCATGAACTTATATATCCTAGATTTTATTTTTTGGGAAACCATTACTATTATATTACTTTGTATTTTAGTAACACTATTTATTTTAACCTTAGTGTGAATGAAAACAATTTGGTTTGAGTTATAGGTAAGGGTAGAAGCCTTGTTTCAGAAAGCTGAGTGAGATGGATGGATATATTGAGAGATTTGATCGAGTGGAGCCCCAAATAATTTTTTATTTTTATTTCTCAATTATTTTTTATTTTTTTACAATATTATATATGATTGTACCATTTTAAAATCATTTTTCATTACATTTGACTATGGAGTTTACCTTTTGGATCAACCTTTTCTTTATTAGGTGATTTGTTTATTCACAACATGTTTATTACTATAATGTCTATATTATTTTTTAATTATATATGGTGATTTAATATTATTTATACTATTATTTATGGTAATATAATAGAGTTTATAATATCCTCATGGTATTTTTATAACTATACTACTATTTTGATGAAATTGGTTTATAGTGAGGTGCACATATGGTGTTCTCACTCCCCAAATCGAGAGTGTTCGGTCTGGTTGGGTTTGTGGTTTTAAAAAACCTAATATATTTTTTAATTCATTAAATATTTATCCTTATTCATTTAATTTTAATAAATCATCAATATTTTTATAGAGTTGGAAAATATATACTTTTCAATGTTTTATGTGAGAAATTACAATCAGGATTTTTAGTTTCTTTCATAGTGGTTTTGTTAATGTCTTAATATAAATATTTTTAAAACAAATTGATTAAATT
This sequence comes from Viscum album, assembly GCA_963277665.1. Lineage (NCBI taxonomy): Eukaryota > Viridiplantae > Streptophyta > Magnoliopsida > Santalales > Viscaceae > Viscum > Viscum album. Next base: position 1,425,653,018 of record OY728161.1, read on the forward strand.
AGAGCTAAATAAATAATAATAATTGAAAAAATATATTGTTGGATATTAATCTATTTTTAATTTCTTTATTTTCTATATGCTTATTTTTTTGAATATTTTTTTCATATTTTTTTAAATACGTATAAAAAATTGAACACAAGGATAAGAAATAATTTCAAATAAATTATCATTATTGGGAAATTTTATTATTATGACATCCTATATTTATATTTATTTTTAGGTGTTCTATTTTTATTATTTTGATTTTGTAGGTTTGTATCAATAAACCAAGAATTTTAATTGATTTGATAAGTGATATTGGGATATTTTAACTCCCATTCCTGAGAGGTATTCATAGATTCCTTGGAAAACTATTTCTAATTCCCTCTTTTTGGATAGTTATGTAATATTGACTATGAGATATTTTTTTGATATTTTTTTGGAACTATATGCTTCATGTATTATTATAATGATTTAGGATATTATTTAATTAAAGGCCCTATATTCCAATTAAAACTATCATTACATATCACCCACTATTTAATACATTAAAAACCTTGTAAAAAGTGATTTTTTAGTGAAAATTTAATTTATGAATTGCTTACCTAGACTTATATTAGTAATTTTCATGGTTATACTAAAAAGTCATTTCAGAGGGGAGGTTTGTTTTTTAAATTTAATTTTTTGGAAGAACATTTATAATGAAGAGACTGTGAGTTTTTTCCTTGGTTTTTTTAATATTGTTTGAATTCATATGAAATAATAATTATTTAACCTAATTGTTTTTCTATGAAAAATAAAGAAAAAAATTTATATAAAAAAATGTGAAAAAATTGAGTAAAGAGAATAATTTCGTATTTATCATTCAAATGACTTAAAAACCATTATAAAAAATAAAAAATCATAGTGTTTAGTGGTATACTTTAAAGGTAATGAGTAAAGAATATTTTCCATTAAATTCAATCATAAATCCTGAATTTCACTGTGAGAGCTATGCCTACTCATTTATTTATTTATTTTATTTTATTAAATTATTATCCAATTACCCATAACCTCATAGAATCATTGTCAAAAATTCCTCATGAATAATATATATATTCTCCCTAATAATATATATTTAAATGCACAAGAAACATATGAAAGAATTCATGTAAGTGATGATTAATCATAACTCCAAGCATATTGGCTGTGAGTAATGGTGGAGATAAATTTCCAATAAGGTAGATAAAAATATTCCATGAATACTAATTTAAGGATAAAATATATAAATTAATCAAAATATTTATATGGAAAACTAAATTCATATACAAATAATGATGGATTTATTTAATAAGAGTAACACTATTCATTCTCCTTGAATTGAATTTTTGAACATGGTATGTGTATTCATCTTCACTTTAGTTCATTGGAGATATTTGAAAAGCTGTGAAAATTCCAAGTATGCATGGTTTTATATAAAAATATATTTACAAATTTCTATTTGTATTTCATTGTATTAAATTCAACAATAATAGACAATAATTATTCATTTATCATATTTTTACTATTTTGACACAAATTTAAAATAATTGGTATAATTGATTATTTTTTTATTTTAATGAATTAAATATCATTTTTAAATTTTAGTTAAATATTTTATATAATATTTGGTTTTATTTTGATATTAAATGGTGATTTGGAATCAAAAATTGGAAAATTATATATTGAAAATCAACTCGGTAGTGAGTTTATTGAACGTCATGATGATTTCTTTAAGACATCCACATTGGTGATTTGTCTTATGTGAAGAACACAATTACATTATTGATGGTGATTTTAGGGATATTCTTTTAAAAAAAATTTCATATATCTTAATAAATTGGATACAATTATCAGTGAAATTGAATAACTAGTGGAAATTATTGAATCAAAAACCATGATATGCATACACTATATTTTACCGTTGGGTCACAAGTGATAACACAACTATATCACAATTCTCCACTATAAAAGACCAAATAAAAACATCATATGTTCTCAAAAGATATGGAGATATCATTAATCAACTACAATCCCATATTTCAATTAAATAGTTACATGCAACATTCCCATTGTTTTTTAGTTTACTATCATCAATATTACACAAGAAAATCAATTATATATATTTCAGATTATTACATCCATATATAATCTACATCAGATCAGATGTTGTATTTCATGAAGCACATTTAAAAATATGATACCCTATATAAAAAATTCTGAATTTAATCACAAAAATACATTAAATACTATCATCATCCATCAAATAATATTATGATTTAATGTTATTGGTCTTTTTTATAAATATTATAGAAGATGTTGCAAGGAGCGATTCATGGGAGATCCAAGGTCATTGATAAATAAATCATTCCACATTAGAAATTAGAAAATGAAATATGGAGAAAATATTTGTTAAGGTATTAAATTATAATTGAATTTATAACTATTTTTAAGAAATATAATAAAATGGTACCCTCAGGCATTAGAGAGTTTAATTGAAGTGATATAGAAAGGAGTCAAAAAAACATATCTCTATGGGAGAAGATAGCTGATGTGGAAATTTGTTTAGGTCATGAAGGATTCACCTACCCACATTGAAAAATCACAAAAATATTGGGGCCATGTTGATTGATCCCAAAGAAAAACTTATTCAGAAAATACTATATTTCTAAAAAATAAAAAATTGGATACTTATTAAAAAGAAGTCCCTGTTATAGGGATTAGTCAATTATTTTTTTAAAATATTTTTATGAACTATTTCCATCCACTATACTCTATACTCTACTTATAAGAAGAACTAACAAATAGTTTAATATCCAAGATAGAGGAATAAGTGTTTGTCCCTAGGTTCTTATTTTAACATATCTGATTAATTCTTTTATGTTTATGATCTTAGTTCTTATCATATGTTGTTTCAATAATTAGTTCGAAATAATTTCTTCACATTATTATTTAGAAAAACAATTTTTTAGTTCAGGGAGCATCTTATCATCCATGCAGACATGGTTTATGGACTGATAATATTTTTAGTGGTGAGTTATATACACTTCCTGACGACATGTACGCCTTTATGGATTCCAGCGATTTTCACAACTACAGTAGACTCACATATGATACATTATGATTCCTTCACAAATGGAAATAATTCATGTCATGTGATGTTGATTATTTCTAATAAAATAGTACTAGTGGATATATATCTTATATAAACACTTATTTTAGGTTATAGTTGCCTCATTGATCTATAAAATCCTATTATAAACACTCATATGAGATAGAACTGAGAGGCTTATTGAAAGGACTCCCAAAAGATATAACTTTTGATACTTACATTCCAAATAATTTCAATCATAAATCTATTATAAAAATATGCTATTTTTCTAATATTAAGTTGATCGAATAAGGTGAATCACAGAGGAGGGGAGGTCTATAAATAGCCACTATCTATGTAATAACTTAAAGAAGTTTCTTTCATTGGATCATAATAAATGGTACATAGAAATTTCCTTTTGGGAGGATGGTTTTTTATTATTCATTCACAAATTCATGTATTAAAAGGTGAAATTTGTTCTCATAGAACAAAAATGATATAATGTAATGAAGGGACTCAGATTATTCTACACCCACTTTGCAATGGTTCGAATCACCGAAGGACATGCCTAGTTTTAGTCTATATTTGGTAGAATCCCCATAATGGATTACTAAAGAAGATTTTTGTCACTTTTCATTCTCTTTTCATCTGCCTTATTCATGTTCAAAACCTAAAATTGTTATTCAACCAAAATCTCCCTTATATCCAACAAAACTATATGATTATGCTATCAAGAATGACAATGTTCCCTCAATCCATCATTTATTCCTTTAATAATGATGATAAGGCATCCCATGGCAGAACCAACATGGGATATCCACCTTTATTGATAATACCTCTTGGGTAATAATGATAATATATTCCCCTGATAAAAATGGCTCCCATCATTGGGTGATGGATAAAATATCTCCAAATTCAAAATGGTAATGCTAGATGATCCATATCAAACATCCATTTAGTATATGGGAATAGAGGAATCCTCGGTGCACTTAATGACCTATACTATCATCATTCAACATCTAATTAAGAGTAATACCCAATATATCCACATAGATTCTATTACTATGTGTAATACCCAAACTCTTTATCATAAATATATATCCTCCCTCATTATATTCTTTCTTCCTTGTTCAACCATCAATCAACATGAAGTAGACATATCCAAAGTTATTTAATCTAATGGAATCCCCAAACTATCCGAACTATGGCCATATTACCTATGAACCCTTCTCATTTGTCTATATTCCCAATGGGACTAATCATCACTAGGTTTATATACCCAATTAAACCTTCTCAATAGGTCATAATCCAGATCAGACCAACCATTATTAGGGCCTTATTACATATTAACCCTTGTCATTAGACTATATTGATGATGTGAAAAACCATTCTATTTAGTTTTATATGTGTTTAAAACAATTATAATTTGTATAAATACCTCATTATACAATTAAACTCATCATTGAGACTCTTTTATTTAATATAGAAAGTGTATCTCATGTGTAATTCCCTCACAAACCCTTTCGAAACAATTTTTTCCTAGATAGTCATAGTTTCATGTCACTAATATGTTTAGAAAATGTCCATACTGCCTGATGCTAAATTATATATAATAGGTAATGGTCATAATAAAATAAAATAAACCTCACATAGTAATGTATACATGACCTTAAAAAAAATCATAATGTTTATTTTCAGATGAAATTAAAAGGTCTCAACTATCCCATTTAGGGCAACTTCACTACATGTGTTTTGGTTCCCTATATAGAGTTATATAAGAAGACCTTATCATGGGTCCAATCCAAATTTCACAACATCATATGTCTCCCTTGATGAATAAATGTATCTATGTATTCAAATGTATAGATTTAAATCAAATTATATTAAACAAACCCCAAAAGGAAGGATTTATAACCATTGAATTATACAAATGTGTTCCTATCAGTTCTTGTCAATAACAAATCATTTTCATGGGGGTAAATTGTAGTTTTACCCATATTACATGGAAAAATCATTCACATGACTAGAATTTATAATATAGACTCTAAGTGGTGAATAATTCCCCACCCAAATAGTGTGTATGAGCCTGAACTCTCATCCCATAAATACAATAGAAAATTCAATATAACACTGGTATGTCCTAGAGACCCCTACCTTTGGAATAAAGCCCCAGAAATATCATAAAATACCCTAGATCACAGTTTATTTTATAAAAACATGTGAACCATATGTGAATCTCTACCCATTGATGAAATCAATTGATCATGAGTTTGATTGTGATAATTAATCAATGAGTGTCTTGTTTTTCATTTTCTTTTCTCTATGATCCATTATCAACACCCGCTTCAATAAAAAATAATTTTTTGAACATCCATCTCATCAATATCATAAACCAAGAATTTGAGAATGGTTGTTAGTTTTATAGGTGTATCCAAGGATTGAAAAAATGAAAATAAAAGGCTTAAAATGTTACCCTTCACTAAGATAATGTTAGATGGCCCATCATGTAGAAAGATGATATCACTAGGGTACTGTCTATAGTTCCATGTAGTTGATTCAATAGTATAAGAATACCAAATAATTGGAGCTATACCTACATTTTAGGTTTCTAATTAAATCCTCACGGTGATGTTGTACCATATGAAATCTGACCACCTGAGGATTTTAGTGAAGCCAATGATGATATTTTTCAAATCAAACTAATTATGGTGCTTTTCCTTAGAGCGAGATAATAAATGTCTTCCCAATACAAGAGAGGTAAATGAGGATGATATACACATAAATATGAAATTTGAAGATCTTATTCAGATTTATTTTTCTATTTTCCTATGTTACAAATTTCATATAGCCCCAGGTCATCAGAAATCCAATCAATAGGCTTCCTGGGAGAAGCTGGCCCCAATAACCTTGAGTAGGGAATATATATGGTATCTACATGTGTGTAAGTACACTAAATACTAGTATATTTTCCATATTATTTTCCATATAAATTATTCTAACATTCATATCCGCAAAGAAATCGAAATTCAAGAGTAGGCCCATATCCCTATCCCCACAAATGAATTCCGCTAGAAATCTAAGCTGCAAAAAAGAGTAGGATTATATCATTGGTCATAACCTATAAAAATATCAACATATCATTGATGTTTTATAGGCCATCAAGTGAAATATTTTAATATCCATCATGGTCTAGAACATATTCTTTACCCTTCCAACATCATAGGATCTCATCAAAATATACTAATGGATAAATAAGAGTAGATTCATTTTTCCCCAAATTTTCTAGAGGATAATTGATATGTCCTAATAAAATATGAAAAATATGGATATGATAATATCTCCATTACCACTAGAGTTTGTTAGTACACACATCTGATCAATTCATGGTAGAATCATTTAACTACCATGGAAACATGTGATGGCTAATATATTATGGAAATCAATCAGAGACTAGCACATACATTTTCCTCCAAGGGGGTTTAATATGTTCTTGATATTTATTAGGGTGATACTTCCTATATTTAAACATTTAATGAGTATATTTATGTTGAACCCATTGAAGAGTGTTCTGATATTCCAACCCTCACATTGAATGTATGCCAATATAATTTTACATTGACTTAAAATAAACATTGGGCTCATATCCCTATAAAAGTAAGTTATAGAAAATCCCATTGATGTATTTTGATGGATATATCATGATGTAACTAGAATATTAATAAAAAATAAGTAGGTTACCTCAATGGTTTCGTATAAATAACGGTTGTTTCCCGTATTGCACGAATCATATCATGGTCATGGTTTCATACCAGGTCACTTAAGCATGATGATTTAGAAGGTATTATCAAGTTAATATTCCATGTTAGGGGTATACCCCTTAAATAATGAAAATATATATTGTGTAATCCCTTATAAATCTTTATAAAAAGGCCTAAAAAACATCCAACTCTTCTTCAACAAGAGATTTCACTGATGGTCATAGAGTTCTTCCCCATGGCACATTTTTGTAATGTTTATAGGTCTTCTCAATATTAATTTATATAAAGGTCCACTACACAACATCATAACCAATATATTTAAAGGAACTCCCCAGAGAAAAATTGTGAAGGCCTTTCATAAGGTGATGTGAAGATCAAGAACACAGATCCTCACATTGACATTAGTTTCGAAGGTGCTTCCCATAAATTTAAGTATAACTATGAAAATTTATTCCACTTGAAAACTCATCAGATACTGATAAACATTAGTTATATCCCTATAAATGATAGATCTAATACCCTATAGGTCCTATAATGAAAATATATAACATATTTCCTCCCTATAATGTAGTATCCAGAAAGAATGGAGGTTCCACCATTATAGAAAATCATAAGATGATTATGGTGGTAATCTACAGAGTATTCTCTATGAAGGACCTCCCCAAAGTGATGTGTCTATCTAGTCTAAAGATCACCCATACGTTAGAAAAACTATAATAATTCCCTTATACTGAGTAGAACTTCAAAAACTAGGGCCAAATACACCCAAAATCTCTCTATTAATCAGTTATGTTTTGTCCCCATTAACATATGATTTGGGATGATGATCATCATTTTCACCCCCATAAACTTTATATTTTATAGTAACGCCAAATAGATCCCAAATGATCCTTATACACTAAAAAGTTACCATTAATATTGGATTAAATTAGAGTAACACCTCGTTAGAGACAAAGAATATTACACGTATATGTGCATAGAACTGGATGAAGGAAATATACCAATCATGTTATATCCCTTTTCCAATTTCTAGTATGATATTTCCAAAATAACATGAGTAGGAATGAATAACTTTTATATTTCATAATATATGGAGGAATATAATCCACCTTAAGGGAAGAAATCTCTAATATATGGAGTACAATAACTACACTAATATGATAAGTGAGATATTTCATTGGGATGATTTTTTCACTTTTTAGTGGAATTAAACCATGACCAAAAAGTAGTGAAATTGTAAATATAATTCATATACTAAAATCATTAGGGTTTTAGATCATATAATTACTAACACATCAGCTATTGTGTGTATTAAAGGATGAGTAGAGTATTGATCATTGCATTTCACTTTAGTTTTTTGTGAATAGATTCCCCTGGAGAAAACTTTTGCTAAATTAATTAATTTTAGCATAATATGAGGGCCTTGTACAATATATTCTAGATCTTATATCAATAATAAAATACTAATCACTATAGTACATTAATTTAATACTATATAAGAGAATAATATTGAAAAACTACTACACCCGGTTGTTAGGAAGGTTAGATTGGTCTCCCACTTGTGAAGAATAAAGCACAATACTTTTTAATAACACTTATTGGGATAATTATTAGGCTCCAGAAATACTATATATCCATAAAATTATTATATTAGGCCATTAAAATATATTAAGTTCATATCACTAACCACACCTATGCTATTCAAAGTGAAACCCCAACCCATAGGGATGGGGGTGATTTTTACTAATGTTATTAAGCCCATATCACCAACCACACCTATGGTATTAAAAGAGAAACCCCAAACCATAGAAATGGGGGAATATTTACTACCACTACCATGCTTGGGATCATCAAATCCTCGATGATATAGTAACATGATAGTGGATGATCCTAGGAGACCCTATCCAAGAGGTTTGGGGTAATTATTAACCCCCTCCCCCTTATCTATGGGATTTTTTCATCTCTAAATCAATATGAGAAAAGATGAAATTTCCTCAACCATTTTTATACATTATTATCAGTGTGGAAATTATTAGTACATATTATTATATAGTCAATTAACATCACTATTATAACATATCTTCTGGGGAGCATTAGGGATAAAATTCTAAACCTAAAATGGAAATAATACAAAATGGAATGCTATGAGGAAATATACCAAAGGGGATTAAAACATTTCCCTTAATTTTTACCTAGGTTATGAGGATCTACCATCTATCATTGTGGTGGATAAAGATCTCGTTATGAATATTCCTTTTTAATCAATAAATTTTATTATCTCCAAAACCATGGATGATATAGATCCTGATGCCAACAGAGAGGGGTTCAATTATGAAACATATATTTATTTATTTTTTCTCACACCTAGACACATGAATATGGTCTGTGTACCAAACACTATAGAAATACCAAGGACTTGGTGGATCAAAATATTTATTACTACGTTCATACTGAGATTTATCCATATATAATATGAAATGAGTATCCATATCCAACCCACCACTTTAAGAGAATGAATCCATGTCTATTAAAGAGACGTTTTCAAGAGATGATGTTGAGTTATAGGAACTAAATAATATTAATGAAATTTTCCTCAGATGAAATTTTACTATAGAATATATCTCTCTAGAAGAGACCAAAATTTCTCCATTAATAAGCCATATTTTAATAGATAAAATTACTCATCCAGTATGAGAATATTCAAGTCTACTAATTAAGGAAAATCTTTGGAAACCTATTAATTGGACTTGAATGTTATAGATGATCTAGAATTTTATCCACTAGGGTTATATCGATACTCCCTTCAATATTTATTACTCAACCTAGCTCCATATATATTTCATCAAAATTCATCAATGATTCAATAATGTCAACCTATTCCCATCATCCCTCTCTAGGAGATGACATGGATGAATGTTTTTTTGGAGCTCCCCAACACCATTAAATCACTCGATTCTTGAATAGAATCCAATTTATTAAAGTATACATTGGTGTATCTAGATAGGGAACCTTATCTAGAATGTGCTTCAACAATCCCTCCTACATAGAATTTCATGTACCAGGCCTTCTTGACCATCAATGTAATGGGTGGCATAGAGAAGCACTTGAAACAATCCATGGTGAATTATTTTAACCCATATACCTGATTAAGGTTACTATTTTTTATTTTGGGAATCAAGGGGTCATAAGGGTCCCATTGGATGAAAAACTAAACCACATGATCACTTTATACTCATATAATGGAATGGAATATTTCACTAAGGAATAATCCCCACCAATGAACCAAAAGGTTACAATATTTCCATGAAGATCAATCTTTTCCCTGAGTTCATTTTCCAATGGAAGGGTATAATAAATATTCAGACCATATATCTGAGTCTCTTTAACCAAATAGACCTCAACCATATGAAGTGATAATAAGAAAATGATGTATGCAAATTTCCCCCCATTTTCATGATACTAGCTATGAGAGTTGAGGAATGCAGTTCAGAATATAGTAATAATGTAGTGGATAATAATTCCCGTAATGATAATACTTCCCTATAAAATCATGAATATTAGGGTTTCAGTATATCTTTTTTCTATAACAACATTGAAAAAGTGTAAAAGGATATCAACGATACACCTTCATCATTAAAAAAAGGAGTATCAACAATTATTGATAAGTGTAGGAATGAAAATATCAATAAATAATATGACCTATGGCCTATGTTAATCAGTGCTTCCAGGATTCATGAGGAGAAAGAAAATTATATTTCATTCTTAAAACAAAAATTAGATGTATATCTTATAATTACATAAAAATTATCAAATTGGACTCTACGTAGAATCTCACAATCCAGAACTAACTAATGAACACTACAGTAACAATAAATAGAAAAGATTAATGCATCCAAGTCTTTTGATATAGGTTAGATTCATATTTTACACAATCATTATATCTAAATTCCATCATGAAGTTTAATACTTGATGTGGTTGGGAAAAAACTTACCCATCAAAAATATAAATGATAAAATCCATGTGTGTCTTGAATTTAGGTATCTTAAATAACATTTCATGAAGGATTTATTCCCCATTACATTAAAAGAAATATTTATATGTGAGATGATTAGTTTCCAAGACATGTCCATTGTAGATGGGTACATCTTCTATAATCAGATATTGATATACCCTAATCATAATGAATCCACTACTTCCAGGGAATTCAAAGGGGTATTCGACTATAATGTAATTCCATTCATATTTGAAAAAATTTAGTGCGACCTACCAACTCTCCAAAAAAATATATCTAAATTTCCTTTATAGGTAAGGACATGGAATTATAAATTGATGATCTGGGGTCAAATATTTGTAACTCTATGGTCACCTTATCTATCATGATATTATTTTGAATAAGATATGTCAACAGAGTCTAAAGAAAAATCCATAAAAAATTTCATTCTAACATCATGAAAATTTATTTGCATCTTGGTATTCTGTTATGGAATAAAGTTCAACCATAATAATACCAAGTGAATCCATGAGATTCTTTCACCCCAAAACCTAAAATAATAAAGTGTACTCTAGGGAATTTTTACCTACATCAGAAATTTCATTTCTAATATTGATGTAAAGTGATTGAACTTTATTATATTGATTAATAAATAGATCAACGATTATTGTTATAATTAGTAAAAATATATTTAATCATCCTCATGATGTTCCCTCTAAGTCACTGGTTCTAATTCCATCAGTTGAAGGGAGTCCCCTCATTTGTATTTATCAATTTTTAGAGTTAAATTAGTGAACACCGTTCTCAAAAAAATGTTCCAGGAAAGGATAATTTCTCTTATTTATATATTTGGATGAGTTTGATATTGATACCTAGTATTATAACTATAAGAAGAATAAACTTACAATAATCTTTATAATGTAGAAGTGGATGCGCTATATGAAAAACCATGAAGTTCAACGAGGTTCTCTTATTAATTAGATCAAGTAAATACTTAGTCACCTGATATTAAATGACTTTATAGAACAAGGGGAATCCATCCTATAATAGTTTTACATTTTGTTCATGTATCCAAAGATAATTAATAGGAATAAATTGTAAAATTTCTGTAGGGTAAACCCTTCTCCCAAAAGTGAACATGTGAACACAAAACTCATAGTTGAAGAGGTTTTATCTATCTATGACACTGACCAAATACAGAATATAAAATTTTTGAACACCTATACAATACAAATATCAAAGAGAATAGAAAAATTCAAAGATTAATATATTTTTACTTGAAATTTTAGTCATCTAATAAGTGAATGAATACTCATCATATTCCTTCATGTTTTCAGAAGGATGTATTGATTATGATGTGCAATACAAATCCCTCATTATAGGCTTGAAACTGAACCTATAGATACTAGTGGCCCTCATGAATAATAACTGTGATTCTAAGTCGGTGATTATGAAAAATAATGGTTAATATCTCATAAAAGGTGGAATTTATCCATTTTATTTATTATATTCATGGATTAATGGTATTATTACCCTTGAAAATAAATTTTGCTAACATCCCATGTTCATAGAATATTTTTTTCAAGGCGTTATAGAATACAAAAAGAACTCTGAAAACCCTAGACCAGGTTGAGACATTAATTCTCATCGTATGTAGTGGGGTAGCCTTGACACTAATCAATAATGAATTAGAATATATTAATGATGTTAATAGTATCCTAAACCTAGGAGAGTCTTCATATCCCCCAACTATTTTCACGGATGAATATATGTTCCCAATAATAGTGTATCATCATTAAATCATAATCCCATCATATCAGGACGATAATGAATAGATGTGATGGTGAGAAAAGATTTTTTTCTACAATATTGTCATGAATTCCCAAAATTTCCACATTAAATGAGTCCTTGATATAATCCTCTTCAAATTTATCAAGAGAGAAAATATGTTCTTTATCATGAAAGAAACCCATTCATGATCATTCACTAATAATGGGACATGAACTAATATTTCCCATCATTTTAAAAGACATGGGTGTTTTTTTACCACTACGATGTGGGATAATATAAAGTTTACCAAGAAGCTCCACTGTTTTCATATACACACCAACTTCATACAATAACCCCTGAATCAATTTTAGACTATAAAATTCCCAAAGTTATTTTTCATTTGGGGGATAAATATCATGGTTCCATACCCTCTATCAATTTGTATGAAGTTTAAGTACATCTTCCTAAAACTAAATTTTTATCAGAATAGGTTAAGGCTAACCACTCAAATGAGTTGTCATAAAGGTTTTCATCAATTTCTAGATGTCAAAGATCATCAATAGATTTGGTGTATCTCAAACAATACATCCATATAATGAAACTAAGTTCTACACTTTATAGTTGAAAATGATATATCAATAGTTTTTTTAAAGGTTGGGGACAATTCCTCATTTGTTATTATAGTAAAGAAAAGACCTCTTTAACTGACTGGGAAGAGGGAGACCCATTACATATCCCAAAGGCGTAGTGGGAATTTAGCCCATTACATGGCTCGTAGACCCAATTTTTTGGTCCAAGGCCCATTATATGAATAGTATTATTTATTGTAATATGGTATTGTATCTCATACTACCACATATTTGGCCCCATATCAACATTTATATGGGACAAAGGAAGTTATACCCGTATAATTTAATCGATACTCACTCCTCATATAGATTTTTGATCAACTATCTAAACATGGACAATCATAGATATGCCTAATGATTTTGAGTGACTTGATTAGAATAGGTTGCATAGACACAAAAACTAGGACATGTGAGTATTCAATATTAAATTTAGTCTCAAACCATTTTTTCAAGGAGAACTACTATAATCTCCCATAACTCACATGATTTCAAGGAAGAAACTTTCAAATGAGGAGCCATGTTATTAAGGACCATATAACCTACAATAGTTCTTATCCAAAAGAGTATAAACCTCAATCACTATGGATGGAGAACACATTACACCATCCATAGATATATGAATTCTCATGAAATACTTTTAATAATTTCTCTTCCTGATCACATAATGTCCATTACAAATGGAATTAAACTACATGTAATATATCATAATCACATGAAATTAAACAACATGATACATCATTTATGTATGACATTAAACTGGATGGTCATCATCTATATAGTATTATTTTAAACTATAAGGACCATGTACTAATAGAATGACTCTAAACATAAAAATATCCCATCCTCACTATAAAATACTAAACTACATGGAAAACATATATCCATGTCATTTTCTCTGATGTGATACGTGTTATCTTCCAATTTGTGCTTATATATGACACTGATTATGACTAATTTGAGCTTAAATATCAAGGTTTATTTATTTTATTATCATTATTAGGATATTTTATACCCAAAATTAGTGTTTCAATGTCCTATCTATATAAATTTAAACTATATATAATGAGGTCATTATCTTACCAAACTAAACTTATTAGAATCCAAGTCCTTGTCACCTTAAATTAAATTGCATGATATATGTTACATCCTATATATCTTAAAGCTACTTATAATTGTATAACATATAATTCCCAACCACCCAATATGATAACTGGATCTTTGTTTGGGTACTTGATATATGGTTTTTATCATAATACTTAAATAATTTTCACCCATTAATTAGGTGATTTTGAAATTATATTTTGGGAAAAATACAATATGTTTTTCCTAGTTCTCATTACATACCAAGATATTGAAAATTTATCCTCCTAAATATGAGTAAAATATATTATGGGAATATGTTAGAAGAGTTGTATGTTTCTTAAATCAAATTATCATAAGATACATTATAATTTTTGGACCACATATACTATAAATACCTATAAATATTATCATTATAAAAAATCTCAAATTAGATTGTATCTATATCCATGATTGGTGATATCCATATACTATACACCAAGACACTATATAATGAATCCAAGATCACCTATTAGGTTTCACTCATGGTGCCTTATTCTTGTTTGATCCCATATCATAATAATAAATTACCCCTTTTAATAACTAAATGTGAATTTATTATTGTACATATAGGACATATAGTGACACTTAAATGCCCTTTATCAAGATCAACCCCAAGATATTTCTTCTATGTACCTAGTGATTATACTCATTGATGTCGGGTTTCCACATGATAGCCTTACTGTAGAATAAATCCATCTACATTTATCTTTTTATAATGTATTTTATATTTGAAGAAAACTTTTCTAAAACTATGTGTGGATAGTTTTATGTCAATATAGGATACAAAATATTTTTCATGACTTCTAACAGAGTCCCACCTAAAAATTTTATAACCATTCAATTCCCCATGGTATATGGTGTCCTCATATAAGTCATGTTTTCACTATTAACATAACAACAATAGGAGGTGGACCATTTTTTTGCAAGAGATAGATCTACACAAAGTCCCCTATATACAGGTCCACTTCCTAAGACAATAAACTACAGGATATATGGTGTATCGTTCAAGAACAAAAACATATTTGGGGTGTCTTACAATGAAACTCTTCCATAATACATAAGAACTAGATCCATATAAGTATTATCAATATGCGATTCCTTCTTTATATTTTAACATAAACTAAAATTAAAATTATCCATTTACTTATATTTGAAAGATATATTCTAATAATATACCTCAATAAAAATATGTGGCTTGATTCCTTATAATATATGATACATAGTGACACCTAGAGTTTTTATCCCAATTCTGTCCCCCAATATTAAAAATGATGACCCCCTTTCATCAATCTATTATTTTTCCCATACATTCACATCAAGACTTTTTTAACCACCCCACACTAGGATGGAATCATATTATCATCTATATATATATGAGCTCGGTCATTGTGAAACATTTTGATGATCTATATGTGGCCTCATTCTCATTATCATGAGATACATTGTCACACATGTATTTCCTATGCTGGGAATAATTGTAAATTTATGTATCATTCTATTACCTCATGTATATGATCCAAATATACATAGAGGGACATGAAGTATCCCATATTAATGAATACATCACTTATAGTGGGATATATAAATCTCTGTTGATGAATGAACAACTTCATTTTGGTCGAGATTATATGACCTTGAACTCCCGTCATTTTGGTCATAATAATATAAACATATATTTCTGCCTTTAGTGTTTATTATTATAATACAACATGGGAAAAATTAAAGGAAATAAATCCTTAAGGGATAGGAATAGTGGGCCAAAAAAATTTATGCCACTCACAATAGACCCAATAGTATAGGAAAATATATAGAATCCATAATTTCAAGGTGATCATGTACTCAAGAAAATTTTGTGTTATATATTTTCATTTTGAAAATATGATTGATATATAGTGGAATGACTATTAAGGGGATCAAACACTTATTTAGTATCCTTTATTCTAGAATCCCAAATTGTAACATTGATATATGAATTATCATTAATACAATGTTCCTTGAGTGAAGATTTCCCTCGTAGACCCCCATAACCGAGAGCATATTCTTTTGTTTTTATATTTAAAAGACACTTGTAATGATAAAATATGATTCCAAAGGGAAAAAAATAATTTCTAATGATTTAAATTCTATATATATGGCTACATAATTGATCCCTTGATATGTCATGCATTCCATATGAATCCTTTCATCCTTTAGAGAATGTCTTTTAACATCCATGCATTATTTTATAATGGTATGTTGATTTTCCCATCATTATTAATGGTCAAATCACTACCACTATTTTATATTTTTTGAATATTAATATATTATAATGATGTGGTTTACAAATTACATAACCCAACTATTCAATTGTACTCAAATACCATCAATGTTACATAATGTTCATTATACATATCATTGAGTAAAAACCATAATATCTAACATTGGTACCATTCATGGTACACATCATTTATGGAATATTATCATTTTTTAAACTCATGATATATATCCATTACAACTAATGTTAAACTACATGGAACAAGTCCTAATTTCATGAACATAAACTATGTAATGTTTTCATCCTTATTTCATTATGTTACACTGCATGACCTAGAGTCTATCCCATATGAATTTAGAAAGATAAAATTTCCCCAAACCAAATAAAATAATACCCCATTATGTAATATATTGATATATATAAGAGAAAAATGTTTATTGTTATAGCTATCTAAATTCCCCAGATGAAATATTTGAAAACAAAAAATACCCCTTCCCTAACATGAGCTCATTAGTCCAAATGGTGTTTCTTTAATGTCCTTGCAAAAGGGTGAGTTTATTGTTTTATTTATATGAACAATTAATATTATGATACATCTCCTATAAAACTATGAATTTATTGATTCCTCTCGTCACATGATATGTGGTGATTTCTAATCCACATACATTAGACTCAGTCATAAATTGTTACCCTCTTTCACTCCCTGGATGCATCTCATAAAAACATAACATTGGATAGTTCAAGATAGAGTATTCTAGTTACCCTTTAAAATATCCTTATTAAATACACTATGCTTTATATATTATGTGTTTGAATCATTATAAACCATTCATCTGTACTAGAAATTAGTTTATCCAGTTTTAAAAGGATATATCTTCTTGGTAATTCGTTATGTTTCACTGATAAGGATATATACTTGAGCCCCATATATGGATTTCAAAAAATAGGTATGTTTTTATCATTCAAAAAATTTCATCTATTTCCATGTTCTCTTGAAAATGTTTCCATGGAACTCATCATTTAAATTTGTTATTTGGTAATCCATAACATACATGTTTCATTTTACATTCTCAATTAAAATTTAAAATGATATGATCTACATCATTCCCATTCTATATCTGATTTTTTGAGAACTAATTTATATTGATCCCCAATTGGTATTTTTTTGTATTATTAAATCCTTGTTCTAATCACTACAACCATAATGTGTGTTCACCTTCTTATATGGTCATGTATACAAGAATAATTCTCTCTATTATAATAGTGTTCTATTTTGAATTACTTTATAAACAACTTTATCCTTTGGAACATACTAAAATATCAATGTAAATAATGATTTAGTTATGAAATATCTTATTTGAAATATATTCAATGGGTGATAAATGTTAGTGTTTCTTATTGGGGTCTAGAGTTTGTATTTATATAAAATAGGTATTGGAAAAATAATTTGGGATCTATTAGAGGCCTATTGGATACTTGGTATAGCACCACCGACCAGTCAGTGTCTTGAATAGAGGCCTTTAATACATTGGAGGCTCACTGGATAGACATATCCATTCAAAATAAGAAGTATCCTAGGCTCTTCATGAAGCTACTAACCAACTGGTTGATCCATTGGTCAATTAATGGTGCCTATATGGGGTTTTAATTGGGGGGAGACCCCATATTTTCCAAATGTTGCCTATATTTGATATCTACCACACTTTTATCGACCGTAGTTAATATATAATTAATGGTAAGGCTCCTCTAAGTTGAATATTTCTCCCTACTCTTTACCTCCTCATAGTTTAATAATCTGATAGATTAGGTGGATCCTAAATCGTATTTCTAAGACAATCTAATATAAGCTCATCTACTTCCTTGGGATGAATCATAAATATGGGATTTTATGAACATATATTTCGATTTATATGTGATATAATAGGTAATACATTGATCATTGAAGTATCGGGGGGAAAATCTATTGAGACTTTTTTCTCTCTCTCTCTCTCTCTCTCTATCTCTATCTCAGTTAATCAGATCTGGATCTATTGATGATGGTGGTTCTCATTGGGTAGGTTTGACTGAATTCTCACCATTGTAACGTTATTATTATTATATCTTAATACTAAAACCCTAAATTGATGATTTAGGGATAAATATAGGGAATATTAGTTAATGGGATTGATCAGTGTGGAAATTATTATCCATGGTCCTCAACTCTCTTAGGGTAGGATTCCAAACCATTAAGGGCCTTTGTAAAAAATTAAATGTCATGAAACACATGTGGGTTCATTTTAGATCCTTAAATCCATTCATGAAATTATTTTCATGTGGATTCATGTGTATCCAATGAGAACATTCTTTATATGAAATTATTGTTTATTACTATGTTTTTCTTGTATATTGGTGTGTCCAATTCATGGAAAAACTCTTCTTCTGCTATCTACTATGAAAGTGACATGTGGAACCTCCATGGATTTATTATTCCCTTAGAGGGTGGGAATGTGTTTGGTGATGCATGATGATTATGGAGGGGTTTTTATGGAAAAATGTTTGGTAATAATGGACTTGAGTCTTATCCTAAGATTGGGAAACGAGGCATAACAACCTTATGGAATAACCTGAGACAAATAGTGGGGCCTGACAGTTTTGTGCTCCGGACCAAGGAAAGATTGCCTTGATGATTTCTCTAAGAATAATGTTCATGGAAAACATACATAAACATTCTTCTATCATAAATATAATGTAGGTAGGTCCGAGGTTTATGGAAGTTGGGTTTTTTCATGATAACCCAACATGTAATTTCTTCTTTTGTTGCATATTTTTCTATAATTATATACAATTTTATATAAATGTTTAACTTATGATAATTATCCATTTATTATTTCCCAAATAGTTTATACTAAAAATATAAATGATTATTTTTATTCATGTTTACACTTTATTTTTAGGGGTACAATAAATGTAAAAGGCATTCATTCAGGTAGATGAGATGGTTGAGGGTGGTAGTGCACCTTAGATTTCATTCTATAGAATCTATTGTTATCCCCAATTTTTATTTTCTTTAATTAAATTTTTATGGTTAATGGTTTTCATTTATGACATATTGATACAACATAGTTTTTTCCATTTAATTTCAATATACAATTATCTTATTTTATTATATCTTTATAATTTCATCTGTTGGTTGGACATTTCTTCCAAGGGAATAATCTCCCGATTTTCTAATTGTGTCCCTTTCCACTAGTTTGAAGCCTATTTTATGACAACCCTACATTTATTACAAACTTAAACATGATTTATTTCACAAACTATTCCCTTGATACAACATGTATGATCAAGAGGTATAGTGTCTTTGGGGCTTAGGATCATTACATAACAACTTAAAACATGAAATACAATATTTTTATTGAAAACTTCCTTTACATGACCACTACATTCCCTCGTATTTAGCATTGCGTGGGATAACCTGAGGACATGCATAAGAATAGGGGTGAGCTATGATGCTCAGTAAGGGAATAAACATGGAATACATGAAACGTACAATACATGTTAGACAATATGCATATCAATATAGAACAAGAGAAACATGAACATAAAGGCATGATAAAGCATGATAATCATAACATGGAAATGTGGAAAAAACACTTACCATGGAATTAGAATGATCCAAGGATCATTACACATGGAGCATGAGTAAATCCTTATTGCTCATGAAGCACAAGTAAACCCTCATTGCACTTTAATTAGAATGATTCAACATAGATTGCACATAATGTATCATGATACTATACTTTACCCAATACATTGGAGCGCTATAAGGGCTCACCCTTCTTAAACAATTCATTTCATGTATAAGTGTTCCACATGGATCATAAAACATGGATTCATAAAATAGAATAATTTATTCCACGACAAATGAATGTGGAATGATACTTTATAATAAATAAGTAAATTTCATGAAGGTGAATACCATTGATGGAGAAATGTGCATGGTAGTCACTACACAATGGCATTGGCATAGAAAATTAGAGTAATTTCGGCAGCATAACGGCGTGATATAAGAATTCATAAAAATGGTTTATGGGAGATAAAGGGGTGTCTCAGCATATCTACAAGAAATGGACAGTATGGGGGGTCATATAGATACATGTCCCAACAATTGTAATGAAATTTAGATTCATGATACAAAAGTATTGCTTGAATGTAAATGAGGAGAGAGAAGTTCCTTTCGGAATTTTGGAATTGTAAAGGGTGTACATGGGAGGCATTTAATGAGAGAGAAAGGGGTCTCCCATCATTCAAACTATAAGAGGGCAGTATGGGGGAGGTGTGAAACCATACCCCGGCATTTATAATTGAAATTAAAGGGGAATAAAAATATTAAGAAAATTGGACAAAAAGGTAAAAGTAATAAAAACCCTTACTTGTAAGTGTGCTTCCAAAGGCTTTGAGTGAGGTGGAAGTGGGAGCTTGGGTGTGTTTTTATAGGAAAGGTGAGTTAGTTCTTTATTATTTAGGTTTGGGACCCCTTACATTAAACTAATCCAAACCAGAAATCAGATCATGGTTTTTGACCATGGTTTTTGGAAAAGGGGAGAGGAAAACAATATTTTATAAGGCCAAAGTCTGATCTTCTTAAAATAATGGGGTTGCTTATGTAGAGGTGAGTCACACTCCCATGGAAAATAATTTTAAAATACAAGATGTTTAATAAGTCTTGAGGGGTCCATTAATGCTTTGTAAAATAAGTCAAACAAATCCAAAATCACATTATTTTACTGGTAAATCATATATTGGCCGAACATAAATCTTATAGTATTTTATTACATCACTATTGGGTCATTAAGATTTCATAAAACACAATATATATTTAAACGATATTAAATTTTTACCCAAAAATTTGACTGTCTCAGAAAATTATGAAAAATTAACCATTGTATAATTTCGACGTCCCGATTCCAGAAATAACATTTATTTTATCTAAATAGTTTTCTAAATATGTTAATTTTTACTTTTAAAATAAAAACAGACATTTATCGAAAATTCACGGGTTTTGACAAAAAAGGCTTTCAAACCTTAATAAAAATTACAATTGCATTCATAAAATCATAAGATCATTTATATTTAATTAAAATTAATTTAATAATAATAATATTTTATTAAAATATTATTTAATTCAAAAATACATTAATTTAATAAAATATAATTCTTAATTAAATAATAACAAAAAACACTATTTGTACTTTAAAAACTATTTACAATGTA
Organism: Viscum album; assembly: GCA_963277665.1. Taxonomy (NCBI): domain Eukaryota; kingdom Viridiplantae; phylum Streptophyta; class Magnoliopsida; order Santalales; family Viscaceae; genus Viscum; species Viscum album. The sequence continues at coordinate 1,425,674,881 of OY728161.1, forward strand.
TCAATAATTACAAGAAAGTATATTCATTATTATATACAAAAATAATGTACATGAACATAGTACTAGATATTTGTTTCATAACCCCTTAAAATAGCTGCATAAGACTTAAGGGTAAGGTGTGTGACGGTGACAGACTCTTGGGGTGGCTCAGATAACATCGCTCGAGTGGTAATCTCTATCAACTTCCACTTTTCCCATAAACTGTCCCGTTTGATCTTGACATGATGAAGCTCAGCTTGGGCTTGGTCAAGAGAGAATCCCAAAGACGCCACCTCTTTTCTGAGCTCCGACAAATGGGCTTCTTATGGAGCAATTGTACTGGATGAGGCCATCGCTTCTTTTGTCTTAGTAAATTGTATTTGTTAAAGCCTTATATTTATACTAACAATATGATCACTGTTCAACAACTATAAAAGAAACAGTCACAATTCTTTACATAAAACCAAAAAATTTGACATTTTATATAAACATTTTACATAAATAGAGATTTAATTAGATCAAGAGAGATTTCCATTAATTAAACATTGGGTCGTTACAATATTCCCCCATTAAGAAATTTCTCCCTCAAAATTTCCTTTTCCCACACTAAAACAGATGTGGGTAACTCAGCTTCATCATTTCATCGGATTCCCAAGTTGCTTCTTCAAACTTGTGGTTTCACCACAACACCTTAATGAGGGGCATTGTCTTATTTCGTAGAACTTTTTCTCTATGATCTAATATATTCACTGGTTTCTCCTCATAAGAAAGGTCATCCTCCAACTATACCACCTTAGAAGAGAGTACATGTGAAGGGTCTGATATGTACTTTCTTAAGAGAGATACATGAAAGACATCATATACTTTGGCTATGGTAGGTGGAAGTGATAGTCAATAGGCCAAAGCCCCGACACGATCAAGAATCTCGAAGGGGGTGATGTACCTTGGACTTAACTTCCCTTTCATTCCAAACCTCATGACCTTTTTTCACGGAGATATGCGTTGAAAAACCATGTCTCCAACTTTAAACTTGAGGTCTCATCGACGATTATCTTCATAACTCTTCTGTCGAATCTAGGCTGCCTTGATATGATGCTGAATGGTTTTCACCTTCTCCACCATTTCCTCGACACTTTCTGGTCCAAGAAGCTTACGTTAACCGATCTCATCCCAGCATGTCAGTGTTCTGCACCTTTTCCCATACAGGGCTTCATATGGTTCCATTTGGATGCTCGAGTGGAAACTGTAATTATAAGAGAACTCAAATGGAGGAATATGTTGATCCCATCCTCCATTAAAGTCCATTGAGCAGGATTTCAACATGTCCTCATGTTTTTGGATAGTCTGCTCAGATTGGCCATTAGTTTGAGGATGATAGGCTGTACAGAAGTTCAGTTCAGTATTCAGAGCATGTTGAAGACTCTTCCAAAACATAGAGGTGAATCTTGGATCTCGGTCAGACACAATAAGTAGTGGTACTCCATGCAACCTTACCACTTCCCTAATATATATCTGTTCTAGTTGATCCAATGAGAAATCCTCCTGAATAGAAATCAAGTTTTTAGTCTTTGTAAGATGATCCACAACAACCCAGATTGCATTGTTGCCTTTGGATGTCCTCGAATGTCCGGTGACAAAGTCCATGGTGATGTTCTCCCATTTCCATTCTGGTATAGGCAATGGTTGCATCATCCCCTTAGACTTCTACCTCTCTGCCATCACTTTCTGGCACACCAGGCACTTTGATGTATATACAGCGATATCCTTTTTCATATTATCCCACCAAAAGTTTTCTCGGAGATCTCGATATATCTTTGTGCTCCCTGGGAGAATAGAGAAATTTGAACTATGTGTATCATCCAAAATTTCCTTCTTCAGCTTCGGACATGATGGAAGGCATATTATTTTCCCAAATCACACAATTCCTTCTTCATTAACATTAAAATATGAGGATTTACCTTTTTCAATAGCTTTCACTTTTTCTTGAATTCCCACATCATCGTTTTTAGCATCCTTTAACCTTTCAAAAGGAGACAGTTGAGCAATAATTTGTGAAAGGATTGATGATGTTCCATTATTTATGATTCCCATGTCCATCTTCATGAAGTCTAAGAATATTGGATCCTTATCAATTCTCATCATTGATAGAATCGCTGGGTCCTTTCTACTTAGGGCATCTGCCACCTTTTCACTTTCCCAGGGTGGTAATGTATTGAACAGTCATAATCCTTGATGAGATATATCCATCTTCTCTGGTGCATATTAAGCTCTTTATGTGTGAATATATATTTAAGACTCTTGTGGTCAGTATATATCTCAAATTTATCCCCGTAGAGATAATGTTTCCAAATTTTCAAGGAAAAGATCACAGCCGCCAACTCTTGATCATGTGTTGGATAGTTTCACTCATGGATTTTCAACTGCCTTGAGGTATAGGATATTACTTTATAATTCTGTATCAGCACACATCCTAATCCCTTCTTTGAAGCATCACTGAATACCACAAAATGTTCCCCACTTGTCGGTAAAATGAGCACGAGCGCAGTGATAAGCCTCCTTTTTAACTCCTTGAAGCTTTCTTCGCTTTCATCGCTCCAAGAAAATTTTACTCCCTGGATTCTTGGATATTGGTAGTTCCCCTGGTCTAAGTTCAATTTAGAATTCAAAATCTCTTCTATGAGGAAGACCAAGCAGTTCCCCGGGAAACACTTCAGCGAATTCCCTCACAATAGGCATTTCTTCAAGGATGGATTCTTCCTTGGACTCAATCATCTGAGCCAGATACGCATGCTCATAGGGAATTAATATCCATACATGAGATGATGGAGCTAAAAAAGATTCATCTTCCTCCTTACACTTGTAAAGAATCGGGGGTTGATTATCCATATGGAGTGTGACTTCCCTCTCCTGAACATTTATGTTGGCTCTATATAAGGAAAGTCAATCCATGCCATGAATTCTATCAAATTCCACTAGAGGGAGTATGAAGAGGTTATTCGCGAAATTCAATCCACATATTATGACAGGGGAGGAGTTATATTCATGGGATGCAATGATTTCCCCATTTTCCGTACTCACTGAAATCTTCACTTCCATGATTTGTAGTGGTTCATGGAATGTACTACTAAACTTTTGAGATATAAAATAATGCGTAAAACCTGAATCAAAAAGTGCGTTCACTATTATTGAATTAATAACTAGCGTACCTGTCACCACTTCGTTGTTAGGGTTCACTTTGGAAGAAGTGATGGAAAAACCTATTCCTTGCTGCCTTGTAGGTTATTGGTTGCCTCCGAAAACCTTTGGATTAGGGAACTGGTTTTCAAGATTTCCCGGTTCTTTGCAGTTGTATCAATGAACAACACATTGAGGTTCGAATGGAGCATTCCTTTCCTCTTTCGTAGTCGCAGGTCTTTCTTGCTGACAGTTAATAGCTAGGTGCCATTATCTTCCACACCTAAAGCATTTCCTCTTCCCCCTAAGGCAATTTCCAGGGTGCTTCTTTCCGCAATTTTGGAAAGTAGGGCGATGGATCTTCTTAGCACCGTTGGATTTATCCATTGGACCACTAGCATTGAAGTCCACCTTACGCTTCTTGTCCCCGTGATACCCCTGTAATTCCCCGATCTCCATTTCGACCTTGAGGGCACATCAGACAATTTCCTCATAGTTGTCGAAGTCACAGATCGCTAATGCTTTGTACAGGCTAGGCTTCATCCGACCAAAGAAGCGGTCAACCTTGCATTTGGGGGTAACGACAAAGCTGGAATCATATCGTGAAAGCCTTGTGAATTTTTCCTCGTACGCTCCAATATATCCTTCTTCTTTTTGCTTGAGGGAAAGGAAGTCCCTTTCCATCTTATGCCGGAGGGTGAGCGGAAAATATCTATCGAAAAACATCTTCCAGAAATCCTTCCATTCCAACTCCTCAGTCTCCTCCTCTGGCTTCGTATTTTTGATCAACATCCACCATTTATCAGCTTCACCCTCCATATGATAAGCCTCCAAGAGAACCTTCTCTTGTTAAGAACATTAAAGGATGGAGAAGATCTTTTCAATGGAGTTTATCTATTGTTCAGCGATCATGGGATCAAATGATCCACTAAAAGTAGGAGGCCTTTATCTCATGAAGTTCTTGATAGCGACTTGTTCCTTATTAGGGGGGTTTGTACATTCCTCTTGACCCGTGTTTCTATTCAAATATTTAGTTAGCTGAGAGATAAGCATGACAAAGTTCATGATTCCCGCTCCCATTGGATTGGTAATCTCATTAGTACAGTCATCACACTAATCTTCACATCGGTTGTTAGCCCAATTCCTCCTAGTACCGACTATTGGCTGGAATAAAAGGAAAGTTATGGTGGGTAACACATAATGGGTAATCCAAAGACCAAAGTTGATGACTTATAAATAAACCTTTATTTCCTTAACTCATGAGTCTATAGGATTCAATCTAGGCTTTTCATGATCTACATTCTAACATATATTCTTAGGGTCATTTTATTAATTCCCTTAATAAGGGTTCATACTAATCTTGTGAATTTATCAAAACATATCCCCCAGGAGTGTCGTAACCAGGAGTGTAGCAAGGCCCATTGCAATGCACCAGTTCTCGTTCGAGTCTAGCTTAAAGCAGTGTTTTCAGATTTTACCCCTAGGATACATCTGTGCCAGAGCTGCCTCTACCTGCTCGTATCCAGACAGGGATGTATTTGTTTGATAAACCACTTACTAAGTACTTACCAAAACATAGGGATGTTTTTATTATACTTAGTCTTGTCTCTAAGGATTTACTATGGTTTTCTAATCCTAATCCCAAAAATAACTAAACCAATCCTATGATACGAACTATGAAAACCCTGCTTTTATTACAAACATAAACATGATTTATTTCATAAACTATTCACTTGATACAATATGGATGAGTAAGAGTTCTGGTGTCTTTTGGGCTTAAGATCAATACATAACAACTTAAAACATGAAATACAACATCTTTATTGAAAACATCCTTTACATGACCACTATATTCCCTTGTACTTAGCATTGTATGGGATAACCTGAGGGCATGCATAAGAAAAGGGGTGAGCTATGAAGCCCAGTAATAGAATAAACATAGAATACATGAGGATTACAATACATGTTAGACAATAGGAATATCAATAGAGAACAAGAGAAACATGAACATAAAGTCATGATAAAGCATGATAATCATAACATGGTAATGTGGCAACAACACTTAACATGGAATTAGTATGAGACAAATCTCATTGCACATGGAGCATTAGTAAATCCTCATTGCACATGAAGCACGAGTAAACCCTCATTGCACTTGAGTTATCATGAGTCAATACTCATTGAACATAACGTATCATGATAATATACTTTACCCAATGCATTGGAGTGCTATAAGGGCGCACCCTTCTTAAACATTTCATTTCATGTATAAGTGTGCCACATGGATCATAAAATGTGGATTCATAAAACATAATCATTTATTCCACGACAAAGGAATGTGGAATGATACTTTATAATCAATAAGTAAATGTGAAGGAAGGTGAATACCCTTGATGGAGAAATGGGTATCGTATTCACTACACAATGGCATTGGCTTAGAAAATCGATGCAATTTTGGTAGCGTAAAGTCGTGATATAAGAATTCATAAAAATGGTTTATGAGAGAGAAAGTGGTTTCTCATCATATCTACATGAAATGGACAGTAAGGGGGTCATATAGATACATGTCCCAACAATTGTAATGGAATTTAGATTCATGATACAAAAGTATTGGTTGAATGTAAATGAGGAGAGAGAAGTTCCTTTCGGAATTTCAGCATAGTAACAGGTGTACATGGGAGGAATTTAATGATAGATAAAGGGGTCTCCCATCATTCAAACAATAATATGGCAGTATGGGGGAGGTGTGAAACCATACCCCAGCATTTATAATTGAAATTTAAAAGGGCATGACAATATTAAGAAAATTGGACAAAAAGGTGAAAGGATTAAAAACCCTTACTTGGAAGTGTGCTTCCAAAGGCTTTGAGTGAGGAGGAAGTGGGATCTTGGGTGGGTTTATATAGGAAAGGTGAGTGAATTCTTTATTAATTAGGTTTGGGACCCCTTACATTAAACTAATCCAAACCACAAATCAGATCATGGTTTTTACCCATAGTTTTTGGAAAAGGGAAGAGTAAAAAAATATTTTATAAGGCCAAAGTAAGAAATTCTTAAAATAATGGGGTTTCTTATGTGGAGGTGAGTCACACTACCATGGAAAATAATTTAAAAAGACAAGATGTTTAATAAGTCTTGAGGGGCCCATTAATGCTTTGTAAAATAAGTCAAACAAACCCAAAATCACATTATGTTAATAGTAAAACATATATTGGCTGAACATAAATCTTATAGTATTTAATTACATCACTATTGGGTCATTATGATGTCATAAAACATGTTATATTTTTAAACGGTATTTAATTTTTACCCAAAAATTTGATTGTCTCAGAAAATTATGAAAAATTCACTGTTGGATAATTTTGATGTCCTGATTCCAGAAATAACATTTATTTTATCTAAATAATTTTCTAAAGATGTTAATTTTCATTTTTAAAATAAAAACCAACATTTATCTAAAATTCATGGGTTTTGACAAAAAAGGCTTTCAAACCTTAATAAAAATTACAATTGCATTCATAAAATTTGAAGATCATTTATATTCATTGAAAACTAATTTAATAATAATAATAATAATATTTTTTTAAAATATTATTTAATTCAAAAATCCATTTATTTAATAAAAAATAATTCTGAATTAAATAATAACGAAAAACTCTATTTGTACTTTAAAAACTATTTACAATGTATCAATAATGACAAGAAAGTATATTCATTATTATATACAAAAATAATGTACATGAACATAGTACTAGCTATTTGTTACATAACCCCGTAAAATAGCCACATAAGACTTAAGGGTAAGGTGTGCGATGGTGACAGACTCTTGGGGTGGCTTAGATAACATCGCTCGAGTGGTAATCTCTATCAACTTCAACTTTTCACGTAGACGGTCCCATTCAAGCTTGAAATGATGAAGCTCAGCATGGGATTCGTCAAGAGTGAAGCCCAAAGACGCCACCTCTTTTTCGAGCTTCGACAAATGGGTTTCATATGGAGAAATTCTACTGGATGAGGCCATCACTTCTTTTGTCTGAGTAAATTGGATTTGTTAAAGCCCTATATTTATACTAATCATGTGATCATTGTTCAACGCCTATAAAAGCTACAGTCACAATTCTTAACATAAAACCATAGAAGTTGACATTTTATATAAACTTTTTACATAAAGATACATTTAATTAGATCAAGAGGGATTTACATTAATGAAACTTTGGGTCGTTACATATTTCATATAGGAAATTACATTTGAGGTCATGTGAAAATCTGACCTGGAATCGATGATTTTGGTTAGGGAGTTACAAATAGCTCTCAATGAATTCATATTCAGATATGACTTGAGGGTTTGGTAGAAAAAAAAATACTACAGTTAATAATCAAGTAGGTGAGTTATTCATTTTCATTGACACATAATGTGTAATGGACCTTTGAGTTACATGATAAAGTAGTATTGGTGTTACTGATTATAGTGTTACAATTTTATAATGATATTGAGTATATTTGTATGGTTATTGTTTATGTGATTTGATGTATTTTATTCATCATTATTGGGAATGTAGGTTTACATGTCATGTGACTATTTTGTTGTCATTTATAGAGGATTAGTTAATTAAGTTCCATTTATAATATTTGTTTTGTTTCCTATTGATGTATTATTACTTACATATTATTATATGATAAAATGCATATTATTTATTGTTATATGTACCTTACTATGAATTATGTTGAGGTTCTAGAGACTTGGGCTTAGGACTTATGTTATTTAACGGGTTATGAGTTATAAATTAATGTCTCCTATCAGTATGAGCCTCTATAAAGTGTTTATTATGGGTGTTCCTATTTAAATATTTTGTATTATTTTTAATTATTATTCTAAATCCATGTTCATATGTTTGTAATGTAATTTTAGAAAATATCACATTGATGATGTCTTAGGAGATCACCTAGTGAAGAAGGATAAGATGCTCCCATCATGGTAAAATCACCTTCAAAACTTCTAGATGTGAAGGATAATTCATCCAAATATACTCACATAGTATCTCTATGTAGAAAAACCACTTTATTATAAAGTATTTTACCTATTACCCATTGAAGGTGGAAGATCCCACATTGGTGGGATGACTGTGGTAATGCTTCCATGATAATTATAGTTAAATTATCGCTCAACATTCTTTGAATTAGAGCCCCTAGGATACTGAGTACTGGATTGATATCATTGATATAATTTTTTATCTTGTAGATACTCTCATTGAGTGGTTAGTGAAGTTGGTTAAACATATTCTCCGGGTACATTTTATAAGATGGGGGACCATGGTGATTCGGGACTGGAGGCATGAGGGTCAGACTTAAGAGAACATTATGGACCACTTCTTCAAGGTGTTCCTCACATATTCATTGAAGTTGGGTATATCTTATGTTTTCATAGAACATTGGTAGAAGATAAGGATAATGACACAATATTCATTTCATTTTATAGAGTAAATATGTTTTTATAATCTTTTGGATGGTAATGAGATGTAAAAAAGACTAAAGGTTTGATATTGTCCCATGACTTGAGTTGATGCATTGGGTGAGAAACATTTAATTAACCACATACTTAGAATTTACTCACATGGCCCTTATAACTAATAAGTGGTTATAGGATGAAAAATGAGCAGGTATTCATTTTATCCTTAGTGGACCAACTAATGGGATCTCATGTAGAGGAATGGGTTCCCTACCCAATAAAAAATATTTGTGGATGAGGAGATATTCCTATGTAGAGATATGAAATCAGAGAAGATAGTGGTTTCTTCATCTCCTTCTATGGGAGGAAGTGTTAAAAAATGATTTTATTATAATTATATTACACACTACTACAAATAATAACCAAATGCTTAGATGGATTTTCATCTATGTGGTAATATGGGGTATCTCTAGTGTCTTTTTTTAAGTGCATCACAATCGAGTTCAAGTGTGAATGTCTGGAAGACATGGTTTCAAGGGTCATGGAAAGGTGAATCTCAAATAGCGATTCAAGAAACTATACGGGGGATTGGCCATAGAGTAGGTAGGCATTCTCAATAGTAGTTACCAACTCTGCATGTTTTGGTGAATTTAGTGAACCAATGATTGTGCATACAAGGCCATGGATCTATTTTAGGTTGAGTCTATAAAATGGATAAAATTTTATCTAATGATGGATATGGGCCATTGAAAGATACTATTTTTATTACATCTATGATCTATAGTACCTTTATTGATATAAGATATTATTATTCTTCTGTATCTACTCAACTATTTATCATGCTAGGTTTTATAATAATTATTTTCCCTTAATTATCTTCCATTGATAATCCTCTTGGAAAGAGGATATATTGTACTCAATGATGACTATAATATCCTGTAGTGGTTGAAATATATGAAATATATGAAATTTTTGTGATTTACTGGTTTTATATAAAACAATTTTTATGTGATAATTTTTAGGGATTGATTGAATATTTGTTGAGAATGTATTGATTGTTATCATAAATGAGTGACATGTACCTCCCCGAAGGGATAAAATCGTGTTTTGATTATAGAATAGGATCTAGGAGCATGAAGAGTGGGATCATATATCAGTTCGATTAGGAAAATTCTAGTTTATGTGGTAGTTATTCTTATGGTAGTAGATATGGTAATGACTACAATGACTTATCTTTCTGTTATGGACCTTTACAACTATTTATTTCAAAACAAATTCTCAGGACTCCCTCCATATATAGTAATTGAGTATGGGGATGAAATCTTGTTGGGTTATCAAAATATATTAATTCATCCATATTAAATGGAACCAAATGAGATGAATATGTTGAAAATTTAGATTTAGGATCTTGAGGTAGTGGGATTTATTTCCCAAAGAAGTTATCCATAGGGATCTCTAGTTATTTTTTCCAAGAATGAGTATAGTAACATATGGCTATGCATGGATTTCCATAAATTGAACCAATTCACATTAATAAAATGGTATCTATTACATAGGATTAATTATTTGTTTTATGAGTTGAGGGTACCCCAATGGTTCACTAATATTTACATTTATTCTACATATCACCAACTTCAGGTCATAGAACGGGGCATAATAAAGAAAAAATTTAAGAGATTATGTAGGCTATATGAGTATCTTGTGATTCTATTTCTGGGGACTACTACATTAGTATTATATATTTCTATCATGACTGAAATATTTCACCCAAACAAAAAATCTTTAATTATTGTATTAGTTAATGATATTATGATACATTCAATTACTTGAAAATTATTTTTCTAGACATTTGGAGTTCGTAATTAGTACACCTTTTTTATGTTAGATTTATAAAAAATAGTCAAAGTGTATCTTTTTGGATCTAATAGGTATGCTACCTTAGAAATTATATTTATAAGATTGGTATTAATATTAATCTAGAGAATTTGGAGGTGGTTAAATCATGGTATTTCCCTAGGAATGTGTTTGATATTCATAGTTTCCATTGATTAGCTAGGTGTTATAGGTTGTTTATCTATGACTTATCCCATTGAAATACACCTATTATCAGACATACCAAGTGATGTGTAATGTTCGATCAGACTATCCAATGAAACACAACCTTTATAGAATTTAACATAATGTTAAACTCTTCTCTAAATCTAATTATACAAAATCATGGGATTGATTATGTAGTTTATTTTGATGTTATTGGTGTTGTCTTAAGAGATCTTAGGATATAATGATATCATATTTTTGCTTATGGGTATCATCAGATATGAAACCATGAGAAAAAATACCCTACACATTATCTATAATTAGTTATTTATGTTTAACTTGAAATATTGGAGACATTATATTATCAGTGAGATATATGAAATTCATACAGACCACAATATCTTATGGTATATATTCTCCCTAGTATAATTGAACCTTTATCAAAGGATTTTAGTTGAGTACATAGATATGTTTAACTTCAAGATGGGTTATACTTCTTTTAAATGTAATTTTAGTATTTATTCTCTTAATAAAAAAGAAATATGAGATTAGAGATCTATCCAAAAATGATTAGAAGCCAATGATCTTGTAAGAATATTGGTTGAGTGGTGTGTCTAAGGACCAAGTTGTAATGACCTACACTGTATTAATCAATACTTATACATTGGTGTACATTGTGAAGGCTAACTTGGGGTTCGATATTGAATATTTAGTGATTTAGGGATTAGTTAGTAGGGAATAACACAATTATAGGATGGTCATTAGATGTAGACTATATGATCTTCATTAATGTTAGTGTTTTCATCTTTAATCATATGAGATAAGACTTAATAAGGGACTACCGTGCATTATAGTGGGATATTCACCCAATATCAACTAACATGAATCATGATATCAAATGTTATTCTGAGTGGAAAAGTATGAGGAGGTGTATTTCTGGTTTCATGACCCTCACTTTTTGACCTATCATAGGATCGAGGTTAAGAACCAATGACCTACCTGAATTCTTCAGCATCTTCCCATGCCTATTTATAAGTGGGAAAATGTGATGATGGACTTTGTTATAGGGTTACCTAGGAACCCAAGAGGTATATATTTAGTGTAGGTTATAATATATCATCTAATTAAGGTGGAACATTTATTTCCAATTTTAGTGACTCATTTAATTAATGAGTTAGGTAATATTGATGTTTAGAAGATAGTACGGTTTTAGGGAGTACCTACATCCATAGTATCCTATCAACACACTCATTTTACACCAATATTTTTGAGTGACCTATAGAAATTAATTGAGACTGAGTTGAATATGAATAATAAATATTATCAAGAAAATAATGGGAAGTAATAATGGATAATGAAAATATTTTAATATAGGCTCTGGGTAAGTGTTCTAGATTTCGGTGGATCATGGGATACTCAACTGGCCTTGGTAGATATTGTATTCAGTTACAGTTTTTATTATTGTATTAAGATGTCTCTCTTTGGGGATTTCTATGGATCGACTTATCATTCCATATTATATTGTTAATAGGTGGGTGATTCATCTATCATTTGACTGAGTTCAGTGTAGGATACCTCAGAGAATGGGTAGTTTATTTGATTGAGGTTGTCTACAACTCAAAATATGAAACATTATTATGCTGACTAGATGTAAAAACCCTTGGAGTTTTCTATGGGTGATTATCTTAACATTATATTCTAACTTCAATTAAAATATAATGATTATTTATTTGGGGAAAATTATAAATTTGGATTTTGGGACATTCCAAGATCATCAAATGCATGAGGAAAAATTATTATAGATTAGATACTCCTCCCTGATATTAAGGTATGCATAATGTGTCCAATTTCACTCATCAATGGAATTATGAGCCTAATACTATACTTGTCATTAATAAATTGTATGTTTAATTGGGTATAAATATATCATTAATGGAATATCATATTCATATCATGGATAAGAGATTGATGTTTTTGTGAAGGAATTCAGTTCCCCTCATTTAGGTTTTATGGTAGTAAATTCATATCCCAGAGGAACATTGGGTGTTATAATAACATGTTTGGGATAAGTGGTATGATTTGTTCAACATATACCTATACTAAACACATTAAGGATGATAATTAATTATATGTAGATATCTGTAAAAGCGTAAATTTTTAAGGTACACTATTATTTGGTTTTGGAACAACTTAGTTGACATTTATTTAGCATTTGAGACTATTAGATGTGTTTGTGAGTCTGAAGCTTAGAGTTATAGGGTAAAAGGATTGTAATAGTATAATAAAAGATGATTGAGGCACACTAGCTAGTTAATACATCACAATCAACTAGTTGGTGGGTGGACCAGAGGCTTTGCATCCCTAGGAGGCTCACCAGCTAGCTGACCGAGAACCATCAACCAACTTGTGGAAAGGGGTAGCATCCAAGGATCTACTTAGAGCTACAAATAGATTTCGGATAGTTTCTAAAATAGTGGTGACCCCATATATTCATCCCATAGACTCTATTTTTTATTTAAATCACATTTCATGAACCTTATTCATCAGAATGAACACAAAGGAAATTTAAATTTGAATTTCAATCCCTTTTCCTTGTCTCTTCACTGTTTAAAAAGCTGATCAGTCTTGTGGATCCCAAAAAGTATAACGAATATTATCTTACATAAACAACTTTCTTTACATGGGAATAATCCAAGATAAATTCTTATAATAGGCAGATATACTGATTCCAATTTGATCTAATGGAGAATTATTCTATTGTTAAAGGACCGAATCCTATATCTATTGGGAATCATTTTTACTATTTGGATTGGATCGAGAGCCATTGGTAATGGTCGTTCTCAGTGGGTAAGTCTAACCAAATTTTTATACATCTAGTATTATTTTACATTGATAATAACTCTATAATCTTCATGTAAGTATTTGGGTATGGATCTAGGGAATAATTGTTATGCGTTCTTGGTTAGGGTGTGAATTCATGGCTTTGGGAATCTATTCAATTAATGTCGGATGTCTTTACCATTTAGGTCCTTTGTTTAGAATTATATGTTAAGAAATAAATGTGGGTGAATTTTCATCCTATGAGAACTTTTCATAATATTATTCACATGTGCGAGAATGTTTACCCCATGATACATTACTTCATTTGGAATACTTACGCCTTACATTGACTTTCATTATATTTGGATGTGTGCATTTCCTGTGAAAAATCTACTTCTACAATATGGTATCAAATTAAAATGTTGTAACCATAAGGATATATTAAACCTATAGAGGAGAATAACATATGATATTATTTTGATGATTATGGTGGGTTCTTGAATGATATATGTTAATGGATGATTCCCATGAGCGATGAATCTAATTGGGTAGTGGGGAATGATATCCTTATGGTCTAACCTGAGATAGTTGGTGATGTATGATGGACATGTAAAAAAACATGGAATGATGGCCATGATACATTAATTGAGATATACATTGATATAAAATCTAAAATAACATTTATTATATTACAATGGCTTTGTGGATAGGACTGGGGTTTTTGGCAGCCTGGGTAGTTCATGATGACCCAAAATGTGATTTTTTTACTTATGTACTTATTTTTGTTTGGGTTTGTATACAATTTTATATAAATTTTGAACTTATGTTAAAGAAAAATTTGAGGTGTCAAACTAGTTTTATTGTCACACTCGGAAAGGGCATCATGATTCACATACAAACAATATGGTTAGGGATTCTAAAATGTGTAATTAACCTATATCGAGCAGCTGAGAGGGTGGACCAGGGAAGATGGATGTATATTTTTTGGAATTTCCCTTAATATCTATGACATGTCTTGTTATCTTCAATCATGTTTTATTTAGTTCTTTTCTTATAGTTATATGTTTTATGTCTTTCATGTATAGAATATTAATTCAAAATAGGTTATATCATTTACTTATGTTTCATGATTTTGTTATATTATAATTGTTTCATAAGGTAATGTGTTGTTTAGATATATGTGAAGATGTATTAGTCTCCCTATGTTCAGATTTAGGCCCTCACTTCTAGTCAGAAGCCTCTTGCATATATGAAGGCATGTGTGAGGTCCTATGACACTCTAGCCTATATATGGGGATTCATGGAAGGGTGTTTTATCATTTAGTAAAAGTTATAACACCATAAACCCAAAAAATATTTATTCCAAACCCTATGAAATTAAATTATACTAATCATCTAAAATGTATATTTCTACACCAATTTTGGGTTCTCCCGATTCATTTAAAATTCATCTTGTATATATTACTAGATATACTACCTCATTTTTTGGCCAAATTTGTATAACCTTAAACTGCAGTAATATTTGATCAAATAGGAATAGACATAAACATTTTTCTAAACTAATATTACTCATTTTACCTTAATCTATAAAAGGAGGGATACATAGTACTTTCCAAGTTAAAAATATATAATTTACATCATGGTCAAAAGTCTACTATCTACTCACTAATTATTTTCCTTACAAAGAATAAGAAAAATATTGATCATTTGAGAGAAAAAGAAAATGGGAATCAAGTTCTGGTTAAAAACCTAAGAAATAATTTCCTGAGAGAAACTTGAGTTCCTAAATACTATACCTCCATGATTGGAGTTTTAGGATAAATTAATAGTGAAAATTTAAATATTAAAACATTATAGACACAATCATCCGACCCCAGGTTAAATCGACCTTAGATATATAGGTCCATTTTCTAGGAAAAATTCAAACCACTTTCATATTAATATTATAAATAAGTTCAAAGGATCCCTAGTAAATGAATATAATTGTAAATTCATGGTTATTGAGCCCTCTTAGCATTGATATATTAATCCTAAAATGTACCCTTTTTATATCCATTACATTGAGTCACTCAAATAATTTTATATACTAGAAAAACCAACATGAATTTTAAATATGGAATATGTATTTATATACATGTAATTAATTATTTATATAGAATTATAAGTTTTGGAGTAAAAAAATTCATTTCCATGTGGACCCACTAAGGCTTACAGTGAGGGAATATGTTATCCTATATTCATCCCACCCACATCCTTCAAAGAGTATAGGTTCTAGAGGAAAACACTCATTCATGTTTGAGTGGGCCCACCATGTTTTATGGTTACAGATATATCCCACAATATCTAGTCATCTTGTTTCATCCATGTGTATTAGTCCAAAAGTAAGTCCTTCACTATTACACTTGGTGATGGTATAAATATGTGCCCCCATATTCATCCATCCTCTTTCATCCAGGGATACATGACTATTTGACAATAGATTGCATTATATTCTTCTTTTCAGATCATGTATTAGGAAAAAATTATTTACATAATCAATTTCAATTAAATTTTCATGTGGATTCAGTTATCATGTTGTTATGTTTCTTTAGTTTCATCAGCATTTATGAATATATAATAGATGAAATAAAGAAATCAATAGCTCTAAAAAAATTTGAAACAATCTAGTTTCTATTACTTAATGATTAAAATAAATGATCAATAAACACAATCATATTTCTTTATAGTTTTTTATATAATTTTGAAAACAATAATTTCTATGGTGTGCTCAATAGACTTGTCAAGTTGGGTAAATTTCTTGTCTATGTTATTAATAACTTAGTGAAGTTCCATTAACATTAAGACCATTATTCCTACATAATATAGAAAGAACAATTATTTTCAAAAAAATAATTTTTTGCCATTTTATATTCCCAAGAAAGATATTTTTAATCCTTTTATTCCCTTTCAGAAGTATCCGACTCTTGAAAGGTTCAATACACCAAAGCCCAATTTTTCTTGGGATGATCAAGCCACTATACAGTCATCACCACATATTGAGAAGCATTATTATGATAAATTGTTCTTAGATCATTAAATTAAGTCATATATTTTATAGTAGTTTCCTATTACTATGTCACATCCATTCAATCCTATATAGTGGTCACCTACTAATCCCAAATATAAACTATGTGGCATTCATACACCTTGATTCCTGGGGCGACAGAGATATGGTGGATGTGATGCAACTAACAACCTCTATCCGCAAGAGGTGTCATTAAAATTAATTTTGAGATATTACACCTTAACCAATTATATATATATATATTAAAGTATTAAATAATCCTTTAGTTATTAATTAGAGTTATCTATAAGTATTAAAATAAAAGTTTCTACTATATCCCTCAAGGATGGACCAGTTTCAATATCTCCAAAGTGATATAAAACTAAATAAGTATTCTCTTCTACCACATATGAAGAACAATACACTAAAGAAAAAATTTATTTATATTTTCTAGTTTGTGAAAGGTCATTTGGGATCAAAATTCAAAAGACGATACAATGTAAAAATAAGGATAGGTTAGATAACAAAAAACACATGTTCCCACCTTCATTTGTAATGAGCTCATTTTTGTGTATAATTTTGAAATTTTTAATTGTTGAATATCTTATATTTTAAATTTTTAATATAAAATTTTAATTAATATAATTCTTATTTGTGTATTATAACTTTTAAAAAAATTACGATAAATAAATAAAAAGTTTAAAAAGCACATTTTAAGTCACTAAGTATTTTTGTGTGTGTTGTATAGGTTGGAATTGAAAAGGGGACATAGGCTAAAAATGGGATAGTGGGATATCCATCAACCCATGGGATAAAAATCCACTTATGGAACATTAAGGTACCACCAACCTAGACACCCCATAGGGAGAGTCGACCACATGGAATAGGAAGTCATGGGAAAACCCCTACATAGGATGGCGTAGGGGCACATGAGAATGCATGAGGGACAGAGTGTTGGACTGTGATGGACGAGAAGGGAGGAAATCATACCTAGAAAAAGGATGTGTGTGGATGTATTAGTATTCATCAAAAAAAATATAGATTGATGTCTAGGAAATGGGATGTGTTTACATAAATAAAAGAGCTAGCTTTAGTGGAAGTTCGATTTAGGACACACTCAATGAGGTTATTCTTACTCACTTACCAAAATGAATATGTGTCAATTAATCCATGTGTAATAATTATTATAAACACCCATGATTCATCATTCCACCCTCTAAATCATTGAACCACGGATCAGAGATTCTAAGAACAACCATATATTCCACCATGGAAGCTCATGATTGAGCTAAAGTCCCCTGACAAGGCTCACTATAACCATGGATCACCTAAGAAGCCCAATATGACTACCGTATAAATAGAAAAAAATAAAAATTAATCCTGTCATGAAAATTATGTATTTATAGAATACTATTTAATTTCATATGGTTTGAGGAGGATCCATGATTCATTTCCACTTTCATTGTTCTGCATGATTGTGAAAGAGATAAAGGATGCATAGTGCAGAACTCTACTAGATTATTGAGATGTAAAAAATAGTAGAGATGGTTAAATGGGAAGAAATAAAAGTTTTAACCATGGTATTAATGGATGTCTTATATCCATGAAAAATTAAAATACTGGAATAGGTTACTGTATCATAGTGCATGTGGTTGCACCATAGTTGCAGTTTGAATGAGGTTGGATAAGGAATTTTTGGAGTCATATGAAGCATAGTTCCATGGTATTTTTCCAATGTTAAAATACATGATCACATTTACCTATATGACATACACTGTGATGTGGAGGTTTTTAAATATGAATTTTGTAAGTTTTTTATGATGAAATAGCACTGAATAATGGGGAGTTTGTCGTACCATGGCCATGAATGGTAGTGGAAGGGGTACTCCACATCCAAACCACCAATGTCATGGGGATATGTTAACTAAAAATTCAAAAGCATAATAATTTTTGGATAAACATGAACTTAAAACCATTTTTTGGAAATTTTAAACAAATAACATATTTTAGAGCCTCTCTGAGTAATAAGGAGTGAAAATAGCTCAACTAAATAAGGATTTTAGCTAATATGAGCATACACGATGCATACCGATTCAATTGGGGAAAGATACTTGAAAAAAAGGAGAATCTTATTCAAATAATGACAGATAAAAATAAAAAAAGGGAAAGTATATTTCAAAAATATATAAAATATATAAAATCTTAATAATTTAAAGGATGATAAGTTACTATTGAAAAAGTGGGTGGGAGACTACGCTAGACTTATAATGGAATACTGGAGGCTACTACTATGGACTTCTACTAATTCAACAGTAGGTTATTTAAATTAAATTTTACATCCCCTCATGATTATCATGAATGGGTAATCTTTTTGTTCTGATCAATGTAAGGTAAAGGTGAGTTCGTTTCATGTAGGGAATATATTTTTTAATGAAATTTAAATGGGTTGACTATGTTTCATTCATTTTATTTTAATTGTTATCTTTATCTCATGCATGATCATTTCTGAATGAGAAGGGTGTGTTTTTAATGTAACAAGTAGTGATCTGTACCCATTGCATGACTAGTGCATGAATTTTGGGTTACAATGTTTGAACATGGTTCCAAAAACCTATATATGAACTAACCTAAGAGATGAGAGGTTAATAAAATGTAGGGTGATAACTTTGAGAGGAGGATCAATAGAGTTCAGTTTCAACACAACCTAAAATAGAAACCAAAATACTTATCCCTCACTATGTGAATAAATAATTACTTACAAAATTATGGTACATTCATCACATATTTATCAACACCAATCAATTGAAATATTATTCTTTTTATTAATTTTTTTTCTAAAAATAATATAATGACAAATCCTCTATTTTCTTGTAGATTTACCTTGATCACCACTCTAACAAAATTTTCAAATTAGACCATGATAGTTGATATTTCTTAATTTATAATTTTATATCCCTGAAATAAATAATGAAACTCTAGGTAATGCTGAATTTTTCATTATTCTAACATCATCAACCGTTGTAACCCCATTAAATTTTGTAGTAAGAGGTTTTTCCCATGATTGTACATCTTGTATTGGAGCTATAGGCTCGAATGGAACATCGGACCAAATAAATTTATGATCATAATTGTTATGAACTACATATGGATACCAATATTAATAAACACAATAATGAAATGAAGTTATAGATTTATGATAACTCACATTTCTATATAGATTCACTGAATGTAGTGAGATGTGATTATGAATTGATAGTTAAATCTTCAACCTCAATAACGTCATCCCCTAGATTTTAAGATATTATAATGATGGTTAGCACATATGGATTAATTCTTGGTACCAATATCCTTTGTCATTAACAAGTTTATGCTACTAAAAAAGTCCCTTATGAAAGAACATGGTACATATGTTCTCGAGAGTTCACAATTCCCTTACTCATGAGTTTCGACTTAACATAATATAAAATCCATAGATCAGTGTAAATTTATGATATATATATATAATTTATACCTACCATTTATGGTTGGATATTAATAGTTAACGTATTTCCTATTCTATCCTTTTGGTTTCTAAAAATTATAGCCTTATGGGAGGATAAACTATTTCTAGAACTAGGAATACCAACAATAGATCAAGGAACCATGATTGAAGATGATTCATTTGAATTAGGGAACCCTCTTACAAAACTCTACCACCCATGTAAAAATAAATTAATTTCCATCCCACTAGATAATTACTATAGATATACAGTAGGAAAACCAACCCCTATAAACTTCTAAAATGTATTTGAATAATGTTAATAAAAACAGAAGCATCAACAAAATGGTTCCCTGTGAGAATGTATCCAACCTCTTACTTGATAGTTCTTTGACTATCTACTTCTCTTCATTCATCATTTCTTCAGAAACCAAAATTCAATTACCTGATCTATGTTAAAGATCAGTCCCTTAAACAAGTGTATCACAACATCAAAATCCCTATGTTAGTCTTACACCTATTTAGACTGGACCCTCAATAGAAATTATGGTGGGTGATTTCATTTGAAAAAATATTATTAAGGATTATTACTCTATTTAGAAAATTACCTTGATCTACATAGAGTATAAAAAAATTCTCTAAATGTATATTAATATTAAAAAAACTGTAAATGTAACATTAAAAGGCATAGGTGTAAGTGAAGCTTCCCCACCCATTGAAGGATACCAGTATAAGTTCCTTACATTCTTATTTGGAATCTGGCCCACCAAAGTATTCCTCGGTGAATGTATCGTATAAGGTTTCCCAATAACTTCAAGTGGCTTCTAATCCTCATTGGCTTCATTATCTATTGGAACTTTAATTTGGGTCATCAGATCATCAAATTACCTAATAGTATATGACCATATCCATGCCTTATCATATTCTAGAGCTTGCTTGATTAAGACATCACCATGTGGTAGAATGACTCAGATACCCATCTCCTACTACTAGAATATCTGTAAAAACCCAGGTAAATAAAGAGTAATAAATTTTCGTATTTATTAATATTTGTGAATTAAATATTAATATTATTTTAAAGGTGATTCTTTGTTCGATAGCTTACCCGATACGCAACAGCAGGGTTCTTTGAAATCTTACGTTGCACACTAATAATATAATAATATTATTTTTAATGATAGTTAGTGCCTATATATTGTATTGGTAGGAATGAATATATCTAACTATAATATGATTATACATGTTTGTTGAATATTTTTATATTTATCCAATAAAAGTTAGAGGATTAAAATGTGAAAGAATCTAAGCATAAATACTCTAATAATCTTTAAAAGGTCAATTTACCACCTTTTGATGGAGAACCCTCTTTAAATGTAGTTTTGGTCATTTTTATATAATCTATTTGACAAAATAAAATTCTTCTTCAGATTTGGGACATCAAAATTTACTTTGGGTAATTTTTTGTTATTTTTTTGATAAAGTTCATTTTTTAATGAATAGTGAAAAATAATGTATTTTAATTCAAAAGTTCCTTTTAATATAATTTATTTATACGGTTAGAATATATTTTTAATTGGTTATAAAGATTAATTAGAATATATTTTTACCATTTAATTAAATTCTAGACATTGTAATTAATTTCACTTTGAAATTGGACATAAACAAGTGTCAATCATTTTATCGTTATTGTTTCTTAAAAACATGTTTTTTATTTTGACAGCGGGAATTAATTCTAAATTAATTTCTACCACTTTTTTGTTTTGAATTTAGAAAAATTCATTCTAAATTTAAAATAAGTATGTCCAAATTGTGTAAATATGTAACTTTTATTTTTAGAAATTTTAAATATTTACAACAGTAAATATTTTATTTACCATGATTAAAGGGTAAATATAGTAAATAAGGGTAAAATATAATATTATAATAATAATAAATTAACCTAAAATGTGTTATAATCCTATTTTATGATACATAGCTGACCATGGGAATCTTGGGGTCGAATTTGGGACCCCATGAAGCCACATGGGAGTAATAATGACACTTTATATTAATTAATTTAAAGTAAAGACCAAAATGACATAAACAGATATCTTTTAGTTAACCAAATTTTTACATTGGGTTATATAAGTTATATTTTAGAAAATAAATTTTTATTTGAAATATAAAAATACTTCCTACATTATGGTATTTTTTTATAAATTTTTGACATCAGATAAATTAAATTATTTTATGAAATAATAATGATGCAATATTTATCTCATTAATAAATGATTTAAATAAATAAGATTATAGATATTAAAACAATATCCAAAACCTATAAAATTATTATTGGATGATTTTATTTCGACCATGAGTCATCTTAAACTCTAATTTAATGATTATTTGACCTTTTGAAACAAAAGATGAGGTTATAATAATATAATTATTTCAAACTTTCCTAAAGAGCCCCTCCTCTCCCTTATAAAAAGCCCTCACTTCCTACCCATTTTTCACACTTATAAAGACTTTGGAACGTTCATTATCTTCTCCAATAAGCTTCCAATAAGACTCTATTAATCCTAGAAGCCTTACCTTAGGTAGAAAACACTTCAAGAAAACTTTTTGGTTCAAACCAAAGGGAGTTACCCGATTTAAATGTAACATCTTCTCTTAACATCTTTTGTTTTATTTTAGTTCTCCAACCCCTAAACCATTTTTATTACTTTATTTTATAACAAAAACGGTATCATAAAAATACTAGGTTGTTTTTATGAGAAGTATCTGAACTAAACTTACACACACCTCCATCAAATAAGTAAAGAACATAATGTTTCTGTGGATGGAAAACTAATGCCTCACGAAATGATGATTGTTCAATTAACTCCTACCACCTGTCGGGGTAGATATTATGAAGGAAATGTATTTATATATGATATATATTATGTTTATGTGTTATTTATTCTTTTATATTTATCATTTATATCATATATTAATGGTATCCATAATGGGTAAACGCGATAATTTCATTTTTGGAAGCGATAATTTCATTTTTGGAAGTGCGGACTACCGCCCCTCAAAGTGATATGACTAGTTAATGCCTTATGTATGATGTATAAAGGATGGAGTTAATAATATTATATATGATATTATACTTTAATTATAATATACCTAGGTATCTTTATGTTTGAATTCCATTAAATTATGATATAGAAATGAAAGTAGCGTTCATGCGCACGTACGACTTACCGTCTCCATAAACGTTGCATTTCATTTCTTATCTCCAAATGTTATATACTATTACAAATACATATATATACAGGATATATATGATTTATATGATATCTAAATCATTAATATCATTCTCGAGATAATGTATTGTTGATTACATGAACAACATGTAATTATAAGGTGTTCATTTTTACTCAAGTACCAAATAACGATAAAATAACCGTTAATAACTTAAATGATTACATAATGTTTATAACATGGTAATAAGTGATATATAAGGAATAATAAATTTGAAAAAGTTTCTTATGAAAGTATAAATTAACTTTAGTTTATTTTTTAGGAGATTGAAGAACGATCGAGTCAAGTCGGACACGATGTAAGTGATTTATTATCTCACATTTAATTCCGTGAGATTTCCATTGTTCACTAATTATTTATTGCATGTGGTGTATTTTTTACTACCATTTGATATATATTATCATGATTATATTTATATTCATGTTATTATGTGATTAATTTTATGGTTATTTTCTTTTTCTCATACGACTCGATTGATTACAACGTGGTATGGTTTTTTCATCTCACTTTTTATTCCCGTGAGATTCATGATATATTAGAAACTATTTCTTTTTTGGTGGTGGATGTACTACCCATGATTTCATTTTTTTTGTAATATATTTTATTTTATTGGTATTTAAATATTCATTTAATGATCCTTATTTCATGTGGTGTATGTTTCATAAGTTACCAAATCGGTAAGGGAACTTTTTTAACCCAAATTTCATTCCTTGGGTTAATCTTTTAATTCATAATTATGTCCTGATATGATTATTTTTGGAATCACTATTTGTTTATTTATGTTATAATTTGTGATCCCCTTTGTGTGGAAATAATTTTGATACACATAATCACTCCATTGATAACTTCTCAATTCATCTATATGAACTTGAAAAGAGTAATTTTAACTCAATTTCCATTCATTGAGTTAAACATCCTAGTCATTGGTTTTGTCTTAAAAAGAACATATGTGAATGTCCTCTGATTGGTTTACACTAAATATCCAATCATATTGAGTGTATTTTTATTTGTCACAAACACTTATGGAATTGATTTATCCTTAATCTAAGGATACCATCTTTATAATGGATTTCGTCTCAAATTACATTCCATTGAGACTTAATTGTTGTTAGGTACTAATTCACTCTTATGTGTTGTATATACTATCCTTTAGCATATTATATCACGAATCCCTTTATTCTCATGATATTATACCGTTCTAGCTAAATTTTATTCCTAAATTAATTGTATTCAAGCATCTCTCATTTTGTTAAAAAACACTTTAACGAAAATATCATTTCAAATATTTTAAAGATTTATTCTTCTAAATATTTCATATTAATGTACATGTTTTCAAAATGGGTTTTAGGATTTTTTTTATATGAAAATTATTGATTTAAAATGTTAATTACTTTAAAATCTTAAAATTGGTATGGGACACTTTGATTCAAAAATCTCTTTATTAAATGTTTTAAATGGGTTTTAAAATGGTGTGATAAATCATTGATTATGTCAATATTTTGAAATGATATAATGTAATTGAAATATGGAAATGTTTTCTTTCCTTTATTCCTATTTTATGTGTTATGAATAAGTTATGGTTATTATGTATTATTTACATATACGGGTGGTTCCATGATAAACCTAGGGCGGTTGAGCCAGAGATAGCTATCCAATGCATTGGGTAACGTGACAGAGGTAAACATGAATTTCTATCATAAGAGATTTATGGAATATACTATAATGGGTATTCCAAATTCGAATCCCTATGTAGTTGTGATAGCTACAGTGTTAGTTTGATATGGATAACACAATTTACCTTTATGATTTATTATTTCTGCGTGTTATTCATAAATCTTAAGATTTGGTGAGGTATGTTAGGATTGAAAAGTATGGTTTCATTGTTTTGTATTTATTGATGGTTTAAAGTTTTCATTCATTATTTTATATCCCTTACTGAGCTTTTTATGGTCATCCCATGTTTTTGAATTGTTATCCATAGGAATTAAAGATGAATACGGGTCAAGGATGGGATCCAGGAAAAGTCATGCTATCTAAAACATAGAATTAGACATGACGCTTCTTTTCAGGACTGTTTAATTTATGAAAAATGGATACCGAGTAGAGTTTTCTACATGTAATATTCATGTTGTTATGTAAATTTTATGACCTAATTATCTATAAGACTAAACCTAAAAAGATCATCAATTTGAATTATCCATTTAATTAAATATTATGTAATGTTTATGGTCGGGTCCTTATAGTTGGTATCAGAGGTCGGTTTAGATAACTTTAGAGGTTAGGGTGTTCTATAAGCAAACGTGACATTACCATAATGGTTAGTATTCTAGAAAGAGTCATAGTTAATTTAGATAAAGTGAATGAATTTATGATAACATGAATAAGTATATATTTTTACCTACCATCATCATATGATATTATATGATGATTTTACTGATATACTCACACTTAACTTTTTGGTTTTAGAAAATGGCTGGATCTAGCAGGCACCAAAGTTACAGTGGATGTGAAGAAAAATGTGATGGTTTTCTGAATGAGCAACTGAGTGAAATGAGATCTGCAATGAGAAAACTTGTGGTTATTATCAACCAACTATCTGGAGTCATGATTGACCGCCTGAACCTTGGTGATTTTTATAAGGCATATTATATGCGAGAAACAAATCCCAGCGGAAGTTTAGATAATAATCATAAAGGTAAGTATATTAAAAAACATATGTGTCAAAGATGTGGAAAGAAATACATAAGAAAATGTTTCAAAGGGATGGGAAGATGCTATAGATGTGGAAGTTAAGGTCATAAAGTAAGAACCTTACATGGAAAAAGGAAGCATCCAGTTGACTCTAGGAAAGGGAAATAAACTCTTTCTGAGGGATCAAGTGAATGTCTTAAATGTGGTGTGCATGGAAATTATGAAAATAGTTTTCCTACGAAGAAGTTTCAGGAATGGGATCACCAGGATCGTATAAATATATGTTTACCATTACCTAATTCCATTCCAATTGAGGATGAAGAAGCTGACTGTAATGACCCACAAATTCTCATTGGCTTTAGGGCTCAACGATTCATTATTAGGCCTTAAGAGACATCCCCAAGGCACCAAAGGCTGAAAATAAATGCTGAAGGGTTTCAACACAAGTGGGGGACAATTAACCCTTTTTGGACATCCATAGAACCAATAACCATAACCAAACAAACAACAAAATGATTTGTGATAAAAGCTATGAAAGCTCAACCATTTATTTTATCATAAACCACCCAAGGGTACCACATTGGAAACTAACACTAAAACATCAGAGTAAATAGCGGAAAGAAAAACTCAAAGACTACAAGACAACAACCCAACTATATGCTCCACAAGCTCCAAGCTCCAACATCACAAACTATCCCCAGTAACATGAAAGAGTTCTCTAAACATGTGACACTTTACCTGTTCCAACATCCTGGTACATGACATCTACAAGAGCACCAACATGCCAAAGCAGGGGGTGAGTAATGAAACTCAATAGGTTTTCCCCGATGACTTCCCAACCCATGCCTTTAGGATAAAACATGTCAGCACATTTATATAAAACAATTTATATAAAACAATTCCAAAACAGTTCACAATATAACAAGTTCCATGTCAAAACCATTTTCCAACAAAAACCATCTTTCTCAAGAAAAGAAACCAAGAAAAGTTTCCAATCAAATTCCCATTTCCAATTTGGCACATTCATTCCAGTTCAAAAATCCACAAAACCAACCATGTATGAAACCTAGACCTCCCTATACTCACGAGTGGTGAGTTATCCTTCCACTAAGTCATCACTTAGTGAAATACATTGACGGGGTACTTCACAACCTTATCCGTCCCAACCTTTTGATAGGGGTACTTCTCGCCCTAATCCATCCCAACCTTTGATGGGGGACTTCTCACCCTTATCTGTCCCAATGCATATGAGCACACACCACAACCCATGCAAGTTCGTGCCCAAAACCATGTATTTTCAAAACCTTTCAATAAAGCATCACCCCTTTTATTAAAAACCATTTCTTTCAAACAACAAAGCCATAGACAATTTAAAATCACCATTTTAAAATCAAGAAACCAGAACACTTTGCACAACCCATTCTTTCAATTTCCACAATTCCATCAAATCCATAAATCATCAGTAAAGAAGATTTATAACATGATTTGCAACACAATTTCACAATCAAAACCAAGAAATTAAATCAAATTGAACAAAGCCTTCAAGTTCTAAGAAAGAGAAATCGAGAGTGAAGCCACCAACCTCAATGGTTTTGACGAAAACCCTAAAAAACAGAGAATGCATAAGAAAACCGGGACGATTCACCAAGGATCCTCCTTAGATCTCTTCTCCTAACACAAACAAGACCAGAACTCATTAGGTTTTTCATCCAAACACTTAGATCTACCCATAATGGGCATAGATCTAAGAAACTAAGATAAGAGGAGAAGTAGATCTAATTAGATCTGAGAAACCAAACAAGAACGATCACATACCTCAAGAATCCGGCTTCGATTCATCAAGGGAAGCCTTCAAATCGCCTTTGGAATGATGGGAGAACCCTATTTGACCTTAGGAGAACCAAAATCCCGATTTAGGCCTGCTTAAGAGGAATAATGAGCCACTTAGAGGAAAAAACTCTTGAGATCCACTTTTATAGGATCTTGTTTATGTGGATGCACAGTTAGTTCGCACGCTTCGACAGGTTGTGCACTAGCCGTGTGTTAGCTACTGCCTCTACCACCCCTCTCACATGATTTGGACTCACGGTTAGACAAACTGTGCACCACCCCTGCGGAAGCTACTTCCTACAATACCAACTCTGTACGGTTTTGCCGCACAGTTTAGACAAACTGTGCGCCGCCCGTGCGGCTTCCCTTTTCCCCCCAAAACTTCATTCTGAGTTCTCCCGACTCTCCCATACATTACCCTTATATTTATAACCATTAAAAGAATCATGAAAGGGTTACATACCAGAAACCAGGGGTGCTACATTATCCCCACCATTGGTATTTCTGTCCTTGGAAAGTAGAAAACCTTTAGCCAGCTGGAAGAGTTCCGGCCACTACTCTTTCATTTCTATTTCACGTTCCCAAGTCTCTTCCTGAATCTGACCATGATGCCGTAAAACCTGCACTAGACCGATGATTTTTCCCTGAAAGACTTTCTCTTGCATATCCACAATCCATACCGGGATATGTATCAACAAATCATCCGGCTCTAGGTCAACGTGATCCCATCTGATCACATGGTCAGGATCAGGCTGATACTTTTTCAACTGAGATACATGGAACACATTATGCACCAAACTAAACCATGGTGGTAATGAGAACCGATATGCCACCTCTCCAACCCATTCCAGTATCTCAAAAGGTCCAATGTATCTTGGAGATAACTTTCCCTGCTTCCTAAAATGACGATGTCCAAGCCTTGGAGAGATTCTAAAAAAGACATGATCACTCACCGCAAATGACAAAGGTCTTCGGTGATGATCCACATAAGATTTATGATGACTCTGTTCCGTCTCCATCCTCTTCTTTATCAACTGAATCTTCTCCTTTGTTTCTTGGACAAGGCTCGGCCCAACTAGTAAAGTCTCACATGTTTCCACCCAGCATAGTGGAGAACGACAAGGACGCCCATACAATGTTTCAAACGGAGCCATGCGTATTGAGGCTTGATAGCTGTTATTGAATGAGAACTCCACTAAGGGTATATTCTCCTCCCATGGGCCACCCAAATCTATTACACAAGCCCAAAACATATCTTCCAACATCTGTATCATCCGCTCGGATTTCCCATTCGTCTGAGGATGATATGTCGTGCTCATAGTCAACTGAGTCCCAAGGGCTTTCTGTAATGATTTCCAAAAACGAGATGTGAACCTTGGATCTCTATCTGAGACTATAGACACTGGTACACCATTCCTCTTTACCAATTCTTGGATATAGATTTTTGAAAGATCTTACACCATATGAGTTTAATGAATAGGGATGAAATGGGCCGACTTGGTTAGATGATCCACTATCAGCCAAATGGCATCGTGTTTCCGGACCGTTCTTGGAAGACCTATAACAAAATCCATTGCTATCTGATCCCACTTCCACACTAGGATCGATAAAGACTGTATCATACAAGCTGGTCTCTGATGCTCTTCTTTCACCAGCTGACAAGTTAAGCATTGTGAGACGAACTCGGCCACCTTCCTTTTCATGCCGCTCCACCAAAACTGCGCCTTCAATGATTTATACATTTTTTTTGTACCTGGATGTACAACCCATCTTGAATAGTGGTAAGAATTAAGGAGTCGTTCCTTAAAAAATATAGGTACCACCATCTGATCTCTGAAACACAAAACTGAACCCGCTTCTAGTTTCTAGCCATCAATGGTCTCCCCACCATTGAGTTTTGACCTCATTTACCGACATTATATATCATATGTTTGTGCCTCTTTGTCTATTTTTAAAAAATCAGGAACAAGTTCAACTGGAAAGAAAACCGCAAAATCACCTCGGTTTTCACATTCCACATGCATGTCGGCTAAGACCAACATCAAATTCCATTCATCTGAAGCTTCTTTCGCTAACTGAGCATATGAATGTCTACTAAATGCACCTGCCACCGAATTTCCCTTACCCGGTGTATACATCAAGTCAAAGTCAAACATTTGAAGGTAATCCATCTATCTCCTCTGCCTCAGATTCAAATCTCACTGTGATAAAATGTGTTTCATTCTTTTTTGATTCGTAAACATAGTAAACTTCTCAGCAAAGAGATATTGTCTCCCTGTTTTCAAATCATGGAATACTGCAGCTAACTCCAAATCACGTGTTGGGTAATTCTTCTCATGCACCCTCAACTGCCTTGAACCATAAGAAACAACATGGTCTCCTTGCATGAGAACATAGCCCAACCCTGATCCTGAAGCATCACAATACACCACATACCCCTGTCCTGATTCTGGAAAGATCAAGATAGGTTCCGATGTAAGATGAACTTTCAACTCTTGAAAATATCTCTGACTTTCTTCAGTACATTGAAATGCACGATTCTTCTTTTTCAATGCAATCATAGGCGAAGCTAGTCATCAGAAGTCACGGAAAAAGCATCGGTAATAACTAGCTAGACCAAGAAAACATCGCATTTCAAAGAAATCCATTGGTGGTTTCCAAGAAAGAATAGCTTCTATCTTTTCTGGATCAGCTGAAACACTTTTCTCAAAAACAAAATGGCCTAGAAAGTGTACCTCTTTTATCCAAAAATCTCACTTTGATAATTTGGCATACTACTGATGGTCTCTCAATATTTCCAACACTATCGCCAAGTGTTTCTTATGCTCAGCCCTTGTTCTTGAATACACCAATATATCATCCACAAACACCACAAAAAAAGAATTCATATATCGCTAAAATATTCAATTCATCAATTCCATAAAGACTGATGGTGCATTCGTAAGACTGAAAGGCATGACTACATATTAGTAGTGTCCATATCTACTTCTGAAAGCTGTCTTTGGAATAACCTCCTTCCGGACTTGCAATTGGTGATATACTGATCGCAAGTCAATCTTGGAGAACCACTGAGCTCCCCTTAATTGATTGAACAGATCATCAATGCATGGAAGTGGATATTTGTTCTTTATGGAAACTTGGTTAAGCTTACGATAATCAACACACAACCAATGTTTTCCATATGCCTTCTTCACAAACAACACTGGTGCTGCCCATGGAGAAGTACTTGGTCAAATGAAACCCTTTCTTTCCAGCTCCTCTAACTGCACTTTCAATTCTCATAACTCTATTGGTGCCATCCTATAAGACGGAAGGTAATTAGGACCGGTCCCCGGAAGGTGATCAATCGTAAACTACACTTCCCTTAGAGGTGGTAACCCTGAGAAGTTCTTGTAAAAGACATCTGGAAATTGATCCAACATAGCTGGAAAACTATATTACTCAATATATTCCATTGATTCCAAAGTCAACGCTGCCAATTAGTGAGATATCGTTCCCACAATTGGTGCCAACAAGTCTTTTCACTTTTATTTTCCATCCTCTATTCTCTGAAGAGATTCTCAATGCCATCCTCAGTCGTGAAACTAACCGTTATCCTATAATAGTCGATGTGAGCCTTAAACATTTTCAACCAATCCATACCAAGGATTACGTCATAGACATCCATATCCAATATAGAGAAGTCCCATTTCAGCTCAACTCCATCAACAGTTATAGAACATGCTCTACACATGAAGGATTGACATTCTCGTTCACCAAGATAAGTTTGTAGTTTCAGGACAGAATACATCATTTCCAGTTTTAAACATAGCAAGTCAACAGTATGAGAATCAATTAAGGAATGTGATGAACCGGTATCAAAAACACTTGCACAAAGGTAGAATTCAAAAGAATGGTACCTCTTACTGTTGATGGTCCAGCGTCATCATCAACAATCATCTGCTCAACTCCTTACAATTTCTTAGTAGCTACACTGTTATCCTTGTTGCCTTGCTGAGATTGTCCTGGTTGACGAGTCAGGGTATTTTGAGAATCACCATGGATAGCTATGTTACGCTGATGAGACTGATTCCGCTGTCCTCGTCCTATCGAAGCATTTGATGCTTGCGATGCCTGATAAGTGTCACGTGAACCCGACCTCAGATCATTCCTAAAATAGCGATGTAGATTCCCCATTTTTATTCAATTGTGACATTCTCAAGTTTGCGTCATACACTCTCTCTTTATGTGGTCAGTCGAACCACATTGAAAGAAACATGCTCTACTTTGGGGTCATGGAGAATGATTCACTGATCCAACCATCTGGTTGTGATTTGCACTCCCACCTTGGAAGTAGGTGTACCTCTTCTGCTTGTTCCTAGAATTAGAGTTCCCTCCCGTTCTTATGGGTATAATCATAATTCCTCCTCCCATAACTCTTGAGATGTCCCTTTCAGCTACTGTTTCCCTGTTTACCATCTCCGTATAATCCGTAATACAGAGCACATCTTTGAGCGAATCTCCTGTCGCAACTCTGATTCGATGATGCATGCTTTCAGCGACACACTTGCAGCAACTTCTGGAGCAAAGCACAATAAATTCATGAATTTAGCCGCATACTCCATGACAGAGAGATTCTCCTACTTCAGGATAAAAAATTTTGTCGTCCTCTGGATCTTGAACATGTGAGGATAGAATTGTTTCTTGAACAATTCCTCGAATTCATCCCAACCCAGGCCTTGAACCACCATAGCCTTCACCACTAGGTCCAACCACTTTCGTGCAAGATCCTCCAACATATACGTCACTAACTTTAATTTGATTTCTACTTGTGTGCCGATGAAATTGAAGATACAATTCATCCTACTCAGTGAAACCTTTTCCCTTTTTGGTTCAGAATCACCCCGGAATATGGGTGGGTTCTGCTTCTAGAACTGGACGAAATGGTCTACATGTCTTGATTCATCCCTATGATTCCCCGTGTCCACCGCCTGGAACGATTGAACTATACTTTGAACCAGATCTTGGTTCACATGTGGTTCAGGTGCAACCACATTCTCCGCAGCTTCTTCAGGTTGGTTTCTACGATGCCTAACGGGTCCCATATTCTATACAACAACGCACGCCGTTAGTTTCACTTCCTAGAAACTTAAGGCTTAGCATATCAATTTCTATCACATCACTATCACAACATTGATTTCCAACCATCAATATTTTCCACATTTTCCCGTTTTAAAAAGAAATCTTTTCTTTCTTTTAAAAATAAATCTATTTTCAAAATACATCAACCATTCTCTTTTCAAAATATTTCATTTGAAAACAAGTTTAAAATTTTCAGAAATCATGGTTTTGCATCAAACCATCATCCATTTCTCAAAATGATATATGCACTCCTAGTGGGAAGTCATTCCTCGAATGCATGTCATGCTCATCTCATTGGATAAACCCATGACAATGAGAATTTTTATCCTATAAGTGTCTCTAAAACAATTATGTACCCAACTCCCTAGTAACATGATGTTCAACATAAATGGGTTAGCTATGTCCTTTTTTGTTATACCTTTCAAGTTCTGACAATCCTACTACAGTTTAAGATTCCAACCCAAGGAATAGACGAAAAGGAATTTAAACTCCATGACCGAGAACATCCATGACCACTTGTTAGGCAAGGACCAAACAAGCTGATACCATTTATAATGACCCGCCAATTCTCATTGGCTTGAGGGCTCAATGAGTCACTACTAGGCCTTAAGTGACATCCCCAAGGCGCCAAAGGCTGGTAATAAATATCGGAGGGTTTCAACAAAAGTGGGGGAAGATTTACCATTTTTGAACATCCATATAACCAACAACCATAACCAAACCAACAACTAAATGATGAATTATAAAAGCTATGACAACTCAACAATTTATTTTATCAAAAATCGACCAAGGGTACCACAATAGAAACCAACACTAAATCATCAGAGTAAATAGTAGAAAGACAAACTCAAAGACTACAAGACAACAACCCAACTCCCTGCTCCACAAGCTCCAAGATCCAACATCACGAACTAGCACCAGTATCACGAAGCAGTTCTCTAACATGTTACACTTTACCTTTCCAAACATCCCTATACATGACATTTTCAAAAGCACCAATGTGCCAAAGCAGGGGGTGAGTAATGATTCTCAGTAGGTTTTCCCCGATTACTTCCCAACCCATGCCTCTAGGATAAAACATGTTATCACATTTATATAAAAAAATTTATATAAAACAATTCAAAAACAATTCACAATATAACAAGTTCCATGTCAAAACCATTTTCCAACAAAAACCATCTTTCTCAAGAAAAGAAATCAATCAAAGTTTCCAATCGAATTCCCATTTCAAATTTGGCACATTCATTCTAGTTCACAAATCCACACAACCAACCATGCATGCAACCTGGACCTCCCTATACTCACGAGTGGTGATTTTTCCTTCCACTAAGTCGTCACTTAGTGAACTACCTTGATGGGGGTACTTTATGACCTTATCTGCCCCAACCTTTTGATGGGGGTACTTCTCACGCTTATCCATCCCAACCTTTGATGGGGGGAATTCTCTCCCATATCCATACCAATGAATATGAACACACACCACAACCCATGCAAGTCCATGCCCAAAACCAAGTGTGTTCAAAACGTTTCAATAAAGAATAAAACCTTTTATTGAAACCCATTTCTTTCAAGAAGAAAGACCATAGCCAATTTAAAATCACCATTTTAAAATCCAAAAACCAAAACACTTTGCACAACCCATTCTTTCAATTTACACAATTCCATCAAACCAATAAATCATTACTAAAAAAGATTTATAACATGCTTTGCACCACAATTTCACAATCAAAACCAATCAATTAAATAAAATCGAACTAAGCCTTCAAGTTATAAGAAAGTGGAATCAAGAGTGAAGCCACATACCTAAAAGGTTTTGTTGAAAACCCTAACAAACGGAGAATGCACAAGAAAACTGGGCCGATTCAGCAAGGATCCTCCTTAGATCTCTTCTCCTAACACAACCTAGACCAAAACGCATCTTGTTTGGCATCCACACACTTAGATATACCCATAACAGGCGTAGATCTAAGAAACCGAGAGAAGAGGAGAAGTAGATCTAAGTAGATCTGAGAAACCAAACAAGAACGATCACATACCTCAAGAATCCGTCTTCTATTCGTCAAGGGAATCCTTTGAATCACCTCCAGAATGATGGGAGAACCCTATTTGACCTTAGGAGAACCAAAATCCAAAGTTAGGTCCTCTTAGGAAGAAAAAGGATCCACTTCGAGGCAAAAACGCATGAGATTCATTTCTATGGGATCTCGTTTAAGTGGCCGCACAGTTAGTTTGCACGGTTTGACAAACCGTGCGCTAACCGTGCATTAGCTACTGCCTCTACCACCCCTCTTGCATGGTTTGGACGCATAGTTAGAAAAACTATGCGCTTCCCATGAAGAAGATACTTCTTCTAATACCAACTCTGCACAGTTTGGCCGCATGGTTTAGAAAAACCGTGCACTGCCCGTGCAGCTTCCCTTTTTACCCCAAAACTTCATTCCGAGTTCTCCCGACTCTCCCATATGTCACCCATAACTTTATAACCATTAAAAGAATCAATAAATGGTTACATTTCAGAAACTGAGGGTACTACACTGACAATGACCAGTGAAAGGTATGGATTATTTCTTAACATATGTTTTGACATTACTGAATCTTAGAATATGATTCATGATTTTGTTGGTAGGAAAGAAGTTTTTCAGAATAAGTTGGTAAAGAATGGTTAATGGATCTTGAAGAACATTGAATGAGTAAGAAGATAACCTATAAGGTATTGAAGGGTTATGGTAGATTTTAGGTTGGTGAAATGCTTTAAAGTATTAAGGCTCTTTTGATGATGTGATTACATTGGAAGACTTTTTATAGTATGTGTAACCATAGAGTTTGATATATGAAAATGTTATTCAAGGAATAATTATCTTTTCTTTTGATGAGTAATGGTGGAATTTTATTTTGGGAGAATCTGTTTTTTTATTTTGGACATATGGTGATTTGGATTTTTTATGGAAATGATTAACCTATCAGAGAGAATATGTGATTTGGTTAATTACACTTCAGTATGAGACATTAAGAGTAGTCGATTTTATTTGGAGATAAATGTTAAGATTTACTGTTGAAGACTATGTGATAAAATCCTTCTGAGTTTTGGGTTTCTATATTATTTTGGATTATTTTGAATAATTTTAAGGATAATTGTATATTGAACGGTCTTTCTTTAACTTTGGGTACTTTTGGTTGAATTTTGAAGATTAAGAGTAGTACTTCTTTTTAAAAAAGATAATCCTTTTAAGGATTATCAGATCACGTACTAACTAATTTTGGTTTTGGTTAATGTATAAATATAGGGAAAATATATGGTTCAAATTTTGTGGACCATGTTATTCGCTAGAAGTTTATTATAGTGCTTTCAATATTAACAAGTCATCTTTAATACATACCATTTATAGAGAAGATGAGTTTGTGGTAGAATTTTATTAAAGGATGACACTCTAAATGATGAGTAAGTAAATTTCCTCATGATATTAGTCCTATTATTAATAAAATTAATCATCTCTATGAAAGGTATCTTGAAGAAAAAATGTTATAAGCCCTCTTTTATCATCATACTTTTACCCAACCCCAAATTTATGGTATTGTTGTGGTTAACTTTTTGTGATCAAGTTCTATATCACTCTCTATTAATCTTTGAGAGTTATTTTCTCTTCCATATACATGTTTTCATGGAAGCACAGTATCTATTATCTCATGTAACCTTTGTACATCTCTAACTTTATTTTAAAGTGATAGTTTTATTGACTATTTTTCTGATGTGGGACTTTAAATTCTACTTCTGCGCCCATTTTTAAAATTTTTAGGATACAATTTTCCAAAAGGGGGGAAGGATGTAACATCCCAGGTAAATAAAGAGTAATAAATTTTTATATTTATTAATATTTTTGAACTAAATATTTATTTTACTTTAAAGGGGATTCTATATTCGATAGTGTACCTGATACGCAACAGCGGGGTTCTTTGAAATCTTACATTGCACACTAACAATATAATATTATTATTTTTAATGGTAGTTATATCCTAGACATTGTATTAGTGGGAATGAATAGTAATAACTACAATATGATTATACATGTTTGTTGAATATTTTTACATTTATCCAATAAAAGTTAGAGGGTTACAATGTGAATGAATCTAAGCATAAATACTATAATATTCTTTAAAAGGTTGATTTATCGTATTTTGATGGCGAACCCAACTTAAATCTAGTTTTGGAAATTTTTATATGTTCTATTTGACAAAATAAAATTCTTCTTTAGATTCAGGATATCAAAATTTACTTTGGGTAAATTTTTGGTATTTTTTGAAAAAGTTCATTTTTTAATGAATTGTGAAAAACAATTTATTTTAATTCAAAAGTGCCTTTTAATATAATGATGCAATATTTACCTCATTAATAAATGATTCAAATAAATAATATTAAAAATATTTAACCAATATCAAAAACTTGCCCATTTTTTATTGAATGATTTTATTTCATCCATGATTCATATTAACTTCGACTTTAATGATTTGTTGACCTTTTGAAACCAAAGATGAGGTTATATTAAAATAATTGTTTCAAACTTTTTTAAAGAGCCCCTCCTCTCCCTTATAAAATTCCTTCACTTCCTACCCATTTCTCACACATATCAATCCTCTGGATCAGGCAAGAATCGCTCTAATAAGCTTCCAAGATCCCTCTATTAATCCTAGAAGACTTACCTTAGGTAGAAAACACTTCTAGAAACCCTTTTGGTTCAAACCAAAGGGAGTTACCCGATTAAAAGGTAATGTCTTGTCTTAAGTTCTTTTGTTTAATTTTACTTCTCCTACCCCCAAAACTATTTTTATTCATTTATTTTATAACAGTAACAGTATCTTCAATATACTAGGATGTTTTTATGAGAATTATTCCTATTAAACTTACACACACCTCCATCTAATGGGTAAAGAACATAATGTTCTTGTGGATGGAAAACTAACGCCTCACGAAACGATGATTGTTCAATTAACTCCTACCACCTCTAATGGTAGAAATTATGATGGAACTGTATTTATATATGATATATATTATGTTTATTTTTTCTTTTTTGCTTCTATATTTTTCATTTACAGCATACCTTTATGGTTTCCATAATGGGTAAACATGACAATTTCATTTTTGGAAGTGTGGAATACCACCCCCTCAAAGTGATATGACTTGTAAGAACTCATATCTTCATTTCAGGTATGTCTTTCCTTTTTCTAGAGTTTTTTAGAAAAATGGAGCTTCTAGAAATTTTTGATGTACACGCCGTGTACTTTCTGAGTATAGGCCGTGTAATACTTTCCCACTCGAAGCCCTATGTTGGCCGTGTCTGGGCCACACACAGGGTGTGTAGGGGTGCTGTGGAGGCCGATTAAAGCGGAGTATGGAAAAACCAAGTACACGCCATGTACTCTAGAAGTACACACCTTGTACTTTTTTCATTAAAAGGACTGGGGTTGCGCCTAATCGACAGAAAGGTCTTCTCCTCCAGCTTCTTCGTCCGAGAGCACTGAGAATCTGCGGATCTTAGACAAGCCCACATTCCTCCATCCGTTCTCTGAATCAATCGTCGTTGATTGCGTTAGAATCACAGTGGTGAGTTCTCCCTTCTCCTTGAGCCTTGTTTTCCAATTACTCCTTTTTCTCAAGTTATCGTGGGATGAGCTTTTTTTGTCGTTTTCTCAGATCTTCGTCATTCTAAGGAGAATCTGTCATCGTGGTTCACATTTAACGATCTCCTAGGATCGAGGTAGGTGGTTTGTGCCTTTCTGTAGGAAGTCGTTGAATATTATGTGCAATTTCTGCCAATAGCCTTGAACGGGGTATTGCGTGTTTCCTGTTTTTCCCTTGTTGGTTTCTTGACTTGATAATATGCCTGTGTAGTGGTCATTGCTTGTGAATAGGGTAAATTGTGATGTGTTCTAGATGCTTTTCCATACATGTTTGCTTGTTCGGCGTTTTCCAATTTCCATGCTTAGTTGTAGGATAATGGAACTATTTATTTGTTATGATATTGATCCTTAGAATGATAGCCATGTAGTTCTTGAGGTTTACATGGACGATACATGCGCGCTATGCAGGTTTATTTTTACACAGGGCTGCGAGAACCTAGTGTAGTGAACCATAGGGAGAATGGACGTAAGGGATTCTCCAGAGTGTCTTTAATTACGATGCGAGACCAAAGGGGGAATTGACGTTGAGTGCTTCCTCAGAGAGTCTGTTGTTCCTCGACGTGGGCCACATGGGGAGTTGACATTGAGTGCTTCCCCAGATAGTCTTTAGTACGATACAAGACTATAGGAGGAATTGATGGTGAGTTCTTCCCCAAAGAGTCTATTCTTTAGCTTAACTATAGGGGTGAGACTATGTGTGCCTCCTAGAGGGTTTCTAGTACTTGTAGGTTGAACCTTAGGGGATAGACTGTGAGAACTACCCAGAGGATACCTTTTTTCTCTACTTGCTTGAGTAGATGTTTCTTCGTTGTAGAATGTATGATAGAATCTGTGGATTGTTACTGCTGTGTATTACCCTGTTTACTGCTTATTGTTCACTGCTTACTGTACTTTACCTACCATATATTCACTGACTATTAGGCATAGATCTTTGGGTGGTTGGCTATTGGGACCTTGTCTCACGCCCTATTTGGGTCATGTTTTTGGGCCCAAACAGATTATTTTTTTGTCGGTATAGAGAAGGGCAATCACCCTTCTACTTCAGGTTCTTGATTGCACTGGAGCTGGAGAGCATGGGACTGAGCCAAGGATTCCGATGCTGAGGAGTTTCTCATCTGTTTTACTTTTGAACTTTGGTTTAGTATTGTATTTAGCATTGTGACTTGTTTGGCTCTTTTCCTAGACACAAAATAATCATGCATCATTTACATATATTTCATCTTCAGTAGTTTATTTATCAGTCTTCTGCTATTTACTCTTGTATGGATGTCTACTATTTCTGTTATTGTTGTTATTTCCTTTCTCTTCCACTGTGTACTCTTCCAATGAGGGCATAGTTTCCCCACTATCACATCCAAGTCCCTCGCAGCTAGTCGGCAGCCTCTGGTGTTTGAGGAAATGCGCTTGAAGCCATGTGACTAACCGGGTACGGGGCACCTCTGGGTGGCTTCCAGAACTGGGATGTTACAAAGTGGTATCATAGGTGTTTCTTTTCTTTTGATTTACTATTTTGAGCCTTCATCTAGGGATAGGACAGATTCGGTACTTGGTATTAAGCTGTGCTTGGGAGTAGTTAACCCGTGTACAGGGAAAATCCATACTACCTCGTTAATTGTAGTTTGCTGGTTTTTGAGATTTACGATTGATATGATTTCACCTAGAGTGATTCACATGTCTTGTGTTGTTGTTGTTATTGATATTGTGGTTTTATTTCTATCGCAGCCTAATGAGATGAGGGTATGCCATCTCATGTAACATATAGGCACTTGTTAAAAATCACATTCCATGCATTCTTGTCATGCCATCTAGGGTGCATTAGCGATTTCATGCTGTTGTGGTAGACTTTGTGAAGATTATGCATGCTGTTGTGATAATGCTTGATAGAATCTATGCTTCCATGTTAGAGGATTGTTTGAATTATACCTTCCTTAAATGAACGCCAAATTTTTATTCTTGGGGTGTTATGGGCCCTCTTGAATCGGAAATTTTTGGATCATGATCCTATTTTCTCTTTTCTATGACTGTAGGAGATGCCAATATTTGATTCGTAGGGAGTATCGGCCCTCACGAATCGGAAATTGGCACCTCTTTTCCTTGTTTTCTGTGTTTTCTGGGCTTCTGGGCAGTTTTTAGCTACTTCCTAGAAAAACCTAAAATACACGGTGTGTACGTTTTGACTACATGCCATGTAGTTTTTAGACCATGTCACTGACCGTGTGAGGAGGGACATGCTGTTGTAGAAATGTCTCCAGGAACATGCCATGTACGGTAGGTACACGCCGTGTAGTAGTGAGTGTGTACCTGGTCGTGTAACTAACAACACAGGTCGGGAGAGCTCGTGTCATACACGATGTGTTTTGTATGAACACGCCATGTATCGTTGTCCTCAGTACCCGGCCATGTCACAAACAACATAGGACGGTGTTCTCTTCTCTTATACATTCC
The DNA here is from genome assembly GCA_963277665.1 of Viscum album. NCBI lineage: Eukaryota > Viridiplantae > Streptophyta > Magnoliopsida > Santalales > Viscaceae > Viscum > Viscum album. Next base: position 1,425,715,903 of record OY728161.1, read on the forward strand.
GTGTTAGTTTAGAACACGCTGTGTAAGGGTCACCCGTGTACTTGGTCATGTCGCTAACAACACGGGTCCAGAAAAGTCTTCAAGTACACGCCGTGTTTTTTTCAGAGCATGCCGTGTAGTCTCAGTTGAGTAGTCGGCCGTGTAACTGACAACACGGGTCATTGACACCTTGTTCACTACACGTTGTTTCCATAGGGAACACGCTGTGTAGTCTTAGTTTAAAAATACCATGTGGGTTTTCCCTGAAAGGAGACACAGGTAGGGGAGTGGAGTTAAGTACATGCTGTGTAGAGTTTATACACGCCGTGTAGTCATGTTTTGTAAATCATGTGTGTTTATTTCTCATGTTTTCATTTTGAACTCCTTGGTTTTCTGTCCTTGTTTTCCTAATCCAAGGTATTCTGTTGATCTTTTAGAGTTATGCCTCCGAGACGTCCTCCGGTTGTATGTCAGTTGTCAGGCAGTGATCAAACGCCAGATATGGCTGATCAGGGACTTCCTGTGGATCCTCCAGTCGGGCCAACCTTGGAACCAGCTGTCATAATAGTTGCAGGTGCAGATGCGCAGTTTGGGGAAGGATTAATGAGGATGATGTAGACCTTTTAGGGAGCACTACCTTATTCCATGTCTATGGCATACTTGACGTGGGTTTTCCAGTAGCAGCATCCTCCTACTTTCTCAGGGGAAGGAGGACCACAGGCTGTAGAGTCATGGCTAGAAGCCATGCTGAATATCTTCGAGCATCTGGAGACACCTCCAGAGAGGTGGGTCAAGATTGATACCTACATGATTCGAGCCTCTTCCAAGAGGTGGTGGGACATAATCTCACAGGTGGGTCATCAGCAAGACATGGATTGGGAGGAGTTCCAGCGCGTGTTCTAAGAATACTTCTACCTAGAGACCCTGAGGGTCGATTGAGCCTGGGAGTTCATGATTCTAGAGAATGGTACTTTTTTGTCATGGTGTATTCCTCTCATTTCACTGAGATGCACTTCTTCACACCCCTCCGGGATGGAAGCGGGGTTTTCTTAGCAAGGATGTTTGAGGATGGTCTCAGGTAGGAGATCCGCTCACAGGTGAATATCTTCCAGTTGACTTCTATCACTTCCATCATCAACCAGGAACTGATTGTAGAGCGCAGTCTAAGAGACTCCGGAGCTGTGATCCAGGGTAGTTCTGATTACAGAGGTAGTGTTTCTTCAGTTGACCGCAGGAAGCGCCATAGGGAGCCTACGTGCGGTGATCTGAGGAGGTGAGATACATCTTCAGGTAGCTAGGTTGTATGCTACCAGTGTGGAAGGGCATGGAACATGAGGCCTCATTGCCAGAGAGACCCAGTGGAGTGTCGATCTTGCGGAAAGATGGGTCACCTTCAGCATTTCTGCAAGGTTTTCTCACTAGTTGCTGGTGACAGGGGTTCTTCCATGACTCCTCGTTCAGGAGCAGTAGCACCAGTTTCACACCAGTCTGGGAACTGGAGTTCTTCCAGCCATTTGGGCCGAGGTGGAGGTCACGACCATAGAGGTCAGTCACCAGGTCATCAGCGAAAGCAGAGTGGTTTAGCTCAGAGTGGTCATGTATGGTTACAGGGCCACGAGGCATGCTAGACTTTTGTGGTAGAGCAGACCTATCAGGAGCAAGATCCCGGACCTTCTACATTTCAAGGTATGATTTTAGTAGCCTCAGTTTTGTCTTCAGATCTCTTTGATACTAGTTCTATACATATATTTATCTCTGTTGCTGTTGTGGAGAGTCTTAGGCCTTGTATCCTTTGTTCTGTCGAATTGCTGACACTAGACACACCTTTGGGGATGGGGACATCTAGTGTACTCCAGTGTAGAGAGTGCCCTCTTGAGGTTGCAGGGTATCATTTCTTATGGGATCCTTATGTCATAGAGATGATAGGCAATTATGTCATCCTCAGGATGGACTAGTTGGTTCCCTTCCATGCGGTCGTCGACTATTATCGCTGTAGAGTGAGTTTCATTTCACCAGAGGATGAATATTTTCATCAATGAGGCGAATGGGATATTCAGGAGAGTCTAGCAGGACTCAAGCATCATGGGAAAGGAAGGGTGACAACCCAGATTGCTAGTCTTTATCTGGATGATCGGGAAACGTCGAATCTAGACTTTCCTCCAGTGGTGGATCGTTTTAGGGACATCTTTCCAAAGTACTTTTTGGGTTTGCCTCCGGAGCGTGAGGTAGACTTGTCTATTGAGCTCATGCCAGGAGCAGGACCGGTGTCCATTCCTCCTTATAGGATGTCTACACCTGAGTTGCAGGAGCTCAAGAAGTGGTTGGAGGAGTTGCAGGAAAAGGGTTTCATCCAACCCAGTACTTATCCTTGGGGTTCGCTTGTCCTTTATGCAAAGAAGGTAGACAGTAACCTTCAGCTTTGTGTGGATTATCGGAAACTGAACCAGTTGACAGTCAAGAACCGATATCCCTTTCCAAGGATCAATTACCTCTTTGATCAGCGTTGAGGATCCCAGGTGTTCTCGAAGATCGACATGAGGTCTGGTTATCATCAGTTGCGCATTAGACCATCAGATATACCTCTGACAGCCTTTAAGAGCAGGTATGGTATATACGAGTATACATTCATGCCTTTTGGTCTCACGAACGCGCCTGTAGTATTCATGGAACTGATGAACCGAGGGTTCCATCCTTACATAGACTCCTTCGACGTGGGCTTCATGGATGATATCTTGGTGTACTCTCACACTCAACACGACCATTACACACATCTTGAGATCATTATGAGTACACTGAGAGAGCATCGCCTGTATGCTAAAATCTCGAAGTTCCACTTTTGGATGGAACAGATTCACTTCTTAGGTCATGTCATCTCAGAGGTAGGAGTATCTGTGGACACAGGGAAAGTGAGAGATGTAGTCTCCTGGGAGCATCCAAAGAATGTTTTTGAGGTACGGAGTTTCCTAGGGACGGATCGATACTAGAAATGCTTCATTCAGGACTTTTCACGCCTAGTAGCCCCATTGAAAGGTCTGACCAAGAAGGGGTCGAAGTTCTTATGGTCAGATTCTTGTGAGTCAGCCTTTCAAGAACTGAAGGGAAGTTTGACGTCGGCACTGATACTAGTCTTTCCAGATCTAGGAAAGAGATATACAGTCTATTGTGATGCTTCAGATATCAGGCTGGGTGCTATGCTTATGCAGGGATATGGAGTCATTGCGTATGGGTCTCGGCAGTTGAGGCCACATGAGAGGAACTACCCGACGCACGATCTGTAGATGGCGGTTTTTGTTCATGTCTTACACTGTTGGAGACACTATCTTCTAGGAGAGAGCTTTGTGGTTTTAACTGACCACAAGAGTCTCAAGTATATCTTCACTCAGCGTGATCTGAATCTGAGGCAGCACATGTGGGTTGAGTATCTTCGGTCTTTTGATTTCGAGCTTGCCTATATACCAGGAATGGGCAACGTAGTGGAAGATGCGTTGAGCAAGAGAACTCAGATTCAGGCAGTTCAAGAGGCCAGCAGAGAGTGGCAGCTTATGACTTTGCTCTCTGAGATGCATCTGGAGGTGCACAAAAGACAGGGATAGAATTTCCTATCTTATGTAGCTGTTACCTCTACACTACTTGATCTGGTACGGATGAGGAAGCTATCAGACTCATAAGAATTAGTCTTGTGGGAGAGTGTGTCAGGAGAGGACTCTCTTCCTCGATGGATAGTGGGTGAGGATGAGATCTTGCATTTCTAGTGACGAGTATGGGTTCCAGCAGACATACGCGAGGAGCTGATGCGGGACTTTCATTCCTCAGTTTGGGTAGTTCATCTTGGCGTTACAAAGATGTATCAGGATCTTCATCGCCAGTACTGGTGGCCAAGTATGAAGAGGGATGTTGATGGTTTCATCTTGAGGTGTTCTACTTGTCAGCAGGTGAAGGTAGAGCATCCGCGACCAGAAGGCCTTTTACAGTAGTTACCCATTCCCAAGTGGAAGTGGAACGATGTCGCGATGGACTTCGTGACCGGATTTTTGAGGTCGCCTCAAGGGAACGATGCTGTTTGGGTTGTCCTCGACAGACTTATGAAGGTCGCTCACTTCTTGTCAATAAAGGAGACCATCAGTGTCAATGATCTGGGATGACTTTACATCCGGGAGGTTGTGCGTATGCATGGAGTTCCACACTCTATTGTTTCAGACATGGATGTGTGCTTTACTTCTCAGTTCTGGCAGGGACTTCATAAGGCCTTGGGTACCCAGGTACTTCTGAGTACGACATACCATCCCCAGACAGATGGCAAGTCCGAGTGCACAATCTAGGTGCTTGAGGATATGCTCTGATCTTGTATTCTGGACCTTGGCGGTTCTTGGGAGAACCATATTCCTCTGGTGGAGTTCGCCTACAACAATAGTTTTCAGGTGACTAATCATATGGCACCTTACGAGGCCTTGTACGGTAGGCTATGCTGATCACCTTTATGCTTGTTGGAGGCTGGAGAGGGATCTTTATTGGGACCTCGTCTTTTTTAGGCGACCTCAGAGCATATAGAGTTGATTTGGAAGAGGATGGCTACAACACAGTCTTGTCAGAAGCCATATGATGATCAGTGGAGATGACCAATGGAGTTCAAGGTCGGGGATCAGGTTTTCCTACGTGTCGCACCGAGGTTGGGACACAAGAGGATTCAGAGACAGGGTAAGATTTCACCACGATACGTCAAGCCATTTGAGGTATTGGATAGAGTTGGGCCATTTGCCTATCAGTTGTAGTTACCTCAGAGGTACCGAGCCATGCACGACGAGTATAGGATGAGACCTGGGAGAGGGAGGCCAATGTACAATCACAGTGGCTCGAGCTGTTCAGGGTTTCTTCTTCTCCACCTCGTTAGTGAAATTCAGGGATGAATTTGTTTAAGGGGGGAAGTTTGTAAGAACACGGGTCTTCATTTCAGGTATGTCTTTCGTTTTTCTGGATTTTTTATGAAAAATGGAGTTTCTGTAAATTTTTGAAGTACATGTTGTGTACTTTCTGAGTACATGCCGTGTACTATTTTCCCACTTGAAGCCGTGTTCTGGCTGTGTCCGGGTCACACACACGGTGTGTAGGGGTGATGTGGAGGCCGGTTAAAGCGTAGTACGGAAAAACCTAGTACACGTCATGTAATCTAAAATTACACGTCGTGTACTCTCTCTTTTTTCATTAAACGGACTGGGGTCGCGCCTAATCGACAGAAAGGTCTTCTTCTCTAGCTTCTTCGTCCGAGAGCGCCGAGAATCTGCAGATCTTCGACGAGCCCCTCTTCCTCTGTCCGTTCTCCAAATCGATCGTCGTAAATTGCGTTGGAATAGCAGCGGTGAGTTATCCCTTCTCCTGGATCCTTGTTTTCTAATTCATCATTTTTATCATGTTATCGTGGGTTGATCATTTTTGACATTTTCTCATATTTTCGTCATTTTAAGGAGAATTTGTCATCGTGGTTCACATATAATGATCTCCTAGGATCGAGGTAGGTGGTTTGTGGATTTCTGTAGGAATTTGTTGAATATTATGTGCAATTTCCACCAATACCCTTGAACGGGGTTTTGCGTGTTTCCTGTTTTTCCCTTGTTGGTTTCTTGCCTTGCTGATATGCCTGTGTAGTGGTCATTCCTTGTGAATAGGGTAAATTGTGCGGTGTTCTGGATGTATTTCCCTGCTTCTTTTCTGGTTCAGAGTTTTCCAGTTGCCATGCCTAGTTGTAGGATAGTGGAATTGTTGCTTTGTAATGATGTTGAGCATTAGAATGATAGCCAAGTAGTTCTTGAGGTTTACTTGGACGATACACCCGTGCTATGCATGTTTATTTTTAAACAGGGCTTCGAGAACCTAGTGTAGTGGACCATAGGGAGAATGGACGTAAGGGCTTCTCCAGAGTGTCTTTAATTACGATGTGAGACCACAGGGGGAATTGACGTTTACTGCTTCCTTAGAGAGTCTATAGTTCCTCGGCGCGGGCCATAGGGGGAATTGGTGTTGAGTGCTTCCACAAATAGCCTTTAGTACGATACGAGACTATAGGGATAATTGACGGTGAGTGCTTCCCTAGAGAGTCTATTCTTTATCTTAACTAGAGGGGTGAGACTGTGTGTGCCTCCCAGAGGGTTGCTAGTACTTGTTGGTTGAACCTTAGGGGCTAAACTGTGAGAAATACCAAGAGATTACCTTTTGGATATACTTGCTTGAGTAACTGTTTCTTGGTTGTAGAATGTATGTTAGAATCTTTGGATTGTTACTGCTGTGTATTACCTTATTTACTTCTTACTGTTCACTACTTACCGTACTTTACCTGCCATATATTCACTGACTGTTAGGCACAAATATTTGGGTGGTTTCCTACTGGGACCTTGTCTCACACCCTATTTGGGTCATGTTTTTGGGCCCAAACTGATTATATCGTTGCCAGTATAAATAAGGGCAAGCACCCTTCTACTTCAGGTTCATGATTTCACTGGAGTTGGAGAGCATGTGACCGAGCCAAGGCTTGCGATGCTGAGGAGTTGCTCATCTGTTTTACCTTTTACTTTAATTTAGTATTTTATTCATCATTGTGACTTTTTTGGTTGTTTTCCTTGACACATAAGTATCATGCATCATTTACATATATTTCAGTTTCAGTTGTTTTTTTATCAGTCATACGCTGTTTACTCTTGTATGGATGTCTATTGTTTCCGCTATTGTTGTTATTTGATTTCTCTTCCACTGTGTACTCTTCCAATGAGGTAATAGTTTTACCACTATCACACCCAAGGCCCTCACATCTAGTCGGCAGCCTCTGGCGTTTGGGGAAATGCACTTGAGTCCATGTGACTAACCGGGTACGGGGCACCTCTGGGTGGCTTCTAGAACCGGGACGTTACATGACTCATTAATGCATTATGTGGGATGTATATAGGACGATTTTAATGATATTTTATATTATATTATAATGTAAGTATAATATACCTATGTATCATTATGTTTTAATTCCATTAAAGTATGAAATATAAATGAAAGTAACGTTCATGCGTACGTACGGCTTACCGTCTCCATGAACAGTGCATTTCATTTCTTATCTCCAAATGTTATGTACTATTATAAATACATATATATATGGGTTATATAATATTTATATGATATCTAAATCGTGAATATAATTCTGGAGATAATGGATTGTTGACGACATGGACAACGTGTAATTATAAGGTGTTCATTTTTACTCAAGTACCAAATATCGACGAAAAAACTGTTAATAAATTAAATGATTACATAATGTTTATAACATAGTAATAAGTGATATATAAGGAATAATAAAATTGAAAAATGTTTTTAAACAAGTATAAATTAACTTTAGTTTATTATTATGCATATTAAAGAACGATCGAGTCAAGTCGGACACGATGTAAGTGATTTCTTATCTCGCTTTTTATTCCGTGAGATTTACATTGTTCACTAATTATTTATTGCATGTTGTGTATTTTGTACTTACATTTGATATATATTATCATTATTATATTTAAATTCATGGTATTATGTGATTCATTTGGTGGTTATTAGCTTTTTCTCATATGACTCGATTGATTACAACGTGGTAAGGTATTTTCATCTCACTTTTTATTTCCGTGAGATTCATGCTATATTAGCCACTATTTTATTTTGGGTGGTGGATATACTGACCATTATTGTATTATTTGTGTAATATAATTTCATTTATGGTTATTTTCATCTTCATTGAATGATCCTTCATTCATGTGGTGTATGTTTCGTAAGTTACCAAATTGGCAAGGGAACTTTTTTAACCCAAATTTCATTCATTGGGTTAATCTTCAAATGCATAATTATTTCATGATATGATTATGTGTGGAATCACTGTTGGTTTATTTATGTTGTAATTTCTGATCTCATTTTTGTGGAAATAATTTTTATACACATAATCGCTCCATTTATAAATTCTTAAGTCATTGATATGAACTTGATAAGAGTAAATATAACTCAGTTTCCATTCATTCAGTTAAACATCCAAGTCTTTGGTATTGTCTAAAAAACATGTGTGAATGTCATGTGATTGATTTACACTGAATATCAAATCATATTTAGTGCATTTATATTTTTCACATATTATTATGTAATTGATTTATCCTCAATCTAAAGATACCATCTTTATAAGGGATTTTGTCTAAAATTATATTCCATTGAGACTTCATTGTTGTTATGCACTAATTCACTCTTATGTGGTGTATATACTTTACTTTAGCATATTATATCATGAATCCCTTTATTCTAATGATATTATAAATTTCTGATTAAATTTTATTCCTTAATTAATTGTATTCAAGCATCTCTAATTTTTTTTAAAACTCTTTAACTAAAATATCATTTAAAATATTTTAAAGATTTATTCTTCTAAATATTTCTTATTAATGTTCATGTTTTCAATGTAGTTTTAGGATTTATTTATATGGAAATTAATGTTTTAAAATGTTAATTATTTTATAAGCTTCAAAGTGATATGAGACACTTTTATTCAAAAATCCATTTATTAAATGTTTTAAATGGTTTAAAAATGGTTTTATGAAGCATTGATTATGCCAATATCTTAAAATGATATATTTTAATTAAAATATGGGAATTTTATCTTTCCTTTATGACTTTGTTTTTATGTGTATGAATTTTTTATGGTTATTAGGCATTATTTACATATACGGGTGGTTCCGTGATAAACTTAGGGTCGGTGAGCCTGAGATAGCTCTCCAATGCATTGGGTAATATGATGGAGGTAAACATGAATGTTTATCCTAAGAGATTTAAGGAATATACTGTGATGGGTATTCCAAATGTGACTCCCTATGTAGTTGTGATAGCTACAATGTAAGTTTGATATGGATTCCACAAGATACCTTTATGATTTATGATTTCTGTGTGTTATTCATAAATCTTATGATTTCATGAGGTATGATATGATTGAAAAGTATGGTTTCATTTTTTTGTATTTATTTATGGGATAATGTTTTCATTTATTATTTTATATCCCTTAATGATATTTTTATGCTCATCCCAAGTTATTGAAATGTTTTTCACAGGGCTTAAAGATGAATAAGTGTTAAGGATGGGATCGAGTAAAATGCATGTTGTCTAAAACAAGGAACTATATATGACTCTTTTCATCAAGAGTTTTTATTTTATAAAAAAATAGATACTATGTATAATTGTATATATGCAATATTAATGTTGTTATGTAAATGTTATAACCTAATTCTCTAAAACTCTAAACCTAAAAAGATACTCAATGTGAATTATCCATTTAATTCAAGATTATGTAATGTTTAAGGTCGGGTCCTTAAAATATCAACCAAAACTTGTTCACCGTGATGGGTAGCAATTTGTATTGACACCACAAGGAGGAGTATGGTACTTTTTCTCTTCACACTGGAACTATCAACCAGATCTAGTAGGTTCATATCCCTTGATAATGGTGTTTAAATTTTTTTAGTTGTTATCACATCCTCTCTTATGAGTATTAATTACTAAAAATATTAGTTGATAATGATCTCATTGTCTTTTAAAATTATAATAAGTTTTTCATATGGAATGAATATTATGTCATCCCTCCTTTTATATTGTATAAACATTTCATTACCTAGATCTAAATGAAGGATCATTTAATATTTATTTTTTTTGGAATTCAAGAACACAATAAATGAAAACATAAAACATTATTCTAATAGACTTGAGAGACTTAGTGATGGGTTCACCCTAAGTAAATTTAATTTATCTCATTTCTTGGGGACAAACATCAAATGAAAGGAGTGATCATGAGTTTGAATAAGGTAATACATATAGTATACATTTTACATGTGATCATGAGGAATATCAATAAGCACATGAGGAATAACATTATGTATTGAGAAAGAGATCTTCAGGAATATGATAATAAAAAGAATAGGAATTATAACATGGAAATGTGGCTATTACATTTAAAATATACCTTCATAATCATATCACCAAGGTTGGACCCCATGGTGTCAAAAATGAAAATTATAACGGTTATTCACCAAGGGATCGTATATCATGTCATCTAGAGAGATTAAATTTTGTAACCAATGAGATGGAGATGTATCAAGTTGAACTATTAATATGTCATAATTAATTTTAGAAAAATATATCATCTTCAATGATTACATTAATTTCCCATGGATAATAAAGAATGAGTTTCTTATCAAAATTATGGCATACCAAAGTTCTTAAAGACATGATCATTACATACTTTTTAGCTCATGAAAAGGGAATGTGGGTTTATTATGTGTAAATACCAAAATAAAATAAATATTTCTTACATATATAATAAAAAACATGGAAAAGAAAATATTTTTGGTATTCACATAAATAAAATAAAAGATAATTTCTTAAGTAAAAGGTATAAATTTGATTAGTTAATTCGGCATCATGATAAGTATAAAATGTGTTTTTATAAAATAATAAAAGGAGAGGGGTTAGGGGTATCCCATTAATAAAAGAATATTATAAAATTAATGAGATAATAGGAAGTTGAAAAAATAACTTATTTTGGAAATTATAGTACATACCATATAAAAGTGGAACTTGAATGGAAAAGAGAGGTGGAGATTTACCTTACATTGAAGAGTAACTTTTAGATCTCGAGGAACAGAACCTTAGGGGATTGAGGAAACCTTTGGGGAATACTTGAGATGAAAAATAGCCATATATTCACGGATGATGAATTTTAAATGAAGTGTATTGGGTAAATGGGTGGGTATTTATAGAAAAAATGGAGGTCTTGTTTAATAATTTCCAAATATAGGCCTTGGATGTCTAGGTTGTGGAAAATAAAAAACCTAGGGATTGGCCATCGTTTTTCCCATGGTTTTTGAATGTTGGGAAATATTTTGTGTTATTTTAATCAACCAAAACCAAACTTCAATTTTTATTACATATTTTAGTATGAAAAATTAATTTTCCACAATGTAATGTTTTAAGCTCAAAGTTTCCATTTTAGGGTTTGGAAAGTCACTTATAGGCATTCTAAGTTGACTAAAATATATTAATATACATGATATTAATAAAATAACATTTTATATGTCATGTATTTTGGTTGATTAATTACTAAATTTTTATGGCATAATTATGAAGTCATTAAACAAACAAAAACTGCAAAATTGAATTTTTACTATTCATGTAAAAATAAATAATTTTAGATAATTATATTAATTTAACCATAACCTAATTTAAATGCACTCATTTCAAATGTGATGTTTATTTATCGAAAAAATTCTTTAAATATGATAATTTTAAAATTTAAATATAAAAATCCTTATTTATTTAAAAAGTAGCAGGTTATATAGAAATGTCAAATTTACGACACGTAAAAATTTCCTTTGACATAATAAATTATTTTAAAATTTATATTTAAGAAAGATTATTTTTTAAAAAAATATTCAATTAAAATAAATATTATTTAAAATACCTTAGTTAATTATTAAAATCTTGATCTTTTATCAAAATATACAGTTTATTTCTTAAAATCAATTTATCAATTTCATCTAAATTAAACATATATTTTTTTAAAGAAATATATTTTTAAAATGAAATTGTTGGAATAAAACTTTTATTTATAAAATTGAATTTCACTTTAAGTATCTATGGCTTGGACACATAACCCCTTATGGTACCCACGTAGACCCAAAGGGTAAGATGTGTGATGGAGGTTTTTTTCATGGCGTGACTGAGCTAACATTGACCGAGTGTTAATGTCCAATTACATGAACTTATTCCATAGGAAATTCTGGTCAAGCTTATCTTGTTGAAACATGTCTTGGGATTGGTAAAGGGTGAAACAAATTGAAACTACCTCCATACCAAGTCTTGAAAAATGGGCTTCAAACAATATGGATCTACAAGTTGAGGCCATCATATCTCCTTTCTTTATTAATTATCCTTTGTCATAACTAATTATAAACACTGATTATAATGTTAAAATTATTAACAATGGGTATAGTTACCAATAGTCAAATTATCTAATTACTATATTGAACCATAATCATATTTGACCAATTGTCCTATAACGATCCAAAACTCAACAGTAACATTTCCTTTTATAATCTATATAAAACATTTCATTATTTTTCACAATATTCACTAAAAATCCTCCAACAGTTATATTTTTTTCATTTTTTAATATGAGGATTGGTTTTATAATATATTTTTTATTCTTTTAGTGTTGGTTGTGGGGAAATGATTCTAACAAATTCGAGTGGTCCATATTTTCCTATTTTTGATTTACTATTTTTTATTTTACTATCCTGTTATAATTTTTGGAATTTTAATTGGTTTCACAGATGACTAATGTATTGATCATTATTAATGACATGTGGTTTTGTTTTGCATAATATAATATATCACATATTTTATTTTGAAACACATATCATTTAAAAATCATAGGTCTTTACTTTCTCCCCCATTTAAAAATTTCTTCCCAAAATTTCAACTCATATTCTTTATTTTGAAAATGTGAGGGTAATTATGCTTCATTATTTCCATGGGTTATAGTGTCTCATATTTATACTTTTTTTCCTCAAAAATACCTACACAACATGGGTTGTCTTGTTTCCTAGAATATTGTCCCTATGTTCCAATATCTCCACTGACTGATCCTCATAAGAGTGGTCATGTTCCAATTGTACCACCTCTGGATTTAGTACAAGTGAGGGATCAGGTATGTAATTCTTCAAGATAGATACATGTAATACATAATGAACTTGAGATATAGTTGGTGGAAGTGTTATATGATAGGACACTAATCCTTTGTGTTGAATTATTTCATAGGGGCCAATGAACCTGGGGATAAGATTCCCTTTCTTCCCAAACTGCATGACTCTCTTCCCCAGTGATATTTTATGGATTTTTTTGGAAACATAAAACTCCATGTCCCTTAAAAGGTTATCAATATAGCTCATCTAATAAATATCATCAGCTTGTATATGCTGTTATATGGACTAAACCTCTTCTATCATCTCTTTCATAAGATTGATCCCAAAAAGCTTTATCTAAAAAAATTCATCCCAACAATTAAGAGTCCTAAAATACTTTCCACATAGAACTTCATTGGGTTTCATTTGAATACATGAGTGGAATTTATCATTGTATGAGAACTAAAAAAATGTGATATTTTGATCCCATCAACCATTAAATTCCATTGAGTATATTCTCACAATTTCATTCAGTTTCTAAATAGTCTTTTCAGATTGGCCACCAGTTTGGGGGTGATAGGTCGTACTTAAATTAAATTCAGTATTTAGAGAATATTGAGGACTTATTAATAATTTGTATGTGAAACATGAATCATGGATACAAATGATAGAAAGTGGTTCCCCATGTAGCCTCACCACTTTATTTCCATATATCTTGTTATATTTTTCAAGATAGAAATCTTTCTAAATAGTGATAAAATGGGATTTCATGTTGAGTCGATACACTATAATCTGTCTCATATTTTTTCCTTTTCATGTTCTCGGGAGAACATAGATGAAGTCCATAGTTATATAATCCAACATCCATTTTGGAATGGGTAGTGGTTGCAATACACCTTTAGGAAGTTGTTTGTCTACCTTCACATATAGACAAACCAATCACCTTTTAGTGTAGATGGAAATGTCCGTTTTCATTTTATCCTACCAATAATGATCACACAGATCCCTAAACATTTTAGTTCGTCTAGGATATTTAGATAATGTACAGGAACGAGATTCATGTATCATATATTTATTTATATCCAGGATAAATGGAACACATATCCTTGTACGCAATTTTTGTACACCTTCTTGATCAATATTAAACTCATGAAACTTTCAATTCATCACATCCTCTATCATATTTTATAATAAAGGATTTTCTTTTTGAGATTTCATGATATTCTCCAGTAATAATGGATACAGAATAATTTAGGATAGGATTAATGATGGCCCTTCCCTCATGATTCCAATGTCCAATATTATTAGGTTCTTAATCAATAGACATCCTTATATCCTCATATTTTCCAACATGACATGGATATTCCTCCATAATGCATCAACAAACTTGTTTTCTATTATGGGGTGACATTGAATTGAATAGTCATAGTCATTATGAATTTCAAATCATATCTGTTATCTCATATTAAATTTGATTTGTTTATATATATACTTTAAAGTTTTATGGTTTGTGTATATATCACATTTCCCCCCATAATTATAGTTCCACCATATTTTTGGAGAAAAGATAATCGTATTTATATGTAGTTCATGCATATAACAATTCTTGTCATGAGGATTTAACTATCGAAATGCATAAGCTATCACTTTTTCATTTTTTATTAGGATGCCCCCGATCCCTTTCATAGATGAATCTCTATAAATAAAAAATATTTCTCTAATATAGGGTAGAGTTAACAAATGTTCTATAATCAATATATTGTTCGGTTCTTGGAAACAATATTCAAAATTCTTTGTCTACTTGAACTTATACCTTTTTCTAGTTAACTTGTAAAGTAGATAAGAAAGTCATGATTTTTTTACATAACTCCTATAATAACCTGTTAATCCTTGAAAAATATGAATATCAATTACTTTTTTAGTGAGTGGCCATTCCTCCATAGCTTTTCTCTTTGAAAGATCAACTCATATTCTTTATTTGGTTATAGTGTTCCCTAATAATGGAAATTATTGTAAAAAAAAATCACATTTTCTGAATTTTCTGAATATCCTCTCATTCAAAATTATTTTCAATATAACCCTTAAGATTATCATAATTATCTTATAAAATTTTGTAATATGTTATGATATCAGCAATACAAACTACAAAAAAAAATCATTGAAGTCCTTAAACAATCTATTCATAAAATCCATTAAAATAGAAGGATCATTGGTCCAGCTGGAGGTCATAATAAAAAACACATAATTCTCATGTCTTTATCGAAAGGTAGTAATTGGAATATCTTATTTCTTAAACCTCGATTGATGATACCCATATTTAATATCAATCTTAGAGAATAATTGAGCCCCCTGAAGTAGGTCAAATAAATCATCAATCCTTGGGAGAGGGTACTTGTTCTTCACTGGGATCCCATTAAGTTCATAGTTGTATTGATCCATTCTTATTATTCACAAAGTGATCATGACTTCTGAAAGGAGACACAATTTGTTAGATAAATCCCATATCCCAAATATCCTGAAGTTGTTATTTAATTCATCTAGATCAAAATTTTCCATTCTATATGGGGCCTTCAATATTAGCTTGGATCTAGGAATAATTTCAATGGATAACTCTACCTCTCTTTATAGGGTATGTCTTGGTAAATTATCTTGAAATATTTAATGGTATTACAAAATTATGAGGACATTTTCTATCTCTATACATTCATTTACTTCTCCCTATTAACTTATCAACCCCATAAATAAGGCTAAGGGAGGTGGTTCTAGAAAAAAGATCAGGTCGTGATATCTCTCATTTGCAAAAAAAAAACTATTGGATATCCATTCATGACTACATATATTTCCTTCCTTGTAAATTTGATAATAGAATTATTCATTCAGAGCTATTAAATCCCAAGTATAGTGTCAAATTATACCATTAGAATGACTACAAGATTTGTTATGATATTCTGATAACCAAATTCTATACTAGATATTCTTTACACTATTGATTCTTGGATAATACCTCCAAAAATCTTGACTAAAAGCTGTACTTCTAGAAACTCATGGATAGATTCAATTTTATTTTTAAACATGAAAAAACATATGAATGTGTAGAACTAGAATCAAACAATGTAATTAATAGAGTGGTGGGCACAATGACTACACCCAACACCATATAATTTGTAGCCTCTACTTCATCCATTGAGATAAAAAATGTTCAAACATGCTCCCTTAACCTATGGTGAGGTTGAGGGTGTTTTCCCCCCATTATATTATAATTTGGAAAATGATTGGAAAAGTTCCAAAGATGTCCACGCATGAATAATTAAACTTTACGCTGGGCCTACACTATCTTTTTGTTTTCATTATTGTTGGGAAGTGGAGGATTCACCTCACCATGATATTTCCTAGATATATGGACATATCTTCCACACTGGTAGAATTTTCCACTCCATTGAAATTAGTACCCTTAATTATTCATCCTACATATGTTTTATGTGGGGTATTTTACTTGCATTCCTCCACTATTTTGATCACAATTCCTCCCTAGGTTTGGATCCATAGATTTTTTTATTTTCATTTGACCTATCTTACAACTATGTTTCTCCAAAATCAAATTCAACCTTCGTAGAACTTTGCTCTATCTCATCATAGCCACTATAGTGTCAATTCACTAAAATAATCCAGATATGGGGTTTTATTCCACTGAATAAAAAATCAACCATTCCCATATGATTCCTAAAAAATCAATAGGTGTATCAAGCATTTATTATAATACCTGTCTCATAGCTTCCCACTGATTTATCTTCCATCTGATTTATCTCGATGAATTGTTTCTCCAGTTTTTCTCATAAAAGAAGGAAAATATTTATTGAATGTTATTTCACTAAACTCTTAACACTCTATATCATCAACACCCCTTCTTTGAATTGTGTTTTTAATCAGTGAACACCATTGATCAGTATCTCCAATAAGTTTTATACTTCTTGGGTGACTTTCTATTATACTAAATAATAAATTACATAAATGATCTTTTCTAGTGAGAAAATATATTCTTATGTAATCAATGTGTTTTTACTTCCAATAAAATGAGGTGGTATTTGAGGAATGAAGGAGTAAATATCATGTTGTTCCGTTCAAGGTCAATCTGGCAGCTCAAATTGAATCAAGTTATTATTCACAACTCATGATAATTGATTCATCATCACCATGAAGTTTTCCATTTTTACTTCCATTGGAGGGTCATCAGTGCATCGTCCATTCTGCTCATCATTTATGTAGTTAACCCTTTTCCCAATATTTTTCTAAAATTATAGATCCTTAGTGAGTAATTTTGTTATTTTATGAATCTAATAATTCTAGGGGAATTTTATTTCGCTAAACATCTTGTGTAAATATGTTATTCTTTGATAACAATTACATTTTCTATATATCCTTCATAATTGTTCATAAAAATATTTTGATTAACCAATCATATAAACCTAGAGTATAAAACTAGTAGTCGAACAAGGCCCATTTTCATGCTCTAGTTCCTAATCAAGTCCATCTCAATTATATGTTTTTAGGTGTTACCCCGAGATACATCTAGGCTGGATCCACATCCACCTTTTCATATCCATCCATGGATTTCATTGATGAGAAAAAAGTTATTTAATACATCAAAAAAATAAAAATATTTTTTCCTATATTAAAACATTTATCCAGGGTTCATACTAAGGATTTATATTCCTAATTCCAACAAATAACTAAACCATACGTTGATACCAACAATTTCATCCCTCCTTTTTTTATTATAAAAAATGTTCATTATAATGAACAAAATAAATAATAATTTAATTTTTAGATTCTTGAAAAAAACAATACATGAAAACATAATAAGTTCTTCTAATCCACCCGAAAAGATTTTAATGGGTTTATCATAAGTAAATTTATTGTATCTAAAATACTATTGACATAAATCAATATAAATGGATGATCATGAGACCCAGTAATAGAATAAGAAAGGGAAACATTTTACATGTGATCAAGAGGAATATCAATAAGAATAGGAGGAGTATCATTAAGTCATGATAAATAGAACATGAAGAATACCATAATAAAAATAAAATGAATTATAAAATGGAAATGTGGATACAAAATGTAAATGATAAATTCATAAAAATATCACCATGGTTTGTCACAAAGCTGTCATAAATGAAAATTAATAGGGTAATTCACCAAAGGTATCATAAAACATTTCCTCTCAAGATATTCAATTATTAACCAAATGTATTGGAGTGATATCAAGGAGAACACATCTTATGTATTAATTAATTAAATCTACATAGATCATAATGAATCATTTTGTTAATAACTTATAGAGAATAATAAATGGATTTTTATGAAAATTATGGCATACAAAAGTGCTTAATGACTTTATCATTAAGTCATTTTTAGCCCCTGAAAAGGTAATTTTTGATTCCAATGCGAAAATCACTAAATAAAATACATCATTTTTAAATCTATATGAAAACCCATGGATATTAAAATGTTTAGGGTATCCACACAATGAAAATAAAAGATAATTTCTTAAGTAGATGATATAAATTCGGTAAGTAAATTTGGCATCATGATGGGTATAAAAGATTGTTTTATAATAGGGTAAAAGGTAAGGGGATACTGGTCTAACATTCATTAAGGACTATTAATATTGTAATGGGATAATATATAGTGGAAACAATAACTTATTTTGGAAATTAGGGGACATACCAAAGGAAAAAAAATACTTGAATGGAAAAGAGAAGTGGAGATTTTCCTTACCTTGAAGAGTTATTCCTATATTTTGATTAATGGAACATTATGGGCTTGAGGACTCCTTAGAGAAACTATTTGGGAGGAAAACACTATAAATTCATGAATTATGTATTGGGAGTGAAGGTGTTAGTTTAAATGGGTGGGTATTTTATAGAAAAAATTTAGGATTTGTTTAATAATCTCCATATTTAGTCCTTGCAAATATAGGTTATGGAAAATGAAAAAATAATGGATTACCATTGGTTTTTAAATTGGTTTTGGAAATTTGTGAAATCTTTAATGTAAATTTAATCAATAAGAACCGAAAATAATTTTTTAATTAGTCATTTTAGCATGGGGACAAAATGTTTCCACAAAGTTATGTTCTTAATGTCAATGTTTATATTTTACACTTTGAAAAGTAACTTATAGTTTTTTGAAATTGATTAAAATATATTTAAATACTTTATATCAATAAAATAACGTATTCAATGTCATGGAATTTGTTTAATTAATTATTTAATCATTATGAAATAATTATGAAGTCATTAAACATACAGAAATCCCAAAACAATATTTGTTTAATTCACAGAAAAATAATGAATTTTAGAATGTTCTATTAACTTTAACCTAACCTAATTTAGAGGTTATGATTTCAAATATGATGTTTATTTTTTTCAAATAATTCCTTAATTATGATTATTTTAAATTTTATATATAAAAATACTTATTTGTTAGAAAGAATAGAGGGTTATAAGGCACAGTCATGGTTCTGCCACTTAAGAATTTTCTAGGACATAATAAATTTATTTTATCATTTATATTTTAATAAGAATGATTTATCATAAAATTTAATTAAAATAAATAATATTCATAACACATTTATTTATTATAAACACTTATATCTTTTTTTAAAAGTACAATTTATGTATAAAAATAATTTTATCAAATTTGACTCAATTAAACATATTTTTTATAATGAAGAACTATATTGAAAATGAAATATATGGAATAAAAATTTAATTTACACAATGTAATTTCACTTTAAGTAACTAATATCGGGACAATAAACCCCTTATAACACCCACATACACCCTACGCGTAAGATGTGTGATGATGGTATTTTCAAGGGGTGGTTTAGCTAAAATTAACTGAGTGGTAATCTCTACTAATTTGAGCTTCTCTTGTAAGTGATTCCATTTAAGCTTCAAATGTTGAGTCTAAACTTTGGATTGGTCATATGAAAACCCTAGTGATGATACATTCCTACCATGTTTTGACAAATGGTTTTCAAACAACATGGCTCTACTGGTTTAGGCCATCAGTTATCTTTCTGCATTAGTTATCCTTTATCATCACTACTTGTAAACACTGATTATAACATTTAAAATTTTACCAATTTTTGTTGTTTTCAATGGTCAAATTTTTCAATGATTATATTGATCAAGATTCATATTGGAACAACAGCCCTATAACAGAAATAAATATGATTGTGCATTTCCCTTTATACTCTATAAATACCACTTCATTATTTTTCACAAAAATAATTATAATTCATTCCAATGTTATATATTTTAATTTTATATTATGTTTATTGGTTTATTAATATTTTTTACTTCTATTATTTTTTCATTGGTGTGATGATTCTAAAATATTGGAGCACTCCATATTTTTCCATTTTCATACAGTTTTAATTTTTGAAATTTTAATTGTTTTCATATATTACTAAAATATTTATAATTATTAATGAGATATGTTTTTTATAATATAATATATAATTATTTTATTAAGTAAAAATACAATTTATTAATCCTATGTAATTACAAATATGAATTAGTTGTGGTGATTTAACATTCTTCTGAAATCCCAATCATCTAATTAGTGTATTCTTACCATGATCAATCATTGAAGGTAAGATACGAGTAAAGTTTCAGGAATGTGGCTGGTAATTAGTTAACTTTTATCCACTCATATGTGTTGTGATCCAATCCCGTAATACTTGAAAGGGACTTATTATCCCTAATGGGGTCATCCCTTTACTAATGTCCCAGGTTTCTGGTAAGGTATGGATAATAATGGAACCACATAGTTAATTATCCTACTAATTTATAATTTTTCTCCCATTTTTAATGTTCCAACTATCCCTCTATTATATTATTATCACACTAGAAAAATGTATCGTGAGGAATATTAAAAAAATTTCACCAAACCCTCTAATTGATTGATGTTGGGGGTGACCTCCCAAACCCATTGATTATAAATAACCTTTTTTAATATTGGCCAATATACCACCCCCAAACATCCAGAGTCTCAGTGTTTGGAAATTTATTTGTACCCTTGCCTTTGCATCATGATAATTTTATATGATGAACATCTCAACCCAAATACTGAATATAATACTGACTCATGAAGGATGTTCCACACCCATTTTATTCCTTTCTAGTTGAAGTCAATCACTAACTAATAGAGGAGTATATTCGAATTAAATATATTTATAAGGAGGGGTGAAGATTAATGACACATTAACCCTAGGATCTAAGCTCTGCTAATAATGTGCACATCCTCGAGGTTCATCCCACCACTCTTCTCACAATATGAAAAGTGTTTTTTCCTAGACTCTATATTAGGATAAAGACTAGGATAAAATTATTTTTGTAGTGGTAAAAGGGTTGTAAAACCCAAAAATATTCATATAATTATATGGATATGATCCCATGGATAAATTCAAAGCACCTTTATCTCACTCTAAAGGGCTATCCCCAAACCATACTAAAGGTTCCTCTAAGATGATTTCCCAAACATAACATTGATTCCAACCATTGTTTAGTAGTGAAATTATTAAAAATCTATCCATAACCATGGACCTATAGATCTAGGATGCAATAAACATCATTTGGAGTAAAATGGATATAAATGGAAAAAAATAAGTATATGAAATCAACTTATTTGATGATACACTCATATGATAAAAAGTTGGAATTTGTTATCTCTCAATGGTTGTCGATCCAACTAATCGAATGATTCCTAGTACAAGGTGTGAAAATATACACACCATTCAGCAGTCTGAATATATATACTAAAAACAAATATGATAACATATAGTATTTGTTGAGTCAATAAGGTTTTCCTTATAAATTTTCTATTCCTTATTGTTTGGGGGAGATTGTTGAGTCAATAAGGTCTCCTTATGACTTGACCATTCCTTCTTATTCTAAAAATCACAAACACCTTATCTCAAGGAAATCTCATTTCACCCAGTGTTTTACTTCTCTAAGGAAAATTTTTGTTCCGCAAGGAAATTTATCCTTACCATGTTTTCATTATTCATTATATTGTCTATGTAAGATTTGGTTTCATATATAAACCCTCGAAATCATATAAAACTTAGATAAAGAGAATTCTATTTTTAGTCTCTGAATTCTGACTCTGAGTTCTCTGAATTCAGACTCTGAACTCTTATGAGTTCTGACTCCCAGTTCTCTGAATTCAGACTCTGAACTCTTCTGAGTTCTTTGAATTCAAACTCCGAACTCTTCTGAGTTCTAACTCTGAGTTCTCTAAATTCAGACTCTGAACTCTTATGAGTTCAGACTTCGAAATTCTATTGAATTCAGACTCCAAACTTTGTGAGTTCTGACTCCTAATTCTAATGAATTCAGACTCTAAACTTTGTGAGTTCAGAATCAAAATTCTAATGAATTCCGACAACAAACTTTGTAAGTTCTAACTCTGAATTCTCATGAAATCTGACTCCAAATTTTGTAAGTTTAGGTTCCGAATTCCTTAGAAAACAGAATCCAAATATCCTTGTATTATAGACACCAAATATATTATTGGTTAGACTTAGAACTTTTATTTTCTTACATTACGAATATTTGACTTTGGTTATGTAACCATATTTTTTCTTACACATGTTTTGTTATAAAATGATGTCATGTATTCAGTTAATAACCAATCATTGTTTGAGTGACACGTGTATAGGTCCCTCTAAAATTCAAGGAAAAATATGACCATTGGAGGAGGGAGTTGACCGTTGAAGTCGTACCGATAAATTGGAGCTCATTTGAAAGATCTCACAAGAAGTTGGTCAATGTAGCCTGAAGTGATTTCTAGAGAGAGACTTTATTGCTTTGTGCGTACTGAACTTCTTGTTCAGGTTTTCTCTGTGCGACTCTAATTATTGTTGTGTACAATCGAGGCCTTCCAAGGATTGGAAGACAGAGGTGCAAACTACCTTGAAGTTGAGGGCTTGCGGGGATAGAACAAAAGACTCCAATCATTGTATCGAGGGCTTAACTTGGTGAGGGTAACATAGACTTTATTGAAAGTATAAATCAAGGGACCATTATCCAAGGTTGTTGGATACCCTTCTATTTGGGTTAAAAGATTTAATACTTGTTACTTGTTTTGTTACAAGTTTTTCTCTGCATTTTGATTGTTGAGGAAAGTATAACTATCTTATACTTCCTTATACATGTACTCTGATTCAGTGAGATTCTATACACTTTAATGTAAAATCATTATCATTTTAAACTTTCATTAAGTTTCATTTTCCGGATTTCATAATCACATTCTCAAATCATATTTCTTCAGTCTAGAAAGTTTATAGAACTTAGAGGTTTTTGAATTACCTAGTTTGACTTTGTTAAAAATAACCATCTTTAAAAGTCCCAAAGGATTTTTTTTTAAAGAATACAATTCACCCCCTCTTGTATAATGAGAATCATTAGATAATTTATTTAGTATCTCTATTATTTCAATCCAACATTTGGTATTATAGAGGATATTATACTCACATACCATCTCAACAATTGGTACTAGAGGATTGGTTCAATCTGAAATAATATCATGATTAGATTTAGAAGAGAATTCGTCTCATTCTTTTCCAGAATCAGTTTTTCAGACTCTTAAAGTTTAGATTCATTTTTTCTTAGAGATACTCTTGTTCTACATTTTCCTTGCTTAGGAAAGTTTTTCTATTGTTTACAAACTTATTCTATTAACAAGTTTCTGTGGAATGATTTTCTTTATGATTGAAGGAATCAATGTTGGTTCTATAGACAATATCAATCAAATAAGACCACCTATTTTTTATGGGAATGATTAATAATATTGGAGAGATCTCATGAAGACATTTATTATCAATACTGGAGTTGATAATTTTGTTATTCTTACTGGAGGATATAAAATCCCTGACAGGGAAGTTTTTACCTTTACCAATCAAGAAAAGCATCAGTATCAATTGAATTATAAGGTATTAAATGCCTTGCTTTGTTCTATGAATAGAAATATATATAGCCAAATTTCATCTTGTGAAGCAAAAAATTGTATTTGGATGAAACTTGAAGTTACTCACTTTGGAACTTCAAAAGTTATTGAAACTAGAAGAGACATACTCAGATATGAATATCATGGTTTCTGCTTTTTTTATGGAGAACCCATATGTAAGGTGCAACAAAGATTCATCACTTTTTTGAATATTTTACAATACATTGGTGAGAAAGGATTAGATGATGAAGCTCTTGTAGATAAGATAATAGACATCATGCCCAATGAGTGGGAATCCAAGAGAACTGCTATTGATGAGAACAGGAATGTCACCCAGATTTCCTTAGATGAGCTGTTTCGAACTCTTATTCAGCATGAGACTAGAATGAAGAGAGATGTTGATAATGTTAAAAAGAATAATGGTAATGGAGGAGTTTCTTTTACAACTACTTCAAATAATATGAAACCAAAAACTTCTAAGAGAGTTACTAGATCCGAATCTAAGAAGGTTATTATCCAATCTGAATCTAGAGGAAGTGAATATTCAGAAAATGAGTTAGAAAATCTTGCTCAAAGGATGAACAAGATTTTTGGAAAAAATAACTTTCAATACATATATAAGAATAAGTAATGGAAAGATAAGAAAGAATCATAAGTCACATGTTATGAATGAAAGAGAGCTGGACTTATAATGCCTGATTGTCCTATTCTTAAAAGAAAAGGAAAGAAAGGAAAATCATTCTGAGAGAAACAGAATGAAGTAATACAAAGCCAAATCTAAGAATGTCTTGAAATGTAATGACACATGGAGAGCCAATGGTGGTGACTATTCAAGTGAATCATCAGATTACGAATCTTTCGGACAGAAGAATCTTATTCTAATAGCCAGACTACCTATTGACAATAATTGTTTGATGGATAAGGTACACAATGCTGAATTAATTACCAATGTTTCTTTAAATTCAAATTATAGTAATGATAAATATTATGAATCTTCGGATGAGGAATCATCTTCTGATGAAGATAATACTTTACCTTCTTATGAAGAAGTTTATAGGTTTTCCAATCTTTTTGAGATTGAGAATAAAAAACTCATGAAAAAACATGATAAGGAAAAATCTAGGAATACTATTCCTACTAAGGAAATATCATATCTTTCTAAATATCTTGATAATAAAATTGATGATTTTGAAAGTATTTAAAAAAATCTTGAGGATGTAAATTCTGAGAATAATAAACTTTCTAAAGGTCTAGAAAATTTAATTTATAAGAAAAATGTTTTCGAGCCTAACTCTAGTTTCAAATAAAATGTTTTAGAAGACAAGAACTTAGTTATCAAACTGATGTCTGAAATTTTTTCCTTAAGGAGGTGTTTTTCAAACTTTACCTTATGTAAATAAAATTTTGACAAGATGTGTTCTCAAATACATCCTTTAAGGAATGGTTATGGATTTTCTTATACAAGTTCTAAACTGATTTTTAGCAATAATTATTTTGTTCCTCAAAGTGCTCCATTTTGCACTGGGTGTCACTATGGTGGACACTGGGAAAAAAACTGTTCCTTAAACAAAACTTAGTCTTTAGGATTTCATAAATCCTATTTTTCTATGAAAATGTGGGTACCTAAAATTTTGCTTTCTGAAATTTCCGGATCCAAGAAAATTTGGGTTCTGAAAGTCTAACTCTTTTCTTTTCAGAAAAATAGAGAGAGTACCAACAACAATACTTGGTACTTGGATAGTGGATGTTTTCGGTATATGACTGGTAACAAAAACTATTTTTAATGTATTATCAAGATGGAAGGAGGAAAAGTGACGTTCATAGATAATGCTCAGGGAGAAATTATTGGTATAGGTAACAACGTTCTTCTTGAAAAAACATTGATTTCAAAAGTTTTATTTGTTAAGGGTCTTAAGCACAACCTCATTAGCATAATCCAATTATGTGATGAAGGTTACATTGTGAATTTTAGGAATGAAAAGTGCTTAGTACAAAATTTCAAGGAAGAGTTTATTCTTTCTTCCCATAGGGAAGTGAATGTATACACACTATTGAAGAGACAATACATGTAAAATTTGATGAAACTGATCCATTTTTTTAAAAAAACCCCAACCTACATCTTCAGATGTGTTTTCAAAAACTGATTATCAACCTTTGTTAGATGATCCTTCTGATAAGCAAAATTCCCACGAAAATGTTTCTAAAGCATTTAACCCAGAATATTTTCTACCCTATGTTGATGAATAGGTTTTACAAAACCCAAATCAGTTGTTTCTAAAGAATCATCCTACTGATTGTATCATTGGTGATGTCAATCAACCTGTAAGGACTAGAAGTTCCTTATGAAATGAAGCAGAAAATCTAGCATTTCATTTCCAATTAGAACAAAAAAGAACTGATGAAGATTTAGGTGATGATGATTGGATAAAAGCTATCCAAGATGCACTAAATGAATTCGAAAGGAATAAAGTCGGAACCTTGGTTGAAAGACATAAGGAAACTTCTGTCTTTTGTGCTAAATGGGTTTTCAGAAATAAGTGTGATGAAAATGGAATCATAGTTAGAAATAAAGCTATATTAATTGATAAAGGCTATAATCAACAAGAGGGAATAGACTATGAAGAAACCTATGCTCTGATTGTTATACATGAATCTATTCGTATCCTACTTGCCTTTGCATAATTATTCAATTTCAAAAATTTTAAAATTGATGTGAAATGTTCTTTCCTTAACGATTATGTTCAAGAGGAAGTTTGTGTTGAACCACCTCCTGGTTTTGAAGATACAAAACATCATAATCACTTTTTTGGACTTACCAAAGCTTTATATGGACTTAAGAAAGCCCCTCAAGCCTGGAATGATAGACTTACAAGATTTTTTCTTCAAAATTACTATGTCAAGGGAAATGCAGATCCAACCATTTTTATAAATAAAGATAAGAAAAATGTTTTTATTTTTCAAATTTATGTTGATGACATTATATTTGGTTCAACTCAGCAATCCTTAACCGATTCCTTTGCAAATCTAATCAAATATGAGTTTGAAATGAGTATGATGGGTGAGTTAACATTTTTCCTTGGTTTTCAAATTTCTCAAAAACCAGAAGGAATTTATATATCCCAACATAAGTATATTAAATATCTTCTTAAAAATTATGGATCTGACAACACTAAGAGTATTAGTACTCCCATTGGTACCTCAAACACACTTGATCTTGATGAAGCCGGGAAACCAGTAGATCAAACGTCTTTTAGAGGTATGATAGTAAGTATAATTTACATGAAATCTAGTCGTCCAAACTTAATGTTTTCAGTATTCTTATGTGAAAGATAACAGTCCCATCCTAAGGAATCTTATTTAAAGTTAGTGAAAAGAATTTTTCACTACATAAAGGGAACCATGGATTTAGGACTCTTTTATACTTCAAGAAATGATTTTGTTTTGAAAAGTTTTTCAGATGCTGAATTTGGTGGATGTAGAATGGATAGAAAGAGTACATCCGGAACTTGTCATTTCTTAAGAGATTCATTAGTTTCTTGGCCATGCATGAAGCAACACTCAATAACACTTTTTACTGCTGAAGATGAATATGTAGCAACTGGAAGTTGTTGTGCTCAAGTGTTGTGGATGCAACACACACTCACAGACTATGGTATGAGTTTTACCAAATCAAAAATTTTGTGTGATAATACTAGTGTCATTGATTTATAAAAAAACACTTCACATCACTCTCGTGCAAAACATATAGATATTATGCATCACTTTATTAGGGATCACACACAAAAAAGAGATATCATTCTTCAATTTATCGGAACCCAAGATAAACTTAGTGATATTTTCAAAAAATCATTACCCTCTGATAGATTTGAATACATTAAACAGAAGTTAGGAATGATAACCATAAGGTAATCCTCATTGTTAATTTTCTATTTAATCAATCTCCTTATAGTAATAAAATATTTTTCATAGGGGGAGTACATTTGCTTGTTAGTTTTTTTTTCAAATTTTTTGTAAGGGATTTTTTTTCTATTTTTTCATAATAATGTTTTTCCAATCATTCTAAATGAAAATTTTCATACTCAAAATTTTCATAATGATGTTTTTTGTAATGAAAATTTTCATACTCAATTTTTTCGTAATAAATATTTTCATAATGTTTTTTTTATTTTTTTTCGTAATCAAATTTTTGAAAACTAAATTTATTCAAGAATAAATATTACTCAATATGAATAATCTTCATAGAAATCCGAAAGGTATATTTTCTTTCTTATGTTTTCATAATCATTATATGGTACTTTCTTTTGTGTTTTAAATTTTTTGGATTCTACTTTCCTTAAATCCGAATGTTTTCCTTTAAAAACCTCAAAAGATCGGATCGTACCAATTTTTTACTTGAGGCTGTCATATCAACTGTCAGATATAATTAGAAGATTTATCAAACGTTGGATTGCCTTTGGAAGTTCAACCGTCATATCAAAGCCTATATAAAGGACCCATGAAGGGTTCACCCACATCAAATTTCAAGCCTTTACATGCCGAAGCTCTGTCCCTCTTTCAAAATCCCATTTCGAACCTCTCAAGTCTTGATCTAATCCTAATGTCTGGTGAAGTTCCTTCTCAAGAGATGTCAACTGTCAAGTCGATTTTGGAGTGGCAGATTTACAGGGAGAGGTTGGTGTATCCGAATTTATTTGCTAAGTATGATTCCATTATATCCAAGAACATCAGGTTGAATTGATGGGAATGTGTTTGCATAACAAAAGCCAGGATCTCAAGATTTGGTGTATCCAGATTTGATATTGAGTTCTATGAATCAGTTAGTTTCTTTAGGGAAGAAGACATATAGAATTTTTCCTTTAAAACATATGGTAAGACCTATTATCTATCATATACAAAGGCATCCAGTTTGGTTGGAGTTCCATTTCAAGGAGAAGCTGAGTTTTGTTCCCATAAATTTCCAGATGTACAAGGATGTTTTGTCAAAGTGAAAGCTATGGAGTGTCTTGTACTTTCAGATGTTAAGACTTCAATGATTTGTCATTTTTTCACAAACAACCAGATCCTTGAATTATGGGTTCAATGTTTCATCATTCCGAGAAAGGGTGACAAGGACACGTTAAAGAAAGGTGATATGTAAGTTTTGGATTTCTTGGTAAACCAAAGGATAATCAACTTGATGAAGCATATTCTCATTATGATAGACAATATCAAGAATTTAAATTTGAAAGATAAAATTATAATGTATCTATCTATCCTCTCTAAGTTGATTGTTTTGTGTCTTGAGTATTTCAATATTCTTTGCAGTTCCAAGCCAAGGAATTGCACATTCATGTTAGTAAGTGATGATACTTTGAAGAGAATGAATGTTGGTTTTTATACAGAGTCAGGAGAATTATATGACTTATAAGAGGAAGAGGATAAAGCTGTTCCAAAAAAGAAATAATTGTTTGAAAAATAAAAAAAGGTTGGAAAGAAGAGGAAGTTGAAGGAAGTGGAAGAAGAAGAGAATAACCCAAAATCTAAAGAAGCTCAATATGCACCTCCAAAGTCCAAGAAGAAGAAAGTGTATCTGGATGAGTTTGTTTCTAAATGGAGGGAAGACAAAAATAATAGGAAATCAGGGGAGCCAAGATTTGGTTTAGATCCTACAGAAGCTAAGGCTTTGAAAGAAAAAACAACTGATGAGCTTGAGAATCAATATAAGGAAAAGAAGTCAAAGAAGAAGGTGTCTCGGACTAAAATTATGCAAGAATATATCTATCTGAACTTCTGAAGCAGAGTCTTCAAAGATCACAACGCCTAGGAATTATGATGAAGGTTAGGATGAGAATGGTGAAGAAGAAGTTAACAAATTATCCGAGGAAGAAAGTTTTAATTAAAATTTCATACATCCTGAAGATGCTGAGGTCGGAGCTGAGAAGGAGAATATTGATGAAGATAGAATTGTTTAGTTGTCTGACAGTGAACAAGAGTCTCCGGATGAGGAAGTTGTTCTGAGAAACAATAAGGAGAAACAGGTGGTTGAGGATACACCTACTAAAGTTGTTTTAAGAAAAAAGGAAGCTGGTGGATCTTTGAAGAGGAAGCTTGTCAAGCAAGAAAAACAGTCCTCCCCAAGAAAAGTCTCATATTCGAAATCATCAGCTCTAGGACATGATTTTGTCATTCAATCACTGAAGAAGGTAGTTGACACTATTCTAATCTTTCCTAGCATTGACTCAATATGTCAGATGCTCCAAAACAGCATTAATAAAAAATTGGATTCAGTATCCATGGTGATGGATAAGTGTGTCCAACTTGAGGCTGATTTCAAACACTTTTTCATTAACTATAATTCTCACAAAAAATATTGAAAGAAAGTGATTAGCTAGTGACACAAAATAGTTGAAGATTTTAGAGATCTTGATGAGTTTCAACATGAATTTATGTATGCTTTTGATAATAAAGATAGTAAAATCAAGGATCTTGTGACAAGATTTAAGTAAAAGCTAACCCTTGAGCAGAATAATCAGATTCAAGAGGTAAAGGATCTGAATGGGAAGCTATATTCTATTGACCGAAGTTGGAAGAGGGAAACAGATCTTCAGATTAAGATCAAAGAGAAGTTAGTTAAGAAATAAGAGTTATTGAAGGCTCAGGCAGAGGCTCTGAAGGCCCATAAGCAAAAGATCAAAGCTTTAGAGAAGAAAGCAGAGGATCGGGATCAGATCCTAAAGTAAGCAGAGGAATAAAACAAGGAACTCAAAAACCTGAAAACCATAGTGAAGAATTTGATACCAAAATAAAATGAAGGAAAATAGATCCATTCTAATATTTTGTTGTATTTTTTTCCTTGTACAAATTCTACCTATCTTAATGAAATTTTGGTTTCTCATTTTTGTTTGCATGCTTTGTAATAATATTTCAGGTTCTATAATTTCTTTTCCATTCCCTCAAATTCATTTTTAAAATCACCAATGGGGAGAAAGGAAAAAATAATACTAATAAAAGAAGAAATATCCCTAATTAAGGGGGAGTTTATATTCGAGGGGTTTTCACTATTTAGATTTCCGTACTCAAGATAATTAAAAATCTCATTCTGGAAATCTAGAATATGATCCTTGGAGTTCCAAAGCATAAGGGGGAGTTAGTAATATTCATCATTATCCATGTGTAAAGGGAGATAAGTTTTATTTTCAATGTATATAAAAATATTTTCCAAGTCCTTTTAATTTATTTAGTAAGAATGTTTGTGCTTTGTAAAAAGGGAAATATTGTTGAGTCAATAAGGTTTTCTTTATGACTTTTCCATTCCTTCATTATTGGGGGAGATTATTAAGTCAATAAAGTCTTCTTATGACTTGAAATTTTGTTCATTTTTTGGAAATCTGAAACACCATATCTCAGGGAAAATATTATTTCACCATGTGTTTTACTTCTCTAAAGAAAATTTTCTTTCCCCAAGGAAGTTTATCCTTACCATGTTTTTCATTGTTCATTATCTTCTCTAAGTAAAATCGGTTTCATATCTAAAACTTCAGAATCATATAAAACGTAGATAAAGAGAATTCTGTTTTTAGACTCCAAATTCAGACTCTGAGTTCTCTAAATTAAGACTCCAAACTCTTCTGGGTTCTGACTCCAAGTTCTCTGAATTCAGACTTCGAACTCTTCTGAGTTCAGACTCCGATTCCTCTAAATTCAGACTCCGAACACTTTTGAGTTCTGACTCTAAGTTCTATGAATTTAGACTCTGAACTCTTATGAGTTCAGACTCTGAATTATAATGAATTAAGACTTCGAACATTGTGAGTTTTGACTTTTAATTCTAATGAATTCAGACTCCAAAATTTGTGAGTTCTAACTCCGAATTCTAATGAATTCAGACTCCAAAATTTTTAAGTTCTGACTCCGAATTCTCATGAAATCTGATTCCAAACATGGTAAGTTCAGGTTCCAAATTCCTTCGAAAACAAAATCTGAATATCCTTATATTATAGACACTGGATATATTTGTTGTTAGACTTCGAACTTTTATTTTTTTACATTCTCAATATTTGACTTTGGTGATGTAACCATATTTTTTCTTACACTTTTTTTGTTATAAAACGATGTCATGCATTCAGTTACTAACTAAACATTGTTTGATTAACAAGTGTACAGGTCCCTTTAAAATTCAAGGAAAAATATGATCGTTGGAGGATGTAGTCGACCGTTGAAGTCGTACCAATAAATAGGAGCTCATTTGAAAGAGATCACATGAAGTTGATCAATATAGAGATTACAAGCTGCTGAAGTGATTTCTAGGGAGATAGGCTTTATTGCTTTGTGCGTACTGAACTTATTGTTCATATTTGATTTTTGTGACTCCAATTTTTGGTTTCTACAATCGATGGATTCCAGAGATAGGAAGACAGAGGTACCGACTACCTTGAAGTTGAGGTCTTCCTTGTTAAGGAAGACCGAGGTGCCGAATACCTTGAAGTTGAGGGCTTGTGGGGATAGCAAGACAGAATCTACTCTTTTTATAAAGGTCTTAGCCTGGTGTGGGTAAGACATACTTTCTTGAAAGTATAAATCAAGGGACCTTTATCTAAGGTTGTTGGATACCCTTCTCTTTGGGTTATAAGATTTACTACTTGTTACTTGTTTTTTTACAAGTTTTCTGCTGCATTTTTTATTGTTGAGGAAAGTATAACTATCTTATACTTCCTTATACATGTACTCTAATTCAGTTAGATTCTATATGCTTTAAGGTAGAATCATTATCTTTGTAAACATTCTTCAAGTTTCATTTTTCGGAACCAAATTTTGTGAATCACTTTCTCGGAATCATATTTCCTGAATCTAGCAAGTGTATATAACTTATAGGTTTTGTGAATTACCTTGTTTAACTTTGTTAAAAATAACCATATTTAAACATTCCAAATGATTTTTTTAAAGAATAAAATTCACCCCCCTCTTGTAAATTGAGCATCAGAAGATACTTTATTCAGTATCTATATTATTTTGATCCTACATTTGGTATTATAGAGTATATCATACTCATATACCATCTCAATAGTATTTAAGGGTTCCCCCATATGATCTAATAGATGGTGCTTCCTTAGGTGAACATAGTAGTATTGTATAACATCAATACTTTTAATTCTATGAGTTCTCATATCATTTAATTCTCATGTAGACTATGTTGGAGTCAGTTTTTTTAAATAAATTGTGAAGGATGAACTATAAAAAGGAAAAATTAGAATAAGACAATAAAAAATAGAAATTTCAATATTTATTATAACACATATGTTAACCTCAAAATGCATTATCTGATTATGTATCTTTCACATAAATTATCATCCTCATAACGAGTTTTATGTTACTGAAATGTTTTCCTCATGGTAGATATGTTCATGGATGGTGGATTAGTTCATGAGTGATATATTGCAAGTTGTTATTCAAGAAAAGTAATTCAAGATTGAGGTTCCCATAGGTTGATCACATAATTCCAAATTTCGATCACTAAGTAAAATTATATATAGGTACCACTAACACATAACACAAAGAGTTTATACAGGAAATTTACTCATTTGTAATTAGGTCCTCTTTATGCTAATCAGTCATAATTGTGATGGGGTGTTTATTGATGTAACGCCCCGAGCCTAGTTACCCAGAGTCGGTGCATTATTACATAACATTGGCATGATCATGAGAAAGATCAAGTCTCAAAAGACCGATTAGTTTAGTAGCCTTGGAATAACTAGATCCATCCATAAATTTTTACATTACATCATAAAAAAAACATCTTGTCTTCATATCCCCTCATACTATCCCTGGAGGTCATTCATAAATTACTTCTTCATAATCCTGGAAAAAAAAATAAAACATTGAAAGGGGTGAGCTCAGATGCTCAGTAAGGATAACATTATAGCAGAAGCTTTCATAAATAAGCATAAACACTTAAGGCAATTTATAACTAAAACAAAAGCCTTTGAAACTTGAACTTCAGCATAAAATGGCAAAGGTAAACTGAAATAATGCCATTTACTTACTCACATGGATATTCTACTAGTCGAATGATCACATGAAATATCAATAACAACTTTCATAATGATGGAATGCATAATTCCAGACTATCATAACCACATAGCCAAGGTCTCGTGCCAAGACTACAAATAAGATTTTGCCAAGGCCTTGTGCCAAGACACTAGTTTGTCTCATGAGACCTACCGATGCATCGAGGAGCTATAGCGGGCTCCACCCGTCACTTATTAAGTCCAATGCATTCCTCATATGAACAGGTTTAAGCATAAAATAAACATTCGTATTAAAACTAACATACAAAATGTCAATACTTTAACCACAAACCATGAATGGTATAAAAATAGAACATCCACAGTTAAATATAACTCATTTGATACAATATGGAAGATTGTATTGTATCACATTAACCTCAATCATGAATAATGAAGGATGTTGACATAGATGAAAATAATCATCAAAACTATTTGAGAGAAATATCCCCCTTTTCTTGAAAACATTTAAAAGTCACACTATTTGTCAAGAAGCCATTTAAAAATAGATTTTTGAATCAAAGTGTCCCATACCACTTTGAAACCTTTTAAAAGGATTTTTAATTTCTAAACTTTAATGTCCATATAAATAAATCCTTAAAACCATTTTTAAAACATGGACATTAATGAGAAAGATTTAGATGAATAAGTCTTTAAAACATTTAAAAATGGTATTTTAGTTAGAGATTCTAACCAAAAGAGAGACACTTGAATGAAAATAATTGAGGTAATCAAAACTTTGTAATATCATGAGAATAAAGGGAATTCATGATATACTATGTCAAAGTACATTATATACACCACATAAAAGTGATTTGGTGTATATCAACAAAGAAGTCTCAATGGAATGTAAGTTGAGATGAAATCTCTCATAAAGGCCATATCCTTAGGTTAAGGATAAATCAACAACACAATTATGTGTGAAAAATATAAATACACTAAATATGATTGAATATTCAGTGTAAAACAATCAAAGTATATTCACACAGATTCCTGTAAAAACAACACCAACTAATTGGATGTTTAACTCAACAAATGGTGAAAGAGTTAAAATTACTCTTATCAAATTCATATCAATGACTTGAGAATTTTCAATGGAGTGATTATGTGTATCAAAAGTATATCCACAGGAAGGGGAGTGGAAATTATGACATAATCAAATGAATAGTGATTCCACACATAATCTTGGGGTAATATAATCAATGAAATATGCGTAAAGCCAAATGAGTGGAAATTGAAATCTCAAATTCCCTTATTGATTAGGTAACTTAAGAAACAAACACCCATGAAAGAAAGATCATACCATGATGATGTAAATACCCATAAAATAAAGTATATTAAACAATGAATACAATCATGGGTAGTACACATACACCACATGCAATAATTAAGTGGTGATCAATGGAATTCTCACGGAATTAAAAGTGAGACAAGAAACCCCATACCACGTTAATCAACTGAGTTGCATGGCCAAAAGTTAATAACCACCAAATTATTTACAGAATAACATGAATATAAAGTGAATCATGATAATATATATCAAACGGAAGTACACAATACACCACTTTCAATAATTTAGTAGCGAACAATGGAAATCTCACGGAATTGAAAGTGAGATAAGAGAATCCCTTACTTTGTACTTTTTCCTTGGTCGATGGTAGGTTTACCTCCTGTATAATGGTGAAATAATTGTTATTGAATAATACAAGAATCAGTTACTTTAATATGATATCATATATGATCTTTTAACATTGATTTGTTAATAATATCTTAGAATTATCGTCATTTCAGGTGTTAACGGGTTCATTTTACTTTACATTCTTTGTTATGTGAGCCATATTCGTTATTAATGGGATGTATATTATTCATATCCAGAATGGTATCAAGTCCTTAAACATCATTTTTAAATCATCAAATGATAATTATACTTGAATGGATACGATGGAGAATGAATCTCATCGCGTTCGTGGAGACGGTAGTCCGTACGTACGCACGAATGCTACTTCCATTTAATTTTTATTTTAAAAGAATCGAATCCAAATGATACATAGGTATAATACTATTCCAGTAAAATATAATATTTTATATATGTTACTTAAGTTCATTAACACCATCCTTTATACGTTCCATGTGTGGTATGAACGTGTCATATCATTTTAAGGGGGCGGTAGTCCGCACTTCCTCAAATGAAATTATCGTATGTATAGACAACATGACACGAATAATTGTATGAAATAAAATGGAATTACAGAAGCTTATATATAAAATATATATCATTAATATCATATTTAATTACAGTGCCATCCTAATGGCCACCATGAGAGGCGGTAAGATGTATTTGAACAATCATCGTTTCGTGAGGCGTTAGTTTTCCATCCACAGAAACATTATGTTCATCATCCATTAGATGGAGTTGTGTGAATGTGTAGTTTGAATCCTTCTTATAAAAACATCCTAGTATATTGTGGATACTGGTGTTGTTACAAAAGAAAGGAAATAAAAAGAGTTTGGGGGTTGGAGAAGCAAAATAATTGAAAATAATTTAAGAGAAAATGTTACCTTTAATTTAGGTAACTCACTTTGGTTGGAACCAAAGGACTTCTTGAAATGCTTTCTGCCTAAGGGGAAGCTTCAAGGAGGAGGAGAGGGATGTGGGGAGCTTATTTGGGCAGAGTTTGGACGAGACAAGTGGCTTGAGAGGTGTGAGGAATGAGTATAAGTGGTCTCCTTTTATAAGGGAGAGGAGGGGCTCTTTAGGAAAGAGTGAAAGTATTACTTTATAATATAATTATATTCGGTTTATAATGGTCCAAAAATCATTGAGGTCAAATATAAGATGACTAATATTCTAAATAACATCAACCAATAAGAATTGGACAGGTTTTAGATAATATTTTAATCATTATAATCTTATTTATTTAAATGATTTATTAATGAGGTAAACATTGCATCATTATTGTGTCATTAATAATTTAAATTATTTGATGTCTAAAAATTATAAATAAAATATCATTATGTAGGAAATCTCTTTAGCTTTCTAATGAATATTTATAATCGAAAATCCAAAATTTATAACCCTATGTAAAAATTGTTCTTTTAAAAGATGTAAGCTTATGCCATTTTTGTATTCATTTTAACTTAATTAAAATAAAGTGTCATTATCACTTACAAGTGGATCAATGGGGTCCCAAAATTGACCAAAAGATGCCCATGGTCTACCATGTATCAACCAATAGGGTTAAGACACGTTTTAGGGTAATTTAGTATTATTATAATATTATGTTTTTAACCCTTATTTACCGGATTTACCCTTAACCATGGTAAATAAAATATTTACCGCAGTAATTATTCAAAATGTCTAAAAATAAAAGTTACCTATTTACACAATTTGAAAATCCTGATTCCAAATATGGAATCCATTTTCCTAAATTCAAAACACAGAAGTGGCAGAAATTAATTTAAAATTAATTCCCGCTGTCAAAACAAAAAGTGTGTTTTTAAGAGATAATAACTATCAAAAGATTGACACTTGTTTATGTTCGGTTTAATTGTAAAATTATGTCCAATGACCAACATTATATTAAATGGTAAAAATATATTCTAAATATACTTTAAAACCACTCAAATTCATAATTTATTAATTATTTTGATTAAAAAAGTTGTTTTTAATTAAAATTTAGTAATTTTCCCTATTCATCAAAATATGAAAGTTATCCGAAAAGTACCAAAATTTCACCTTAGGCTAAATTCGATATTCCGAATCCAAAAATGAAGTCCATTTCAAAATATAAAATATATATAATTTCAAAATTTAGGTATTACTATTCATAACGGCTAGTTTGATCGGTTGTGGTGTGTGTTAAAACTCGACGTTGCGTACAACACACGCTACTGTTTTATTCAAAGGAAAGCGTACCGTGGAAGCTTGGGATGTTTCGTTTTAAATTTTTTGATGTCTCCATTTAGTCAAAAAGTTTAAAATATTGTATTTAAAAAGGTTTCACTATCAAAAGTTGATAAAAGTGCAATACTGAAAATGAATCTGTTCTTGCATTATGACTAAGAAACTCATAATATGGATTCTAAAATTATAAGGATTATATAAAGTTAAAAATGTAGTTAATGCTATTAATGACCTCTTTTAATGGCTTTTTTTTTGGTAAGTCATGGTGCAATTGAACTCGGTGTTGCGTGTAGTGCAAGTTATTGAATTATTTTGAAGAAATAACACACTATGAAATCTTGGGGTGTTACATTATCCCCTCCTTCAATAAATTGCGTCCTCGCAATTTGAAATTGTTTTTCGAAAATAAAAGGTTGAAAATAGAAAATATATTTGTGGGAAAACCCATATCGGAAATTGGTTTACTAAAATTTAGTCTTAATATGAGGAAAAGAGAAATGAAAGGGTCACCACCAAATTATGATCTTGATTAGGAGAACATTGGTGGCAATTAGAGATATATAATCGGAGGAAAAACGTAAATATTTATAGGTAGTGATTGAGGTCATCAATCACAACTAAGTGTATAATTGAGGTCCTTAAACTCATCAATCTATGATGATTTGAAGTAACATCGGTTCAACAAAATATAGGGTATTGGGATAACACATTTTTGACGTTTCAAAATATCTTAGTTGAAATCCCACATCGAAAAATGAATTATCGAGGCCTCTATTTAAAATAAAGAGTCGAAAGTATGAAGATTACCGAAAATAACACATACTAGGGTTCCATGTAGGAAAATATGGATATGGAGGAGAAATCTAACCATCAATTATCTGATGGAGAGTGGTAGAGAACATGGCTATGAAAAGGCCAACAATCCCAAAGCCATAAATTAGTGATGATTTAAGGTACCATCTAGGACAACATTTTTTTTTAAAGTTACATTACATAAGGAAGAGGAATTCATTTATGATATTGACTAAGAACATTATGAGATATACTTAAATATTAAGTACATTTTCATTCTTTAATAAATTTCCACCACTAACTCAATTTTTTTTAAATGATGAGTATTCAAGAAGACTTGGTCACACTGGAAGAGCTAGAATAAACTTCTATAGAATCACATGATCCATGCAGGATAAACCATATATTTACATTGTCTTTGAAGATTAATCAAAACCAAAATGGTTAGTGAATGATCTAATGATCCCCCAAAAGGATATTCATTGAGATAAATATGCACTAATCTTAATTTCTAAAATTAAACCAACAATACCCCAAAGTTAAATAGATACCATTCAATAACCAATTGTCCTTAAAATCCTTTAATATAATCCAAACTAATATTGAAACCCAAAACATAGAAGAATTTGATTATGTAGTCTCCCATGTTACATTGTATCTCCAAATGACATCAAATACTCTTAAAGTCACATACTTAAAAGTAATTAACATCATCACATATTCTCTGTTATAGGTTAATCATTTCCATAAATAACCCAAATCACTATAAATCAACAATAAAAATGTAGATAAAAATCCACCATTACTCTACAAATTAAACCTCATTGTATTCTATTTTCCTTGGGCATATAGTGTTCCTAACAAAACGAACATCTTCCAAAATGACATTTATCACTTAATCACCAAATCATTTTCCTATACCAAGGGTATTCATTTGATAAGACATAAGAACCCAAATCATCTTATTATTGATCAATAAAATCATTTAACAAAAAAAATAGTCATACTAACCAGGGACTTCACGTAGTCCAGTGGTAGGCGATAAATCCCAATCGCACTTTGGTTGTGGGTTCGATTCCCACAGCTTTTTCCGACGCGACGGGTTGTCACACGGTCTACGTGTTGTCCTTTTTCAAAAACTATATTCTATAATATTACCAAAATGAGATAAATTTTTCAAAATAACATAATTTAACCACAAATGTTATATCATACTTTGCATTTTCATCCCAAATTATAATAACTTATCATTTTCTCAAACCCCAATGATCATATAAAACCAAATGGTTATTTATACCTATATCCACAAGAGAAGAGACAATTATTCCTCAAATATCATTCTCACATGGAAAACTGAGGGGTTACAAATACAAGAGAAAATTATTCCAAAGTAAACCCATCAACAAGGAGTGCTAATACTTTTTAAATTTCTCTCCAACCATTTATTTCCACATAGCTTCTTCTTTGAGCAAGAAAATATCCTATAAAATAGGACATTCACTCGGGTAATGGCCAGGTCCCCTACATTTACGGCAAATGACTGTAAATGGACTCTTGGGACCATTTTTATCTTCTTCCATAGTACTCTTCATTTTTCTTCGGCAATTCTTCACTTTATGTCCTTCCTTCCCGCACGTAAAACATTTCGTTGTCCCATTGAGACACTTTCCTGGGTGTCTCTTTCCACAATTCCTGCATGATGAAAATTGAGGTTTCTTTTCTCCATAGTCTCCATTGCTGGAGATCTTATCATTTATCACCTTTCTCTTCCTTGTTGAGTCTGGGAGTTGGTTAATATATATGTTGTTGATCATATTTTTGGAAAACTGATTTGGCATAAAGACGATATCTTTTACGCCTATCAACATTCCATTTTGTTGCTCATTTCCACCACCTTTCCCACCTTGTACATCATTCTCAAAGTCACTCTGACTTCCTTGGAATCCAGCCATTGACTAAAACCAGAAAGCATTGTGTGAGTAATAGTAGTCGTAAAATCATTTAGAGATTAAAATGTCACCATATTCTCAATTTGAAACATATTAGGATTACCCAAGGTCATTTACTCTCATCTTATGTATATATTACTTAAATCGGTTTGTAAAGAAAATGTAAATTATCCTAAGCATATCCCCTGGGAGTGTCGTAACCAAGAGTGCAGCAAGGCCCGTTGTCGTGCACCAGTTCTCGTTCGAGTCTAGCTCAAAGCGGTGTTTTCGGGTTTTACCCCTAGGTACATCTGTGCCAGAGCCGCCTCTACCTGCTCGTATCCAGACAGGGATGTATTGCTCGGAAAACTCACAAAATCTCTACAATACCAAAATTCTAGGAAGTTCTTTTATACTAATCCTCAAAGTTCATCTTAGGTCTACGTGCTCTAATCAGAGTTTATCTAAATCTAGCTACCAAGGTTTGTACTAAACTTCCTCTGATACCAACTGTAACGCCCCGAGCCTAGTTACCCAGAGTCGGTGCATTATTACATAACATTGGCATGATCATGAGAAAGATCAAGTCTCGAAAGACCGATTAGTTTAGTAGCCTTGGAATAACTAGATACATCCATAAATTTTTACATTACATCATAAAAAAACATCTTGTCTTCATATCCCCTCATACTATCCCTACAGGTCATTCATAAATTACTTCTTCATAATCCTGGAAAAAAAAATAAAACATTGAAAGGGGTGAGCTCGGATGCTCAGTAAGGATAACATTATAGCAGAAGCTTTCATAAATAAGCATAAACACTTAAGGCAATTTATAACTAAAACAAAAGCCTTTGAAACTTGAACTTCAGCATAAAATGGAAAAGGTAAAATGAAATAATTCCATTTACTTACTCACATGGATATTCTACTAGTCGAATGATCACATGCAATATCAATAACCACTTTCATAATG
Organism: Viscum album; assembly: GCA_963277665.1. NCBI lineage: Eukaryota > Viridiplantae > Streptophyta > Magnoliopsida > Santalales > Viscaceae > Viscum > Viscum album. Next base: position 1,425,757,263 of record OY728161.1, read on the forward strand.
ATGGAATGCATAATGTCAGACTATCATAACCACATAGCCAAGGCCTCGTGCCAAGACTACAAATAAGATTTTGCCAAGGCCTTGTGCCAAGACACTAGTTTGTCTCATGAGACCTACCGATGCATCGAGGATCTATAGCGGGCTCCACCCGTCACTTATTAAGTCCAATGCATTCCTCATATGAACAGGTTTAAGCATAAAATAAACATTCGTATTAAAACTAGCATACGAAATGTCAATACTTTAACCACAAACCATGAATGGTATAAAAATAGAACATCCACAGTCAAATATAACTCATTTGATACAATATGGAAGATTGTATTGTATCACATTAACCTCAATCATGAATAATGAAGGATGTTGACATAGATGAAAATAATCATCAAAACTATTTGAGAGAAATATCCCCCTTTTCTTGAAAACATTTAAAAGTCACACTATTTGTCAAGAAGCCATTTAAAAATAGATTTTTTAATCAAAGTGTCCCATACCACTTTGAAACCTTTTAAAAGGATTTTTAATTTCTAAACTTTAATGTCCATATAAATAAATCCTTAAAACCATTTTTAAAACATGGACATTAATGAGAAAGATTTAGATGAATAAGTCTTTAAAACATTTAAAAATGGTATTTTAGTTAGAGATTCTAACCAAAAGAGAGACACTTGAATGAAAATAATTGAGGTAATCAAAACTTTGTAATATCATGAGAATAAAGGGAATTCATGATATACTATGTCAAATTACATTATATACACCACATAAAAGTGATTTGGTGTATATCAACAAAGAAGTCTCAATGGAATGTAAGTTGAGATGAAATCTCTCATAAAGGCCATATCCTTAGGTTAAGGATAAATCAACAACACAATTATGTGTGAAAAATATAAATACACTAAATATGATTGGATATTCAGTGTAAAACAATCAAAGTATATTCACACATATTCCTGTAAAAACAACACCAACGAATTGGATGTTTAACTCAACAAATGGTGAAAGAGTTAAAATTACTCTTATCAAATTCATATCAATGACTTGAGAATTTTCAATGGAGTGATTATGTGTATCAAAAGTATATCCACAAGAAGGGGAGTGGAAATTATGACATAAACAAATGAATAGTGATTCCACACATAATCTTGGGGTAATATAATCAATGAAATATGCGTAAAGCCAAATGAGTGGAAATTGAAATCTCAAATTCCTTTATTGATTAGGTAACTTAAGAAACAAACACCCATGAAAGAAAGGTCATACCATGATTATGTAAATACCCATAAAATAAAGTATATTACACAATGAATACAATCATGGTTAGTACACATACACCACATGCAATAATTAAGTGGTGATCAATGGAATTCTCACGGAATTAAAAGTGAGACAAGAAACCCCTTACCACGTTAATCAACTGAGTCGCATGGCCAAAAGTTAATAAACACCAAATGATTTACAGAATTACATGAATATAAAGTGAATCATGATAATATATATCAAATGGAAGTACACAATACACCACTTTCAATAATTTAGTAGCGAACAATGGAAATCTCACGGAATTGAAAGTGAGATAAGAGAATCCCTTACTTTGTACTTTTTCCTTGGTCGATGGTAGGTTTACCTCCTGTATAATGGTGAAATAATTGTTATTGAATAATACAAGAATCAGTTACTTTAATATGATATCATATATGATCTTTTAACATTGATTTGTTAATAATATCTTAGAATTATCGTCATTTCAGGTGTTAACGGGTTCATTTTACTTTACATTCTTTGTTATGTGATCCATATTCGTTATTAATGGGATGTATATTATTCATATCCAGAATGGTATAAAGTCCTTAAACATCATTTTTAAATCATCAAATGATAATTATACTTGAATGGATACGATGGAGAATGAATCTCATCGCGTTCGTGGACACGGTAGTCCGTACGTACGCACGAATGCTACTTCCATTTAATTTTTATTTTAAAAGAATCGAATCCAAATGATACATAGGTATATTACTATTCCAGTAAAATATAATATTTTATATATGTTACTTAAGTTCATTAACACCATCCTTTATACGTTCCATGTGTGGTATGAACGAGTCATATCATTTTAAGGGGGCGGTAGTCCGCACTTCCTCAAATGAAATTATCGTATGTATATACAACATGAAACGAATACTTGTATGAAATAAAATGGAATTACAGAAGCTTATATATAAAATATATATCATTAATATCATACTTAATTACAGTGCCATCCTAATGGACACCATGAGATGCGGTAAGATGTATTTGAACAATCATCGTTTCGTGAGGCGTTAGTTTGCCATCCACAGAAACATTATGTTCATCATCCATTAGATGGAGTTGTGTGAATGTGTAGTTTGAATCCTTCTTATAAAAACATCCTAGTATATTGTGGATACTGGTGTTGTTACAAAAGAAAGGAAATAAAAAGAGTTTGGGGGTTGGAGAAGCAAAATAATTGAAAATAATTTAAGAGAAAATGTTACCTTTAATTTAGGTAACTCACTTTGGTTGGAACCAAAGGACTTCTTGAAATGCTTTATGCCTAAGGTGAAGCTTCAAGGAGGAGGAGAGGGATGTGGGGAGCTTAGTTGGGCAGAGTTTGGACGAGCCAAGTGGCTTGAGAGGTGTGAGGAATGAGTAGAAGTGGTCTCCTTTTATAAGGGAGAGGAGGGGCTCTTTAGGAAAGAGTGAAAGTATTACTTTATAATATAATTATATTCGGTTTATAATGGTCCAAAAATCATTGAGGTCGAAGATACGATGACTCATATTCTAAATAACATCACCCAATAAGAATTGGAAAGGTTTTAGATAATATTTTAATCATTATAATCTTATTTATTTAAATGATTTATTAATGAGGTAAACATTGCATCATTATTGTGTCATTAATAATTTAAAATATTTGATGTCTAAAAATTATAAATAAAATATCATTATGTAGGAAATATTTTTAGCTTTCTAATGAATATTTATAATAGAAAATACAACATTTATAACCCTATGTAAAAATTGTTCTTTTAAAAGATGTAAGCTTATGCCATTTTTGTATTCATTTTAACTTAATTAAAATAAAGTGTCATTATCACTTACAAGTGGATCAATGGGGTCCCAAAATTGACCCAAAGATTACCATGGTCGACCATGTATCACCCAATAGGGTTAAGACACGTTTTAGGGTAATTTAGTATTATTATAATATTATTTTTTTTAACCCTTATTTACCGGATTTACCCTTAACCATGGTAAATAAAATATTTACCGCAGTAATTATTCAAAATGTCTAAAAATAAAAGTTACCTATTTACACAATTTGAAAATCCTGATTCCAAATATGGAATCCATTTTCCTAAATTCAAAACACAGAAGTGGCAGAAATTAATTTAAAATTAATTCCCGCTGTCAAAACAGAAAGCGTGTTTTTAAGAGATAATAACTATCAAAAGATTGACACTTGTTTATGTTCGGTTTAATTGTAAAATTATGTCCAATGACCAAAATTATATTAAATGGTAAAAATATATTCTAAATATACTTTAAAACCACTCAAATTCATAATTTATTAATTATTTTGATTAAAAAAGTTGTTTTTAATTAAAATTTATTAATTTTCACTATTCATCAAAATATGAAAGTTATCCGAAAAGTACCAAAATTTCACCTTAGGCTAAATTCAATATTCCGAATCCAAAAATGAAGTCCATTTCAAAATATAAAATATATATAATTTCAAAATTTAGGTATTACTATTCATAACGACTAGTTTGATCGGTTGTGGTGTGTGTTAAAACTCGACGTTGCGTACAACACACGCTACTGTTTTATTCAAAGGAAAGCGTACCGTGGAAGCTTGGGATGTTTCGTTTTAAATTTTTTGATGTCTCCATTTAGTCAAAAAGTTTAAAATATTGTATTTAAAAAGGTTTCACTATCAAAAGTTGATAAAAGTGCAATACTGAAAATGAATCTGTTCTTGCATTATGACTAAGAAACTCATAATATGGATTCTAAAATTATAAGGATTATATAAAGTTAAAAATGTAGTTAATGCTATTAATGACCTCTTTTAATGGCTTTTTTTTTTGTAAGTCATGGTGCAATTGAACTCTGTGTTGCGTGTAGTGCATGTTATTGAATTATTTTGAAGAAATAACACACTATGAAATATTGGGGTGTTACAATTGAGACCAGTATAAGAAAATATCACAGCCTTCAAATTATAAATTTATGAAGGGAACATTTTTAAATGTAATCTATTGGTTTATTAAGAATCAAATCATTTTTTCCTAGGAGGTAAATGTACTACATTGATTCATGAACCCCTTTGAATACTATTATAATTTATAGCACTAGTATGGAGAATCATATATGGATGCAATCTTATTTCATGAGTTTAAATCATTCATGGAATCTTGAGGCTAATCGTGTGTGATCACACACTCTTGGTGGACCATGGGATCTTATATGATCTCACACATTTGGTAAAAATTACCTTATCTATCTATGAAGTCTTGGTATGACCTCCATGAAAAGACACATATGATATAATTACCAAAATGAATCAAAATTACTCTATCTTAATAGAATTATTTTTAGATTTTTATTTTCCAAAATCCTTTAAAAAATCATGGTATTTTTTTAAAACCACATGGAAGGATGAAAGATAACAAAAAATAAGGTTGGGGGTCCAAAATCAGACCCTTATTGTATGATACCTTTATGAAGCATTCCATAGAGGATCTTCGTGAAGGGTATCTATAGAGTTACCTCACTGGGGATAGTTCAAAAAGAACCCATTCTGAATGGTAGTCATTAAAGGAAAACATTGGTAACATAAAAACAAATTACACTAAGGTGCCTAATTTTATACATCGAATACTTATCAATGGTCCCCAAAAAATAATGTCATACAATATTTTAGGATACTTCCTAATGAAATCCTATAATAGGTATCCATACCTCTTTTAATTTCTTTTCCCAATCATGTCATATAGCTAAACTGGGTTAACCCAAATGAACTTCTTGGATTCCTAACATCGAGATCAATAAACTAAAATTAACTGAAATAAAGACCTCCCTAGAAAGATAATACCTTTCTGATTGTGAAATAAAGAATTATAAAGTTCCACTCTTTGATCAAATATTCCATTGATAATTAGGATAAGGAATACCATGTGATTACAACCCTAGGAAATCCTCCATTATTGATAGGACCTCTATATTGATAATGATAACGTATTATATATAGAATTTAGGTCCCCATAATTATGTGATCGATAAAATATTAGTTAATCAAAAATTATCATCCTATCTAAACTATATCTATCATACATTCAGTCTATGGGAATTAGATCACCCTTTTTCTAAATAGTGATATATATCATAATTTGTGGACAAACAACCTGGAGTATGTCCTAATTCGTCACCATAGGGTATTCGACAAGGAATAATCCCCAAACCCTTCCTGATGAGGCCATATCCAACATGATATCATTTTTTATTCATTGTTCATCCATCAAGCGATACTATATAGACACATATTCATGCTTCTAATCTAGTTTATGTCCCAAACCATCTAAAATAGTACAAAATTCTCTATGAAATTTTCTTATTGTCCCCTATTCTTATTGAGACCAACCAATAGTAGGGATATATTCTTATTAAACACTTCTCACTATTCCATACTCTAGATGTGACCATCCATCATTGGGGCCAAATTCCTTTGGAACTCTTCTCATTGTTCCATATTTATAATAGGTGGAAAAATTCTCACAAGGGTCATATTACCCTTGAACCTTTCTCAGTGGTCCATATTACCTATGATATTTTACCCCTCCTAATTGAAGCATATTCCATTTATGTTTGACTGGAAAGTATCAATCATGTTAAATTCCCCCACTATCCCTTTCAATGAACATTATTCTTGGCATGTACTAGCTGTGAGACATTCGAATGCACAAAAAATGTCTATCCCACATGATGTTATTTGAATTTGAATAGTTCTGAGATGAAATACCTAAAAATTCCCTTCACTTGGTCATATATGAATGACCATAAAAGGCACAAAAATTTTCCCAGTCACAGAACCGTAAAATATATAATGTGACCTAATAATCAGCATCAATCTATGTGGGTTCCGATCCCTATCAAAAGGATATTTAAGAAACCATTTTCATGGCCCTGATCTCAATTTTAAAACCTGTTCCAACTCTATGGATAATGAAAAAACTTGAGGCACCCACCAATATGAATTTAAAACATTTTATAATAAACCAACCCCATAAATCAAGGATAGAGAACCTCTAATATATATGGATATATTATCATCAATGTATTATAATGACTAATATTTTTAGTAGGGGTATCTTGTTGTGTTACCAATGATACTAGGATGGATTAAAAAAATCCCTTTAATTTAAAATAGTGTCATATAGTATAAAATAGTTCCACCTCAAAAGGATGTTCATTGTCTTGACCTCCCATCATCTCAATAGAATATGTAAACTATTGAGTTGCTGGTAAATTTCAGAAACCCTTTCCTTTTGAAAGTAGTTCTAAAATAGATAAAAAACTTCATGGGGTTTGGTCCATATTAGAAACAAAATCGCTAATAAATAAGGGAGAACTAGTCACTCTTCATCCAATCGAGTTTTTTGATTAAGAATACAAATCCTAATAACTAAAAGATTTAGTCCACTCGAGGATTATACGATTTTAATGCTTACATTCAAGTCAAATTTTTTTGTAACATAATAAATGATATTAAAATGATTCATTAAAGGATATTAAAACAATAAAAATTATATGTTAACCATGAAGGAATAAAACAAAGGTTTTTTATTATAATTCTCTATTTTTCAAATATTCAAAAGACTAGAAAATATAAAAAGTAACACAAATTATTTTTTTATGTTTGTAGGACTCCTTTAGATACAACATGATGTTTCAACAACTGTAACAACCTAAAATTTTGGAACATTTAAATTAATACTCTCCTTGATAGATTACACCTCATACAACACCAATATAACAGAACACATAACTAAAAAACCACAAAAATTAGAAAATTCACCTGAATAATATAATAATTAGTATATAAAAATATAATAATAAATTAATAAAATTATATTCTTTTTCATTGATTAATATTTTAAAATAGGTAACTTTTGAAAAATCATAAAAGGGTATTGAATTTCATAATAGTAAACTAGATTTATTATAGTTAAAAGTTTTTTATAATATGTAATATTTCTATTTATAGACTCATATATCAATATTCAATTATGTATAAATCTATATGAAATAATATTAAAAACACTTGATGTTTAAAAATTTCAATTTTTTTAAAAAAATTGTTTTTCTTTATATATTCCATTTTCATTTAAATTATAATTTATAAAATTTATAATATGAATTTTTAAAAAGTAAAATAATTTTAAAGAATAAAAATGTCAATATTATCTTTGGATGAATTTTTTATGTTTTTCAAAAATATTTATTTTGAGGTGAATAAGGTAGAATACCATTTTAACAAATAAGATGACTTAAATGCCATTATTAGCATATTATTTTGAATTATAAATTCATGAAACCTTTTTATAAGACAAAATATTTATTTTATAAGTTTATATACATGTTTTTAAATGTTGTCTTTAAATTACAAACACATATTTTACATTTTAGAATAGAAGTTATATTTTTCAACATAATTATTTTTAATAAATTATACATTTTTTATTTTAAAATTAATTTTTATCACTCATAAAAATTTAACATAGTTAAATGTATTTAAAATTTATAATCATTATATTGAAATTATTTAATAATAAATATTTTTTTGGACATAAATGATATGTTACCCTAGGTAAAACTAGTTGTCAATTTGAAAGAGAGAATGGTAAAAGAAAATTTATTAGAGTAAAATACCTCAAACATGTTTAATAATCACTTATCGTTTCCATTATTTATCAATTTTGGAGCAAATATCCTTGAGATTTACTTCCCATTATTTGAAATTTTTGGGTGTAAACAAAAATTCCATCCCTTTTCACATATAAAAGGGGAACTCCCATAATCACTTCACCTCAGACAAAAACCCATTTATTTCTACCCATAATATGAAAAATATATATCCAAGACATTATTATACACATCCATGCATTTTATTCTTCTAAAAAAATAAACCCTTTAAGGTTCAACACCCATTCGTAAATTAGATAATTCTAGTAGTGTTGTATAAGTTTCTAACCACTTCTTTCTCATTTATATTTTATGGTGTGTAATACTTCTTCATCAAATAAAATTACCCCCTATTGAAAATATGGAAACATTGTCATTAGTATATTTGTATTATATTATAATTATTGTACAATCATTTACCACATTTCTACATTTTCTTTTTATAAAAATGGAAACAGTTACTGTGCATTTTTCAAATTTCTGCCTTGATGAAGTTTCATGTTTTTCCCTAAATCATCCATCAAGTATATTAATAATTAAAAATTTAATATATAAGTATTATTTTTATGAAATATTATATATTATTAAATGATAAACCATATTACTCATTTTCCCCATGTAGAGACCCAAAATTGACATATAAGAATATTTCATTACTTCTGAGGAATACTTAATACAAGACACAAATAGACACCCAATGACTATTTTAGTATAGTGTATTTGGAAACTCAGAACATAATCATCTAACTTGGTGAAAGATCTTAAACATCTCCCATAAAGATCTTCTCCTTTTCATTTCCTACCTATAACCTTTCTTTATATCCTGGTGAAACAAAAACATAAAAAGGGTGAGATCAAATTCTCAGTAAGGGTAAACATAGATAATATAAAACAAACCATAAACATTTGAATGTAAAAAACATGACCATAATGTTTAAATATCAAAATCATGAGTCATGAAATAAATCTTTTCACTTCATAAGGCATATATCTTAAAAAACATTAACCATAAAATAGCATTGGCATAAAACATGGGACTTTGGAAAATAAATAATCACATTATATGATATCTATAGTAGCCAAGGTATTGCTTCCAAGACTATCATAGAGGAAAAAGTCCATTACATAACTGGTTTTACTTGTCATTCCAACCATGAACTACTAAACTAGATTTACATTCCATTCCAGTCATGTCTATCTCATGAGTTATAAATATTTAACCAATTCATTGGAGGAATATATAGGTCCCACCAATCTTATAATGAATTCCTTCTTACAACTTCCACAAAAACATAAATCATTCATCATTGTATAACCCATGAATTGGATTCTTAAACATCATGTCATCACAACATAATCCATATAAGATAAATGGACTTCATAAAAATAATTACATCATAAAAAAATGATATAAAATTAATAATATGGATAGAAACATAACCTTATGTCATTTTAGATGGAAAATAATTTTGATAAAACACCTAAAATTAATTCTGGAGGAAAAAATCCTTTCATCTTGAAAAACATTTTCTTTTCTCAAAATATCGTGAAATTTTAAAAGAAAGGGATTTAACTAAAAATACACTTATAAACGTGTAGTGAAAGATTCATTGAAATAATTAACTGTGAATATATAAAAACTCATTCATGTCATATATTTTAAAAAAAATTATCCACATACTTTTAGTAGAAAAGTAAAAAATATCTCGTATGGTCAACAAAAGAAAGATTCCTTCCATACCACGTTGTGAAAGTAAAAAATGGTAAAACTGACATCAAATATAAATTGAATAATATTAAACAGTTTGAGAATTTTTTAGAAAATATGTACATGGATGATAAATATTCTTTAGTAAATACTTATGAATAAACAACCTCGGATAAAAACGAGATTGGATAAGATATCCCTTACCTTAGGTCTGATTTCTTCAGATGTGTCATAAACTCATATATAGTGGGTTTAAACATATTATTAACCTGTAAAATAACTATATTAATATTTATGATATCATATATTTTTTTACCTATTACTTTATATTACCCTTTCATTTATCAATTCTATGTTAAAGCAACATATTAGGTAATAATCGTTTTATTTATCTGATGTGTTTGGACGTGTTATTCTTTATATTATTACATAGATCATGATTTAATTACATCCAAAATGTGAAATATTATTTATATATCATATATATTAATTATATAAATATATAAATAAATGTATATATATAGTAGATAGAAAAATGAAATAGAAAACACTGTTCATGTAGACGGTAGGTCGTACATACGCATGAACACTGTTTTTGTTTCCCTATTGAATTGAATGAAAGTAAATAATGACACACACACACACACACACACACATATATATATGTAAATATAGTATCACTATTATATATTATATTTCATTATTATTTATTATATATACTTTATAATCAATCTTCAATGCTTAAAGTGAAGAATGAATCTCATCTCGTTGAAGAGATAGTAAGGCGTACATACGCATGAGTGACGTTATTGTTCTCATAATTTCTAAATGTTATTGAATTTTATGGTGTATAATATCTCATAATTAGTATATTTTTATAATAATCTTATATAGTTATCATTTCCACCATTATTACCCATCCATTTAAAGTGGTGGTGAAAAACATATTACACCACAGCGTGGAGACGATAAGATATATGTACGCAGGTGTGGTGATTCCATTTTTCGTAGGATAGATAGAACGTGAAATAGGGTTGTTTCATTTTTATAATATAATATAATTTTATTAGTGATAATGTTCTTTTTAAATTATAATGAAACAACTAATGAAGAGGAAGTATAAGAAGAAATAAATTTGAAAAAATCTATAAATGGGATTATATCTTCATCGACGTGCGTCCTTTAAACTTCTTATTAGGACCCTAGATTTAGTATTTTGAGAATACGCTAACCGAGATAATGTAACTAAGGAAGTTCAGAAGAGAAAATGGAATGGTTTGGCTGAGCATGAAGGCACAAAATGGAGTGAAGAGGAGAGGGAGGTGGTTCCCTTTTATAAGAGAAGAGATGAGCACTTTAGAAGACTCTCAAGTTAAAAATTTATTATATATTAAATTTCAATTAAAAATAGTAAAAAACTTATTTAATTTGAATAAAATATAATTTTAGTTTTAATAACAATCATCGAATAATTTTTAGACATGTTCTGATTTTTTTTATCCTTATCTTTTTGGAATAACCCTTATTTTACCCTTTTTAATCTTACCGTGATATCATGTTATTTACATATTGGGGGTTAATGTAATTACCATATCATGTCAAACAACCCATAAAAAGTTATTTATGACATATTGGGACTTATATTAACCATTTTTCCTAATATTATAATTTTATGAATTTAATATTATTTAATAAACTATTTTATGTTTTAAGTTATTAATTATGTCAATTTTGAACACTATTCATACATGAATTTTTTAGAAAATAATAAAAATCTGATTAGTTCAAAAATAGACATTAAAGAATCCCTAATATGTCAATTTCATCAATAAATTTCTTTAATGGCATAAAAATGTAAAAATTAAATTTATTTTAATATTTATAAATTCATTTAATAGAATCATTCATTAATGAAGAAATTACTACATTATAATTGGGACTTAAATAAATATATTTATCTAATCTCTGAAAATTATAAATAAACAACCATGATGTAGAAAATCATTTTATATTTCTAATGAATATTTATATAAATTTAGAGATGATATATAACCCAATATTAAAATAGAATTATTAAAATATATATATTTAAGTTGTAATTATCTTAATTTAATTTGATTCTTATAAAATACTATTTTCACATCCAAGTGAATCCCAGAGACATAAAATGTAGTATATTCACTATTCATAAAAAATTGAAATTTATCATAAAATTACCAAATATTCAACATAAGTAAATTTTTATGTACCCCTTCCAATGAAGAATTTTATTTTTTAAAATTTATCTTATAAAAATGTCAAAAACTAGATTTAAAATGTGTGCAACATCAAAAGGTAGTAAAACTGCATTTTTTGAAAAATTTCATCTTTTATCTAAAAAAATTAATTTTGTTCTTATATCATGTTCTAGAAAATATTTACGATAAATTTCAATGTTATATAAAATTTATAATATGGTTAATACAATTCATAACAGCTAGTTTATATCTCCATGAATAATAATATTTTAATAATATATCATTGTTTTGTGATACTTGGTATTGCATACTACACAGGATATAGAGGAAGGTATCTCTTTCATGTAATGCAAGACAAGTCAATTTTGCGTCTAGTGCAGGATTCATTTTGTGTAGTGTATAACATAATCCAATCATATTTATTTTAAAAATCAATCAAAATCTAGACACAATGTTGCGTGAAATGAATTATATCAAAAGAACTTGAAATTGTGTGTAACAAAAGCCAATAATAGTGTTGTGTATAATGAAAGATAATACGGTGTTGCATATAGTGGAAGTTAATCATAGTGTAGTATACAACACAAGACAACAAAGAAAATAAAAAATAATCTTTCTCATAAAATCTCAAGGTTGTTACATTCTACCACCCTTAAAATAAATTTAGTCTGTGAAATTAGTCAGGGTTATAAATGGTTTATTACATGAATGTTTCATTAATAAAAACCCACATCGTAAAATAGGATACTGAAACTTCATTTTAAAAAGGAATGTTAGAAACATAATCGTTAACCAAAGTAACTCATCACTAGGTTTCCACATAAGAGAATATAGGTGGTAATTGAAAACATTGATATAGAAGAGATATCTAACCTTCATGTTTAGATGGATAGTGATATAGAATAAGGTTTGAGGAAAGTTAACTACCAGAAATACATAAATCTATGATGATTTAAGGGACCATCTAATTAATCAGATAGGAAGGTACTAGGATATCATTTTTGGTTTCTAAATCTTTTTCCAAAAGTTGATGAATTTTTTAAGGAGTGAAAATAATTACTGGATTTCAGCATAATTTCACCATTGGTCATTCCCTAAAAATCCACTTCCTCTCTTTTTTAATGAAAATAAGTTTAATTTTTCATTTGGGAAGAGTTAGAAAATAATGTGATTGAATGATATGTCATTCCATTTGTCTCAAAAAAGTGTTAGCACAAGTAATCAAATATACATAAGTCCATCTATGGTGAGATTAATCGTATATGGTTCCAAAAATGGACTTATAATTCATCTAGCATACCACATAAATAAAATTAAACCAATTCATACTAACCATGAACTTCCCATAGGCCAGTGGTAGGCGATAATGGCTTGTCTCACTTCAGTTATAGGTTTGATTCCCAGAGCCTTTACTGATGTGACGAGTTTTCACCCTTCCTGCGAGTCGTCCTTTTTCTAAAACTATACTATTATAACATTCGATAAATAATATTAAAAAAATTAGCCTTAAATAATAAAATCTTATGGTCAACATAATCCATTCAAACCATTAGGATTATCCAAAATACTTTTATCCAATCTCACAGTACAAAAAAACCATTTCAAGAATTTTTATATAACAAGAATGTGAATACCATCATTTAACACCTATAAGATATATCTTTTTGGTCACATACCAAACATTTGAATGACTTCATCTTGCATTATCATAATTCATGGTAATATCCTAAATTACCATATATCCTTATTGAAAATATGCATGTTTCCTTATTCTAAATCTTAAAGGATATATTCCTTAATTCCCCAAAAGTTGCATACTTCATCCATGGTATAATAACCCTCTTGTAAACAACTCCATAGTTAGTTATCAAGAAACTAGAATCATCAGATTTTATTATTCAAATCCAACATATCTTTATCCAAACAGCATTATCTTAACATACATGACATATTAAGGTTTATCGTTCCATCAATCATGTGGTTTCCAAGTATATCACCTAAACCTTAAATAACATTTTTTCTCCTTAAAACTATTCAACATATTTTTTCCAATCCTTAATGAAAAACTTATACTGAAAACACTTATGTATTTTATGATTCATATAACATAATCATTGAATTACGAAACAAATACACATCAATAATTCAACTTTATTCTTAAACCATTACTCAGGATCCATCATCTTTGTATTTCTTAAAATATGAATAATGTCTTAAGGTTTCTAAACCTTAATCTTTTGAGATTTAATGTAAAAAATATTGCAAGAACATCACATACCTTTACCATGTTGTTTACAATCTATTTATCCTTAGCAGTGTGACCAATACGTGTACCATCGTCATGATTACATTAATGATATTACCTACTTAAGAAATTGATGTTCATAATTTCCATACTTTCCACATCTGAAACAATCAATGGTTAACTATGTTCTATGTAGTTTGGGTTAATGACTATGACCAGAAAGAAAAGTGTGAGATATACATATCAGAGATTAGAAACACATACGTACAAAAAATTAATTATAATATTTATATATATGATATATTTAGTGGAACCCTAGGTTATTCATGGTTATCACCAAAACCTAGGTTTGTAACCTATACTTTACTTTTCCTTATGACATACCTAGACATATCCTTAGAAATATCTCGATGGATATCACTAATGTTTTCACATTCTAGTTTCCAAAGGTTGACTGAACATTCTCTCTGATACCAACTATAGAGACCCATGTTTTAAATACATGGAAATTTCATTACTTTTTTGGAATAATTAATATAATAAAAAAAATATTCTCAATGAACATATTAGTTTAGTATCTTTAGAAACTCAGAACATAATCATCTAACATGGTGGATGATCTTCAATATCTCCCATAATTATCTTAAAATTTTATTTTCCTACCTAAAACATTTCTTTATATCCTAGAGAAATAAAAGCATAAAATGTGTGAGCTCAAATGCTTTGTAAGGGTAAACAAGGAGAACATAAAACAAACCATAAACATTTGAAAGTAAATAAATGAACATACATTTTAAATAACAAAATAATGAGTCATGAAATAAATCATGGCAGTTAGCAAGCCATAAATCAAAAAATAACATTAACCATAAAATTGAATTGTCATAAAACATGGGATTTTGGAAAATAAATAAGAACACATTATGATTTCCATAGTAGCCAAGGCATTGCAGCCAAGACTTTTATAGTGGAGAAATTTCATTAGTTAACTAGGTTTACTTATCAATCCAGCCATATATTACTGATCCAGATTTACATGCCATTCCAGTCATGTCTATCTCATGAGATATTAATTTTTAACCAATTAATCGGAGATAGATATAGGTCCCACCCATATTATAGTGAAATCATTCTTACATGTGCCAAAAAAACATAAATCATTCATCATTGCAAAACCCGTGAAATAAAATGGGATTTTTAAACATCATGTCTTCATAACTTAATACATATAAGATAAATAAACATCATAAAAATAATTCCATCATAAAAACAATAAAATAAAAGTAATAATAGTGATAGAAACCTAACCCCATGTCATCTTATATGGAAAATAATTTTCCTAAAACACTTGATATTAATTCTTGAAGAATGTATCCTTTCTTCTTCAAAAACATTTTCTTTTCTCAAAATGTCATGAAATTTTAAAAGAAGAAAATTAATTAAAAATAAAATTTTAAATGTGTAGATAAATATTCATGGAAATAAGGTCTTGTAAAGGTTTAAAAACTCATTCATTCTATATATGATAAAAAACATTCTCCTCATACTTTTTCCAAAAAAGTCAATGTACCTCGTATGGTAAAAAATGAAAAATTCCTTCCATACCACATAGTAAAAGTTAGAAGGAATAAAAATGAAATTAAATATAAGTGTAATAATATTAAAAAATTTATGAAATAATTTTTTGAAAACATGGACATGAATGATAAATATATCCCCAGTAAATACATACGAATAAAGAATCTCAGAGAAAAATAAGATCAGCTGAGTTATCCCTTATCTTAGGACGGTTTTTTTCATGTATGTGTCTAAAACACCTGTATAGAAGGGTTTAAACATATTAATAACTTGTAAAATAACCATAATAATATTTATTATATCAAATATGTTTTACTTATGACTTTATATTACCCATTCAATTGTCAATTCAATGTTAATGCAACGTTTTGGGTAATAATTGTTTTCTTTATCGTACGTGTTTGGACATGATATTCTTGATATTATTACATAGATCATGATTTACATACTTCCAAAATGTAAAATATTATTTATATATCATATATGTTTATTATATAAATATAAATATATATATATATATAACAGATAGATATAAGAAATGGAAAACACAGTTCATGGAGATGGTAGGATGTACGTACGTAAGAACGATGTTTTCGTTTCCTTATTGAACTGAAAGGAAGTATGTAAATGAAACACATATATAAATAAATCCTGGAGAATTATTATTTAATATATTTTATTATTATTTATTATATATACTTTATAATCATTCTTTAATTCTTAACATGGAGAATGAATCTCATTGCGTCATGGAGACGGTAAGTTGTACGTACGCACGAGCAATAATATCATTCCCATAATTGATGAATGGTTTTGAAGTTGATGGTGTTTAATTTCTAATTATTAGTATCATTTTATAATAATCATATATAGTTATTATTTCCCCATTATACCCATCCATTTAAGGTGGTGGTGAAAAAAAATTATACCACAGCATGGAGACGGTAAGTCGTACGTACGTACACGCAGTGATTTCATTTTTTATAGGATGTATAGAAGGTTAAATAGGGTTATTTAATATTTATAATAACATATCATTATATTATTGATACTTAGGTTATTAATTTATAATAAAAAAACTAATGAATATGATTTATAAGAAGAAAGAAATTTGAAACAATCAATAGAAGAGATTATCTTTTCCTCGATGTGCCTCCTTCAAATTTCCTCTTAGGGCACTAGAGTTTGTCTTTTGATAGGAACTGCACCTCTAGAATGCAACTAGGGAAGTTGGTAAGTGAAATATTTAATGTTTTTTTCGAGCATTATGGAAAAAAATGGTGTGAAGAGGAGAGGGAGGTGATTCTTTTCTATAGGAGTGGAGAGGGGCACTTTAGGAAACTCTCAAAATATTAATTTATTATAAATTAAATTTCGATTTAAAATGGGTAACAACATATTTAATTCTAATATACGATGATTTTTATTTGAATACACATAATAAAATAATTTTTATACAAGTTTTGAATATTTTTGTATCCTTATCGTTTTGGTGTAACCATTATTTTACCTTTTTCATTCTCACTGTGATATCAGGTTTTTTACACATTGTGGGTTAATTTAACTACCATATAATGTCAAATGACCCAAGAAATATATTTATGTCATATTTTTACTTATATTAACCATTTCTATGAATCATATATTTTTAGTAATTTAATATCATTTAATAAACCATGTTATGTTTTAAGTTATGAATTATGTCAATTTTGGACACTATTCATACATGACTTTTTAAAAATCTTATTATATAAAACGTGATTCCTTTTAAAAAAAGGAAATAAATTATCCCAAATATGTCAGTTTCATCCAAAAAAAAATTTATGGCATCAAAAGTTTCAAATTAATTTTATTTTAATATTTATAAATTCATTTATTTGAATATTTCATTAATGAGGAAATCACTACATCATAATTGTGTCATAAATAAATATATTTAACTAATGTATAAAAATTATAAATAAAATACCATGATGTTGGAAATATTTTTATATTTATAATTACTATTTATAGACATATAGATCAGTTATATAACCATCTATTAAAGTTTTTTTAGTAAAATATATATGTTTATGTTATAATTATCATTACTTTAAATTAAGTTTTATAAAATATCATTTTCATATACAAGGGAATCGATGGGGTCCCAAAATCTACCCAAAGATTCCCATGGTCGGAAATTTCCCATCCAATAGGATTTGGACACGTTATAGGGTAGTTTTATAATATTAAATTATTTTCATTTACCTTTATTTACTATATTTATCCTTTAACCATGGTAAATAAAATAATTACTGAAGTTAATATTCCTAATTTCCAAAAAATAAAAGGTTCCTATTTACACAATTAGAACCTTATGATTCCAAATATGGAATCCATTTTTTCAACTTAAAAACAATGAATTTTTAGTAATTAATTTAAAATTAACTCCTTTTTTCAAAACCAACAAGTGAGTTTTTTAAGATGTAATAACTATCAAAAGATTGACATGTGTTTATGTCCAATTTAAAAGTAAAATTACATAAAATTACCAACATTAGATTAAATTATAACAATATAATACAATTACACTTTAAAAGAAATTAAAAATATAATCTAACTATATAAAAAATTATATGAAATGGTAGTTTTCACTTAAAATGCTGTATTTTTTCACTATTCATTAATAAATGAACGTTATTAGAAAATTTCAAAAAATTCAACAAAAGTAAATTTTTATGTCATGATCTGATAGAAGAAGTTTATTTTGTAAAATTTATCTTATAAAAGTTTCAAAAAAAACTATATTTAAAAGGGGTGTTCCATCAAAAGGTAGTAAAAAATAATTTTTTGAAAAAGTGCTTCTTTTATCCGAAAAAATTGATTTTGTTCTTATATCATGTTCTAGAAAATATATAAGATGAATTTTAATGTTATATAAAATTAAAAATATTTTTAATACTATCCATAATTACTAGTTTATATCCCATTAAATAATAATATTTTTAACAATATATCGTTACTTAGTGAAACTTGGTATTGCGTACAATGCAAGCTATTGATGAAGGTCACTCTTATGTGTAATGCATGCCTAGTCAGTGTTGCGTGAAGTGAAATCTTCCTTTCGGGTTGTGTAAAATATAATACAAACATAGTTTTTTTATACATCGAAGAAAATCTATACACAACGTTGTGTGAAATGAATTATATCAAAATAACATGAAATTGTATGAAACACGTGCCATGAAAAGAATTGTGTATAATGAAATCTAATACAGTTTTCCGTAGAGCACAAGATAATATTGGTTTATCATAAAACACAAGAAATTAATGAAAATAAAAATGAAAAATTCCAATAAAATCTCATGGTGTTACACCCTCTTCCATAGAAAATGAGATCTCTATTAATGTATATGTGTGGACAACTGCCTCAACGAGGCGATTCATTTCAATTTTTCATTTCATCATCACATTAAATAGATGGTCAAGATAATTTTTTTAATTGAAAAATATTGTGTTTAAAAAAATATTAGGGTTTTGAAAATAAAAATTACTCAACCTATTTAAAATATAAGTAATAAAAAATTGTTGTAAACTCATTCGTCCAAAAAAGTTATATAAGAGAAAAAAAATTATTTCTTCAACTATAAAATAACATCATATAGGTTATAGTAATATTTTAATCCATTATTATTATGATATATCACACTAATATATCTAAATAATATCATTATTTTTAGGCTATAATTATTTTAATACAAAATCACATCATAGTCATCCATTAATTATGGTATTTTTTTGTTTGGGTTGGTTTTACCACCTACATAGACAATGCTATAAATTTATATCATCGATGACTATGGAAATTTAATTACTATAAATATATGTTATAAATACGTAAATAATGAGTTTTTTTCTTAAATGTTAATATAATAATTTAACAATTTATTTAAGAAGACACATTTTATTCTCTATGAATCATCAAAACCTGCTCACCACCAAATTCATCTTCAAAGATTATAACTTCCATAAAATGAAATTATAAAATTATATGTAATTATAAAACATAAATTATCGTACCTTGAATTATTTGGAAATTATTAAAAGTTTGGATAATAAAGAATAAGAATCCTTCAATTATGAAACTTGTTCAAAATGATCACACTTAGTCATACCCAATATTAAAAATTCATGATAACTAACTAATATAAATGAATATAATATTTATAAATGAATTTTATAATTGTTTAGATACATGTAAAAGGTTATTAAATGGGTTTTTAATATATAATTTTATATAAGAGGTTTGATTGTATTTCGACTAAATGGGAATTGAGGTTAGGGGTTCTTTGTCTCAAATTTGAATTATATCATGCATGTTTTTGTTATACACCATATTTAATTTTTCAGGGTGAAAATATTTTACCATTTTCAATTTATATCATTATAACTTTCTATTTTATAAAATTCAATATTTTATTTATTTTTCTACAACTCATGGTTTATTTAAAATATTACAATGGATATAAGGATTTTCTTGGTCTCAATTATTATTCTTGGAGACATAATACACTTTCTACACCATGTTTTCCACGATGGTGTTTTAAAAAACTCATATTGTATTTCAATTATATTTTTTTCATTTAATGGGATATAATAACTCAAATAATAATCCCTTCATAAAATGTATATTGATTAAATTATTACCATAGGAGTAAGTACATTTTCTAACTCAACTTTCTTTCATTGTGTAATGATCATTCTCTTCATATTATTTAATATAAGTTGGGTAAATACTTCTGATAGTTGTGTTTTGTGATATTCTCTTATTTTTTAGTGGATTTATACTACAACGACATAAACCATTATTGAATAATTCTTAACATATAATGTATGTTTAACATAAGGTATATTTCGAACTAAAATCTCCTTTATTTGAGTAATCAGATTCTATCTTGAACATTATTTCTCTATTATTATGTTCTACCACTAAAACATTTTTTTATATTTTATCTTATAATCCTATTTTGGAAATTTAATTTTTAATAAAAATATGTTTTCATTACATTTTTTACAATGTGGGTTTCGAAAAATGGTAATTTCAATGTTTTAAAAATGTTTATTTCATTTCACTATCAATTTTTAATACCTGAAATTTAATTTATAATAGAAAAGTTTATTCCATTTTAAAGGATTAATTATTATAGATTCTAATTTTGGAGTTATTATTTTTTAAATATTTCATGGAATCTTTTCAGTAGATACGTTTTAAATAGAAATACAAATTTTTATGTCAACGCAAAAAAATTTTTCTTAAAAATCTTCTAATTTTTCACCACCATTTTATTTTTCATATTTAAATGTATTAATAGTCATGTTTTTTTACTATATTTTTTCACAAATAAATATATGTAATTATAATTCGGTGGATCAAACTCATAGTACAAAAAATTTGATTCACTATCCCTTGTTGAGTGATATCGTTCAAAGCATTCTTTTACAAGGTTGTTTTTCATCAATGCCAACACCTTTCCATGTCTCCTTTATTACACTAAGACTAATTTATATAAAACCATAATATTTATTTCTATGAATGAATTAGGTGTTTCACTTCTATTTTATAGTAATGATCCATCACTACATTATTCTTTAAAAATCATATTCTATGTTTAACATTAATTTTTTCTTCCAAGTAATTTCCTCTCTGAATACCCTATTTTTATTCTATTTATTGATGTGTGTTCTCCTCAGATCCACACATCAATTTGTTGAAAAAATAATTTTCATAACCGTATAAACTTTATCAATATGTTTTAATTATATTATTTATTATTATCCTGATTTAATGGTAATTACCTAGAATGTTACATAACCTAATTGTGTTACCATTTTCATTCCATGGAATCCTAATGTTTTGTTATATGAATTTTTTTTCATTACATGGGTTATTTATTATTTGATTTTATATGGAAGACATTTTTATGGTTAATCTTTATATTATGAGTGGTTACTGTATAAAACTCCAATGAATATGGTAAAGCTTTACAACTCATGAGATAATGAGGAAATGAGTAGTTATTTTTAGTCTGTTATGGGAAATAATTGAGTAAAACTAGTTCTAGAATATGAAACATGTGAGTGAAGCTAGATCCACTAAGGGAAATATATTTTATTACCTGATATACTATGTTATTTTATTAATGATTCTATGTGTGCTATGATTCTAAGGTACCATGATATTATGTTCTTAGGGAACAATTCTATTTGATAATTTTTTTTTATTTTTAATCATGAATTATTATTAATGTAATTTTTTAATGAATTGTGATATTTTGGATATAAAATTCTTATGTATCCTAATTATAACCAAATTATCATATTTTTATCACTTTTGATATTTTATTATTATATTTTATTTTTAACTTAATCAGAAATATAAGCTCACACATTTATTGTGTTTCAATTTCCCTATGTTATAAAGATAATAAAAGTATGTAATATATAAAATAGTTTTATATGTGGATAAGTTAGAGTAGATATTGAAGAATTTTCATATAGTAATTATTATTTTAAATATTTATAAAAACTTAAATTACTTGAAAGAGAAATGAGTTTTGTAATTAAATTTTTTGTCATAATTTTCTAAAGCTACAAACCCCAAAGGACTTTAGAATGTATTATAATAAAATATTTAATTTATGCCATGAAATTTAGTTTTCCAAATATTAAGGATTCTATAGTTGTTATTTGATGTGGTTTTAGATAACATTGGATATTAAAATTTTATAATTTATTGATAATTTATGAGTTATAAATTTTATCAAATTTTGATATGTTATAGCTAGTCATAATTGAAATGTAATAGATTACCCATTAGGTTTCTAGAGGTGATATTTAATATTTTTTGGATTAGGATAAGAAAACTATAATTAAAATCTCAAGGATAAGTATGTGGGTAATTATATGTACAAGAAAACAACTTGATGTTTTTTAAAATAAAGATTTTGTGGTTCTTTTGCTATTAAATCCCTATATGGATACTAGAATGTTGATGCAACTATTGAATAGATTCACCTAGGGTTAATAGACTAAAATAAAGTCAGTAGAGTATCAACTCAATATTAAAATTGGTTCATGATGAGTGGGCCTATGATATCACACCTAATTAGACACTCTTAGGAGATATGCTTTGGTATATCACATTATCTTTATAGACCATTATGAAGGGTTTATTTCCTAATTAAATTATGATATTAGGTTTTGAAGTACAGTAAGGATTAACTTAAAGGAAATTAGGTTGAACATAAAGTATCAATGGATGAAATGAAGTTATCATTTGACAATAAATTTTATAATTTAGTTTTTTTCATATGATTTTAACTCTGATTTTATCGATAATTTTTTTTAGTTTTTTTATTTTTTATAAATATGACCAAACAAAGGAATCCAAAAAGGTACTTATCTAGAAACCACTATTTATTATAATTATAAAATGATTTATAAATAAATTGTTATGAATATTGGTATATGTATGTTATGATGGAAATTATGAGTTTCCTTATCTTAACAATGTTTGTTAGTTTGATATTTTAAAAGAAATTAGATCTTGATACTCTTAGATATTTCACTTTAGAATGTTGTTTATCAATAATATTTTAGTTTATTATAAACAATGTGAGGATTTTGTGAATCATATAAGGATTTTTATTTATTAGATTCTCATTAAAGGATTATAAAAATAGATTAAACAATATAAATTACCTTTAATGTTCACTTTATCACAAGATTATATTATTGGTGATAACTATTTAAGAAAAAACAATTGAGGTATAGAAAAATACCTAGTTTAATATATGATTTATGTTGAGGTAATAAATTTTTCATTAGTTTAATGAAAAGTGAGTTAGATAATATTTATGGTCTTGAAAGTGATTATTGAAAAGGTGATCCATGATATTTTTTGGGAGTTCTTCCTAATTTTTGAGATTTTCATATATATCAAAAAGTATGTGAATTTATAAACTAGTGGTTAATACATTTTAGGGTTAAATATTGAGTAATAAATATTTTATTTCACTATTTTTTAATGTATTAGAGATTAAAATTGATTTGGGAAAGGTAGGTAATAGAGAATATATGATTAGGTTATATACATACCGGGGTATATGATTGTATAAATGATTAATGTTGTTTGAGGAAAGAAAAGTAACATGTTAGAGAATAAATAAGTCATTTAGATGTTTCATTAGATGTTATATCCCAAATAATGGATATGTAACAATTTCTCGCATGCACTTTTATCAATGAGTAATAAATAAAATTGTGAGAGCACAAATTATTTAAATGGGTGGAATGTAATGGGATGAAATCTTAGACCATTTAAATTAATACTATATTGGATCACTTTTGTGACAAGAAACAATGAACTAACAAAGAACCTCAAAAAAATGTACCAAGACATATTAAAAAAATATGAATAATATAACCATTAGTAGTTAAAAATATAATAATCAACTAGAAAATTTGTATATTATTATTTTCTATGATTAATATTTTAAAAATGACGCTTTCATAAAACCAATTAGAAAGGTGGTATTGTAAGCTAACATAAAAACATAAATTTATCATTATAAAAATATTATTATAATAAGTAATATTTTTATTTATAAACTAATATATCAATATTAAATTATTTAAAAAGATATATGAAATAAGATTAAAAACTCTTGATGTTTTGAAAGGTCATTTTTTATAAAATCATATTTTATTTATATATAAAATATTCATTTAAAATATATTTTATAAAATTTATAATTTGAATATGAAAGAAATAGTTTCTGATTAAGCATTTGAATATTATCGTAGGATTAATTTTTCGAATATTTCTAAAAAGATTTATTTTTAGGTGAAAAGTAAAAAATATAATTTTTACAAATAACATAACATTTATGACATTAAAATTATAAAGTATGAATTTGAAATTCATAAAAAATAAAAATAAATTATATATTTCTTATAAGTGAATTTATAAATTTAATATTTTAAATTTAAAAAAAATAATGGATATTTGGTAACTTAATTTATATATTTTTTTGAAAAAATATATTATGCATTTCATATTTTAAATTTAATTTTTATCACTTATTTAAATTCAATAAAATGAAATGGATTTAAAAAATTTAATCATTATGTATAAATTATGAAATAAGAACAATTTTATTTTTTCAGAATAAATTATTTGTTATCTTATGTAAAAAACTAGTCAACCTAGTAAATGATAAAATGGTAAATGTAAATAAACTAATAGTAAAAGACCTCATACTTGTACAAAATACGTTATGAAATGTATATTAAAGGCCTTGATAAACCATATATTGCTTAATCTACATTATTTAAAAAAGATTATCCTTATTCCTTGAGAGTGAATTTCTATTATTGAAATATTTTTCCTATTACAAAAAATTCATCCTATTTAACTTATAAAAGCGGCAATTCTTCCCTCACTTACCCTCATAGAGAACACACTTATTTCTACCCATACTTTATCAAAACCTCTCCTTAAAATTCGTATCCACAGTCAAATGATTCTATTCTTATGTAAATATCATCCATGAGAAGTTTAACCCCTTCTAAAAAGAGATCATTCAAGTAGTGGGGTATAGATTTCTATCCACTTCTTAGAAATATTTATTTCATTTTTGAAATACTTCATAAAAAAGATACATTAAACATTATGAAGATGTTAACATAAGTTTTATTATTATATTTTTATGTTATTAAAATTTGTCTAAAATATGTAACCACATTTCTCCCATTTCTGTTAATAATAATGATACATTTAACTGTGTATTGTGGGGACCATCACCTCTATAAAGTATTGTGTTTGTTTTCCTTAAAAAACCTTTCAAGGATGGACCTAATTGGGAATTTAAAATATAATTATTATATTTATGAAATTATTTATATTCTTAAATGATAAACCATGTTAATCCTTCTCCCCATACCATGGAAAATAAATCATCATCTATGTATATGTGTGGACTATCTCCTCAATATAATGAATTATTTTCACCTTTAATTTTACCACCATATAAAATGAATGGTTATGAGAAAGGATTTTTTTGATAAATATTATTCTAATGAATTTATTTTGGTTTTGGAATGAAAAATTTGATATCCTATTAATAATACATGTAATAAACTATCATAGTAAGCTAAATCGTCAAAAAGAGGGTTCTAAGAGAAAAATGATTTCTTAATCCTATAAAATAACATAGTATTGGTTATCCTATTCTTATAAAACATTAAAAATAAGATATATAAAAGAAATAAACACTAAATAAAGTAATTATTATTAACTATTCAGGATATTACAAATTAATCACTTCCCAATCATCCATTAATTAGGGTATGTACTTATTTGGGTTGGTTTAACCACTAACATGAACAATGCTATAAATCTATACTATGGATTACTATAGAAATGTTATTTTTGGTAATATATGATATAAATATGTAAAAAAAGTTTTATTCCATATTTTGGAATGGTAATATCAATATTTATCATATTATTTAATAAAATACTCTTCGTTCTCTAAGAATAATTAAAACATGTCCATCACCAAATTCATCCTTAATGAGTATAACCCAAAAACAAATTGAATTAAATTATAACATTATAAATAACTATAAAACATAAATTAAATTAAATTTTATGGTATTTTAATGATGAAAATTGTGATAATAATGAATAAAATTCGTCTATTATTAAACCAATTCAAAACAATCACGATTAATCACACTCGATATTGAAAATATATAATAACTAACTAATATAAAAATACTAAATAATTATAAATGATTTTTATCAAGGAATATAGATATAAAAAATTGTTTAAAATGGATTATTAAGATTTATATTGTTTTATAAATTATTTTTCAACACATTTTGACTAAGAGGAAATTGAGGTTTGGGGTTCTTTTTCTCAAATATGAATTCTTTGAGACATGGTTACCGTGTACACCATATTTTACTTTTCATGTTGAAAATAGAACCCCATTTAAATTTTATTTCATTATTATATTATATATAATTTTATTTAATTTTCTATTTAAATATATTCATTATTTGAGTTTTTTATTCAATATTTGTAAAGGGTGTAAGGGGTTTCTAGTTCTCAATTTTGATTCTTGGATACATAATTTATTTTTTGAACCATGATTTACTTATATAGCATGTTTACTACACATGGAGGTATTTTTAAACTTTTCTTTTGTTTTCTGGTATATACTATTATAAATCATATTCCCTTATTCAAATGGATATTGACTCAAATATTACCCAAATAATAATAAAAATTTGTAACTAAACCTTAATTCTTTGAGATATGATAATTTTCTTGAACATGTAGCATGGAAATAAGGAAAATACAACACCTGATTGTATTATATAAAATTCCATCATTATTTTATATGGATATTTATTACTACCACATAAATACTTTTCAATATTTTCTTACTTTATAGAGTATGCTTCTTATAAGAGATATTAATAACTCAAACCATATTTAATTATATTATAAGGATTTTCATTAACATTGTTATTCCATGACTTAATTCTCCCAAAAAAATATTTTGTTATAAGGTTTTTTATTATCATATTTTAGAAATTTAATTTTTAATATAATTATGGGTTTATTACTCTTTTTACACTATGGGTTATCAAAAATGGTATTTCCAACATATTTAAAAGTTTCCTTTAATTTCAATATAAAATATTTTTATCTTCAACGCTAAATTTCTTATAGAGAGATTTATTGAATTTTCAAGTCTCCATAATTTTATATTCTCCTATTATAACTAAAACTTTTCAGAAAAAATCACTTTAAAGTTTCAAAAGTTTATTTTTAAGTTACATTTAGGTTTGAAATTTATGTCAATGTTAAATATGTTTTCTAAAATTTATTTTAGGTTTCTACATCCACATTTTCATATTCAAATGTATTCACCCTAATGGGTTCTATGTTACGTGATTTATTATCTAGTAAAACTATGTATTTATAATTTGGTGGATCGAACTTGATGTATCAAAAAATTATATTCTTGATCTCTTCAAGGGAGATATCATTCAAATAATTATATTTCAAGGATGTTTTTCATATACGTCAACATATTTATGATCATCCTTATTAAAAATAGCTATATTATATTTTTAAAATCATCCAAATTCATTCTATGGAAAGGTTAAATAACTCCCATCTCTTTTGAAGAAATAATCCATCATTTCCTTTTTCTTTCCTAATCGCCATCAGTGTATAATCATAATTTTTTCATCCAATTCCTTTCCACTTTGAATACACTATTTTTCATACCATTTATTTAATAGTGTTAAACTAGGATCGATACATCGACTGATTGGGGGAATTATTCTCTTAACAATACAACCATTATTTATATTGGGTATATACCATATACTTACTCGTCAAATTGAATATTATTTACCGAGAAAGATACTTAATGTTATTGGATAACCATTTTCCTTACGGGAGTTCCATATGATGTGTCATATGAAAAAAATTATTCCATTTGGTTATTTATGATATAATTTTATTAGGAACACATTTTTATGGTTAATCTATAAGTGATAGGTAGTCCCGATAAAGACCTCCAATGAATATGGTAAATATTTACATCTTACAAGAGAATCGTGAAATGATTAGAGGTTCTAGATATAATATGTTAAATAGGTCATTAAAGCTGATGCACTAAGGGAAAAAGTTCTTTTACCTGATATATTGTGTTATGATTTCTATTCTGATGTTTGATCCATAATTGAAAGGTATAATGATGTTATGATCTCATGGATCAAGTTTATAGTCCAGTGTTTTGTATCTTTTGGATGATAAACTTTTGTTCCTTTCATGATTAATGATATATAATTTTTTAAAATGATATTCTTATGAATATTGATTATTTCTATATGCACATTCTTTAATCACTTATGATCACAAAATTTTATTGCTTATATTTACCCTAACTGAGCATCTAAGATCACCACTTCTTATGTTTCCATTTTTGTAGGTTATGAAGTAATAAAAATTATTTAATATTTAGATGAGTTTCATATGTATATAATTTTTTGGAGATCTTCAAGAATCTTTATGGATTGATTAGTTTTGTATATAATGTAAAAAATATCCCATAGAAACATGGAACATTATTTTGTTAATGTTTTATCTTAACTCTATAATACTCTGTAGTTAAAATTTCATGGGAATGTATTATAACTAAATAATTTCTTTATATTTTGTAATTTCTTTGTGGTTGGTTTCTATGACTATATTTCATTATTAAGTGATTTTGAATTTTTTTTGAAGAACTCACTGATTGTTCTCCCTCAACACACATCCCTGGTAAGGACCACCAACTTATTAGAAAACATTAAATCATCTAGTCATAAATATTTTACCAAATAGAATTAATATTAATGGAATACTCATTATTAAAAGCTATTATTGTTTTTAATACAATAGAAAACCTATTAATATTATTGATACAAAAAACATACCCTCTAATTTCAACCACCCATCGATCAGATTAACCCTATAAAACCCAAAATCTATAATTATATGATATCCAAATTATAAAATATCTATATCATCTAAAACACTCAACCACTTACCGAAATAGTTCTCAAACAAATAAATTGGTTTCATATCTCATTAATATTATACGTGATGATTATTTTAAGTACATTCCATTCAACAATAATTTTAACCCTAAAACCTAATCTGTTAATTTTTATTACTATCAATTTATATCATTTATGAGTCATTGAAGTATAGTACTACCCAAAATATTTTGGAAAATTATTCCTATAAACATTTCAACCAAATTTATACTCTCACCAACCTTTATGGTTCTATAAATACATCTTAATGTTAACTATACATGATGTTATACTTCAGTTACATATTATTTTTTAATATATGAAATACCAAATTCTTTTCAAAATGGAATTCACACTGATAGTCACAAGATAAAATTCTTATCATCCTATTCCTATTAAATTTAATTAATTTTCCTTTTAACTTGAGTATCTATATCTCAGCCTCTGTTTCTACCATATAATCAACTTATTTGGTTGAAAATAATACTATCAGTTATAATCATAAAAAGTATATGATCACTTTTTCTCTATAAGTTAACAAATATCCAATAGTTGTACTATTAATTGGAATGGGGAAGGAAATTATCATATTCTGATTCATTAAAATAAGATGATAGGTTTATAATGTTACATTGGACATGATGGTTTACTATAGTGGAAGTGTAAGTATTATGTAAGAATCCAGTTTTAATAATTCTATTTCTAAAAGAATAGGGTGCATAATTGTACATTCATGAAAACAATTAAAGAAATAATTTTTTGAGATTTCATCCTCCTTTGTTTTTTTTAGAAAAATATGGTTTTAATGTTCCACATGCTCATGTTTAAGGGATAAAAACACTTCTATCAGAGATTTACATTCAAGGTGATTGAAGCTATATGAAATAATAATTCGCTAGCCTCAACAAATCGACCCTTGTAAATGTAAGCAGTCAATAAAACCAGTTGAATTGATGAGACCCATTATAAAATTCCTTGGGAAAACTTTCAATTATAACTCATGATTACTCAAATATTAGTGAGATATGCATCTTTTTAGTCATAAGTAATTTTAATCTTGTAAATTTTACTCATGAAAATGATGGTTGTGTTTTCCCATGGATGTAGGACTTAATTTCTAGACCATATAAATTATTCTTTTTTTATACTTTCTTTTATTTCTACTTAATTAAATATTTATGTGTGAGATGGATTAGGACTTATAGTGGATATTCAACATTGTGTGGTTATTTATAGTAATATATATAATCTATTTTTATTATAAACGATTGTATAGTTGGATTCATTAGAGAGATTTTTTTCAAAGTATGTATGTTCTGGTGATCTAACTTCTAGGAATTAGATGTTGTATGGGATTTTAAATAAGTGGTATTAGAGATTATGGGTTTAGTAAGTCCTGATAGTTAAATAAGATAAAACTTAGGTAGTATTCTTACTTGTTTTGATGTTATTTTGATCCATTGGGTGTTATTATTATAGGATGTTATTACATATGGAGAATGAAATGACCAAATTGATAAATTTTACACAACATATTTAATCGTTTAGAGATTATAGATTAAGGATTATATAATTTGTAAGGCCCTATAATTTATAATAAAATGAATCAAGATATAGTAGATGGTGACTATTTAATGGGAATTGTTGTATAGAAAGAAATTTGGATTAATTTGGATATCACTAGAATGGAATGTCACCTATAATATCTGAGATGTGAAAAAAAAATTGGATATTAGAAATTCACTAAAATACATGATTGAAAATATAACTACAATGAACATGATTTTCTTGGTGTTGAGGTAATTTATCATGTGGTTATTAGAAGAAAAACATATGGAATATCATGTAAATAATTTTAAAATGTCTCTAAGTTATCTTGAATATGTTAATTTTATGTTTATAGAGGACGTTTGAGAGAATTTATTATTATTACATCCTTGGTAATTTTTAGGCTTGGTGGTAATTTTTTTGAGTGATTCTTATGGAATGAAATACACAATTCTTGAGTATGTTAGTGAAATCATAATGAGTTAGGAACTTTTATGGAGATAATTTTAGGGACCAATAGGAAATGTGTTTAATATGAAAGGTTGAGGACGGTATTCTAGATATAAAATTTTATGATGTTCTAAAGGTAATCCTAAGGATAAGAGTCAGTGAATATAAATCATAATTGGTTCTTTATGTTGGAAGTTTGGGAAAAGATTTATTCTGAAGAAGGAATATTGATATCTAGAAGTGAACATCAAAAGGAAATCATATAGAAGATCTAGTTCATTGAATATTAAAACTTAGGTTAATGCATGTTTACTACTAAGTGTCATTGTTCTAGTTAAATCAAAGATCATTAATTTCAGTGCATCTTTCCACTATATGGGATTAAGGGATTTATAGAAAATTATATACCTTGATGTATCAGTAATGTGAACAAAGTAAATGATGAGACATTATAAATTATAAATAAAGTAAATTTTAGAGTATATATAAATAATTGAATCATTTTGGAGTTAAATTTAGTTTATCAAACACAAGGATTATAGAAGAACCTCACTTCCATTGGTAGATCAATGCGGTAGGATACATAATAAGCTTTCTTATGGAGTGGTAAATATCACTCACGTAACAAAATAGATTAGGTTTCATCAATATACCACCTAAAATTACCTCTCACTAATCCAAAAGGTTTTTCAAAATCCTCACCAACTAGAAAATATTGTCCAGGTATAAATAATATACACTTGGGAACAATTTTAACTGAATAAAAAAAATAAAAAATCAATATAATCAAAAAATAATTTTATATAACCTATATAGATGGAGGAAATATGTGATAATAAAATAAGAAGATGTAATATATAAACAAGACACATATGGTATAACCAAAATTTTTTTTGAAAAAAAATATATGATTTAATAAACTAAAATAAAATAAGACACATCACACAAAATCAAAATAGGAAATGATGAAAATATAATACAACAGACTATATTAGAAGATACAATATCCCAAAAATAATTAGACCTGAACAACTCCAATGAAACATTTATATGTCCCAAGGATACTCAACATAACCCAAATCATCCATTCATGTACCCAACAAAGAAATAATAGTTATGATCAAACACTAGAAACTTAAGAGAAAACATAAGATTTTTAAATACACACACACATTGGTGAATATATTATGGGGGAGATAAACTTTCCCAATATGACTTCCCCAAAGATTATATATAGTTCCTAACACATTACATTCCATATATTATAGTTTGAATATATGGTATAAAAATTTGTTCTTCGGATTATCTCAAAAAATAAAACAATATTCATGATTTATCACTTTATTTCCACAATTGGGTTAAAATCATTTCAGAACAAACATGTAATATCCATCCTAAATCAATAATTTTAAATCCAATCAATAAAAATTCATCATTAATATTTATTTTGAAATAATGAGAAGATAAATTCTAATATTTACAAGAAAAACTAACATTTCTTCTTCTTTTTATGAAAAATTTTCTCAAATTCCATTTAAAATAACATCACTATTATATTAATAAGATACACATTCTTAAGAATTTAAATATTAGATTGACTATAAACCTAATCCTTAAGAAAAATTGTTGATAAGAAAATTAGATTATAAGATATTAGCGAATAAAAATAAAACAAATCATATCTAATCCATGGTGCATTGATACAAAATAAAAATAATGGTGATACAAACAAAGTATATAAATATGGATCCCCTAATAATTCTTAGAAGGATCTAATAATAATGACAATATCAATAGTATATTACATGAATAATATTGGACCTTCTTCATTGGATCACACTATTTAGGACCCCCTATGTGAAACTAGAGGATCCCTCTTAGCACCCTTTCATGTCACTGAGTAAAAAATAAATCCATAAGAGGGTTTAAGGTGAGAGAAATAAATGACTCCAAAAAACATCACACAAATAAAAATTTAAATCATAACAAATAAATTTAATGTCACATCCAAAATTCTTGAATTAAATATTACCATTTCTCAATAATGTATAAATATTAATAATAAACATCCCCCACAATGTTACAAGCTATAAGAAGAAAATTTTAAACAAATTGGCCAAATAAAAGGAAATAAAAATTTCAAATCAAATATTTTAAAAAATTTCCAAATCGTCTTTTTAAATGATTCATTGAAAAAAATTAATTCTATCTACAATGAAACCCATTACATGAAAACACACTTTTAAAATTTACTTGTGCCAAAAAACCTATTAAAATCACTCATTTACTTTTAAAGAATCATTAAAATTTCACAAGGAAAATAAGTCTCAAAAAACAAAATATGGGAAAATACACAACATATTTTAATAAAAAATCCATTTTACAAGTTGAAAAATTATTAGAAAATAAAACTTTTTTAAAACAATACTTTGAAAAACATTAATTATATTACCATATTCCCTTGAGCATTTTCACAAAAAAACATGGCATTTGAAAACTCCATAGAAGGTGAAGAAAATAATTAAAAAATATATAAACTTCTCAAGGGTAATAAATATATGTATAATTTGGAAGAAAAATATTTTTTAAATATTAAATCTTATCATTGAATGTAATATATACTAATTACATAAAAATACCAACCTATTTCAAGTAGGAACTCATCACAATGTGTCACCATTTATGAAAAACATACAAATGAGTAAGAAATCCACATATACAACTCCTACACCACCAAAACCCATATTATTATTCCCACAGGCAACCAAATTTAAATCCCAATGGATATTCGGGATCATTAGGAAAAAAATTCAATTGGGAAGGAGGAGATGAGAAGGGAGAATGACGATGGTGATAAACCCACTTTATGTTTGAGTTGTATTGTTCTTCAATGATGAAGAAAATATTAATGATTTGAATAAGATATAAATAAGGATATATAGTATTAAAATTATAAAAAAATACTATTATAAACATTCATGATGTTCCTAATCAATTCATCTTGAATTTATTAGTTGGTTTCTATCATGGTTTACATGTTATATTTTAAGAGTTTCCAAATTTAAATGGATGTGTGTTTTGAAATATGAACAACGAGTATGGATTGGATATAAAACACTTGGAATAATTATTAAAAATATATATATTTATATGATAATGTAGTTTCTTACATATGGAAAATAATAAGTGTTTCATGTTCTACCATTAAACATTGGGTAAAGGGTGAAGATGCTAGGTAAAGATCATATGTGGAAGCCATTGAAGAAGATGAGATAATAATTTATTTTATTTTTACACTGGATGTTACTTGAATATAAATTCCCTTAGACAATATCAATAGAAATATAAATTCTTAATATTTTATGTTTAATATTTAGATTCATTTTATCCAAAAATGATGAGGATGATGTTGCTATTGTTGTACTATTACGATTCTAATCACTTAATAAAAAGAAGAGAGTTTTTTTTCCTTAAATATATATTTGTAAATAATTTAGGTAGAATCCTTTTAATTTTGAATATTTATGTTGTGATTTTGATAAATTCATGACATGTTTTGGATCTTTTGAAGAACTCATATAAATGTTTTGGAAGAGAATAATTTTTAGTAGTTATGTATAGCTTCAGGGGCTATTGGGTATAAAGATGAAAGTTATCCCAAATGTAATAAATAAGGGATTATGTTATGAGGAATACAACTATAGTGTGTTGTGAAAATAAAAAACAATTAATAACCCTTGTGTGATGTTCTAAAGTGATTGAAAATGGGTGGAGTATCATTTAATAAGACTTGAAGTCATTTGAAGAAATACTATGACATGGAGTTGAAATAAACAATTTGGGGAAGTCCCTAAACATAAGTCATTTATATTGAATGTAAATATTTTTACTAAATCATATATATTTGGATATTTGATAATATAAATATTGGATGAATTTAAATATTTTATCTAGGTAATATAGATTCATCATAAATCTTTGAGTTCATCATATTTTTGTTATTGTAAATCTTTATCATCAAAATGATTCATTGTAAGTATTTTAAATTGACAGTAATAATTTTAAGGTGATCATATTGAATTGAAAATGTTCTATAAAATTCATAAATACATGTTTGTAAGATTTTGACACTGAGTGTTAAAATTTGTAGAATAATTCATTCCACTGAATATAATCCTTCATGCTAACCATAAGGATTAAAAATTAGTGAATTTTTTAGAATACTACTAAGTGAACTATGAGGTTCAATAATTTATATTAT
The DNA here is from genome assembly GCA_963277665.1 of Viscum album. NCBI lineage: Eukaryota > Viridiplantae > Streptophyta > Magnoliopsida > Santalales > Viscaceae > Viscum > Viscum album. Next base: position 1,425,792,933 of record OY728161.1, read on the forward strand.
TAAGTAATAAATGAATAAGTAAATCAGATGATATAGTGTAATTTTATTCACCTACAAAATATAATCATGAATCTTTTTGAAATGAAAATAGTTTTAGGTAGAGGATAATGTTGGGACGGTAAGATGAGTTATACACCACATAATTTGATCCATGTCACCATTCCTACATAGAAATTTAATGTGAATAAAAGGCATATATTTCATGGAGAATTTTAATTTAGAGGCAGACTATAATGATTCAAATATCACACCTTGTAATGAACTAATTTTTTAGATGAAATTTTTCGAATTTTTTAATGATACACTGAATCGAGGATTATATGAATTGAAGGATGTTGTTTTTTAGAGTATTAATGAGATGATTATGTGATGTTTTTTCAACCACTATATATGTTTTTGTGTGTAGTTCATGGACTGTGAATGTATTATTAATTTATTGATTAATAAATATATTCATAAATTAAAATGTATAAAAGGAGAGGAACCAAATATCTTATGTACCGAAGAAAATAAGAAAGTTTCCCAAAGATATTTTGATACAATGAAGTTGAATAATTAAGCAGAGAGAATATGGTAGAACGTTTTGTTCATCACACCCAAATCAAAGCAATAAACAAGGAAAAACTATAAATTCATAATGTATAATTATTAAGAACATTGATATATCCACTCTAACTAATGAAAGAGAAGAAAGAGTACAATATATATAGTCTAAGAGGGACTCAATCAATCACTGGTGATCTTCCTTTAATGGATGTGAAGTCTAATTCTGTTGTAATAGGGGAGACAATACCTCTCTTTCTTCATACCTAGTTAGTTCCAAAGTAAAAAGTTTATGTTAATACCCTTTCTTGGATAATTTTTCCAATAACATGTGTTTTGTGTGCATATAATAATAACAATGATGTACCAAGGACTTAGTCATCTAAAGGGAGGAAAATCTATTTTAAAAATCACAATTTTATAAAACGTTTCTTTCTTTTTTTGTTTATCTATATATTGAGAAAAGTAGAGAGTGTTTGTCTGAGATCCAATCACTGAATAAGTGAAGTGTCTCAAAGTGGATAAAAGAAGAATTATATTAAAAAAGTCACTACACACTGATTTACCTAACCAATTAATATGTGGATAATCCAAATTGATCGTCATAATTGGTATCATAGAGTGTCACACCACTACTCGGATTCTCTATTTTTGGACTTAATAACTATTTATGAAGGATATATGAGGTATATATTTAAATAAGGCTATTATTTTCCTTTCAATGAAATAATAGAAGACGTGACATCCAATTCATTGAAAAAGTAAATAAATTCCATGAAGTTAATATAGGAATCATTTCAGAAATGAGAGAATAATGAACCTATATTAATTGAAGGTAATAAAATAAAATTTATTTCTAATAATCTATCAAAAATAAGTTTTTTAAACAAGTCATTGATGATAATCCATCCCTCTTAAGTAAAGAACATGAATAATTAGTTTCCCCATGCAGAAATTATAAGGAAGATAAATATGGTATGGAAGGAACATTTGATGGTTAAAATAGCTACCAATGAATGGGAAAATAAAACTTCTCATATTGTTTATAATCTCTACATGAAGATGAGTAAACTGAAATATATTTGTTAATTGTCTATTTAAAAGAACCATGTATCTATGGGGATGTTTACAATCCTGAGTATTATTAACATAAATTAATTGATGTTCAAAAACTTATCTATTGTATGTTCCCCTTATAAATTCTCGCATATACTTCTAATTATTTTGAATAATGTAGAGGGAGATCACCAATTATGAATATGAGAATGAAATAATGTAGGACTATTTAAAACAATGTGTATAAATCTATGTTATGTTATCCAAACAAGTAGAAGTCACATATTTAATGAATATAGACTTCAAGGAATGATACAATAATTTTGAAAATGTGTGTCTTAATAGAATTAAAAAAATTAAGATTTAAAGTAATGGCTTGTGTATGAGATCCATGAATTAGAATAATTATCAATTATCAAAGATACTCAACTAGAAATTAAAACCAACATAATTAAATAGCTTTAACATCCTTTATTAAAAAAAATATGATCAATGAGGATTGTGTTGAACATATGAGAAAAGAATATGAAGAAAAATTTAAATCATTGGAGGATGGTAAAGGAACCCTTAATATAATGTTCTGGGATATTTAAATTAAATTGAGGAATTGAGAAATAAAATAAGACACGTATTTAAAATAGGTTGAAACATGATTTTCTACCATAGAATATACTGTGTGTGATTCTTATACATAAAAAAAATCTATCGTGTGGCATAAAAATCATGAGATCATATACTTATCATTATATAATATCATGAAACATAAATTAACTATGAAATTGTAAAAATAAAATTTTTTTATTCCTATTTTTTCAAAGACCATAGATTTCAATTAAAAACTATATAAAGATAGATTAAAAAATTATAGGAAGCCTAACATCATTTCAATAATGGAAAAAATATTTATTACTATATATATTTCTTAGAATAAATAATATCCAATAGAATACAATTAAAAAAATATAAAACTACTATTTAATTAAATTTTTTTACGAAAATATGATATTCAAAAAAAAAATAGGATTCTTGGTAAAAAAAAATTAGTAACAGATTCAGGAATATAGAAATGGAATGATTTTATAATATGGAATCCTATGAAACAAAGTAAGAGCCTACAATGAAGGGGAGAAAATATGAAAATATGAAACTTCCATAGACTATGAATAAGAATAAGTGTACCTGAAACATATTTGGAATACATTAAAATATCCTTCATATTTTCAATGGTAATGGCCAAATAGAAGATGCATTACTATAGAAACCATTCAAGACTGGAACAAGAAAAAATATAGATAAAATATCATAGAAGATGAAAAATAAAGAAAACATGACCTTGATAAAAAACAATAAGGAAGGTGTTGAAAAATTCATTCCTAAGAAGACTATGCATAAGGTTTGTAAGTTATCCACTGTTAAATAATAGATGGAAAATAGTGAAGTTCATAAAATACGTAAAATTCAATGATGAAAACTAAACAAAAATGTAAGGAACCGGCCTTAAACATTACATAATCTTGAATGAAATGGATAATTCACGATGAGGATATTTTCAGGTTGAGAGTTTTATAGAATTAGGTTATAACATTTACATAACAAAATGAATATTACATATAGAAAATTCTACTAAGTATCTATTTTTTCATAAAATAAAACTCTTGAAAAAAAGGGTCATGTCTAGTTCCATGTTTTATACAGCATGAATTTTCCATGATCCCGTCCTTGACCCTTATTCATCTTTAAGTCCCATGGAAAACATTTCAAAAAATTAGGATGAGCATAAAAATCTCAGTAAGGGATATAAAATAAATAATGAAAACATTATCCCATCAAAAAATAAAAAACAATGAATCCATACTTTTCAATCGTAACATAACTCGTGAAATCATAAGATTTATGAATAACACATAGAAATCATAAATCACAAAGGTAACTTGTGGAATCTATACCAAACTTACATTGAAGCTATCACAACTACATAGGGAGTCACATTTGGAATACCCATCACATTATATTCCTTAAATCTCTTAGGATAAACATTCATGTTTACCTCCGTCATGTTACCCAATTCATTGGAGTGCTATCTTGGGCTCACCCACCCTAGGTTTATCCCAAAACCACCCTTATATGTAAACAATGGCTAATAGCCATAACATATTCATAACCAATAAAACAAAAATAATTGAAAGATAACATTTAGACATTTCAATCACATTATATTATTTCAAAATATTGACAAAATCAAACCTTTTATCATACCATTTTCAAAACCATTTAAAATATTAAATAAATATATTTTTTAATCAAAGTGTCCCATAAAACTTTTAATCTTTTGAAAGAAATTTCAATTTCAAAAAATTCATGTCCATATGAATAAATCCTTAAATCCATTTTTAAAACATGGACATTAATGTGAAAAATTTATAATAATAAACCTTTAAAACATTTAAAATGATATTTTAGTTAAAGAGGTTTTAACAAAATGAGAGACCCTAGAATAAAAATTATTGACAAATAAAATTTAATAAGAACTTAATAATTTCATGAGAATAAAGGTATTCATGATATAATATTCCATAAGACAGTATATACACCATATAAGAGTTAATTGGTGCATATCAACAATGAAGTCTCAATGGAAATGTAAATTGAGATGAAATCCCTTATAAAGACAGTATCCTTAGATTAAGGATAAATCAATTACATAATTATGTGTTAAAAATATAAAAACACCCAATATAATTGGATATTATATGTAAAAAAACATATTTTATTCACAAATATTCATTGCACGACATAATCAAGAAGTTGATGTTTAACCCAAATATTGAATTTGGGTTAAGAAGTTTTCATACAAAAATTCGACAGACAAACGACATCAAATTAAAATTCAGAAAACAAGTTGATGAGAGAGAAAATTATATCTGATCCCTTTGACATAAAATTTACATCAATAAAAATATATAAGAACATATCCCAAAAAAATAATATGTAAATTAAAAGACATAACAAAAATTAGTCTTTTAAAAAGAGGAGGGTGAAAGGTTTCTTTACTGATTTGGTATCTTACGAAACATAAACCCCATGAAAGAAATATCACACAATGAATATTTAAATACTCATAAATTAAGGTATATTACACAATGAATACAATCATGGGCAGTACATCCACCACACAAAAGGAAATAGTGGTTAATATAGCATGAGTCTCACGGAAATAAAAATTGAGATGAAAAAAACCTTACCACGTTGTAATCAATCGAGTCGCATGAGAAAAAGTTAATAAAAACCAAATGAATCACAAAATACAATGAATATAAATAGAATCATGATAATATATATCAAATGGTAGTAAAAGATACACCGCATGCAATAAATAAGTGGTGAATAATAGAAATCTCACAGAATTAAAAGTGAGATAAGAAATCACATACATCATGTCTGACTTGACTCGACCATTCTTTAATCGCATGAATAATAAACTAAAGTTAATTTATACTTTCTAAAAAACCTTTTTCAAGTTTATTATTCCTTTTATATCACAGATTACCATGTTATAAATATTATTTAATCATTTATGTTATTAAAAGTTGTTTCATCGATATTTGTTGCTTGAGTAGAAATAAACACCATATAATTAAAAGTTGTCCATGTAGTCAAAAATAAATTATATCCAAAATTATATTCATGATTTAGATATCATATACATTATATATATCTAGTATATATATGTATTTATAACATTACATAACATTTGGAGATAAGAAATGAAATGCACCGTTCATGGAGACGGTAAGTCGTACGTACGCATGAATGCTACTTTCATTTCTATTTAGTACTTTAATGGAATTAAAACATAATTATACATAGGTATATTATAATTAAAGTATAATATAATATATAATATCATTAACTACATCCTTTATAGATCCCACATAAGGCATTAACGAGTCATATCACTTTGAGGGGCGATAGTCCGCACTTCCTAATATGAAATTATCACGTTTACCCATTATGGAAACCATAAAGGTATGATATAAATAAAAATATAGAATCATAAATAAAAAATAAACATAGTATATATCATATATAAATATAGTTCCATCATAATGGCCACCATGAGAGGCGGTAGGAGTTAATTGAACAATCATCATTTTGTGAGGCATTAATTTTCCACCCACAGAAACATTATGGTTTTTACCCATTAGGTGGAGGTGTGTGTAAGTGTAGTTTGAATAATTATAATAAAAACATACTAGTATATTGATGATATTGGTGTTGTTATAATATAAAGGAATAAAAATAATTAAGGGGGTTGTAGATGCAAAATAAAACAAAATAACTTCAGAGAAGACGTTACCTTTAAATCGGTTAACTCCCTTTAGTTTGAACCAAAATGTTTTCTTAAAGTTTATTTCTACCAAGGTAAGGCTTATAAGAATAAGAGAGGGATCTTGGGAGATTATTTGAGTAGAGTTTTCACGAGCCAAAGGCTTGAGAAGTGTGACAAATTGGTAGGAAGTGAGGTCTTTTTCTAAGGGAGAGGAGGGGCTCTTTAGGAAAGTTTGAAACAATTATTTTATTATAACCTCATCTTCGATTTCAAAAGGTCAACTAATAGTTAAAGTAGAATTTAAGATTACTCCTGACCGAAATAAAATCTTCCAGTAAGAATTGGATAGGTCTTGGATATTGTTTTAATATTTATAATCTTATTTATTTAAATCATTTATTAATGAGGTAAATATTGCATCATTATTGTGTCATAAATAATTTAATTTATTTGATGTCCAAAAATTATAAGAAAAATACCCTGATGTAGGAAATAGTTTTATATTTCCATAGAATATTTATAGTCAGAAAGATAACTTATATAACCCCTTGTAAATATTTATTTACTAAGAGATATTTGTTTATGTCATTTTTGTCTTTACTTTAAATTAATTAATATAATGTGTCATTATAACTCCCATGTAGCTCCATGGGGTCCCCAATTTGACCCAAGGATTCCCATGGTCGGATATGTATCATAAAATAGAATTATGACACATTTTAGGATAATTTAATATTATTATAATATTATATTTTACCCTTATTTACTATATTTACCCTTTAATCGTGGTAAATAAAATATTTACTGAAGTAAATATTTAAAATGTCTAAAAATAAAAGTTACCTATTTACAAAATTTGGACATAGAGATTTCAAATTTGGAATCCATTTTTTTATATTCATAACACAGAAGTGGCAGAAATTAATTTAAAATTAATTTTCGCTGTCAAAACAAAAATGTGTGTTTTTAAGAAATAATAACTATCAAAAGATTTACACTTGTTTAGGTCCAATTACTAAGTGAAATTAATTAAAATATTCAAAATTGGATTAACTGGTAAATATATATTCTAATTACACTTTATAAACAATTAAAAATATATTCTAACTATATAATTAAATTAGATTAAAATGCACTTTTGAATTAAAATACAGTATTTTTCACTATTCATTAAAAATTGAACTTTATCCGAAAAATACAAAAAAAATACCCAAAGTAAATTTTTATGTCCCGAATCTAAATAAGAATTTAATTTTTTCACATAGAACATATAAAAATGACCAAAAATAGATTTAATGAGGGGTTCCCATCAAAAGGTGGTAAATCGATCTTTTAAAGAATATTAGAGTATTTATGCTTAGATTCATTCACGTTTTATGCCTCTAACTTTTATTGGATAAATGTAAAAATATTCAACATACATGTATAATAATATTGTAATTAGTTTTATTCATTCCTGCCAATACAACGACTAGGCGCTAATTATCATTAAAAATAATAATATTATATTATTCGTGTGCAATATAAGATTTCAAAGAACCCCGCTGTTGCGTATCGGGTATGCTATTGAACATGGAATCCCATTTAAAGTGAAATTAATATTTAATTCAAAAATTTTAATAAATATGAAAATTTATTACTCTTTATTTACCTAGGATGTTATATCCTTCCCCCCATTTCGAAATTGCGTCCCCACAATTTTAAAATTGTGTCCTCACAATTTTAAAATTGTGCTCAGAAACATCATTTAAAGCCCCACATCAGAAAAAGTGTCAATAAAACTATCACTTTAAAATAAAGTTAGAGAAGTAAAAAGGTTACCTGAGACAACAGATACTTTAATTCCTTGAAAACATGGATATGGAATAGAAATTTACTCTTATAGATTAATAGAGAGTGATAGAGAACTTGATCACGGAAAGTTAACCACCACAATACCATAAATTTGTGGTTGGGTAAAAGTGTGATGATAAAGGAGGTATTATAACATTTTGGCTTCAAGATAATTTTCATATAGTTGAAGAATTTTATTAATAACAAGACTAATATCATAAGGAAATATACTTACTCATCATGTAGAGTGTCATGCTTTAATAAAATTCTACCACAAACTCATCTTTTCTCCGAACTATAAGTATTCAAGATGACTTGTTCCCATTGAAAGCGCTATAATTAACTTCTAGAGAATAGCATGATCCACAAATTATGAATCATATATTTTCCCTATCTATATACATTAACCAAAACGAAAATTGGTTAGTATGTGATCAGATAAATCCCCAAATGATAATATTTTATAAAAAGAAGTTCTACTCTTAATCTCTAAAATTCAACCAAAAGTACCAAAATTTCAAGAAAGACCATTCAAAAATACAATTGTCCTTAAAATTATTCAAAATAATCCAAAATAATATTGAAACCCAAAACTCAGAAAGATTTTATCACATAGTCTTTCATAGTAAATCTTAACATTTATCACCAAACAAAATCGACTACTCTTAATGTATCATACTGAAGTTTAATTAACCAAATCACATATTTTCTTTTATAGGTTAATCATTTCCATAAAAAACCCAAATCACCATATGTCCATAATAAAAACATAGATTCTGCCAAAATAAAATTCCACCATTACTCATCAAAAGAAAAGATAATTATTCCTTGAATAACTTTTTCATATATCAAACTTCAGGGTTACATATAATGTAAAAAGTCTTCCAATGCAATCTCATCATCAAAAGAGCCTTAATACTTTTAAACATTTCACCATCCTAAAATATACCATAACTCTTGAATCCCTTATATGTTGACTTCTTACTCATTCAACATTCTTCATGATACATTAACCACTCTTTACCAACTTATTCTGAAAAAATTCATTCCTACAAACAAAATCATGAATCTTATTCTAGGATTAAATAATGTCAAAACATATGTTAAGAAATAATACATACATTTCATTGTTAATTTCCAGTTTCTTCATCCTCAATTGTAATGGAATTAGGTATTGGTAAACATATATTTGTACGATCCTGGTGACCCCATTCCCGAAACTTCTTCATAGGGAAAATGTTTGCATAATGACCATGCACACCACATTTAAAACATTTAATTGATCCCTCAGAAATAACTTATTTCCCTTTCCTATATTCAACTGGATGCTTCCTTTTTCGATGGCAGGTTTTTACTTTAGGACCTTCACTTCCACATCTATATCATCTTCCCCTCCCTTTGAAACATTTTCCTATGTGTTTCTTTCCACATCGTTGACACATAGGTTTTTTTAGTATACTAACCTTTATGATTATTATCTAAACTTCCGTGGGGATTTGTTTCTCGCATATATGATGCCTTATAAAAATCACCAAGGTTTAAGTGTTCAATCATGACTCTAGATGGTTGGTTGAGAATAACCATAAGAGTTCTCATTGCAGCTCCCATTTCATTTAGTTGTTCATTCAGAAAACCATCACAGTTTTCTTCACATCCACTGTTACTTTGGTGCTTGCTAGATCCAGCCATTTACTAAAAAAAATATAAGTGTATGTATATTAGTAAAATCATCATATAATATCTTTTGAGAATGGTAGATAAAAAGATATACTTATTAATGATATATTAAACTCATCCACTTTATCTAAAATAACTATGACTATTTCTAAAATCCCAACAATTATGGTAATGTCACTTATGCTTAAAGAACACCCTAACCTATAATGTTATCTAAACCGACCATTGATACCAACTGTAAGGGCCAATCCTTAAACATTACATAATCTTTAATTAAATGTATAATTCCCATTGAGGATATTTTTAGGTTTACAGTTTTAGAGAATTAGGTCATTACATTTACATAACAACATGAATATTACATGTAGACAATTCTACCCAGTATTCATTTTTTCATAAAATAAAAACAATTGAAAAAATAGTCATATCTAGTTCCATGTTTTAGACAGCATGACTTTTCCTTTATCCCATCCTTGACCCTTATTCAACTTTAATTCATGTGGAAAACATTTCAAAAACATGGGATGAGCATGAAAAGCCCAGTAAGGGATATAAAATGAGGAATGAAAACATTAGCCGATTAAAAAATAAAAAACAATGAAACAATAATTTTCAATCATTACATAACTCATGAAATAATAATATTTATGAATAAAAAACAGAAATCATAAATCATAATGTTAACTTGTGGAATCCACATCAAACATACATTGTAGCTATCACAGCTACATAGGGAGTGACATTTGAAATACCCATCACTGTAAATTCCCTAAATTTATTAAAAGTAAAATTCATGTAAATACTTATAAATTTCAAGGGATATTCTTTTCTTAATTTTCTTTGGTTTTTTACGAGTACGCAGTTTCTGACGGCACCTAATTCTGAGGCCCGGTGTGCCCAGAATCATGTTCCGATGTTTAGCTCGGGTACGTTCAGTGAAAGAACGAGCGGATTTTCCTAACTTTTGAACCGGTGCTCAGAATCGAAATCTGGGGGCACCGATGATACCACACCACCAGTAATTTCTTAAGAACATCTTTTCCAGAGTTGCGTTTTCTCGGGTGAGATTATTAAATAAATGGGTTAACTAAAGAATGAAATAAAATTTTGTGCTACAAATTTTATTTCTATTCTATATAGTGATAACCTAGGAATGGTGGTTAGAGTGGGACCCACTAATATCCTTAATCCACTAGGTAGGATATTAGTGGGGTGGGGCCCACACGACCCCCACCCCCATTATTTCCTTTTAACCTACCACGTGCATTTAATTTTGTAACTCACCCGCAATCCCTTTTTAATGGAAAGTCAACCCTCAAATTAATTTGAATTTTTAATGCTCTTCAATTAAGACAATTAATTGAATGAGATCTTTTGAATTTCAAATTAATGGCTTTCATGTGTTAATAAAATAAGAAAATGACTTATTTTATTGGGTTGTTGTTTCATTGTGCAGAAAGGAGAGGACTCTTGTGCTCTTGAGGAATATCTTCATCCTCGTTGAAGAATGTGAAGAACGCCGAGTCTTCGAAGAAGAACTCCATCACCGCAGGGGAATCTCCGTGCCATCTCCTCTCTTCTCCGCAGTTGGTGAGAGACACCTTCTTCGAAGAATGACGACGTGCCGCATCTTTCTTTGGGTGAACGCCGACAACGCTTACGGAGCATCGATCCACGATGACGTCTTCCGCGACGCCGTCTTCCGTAACGTCGTCTTCCACGAAGTTCTTTTCTCGTGATGAACCTCGTTCGATGACTTCATCGAGTTAGGGGTTAACTTGATTTTCATGGATTTTCTTTCCCGTTCTTCATCTTTAATTTTATGGCCACCTGTTATCGCCATAATGGGAGAAGGTCGGACCGCACGAACATGGCCGACCCTCTTCCCCCTTTGATGTTGTACTTGCTGCGGCACGAGCAAAGGAAACACGGTGCAACGACACCATGAGGAAACAAGAGAAACGAGCGAAGAAGCGCGGCAGCGTCGCACCATGCCATTGAGGCCAAACGAAGCTGCGGCCGGAGGCAGGCCACGACAAAGGGGTGCGGCGCCTTCACGCCGCGCCGGACGGACCAAGGTCGCAGCTTTTGGCCGCGGCGGACCAGGGAGCGGCGGCCAGAACCGCCAGCTGCCGGCACCTCAGAGGAGCGGGACCGCGGGGTCCCGCGGTGGCGGCATCGGCCAGCCAGCCGGGCTGGCCGATCGAAGAAGGACGGAGGTTGTAACCCCTGGCTGGCAAAGGGAGCAACCCCCATGTGGGAGCCACAGTTTCAAAATAGGGGGGCAGCGCCCCCCCCCCCCTTCCGTGGCGGCTCGGCCAGCGCTGAGCTGGCCATGCGGGCCGCGCCCGCGCCAGGTCAACCGGCCGCCCAGGCCAGGCCAGTCCGCACCCTAATGGTCCGGACCCAGACCTGGGCGGGTCGAACCGGTTTGGGCAGACCCAGGGGGTTTTGTGCCGGGTCGGTCTGGGCCCAAAACCCCCTAAAAAAACCAGACAGTTCGTTTAAATGCTCATAACATGGGCTATGGATCTCCAATAGATTCACCGTCAGTTGTGATACGATCCTTGGATCGAGGCGGTCATTTTGGTATATTATACTCAAGGTTTCAAAGATCTTTGGGTATGGCCTGGTTGGTTCGAACACGAAACCAACCAGGCCCTCAGAGTGGAAACACTTATAACTTGAGCTCCGGAAGTCCGATTAACGTGCCATCGACTTTTTTGGATTCCTCTTAGTGGGACGGACCTTTTGGATTACTCCACTCAAGGTTTGGATGCAGTTGAAGTGTGGTCGGGTGGGTTTTTACATAAAAACCAACTGGGCCCCTAGAACGAAAAGGCCAATAACTCTCAGACCGGGCGTCGGATTGGCGCGTCGCCTGTCACCTTGAGTTCCTCTTGTCGAGATGGATCCTTGGGATACATCAACTCCGGACTATGTGTCAGTTGAGGAATCGACCCCTTGGGTCATGGAGCGGACCCTCCCAGAATCGAGCATGCTGTGTGTGGGAACCCAAGAGCTGGTTGCGACTCCAATGAAGACGAAGACTGCACTAAAATCTTCTGTGGGTTCGGTAGCGATGAAAACCACACTAAAATCATCCGTGGGTTCGGCAGCGATGAAGACTACACTGAAATCCTCCCTGTTTTCAGCAGTGATGAAGACTGCACTAAAATCCTCTGTGGGTTTGGCAGCAATGAAGACGACACTGAAATCCTCCTTGGGTTCGGCAGCGATGAAGACCGTACTGAAATCCTCTATGGGTTCGACAGCGATGACTACTGTTCTTGTATCCTACATGGGTCGACAGTGTTTGACTCTTTTCTTTCTATCCTACATGGGTCTGGCAGAGTAGCTAGTCGGTATCCTATGTTGGTCTGACAACTTAGCTGGTTTAGTATCCTACGTGGGTCCCAGCTTAGATGATTCAGTGGCTATATCTGATCATCTCTATCACCTTACGAAGAAGTATACCTATGTGAGATGAGTCTGGACTTTCAATCATCATCTTTGATATGATTTATTTGCTTCCTATGTGGATTGTGTTTTGCTTTCCTATGTGAATTGTGTAGAACTATCCTGTGTGGAAGTGATCGAACTTGTGCTCGGATGTTGGAGTCGAACTGGCATTGATGACTTAAGTATATGTATGGGCATATACCTAAGTAGTGTTGGATGTTAATTATTTATTGTACCTTTCATTTTTTGATTATGCTTTGTGGATTCTGGGAGACCTTCGGGGGTCTCGGGGTCCCTACTAAGTAGCGTATACTCACACCTGCACGGGCTATGCCCGTACTACGTTGTGTTGGATGCAGACGACGGACATCACGGATCGTGGTTCAGGAATGTGGAGCAAGTCAGTACCTGGAGGTTGACCACTAGGCAGGATGTACACGGAGAGGACGGCTGGACCCGAGGAGCTGAGGAAGCTATCTGTACCCACCCTTCAGGTGGGGCTTCCAATGGACGGCTCAACATTGCTACATTACTTTCAGTTGATATACTTCTTTCCAGTTGTACCTTACTTTCAGTTTGGGTTTGTATTCTGGCCAATTTACTTTCCGCACTTACTATTGTACCCAGTTTTACTAAGTATTTACTTCTGATTGCTTACTCTGTGGTGTTTGTTTACTTTATAAAGGCAATGCCTTCCCCTTTTGTCGGGATTTACGCCTTGGTGCTAGTCACCAGCCCCTGGTCTATGGGAGGCGGGCTTGGGGTTGTCACGGCACGGGTCCCAAGGATGGGTCGTGATGAATTGGTATCAGAAGAGTTTGGTTCTACTGCAGAACTTAGGACTCTGATCTTTCTTCAATGTGAAGAAATAGTGTTAAGGGTATTGAGTGTGGTTATCAGTCCAGGGAGTCCAGTGTTGGTGCGGCGGCAGACGTATCCATACAATAGGACCCTGACTTCTGATTTCCAACTCAATACACGAAAACATTGATTGTGTGTGTGTTTCAAAAGTTTTCTATGTGATTAATTTGTGTCAGCTCACCAGGTATATTGTTTGACTATGGAACACCTGTTTCTTTACATGATGGCCCCACGATGGTAGCCAGCTAGGGTTCCGAGTTTTGTGTGTGACGACAGCCCACTAACTGACGAGGCCTCGGTGTAGGGACCTTTTTTAGCGGAGGCACCGATGGTACCTCTACCCGCCGAGCCACCGATGCCTCGAGCCCCAGCCGCTGAGAGTGGATGTTGCCTTAGTGCACTGCACGAGGTCTAGTGTCAGAGACTGCCCAGGTTTCGCAGGGAGACGTACCCTCAGGTAGCTGAGGATTGGGTGGAGGCTGTTGTTTGAGTTTTCAGGTTAGTGGGGACACCAGGTGACCTCATGGTGATCCTTGTAGTGAGTCTCCTGCACACGGCAGCAGGAAGATGGTGGAGCCTGATGCTCCAGGTGCACGGTGAGGCATCACTCCATTGGACGGACTTTGAGAGCCTCATCCACTCGGAGTTCGTCCCAACCACCCTTCGTGCGGTGCACATTCAAGAGTTACTATAGCTACGTTAGGGAAGCATGACTGCGGCCCAGTACTCAGTGAGGTTTGCTGATCTCTCGCGCTACTCCATAGATATGGTATGAGACCCGTTCATCCGGGCCTGAACCTTCGAGCAGGGACTGAGGCATGAGATCAGGGCTTCGATGATCTCCATCAACATTCCGATGCAGGGAGGAGTACTAGAGTGGGCCCTTCTTGTGGAGAGATTTCTTACTTAGCCTACGTCAGTATCAAGGCCTACCGCAGGGCGACATGTATTGGAGTCTTCTGCAGCCGGCAGTAGACAGATGTCGCAGAGGTCCAAGCGGACCAGGCCATCAGGTGGACAACCACAGCATACTGGCTCGGAGGTGCGGGCACACGCAGCAGAACCAGTCTTACAAGTGGAAGACACTACTATTCATGCAGCGGGCAAGGCCACATGGCTCGTGACTACCCGACCCGCCATGCAAAGGGGCATTATACAGTTGAGGGACCACCCAGGCAGGGGAAAAGGTTCGACTGTGGCGGTCTGCAGGGAGCAAGAGGATGAGGCCGAGGAGCTGGTCGAGCGGCAGGTGGTGGACGACATTTTGAGGCTCTACCACCACCATCACCAGGAGGTCCACCCCGACCACAGGGGATAGCACAACTTCAGGCAGCAAAATCATACAATCATGGAGCTCCGGAAGCAGGTGGACAAGTGCGGGACTAGCTCCAGGCATGGAGTCCTTTTCCCATAATGCCTCTAGCTTCGCTGTTTATGTTTCTTTGTGTCCTTGTACTTTGAGTTGCAGTAATAAAAGACACTTGTAATAGTGATGTTTGATTTCTTGTCTTTTGTATGTTAATACTATGAGGTTCTGGTTAAAAACTATTAACTTGACCCTCACATACAAGATTCCTACTGGAAAAGGCCCATTGACCACACACTGATGCCGAAAGTGTGACTCAACCCTTGGAGGCAAGAGTAATGGTTGGATATCTTGGTAGCAGCGTCGAGGCCTTACAACGTCATCCATGACATGAATTAACTGATCATGACAGGATTGAATTTATTAGGCAAGGAACGTGGTTCATTCAGAGGATGAGACCGGATTTATATTTTTTACAAATGAGAAATATTTGTAGCTTTTCAAAACATTAAGGAGGAAGGGTCAACCCTTCGTGTGGTCAGACAGATGTTAGCAGAGCTTCCAGGAGCTGAGACAGATATTGACCAGCGCACCTATCTTGAGGCTACCGGAGGAGGTAGTAGGGTACGTAGTCTACTGCGATGCATCATGGATCTGACTCGGATGTGTCCTGATACAGGAGCGGGTAGTGATCTCCAATGGATCACGTCAGTTGAGGTAGGATGAGCAGAACTACGCTACCAATGACCTGGAGTTAGCAGCAGTGGTCTTTGCTCTGAAGATGTGGCGACACTATCTGATGGGCGAGTGATTTACAGTCTATTCAGACCACCAGAGTCTCAGGTACATCTTCTCGCAGAAGGACCTGAATCTGAGACAGCGGTGATGGCTCGAGTTCCTCCAGGACTATGACTTTGAGATAGTCTATACTCCTAGAAAGGGGAACAAAGTAGCTGATGCTCTCAGCAAGAGGACGGGCATTCAGCTACTCGGGGAGGCGACGGAGCAGCTAGCTGCTTTGTAGATATCCTTCGTGGATAGAGATGGATCATCCTTTCTCCAGTCACTCAGAGTCACTCCTCCACTTCTTCAGTGGGTCAGAGAGACACAATGTGGGGATGTTTACTGTGAGATGCGGCGTGTGCAGATATCCTCAACACAGACACCTGATGGATTTTCATGTAGGAGGAGATCACATCGTCCTTTTCATAGGACGTACCATGGTACTAGCTTCTTTATAAGAGGAGGTATTGATGGAGTTTCACACTTTCCTTTTAGCGGTACATCCAGGAGAGGCGAATATGTACCAGGATCTTAGACGACAGCACTGGTGGCCGGGTAAGAAGAATGTTGTAGCTGAGTTTGATTCTCGATGCCTCACCAGCCAGCATGTGAAGGGGGAGCACCAGGTACCAGTAGGCTTGGTGCATCCCATGGAGGTCCCAGAGTGGAAGTGGGATGCGATATCTATGGATTTTGTGACTGGACTTCCACGTACTTCCAGAGGTCACGACTCCATTTGGGCGATTGTCGATCGACTCATCAAGTCAGCCCACTTCTTACCCATCAGAGAGCAGGGCTCAGTGGAGATCTTGGGGTGCCTCTACGTTCAGGAGATCGTACGGCTTCATGGTGTGACATCATCTATCATCTCTGATAGAGATGCTCGCTCCACATACAGGCTTTGGAAGGGGTTGCAGGAGGCATTCAGGACGCAACTACGGCTGAGCACCGCATTTCTCCCTTAGACAGATGTTCAGACGAAGAAGACCATTCAACCTCTCAAGGTCATGCTCCGTGCATGTGTCCTCAACTTTGGTCACTGCTGGGAGGACCACCTACCCTTGGTGGAGTTGACGTACAACAACAGTTATCACTCCATCAATGGGATGGCACCATATGAGGCATTGTACGGTCGACCTTGCAGATCACCTCTGTGCTAAACATACCCTGGGGAGTTATCACTTGTGGGACTAGAGATGGTCCAGGCCATGACCGAGAAGGTCCAGGTCATCCAGGAATGGATGAGGACATCTCAGAGCCAGCATAAGTCTTATGCTGACAGGAGGCGGAGACCTCTAGAGTTCGAGGATGGCAACCATGTTTTCTTGCAGGTCTCACCTTGACGTGGAATACGGAGATTTGGTCGGGGTGGTAGTTATCTCTGCACTTCATCAGACCATTCCAGGTCATCAGCAGGATATGCAAGGTGGCTTACCGCCTGGCTCTACAACCTCAGTTGCACCGGCTGCATGACGTCTTCCAAATATCTCAGCTGAGGAGATACGTGCACGATCTGACGCATATCATCGACCATGGGGAGTTGGAAATTGATGATGAGGTGACTTTTGCAGAGTTCCCTATGGAGATCAAGGATCGACATGAGTGAGTCCTATGTGGACAGTCGATACCTCTAGTGCGCATCAGATGGCAGCACAGGAACTTCCAGGAGAGCACTTGGGAGAGGGAGGCTCAGATTCGTGCTCAGTACCCTCATTTGTTTCCTTAGTTTGTGATGTATCATTACGGGGACGTAAAGCCCTGAGGTGAGAGTAATGTAAAGACCCATAAATTTCAAGGGAAATTTTTTTCTTAATTTTTTTTTCGGGATTTTACGAGTACGCATCTTCTAACGACATCTGATTCCGAGGCCCGGTGTTCTCGGAATCATGTTCCGAAGTTTAGCTCGGGTACGTTTAGTGAACGAACGAGCGAGTTTTCCTAAATTTTGAACCGGTTCTCGGAATCAAAATCTGGGGGCCCCGATGAAACCGCATCGCCGGTAATTTCTTAAGAACATCTTTTCCAGAGTTATGTTTTCTCTTTTTAGGTTATTAGATAAATGGGTTAACTAAAGAATGAAATCAAATTTTGTGCTACAAATTTTATTTCTATTCTAAGTAGTGATAACCTAGGCATGGTGGTTGGAGTGGGACCCACTAATATCCTAACTCCACTAGGTAGGATATTAGTGAGGTGGGTCCCACATGAGCCCCACCACCTTTTTTTCTTTTTAACCTCCCACGTGCATTTAATTTTGTAACTCACCCGCAACCCCTTTTTAATGGCAAGTCAACCCTCAAATTAATTTGAATTTTTAACGCTCTTCAACTAAGACAATTAATTGAATGAGATCTTTTGAATTTCAAATTAATGGCTTGCGTGTGTTAATAAAATAAGACAATGAATTATTTTATTGGGTTGTTGTTTCGTTGTGCATAAAGGAGAGGACTATTGCGCTCTTGAAGAATATCTTCATACTCTTCAAAGAACGCGAAGAACGCCGAGTCTTCGACGAAGAACTCCATCACCACAGGGGAATCGTCATGCCATATCCTCTCTTCTCCGCAGCCGGGGAGAGGCACCTTCTTTGGAGAACGACGACGCGCCACATCTTTCTTCGGGCGAACGCCGACGACACATACGGAGCATCGATCCGCAACGCCGTCTTCCGCGACGTCGTCTCCCGCAATGTCGTCTTCCGCGATGTCCTTTTCCCGCAATGAATCTCGTTCGACGACTTCATCAAGGTAGGGGCTAACTTGATGTTTGTGGATTTTCTTTGCCATTCTTCTTCTTTTATATTATGGCCGCCTGTTTTCATCATAATGGGAGGAGGTTGGACCGCACGAACACGACCGACCCTCCTCCCCCTTTGATGTTGTACTTGTTGCTGCACGAGCAAAGGCAACGCGGTGCAACGGCACCACGTGAAAGCAAGAGGAACGAGCGAAGAATCATGGTGCCATCGTGCGGCGCCGTTGAGGCCGAATGATGCAGTGGCCGGAGTCGGGCCGCAGCGAAGGGGCGCGACGCCGTCGTGCCGTGCCGAAGAACAACGAAGATGCTGCAGCCGGAGTGGGGCTGCAGTAGAGGGGGGCGGCGTCATCGCACCACACCGGTCAGACCAAGGCCGCGGCTTTTGGCTGCTGCGGACAAGGGAGCGGTGGCCGGAACCACCGACGCCTTGGATGAGCGGGACTGCGGGGTCCCCCAGTGGCGGCATCGGCCGGCCAGCCAGGCCGGCCGATCGGAGAAGGCCGGGGGTTGTAACCCCTACCTGGCCAAGGGAGGGGCCCCACGTGGAGGGCACAGTTTCAAAAAAGAGGGGCAGCGCACCCCCCCCCCCCCCCCGCTTCCGCGGTGGCTCGGCCAGCGCCGAGCTAGCCCTACGGGTCGCACCCGCGCCAGGCCGACCGGCCGCCCAGGCCGGACCGGGCCATGCCGGTAGGGCCGGGCTGCGCTGGTTGGGCAGAGCCACGCCCAAATGGGCCGGACCTGGGCGGGCCGACCCATGGGGTCTTGGGTTGGGTCGGTCCGGGCCAAAAACCCCCTAAAAAAAACCGGACAGTTCATTTAAATGTTCGTAACATGGGCTACGGACCTCCGATCGATGAACAGTCAATTGAGATACGATCCTTGGATCGAGGCAGTCGTTTCGGTATATTACACTCTAGGTTTTGGAGAACCTTGGGTATGGACGGGTTGGTTCGAACACGAAACCAACCGGGCCCTCAGAGCGGAAACACTTATAACTTGAGCTCCGGACGTCCGATTGATGTGTCGTCAACTTTGTTGGATTCCTCTTAGTGAGGTGGAAATTTTGGATTACTCCGCTTGAGGTTTGGATGAAATTTAAGTGCGGTCGGGTTGGTTTTTACTTAAAAACCAACCGGGCCCCTGGAACGAAAAAGCCAATAACTATCAGACCGGATGTCCGATTGACGCACCGTCTGTCACGTTGAGTTCCTCTTGTCGAGATGGAACCTTGGGATACATCAACTCCAAACTACGCGTAAGTTGATGTATCGACCCCCTTGGCACGTGGAGCGGACCCTCCTAGAATCGAGCATGATGTGTGCGGGAACCCTAGAGCTGGCTGCGACTGCGATGACGACGACGACGGCACTGAAATCCTCTGTGGGTTCGGCAGCGATGAAGACTGGACTGAAATCCTCCGTGGGTTCGGCAGTGATGAAGACTGCACTGAAATCGTCCGTGGGTTCGGCAGCGATGAAAACTGCACTGAAATCATCCGTGGGTTCGGTAGCGATGAAGACTGCACTGAAATCCTCCATGGGTTCGGCAGCGATGATGACTGCACTAAAATCCTCTATGGGTTCGGCAGCGATGAAGACGACACTGAAATCCTCCATGGGTTCTGCAGCGATGAAGACCGTACTAAAATCCTCTGTGGGTTCGATGACGATGACTACTATTCTTGATTCCTATGTGGGTCTGGCAGTGTATGACTCTATTCTTGCTATCCTATGTGGGTCTGGAAGAGTAGCTGGTCTTTATCCTATGTGGGTCCGACAGCTTAACTGGTTTAGTATCCTACGTGGGTCCCAGCATAGATGAATCAGTGGCTCTATATGATCATCTCTATCACCTTACGAAGAAGTATACCTGTGTGAGCTGGGTCTTGACTTTCAATCATTATGTTCGATATGATGGATTTGCTTCCTATGTGGATAGTGTTGTGCTTTCTTGTGTGGATTGGGTAGAACTATCCTGTGTGGACGTGATCGAACATGGGCTCAGATGTTGGACCCGAACTGGAATTGATGACTTAGTTATATGTGTGGTCATATACCTAAGTAGTGTTGGATGTTACTTCATGATTGTATCTTTCCATTATGGATTATGCTTTGTGGATTCTGGGAGACCTTCGGGGGTCTCAGGGTCCCTACTGAGTAGCGTATAGTCACCCCTGCACGGGCTATGCCCGCACTACGTTGTATTGGATGCAGATGACGAACAACGCTGATTGTGGTTGAGGCTTGTGGAGCAAGTCAGTACTTGGAGGTGGACCACTGGGCGGGACGTACACGGAGCGGACGGCTGGATTTGAGAAGCTGAGGAGGCTATTTGTACCCACCCTTCAGGTGGGACTTCCAGTGGACGGCTCGAAGTTGCTGCTTTACTTTCAGTTGTTGTACTTCTTTCCAGTTGTACCTTACTTTCAGTTTGGGTTTGTATTCGAGCCCATTTACTTTCCGCAATTACTATTGTACCCTGTTTTACTTAGTGTTTACTTCTACTTGCTTACTCTCTGGTGTTTTCTTACTTTATAAAGGCAATGCCTTCCCCTTTTGTCGGGATTTATGCGTTGGTGCTAGTCTCCAGCCCCTGGCCTATGAGAGGCGGGCTTGGGGTAGTCACGATATAGTTCCCGAGGACGGGTCATGACAATTCATTTTTACCTCCATCATGTTACCCAATGCATTGGAGAGATATCTCGGGCTCACCCACCCTAGGTTTATCACGGAACCACCTGTATATTTAAACAACTCCGAATATCCATAAAATATCCATAACCCATAAAACAAACATAATGGAAAGATAACATTTTTACATTTCAATCGCAATATATCATTTCAAAACATTGACAAAATCAATGCTTTTATCAAACCATTTAAAATATTAAATAAAGAAATTTTTTTGAATCAAAGTGTCCCATGCCACTTTGAATATTTTGAAAGAAATTTCAATTTCGAAACATTAATTTCCATATGAATAAATCCATAAAATAATTTTTAAAACATTGACATTAATGTGAAATATTTATAAGAATAAACCATTAAAACATATAAAATGATATATTAGTTAAAGAGTTTTTAAGAAAATTAGAGACACTAGAATACAAATAATTGAGGAATAACATTTAATCATAACTTAATAATATCATGAGAATAAAGGTATTCATGATATAATATTCCAAAGGAAATTATATACACCATATAAGAGTTAATTGGTGCATATCAACAATGAAGTCTCAATGGAAATGTAAATTGAGACAAAATCCCTTATAAAGACAGTATCCTTTGATTAAGGATAAATAAATTACATAATTATGTCCGAAAAATATAAATACACCCAATATAATTGGATATTATGTTTATAACAATCATATGTTATTCACACATATTCATAGCACGACATAATCAAGATGTAGATGTTTAACCCAAAAATTGAAATTGGGTTAAGAAGTTTTCCTACAGAAACTTGACAGCCTAACAACATCACTTTAAAATTCAGAAAATAAGTTGATCAGTGAGAAAAGGATATATCATCACATGGACATAAAATTTACATTAATAGGGATATATAAGAACATATCTCAACATAATAAGATGTAAATTAAAAGACATAACAAAATTAAGTCTTTTAAAAAGAGGAGGGTGAAAGGTTCCTTTACCGATTTGGTAACTTACAAAAAATACACCCCATGCAAGAAAGATCACACAATGAATTTGTAAATACCCTTAAATTAAATTATATTACACAAATAATACAATCATGTGCAGTAAATCCACCACCCAAAACGAAATAGTGTCTAATATACCATGAATCTCATGGGAATAAAAAGTGAGATGAAAAAAATCATACCACGTTGTAATCAATCAAGTCATATGAGAAAAAGTTAATAAACACCAAATGATAAAAAATACCATGAATATAAATATAATCATTATAATATATATCAAATGGCATTACAAAATACACCCCTTGTAATAAAATAAGTGGTGAACAATGGAAATCTCACGGAATTAAATGTGAGATAAAAAATCACTTACATTGTGTCCGACTTGACTCGATCATTATTTAATCTTCTAAATAATAAAATAATGTTAATTTATACTTGATTAATAACCTTTTTCTTTTTATTATTCCTTTTATATCACTTAATATTATGTTATAAACATTATGTAATCATTTAAGTTATTAACAGTTATTTAGTCGATATTTGTTACTTGAGTAAAAATGAACACCTTATAATTACAAGTTGTCCATATTTTCAACAATACATTATCTCCAGAATGATAATAATGATTTAAATATCATATACATAATATATATCCAGTTTATATATGTATTTATAATAGTACATAACATTTAGAGATAAGAAATGAAATGCACCGTTCCTGGAGACGGTAAGTCGTACGTACGCATGAACACTACTTTCATTTCTATTTCATATTTTAATGGAATTAATAAATAATGATACATAATTATACTATAATTATAGTATAATATCATATATAATATCATTAAATCCATCCTTTATACATCCCACATAATGCATTAACAATTCATATCACTTTGAGGGGGAGGTAGTCCGTACTTCCTAAAATTAAATTATTGCGTTTACCCATTATGGAAACCATAAAGGTATCATATAAATGAAAAATATAGAAGACTAAAAAAATAACATAATATATATCATATATAAATACAGTTCCATCACAATGGCTACCACGAGAGGCGGTAGGAGTTAATTGAACAATCATTGTTTCATGAGACGTTAGTTGTCCATCCACAGAAACATTATGTTCTTTACAATTAGATGGAGGTGTGTGTAAGTGTAGTTATAATCCTTCTCATAAAAAATTCAAGAATATTGAGGATACTTGTGTTGTTTTATGATAAAGGGAAAAAATATTTTAGGTGGTTGGGGAAGTAAAATAAAACAAAAGAAATTAAGAGAAGACATTACCTTTAAATCGGGTAACTCCCTTTGGTTTGAACCAAAATGGTTTCCTAAAGTGTTTTCTGAGTAAGGTAAGGCTTCTAGGATTTAGATAAGGATATTGGGAGATTATTGGAGTAGAGGTTTCATGATCCAAATAATTTAGAAGTGTAAGAAATGGGTATGAAGTGAGGGTTTTTTATAAGGGAGAGGAGGTGCTCTTTAAGAAAGTTTGAAACAATTATTTTGTTATAACCTCATCTTCTATTTCAAAATTAGAAATAATATTTACAGTCTAATTTAAGATGACTCATGATCGAAATAATATCATACAATAAGAATTTTATAGGTTTTGGATATTGTTTTAACATTTATAATCTTATTTATTTAAATCATTTATAAATGAGTTAAATGTTGCATTACTATTGTGTCATAAATAATTTAATTTATTTGATGTCAAAAAATCATAAAAAATTACCATTATGTAGGAAATCTTTTTAGATTTAAAAATAATATTTATATTCTAAAATATAACTTACATCACCCCATGTAAAATTTTATTTACTAAAAGATATTTGTTTATTTCATTTTTTTCTTTACTTTAAATTAATTAATATAAAGTGACATTATTTCTATCATGTGGATCCATGGGTCCCAAATTTGACCCAAGGATTCCCATCATCAGATTTTTACTAGAAAATAGGATTAGGAAACATGTTAGGGTAATTTAATATTATTATAATATTATATTTTACCCTTATTTACAATATTTACCCTTTAATCATGGTAAATAAAATATTTAACGAAGTAAATATTTAAAATGTCTAAAAATAAAAGTTACCTATTTATACAATTTGTACCTACTAATTAAAAATATGGAATACATTTTTCTAAATTCAAAACACAGAAGTGGAAGAAATTAATTTAAAATTAATTCCCACTGTAAAAAAAGCGTGTTTTTAAGAAATAATAACAATCAAAAGATTGACACTTGTTTATGTACAATTTCAATGTGAAATTAATTCCAATGTCCAATATTGGATTAAATGATAAAACTATATTATAATTACACTTTAGAAACAATTAAAAAGATATTCTAAGCATGTAAATAAACTATATTAAAAGGCACTTTTGAATTAAAATACAATATTTTTCACTATTCATTTAAAAATGAACATTATCAGAAAAATACAAAAAACTTACCCAAAGTAAATTTTGATGTCCCAAATCTAATTAAGAATTATATTTTGTTAAATAAAACATATAAAAATGACTAAAACTATATTTAAAGAGGTTGCTCCATCAAAAGGCGGTAAATCAACCTGTTAAAGAATATTAGAGTATTTATGCTTAGAATCATTCACGTTTTAATAATCTACCTTTAATTGGATAAATGTAAAAGTATTCAACAAACATGTACAATCATATTGTAGTTTGTTCTATTCATTCCCGCCAATACAATGGCTTGGCACTAACTATCATTAAAAATAATATTATTATATTATTAGTAAGCAACGTACGATTTTAAAGAACCCCATTGTTGTGTATCAGGTATGCTATCGAACATAGCATCCCCTTTGAAGTAAAATTAATATTTAATTCACAAATATTAATAAATATTAAAATGAATTACTCTTTGTTTACATAGTATGTTACAAAAAATGGAGAATCTTTTTCTTTCATGTAAATATAGTTCATATCATTGACAATTGGAAATAGGCAATTAAAGTTAGAGTTAATGGGAACATGCTTGAACAGAATAAAAGCATAGTGTGAGGGAAAAAGAAAAGGACTATGTTAGTGAAGATGAAATCTAATAATCCACATTGAAAATCAAAATATGCTAAGCATATTCTTAGGGTAATCATTTAATTTGATCCATAAAATCTGAAAACAAATAGATTCCCACAAAAAGGAAAAAATCCAAATAGAAAGAAAATGTTCCAAATGTTGAGAAAATTGAATATTTTTAGAGGTTTAGAAAACTGGAAAACCTAATATCTCAGGTAGAAATGTTTGAAATGTTAATTTAGACTGATCATAATTCAGAAAATAACAAATCATTTATTTTATCCAAATTTTTTGTCAAGAACATAAAAATTGAATCTGAATATTCATGTGAATTGATATATCATGTTAAAATCATGATCACACACAAGAAGAGATGAAATGAAACTATGGTTCCCAAATAAACAGAAAGGTTGAAAAAAAATTATGAAATCATGATGTGTCTATCTAAAAATGGGGTTAAATTGTAAATAGAAACTAGTTGAGAAGAAATTCTCAATCCAACTGCTCATAATGATGATCAAGGAGGTTCCACCATATTCCCTATTTTTTATGTTTATTTATATAAAATATATATATGTAATTGATGAATATAATGGTTCTCAAATTGAGAAAGATTGAAATAAAGTAAGATAAAACAACTACTCTAGATCTAAAGGAGATTCCATATTTATTTGACATCTCAAATAGTTTTATATATAAAATATGGAGAAAAAACTAAACATGATGATGGTGAATATTATATCAAAACTGGGAAAGTTGAGTTAAAAAAGTACCCATCTTGGTGGGAATGAAAAACTTTATATCATAAAGAGTATATAAATAAGTGACTCAACCTAGATGAAGAAACAATAAATATTTCCATCTTGGTGTAGTATCAAAAATGAAAATCATAAAGATTAATTGATAATTACATAACTCATGATGAGAATATGCAGTGTAACCCTTTAATGGGAGTTATTTGAGAAGCTACTGGATTTATTTAATTCCTAAAAATAATGATTTTTAAGATGAATAATCAGAAAAAATAATTAAAAGGATATGATTTATTTTTATATTATCATTATTTCTAAGAGAAATGTTTTTGAAATTAATTGGGGGGACATTTTTTTATTGATAATAAAAAGTTGATGAAACATAAATTGATACATGTTTTTTTAAAATAAAATACTTCTCATTGTACTTGAATGTTTGTAATTAGTGAAATGAGTTAGTGAAAGTAGTTTATGAAAAATGTTCTATGAAAATATTCAAAACAATTGATAATGATGTGTTTTATCATCCTTGATATATTTGAACAACCCATGGGGAAGAGATTTGATAAACGTAATAGTTGGTATCATATTTTCTCTCTTATGTACAAAATTTTTATCTAAATCGAACACTTATATTCTTTTTATAGAGAATTTCTCAAGTGTAATTATAATATAATGGTTGATGGAACCTTTCTTAAAAATTGAATGATACCATCATATCATATGATTTAAAATTATATTTAATTTAGCATAGAGAGAATAAAATTTTTATGATGTCAACCCTAATATAAATAACAGACATGTCTTAATTTTGGTTTATAGAGTTTTTCCCATGAGTACGATAGATCTCAAGGGTGTCCTAGAGATTTACAAAACAAAATAGAGGTAAAATTCCAAATTTTTAAAGTTTTATTGTTGGAACATAGTTAGTTAAACCTTGCAATAAAATTTTGTGGGGTGGAGAAGTTTCAACCAGAGTCGAGGACACAATCATTGCATAGTTAGAAAAACATGTGGGCCTTACTATACACATGTTCCTCCATGATCATTTGGATTGTAGTAGTTATATGAGTAGCACATGATATGGAAAATTTTATATATCTCCCATCTATATCGTGTGATATGTCTACATATTTGGTAGAGGGGGATGAATGAGTAGGGCATGGTTTTTCCCAAATGTAGTGAAAGAGTGTGCATCTAAAAATGTTGGAAAATGACCATTTTACCACTTAGTAATACATATTCCTCCTTCTTTTTCCCCACACTGTACCTCTATTGTATGGATGAAATTTTTTTTATCTCCCCTCATCCATGGGTGATTCTGCTTTCATCTTGTTCTTCTTAGAGTTCCGCTGAGTGCGAATCAGAAATATAGGTAATTATTTGAAACAATTTAATACATTTTTTTAGATGATTGGTGTTTTTTAATATTTTCTTAAGCCCCTAAAACCTTTTTTATCATTGGTGTTCTTTTTCTTTGTGTTTAAGGATCGTTTAATTCCAATCAAGGATTGTGTTTGGGTAGGTAATGGTCTATGAGCATGAGGTTGGTAGTGCTTAAGATTTTTCCCATATTCATGATGTTTTAATGTTTTTTTTGTAGTTTTTTAATGTTTCTACCATTATTTTTTCATTGATTTGGGTAATTATATTTAGTCCTTACATTGTGGTGAAAAACCCTTTATGGACCCCATCGGGCCAATTTATCTTTTGACACCAAACCTAGGGCTATTGATGGGGTATGCCAACCCCTGGAAAATGGTGTAATTAATTGGTAATAATTGAGATAGTAATGTTACTAGAGTGTATGAATATTTTTTGTTATATAAAAATGGGGTATGTTTAATTAAATTATTTAAATATATATTTGTTTTTTGAAATTCCCAAGGGAAATTCAGAGTGAATTAAATTGTATGTTTTGATTTTGATCTGTTTGTGATTGTCAGGTCAGGAAAACTATGTTTAAATGTTGACTATGTTTTAAAATGATCGGTTGAATTATAGTGGTTAAAAGGGGGTTTCCAAGTGAGTCTCAAATGTTTATTTGAAATTACGATGAAGATCCTATTTGATGATAACTTTTGAGTGGCTCTGTTACTGGTTTTTAATATAAAATTAATGAATTGGAACATTTCTTTAAGAGGAAGATCATTGTTTTTATGGGTTTCTTAGAAGGGTTTAACAATGATGATATGTTTTGGTATTTAAATACATGTAAAAATGGGTTGATATTTATTGAGGAATGTGTTGTTTTTATGGTCAATTTTTTACCAAGATAATTGTTGTGTTAATGAAAGGAATGGAAATAGTCAAAGGGGAATGTTTAATTGTTAAATGTTTACAATAAAATTCAATGAATTTTTATTTGGATAGAATATGAATGGTTTAAATTGTGAATTTGGGTTATATGTATTGATAGTAATTTAATGTGTTGATGATTGATAATTTAATGGTTGGGTACATTCATACATGACATGCTGAATCTTGGTTGGAATCACGGACTCATGCTCTTTGTTTTTTGACTAGTGACAAATTGTTTTGGGGTATTTAATTGAGACTACAATCCTCGGTTTTGGGTCAGTTGGACTGATGATCTAGGTTCCTCGGTGTACTATATATAAAATCGGATGGAGTGATGCTCCTAACTACAAGGGTAAGGAAATTGTATTCCATGTCATGGTTGGGATGGTCGAAAATAAATTTTTGAATCCTAGTTGGATACTTGGATTGATTCACCATGTTTTTCGACAAGTGAAAGCTTATATAAATGGTTCTGGGGTTTAAACATGACATTCTGATTCTTAGTTGGGTAGTTGGACTAATTCTCCTCATTTTCAGACCTAGGACCTCTTTGATATATCGTTGGGATAGCCTGTATGGGTTGTTCTGGATTGAGGACTTTTAGTAACACATTGGACTATGAATAAAAAGTTGATAATTTAGTTGATTATAAATAATGAAATTTGGTTCATTTACTACATTCCTTTATTACATGTACTTATTCATACACTATCTGGATTGGTTATTTCTCTAGAAACTATTTTTGGTGGCCTAATGAGTTATACTCACACCCTGATAAGCCATTATGACACTTGTGCACCAGATAATATGCCATTTGTTTTAGGTATAGATTCATGAAAAGGGCTGGATTTTTTTTTATTTTTGGGTTGTCAGGTAGGATCATGGGATCTCAGGATTAGGTTCAGACTTGGGACCCTATTAGGGTCTTTTTATGGTTTTAGTAATAATCATTTTATTTTTATAACTACCTATCATATGGTGTATTCATCATATTGTTATAGAATGTGTTACTTGGTTACCTATTGGATCTTACAATAATTTTTCCATTTAATATTATTACCTATTGTTACATCTGTTTATATTATTTATATTGTGTCTTTACTTTGATAAGAGGTTATTATCTTCCCATTTTTGTCTTTAGACTTGTGCTACATGTTGGTAGCCTCTGGAATATGGGGAGGCGCACCTAATGTCCTGGGGAATACCATCATTGGGAACCAATTTTAGTGTCACCTGGTCATGGACTTTATAAAATGGTAACAAATTAGTTTAATTTTTTCTTAATATTTGGTCATTATAGAAAATATTTTAGGATATTTTTAGGGCTTTGTAATGAGCATGTGTGTGGGTTACTTCAACTCCACACATGGGGTAAAACCCAAGTTTCGAGGGGTGGTAATTGATGTTCTATTTTGTATTTTATCGTTGATTGATATTTCCACATCAAGTGGTGCACTTGAATGTGATTTTGTTGATTTTTTAGGTTTTAACTCTTATCATGGTATGGAAAGAGTGGGTATGTTGGTTCATCCATCAGGCTGGGCACATAGGATTGATATTTCATCCATGTGTTTCCTGTGATTGAATTATAAAGGAAATGATGTCCAAAAAATGTATAAATATTAAAATCAAATAAATATAAGAATTTATAAGTGTTGGGTGATAAGAAATTTTTGAAACGTAAAATCATAATTTTTAAATGGTTTGGTGAATTAAAGAGGAATTTCTAAAAATGGAACATTTAGAGGAATTATTGTTCGTAAACCTAGTGTTGTGATCAGACCCTATGTATTGGTGGTTTGGGAAGTGATTATGACATAATTTTGTGAAATTGATGGCCTGGGAGACCATAATGGGTTTGGTGGTTCTTATTAGTGGAATTTTTCTTATTATTCCTTTAGTTAGGTTCTCACTATGTGTTTTTAAAATTTCATCTATTGAAATGGATGTAGTAACCCTTATGATGTGAGACCTTTTTTGTTGTGTTTTAGAGCCTACAGTTTGTGTTTGGATCATGGTGTTGATGTATTTTAGTGCATATGTTTGGGGTGGGGCCTAGAGTGAATAGTATTTTGGTGTGTTAGATGTTATGTGTTTTGGATTGAGGGAATGCGTGTCATCAATGAGTAGTGACCTGTTTGATGTTTTATGTGTATGTACTAGTTGGAATGTCAATGCCTTTCGAAATATGACTCGGGTTGTGCCCATGAGTAGGGGGCCTAAGTATCCTAGGGTACACACAAGGATATTTAGCCCAATATTGTAGGTGGTTTGGAATGTGATACATGTGTAGATTGTTTATATGTAGAGTCAAGGCATGGTGGGTACCATCAATTTTTCATAAAAATTATAGTTGTTTCTTAGTTTCTTTTAGAAATGAAGAAACATGAATGCTTATGGTTGGATTTATTGCTGGTATTAAAGGGGAAGGTATTTTTATGTTTCTATTCCTTCTATGGTGATGCTCTATGATTTTGGGATCGATTCAAACTCTAGAAGGGCATTTTTTTTATTGAAGTGACACCGAGAGGGAGGGGTGGTCACATGGTTGGGATTGATTGTGTGGAAGTTGGGTTGTTGGATGGAAATAACCTGAATCACTTGAGCCCGATGAGGCCGAAGGACTAGGAAGCATGGTTTGTTTTGTGAGTGAGAATCTAGGTATATGTCTATTTATTTATGACTCATCAAATCCATATTCTAGTCTAGTAAAGGATCAAGGTAAGGAACATGATCCAAATAATCTAGCAAGGTTTGTATGTTGGTCATCTACAAGAGATCTGTGATTTCATTTAGGATATGTGATAAGGTGGATCAGACATAAGCACCTATCATCTTTGGTGAAAAAATAGGGCTGAACCACGCTATCTAGGAATGAGACCATTTAGGTTTGTATAATTGTGATAGAAAATGTGTATTTTCATTGATAATTTATCAAGTCATGGTGGAGGATCACGATAAGTACAATGGTGGAAGTACCATTTAGAATTAAATGATCACGACTTCTTGATAGAGATTCAAGAGGTATTGGTGAGTTTTGGTTAATGAATCTCTATTGAATCTTAGTGGCTTTTGGTTGATGAGACACTTTTAGAAAGGGAGGTACACGGTCTTTAAAGGGAATAATATGTCATACATTGAGAAGTGACATTGGGAATGAATAATTTGTGGTGGTTTTCATTGATGAAATGTTACTGTAATCTCTGATAAAATACAGTAATTCCCAACATATTAGAAATATATTGAGTACACTAAGACATGTCATTGTATATATTCCATGATATATAGAGTATTTTATCTAGTTAAAGGAAGGTTATTTAATAATTTTTCACCCCCAGAGAGAGGTATGTGATGTTGGGTGGTGGGAGGTGATCCATTAGTTGTTTATGAGTGAGTACCCTATGATGTACTAGATGATGGAAACTATCTTATGTTCCATTCTTGAAATCTGGGAATGGGTTAAAATAATTATTCATTTTTTAACTAATGTGAGGGAGATATGGTCGTATCCACATTTTGGGACTGGTAGTGTATGTTGTTTAGGCCATGGTGGATTGTAATTTATTAGGTGAAGTGGAGAAAATGATATTCCCAAGGTGGAGAATCATTTGTGGGTTATAGGGGTATGGAACTTGTTCTAAATGGATCACATAAGTGTGGAGTTTATAGTGGGATGGTGAGGGTGGTATCATGATTCTAGTGAATAACTGAAAACGCGTGTTCCTAGATTCCTTAAGACTTATATTAGAGAGTTGAGTGTTTTAGTTGGCTGATCTAAGGATTTTCTTCATAATCCAAGTGGTTTTAAATGATATTTGTGGTGCTAATGTTGCAGGTGTTTCATTGGGAGTGGTAGATCACAATGGTAGTTTTGATAAAGTGGAAGTTATGGATATGGAATCTCACTATGAGTCAAGTATTAAATTTAGTGGGTGTGTCTGAATAGTTTATGAATTCCACAGTGTGTGAAGGCATCATGATCTGGTAAGGTGAAAACACATTGGTAGTAGATACCAACTTGTTACGAGATGAGTTGGTCAATGATAGTCTGACTTGAGTTAGTGTGTGTAATGGGTGTGGTGAGTTAAAAACCACATATGAAATGCTATCCTAAAATTAAAAAATTAATTTTTGTAATTATATCATTTTTATAGAGGGAAATATAGTTGGTCTCAAGTTTTGGATTGATGGTGGGTATGAGTCTATTTTTTTTCCTCTAATGGTAAGTATGTACGTTAGTGTTTTTGGGTGCTCTTGTAGATTTTTTAGAGTAGATAATTGGAAAACATGTTGGGTATGTTTTGAAGATTGATTTTATGGTTGTAGTTGTTCTTTTCCAATGATGGATGCAAAAAACACCTGAAAATGGGTGGTTGTATGATTAAGAATGAGGTAGGGATCTCCTTAGGACCGATGAGTTACTAAACTATGTAATTATTTTATCATTTATGTTTTTAAGGGATCGAGGGATAACCATCTCTATGATTTAGATTCGACAATGACATTTGACTCAGGATTTTGGGGTTGAGTGCTTGAGTTGATGGTTGTGCCTTGGTTGTGTTTATGGTTTCCAGTTTTCTAAGAGGTCTTTGGGATTTAAATAATTAACTAAGGTAGATTCGGGATGTGGTTGGATGACCGTGTGTTCCTTTGGGTTACATTGGGAATGGGTTATCATCAGAATTTTGGAAATAGGGTAAGTTGGAACCAGTTGTTTCGGGTAGTGATTATTGAAGGGTATCAGGTTGGTGGAGTGTCAATTGTATTTTCTACGATGGTATGGTGCTTTGTATGATTGTTTCTTGCAATAAAATTAAAGTGATTTTACCATGGATTCATTATTGGGTCTAGTTTGTTTATATTGGGTTTGAGATAGATTTGTATTTTGAAGAGCATTAGGTAAGTGTTATGGATCAGAGTGTGGGAATCTTCATCAAAGTAGGATTGAATCTTTGGTCTGAGTGTTGTGACAACATGGTTGTGTTTTTGAATCATCATGGAAGATGTAAGTTGATATGTGGTCCCTAGGGCTCAACAGTTTTTCATAGTGTCCTGGTCAATCTTGGGAATTCTACTAAAAGATGAGTTATTATAATGTGGGGATATGGTAAGATCCGGACCCTGAGATAAAGAACATCCTTGTCTAAATGTTGGTTTGTGAGGTTTTTACTAGGAGTAAGAATGATATTGGGGGGTGGCCCATGGGTTTGAGATACAAAATAGAGGAATATAAGTCGTTTTGTGCGTGTTTTATGTTTTTTTTACGGTTAGTTAAAAAATAAACCATAACCGTAAGAGGTGGATGTGTCTTAGATAGATTCAATGACATTACCCATATAAGATTTGAAAACATTGTGGTCCTTTATAGACTCCCATGATTCTATGCCACGTTGAATAGAGGCATGGGCAAGGGAACCACCAAATTTTTCAAGGCGTGTGGATGGGCTAGCCAGATCATGCCACATTTCTCCCTTGGTGTATTATTTCTAATCCTTCTAGAGCCCCTAAAAGGGATTTATTTGTCTTAGTTTTTGAGGTTTACTTAGTTCGAATCAAGGGTTGTGTTGGGAAAAGTAATCATCTATGAGCATGAAGTAAGTGGTATTTAAGATTTTCCCAAACCCTTGATGTTTTAATATATTAATGTAGTTCTTACAAGTTTCTACCTTTATATGTTTTGTGTCATTAATTAAGGGAATTATATTTGGGCCTTTCATTGATGTGTGATACCCTTCACATACACCATTATTTCCATTGATTTTTTGATAACAAACATAGGATTGTCCATGGATTATGCCAAACACTTGAAAATGGTGAAATGAATTGGAAAAAATTGATATAGGGAAATTATGTGAGTGAATGGATATGATTTGATAAATTGAAAATGGGGGTTTGGATGTGTGTATCAAATGTTTATTTCAAATGAGGGTGTGGATCCTCTTTGTTAAAAATGGATAAATGGATCTCTTATGGGGTTTTAATGTAAAATTGTAGTCATGGAACTTTTTTGTTTTTTTCTAAAATTTGAATACCAATTAATTTAAGGGTGGATTCAATGGGTTTAACAATGATTCTTGGTTTTGGTATTTTAAGGAATGCAAAAGGTGTAGATATTTTTTGAAGAATGAGTTATTTTAATGGTCTTTTTGGATGATGAAAAATGTTTTGTTAATGAAATGAATGAAAATGGCCAAAGGTTTATGTTTAATAGCTAAATATTTTGAAAAAAATTGACATCCATCTTATTTGGATAAAAGATTAATGGTTTAAATTATGATGTTGGTTAATATGATTTTAAATTAATGAACCAAATTAATGATTGATATTTGAATGGTTTGGGATAGACAATAACGACTTTTCAAATTTTTGTTGAACTCATTAACTGATGATCCATGTTTGATGATTAGTGAAAATTATATTGGAGTATCAAATAGATGCTCCACTCCTAGTATTGGGAGGGGAAACTAATGTTCCACATTCCTCGATGAACCATTGTTCTGAAAGAAAAGATAGATTCTCTTGACTCCATGGGTATAGAAATGTAATTTCATGTCATTTTTGGAGTGTTGGGATAGGAAATTCCAAATCCTTGTTGGATACATTGACCGATCCCCCTTGTTTTCGGACATATGACCCCAAATATAAATTGATGAGATTTTTGAACCTAACATTTTGAATCCTAATTGGATACTTGGACCTATACTCATTTTCCCCTAATTTGTGACCCCATTGAAATTTTTTTCTAATGGCTAGGATGGGATGTGATAGATTGATGACTTTGAGTAACACATGGGGACTAAGAATATTAGTAGATAATTTAAATGGTGTAAACTAACAAAATCTAGTTTATTTAATATTTTTATTTCTTATTTTTATTTCTATATTCAATGTACGGACTAGTTATTAATTTATGAACTATTTTTGGTGGTATACTAAGTTGTACTCAAACCCTGATTGTCTAACCATGTCACTTTGGTACCTAAGTAGATGCTACATATTTCGAGTATAGGTTCTAGACAAGGACCTAGATTTTGGTTTACTTTTGGTTTATCAGGTTGGAGGAAGGGATATCCAGATCATGTAGGGACTCAGTACCATATCATGATATTTTAATGCGTTTTTATTAAATATTTTAATTGTATGATTTTCTTACATGTAGTGTATCCATCATATTGTTATAGCGTGTTTTACTTAGTTAATTTTTGGATATTTCTGTCTACTTTCCATTTATTATTCCTACCGTTTATTACATATGTTGATATTATTTCTATTTTATCTTTACTCTAATAATAGGATATAGTCTATCCATGTTTTTATTTAAGAAATTATCACCTCAAATTATATTCTATATTAAATGGTTCTCTGGTCCATTTGACCACTAGGCCTTAGGTGTACCTCCCCATATTTAAAAGTCTACCGACTAGGAGAAATGTTGTAAAGAGGTGATAATGGGTAGACTATACTATTTAGTGGTGATAATACTAATGGTATATGTCTATAAAATAGTAGGATAAAGACCATAAATCAGTGGAGAAATTAATAATAAATAGATGAAGAATAAATAGATAGAAACTAAAGTAATAGACATGACTCAAATAAAAATACCATTTTTTGACTCATAAAAACATTTCATAGAAGGTCATACCAAACAGAAAAATAGTAGGGTCGCCCATGGCCTACCATCAGTAAATATATATAATAAGCATGTTGAAACTAATGAAAACTCAAAAGTATCTATAATTTATGAATGAACCACTTTGTTCCCTAGATTTCCATCTCATGAAAAAGTTAACACATTAAAACTAGGGTATAGCTCTTGATCTCTGTCCCTTACCTGATCGCAAACACATTTAATATACATGAATCTTAAAGGAATTGTGAAGGGTGTGAGAATAACTCAAGTTAGGTTATCACCAAAGTGTACCTATATTAATTTCAGGATAATGTAGGTGTACTAAATATAAATAAAACAACACATTCACATCGTGTAAATAACAAATTTCTATTGTGATCAACTGCCATAAGGAAGAAATAACCTAATTCAGCCATTTTCATTAAGTTTGATCACATTCTCCAAGTTATATATATGAAATAAAGTGTATTTATACATATATATAACTATTGTGGTGAGGATAAATGGTAGTAAGGATAGGGAATACCCAGATGAGTAACAAGTTGATGATCCCTCCAGAACCTCCGATAAATGTATCACCATCACCTCATACCAACTGGCACTACCTGTGTCATAAAAATGTCACTGGAGTCCTGATGGAACATCCAATAAATTTTTTGGTCCCTCAGACCTCATATTAAAATTACCTATCATACCTCAACCTAATGTCCGAAGGCACAAACAGATCATCCCTCCAACATATAGTTACCATCGGCTCGAAGCCCTATGTCCTAGGGCATAACATTGTCTATCAACCCAATAACCTAGATCAACAAACTCAAGTAATACTTTGAGCCTCATCACACAGTTGATGGTCTCATAAATTTCAACTGATTTCCCATCACAGTCCATGTGGCTTTCTATAGTGACTACCACCAAACATAACTGAATCCAACACCATCACCTAAGACATATAAACTACGAGGGCCTCCACCCTCAGGAGTGGTCAAAACCAACTCAATATGAGATCTATCGTTCTATAAAAGACTCAAATGTCATGTTATATGATAAATAGTGAGTGGTAATCAACTAAACATTACCAAAACCATATCATCTTGGAACCTCATACTGTCACGACCATGTCCCTCATTCTGATAGTAATCACCATCCAATATCATATGAGCCACTGCACAATCTTGATGACCTCTTCACCTCAATCTGATGATCATGTCACTAACCTAGTGAAAATAATCACTTCATATGTCTTAGGCCTCATCCAACCTAAAAACCTATGTCACCTCAATCCCAGTGGTCAATATCACCTCAATCCTTAGGCCCAACCCATCACATTCCCATAGAACCAAACGATGCAATATAACAATTTAAATTGATTAATTTATACTCCTAACTCAGTCTTCCTACGAGGGTCAAATCCCCGTACATGAATTGACCATTCATTGTGTAGTAGGATCATTCCCATTGGCATCACATATGGTCAATTAAAAAATTTAATGGACAATAATTTATTAAATTTTTCTCTCCCTCATAAAACCCTTATAGTGTATATAGAACACACCCTCATAGAACCTACAAAATCTAACAGAATTCTAGGAACTACCTACCGTATAGTTAAAGGAATTCACTCTTTTTATATCAAACTTCCACTCAACCTGAAACCTGAGATATCAATGTTTTGGATGAACTACCTGAAAAAGGGTAAATAAGCTTTCACAAATTTAATACATTGTATGGAGAGTGAAAAGATAAATATACTCTAGAGGATTAAAGGCCAATAATATGAATCTTTATCCACCAATGGATCGAAGGTCACATCTCAGAAGATGAATAATGTGTACTATCTATGAAGAAGGATGGAAGGGAGAACCCCATGCTATGTGGAGATGAAAATTAGAGAAAATTTGCATAAAAACATATAATAAATGAGGGTAATTATTTTAATTTCACACTTTTAAAATAGGTACACTATTATCTCACGTGTTTTTGATAACTATGAAACAACTGTGAACACTCACTATCAAAGAAGTATCACCCATCATATTGATAGGTGAATGGTTTCCCAATCTGTGCATAATCCATATTGATGCCACTATCCAAGGAACTATGTCACATGGTTAGGCACACGATTTTCCAAAAAATTCATATACCACATGAATATCCACATTAAAAAACTAAATAAGAGCTTTCATTTCAATGCCCCCTACCTGAAGAGTTTGACAAACCAAGCCAGTACTTCTGGAAGGATTCACCGTTTCTACTAGGAGGCCACACTGTTTTTTCAAACCACACAACCTAGTATGTGATTTCAAAAAAATTTGTTTCTAGGATATAACTAACCCAAAACCCTAAGGAAGATTACATTCCTCAATACCCACTCACAAACAATTCATTGGGTTCTTTAA
The DNA here is from genome assembly GCA_963277665.1 of Viscum album. NCBI lineage: Eukaryota > Viridiplantae > Streptophyta > Magnoliopsida > Santalales > Viscaceae > Viscum > Viscum album. The sequence goes on from OY728161.1 coordinate 1,425,831,350, forward strand.
ATCCTCAAAATTAGGATCCAATGTCATGAATTCTTGTTCATCAACTCACCGAACTCAAAATTTAAAATTTAAAAATAAAACAAGACATACAGAAACATATAATGTTGTAATATCACAAACATTACATATATCATCCATGAGCTATCAGTCCTTACTTGGAGATGGTGAAAAATTTACCCATATATTTAAAATATACCAGTTCAACCATAGTTATTAAGTCACACGTCAACTCCCCCTATAGGTGTATCCATATTTAGAGTTACCTACTCACTCACACAATGAAAAAACAAGAAATTACAATGGTCCATTGACCATACCTAGACTAAAAATCCCCCCATGATGAATCATCATGCTTTCACCTCATCAGGTTCTTAAATCATACCCATGTAATATTAGATACTAATCAGTCCCCACATCTCATCAGATGCCCAACTCATTTACGTGAACCACACAACACCACCATGGTCCTACATCTTGTAAAATTTTAATAATAATTATTGGCGTCAAACTCTTCATAAAAAACCTATAGTTCATCAATTCCATGATTCTTACACACCTAATATAGAACCTCCATGGAATCGATGTCCAGATTCAAACACACATCAAATAAAACCAACATCACATCGATGTTAGTCAATAATCATGGTTCTACAAACATAATATATATATATATATATATCATGTATAATTCCTCATTCCAACCTACTAAACAACACTTCCTTAGTCCAAAATCAACATCTTTTCATCTCATGCACCAAAACTAGCCAAAATAAAAAAAAACAAAAATTACACAATTAGGCCCATGGAATTCCTCTAACTATAACCAGATCCATGGCATTATCTACACCAATTAGATCGAATGTATACACATAAACGGATGCCTTATTAACTTAGGCAGACAATCTCTAAAGAATAACACCATCTACTAGCCAATGGACACACTGCTAAGTCCCACTATCCCCGCCACTTCCTTCATGTGAAAGTGAATCTCGACTACCATCTAGTGGTACTAATATTGGTCTAACCTCAGATGTCTAATTCTTCCCCACTCCCTAGATCACTACTCTCTAAGAAGGATTCATAAAGAACCTCTCGAGATGCCTGATCTAGCCACATACCTGGTACTCCATTGGAGGTATCTCACACTGATTCTAGACATGTTATGGATGCCCGAACTATAAGAACAACACTGAAGACCCACTCCTCAGTGGTCGATGTGATTATATGGATTGACTACCCTACTATGATTCATCATGGCCCCACTTCCTACTACCTGAATCATTTCCACTAAAATCACCAGATTCCATCACCTAACTCGAATAAGACCGATCTATAAGGGCCCCTCGTCTATTAGTGTCTAGTTTACTACCTCTAAAAAGGGTGTCATATTTAAAATATTCACATGCTCCTTGAAGGCATGCCTCAAGCCATCCTCAAATAGATTCATCGTGGTGATGTCATCACCCTCCATCGTAGGTTTAAATTACAACAGGTTCATGAAATTTTATTTTTAGTCCATGAAAGATAAATCCACCTTGTATTGATTCATAAAATCTCAATCTCGGCCCACTCTCAGCATCTCCAGAAAGAAAATATTGAAGAATATGGCATCAAAATCCATAAAGGAATGTCCCTTTTGTATGCCCACCTATACCTTTAAATCCCACCAGTGCTTCACATGTCCTCTATGCATGTATAAATCTATTATCACCCTCCAAAATAGGGGTATCTCATGTTGGTTGAAGATGTTCTAGACCAACTCGATCTAGTTTTTTGATTACCATGGTTCTCTCCCACCCTAAAATAGAGGTGTCTGTGTTTTGATTGAAACACTTGAGTCGGGTATTCCATATATGGATTAACTCACTGGGCACCCCTATAAATACACTGTATAACCTGAACTAAGTTCACCCCATGATACTCATCAAGAAATGTCCCAGAAGATTCTATATCATGTGGTTTTCTGGCATATACATAAGACTTCACCTATGGTTGAACCTATAGCTCATGATCATCATGGCTCTATGGGGCCTCATCCTGACCCTTAGGTGACTCATCCCATTCATTCTCATGCGACACCAAATCACTTCCCACCTAAAGATCCACTGGAGACCATCTAAGTGGAATCCTAATAAATACAAATATAATGGTCCACCATCCATTACAATATTTTTTTATATATATACATATCCCAAATAGAGAAACCAGTAACCCGTAGTGCATCTCTCCACCCTTATAATCCCCAATAATACCCTATATCATGACATCATACATCAAGGCCCTTTACTTAATCGTATCAGTGTGTGGTATTAAAAAGGTAATCCGACCTCATGTCACCCATACAACACACATGGGAATAATACATCATGTATCATCCTACCACATGGATACATAGCTTCCCATTACAGGGTCAGACATCACATCAAATATGGGGAAGATATTTAGAATTATACCAAAGATGCTATATAGGAAAAGATTATTTATATCCTTTGTTTACACAATAAATAGATCACCCCCATCATAATACATTCTTACCCATATCAGGGTCAGGCCCATATATCTAATTCATATCACATCACATCACATCACATAAAGATCTCATTGAAACCAACTACTTATTATTTATGATTATATTGACATCAAAGAGAAGATATATAGTAGAACATTGATTATATTCCTTTGTTGACAATTTAAATGAGCCGAACCACTCTCAGTGAAATTCCAATTCCCAATAAAGGCCTAAATAAAAACCAAATCAAATGTTCCTCAAAGTGTATCACAAAGCATAGTCAAACCTCTCATTACATACCTGGATGAGTACCAAAATCCATTTCATAGAACAAATGAAACCTAAGTGATCCACTCATTGTATAATTCCAATAAACTAAAAAGTGTACAAAGAATAACATAAAATTTTATGCCCTGAAAACATGGAATGTCAGCCGTTCATAGGGAAATAAGCTTCCAAACATGAATTCGATACCATGTTTTGACTACATCTTAGTCTTCAATATACCATAACCCAAATATTAAGACCGGTTGAAATGAAATGAATTTGAAACCATTAGTAGCCACTCAAATGATGCTACTATATACTAGAGAATAAAATACTACTATAATACTATTTTATAGCACCCCATCCTAAATTCCACTTTAAACGATGATCTAGTCTAATTTAACACTATGTTGTAGGAATGCCTCCCCATGTGGAAAATTCTATAGAATAGTAGAAAGGGTTTAAATATGTGATATTGGATAGATTGTACCCTCATGTGGTGAAAATAATAATGGTGTATTTAATAAAATATTTGAAGACATACCATACCTCACCAAAATTAATAACATGCATTAGAGGAAGCATAAAAAGATATGAGAAATAGACATAGATAAGACTCAAATCACAATACCATTTGCAGGGTCATAACATCATGGTGTAGAATGTCATTTAAAAAAAAGTAAAAATTTTGGTCGCTTGTGGCTGAGATTTAGTATATACATATAATAAGCATGATGAAACTAAAGAAAACAAAAAAATAACACTGCCTATTGAATACCCACCATGGTCCCTTTACAATCATACCATAAAAATGGTGCCACATTAGCATTATGGTATAGATATAGATCTTGGTCCCATACCTGGTAACAAATACATACAATCTACACATATCCCAAATGGTCAATGTAGTCTATGGGAATAAATATAAGTAGGATGCCACCATTGTATTCCAGTGTCACATCCGTGAAAATTCATGTATACTAAATATAAATAAAATATATCATTCACATCATATAAATAACCTTCTTCCCTTATTCCTAGTAGAAACAAGGAAGAAATCACCAACTTTTTCCATATCTAGTAAGTGTGATCGCATTCCCCTAGTTATATATATTTTATACAATACATGTTTATATATATATATATAGTGGAAATTTACCATGGAAGTAATCCCAAGGCATCCCACGATAGATTTATCACACTATATTGAGAAGGATAATAGGAATATAAGTTAGTAGAAAAACTTTCTATGTGAACATGACTCTTGTGGTGAATTGTCCAATAAATTTTGAAAAAAAATCATCAAAAAATCACATATAACATGTCATCCTGGCACCTTGTTCCACTATGACCATTTAACTCATTCATATGGTTAACATCATCCAATGTCACACTGTCATGCCACAATTCTAAAAAAATCATCACCTAAGTCTGCTGACCATGTTTCTAACCCATTGATCATCATCACCTCATATGTCTTAGGCCTCACCCAGCCTGAAAAACTCTATCTCCTCAATCAAGGTGGTCATCATCCCCTCAATCATCATTCCATTCCCATTACATTTCCAGTGAAACAAGAAATAAAATATAACAATTCAAATTAATTAATTCATACACTCAATGTTGTCATCCCAATCCTATCTAAGCCCCTCAACTGGATTGAGATATCGTAGTGTAGTAGGATAATTCCCATAAAAATCTCATAAGATAAGTTAAAAAAATTTAATTGAAAATCATGTATTTAATTCATGTCTCCCTTAGAGAACCCCTCTGTAATATGTAGAACGGAGTAGTAGAACACCTACCAAAATCATATAGAAAGGTAGACACCAACTACCTTGTACATGTGGGTATAAAATCATATGATATCTCAATATAAATTTAACCAAAATGATAGAAATAATAGATTTAGAATAACTCCAAGAAAATAGGTTAAAATGACTCAAATGGATTTAACACACTGTATGGAGAGGGATAATAGAAATAGAAGCTAGTAGATTGAACAAAATATCAAGATGAATCTATATCCACCAAAATAAAGAAGATCATTGCTCATATGATGAATAATGGACAATGACTAAGTTGAAGAGGGAATAAAATAACACCTTGTTTCATTTAGATGAATGGATGAGAGAAGGAGAACAAACAAATATAATCTAAGAGGGGATTTTTTTATAATTTCTCACTATTTAATGAGGAACATGGTTATCTTGAATATTTTAATAATTCTACACCATATTTGTCAATTGACTACCCCAGAAGGATCACCCATTACACAGCTGGGAATATGGTTTAGAAAACTATGTGCAACCCATGGATATGCCAGTATCCATGGAACCACCATATATAGTCGGAAACACGGGTTTCCAAACCATGTTGAGACCATGCGAATCTAGTCAGGTAAAAACTATAGAAGTTATAGAATGTCCATTCAACCCTACATATATGGTTCAAAAAATCATGTCTCTGTTACAGATAGGATGCACAGTTTTTCCTGGGAGTCCACATTGTTTTTCCAAACCATGCGCACCAATATTCACTTTTTGAAAACTATGTTTCTGGGATTTTCTGCACTTAAAACACACCCAAACACCCGAGGCTCCTTTCGGTACATAAGACCCATCCAAAAACAATACATTAGGTTATTCAAGTACCCATAATTTGGTTCTATAGTAAAAAATTCATGTTCGGAATCTCACCAAACACAAACGATGAAATTTACCAGGAAAATGGACCATTCCAAAAACTTATGATGTTACAAGATCCGTGTTAGTAGTAAGTAGCCTCTCATGTATGGGGAGGCATGACAGGTTTTATGTGGTGTAGTGGCTCATGGAATCATTTTTAGTGGAACCTAAGATGAGATTTTACAAAATGAGTTCACAAATTGACATTCCAATCTATAACATTGGTATAGACAAAACATACAATGGGGGAGACTTATGAACTTACTTTGTTCTTTAGTTATATATTTATTCAATAAATGAGGAAACCTGAATTATTATAGTAAGATATGAAATATGATATATTGGATGGAAATTATAGAACCCAAGATATTTATGAGGATTCATGATGTTCTGAAGAAATGGAGCTTGTAAGTAAGAGTATTTTGTTGGCGTGGTTCACACTTTAAAGTGAGTGGATTCCAAGTCTAGATGACCATGTTTCTTGAACTATGAAAAATGAGTGTGGACTTGAGGAACACATCTTGGAATAATTATGAGTTTATTTTCCTAGTCATATGCCAATAGATTTTAATCCTCAAGACAATGAAGACGTGTTGTTCATTCTACCATTATACATATAGAAAAGTTTGAGGATGATTTTTGATGTTTACATACAGAATATGTGGAAGTAGTTGAGATAATAAAATTTTAGATACATCAATTCGATGTTACTTGATGATCTGTTGCCTTATAATTTATCATTTGAAATATAAATTTTAGACTACTTTGTGTTAAATTTATTGATTTAGTTTTATTATAAATAATGGTTATGACGGTTCTTCCATTATAATGTCAATGGTTAAATAAATTGATGAAAAATGAAGGATATGTTGTTATCCTTGAAGATATTGATGTAAAGATGTTAGGAAACAATCATTTTAGTTTGATGATTATTGTTATAATATTCATAGTTTTTTGAAATATTCAAGGGATGAGGAACCACTATCATTAACAGTGTAAAAAAGATCTCAATGTGAAGTTTCATTGTACAACTTAAATGGTTTTTGGTTATAAACTTGAAATCCATCCCAAATAAAATATGAAAGAGTGGAAGTTATGAAAAATACTTTGATTGTGTGTTTCTATTATGGGAAAATATAAAGAATCGTTATATTATGTTTCTAATTGATTATTAAGGTGTGGAGTTGCATTCAAGAATCCTATAACTTATTTAAAGAAAGATATTAAATTGGAGATGAAACTAGAAAAATGGAAATGTCTCTGATCATAAGTATTTTCCCACTTAATGTATGTCTTTATACTGCATCATATGTATTTGGTGTTTTGATTGTAAAACTTTAATAAGAACCTAGGTCTTTGATCCAACTCATGAAGATTCATTGTAAACCTTAAAGTATACCATGAGTCTATGATCATATAGTTTCATCAAGATAAGGATTCAACATATGTCTTTAAGTTCCACCATAAGAAAATAATATGATCCTATGACTTTGAAAGTGTTCTAGAATGTTGAAAAAGGAATGAGTGTAAATCTATGACTCTGAGAATAAGACTTTATAGAAATTTATTTTTCATTGAACACAAGCCTTTGATTTGAATGTAAATATTCTACACTTACTAAATTTTTTGGATCATTCTGAATAGAAATGTGAGATTTTCGAATTTATATTATTCTGAAATAAAAGAAAAAAATAACTAAGATTATTTAGTGTGATGTTCTTCCTGGGTAAAACATAAGATCATTATGATTTCTGAAATCATATGAGTTATAGGTGGGGGAGAATGTTGGGATGATGAGATGAGTTCCATGCCGTAGAATGAGAGTCCGTGTCAATATTCTTATGTGGAATTATAAAGTGAACTAAAATGTGTGTATTTCATGGAGAATTTTAATTTATATTAACATCATGATAACTCAAATATCATACATAGGAATGAATTGAGAATTTATTTAAACATTCAAGTAGTTTAGAATGAAAATATGAATTGAGGATTCTATGAATTCAAAGCTATGAATTTAGGAAGTTTATAAATGAGAAAGTTATGATTATTCCACAACTATTATATATATAAATATATGTGTTGGATGTATGGTGGGATGATATTCTTAAATGAATGAACCTAAAATATATTTTGTATGTTGAAAAAAAGAGACGAGCTAATACAATAATGCAATGCAGATCTTATGTATTAAATAAAATTATACGGTGTCCTAGTGCTATTTTGATGCATTGAAGATTAATATAGAAAATGAGGGAATCAGGTCAAACATACTGTTTATCACATCTAGGCTAGTGAAATTGATAAGGTAATGCTACAAAATTCTATTTTTGAATTATCAAAAATGTTCATGCAACCCATCAAACTACTACAAGAGGGTGAGAAGATCAATACATATATTCTAGGAGGGACTTGGTCAACCAGATGTGATTTTACTAAAATGTAAATACAATATCGTTCTCTTGAATGAAGGAAAAATATGACCTCACACACTTTATAATTGATCAGTGCCATTAATATAAGCTTCAATGTCATACCATTTCATGGCCCTATTTTAATAACAAGAATGAATTCATGAAATCGGGATAATAACCTTGAAACACTGGGGATATAGTCATCTGAATGGAGGAGAACCGCATTTACAAACCTTGGTGTTATCCTATGTTTTTTTCTTATTATATATTATCATATAAACCAAAAATAGGTAAGTATATTTTAAGATAGATGAACTCATTTAATAAGTAAAGTGGTGTTTAAGGGATAATAGTAAAATTGGATAAATAAAGTCACACTATATTGATTCACTATCCCCATCAGTGTGGGGATATACTAAAGTGATCCTAATAGAACGAAGATAAGGAAAGAGATTACCTCAATGATTTTTCAGATTATAAAGGAGAGTAATCATGAAATCAATGAGAATATATGGGGATATAACTTTTATCAAACCCCCCGAGTGAGTAAAATGAAAATAATGGAAGTGGAGGATGAAACAATTTGGGGTAAAAATGTAGGAGAAAATATGAATTATAATTTTTATTAGGACTTGATACCTCATATGGTTAGGCCAAAATATTTGGAGAATTATGCATCAACCGTATGACTTTCATGATATAAGAAAATTATAGTCACATGGTTTTGTAGCATAGTCTAAAAAACAACACTCCAACCATTAAAAACAAATTTATAATGATAGAAGAGATATCACTTGATCAATTAAATGTTTTCCCTTTACATTGTGAAAGTTTTTCACTAACACCGCAAACCAAAATAATCCTACAAGGTTTACACTAGATCTCAAGATATTTGGACCGATCCATGCTCTAACCATGTAGACTAATAGTGAACTAGAAAAATGATATAAAAACACCCCCATCTAAATATATACTATATGGTTTCCCCTTAATCATGTGTATTAATTATAAAAAAGGGACATTCAAAGATAAGTCTTCAACCAAATATTTATAATATTTTAATTAAAAAATGTAAAACAATTGTGATATTTGGGTGTCACAATTCTCCCCAATATGCCACTTCCTACCCCAATAAAGTCCTTACTAAAAAATTCAAAAAAACATTAAATATCAACACTTTAATAAAAGTGGTGGGAGGGGTCGGGGAAAAACACAAGATGATCCAATATTTATTTGAGATCTAAACATGCATCATCCCCCAAAATAACATTGAAAATTATCAACCAACACCAAACCACCTCATGAGATACCCATACCACAATCAATGAAGACATGGATCTTAGATTAAGAAGACTAAGAATTGGTCCCTCCTCCATTTAGAATTCATCTTAAATGGTGATATAATGAACTAAATTTCCCATTAAGAGAGTACCAAGAAAATAAAAATGATTCAAAAAAACAACACTGGATCCATAAAATAATAAAAACACTTAGAAATCCTTGAGAAGAAAGATCAAATATGTAATGAGATAACTACTACAAAAGACATCCAATAGATCATAATAATATTTCATTGAAGAAACAAAAACCATCACTTCCCAAAACAACCAATGAATATCACCCAAACAAATACACAATAAGAGTCATCATGGCTCTAACATTAGGATACATAACTATATAAGTGGTAAATTTGGTCCAAGATCATAGATAACCATATCATGGTGATCTTGAAATAGATTATCCAACTTGTTTCACTCAAGGTCTAACAAAAAACAAACCCAACATTTGAATCACTCATGAACATAGCCCAGGATTTCTTATGTATAAACCATCCAACTAGACTTGACTTATAACAAACACCATGCATGAAAAACAACTAACACAATAAAAATAGAGGGAAAAAATCAAAGAAACCATGGTTCTCATAATAGTAATCCACAAGATCACCTAGAGGATACACCAAGTGAAGGTCACCTAAAAAATATATATCCACTCTATGATCTTAGACCAAGTGTTTCAAAATAAACTATCACATAAATCTGGATCACATCCAAAAACTCAATAAAAATCATTTTAAGGAAAAACTAAAAATGTTGGCCAAATAAATAACATCTAATAAGTTATAAGATCTCACATCAACATGGTTTTGAATGGATTAGGTTCCACACTAGAAAATAAAACAAATCTAAAGTATTCTTGAGGTCCCTCTCTAAAGAAATGAGAAACAAGAAATATAGACATTCCCTAATTAATCGCACTAAAAGAGTGTTTAAGAACTCACTGGACTCCAACCCAAAAATTATAGGGATAATTTGAATGAAGAAAACAATATATTGGTTAATTATTCAAGATGCACCGATACATGTTGAGATGGAAGAATGACATCATCCACTCTATTTAGAGTCTTGTTAGTGATATCGATTAAGAGGACCATACTCAAGAAATTATAGGATTTACCCTAATGGTTATCCAAAAAGAAAAAAAATAAACCTTTTATCAATACCTTTCTCATAGGTGTACTTTGGAAAATAAAAAATGTGAATCTTATCTATTTGGGTTTCCTAAACCAAATAAATATATCCCAATACCCCAAGGGAAAAAACCCAAAGGTATATATCACTAAGGAAAAACACCCCCCAAAAATTTATAATTCTTAAAAAACAACCACTTTCGTTAATGAATAAAAAATCAAATTTTAAAAAAATTATGCCTTTAAAAAACCCAGTAATTTAGAAATAATAATAATCATATAAAAATCCCAAATCATGATGGTATCATCCAAACATTTAACCATACTTCATAAAACATGAACCTATTTATAAAATAAACAAGGAACCCACTTGATGTTAAAATATATATCGTTTATTTTCAATACATTTACATACAAACTAATAATACATTTCAAAATTAACATTAAATTTTATAACATTTCATGACAATCCACCATTGAAAGCACACTCCCAGAGTGTAAAAATTCAGAAAACTATGCAACCTGATTTTAAGAACCGCCAAATTTATTTAAAATAACCCAAAATTTTAATATTATAATTTATTTTAAAAACACCTTTACCACGTTAAAATTGTTTTCAAAACATTCTAATTTTAAATTTTAAAAGAAAAAACTCTTGGAAACATTCCCCAAGTGTGAAAAAAACAATTATATATGAATTAAAAACAAATTTAAAGATAAATTTTATATTTTATAATGAAATCAACCAATTTCAAAATAATATCATAATAATAAAATAAACTTTTTTAAAACCCATTGTATTTATTTCCCAATAATAACACATTTCAAGAAAATGTAATTCTTTTTAATATAAGACATATTGGATTTTTATCATTTATTTTTTTATGAAATCCACTACTCATATGCAAAATATATTCAAAATATTTATATAAGAAAAATATTCCACAAATATCAATCAAAAATGTGATTCAACATCATAAAAATATTATAAGATCAACATTGATTCCTTTCCTGATATTGAGAAACACTCAAAACAACCCATTAATCAAGGTTTGAAAATATAAAACCCAAATAGGGTGTATAATTATGATCGATTCAGAATAATATATTGATGATTCATGTGTTAATCATACAATAGTCACTAAAACGTGTCCAAAATCAAGTGCTTGATCCCCGTATGGTTTTTCTGGTCATGAAAGGTACCATCATTGTTTGGATTACATTTCCATTTTAATCTAAAAATCCAACAAATAAATCTCATTTAAATTCATATAATTTCAATTAGTATCAAAATACCACCCCCAAAAATGTCAATCGAACTAGAATAATTCAAAAAAATTTAAATCCTAACTACCAATGGAAACTAAATAATCTCCCATATAGGTTATGATTGAGAACCTACTCATGAAAAACATAAAAAATTCCAACAAATATATTAATTTTTATTCAACCATGAAACACCCAAATAACATGACAAATTCTTTTGAAAATTAGGATAACTTAATAACTTAGGGTATGATACCATTTGTCCTGAATAAGCTCAGCCTATCTTGAAGCTCCCCATGACCAGACATGTCACTAGTACTGACGGTAATATTTATCCCCATATGATAGAATATAGTACATTAATATCAATAATTCACACTTACGATTGGTTTCATGTCCATACAAACAAATAAACAAACAAAAAATCTAATAACATTCTAGCATGAACTACCCTAAAGGTGTACATTCATGAATATAAAATATGAAAATGTAGAAAATAAATAATAAAAATAAGTAATAAGAATAATAATTACACAAAAAAATATACAACTAAATAAATTAAAGTGAAAGTAGATACATAACATTGAATCCAAATAGGAAAGGATGAAAATAAAATACACTAGAATGTTGGATGATAAAACATATCTGATAAAATGGAACCTAAATAACTCAAATAAAACAACCATGTGACCTAAAAACAATCATTATAACCTAAATCACCCGTAAATAGACCCAATTAATAAACAAAAAAATGAAAATAAATATTGGTAACCTTAGAGAAAACCTAGGAGATGTATATAGACACATACACCAATTTATATAGAGGATGTGAGAAATACATGAATAAAATGATTTCAGAAAATAATGTATTTTTACCTTTATATTAAATTTCATATATTCAATTTTGAACATAATAAATAAAAATTGGTTTGTGCATGAGAAAAAATAAAACATGTTTCATAATTTATATATTTCTTTCAAAAAAAGGTTAATACTATAAAGAAAAAACAAGGATCATCTTAACTGAAACAATTATTTTAAATTATGCCACCAAAAAAAACTTACTTTATGATTTCTTTTAAAAACATGAAGAAATGAGTCTTTAATTATTATAAAAATAACCATTTCTTACACATTTTCTAAAAAAATAATCAAAATCCTTTTTAAAAAATCACTATTACTTTAAAAATAAATAATTTCTAAACACTTAAAAAATTAGTTTTAATCTTATCTAAAACTTTAATATAAATGAATCATAAAAACAATAAGAACCTAGATATCAATGGAGAAAAATAAAATAAACCAGAACCAATCTATCATCCCATGTGAGAAAATCGTATGTATGGGGATAAAAACTATATATATGAATGATGACCCCATAAATCATCCTCACAAGGATCTATGAATGAGGAGAAACTAACTAGTCTATAATATGAAAGATATCAAACCCAATTTATTAGATTAATCTATTAACGGTCCCCTTTTGAAACTAAAATGTCCCTCTAAATGTCCTTTTAAGTCATCGAGTACAAAATAAATTGCTAAGTGACTGTAACTTAACCACAGAAAGAGTGAGTCCATAGACACAAATAAAGTGTAACACATTTATATACCTTTATCTTAGTTAACTAGGGTTCCCCCAACATCAACAAAAGATGGGGAGTAAAATAAAAATATCATAAGATCATTGAAAAATGAACATTTAAAATCTAATCCTTAATCTTCCTATCACATCCCACACATTCAAATGAAACAATTCCTTTTATCCACCATGAATAAGAATCAATAATATACACCACTTTTGGGATAAAATCTATAGTAAGAAAAATATATTCAAATGGGATAACTAAACCGAAATCACAATTTCAAGTCAAATATTTTTTAAAAAGTTCCAAACATTCCTTTGAAGATATTGTTGGAAATCCAAGACAATATATATAAAATTATAACCATTTTGTGGAATATTTATTTCAAAATTAATTGTTGAAATCACACCATTCAAAATAACCCATTTCCATTAGAAACAACATTAAAAACACAAGGCTAATAAGTCATAAAATCATTAATTATTTTCTAAAAAACATATTTTCTTTAAATGCTCTAATTTACCAACTAATTACTCTTTTTAAAAATAAAATCATGGTCAAAATCCATTTTAAAACAGTTTAATTACTTTATAGGATCCACTTGAGTAATTTCACAAACACTTATCATGTGAATACTCCATGAAAATTGAATAGAACCATTGTAAACCATTGTAAACAACTAATTATTAACACATATTAAATAAATTTATAAAGAAAAAAAACTTTTAAACATTCAAAAATATGATGGAGTGAAATAAACTGAAATTACCTAAAAATACATACCTCTTTCAAGTGGGAACTTATCGAAATTTATCCCCTTTAATGGAAAATGAAAAATCAATCAAGTATACACTATATAAAAATTCAAAAAAACCCATTATTATGTCCAAATAAAATCCTAACTATTGGCCTTTTAAATATTTGGGTTCATGGGTAATCAAAAATCCCAAAGGGGGTGAGAAGAAGAGAAGAGAAGAAGATGAAGGAAGAGGAAAAATAATATTCCCTCAGTGATCCACTTGAATATGAGGGACTGGGAGATTATAATGAAGGGGACGGTAGGGTATATCTATATTCTAATACCCCATGAACTTCTAAATAATCATATAGAAGGATGATAGGGAAAATTATATTTAATAGGAAATTGTAAAACCTTAATTTCATATTTTATTAAAAACAATAAGCTCACACACTTTGGTAAACTATACACCAACCGTGTAACTAGAACCAGAGTAGTAATAAAACACTCACATATTTTTGTCACATAATTTACCATATCAACAAATATTTCACTTCTTAACACTAAATAACTAATACACAATCACCTGAATGGTTTTCCAAAATTGTTTTGAAGTTGAGCACCAAAACCCATCCCAAATTGGACCCACATAGTTTGAACTAGATATCACTCTATTCAAACTAAAATATTTACTGGCCTAGTAGGATAACATTGAAATTAAAAATGAATATAAAAAACTAATGAGAAATACTTCCAAATTGTTTCCCATTATCCATGTTTATTAACCATGCAATATATGATAAAATCAAGAAAAGGAAATTTTTCAAAACAAGAGTTTGGAAAATTTAAATTTCCCAAAAATCATATAAAATATAGAACACTAGTGAAATAGGGGTGCCCAAAAAATGGTTTCCATGGGTTTTTCATGAAGTATAATGGATGTAATGTTTTATCTGATTGAAATGGTAGAGGGAGTATATTTTCTAATTCATCAACTTATAAAAGTTTATATTTATGGCATCCTCATCTTGGGAAACTTGTATAGAAAATTAGAAAGGTCTTGTGGGTATGTTCATAATAATGCAAGATAAAATATTCCTTAGAAGTTATATGATTAGTATAACTAGAAAATAAATTAAATGTGTTTTTATATCTTAACTGAAGTACACCATTGTGTAAAAAATTAGAACTTCTACATTCAGTAGTTTTGGTGAACTCTCGAGTTCGATCTCACGGTAGGTCACAATAGATTATAAAACGAATTGATTCGTCCAAAAGTAATGTATAGGTTTATAATCTGAAAAATAATTCTATTTTTTTGGAGTATTTTATTCAATGTATGTCTTCTTTCAATTATTAATATTTGATATTGGTGGTGTGTACATTAGAAGGATGTTCCATAGAATTTTCAAACATAAATGTATAAAACATATAATACTATACCTGGGATGTTTGAGTAGAATTATATAGAACATATAATGAATAGAAAATTAACAAAAATGGACAAGATCATGATATTATATTTTATAATTAGCAAATGTATATTTTTTAAGAAATCAACTATGCAATGCACATGGTCAACCAAAGTAATTTAGCATCCATGGTATGAGAATTTAAGATGTTCATTAGTCTAGAATTATAGTGGAACATAATGACCACAATATTAATGATTTTTTTCTTTTGTCCACATGGATTAAAAATATACAGATAAAAAATAAAGTTTAAATCTTTTACATGTTTCTGTGTGTGTTGCAATGAAAAAAAATTGATTTTTTTACTTTGGGGTGATGGGAAGCAAGGGGTGACCAGAAGACAATACGTGACTTTTAATGAGTTGGCCCTATAGAAAGACAAAAAATTTATAGATAAGGTTTTTGAGAGAAAACAATCAACCAAAAAATTATAATTATATCTCAAAAGATGATCTAGAGGATTTTAAGTAAAAGATAATATATATGGTGATGAATCCACCAAAAGGATAGCAGCTTCAGAGGAAATTATGATATTTCAGTAAATGTTTTGAAATTGGACAATTGGAATGTGTATCAATTTGTTTGAGAACTAAATGATTTTAGATTTGAGTTTTAGAATAAATATTCTAAAAAATATATTTTTAAAATGAGTGCTATAGAGATCCTCTATAGTATGATTGTTGATATAGAGGTATATAGATGACATAAATTTATTACAATTAACAGATGAAGGATAATCTAAGATCTCAGAATAAGTGACTAGTCATAGTGATTCTATAAATTTATATTTTTATATGAAAGGGGATTCAGACTCAATACATGCAAAAAATCTCTATGAGTTTTGGAATACCATAAAGAATGAATGAACTTGACCTAAATGTGTCTTATAGATAAAATAAGAATTAAGTTGATGAAGAAGGTACAAATCAGGGATGGTTTTGATGGTGCTTCATTACAAATAACATGTATACTTCTCTAAAATATTTTTACTTCTAGTTAAGCACACAACTATCGATACTCTAATGAGTTTGGTTTCTTTTAAAAAAATTTGAACGCAGAACAAATAGATGTAAATGAATCATTTATCTATAGTGATTTGGAGGAGGAAATTCACAATAAGTAACAAACTAGTTTCCTAAAAACTAAATAATAGGCCTTTTTTTTAATATAAATATTAACCTATAGGGTTTCTAGTAGGCACCAAGAATGTCAAATAAAAATTTCAATGCATTCATAGGGAAGAATGTTTTCATGAAGGGAATCAAAGATAATTATTTCTATTAGAATGTGTATGAGGATGAGAGTTCCCTTATCACAGACACAGACAGACAGACAGACACACACACACATATATATATGGATGAAATGATCTTATAAGATCTCCAAATTAAGGGGAATCATGGGTTTTTGAATGACTCAACCTTAATATTCAAGATGAAATATCAATGTGAATCCATGAAATTATTGGTAATACATATTGAACAAGACCAAAAAGTTGAAAGTTTGGTATTTTCATAGATTCAATACATCAAAAAGATAATTTAAATTTTGTTAGGTATCAAAATATATGTTACTTTCAACTCCACTGGTAGGAAACTTCATGTTATCCAATGATAAATTACCAAAAATAGAAGATGAGGTGAAGCATATAGAGAATTTTCCTTTTTCTTCAGTAGTAAGAGTTATAATGTACTTCATGGTGTATCCTCACCATGATATTAAATATAAATTATGATTCGTTAGTTGATAAATGGAAAATTTTGGGAAGAACACTAGGAATATATGAAATTGATATTGTGGTATCTCAATGGAATAAAAAATATAGATATGTGCTTCGAAATGGACGATTTTTTACATGGATATGTGGACTAAGTATTCAAATATGATATGGAAATGAATAAAACATTCACAAGTGATATTATTATTTTTTTAAATAAGTAATATTTAATGGGTTTTAATTAAAAAACTTGTGATATAACTCTGTATAAAAAATAGATATGTTATAGTAATTAAATATGGGAAATAATTGATATGGATCAAGATTTTACTAGAGGACATAAGTATGGGACTCGGAAATTAATTTCTTCGGTATGATAATTTGTGTATAATAAATTTTTCAAGGAATATAGTGCTTCATGAAAGGAAAAATAATAATGTCCTAAAATATAATTTAATCTTAAATTTATTGGTGGATTGAGTGTTGGAGATGAAAAAGATAAGAGGAATCCAAAATCCAACACATGTGTTAACTATGGTTATAGTCTAAGAAAAACTAGGGAAAAACTATCCCTTAATTGCAATATGATGACCAGATGGTTGTAGATATAACTTCACATTAAAGAAATAGGTTTTTTATTTAAGTGTTGGACAATGGACATGATTCATATGAAAATAGTTTTCAGGTTGGAGATTGTTGCGAATGTTAAATCCAATTTTCAGGTTATGATCTAGTTTTCAAAAGTAGAGGTTATAGAATTTACATACGTCCTGATTGTTAGGTGTAGTGGTAGTGAATGTAAAGTGGAAGAAAATATGATTCTGAAGTTCTATTTTTAGAGGACCAAAGTATTTGGTTTTTTGATATGTATAATAATTCTTGAAATAGTTTTTGAATAATTCATACCGGTTTTTTTAAAAGAATGGTCCAAAAGGGTCTCTTTTTAATGCTTAAGGGTTTCTTTTAATTGTACAAAATATTAAGTCATTTTGTGGGAAGCTTCAAGATATCAGAACTCACAAGGGATAATGGATTGAACCCCATGAAAGATAAATGTTTGTGTAACTGATTGACCAATAGAGACCCATAATGAATGTGGGTGGGATCATTTGCTAACATGGATCATGATTACTCAGAGATTAGTGATCTAAATTTCTTCTTAGTCATAATTTATTATAATATTATATCTTATGATAATTAAAATGTTGATAGTATTCTCTCATTGACATAGGTCTCAAAGTCAAAAAAAGATTAATCATTTTGTTTCAACATTATATTTTATTTTGGCTAGATATAATATTTGTGTTTGGGTAAGAGTAAGATTAACATGGTATGTTTTAATTAGTGTAGTGATTTAGGGTGAGTAATATATTCCTATCTTATAGTGTAATGAATTTCAATTGGATTCTTAGAAAATATTTGATTCTACCAATGTATGTTTGATTGACCTATATTCTGACAGTTATAAGTTGTGGAAGGTTCATAGATATTATTATTTTCAGTATCTCCACTAATATGTATATTTACACATCCATTAAATGGATTATTTTTTCTAAAACAATGATATAATCCCTTACATTATTCTATATAGATATATATATTTATCCACTCCACAACTTCCCATTGTTCCTTCCTTGAATTAGTCTCTTATTATAACTCTCATTGTCTGAGTGGGTGTTAAAATTGTGTAAACCATTACATTTATATAACCTATTATTACCAATGAAAATCAGAATATTTAAATGTACTAAGAATTATCATATATTTTAGGTGAATTCACATTTAATAATTAGAAGTGACTAACCAATGGTGCGAAAATAAGTATTTTCCAATCATTTTGAACATCTCTCAATCATTTTTAACATAGCTCTAATAAGATAAAATCATTGTTCCAGTCATATAATATCATTATATCCTCATACCTAAAATTCATTTTACCACTCCAAGATCTAAAATATTTAACATTTTATCTATATCCTACTTCATCCTCACTATCTCATTTATATTAACACATAATAATAGAATATCATCTATATATGTGAAGTATGATAAAATACCAATCATTAAACACCTTATAATAATAAAAATAATCAATATTATACTAGAAGAAAGATTTATGTGCTATAAAATCATCAAAACTCTGGTTCCACTATATGTGTGCATGCTTCAACCCATCTAAAATCTAATTGAGCATTCAAACCAAATATTTCTTTCCAATTTTATTGATTCATTCTAGTTTATCCAAATAAATTTACTCAACTAAGTCCCTAGGAAAAAATAAATCATAATATCTATTTTTCATGGTATTTAATTTTTAAAATAACTATAAACAAACTATAATATGAATGTAAGTTTACTTCACTATAGGAGAAATGTTTTTATGAGATTAATATTCTTACTTTTAATAATTTTTTTATAACTAACCTTGGGATACATTATTTCTTTCCATCAAATTCTTTTACTATCTCGTAAACCTACTTGTTCCAATGTGAAAACTTCTTCCACAGAAGATCCTTCAACTACCAATTTCAAATAATATGTAAGAATTTTATATTATCCTTTATTATTATATCCAACTATTTTATGTAACATGGACAAATTTCCTTTTTTAGGATTTTATTTATCACATAATTCATTAAAATCGTGTAGTGAAATTTTGATTTAAACATTTAAACGTGATGTTCGACCTAATTATACCTCCATAATCCAACACGAGGATCAATATATTATCCCATAAAATCCATATGTTCTTCATAATTATTTGAATATTTTTGGGTATATGGTTTTTCTGGTACCTATGAATTTTCATTAATATCAATTCTATTTATATTTCTTTCTTTTTCCAAAATTTATTATTTCCTAGACATTTTATTGCATATAAATAGTTCAATTCTAGATAATCATGCTCTATTGATTAGTTTCTTCAAGAAGATGTTTCCACCAAGTGTTATTCCATATATAAGGTATCTTTATTAATGAAAACATTTCAATTTCTAATTAATATCCATTTATCATTATACAAAACTCAAAATTCAAATACCTTATCAATACACCTCACAGAGAAACTTGTTTATGACTTATATTACAACCTATACATTTCAATAGCTTCAAATTGGATATAAGTGATACATCTAAAATTATTTATATATCAGGAAGTAGACAACATACCGATATAGAGTACATTTAATAATATCTTCCCCAAAAATAATAAATGAACTCCAATTTATTAGATAAGTCACTTTGAACACCACCTTAGCTAAATGTTTTTTTGGAAAATTTTAGTTTAGTAACATTCTCTGGGTTCCCTTATTCAGTGTGTTGTTAATCTATTCTTCCACACTATTCCACTATGTTGTTCCTGTAATTATGTTTTCAAAATTGATCCCCTTATTTGAACACAAATGATTGATCACTTTTTTACTATACACACCAATATTATCTACCTTCAAGAACATTAGTTTAAAATTGACCAAATATTCAATTATGTCCCTCCATAGGAATAAAATTGTGAATATTTTTTAATTATTATTTTCAAAGTACACTGAAAACTTTTTTTTTTTGACATCATTAATGAATGTTATATAGTTAAAAGATTCTTCTTGGGAACAAACTAGATAAGCTCCCCATATGTAAACATGTATAACCTTGTGATTTTGTGACCTGAGTACATATACATAGATAGAAAAATATATTCTTTTAAACATTCCTAAATACCCCTCAAATGATACTAACTCTATAATATTGATATTAAATATTCTTTTTTTATCCAAATTCACATTCCTTTCTCAATCATGTAAACAAGATTACTATATCACAACTGTCTATATCTGGTAGGACCAAAAAGAATTTTGTGATTTGATATACCAATCATATATAATGTTTCCTCTATTACTCCACGGCCACCCCCACAAAACATTTTTTTATTTTCCACACTCCATATATTGAAATCATAAAAAATTATCCTTCATGTACGCAATAGAATAGCCTTAAATTCTTCCTCATTCCCAGTATGTTCATAAACCCAAAATATTTTAGTGAATATTCATTGTTTTTATGAATATTAATATAAATTTTTTTATAATATCGAGAGAATAAATATCCCCTAATTAAACCTTCAAAAGTATTCTACACAAACAATTTCTCATGCATCCTATCTATGATATATATTGAAATGATAATTTTAAATTAATGATCCATGATTTGAATGGAATATTGATACACAATAGTAAACCAAAATGATCTTTGTCAAATCATGTATATGTGGATGATACCTTTACATTCCCCTTTTAATCATTTCATTATTTCTTTAAAACCCTATTTATTTCACACAAACAACATATAAGAAAGAAAACTTTCTATTTTCCTTAACTCGTTTCTATTGTCCTAATTTTCTCTATCAGAATTCATAGTTGAGACAAACATCTTCTTCCCTATATTTTATATGTTTTACGAATTGAACTATATAGTTCCTATTTTTTTAATCTCTTTATTTCGTATTGGGTCATATATATCATTAATTACTAATTCAGTCTTCATACTTGAACTTATCCTTTCTATGAACATTACATTCAAATATTTTTATTAATATGGTAATATAATCAATTTCTTACCCTGAGATAAAAATTTAAAATACGAAAAATATAAAAAATCCAGACTATATCAAAACCATTCACGTGACAAAAAATGTTATTTTATTTTTAATATTAATATTAAATGGTCAATATATTTGAAACTCCATATTCAAAGTTCTAGAATACTAATACAAGATATAGAATGTAAAAATTAGTTCAAAATTTGTTTTTACATCGTGGATATTGATAACGACATTACATGACAATGTTATCTAAATAAAGACAACTTCCATTTAGTTGATCTTATCCCATTTATGTTTTCTCTATATTATCTTGATTGAACTTTAGTAATGGAAGATTTAGATATCTCTACTAATGATAGATTTTCACCTATATCTTCTAGAAACAAAAATTTATTCCATAAAACCTATCAATATTCATCATGTCAACATTAAGTTCTATAACCTTTAATCAGTAAATCAAACATCACATATAATGATTTATCAAAACTCATTACCACGATCTGTAATACATCAGTGAAACTAAACTCACTAATTTTTGTGCCAATGTAGAAATAAAACATCACAATTTATAAGTCCTAAATAATGAATATCCCAATGTGAATTTTTATTATTATAAATAATCTATATTATAATTATGGTAAATATATCAATATGTGGTGACTTATTGAATAAATTATTATAATGTTTCTCCCTATGCTACGTATGGAAATAAAATTGAGGTTCTTATATGGAAAAAATATAGACATGTTCTAAGGAAAAATAAATACATGTGACTATTTATGAGATAGTATTCTTGTTAAATATGTGTTCAAATGAATAAGAGACTATATATAAATGTAAGAAATTTTATTTTTAAGAATCTAACTGATGTGGAGGTTAAAGAATCAATAATTAATGAAGAAATAATATCCAATGATTTGAAACCCATACAAAGTATTTTGGAAATAAAATATACTATGAATAAGTGAAAAAAACATGTGAATTTTGATTCATAGTTGACCTATGGTACTAAATATGTTCCTTATATGATTATAGTTTAGGTGGATCATGTCCGTAATTGAAGTACAAAATTAATGTTTAAGAAAATTATTGAACTGTATATGTTTTCAAAAGGGTTGGTAGAAGCTCATAAGGGTGTACTATAGAGACTTTGTAAGGTTCAAGCGAACATAACAAGGTACTATAAAATGTTATAAGGTTTCTATTTAACATAAAAATGATTATGTGTTCATTTATGGTATAACTATAAATATTCATATGGTTTTTGTACAACATTATATAGTCTATGAAATCATCATAATGAAAAAATATAGACTTCATAAGTTATCATTTATCATCATAAGGTATATAAAGACTTCATAAATTTCAATCAAACATATGAAATTTTTTGAAGTTAAGTAAACCTTATGAGAAATATTGTTCCCTTGGATAAGTATTTGATCCCTGGGATGGGGAGGGTTGAATCAATTACCACATTTCTTTTACAAGAATGCTTATTATTTCTTAACCAATGAAAACTTTTTGGTGTTATTATAAACAAAATAATAACTCTCAAACTCACATTTCATATGATAACAAACATAAAGAGAGATAAACACATGATATTTACAAGGGTTGGTATAAAGACAAACTCCTTAACATTTTAGATATTCCCCACAACCTGGATTTTTTTACTATCTTTTTTGTAGTTTATAAAGGAATAAGTATAGACTGGTTATACTCTATATAGACATTTGTACACCTAACAGTGGTCCAATCACCTAATGACCAAAACTTATAGAATAGTTAGTTATACTCCACAATAATACTAAATATATCCTCTTTCTTTATAGTTGGGTATACCTCATAGATGAGAATCCATTTCAATAACTGGTTATTCCCCCAACTATAAGATTATTCCATAATTTTTTTGATCTACTATAGAAATATATTCTCCTCCTCCACAATTAAGCTAGATCACACTTAACTTTTTAAAATATTCAGGATCATAACTAACTCTATAAAGAGTTTATTTTATTTGAAATATTCTCTTCATCTTTGTAACATAAAAATGTACTCTATAACATTTTCCATAAAATTATCCAAAAAACATTATTTTCAAATGTTGTCTTAATAAACTCAATTTGATATGTCCTCTATATACTGACTCTATCTAGTTGGTCTATATCTGATACCTCTAAATATTCTTTGGTTTTGTGGGATCTATTTAATTAACCATTATCTTATAATATTGATCAAATGCTTCTATCTCTGATAATGAATGTTTGGTCTAGTTCCCCTCCTATTGCTTCTACTTAGTGTTAAATCAATCATCTACTCTTCCTTTACTTACTCTTTGTCCGATGAGTCTCTATCTATTTCAAGATCTTATCTTCCCAATGAATCCCATTAATATAGAAATATTCTTAATCTATATATAATCCTTGGTTAGATACTCAAAAAATAATTCTTTCATCACTTCACCACCTTCAAGTATAAAAAGTGTTTCACACACACTCTTCATATTGTTAAAACAATTGTATTGGCTCACGTCAAAAATTATAGGTGGGAAATCAAATTCCTTTACCCGATCAATGTTACTTTGAATTTCAAATCTAACATTCAATTAAATTTTACTAGAATTAGACTCAATTATTTTTCAATTTTCATAAGTATTCATAATGTTTCTAGAATAATATTCCTTTCTTAGAACTTCGTCTAGCATATTTGTCATGAACCAGGCCGGGCCACCATATGACCCGGTTCCCGACCCTGTCCGCGACGTGACCCGAAGGGCATTCCCATCCCCATAGTCTGGCACAAGTGCATGGGTATCAAAACACTACATGGGAATGATTTTCCCAATAAAAAGATAAAAATCCAACTCACAATATAAAAAACTGGAACTAGCAAAAGACAACCAAACACTCCTTTAAACTATAAATAGGTTTAATGTCTACAATTAGACTAAAAACCCAAGGAGAACAATAACAAGGATAGAGAACTAAACTCCAACACCAAACTCCAAGCGATACGGGAAGCCGCATCCCCAAGCTACCCACACCAACCTGCACGCGAGGGCCAAAAAGCATCCAGAACCACCAACGCTAAGCACGATGTCACAACCTGCAATACACAATAAGAAAGGTCTACATGAACCCATAGGTGTATGTAGGGTGTGAGCCAAGAGCCCAGTAGGACGTCACCCAAAAAAAGGTTCCACGCATAATCATTAAAGGAAAAATACATTTTCAAGCTGAATAAAAGAAGTGACATGAAAGCTTGAACAATTTTAAAGAAATTATTTCTATAAAGAAAACACTTTCAAAGAAAACAACTTACATAAATAAATTAAAACACCCTTGAATTTAATTAAAACCCAAACCATCAAGAAACACCCAAAAGAAACATCGTATGCCGATGGTGAGTGTATAATAGTCTATGAGCACCAAAAATGGGAGAGGTCCTATAGGTACTACAAAAAAGGAATGGGCCCTTGAACATCGCGTCTCGGTGAATAGTAGTATAGGAACCACAAAAAAATACCTTCTCATGCATGAGTCACTAGCAGGGAAACAGATCCATAACCTCGTGGTCTCCAATCATCATATAATGTTTATTAAGTATAGTAATCGTCAAACCAGCTAAGTGAAACCGGACCGGAGCCACTTCCATATCACTAGCACGCTAGATTTAGTCCACCCAACTAGTACCCAGGCTTCCCCTTTTTGTTCTCAAGAGGTTCCAATTTAAATCTTCTTGTCAATATCCAATGAATAAAATAGACAGGGTGTTATCTTAACCCAATGCCACACTTGCACACTCAAAAACATCCATTTGAAATAGTATGCACCCCAAAAGACTTCACCCAACTCAATTAAAACAATTTATGCATTGTTAGTAATTATTTAATAAAACAAATCAAATTCTTTGTCAAAAAATTATTTAAAAAGAAACATAACATGACTTAACATAAAAGAAACCACTCAGCCCTCCTTTATGACCAGACACACCCAACGCCATGTCATGAACACAAACTGCACAACTCACATCATTTAATAACCCAACCGCATGGTTAAAAGACCACTTTTCTGATTAAACAAGATACTAGAAATATTATTAAGTAATTTCAGAATATGACACATGACTTTAAACACCAAAAGTCCAATTAAACCCTCTTTTTAGACAAAATGCATATGAATGCTATACCATAACATAAACTGTGCACTTTTCAAATTTTCTCAAAACAAAAGCACACTTTATATAACACCAGTAGACAACTCAACAAATATTTTCACCACAAAAAACTACTCAACCAACACAACACCATAATTTGTGATCAGACATATGCAACACCATATCAAAACACAATTAACACCACTTGTAAGAAAAAACAGATAACTTAATGTATTATTAAACACTAACAATTGACTAAATATGTGTTTTCAACCAATGAACTCCCCCACTCATATTAACATACTACTAACAAATCTATCGCATGAAAGAATTGAAGAAAACAAAATCTGCAACCAAAAGAATTAATCAAAGAGTGCTATAAATTAAATAAGAAAGAATTTTTTTTAAATAATGTTTAAACATGGAGCCACCTACTTGAATGTTGAATTCCCCACAATTTGGTGCGAAACTCTAATCGCACCACGAATGCACCACCTGAAGATCAAATTGAACCCTAAACCAAGATTTTGAACGAAAAAGAATAAAAACAAAACTATAAAACAAACATCATACCCGGTGAAAAAAAAGAAACTTATCTGGAGGGGTGCAATGCATGTGGAAGGAAAGAGAAACACCGGTCGGGGAGCCGGAGTGGTGTCATCTTGTGAGGGGGAGGTGCGCCGGACCAGTCTGCGGCCAACAGGAGAGGCGTGCCGGGTAGTCGTGCCGGAATCGGGCCACGCCGGCAGGGAAAATCGCGCTGCCCTGGGTCTCGCTGAAAGGGGGGGGGGGTCAAGGACCAGACTGTGGCCGGGAGGAGGCGATGGCACGGAGGGCAGTCTGGAAGGGGGCATCGGAGGGTGAGGCGCTGATCAGTGCTGGGCTGGATGAGGCGAGGTCGTAGTGAGGAGGTAGGGGGAGCTGGGATGGGGTTCGGGCGAGCGCGTAGTGAGGGTGGTAGGAGGCGGCAAGGCTGAGGGTAGGGCAAGGAGGATGAGGCAGGAGGCAAGGGGTGCGGCATGAGGGGTTCAAGTGGGGTAGCGCATAGGGGGGATCGAGCAGGGAGGCAATGTTCCAGGGGGGTTTGGGCGTGATGGGAAAGAGAAGGGGGGAAGGGGGGAGTCCGCTGAAACCCTAATACCAAGAGGGGGGAAGAAAAGAAAGAAAGAAAAAAGAAAGAATAAAATAATAATAAATAATAATAATAATATTTTTATTAATAAAAATATTCTTAAAATAAACCAATAATAATAATATTATTATTATTATCACTAAAACAAATCTTATTAAATTATTAACACATTTTTCTCTTTTTTTTATTTTTATTCTTCCAAATATTTAATTTTACTTCACTGTTATTAACCCATTTTATTTGGTTAATTGAACAACAGTCAGGTCACACGGTTGCGATGGCGAAGCTGTACAACTTTCCAATTATTCTCTTCCCATACATTGCATGCTATCACGCCCCAAAAGGATAAATTGTTTATCGATAAAAACATCAAAATCAACTAAAACTCAGCCCACACCTCGACGGAAAATTTTGAAGCCAAGTAAAATGAAATAAAAGATATTGACTTGATTTAATTATTAACAATAATATTATTTGTTGCAATATTAATAACTACATAATTAATAATTATTTTTAACACTTATAATACTACTAATAATAATAGTCTCAATCAGTATTATTATTGTTGTTATTAAGGAAATTTCTTAAATTTTATTGAAACATATTATTTTTATTTTGTTTCCATTTCATTATTCATTAAACTTTATATGTTTGCCTTGAACACTGAGTAGACCATGCGAATAACCAGGAAAGGTCGCGTGGTGACTCGGACGAGGCCGCGCGGCTTCAACCATAGTGCGGTGGATGCTGTCAAGGCCAAAACATGTGATTTTAGGTAGGAACTCAAAAATTTTAAGTCGGGCCTCAACCCAAACTACCTGATACCCAGAATATTAAAAAAATAATTTATTTAAAGACGATGGGTGTGACAATTCAAACCACCATAATGATTTCTGTCCCCGGAAAGCCACAACTAGGGTTGAGTCCCAAAGTATAAAAAGGCACCCCCTTATGTTTTAAAAAGGATCCCCACAATCAACAAGTAAAAAAATGGAAAAGGCATCATGCTTAGAGAAAGTGACTTTAATGATGACCTCAAGAAACCCATAAAGGGATTTTGCTAAGTGTCACCCACCCCAACACGTTAGAATACCTCCAGTTGATCAATCAAGGAAAGGAAATCTCTCCCCCACGGAATCCAACTTCACAAACCGAAACATCTCAAGTACTATTAAATGAAAACAACACCATTTGACTAGAATGAACAAACGAGGTAAAACCACGTCCAAGGAACACTCTAAACATTTATCACCAAGCAATCTTTAGAAACAGAACCAAAAGGTCAACATGGGGAAGCCCGAGGGGCTCCCCACTATTAAGAACTGACCAATCACCCAAGACAAGACTGGAAAACCAACACAGAGAGGTCCGAGCAGACTCCCCACCATTATGAAAAAGGTCCACACCAGTTAATTCTAGATAATTTTGAGCGAGACCTATTATGGGTCTCCCCGCTATTAAAACTGACAAGAGATACAAGAACTTCAAAAAAATTCCTGACAGTAATCAACCACCCTACCACAAGGGGTGGGGAGGTTCAGGCCCAGCTACCGGGGTTCCAAAACCACAACCGAAGACAAACCAGCATCTCAACATCCCTAGATGAATCCCATTCAACTTTGAGACTAATCTTCTCAAACAGATCTCATACGGACCATTGAAAGTGATTACATCCGGTGGGATGCAACCCCTAGGTCTTTAAGGTATGAGAAGAACATGCCTCCAAATAATCATAGAAACCTTACACAAACAAATGGTTCATTCGGAACGGAACAACCATAGAAAAAAATTTAAGCTTCTTTCACTTTCAACACCGATGATAGAAATAAAGTTGGGGTCCCATACACTCCTGGGGTTCCTGGCCATGTGCCAGATTCACTCTGATTCCTATGGCTAGAGCCCTGATGTTTGAAGCATCTCCTGCCTCGTGGTCAGTTATTGAAGATTCCTAAATGGAGATTCTTCTTTTTCTGTCACATGCAACCACACTGCATCCGAGACAACACCATCAAACATAACACATTACAACATCCAACTGATCATACACAAGACATTCAACAACACAAGAGGTGAAATGGTGCATGCACATCACCCATCGTCACACTAAATGAGGACACGACACCGAAAATCATTACTTGAACATGACCATTGTTGTTGAGAGGAACATTATACAGAGAGGGACTTCAAACTGAGTCTTAAACAGCACGTGATTCCTGCAATCGACCATAGAATCCCCATGTGACCGGGTCTGCCACACTAGTGGCCTAATGTAGACCCTTTCATAACCGAAAGCAACGAAGGACCAAAGGTCATTTAGAATAATGGCACGCACCAACCACTCTAGGCTGCTCCCACCTTTCCCCACTAGAATATCTTTCACCGTTTCCAAACACAACATTCAAATTAATGAGGTCAAACATCACCCTTGACTATCAAAGAGAACTCACACTACAAGACATCACCCAACATGACCCTTATAGCCGATGAGAGTACTACAAATCCCTTCAATAAACTGGTCAACACTGATAATTCTGAACCGCCTTCACCCTTCCCTGTTGGAATTCCTTTCGTCGATTCTAGGGGGAACCTTCGAACATGACAGTGTCAAAATTCATACCCGATGAGTTAGAAAATCAAAAGACCAAAACTCCCTTCAAATCCCCTCGCATCTGCCATCGTACTGTTAGAGGATCCTCTTAGTTGTAAAAAGGAGTGGTGGGTTCAATTCTAGAATTCAAGAAGAGATTCCTCTGATCAACTGGAGGGCCAGCCAATGGCGAATTACCTGTGGTCGCACTGTAATCGCATGTTAATGCTCTATGGGGGCGTACCCTTGCCAAGAGAGAGAATCACAGACCCAATAAAATAGGTCCAATGGCCAATACATATTTCAAGAAAACATTAAGCATGCAGGGGAACCACTGCAAGGAATTCCCGAAGCACTTTTCAAAATAATTCACTAACTACACACTTACATATTAACTTACAAATAAAAATTCAAACTCGAACACAATTCAGTCAAAAAGGATTCACGACCCAAAATGCCTCACATACAACATGTCAAAATCACAAGGACACACCATGCAATCACCGGTTACTAAAACACCAAATTTTTATTTAAGAAAACATTTTTAATATAATCAAAGCTTGTGGGTTGCACAAACACCAATGGTGTCCCATGGGCCTCGCACATGCATGTTCTCGTTCCACACCAGCACCCACCTCATGTCCATACATGCACTCATCCACTCATTCCATTAACTATTTCTCTTTCCTATATACATTCATGCATGTGGTTTCCCATGAGAACACCAAGAATAAAAACCAAACCTTTCCATTTTTTCTTCAAAACCAAAACAGTCAACCCACACTTTTCAAACCTTACACATCATCATTTTTTTAAAACACTTCATTTCAAAACAATTTTCAAGATAAAATCTATTTTTTTCTTAAAATCCATATTTCCATGAATCCAAAACAAAAAGATGAGGAAAAATGCAGGAAGAAACTAGTGTCAGCGGGTGATTGGAACATATGGTTGGAGGCCATATGCCAATCACGCCACTAGACACCGAGAGTACTTATGAATAGTTTCCCCGGCTCCACAAGGCTTTCCAGGCCCTGCGAGCTCACTAGGACCATTGAATATACTCCCTTTTCATTTCCCCTAGACAAGATTAACCACAAGATCCAAAGACTCATAAAAACCTCAACTTACTTCAGTAACTCGAGTCCCGCCACAAGGTGTGCTGACCAGACACCATACTCATCGCCAAGACATCGGATTCCAACAACCTTAACTCCAATCTATCATGGCTCTATCCCAAAAGAAAATTCCATAAGGAGTAATCCTTCTCTAATACCATTTTTTCACGAACCAGGCCGGGTCTCCATCCGACTCGGTGCCCGACCCTGTCCGTGACATGACCCAAAGGGTGTTCCCGTTCCCCATGGGCTGGCACAAGTGCCCGTGTATCAAAACACTACATGGGAATGATTTACCCCCCAAAAAATAAAAAGTCAACTCACAATATAAACAACTGAAACTGGAAAAAGACAACCAAACACACGTTTAAATTATAAATAGGTTTAAAGTATGCAATTAGACTAAAACACCAAGGTGTAAAATAACAAGTATAGATAACTAAACTCCAACACAAACCTCCAAGAGATACAGGAGGCCGCATCCCCAAGCTACCAACACCAACCTGCATGCGAGGACCAAAAGCATCCAGAACCACCAATGCTAAGCATGATGTCAACAACCTGGAATACAGAAGAAACAAGGTCTACATACATTCATAGGTGTATGTGGGGTATAAGCCAAGAGCCCAGTAGGACACACCCAATAAAAATGTTCCATGCATAAACATTAATTGACAAATACATTTTCAAGCTTAATAAAAGAAGTGACTCCAAATCTTGAACAATTTTAAAGAAATAATTTCTATAAAGAAAACACTTTCAATGAAAAAAACTTACATAAATAAATAAAAACACACTTGCATTTAAGAAAAACACAAACCTTCCAGAAACACCCAAAAGCTACACAGTATGCCGACGGTGAGTGTATAATAGTCTATGATCACCAAAAGTGGGAGAGGTCCTATAGGTACTAGAAAAAGGAATGGGACCCTAGAACATCGTGTCTTGGTGAACAGTAGTATAGGAACAACAACAAAATACATTATCGTGCACAAGCAACTGGAGGGAAACACATCCATAACCTAGTGGTCGCCAATCATCATCCAATGTTTAGTCAGTGTTGTAATCGTCAAAGCAGCTATGTGAAACCGGGCCAGAGACGCTTCCGTATCACTAGCACGCTAGATCTAGTCCACCAACCTAGTACCCAAGCTTCCCCTTTTTGTGCTCAAGAGGTTCTAATTTCACACTTCATGTCAAACTCAAATGAATAAAATAGACAAGGTGTTAACTTAACCCAATGCCACACTTGCACACACACAAAAATCCATTTGAAATAGTACGCACACCAAAAGACTTCACCCAACTCAATTAAAAAAATTTCTGCATTGTTAATAATAATTTATTAAAACACATAAAATTCTTTGTCAAAAAATTATTTAAAAATAAACATAACATGAATTAACACAAAAGAAACCACTCAACCCTCCTTCATGACCAAACACACTCAACGCCATGTCAAGAACACAAACTGCACAACTCATATCATTTAATAACCAAACCGCATGGTTAAAAGACCACTTTCCCGATTAAATAATATACTAAAAATTTTAATAAGCAATTTTAGAATACAACACATGAATTTAAACAGAAAAAGTTCACGTAAACCCTATTTTTGGACAAAAAGCATAGGAACGCTATACCATAACATAAACCATGCACTTTTCACATTTTCACAAAACAAATGCACACTTTATAAAACACTAGTAGACAACTCAAAAAATGTTATCACCACAACAACATACTCAACCAACATAACACCATAACTTATGATCAGACATATGCAACGCCATATCGAAACAAAATTAACACCACTTGCATGAAAGAACAGATAACTACACATATTATTAAACACTATCAATTGACTAAATATGTGATTTCAACCAATGAACGACCCACTCATTTTAACATACTACCAAAAAATCTATCACATGAAAGAATTCAAGAAAACAAAATCTGTAACAAAAAGAATTAATCAAAGAGTACTATAAATTAATTAAGAAAGAAAATAATTTATTAAATAATGTTTAAATGAGGAGCCACCTACATGAATGTCGAATTCCCCACAATTTGGAGTGAAACTCCAATTACACCATGAACGCACCACCCGAAGATCAAATTGAACCCTAAACCAAGATTTTGAACCAAAAAAATAAAAATAAAACAATAAAACAAACATCATACCCAGTGAAAAAAAATAAACTTATCTGGAGGGGTACAATGCATGTGAAGGAAAATAAAAACGCTAGTGGGGGATCTGGAGTGGTGTCGCATAGTGAGGGGGAGTTGTGTGGGACTAGTCTGCAGCCAGCACGAGAGGTGCATCGGGAAGTCCTGTCAGAATCGGGCAATGTCGGTAGGGAAAATCACACCGGCCTGGGTCTCACCGAAAGTGGGGGGGGGGGTCAAAGAGCAGAATGTGTCCTGGAGGAGGCGATGGTATGGAGGGCAGGCATGTAGGGGGGCCGTCGAAGGGTGAGGCACGGGTTGGTGCCGGCCTGGGTGAGGTGAGGTTATAGAGAGGAGGCAGGGGGAGCAGGGCTGGGGTTCGGGCGATCATGTAGCGCGAGTGGCAGGAGGTGGCGAGGCTGAGGGTAGGGCGAGGAGGAGGAGGCAAGAGGCAATAGGTGCGGCGTGAGGGGTTCTAGTAAGGTAATGCATAGGTTGGATCGATCTGGGAGGTAGTGCGCTAGGGGGGTTGGGGCATGACGGGAAAGAGAAGGGGGGAAGGGGGGAGTCCGCCAAAACCCTAACACTAAGAGGGAGGAAGAAAAAATAAAGCAAAAAGAAAGAATAAAAAAAACCTAAATAAAAGAAAACAAATAATAATAATAATAATAATAATAATATTCTTAAAATAAAACCATAATAATAATAATATTATTATTATCACTAAAACACAACTTATTAAAAACAACTTATTAAATTATTAACACATTTTTCTCATTTTATTTTTATTTTTATTCTTCCAAACATTTAATTTTATTTCACTGTTATTAACCCATTTTAAATGGTTAATTGAACAACGGGTTGGTCACATGGCGGCACTAAAGAATCCATACAACTTTTCAATTATTCTTTGGTCGTGTGTCGCATGATATCGTGCCCTAAAAGGAAAACTCGTTTATCGAAAAAAACATCAAATTCAACTGAAACTCAGCCCGCACCTCGACAAAAATTTTTAAAGCCAAGTAAAATGAAATAAAAGATATTGACTTGATTTTATTGTAAATAATAATAATAATTGTTGAAATATTAATAACGAATTAATTAATTAATTATTATTATTTTTGAAACTAATAATAATAAAAATAATAATAATAATATTCTCAAACAATATTATTATTGTTTTCATTAAGGCAATTTATTAAATTTTATTGAAACTTATTATTTTTATTTTTTTCCTTTTCATTATTCATTATACAATATATGTCTGCCTTGAACACTGAGTAGACTATGTGAATAACCGGGCGAGGTTGCATGGTGACTCGGACGAGGCCGCGCGACTTCGACTGCAGTGCGCTGGATGCTGTCAAAGACAAAACATGCATTTTTAGGTAGGAACTCAGAAATTTTAAGTCGGGCTTCAACCGGAACTACCTGATACCCAGAAAATTAATAAAATAATTTAATTAAAGATGAAGGGTGTGACAATATTTTTATGGAACTTATATAAAATTTTCTAACCATGGAATGATATGAAATTTTTAATTTTTAACTTATTATCATCATTTCTAATTAATTTACATAGTTTATATAAATATCTGTAACAACCCAAGATTTTACGAAAAATATCATTTTTAATTTCATTAATGTCTTGTGTTATACGCTACACCAAAAGGAGATTTCACAACACACATCTCTGACCTGGCTTGAATTACACGCAATCACGACCTTTCACGATAGCGTGTGTTGTACGCAACACCAAGTTTCGCTAAACAACGATATGCTGTTAAAATATTATTAAAACTAGTCGTTATGAATAGTAATAACCACTTTTTGAAATTTTTTAAATTTTATTTTTTTAAAATGGACTTCATTTTTGGATTCAGAATATCGAAATTTGCTTAGGGTGAAATTTTGGTACTTTTCGGATA
This sequence comes from Viscum album, assembly GCA_963277665.1. NCBI lineage: Eukaryota > Viridiplantae > Streptophyta > Magnoliopsida > Santalales > Viscaceae > Viscum > Viscum album. Next base: position 1,425,866,160 of record OY728161.1, read on the forward strand.
ACTTTAATATTCTGATGAATAATGAAAATTACTAAATTATAATTAAATACAACTTTTTTAATCGAAATAATTAATAGTGATAAATTTTTAATTTGAGTGGTTTTAAAGTGTATTTAGAATATATTTTTACAATTTAATACAATGTTGTTCATTGGATGTAATTTCACATTCAAACCAGTTATAAACAAGTGTCAATCTTTTGATAGTTATTATCTCTTAAAAACACGCTAATTGTTTTGACGACGGGAATTAATTTTTAAATTAATTAATGCAACAAATATGTTTTGAATTTTGGTAAAATAGACATCATTTTTGAGTTCATAATATCAAATATAGCTTAGGCCTAATTTTTGGTATTTTTCTGAAAACTTTCAATTTTTGATGAATAGTGAAACCACTAAGTGGTAGTTAAAAAAACTGAATTGTTCATAAAACTTAATTTTACCGCTTCTGTGAGTGGAATTTCAAAAATACGAGAGACACGGTTGATGTCAGTAAGTAAAATGTGGTTCAATGAGATGAAAATAATTTTTTGGTGAATAGTAACTTTTTACTTTTTTTTACCACGGTTAAAAGTAAATAGGGTAATTAAGGGTACAAATGATATTATTATTATTACCCTAACACATGTCCAAATTCTATTGGATAAGTGTAATTCTACCAAAAACAAGCTTAGGAATAAAATATGACCATTTAGGCCCACTTAGATTAGATTAGGACATTTATTATTATTTAATTCAAAGAAGAGTTAAAAGAGTTAAAATCAAAGTTTATTTACTAAAAAATTTTTAATATAGGGTTATACATAAGATAAATTCGATTTTAAATATTAATTAGAAAGATAAAACGATTTCCTACATAATGGTATTTTATTTGTAATTTTTAGACATCAAATAATTTAATTTATTTATGACACAAATATGATGTAGTAATTATCTTATTAATGAAATATTGACATAATTGATGTTATAAATACCCAAATAGATCTAATTTGAGACTTTTTATGAATTCCACTAATTTTCTAAGTTACTATGATATATTAGTGTTGATTTAATCAACATGGTTCGAACATATAATTCTGTTATGACTTTCACAAAAATCATATATCAAATAGTGTCAAAATTGACACAAAATAGTTTTTAAATCAAATATTATATTATTAATTGTTATTTTATTCCTAAAAATCTAAGGTTCGGCCAAATAACTTAGATAAGGATATATATATTAGTAATAAACAACTTGGGGTTCTTTTTGCATGTTATAGTAAGTGTATTAACCATATAGTGTAAGAAAACAAAAAGTCACGGTAAAAGTTAAATTATTTAACTTAGAGTTATATCTAATTTATAAGGTTAAAATAATAACCTAAACTTGTCTAAATCCTATTGGTTGATAGGATTTCGACCCATACCCACTTTACCTTCGAAATAAGACCCTTTGGAACCATTATAAACCGATTTTGACTTTAATATAAAATAATATTTTGAGATATTCCTAAGGTGCCCCTCTCCTCCCTTATAAAAGGGCACCTCCTCCCCCTCCTCCTCACACCAATTTGAGCACTCAAGCTCGGCCAACCTCAGCCGAAATACCTTCTACACTTCCCTAGAATAATCCTAGAGGTCCTGGTATTCTTCAAAGACCAATCTTAGTTCCCTAAGTGGAGGATTCAAAGAGGCGTTTCAAAGAAGAGGTAATATCCATTACCGATCTTTTCAATTTCTTTCTTCTTCAACTTCTTCTTCTTTAGTTGTTTCATGATAAAGTAATAACATCAGTATTAATTACATACTGATATGTTATTATAAATATGAAACAACCCTAATTCACCTTCTATCCATCCTATGGAAAAATTAAATCACCGCGCGTGCGTACGTACGGAATACCGTCTCCACGCCGTGGTGTAATCTATTTTCCACCATCACCTTAAAAGGATGGGTATAATGGTGTAATGAGTAACTATATATGATTATTATAAAGTGATATTGATACTGAAATAGTATAAATACACTTAAATACAATTCCACGATCATGGGAACAATATCATTGCTCGTGCATACGTACGGAATACCGTCTCCACGATGTGATGCGACTCGTTCTACATGATCATCTTTATATAGTAATTATATAAATGAATTGAATGAATAAATATGATATATGTTACACTAATACCATTCTGTATATAAGGTATCTATAACCTTAAAATAAGAATAAGAATTTATTCGGCAAAACACGCATAAGAACAAAAGGCAATAAAGACCCGAGTAACAAGTAACAATGAAATATTACTAATAAGAAGCTAAGAATATGACCATATATGATATCATATCAATATGTATGATTCTGGAATAAGTCAATAATATTATTTAAACCATTATACAGGAGCTTCAGACACGTACAAAGCAAATCAGACCTAAGGTAAGGGAAATATCACAATATCATTTTTATCCGAGATTGTTTTAGTATTTACTGGGGTGTATTTTATCATCCACATCCATGTTTCCTGAATATGAAATATTATTTCCATCCACCTACAAATGTTTAAATCCAATTTTACCCTTCGGTGAGTTTTTAGTAAAGAATATGAAAGGAATCTTTTGTCGTTTTTTGTACGAGGTACTTTTTTGACTTTTCCGACAAAAGTACGAGAAAAATGTTTTTTTTAACATATACGGAATGAATGGATTTTTAAAACATTATTTCCAAGAAGCTTCCTTTACAAGTTTTCAAGTTTATTTTTAATCAAATTCTTTTAGTTTGAAATTTTATGACATGTTAAGAAAGGAAAAGTGTTTTTAAAGTAGAAAGGATATTTTCCTCAAGAATGAAGATCATGTGTTTTATAAAAATTATTTTCCATCTAAGATAATAAAGGGTTCTGTTTTTATCCCTATTATTACATTGATTTGATTATGTTGTGATGGAATTATTTTTTATGAATTCCTTTATCATATATGAATTGTTTTATGATGTCATGATGTTTAAGATTCCCATTTTTATTACATGGGTTATGCAATGATGTATGATTTATGATTTTGTGGCACACATAAGAATGGTATCATTATGAGATGGGTGGGACCTATATCTCCCTCCAATGCATTGGGTAAAGATTTTATATCTCATGAGATAGACATGGCTGGAATGGTAGGTTATACCGGTTCAGTGAAACAGGACTGAAACGAGGGTGACTCGGTTCAGAAAGGGACTTTGTCCACTAAGATAGTCTTGGCAATAAGTATTGACTAACAAGAAATGATTCTCTATGATTATGTGTGTATGCCACAATGTTTCATGTTTTAAGTTATGATTATTGGGATTTCATTTCACTACTATGATTTATCCCATGTTATGAAATTATGCTCTCTTTTGCAGGTCAAGATTTCCAAAAGTTATGTTCTTATGAATATGATGTGATTGATTTTTCTTTTGTTTACCCTTACTGAGCATTTGAGCTCACCCTTTTATGTTTTTTCCCTAGGATATAAAGAAAGGTTTTAGGTAAAAAAAAGAGAAGATCTTTATGGGATATATTGAAGATCTTTCACCACGATTATAATATTACATTCTGAGTTTCCAAAGACTCTAAACTATTACGATCCTTGTGTGTGTGTTTTTTGTTATGTACTAAGTATTCCACAAAAGTAATGTAATGTCCATGTACGTCAAGCTTCGGGTCTCTACAGTTGGTATCAGAGGAAAGGTTTAGTCAACCTTTGGAAACTAGGATGCGAGAACTTTAGTGAGGTCCCTAGAGATATTTTTAAGGTATGTCTAGGGATGTCTCTAAGGTTAAGTATACGTATAGGTTATAGTCCTAGAAGTGCGCTAACGATCTTATAATTTAACCTAAGATGTTAGATATTGAGGGTACTCCCCCTTTATTATGTTGTTTTCCCTATCATGATTTTTGCTTCTCACACTATTCTTTTTGGGTTTTAGACGATGGCTGGAACCCGAAGGAACCGTGTTGATCAATGCAATGGACAATGCAATGATTGTCCTCCTGAACAAACAAATGTTATGGGAGATGGAGTGAAAAATCTTATTGCTATACTTACACAAGCTATGAATGATTCTGGACTTCCAAATGAGCAGAGAAGGGAACAATATTCTATTGAGTCCTTCATGAGGCAACGTCCACCTTTTTTCAGTGGGACTTCCGATCCAATTGTTGCTGAACAATGGATCAGTACCACTGAAAAGATATTTTCAGTTCTTCAATGTTCTGAACATGATAAAGTCATATTAGCAGTATATCGTTTGGAAGGTGAAGCTGATCAATGGTGGAATCTTATCAAGAATACGAGGCCAAGAGATGAAATTGAGTCCATGGAATGGGATGAGTTCAAGAACATGTTTTTCAGTAAGTACTTCCCTCGTATTCTTCGAAAAAAGATGGAAAAGGAGTTTCTTGAGCTGAAGCAGAAGGATGATGAATCTGTTGGTATATACGAAGCGAATTTTACAAGACATGCAAGGTATGCATCTGGCATTATCATCCAACCTGAAAGTAAAGTTGATCGATTTTTCAGTGGCTTAAAACCAAGTCTTTGAAGTGCATTAGCTATAAGAGACTTCAGTAGCTATGACGAAATTGTGCATTGTGCTATCAAGGTAGAAATGGAATTCGGTGTTACATATCCATCTCATGGTTTTGACAAGAAACGAATGATGGAGTTCAAGGATAGATCTTAGAATAATGGTGATAAGAAGATGAATGTTTCCTTATGCACAAAGTGTGGAAAGAAGCATGGTGGAGATTGTCTTAAAGGGACTAGAAAATGTTTTAAGTGTGGAAAAGAAGTTCATCGAGCAGCTGAGTGTCGAAGTAATGGAAAAAGGGTTTCTAATGATGTGAATAAAGAAAAGACTGCAGAGAACGCACCACCAACACTTCAATGCTTCAAGTGCAAGGAAATGGGGCATTATGCTAATAAATGCCCTAATCCAAGGGTTAGTGGTGATCGACATGAGCAACCGCTTAAGGCAAAGGACAAAGGGAAGTCACATGAGATCACTATTGGCGATGTTGAATATGACAACGATGTGGTGGAATGATTAAGTGTTTATGTAGTGGGATTCCAAAATAATGTTGTATCATGGAGTATTGGAATATTTATGTGTTGGTCTAATGTGGTATTCAAAGTGATTGAGATATTTTTGGAAATAAGATGATATGCACATAATGAAGGGAAAAAGAGAAAATGAAATGTTTAACAGTATTCATGAGCTCATGATTGATATAAGGACTAAGTGATATCATGGTTTGAGTATATAGAATTTTGAGGATTTTGGTATATGGAAAATGTTAACTTTTAACTGCATTCAAGTTTTCACTATGGTTCAATGGGTATTCAAGAGAATTCATGATTAAGGCCTTTGAATGTTTGGAATGTGACCAAAAAGACATATCTTATGATATATGGGGATCAACGACAGTATTAAATCTCTGGTAATCATTTCCACTATATTATGAGAGTGGACTGCAGTATTATGGATAAGCCTAAAGATTAGAATGGATTATGTTGGACATAAGTTAGGATAAAACGTTTTTCGATATTATTGATGGGATGTTATAGTAATATAGCTTTAGAAAAAGGACAACCTGCAGGACGGGCGACAGCCCATCACGTCGGACAAGGCTGTGGGAATCGAACCCACAACCGAAGTGTGACTGGCCTTTATTGCCTACCACTGGCCTATAGAAAGTCCCTGTTTAGTAAAAACTAGTTTTATTATATTAAGCAGTATGATATATGAAGTATAAGTCCATTTTAGTAACCATATATGATTAATCTCTCTATAGATTGACTTATGTATATTTAATAACTTTTTCTAACCTTTTGTTTGAGACAGAAGGAATGACCCGTCATTCTATCACATGATCTGCTAACACTTCACGAATAACAAATTCAACTTCATTTATTTAAGAGATGAAGTGGAAATTGTTCAAGGCACGAACAACAATGAAATTGTACCAAAATAAAGTAAGTATTTATTCTAATTCAAATTCTTTAACTTTAGGGAAACGATTTTGAAAACCAAAAATGTTGTCCTAGTGCTCTTATATCTGATTAATCAGATGGTACCTTAGATCGTCACAAATTTATGGATTTGTGATTGTTGGCTTTTCCATAGCCATGTTCTCTACCACTCTCCATCAGAACATGATGGTTAGATTTTTCATCCATACCCATATTTTCACCTATGTGGAAACCCAGTGATTAGTTTATTTGGGTAACCGTTACGTTTCATACTTTCGTTTTTAAAGATTGGTTTTGGTATTCCTTTTTACGATGTGGGTTTCTATTAAAGAAACTTTAGAATAGTAAACCATTTATAACCCTGATGAATTTCGAGGGCGAAATTCATTTTAAGGGGGGTAGAATGTAACAACCCAAGATTTTACGAAAAATATCCTTTTTAATTTCATTAATGTCTTGTGTTATACGCTACACCAAAAGGAGCTTTCACAACACACATCTCTGACCTGGCTTGAATTACACGCAATCACGACCTTTCACGATAGCGTGTGTTGTACGCAACACCAAGTTTCGCTAAACAACGATATGCTGTTAAAATATTTTTAAAACTAGCCGTTATGAATAGTAATAACCACTTTTTGAATTTTTGTAAATTTTATTTTTCTAAAATGGACTTCATTTTTGGATTCGGAATATCGAAATTATCTTAGGGTGAAATTTTGGTACTTTTCGGATAACTTTCATATTCTGATGAATAGTGAAAATTACTAAATTATAATTAAAGACAACTTTTTTAATCGAAATAATTAATAGTGATAAATTTTTAATTTGAGTGGTTTTAAAGTATATTTAGAATATATTTTTACAATTTAATACAATGTTGGTCATTGGATGTAATTTCACATTCAAACCAGTTATAAACAAGTGTCAATCTTTTGATAGTTATTATCTCTTAAAAACACGCTAATTGTTTTGACGACGGGAATTAATTTTTAAATTAATTAATGCAACTGATATGTTTTGAATTTTGGTAAAATAGACATCATTTTTGAGTTCATAATATCAAATATAGATTTGGCCTAATTTTTGGTATTTTTCTGAAAACTTTCAATTTTTGATGAATAGTGAAACCACTAAGTGGTAGTTAAAAAAACTGAATTGTTCATAAAAATTAATTTTACCGCTTTTGTGAGTGTAATTTAAAAAATATGAGAGACACGGTTGATGTCAGTAAGTAAAATGTTGCTCAATGAGATGAAAATAATTTTTTGGTGAATAGTAACTTTTTACTTTTTTTACCACGGTTAAAAGTTAATAGGGTAATTAAGGGTAAAAATGATATTATTATTACCCTAACACATATCCAAATTCTATTGGATAAGTGTAATTCGACCAAAAACAATCTTAGGAATAAAATATGACCATTTAGGCCCACTTGGATTAGATTAGGACATTTATTAATATTTAATTCAAATAAGAGTTAAAAGAGTTAAAATCAAAGTTTATTTACTAAAACATTTTTAATATAGGGTTATACATAAGATACATTCGATTGTAAATATTCATTAGAAAGCTAAAACTATTTCCTACATAATCGTATTTTATTTATAATTTTTAGACATTAAATAATTTAATTTATTTATGACTCAAAGATGATGCAGTAATTATATTATTAATGAAATATTGACGTAATTGATGTTATAAATACCCAAATAGATCTAATTTGAGACTTTTTATGAATTCCACTAATTTTATAGGTTACTAAGATATATTAGTGTTGATTTAATCAACTTGGTTAGAACATATAATTCTGTTATGACTTTCAAAAAAATCATATATCAAATAGTGTCAAAATTGACACAAAATAGTTTTTAAATAAAATATTATATTATTAATTGTTATTTTATTCTTAAAAATCTAAGGTTCGGCCAAATAACTTAGATAAGGATATATATATTAATAATAAACAACTTGGTGTTCGTTTGGCATGTTATAGTAAGTGTATTAACCATATAGTGTAAGAAAACAAAAAGTCACGGTAAAAGTTAAATTATTTAACTTAGAGTTAAATCTAATTGATAAGGTTAAAATAATAACCTAAACTTGTCTAAATCCTATTGGTTTATAGGATTTCGACCCATCACCACTTTACCTTCGAAATAAGACCCTTTGGAACCATAATAAACCAATTTTGACTTTAATATAAAATAATATTTTGAGATATTCCTAAGGTGCCCCTCTCCTCCCTTATAAAAGGGAACCTCCTCCCCCTCCTCCTCACACCAATTTGAGCACTCAAGCTCGGCCAACCTCTTCCAAAATCCCTTCTAAACATTCCTAGAATAATCCTAGAGGTCCTGGTCTTCTTCAAAGTCCAATCTTAGTTCCCTAAGTGGAGGATTCAAAGAGGCATTTCAAAGAAGAGGTAATATCCATTACCGATCTTTTCAATTTCTTTCTTCTTCAACTTCTTCTTCTTTATTTGTTTCATGATAAAGTAATAACATCAGTATTACTTACATAATTATATGTCATTATAAATATGAAACAACCCTAATTAACCTTCTATCCATCCTAAGAAAAATGAAATCACCGCGCGTGCGTACGTACGGAATACTGTCTCCACGCCGTGGTGTAATCTATTTTCCACCATCACCTTACAAGGATGGGAATAATGGTGTAATGAGTAACTATATATGATTATTATAAAGTGATATTGATACTAAAATAGTATAAATACACTTAAATACAATTCCATGATCATGGGAACAATATCATCGCTCGTGCGTACGTACGGAATACCGTCTCCACGATGTGATGTGACTCGTTCTACATGATCATATTTACATAGTAATTATTTAAATTAATTGAATGAATAAATATGATATATGTTAAACTAATAACATTATGTATATAAGGTATCTATGACCTTAAAATAAGAATAAGAATTTATTCAGCAAAACACGCATAAGAACAAAAGGCAATAAAGACCCGAGTAACAAGTAACAATGAAATATTACTAATAAGAAGCTAAGAATATGACCATATATGATATCATATCAATATGTATGATTCTGGAATAAGTAAATAACATTATTTAAACCATTATACAGGAGCTTCGGACATGTACAAAGCAAATCGGACCTAAGGTAAGGGAAATATCACAATCTCATTTTTATCCGAGATTGTTTTAGTATTTACTGGGGTGTATTTTATCATCCACATCCATGTTTCCTGAATATGAAATATTATTTCCATCCACCTAAAAATGTTTAAATCCAATTTTACCCTTCGGTGAGTTTTTAGTAAAGAATATGAAAGGAATCTTTTGTCGTTTTTCGTACGAGGTACTTTTTTGACTTTTCCGACAAAAGTACGAGAAGAATGTTTTTTTAACTTATACTGAATGAATGGATTTTTAAAACATTATTTCCAAGAAGCTTCCTTTACAAGTTTTCAAGTTTATTTTTAATCAACTTCTTTTAGTTTGAAATTTTATGACATGTTAAGAAAGGAAAAGTGTTTTTAAAGTAGAAAGGATATTTTCCTCAAGAATTAAGATCAAGTGTTTTATCAAAATTATTTTCCATCTAAGATAATAAAGGGTTCTGTTTTTATCCCTATTATTACATTGATTTTATTATGTTGTGATGGAATTATTTTTTATGAATTCCTTTATTGTATATGAATTTTTTTATAATGTCATGATGTTTAAGATTCCCATTTTTATTACATGGGTTATGCAATGATGTATGATTTATGATTTTGTGGCACACATAAGAATGGTATCATTATGAGATGGGTGGGACCTATATCTCCCTCCAATGCATTGGGTAAAGATTTTATATCTCATGAGATAGACATGGCTGGAATGGTAGGTTATACCGGTTCAGTGAAACAGGACTGAAACGAGGGTGACTCGGTTCAGAAAGGGACTTTGTCCACTAAGATAGTCTTGGCAATGAGTCTTGACTAACAAGAAATGATTCTCTATGATTATGTGTGTATGCCACAATGTTTCATGTTTTATGTTATGATTATTGGGATTTCATTTCACTACTATGATTTATCCCATGTTATGAAATTATGCTCTCTTTTTCAGGTTAAGATTTCCAAAAGTTATGTTCTTATGAATATGATGTGATTGATTTTTATTTTGTTTACCCTTACTGAGCATTTGAGCTCACCCTTTTATGTTTTTTTCCCCAGGATATAAAGAAAGGTTTTAGGTAAAAAAAGAGAAGATCTTTAGGGGAGATATTGAAGATCTTTCACCACGATTAGAAGATTACGTTCTGAGTTTCCAAAGACTCTAAACTATTACGATCCTTGTGTGTGTGTTTTTTGTTATGTACTAAGTATTCCGCAAAATTAATGTAATGCCCATGTATGTCAAGCTTCGGGTCTCTACAGTATACTTATAACATATATTTATGTTTTATATCTATTATCTTTCTATAATAGGATGTCTCTATCCAATGTTAAACCTTTATATTTCTTATGTTCAATATACTAAAAAACATTCATCGTATGATATAGCTTTATTTGTATTCCATTCATTAGAAAACCCTCATCTATTAATCTCCACACATGGGGTATAATGGAATCTCATATCTATTTCAGTTGAATTTTTTAATGCTTTCTAATCAAATATTTTCATATGTAATCTCTTATCAATGAAAAAGAAATTATTTTTCTAATCATTCTACCTAAGTAACTCAGACCCTTCTCAAAACACACACCTCATATTTAACCTTATACTGATATCATTATTTTTTTTAATATTCATCTTCATTATGGATGTTTTATCAATAGATTGTCATCTGACAGACTTTATCTGATGACATTAAAAATTTATATAATTTTTACCATTCAAGTGTCTATCTTGTAATCTCTATCATTTTTAACATAATATATATATATATATATGGTGTTTTATATTGAATTCCTCTACTTGATAGCTTTGGAGAACTATCCCATGTACCATTATGCAGTTCATGTAAATCAATGATAACATCTAAATAACTACTTGTTACTATCTTTTTGTATCACCTATGTTACCTTTATATAGGTAACACAATGAATGAGTTACCTTTACATATCCATAGTTATTTTCTCTACACTATCGATACTCTTCCATTATAACATAGAATTATATCTAGTAATAAATTATCCCCCTTTATATTTCTTTGAAAAAAATTTATAATCCATTATGTTAGTATCCAAAAAATATTCATTTGATAACATTATATTGTCCCATCCAATTCATATTAGGAATCCATTTACATTAAGTATTTCTAATAACATCCACCTTGATCTCTATACTTACCCTATGACTTTCACTTAACCCACTTTTTACGTCTCCCCTTCCATACATCTAACACATTATTCAAATATTAAAAAATATACTTGAATTATGTTAAACATACTGGGGTTAGGATCATTAAAGAATATCCTAGAATAATCTGACATATAAAGGAAAGTTTCATAACATTGTTATCTAAACACTCTCATACTCATTAAGGATAGTTTCTAAGAATCAAAAAGAAACCTTCTAGACATCAATAATTAAGGTTTCCTTCATAACTCTAGAATAAACTACTCTCATATTTATCTACAAACACATATCTAAATATTGAAAAAATGAAACTAAATAATGTTTGGAATAAAAATTCCACTCTTTGTGTTTGTTTTCAACATCTTCATAAAAAATAAAACATATCCAGTGTCAACATTTATGCTAAATACATTAAACTAATATAATTTTTTCATTTTAATTCTAATCCTATGTTATTCATCAACCTTATTGTTAAAAAAAATAAAGGTGATATAAGTATCAACTTATATCATCATTCTCTATCACATAAACTTAAAAATTATTCAGGAGAACACATTTGTACCACATGTGTTTACTAATATAAATCATTTAACTAAACATATGTAATTATATTTGGGTGAACCCATCATTGAAAACAATTTTTTAAAATATATGTGATATATTTTTTCTATTATACAACTTCATATAGTACTTCCCTCATTATTCTTCCAATTACTTCATATAAGGTGAAATCCGAGAAGGACTGTTAAGAAAAATCCAAAACCCATCTTAACAAACATATCCAAATTGTTCAAATTTATAAACTCAATTCCCTCAATATCTCATTTTTCATAACATCATTACATGTTCATTAGAAATACTGGGAAAATCATACCCCAACTTCATATTTAACCCCCCAATAGGATAGCTTGACTTTTTTCATATTGGTGGTATCAATTATCCATGATGGATTTCTCAAAACATTTGTAAATATTTTGTAGCACTCAGAAAAAAACATTAGAGAGCCATGTTCAATTCCAGAAATGTATGTTCAAATTGACATGTATTGGGAATAAAGAGGAACCTCAGTTTTCCTTTGATGTAACATCTGGATTGATAATATTCTCTTGGTCTCAAATTCTTCATATTTTTTATAGACTATTAATCATATGTTTTTCATTCTTTTAATATATAGAGTCCTCAGATTATTCAATCATATTATTTTCATTGTTCATAACATCTTGGTTACCTTGGATTTATAACAGCATTTTCATGTTGCCTTCTGAAGTTGATTAAATAGTAATATAATTGTTTTTAACATTCCCATATTACTCACACCTCTTATATTTCTTTTAAATATTCAATACAACTTGTATTGTAAATTTTTTATCAATGTTGTTGTTATCTTTTAAAACTTATTTCTTCCCTTTTTATTTAGAAGACATTTGTGCTTCCAACAAAACTATTTCCATGGATATTTGATATGGATGAATAACTAATCACGCTTTATTTTCATTCTAAACATTATTACCCTACCAAACCATATTAAATTATAATATTTTCATAAATTTCTTAATATTAACATTTATTTGACTTGCAACCTTAAATTTCACAACCATTTGATCTTTATTTTTATACTCATCATATTAAATTGGAATGTTTATTCTTATATACTCATTTTATATCCCCTTTGATTCATAAATATTTCCTGGTTAAGATATATTATACCAATAAGAGAAAGCTTTGTGCCTGAAAAAAATGACAACTAGAACAGTGACCACTCAATCATGATCTTTTAGAATTATGGTAGTACTTATTTGATGTTTATTATTATTTTATTTAAAAAAATATTGGAGCCATTTATCAGGGATATAATCCCTTGATGAATTTTACTCCCTCTTAGTGCAAGGTGATTTTTCACAAATATTAACTTATGATGCTTCATCAACAGTAGTATTATATGAAAATTGAGTTTTTTGGGAAAATAAACAAATTAATTCAATGGATCTTTCTCTTTATCAACATGAGAAGATTCACCATTAACCTGAACTACATTGGGGATGTCTACTCACAAGTTTCTTAATTTTCATTGTGTTGTAAGAAACATTGATTGTTTTTCTAAAAACTATTCTTCTATCTTATAAAAAACCCCATTTAGAGCATTTCACGTATTCTCTAATTTAGGTAACTTCTATATTTTATAATTACTTACCTCAACAAGTATAGTTTATATCATGTTGATATTCTCCTACCAGACTAATGTTTCTTCACAACTTTTCATATTTTTCTCAATCCCTCTAAGATTAATTTTCAAATTTCTAACAAAATTAAGGTTTATATCCTCATTTTTTATTCTCTCAAAATTCTAAAAATTTATTTCAATAATATCATTCTTTATCTTATTCAAATTATACTTGATTTGCATATTTTTATCACATTCTATATCCAATTTATTTTTGATTCCCCTAATCTTCCATTGTCTCTTCACCATCATCATCACTACTAGATACGACACGTCATTTTATTAAATGAAATCTGAATTTTTCATTAAAATCATATTCAATTTCAGATTAAAAATAATACAACTCTCTTATACTCAAAAATATTTTAATCTGGATGTAAAGAAACATTTTCTTATATTTCTCCAATTTCTATTTCCAAGATATTTTATCTTCATCATCTGACTCAGAATCATCAAACTTATTATTAGGATTTTAAAAAAAAATACATTTACCATTGTAGTTTAAACATCTATTAAAATGTTTAACTTTCCATTCTCCCTTAATATATCTCTTATAAATAAGGGAAATTATTATATTTATGTCATCTTTTTTTCTTCTACATTTAAATAATTTGGTTCTTATAAATCTTATTTATCATTGATTTTTATTTTTAAAAAGGATTCAAAATCTAATTCATCCTTAAATTTTTTCATAAATATTATTTATTTTATCATCTAAAATTAAAAAATAATGTACTAAAGTTAGTCTAGAGGTTATTCATCTCAATATTCTAAATATGAAACTTTGGTTTTAAATCTATCTAGAACATTTCTCATCATTTTATTAATTATACTAGAATATTCTATCTTCTCACTAAAACCGTTAATATTTCTAAAAATATCATTTATTCTTGTAATGTATTCATCAATAGTTTCTTCATAACCTAACATAACATCTTAAATTATTCTTATACAGATTCTTATATTATGTTCCTTTACATTCTCATTCCATTAATAAAATCTTCTCAACTTATCCCACGTTTGTTTGGAATTTTGAATCCCCATCATTATTGTTTAATCATTCTCTGTGATAGCTAGAAACATGGTATTATGAGAATTTAAATTAACTTCAGAAATTAAATGAATTCCCATGGTTATAGTATCATTAAATTCAATGCTAATATATATAAGATATTGCAAAATAAAATTTTCTAATTATGATAGTTTATGGCATCAAAAACAGGGACAATCTTATTTCTCACTAAATTAAAATTATATATTCATAGAGCTGTATCATTCAGTTGGAACCTAGACTCTAATACTAGTTTTACTTCCCATAGATCTATGTAGGAGCACTAATAGGGGGAGGGGTAAATAAGTGATCAGATTTCCTTTATAATAAATTTTGTTAACATCAAAAGGAAAAAAATTCAACCACTGAAAACTTACTAGATATATGATCCACTATAATATAAATATCACCCTCAATGATATTATATAAAAAAAATAAAGAGATAATTATAGATGATATTTATAAGGTTTTATATAAGTAACCAATCCTTACCATATTTTTTCCCCCTCCAAAATGTATTATTATACTATATTATTTTAGTATTATGGTGGTTTAAGAAAAAAATAGTCATACCCCCTATAATCATTCCTCTAACATACCCTCATTCTATACCCTTAGTAATTAGATATTTTTTGATATTTTTTTATACTGTCCCACAATCATGACAATAGCCACTTTCTTTATAGATACTTATACAACCATATGATAATCCTTTTCAGTAACTATTTATACACCTCATATAAAATATTTTTTATTATTCTTTTATTATCCACTGTAGAAATATATTCCCTCCCACCATAAGAAAGTTAGATCAAATTTACTTATAAACAATCTTCAAGACCATATACAACTCTCTTTAGATTCGGTTTCCCATGAAACATCCTCCTGATATTTTTAATACCTATATGTACTCTATATGAACATTTCCATAACATCATATGAAAAGATTCATTACAAAAATGTTCATCCAATCAACTTTGTCTAGTATTCCCTCTATCTGATGACTCTTTTAGGTAGGTCATTATCTAATACCTATCATTGGTATTTGGTCCATCGTAATTTATTTGATGAATTTTTTTTGATTCTACTGGTCTGATGATTCTTTATCTGTGGAAGCATGTTTTTTAGGGTGCTCATATTTCTTTTTTGACTAACAAGGAACTCATTCATCTATCTAGTGACATCGTAAATTTTGGTTCAATTTTCATCTATCTGATTGATATTCATTAGATTAATGTTCATTTTAAGGACATGATCCCATGACATCAAAAATAATTGTATGTTAGATATTTTTATTTTTTATCGCACAGACTCTATCCATTGTAACTTCATATTAATCTCCATATTTTTTCTCTATACATGATTTCTCTATCTAATATCTTTAAAAAGATATCTTCTATACCTTTATATAGGTTATGTAAATCACTGACAACCTTTACATAATTTTCCACTACCATCTTTATATTGTATATGAGTTACCATTACATAGGTATCTCATTGAATAGTTTACCTTTATACAACCTGATCAATTTTCTCCACATAGCCACAACTGAACAATTGTAACTTAGACATTTGTCTGATAATAACTTCTCCCCCATTTAAACCTAATTTATAAAAAACTTCACTCAACTATGTTAGTATGAAATAAATATTCATTTAGAGACATTATGAATTTTCTTTCAGATTCAAATTATGAAAATTTGTACATATAGTTGATCTGGTAACCTACTCCATGAACTTTAAATTTCTTATATAATTTTCACTTATCTCACATTGTACTACCCCATTTTTTACTTTTTCACTTTTTAAAAATGCGTAAAAGATCTTCTTGATTCATGAAAAAGTTAATGTTCTTAATAAATTTGAAATATATATTAGCATCATCTAACATAGTGAGGAATGGTTCTGAATAATGTTCTGTAAATTTTCTTAAACTCTTTATGGATTTTTATTACACCTCATAATAAAACATCCTTAACATCTTTAGGTAAGGTTTCCCCCATAACTCCAACACTATATTGTTTCAAGTACCTCAAAAAAAACATATTTACATATGGAAAAAACATCAACCAAATACACTTTGAAAAAAACTAGGTGGATCTTTTTTAAAACCACATATGGTTATCTCTACAGAGAATAATAAAGTTAATCAATGAGGTAAGTTATATTTCAAAGAACCCTTTTAAATAGAGATTTCATGAATAAAATATTCAAAATAAAATAATAATTTATATGATGATATATTCTATTCTTCAAGGATTTTAATTTCAAAATTATTTATTAAAAATTTAATCTGTGATGAGATTAATGGAATTAGCCTTTACATCATTGATCATACTGAAATAATGTGAAAAAATTAGAGTTCCACTCTATAAGTGATTATCATATATTTCAATTCATGAGTCAATCCACACATGATTTAATATTTTAAAATAATTAAAATTTTGTATTTTTTTAATATTTAACGAATAAATACTCTTTATAACATTGTATATTTGAATAATGATTTTAAATTGGGATTTTGAGAAGATTTTGTAGGAGAATTGAAAATGAAAATTTCATCCTGATTGAGTAATAAAGGACAAATATTTACTAAGATAGAGTCGTTACCTAAATTAAATTTGAAACAATATTCATGGTATTTTATATGAATATTAAAGATAAAGTAGATATGGACAATGATATGAAAGATGGAGAGAACTTCAAAAGTTCTATTTTTTTAAGATAAAAGTCATGCTAAAGAAGAAGGATAATATGGTATCTTATAAATCATAATATCATAAAAGTAAATAAGGAGGATAACCTGGTAAAATCATGGACTACCATGTGAATTTAAGAATAATTAGTACAATAACTAAGATAAAATATTATTAAATAAGGTGGTCATGAGAAATATGTTGATGTATATCGAGGTGAAGAGAATGGATAATGTGATTCCACACCAAGAAGGTGGAGAATAAAAAAACCTACTTAGTGGTTAATGGATGATCCATTGAAGACAATTGGTGGACATATAAAAAACTCTAACCCATCATACGATACATAATAATATTTTTAGATGAAAAGTTATCTATGGGACATAGTATTAAAATAACGTTACATTTTTTTAATGTAAATTTTAGGGAAGTGTATAATTACAATCCAATAGAATGTGGAGGATACCTACCCAACCTCAGGTGTGCCTATTTTTTTAAAATTGTAAAAATTGTAATATATTAGTGATAATAAATATATCAAAAATAGTTAAATACGAAAATAAGTAGGTTTCCTCAATATTGATGAACCTCATAAAATCAATTTCTGCAGCTATTATTTTCTATTTCTTCATTTAATCGTTAGGTGAGGGGTAACGGTATAGTGATATATCCATATATATTAATTGAGTTAAAGGTTCAACTAACAATATAGGAAAACAAAATAATGAAATTTAAAAACATTTAAATATAAATACACTAATTAACCACCACTTGTAGTTACCTGATATCTTCTACATGTCACATCAAGAAATATTAGTGATAATATAAGTTCCATATTATTGGATATATTATTATGCCATGATTTTTGAATAAAAAATAAATTATGTGATGGTTTTATGAAAAATTGGAAGTGTACTCAATTAATAAAATAATCTACATCCCTAATAAAGATGAAATTTATGTTTCATAAAAAATATTAATGAATAGAAATAAAAATGTGTTCAAAAAGATAAGGATGACTTTAAAGGAGAATGTTTATTGCCCACATGTTCAATATGTTAAAATTTGTAAGTTTAAATCTATCAAATAATCCTAGAGTGATCCATTTGATATTGAAATATTAAGATTAATTGAGTATGACAAGGATAAGTCCATCGATATTGCTGAATAAATGTACTATAATGTTAATAAATATATAAATAAATATCTCTATGAAGTTTTCACTTATATATTTTGTTTTATCAAAGTATTTTTTACTGAAAAGGAATAACATAAATAGTAACCTAAAAATGGTTAATTATTCACCTATGAAATTTTGACAATATATAACTCTCACAAAACTTTTAGATGATAAATTTGAATTGATTTCTAATAATAAAAAAATTACCTGATTGAAAAAAAATCATAAATAAGTATTTGTGAAATGGTTTTGATTAAATATTTATTTTATGATGTGATCCATGTATTATAAAAACTATACACAACAACTATCAATGTAAGAGATGATCATATGGAGGTTAAAGAAAAAAATAAAAGAGGTCGATAAATATTTATATGAATAGTAAAAAATAATTGTAGAATATATCATAATGATAAAAAAAATATTGAGAAGAATATTTGATATCAAATGAGGATTTGAATAAATATATCCACATTAAGTGTCTCGAACATGAGTTGAAATTGAAGTATATGGAATCAGTAATTATGGCAAATACCATGTACCCAAAAAAGTGAATTTCTACTATAAAAAATTCCTATGAATGTTATGGATCCAAGAAGACTCATCTAGTTAAAAATTTGAAGTCAAAATAATCTTGTGATCAAGCTATAATAAGTTAGTGGAATAAGGTAACCCAAACTCTAGATAAATCTATTTGTAAAAATGTAGTTCCATCTACTTCTGTTTGTTTTAAATCTAAATAACTAAAATTTTGGATAAATAAAATTTACAAAATTTTATAGGTGGATGTTGTCATATACAAGAAAATAATCTCATTATAAATAGACAAAAATTGTATTACATCTACCAAAAAATTGCAAGAAATCCAATTTAGAAAAAATAAGAAGGATTATGGGTTATTTGTTATAATTCTGGAGGTTTGGAACAAGGCAACAATGTTTTTGGAACAATTTAACAATTTATAGAGAATATAATAATTATAAAGTAAGGTGTAGTTGAGTTTATGAAGGAATAAGTCCCACTAATAAGTATATGACATCAGAGAAAAATAAATTTTTATTCCCAAAGGAAAAGTTTATTTTCATGGAAAATTCCAAATATTACTACAACATGTGTGACCAAATTTTTTATGAGTGATTTTTTATATCATCTAAGTAGATATCCCTTACATATTTGATGAAAATTACACCATAAATGTATAATCATATTAGAAATAAATACAAGCCTACCTTGGGATGTAATAAAGTGAATAATTTTTTTACACAAAAGAATAATGTAGATCATAAAACTCAAAAAAGTATAAAATTATGAATTAAAATGATGTAAAATAAAAATATATATTATTTTAATAAGAAATTATGGACCACAACATAGATCACTCCTAATATTCCGTGAATATTAGTGTAAAAGGAAGAATGTTTAATTCGAAGGGGGGATCAATCCAGGAAACGTATAAGGATAATCTGTTTACTGAACACAGCCCAGAAGAATAGGTTAAGGATTTCAAAAATAATGATAACCCCATGGATATGGAGAAATCATATGAAGACTATAAGAAGATTCAATATGTTGATAAATGATTATAAATTTTTTCCGACACAGTTGGAAGCTACAAGACAAAGCGAGAAGGACATTAAAAGTGCATATTTCAAAATGAATTGGGATGCTTCATATAAATAGGAACATGGATTTGATAAGAGGTTATGAAAAAATGATAACAAAATAGATCATACAAATCTATGTGGAAGGTGAAAGAACGTGTTTATGATGAAAATAACTATTTGAATGTTCTTACAACTAAAAATATATATAAATAAGATAGAAAAAAGGAAAATTATTATTGGATAAGAATGATTTATTAGAAAATGAAAACAAACCCATTCAACATAAGAGTACTCATAAATAAAAAAGGAAGGGAATAATTTATATGGAAATTATTAATTAGAAAATAAAAGTGGGTAAAGTATTATGAATTATATGAAATTTAGATTTAAATTTGAGAGAGGTTCAGAATTGAGGTCTATGTCTCTTCCCCACTACTTCTAATAAATTACTAACAAACAAGACCATCCATATTCCCTTAAACGTTTTTTGTACTAACATGTATGTAATTAATGGAATAAATTTTAGGTGTGATGGATGAGTTTTTTCATCACTATATGATAACAAATAGGTATCCAACAAGGAATACTAACATAGTAAGGATATGTTGGAGTGATTGTCGTGTTCGAGAGAAAATAATAAGACTTTTCTAGTGTTATGATATTTTATTCTAGAATCATGACAAAAAACTGGAAATGGAAGATTAGGTATGCTAATCACACGTGATAACCTTGCTATTATTTTTAAAATATATTTTTATAAAGGTATAGTGATTGTTGATGTGTAAAATAAGTTTAATGGGTAGTTATCTATCTTTCACTTGAAATTTTCTGATAATATTTTTGAAGATGATTGAAATATATTTAATTCATAAAGAATATATTTATAAAACCACTAAAATGAGTTATTTGAAATGTTATCACATGATAGTCATGTTAATGTATAAATTTTAAGTCTAGTTTCATATAATTATACTTTCAACACTAGGTTTTCCTAAGTAATCTTAGAGAAGAATTGTTGATGGATCATTTATAAGACACTTGTGATGTCATACCTCTCTCAAAATATTATAAATGTATATGATTTAGAGAAATATTTGGAGAATATTTTCTTTTGAAAAATCATTTTATTTTGTTGAATATGTTGATAAATTCACTTATATTTATTTTTTGTTTATAATAAACAATAGGGTTAAGAATAAATCACACATAAACACATAAATATATTGAGATATTTAAAACAAATCAAAAGGGAAAATTTAAATGACTATGTTTGGATGATATTTGTTGTTAATAAGGAATCCCAGAACATTGATAAATATATAAATATTTATTGAATGATCTAAGAAGAAAAGATAGATCAAATAAATGTTCAATGAAGTTGAATGAAATTGATGCTGCTACTTTGAACAATTGTCTAGATAGGTAATAATACTGTAGTAATACATGTGTTGATTGATAAAATTATCTACAATTTTATGTGTTTTATAATGAAGAATACATTTTTTTAAAAATTGTTAGAAATATTTTTTGTATAATCCATCTAGTGGGGAGATTTATGAATCAATAATTAAGTAATATTCACAAGTCAAAGATGGAGAAAACCCTCCAAAAGCCATTGAAAGTCAATGTTAACCTTAATATTTAGTAAAAACATTTTATATGATATTATGAGTTAATTTTAGATTCCCTAGATGCCGCCTAGATGAACATTTTTCAGGTGAATCAAATATATATTTTAGTAAATAATGGTGTTTTACATAGTCCTGAATTGTACACATTTTCTTATGGATTAGGAAAATTTTGAATGGTTTCAATGTAACAAATTCATCACATTTTTGGTACTTTATAAGATATATTATAACTTCATAATATTGTTATAGAACCTATTTAGTTTCATGAAAATATAATAAGGTACAATTTTATCACTATATGAGGTTGTTTTAGAACATTATAAGGTTTATGTGATCATTGTAATCTACAATTGTAGACTTTTTAACGAACTATTGATCATCGTAATGTACATATAGACTTTATAAGTGTTTTATAACCTTATAAGATTCTAAAATCAGTAAACCTTATTAAAATTGGATGTATTTTTAGGTAAATTCAACAAGTTATTTCCATTATGAGAAATTGAGTGGATCGACATTATAGGGTATATTTCAAAGAACTCTAACAAATGATGAATTAAAAAATAATATATTCTAAATAAATAATAAATAAAATGATTTTTGAGGATATGTTTCAATGATTAAAATATCATGTTATAATTATAAATTATGATATTTGATAATTTCAAAGGAATAGGTTTTTGTAACATAGATCATGCAATGATTCTATGAAATTTAAAGATTTCTACACTACAAGCTATTGTGACACACCATAATGCATGAGTCAATGCACACACAGATGATTATTTAAAAGAAATTAAATGTGTTTAATTTTTGGGATATTTAAAAAACTAAATATCATATGATCCTTATGGTTTTCAATGATGATTTTAAAAATGGATTTTGAGATGGTTTTGAGGGGGAATTCAAGTAGCAAATGTACAAATTGAAGAACATAGTAGGAATATTATGGAAGATTTATCAGTTTAGAAAATTTAATATAAAAAATAATGATTTTATTTTCTTTGAATAATAAAGAGAGGTTGGAGAAAAATTAATGTTTAAAATAGATTTATACCTTAAAAGTGATATTATTCTTAATAAACACATCCAATAGATGTAGAATGATAATTCGATACTGTTACAATCATAAAATCATGAAAGTAACAAAGTAGGAGAACATGATGACATCTAGGAATACTCTATACACCAAATAAGAATAATAATAAGTCCTATGATACAATTTTATCATTGAATTTGATAATAATATTTATTATAATGTATATTTAGGTGAAGAATAAGGATGATATGCTTCTAAAAAAGAAGGGGGAGAATTAAATGTCTTATTATGTGGTTCCTGAGAGATTCATTAAAAATTGGTATTGATAGTATAAATAAATACCCCTTAAATATATATTTATTTATATTTTTGGTTGATAGATCAAATATGGTATATAGTATATATATCCCTTCAATTTTTGAATATATTGAAGGATTGACAAGTGGATTATTAATTCCCTAGGATGTGTGGATAATACAATCCCAAACCACTATATGCTGATTGTTATGAACTTGTAATGAATTTACTGTAATAGTAGTAATCCATATATCAATGAGAGTCTATTACAGAATTTATTTGGATTCCTCAATGGAGCTAATGCTTGAAAATACCTTATATCCTACTATTCTTATCAATTTATACATTACATACTCATGTGAGGGTTGATTAAACATCAATAGATCAATATCACATAACTAGACAAAGGTATTTTTTTATCAAGAAAGGAAAACTAAAGAAAAAAAGTAAAACATAGTAAAATTTGGGTTCACAGATACACCCCCACTCTATGTATCCCTGTATATTCAACTGTTCAGTTCAAAAAAATATATGAATATTTGAAATAACATGTTAAATAAGTATCCATGAATGGAAAATCACCACACAATATATCAAATAATAAATATCACTAATAATTTAATATATAAATAGAAGAAGAATAAACAATAAAATCAATACAAATTTTATAATATATGAAATTAATATGGTTAATGGTATACCAAACATAGAAGGATAAACACTATAACCCTTTAAGGGAAGATAAAGAAAATATCAAATGGAATGTTATTCAATAACTACACAATCATAAAAAATATTTTAGTATTAAATACCATATATCATCCCATACAGTGACCACATATTTCAAAAGAAACCTCATATCATATTATTGAAGATTTACCCAAAATCCATTGTAAACCATGATATGGGTTTTTGAATAAATTATTGTATTATATGTATCCTAGAGTATATTAGATGCCAAAAATTATTGGTATGTCATATTATATTAGTTTTGGTATATAATAAATCATAAAATAGATATTTTTTCCACTAAATTAATTATATCATAAAATATGACTTATTTATATCACATGTCATGAATAATTGTATTGTATGATTTATATTGACCCTTATGATTGAGTACGGTAACTGAGTGTTAAATATTATCATTCTAGTGATATCGCATGTAATAAAATCTATCAGTTATGATAGGAAAATCATATGATGAAATGTATAGGATAATTCAGATCAGTTAATGAGTTATAATTGGTTATAACCAATATACCATTTACTTTTATGTTTTGAATGTACGAGTAAATGCATGATCACATAGGTATAATGTTTGAGGGATATATTTGCTTGAGTTCACTAGGAGATGGTGTTTTCTCTAGAATATCCTAGACTCTTATAGATTCTACCAATTTATATCTCCCCCCAAACATTTTTATTAGGAGATTCAAATATATCATTGATGAGAAGATAATCTCACCTGTGTATTGAGTGAATCATATCAACCCCTCGATACATCATGAAATGGGATGTTATTTAGATTCCTGTGAGGCATATTTATCAATAAATTTAATGAAATGTGAGATAATAAATTTATGGTGAAAGGTATATACATAATCATTATTTTTTTATTATATGGTTTTTGGATTCATGAACGGTTGTTCTTTAGATTTATGTTTTCTAATTACTTTATGTATATTGAATGAGTTTTTTTCAATATTTAAAAACCTATTAGTAGTATCAAATAGAAGGATAAAGAGTTAAACAATTCCTTGTGTATCTCACACATTAATGGGGATAAATTTGTGGATCCCTACTTAGGAGATCCATTGCCAATACAAAGAGTTTCATATCCAAAAGTGTTGGGTTAATGGATTTATTTAATAGGTTTATATAGAAGTCATGTTAGACATGTTCATTTGAGGTATTATATTCAATGATATCAATGAATCATTGTGTATAATCTTTTTTGAAATAATGTTTAAAATGAGGAAAATATTATTTTTTATTTCATTCATATTATATGTCATAAATCATGATAGAATTTTTTTCTACATATAGAAATAAGATATAATATTTTTCATGTTCCAGTTTCATTGTGACATATGATCTGGGCTATCATAGGTGGAAACATAGTTAAATCCTTCTATTTTTAAATATATCAAATTATAAGATATAAAAAGTAATTATATCTAATTTATCAATTAAAATATGAAAAAGAGTATTTTATCATTAATATAATATAATTTATTTTGTAATTACAATAGTTATATGTTGGTTCATCTTATGAATATTTAATTATAAGCTATTATTATTGACATAAATGTTTTAATCTTATGTGGGAATTGTGTCACAAGACATAATACCTAGAAACCAAGTTAATGTAATAGAACTTAGGTTAATTATTACCCAACCTAATTATAAGGATCGATATAGCTTTTTCACATGATTTATTATTATATAGATCCCTGAGGACTAGTTTTCTATTATGAGGGCTAAATTTTCAATTTTCAATTTTGTATTATAGTTTTTAAAAGGGTTTGAAACACTACTGGTTTTCATATGTTTTGTGCAATATTCTTATATCATAAAATATAGTATAATATAAGCATTTTATTTTATCTAATTTCAATTATAAATTTAACAATAAAAGTTATAATTATTTATAAATTATAGAAAAATTAACATATGAAGTTTATTTAATATAGAAATTTATTATTAATTAATTAATTATAAATTTTTTACAGTTAAATAAAAAACTTTTATAAAATTTTAATTAAATAAATATACATTATATTAATGGTTAACATTAAATAACCTCTGAGTTTATATAAAATTTATATTAGTATAGATGTGAAATGTTTATATTGAAATTATACAAATTATTTATAATGTATTTGTATTTTAAAAAATACGAGTAAAATATAACTATTTTTATATTTTATAAATAGTTCATAGTTAATTAAATTGAATTTTTCAAATTAAATGACATTATTTGATAATTTATTTACATAATATCAAAAAAATGTTGATTTATATGATCATGTTTCATGAAATATTAAATATGTGATATTTTAAATTTTTACATAACATGTGACTGTTTTATATACATAAAATGACTATATTTTCTTTAATAGTTTACATTTAAAATAAATTTCTTATTAATGGATAATGTTACAGAGCTCATATAAAAAATAAATATGTTGTGTTTATATTTATTTTAATTATGGAATTTCAATAATTCATGGCTAATCTATAAATCATTCATAATTATCTTTATTAATGAATTTTTTTAATCATGTATATCTCATAATTAAATTTAAAAATTGTTTATTTATTTACATTGTTCTGTATTTTATTTAGGAATATAATTGTTATATTTCTAAAATGTGAAGTTTTTAGTTTACTGTGTAAAATTTTTTCTATAAATTTTCATACATGCATCTATGGAGTTACATGTAGGGTACGATAATTGATTTAGATTTCCTATACAATAATGTATTCATATATATGGTTATGAGTTTAATTAAGAAGTTAATTATTTTTTATACATATTAGGTGTTAGAATTAATATAAAATTGAGGTATATATTTATTAATGTGTCATTTTGTAGAGGGAACATAGGTTACACTTCTCAATAACATGGAGAATTATTACAAGCCTAGTAAAGTTGGGTAGGCTATTTTTCTCTCAAAGCTTACCTGGGTGAGGATTTTTAGATTCATATTATCCTAGAAATATAGTTGAAATGGTTTTATGTACCTTATACAAGAGATTCATTTTGATATGTATTAAAATAATTTTTCCCTCAATTCTATTTAGAAACAAAATCTATGAGTAGTGTAACTATTACACATCGATATGGTTTGAATATATTGATTTTATGGAATGAATTGGATTATAATATTAAATCACTAGAATCATACATACATTTAAGGGGAATTAAGTGAGATAAAATGGTAATAATAACCTTTAAAACATAATAAGTGTTATATTCATTCCAATGAAACCACTTTATAGGACATCTTACATGGTAGTTCATTCCGAAGATGGTTTCCTCTAAATTATCTTTTTAATGGAAAACAAGTAATGGGAGACCTATTAGAATTATGTAGTAATTTTTGTAATTTTATTTATGTAACACATTGAATGGGGACCCTTATATTATTAAATTAATAGAGGAATGAAATAGAGTTTAATTGTTTGATGTATTAACATAAAGATTTTTCTGCTCAAATATTAATGATAATATATGATATCATTGACATGATGTCCTACCTAAATAATAATTTTATAAGGGAAATTCCAAAGAATACTCATTATAATGTGGAATATAAATATTTTCCTACAAATCAAAAATGTGAATCTCTAAAGGTACCATTATTTTAGTGGGATCGTATTAAACAATAGTTCTTATTAAAAATTTTTAAAACATGATATGAATATGATAAAAGAATATGATATAGATAAATAAGATTAGAATCATCTAAATTAACCTTGAGATCATTCCTTATAAAGGATGATCATAATGGGAAAATATTTAGTGTTCTACAATATAAAAAAGTGATCTTAAGATAGAATAAAATTATGCATGTTCAATCAATCTCTTTCTATGTAATTGTATGATAATATTATTCTACTAGAAAATATGGATGCTTATTAATTAATTAAAAGTATTTAAATAATATTTAAAAATAATTAACATAAATATCACCTAAGGAACATTGGTCTCTACTCATATATTCAATATGATTATGTATACTAATTACATTGAGAGAATGAGGTTGCCTTTTATTGTTTTATGATATGGAATTCATTCTAGAATCATTGTTAGAAATTTTATAATAATGTGAATATTTTTAATATAAGTTTACACAATTTTCACCATGTATTGAGGATAATGAGAATAGGATATAATTTCTATTAAATTATTATTTCATCATAGTACATAAAATTAATGTTTTAATCCATATAAATTTTTTATGGTTTAATCGTTATCCCACATTATTAAAACTTAGAGTTTCCTAGAAGGGATGAAATTGTTATATTGGATGGAATTATCTAAAATATATGAAGGGGTTTGGAAAACACTATAGAGTGTCCATGTATGATATTAGTATCATTGAAATAAACTCAATTATTTTTAAGGGTATATGAGAGAAGTTAAATATTTTAAAAAAATAAAAATATCACACCCCATGATTTTATGATATAGAAGTAAATTTCATTTCTTTGATAGCTTGAAATATATTCAACCCTGGGTACAAATTAATTGTAATATAATATAATGTTCTATCCTAGACATTAAATTATAGAAATGAATAGGAATAACCAATTTTTAAAAAAATATGTTTGAATGATTTTATAAATATAATATATTTTATTAATATGAGTACAAAAATTATAAATAAAATTTTCCTCAAATTTTTTTTATTTTTTTATGAGAAAATAATATAATCATGTTGGCTCACTGTATAAAAATTTATTTGAAAAAAAACATCATTTTTTAAATATTAATGTAAAAAATATCCTAGAATTTTTTTTGATAATTTAAGAAAAATATTTATTTTTTATGAATAGTGAAAACCTTAATTTTTATTAAAAATATATATATTCATTTAAAGAATTTAAAATGGTTCGTATTATTAAAAAAAGTTTTAAAATTAATATTAACTCTATTATATTTTTAAAAATGTAATTAATTTTGTGGGAATCAATTTCATTATGGAATTTGGTATAAATTTTGTAAAATTTTTGAAAAACATTCTGGAAAACTACCTTTCACCACATTTTGTGTGGTTAATTTTAAATTACATTTTTTGAATTCTATAGATTAAATTATTAAAAACTTATTCCATATTTCAAAAAAGGATATCAAATTTTTTTAAATGTGTTCCTATTATTGTTTTCAATATCAACAGTGATCAAGGAAACTTTTGTTACTACAATAAAGGAAAATTGGTTCAATTAGAGTTAAAAATAATGAGATAAGGCTTAAAATTTATCCCAACACTTTCTTTTATCCTATTGTATGTGTAGAGATAAAAATAATTTTTGTATGTGTTGAATATATGGCTCCATGGTTCCATTTTTCATGTATTATGACATTTATATAAATTTATTAAATGAATTAATAAAAAAATTAATCCTTTAACAATAATATCTCTAAGAAAAGTTACATAAGGATTAAAGGGTATAATTTCAGTTACAAATGTTTATGTTAATGATTAATTAATTTTTTTAGGGAAAATTGTTTAATTTTTTTAGTGATTTAATAATTACCCTAAATGATTACGCAACACCGACTCTGTATTTATTCAATTAATGGAAAAATAAAACAAATCAATTTAAAAATATTTAAAGTAATAAAATTTGGAATAATTAATATGTTACAAAAATTTTATACATAAATATAAAATGTTAGGGATATTTGAGAGGTTTGATAATAATTCCATAACAATATTTATGTCTTTAATGTCAAATTAAAAGAAAACAATAAATAATAACTTTTTAATATATATAAAAATCTCAAAAATCATGAATATGGGAAACTATGATAATAAATATGTTAAAATATACCCCTTTTTAATTTATGAGAAAATTTTTAAATTATATGTAAAATTATAACCTTCGAATATTGACAATGTTTTTACTGTAGTTAATGTTAAGATAAGATAACAATGGGGTTAAACCAAAATATAATTGAAAATATGACCCAAAAACCTATATAACCTTCATTGTATGTTGATATTTTGACCATAAACACTTTTTATTTGAATCTCTAGTAATTTTGAATCATTTGTATTGATAATAAATTAATAATATTTTAATTTTTTTGAAATTCCATTTTTGTCTTTTCCCTCCCTTATAAATGGAAGCCCCTTCTCTCTTTTTTTAAATCAAATTTGGGCCACATATCTCAAAAAATAACCTGAAAATTTATATTATAAACATACATATACATGAATTAGAGGTGTTGTTATTTTTTAATGGCCATATTTCCTTAATAAGGGATCCAATGGTGACCAACGAAAGGATAAGTTGTCATATTACCTGACCTATTCTAAATTAAATATTTTTCTACCTTCTCTAAAATATGGAATTAAAAATAAAATAATTCATTCATTATTATAAATATCGTTAAATTTTTTTATGACTATCGAACCACCAATATCCACCCCTTATTCCATCAAATGGAATGTGAAAGTGTCGCTCAGACATATATGTGGACGACTACCGCCACGTAGAGATAAAATTAATTTTACATCACCATAATTCATGGATGGTTATTATGGTGAGATTATTTTTTATAGATGATATTATTTTTCTTCTTAAATTATAATATTATATTTACCTTCTAAATTCTAAAACTTTTGAAAATAATAACGTTGCTTGTGAATTTGTTTGGACTACCACATCCACAAAGTGATGTGATTTGTTTTTAATTTGGTCTTTATATGGATGGAAATAAGGATATATTTAATTAATATATATGATATAATAATTATTTTGTAAGTGTGAATTATTGTTTACCTTTAATTCATTCCTTCCATCAAAAATTGTAATTTGCATTCATGTATACGGTGTAATTAATTTTCATATCCCTACCTTTTTCGAATGAATCTATCTATATATATAATGATTATATTAATATAATTAATATAATTATTTACATTACTAATATTATGTATCCATTATAATAGTTCAATAACTGGTACTGCATATCTAAAACATGTATGGGAAATAAAGAACATATCACCTGGAATAATGATATAAATAAGAAATTGTTAATAAATTGGAGTTAAGATGTCATAAGTAAATCAAATATGGTATGATTTATAATATTTTGGTTTTGGAATATAATTCTTATAAATCTATACCTATTTTGTTGTATTTTATAACACATATGATAACATATGAGACTTGAGGTAAGGGATATATGTTTCAATCCCATTTCAGTAAGGATTTTTTATGATTGAATTAAAATTAAAGAAATTATTCAACACTTGTCTAATAAGTACATTTTATTATTATTATAATGTATTTATCTATAGATAATACATGTTTCATTTCAATTCTTCCATATTTAATTACTAAATAGACCAAAAGATTTTTTTTTGAAAATCGACTATGTTTTATTATTCGGTTAGGAATATTTTTCTTTTTTTTTCAATTATTTATTTAAATATATTTCATAGATGATTTATATTATCCTCCAATTATTGTTAAAATTAATTTGTACCCATTTTTGTCTTTCCAAAATTATTATTCTATGGAATCTTCATTTCATTTTTAAAATTAGATACTTCAATATTTTAATTAAAAATGAAAAATGAATATTTGTTTTAACATACAAAGTATGAACAAAATTAATCATCTTCATTACTTTTATAATATTTAAATTATCCTTGACAAGTTTAAAGGATTATATTCAAATAAAAAATTTCCATTATTATTTGGGAAATATTTATGTTTTAATGAATTGATTTCAAAATAAAAATGGTATTTTCCTAATGAAATTTTCTAGTAACCATTTAAAGAAATATTCATCAATGATTACATACTTTGATGTTAATTTTTAATTAATGGAAATATTATCTAATTATTTCATCCTTGTTATTTCTCATTATGGTTTATAATTTTGATGAAGAGAATTTTAAAAAACCCAATTATATTCCTTGGGTTATTCGATGATAAAATGATAAAATTTTTATGAAATATATCTTCCTTACATGGGATATATTATTATTATATGATAAATGTTTAATGGTATTTTGGCACACATATGTATTTTTTTAATCATGTAATGGGTGGGATAAAAATTTTATATCCATCCAAAGAATAGGGTAATTATTTATATCTCATTAGACAGTTTTGGTATTCATGGTGAAATGATTTACCCACTATGGGGTGGAAATTGATATTCTTGATCCACTATGGTAAATAGGTTATGATGTCTATTCTATTATGATATAGAAAATATGTTTTGGTCCATGATCCACTATGATTTTATAGTTTTTGTATTTAACCTTGATATATGAAATGGTTTATATATATATATATGATAGTTCCAAACTCTTATGAAATTTTTTCTTGATTGTAATGGGAAATTATGGTTCATGATTGATTTATGATGATTCCTCACCCTTATTATTCATGTATTTTGAGAAAAAAAAGCTTTAATCCTTGAAACAATATTATGATCTATGATAGATTGGGTATGAACATTTTAATTTATGGTCATGATCTCATACCCTTATTATTATCTTTTTAATTCATATGTTCATCAACTTTTATCTCCCATGTTTATACTTATTATCATCCAAGATCACCCTTTCTTTTGTTTCCTTTCCCTGAGTTAAAAGGAAATGTTGTATATAGGGTATTTAAATAAGGGTATATAGTGAGGACATTGTTATAAATGATGATGATGAATATAACTAAATATGATGGTTATGTCTCTAGTCTCCAATGACACTAATCCTTTATTATTATGGCATGGATTGTAATGTTATTTTTTTAATATTTATATAAAAATCTATAATACTTATAGATAAAAATATTGGGTTTACTATGGTGGAATCAAATCATGGTTTAGTAATAATTTGGATATTAGGGTTTGAAAACATGGGTAAAACCGATGAGGATAAGTCTAAGTATAGGATAACACTCTAACATTGTTGTAATGGCCATTGATAACCAAGATTAATCCTAAGTCTACATATATTTATAATTTTTCATGCTTTTGAAATCCATTTAATGTTGTTTCATGACTAAACAATAGCACGCCCGGATTTTTATAAATTAATAAATAAACATTTCTTTTTTTTAGTGAATAGATAGAACCAAAAGATAGAGTGATAAAAACATATGTGATGGAAAATGAAATTATTTTCCATAATAGAAACTAAATTTTATCGGAACTGGAATACAAGATCTTGTTGTTATGATCACACAACATTATCTATCAATGAATCATGATGACCTTCCAAATGATCAATAGAGGGAAAAATGTGTTGTTTAGTCTTTCATTAGTAAACATCCACCTTTATTTAGTTCATCTTCTGACCTTATAGTGTTTGAGTGATGGATATAAACCATTAATAAATTATTTCTTATTCTCTAGTGTATCGAACGTGATAATATTTTCATAGAAATTTACAATTTGGAAGGATAAGAATATCAATATTGGAATCTTATTAAGAATATTAGGCAATATGATGAAATTTAATCCATGGTATGGAATGAGTTTGAGACGATATTTTTAATATTTACTTCTCTCATATTTGATATAAGAAAATGGGTAATTAATTCCTTGATCTTAACTAGAAGGATTATGAATCCATTGGTACCTATGAGGTTAATATTAGAGGACATACATTTTATGTTTATTGTTTGATAATCATACATTAAAAGAAAAATGGATTGATTAATTTTTGGATTAAAACATGTATTTGAATGGAATTAGATATAAGATGCTTTATTATCGTTGAAGAAATCAATAACTTTCAAATCAAGGTTGAAATGGAAATGTGATATTCCCACTATTTCCCTGATTCTGATAAGAATAGAAATATGAGACATCATGAAAACTCGAATAAATGACAATGTGGAAATAATTTAACTCCATATAAATTATAGAAATGTGGGAAGATAAATCAAGGTAATTTCAGTAATTGAACTGGGATATTATTTAAATGTTGAAATATGTGTCATAAAGCCCATTAATGTTGAAAGGAAGTGAAGAGTCTTAGTGATTCAATGGAGGAAAAGAATACACTGACTAATGCACCACCTAATCTCTAATACATAAAATGAAAGGACTATGGGAATTATTACAAAAATTAAAATATCTAATGGTTTTTATAATGCTCAACATCAATAATATCTTATGGTCAAATAAAAAGGGAAATATCATGTGATTACAACTACCAGAGTGGGTTATAAGAATGAAATGTTAAATGTTACACTTATCATCCACTCTATAAATTATAATGTCTATTTTATTATATCTCCACCCATTCATTTAAATATAATGAATTTTCTACGGGTATCAAATTACCACAAAAATTAGTACATATTGATTTATCTGTAGATACTTTTAGTGAAAATATGGTCTCATATAATGTCTATAGTTCCTCCCCGATTGAAGTTTTTCGTAAATTGATTCCTAAAAATATTTTGTTCTGCATTTAGTTGAATTTGATATGATTCTAGGATTGGGTTTTATTTCATTATGTATATCCCATTTAATTTCCATGTAAGGGAAGTCACATTTCATATTCCAAATGAATCTTTGTTCATTTAACAATTTCAGGATGAATACAAACATCCAAAAAAATTTACATCTATAATTATAGGTCCATATTCATGTCCATGAAGGTTATTTATCTAATATGGTTGTGGATAAAATCAACATTGTGGATATTACTATTTTATGGGAGTTTGTTAATGTTTTTAGGAAGAATTACCGGGACTTCATCCAAATTGTTATGTTATGTTTTCAATATAATTCTTACCTGGTGCTAAACCTATTTCAAATTATCCTTATATAATAGTACCAATTTAGTTCCACTAATTATAGAAAAAACATGAGGAAAATATTGATATGAGATTCATTCATCTAAGTACATGGATTTATGGATAACTTATTCATTTCAATAAGAAGAAATACAGAACAATGTGTATTTGAATTGATTTTTAGTAACTAAACAAGATCACTATCGAGAACAAGTATCATCTGCCCTATATTTATGACTTGTTCAATCACATATGTAGTTCTTAATACTTTTCCAAGATTGAAATTTCTTATATATATTATCAATTAAGGGTCAATTAGAAGGGTATACCCAAGAAAAAAATTCCTAAGGTATGGACACTATGCATTTATAGTGATTCTAATCAGTCTTACACATTCCCCTATTATCTTCATGAAATTAATGAATAGATTATTTAGATATTTCCTTGATTACTTTTTGGAAGTATTTATTAATGATATTCTTAAATATTCAATGATAAAGGAAGATCATGAAATTCATTTGAGAACTATGCTATAGAACCAAAATAAAGAGAAGTTGTATGAACAATTTACCATGTGTGAATCTTGGCATCATAATGTTTCATTCTTCGGTAATATACTCAAATGTGACAGTATAT
Organism: Viscum album; assembly: GCA_963277665.1. NCBI lineage: Eukaryota > Viridiplantae > Streptophyta > Magnoliopsida > Santalales > Viscaceae > Viscum > Viscum album. Next base: position 1,425,901,345 of record OY728161.1, read on the forward strand.
CAATGGTTCCTTCAAAGCGGCAGTTATTGAGAAATGGAACAGACTAACCAAATTTATTTAAATCTATTGTTTTATTCGGGTATCCTGATACCAAAAATATTTTGTCAAATATTTACCATGAATATCTAATCCACTCACGATGTTTACATGGAAGGGGTTTATGCTCTCATGGAAAAATTAATTTGATGATTATTTAAATAAACTAAAGAGGAGGTTGGTTAGTGTACCAATGCTGACAATACAATATAGTGCATAAGTGATTGTGACCTATAGTGATGCATCAAATAAAGGGATATGAAGTATTTTTATTAAGAATTATATGGTGTTAGAAGATGCACGATTCCAATTGTAAATACATGAGAAATATTTCCTGACTTCTAATTTACAGATAGCAACAGTATTTTTTTCATTGAAGATATGAATGAATTCTAATTATGCTAAAATGTGTGACATATATATGGATCAAAAAAGATTTAAGTATATCATCCCTCAAAAATATTTCAATATGTACAAGAATAGAATGTAGTAATTTATTAAAGATTATGATTACTCAATAAATTACTACCATGGGAAGGAAAAAAGGTAGATAATTATTTTAGATGGAATAATAGTAATAAATTATACATGTTGAGAAATAGAATAAATCAAATAATTATGTATTTATAAGACATGGAACTTGAAATCTTGGTGAAATGGGACATATAATATCTTTCTCATATGAAATTTCAACCATATATCTACTAGAGAATTAAACAGCCATAGAAGTAACATGTGTAACTCCAAAATAAAGTCATAAATTCTCCTAAATTCAATCACTATCATGATGTAATGATAACATTAAGATACTGAATATGTATCTTATCAATACTAGAAATGAATAAGGAACTGTTGGATGAAGCTCATAGTTCTTCATTCTCTATTTATCCTGGAAGTGCAAATATGTATAGCGATCTGAAATAGTATGTATTATGGGACAAAAAGAAAAGGGAAATTATCAAGTTTGTATCTATATTAGAATAAATAAATTAATTTCATTCAATTTTCTATACAACCAATGATATTATCCTCACTTGGACAATACATGTCAAGTTTGACTTGTGTTGGTCGGAGTGGACACTTAAGAGGGGGGTGAATTGAGTTCCAATTAAAATTTATGTTAAAAAATTGTCTAGTTAAAATCCCCCGATTTATAAAATAAGTTAAACTGTAGTGAATTTTTATAGATTTCAAAAGTTCACTTAGCTTCTCAAAGATTAATTAGGTCACAGTTAATTTAACCACAAGGTCAAACTAACTTTTGAAGATAACCTATTGATTTACAATAAGTGTAAACACTTTCTAATTTAACTATCAAAGTAGCTTCAAAATAGTTTTGTATTTCAAAGTAATAGTAGCGGAATAAATAAGATATATGTAGTATACTTTAAACTTAAATTAATTATGCACAACAGATATAACAAGAGGTTTAGTCTCAAGCCGAGACTTAGTCCTCTCAAATATTTATAAATTTGATCCACACCCTTTATCAGGGTTAACAACAGTTTACAAAACTATCCAGGCCATGCAAGAACCTCTACCATTGTTCCTCGTGGGAAAAAAAACAAAGACCATGTCACACAAGGACCTCTTCCACAGTTGACGTGGGTAAACAGGAGTTAAGAGAATTTGAGTGAGGATTTTGATATCCTCCAGTTCAGTGCAAGAGACAGTGTGTGTAAAAGATATACAGAGTACACCACACTGCTCGAAAGTTAATAAATAAATAACGTAGAGAAGATAGATGAGATTTTATAAAGCTCTAGTGATTATTAATGTAGCTCTGGACTCGTTGGATTTAGCAGGAATTCTTCTGAGTCCTTCTCTGGTTTTTCTTTTGAAAAACAGAGTGTCGTAGTTCAGCTTGTCTTCTTCAGGAGTGAGAAAGGTATCTTGTGTAACATCCCAGGTAATTAAAGAATAAAGAATTTTAATATTTATTAATATTTAAGAATTAAATATTAATTTTAATTAAAAGGGGTTTCTACGTTCGATAGCGTACTCGATACGCAACGATGAGTTTCTTTGAAAACTTACGTTGCACACAAGTAATAAAATAATATTAATTTAAATGTTATTTAACAAGTAGCCATTTTACTGGAGGGAATGGATAGAAATAACTAAAATATGATTATATATGTTTTTAAATGTTTTTACATTTACCCAATAAAAGATAAAGGCTTAAAATACGGAAAGAGTTCAATTTTAGGAATTTATACCCTAATTTTCACTAAGGATTCACTTATCACCTTTTGACCGAAAACAGTCATTAAATATAGTTTTGGTCAATCTTATAAATTCTATTGGACCAAAAATAACTCTTCTTTAGAATCGGGACATCAAAATTTACTTTGTGTAAATGTTTGGTACCTTTCCGATAAAGTTCATTTTTTAATGAATAATGTAAAATGTTGTATTTTAATTCAAAACCTCTTTTTAATATAATTTATTTATATGATTAGATTATCTTTTGAATTGGTTTTAAAGTTAAATTAGAAAATATTTTTACCATTAAATCCAATAGTGGTCGTTGGAATTAATTTCACTTTGAAATCGGACTTAAACTAGTGTCAATCTTTTGATACTTATTGTTTCATAAAAACACGCTATTTTCTCTGATAGCGGGAATTAATTATTAAATTAATTAATGTGACTTATATGTTTTGAATTTTGTAAAATAGACTTAATTTTTGAATTCGTAATATCAAATATAGCTTAGGGTGAATTTTTGGTAATTTTCTGAAAAACTTCAATTTTTGATGAATAGTGAAACCACTAAGTGGTACTTATAAAAACTGATTTTCCGTTTAAATGAAATTTTTCCATCATTGTGTTTTGATTTTAAAAAATCCGACATACATGGTTGTCATTAAGAAGTAAAATGTGGTTCAATGAGATTAAAATAATTGTTTTGGTGAATAGTAACTTATTAAGTTTTTAATCGCGATTAATGGTAATTAGTGTAGTTTAAGGTAAAAATAATGTTTTAATAATATGAGATGAGCTTGACACAAGTCCTACCCTCATTGGATGTGTCATGGCCGACCAAGACAAGCCATGGGTCAACTTGGGGGCTGTCACGACCCGCCCTCGGGGTCCGTGCTGTGACTACCCCAAGCCCGTCTTCCATAGGCCAGGGGCTGGCGACTAGCACCAAGGCGTAATTCCCAGTAAAAAGGGAAGGCATTGCCTTTGTAAAGTAAACAAACACCACAGAGTAAGCAAGCGGAAAGTAAACACTAAGTAAAAGCAGAGTACAACTGAAAGTGCAGAAAAGTAAATGGGCCAGTATACAAACCCAAACTGAAAGTAAAGTACAACTCAAAAGGGAAAACAACAACTGTAAAGTAAAAGCTGCAACACCGAGCTGTCCACTGGAAATCCCACCTGAAGGGTGGGTACAGATAGCTACAATGCTCCATGGGTCCCACCGTCTGCTCTGTGTACATCCCGCCCAGTGGTCTACCTCCAGGTACCGTCCTGCTCTGCAAGCCTCAGCCAAGATCAACGCTGTCCGTCGTCTGCAACCAACACAACGTAGTGCGGGCATAGCCCGTGCAGGGGTGAGTATAAGCTACTCAGTAGGGACCCCGAGACCCCTAAAGGTCTCCCAAAATACACAAAGGATAAACCACATAGGAAGATACAAACACGAAGTAATAACCGACACTGCTTAGTTATATGCCCATACATATACCTAAGTCATCAATTCCAATACGCTCCAACCTCCGATCCCAAGTACAACTCAGTCCACACAGGAAAGTAAACGTATTCCACACAGGAAAGCAAAACGAAATCCACATAGGATAGCACAACTCAATCCACACAGGAAAGCAACAGGATTTAGCTCACACAGGTATACTTCTTTGAAAGACGATAAAGATGATCTCTGATCCATCTAAGTCGTCGGACCCACGAAGGATCGATAGGTAACTAACCCCCGCAAAGACCCACACAGGATCGGGCCCACACAGGACCTGTAGGCGCTGGTTCACACAGGACCGCTGAGCGCAAAGACCCACACAGGATCGGGCCCACACAGGACCTGTAGCACTGATCCACGTAGGATCGCTGAGTGCTATAGTCGTCGTCGAATCCACACAGGATCTCTGTACTGTCGTCGTCGCAGTCACAGTAGCAGTAGCAGTAGCAGTCACAGTCGCAGCCAGCTCTAGGGTTCCCGCACACAGCAAGCTCGTTCAGGAGGGTCCGCTCCACGAGCCGAGAGGCTGATACATCAACTGTCACAAAGTCCAGAGTTGATGTATCCAAAAGTTCCATATCGTCAACAGGAACTCAACGCAACAGACGGCGCGTCGATCGGACGCCCGGTCTGAGAGTTATTGGCTTTTTCGTCCCAGGGGCCCGGTTGGTTTTTAAGGAAAAACCAACACGACCGTACTTCACCTGCGTCCAAACCTCGGGCGGAGTATGCCAAAAGATCCATCTCACTTAGAAGAACACAACAAAGCTGACGGCACATAAATCGGACGTCCGTAGATCAAGATATGAGCGTTTTCGCTCCGAAGGCCCGGTTGGTTTCGTGAACGAACCAACCCGGCTGAACTCAAAGTATTCCAAAACTTTGAATGTGATATACCGAATCGACCGTCTCGATCCAAGAATTTCATCGCCACTGACGGTTCGTCGATCGGAGGTCCGTAACTCAAGTTATGGCCAAAAGACCGAAATCGATTCGAGAACGGGGGGTCCGGGTCCGACCCGGCACAGCCGGCGGCGCGGCCCGGCCGGCGGCGGTGCGGCCTGGCGCCGCACGGGTGCTGCGCGCGGGGGGCAAGCCCCCGCCTCCTCTCTGGCGGCACGGCTGAAGCTGCGCCTTTTGTGAAAACCGGCCCCCCTCGTGGGGGTCTGCTTTGTGGGAAACGGGGGGGGCGCCTGCCCCCCCCCCCCCTCTTAATGGGGGGGGGGGGGTCAATTAAGCTGGCCGGGGGAATTTAATTCCCCCGGTCTTTCCCCTTCCGGCCGGCCCGACCTGGACGGCCAGTTCTTCTTCAACGGACCGGCAAATCCGGTCCCCTTCCAGCTTCCGACACCGGCGGCCCGGCGAGCTGCCGGTCTTCTCGTTCCACCGCGGCCCGGAACCGGCCGCGGTGTTCGTCATCCGGCGTGGTGCGACGGCACCACGCCACTCCGCCGCGGCCCTGCTCCGGCCGCGGCGCCTTCGATTCCCTTCGACGCGGCGCGACGGCGTCGCGTTCATGATAAACTATCCGTGGCGCGGCGCGACGGCGCCGCACGATTATAGCTTTGTGATTCCCGCGTGGTGCGATGACACCACGCCATCTCGTTCATCCGCAAGGAAATAATATTCAAGAACAGAGGAGGGGGGATTCGGCCGTGTTTGTGTGGTCCGGCCCCCCTCTCGTTAGTCGATAACACTTAACAATAAACCTCAAAATTTTCAAGCTAGAACCAAGAACGAGAATAAATAAATAAGAAACAACAAACCCCTACCTGGTTTCAAGTACGAAGTTCGTCAATGACCAGCGGAAGACAACGTCGCGGAGGTCGGGCGTTGCGGTAAACGTTCGTCAATTCCATTGACGAAGAGGTACGTCCGAAGAGGTACATCGTTGGTGAATCTTCGTAAGCCGACGAAGGAAGTCCGAGGAGGAAGCGGCGTTCCCTTTCGTTGACACGGAAGGCGTCGTCGATCTTCGGAAACAACCGGCTACGAAGAAGAGAGGAGCGGCGTTCTTCATCGGAGCTCGAAGGCTATTCGTGTTCTTCGTCAAAGTTGAAGAAGAAGAAGGAGAACCCAAATTCTCTCAAGAAGGCTAGAGAAATCTAACCAAATAAAATAAGCTAGAGTCTTGTTTTATTCACACACTTAACAAAATTGAATTTCAAAGGTTTTAAATTCAAATAAAATAACTCCAAATTAAATAACAAGTTGTCATATCATTTAAAGAGGGGTTAAAGGGAGTTTTGAGAGAAGATGAAAAGTTGGGGTTCGTGTGGGCCCCACCACACTTAATCCTCCCAAGGGAGGTTAAGTGGATGTGGGTCCCACCTTTAACTCCCTTTGGGAGAAGTTAACCAACAAAATAAAAATAAAAAGTGTTTCCACATTTTTATTTAACTTCTTATAATTTCTCCCAAATCTAACTTTTGTCCCGCAATAAACGCAACTTCAGAAAAGGTCTCCTTAAGCGAATATCTACGCTGCGAGTTCATTGGTGCCCTCAGATTTGAATTCCGAGCACTGGATCAAAAGTTAGAAATTCCCGCTCGTTCGTTCACTGAACGTACCCGAGCCAAACTTCGGAAATTGATCCCGGGCACTCCGGGCCTCGGAATCAGGTGCCGTCAGAAACCGCGTTCTTGTAAAATTCCAAAGAATATTAAGAAAAAATTTCCCTTGAATTTTACGGGTCTTTACAGTGACCCCATGGAGCCACTTTGGTTGGGAAATGACATAAATAACTTTTTATTTAATGTTAAAGTAAAAATGACACACACATGAGATGTTTTACTAAAAGAATTTTTACATGGGGTTATACAAGTCAGATTTTTGATTATAAATAGTCATTGGAAAGCTAAAATGATTTCATACATAATAGTATTTGTTTTATAATTCTTAGACTTTAAATAAATTAAATTATTTATGACATCATGATGATGCAGCGATGACCTCATTATTTAACGATTTAAATAAAATGGAAAGATGATGTAATATCTAAAACCTACACATGTCCAAAACCTAATGGATGGGAATATTTCTAATCATTATCATATTATATTCGAAATATATCAATTTGGGACCTTATAAATTCGAAACACTTTTGAAAATAAAATAATAGTTTCATGATTTCCAAAAGTGCCCCTCCTCTCCTCTTATAAAAGGCCCCCACCTCTACCTCATTTCACACACTCCTCAAGCCTTTGGCTCGGCCATCCCCTGCCCATTTACTCTCTCCACATCCCTCTACTCATCCTAGAGGTTTCCCATTGGGAAGAATCCTTTCAAAGGAAGCCTTTAGGCTCAAATCAAAAGGAGTTACACTTTTAAAGGTAATTCATTCTGTCTTGTTCATTTGTTTTATTTTGCTTCTCCAACCCCCTAAAATCTTTTTATTTACTTCTTTCGTAACAACACCAGTATCTTCAATATACTAGGATGTTTTTATAATATTTATTCTAACTATACTCTCACACAACTACATAAAATGGTTAAAGAACATACGGTTTCCGTGGATGGCGAAATTTTGCCTCCCGAAAAGATGATTGTTCAATACTCATTTAACACCTTTAAAGGTGGCCATTATGATGTCACTATTTTTATATATGATATATAATATGTTTATTCTTTCCTTAAGCTTTTGTATTTTTCATTTATGGCATACCATTATTGTTTCCATTATGGGTAAACACGATATCTTCATTTTAGGAAGTGCGGACTACCGCCCCCTAAAAGTGATTTGATTCGTTAATATCATATGTGGGATGTGTAAAGGATAAAGTTAATGATAATTTATATGTTATTATAGTGTAATTATAATATACTCTTATATCATTATGATTCCATTCTATAAAATACGAAATAGAAATGAAAGTAGCGTTCATGCGTACGTACGGCTTACCGTCTCCATGAACGGTGCATTTTATTTCTTACCTCTAAATGATTATGTAATATTATAAATAAATGTATATGCTGGATATATCTGATATGTATGATATCCAAATCATGAATATCATTCTGGATATAATGAACCATTAACCGCACGAACAACATGTAATTTTAAGAAGTTCACTTTCGACTTAAGAACCAAATATCGACAAAACAAACATTATTAACTTAAATGGTTACATAATGAAATAAATACCATATACTCTTTTATGTATTTTGGTCTTTGGCTTCCTCAACAATCCGTTATGTTTTTAAAATGAAATAAATACCATATACTCTTTTATGTATTTTGGTATTGAAAATGGTTTTGATAAAGGATTCTATTATGATATATTGTGATTGAAATGTGGAAATGTTATCATTCCTTTATATTGGTTTTATGTTTTATGATTTTATATTGGTACTTGGACATTTGACGGGTGGTTATGTGATAAACCATATGATGGGTGGTGTCGTGAATACCAGGACGGGTGTTTACGTTATAACCTCCAATGCATTGGGTATGGAAGTCGGCCGTACGACTATTCCATTATGTATGTATGGAAATTGGCCGTATGGCTCTTCCATTAAGTGATATGTGTGGAAGTCGACCGTATGGTTATTCCACTTAAGTATGATTATGTCCCAAGTTACCTTTATATATGTTATGTGTTCTTTACATGGGTTTTATGGTAATACTTCGGTTACAAAAAGGTAAGTGATGATACTTTATTCAGTGAAGAGTTTTTACTACTTCATGAAGGTGAAGGTATTACTTTGATAGAGTATACATGGTTTACATGATGCTTGAAAAACTAACAGTTTTCATTCTTTGTGTATCCCTTACTGAGCTTTTTATGCTCACCCCAAGTTTTTTTGAAATGTTTTTCTCCGGACTTAATGTGGAATAAGGTCAAGGATGGGATCAAGGGAATGTCGTGCTATATAAAACATGGAACTAGACATGTTTCTTTTAAGAGTTTTTTTTATTATGGAAACTTAGTAGAAGTGACTACTTTGTAATCTTTTGAGATGTAATAGTTATGTTCTAATTCTCTAAAACTCTAAACCTGAAAAGATCCTCAACGTGAATTATTCATTTAATTCAATATTAAGTATGGTTTAAGGACAGGGCCTTATAGTTGGTATCAGAGGTCGGTTTAGGCAACTTTAGGAGTTAGAAAAGTGTTAAATTATAATATGATTGAAATGATATAGCATTTACGGATTACCATGTTGCTTCACCTAAGGTATTTCTGTGATAAGAATGGTTTTCCATAGAGGAAACAGAGCAGCTTTTCTGGGAAGGCATACAGAGGGAAATGACCTTTCAAATCAGTATCCTGAGATGGTCAGAATCAGAACTAAATAGTTTGTTGCAGTGATGTCTCAATTGACTCAGGTGAAAAATGTTGGTTGTTTTTATTGATGATATTTTGGTGTTTTCTAAAAGTAAAGAGGAGCATGAAAGACATTTAAGGTTTATCTTGAAAACCTTAAAAGAAAATAAACTGTATGGAAAATTTAGCAAGTGTGAGTTTTGGTTGCAACAAATTTCTTTCCTAGGTCACATTGTTTCAAAAGATGGCATAACTGTTGATCCTAATAAAACAAAAGTTGTTGAATAATGGCCAAGACCCACAAATGTAACTGAGATCCGTAGTTTTCTTGGTTTGGCAGGTTACTACCGAAGGTTTGTTGAAAATTTTTCACGGTTATCTAGTCCAATGACTAAGCTAACTCGTAAGGGTGTTAAGTTCATATGGACAAAAGAATGTGATGATTGTTTTCAGGAGTTGAAGAGAAGATTGGTGAATGCTCCAGTTTTGGCACTTACTTCCAGGAATGGTGAGTTTGTTATATACAGTGATGCTTCATTGAAGGGACTTGGCTGTGTCCTTATGCAGAATGATCAGGTAATTGCTTATGCTTCACGACAGTTGAAAACTCATGAGGTAAATTACCATACAAATTATTTGGAATTAGCTGCTGTTGTCTTTGCTTTAAAAATTTGGAGGCATCATTTGTATGGAGTAAAGTGTGAAATATATACTGATCACAAAAGTATAAAGTATATATTCACTCAGAAAGAATTGAACATGAGACAGAGGAGATGACTGGAATTAATCAAGGATTAGGATTGTACAATTCATTACCATCCGGGAAAAGAAAATAAAGTGGCTGATGCTTTGAGTCGAAAAAGTAATGCTTCATTAGCAATGATGCGTTTGGAATGTGATCCTTTGGTTAAATATTTGATGAACTTTGTCATAGAAGTTGTTGGTACAGGATGTTCTTCTGTTTTGTTTCAGGTATCATTGAAATCTTCTCTATCAGATAGAATCAAGAAAGCACAGACGCGAGACAGTGAGTTGAAGAATAAGGTAGAGCTGGTTCAGAAAGGTAAGTTTCCTGAATTCAACAATGATAATGATTGTGTTTTGAGGTTTGGGGAGAGATTATGTGTGCCCTGTGATTCATAGTTGAAGAATGAGTTTTTATGTGAGGCTCATAGTTCCCCGTTTTCAGTTCATCCTGGAAGTACTAAGATGTACATCTGCGGGAGTATTACTGGTGGGATGGAATGAAAAGAGATATTGCTGATTTTACTATGAAGTGTCTGACTTGTCAGCAGGTTAAAGCAGAGCGGCAGTTACCGAAAGGGATGCTTCAGCCTTTACCAGTGCCAGAGTGGAAATGGGAAAACATATCCATGGACTTTGTTGTGGGATTACTGAGGACATCTCGAGGTAATAATGCAATCTGGGTTATTGTTGATCGCTTGACTAAATCTGCTCATTTCCTTGCTATACGAGATACTTTTTCCCTAGATCAACTTTCCCATTTGTATCTTAAAGAGATAGTCAGGTTACATGGAGTTCCCCTCTCCATTGTATCTGATCGTGATCACAGGTTCACATCTAACTTTTGGAAAGTCCTTCAGAAGTCGTTGGGTTCTGAAATAAATTTTAGTACAGATTTTCATCCTCAATCAGATGGGCAGTCAGAACGAACAATTCAGACCTTGGAGGATATGCTACGAGCTTGTTCGATGGATTATCAGGGAAGTTGGGACTAACATCTTTCTTTGGTTGAGTTTTCTTATAATAACAGCTTTCATTCCAGTATACAGATGGCACCATTTGAGGCATTATATGGGAAGCGGTGTAGAACTCCAGCATTTTGGGATGAAGTGGGTGAAAGGAAGCTGATGGGACCAGAATTGGTAGAAGAGATGGCAGAAAAAGTTCAGTTGATTTAGAAGCACGTGAAAACAGCTCAGAGCAGGAAGAAGAGTTATGCAGATAACCGGAGGAAGGATCTATCTTTCGAGGTAGGTGATCATGTTTTTCTCAAGGTTTCTCCTTGGAAAAGTGTGATGAGATTTGGTAAGAAAGGAAAGCTGAGTCCAAGGTTTATTGGACCATATGAAATTCTGGAGAAAGTTGGATCAGTTTCTTACCGAGTGGCTTTACCTCCGAGTTTATCTCAGGTACACAATGTTTTTCACGTTTCAATGTTGAGGAAGTATATGCCAGATCCATCTCATGTTTTGAGTCCAGTGGTAGTTCAGCTGGAGGAGAACCTATCTTATGAAGAACAACCAGTCAAGACTCTTGACCACAGGGAGCAGGTGTTACGGAATAAGGTGATTCATCAGGTAAAGGTTTTGTGAAAAAACCATGTGATTGAAGAGGCAACGTGGGAATCCGAAACTGCTATGAGGGATAAATACCCCCACTTATTTTGATAAGTGAATAAAATTGCGAGGACGCAATTCCCAAAAGGGGGGAAGGATGTAACATACCAGGTAATTAAAGAATAAATAATTTTCATATTTATTAATATTTACGAATTAAATATTAATTTTAATTAAAAGGGGTTTCTACGTTCGATAGCATACTCGATACACAACGATGAGTTTCTTTGAAAACTTACGTTGCACACAAGTTATAAAATAATATTATTTTAAATGTTAGTTAACAAGTAGCCATTGTACTGGCGGGAATGGATAGAAATAACTAAAATATGATTATATATGTTTTTAAATGTTTTTACATTTACCCAATAAAAGATAAAGTCTTAAAATACGGAAAGAGTTCTATTTTAGGCATTTATACCCTAATTTTCACTAAGGGTTCACTTATCACCTTTTGACGGAGAACCGTCATTAAATATAGTTTTGGTCAATCTTATAAATTCTATTGGACCAAAAATAACTCTTATTTAGAATCGGGACATCAAAATTTACTTTGTGTAAATTTTTGGTACCTTTCCGATAAAGTTCATTTTTTAATGAATAATGTAAAATGTTGTATTTTAATTCAAAACCTATTTTTAATCTAATTTATTTATATGATTAGATTATATTTTGAATTGGTTTTAAAGTGAAATTAGAAAATATTTTTACCATTAAATCCAATAGTGGTCGTTGTAATTAATTTCACTTTGAAATCGGACTTAAACTAATGTCAATCTTTTGATACTTATTGTTTCATAAAAACACGCTATTTGCTCTGACAATGGGAATTAATTATTAAATTAATTAATGTGACTTATTTGTTTTGAATTTTGTAAAATAGACTTCATTTTTGAATTCGTAATATCAAATATAGGTTAGGGTGAATTTTTGGTAATTTTCTGAAAAACTTCAATTTTTGATGAATAGTGAAACCACTAAGTGGTACTTATAAAAACTGATTTTCCGTTTAAATGAAATTTTGCCATCATTGTGTTTTGATTTTCAACAATCCGACATACATGGTTTTCATTAAGAATTAAAATGTGGTTCAATGAGATTAAAATAATTTTTTGGTGAATAGTAACTTATTAAGTTTTTAATCGCGATTAGTGGTAATTAGTGTAGTTTAAGGTAAAAATAATGTTTTAATAATATGAGATGAGCTTGACACATGTCTTACCCTAATTGGATGTGTCATGGCCGACCCAGAAAAGGCATGGGTCAACTTGGGGACCCCATGGAGCCACTTTGGTTAGGAAATGACATAAATAACTTTTTATTTAATGTTAAATTAAAAATGACACACACATGAGATGTTTTACTAAAACAATTTTTACATGGTGTTATACAAGTCATATTTTTTATTATAAATAATAATTGGAAAGATAAAACGATTTCCTACATCATATTATTTTTTTTATAATTTTTATACTTTAAATAAATTAAATTATTTATGACATCATGATGATGCAGCGATGACCTCATTATTTAACGATTTAAATAAAATGGAAAGATAATGTAATATCTAAAACCTAAACATGTCCAAAACCTATTGTATGGGAATATTTAGAAGCCTTATCATCTTATCTTAGAAATATATCAATGTGGGACGTTAGAAATTCGAAACACTTTTGAAAATAAAATAATAGTTTCATGATTTCCAAAAGTGCCCCTCCTCTCCTCTTATAAAAGGCCCCCACCTCTACCTCATTTCACACACTCCTCAAGCCTTTGGCTTGGCCATCCCCTGCCCATTTACTCTTTCCACATCCCTCTCCTCATCCTAGAGGATTCCCTTTGGGAATAATCCTTTCAAAGGAAGCCTTTAGGCTCAAATCAATAAGAGTTACACTTTTAAAGGCAATTCATTCTCTCTTGTTCATTTGTTTTATTTTGCTTCTCCAACCCCCTAAACTCTTTTTATTTACTTCTTTTGTAACAAAAACAGTATATTAAATATACTAGTATGTTTTTATAAGATTTATTCAAGCTACACTCTCACACAACTACATCAAATGGTTAAAGAACATACGGTTTCCGTGGATGGAGAAATTCTTCTTCCCGAAACGATGATTGTTCAATACTCATTTAACACCTTCAAAGGTGGCCATTATGATGTCACTATTTTTATATATGATATATAATATGTTTATTCTTTCCTTAAGCTTCTGTATTTTTCATTTATGTCATACCATTATTGTTTCCATTATGGGTAAACACGATATCTTCATTTTAGGAAGTGCGGACTACCGCCCCCTGAAAGTGATTTGATTCGTTAATACCATATGTGGGATGTGTAAAGGATAAAGTTAATGATATTATATATGTTATTATACTGGAATTATAATATACTCTTATATCATTATGATTCCATTCTATAAAATACGAAATAGAAATGAAAGTAGCGTTCATGCGTACGTACGACTTACCGTCTCCATGAACGGTGCATTTCATTTCTTACCTCTAAATGATTATGTATTATTATAAATACATGTATATGATGGATATATATGATATATATGATATCCAAATCATGACTATAATTCTGGATATAATGAACCATTAACCACATGAACAACATGTAATTGTAAGAAGTTCACTTTCGACTTAAGAACCAAATATCGACAAAACAAACATTATTAACTTAAATGGTTACATAATGTTTATAACATGGAAATAAGGGATATAAAAGGAATAATGAACTTTAAAAAGGTTCTTAAACAAGTATAAATTAACTCAAGTTTATTATTCAGGACGTTAAAGAACGATCGAGTCAAGTCGGACCCGAGGTAAGGGACTTCGTCTCAATCTCCTTTCATTGAGGCATATTTCGTTTTATACACAAATTTATTTTATATGGTGTATAAACCCCTTTTACTTTTACTTTTATACAAAAGGAATCTTTTTCTACGAAGCGTTTTACTAAAAGACAAAATGGAATGTTTTTTAACGTACGTGGTGACAACGACCTTTTCCGCCGCCGCGAGTATTATTTGGTCTTTGGCTTCCTCAACAAGACGTTATGTTTTTAAAATGAAATAAATACCATATACTCTTTTATTTATTTTGGTATTGAAAATGGTTTTGATAAAGGATTCTATTATGATATATTGTGATTGAAATGTGGAAATGTTATCAATTCTTTATATTGGTTTTATGTTTTATGATTTTATATTGGTACTTGGACATTTTACGGGTGGTTACGTGATAAACCATATGACAGGTGGTGCCGTGAATACCAGGACGGGTGGTTAAGTTATAACCTCCAATTCATTGGGTATGGAAGTCGGCCGTATGTCTATTCCATTAAGTATGTATGGAAATTGGCCGTATGGCTATTCTATTAAGTGATATGTGTGGAAGTCGACCGTATGGTTATTCCACTTCAGTATGTTTATGTCCCAAGTTACCTCTATATATGTTATGTGTTCTTTACATGGGTTTTATGGCAATCCTTTGGTTACAAAAAGGTAAGTGATGATACTTTATTCAGTGAAGAGTTTTTACTACTTCATGAAGGTGAAGGTATTACTTTGATAGAGTATACATGGTTTACATGATGTTTGAAAAACTAACAGTTTTCATTCTTTGTGTATCCCTTACTGAGCTTTTTATGCTCACCCCATGTTTTTTTGAAATGTTTTTCACAGGACTTAATGTGGAATAAGGTCAAGGATGGAATCAAGGTAATGTCATCCTATATAAAACATGGAACTAGACATGTTTCTTTTAAGAGTTTTTTTTATTATGGAAACTTAGTAGAAGTGACTACTTTGTAATCTTTTGAGACGTAATAGTTATGTTATAATTATCTAAAACTCTAAACCTGAAAAGATCCTCAACATGAATTATTCATTTAATTCAATATTAAGTAAGGTTTAAGGCCGGGGCCTTATATCTTGATTCATCGTGTGTTCTTCAGCAGTATTGGATTGCACTCTTGAGAGTTCTCTGAAGGTCTTGAAATCTCCTTCTTGTTCAGGATTGTTCTATGATGTATGTATGTTCTTCTCGTTGTATCGTCACACTTTTCTTGGTTTTCCACTTGCACGTATCCTCCTCTTTTTGTGTACTACATCTTAGTCTTTCTTATATTCCACGAGTTCTGATAGTAGGAATGATTCACTTTTCATAGGTATGAGATACGGTTTCATGACATGCCAACAACTAACATTAAACAACATTAAATGCATTAAAAACAACAAATATGACTGTTAGCATTATTTAAATAATATTGACAATGACTTAAGAAATGGTTTCATAGTGATTAAGTAAACAGTGTCTTCTTCACGGTGTGTGGTTCACGGTTTGTCCTTCACGGTGTGTCCTTCATGGTGTCTGGGTCACAGTGAGTCCTTCAAGGTGTCTGGGTCACGGTGAGTCCTTCACGGTGTCTGGGTCATGGTGAGTCCTTCACGGTGTCTGGGTCATAGTGAGTCCTTCACAGTGTATGGGTCACGGTGAGTCCTTCACAGTGTCTCTATACTTAAACAAATATCTGTATTTAGACTTAGACAGTAATATGCAGAACATGGATTAAGTTTAATCACTAGAGAGTAAAATATATTGAATCATAAATATAAAGGTGTGATTATATATGTGACAATTGTGATCATGCATAAGACTTGTAAATAATAAAAAGAGTAATTAACATCCATAAGATTTTTTATCATTAAAACATGATGTGTAGCTATTATTGAGATTGAAGAGCATTAGCAAGATGTGCAATGAAGATTGAGATTAATTAGCAGTAATAGGATTTGTGATCACTAAAACATGATTAACACATGAGGAGTCCAACAATCTCCCCCTTTTTTATAATCACAAATCAGATATAGTCAGAATATAAATGAAATGTAACATAAAAGAAACTAGCATATTAGAAAAGAAAAAATAATTATAATACTAACATTAAAGGTTTTCTCTATAGTTTTTCTCTTCTTTTCACACTTGTAGTTTTTTCCCCCTTTTGGGATTATCAAAAAGTAGAGAGAGTGAAATGAAACACTGCATTTGGAATTAAAAAAAGGGTTTAGAATACAATAAAACATGAAACAACAAAATAAATCCCATCAAAAAGAAAAACAGTCCTCGGAATCTTCATGGATCCACCTTCTCTTTGCCTTTATCAGCAGCAAGAGCTGGTGCTGAAGTAGAAGAAGGCATAGATGTGGTAGACAACGAGGGTAAGGGTATACCTTCAAAAATAGATAGATCCAATGTAGGAGTAGTAGAATATCTAGGCTATGGTTGGTCAAGAATGATTGGCCGGATCTAAGAAAGAGCTTGGCTAACTATTATGGAAGTTGAGGCTAAGGTAGGTAAACTAGGTCTAAGGGGTACAACAGCTAGAGAAACTATAGCAGTACTCTGCACATGAAGAAACAGCTTCAAAAGATTGATGAAATAAGTAATGATTTCACCACCATATTTCATAGCCTTCTCAAAATCATCCATATTCTCCAGAAATCTATCCAACAATCTAGTGATCTCTGTAAGTTTTTGAACATGATCTTTAAAAGCTTGAGTCACCGAAGGGAGTCTCAAATTTTCCACAAGATATCTAAATTGATCTGTCATATCACTTTTAGAGAAAATCTGGGAGAGATAAAAATCTATTTTCTTGGTGATCTCTTGTTGAGCATCATTGGCTATCATATAATGAATTCTAACCAAGTCCAATGCTCTATCACTATTCTTAATCACTTCTGAAAAAAAAGATAGATCCAAGCTACTGAAGGCATTCTGAAGTTCTTCCTTTATTATGGATCTCAGCATAGAATCATCCAAAGAAGATATGAAGGTCTGACCAGAAGCAGGTGAATCCTTGACAGTTTCAGTTAGAACTTTGAGCTATTTCAGAACTTTTTGCAGGCATCCAGTGTATTCATCTGTAAGATTATTCAAATTTTCCACAATCTCTCTCACGTGTTCCAGCATTTTGGTGTGTCTTTTTTCAATCTCTTCTTAAAAATATAGTAGGTATGGATAAACATGAGACAAAATCTCCCTATAAAGGAGGGAATCAGAAGAGTCAAGAGAAACAACAACAGGTGCAGGGGCAGAAACAGGAGCAGGCTCTGATCTCAAAGATAACTAATTCTGCAGACTTGCTACCATACTTTTCAGATTTGCATCATTAGCACTCATCAACTTATTCTCTACTCTGACTTCTTGAATTTCTCAGATCATCCTTGGTTAAATATGCAAGATAATATTTTCCAAGAGAATTGATGCATATTCTTGACTTAACTGAGTCACTGGGCAAGGTTGAGTGGAGACAATTTTATCAACTCCAACTAACAAAGTCTCTCCAAAAACTATCAGATCATCTTTGGTCACAAAGAAGTGATTCTCAGGTAAGGATGCATGTAAAGGTAGTGGTTCAGATTCTAGTTGAGGCTCAGAGTCATCTTTAGTCTCAGATTCTGATTCAGATTGAGGTTGGGGCTCTGGTTCTGGTTCTGGATGAGCTAAGGACTTCAATTGAAACAGAGAAGAAAGATCCATTCTAGTTGAAGTCACTTTTTGTGACTCATTCACATCATAAAATCTTGGGAAAGCATACCGAGAGTACACAGAAAAAGTGATAGAAGGTTGAGAAGCTTAATCAGATCCAACTTCCACAATATCAAGGTTTTTAGGTTCCTCCCCCTCAACTTGTGCTTCCCTTCCAGATTCTTGAGGTTCAGGAACATGGACAAGATCCACAGGAACATCCCTAATATCTTCAGCAAACACTTTCCTTGCCAGCTGAAAGGAAATTTCCATCATTTCTTCAGCAGATGGAATAATCTCAGGAACCGATTGTTCCACTGGATGAGATTCCAGACTTGCTTCTTTCTCAACAGAAATATTCTCTTCAACAAGATCTGCCTCTAGGGTTGCTTGCTGTTCTGAAACAGGAAAAACCAATTTCCTTGCAGCATTAGGATGAGCTTCTTCTTCATGAATAACAACTGAAGGATTCATATTCCTTTCCTTTTCAACCAAAACTTCCTCTCCTTGAGGTATTTCAGCAGGGATAGCAGTAGGGACAACATCCCTTTCCTCTTCAACCGGAACTGTTTCCATTTGAGGTATTCCAGGTTCTTCTCTAGGTGGTACTTTAGCTATTACATCTTATTGTTCTTCATCTTCTGAATACTCAGCCACTTCATCTTGTTCCAAACCAGGATCAGCTAGGTTCTTAGGCCTTCTTGGATAGTCAACAGGATTAAACTTTTTATACAGTTGATCACTATCTTCATCCCACTGCTTTTTCTAGGGATTCCATCTAATCTTCATCCTTTTGATGATAGGCATGGATAGGTAGTAATCAAGGTCCTCTAATTTTTCTTCATTCGGTCCAACCATCCCTTTTGCAACTAACATAGCTGAAATCATCCTTGAATAAAACAGGGAGGTGGATTTGGAATTTACTTTGATTAGCTCATAGATATGGTTGATAACATACTTACACAGATTGATCTTATGGCCATTCTTCAACAGGTGAATCTGGAACAAATCTTGATACTTCATCAATGCAAAATCCCCTTTTCTTGGACCAACCAAATTCTGAACAAACTTGAACAGAAGTCTTGTCTCCCCATCTAGATCAGTAGCTATGGCCCTTCGCTTGGTGCCATTTCTAGTTTGACTTTCCAAAGCATTCTCTATGTCAAATATGTCGGTTGTTGGAGGAGGGTCTCTCTGGTAATCTTCACAAACTCTTTCATGTGGAATTATTAGGCATGAAACCCATAACCTTGAAGAGGAAGAGCACTTCTGACCATCGATCTAGCTGGTCACCATAAAGCTTTCTCCAAACTCAAAAGGGAACTTCACATACTGATAGAATTGAGATACAAGACTCGGTTAAATCGGTCTATTCTATCCAGTGAACCATTCAAGCCATCCGTTTCTTTTAAAACTTTCAAAACTAAAGATCTACTAGACAACAACCATTCAGGGCAAACCTCTTTTTCAGGTAAAACTGTAAAACTTACCAGGTTTGGGTTTAGAGGTCCTTCAAGAGCTATGATCAGTATCCTCTTTTGTTTCTTAGAGCAGCGCTTCTCAGACGAGGGTGAAGTTGGATGCTTCATCCTTGGCATTCACTGAAGGTTCGGGCGAGAGAGAAGAGAAGGTTCAGGAGAGAGTTCAGGTAAGGAATCAAATGAAACCCTTATGTTTTATCATTTTGGAATGTCAAACGTCATAAAAAAAAATGCGAGAAATCAAATGCCGGTGAAATAAAAATTACCGCGATACGGGTTAAAATAAGAATAAACATAATTCTCACGGTGAGACCGTGAGTAGGTATTACGGTGAGACAAAAAACTAGACATCACGGTGAGACAGTTTACTGTTATCACGGTGAGACAGTTAACATTTTATATAGACACGGTGAGACAGTGAGTTGTCAGACCGTGAGCATAAAACAGTAACTTAGAAACAGTAAGTATGAAACCATAAAGTAAAGTACAGTAAAGTATTAAACGTTAAGATCAGTAGGATATTTACTTATGGTTAATCATACCAAGATCATGTATGATGTAGTCTAATCTTTCAGAATTTAATTGTTTAGTTAATATATCATCAAGTTGATATTCAGTACCAATGAATTCCAAAGTGATATCACCTTTTTGATAATGATCCCTCAAAAAGTGATGTCTTACATCAATATGTTTTGTCCTAGAATGAGAAATAGGATTCTTATAAATATTAATAGCACTTGTTTTGTCACAATTTATTGGGACATGTCTGAATTGATATCCATATTCTAGTAATGTGTGTTTCATCCACAAAATTTGTGAACAACAACTTCCAGCAGCAATGTATTCAGCTTCTGCAGTTGATAATGCAACAAAATTTTGTTTCTTACTACACCATGATACTAGTGACTTGCCTAAAAGATGACATGTTCCAGAGGTGCTTTTTATATCTAACTTACATCCCGAAAAATCAGCATCAGAGTAACTAACTAATTCAAATGATTGTCCTTTGGGATAGAACAGTCCTAAATTGGGAGTATGCTTGAGGTATTTGAAAATTCTATTTACATCATTTAAATGTGACTCTTTAGGGTTTTCTTGAAAACGAGCACACATACACACACTAAACATAATATCAGGACGACTAGCAGTCAGGTAGAGTATACTTCCAATCATTCCTCTATATGTGGTCTGATCAACAGATTTACCATTTTCATCAAGATCCATCTTACAGGTGGTACTCATGGGATTGTCACTACTTTATGTACTATCCAATCCAAAGAGTTTTAAAAGATCTCTAGTATATTTACATTGAGTTAAAATAATTCCATCATCATTTTGAAAGATTTGAAAACCAAGAATGAATTTAAGTTCACCAATTAAACTCATTTCAAATTAATTTTTCATCATTTTAGAAAAATCAATACATAATGCAGTTTTTGATGATCCAAAAATAATATCATCTACATAAATTTGTACAACTAAAAAATCTTTAGAAATTTGTTTTATAAACAGATTAGGATCAGCTATTCCTTTTGTAAAACCTTTAGAAATTAGAAAAGTACTTAATCTATCATACCAAGCTCTTGGAGATTTCTTTAAACCATATAAATATTTTGATAGATTGAAAATATGATTTGGAAAATGAGGGTTTGAAAATCTAGGTGGTTGTTCAAAAAAAACATCCTCAACAATATATCCATTTAATAATGCACTCTTGACATCCATTTGATATATTTTAAAATTTAGATGGGAAACATAAGAAAGTAAAATCCTAATAGCTTATAATCTGGCTACTAGAGAAAAAGTCTCCTCATATTCAATACCTTCTTCTTGACTATATCCTTGTGCAACTAGCCTAGCTTTATTTCTAACTATGTTTCCAGATTCATCTACTTTATTTCTAAACACCCATTTAGTGCCTATTGTGAAAGTTTCCTTAGGTCTTTCAACAAGATTCCAAACATTATTTCTTTCAAACTGATTGAGTTATTCTTGCATAACAATTACCCAAAATTCATCATTAATAGCATCATCAATGTTTTTTAGGTTCAAGTTGTGATAAGAAGGCTTGATGTTCAACCTGATTTCTAAGAGAATCTCTAGTCTGTTTCCCTCTATAAAGATTTCCTACAACAGCATCTAAAGGATGATTATTTAGAATTCTAGTTGATCTAGTAAAGGTAGGACTAGAAACTTTAGGTTCATCAACAGGTTGTGAATCAATAGAAGCAGGTTCTGTAAAATTTCCAGAACATGTTGTCTTTATAGCGGGTTCATTTGAGTTTTCATTAAGGTCCAGAACAGATAAATCTTCTTCAATATTTTCAAGAGAGGTTTTAGGATCATTTAGATCAGTTTCATCATACATGATGTGAATAGATTTTTCCACACACTGGGTTCTTTTATTGAAAACTCTATAGGCTTTACTATAAATAGAATAACCTAGGAAAATTCCTTCATCACTCTTGGATGCAAACTTTTCAAGATTATCATTGGTATTAATAATAAAGACTTTGCAGCCAAAGACTCTGAAATAGTTAACCTTAGGTTTTCTATGGTTCCACAACTCATGAGGGGTCTTCTTAAGAAAAGGTCTAATCAAGACTCTATTGATAATATAACAAGATGTATTCACAGCTTCAGCCCAAAAGTAAATAGGTAGGTCATACTCATTTAGCATGGTTCTGGAAATTTCTTGCAGGGTTCTATTCCTCCTTTCTACTACACCATTTTGCTGAGGTTTCCTAGGGGAAGAAAAGTTATGACTATAGCCACTGTGTGAGAAATAGGATTAAAATTCATGATTCTCAAACTCATGACCATGATCACTTCTTAGAGTTTTAATCTTAAGTCCACTAAGGTTCCCTACAGAATTGGAGTATTTAGAAAAGTAAGAACAAGCTTCACTTTTGTGAGCTAAGAAGTATACCCAAGTATATCTAGAAAAGTCATCTACTAAGACATAGACATAGTTCTTCCCATTTAAGCTAGAAACTCTATATGGTCCAAACCAATCAATGTGAACCAACTCGAGAGGTTGAGAAGTTGAGACTTCTTTCTTTGGTTTGAAATAGATTTTGTGTTTCTTTCCATTTTGACAGGGAGTACACACTTTGTCATTTGGAAACTCAAGTTTGGGTAGGTCTGTCACTAAGTTCTTCTTAGTAAGTTTTTTAAGTGAAATTATATTGCAGTGTCCTAATATTATTTTCCAAAGACAAGACTCTTTATGAAAAGCATTTAAACAAGTAATATTTTGCATGGATAAAGAATTTAAATCAATAGCATAAACATTTTCATTTCGCAGGGCAGAAAATACTAAAGAATTTTTAGAATTAAAAGCATTGCAAGAATAATTTTCAAATTTAACATTAAAACCATCATCACATAACTGAGAAATACTTAACATATTATATTTAAGTCCATCAACAAATAAAAATTTAGAAATTAATACTGAGTCAGTGTTACCAATCTGGCCTAAGCCGATTATTTTCCCTTTAGAATTATCCCCAAAGGTGACAAAGTCTCCATCAATTCTGACTAAGCTTTTATAGAATGATAAGTCTCCTTACATATGTCTTGAACATCCACTATCCATGTACCAAGTCTTCCTACAAGAACTCTTTAAGCAGGTTCCCTACAAAATAGATTTAGATAGGAAATGATTTTAGTACCCATATTTTCTTGGGTCCAAACAGGTTAGTTAACAAAACATTACGTACCCAAATTTGTCTTATGGGTTTCATAAAATTTGTAGAATCAACAGATTTTAAAAGATAAACTTTATTAGAACCGTATCTATGAATATAACTAGTTGAAGCATATAAATGTCCAGAACTAGAACTAGCAGTATTCTGTCCAGATTTAGGAATAAATCTATTCGTAGTAATCTGTCTCTGTCCAGGTTTGTAGCCTATTCATGTAGTGTATTTTGGTGCAACGTGCTTTCCTAGAATTTGAGTTAGTGTATACTTTCCATTTGTGAAATTCTCTAAATCATTTCTAAGTTTCTCATTAGACATTTTCAGTTCAGTGTTCTCCCTTAACAGTTGAGCATTTTTCTCTTTTTCAATAGTAAGTTGGGTTTTAAAAGTAGTAGTGTGAGCATGCTATTTCTTTAATGATTTGTATTTATTCATAAGTTCATTGCATGTCTCTTCCAGCATATTACAATATTCAAACAATTCCTCACTAGTCATGTTTTCAGAATCAGAATCTGATTCTACACTACCTTCAGAATAATAAGAATTTAAAGCAGGAGTATCTAAGGTTACCTCAGATGTGTTTATCAAAAAACACATGTTTTCCTTATTTCTGGTTTCAGTCTCAGAAGCTTCAGATTCATTGGAGATATCCATAGATGCACTCCAAGTATCCTTCATAGCCTTTTTGTACTTATTATCCTTGTAATCATATTTATTCTTGAATTTGAGCTTTGGGCAGTCTGCTTTAATATGCCCTTTTCTTTTGCACTCATAACAGACAACACTTTTATCTGGCTTTTTTCAATCCTTCTTCCAATGTCCCTTATTGTCAAACTTTCCTTTGTAATTTGATTTTAGGAAGAATTTCTTATTCCTATAAAATTTCTTAACCCTTCTGGCTATTTGAGCCATTTCAGCATAACTATTAGAGTCTGAATTTTCACTGGTTGAACTGTCAGTAGGTAGTTGAGATTTATCTTTGTCCTTGCACTTTGAAGCAGTAGTCTTGAAAGCCACTTATTTTCTCTTAGGTTAATCATCTTCCTCTTTATTCACCTTGAGTTCTTCCTCATACATCATAAGCTTACCAATGAGTTCTTTTACAGGTAGAGAAGCAATGTCACATGACTCTCTGATTGAGACAGAGGTGCCTCTCCATCGTTCTTGTAAACATCTCAGAATCCTCATAATTTGTTCCTTTGCTGGAACAGCTTTACCATTTGAACTCATTACATTGAATATCACATTAAACCTGAGATACATATCAGAAATAGGTTCATCAGTCTTCATTTTAAAATTATCATATTTAATAGTATAAGTATTTAATCTCATTTCTTTAACATTGGTTGTTCCTTCATGAGAAACACCCAACGTATCCCAAATTTCAAAATCATTTTTACAAGCAGAAATTCTGTTAAACTCTTTATCAACTAAATCACAGTACAAGTCATTCATAGCTTTACAATTATTATTGTAAGAATCCTTTGTAGGTTCATCCCAAGTGGATCTAACAGTAGTGGGAAGTTTATATTCTGATTCTATGGAAGTCCAAATATCAAAACCCATTCTCTCTAAATGAATTTTCATTTTAAGTTATCTTTGATCATAGTTTGTACCATTGAGGAAAGGTGTCCTATTAGTAGCAGTACCCTCTAGTCTATTATCCATAACTAGATTTTAGAAAGATAATTTAAAGATATAAAAATTTAGAACTAACAGAAATTTAAGATCCTTAAAGATGCAACTAAAATCACAGTTGAAAAACAGTGTATCTTGAAAATACTTAAACAAAAACTAAACCTCTGATACCAAATATTGGTCAGAGTGGACAGTCAAAAGGGGGGTGAATTGAGTTCCAATTAAAATTTCTGTTGAAATATTGTCTAGTTAAAATCCCCTGATTTATAAAATAAGTTAAAATGTAGTGAATTTTTACAGATTGTAAATGATCACTTAGCTTCTCAAAGATTAATTAGGTCTCAGTTAATTTAACCACATGGTCAAACTAACTTTTGAAGCTAACCTATTGATTTACAATAAGTGTAATCACTTTCTAATTTAACTATCAAAGTAGCTTTAAAATAGTTTTGTATTTCAAAGTAATAGCAGCGGAATAAATAAGATATATGTAGTATACATTAAACTTAAATTAAAGATGCACAACAGATATAACAATAGTTTCAGTCACAAGATGAGACTTAGTCCTCTCAAATATATATAAATTTGATCCGCACCCTGGATTGGGGTTAACAATTGTTTACAAAACTGTCCAGACCACGCAGGGACCTCTACCACTGTTCTTCATGGGAAACAAAACAAAGACGAAGTCACACAAGGACCTCTTCCACAGTTGACATGGGTAAACATGAGTTAAGAGAATTTGAGTGAGGATTTTGATATCCTCCAGTTCAGTGCAGTAGACAGTGTGTGTAAAAGATATACAGATTACACCACACTGCTCAAAATTTAATAAATAAATCAAGTAGAGAAGATAGATGAGAGTTTAGAAAGCTCTAGTGATTATCAATGTAGCTCTGGACTCGTTGGATTTCGCAGGAATGATTTAGAGTCCTTCTCTGGTTTTTCTGTTGAAAAATAGAGTGTCATTGTTCAGATTGTCTTTCTCAAGAGTGAGAAAGGTCTCTTGATTCGTCGTGTGTTCTTCAATAGTATTGGATTGCACTCATGAGAGTTCTCTGAAGGTCTTTCAATCTTTTTTTTGTTTAGGATTTTTCTATGATTTATGTATGTTCTTCTCGTTGTATCATCACACATTTCTTTCTTTTCCACTTGCACGTTGCCTCCTCTTTTTGTGTACTGCATCTCAGTCTTTCTTATATTCCACGAGTTCTGACAGTAGGAATGATTCACTTTTCATAGGTACGAGATACGGTTTCCTGACATGCCACCAACTAACATTAAACAACATTAAATTCATTAAAAACAAAAAATATGACCGTTAGCATTATTTAAATAATATTGATAAAGACTTAAGAAACGGTGTCACAGTGATTAAGTAAACGGTGTCTTCTTCACGGTGTGTGGTTCACGGTTTGTCCTTCACGGTGTGTCCTTCACGGTGTCTGGGTCACGGTGAGTCCTTCACGGTGTCTGGGTCACTATGAGTCCTTGACGGTGTTTGGGTCACGGTGAGTCCTTCACGGTGTCTGGGTCACGGTGAGTCCTTCATGGTGTCTGGGTCACGGTGAGTCCTTCATGGTGTCTCCATACATAGACAAATATCTGTATTTGGACTTAGACAGTAATATTCATAACATGGATTAAGTTTAATCACTAGAGAGTAAAAGATCTTTAATCATAAATATAAAGGTGTGATAATGTATGTGAGAATTGTGATCATGCATAAGACTTGTATATAATAAAAAGAGTAATTAACATCCATAAGATTTGTTATCATTAAAACATGATGTGTAGATATTATTGAGATTGAAGAACATTAGAAAGACGTGCAATGAAGATTGAGATTATTTAACAGTAATAGGATTTGTGATCATTAAAACATGATTAACACATGAGGAGTCCAACAACATTAAATGTGTCTCTATTACAATAAAAAGTAAGATATATTTTAACGTATTGGGGGAATACTCACTCACCAAGGGATTGATTTTGATTAGAAATTTTTTCCAATCTGGTGGAATGGTGGTGAGAACCTCCATTTATATGTAGCCTTATATTATGAATATTTCTCATACAAATGTGTTTGTGCCTTAAATCCTTCTTGTGTAGGTTCAACCTATGAGGCTAACTGTCATGTAGCACTTTCAGGACCAGTCAATCATAGAAGAATAAATTGTGTGATACATTTGTATAACCATACAACCCATATAGGTTTATTCTAAGTGAATCACTAGAATGGAAGACTTTCATGAACTACCTTTTTCTCCCGAGTACCAGAATATTCCAAAAAAGGATCCTAAGGATATCTATATAATACTCTTCGATGAACTGGAGATAACTTAATGATCTACTCACCCTAGCCTCTGAACCAAGTCTCTATAACTCTTTGGTATATTTTTATGCATAAAAAATATGTAATAAACAATATTTAAGGTACTAGAGTTCCTCAAATAACTTAAAAACCCAAAACATATGTTAGGAACCATTTTCCTTTATTCCAAAACTATCTAGGGTAAAAACCCTCTCTATAACTCCATACTTGTGTGATATCTTTCTAATATAACCTAAGGAGACCTTTTTTGCTTAAAAAAGTCTCTCCCAAGTGGAATCACTCAGGTTATTCATTACTCAAGAAAATTATTTGAACTAACAACATAAAATGCGAGAAATATAACAAATCACCTCTCCTGGCTATCACCTAGTTGAATCCCAACTCATCTTTCCTAGGTATCATATGGGAAAGATACAAACTCAATTTTCCCATGTATCTCTTAGGAGATTCCCAATAAAAATCTCCTAGGTGTCAATTGGGTGATGTCCAATCTATCTCACCCATGTATCACCTGGGTGATAAATCCCTCAAGCCTTGATTCATTCTCATACCAAAATTGAGAGGGAATCACTTTACACCGACCTCCAATCTGAAGGAGAAAAAATCTAGACCTCCTCCCATGCCTCCAAAAATACACAATCAGATCATCAAAAATACTATTGTGTCCTCTTGAGAATACATTCCAGTGGGAAAGTAAATCTCACATTTAACTTATCAAATATACATGGTCCAATGAATTTTTTAAACCATGCATTCTTATGGTAATGAGTATCCCAATACTAAAGATGGTGTAAATGGTTCAAGAAGTGACATTCATCCATGATTTCTACCATGAAATTTGAAGTATATTCTATGGAATTTTTGAATTCAATTGATATGTAAGTCCTATAGGTGAAGTTTAGAAAAAAGTTAAGAATAAGGGAATGATGAAATACTATAATTTTTCTTGACTACCCATCCATACCCTCTCTCTAACACACCAAAAGATGAAGTCTTAAATGGGAAATCCTCATGTGGTAACCCCTATCCATTTATGAAGGATTTCATATCCCTCTTACATTACATATATCCACCTTCATCCACAAACAATTGAAGATGAAGGTTAAACTTGGGAATCCTATTTATGTTTAAGCCTCTTCCCAGACATGATCGTGAAAAATTGTGAATTTCTATAGTCTCTTGTTTCTCACACCAAGAATGTATCATGTGAGATTAGAGATTAATTAATTTCTTTCCACTAACACAACCAAATATCCAAATTGAGCCTCCCCTATAAGTGTAAGTCCCAAACCATCTGACCAATATAAGTGTTGACTCTCATCCCAACATGATACATAATAAATATCTATGAGGATCAATCCCAACACATTTAATCCACCATCAACCCCACCATTCCAAATTCCATATAATATCAAATCCCCACATGGAGGTCCATATTCCTCTTGGGAAAAATAATCTCATACTTATCAATTTATATTCATAATGAGAGATTTCTTCATAGGGCCACATTACTTGTAATATTAATCCATTATCTTCAGGCCATATTCCATGGTGGGTCAATCATCAAGGACTTCTCATTCATAAGTCACCAACCAACATTTTATAGTATCCATTCTCCAAGACTTCCTTTCCTCATAACGTTAAAAATCATGGTTTGGTTTTAGTCACCTGAACTTAAAAGGCACAACATGTCCCGTTAAGTTGAGATGGATTACATGGGTCATAATCCAATTAATAAGGATACATATGAAGATCTTATCATGGGCCTGATCCCAATATCAATTCTACCAAAACCTCTTGGGATGCCAATAAACTCTATAGTACACATTTATGGAGAATTTAATCATGATTCTTTAAAATAAATCACATGCATAAAAATAACTAGATTGATCTTATGATGGAGAACCTTAGATACATATTTATGGTTCTATTTTTGGAGAACCTTTTATACATTTAAATTGTTAGTGCCATGTGTATATGTGATTTATTACTAATATGTAGGGTGACCAGCCTTATACTAGGTTTGAAAACTGATTCATGAATTTGACTTAGATTTATAAGTGAGTCCTAGAGTATACAACAATTCATACCAAAAGGGTGTTAGGATCTTGAAATACCATACTCTTGAACAATGTGAGTCACTAAGAATCATTGTAAAAATTCTCAGTGATTGTCTACCATTAGAAATAAGGTCCATATCATGGATATAGTAATGACTTGTTTTCTTTGGTTCCATAAAAAACAACATTTCAAACCCTCCCAAAAAAGGGGTGAAACAAAAATTTTGGACTCAACATGAATCCTTTAATTGACCAAAATGACCAAGTCACCCACATGTAATGCCCTTTTCCACACATACAAAATGAATGATGTCTAAACATGGATCATTGAAAGAAATCAATTACACTTGTTTTTTTTTACTTGTGACGATACTCTGATGAGATTTATTTCTCATGTCTATTATGAAACTCTTAGGTACTTTTACCAAAAATCCATTCAAATCAAAATGGAATATTTCCATTAACAATATGTTCACATGTTTTCTATCATAAAACTCAAATCCTCATGAATCTATAGGATACCCTCACCCACCCATCATCTCCATCACTAGGTAAAAAATGTGATATTTTTATGGTACCACCTAAATGGTACTATCCCAAACTCCTAGGCTACACATGATTCCCTCTATGATATGAAGCCCCTCCAAACATCAAACTAGTGAAAGTTGGTGGAAAAGAATAAAATGAAACTTAGATAAATTTCGATCAATTTCAAGGCCCTCTCCCAAAAACACAATAACAAATTCCTACCTTATATAAGGAAGAAAAATAAATAGTGTTAGAATAGCCCCATTTAAACTGCATATGGGTTACACAAAAGGGATCCATATAGTAGCAGTCACTACCAAGGATGCATGAAATCAAAACCTAATCTTGTCGAGGATTCCACCCCATGGGACCTTTCTCCGGTCACCCAAGCTGTAGACCCCATGGAAACCCACCAAGTGTGGACCAAAATGAAACTGGAATGAGACCACATCCGTTTTATGTTAAGATAATCCCCCACAATTAACTATTAAAACAACCAATGAGAAGGCACATATATCTATCCATAGTCAACAATAATACCAGTATAAATTGGAACCAACAAGAAAAACAATCCATCAAATTTCAGCATTAATTAGATGGTAAAATCAAATATGTCCCCCTAAACAATAATCCCATCAGTATATTCTGACAGGGAATAGTGGACTGGAGTAGGGATACATCTCATATCTAACCATATAATGGAAAAATATTCTTATTCTAGTTATATAAGTCACCCATTATATCTTTTTGATGATGGAATGAATTTAGTATATCACAACCTATATTTTAAAAACCTTATAGGATATGATTATTATAATGGAAGTTGTTATGTGCCAGGAATTAAACCCCACCTCCACAATTATGGGATCCCATTATCATATAATGAAGGTCACTCATGATAAAATGTATATTCCAACACATATCCAAGAGGTTCATCAATAAAATACCATGATACATAAAAAATAGGATTGGGAATATACCCCCAATACAATTGGATATCATCGGTTTATTCCTATGGAAACTTATCGGCAGAAAAATAACCCTTTCAAAATCCCAAAAACATGTCAACAACTCATTTAAATGACATAGGAGATACTCAAGAATGATCTTACAGGTGAAGGTCTTAATTTACAGTATGTGACACCAACCACCTTATGGATAGAATCAAAAATTAAGTCCCTCTAAAGGGAATTTAAATTAATGAATGATCCCATTATCCTACTCTACTCAAGGTTAATGTTCTTCAGGATCTCAAACATCTATAAATGGTGCCCTATGATCCCACTGATTCATAACCAAATTATATAATCCATAGTTGTAGTTGAAAAGGACCTCCTAATGAAATTATTACCCATATATCTATAGGTACTCACCATAATATTTACCACTAAATCCTCCATCTTGGTCTTAATTTGATTGATCATTAGAACCCATATCTTGAAAAGTGTCACGGAAACCCTCCTTGTGGTCATTAGATCTGACAGAATATGATTCCTCCCCTTCATAGCTTACACCATGAAGTACCTCCCTAGGTTTTACACCATAGTAATCCTCACAATGGTCATATATTAATCTAGGATGGTAGACATCCCCATAATATTGTTTTCTATGATGGTCCTCCTTATAGTGATATTTTATATTGATGAGAAGGCCCTCCATTTGAATAATCAATTGTGAAAAATACCTCATGTCATGAGACACTTGGGAAGATGATGCAAATATTTTTTGATTAATTATCATTTAAAATTGATATTCTTTATCATATAGAAGAAGTCCTGAGGAAATAGTTACACTCTAAACCACCCTGAATCATCTTATTTCTAGAACATAAGGATATACCTACTGATCCTATTTTCTACAATAAAACTGTTAGGAAACACCCACTCTAGTCATCACATAATCCTACATGAAAAATTTGGGTTCAATACCCATTGGGACCTTGTATTACAATAGTACTACAGTGGCACTATATAAGTAGAGACACTGTAGCAATGAAAACACTATAATGTCAGCAAACACAGTAGCAGTAGGAGCAGTGGGAACTGTAGTTGTGGTGTGTACTATTTCAGCATGAGTACTGTAGTTGTAATATTCAAATATTGGTCCATCAGCCAAAAACTTTAGGACTACAGGTCATGTAATGTGCTACATTCCCACTAGTCCATCAGTCCATAAATATATAATGTAATAAAGCGGGTAGTCGGGCGGGTTATCCCTTGGGGGGTATAACTTGATTTTTAGGCCTATGTGTGTGTAGTGTGTGTTTGTATTTGATGTAATTAAAACCTCAAACACCTAATATAAAAATATATTTTCCATGAGGAAGAAAATATCCATTTATATAAAACAAGTCATGTTTCTTCCATAAGTTACTTTTCGATATGATATTATAACATATTTTTTAGAGGAATGCAGACTTGAAATTTGATTGAATATATAAAAAACTCTTTTAATCATGAAAAATATGTTTTTACCTTAAGGTAGATATACATTTCATGTCCAGGTAACCAAATAAATTCTTCACTAGATTCACGTAGCTTCCCTTTCAGCTATATGATGCCATAAATTGGGAAAATAACAGGAGGGTGTTAAATGTATATATATTAATGCTTTGGGAAAGCTACAATAGTTCATTACCAATAACCCATATGGAATTTATTCCAGGGGATAAGAGGAACATTGATAGTTACATTTCACCACCCTCTCTAGATAAAAGATCCCACTATATGTGGTATAATATAATTTCATTGTTTTCTAGACAGCTCTCAGATGCATGATCCAATCACAAATAATGGTACAATAAACAATAATTGGCCTCAAAAAGGTCTTATAAATTTCAGTCCTTATAGGTGTGAGTCCTTTAAAGATACTTAAATCAATTATTTGAAAATATTGAGCGAGGTTCTTTCTTATAAGAGCCTAATCAGCAGATACCATTGATTCCTTTTGAAGAACATATCCAAAGTGGAGACCATACAATGTGTAAGACCCTGATTTTTTTTATTTTTTGTAGGTTCTTTTATAGGTAATAATTTTTTATTGTTGAGTAAATTTCTTTTAGTTTTTTCTAAGGTGTGCATTAGGGACAAAATTGAGAAAGTTGGAAGAAAAGGGGGTTGTGTGTGGTTGGTTCATGGTTAGAGAAAACAGTGTGCCTTAGCATAGAAAACCATGAAACCCTAGAAAATTGGGTTTTAAATGGTTTTTCAAACCATGATACCTCTTATAAGTAACCATGTACCCCTATATATGAGGTGAATATTTTGGTTGCACTGTTAGGGTAAACTGTGCACCCCTGCCTATTGAACCATTCACATGAAATAATAAAGGCTGAAAAATATGTTTAAAATTTTCTAAACACCCATTTTAATTCCAAATTGACCCCCACTCAACTGTAGGTACTCTTTCATAATTATATAGCTCTCCATATGAATTTAGATCCTTCATGACCTCTTTTATTTAGGATTCGATGACCATATTGAAGGTCTATATCCCTATTAGTGAGTGCATTCTATATCATTTATCTCATGTTCATCTTCCCTTATTATATAATTATTTGGGTGGGAAGTTATTTTCATTTTATCTAGATCTAGATATATTATTTTGTGAATGTAGATCTAGGATTTTAGATCTATATATAGATCAAAGAAATTTACTTTAAAAAAAATATTTAAGGTTTTAGATTTGAATCCAGATCTTATAGTTGCGCTGCTCAATTTGGGGGATTTTTGTTTGCCGATCGTTCTTCAAAAAAATGAGGTATATTTTCTAATATTTAAATTCGATATTATTGATTTTCATTATGTGTATTCATGTTATGGAATTTAAAAAAACTGATTTTTTATTTAATTAATTAAGTTTTTGAATTAATTAATTAAGAAATCTTGAAATTGGGATTCATGGATAATTAATTATTGAGTTAATTATTATAATATATCTATTCAGTTCCAAATTAAGAGTAATTAATTGTTGAATTAATTATTTTTATTTGAGGGTTTTCAATGAATATAATGTGATAAATTATTTTTATAAATTAATTAATGAGATGAATGTGATTAATTGATTTTAGAATCAAATAATGGAATGATTAAGAGTAATTATTCTTTTGTTTAATTAATGTAATACAAGTGGTTAATTAATTGTAAAATTAATTAATGGAATGATTGTGCATAATTAACATTGGATTAATTAATGGTTGTTGTTGTGATAAGAGGATTAATATTGATTAATATTTATTGATATGATATCGTGAAGTATTTGATATTTTGATATATGAAATATTTTTGATATATGTGATTGATGTATATATGAGTTTGGGACACAGAATGATGCTTCAAATACCCATCGAATGAAAATTTAACGTATTTCAATATTTTATAGGGCATGTACTAATGCTCCAAATACCGATGGGGTGTGGGACACAGACTGACACTCCAAATACCCATGGGGTGTGAGACCGGAAAATATAAACCCATAAGAATGGAATTTGACTATAGTTCCAAGTATCCATATTATTATATTGAAATGAAATCAATAATGAAAGACCATTTATTAACTGAATTGTGAAATAATAATGTGAATGCTTCAGACTCCGATATAGGATGAAGAAGGTATTGTGGTTCAGATCACCTTTGGAACCCAAGGGTTTATTTGGTAAAATAATGAATAATTGATAATTTGATAACTTTTTTACTTATGCATTGTGATTATTTCTTTATACATATTTATAATATTTTATTGAATTGATATTGTTTTAGACACCATTGGTGGTGTCCTACTGAGTTTTACTCATAACCAACTCAGGATACCTAATAGGTACCTGAATATATTTCATAGTTACCAGAGAAGATAAGGTTAAAGGCCCTATGTAAGATGGCTAATTAGGGATAGATAATGGAATAGAAAACCCAACATGGTTAGGGTCCCACTTGGGAGTTGTTAGTGTCTTTAATTATGAGTCTTATTTTAGAATCCTGACAGATACATTAGCATGGCATGTTGTCTTCTTTGGTTTGGGTATTGTATTTTATGATTTGATTAACTTGTGATATTGTGATTATTTGTGGATAAATACAAATCTGATATTGTTTGTTTTATATCCTATGTTTTATAACTATAATAAAATAGGTTATTATCTTACCATGATCAATATTTGACCCTTTCTACTAGTCGTATCCTATGTCATACAGGGATGCATGCTTGAGGTCATGTGGAGGTCTGGCTCGAGGCACTGGGTTGTGGCACCCGATTTTGGGTGTTACAAATTGGTATCGAGTGTGGTTGTATTTTATTTTATTTTTATCTTACTATTTTGGTAATGGTATAAAGGAGACTATGAATAGTTGATCCTTGGTTATGAGCTCATGCATGGGAGTTCCAAACCCATATATGGGGGAAAACCCAAGTACCCAGTGTGGTATTTTTGTTTTTTACTTTTTTCTATAATAGTTGAATATTATTTCACCGTGGTTGACACACCTGTTCTGTTATGTGATTATTTTTTATATTAATTGTTGAGAATTAAATTTTGCCCTAGTATGGTATGAGATTTGAGATTTCATGCATCATTAGAGCTACTCCAACTTATGGTGACATTCATCATTCTAGGAAGGTATGGGGAAAATTTTTTTGGGTGTGTAGTTAAAATTGATATGATTTCCTTGCTTTTGGAATTGAAATGAAAGTAGTTCCTAACAAGAAATTGAAAAAATTGTAAAATGGTGAAAAATGAAAATAAATGTGTTGCAAATGTAAATATGTGAATAATCAGATGTGGTTAACCTTGTAAAATAGGGCCTAGGTGTAGTATGGTTAAGGGTAGTAATAGTGCCTCCATTTTAATAGTGTGGTGAGGTTTTAGAAATGAATTTTTGTGTCTTGTTGATATTTTTACTTATATAAATGAGATAATGTAATGTTATAAGTCTTAAGGTGTGTGTTTGTAAATGTAATGATATGACTCCATGATGAATCATATTGATGGGATGACAAGAGGATGTGGCTGGGGATGCTCCACAAGTTGAAGAAACATAGGTAATGATAGTTCTAGTTGATTAAGTATAAGAGAAGTTCTGAGGGAAATATTCTCACTTCTTACAATTCATGAAAATAGACCCATGGAAGGCTATAAAAAGGATTTCATATCTGATGAGGGAGTTTCAATTGTATCCCCCTCCATCTTTAGTGAAGAGGGTAGACTTGTAGGATCTGAGTTCTAGATTGAGTTTATCTATACTATACTTGACTACATGTAAACTCTTATAGAGAAGAGAGTAAAGCTAGTTTCGTACATGTTACTTCATCAAGTGAAGAATTGGTGGGATATCCAGGCTCCAGATGGAAAATTGGAAGATATGGAATGGAAGTATTTTCAAGGGAAGTCTATGAAGAACATTTATCTAGACAAAATGAGACCTAAGAGAGTATATGATCTCGTGAGATTGGATTATGGGAACATTTCCATGATTGAATATTATGGACGCTTCAAAGATTTTATCACTTTGTTCAATCATTGGCTGGATGCGAGGCTAATCTGGAAAAGATATTTTAGGATGGAAATAAATGTGATGTTAAGTCCCATGTCAACATCATCAGTCTAAAGATGTTTTCATATGTGGTAAATAGGGCCCTCATTGATAAAGGGAACCTGAAGGAGGCTCCTAGTGGTGGATAAATGGTTTCTGACTGATGGTTAAGAGGCGAGACATTTGAAAATAGAATGAGTCATTATGAGAACTTTAGCCAGAGCAGGGTGAAACAAATTGTCCAATCAAGGGGAACAATTACTCAGGATCTTACCCAAGTGATTTTCCACTAGTGCGGTTGGACCAACCACTTTCACAAACACTGTCTCTAACCACCAAGAGATTGTCACACTTAAGAAAAGTTGTGGAATCTATAGAGGTTTTGTAGGAACCCGCAACAGACAGTTAGTGAGGGAGTAGATAGATAGAGTCAGAGTGTTGGAAGGGGGTCTTATAAATCATATAAGACTATAAGATGGAGTACTACTAGTCGAGTAAGAAATGTTAGTGGACAAGGTAATTCTGGGAAAGAGAGACTATATCTGTATAATGGTGAAGATAAGGGGATCTAGACAACATCAAAATGAAGAGGGGTAGGACAACTACATGCCATACAACCTAAAAATGTGGATAGAAAGGCTAGAACACTATTAGTGAGAGGTACTGTTCATGATGATTCCACATTAGCTAGTTCCTTACTTGATATCGGTGTATCTCACTCGTTTTTGTCTACAAAACATGTGAATGGTTTGAGACTAGTAGTGGAGTTTGTAAGTAGGGTTATGAAGATAGATACACCATTGGGAGTATAGTTTAGAGTCATATTGTTTTGAAGGAGATGCTTTCTTGAAATCATGGAATCATGTGCTATAGGATATATATATTCTTGATATCTTAGGCTTAGACCTGTTTTTGGATATTCATTGGTTTGTGGCATAATTAGACCACATTGATTTTTATTG
Organism: Viscum album; assembly: GCA_963277665.1. Lineage (NCBI taxonomy): Eukaryota > Viridiplantae > Streptophyta > Magnoliopsida > Santalales > Viscaceae > Viscum > Viscum album. The sequence goes on from OY728161.1 coordinate 1,425,938,483, forward strand.
AAGGAGGTAGTTATTCAAGTCTTATAAGGGTGATGACTATATACACCATGGGTAATGGGATATACATGAAGGTCGATCAGGGACAATTACTTAGTAACTTGGATAGCTCACATCCAAGATTGCAAGTCTATTACTGGATAATATAGATATGAAACTTGATATATTTTCACATGTAGTGGATTAGTTTCAGGATTTGTTTGCGGAATACATCTCAAGGACGCCACCTGAGAGAGATGTGGAATTCACTATTGGCCTCATAATGGGGGCTGGTCTAGTTTCTATTCCACCATACAGAATGGAACGAAAAGAGATTTAATAGATCAAGAATCGACTTGAGGAGTTGGAGAATAAGGGTTTTATCCATCCAAGTGCATCACTTTGGGGTTCACCAGTATTGTTTGTGAAGAGGGATGATAGGAGTTTGTGCTTGTGTATTGATAAATAAAATTTTAACAAGATGACTATAATGAAGCATTGTCCTCTTCTGTGAATCAATGATATTATAACCAGATGAGAGGATCTTTTGTACTCTCAATGATCGACTTGATATTAGAGTACCATCAATTGAGAGTTTGAACATCAGAAATACTGATGACAGATTTGAGGAGCGGGTATGGCCTATATGAGTTCATCATAATGTTTTTTTGGGTTGACAAATGCACCAACAATGTTTATGACCTTGAGGACAAAATCATTCATCCATTTGCAGATTAGTTTTTTTGGTTTTTGTGGATGATATATTGGTGTACTCCAAGACTCATGACAATAATGTCCAACACCTTGACATTGTATTGAGTACACTGATAGATCATTGAATATATTTCAACATATAAAACTATCAATTCTATAATGTTCTGGTATACATCATGGGTTACATAATCTCAAGGTATGGTATGGTAGTGGACTCAAAGAAGGGGATGGTTTTTGTTTCTTGGGAGAATCCATAGAACATTTCTGATAACCAGATATGTTTATGGTTAGCAGGATATTACCAAAGATTCATTGAGGGATATTATTGATTAGATGAACTGTTTATAGGATTATCCAGCAAGGGGATAATGTTTGATTGGTGAAAAGCAGGTGAAAATGCCTTCCAAGAACTGAATAAGAATTTTAAATAACCCCCAATATTGATCTTACCTGATCCAGGTGAGGAGTATACGGTGTATTGTGATGCATCAGGACTAGACTCAGAGTTTTTTTAATTTAAGGGGATTGAGTTATGACATATGGTTCTTAGTAATGAGGGCCTCTTGTAACACCCCAAAATTCTAAAGTAAGAAAATTTTATTTGAAAGTGTTTATCATAGGTATCACCAATGGCATAAGGGAATATAATACCTTGAGACGTAAAAATATATTTAATATTTTAAATAAATTAAATATATGATACATCATGTAATGAACATGGTACTGAGTTAGCATATGTCACAAGAAACAATGAGATTCTTCAAATTCCTTGTATTGCAAATAATAATGATTTTTACCAAAAAAAATATATTAATAAAATGTAATATAATAAGATACATCTTAGTGGTTAAATTAGTAGTTATAAAAAGGTGTAACAAAATTATGAATATCCATGGTTTCCAAAAATTTAAAATAAATTAATTGGTTAAAAAAAATTAAAAATGAGTATAAAAACGATTTAATATAAAAAATAATATTTTTATAGAAATTTATTTTTATGCTCACAAAGCCATTATATCCTCCGAAATAAAATAAATTAAAATTATTGAGTGATATTAATGAAATATATATGTTATATATTCAATAAATTATTTTTTATTTTCATATAATATATTTGATGATGATAAGTTAAGAACAAACCCAATATTACACATAAAAATTAAAAAATATTTAAGGCACTTTTACCACCTTATAACGGAGAAACTATTATAAATCATATTTTTGGTAGTTTTATAAATTTAAAATTTTAAAATAAACATCCTATTTTTAATGTATACATAAAAATTATGTTATTGTTAATTTTGGGTATTTTTCTGTGATGTTTCATTTTTTAATGAATAATGAAAAATATTAAATTTTAATTCCAAACTACTTTTTCATCTAATTTATTAATTAGGTTAAATCAAATTTTAAATTGGTTTTAACATTTAACTAGATATATTTTATCAGTTAATCTAATTTCAATCATTGAAATAAATTTCACTTTGAAATTGAATAAAAAAACATAGCAATATTTAGAAGGTTTTTACTTTAAAAACCTGATTTTTCATCTAGTCTCTCAGATTAAATTTAAATTAATTTCTTCTACTGGTGTGATTGGAATTCGGGTACATGGATTTTATATTTGGAATCATCATAATTTATTATTTCTAATAAAGTCATATTAGTTTTTTATGAAAAATAATAGGGGAATTAATTAAAATTAATTACAATAATTAAGGTAAAATTTAGCAAAATATGGGACAAAACATTAATCTTAAGGGTCCAAATGACCAAAAAAATTGTTCAAGAGCCTTTTAATGGAAAACACATTATAAACCTATTTTTCTGAAACTATTATATTTTTATATGAAAACATTTAAATTATTTTTAAAGTGTGAAGTAAAAAATTTAGTTTTCATGAATTGTTGGTATTTTTATGTGATGTTTCATGTTTTGATAAATAGTGAAAAATACCGAGATTTCATAGAAAACTAATTTTTTCTAACATATTTACATAGTTAAATTATGTTTTTTATTGGTTTTAAAGAAATATTATTACAATTATACATAAATTAATCAAATTTAGGACATTGGAACCAAATTCATATTAAAATTAGATAAAAAAATTCAAACTTTTGGACTTTTAACTTTAAATATCCACAATCTCATCCTATCTATGAGATTAATTTTAAATTAATTTATGCCCCATATGTGATTATGATATTGAATAATTGAATAAATATTTTTAATATTAAGGACCAAATTCAATAAATAGGTCACTCTTCTTAATGAAAAAAATTAATAGTAACATTAATATTTTTATTATCATGGTTTAGGGAAAATTTAGTAATTAAGGGTAAAACTAATATTATAAATTTTATAAAACTAACCTAAAACTTGAAAAAATGTTTTTGGATTAATTTAAATTTACACTTAACACCTATGGTTTTAAATTTTATTATTTAATGGACACTTTTCCATGAAAATGACTTAGATATTATTAAAATCATAGAGAGTGAGAAAATGTCACACTCTTACTTGTTATAAGTATAATATTTTTAATATGTGTTTAAATATAAGATATTATCCACCATATAGATTATTATTAAATTTAAAAGGATTTATTTATTCTGGAAGTTGACTTTTAAATTTTATTGAATAAATAATTATCATAAATAATTACACAATGATTATGTAGTAATTATTCAATTAATGAAACAATAAATTAAATGATATTAGAAATATTAAAAGAAATATAATTTTACTTATATATGGTTACACATGAAATTTATATAATATTATGATATATATATATGGGGTTTATAAATGATTATTTTCCCAAATTTATCAATTTTTTGAGTTTCTTGATGTCAAAGTAATGAATTGTGTCAAAATTGACACTTATGATATTTTAAGAAAATAATATTTTATTAAATTATTTAGAAATCATAAAAATATTCAATATGGAAAAAATAGATTAGATATGGTCCAAAAATATCATAAATTTTAAATTTATGGTCCAATTTACAATTTATAAGTAAAAATAATTTCTTTTTTATGTTGAGAAATTTGTTCTAGTTAAAATGAAAGTAGGTTAAGTTAGTGTTAATTGAAATGATAATGTTTTAAATAACATAAAAAAATGGATAAAATAAATTCTTTATGCTTTCAAAAACATATCATATATTATATTTTAATCACTAGACTTTTAGAGGTATTGGGTTTGATATATAATTTATTATAAATTATTCTTTAGAGAAATTCCAAGAGTACCCCTCCCCTCTCTTATAAAAGGGAACATCTTTTTATATTTTATTCATATATTAAAACCTATTTTTTTAAATATAAATTCTTCAAAACAACCAATAAAATTCACTCCCTCAATCCTTGAATCCTATTGTTGGTCAAAAATCCAACCAAGGAAGTCCTTTGATGCAATCCTAAAGGAAATACTTAAAGGAGAGTCAATGTTCATCCATAAACATTTTATGTTTCATTTTATCCTTGAACCCCATAAATTATTTTTTTTATTTCATATTTATATTATATCATAAGTATCTTAAATATATTTATATGTTGATATTTTATAGGTATGATCAACAACTTCACACACTTTCATCAAATGGGATACACAATCATTGTCCGTGTGTACGACGGACAACCGCCACACGAATTGATGTCTTTCATACTTCAATTACCAATATTAAGGGTTAGAAATATTGATGGATTTAAAGTTTATATAATATATATATTATTTTTATAATTTTATTATGATTATGGAATTTTTATATCGCACATACCATCATGCTTTCCATTTTGTGAGAATATGATAACGTCGTTTCTCTGCACAGCGAACTATCACCTCATAAAGTGATGTGATTCATTCACACATTACGTGGTATGTATTAAGTATTGATTTAATAAAAATATGTGATATATATCAAATAAAAATTATTCTTTAACAATAATTTATCATCTAATTTTTATTTGTTTAATGTGAAAAGAAAAAGAAAATAGCATTCATGCATACATACGGCCTAGAGTCTCCATGAATGATGAATATTATTTTCTACTAATAATTTTTATATGTAAACATAAATAAATATATAATAAATATAAATGATATTAATATCATTTTTATCATTTTGTATATGATTAAATCAAGGTATAAGTATGATTACTAGGAATAACAAGTCAAAACTTGTACGAGAAACAAAGAGGTCATTACTGGAAACATAACTTATTCATGGAATTGTTATTAAGTGAGTAATATAAAGTTATAAGTAAATTATAAATGGTATTATATATTTCAATATTGTTATGTGGTAGATTTATACTAAACTTATATCTATTATAAATGAGTCTTGAATGTGTACGAAGGGAGTAAAGACTTAATGTAAGGGGATTCCTAGTCTCACTTTTATTTCTTTGAGATTTATTACACATTCACCACTTGTTTATAATATGTGGTGTATATACTTCCCATGAATGTATTATATTATCCATATGCAAATTTTATGGGTGTTTATATATCAAAATTATGATCTCATTTTCATATGGTTTACGGTCTAAAAATTACAAAATCTATAAGGAAATTTTGTTTTCATTTTTCTTCTTTCCGAAACATGTTATGTTATGCACAAAAATTCTTTTTTTGGGTGTATATAATAACCTTTGAATTTTTTTATCAAAAATTTCCTTAATTCCAGGATTTTTATGCTTTACATAATATTATTTTTTCTTCATTTTTAATTTTTTTCCCTTCAAAACAATATTTTCTAAAAACAAATTAAAAGTGTTTTAGATGATCTTTAAGGAATTTTCATGAAAATGGATTTCAAAAAAGACTAAAATGGTTTAAAAGATTAATTTATATTTTTTCAAGGTTATTTTCAATTAAAAATGTTTTCTGAATGTTTTCTATTTTATAAAACGTTTTTTAATGTGGAAGTGGTATTTTCTTCAATAAATGTTCAAACAAGATCATTCAAAATCATTTTCCATTGATGATAACATATGTTAGTGTTACTCGGGATTTACTATGGATATTATCCAATGGAACCATTCATATTATTTCCATAAATGGTTTACATTTTCATGAAGTGTTGTTTTAGAAATTTTTTACATTTCAATGAGTTATGTTATGATGAAATGTTTTCTAAAAATATTTCTTTTTATTATTTCTTATATGATGAGTGATTTATATTCTGGTGGAACAAACATATATATGAATTTTATTATTTTATGGGTGGGACATATGTCTCCATATAATTAATTGGGTAGTGGTAAATGTTTTATGATCTCAAACGAAATATGGGAGTTCATCCTAAGCTGGAAATAAGAAGGTACATGGGAGGTCATCCTAATACCACAACAAGAGGGTAGACATGGGGTCATCCAACGCTGGTAGAAAGAGGGTCCATGGGAAGTAATCCTTAGCTCTCAATAAGAGGATAAACAAGAGGTGATACTAAGCATGTAAAAAGAGGGTACATGGGAGTTCATCCTAAGCCTGTAACAATAGGGTACATGATAGGTCATCCTAATACCACTATAATAGGTTATATGGGGGTTATCCAAAGACCAAATCAAGAAGGTACACGGGAGGTCATCCCAATCTAGAAGTAGGTATATGTGTGCTTACTAATCCTAACAAAATATTAATGTCTTGGTATGTATCACTAACATGTGATGTTATATTATTATTTTTATGCCACAAATTCCATGTTTCTCCATTTTTATAATCTCTTGGATCATTTCCTTTGATTTATTTAAGAACCATGTATTATGAACATCCACCCATTAATTCCCTGATTCATGATTATTATATTTGATATGAATGGTTTTATTTTAAAATGTTATGATACTATTTTAATACCCTCATTCTCATGTTATGCTTTTATATTCTCTATTCTCACATTTACTGAGCATTAGAGCTCACAAATTGGTATGATTCCTTCCCCAGGTTATAATTAATGGTTCTAATTAGGAGTACTAAAGTGGAAGATATGTATGGGAGATGTTGAATAAATTTCACCAAATTAAAAAACATTGTTACATATTTCCAAATACACTAAACTAATAATGTATTTGGATGAGTGTTTGGGTAATGTATGAAATATTCTTAAAAATTAATGTGATTTATTGGTTATTTAATTTTGTGTTGTTATACTCTTAGATTTCATGCCTTTAATCATAAAAGGATGAGCACTATCCCACAAAATGGTACAAAGGGAATCATCATTCCAAAAAAAATACTTATCAGATGAGGAAATAATATTTGTTTATATTAATGTAATTCACCGATCAGATCGCATATCCAATTACGAGTACACTTACGAACCCAATTTCACGATGCCATATTGGGGAACCATAGGTAGAGGCTGCAATAGCTGGGGAAGTTGGGGATTATGCACTCATGACCAAAATAAAAATATTAGCTAAATCACCACTATAGATATTTATGAAATTAAAACTCAGGGAAATCCCTTCAATAATCCCATAATAAGAATGAAAATCAACCTACATTTTCTATATGTTATCCAGATCAAATTATTTTGTAATAACAATTGATGATTTTATCATAGTTAGATCACGCTCAGGATAGTGGGTGGATAGATTCAACCTAAACCCTCTAATTGGGATCCTACAACATCTTCTCAGATTCATGACCAATATAAAATAATTTATATTATCCCTAAATAACCTTAATGGGAATATCCCCATTTGGGAAACCACATAACTTTGACTCAAAAATATAACATCCTAAAAAATTTGGTTGTGGTCCTAATGAAACTATCAATTTTGGATTCTATATACTTATCAAATAATCTCTTGGAATAACCTATGGAAGCCTTTCTTAACCCTTAAGAATTAAAACTTGAGTTCAGTATTGTCGAGGTGTATCGTGTAGAGATACACCCTATGGAATTTTCTATAGTTATCTCTTTTATAGAGTATGACACATATATTATCTTACAGGGACACATAAAACCAATATGCCTATCTAGTTTATTATATAACATTTAAACTTTATTGGATTACAAATAAATCCCATTCCATGGCCATAAATTGGCCACCCAATACCAAGGTCAGTGAGAAGATCATTGTTGTTATAAGTAGGCTGCCAAAAGGATGCTTCCAACTCATTCTAGGAATGTCAAATCATAAGTTGATAAAATCATCAGGGTTAATATCATTTGAGAATCCCAATAGATGAATTGGATAGGTATTATTTTCTCATCCAAGAAGAAGTATGGGAATATCAGAGCTTTCATCATATTCATATATATCAACTATCCTTGTACAAAATATGATTTCCCAAGTCCTTTTACAGAACTTCTAATTTATGAGATGGACATTTATTAGTATCTCTCTATTATGGATGGTTTCTTATGGCACAACGAAATTTAGATTTCCCTTAAGTATAAATAATCCACTGATTTCATGGAACCCCAGGGTTTATACTTCTATTAGGTAATTCTATTTTGTTTCAAGAATGATACTACTATATGCCAAAATTTCATACATTTCATCTTTAAATCATTATTTGGAAAGTCAATTGAGTTATATATGAATGATATTGTGGTGAAATAAAGGTGATGTTCTGATCATCCTTCAAATTTAGAGATTATTTTCGACACTCTACGTCAGTATAACTTGAAAACGGGCTTCTTAATGTGTGATTTTGGTGTTATCATAAGAATGTTTCATGTATTGATGGTTTACTAACTATGAATCTATGTTCATACATAGAATAAAAAGGTTTTCTTTGATATTTCCCCTCCTTAAATCCTTAATTAAATGAGTTGAATATTGGGATACCTTTCCTACATTCAATACATTGTAAAAAATATTTTGGTAAAGAGCTTTCCTATCACAAAGATAATGAAAAGGGGGTCACTTATTACTGGAATAAAGACTGACATGAAGTGTTTCAAAGTATCAAAAAGTATATTTTGAGTCACCAGTAATGAGTCCCCTTATTAAGGAAAACCAATATTTTTTTTCATGACAGATTTAGAGAAATATCTAGGTGCTTTATTCACACAAAAGAATGATGCGGGGAATAAAACATCCCCTATTATATTAGTTGAACAATTATTTATATGAATAATCATTATTAAAATATTCAGAAGAGTTTTCTAAGGTTAATCATTTCAATTCATAAACTAAGGCACTATCTACAACACCATGAGGTCCATTTGGTCTTTCTTAATGACCCACTCAAATACACCCTCAACCATCCCATATTGACGAGTCATTCCACATAGTGGGTAGTAATAATGTAGTAATATGAAATTTAGTTTTTACCTTGTAAAGAGATAAAATTATAGGATCTAGAACATTTCCTTACAGTTCAACCTTCTATAGAAGTAAGGTTTTCAAATGCATAATTACGTAATGAAGAGATTTTAATTATTCAATGTTTCCCCCCTTAAATGAGATATTTAATTTGAAAACATTTCCAAAATACTAATAGGAAAGAGAATGGATGAACCTAAGATCAATAAATATGGATTACAAGTTATTCATATCTCTATATAATAGGGTGTTTTACCTTACTCCTTATTGTTAGATGGCTTGAATAATAATGACGAAGAATACTAGGACCTCAATTCTAGATCAAAACCAAAATTATAAATACTAGTGACTCACGTGAATGTTTATGGTGACTTAGAGTTGGTAACCAAGAAGATCAATGGTCAATATGATATCGGAAACAAATAATTGATCTCCATTCTTGACTATGACCGAGGGTTGACGAATAATTACCCATGAAACCAATGTGAACCCACATCTTAGGCTCATAGAATTTCTAGTCCAATGTATTATAAAATTTAGATAAATGTTTACAATTTCATGACCATAATGAATCATTTTTCACTAGAGAATTGTATCACCTTTGGTTTATGACAACATGGAAGATATCAGTCAGTTAAATTCCATCTATGAACCATATAGTAATAAAAATATTTGAATGATACCCATACTGGGATGTATCTAAAATGGAGATATACATTAGGAATATCCAAAAAATATAAATATGATTATGGGTAGTCAACTTCACCCTTTATAATATCTTGACATTCCAAAAGGTCCTCTATAAATAGGTCTCTGGTCGACTTGTAATACCTTGTGTTTTTGTGAATTTTTTTTCAAATAATTTTATTTGTTTTGATATTTTTCATTCCTACAACACCATGTTTTTCTTGAGATACATGTAATATCAAGTTAAGGTCTAATTTTATGAAAAAAAATGTTAAAATTACACACAACTAAATATTGTCTTAGAATTCATTGCACACAACACTAAGTTTTAATAAAACCATGATATTGTAATGGCCCGGACCCCTCCGGTCCATTCCTTTGTTGAAATCGATGAGGTCAACACGACACGTGTTATGATAATTTTTAATACTAATGATAACGTAAAAATATGTTAAATAATAATGATGATGAGATAAATTGTGTGATTAATTAAACTAAAAAGAGAATAATCATTATTAAATGATTTAATGGGTGTTATTATTATTAATAATGTGAAGTAGGAAGGTGTGTGACCCATTAGACGTTGATAAATGAAACATGAGGTTTATTATTAATTGAGTAATTATTGAAATTAAATTTGAATAATAATTATGGGTGTTTTGTTATTAATATAATATTAATAGTAATGAGAAATTAATAAAACGAGTCATGGTATTTATTGCAAACAAATAAATAAAGATGCACATTGGAAGCATGGTGGTGAGTTAATAAAATTAAAGGTGAGTTCATTATTATTATTATGTTAAAAAATAAAAATAATGGTGGCATAAAAATATATGTTGGGATTATTAAATTGAATGGTTTTAATTTAATAAAAGTGGTATCAATTTAATCAGTGTGAAATAAAAATAAATAGAATTAAATTATTAAATTGACAGATGTTATGCGACATTGACGTGGCATCCAATGGGGTGGTTTAACGTGGTCAATGCGATGAGCGTAAATATTATCATTATTAAAAATAATAACGGTGATGAGTTAATAAAATAAGTTTATAAATTGTTATTATTATTGAAAAACAATAATTAACAATGATGGCGTAAAACTATGTGCAAGAGGTTAATGAAATTAAATATGTTAAAAAGGGGTTGAATATGTAAGCTATGTTAATTTTGTTTTGTCATTTAATTCAATTAAATGAAATGGTTTTGAGTCGCATGGAATGGTTTTAGTTTAATATGAGAATAATTATGGTAATCCAATTTAATTGGATTAAATTAGAACATTAATGATGGGTGTTATCAATATTAATTTTATTAATAATGACATTGAAGTCAGATTAGAGAGATATTACAAAGTGATGGAATAATAAAGAAAATAATAATAAAAACCATAAAATAATGGATTTAATGGAGTCAAAGAAAAGGAGGTTCCACTTTTGTTTGGGGGATGATGGAACTTGGAGAAGAAATGAGATGGGAGAGAGAAACAAAAAAAAAAGAATAAGAGAAATAAAATTAAAAGATAAATAAATGAAAAAGGGGGAATTGGTGTTTAATTCTAGCACCCAAGAAGACTCCAAATCGTGATTTATTTTGGAGTTATGAAAAATAAATAAATAATTGATTAATAATAATAATAAAATATTGTTATTATTAATTTTGACGATAAAACACCTATTTGTCCGCAACTTCTCCGTGCGTCCTCAGATTCACGAACCGTCAGCGGCAATGCGACCCTGACTACGAGATAGAAATTATGAGTCCAATATTGGATGTCTTTTTTGGGTTTTTGGATCGGGTACCCAAAATTCTCATGAATTAATAGATTTAATATTATTATTAAATCTTCAACCCATCATAACTCCCGCGTGCGACGTCCGATTGACTTTCCATTAGTGGTGATAGGATCTGGTCATTAATACGATCAATTCAAGTATAATATTGGGTATTAAATTATGGTTCGTGTCCCGGGTCAATAAAACACCTATTATTGATTGATGTTATTATTATCATTAAACACATGGAAACCGCGTGACATGTCGTGTGTTGACCAGTCAAACACTGTAATAGTTGTACGGTCATGTCATGTATTAATTAATACACGTTGCATACCATTTTAACTTTTCATTTCTTATATAAGAGAGGAGCACGTGTTATTTATGGACCTCTCTTCTTCTCCACACAGCGACGCTCCCGGATGACCTAGAAGCCTTCCTCCTAACTTCTTCATCCGGACTTCGATCGTCGAACTGTCAGTGACTGCGGGATCGTGTTAGTGAGGAGAACATCATACACCCTATTCTTTTCCCTCATCTTCGAACTCCCCTCCACAGTTTCCAATCGAGGAGACTACTGATGATTGACGGGAACTACGGCCTTTGGCGATCGACTCTAAAAATGTATGTTAAACCTCTGTTCATGTAATCTCTTTCTGATCCTACTTCTCCCGTTTTCTTTCCATGCTACGGCATGTGATCTCTGTGTTGAGGTAGTTTCTTGTGTTGTTGATTCGGTGGTGCCGCGACGTCCTTGGTGGGTGCAGTCGTTCTGGGAGAAGCCTTGTGATCGTGGTGTTTGTGTTCGTATAAGGACATCGGAACCTGTTGAGGTTGGGATCTTACCTTCGTCTCTCCAAATTTGTGCATCATGCGGGGTGGGTGTCCTCTTGTTTACGTGAAACACATTTGAACTGGTTTAATAAAGATAATAACTGGCTTATATAATGGGGATGGGAAGTCTGTGAATGCAGTTACATTATTTGTATCATGTGATATTATGTTTTGAATTGAATGAGCATATACCTACTGAAAATCATGGTCATTAGGGGCCTTTTCTTACCCAATTAAATGTTTCTCTCTCCTTCTAGATTTTTTTATGGATGAAAATTTTATTTAATGTGGAAATTGGTTAATCACATAAAGTTGGCTGATTAAATACCTGGAACCCTTGTGTGAACACCCCGGTTGAACAAACTTAAATAATAAACATGTGGGTGCTGATTATGGTTTATTTATGTGAAGGGGGTGTTTTGTGGGTTATTGTGGATCGGGTGAGCAGTAGGGCTGCGTTTTTCTTGGTTTTTGGTTGGTGTGAATGGTATGTTGGTTATGGGCAGCGGGGCTGCGATAAATGGTATCAAAGTGATGATGATGAACGGGTTTCAGTGTGGTTGTGGTTACGGTAGTTGGTAGCGGGGCTACAGGGATGGGTTTGAATGTGAACGAACTATGGGTTGTGAATAATAAATAAAAGTGGAAGAGTTAATGAATTGTGGGGAATTCTAATAGAACGGGAATAATAATCAATGGGGTTGGTTGGTTAATAAGAAGGGACTTGTTTGTATTGCTTGTGTTTTTCTAACTTGATTTGTGCATAGAAGAGATATGTTTTATGAACGCTTGATCTAGTTTGGTTGTGGATAGTTTCCTGGTAGTTAGGAAACTAATAACTAAATCTATCGAAACATGAAAACATTAAACGGGGTTTTGGGATTGTTTGTTGTGTGCATACTCTCCAAGTAGCAGTGCCAAGGCTTATGCTCAGATCTTTGTGTAGAATCCTTAGGATGGGATGAGTAGTTGTTATACTTATATAAATCTGTATGTTTTATGTTTATTTATGCACACTACCCATGTTGAGAACTTAGTGCTGAACACCCCCATTTCATAGGGGAGGGTGTTTTTCCCAACACTTCTATTAGTGGCTGGTTATTAGCTCATTTCTGCTCCCTTTCCCGGGTATCCCAAGTATCTTTGGGCAGGTCGTGATGGCCTGAGGTCCATTTTTATCCCAGGAATCTTCGGGTAGGGTAGTGTGGTGGTTGGCCTAGGTGTGTGCGGGAAGGTGGTTTCCCAAGTGTCTTTAGGATGAGGCCCAAGTGTCTTCGGGCATGGAAATAGATCTTCTAGCCCAGGTGTCTTCGGGCATGGCGGTGGTTGTTCTGGCCTAGGTGTTTGCAGGGGTGGTTAAGTGTGATAGTTGTGGCCCAGGTTTTTGCGGGAGGGGTTTGGCAGTGGAACTGTGTGAGGATGTGGCCCAAGTGTGTGCGGGCGGGGTGAGGCAGTGGGACTGCGGTGAGAATGGTGGGATTAGTCTGATGCATAGGATGTATTCAATAACCAGTGGGAAAATGGTGCGGGGTACCCAATACTATTGTTCTTATATAAACTACTACTACCTGTTGTTTTGGGTTTTGGTGAGCGTGGCTAGTGAGGTTGGGTGGATATAATTCCTTGATAGGTTTTTGGTTTTTTCTGTTGTTCTCACGGTACATTAGGATGTCTCCCCACTTGTGCACGATAGCATTAGGTTTTCCTATTGAGTATACTTGTATGCTCACCCTACGTTTACTTTCATGTTTCCAGGAGGAATAACAGGGCCGTGCGGGACCCTACTAGTCGGGACAGTTGGAGTTGTTGCAGTTTGTTGTACTCTTGTTTCTTTTTATATTGTACTTTTTGAGATTTCCGGTACTTGTACCCTGTTTCAGAACTATTTAAACATGCATGTGGGATTGGTTTAGGTTTATTTCTATAAACTTGTTCCTTTTCTTCTTCTTGGTGTTTGACTCATCCTATTTCCCGATCTTAAATTAATAAAAAGGGTAATGCCTCCCATGTATGTGAAAAAATCATACCCTTGGTGCTAGTCGCAACTCTAGGGCCTACTGGTGGTGGGACTCAGGGGTAATTATCTCCCTTCCACCATTTCCAGCTCATGAGGGGAATCTTTGGTGGGAGGGGGTTGTGACAGAATGGTATCAGAGGGAGGTTGTTGAGAGATAGGATGAAGTCTGGAGTTAGGCATAGTAAGGATTGCATGGGATGGTAGGGCAACAGTATTGGCTGATCAAGTTGCATGACATAGGCCAGGGAAGACCGGTTAGGACATGGGATTTTAGGTCCCCCCATGATCCGATGGAAGGAATCTGAGCTTACCGAATGACCAAGTAAGACTACATTTATTGCAGGGTAGAGACCCTAGGAAAGGTACATGCATCATCATGATTTGTGTTTTACATGATTTGGGTGTTTTGGGAATGAAATCGAAATAAAATGATAAAATGAAACCTTGGGAAAATTTCCTTACTAATTGGGCTTAGGCGTTAGTTGTTTACCGTACAACTATGGCACCTAGACGTCAACAGAGAGGCAAAGGAGGGGAATGCGGACAGTCGCACGCAATAGAAGTGGCAACCCTAGCAAGGCCGGAGATCGAGAGAGATGTTTTCAGTTTTACTTAAATGGTCTCGTTTATGTTTTGAAGCGTCACACTCCTTTGTTGAAACTCATTCTCACCCATTCTTTGGGATTGGACCTTGTTTTTCATGAGTCTATAATTCTAAGTTGTTTCCCACTTTCCTTTAAATGTGTGTGAAGAGTCCTAACATGTGGGGAGAGGAGGACCTGATCCCTAATCGAGACGCATTAATGTGGATGTGATTAAACCCATGCAGGCGAGTCAGTGCCGCCTAAAGCGGATAATATCTCGACATGGGAGAAGGAATTCCTCAAGACATGTGTTCGAGAGCATTATTGTTGTTTTGTATGGTGTTGGGGGCAGTGTATGTTTGGAAAATCCTAATATATGGAAGTCGGAAGTCCTAATTCAAAATAGAGACGCATTAATGTGGATGCGATTAATCCCATACGGGTGAGTGAGTGCCGCCTAAAGTGGATAATATCTCGATATGGGAGAAGGAATTCCTAACTCATATAATTAGGGTTCTCAGTTGTTTCCTATTATAACGAGAGCCCTGAGAGGTATCTTGCAGAGTGGTTGTTTGGATCCATTCTTTCTTCTGGGTTGGTTTTTAATTCTCAAGGACAAGAATGTTTTGAGATGTATCAGATGTAATGGCCCGAACCCGTCCGGTCCATTCCTTTGTTGAAATTGATGTGGTCAACACAACACGCGTTATGATAATTTTTAATACTGATGATAATGTAAAAATATGTTAAATAATAATGATGATGACATAAATTGTGTGATTAATTAAACTAAAAAGAGAATAATCATGATAAAATTATTTAATGGATGTTATTATTATTAATAATGTGAAGTCAGAAGGTGTGTGACCCATTAGATGTTGATAAATGAAACATGCAATTTATTATTAATTGAGAAATTGTTGAAATTAAATTTGAATAATAATAATGGGTGTTGTGTTATTAATATAATATTAATAATAATGAGAAATTAATGAAATGAGTCATGGTATTAATTGCAAACAAATAAATAAAGATGCACAGTGGAAGCATGGTGGTGCGTTAATAAAATTAAAGGTGAGTTCATTATTATTATTATCTTAAATAATAATAATAATGGTGGCATAAAAAAATATGTTGTGTTTATTAAATTGAAAGGTTTTAATTTAATAAAAGTGGTTTCAATTTAATCAGTGTGAAATAAAAATAAATAGAATTAAATGATTAAATTGACTGATGTTATGCGACATTGATGTGGCATCCAACGGGGTGGTTTAACGTGGTCAATGCGATGAGTGTAAATATTATCATTATTAAAAATAATAACGGTGATGAGTTAATAAAATAAGTTTATGAATTGTTATTATTATTGAAAAAATATTAACAATGATGGCGTAAAACTATGTGCGAGAGGTTAATGAAATTAAATGTATTAAAAAGGGGTTAAATTTGTAATCTATATTAATTTTGTTTTGTCATTTAATTCAATTAAATGAAATGTTTTTGAGTCGCATGGAATGGTTTTATTATAATATGAGAATAATTATGGTAATCTAATTTAATGGGATTAAATTAGAACATTAATGATGGGTGTTATTAATATTAATTTTATTAATAATGACATTGAAGTGAAATTGGAGAGAGATTACAAAGTTATGGAATAATAAAGAAAATAATAATAAAAACCATAAAATAATGGAATTAATGGAGTCAAAGAAAAGGAGGCGCCACTTTTGTTTGGGGCATGGTGGAACGTGGAGAAGAAAAGAGATTGGAGAGAAAAAAAAAGAATAAGATAAATAAAATTAAAATAAAAATAAATGAAAAAGGGGGAATTCGTGTTTAATTCTAGAACACAAGAAGACTCCAAATCATGATTGCTTTTGGAGTTATGAAAAATAAATAAATAATTGATTAATAATAATAATAAACTATTGTTATTATTAATTTTGATGATAAAACACCTATTTGTCCGCAACTTCTTCGTGCGACCTCAGATTCATAAACCATCAGCGGCAGTGCGACCCTAACTACGAGACAGAAATTATGAGTACAATATTGGATGTCTTTTTCTGGTTTTTAGATCGGGTACCTGAAACGCTCAAGAATTAATAGATTTAATAATATTATTAGATATTCGACCTGTCATAACTCCCGCATGCGACGTCTGATTGACTTGTTGTAAGTGGTGATAGGATCCTGTCATTAATACGATCAATTCAAGTCTAATATTGGGTATTAAATTATGGATCGTGTCCCGGTTCAATAAAACACCTATTGTTGATTGAAGTTATCATTATCATTAAATGCATGGAAACTGTGTGTCGTGTCGTGTGTTGACCAGTCAAACAATGTAATAGTCGTACGGTCACGTCATGTATTTATTAATACACGTTGCATACCATTTTAACTTTGCATTGCCTATATAAGAGAGGGGAACATGTTATTTACGGACCTCTCTTCTTCTCCACACGGCTATGCTCCCAGATGACCTAGAAGCCTTCCTCCTAAATTCTTCATCCGGACTCCGATCGTCAATCCGTCAATGACCGCGGGATCGTGTCAGTGAGGATAACAACGTACACCCTGTTCTGTTCCCTCTTCTTCGAACTCCCCTCCATAGTTTCCAACCAAGGAGACTGTTGATGATTGATGGGAATGATGGTCCTTGACGAATGAATCTAAAAAGGTATGCTAAACCTCTGTTCTTGTATTCTCTTTCCCATCCTACTTCTCCAGTTTTCTTTCCATACAATGGAATATGATCTCCGTGTTGAGGGAGTTTCTTGTGTTGTTGATTCGGTGGTTCCGCGACGTCCTTGTTGGGTGCAGTCGTTCTGGGAGAAGCCTTGTGATCATGGTGGGCGTGTTCGTAGAAGGACATCAGAACCTGTTGAGGTAGGGATTTTACCTTCGTCTCCCTAAATTTGTGCATCATGCGGGGTGGGTGTCCTCTTGTTTACGTGAAACAGATTGGAACTAGTTTAATAATGATAATAACTGGATTATATAACGGGAATGGGAAGTTTGCGAATTCGATTACATTATTTATATCCTGTGATATTATGTGGTGAATTGAATGAGCTTCTACCTACTGAAAATCATGGTCGTTAGGGGCCTTTTCTTATGCAATTAAATTTTTCCCTCTATTTCTAGATTTTCTTATGGATGAAAATTTTATTGAATGTGGAAATTGGTTAATCACGTAAAGTTGGTTGATTAAATACCTAAAACACTTTTGTGATCACCCCGGTTGAACAAACTGAAATAATAAACATGTGGGTGCCGTTTAGGGTTTATTTATGTGAAGGGGGTGTTTTGTGGGTTTTTGTGGATCGGGTGAGCAGCAGGGCTGCGGTTGGCTTGGTTGTGGGTTGGTGTGAATGCTATGTTGGTGACGGGCAGCGAGGCTGCGATAAATGGTATCAAAGGGATGATGATGTATGAGTTTCGGTGTGGTTGTGGTTACGGTAGTTGGCAGCGGGGCTGTAGAGATGGGTTTGAATGTGAATGAACTATGGGTTGTGAATAATAAATAAAAGTGGAATAGTTAATGAATGGTGGGGCATGGTAATGGAATGGGAATAATAATCAATGGGGTTGGTTAGTTAATAAGAAGGGACTTGTTGGTATTGCTTGTGTTTTCCTAACTTGATTTGTGGATGGCAGGGATATGTTTTATGATCACTCAATCTAGTTTGGTTGTTCATAGTTTCCCGGTAGTTAAGAAACTAATAACTAATGCTATTGAAACATGAAAACATTAAACGGGGTTTTGGGATTGTTTGTTGTATGCATACTCTCAAAGTAGCAGTTCCAAGGCATGTGCTTAGATGATTGTGTATAAGCCTTAGGATGGGCTGAGTGGTTGTTATACTTATATAAATCTGTACATTTTATGTTTATTTACACACCCTACCCATATTGAGAACTTAGTTCCGAACAGCCCCATTTCATGGGGGAGGGTGTTTTTCCCAACACTTCTATTAGTGGCTGGTTATTAGCTCATTTCTGCTCCTTTTCCCGGGTAGCCCAAGTATCTTCAGTTAGGCTGTGATGGCATGAAGTCCATTTTTAGCCCAAGAATCTTCAGGCAGGGTAGTGTGGTGGTTGGCCCAGGTTTGTGTGGGAAGGTGGTTTCCCAAGTGTCTTCGGGATGAGGCCCAGGTGTCTTCGGGCCTGGTAGTAGATCTTCTAGCCGAGGTGTCTTTGGGCATGGTGGTGGTTGTTCTGGCCTAGGTGTTTGCAAGAGTGGTTACATGTGACAGTTGTGGCCCAGGTGTTTTCGGACGGGGTTTGGCAGTGGGACTGCGTGAGGATGTGGCCCAGGTGTGTGTGGGCGGGGTGAGGCAGTGGGACTGCAGTGGGAATGGCAGGATTGGTCTGATGAATAGGATGTCTTCAATAACCACTGGGAAAATGGTGTGGGGTACCCAATACTCTTGTTCTTATATAAACTACTACTACCTGTTTTTTTGTGTTTTGGTCAGTGTGGCTGGTGAGGTTGGGTGGATAGAATTCCTTGATAGGTTTTTGGTTTCTTTAGTTGTTATTATGGGACATTAGGACTTCTCCCCACTTGTGCACAAGATCATTAGGTTTCCCTACTGAGTATACTTGTATGATCACCCTATGTTAACTTTCAGGTTTCCAGGAGGACTACCAGGGCCGTGTGGGACCCTACTAGTCAGGAAAGTTGGAGTTTTTTGCAGTTTGGTGTACTCTTGTTTCTTTTGATATTTTACTTTTTGAGATTTCTTGTACTTGTACCTTGTTTCAGAACTATTTAAACATGCATGTGGTATTGGTTTGGGATTATTTCTATACACTTGTTCCTTTTCTTCTTCTTGGTGTTTGACTCGTCCTATTTCTCGATCTTAAATTAATAAAAAGGGTAATGCCTCCCATATATGTGAAAAAATCATACCCTTGGTGCTAGTC
This sequence comes from Viscum album, assembly GCA_963277665.1. NCBI lineage: Eukaryota > Viridiplantae > Streptophyta > Magnoliopsida > Santalales > Viscaceae > Viscum > Viscum album. Next base: position 1,425,958,296 of record OY728161.1, read on the forward strand.
GCCACTCCGGGGCCTACTGAAGGTGGGACTCGGGGGTCATTATCACTCTTCCACCATTGCAAGCTCAGGAGGGGCATCTTTGGTGGGAGGGGGTCGTGACCGATATATTAATAATATAGTAATTTAAACTCAATCGTTATAACCGAGCTATCAAACATAGCGATATGAATCGTAATGAAATTTTTTTAATATTAAATTTAATTATTTTATATAAAGAAAACAAATTGATAATGAAATTATATAATTTTTGATAAAGTCGTTAAATGATTTGAAAATACTATTTTATCAATGAAAGGATTTTTATTTAATATTGTGAATAATAAAAAGAATTGTATCAAACTTTTAGAAAATTAATTTTATAAAATAAAATTCATTTTTGAAATAAAAATGTCCTAATTATCTTACAGTGAGTTTTTTTCAGAGATGTTTCATTTACTTGACGAATAATGAAAAATTGAGAATTTTAATTGAAAACCATGTTTTCATTAAAATAATGTTTTTTGATAAACTATATTTATAATTTGTTTTAAAGTTAAATTATCTCAAATATATATTTTTTAATAAAATTTTAGGTCATTTGAATCGTTTTTATATTCAATTTTTATATAAAAACATTGAAATCTTTGTAACAATTTCACTTTAAAAATCAGCTTTCTTATCACATCTGAGAGATTAATTTTAAATTAACTGAAGCCTATTATATGAATTAAATTTGGAGAAATTTATTCAATTGGTTGAATCATAATGATTTATATTTTATAACAATTCTTACATAATTTTTTACAAATGTGATTCGTGAAAATAGTAAAAATTAATTACAGTGATTAAGGTAAAATGATTTTACTTAGTGGATAAACATAGAATATAAGGTGTAAAACGACCTACCAACTTTTCCAAAACACATTGGCTTGAAATATATAGACACATAACACCTTAGTATATACCTTTTTTATTCATTGTGATACTATTCAATGAAAATAACATATATTATAATGTAAGTATATAAAAATTCAAAAAAGAACTTTCCATGCCATTAATATTTGTAAATATTTTAGATAGGAAAAAAAATCATATGATTGGTTATAAATAAATTTTTAAATATAAATAAGATTATTTATCATGATAATTTATTTTATTTTGTTTTTTAGTGAAAATAAATACATTAAATTCTAAAAAAATGATAATTCATGTATTATTTAGTTAATAATTACCTAAAATAAATGATAATAAAACATTAAAAGTGAGGTAAATTGAATGATTAATTTTCATTCATTGAATTTTTATATGGATTTATCATTTTAAGTATCTGTGAAATTTATATTTTCAGACTCTATTATTGTCTTCATATTTTTAAAATCAAATTAAATAATTAATGTCAAATTTTACATTAATGTTATTTTATAATAAATGATATCTTTTTAATTGATTTAAAATTACTAAAAACCCAATATTATACAAATATATTTTTAAATGTTAATAAATATAATATATTTTAAATTTATGGACTGATTTATCTTTTACAATGAACACATCAAACCCTAGGTAGTAAAAACATTGTTAGCACAATAAGCGTTAAATATGTGTTTTTTCACATTATGTGTGCTTCTATTAGAATTAATTTCCAAAAAATATGATATTTTTATTTTATAAATTAGATATAATATTTTATAGTCATTGAATATAAATTTGTTAATAATTTTCAATTTAATTTAGTCTGAATGGATAAATTAACTAGGTTTGAAAACTAGTTACAATAGTGAAAAATCATAATAGTAAAAATAGAGAAACATATATGTTAATGAATTAAATGTTTAAAACATGTTTATAAATTTTTGTTGTAGGTTTTAGTATAAAATTAAATCCCTTAAAACCTTGAATCTCCATTTCTAGATCCATATTAGGTAATTATTACCTCCTAATAGTGAATACTTTTGAGTATTTACAAAACATCCACTACTCCTTGACTATAAAAGGGAACTCACACCCCTCACATCTTCACATCTCTCAAGCCTTTTGGATCGACAAATATCTACAGATATCACTTATAAAAATTATTATTCTATTTAAAAAATCTGTAATTCGGCCATAAATCCCATAAATAATTGATTTAGTGCAATCCTAAGAAGGATACCCAAACAAGAGGTAACGATCTTCAAACGAGAATTTCATATAATATATTCTTCCAAATCATTTAATAATTATTATACCATTATTATATTATAACAATATTTAATTAAATTTAATAATATCTTTTGTTTTATGGTTACAACCTTTAACCTCACACACTTCCTTCAATTGAGTTATGAAATCATTGTTTGTGTGTGCGGCAGACTACAACATCATAAACTGATGTCATTCCTTTTTCCATTAACACATTTAATGGGTGGAAATAATTATGGGAATATTTCAATATTATATATATGGTTTTTATTATGTTATTATGATTTATTAATTGTTATATCACAAATACCTTAAAGGTTTCCATTTTTTGGAATACGATATCTTCATTCATGTGTATAGAAAACTATTGCCTCACAAAATGATCTAAATCATTCGCACTGTACATGGCATGTAATAAGGATGGGTTTAATAAAAAAATGATATATATTAAATAAATTTTATTTTATAATGATAATATATTTCATTTAATTTTCTATATTTCAACCTAACATGGATATTAATAAAACATTGTAGTATAATTTTGGCCTACCATCTCCATGAATAGTTTATTTCATTTCATTTCACAAAATTTCATTAGTAAATTTAAATAAATAAATATTTAATATTTATGTTATTTATTTTAGGGTTATAATTCTTCATATTATGGAACCATGATCAATTTAACAAAACAAAAAATATATCAAGTTAAAACTTATATTAAAAAGTGATTTTCTCATGAAATATAATGGTAACATTGCATTATTAATAAAAGGGTAACAAAAGGTCATAAAATTATTTATGAAATAATATATATTAATATTTTTCTAAAACTATGTTTTTAATGAACTTATATTTATTATACATGATGTTTTAATGATTATTATTTATGTTAAGAGTTAATGTAAGGGATATCCATATCATGTTTTACTTTTGTGATACATGTGCTATATTCACAGCCTATCTCTTCTATGTGGTATATATAATTCCCATCAATATAATTAATGATTATTTAGCTAAAATTTATTTCCATTTAAATTTCAATTTATAGATCTCTCTTTCATGGGGTTTATGGTTCAGAAGTTACCCAATGGGTAAGTTATTTTTGTCTTAATTTTCATTATTTGAGATGAATGTTACGATATTAACCTATATTCGTTCATGAGGTATATATACAGACCCTTTTACATTTGATACCATGAATTTATCTATCCTCATAATATTTTAATTCCCATTTTATCTTATTCCATCATGGGGATTATGATTCATGTTTATCATATTGTTAATAATTTTATGCTACAGTCTCATCATTTATTAAGGTTGTTTATGATTATTCTTCCAGTGTTAAAATATTATGATACAACTCTAAAAAATTCACATTTATTTTATTCACATATATTTATTAATGACATATTCATGTAATAGTTCCATTTTCCATTCTTTGGTACTTAATATAATTAATAAATTTTTTTAATAAAATCTGACCATATTTCCCTCTTCGGTTGGAAATATTTTTTATTCAAAAACCATGTTTTCTGAAACCGAATTCATAATTTTTTTTAAACTAACTTTTAATTTAATTTTAAAGGTAAAATATTTTAAATATTTTTGTTTTTTAAAAAGTGATTTCAAGGATTTTAAAATATTTATTTATAATTTTTCATGGTAATTTTTAAAATAAAAGGTTTTTAAAATGATTTCTAGTTTAAATGGAATTTTTTAAAAAATAAAGAATATTTTTCTCAAGAAATATTTTAAATGAACTTTAAAAGATTACTATAATGGGTTTCATGGTTATTTTTAAATAAAATTTTTTTATTATATTTTCTGTTTAATATTTATTTTCAATGAAAGACTACTTTCATCATCAAATTCCTCGTGTATTCTTTCAAAATTATTTTCCATGTAAAATGACATTTTCAGGTTAATTATTCATTACTGGGGATATGATCCAAGGATACCATTATTATTATTATTTATCTGAATATTTTATGTTTTTAAGGCATGTTTCTTCTGAAACTCTCTTATTTTTTCAGGATATGATATGATGAAGTGATTATGAAACATTTATCTTTTCCAGAGGTTATTAATTGATGAAATTTTTATGATTCCCATTTCATTTAATTGGAAATGATAAGATGAATTTTTAGGATCTTGTAGAATACAAAAATATGGTTTTCATTGTGTGAAGTGTGGGACCAATATCTCCTTACAAAGAATTGGGTAAATATAAATTCTCTATTATCTCAAAGGATACACAAGTGGTCATCCCATGACCATTAATAAGGGTACACAGGTGTTAAGACCAAGACCAAAGTTAGTATAAAGGTGGTTCGACCAAGCCCAACATGTTATGATTATCTTGTCTAGTAACCTTGGAATAATTTTTTCTATGTTTGTGTGTATTCAAAAAATCCATGTATTATTACAATGATATGATCTATGATCTCAGAGGTAACATGGATGGCCATCTCTAGCCCATAATATAGGGTACACTAGTGGTCAGACCAAGCCCAAAGTAGGTATATAGGTTTTCATCCCAAAACTAACATGTTATGAATTTCTTGGTTGGTATCCTTGGAATAAGATTTTATATTATTGTGTATATTCCACAAATCCATGTCTTATGACAATGTTATACTCACATGTATCATTTTATTTGATTATCTTATGATTAATGTCTTATGAATTTCCAATATTTATGCCATGAATCATATTTATGTTCTATGAACTTTTGAGTACAAGGATCATAGGTATTTTTCATTATTAAGTACCCTTATGATTATATTATTAATTGATATAGTAATAGATTGGTATCTCTTACGTTTACCCTTAAAGATCATTTTATCTCACCCATTCTTAATTTTCCTTACCACTAGTTATGAAAAAAGGTTTTATATAGGGTATGTCTATGAAGAGTAATACATTTGATTATCATTGTGGTAATCAATGAAGATCCTTCCCTATATTATAAGATAATGATTCGATATTTTAAAAGTCACAAATCTATTATCATCCTCAGGCATGTGTTGGTGTAATGTAATGAATATTTCTAAAAAATGATGTAATATCCATGTATGAGAGGCTTCATTCATTATAGTTGATATAATAGGAAAGGGTTAGTTAACCGTTAAAAAATAGGGTGAGAAATATTTTTTTGAGGTATGTAGGGATATTTCTAAGGATATATCTAGTGATGTGACTAAGTATAAGTCTAAGGATGAGTCAAATTTAGGAAAATGAACTGGAAATTTGGTATAGGGATCAAAGAGCTATTTCAAAGATATTATATCACTCTCTAGATACTATAAGTGTATTTGGATTTGATATAGATTTACTAGGTATAACAACCTTGAAATAATTCTATTGATATTGACTTGATCCGGAACTGATGCACGACAATTTTCCTTACTACACACCTAGTTTGACACTTGTGGGGTATATTATTTGGAAATTCACAAACTCTTTACATACCATAATAAAGGATTTAAATAGATGATAACTATGAATTGAAAAGGATAGACCTATGTTTTCATAGAATAAAAATATGGTGTTATGATTTACACATCATATAGAATATTTTTTAAGGATTAAGTGGTTTCCACTATGATTAGTATTTCTCAAACAATGTTTTTGGTTTTATTCCATGGTTGAAATATGATGAAATAATGTTTACAATGAATCTGACGGAAAATTCAGTGACTATGACAAACCAAATTGGATGATTACTGGATAAAATGATATTGTGATTATTTTTATTTATCTATCATGGTGCATGATTAATAGTGTGAACATCAATAAGATTCCTAAGACATATAATAAAAAATGATTGATTTTATGAATGTTCATGTCTTAATGGACATAGAGGAAAGAATAATCATATTTTTATATCTCATGAAGGTGAGAAACAAACATGAATAAAATATTTAAAATGGAGGGAAATATGTTATCTATGTTGAAAAAAAGGGTATAAAGTTACAAATTGTCAAGGATTTTAGTGTATAATCTGTGGATAACATGAGAATTACCCAAATCAATTCCATTAACCAAAAAAATACTTCCATACCGAGGAAGGGAATATTCATTCCAATCATTGATTTGAAAGGATTTAGTTATTTATGTATTTGGAATATAGAATTTTTAATTGTAAAATATATAAGGGTTATTTTGTATAAGGTATTCATTAAGGATTTGAATGAATATATTGAATGATGCTGATTGACTAGAAAAGCGATCATGGGAAGGTACCCCTTAATAAATTCCAGATGATGGGAAAATGGTTTTTAGTTTATATAAAGAGATCATTTATTTGGATAAACTAAATTGGACAGTATGAATTACCTTAGAACATAAAAATGATTTTTTTGACAAAGTATTTTATGTTATTATTGATGGAGTTTTCAAAATTACTTGATATATTGAATATATTCAGTAATTTGTGGTTTTATTCAAGGAGTGAGGGAGAAATCATGTTTACATTAATGTTCTATAGCAATATAGGTTATTACCATGTTTTATAGGACACATGAAGAAGGAATTCACATGTTTGGTATGTGATAATCAAAATATATATTATGATATATTGGGGATTAATGTTATGTTGATTTTGAGAAATTTATTTAACCAATTTTTAATGTATTTTTGATATATTGTATGTGTTATAAGAATAACAATTTATGAAATGGTTTATGTTGAAATTTGGATGATTCTTGGGTGATTAATTTATTAATTTACCTTATAAATATTTATTTATAACTTGTGCCAAACATTTTTCTATGTTGATAAATAAAGATATATGGAATGACTTGTCATTTGATTTATGGATCTTATAATTTATTACTATTTTAGGAATAATAAATACATATTCATTTATTGGAGTTAGAGATGCAGTGTAATTTTATCAAGGAACAAACCAAGGGTGAGATTGGGATTATGAAATAAAATGAAATAAAGTATTTATATCTTCTCTTGAAAATTATTCAACTATTGTAAAAATATGTTAAAAAATATTTTCCCAGTTCCTTAAATTTTTAGGAATCAAATAGTAACTTATATCCTCCTATATTTATTGTTTTTTAGTTGTAAAAATTATTTGGGCCTCACATATTCTTATGATCAGTTATCTTTATCACTCCCTATAATTATTTAATATTGTATTCTATGTACAAATAAACACTTCCAAACAATTATCTTATTTGTGGAAAACTAGGTATGGTTTACTATGGGAAATCCTTATGTTTACAAAATCCATTTTAAGGGATTTTTTATTATTAATTTATTAAATTTGTATTTCTATTAAGGAATTTCTAAATGTTAAACCATTGATGTTCGAGACTAATTTTTAGGAAAAATTTAATTTTAAGGGGGGTAGAATGTAACAACCACTGTTTTTTTGATTTTTTTCAATTTAATTTAATGATTTTGATTTTTTTCATTTCCCACTACACTATATTTGGATTGATTTGTACACAATACAAAGTTAATCTTTTTTTAATTCCACACCATGTTAATCTTTCACTACACACAACACTGCATTAGTTTTCATCACATGAAACATGATGTTTTAATAAAACCATGATATATTGATAATACAGTAATTTAAATTAAACCATTATAACCTAGTCATCAAACAATGATATATGAAATGTAATGACAATGTTTTTAAATATTACATTTAATGGTTTTTTATAAAGGAAGCATATTGATAAAAAGGTAATTAATTTTCAATAAAGTATTTATATTGTTTGAAAATATTATTTTCTCAAAAAAAATTATTTCATTTTCTAAAAGATAATAAAATTTATTTTTTACAATTTTAGAAGACAAATTTGATAAAATAAAATATATTTTTTAAATTATATTTTCAAAATTTTATTATGGTTAATTTTTGTTATTTTTTAGAGGAGTTTCATTTATTTTATGAGTATTGAAAAATACTGAATCGTAATTGAAAACTCTGTTTCCATTTAAATAATTTATAGTGTTAATATATATTTAAATTGTTTTAAATTAAAAATATTTCAATATTACATTTAGTAATACAATTTATGTCATTGGAATTATTTTCATTTTTAATTTTGAGATAAAACATTAAAAAATTTAAAGATTTTAACTTTGAAAATCGGGTTTCTCATCACATCTATGGGGTTAATTTTAAATTAAATTCTTACAATACGGTGAATTAAATTTGGAAAAACAGATTCCATACTTATAATACTCATAATTTATAATTTATAATAAGGTGAAAATAATTTTTTATAAAATTAGTTAGGGAAAATAGTCGTAATTATATACAGTGATTAAGGTTTAAATGAGTTTACTTAATGGTTAAACATATACCATAAGGTATAAATTGACCTATGAAATAATTCATCACCCACTTTATTTATATATTTAGAGAATTTCCACATAATTCTCTATTTTATGTGTTATTTGGTTAATATATCATGAAAATGGCCTATATAAAAAGATAGGTAAAAGAAAAAGAAAAAAATAACCTACTTTCCTTTTTACAATTATAAAGGTTTGGGATAGGAAAAACATCATATGTTCGGTTATAAATATTATTTTGGAAAATAAGAAAGTTTTATTTGTCATAATAATTTATTTTAATTATTTTAATATAAAATAATTACGATAAATGATTAATAAACCAAAACTCTTGAACTATATAGTTATTAATTAAATACAAAAATGATACTATAATTATTAAAAGTGACCTAAATTTAATGAATTGTTTTATTTAATGAATTTTTTAGGTTTAATATATCATTATAAATATGTTTGAACTTATTATATTAAAAATCCATTATTTTCTTGATATTTTTTAATTCAAATTAAATAAATAATATCAAAAATTACATTTTTATTATTTCATCAAAAATTATATTTTATTAAGTGATTTTAAATTACTAAAAAGTATATATTATTCCAAGTTATTTTTAAATGTTACTAAATATTGTATATGGTCCATTAATGGATTAATTGTTATTTTATGAAGATATATTGTCCTATAAATAGTAAGAATATTGTTGCCACGGTTCGGGTTAAAACTGTGTTTGTGCACATTATGTACAATTATGATAAAATTAATTTTCAAAAAAATAAGGGTTTTTTATTTTATAAATTAAATATAATATTTTATAATTAGTTGGACTAAATTTAATAAAAATTCTCACATTAATTTAGTCATAATAGATAAATTATCTTGGTTAAAAGACTAGTTACCACAGTGAAAACCCAAAATGGTAAAAATAGTGAAACTAAGAAGTTAAGGAACGAAATGGTTAAAAAATGTGTATAAATGTATGTCGGAGGTGTGGATAGACCATTTAACCACTCCAAATATTTAATTATCATTTTTGGAGCTAATTTAGGTAATGTTTTCTTCCCAACAGTGAATACTTTTGAGTATTTATAGAAATGGCAGTCCTCCTCAACTATTATAGGGAACTAACTCCCCTCACTTATTCACTCTTTACGAGATATATTTATTGATAAATATATTCCCCAATAACATCAAAAACTACCTCCCATAAACCTATAATCAATATTTTTGGATTAAATCCATCCATGAAAGGATTTAGTACAATACTAAGTTGGATACCTAACGAAGACGAAATGATCTTCAAATGAGTGTTTTATGTTATATCTTTTTCCACGTATATAAAAGTATTTTTATATAATAACATAATTATATTAAAAATACTTATATGTTGTTATTTTAAGGATATTACCTACATACTCACACAGTTCCATCAATTTTGTTACAAAATCAGTGATCGTGTGTATGGTAGACTACTTTATTGTGAACTCATGTCATTCATTTTTACATTAACACCTTTCATGGTTGGGAATAATAATATAAATAATATTTATATACGATATATATGATATATATGATGTTATTATGAATATATATTTTTTATATCACACATAACTTCATGGTTTCCTTTTTTTGGTAATGTGATAACTTCGTTCGTTTGTATATTGGACATCTGCCTCACAAAGAAATGTTATTCATTAATGTTATACATGTTATGTATTAAACAAGAGATTAATAATTATTTTCATATATATAAAATTAATATGATTCTGAAATGATAATATATTTAATTTACTTTTATTTCTTTCAACCCAATAAGAAAGTGAAAAAACATTGTTCATTGATGTGTACGGTCTACCATCTCCCTCAACGTTGTATTTCATTTCCTATAACTAAATTTCATGATTTAATCTAAATAAATATATACTGAATATATATGATATTTATTTCATGGTTATAATTATTTATACTAAGTAAATATGATCAATTTAATAGGACAAAAATATATCCAACTAAAAATTATAATAAAAACAAAGTAGTTATTACCTAAAATTTAACTTTAACATAAAATTATTTATAAACGGGTAATAAAATGTCGTAATAATTTTAAATATGATGTGATATATAAAAATATGGTCCTATAATATAGGGATTATAAAATTATATTTATTTTACAAGAATTTTGAATGATTACAATAGAATTTAAGACTTTTGGTAAGAGAGTTATGATCCACTTTTTAATTTTCCGAGACACATGCTATATTCACCCCCACATTATTATAGGTGGTGAAGATACATACCATGAGTTTATTTAATGATTCTTATTATAAAATTTATTACTATTTACTTATAAAATTTATTACTATTTACATATCAAATTTATGATCTCATTTTTGTGAGGTTTAAAGATCGAATGTTACCGAATCAATTGGGGATTTTTCTATCAATGTTCTTTAATTTAGAAGTATGCTATAATATTCCCAAATATTCTTTAATGAGGTGAATATTGGGCCACATATACATGTAATTTCCTTAATTAATCAATATCCATGATATTATATGTTCTATTTTATGTAATTCTTTCGTGGGATTTATGATTCAAGGTTACCAAACTGGTAATATTTTAATTTTACAATCTCATTATTTATCAGTATTGTTTATGATTATGCTTCAAATGGTAAACTATTTTGATATACCACTCAATAATTCTCATGAAATCTCTTCTACTATGGTTATTCATGATATATTCAATTAATGGTACCATTTTCTTACTCTTTTATACATAAGACAATTAATTTTTTTAATAAAATTAGTCTTTATTTTTCTCTTCCTTCAGAAATCTATTTTATTCAAAAACATGGTTTATTAAAAAAATTAAAAAATGTTTTTAAAAGAAATTTTATGTTCATTTTCGTGGTACAACATTTTAATATTGTATTATTTTTTTAAAATTTATTTAAATGATTTTTAAATATTCCTTTATATGTTTTCAGGGTTATTTAAAATAGAAAGTGTTTTCAAATGGTTTTACGTTTTAAAAAAGTGTTTTTAATAATGGAATGGAAATATTAATCAAGAAATTTTTTAAATTAATTGTACAATATTATTATATATTTTATCATGGTTATATTCATAGAAAATTATTTTTATAATTTTTTTCATTTAAAAAAATTATTTTCAATGAATTTCTTTTCCAAGGAAAATTTATTTTCCTTATTAAATTCCCCCAAATGACTATCTAAGATGAAATTATTTGTTATGACTTATGATTTAATGGGTATATAATTCCTAGATAGCATTATTATTGTTTCTTAGAATAGTTTATGTTTTGATTTAATGTTTCTTATGAGACCCGCTTCTTTTCACAGGTTATGATCTGATGAAATTATTATGAAACTAATATCATTTTCATAGGTTATGATATGATGAAATGATTTTGATACCCATTTTATTTAATGGGTTATGATATGAAAAAAATTTATGATCTTGTAGAACACATAAATATGGATTATGTTATAGGATCTTTGGGATATATATCTCCCTCCAATTTATTGGTTATAGAAAAGTTTATATGATCTCAGAGGGTAGACGAGTGGTCAGTCCAAGATAGTAAAGGAGAGTACACATGTGGTCAGGGAAAGCCCAAAGATGGTAAATGTGTGGACATCCCAATCCTAACATGTTATGAATGTCTTGGTGGGTATCCATAACATAAGATTATATATTCTTATTTGGATGCTATAAATAATTTTCTTAGTCCAATGTTATGCACCCATGGATCATGTTAATTGATTATCTTATGATTCATGTTTTATGAACTGCAAAAATTTACTCCATGACTCATGTTTATGGTCTATGATGAGATGGTTATGAACATTTTATGTTGTGTTCATTATCACACACCCTTATTCATATCTTATGGTTTCATATGATCATATATTGATATCTCTTATGCTTACCCTTACTAAGTATCTGAGATCACCCTTTCTTCTGTTTACTTTCCATAGGATGCGATGAAAATTTTTATTTTGGTTTTTTCTATACAGATTACTAAATTGGATGCAATTTTTGGGAATCGCATAATATATTTCACAGGATTGGAAGATTTTTCTTCCAAGTTTCCAATTTCACTAAATTACTACGTTTCTATAAAATGTACTTGTGTAATTTAATAAATATTCAGAACAAACGATGTAATATCTGTATATGAGAGTCATGGGTCATTATAGGAGTACTTATAAGGTTTATTGATAAATAAGAGACTGTTGTATTTATTGTATAAAGTACATATCAATGAAGGTTTTTCCCACCTATCAGGGATCAAGTTTTCTCATAAAATCCAAATGCATGTATATTTATGGACTTAAAATATGGAAGAGTATACAAAATTCACCAAAAATATTCATTCGTTTAACATGAATGTGTACATCATCCATCAACCCTTAGAGTTATTACACACAACCAAATAATGCTACCTATTTTCCATATGGGGGATGGTTTTTGATGGTTCATATCCTACCACCACATCTATGAAGTTAAATTATATCCTTTCAGTTGCCTAATTATTTTCTAAATGGGTCATGGAAATACCCATAAAAGAATTTAGGATAAATAAAGTCATTAATTTCATAAAGTCCACTAGCATCACCACATTTGGTGTCCTGCTTTCTATGCTGACAAACAATCACACCAATTCCCACGCTTAAAAATTTAAGAAGTTGTAAAATAAGACCAAAATTATTTCTAACCATTCATCCTACTATCACAGATTGGAAAATTGGAATTTATAAGATTTTAGAAAAACTCTATCAAACATACTCTAGAAAATGGTGGACAAAGACAAGAGATCATGGCCCTCTAATATTTTACATTCCTTGTGGTCCTAACATACTACGAATCAAATTTATAAGTAGGAGACCACATATTCACTGGTATATGGGAAAAAATTACTAATTCCCATCAAGGTATAATTACCTTCACTAATCATTTCCATCAGCGATCAACTATTTTTAAACGAGCGATCAAAAAAGTGACTAGATAAGAAAATATTACATACCTTTCATCATTTATAGGTACATAAAAATGGGGTATCATGATATTTTATAAATAAATTTCACATATATTAATTCCAACAAGGAGAACTCTTTTTGTTTCCTAGGGCCCTGATGGTACCCGTGATGAAACCTCTAAAGATCAAACCAAAATGGGAGGTGGATTTTGGCACCCATAAAGTCTACTCTAATAGAGTACATTTGTTAATCACTATAAAAAGTGATAATATAATTCCACCAAATAGTTTAGGTTTTCATAATATTTATTTCATGTGATTAGTAATAAATATTCCTCACCTTATGACATTAAAGTACATACATGTCCTTATCGCATGAACTTAAATGGAATGACCAATGGTCCAAGATAAAAGACCCCAAATGGTGCATCATATGTCCCCATAGTATGTGGTTAAACCACATGGTTTTGGTCCTCATTAACATGATGTAAAACTATTAATTTCTCTATCCCTTGAGTTAGAGGATCTCTGATACCAATGTCGGTCTTTCAGAGTAACTTTTTTATTTTACTTTTTCTATAGGATAGATAAAACACTCACCATTAATTGATTGTCACACCAAGCGTAGATCACTTTAGATTTGTAATATTGATAGGGGACTCCATGACTTTTCAAGATTCCTTAAGTAATCCCATGTTCCATGTACCATTTAAACTATTTGTTTCTCATTTCAAAATTTTTTTTGATGCGATACCTCATGATTTCTTTTCAAGCCAGTTTACTCATGTCCTTGCTACATTAAATTAAAATACATGGTTAATGTTAATTTAACATGATATTAAACTATTAATTATTGTGGAACTTGCCTATGAGTACCACCATTACTATTTTTGGTCTCCTATCACACCATTACAGTTTAACTACAGGTGGCTTGATTCTTTATTTGATGAGATACGTAGTGATACACATATAATTAAACTGAGGACTTTCTATAAAACAAAAAATACTCCAACTTTACTATTTTTATGCTAGATCTCTATGGGACAGTCCAATATGGGGTTTCTTTTCAATCATAGAACCATATTTATCTAAAATGAACCTCTTACCCCATAGTAACTCTATCATTGTTGGGACATTTATTATGGTAGAACTACAAGTTGCTTGATTATTACTCTAACATTATACATAGTGATTCCTATATCTTATATCCTAGTCTAGCTATAATGTGATAAAAAAATATCCCATCCCCATTCAAATTACTAGATCGTTGTGAGGATCCATTTAATAATAACTACATCTATCATGATTCTTATTACTAAAGGATACATAATGACTCTCATATATCAATTCTTGAGACCATCCAAAAAATGATAAAAAAATTCCCCCATCTCTCCAACATATGACCTTTATCCATGTTAGTGATTATAACATAGGATACCTCATTCACAAACTCATGGTTGAGAAAATTTTCCCTTCCTTACATACGAGTCAGATATATGTATTAAATAATACAATTTTTTTTTCAATCCCAATCTATATGATCCTATAATACCATGGATCCAACCATTCAAAATTTGAACTCTCTACCTTGGGAGATTTAGATCTCCATAACCTTTTTTTGTCAATAATTTAATAAAGTTTTAAAATATGATGGGAATTTCTATTTTTAATGTGAATACTACACCTAATATGTATCTATAAAATGTTTTCTTCTAATATGGCCTAGCAATAAGATAAAAATTCATCCTTGGGAGAAGACCCCTTTAATTTTTTATTCCGAAAAAAACATCGTATAAGAAACTTCTTTTTTAATATGGTCCATTGTAATTATTTATGTACTTGTCCCATATCTTTTTCATAGATCCAAGATCCCTAAGAGGATATCTTACAACTTTTCCCTTTCATGCTTAGAGAACAACAGTGAATTATTGTCTGGATCACCATGAAATGTAAAACCATGTGCTACCCATCATAAAAACCCATGATTGAAATTTTTTATATAATTTGGATATCTCCCTGAATTCTTTTTCTTATCAAATTGAGCATGACTGACATGGGCTTATAGATTTTGGGGAAATTATTCCAATTTTCATTTTTTTGTCTTTCAATTACCTAAATTTACTAAAGGTTCTTTACACATTACCATAACAGGAATGGATATATTTTTAGATGCAAGGCCTTAAAAGGAACACCATTGGTCAAAGTTACATGACCTTAAAATCTATCCACCCATCTATCGAATCACTATAACATTAAACTATGGTTACATGTACATAGCATTTATATGCAATAATTTGTGAACTCTATTCAATTAAGGAATTTTACATTACATTTTTGTATAGACTGCCGCACTGACAGGATTGTTTCAAATGTACATGAACCTCAGTTGTGTTAATGCTATGACCTAGTCTCATGACATTAAACTACATGTAAATGTCTATATCAGTAGATTTTAAACTATATGACACCTCCTTCCACACCATACAATGCATAACTATGTGTCTAACATCCTCACAATAATATGATAAACTACATGATTAATTTCCCTATCACACCATATAAAACTATATCATCCTTTGGCCACTATATAAGAAGAAACCCATTCCCAGTTCTGATTTCCTACCGCACTACCTATATACATTTTGATAACAAATTATTACTTGATTATTATCTATTTTGGATATGTATTGATTCCTATAACTTCATCATTAATCCTGGAAAAAAAATTGTGAATGATAGTGTGATTTTATTTGTTAGTTTTTAGCCATGCATCATTCATTCGAATCATATTACTACTTACTTGATAACAAAGTCACTCCATCACCACCTTTTGGTCTATGATGCAATAACATAAAACCCATATTGAACGTACTCGCAATAATATGATAAACTACATGGTTGATGTACACTTTCACGTGAAGTAAAACCATTTGTTACATTGGAATATTCCATAGAGGACCTCTAATTCTGGTGTTGGTATCTTACTTAACATGATTTCTTTCACTCACCCCCATAAGAAGAGGGAAACCATCACCCTTCCTTGTTTATCACACCAAGAATAACTCACATGGGAGTGTGAAGTTTTTTAGGGTCTTCCCTTCTTGGTCATGAAAAATGAATACACATTAGGGTTAACATGGTCTCAGATGAAAGTCATTAAAAGGAACATAATACAGTTCGTATCATGTGACCCAAAATTGCATGATTGGTCCATGATGAAATATCTGTAGAGGAACACCAAATATCATTTCTCCATACATTAACATATAGGTTAATGTCATCACCATAAAAATTTAAATGACATGATTCATGTCCTTATTGTTTGATGTAAAACTACACATTTTTGTGTCCCTCATTTGAGAGGACCACCATTCCTAGTGTCGGTTGTGATGTCAAGAACTAGGATATAGTAAAATGATGTCTCAGTCTAGTTGGACACATGGCCTCAATCATGCATCCACATATGCTAGAGGTTGTTGAATGGCTGCAAAGGGTCCAATAATGTTTCATTAGAGAGAATCTACCCTCATGATCTGAGTCACATAGTGGTGTGAGATATAATAAATAGTTAATTTTTTTTAAATAAATAAACTACATAAGATAATAATAAATGGAAATAATAATTAATGAATAAAATGTGCAATGACAATATAAAGTCATGCATGTCCATGTGACACTATAATTAAACATAATTATATCATGTGATGCATAAAAAATACATAATGGAAAACAATAAAATTCATAAGTAAAATCTCCCTAATCTCCCTAATGTTTTTCTTATTCTTGGGATCATAATCTATAATATCAATTGTAATAACACAAGTATAATACATTTTCCTGAACTTGTAACTAGAAGAGCTATTTGGGTACCAATTCGATGAATGAATAGTGTGTGAGATAAACTCAGTAGGCCGCCAAAATAGTGTCTAATTTACCCAGTATGTGAATATAATATTTACTAGCGTGTAGGTATATCAGTAAGGATGTAAATAAAAAAATGAAAACAAGTACGACACAAGTTCCCAAAAGGACACCCTATAATCATTACCTTATTCATCCTGATCAAAAATATATATGGTGATGTGTCTGCATATATATATATATATATAAATATATATATATATATATATGAATATGTATGTATATTTAGGAACTATATTCCTAGAAACATATATATCCATATATATATATCTGTAGTGATAGATAGGACTCGAGGCATAACCCAAGTGTCCATGATTTATCACAATAGTCTCATATGGTAGTAAGGGATGACATTACTGAGTTTCATCAGCAAAGAGGGATTCCATTACCATGTATCGTAAATCATAAAGGTTGTTATTCAAAATAATCATAAATAATAAGGGATTATATTCTCAAGTAACATAAATCATATGGGACACCAAGCCCATGTGTCATGAATTATAAGGGATTCCATGCATGAGTATAACATTTAATGAAATCCATGCCCGAGTATCACATTTAATTAGGGTACGTCATGAATGATTATCAAATTTAAATAGGGGACTTCAGGTCCAATAATAATAATTAAATAGGGGACTCAATTCCTAAGAATCATAATTAATTAGTGGACAACATCCCCAAGTGTCACATTTAAATAGCGTACACCATGATAGAGTATCATATTTAAACAGAGGATGACATGACCTGACATCATGAATCATTGGGGTTTCTATGCCTGATTATCATGGGTAATAATATAAAATAGAAACATGCGTTTAATAATTAATAATAGGACCTGAGATATATATATATATGAGAAATAGAATTTCTTTTATCGTTTAATTCAATTCAAACATAATTAATAAATAACCCTATGTATATAAACATTCCACTTTACAATTTCATCACAAATAGTTTAGAAGTCCATTTCTATAAGCATGTCATATCACACATCAATTTTTTTAAATTCTTCATTCCATTTATATGTAATTTATTAGAACATGGTAAATCCAATCCATTCATCTTTTAAACCCAACCAATGGAATTTAATTTACTCTATTTATCTCTTCACTTATTAGTGAAGGATTGAAGCCTTAAATTTTACCATTTCATTTGACAAAATGTGAGTCAACATGATCAAAGTGTTATTTTAGCTCTTAGTCCAATGAATACGGGTTATGGAATATATGTGAGACACCCCAATGGGTGGATCGATTTGAGATAAACAACCTAAAATTGTTCAATTAAAATCAATTAGGCTATATAAATTAAGGAATTATCATTAACAATATTGAGTTCACTTTTATGAGGTGATGAATGTAATGTATGATGCAGGAGAAGATGGTGTATTTTAAAAATATAATATACATACGGGAAAAGTATGAGTCCACATACCACAGCCTCAAAAATGTTCACTAGTCCAATATCAAGATTTGATTCAATCGTGTTTGAGAGAAATTTAGTAAATCGTATAATTCCTTGAAAATGGGGGAAATAAATCACATGAATTCAAAATTACACATATCATGGGAAAACAAAAAACTATGTAAGATGAATCAAGATATTATAGACACATATCCAATAAGACCGATGAATCTCTGATTCCAATTTCGAATGAGGGAGATACCTCAAATCCTAGGAGAGGCCAAATAGAGAGATCAACATGTGTGGATATTATAAATGAGGAAGGAGAACACAAGAGGAGGAAGGAAATAATGTGGCTTGTGAATAAAGGTAATTTATATCTCATTAAAGAGACATATTTTAATTTCATGGTTTTGAAAATCGTGCACGAAACATGCGGGCTCACTTCCAAAGTGGCACTAACTGTGCTGGATAAAAACACAGTTTTCTAAACCATGCTCATCCTGTGCACCATCCTTGATAGTTTTATGCATAAACACTACATGGTTATATAAATTTAGGTTCATGGTTAAAAAACATGTGATACCATTTGATCTCTTGCATGAGGAATCACAATTTTCCCTAATGGGCCGCGTGACATAAAAACCCATGTGCCCATGTTTATATCCTCTATAAATGACCTTTCAAGAACTGGAACTGTCAAAACCCACCATAACACCTAGGAAACCACTCAATTAATAAAGCACATCGAAATAAAAAAAATACTTTCCCTAACTCTCATACTTAAATTTTTGTGCTCGGTTTAAGATTTTTCATGTACACCAAATGAAATATTCAAATTTCTTTTGAAAATCCATCTAGGTAAAAATATAATATCCTAAAATTTTCCTACCTTAAAACTTATCATCAATGAGAAGCCTTTGGTAAAAAAAATATAAATCACACTACCCACTTGGGTCATGAAAGTTCCATTGAAATGGTGGTGATGTATTTACAAATACCCAACACACCTCTAATAGTCATTTTAAGCATACATCGTTTGAACATCCAACACCCGAAACTATTATCATTAATATAATTGAATATTATGTATACTCTTACTCGATCCCATCTACCCCAATACATGATCGCATCATCATCCCTTTCCATATACATCTAATGCTGCTTACCACCATAGGATCGATCTTGAACAACCCATTCCAAGCCATAGTACCTACCATAGTTATAATTTCGTAAACCAATAGACCTATAGAATTCTAATAATACTCTCAGAATTATTATCAATTAGATAAAATGATAAATTTGTTTAAATGTTCAATTGTCCATAAAACAATTTTATCCTAGTTTGGATATCCTTTTCATGAAAATTCTCATCCAAATATCTGATTTCACTCACTATATCTAGAAAATGTTCCATAATGGATACCTCACTGACTGTATTTAATAAAACATCAGCAAATGAAGACATTCCACTCTTAGGTGACTATCGAAAAAAATGATTAGTCTTAAAAGAAGAACCGTCCTAAATAATTTTTATTATACCATTTTCCAAGCTACCATTTTATTTTTTCAAGCACGCTCTTTGAATCATGTACCCAATTTCTAGTGGTGTCCTTTTCAAAAATTTCCATTTTTGTTGTCATGTAACAACATGAACATAGATTTATACCCTATCCGACATACGTGGATTTCCACACTAAAAAAACATCATCTAAGAACAACTATAGTTATGGTGAAAACTGAAAATTAATTACCAGAGTCCAATTAGATCAACCAATATAGTATATTCTCATGAGTTTACAAGTGAGATATTAGTACACAGTGGAAACATCCATAAATCAAGAGTATTGACTGATCCCAATAGTGTAATCTTACCAGGTGATCGAGTCAAAGAATGAGATTGTGTCTTTGATAATGTCTATGTAATTCCTACAAATAAATACCATTATCACTTAGGGAAACCACTCTATTATAAAAAACCACACTCCCAGAGCACAACTCCCCTAGAGTCTACTTATCATGCCACAATGATGCCAAATTCATTTATTTAGCATGATGTAAAATAGGAACACTCTTACTGAACAATGGATGATGTCAAAATAGGGTGCATGATTGCCACTAAGTCTATTTCAAACCATAATGGTATCAATGATTACCAATAAGTCCTAAGAAACATATATCATATTCAAGACAAAGTGCTGACACGGTTCTCAACAAACCATATCCAACAATTCATAGAAATGAATAGTCGAAGTAATTATACTCGAATTCTATTAGAAGATTTAGGAATCACCCAAGGATGAGTCAAAATTAACCAACCATTATGAACTATTTACCAAGGTATATCAGGATTTTTTATGGATAACTGGAAGTGTACAAACTGACTAATGATCTCTTTTAAGGTTTCAAACACAACCAACCATTTTATAATCATGCTGCCTTTCATGAATTAAACACATCCTAAGTGTTACCAATTGGGTCACTCACACACCGCTTTCCTAAAAAAGCATCTGTACCGCATCCAAAACCATAACAGATTTTTATCATTAGTATCATTTCAAGGACCAGAAATCAAACGAATAGCCCCATGGGCTTTCAAAAGAAAAGAAGACCATTCTCAAGTGGTATTTTATAGTTTCAGACCTTCTAATTGGAAGGAAACACTAAAAATGTTTTACATGATGGTCCACACCATTGAAATTTACTATTAATAATTTATTGAGAATGGATTCTCATCCCATCGAACACACTTTATCCACTATCTCTAAGGTGTAACAGATGTAGCCAACAATCTTTTGCAAAGTGCCACTTCGATGGAAGAGGAAAACCAACCACTTAATAGAACACTTGACCCGATTTACTTGAGTTGTATGGGTAAAAATCTATAAATATATGAGAAAACATGTTATTATCAATTGTAATATTGGTCAATCTACTACATATTGGTAGTGTTAGAACATTTGAACCTTTTTACAACTTTATCCTAAATAATAGGGCAACCCAATTCTCTCTAACTCCCATGACAACATACGTACAAGATGACTTATGAATGTAATGTAACAGCTCAAGGATTCAATTATTCCCACTAAAATAATATGATTCACTATACCATTTTACCAACTCGATGGGTACCATGTGTATTGATGCATACTACCATGAGGTTCATCATTGTAGAGGTACACCAACAAATAATTTCCACAGAACAATCCATCCTCTTAATCAAAATATGTGATGGCCTGTAAAATATATTTAGCATCAAATTGTATTATCCATACTACTGTTAACCTAGACTATGACCTCAAAAGTCTTCCATCACTGAAGAATAAAAATATAGTACACATGGCCTACTAAGCAGACGACCATTCCTTAGCCATGTATATAAATTCATAAAACTGGGCATTACCTAATTATCATTTTCCAAACAAGGAACCACTTATAGACTGAACACCCATCTATCTAGGGGTGTCTTCTTATTTCTAAGGTCCCTACTCAGTGTTGAAATAGTGGGTGCCCTAGACCCAACTATCCAATTATTTTGATTCCCGTATCAAGTATTCAATTAGCTATAGATGATGTCATATTACCATTATATTGTATACTTTTCTAAATCCAATATTGAAATGGTAATGTCCAAAGATTAATTTTCATATCAAAAGTTTATAGATAATCCCATGATATAATGAGAACCTCTACATAGAAAAAAATTAATCGTAAATATATGTTCTATGTTCTAGATACATCTTACTAATTGGACACAGTAGATGTTTGGCATTCAGGTGATGGGGCCTTATTAGCATTGAGACTTACTATCATGAAGTTCACATTTCGTGACTTCTAGTAGTGAGATCATGAGGAATGACCCTTAATAGGAACAACACTTGTTTCAGTTGTCATTGGATGTTCATAACTACGATCATGTGGAATGGTCTCCTAACTTGAGATCATTACCAATGTATGTCATTTAATTGTGTACTTTGATGAAAGATAAAAATCATGGCAATGAAGACATGGAGAGTTAGTTTTTTATTGGGTGCGTCATTGGTGGAATGACATTGGTTGAATGGCCAAGAATGGATTTTTCGCTTCCTAGTTATTGAAGTAATATATCTTAGGCCATGTTGATAATGATGGAGGTAACATTATAAGACCATAGACATGGAAGTTGAGGGTAAATTCATCAAGTTAGATCAAAAAATAATAAAGCCGGGAAATGGCGATGACACGTGAGTGCATGCTACATTATGAGATATTACAGACAAAGAGATTTTATTACACAGTGTGAGTTCGTAGGTTGGTTGTCACTACTGTGACAATCCTTATAACTTTGGGGCCATGATGGGTTACTAGATTCCACTCTTGGTCTGTGAATAATATTCACTACTATTTGGATAAGGGTCTAGAGGGTCACTAACAATAGCGTATTTAAGAAAATTCCATATTCAGTTGAATATGAGTTTTGGAAATGGTGGGCCCCACAACTAGGGTCCCGGATTTTTCAAAGAAAAAACGATCACCAATGGAACAAATACATTCTTATTATTCGAATTTAGAATAATGAGCATTGAATTTATTTAGTAAATTTATTTATGATTTTTAAGTAAATACATGGAAAATATTAATTGGCGAATATTAAATATATAAAAGGTTCAATTAATGTATATAGGAATGACGACTCGAGTTTTGGACTCAATTATTATCACGTAATATATTTCAATATATTAAAAGTGAGTGATAATAATATTTATCACTCAGATTAGTTGTCAAAAAATGTCATTAATTGAGAGTTGATTATTTGAGGGTCGGGTTGTCATTTTTGGGTAATTACGTGACACTATAAATATAGGAGGAGAAGATATTTCCAAAGAATATTTATTGGAATTCTCTATCCTATCCACTCTCCCATGTTTTAAAGTGAGATGTTATGGATACAAGTAGCTCATATCGGCCTCTCTCTCTCTCTCAGTAATTCTAATAAGAGGGATGTGGTGATCATTGGAGAATCGAAGGCATTTTTAAAATTCTGTTTGATAACCAAAACATCGACAAATGACATTCTCGCAGTTTCTTGTAGCGTGTGTGGAAGTTTTGGGGGAGTTCGATGTTGGATTCTTCGAGTAGCAGTTGACAACAATGAGAAGATGTCGTACATGGATTCAGATTTAAACTTGTTATTTTATAGTTTATTTTTGTGCTGAAAAGTCTTCACACATGGTCCTCGGCTAAAACAAGGATTCTATTCACCGACATCGACAAGTTTACGTCGATCTTCGATCAAAAATTTTTAAAATCCCACCTATTTGGGGCTTCCGATGAATGCCCGATTCCAAAAATTGGTATCAGAGTGACATGTGTCAAATTTATGTCCGTTGAAAAAATTAAATTTTCATAATGCTATGAAGAGGTCATCAATACACTCCCAACCATGCAAATAGAATTTGAATCGGATTTTGGATGCCCAGTCTATGGACATCTGAAGTTATGAACTCATATTGGAAAAAATATTTTGTGTGTATTATTTTTTTGAAGGACTTTTTATTATGAGTTTTCTAAAATCTTTTATTGGGAGGGTCACCAGAATAGAATTTTCTTGTGATTTTTATAATAATAATTATTATAATAATTATATAATAATAATAACAATATTAGTTTTATCTTAATAATAATTTGATTATTACAATTTATATTTTAATAATATATTAATATTATTATTAATTTCCAAATCCTAAATAGTCATTAGAAAAATTAAAGGAAAAAGTTTGTGCAAAACTTTAAAAAAGACAAATAATTATACATAAGTATATAGAAAAAAACAAAAAAAGGGGTTGGGAAACCAAAAAAGAAGGTCTCCGATGACTTGAAAAAAAGACATGATTTATAGGTCTCGGTAAATAAAAAAGGGAGTTTTGGGGGGCTGAGAAGCCCTGCCCCCATGTTCGCCTCCCTCCCCACAGAGATGCGGCAGACTAGGCTAGCGCACCAGGCTAGCACACCAGGTGCAGCGGCGTCGATGCCAATCCCAGCCTCCTTCATACCCTCCAGCGAAACCCCATGCCCTATCCGCGTCGGAAGGCCCCCTCGCCCCATCTCTGGTGGTTCCCCACAGTGGCGGCCATTCATGGCCACCTCCTCCCGAACCAAGCACATGTCGACACCACACGACCACACATTATCCTGTCTCCAACCTCTACCCCACCACCCTGCCGGTCTGGCCACCTCCGCACCCTCCTGGCAAGACTGCTACGAGTTCGCCACCATGCACCATCGACCTCACCATGCCTCTCCCACAGCTACCGTTCCCAGCCTTCACTGCCTCCGGCGGCGCTCCACTCTTAGCCGAGTTTTTTTTTACATTTTTTTAAAAAAAAATTGAAAATACATATAGGTAAAAAAATTATTTTTTTACCCCTCAAAGGAGGCACCTGGTGTGCTGCCTTTGGGGGTTTTTTCTCCCAGGGAAAGGCGGCACACCAAGTTCCGCCTTGCAAAAATATTTTTTTTAAATTTTTTGTTTTTGTTTTTTTTGTTTTGTTTTGTTATATATATATATATATAACAAAACTTTTCAGCAGAATTTTTCTTCTATTTAATATCCAGAAGCACTTCCATTACAGCAGTCTGGATTCTGACAGAAACCCTCACCCTAGACTCCTTTTTATAAGGGGGCTTTCCCTGGAAATCATACTGCATTTCTGATGTTGGATTCTGGTTCTTTTTTTTCTGTGCAGTATATTCTGTGTTTCTGATGTGGGATTATGTTTCAAGTACGTTACATCGAAAGACTATAAAACATAAAATATAAGACCAACATAAATGAAACTTTAAACATTGATTAAACATATAATGAATAGTTGAAAACAAAAATAATTTCATAAAAAATGTTGATACAAATTAATTTATAAGCTTCAAAACCACCTACTTGAAACTTAAACATATTTCAAGTACGTGGCTTTGAAAGACTATAAAAGGTAAACTATAAGACCAATATAGATGAAACATTAAAAATTTATTAACATATAATTAATAGTTGAAAAAAAAAATAATTTCATAAAAAATGTTGACCAAAAACAATTTATATGCTTTAAAAAACATCTACTTGAAACTTAAAAATGTTTCCAGTTCCCGAATTTGAAAGACTATAAAACATAAAATATAAAACCAATACAAATGAAATGTTAAACATTGATTAAACATATAATAAATAGTTTAAAACAAAAATAATTCCTAAAAAATGTCCATAAAAATTAATTTATAATCTTTCAAAACCGTCTACTTGAAACATAAAAATGTTTCAAGTACGCGAATTTGAAAGACTATAAAACATAAAATATAATACCAACAAAAATGAAGCATTAAACATTGATTAGACATATAAGGAATAGTTGAAAAACAAAATAATTTCCTAAAAAATATTGATGAAAATTAATCTATAAGCTTTCAAAACCGCCTACTTGAAACTTAAAAATGTTTCAAGTACGCGACTTTGAAATACTATAAACCATAAACTATAAGACCAATATAAATGAAACATTAAACATTGATTAAACATATAAGAAATAGTTGAAAACAAAAATAATTTCATCAAAATTGTTGATTATAAATAATTTATATGCTTTCAAAAAACCAGCTTGAAACTTAAAGAAGATTCAAGTATGCGAATTTGAAAGACTATAAAATATAAACTATAAAAAGAATATAATTGAATCAACAAGCATTAGTTGAAAAAATAATAAATATTTCAAAACAATAAGAATTTCATAAATTTTTTTGATGAAAAATAATTTATAATTTTTCAAAACCGTCTACTTGAAACATAAAAATGTTTCTAGTGTGTGACTTTGAAAGACTATAACTATATTATTAATTACCTAATTAATTATTTTATAATTAATAGTTATATTAATAATTAACTAAATAATTATTATATAGTAATAATTATTGAGTAATAATTAAAAATTAAAAATTAATAATTAACCATTTAATGAATAATTATAATTAATATTTATATTACTAATTAACTAATTTATAATTAATAATTACTTGTTAATAATTATTAATTACTAATTAATAATTATAATGAATATTTATAATGAATATTTATATTACTAATTAACTAATTAATAATTAACAATTAATAATTACTAATTAATTACTTATAAATATTAATTATATTACTAATTGACTAAATAATTATTATATATGTAAGAATTGTATTACCAATTAATTATTATACAATTAATAATAATATTACTAATTAAGTAATTAATTATGACATATTTAATTATTAATAATTATATTTAATTATTATATTACTAATTATCTAATTAACTATTTTATAATTAATAATTATATTACTTATTAACTAATTAATTATTATATAGTTAATAGTTATATTAATAATTAACTAAATAATTATTGTATAACTAATAATTAATAAGTAATAATTAATAATTATAATTAATATTTATATTAATAATTTACTAATTAATAATTAATAATTAATAATTACTAATTAATAATTCATAATTATTATTAATATATGTAATTAAAAATTATATTACTAATTTAGTAATTAATTGTTATATAATTAATAATTATATAACTAATGAACTAACTAACTATTATATATTTAATTATTAATAATTACTAATTAATAATTATAATGAATAATTATAATTAATATTTATATTACTAATTAACTAATTAATAATTAATAATTATAATGAATAAATGTAATTAAAAATTATATTACTCTTTTATTAATTTATTATTATATAATTAATAATAATATTAAAAATTATCAAACTAATTTTTATATAATTAATTATTAATAATTACTAATTAATAATTATAAAGAATAATTACTAATTAATAATTATATTGAATAATTATAATTAATAATTATATTAATAATGAACTAATTATCTATTATATAATTAATAATTATATTACTAATTAAGATGGCTTGCCCTAGAAATCATTTAGCATTTTCGATGTGGGATTCAGGTTCTCCCTTTCCTGTGCAGTACGTTCTACATTTCTGATGTGGGATTCTTTTTCAAGTACGTGAATTAGAAAGACTATAAAATATAATATATAATACCAATATAAATGAAACTTTAAACATTGATTAAACATATAAGAAATAATTGAAAACAAAAGGAATTCCCTAAAAAATGATGATGAAAAATATTTTATAATAATTATATTACTAATTAGCTATTATATAATGAATAATTATATTAATAATTAACTAATTAATTATTAAATATTTATTATTTGTTTAATCAATGTTTTAGGATTCAATTATATTACTCATATATTTTATGTTTTATATTCTTTCAAATTTGCGGACTTTAAATAGTTTAAGTTTCAAGTAGACGGTTTTGAAAGCTTATAAATTAATTTTCATTGACATTTTTTACGAAGTGATTTTAATTTTAAAATATTTCTTATATGTTTAATCATTGTTTAATGTTTCATTTATATTGGTCTTATAATTTATATTTTATAGTTTTTCAAAGGCATGTACTTGAAACATTTTTCAGTTTCAAGTAAGAGGTTTTGAAAACTTATATATTATTTTTCATGGACATTTTTTACAATTTTTTTGTCTTTTTCAACTATTTCTTATATGTTTAATCAATTTTTAATGTTTCATTTATATTGGTCTTATAGTTTATATTTTATTGGCTTTCAATGTCACGTACTTGAAATATGTTTAAGTTTCATGTAGGTGGTTAATAAAGCTTGTAAATTATTTTTTATCAACATTTTTTATAAAATAATTCTTTTAACTATTTATTATATGTTTAATATTTTTTTAAATTATCATTTATATTGGTCTTATAGTTTATATTTTATAGGCTTTCAAAGTCACGTACTTGAAATATGTTTAAGTTTCATGTTGTTGGTTTTAAAATATTATATATTAATTTGTATCAAAATTTTTTATGAAATTATTTTTGTTTTCAACTATTTCTTATAAGTTTAACCAGTGTTCAAAGTTTCATTTATATTGGTCTTATAGTTTAAGTTTTATAGTCTTTCAAAGTCGTGTACTTGAAACAGAATCACACATCGGAAACACAGAATGTACTGCGCGGGAAAAGGAGAACCAGAATCCCACATCGGAAATGCAGTATGGTTTTCAGGGCAAACCCCCTTATAAAAGAGAGTCATGGGTGAGGGTATCAGTAAAAATCCAGACTACTGTAATGGCAGAACCGCTGGATATTAAATAGAAAAAAAATCATGCTGAAAAGTTTTATTATATATATATATATATAAAACAATACAAAACAAAAACAAAAATAAAATATTTAAAAAAATATATTTATGAAAAGGCGGCACCTGGTGTGCCGCCTTTGCGGTTAATTTTTGGGCAAAGGCGGCACACCATGTGCCACCTTGCCCTGGGCGGAAAAACTCTCAAAGGTGGCACACCAGGTTCCACCATAGGGAGGTAAAAAAATAAATTTTTTTACCCTGGTGGTATTTTAAAAAATATTATTTTGAAAAAATTTAAAAAAAAACTCACTCTTAGCCAAAACCACTCCCAACTGCTAGCACCTTCCAAACAAACTGGTGCCGCTGTCGGCCCCTTTCCCAGCCTCCTCTAGTACTCACCACTAGGGCGCCCAGCACCGGTGAACGACGGTCTGACCACCTGCACTAGTGCCACTCTGCAGCATCGCCCTCCCCAGTCTTGCCCGTTGCGTTCCGGGACACCGTCCGACCTCTACCACCCATGGTTGAGAAGCTAACAGTTGGGTTGTCTATTGACCAAACCTTCCCCAATCCGATCTTCCTTCCAAGGTAAGCAGAGGTACACCAGTGCTGGGGTACATGCTACCGTAGACCCTAGCAGCATGAGGTACACCTTCATCATTGCTTTAACTCTTTTTGCTCAATAATGACCTTGGGAGTGTTTTCTCGGCCCGAAACGGGCATCGACAGACCTAACCTGCAGAGTCCATACTTGATATTTTATGGGCCTGAGTGATTTAATTTAATAAAAAATTAATTAAAATAATTAATTTATTTTCAGTTGAGAATGAAATTAGTTAAATATTATTTTATGGTTTTTAATTTGTTTTGCAGTGTAAATTAATTTAACTTGGTGATAATTAAATTAATTAATTAAATAAATTCTTATTTTAAAAATTAAATTAATTAAGTAGGACCGAAAAAAATATTTATATTGAATTAAAACTAGAGAGAAATTTTAATTCAATAAAATAATTCCCTCAAATTTTTTGAATGAAAGTTTAATTTTTAATGTCCATTTACTTTATATAAGCGAGTTAATGTGTTTTCTAATCATGAGTTGTAAACAGACCAATTCATGTCTGGTGCTTGATTATTTATTTAATTAATTAATTTAATTATTTCATTGTTCTATAATAATTAGTCATGTTGATTTAAAAAGAGATCTCCATATCATCTTTAAGTCATTATATGTATAAGGGTCTGCATGCCCATTCTTAGAGTTGTATTTTTATACCCTGATACCCCCACGCATTAATACAAGTAAAATTGTATAATGATGAGATGAGGTGTGATGTAGTTCGTGAAGAGTAATGGAAACACACCAGACAGAATATATAATGCATTGGAGGGGCATACAATGCATTCTGAGTCACAAGCGACGCAATACAAGGTATGACCCCATTTGGTATAGGTTGGTATGTTATTCACTCAACGAATCAACCATAAGTATTGGCTCATGATAAGGTCTTCATTTAGTTTTTCATGGTTAATTATTTCTGTAAATGTGTAGTTAGAGAGTAATCACAAAGAATAAAAATAAATAAACATGAAATATAAAATGAACATGTGAGGTGATACATTTTTATATTCTATGCATGGTTAGTGTGAGTGCGAACACATAGTACATTCTTATAAAAATAGAAAATGACTTCTTTCGTCACATTAAAAATAATAGAAACCTCAAATATATGTTAAGCCATAACAGCCTTCTATCAATCATATTTGGATAAAACTGACTGTTTGAGGCACCGTTCATGCCATAGCTGAGTGTGCCTCTTACTACAGGGGAGTCCTTATAAGAATGATGGGAAGACGTAACTAATGTTCTAGTGAAGATTATCCATAGATAAATTTCTATAATTTTTTAGGCAATCATTGAGTAAATCATGTTCTGGTTATAAATGTTGGGAATTCACTCAACAAATCAAGGAATCACATGTTAAAGTGGCCGACCAGCCAAAATCCCACCTTGAACCCTCTATGTAGTGGCGTAGCCATATCTTTTAGACTATGAGGGGTGGTTATGGGATCCATGCCACTAGAATACTCAAGTGATAGTGTATTCCAATTTGAGCATAGGGGGTTCTTAGAATCTGATAAAATAGTGGGAGAAATTAAATTCATTAAGTAATTAATCAAAATGTCTAAACTGGTGATCATGATAAAACAACTAATCTTCTAATATTCATTTTTGTAGAAAATGGAAAGATATATCAAAAGTTTAAATAACTGCTATGTTATATTGGACAAAGTAAATGTCCATAATAACACAGTTATCCATGAATAGTACAGGCATGTGTGCATAGTATTATGATTTAGGTAACTCAATGAGCCAATGTCCCTAACACCGTTAAACTACCTCAAGAAGTGAGAGTGAAATTTCTTATAGGAGACTAATGTAAAAAATGTATGATTGCTATATAATTATTCTTTCATCAACATCCATTGTTAGTTGTGTTCCCTACACCGTGACATAGATGATATAAAATTGAAGTCTCGTATCTGAGATGTTTGCAAGGAGAAAGCAAAGAAATGATAAGAATAAGGTGATAGTTACACCAGCATGTGTAAATTGAATTATTTATCATGATCCGTAAATGGAACCCTTTTTCATACCATTTTCACCACATTTCGCAAGTCTCATCTTATGTTACAAAATGAACAAGTATTTAGTAAACACCCCATTACCAATTTAGGTAATGTTCTCCTAGATAATAATAATATCAAAGATAATTTCATCTTTATTTATTATGGAGAATAATTTTAAAGACAATGCGAAAATTCCAAAAGTCAGGTAATGTAAACAGAACGTTCACGATGTCCTTCAATTAGTGAGGTATTAACAATTGTAATTTGAATTACATATTACAAAATAATACTATGGATTTTTAAATGCAATTAACTAAATTAATGAAGAAAGTTACTCATTTCTTCTTCGGGAATATTCCTCAACTGTAATGTTTCAGTTTTACTACTTGGGTATTAAATACAAAATTCTTGTGACATATGTGTATTCTAATATGGTATCAAGGAAAGTTAGATACCTTACTAGATGTTAGGTTTATTCTCCATGTGGATATGAAAGGATGTAATGCAGGCTAATGGTGAGAATTTTACAACTTTAATCACCAGGTGAATTATTTTTGTTGAATTATTATTGAGTATCACCACAAACATTAATCTCTTGTGTCCATGGATGTAAGGAGAAATTCTTTCAGGTTCTGTAATGAATTTGTTTTGGTATTTAAAACTCAATCAATAGTTCAGTAATACATGAATCATAGGCAATGAGTGATGAATATAAATTCCAAACTTATACCCCATTGTGATAAGATAATTCTTTGTCAAGAAATACTAAAAGTGTACATCATTAATATTCCAAGTATGGTATATAGGCTCAACATAACTAAATAATTTATGTATTTTTGAAGACATTAGTTTGGACAAAGGAGCCTTTAAAATAATGTTATGTCATAAAGATTTTGGAAATAGTTCAACAAGTAAACGTGAACTTTTATAGGATTAATCTAGAGTTATATATACTTCATATGATTCCTTTATATAATTAAGGAATTGTAAAATAAATTAAGTTCATGGTTAGAAGATATGAGTTTCATCAAGCTAGCATTCAAAAATAATATCTTTATTGTGCAATCATTGATCATGATAATGTAGCTCGGAGAAATTACTAAACGCACATTAACATTTCCACATCATGACATCAATGTAAATGAAGAGTATCGATGATGAAGTCTTACCTGTTAACATTGATCAATAAAATATAGTGTCTAGTAATTCCTAAACACATTTTTTATACATCAGAGTTATGATGTAAAGAGTATCAATGATGAAACTTTCAGAAACATCCATTATATTTCATGAAATGGTTTGAAAATAATGAAAATATCCTAAAAACATATTCCAAATATAAATGATAAATTAATATAATACATCTAACAGTATGATGTAAATATATTATTTCATAATGACATGTGTTTGGATGCAATGGGTTTTTACATAAACAAACTTTCATCATGTACAAACATAATGTGCATTTAATGTAAATTATCATAACAGTTTATTAAGATGTTACATAAATCCTAAGATAGAAAAGTAGGTAGTAACGAAATATACTACACTTATATATAAGGGTGATCATCTCTCTTAGAGATAGTGGGAGCTATATTGACTTGTGTTTAGTCCATTCTCAAGATTCACAAATAGTTGGCATATGAACTACTTCCACAAGAGCGTATGGAACAAAGTATGTTCTAGAGACACTTACTGTGTAGGAAGGATAAACTCACGGTCAGTGATCTATTATTCAATGTGAATAATTCTTCCTACAAGAAAGTACTGTATGGATATTAGATAAAATTGATAAGACCAACTAAAATTTGATTAATGGATTCCATGTATCAAAGATCAAAGGGGCTTATTATTTTGAATATTTCGGTGGGTATTCAAGTGAGTTGATACATGGATGGTACAAGTATGGTGCCAATAAGGCTTGATTGGTTTGAGAAAGTCGTTATGACTAAATAAGTTATAGTTTTACTTATCATAGATAATTTTTATGATCATATTATTTTGAATTTGATTTCATGACCACCAATCATGGATGGTGTCTATATGACGCAAACGGAAAGGGATGGTCACATCGCAAAATGCTAATAATGGTTTCATGTTACTAAAATCCCGTTGAGGATTAAAGTAATAAACAAGATCATAGTATATACATTTGAAAAAAATGATTTCCATGTGTCTATGAGAGGTTAGTGGGAGCATCAATGTTTTCCAATCAAAGTATGTTTAGAAACATATGAAAAACAGACATTGGTATTACAGTTAGTTATGTCCAAAATTAAATTCATTCTCCAGTGATTGACTTAATGTAGCAACCTCAGTTCTAGGGAACAATATCTTCTGATGTACATCTATAGGTTGAATTTTCCTAGTCAATCATACATATAGTGACATTGTATTGAAAAAATACAAGTTGGAACAATTCAAGAGATGAATTGTTACCTATGTCATAGGGAATAATATCTTCAGGTCGATATGTATGAGACATAGTAGGAGATAAACATGATGACTTAAATCCATATGTTGAAGCGATTGATGAATCAAATATTCCATGATATTTACAAGAACTGATATTTCCAAGGTATATTTTACAGTAGGAAAATATCAATTATATCCTAGAGCACTATTTGTGATACAGTTAGAACTATCTAATTGTACTTTAGAAAGTACAAATGAGATGTACCTGGTAAGTGGAGAATAAGGATACTAGTTTTTGGGGATAAAAACTAGTCTTCCATCAATTGATGTGATCTACTATCATGGTTTGGCTAAGGTTATGAGTGATACAAGCTCAAATAATTCATTGGTAGCCACATCAACAAAAACAGAGTATATTACAGCTTCTAAGGCAGCTATGAAGTAGTTATTAAATGAAATTATTTTCTCCAGTTTGTGCAATCACACCTAGTGAGAAAGGTATTATCATAATGTAAATTACAATATTCATAATATCCATGAAGTGAAGCTATGATAGTGGAAAAGTGAGTTATACTTGGGGATACCATATCTTGATAAGTTCTACTTAAGGAGATAATGTCACTATAGAAAAATAGTAATGTAGTAGAACCATGGAGGACCCAATAGCTAAAGCTGATACTATATATAAACATGATGTTCATCATGTGAGTAGATAACATGTTTAGTTATCATGTCGGCTCTAGTGCAAGTGGGAGTGTTGAAGTAGAGGGTTCCCAAGACCCAAGTATCTAATCATTTCGATTATCATATTGTGTATTTATTTAGATATACATGATGCCATCTTACCAATATAGTGTAGAATTTTCTAAATCCACTATTAAAATGGTAATTTCCAAAGACTAATTGTCGTATCGAAAGGTTATAGCAGATCGCATGATATAATTAGAACCTCTAGATACTATGAAATTAATATTAAATATATGTTCTATGGTCTAGATATATCTGACTGATTAGACACAGTATATGTTCGACTATCAGGTGTTGGGGGCTCATAAGCATTGAGACTTTCTCTCATGAGGTTCTCACTTGGTGATCTCTAGTAGTGAGATCATGAAGACTGACCAGCTAATATGGACACCACATGTTTTGGGTTTCATTGGATGTTCCTATCAATGATCATGTGTAATGGTCTCCTAACTCAAGATCATTATTTATTTATGTCATTTGATTGAGTATATTGATGAAATATGAAAACCATGGAAATGAAGTCGTGGTGAGGTAGTCTGTGTTGGGTGCATCATTGGTGGCATGACATTGGTTGAATGGTCAAAAAAGGATTTGTTTCTTCTGAGTTATTGAAGTAATATATCTCTTCCCATGTTGATAAGGATGGAAGTACCTTTATAAAACCCTGGACATGGTAGTCGATGGTAAATCCATCTTGTTATATCAACTAACAATAAATCAATAAAAGGGTGATGACACATGAGTGTGTCCTTCTTTATGAGATATATCACAGTGCATGTTCGTAGGATTGTTGTCACTGCTATGGCAATTCACATCTATTTGGGGGGGCATATGGGTTGCTAGATCTTGTTATTGTTCTATGAATAACATTCACTATTATCGATATAAGGTCTTAGAGTGTCACACACAATAGTGTATTCGAGAATCTTCGTTATTCAATCAAATATGAGTTTTAGACATGGTGGACCCCACCAATTGGGTCTAGGATTTGTCTAAGGAAAAACAATCTCCAATGAAATAAATAAATTCATATTATTTGAATTTATAATAATGAGAATTGAATTTAATTATTTAATGTACTTACAAGTTTTATGTAAATACATGAAAAATATTAATTGAAGAATATTAAAAATATTTATGGTTAAATTAGTGGTTATGGGAATGTCAAGTCCAGTTTTGGACTCAGTTATTATCACATTATATATTTTAATATATTAAAAGTGAGTGATAATAATATTTATGAATCATATTAGTAGTCATAAAAGGTATTTAAAAGGGCATTGATTATTCAAGGATTGGGTTGGAATTTCGGGGTAATTACATGGCACTATAAATATAAGAGGATATGAGATTGCCAAAGACTATTCATGGGAAATTCTCGCTCCGCTCCACTCTCCCATGTTCTATAGAGAGACTCTCAAGATCTAATAGATTGGATTAAGCTCTCTCTCTTAGGCATCATAAGAAGAGAGATGTGGTGATCGTTGGTGCATAGAATGTATTTTCAAAATTCAGTGCTACCACCAAGACTTCGATGAAGGTGTTCCTATAGTGTCTTGAAGCATGTGTGTATGATCTAGAGGAGTTCTATGCCAGATTATTTGTGCAGTGATCGCCAAAGATGATAAGACATTGTTCGTAGTGTCAGATTTAAACCATCTATTTACGGTTTATTTTTGTGCTTAAAACTCTTCACATATGGTCCTCAACTAAAATCGAGCTTCTATGCAATGACGTCGAAAAATTTACGTCGATCATCGGTGGAATAATTTTAAAATCCCACTGGTTTAGGGCTTCTGATGCACGCCCGATTCCAAAACTCAGGAAAATGTTACATAAACGACACATCACATATGAAACACATCATAGTAATTTTGTATGGTTTTATGTTTTGAGGGTGTTACCTCAAACAGGATATCCCCATATAAAAACTGAAAGAATAAAAAATAAATATATTTCACACCCAAAACGATCACTAGGATCACTAAACCAACCTCTATCTCACTATAAAATATAATGTTCAACATATACATATAACAACATACATGATCCCTTTTATGGCAGAACTCATAGAAATATTTAAACTACTCTTACATAGGGGTTGAAACTAGGAGAACCACATTCATGATTCTTTTAAACCCTTACATAAATTCACATTTTATCAAAAAAAATTCAAAGTATTAGTTTTAAGAACATCAAGTTCCATTTAGAATGAAAAATTTCTTCGTACTACAATTAGATAACACCATAAGGAAACATAGGCCAGTTATATTAAACTTCATTTCAAAAATTATTCTTTTAACTAACATCTTATCAAAATTATGTATTTTATATTATAATTTTATTTTATACCCTTTAATTATCAATAAGGATCTCCCAATTTGGATTGGTTAAATAAAATTTCAATTACAAGCAATAGACAAAAACACATTGTATGTTTTAATTTGAAATTTAATTAACTAATGCAGTAAAATGATAATAAAGAAAAAATAGGATAATTGGGCTCTTATAATTTAAAATTAATTAGATCAAAAAGATAATAACATACATTTATAAATAACACAAATAAATTATTCTAACACATTAATTAACAATCAAATTAAGAATTAGTATAACCCCAAGGGGTTAAATAACAAGGAATATAAAGACTAATACAACATATAAGGGTCCATTAAATTTATCCAAGGTTGATTTAAATGGAATCCAATAAAAGATGTTTTACTAAATATTTTTCACACCCTTAGAGGGTTAATCACATATGAATATCATATCATTACTGACCCTACTTGGACCGTATCAGGCATTAGGGAATCTAGCTATATGGGTTGGCATTCCCTATTCATAGAGATACATGCCTTTATAATTTTTAATGAAAAACCATTTAATAGACCTTCATTTCATTTTTTTTATCAAAATATAATAACTTCTATATTTTTTAAAATGGAATTGTTAGATAAAATTACCATTCCAATGTTATGATGATACTATCCTTTTTAAGATACAATTGGTGTTCATGTAACTACAACTTGGTTCTTAGCTTTGATCTCAGAATATAACATGTCTATTTGTAATTGTTTAATTATATTGTTTACCCTTCCCAATTTATAAGGGCCAATGCACATTATAAATAGTTATTAGGATGCATTCAATCATAACCATAAATGTTTTAGCCTGTCTGACCAGCGGTCCAAGTCTCAAAAATATAGTGATTGGTTAGTTAAGGTACCACCAATAAGATATATGGGAAAACACCATTTAGGTTGATGAAGAATATTTAATAACCAATCATACATCCCAATTAGATCATGGATTTATATTAAATAGAAATAATTACTGGTGATCATGATAATTTATCACATAGCATGGTGTTTTAGTAATAATGATAAATTATCCCCAAAACATGGTATACAAATAATCATGTTGCTATTTTACACAAGGAACGTCTAACATGTTTTGAGCATTCAAGAAATGCATCCTTTGTGGAATGGAATATGAATGGAATATGAAACTATATGTTTCTATAATGATGCATGTAATAGATTTTCTATTCCATTTCGAGTAAAGGGTGAAATACAATAAATTTCATCAATCAGTAAGACAAAATAATTACACTGATCACTCAAGGTGAAATAATAATCAATTATAATAACGAAAAACATGACCAATAGTCACATCCATGGACACTCAGTATTTTCCCCATGTGTGGGTTGGTCACTCCTAGACATAGTAATGTACTATGTTCTATAGCATTCATATTATACTATAAAACATCCCCAAAAATTACAAAAAAATAATAGCTAAACCTTTGATACCACATTTTGACATCCAGAATCGGGATTCAATAAAACGGTGTTCCAATCATATCAGTCACATATCCTTATGCACCCCTCCCTATACTTTAGAAGCTACTGACTAACATAGAGGGTTCAATGCCGGTATGATGGGGATCCTATACATTCATGATCAGAGACCCACAATGGTGTAGGGGATAATCAATCGTGGAATAAGTATAAATAACTAAGAAGTGGAAGATAGTAATAATTAATAATAAATAATAAATAAATAAAATGTCCAACAACAATATACAATCACGAATTCCCATGTCATAATACAATGCAGTAAACATAAAATAGGTGATAGATAAACAATAAATAATGAAAAGAATAAAAGCACTAAGGTCGATATCTCTAAGAATAATAAGTTTATTCTAAATTATATTCTTATAAGCTCTCATATCAAGAGTAATAGAAAATTAATAATCCATGATCTAGAACCAATAACCAAATCATCTATTTGGGTTCCTATCGATGGCATAAATAGGGTGTGGGATAAACTCTATAGGCCACCACTAATGGTTTATAAGTTATCCAATATTTGAATACAAAATTAAATAGTGTGTTGGTACATCCGTAAGTTAGTAAATAAATAAATGTAAAAAAGTGTGACATAGGTTCCCAAAAGGGTACCCAGTCGACATTACCTTCATTTGTATAAGCTGGAATATCTCTGATGATGTGTCTCCTTACATGTATATGTGTGTGTGTGTTTGTTTGCGTGTCTCTATGTGAATATGTATGTATATATATGCGATATAATAATTGTAAAATATATATCCATATATAAAGATATGTATTGCTATCCAGGACCCAAGGCCTATAAAGGAATCCATGCATAGTCATAAAAGTCTCATATAGTAGTAAGGGATTCCATGCCTGACTGTCATCAACAACGGGGGACACCATGTTGGAATATCATATATCATAAGGGACTTCATCCGTGATTATCATAAATCATAAGGTATTTCATTTCTGAGTATAATAAATCATAAGGGATTCCATGAACGAGTATCATGAATCACCAGGTACACCATTCCCAAGTATCACATTTAAATTGGGGATTCCAAGATGAGTATCATACATAATAATGGAACACCATTTTAAAGTATCAAATTTAAGCAGGGGACTCTTTTACGATGTATCACACTTAAATAGGGAACTTTATGCCCGAGTATCACACATAAATAGGGGACACCATTCCGGAGAATCACATTTAATTAGGGGAAATTATTATCTAGTATGAAATTTAAACAGGGGACACTATACATGAGTGCCACATTAAAATTGGGGAATCTATGTTCGAGCATTAGTAATATAAAGGGATTCCATTTTGGATAATCATAAATCCCAAGGGACTCCATGCCTGAGTATTGTGGTTAATAATATAAAATAGACATGTGCATTTTATAATATGTCATAGGAACTGAGATATATCTAAGAAAAAAAATTCATCTGGATTTTTCTGTTCAATTCAAGAATAAGTTATAAATAATCCTATGTATTCACACATTCTACATTACAATTTAATCAGGAGTAGTTAAGAAGTCCATACCCATATGCATTCCATATCATGACTTAAGTGTTCAATTTGGGCCATTACATTTATAATTAATTATGCAGGCCATGGTATGTCCATTCCATTCATCAATTGACCCAAAGAAAGGAAATTAAATTAATTTTATTTATCTCTTACTTTACAATTTAAGTAGTTATGAATTATATTTAACCATTTCATTTGAATAAATGACTGTTAACATGTTCAAAGTGTGATTTTAATTCCAAGCATAATG
Source organism: Viscum album (assembly GCA_963277665.1). Taxonomy (NCBI): domain Eukaryota; kingdom Viridiplantae; phylum Streptophyta; class Magnoliopsida; order Santalales; family Viscaceae; genus Viscum; species Viscum album. The sequence goes on from OY728161.1 coordinate 1,425,998,757, forward strand.
CATAATGCTTATGGAACATAAGAGACACACACAAAGGAGCTAGTTCAAGTCAATTTCATCAAGCTCAATTAGTTTCATTAAAATAATAATGGAAATCCAAATTATGGTATTAACATTTAAATGATTGATTTCACTTTTATGGGGAGAGTCATAGAGAATCCATTGCGCAACATGACAGATTATTTTTTGAACATTCTAGAATGAATGGAAAATCATGTAACCACCAAACACAATATTATGATGGTTAACTGAACCAATATTGATCATTGAATCATGATAGATTGACATAAACCAATGAAATTTTCCGACACCATTAAAATAGTGAAAATTAGATTTCCTAGTTTTAGCATTCTATATGGCATGGGAAATGAAAAATGATGTAAGAGGAATCAAGAGAATAGTGATAAAAATCTAATTTTCATGAAAAATATGTATTTTGATACCAAATGAGGGAAATACATCATATTATAAGTGAGACTAAAGATATAGCTCCACATGTGGGGTTTTTGGGCATGAGAGAGGAGAATAAAGCAGGGAGCAAGGAAATAGGGTGGAAGGGGTAAATAGGTCATTAAAATCATTTTAATGAGACGCATGATTTGGACACATGGTTTGGAATTCTTTACGCCATCATTATAGGCGGACAACCTATGTGGGACTATACATGTGATCTAGGAACATAGTTTTCCAAACCATGTGCAGCCCATGGACTCCCCTATGTAGTTTTCTACAGTAATCCCGAATATCCATGTGCCCTTGGGTTCATGGTTAAACAAACCATGTGACACCCTCTTACCCCCTTTACATGGATGTAGAGTTTCCTCTAGAGGGCCTCACAATTTAAACAACCTATGTGCCCCAAACCTTCTCTTCCAAAAATGATCTTTCCATGACGGATTCTCCTGAAACCAATCCAAACACCTGATAACATCTCATCTATTAAACCACATCCAATTAAACCATTTTTGAGTTGTACGAATATTATATTTATATTCTGAATCCTTGTCTAATATTTGAACCATTTAATAATGTAAAAGATGAAATTTATTTTGAAAATACATCTAGTTGGAAACACATGATCTTACACTGGTATCTTATCACGCCAGTACCCCATAATTACATGTGTATTAATTCTAATTTTCTATGGTATATATAATGACTCCTGGTTCCCTCATCATATGATCCTCTATCAAATGATAACATTTGTTCACCCTCTACACAAGAAATAGCCTCTACGTACATAGGAAATTCCAAAATTGGTTCCCTCATCAAACAATTAATTATTATATAAAAATGACTCCTTCTTTACATACAAGAAAGATATTTCTGTAGAATTTTCCATCCATCTATGGAAAATTTCAATATAAAATGATCTCCCTTATACTTCATTGATTCATATATTAGCACCAAAATTATTTCATTTCACTCTTTTCCATCAATGATTAGAGTATCACACAAATCATTGGTGTAATACATTGAAAAGGCACACATAAAACCTAAAGGTTAAAGGTGATACACCTTGGACCCTACAACATAGTTGGAGTTTTACTCTAGGTGGTTGGGGTAGTTTCATTACAGGCCTTTTCCAAAAAAAAATTAGACATCACTAGCCAGAAAGAATAATTATACCACATGCATGGGTAAGACCAGTAATTGACTACACCTAGTGGGAGTCATCCTGGGCTATCTTGAAGATAGTAGGGAGCATAGTTCATGCCATAGAAAAGAGGTCATGTGTATAGGGCCTACAATGTACAAGCATGCAAGATTGTATATCCCAACCTAGAGAATCTGTGGTCAAACGACTGGGGGGTGGATGTGATGAATATGATATGGGTCCCAACCTTGTGGTCATCTTGAACCAATAGAATCCAAGAAATGTCTTATGTACCAGAGGGGATGAGTAAAAATAATTCAACATGGTATGAAATTTTTTCATGGAAATCGAATTCAGAACATCCGATTGTGCCCCCCCAATAATCCACCCCATCTAATCGTTCCCTCCACTTATCCTAGCCATTTTCAACAATAATTCACCTTGAGGAGAAAAAAATCAAATTATCCTATGCCTCCTTAATTCAAACTCAGATGATCTTGTACAGTGCGGGATAACCATCATCAAACTCCTGCACCGACTGGTTCAACATGAAAACTCTACTACACCACTCACGTGATCAGTTAGAGATCAACATCACCGTCCATCTAGTCTTTTATTGATATCCAACCAAGTCTGCAACAATGAATGTGAGCCATCACAAGATCCAATCAAAAAATTATAATATCCATTCATGAAGATCACTAACCAGCACTTGGGATCATCTCCTGATCAACCTTTGATCGTGTGAATTAAGTAATGAAAAATAATGAAGGCTTCAAAATATATTCAATGACTATAAACTGCTTCCACCTCAATCATATTTTCATAAGATTTAAATTGAATTTTTAGGATCACATGGTATGAAATAAGAAAAAACCAAGGGATCACATGATTTGATGGAATGATCATGCGATGAGGCCTCCTCTGCCACACTGGTGCACACATCTCCTTCCCATTAAATGAAGAACCACTTCTGGCCTCCTTCAACATATATAAATATAACCCCATCTAGAAAAGACATAAAAATGTGGAGGAGAAGGAGCTATCTTAAAGAATAAGAAATAGAGATAAATACCAGATAAAAAGATGGGTTGATTATTGTTCTTAGATATCACCTCCAAGTAATTAAAGAAGTCCCTCTTGGGACAGTCCATTGCAAGATGCACCAAAATATCTCTTCACATTATCTTCCTAAGATCATGTGATTTCATGAAAATCCATAATACATGCACATAAGATCTTCTGCAAAGTCTCCCATCGGATCACATGATCTCAGGAGCTATGGAACCTCATGGGACTCAACAACACATGTCCAAGAATGAATGGTGAACCCATTCTGGTTCCTGTGAGTATGCGCCTATGAACATTTCATCGCCAATATCATGAATATCATTATCATACTTTACTTGTGGTGATCACATACTACCCCTAACATAGTTTTCATGTCCTAAAAACACCCCCATAGGTCCTTAGCACAATAGAAAATTCTAGCATGAGACCCCATTTAGAAGAAATGTGAATCACATGAATGATTGAAACTCACTTGAACCCTTATGTTAGAATGATTCGTGATCATAATCCCCTGATACCATGGGAGTCTACCCTTCACTTTGATAAAAAATAAAAATAGTCCCCAATACAAGAACCCCACATTTTAGGTTCCTTCATGTAGCCTATAGCATCCTGCCTTTTTATTACATAACTTTTCATTACATTTTAAAAACATATGATCTTTAAATTCTAGTGTCATGGAAATCAGGAACATAATACATGAAAAACAAAATAAAACATTCTTCTAAACCACTTGTATGACTTCATCATAAGTTCATCCTAAGTACAATTACTACATCTCATAACCTGGAGACATACATTCAAAGGAAAGGGTGAGCAGAAGGCCCAGTAAGGGTAAACAAGGGAATCAGTTTACTTGTGACATCAAAAAGAACTTGAATAAAAACATAAGGACATAAGAAATGGAATTATAGTCATATCATAATGAAAAGAACTTTAATCATAACTTGAATATGTGGAAATTACATTTCATTTAAACATTCATGAACATATCACCAAAGTCCATCCCCAAGGTGTCAAAAAATTACCCAGGTTATTCACCATGGTACCATGAAACTTTTCATCTTTAGAGATTAATTCTTTACCTAATGCATTGGAGCTCTATCATGGTGCAGCCTTAATATGTCTTTACTTTTATGTGTGTAATGACCCAAACTTTTTAAATAGTATATTATTTTAATCTTAACGATTTAATAGAGATGTTAATGGTTAATGCAGAATGAAGAGTCGATGGCTTCATCCAGTAGACTCAAACCATATGAATCCCAATTATTAGAGCTTGGGAAAGATTTGGCATCTTTGGGCTTCACTTTGGACCAAGCCCAAGCCAAACTTCTACGTGTCAAGCTTGAACGGAACCGCCTACGAAATAAGTTCAAGTTAGTGGAGATTACTACTAGGGCAATGTTATCGAAGCCTCCCTCAGATTCTATCATCTTAGCACACCTTACATTTAGGTCATATGCTGGCGTTATAAGGGGCTATGTAACGAGACTGTATCTACTTTGTGTAATCCCTTGGGGTAAATAAAATTGTGATTTCTTCCTATATTGAAGTTTGTGAATTTTCAGATGTTTGGATAAAAATAGGATGTATCTTATAAATGAATTTTGAAAAAAGAGATATTTTAAAATATTTATATTAACCATAAATAATTAATGATGTGTAAGGATTTTTCAAATAATGGTCTTCTGAAAATGAGTTCAGTAAGGAATTTAAAGTCTAATAAGATAAACTTAATTTTTGGTGAATAGTAAATTATGAATAGTAATTTTACGCTTAGGATTAGAAATTTGACCAAATGGATTAGTAATCTCACTTAAAGAAAGTATTAATATAATTTAGGCACCTTGATTAAGTAATGTGATTCAATAAAATAGGTAATTAACTGTTTCATAAATTATTAGTTAAGTATTAGTTTTTTCAGGTGAATAGTTTTTTATTTAAAAATTAAATTAAAAATATTTAGAAAATTATTTTTATAAAATGGATTTAATTTTTGAATTCAGAGCATCAATATTATTTTAATATAATTTTTTGGGATTTTTCTGAAAAAGTTGAATTTTCGGTGAATAGTGAATTTTCAGTTTAGAGTTTTGGGTGTTAAATGACATCATTAAGGAAGTAATAATTATGAAATATTTTTGGTAGACTTATGAATAGTAATATAAGGTATGAGGTGTCCCATTTGGCAAATACCATGAGGAAATACCATTGGATAGCTCATAGTTTTTTCAATACCACCAATGAGGTGTCCCTTGGCCATTAATGCCTTGTCCCCTCACTTCCCCTATAAATACCAAGCAATTATCTCATCCTTTCTATTCTAAAATCCTCCACAACGAAGTTCTGACCTCCTCACCTCTCAATGGGTCCTCCCAAGGTTCCCCCAAGCCCTCAAGGTCCCGACATTCGAGTTTTACATTTTAAGGTAAGGGATCCTACCTCTCTCTTTCTTTTCAAGTACTCTCGTTTGTGTCATTTCTTTTAAGCACCATGTTATTATGTTGGGGGTGTTCTTTTATATTACTATTACTTTAATTTTTATGTTAATTTAATGATAGACCCCCTATTTCTCTCATAAATTTATTTTAAAAATGCTTATATGGCGCCGTTAGGCTCCTGAATTTTTGTAAGAGATTCTTTCACCCTTCTCATTTCCAAGTTATATTTTCATGTCAAGTATGTCAAGTTCCTTTTTTTATGTTGGGGTATGATCTTTCATATCCATCATACTACCCTATTTATGTTCATATGATTAGAGACCCAATTTTATCTCATCAATTCATTTTTTGAAGTTTTAAGTGACACCGTTAGGCTGCCGAATTTTCATAAGAGAAATCTTATTTTTGTATTCCTTTAAAGTTTTTCATGTCATATGGTATGTCTTTAAAATTTCATTACCATGTTCTTATATCCTTTATATTCTGTCCCTATTCTATTTTATGGATCATTTATGAGTGGGTGACCCATGTCCCCTCTCTTTTCAACCTTTTCTAAAACCCTTTAACATAGTCGTTATGATGGAGAATTTTCCTCTCAAAATGTCTCTATCTTTGTCTCAAATTATTTTATTTTATTAAGTGAATACTCAATGATCTTTATTCTATCGGGTTATTAACGTATATATCAAAATTTTTGATTTTAAATTCTAAGATTTACATACATCAGACCCACTTTCCTTTTCCTTGGGTTTAAAGTGATATAAAGATCACGTCTTTATAGCAGTTATTAAAATGTTTTGATTATAAAATGAAACCAATTTATTCCATGCTATATTGGTTGTTTATGAAATTATTAATGATGTTATATGTTGCCGACATGATAATAAAGACAAATTAAGGGTGCACCCTGATATCTCTCTAATGCATTGGGTAAAGAATTAATCTCTAGAGGTGACCATTTTAACGATACCTTGGTGAATAACCTTCGTAGTTTTTTTTATTGACACCTTGGGGATGGACCTTGGTGATACTGAAATTATTTTCTAAGTTAAATGTTGTATCCACATCTTCAGGTTATGAAACACTTTATTTTTATTATGATATGCCTCATGATTTATTTCTCATTCCTTAAAGTTCTTTTTCATGACTTTATTGATGTATATCAAGTTCACATGTAAAAGTTTCTCTTGTTTCCCTTACTGGGCCTACTGCTCACCCTTTCCTTTGATGTATGCTCCCAGGTTATGAGATGTTGTAATGAACTTAGGATGAACAATGAAGAAGCTTTCAAGTGTTTAAGAAGAATGTTATATGTTGTTTTCATGTATTATGTTTCTAATTTCCAAGACACTAGACTTTAAAGATCATCTTTTTTGTAATATGTAATGAAAAGTTATGTTATAAAAAAGATGGGATACCACAATTGGTATCAAAGGATAGTTTAGTTATTTATGGGAATTAGGCTATGAAAACTATAGGAGGAACCCTATAAAAAAGTTTAAATATAGGAAAACATCAGGGTATTTTGGTGAGTATTGAGTAAGTGGCTTATCAAACAAATAAATCCCGGTCAAGATATGAGTAGGTAGAGGCAGCTCTGGTACAGATGTACATAGGGGTAAAACCTAAAAACACCACTTTGAGCTAGACTCGAATGAGAACTGGTGCACAACAATGGGCCTTGATGTTCTCTTGGTTACGACACTCCCGAGGGATATGTTTGGTTAATCACAAGCTTTTTATGAATCATTATTACAGACTTATAAAGAAATATAATTGTTTAAGAATGAATTTTTAAGATCTAGAATCCTTTATAGTTAAAATATTCGTAAATAAAACAAGATTCTCACTAAGATTTTATTCATTTAGAAAATGGTGGGCAATAGGAGGAACCATGAAAATGGTGAGCGCAATGGACCATGCACTAGTAGCCCTCCGATGGAAGCCGAAATAGAAACATTCATGAGAATGATGTACCAAATGAATCAAGTTATGAGTAATAACTTGAATCGGGATGAGAGGCTAATCTCACCACGAAGGGAACAACATTCTGTTGAGTCCTTTATGCGCCAATGACCACCAACCTTTTGTGGATCGACCGACCCATTTATTGTTGAGAAATGGACTAGCTCTATAGACAAAGGTCTTTTCTGTACTTCTTTTTTCTGAATAAGAAAAAGTCACCCTTGCTGTCTATCGCCTAGAGGGAGAAGCTGATCAGTGGTGGTCATTGATCAAAAACCCGAATCCAAGAGGAGAGATGGAAGCTATGGAGTGGGAAGAGTTCAGGGGAATATTCTTCAATAAGTATTTCCCTCATTTGATGAGAATGAGAATGGAGAAAGAATTTCTCGAGCTGAAGAAGAAGGAGAATTAATCTATTGGAATCTACGAGATGAACTTCAAAAGGCTTTCTCATTATACATCAAGCTTTTTCATGGACCCTAATGTGAAGGTTGATAGATTCTTTGGTGGACTATGACCTCATCTACAGTAAAATCTAGCCGATAGGGACTATGATAGCTATGAAGAAATAGTTCTAAGTGTTATGAAAGTCGAACTAGAGTTTGGTGAGACATAGTGGTCTCACAAATCTAATGAGAATATGAGAGCTCTAGAACCAAGCCTGGGAAGAATATTTGATCAAGATAGAGGTGGAAAGAAAATTCATTATGCCACATGCAATAAATGTGGGAAGAATCATTCGAGGAACTGGTTGATTGGAAGTGGTAAGTGATAAAATTGTGGAAGAGGAGGCCATATTGCTCGAAATTGTTGTAGTGATGTAAAGCCTCAACCCCCCAACACTAACGACAGAAGAAAGATAGTTCTTGCCCTACCCAAAGTCCAATGCTTTATGTGTGGACAACTTGGGAACTTTGATAATCACTGTCCAAATTTGAGGGCAGTGGAAGGGAATCGCCATCAACCTCACCAAAGGCCAAGGGAGAAAGTTCATGATTTTTCTATCACAACAACTGAAGCTGAAGCTCTGAATGATGTTGTAGCAGGTACTCTTATTTTCCTCTGAAATCTAGCAATTAATTTTTTTTATTCTAGTTATATGCATTCCTTTATTTCCTCCAAGTTCTCAAAGAATATAGATTCAATCCCCGAACTTCTAGAGGTAGAGTTGTCAGTCAAGACTCCAAGTGGGATTATCCATGCATCAACAATGTTTAGAGACTCTAGTATTTAGTTTATTGAGCACAATCTCATCGCAAATCTATTAGTCATTCCCATGATGGAATTCGATATTATACTAGGGATGGACTGGCTCTCAAAGTATAATGCTAGGATCAAATTCAGATTTTTTTGGGTATCGGGACTACGCAGTGGAAGCTAGTGGGCTAGGAATTTAAAATTTTCTGCTTCAATGGAGTGACATAACCCTGTCAACTCCGGTGATCTTGTCCTGGCATTGTCCAAGGATCTTGCAAGGTTCATAAGGAGATCGAAATTAAACTGAACATTTACCTTGTTCATAATTGACGTACTGGACACCGGTGATCATTGCTCGAAGACTCCGACATCGAAGCCCTCTAGATCATCCACACACACCTCACGAATCTGCTCACTTGTCGTTCATCAAGATCCAGGTGCTAGCCCGGATCTTTGACGCTCACTTCAGCGCAGCGATGATCACCGCAAAGGAGGAAGCTTCGATCTGGGATGGATGATCTCGAAGATCTTACTTTGCTTGAGAGTATATCTCTCTAAATTCTAGGAGGAGAGAGATGCTCTCAATCATGACACATGAATAGTCATCATGAGAGAGCCTCTCTCTCACTTATATAGGGAGTGTTTAAAAACACGCAGTGTAGGTTCCCGGCCCCCGTGTAATAGATGCCCGCTATATAAGTGATATAAATAATTATTTATGACAAATAAAATTATGACATAAATAATATTTACAATCTATCACTTACCTGTAATATACAAATATTTTATGTGATAAATTTGAGTCTTTAACCCGAATCATTCCCCCTGCTAATATTAAACGAACCTAGGATATTTAAATCCATTCGAATAATATTAATACTTGTATTTACTATATAACTTATAAATACATGTTATAAATAAATTAAAATAATTATTCTAAACCCAAATAATTAATGAATTTATTTATTCTTTGGTGATCCATAGAACTTCGATAGTGCTCGGACCCTTTGGCGGGGCCCACCAAGTTCTAAATTCCTATTCCTAGAATAAGGCAGATTCTCAAGGCGTTATGGTGTGTGACCCTCTAGGCCATTATCTAAATAATAGTGAATAATACCAGTGACCTAGAGTGGGGTCTAGTAACCCATCTATGCCCCTATAGAGATAAGGAAAAGTCAAAGCAATGGCTGCCTTCCTATGAACACGGTCTGTGTAATATAATCTGTTCATCATCGATATCTTAATAAGGAAGAATGTATACTAGTGTCATCATTCTTTATTTTCTTTATTTTGTTTGTTGATTTGTTCGTACAGTCTTATCTTCAACTACCATGGCCATGGATTTATTGAAGGTTCAACCATCCTAATCAACCAGGCCCGAGATATCTCTTCCTGAACTCCGAAGTGACAAATCCTTTCTTGATCATTCAATCAATGCCATGCCATTACTGACATACCCGATACAAACTACCTCACCATGACTTTGTCGCCATGGTTTTCACCTTATTTCAAATGTACGTAATTAAATGAAATTAATTGGTAATGATCTCAAGTCAGGAAACCATTACACATGTCCATAGATAGGAACAATCAATGACACCAGAAACATGTGGTGTTACTGTTAAGTGGGTCTGTCCTCATGATCTCAATAGCTAGAGATCATCAAGTGTGAACTTCATGAGAAAATGTCTCAATGCTTATGATCCCCCATCACCTGATGGTCACACATAATTTGTTTCCTTTAATAATGATGTAACTGGACCATAGGACGTTACATTAAGATTACTGTCATGGCATCTCAGGGTTGTCATTATAGCCTGGGACCTACTATAACCATTTGATGCGACATGTAATCTAAGAGCATTGCCATTAATGAAGTGGATGCCAAAGTATCTACACTATCATGTCAAGATAAAATCATGTATAAAAAAAACTGAATTCATGTAACAGTAATCAAAGTACAATAAAAGATGGGTCTAGGGAACCCACTTTCAACACTCCCACTTGCACTAGAGCCAAATGCTAACAGGTTTCAATCCACTAGCTCTCACATGTGAATCATGCTTGTAAAGACCCGAAAAATTCAAGGAGTTTTTTTCTTAATTTTATTTTGAATTTTAGAAGAACGCAGTTCTTGACGGCACCTGATTCCGAGTCCCGGTGTGCCCGGAATCATGTTCCGAAGTTTGGCTCGGGTACATTCAGTGAACGGATGAGTGGGTTTTTATAACTTTTGAACCGGTGCTCAGAATCGAATTCTGAGGGCGCCGATGGAATCGCAGCACCGGTAATTTCTTAGAAACGCCTCTTCCGGAGTTGCGTTTTCTCGGGTGTGGTTTTTAATTTTTTTGGGCTTAAAGTTAAGAAATAAAATAAATTGTACGACAAACATTATTTTATTTCACTTAATCCTCTTGGAAGCCACTTGAAGCCACTTAAAGAAGCTTAAGCTGAGTTGATGTAGATAGGGTGCTATCCAGAAATATCCTACCCTCTTGGTAGGATATTTGTGAGGTGGGGCCCGCACGAGCCCCACCGTTTCTTTCCGCTATGTAATGCACCCGCGAAAACCCGTCATTATGAAAGTCAACTAACGCGTTTTCTTAATTTCTTAATGCACTAATTAATTGGGCGGTTTTATTCGTTGAATTAATTGGGCGGTTTTATTCGTTGAATTAATTCGATGAATTAATTTAATCGTTTCTAACCTGTTTTCAATCCGTTGGCGTAATAATAAAATAAGACCAACGCACGACTTCTGAAAAAATGCTCGTTGAGAGGTTTTGACAACTTTGTGCCTTCATCCTCCTTCGCGAAGAATGTGAAAAATGCGAAGAACGCGAAGAACGCCATCACCCTCAGAGATTGACGATGCTTCTTCTGAGACGTTCTTCCCCGAAACGATCTCCGATCACCAACTGCTTGAGGTAGGAGATTTCGGGTTTCTTTTAAATCCTCTTTGTGGTTTATAACAACACATGGATTTAATTGATATAATTAAATCTTCATGTTCTTGAACCTTAGAGTTCGTTGACGTGTCACCGTATTCTGCGACGACGCGACGCCCTTCCACGACGACGCGACGCCCTTCGGCGACGATGCGACGCCTTTTCGCGACGACGCGATGCGACGATCGCCTCCTTCCGCGGCGATAAAATCCGCAAAGAACACGCGTGCGACGACTTGATGAGGTAGGGGTTGTTGTGAAATAATTTATATTCCCATGATCGTTTCTTTTAAAATGAAGAACCCGGTTCATAAGAACAATTTTAATTCATTAAAATTGTTTTTAGTTATGTTTTCTATGTGTTGATTAATCCTCCCGATTGATACTGCCTAACGCGGAGGGTGCGGGCCAAACGAACACGGCCCGGAAACCCTCTCCAGTTCTTCGTTATTGTGCGGATTTGGCGGGCGACGATAAAACGTGACGCAAGGGAGATTTGATATTTCCACAGTGAAGAACGGAACCTGGGAGGAGCAGCGGCATAGACGGGAAGGAAAACAGACCACTGGAGCAGCTCCGGTGGCCCGTGGATGCCTTCGGCGGCGCCGGCGGCCGGAGGCGGCAGCGCCTCGGCGCGCCGCCAGACAAGGTCGTCACGGCTGAGGCCGCGGCGGCGGCGGCCAGCGGACCTGCAGCCGCGCGGGTCTAGCTCACATGCACGGTACGCGGCCTTTTCCACGTCCGTTGACTCCAGCGTGGCCCCTCGAGGGCCGCGACTTCTTCATCCCGCGGGGGCAGCGCCCCGCGGCTCCCTCGGTCGGCCGCTCGGCCGAGCTGAGCCAGGCCGGTCCGACCGGCCGGGTCGCGCCCTGGCCAGACCGGGCCGCGCCAAACCGGGTCCGACCCGGACCCGGGTCGGGTCGACCCAGTTTGGGCCGACCCAAGGGGGGTTGTGCCGGGTCGGTCCGGGCCCAGACCCCCCGTCTTCAGACCGTTTCTGATATTTTGCCCGTAACCTGATCTACGGGCCTCCAAACGACGCGTCGTCAGTGGCGATGCAATCCTTGGATCGAGACGGTCGTTTCGACATATCGCACTCAAGGTTTCGGAATACCTTGGGTTCGGCAAGGTTGGTTCGTACACGAAACCAACCGAGCCTTCGGAGCAGAAATGCTCATATCTTGAGCTACAGACGTCCGATTGACGTGCCGTCGACTTCGTTGATTTCCTCTAAGTGAGACGGATCTTTTGGCATACTCCGCCCGAGGTTTGGACGCAGGTGGAGTATGGTCAGGTTGGTTTTGACTTAAAAACCAACCGGGCCCCTGGGACGAAAAACCCAATATCTCTCAAATCGGGTGTCTGATTGACGCGTCGTCTGTGACGTTGAGTTCATGTTGACGATACGGAACATTTGGATACATCAACTCTGGACTATGTGTCAGTTGATGTATCAGCCTCTCAGCTCGTGGAGCGGACCATCCCGAACGAGCTTGCTGTGTGCGGGAACCCTAGAGCTGGCTGCGACTGCTACTGTGACTGCGACGACGACTGTGCAGAGATCCTTAGTGGACTGCGACGATGACTGTGCAGACATCCTCAGTGGACTTCGATGACGATGACTATAGCACTCAGGGATCCTTTGTGGGTCAGTGTTACAGGTCCTATGTGGGCCCGATCCTGTGTGGGTCTGATCCTGTGTGGGTCAGCGCTAAGCGGTTCTGTGTGAGCCAGTGCCTACAGGTCCTGTGTGGGCCCGATCCTGTGTGGGTCTTTGCGGGGGTTAGTACCTATCGATCCTTTGTGGGTCCGGCGACTTAGATGGATCAGTGATCATCTTTATCGTCATCCGAAGAAGTATACCTGTGTGAGATGAAACTCTGTTTTGCTTTCCTTTGTGGATTATGTTGAGCTATCATGTGTGGATTTACCTTTTACTTTCCTTTGTGGATTGTGTTGAGCTATCCTGTGTGGATTTCACGTTTTGCTTTCCTGTGTGGACTGGGTTGTACTTGAGCTCGGAAGTTGGAGCCGAGAGAGAATTGATGACTTAGGTATATGTATGGGAATATACCTAAGTCGTGTCGGATGTTACTTCGTGATTGTATCTTTCGTTTGTGGTTTATCCTTTGTGGATTCTGGGAGACCTTCGGGGGTCTCGGGGTCCCTAGTAAGTAGCTTATACTCAGCCCTGCACGGGCTATGCCCGCACTACGTTGTGTTGGTTGCAGACGACGGACAGCGCTGATCGTGGTGGAGGCTTGCGGAGCAGGACAGTACCTGGAGGTGGACCACTGGGCGAGGTGTACTCGGAGCGGTAGGCTGGACCCGAAGAGCAGTGGAGGCTTTTTGTACCCACCCTTCAGGTGGGACTTCCAGAGGACTGCTCAACGTTGCGACTTTACTTTTTAGTTGCTGTTTTTTCCTTTTCAGTTGTACTTTACAGTTGGGCTTGTATTTCCGGCCCCCCTTAACTTTTCAGCACTTACTATTGTACCAGATTTTACTTAGTGTTTACTTTTCCGCTTTCTTACTCTGTGGTGCTTGTCTACTTTACAAAGGCATTGCCTTCCCTTTTTACCAGGATTTACGCCTTGGTTCTAGTCGCCATCCCCTGGCCTATAGAAGGCGGGCTTGGGGTAGTCACGGCACGGGCCCCGAGGACGGGTCGTGACAAATTGGTATCAGAGGCAGTCAGTTCTACCGTAGACTCTGATCTTTCTTCTATGTGAAGCAATAGTGTTTAGTGTATTGGGTGTGGTTTTCAGTCCAGAGAGTCCAGTGTTGTTGTGGTGGCCGACGTATCCGTACACCAGGACCCTGACTTCTGATTTCCGACTTAATGCACGAAAACATTGATTGCATGTGTGTTTCAAGTTTTGTTTGTGATTACTTCATATCTGTTCACCCGGTATATTGTTCTGACCGTGGCGCACTTGTTTCCTTTTCAGGATGGCCCCATGACAGCAGCTAGCTAGGGTTCCGAGAGTGGTACGTGACGAAAGCCCGCCGAGCGACGAGGCCTCGGTACAGGGCCCTTTGACAGTAGAGGCACCGGCGGTACCTCTACCCGCCGAGCCCCCGATTCTTCCAGCACCAGCCGCTGACGATGCACGTCACCTCAGTGCTCTGCACGGGTTTCAGCGCCAGCAACCACCTAGGTTCCATGGGGAGACGGACCCCCAGGCAGCCGAGGACTGGCTGGAGGCAATGGTGCGAGTTTTCCGACTAGTGAGGACACCAGCAGACCTCATGGTGATCCTCGCAGCGAGCCTACTGCACGCAGCAGCAGGACGATGGTAGAGCTTGATGCTCCAAGTGCGTGATGAGGCCTCTCTCATCTGGACGGACTTTGAGGGCCTCTTCCGCTTAGAGTTCATCCTGGCCACCCTCCGTGCGGTGCGCATCCAGGAGCTTCTTCAGCTGCGGCAGGGCAGCTTGACGGTCGCCCAGTACTCGGAGAGATTTACCGATCTATCGCGCTACTCGACCGACATGGTATGGGACCCGTTCTTTCAGGCCCGGACCTTTGAGCAGGGATTGAGACACGAGATCAGGGCATCGCTGATCTCCCTCAGCATCCCAACCCAGGCAGGAGTACTGGAGCGAGCCCTTTTGATCGAGAGCTTTCTTGCTGAGACTTCTCCAGCGCCGAGACCTACCGCGGGGCGGCACATAGCAGAGTCTTCCACAGCAGGTAGTCGGCGGATGACTCAGGGGTCCAGGCAGAACAGACCCTCACGCAGACGGCCTCAAGACACTGGCTCAGTAGTGCGGGGCACACAACGCGAAGCCAGTCTTTCGAGAGGCAGGCAGTGCTACACTTGCGGCGGGCAGGGTCACATGGCTCGTGACTGCCCGACCCACTGTGCCGAGGAGCAGTAGACAGTTGAGGGGCCACCCAGGCAGAAGCAGAGGGTTGACCATGGCGGTCCGCAGGGAGGAGGCGGACGAGGCAGAGGAGCTGGCTGAGCAGCAGGTGGTGGGCTACGCTTTGGGGCTCTACCACCACCACCACCAGGAGGCCCGCCCCGACCACAGGGAGCTGGCGGGCAGAGACAGGCACAACTCCAGGAAGCGGAGGCCTACGACCACGACACGCCCGAGATGATTCGAGGTACGATCTGTGTCTATTCCACCCTTTCTGCGGTTCTTATAGACACAGAAGTGAGTCACTCTTTCATAGCCGCTGCCCTTGTTCGGAGCTCGGAGATTCCGACAAAGCCGTTGGCTCGATCCTTACGGCTAGAGACTCCTACGTGAGCAGACTCAACGATTACGCACTGGTGCCGGCAGTGTGAGCTTACTCTAGGAGGCGAGAGCTTCGGCTGGGATCTTCTTGTAGCAGCGTCGAGGCCTTACGACGTCATCTTGGGAATGGATTGGTTATCTACAGTCCATGCACAGATTGACTGTATTAGGCGCAAGGTGCGATGTGTACGCACCGACGGGAGCAGGTTCACCTTCACCGGTGATAAGGGAGCCTTCGCAGCACAGGATGGACTTTCGCAGAGGAGAGTACAACCCATCACTCATCAGTTGGCTAGCCCCATCCTAGGAGTTGTTGGCGTGTAGAGTCATAGTTTTCTAGCAGTGGTGGATCAGTACGCGGACGTCTTTCCCGACGACGTTCCAGGGCTACCTCCCCGCAGATAGGTAGAGTTTCATATTGACCTGTACCCCGGGACAGCCCCGATATCGACTCCAGCGTATCAAATGGCCCCCACTGAGCTTCGAGAGCTACGGGTACAGTTGGAGGACTTGCAGGGCAAGGGTTTCATCCGACCTTGTGTTTCACCCTGGGCATCGCCGATATTGTTCGTCAAGAAGGCGGACGGGAACTTGCGACTTTGTGTCGACTATCGTCGCCTGAACCAGGTGACAGTGAGGAACAAGTATCCGCTACCGAGAATTGATGACCTCTTTGATCAGCTCAAGGGAGCACGGTGGTTCTCGAAGATAGACCTCAGGTCAGGCTATCATCAGCTCAGAGTTTGAGATGAGGACTTGCAGAAGACAGCCTTCAGATGTCGGTATGGCCACTATGAGTTCTTGGTTATGCCCTTCGGCGTAACCAATTCACCAGCAGTGTTCATGGGCCTCATGAAAAATATCTTTCAGCCATATCTCGATCGATTTGTCCTAGTCTTCATCGACGACATTTTGATATACTCAACGACTGAGGAGGAGCATGCCTACCACTTGTGGGTTGTACTAGACACACTCCGAGAGAACCATCTTTATGGAAAGCTCTCGAAGTGTCAGTTCTGGATACGTGAGGTCCACTTCTTGGGGCACGTCATTTCTGAGGCGGGATTTTCAGTGGATCCTACGAATATTGAGGCGGTTCTAGCTTGGGAGCCACCCAGGAGTGTGACAGAGGTGCGGAGTTTCTTGGGACTGGCTGGATACTACTGGAGATTCATTCCAGACTTCTCCATAGTTGTGGAACCACTCTTTGCTTTGACGGAGAAGGGGAACGCCTTTTTGTTGTCAAATAGATGTCAGTAGAGCTTCCAGGAGTTGAGACAGAGGTTGACCAGCGCACCTATCTTGAGGTTGCCTGAGGAGGGAGTAGGGTACATAGTCTACTGCGATGCATCAGGCACCAGACTCAGATGTGTCCTGATGCAGGAGAAGGCAGTGATCGCTTATGGATCACGTCAGTCGAGGCCGCATGAGCAGAACTACGCTGCCCATGACCTGGAGTTAGCAACAGTGGTCTTCGCTCTGAAGACATGGAGACACTATCTGATGGGTGAGTGCTTTACAGTCTTTTCTGACCACCAGAGTCTCAGGTACATCTTCTCGCAGAAGGACCTGAACCTGAGATAGCGGCGATGGCTCGAGTTCCTCCAGGACTATGACTTTGAGATATTCTATACTCCTGGGAAGGGGAACGTGGTAGCCAATTCTCTCAGCAGGAGGACAGGAAATCAAATACTTGAGGAGGCGACAGATCAGCTAGCCGCTTTGCAGATATCCTTCATGGATAGAGATGGAGCATCCTTCCTCCAGTCTCTCATAGTCACCCCTCCACTACTGTAGTGGGTCAGAGAGGCACAACGTGAGGACGCTGACTGTGAGATGCGGCGTGCATAGTTATCCTCAGGACGAGCACCTGATGGCTTCTCCTTTGGAGCAGAGCACGACATCCTTTTCAGAGGAAGTATCTTGGTACCAGTCGCTTTACGAAAGGAGGTGCTGAGAGAGTTTCACAATTATCCTTTGGAGGTACATCCTCGAGTGGCGAAGATGTACTAGGACCTCAGACGACAGCACTGGTGGCCAGGCATGAAGAAGGCTGTGGTAGAGTTCGTTTCTCGATGCCTCACCTGATAGCAGGTGAAGGCAGAGCACTAGGTACCAGAAATCTTGGTACAGCCCTTGGAGGTCCCGAAGTGGAAGTGGGACGGAATATCTATGGACTTCATGACTAGAATTCCACGCACTTCCAGAGGTCACGACTCCATCTGGGTGATTGTCGACCGACTCACCAAGTCGGCACACTTCTTACCCATCAGAGAGCAGGGCTCAGTGGAGAGCTTGGGGCATCACTATGTTCAAGAGATTGTACGGCTTCACGGAGTGCCATCATCTATCATCTCTGATCGAGATGCTCGCTTTACTTCCTAACATTAGAAGGGGTTGCAGGAGGCGTTCGGGACGCGTCTACGTCTGACCACCTCCTTTCACCCTCAGACGGATGGTCAGATGGAGAGGACCATTCAGACTCTCGAGGACATGCTCCGCGCATGTTTCCTCGACTTTGGTCGCAACTGGGAGGACCACCTACCCTTGGTGGAGTTTGCGTACAACAACATATACAACTCCACCATCAGGATGGCACCATACAATGCATTGTACGGAAGACCTTGTAGATCTCCTTTTTGCTGGACAGACCATGGAGAGTCAGCACTTGTGGGACCAGAGATGGTCCGGGCCATGACAGAGAAGGTCCAGGTCATCCAGGAGCGGATGAGGACAGCTCAGAGCCGGCAGAAGTCTTATGCTGACAGGAGGCGGAGGCCACTAGAGTTCAGGGATGGTGACCAAGTCTTCTTGCGTGTCTCACCTCGACGTGGATTACAGATATTTGGCCGAGGCATCATGTTGTCTCCATGCTTCATCGGACCTTTCCAGGTCATCAGCAGGATTGGTGAGGTGGCTTATTGCCTGGCTCTACTACCACAGTTGCACCGGGTGCACGACGTTTTCCATGTATCCCAGCTGAGGAGATACGTGCACGACCCAACGCATATCATTGACCATGGGGAGCTAGATGTGGATGATGGGGCGACTTTTGCGGAGGTCCCGATGGAGATCGAGGATCGACAGGAGCGGGTCCTACGTGGATGATCGATTCCTCTTGTACGCATCAGATGGCAGCACGGGAACCTCCAGGAGAGCCCTTGGGAGAGGGAGGCTCAGATGCGTGCTCAGTACCCACATTTGTTTCCCTAGTTTATGATGTATCTTTATGGGGACTTAAATCCCTGAGGTGGGAGTGATGTAAAGACCCGAAAAATTAAAGGAAATGTTTTTCTTAATTTTCTTTGGAATTTTACAAGAACACAGTTTCTGACGGCACCTGATTCCAAGGCCTGGTGTGCCCAGAATCATGTTCCGAAGTTTGGCTTGGGTACATTCAGTGAACGGACGAGCGGGTTTTTCTAACTTTTGAACCGGTGCTTGGAATCGAATTCTGAGGGCACCGATGGAATCACAGCGCCTATAATTTCTTAGAAATGCCTCTTCCGGAGTTGCGTTTTCTCAGGTGTGGTTTTTAATTTTTTTGGGCTTAAAGTTAAGAAATAAAATAAATTGTACGAAAAACTTTATTTTATTTCACTTAATCTGCTTGGATGCCACTTGAAGCCCCTTAAAGCAACTTAAGATGAGTTGATGCAGATAGGGTGCTATCCAGAAATATACTACCCTCTTGGTAGGATATTTGTGAGGTGGGGCCCGCACATGCCCCACCGTTTATTTCCGCTAAGTAACGCACCCGCGAAAACCCATCATTATGAAAGTCAACTGACACGTTTTCTTAATTTATTAACGCACCAATTAATTGGGCGGTTTTATTCGTTGAATTAATTGGGCGGTTTTATTCATTGAATTAATTCGATTAATTAATTTAATCGTTTCTTAACCTTTTTTCAATTCATTGGCGTAATAATAAAATAAGACCAACGCACGACTTCTGAAAAAATGCTCATTGAGAGGTTTTGACAACTTTGTGCCTTCATCCTCCTTCGCGAAGAACATGAAGAACGCGAAGAACGTCGTCACCCTCAGAGATTGACGACGCTTCTTCTAAGACGTTCTTCCCCGCAATGATCTCCGATCACCAACTACTTGAGGTAGGAGATTTCGGGTTCCTTTTAAATATTCTTTGTGGTTTATAACAACACATGGATTTAATCGATATAATTAAATCTCCATTTTTTTGAACCTCGGAGTTCGTCGAAACGTCACCGTATTCCGCGACAACGTGACGCCCTTCCGCGATGACGCGATGCCATTCCACGACGACACGATGCCTTTCTGCGATGATGCGACGCCCTTCCGCGACGCGACGATCACCTCATTCCGCGGCGATCAAATCCGCGAAGAACGCGCGTGTGACGACTTGACGAGGTAGGGGTTGTTGTGAAATAATTTATATTCCCGTGATCGTTTATTTTAAAATGAAGAACCCAGTTCATAAGAACAATTTTAATTCATTAAAATTGTTTTTGGTTATGTTTTCTATGTGTTGATTAATCCTCCCGATTGATACTGCCTAACGCGGAGGGTGCGGGCCAAACGAACATGGCACGACAACCCTCTGAAGTTCTTTGTTATTGTGCGGATTTTGTGGGTGACAATAAAAGGTGACGCAAGGGCGATTTGATGTTTCTGCAGTGAAGAACGGAACCCGGGAGGAGCAGCGGCGCAGACGGGAAGGAAAAAGGACCACTAGAGCAGCTCTGGTGGCCCGCGGAAGCCTCCGGCGCGGCGGCTAGCGGACCTGCAACCGCGCGGGTCCGGCTCAAACGAATAGGACGCGGCTTTTGCTGCGTCCGTTGACTCCAGCGTGACTTCTCGAGGGCCGCAACTTCTTCATCCCGCGGGGGCAGCGCCCCGCGGCTCCCTCGGTCGGCCGCTCGGCCGAGCCGAGCCAGGCCGGTCCGACGGGCCGGGTCGCACCCTGGCCGGACCGGACCGCGCCAAACCGGGTCTGACCTGGACCCAGGTTGGGTCGACCCGGTTTGGGCCGACCCAGGGGGGGTTGGGCCGAGTCGATCTTGGCCCAGACCCCCCGTCTTCGGACCGTTTCCGGTCTTTTGACCGTAACTTGAGCTACAAGCCTCCAAACTACGCGTCGTCAGTGGCGATGAGATCCTTGGATCGAGAAAGTGGTTTCGGTATATCGCACTCAAGGTTTCGGAATACTTTGTGTTCGGCCGGGTTGGTTTGTACACGAAACCAACCGGGCCTTCAGAGCGGAAACGCTCATATCTTGAGCTACAGACGTCCGATTGACGTGCCGTCGACTTCGTTGATTTTCTCTAAGTGATACGGATCTTTTGTAATACTCCACCTGAGGTTTGGACGCAGGTGGAGTATGGTCGGGTTGGTTTTGCCTTAAAAACCAACCGGGCCCCTGGAGATGAAAAAGCCAATATCTCTCAGACCGGGTGTCCGATTGACGCGCCGTCTGCGACGTTGAGTTCCTATTGACGATACAGAACTTTTGGATACATCAACTCTGAACTATGTCTCAGTTGATGTATCAGCCTCTCGGCTCGTGGAGCGGACCCTCCCGAATGAGCTTACTGTGTGCGGGAACCCTAGAGCTGGCTGCGACTGCTACTATGACTGCGACGATGACTGTGCAGAGATCCTTAGTGGACTGCGACGACGACTGTGCAGAGATCCTCAGTGGACTTCGACGACGACGACTACAGCACTCAGCGATCCTTTGTGGGTCAGTGCTACAGGTCCTGTGTGGGCCCGATCCTGTGTGGGTCTGATCCTGTGTGGGTCAGCGCTCAGCGGTTCAATGTGAGCCAGCACCTACAGGTCCTGTGTGGGCCTGATCCTGTGTGGGTATTTGCGGGGGTTAGTACCTATCGATCCTTTGTGGGTCCGACGACTTAGATGGATTAGTGATCATCTTTATCGTCATCTGAAGAAGTATACCTTTGTGAGCTGAAACTCTGTTTTGCCTTCCTTTGTGGATTATGTTGAGCTATCCGATATGGATTTACGTTTTACATTCCTTTGTGGATTTTGTTGAGCTGTCCTATGTGGATTTCACGTTTTGCTTTCCTGTGTGGACTGGGTTGTACTTGATCTCGGAAGTTGGAGCCGAGTGAGAATTGATAACTTAGGTATATGTATGGGCATATACCTAATCCGTGTCGGATGTTACTTCGTGATTGTATCTTTCCTTTGTGGTTTATCCTTTGTGGATTCTGGGAGACCTTCGGGGGTCTCGGGGTCCCTACTGAGTAGCTTATACTCACCCCTGCACGTGCTATGCCCGCACTATGTTGTGTTGGTTACAGACGACGGACAACGTTGATCGTTGTGGAGGCTTGCGGAGCAGGACGGTACCTAGAGGTGGACCACTGGGCGAGGTGTACTCAGAGCGGTAGGCTAGACCCGAGGAGTAGTGGAGGCTTTCTGTACCCACCCTTCAGGTGGGACTTCCAGAGGACGGCTCGACGTTGCGGCATTACTTTTCAGTTGCTGTTTTTCCCTTTTCAGTTGTACTTTATAGTTGGGCTTGTATTTTCGGCCCCCCTTTACTTTTCCGCCCTTACTGTTGTACCAGCTTTTACTTAGTGTTTACTTTTCCGATTACTTACTCTGTGGTGCTTGTCAACTTTACAAAGGCAATGCCTTCCCTTTTTACTGGGATTTATGCCTTGGTGCTAGTCGCCAGCCCCTGGCCTATGGACGGCGGGCTTGGGGTAGTCATGGCACGGGCCCTGAGGACGGGTCGTGACAATGCTTCTGCTGAGAAATGGCTTTAGTCATGCGGTCTACCACGTTGTCCTCTGTGGATACTCTGCTAACTGTCACTTCACCTCTATGAGTAAAATCCCTCAAGAGATGAAACTTCCGAAGAATATTCTTTGTACTCTGGTGAGACCTGGGATCCTTGGAAAGCACCACTGCAGTAGTATTATCACAATATACTGGAATAAGGTCTGCACTGCTAGGTACAACACCAAGGTCTGAGATAATGCCATGTATCCAGACTGTTTTTTTGTTGCATCAGAAGCTGCAATATATTCAGAATCTTCTTTAGAATTAGCAACCACAGCCTTCTTTGAGCTTCTCCAGCTCACTACACCACCATTCAAGCAAAAGATGTAGCCTGACTGCGATTTCATATCATCATGATCTATCTGGAAACTAGCATCAGTGTATCCCCTCACAACTAGTTCCTCATCTCCTCCATACACCAGGAACAAATCCTTAGTACGCCTCAAGTACTTAAGGATAGTTTTAACAGCTGTCCAGTGCAGCTCTCCTAGATTGGCTTGATATCTACCCACTATGCTTAAAGAAAAGGCAACATCAAACATAGTACATATCATGGAATACATGATATAACCCACTTCCGAAGCATAAGGAACTCTACTCATTCTTTCAATCTCCTCCTATGTTTGTGGACACATTTTCTTGGAGAGATTTACACCATGTGACATAGGTAACAATTCTCTCTTGGATTGTTCCATATTTTACCTTTTGAGTACCTTTTCAATATATGTACTTTGACTTAGGCCAAGAAGTATTTGAGATCTATCTCAATAGATCATGATTCCAAGAATATAGTCTACTTTACCTATGTCTTTCATGGAGAAACATTCATTTAACCAAGTCTTAACTGACTGTAAGACTTGCACCTCATTTCCCATGATTAATATGTCGTCAACATACAAAACTAGGAAAAAGTTATCATTCCCTTAAAACTTTTTATAGACACAAGGATCACTTTAATTTTTTACAAAACACAAATCTCTCATGGCCTCATCAAAGTGTACATTCCATGATCTTGATGCCTGCTTTAATCCATAAATGGATCTCTGCAACTTGCATACTTTATTGGCATTCTTTGTCTTGACAAACCCTTCGGGTTGAGTCATATAAACATCGTCAACCAACTTCCCATTTAGAAATGAAGTTTTGACATCCATGTTCCAAATTTCATAACCATGAAAGGCTACTATTACAAGCAATATTCTGATGGATTTAAGCATTTCCACTAGTGAGAAGGTTTCATCATAGTCAATGCCTTGACGTTGTCTAAAACCGTTTGCAACCAGTCTTTCTTTAAAGGTATTAACCTTACTATCCATGTCCAGATTCTTCTTGAATACACATTTTCATCCAATGGGATTTACATCAGCTGGAGGGTCTACCAAAATCCAAACTTGATTTTGGTACATGGACTCCATCTCAAAATTCATGGATTCTTTCCATGTAGCAGCTTCTTTGCCTTCTAGTTCTTCCTTGTAAGTTAGAGGTTCATCATTCTCAAGGATTATTTTGTCACCTGAATCAGTGACAAGAAACCCATAATGCTCTGGTTCTCTAAACTCTCGCATAGACCTACGCAATATCTGTGTCTCAGGAACAATTTCTTCTTCCACTTGCTCTTGGGAAGATTTTTCCTCTACCAACTCTTGTGCATCTATAGCATTAACTTCGTTGAAGTCAATCTTTCTCCCACTATTTCCAGTAGAAATGTGATCCCTTTCTAGAAATGTGGCGTATCTTGCCCCAATGAATTTTATATCTAAAGGGTTATATAGGTAGTATCCTCTAGCTTCCTTAGGATAGCCTATAAAGATAAACTTAGTGCTTCTGGAGGAAAATTTGTCACTTGGTAATGTATTGACAAATTCCTCACACCCCCACACATGCATGTGTGTCATATTGGGTTTCTTTCCATACCATAACTGATATGGAATCCCATCAGTAGATTTAGTTGGTACTCGGTTAATGGTATATGCTGCTGTCTACAAGGCGTATCCCCAAAGGATAATGGAAGAGCTGTATGACTCATCATTGATCTGACCATGTCAAGAAAGGTCCTATTCCTCCTTTCACTAACACCATTCTATTGTGGTGTATAAGGAGGAGTGAGTTGGGATACTATCCCACCCTCCTTCAAGTGATGAATGAAAGCTTGGTTAAGATATTATCTACCTTAGTCTGAGCGAAGTGCTTTTATCTTCTTAACAAGTTGGTTTTCTACTTCATTTTGGTATTCCTTAAAGAAACGAAAGGAATATGACTTATACCGCATTAAGTAGATATAGACATACCTACTATAATCACCGGTAAAAGTAATGAAGTATAGAAAACTACCCCTTGCCTCTACTGGAAATGGACCACACACATCGGTATGTATTAATTCCAGCACTACATTGGCTCTTTCTCCCTTTCCTGAGAAAGGTGCTTTGGTCATCTTTCTTTGTAAACAAGCTTGACATACATATAAGGGTTATAACTATACCGAGTCTAGATACCCTTCTTGATGTAATCTTTGTAATCGCTTCTCGTTTACATGACCAAGGCTGAAGTTCCATAGGCGGGTATTATTTGAGTCATGTTGGTTGTTTTTATCACTGATTTCCATTACTGAGTTTTCTAGTTCTAGCATATATAAACCATTGTTAAGATGTTCCATACCATAACATATGTTATCTCTATAAAAGAGACAACTTTTATTTCCAAACATGAAATAAAAACCCATAGTGTCTAAACTTGACATATATATAATGTTCTTAGAAATAGACGGTACATAATAGTAATTGTTTAAAACAAGAACCAAACCAGTTGGTAAAGTCATGTGATAGTCTCCCACTGCCAAGGCTTCCAGACTTGCACCATTTGCAGCTCAAAGATCCACTTGACCTTTTGCAATCTTCTTGAACCTACTTGGTTCCTGTATATGAATACAAATGTGTGAACCACATGGTGTATCCAATACCCAACTTGTAGATAAAGATATATTGCATTCAATGAAAAAATACCTGAAGTAGAAGCATCAACTTGCTTCTTCTTCCCAGCTCTGAAATTCTTCTTCCAGTGGCCTTTCTTGCCACATCCAAAGTAGACAGCTTCCTGCTCATTACTTTTCCTTTGAATCTTTGGCTTCTTTGTAGGACAACACATTGGTTTCTTTGGCCTTGACATGGCCTTAGACCCCTTTGCCTTGCCCTTGTTTTTATTTTTAACCATAAGTATAGTTGAATTGGTGTTTTTCATGTCCTTATCATCTTGGCGAACTAAACCCAAAAGATCCGAGAGTGACTTTGTCATATCATTCATATTATAATTGACAATGAAAGTCGAGAAGCTTGATGGTTAAGAGGCAAGAATGAGATACACATCTAGTTATTGGTTCATTTTGAACCCAAGGGCTTCAAGCCTCTCAATATAACCAATCATCTTGAGTATGTGAGGACCAGCTTGGTTCCCTTATGCTAGACTGCATTTACAAAGCACACTTGAGATCTCATACCTTTCTTGCCTAGCCCTCTCATAAAATAGTTCTTGGATATGTGAATGCATCTTGTAGGCGTCCTCTTCCTCATGAATTTTTTGCAATTGGCTAGACATGGATGAAAACATGATGCATTTTACATCAAGTGCATTGTCTACATGCTTTTTCCTCTTATCTTTTTCCATCTTGCTTGCTCGCTGAGGAGGCTCAGCAGGAATTGGGGATTCCAGCACATATAACTTCCTTTCATGGCGTAGTACTATGAACAAGCGCCTGTACCTCTCCTAGAAGTTATTGACAGTCAGGATATTTTCTTTATTCAAGATAGATCACAGTGATAAAGTACTTGTGGTGTTGGTGATTTCCATTTTGAATCTACATCAGAAAAAAATTTAGCAGTTAGTACTTTGTCTTGATTACCTTTTGACATTTTATGATTAATAAATTATTATATCATTTAATGTCTCCCACTATTTTAACGAAACATAATAGCCCTCACTATTAGATTCGAAATACACTACCACTTGAGAATTATAGTGGCAAGGATCCTAGAAACCTCCCTCATAGACTACAAGCTAGGGCTACGACACTACTTTGAGAGTTTGAAGGTAGGAACTATGCTGGCCAACCACTTGTTCTTGTGGTTCCTTGTGTTGTTGAGTAAAGTCCCAGCTTTTGGAATCTGAACTTGATTCCCTCAAACTCTTGCCTCTAAAGTGATAGAAAGTAAGATAAGTCTAATACTTGACAACTCACATTAGTTATGTCAACCCATTTCTCACATGGAAACGCCTCGGTAGTAAGAGGCACTCTCAACTGAGGCTGATGAGCACCCAAACAGCCAGTTCTGTTTAGATGTGAGAAATGGAATGCATTTGGGACATAATATATATTTGAGGGATTTTTTAATATTGACTGAAGAATATAATACTTCTCTATTTATTATGTTCAAACAGGTTTGTTGCGCTCACAACTGAACATGAAATAGAAAATTATTCGTCACAACTTTATGAATTTAATCTTGCTTACTATCCTATGTGATCATGAAATAATCATGCAGACGCATAAAATAATAAACTGTGCATAAAGTCAATCATGCATTCTAAATGGTCTTGAGCATTATATAATTATCAATCGATTACTGATTAATCATCACTTAGGGACATCCATACCTGAGTCGATACATGACTCGTGTCGCTGCTTTCCCCAGTTCAAAGCGCCCAACTCCTGTCTTGTCTACCGCCTCAACATGGCGGGGTCTGCCTCTCGGATCATCACCGTATAAATACTAATATACTCGCACGCAGGTGAGGGGGTCTGGGGTAAAAAATACAAATAGTGAAATGGACGTGCGTGCCCTTATACGTATTTGAATTAAAAAACGATTCACAGACCATCACTTATCTAATTAAATATTACAATCATCGCATGCATTGAATAAATAATTAAATAATTAAATACATGCCAGACATACACAGGTCTGTCAATAAATCATGACTAGTCGGGGTAAAAGCGCAATAAAATTAAATTGCAATAAATTTAAATTATTCAAGGGTGTTCTAATAAATTAAATGAATTTGTTTAAATTCAAATAATTTATTTTTTCGGTTCCATTTTTTTAATTTAATTTTAATTCCAAAAATTAAATTAAAACATTAATTTAATTATTAAAATTAAATTAAATTAATATTTCAGATTAAAATAATTTAAACCCCTAAATTAATACCAATTAATTTAATTTAAAAAACTAAATTAATTAAAATTAATTTAATTCAGGGTTACCTCTAGCCGGAGAGGAGTCCGGCAAGACTGTGTACCGCTGCGAGATGTCGTCCTGGAACCGCGGCGTGACCGTGGCATGACCGCGACGTCCAAAGACTCCCGCGGCGGCTGAAACTTCCGGTATAGTTTGAGGGGAGCGGGAGGAGGCTGGAAAAGAAACTGGCCAGCCACATGGCCGGCAGCCCGCTGCTCCGACGAGCTGGCAAGGCGGCTGTCCGGTCTGGGGTTCCGGCGCGGGCTCGGGGCGGCCGAATGGAGCCGTTTCGGAGGAGGTCGGCGAGGGTTTGGGGAGGCTGGAAGGAGACGGTTTGGAAGAGGTCGGTGAGGGTTCGGGGCAGCCGGATGGAGCAGGTTTGGAGGAGGATGGCGCGGGCCACGGCGTCTGGCTGGAGGGGGCTCGGCCCGGAGGAGGTCTGGTGGATGAGGTCCGAAGTGGGGTGGGGTCCGAGGCGGCGCACCAGGCTAGTCCGGCGGGAGGAGATGAGGTTGGCACATGCCGCGTTCGGCGCAGAAGAGGATCCCAGCATGGGGTCGGGGTGGCCGGAGGGAGCCTGTCTGAAGGAGGCCGGCGCGGCTGGCGGCGGCTGGCCGGATGTGATCTAGCAGGAGGGGAGGCTCTAGGGTTGCCTCCCTCCTTTGCGTCGCGTGAGAGGAGACACAATTTAGGGTCTTCCTTTCTTTTTTGTTTTAATTTTTATTTGTCCTTCAGACAAATAAGGCTACCTTTTTTTAATAAATGTAGAAGTCCCCATTTTGGGGTCTTTTTTTCCATTTTTTTATATTTAAAAGGCAAGAAGACCCCATTTGGGGTCTTGGTCTTGGCCTTGTCCCCCCTCCCATATATATTTTATTATTATAAAAATATAATAAAATATTTATTATAAAATATAATAAAATATTTATTATAAAATATAATAAAATATTTATTATAAAATATTTTATAATAACATATATTTTTGATGTTAATTATCAATTTGAGATAAACATCAAATAAATGAAAAAAACATGACGTTGATCTGATTAAATATTTTAAATGATCGAAACTTGATCATTCGAAAATGAAATGACGTGTGGTCGAATCTGAATGAACTATTTTAACAACCCGCAATTAAATTTAATGCATTTTAATGTTTTTTGACTCAGATAAACCTTGCTACTTCCTCTGATACCACATGTTGGGTACCAGGACTACGCAGTGGAATCCGGTGGGCTAGGAATTTAAAATTTTCTACTTCACCGGAGTGACATAACCCTGTCAAATCCGGTGATCTTGTCCCGGCTTTGTCCGAGGATCTCGCAAGGTTTATAAGGAGCAAAAAAATTAAACTGAACATTTACCTTGTTCAGAATTGACGTGCAGGACGCCGATGATCATTGCTCAAAGACTCTGATGTCGAAGTCCTCTAGATCGTCCACACAGACCTCGCGAATCTTCTCGCACACTGTTCATCAAGATCTGGGTGCTAGCGCGGATCTTTGATGCTCACTTCAGCGCAGCGATGATCACCGCAAAGGAGGAAGCTTCGATCTGGGATGGATGATCTCGAAGATCCTTCTTTCCTTGAGAGTCTCTCTCTCTAAATTCCAGGAGGAGAGGGATTCTCTCAATCTTGACACATGAATAGACATCATGAGAGAGCCTCTATCTCACTTATATATGGAGTGTTTAAAAACACACGGTGTAGGTTCCCGACCCCCCGTGTAATAGACGCCTTCTATATAAGTGATATAAATAATTATTTATGACAAATAAAATTATGCCATAAATTGTATTTACAATTTATTACTTACCTATAAAATATAAATATATTACATTATAAATTTGAGTCTTTAACTCGACTCATTCTTCCTGCTAATATTAAACGAACCTTTAATATTTAAATCCATTCGAATAATTTTAATACTTATATTTACTATATAACTTGTAAATACATGTTATAAATAAATTCAACAAATTATTCTAAACTCAAATAATTAATGAATTTATTTATTCTTTGGTGATCTATAGAACTTGGATAGTTCTCGGACCCTATGGCGGGCCCCGCCATGTTCTAAATTCATATTTCTAGAATATGGGAGATTCGTAAGGCGTTATGGTGTGTGACCCTCTAGGACCTTATCTCAATAGCAGTGAATAATATCACCGACCTAGTGTGGGGTCTAGCAACCCATCGAGGGCCCTATAGAGATAAGGAAAAGTCAAAGCAACAACTGCCTTCCTACGAACACGGTCCGTGTAATATAATCTATTTGTCATCGATATCTCAATAAAGCAGAATGCATACTAGTGTCATCATTATTTATTTGATTTATTTTGTTTGTTGATTTTTCCAGACAGTCATACCTTCGAATACCATGGCCATGGATTTATTGAAGGTGCAACCATCCTAATCAACCAGGCGCAAGATATCTATTCCTGAACTCGGAAGCGACAAATACTTTCTTGATCATTCAATCAATGTCATGCCATTAATGACGTACCTGATACAAACTACCTCACCATGACTTCATCGCCATGGTTTTCACCTTATATCAAATGTACGTAATTAAATGAAATTCATTGATAATGATCTCAAGTCAGGAGACCATTACACATGTCCATAGATAGGAATGACCAATGACACCAAAAACATGTGGTGTTCCTATTAAGCGGGTCTGTCCTCATGATCTCAATAGCTAGAGATCATCAAGTGTGAAATTCATGAGAAGAAGTCTCAATGCTTATGATCCCCCAGCACCTGATGATCACACATCATCTGTGTCCTTTCAGAATGATGTAACTGGACCATAGGACATTACATTAAGATTACTGTCATGGAATCTTAGGGTTCTCATTATAGCATGGGACCTTCTATAACCATTTGATGCGATAGGTAATCTAAGGAAATTACCATTAATGAAGTGGATGAAGAAGTATCTACACTATCATGGAAAGATAAACACATTTATAAAAACAAAGTGAATACATGTAATAGTAATCAATGTACAATACAAGATGGGTCTAGGGCACCAACATTCAACAAAATTTAGGAAATCTCATCAGTCATGAATGAATGTCCTACAATTATCTTCCAAAGAAGGATATCCCGACCAGATCTTTTTCTAGATGCACCTCCTATAGCCTTCTTTATGGAGTTAATTGGTGAGTATGAAGAAGGAAAAGGGAGTATACAAATAGAAGATGTTCCGATTGTTTAAGAATACATGGATGTATTTCATGAGGCGTTACCTGGACCTCCCCCAGAAAGAGAGGTAGAGTTCTCCATTGAACTCGTACCTGGATCTCAACCGATATCAACGACCCCGTATAGAATAGAAAATGTGGAGATAGAGGAGTTAAAGAAACAACTCCCAGACTTGTTGGAGAAGGGGTTTATCCGACCGAGTGTGTCTCCATGGGGAGCACCAATTCTCTTTGTGATGAATAAGGAAAGATCAATGCGGCTATGCATTGATTATAGAGAACTGGACGGATCATAGTGAAGAACAAATACCCTCTTCCAAGAATTGATGACTTATTTGACAAACTTCATGTGGCTCAATTCTTCTCCAAGATTGATCTTTGATCTGGTTATCATCAACTGAGGGTGAAGAATGAAGATATTCCAAATACTACCTTCTGATCAAGATATGGGCATTATGAGTTTACTCTTATGCCCTTTGGCTTTACTAATGGTCCTGATATTTTCATGGATTTGATGAATATAGTATTTAAGGACTACCTTGATAACTTTTTAAAAGTTTTTATTGATGATATTTTGATATATTTAATAATTCATGTGGAGCATGAAGATCATCTGAGGGTTATTTTGCAGACTCTGTGGAAGGAGAGGCTCTTTGGAAAGTTCAGCAAGTGTGAGTTTTGGTTACAACAAGTGGCTTTCTTAGGGCACATCGTAACCAATGAAGGAATATCATTTGACCATGAAAAGACAATGGTTGTAGAGGATTGGCCTCAACCCACAACCGTAACTGAGATTAGTAGTTTCCTTGGTTCAGCAGGATATTATAAGAGGTTTGTGAAAAACTTTTCATGGATTTCTAATCCACAAACCATGATGACTTGAAAAGGGGTTAAGTTCATCTGGATAAAGGAATGTGAGGATAGTTTCCAAGAGCTGAAGAAGATATTGGTTACTACACCTGTGTTAACACTACCCTCTATCGGAGAAGGATTCTTTATTTTTAGCTATGCATCTCTGAAAGGGATTGGGTGCATCCTCATTCAAAATGACAAGGTAATTGCTTATGCATCTCATCAGCTGAAGTAACATGAGCAGAATTATCCTACGCATGATCTGGAGCTGGAGGTAGATGTTTTTGCTCTAAAGATATGGAGGAACAATCTTTATGGGAAGAAATGTGATATATACACCGACCACCAAAGTTTAAAGTATATTTTCAGGCAGAAAAAATTGAACATGAGACAAAAGAGATGGTTGGATCTTATTAAAGACTATGATTGTTCAATTAATTATCACCTTGGAAGAGCAAACAAGGTCGCGGATGCATTAAGAAAGAAAGACCATGTTGTTCTAGAAAAAATGAAGATCCTAGGAGATCCATTGATTAATGATCTAGTAAAACTGGACATGGGAATTGTAAGGGAAGAGACATCATCAACCCTATCCCCAATGATTTTTCAACCTTCATTACAGGATAAGATCAAGAAGACTCAAAAAGAAGATCTTTTTTTGCAGGAGAAGTTTGAGGCTATGGAGGATGGGAAGTTTCATGATTTCAATATTGATCAAGAAGGTGTATTTAAATTTCGTACAAGACTATGTGTTCCATCTATTATAGAGATAAAGAAAGAACTGATGGATGAAGCTCATAGATCTACTATCTCTATATGCTTGTGAAGCACTAAAATGTATAGAGACCTTCGTGATCAATATTGGTGGGATAACATGAAGAGGGAGATTGCTGATTACACTACATGGTGACTGGTGTGTCAACAAGTAAAGGAAGAACGAAAAATTCCTAAGGGGGTATTACAACCGCTACCCATACCAACATGGAAGTGGGATAATATCAATATGTACTTTGTCACTGGTCTCCCGAAAACATCCAAAGGCAACAATACGATATGGGTTATAGTGGACCATCTCACCAAGACCACCCATTTTATCTCTTTTCGGGAAGATTTCTCTATGGATCAACTTTCTAAGATATATGTAAAGGAAGTGGTAAGGCTGCATGGGGTACCAGTATCCATCGTATCTGATCGTGATCCAAGATTCACATCAAAATTCTGGATAAGTCTTCAACATGCTCTGAATACTAATTTGAATTTTAGTACGACCTATCATCCTCAAACTTATGGACAATCTGAAAGGGCTATTCAGACACTTGAGGACATGTTGAGATTATTCTCAATGAAATTTAAAGTTGGATGGGATCAACACCTCCCATTAGTTGAGTTCTCATACAATAATAGATTCCATTCGAGTATTTAGATGTCACCCTATGAAGCTCTGTATAGATAGCGATGTAGAACTCCTAATTGTTGGGATGAAGCTGGTGAGAGAAAGCTTCTTGGGCCTGATCTTATGCAGGAGATGACAAAAAAGGGTCATACCATCCAACAACACATAAAGGCTGCTCAGAGTCAGCAGAAGAGCTATGCTGACAACCGTCAAAGGGAATTGGAGTTGGTGTTGGCGACAAAGTCTTTCTTCGAATTTATCCATGGAAGAGATTCATGCGGTTTGGGAAGAAAGGGAAGCTCAGCCCTAGGTACATTTGCCCCTATTAAATCCTTGATCACATAAGAGCAGTGGCATATCGTCAAACACTTCCACTGAACCTAACTCAAGTTCAAAATGTCTTCCATGTATCTCTCTTGAGGAAGTACATACTTGACCCTTCGCATGTACTGAACCCAGGGGTAGTACAACTGGAACATGACCTCTCTTATGAGGAGCAGCCAGTGGAGATCTTAGACCATAGAGAGAAGGTTCTACGCAACAAGACTACCCACCTTGTGAAAGTGTTGTAGAGGAATCATAAGTATGAAGAAGCGACGTGAGAGCCTGAGGAAACAATGAAGCAAAAGTACCATCACCTGTTCGACTAGGCCTTCGGTTTAAAATTTCGAGGACAAAATTTCTTAAGGGGGGAAGAATGTAACAACCCAAAATTTTTAATAGTATATTATTTAACTCTTAACAATTTGATAGAGATTTTAATGGTTAATGCATAAAGAAGAGTCGATGGCTTCATCCAGTAGACTCGAACCATATGAAGCCCACTTATCAGAGCTTGGGAAGGAGGTGGCATCTCTGGGCTTCGCTTTGGACCAAGCCCAAGCCAAACTCTTGTGTGTCAAGCTTTAACGGAACCACCTATGGGAGATGTTCAAGTTAGTGGAGATTACTACTAGGGAAATGTTATCCGAGCCTCCCTCAGATTCTCTCACCTTATCAGACCTTACATTTAGTTCATATACTAGTGTTATAAGGGGATATGTAATGAGACCATAACTACTTTTTGGAATCCTTTGAGATAATTAAAATTGTGATTTCTTCCTATGGTGATGTTTGTGAATTTCTAGATGTCCGGATAAAAATAGGATGTATCTTATGGATGAATTTTGAAAAAAGGGATATTTTAAAATATTTATGTAAACCATAAATAATTAATGATGTGTACGGATTTTCAAAAAATGTTCTTCTGCAAATGTGTTCAGTATGAAATTTAGAATCTAATAAGATCAACTTAATTTTTGGTGAATAGTAAATTATGAATAGTGATTTTACGCATTGGATTAGTAATATTACAGAATGGATTAGTAATATCACATAAAGAAAGTATTAATATAACATAGGCACCTTTATTATGTAATGCGATTCAATTAAATAGGTAATTAACTATTTTAGAAATTATTTGTTAAGTATTATTTTTTTCGAGTGAATAGAGTTTTTATTTAAAAATTAAATTAAAAATATTTAGAAAATTATTTTTATAAAATGGATTTCATTTTTGAATTCAGAGCATCAATATTATGTTAGGATAATTTTTTGGGATTTTTCTAAAAAAGTTAAATTTTCAATGAATAGTGAATTTTTAGTTTAGAGTTTCGGGTGTTTAATGACATCATTAAGGAAGTAATAATTATGAAATCTTTCTGGTAGACTTATGAATAGTAAGATAAGGTATGAGTTGTCCCATGTGGCCAATACCATGAGGAAATACCATTTGATATCCCATAGTTTTGTCAATACCACCAATGAGGTGTCCCTTGGCCATTAATGCCTTGTCCCCTCACTTCCCCTATAAATACCAAGCCATTATCTCATCCTTTCCATTCCAAAATCCTCCTTAATGATGTTATATCCTGATTACATCCCAAGGAGTCATCCCAAGGTGCTCCCAATCCCTCAAGGTCCTGACTATCGAGTTTTAAGAGTTACGTTTTAAGGTAAGGGATTCTACCTCTCTCTTTCTTTTCAATAACTCTCATTTATGTCATTTCTTTTAAGACCCATGTTCTTATGTTGGGGGTGTTATTTTATATTACTATTAATTTAATTTTTATTTTCAAATTATGAGAGACCCCCTATTTCTCTCATCAATTAATTTTAATAATTTTTAAGTGGCGCCGTTAGGCTGCCGAATTTTTGTAAGGGATTCTTTCACCGTTCTCATTTCCAAGTTATATTTTCATGTCAAGTCTATCAAGTTACTTTTCTTATGTTGGGGTATGATATTCCATATCCATAATACATCCCTCTTTATGTTCATATTATTAGAGACCCTATTTGATCTCATCAATTCATTTTTTGGATGTTTTAAGTGACGTCGTTAGGCTGCCGAATTTTCATAAGAGAAATCTTATTTTGTTCTTCCTTTCATGTTTTTCATTTCATATGGTATATCATTAAAATTTCATTTCCATGTTATTATATCATTTATATTATGTCCCTATACTATTTTATTTATTGTTTATGAGTGGGTGACCAATTTCCCCTCTCTTTTCAACGTTTTCTAAAACCCTGTAACATAGCCGTAATGCTGCAGAATTTTCGTGTCAAAATGTCTCTCTCTTTGTCTCGAATTATTTTATTTTATTAAGTGAATACTCAATGATCTTTCTTATACATAGTTATTCACATATATATCAAAATGTTCTATTTCAAATTCTGTGATTTACATACATTATTCCTGCTTTCCTTTTCTGTGGGTTTAAAGTGACATAAAGATCACGTCTTTAAAGCAGTTTTTAAAATGTTATGACTATGAAATTAAACCCATTTCTTTTATGCTATATGGGTTGTTTATGAAATTATTGATGATGATATATGTGGATCAAATGATAATAAAGAAAAATTAAGGGTTCTCCCCGATATCACTCCAATGCATTGGGTAAAGATTTAATCTCTAGAGATGACCATTTTAATGATACCTTGGTGAATAACCTTGGTAATTTTTTTAATGACACCTTGGGGATAGACCTTGGTGATACGGAAATTATTGTATAAGTTAAATGTTTTAGCCACATATTCAAGTTATGAAACACATTATTTTTATTATGATATGCCTCATGATTTCTTTCTCATGACTTAAAGTTATTTTCCATGACTTTATTGATGTATATCAAGTTCACATGTAAAAGTTTTTCTTGAATCCATTATTGGGCCTACTGCTCACCCTTTCCTTTGATGTAAGCTCCCAGGTTATGAGATACTATAATGAACTTAGGATGAACAATTAAGAAGCCTTTCAAGTGTTTAATAAGAATTTTATATGTTGTTTTCATGTATTATGTTCTTAATTTCCAAGACACAAGACTTTAAAGATCCTCTATTTTGTAAGATGTAATGAAAAGTTATTTTATAAATAGACGGGATTCCACAATGTGATCCACATAGATCATAATCAAATATCTCATAAATAACCCACATAGAATAAAAGAAATTGGTTACATTTCAAAATCATGATATTTTAAAGAGTACTTATAAATGAGTTTGTTATGTCATTTATAACCCATGGAACAGAGTGAGGGTTATATGTATTTACATTCCAGAACAAAATATATTCTTTTTATATATTTATGAACATCCATAGAAAAAAAATAAGTCTGGTTATTCACATAAATAAACAAGATAATTTCTTGAGATAATGAGATAGAAAGTTTGAGACGAAAATTCTGCAGCATAACGGCTATATAACATAGTTTTAGAAAATTATAAAAAGGGAGGGTACAAGGGTAACCCACTCATAAATATCTCATATTACAATATAAATATAGAATAACATGGAGATAAGAACATTGTATGGATATTTTAATGACATACCACATGAAAAGGAAACATGAAAGAAAAGAGAAGATGCAATTTCCTTTTCGAGAAATTCGGCGGCCTAACGACGTCACATAAAAATTCAGAAAACAAATTGATGAGAGCGGAAAGGGTCTCTTAAAAATTAGACATGAAAAGTAAATTAATGAGAATATATAAGAACATACCCTCAAAATAAAGATATGTAAACTAGAAGACACAACATAAAGGAATTAATGACTCAAAAGAAGAGAGTGAAAGGATCCCATACCTTGAAGAGTAACTTCGAAAGCATAAAGGTCAGGACCTTGGGAGGCTTGAGGGAACCTTGGGAGGACTCCTAGGGAGGACTCCTTTGGAGGTAAGAAGACCATAAAATCGTTGAGGATGATTATTGAATGAAATGAATGAGGTAAATGGCTTAGTATTTATAGGGAAAGTGAGTGAATAAATTATTAATTTCCAAGGGACACCTCATCAGTGGTATTTGAAAAACCATAAGGTTTCCCATGGTATTTGCCCATGGTATTGGACACTTGTGATTCCACATAGAATATATCACTATTAATAAGTCAAATAGAAAGCTTACATCATTATTACATAATTAATGATGTCATTAAACACATGAAAATCAGAACTGCATTTGTACTATTCACCAAAAATTCAACTGTTTCAGAAAAAACCCAAAGATTCACCCTAACCTAATATCGATGCTCGAAAATCAAATAATAAGTCCATTTCATGAAAATTATTTTTTAAATGTTTCTAATTTAATTTTTAAATAAAATCATTATTTATTCCAAAAATTCAACTTTTAAACTATAACTCATTTTATAACACCTTAAAAAGTAATCAAGGTCCCCTAAAATTATGGTATAACCATAAAACAATAAAGAAAAAATTTATGATTAAATTTAATGAAGATAAATTTAAATTTTATATTATTAAATTAATTACAAAATTTTAAATAAAATATTTATGGCATACAAAAA
Organism: Viscum album; assembly: GCA_963277665.1. Taxonomy (NCBI): domain Eukaryota; kingdom Viridiplantae; phylum Streptophyta; class Magnoliopsida; order Santalales; family Viscaceae; genus Viscum; species Viscum album. The sequence continues at coordinate 1,426,036,551 of OY728161.1, forward strand.
TACCAATACTTAAACTATGATAGTTTTTCCACTTTTAAGATGTCTAAAATGTATTTATATATTCATGGGTGAGGTTTCTATTTTTTGGTCAAATTATTATTCATTACTATTCATATGGATATGTTTCTATTCCTACTTTACTATTCACTAAAAACCAAGTTGATCTTATCAGACTCTAAATTTCTCACTGCTCACAACTGTAGAAAACCATTTTTTTGAAAATCATTTCACATTATTAATTATTTAATGAATACAAAAATATTTTAAAACACCCTTTTTTCCTAAATTCATCAATAATACACATCCTATATTTATCCGGATATTTGAAATTCACAAACTTTTCCATAAGAAGAAATAAAAATATTATTTATATAAAAGGATTACACAAAGCAGCTAAGGTCTCGTTACAAAGCCCATCATTACACCAGCATAGGACCTAAGTGTTAGGTATGCTATTGTGATAGAATCTTGGGGTGGATCGGAAAATATTGCCCGAGTGGTGATGTCTATCAGCTTGAAATTCTTCATTAGGTGATTCTGTTAAAGCTTCATAAATTGAAGTTCAACTTGGGCTTGGTCCAGAGCAAAGCCCAATGATTCTACCTCCTTCCCAAGCTCCGACAGATGGGATTCATATGGCTTGAGTCTACTGGATGAGGCCATTGAATATTCATTCTGTATTAATAAACCAAGATAACCATATTTATAAAAAGAAAACGTTAATATTATAGTTTCCAATGGTCATATTGACCAACAGACATATAACAGTTGAAATACAATGGTCACATTTTAATTATACCCACAAAATTAGGAAACAAATATAATTAAAAAGTTCGGGTCATTACATTCTTCCCCCCTTAAGAAATTTCTCCCTCAAAATTTTAACTCATACCCTCTGATGGAAAAAGGGGTGGGTACTTCTGTCTCATGGACTCCTCTGGTTCCCACGTGGATTCTTCACATTTGTGGTTCCTCCACAACACCTTAACAAGGTGGGTAGTCTTGTTGCATAGAACCTTGTCTCTATGATCCATGATCTCCACCAGCTACTCCTCATAAGAGAGGTCATGTTCTAGTTGTACCACTTCTGGATTTATTACATGTGAAGGTTCAGGTATATACTTCCTCAAGAGGGATACATGGAAGGCATCATGAACATGGGCTAGATTTAGAGGAAGTGCAAGCCGATAGGCCACTGCTCCCACAAGATCAAGGATTTCATAGGGGCCAATGTACCTAGGGCTGAGCTTCCCTTTCTTCCCAAACCTCAGAACTCTCTTCCAAGGTGAAATATGAAGAAAGGCTTTTTCACCAACATCAAACTCCAAGTCCCTTCGATTGTTGTTAGCATTGCTCTTTTGCTGACTCTGAGTAGCCTTAATGTTTTGTTGGATGGAATGGACCTTTTCTGTAATCTCTTGTACAAGATTAGGCCCAAGAAGCTTTCTCTCACTAGATTGATCCCAACAAGTAGGAGTTCTAAATCACTTCCCATATAGAGATTCATAGGGTGCCATTTGAATGCTCGAGTGGAAGTTGTTGTTGTAAGAGAACTGAACTAAAGAGAGATATTGATCCCATCTACCTTTAAATTCCATTGTGTAAGTTATCAGCATCTCCTAGAGTGTGTGGATAGTACTTTAATATTGGCCATCAATTTGGGGGTGATAGGCCGTACTGAAATTCAATTCAGTGCTCAGATATTTTTGAAGACTTCTCCAGAATTTTGATGTGAACCTTGGATCACAATCAGATACAATAGAAAGTGGAATTCCATGCATCCTTACAACTTCCTTCACATAAATCCTGTAATGTTGATCAAGAGATAAATGTTTCCCAATGAAGATAAAATGGGAAGTCTTGGTGAGACGGTCCATAATAACCCATATCGCATTATTTCCTTTTGAAGCTCTCAGGAGACCAGTGACGAAGTCCATAGTGATATTGTCCCACTTCCATGCTGGTATGGGTAGTGGTTTCAATACCCCTTTTGGAAGTTATCGCTCTTCCTTCACTTACTGACATAACAGGCACCTTGAAGTGTAGTCAGGAATCTCCCTTTTCATATTATCCCATCAATAATGATCACGAAGGTCCCTATACATTTTTGTGCTTCCAAGATGTATAGAGAAAGTAGAGCTATGAGCTTCATCCATCAGCTACTTCTCTATTTCAAGAATAGATGGAACACATAATATTGTATGAAATTTCAGTACACCTTATTGATTAGTATTGAACTCAGGAAACTTCCCATCCTTCACAGCTTCAAACTTCTTCTGTAACAAAGGATCTTCTTTCTGAACTTTCTTGATATTCTCTAGTAGTGAAGTTGACAAATCATTTGGGTTAGGGTAGATGATGTCCCTTCCCTTATAATTCTTAAGTCCAGCTTTACTAGGTCATTTATCAAAGGATCTTTTTAAATCCTTATCATGGAAAGAATTACCGGGTATTTCTTTCTTAATGCATATACAACTTTGTTTTCTCTTCCAGGATGATAATGAATCGATCAATCATAGTCTTTAAGAAGCTCCAACCATCTCCTTTGACTCATGCTCAATTCCTTTTGTGTGAAAATATACTTCAAACATTGATGGTCTATGTATATATCACATTTCTCCCCATAAAGATAGTGCCTCCATATCTTTAGAGAAGAAATGACAGCAGCCAGATCCTGATCATGCATAGGATAATTTTGATCATGAGTCTTCAACTATCAAGATGCATAAGCGATGACCGTGTCATTTTTCATGAGGACGCACCCAAGACCTTTCATAGATTCAACTCTAAAAATAACAAATCCTTCTCCACTAGAGGGCAGAGTTAACATAGGTTCAGTAACCAATCTCTTCTTCAGCTCTTGGAAACGTTCCTCACACTCCTTTGTCCAAATGAACTTGACCCCTTTTCAAGTTAACTTGGTTAATGGATTAGAATGTTGTGAAAATATTTTCAAAAACCTCTTATAATGTCCTGATAATCCAAGTAAACTATGAATCTTAGTTATTTTTTAGGCTAAGGCCACTCCTCTAGAAATTTTGTCTTTCCAGGGTCAACTGTGATTCCTTCATTGGTAACAATGTGCCCCAATAAAGAAACTTATTGTAACCAGAATTTACATTTACTGATCTTTCCAAAAAATCTCTCTTTCCGTAGATTTTTCAAAATAACCCTTAGATGATCCTCATGATAATCACATGTTTTGGAATATATCATAATATCATCAATAAAAACTACCACAAAGTTATCAAGGTAGTATTTGATGACTCTATTCATCAAATCCATAAAAATAGAAGATGCATTAGTTAGTCCAAAAGCCATAAAAACAAAATCTTAATGCTCATATATTTATCAGAGGGAAGGTTTTGGAATATCTTCTTTCTTCACCCTCAATTTATGATAACCAGATTGAAGATCAATCTTAGAGATGAATTGAGCTCCACGAAGTTGGTCAAATAAGTCATCAATTCTTGGAAGAGGGTATTTGTTATTTACTGTGATTCCATTCAGTTCTCTATAATCAATGCATAGCCACATCAATCCATCATTCTTCTTCACAAAGAGAACAGGTTCTCCCCAAGGAGACACACTCGGTCGGATAAACCCCTTCTCCAAAATATCTTGGAGTTGTTTCTTTAATTCCTCCAGCACCACATTTTCAATCCTATATGGGGTCTTTGATATTGGATGAGATCCAGGTACGAGTTCAATGGAAAAATCTACCTCTTTTTCTAGGGGAGGTCCAAGCAACTCCTCAGGAAATACGTCAATATATTCCTGGATGATGGGTACATTTTCTATCCTCAAAATCTCATTTCCTTCTTCTTCTTCACCGATCAACTCCATAAAGAAGGATATAAGAGGTTCTTGTAGACCAAGATCTGGTTGAGATATCTCTCCTTGGAAGATAACTGTAGGTTTTCCATTCAAGACTACCGATATTTCCTTACTTCTCCATTTGATCATAGCATTATAATTTGAGAGCCAGTCCATCCCTAGTATAATGTCAAATTCCAACATGGGAATGACTACTAGATTTTTGATAAGATTGTTCTCACTAAATTAAATAAAAGAGTTTCTAAACACTGATGATTCTTGGATAATCCTACCAGGAGTCTTGACTGATAACTCTACTTTGATCAAGTCGGGAGTTGATTCTAAATTCTTTGCAAACATGGAGGAAATAAAGGAATGCGTAGAACCAAAATCAAACAAAGTAATTTCTAGCTTTGAGAGAACAACAAGATTACCTATTAACACATAATTTGGAGCTTCAACATCCGCTGTCATGATAGAAAAATAACAACCATTCTCCCTTGGCCTTTGCTGAGGTTGATGGTTGTTCCCCTCTACTTCCCTCAGATTTGGAAAATGATTGGAAAGGTGCCCAAGTTTTCCACACATAATGCACTGGGCATCAGGTAGGGAATCACCATCTTCCCCTTGTCTTTAGTGTTTGGAAGTTGATGTTTCACCTCACTATGAAAATTCCTTGCAATATGGCCATCTCTTCCACACTTATATCATTTCCCACTATCGAGTAGGAAGTTCTCCAAATGCTTCTTCCCACATTTATTAGACGTGGGAAATTTCACTTTCTTGCCTCCTCTTCCCTGATAAAATCTCCTCCCTAAGCTTGGCTCCATTGGTCTCTTTTTGTCATTGGATTTATGAGACCATTGCGTCTCACCAAACTCCAGTTTGACTTTCATCGCACTTTGCACAATCTCCTCATAGCTATCATAGTCTCAGTTGGAAAGATTCTTATGTAGATGAGGTCTCATTCCACCAAAGAATCTATCAACATTACCATTTGGATCCTTGACCATCCATCCAACATTTATATTTTTTTCCAGAAAAACCCAACTACAAACAACCAACGAGAGCCCCCCTAAGATGGACAAAAATAATGCAACCCAAGGATAGCTTCTGACAGATTCGTTCTCCTTTTGCTTTAGCTCGAGAAACTCCTTCTCCATTATTGTTCAACTAGAACGAGGGAAATACTTACTGAAAAATATCCCTCTAAACTCTTCCCACTCCAAAGATTAAAATTACACTCTTGTCCTTGTGTTTTTAATCAGTTACCACCACTGATCAGCTTCCCCTTCTAAGAAATAAATGGCCAGGGTGACATTCTCTTGCTCTGAATAGTGGATCATAGAAAAGATCTTTTCGATGGAGCCGATCCACTGCTCAGCAATCAATGAGTCAGTCAATCCACTAAAGGTTGGTTGTCCTTGATGTATAAAGGACTCAATAGAATGTTGTTCTCTTCATGGTGAGATCAGTCTATCATCTTGATTCAAGTTATTTCCCATAACTTGAGTCAGTTGGTTCATCATTCGCATGAATGTTTCCATTTCAGCTTCAATCGGAGGGCCGTCAGCACATGGTCCATTGCGGTTACCATTTTCCCAGTTCCTCCTATTTCCCACAATTTTCTAAAAGAATTAAACCTTAGTGAGAATCTTATTTCATTTATTAATCTTTCAACTATAAAATATTTTATGTCTTAAAACTTCATTCTTAAACAATTACAATTATCTATAATTCATTCATAATGATTTATAAAAAGCTTGTGATTAACCAAACATATCCCCTAGGAGTGTCGTAACCAAGAGTGTAGCAAAGCCCATTGTCGTGCACCGGTTCCCATTCAAGTCTAGCTCAAAGTGGTGTTTTTGGGTTTTACCCCTATGTACATCTGTGCTAGAGCCGCGTCTACCTGCTCGTATCCAGACATGGATGTATTTGTTTGATAAACCACTTACTCAATATTCACCAAAATACCAAGTTTTTTTCATATATTTAAAATTTTGTATAGGATTATTCCTAAATATTTCATTGCCTAATTTCCATAAATAACTAAACAATCCTTTCATAGCAACTATTGCATCCCACCTTTTTATTACATAACTTTTCATTACATTTTACAAATAGAGGATCTTTAAAGTCTAGTGTCTTTGAAATCAGGAAGATAATACATGAAAAACAACATAAAACATTCTATTAACCCACTTGTACAACTTCATAATAAGTTCATACTAAGTTAAATTACTACATATCATAACCTGGAGACATACATTTAAATTAAAGGGTGAGCAGAAGGCCTAGTAAGGGTAAACAAGGGAATCAGTTTACTTGTGACATCGATAAGAACTTGAATAAAAACATAAGGACATAAGCAATGGAATTATAGGAATATAATAATGAAAATAACTTGAATCATAACTTGAATATGTGGAAACAAAATTTAATTTATACATTCATGAACATATCACCATGGTCCATCCCCAAGGTGTCAAACAATTACCCAGGTTATTCACCAAGGTATCATGAAACTTGTAATCTCTATAGATTAATTCCTTACCCAATGCATTGGAGCGTTATCAGGGTGCACCATTAACATGTCTTTAATTTCATGTTAGCCACATAGATCATAATTAAATATCTCATAAATAAACCACAGAGAATAAAAGAAATGGGTTTCATTTCAAAATCACGATGTTTTAAAGAGTTCTTAAAAATGAGATTGTAATGTCATTTATAACCCATGGAAAGGGAGTGAGGGTTATATATATGTCCATTACAAAATAAAATATATCATTATTATATATTTATGAACACCCATATAAACATAATAGGTCTGGGTATTCACATAAATAAACAATATAATTTCTTGAGAGAAAGAGATAGAAAATTTGAGACGAAAATTTTGTAGCATAACGACTATATAACATAGTTTTAGAAAATAATAAAAAGAGGGGGTACAAAAGTAACCCACTCATAAATATCTCATATTACAATATAAATACAAAATAACATGGAGATAAGAACATGGTATGGATATTTGAAAGACATACCACATGAAAATGAAACATGAATGAAAAGAGAAGATGAAATTTCCATTTATGAGAAATTCGGCAGCCTAACGGCGTCACATAAAAATTCAGAAAACAAATTGATGAGAGTAGAAAGGGTCTATCAATAATTAGTCATGAAATTGAAAGTAATGAGAAAATATAAGAACATACCCTCAAAATAAAGAGATGGACACTAGAAGACACAACATAAAGGAATTCATGACTCAAAAGAGGAGGGTGAAAGGATCCCTTACCTTGAAAAGTAACTTGGAAAGCTTGAAGTTCAGGACCTTGGGAGGTTTGAGGGAACCTCAGGAGGACTACATGGGAGGTAAGGAGACAAGAACTTCATTGAGGATGATTTTGGAATGAAATTAATGAGGGAAATGGCTTGGTATTTATAGGGAATGTGGGTGAATAAATTATTAATTTCCAAGGGACACCTCATCAGTGGTATTTGAAAAACCATGGGCTTTCCCGTGATATTTGCTCATGGTATGGGCCACTTGGTCCACCTCATAGCATATGTCACAATTCATAAGTCTACTAGAAAGATTACATCATTATTACATCATTAATGATGTCATTAAATACCTGAAACTCAAAACTACATTTTTACTATTCACCGAATATTCAACTGTTTCAGAAAAAAACCAAAAAATTCAACCTAACCAAATATAGATGCTCAAAAATCAAAAATGAAGTCCATTTAATGAAAATAATTTTATAAATATTTGTAATTTAATTTTTAAATAAAATCATTATTTATTCCAAAAATACATCTTTAAAACTATAACTCATTTTGTAACACCTTAAAAAGTAATCAAGGTCCCATAAAATTATCGTATAACCATAATAAAATAAAGTAAAAATTTATGATTAAATTTTATGAAGATAAATTTCCATTTTAAATTATTAAATTAATTATAAGATTTTAAATAAAATATTTGTGGCATACAAAAATACCAAAACATAAACTATGATCATTTTTTCCAATTTTAAGATGTCTAAAATGTATTTATACATTCATTGGTGATGTTTCTATTTTTTTGGGTCATATTACTATTCATTACTATTCATATGGTTATGTTACTATTCCTACATTACTATTCACTAAAAACCACGTTGATCTTATAAGACTCTAAATTTGTCACTTCTCACAAATGTAGAAGTCCATTTTTTTGAAAATCATTTCACATTATTAATTATTTAATGAATACAAAAATATTTTAAAACATCCTTTTTTCCTAAATTCATCAATAATACACATCCTATATTTATCTGGATATTTAAAATTCACAAACTTTTCCATAAGAAGAAATAACAATTTTATTTATATAAAAGGATTACACAAAGAAGCTAAGGTCTCATTACATAGCCACTTATTACACCAGCATAGGACCTATGTGTTAGGTGTGCTATTGTGATAGAATCTTGGGGTGTCTCGGACAACATTGCATGAGTTGTGATTTCTATCAGCTTGAACTTCTTTCTTAGGAGATTCTTTTCAAGCTTCACATGTTGAAGTTTGGCTTGGTCTTGGTCTAGAACAAATCCATGTGATGCTACCTCCTTCCCAAGCTCCGACAGATGGGCTTCATATGGCTCGAGTCTACTGGATGAGGCCATTCAATCTTATTTCTGTATTAATTGACCATGATAACCGTATTTATAAAAACACAACATTAAGATTATAGTTTCCAACAGTCATATTGACCAACTGTTATATAACAGTCTAAACACAATGGTCAAATTTTAATTATACCCACAAAATTTGGAAACAAATATAATTAAAATGTCTGGGTTGTTGCATAGCCTCAAATAGGTATTCACACTACTTCTTTGGTCTTGTGGTGTGAGGAGCATTCACGACTCACGATCATTGGATGTTTCTTCCATGGACACCCCCTCTATTCATGGTAGGTAATAATACATACACCCCAATGTGTTTTGAACCTTGTCCATGAAAGCTAGACCACCCCCCATATAGGAGAAACTAATAGACAGACCCATAAATGGTGGATGTACCCTTTGTAATACCTCTTTAAGGTCATGAAATTCACTGAACATCATGCGTTGTTAACCCCTTGGATGATTTATGGGAACACATTTCCATATCCATGTATACCTATACCTAGGAAAATATTTCCTACATGTACATAGGTAATAATTCCTTTAAATGTGTACTTATAATAGTCAAACAAATTCAAGACCCAAAACATATCAACAACAATCCCCCACATGAATGGTTAAACAACACATGATCATAAGAGTCCACATAAGACACATGGTGTCCTGAGATAGACCCCAAATAATTCATCTTGATATCACATCATCCCATTGACAAGTCCCCATTATAATAGAATGAACCAAGAACAATAAAATTAGATTAAGAGAGAACCAAAAAATGTTCCCGTGTTATCATGTCAAAAGCATAGGTCAAATTCATATCAATCTAACTAAGAACCTAGGAGTTGTTCAACTTGGTCATGTGAAGACATCAAAGACCATACACCTTGATCATATGAAGGTGTCATTGACATGTCTGCGTGATCATGCAATTGTAAATAGACAAGTCTTTATTGACATGCGATAACCCGATGGCAAGTCAGGTCGATCATGCAATAGCATATAGTCAGGTCTACTTCGATCTTGCATGAAGTCATATGATACATGTTAGTTGATCATGCATGAGGCCCGATTCATGTCTTCTTTGTTTATGAAATGAATCATAAAGATGTTTGATTCTGCCATGTGAAGGCATCAAAGGCCTGAAAATTGATTAGGCATACACCCTTGGATGTTTCTACCTTGTTGGATTTGTGCCCCAAAATATTTGGATGAAAATACAAACATTCCCAATAGATGGCCAAGACATGGTAAAAAAATCCCTTTTGACACTCTCACATTGTCTGGATGACTTATTTGGGCTCAAACCATATGGACATCAGCCAAGAGACTTTGGTCTCATTACCCTTTTACATGGGATGTGTCCTTTATGAGATAAGGCCATACAATCATGTTACCCTACCTATATCATGGAACCAGACATACCTGTAATGGTTATCATCACCCCTATTTAATCTTCCAGAGGATAAAGAATGGGTATTCTAATCGGGTATCCTCATATTGTAAGCCCCGACCTTTTGGGAAACCTCATAGTGTAAGCCCCAGCCAATCCAGAAGCCTTAATACAAACACCCCTATTAGCGATATAATATAATATGTCTATAAAAAATGGCCATCTGTCATGTTATATGTCCCAAGAATCCCCAAAACCATGGGATAACAATAATAACCACAAGTGTGATCATCCACCTAAACCCATCAACGAGTTAAAGGATAAATGAACTACTAGAACACTGATTCCCACTATAACTGAGATATTAAGGAAACCATCCTAAGGCTAGAGCTTCAATGATAATCCACATAGAGGTAAGTACCTTACCATTCCAATTATTCCTATCTTATGGGACTAAATTCTACCATACGTCTGTCATACTTCCTTGTCCATCAGAAGATGATAAGAGGAATCATATATCTGAATCGTTTTAATTATAAATTCAGTTCTACCATCAAGAAACTCAAACCTGTTAGCAGGTAGGCGGAAAAACTAAACTATGAGATCTCAGATTCTTTCCTTAACTAAGATTTGTAGGATACCTTCCAAAGGCCTAAGGTATAAACCATATACTCCATTAGATGGGTGATCATGCCCCTTAAAGGGAAACATTAATGTGTAAGCCCCATACAGGTATGAACTCATAAAAGGTGTCCAATCTACCAATATCTATAGTTTCTCACATAGATAATGGATCACATGGGCTTAGAGAACAGTGATGATTTTACTAAATGAATGTTGATAATTCCCCCGGTGTGGTCCCACTAATAGTCATTAAGTCTGATTACATCCCATCTCTTCTCAAAGGGATATATTCCTAAAGAAGCACTATTTGGAAGTCTCATAAACATAATCCCCTCATATGGCTTCTATTCTTGTATCTATGATGACATATGTAACCTTCATAAGAACTATATTGATTTTGATTCTTATACTAGAAATGATACGTAGGACACCTCATTGAAGTTTGAGCCCAATAATCTTGTCCTTACCATATGATGTTATACTATGTGAATGGGTCCAGTCATAATACTTTAAACTGTGTGAAATGAACTACATGGTTTTTGATTCCTATTTTCAAAGGATATGTAGGATTCTTCATTTAGGTTTTATTATATCACCAAGATACCATCCAACTCTTAGGAAATAAATAAACTCCATAGTGGTCAAACATATCCATGTACCAAAGCATCGTAATAAAATAAGAGAGTGATAGAAAACTCGTGATATGAACAAAATTATTCCTATCAATTGATTTTCATAATCAAATCATTGAAATAGGGGTAACCAGTCCAATATTGGGATATAAGAAGGATTTCACGAACATATATTAAATCTATAAAGAGTCCCAGAGTAGGAAACAATTCCCTTTAAAAGGGTATGATGAGCCTGACCTCCCACCCCCTAGACTAATGTGAGTTCCCAAGAGTCACTAGGAATAAAACCCCTAATGAACGTTGGCCTATGGAAAGATGGTATGTATCCAGCTACAGATAATGGAACCATTGGGAGTTTCAGGAAAAGATGAAACAAATGGCTAGCCCAGTGCAAACACTTTAGTGACTCCCCAGAAACACACTCAACCAAACCGTTGAGTGAAACCCATTCCATTCCTTAAAACCATACAAAAAAAAATAGTGAACCCAACATGTAATATTTTAACAATTTCATCCCATTCATAGGAAAAAAGGATCACGTAAAATGAAAGGATCCTCTCTCTACCCTTTTACTATGAAAGTAACTGATTGAACATGTTCCCTTATATATGATGTTGTAATGATAAATGTGTTTTGTTTATTTCAAGACATTCCGAATTCCCTATAATAAAAATGACATCATCGAATGTGACAATAGATTTATAGATTTCTGTATAAGATTATTTTGTCCTTAAGGCCCCGGTGTACATTATCACCAACACACCACTTCCAATATCACTTGGTGAATATATAGGGAAGAAATTACCACATCAATAGATCCATACCAACCATGAAATCAGCTCATGGAATCCTTTGAATGTATAGTTCATGCCAATCATCTCTCCCATGATAGGCGGTAGAAGAGGAACTGTCCCTTATCCATACATTCAACTGATCTAGGGGATACCTCTAGAATGAAACAATGTGAACCTTCACTACTTTGAGGATGTAGATTAAGAAAATCATCATGTCAAAAAAAATCACCCATGAGCTTCCCAGGAGGGCTCCCATGTATTCTGACCATCATTGTTGATATGCAGCAATGATTCCACAAGGAGCTACGGAGGAGGTTGTGCCTACAACAACTATCCAAGATGGGGAACCTAGATGGAGAAACCACCTTGGGTATCCCAAACCAATGGATCTATAGCATGCTCATATCCCACCTTCCACTAATATATTTGGGGAACACTACTGTATCCATTAGTGGACCAGAATCAATCACAGATAAGTTCTATCTAGGAGGCTCCCACATCATCACATATAGACTCGGTGATGGTGGAATACCAAGAAGTAAAAAATACCATAGGGTTGGAGTAATTTTTACAAAATTTCTCCATAGTATCATTTTGAATATGGAAACTAACCCCACAAATAGTACCATGGGAACATACCCACCAAAATGCACATCAGCCACCGACCTACCAAACAGGATGCTTTATCAGGGAGGATCACCATCCTACTTATGTCTCAGTAAATATGATATTAGTAAGATCAAACAGCACTCCATAATATCTTAATGATCATTCTCTTGAAGGGTATAATCATACCCTCCTGTATTAATCTAATCCATGGTAGGTTTTATATCTTCCACCATTTAATAAGACCATGAAGGCTCACTGTTATCCACCAGAAATCTATAAAAGTGTTTCCGGCCATTTTGGTATTTCATAGGGTAATAATAGTAGAGCATATAGACCATGTAAGTAGTGGATATATTCTCTGATGACCATGTCAATACTCCAATCATCATACACATTCCTTGAAAACGACAGTCTAAAGGGTATTTTCATGGTCCATGCTAACCAACCCCTTGAAAAGGGAAGGGTAATTTCTATAGAAGAATATATCACTCAACTACAACCAAAGAATAAGAATATTTAATAGATAATTGTGGGAATAATCATGGTGTCTCTACATCAGGATGATTAGCTAGTGCCTGCCTTTAAAACCATGCCTTGCATTGATGTCCCAATACAACAGGGGTGGGGGAATTTTCATATTTTCCATTCCATAATCAAGAGAAATCAAAACATCATTCCACCTCACCTTAGCCTATAGGGTTGAAATAACAATAATATATCTACCACCTCATCTAAAATAATCTGGAAACCATATAACTTCATGTGTCTCCACAAAACGATCAAAAGACTGGGTCCTTTTAATCAATTGGAAGTGTCTGCATCATCCCAGACCCCCAGTGCTTCAACACCTTCCACCAAATTAATAGATAATGGTACTCTGTACCCCAGACACCAGACTCATCCATACACTAGAACCTATAGAGTTATAGAAAATGTATGGAAGAAATATCAAGCTCTCCCATCTCTAGTAGAATGAAAATGAAGGTTATATTCCTTACAATCAAGACATGTTCTATTGTGTATAATTTATTCCATGGGAAATGGTTTGATATATTTCCTGAAGATGCTAATACTGAATGTGGCATGGTTGGAATACCATGAATATTATTTTACCATATATTTACATCTAGGTAACACAATATGATACTGGGTTTTCTTCAAATACTCACTTCAAGATCATATGGACATGGGGATATTAGAAACAACTACAGATAAATTCCTGCACCAGTCACCTGGTCGATTTGAATAGGTTGTACTGATTATGCAGCAGAGCATGAGACAACTAATTCCTAGGGAGAAATGACCACCATTCAATGCACGATTGAACAAATCCTATTCCTTCCAAACTAACCGTGTCTCTAAGTATTTTAAATGTGCCCTAAAATATCGTTTGATGGAACTCCCAAAAACAAGGAAGCTTCATAATGTTGTTTTGATAGGCCAAGAAAACTATTGAATTTTCCATTTATGTATCAATTACATAATAAAAAGATGATTTTCATCAAATATATGTTGGAGTAACATGTTATTTCCATATTGATAGAGTTGAAAGATACTGAAACTCATTCCATATGATTAATTTTTGTTCAATATCTTTTAGAAGAGACAATCTCCTGATATGTTTCTCATCATTGTGCTTACCAAAATATGTTAAAAAGAATGGATATTGTCCTTAACACTAGATGTTAAATTTCATGGATCTTGTTCTTATTGAAACATATTAAACTACATAGCTAATTTCTTTACTGTAAGATGTTAAACTGCATCGATCTTGTCTTTACTACAAGATGTTAAACAGGATGAATATTGTCCTTACTGCAAGATGTTAACTTTCATGACTAAATTCCGTTCCACAACATGTTAAAATACATGGATCTTGGACATAAAACAATAAGTTAATCTACACGTCTAATATCCATACCAAAGGACGTTGAATTTTATGGATATATTCCTTACTCCAATATGTTTTACTACATAGATGATGTTTGTTGAACATGATGTTAAAGAGAACAGTTATTCAAGAACTATGTATGGCTTGGTTCTCATTTCTACTAACATACGTAGGGATGAATCAATCATATATCATGGTCTTTCCAACACATGATACAATAGTCCTCGTCATATAATGTTAAACCTCATGATTGATGTCCCTTACATGACATAAAAATGTAAATTCTTTTGACCATATCCCAAATCACCCTGGTTGATGGTGTTGGTGTCCTAACACACCTTCATTTTAGAAATAAGTATGTATTGATTCTAATACTAATGAGATACTTATGGTTTATTAGATCCTATATCTTCGCATAGACACCCAAATTCATGTCCTTACTACATGAAAACAAACTGTAAGGAGAATATACTAGTCAAATGAAGATAAACTGTGAAGCATCTCAATATTTGGGATACATCATCAGCCTCAAAAGGGGAGGTTGACATACTATATGGTGACAACACCAACATTGAGACTTGTATAGTCACATGGGATAAAGATATTTTTTTTACAAGAAGGTAGGTAATAAAACAATGATGGAAGATAATATATAGGTTGTAGCTCCCAAAGGATTAGGGGCCTCCCCTATGAATCCCTAGAGTACGCGATAGTGACTATGTGCTCCCCATAAGTCTGGTCGATATAGAAGATCTAATCCTAGAAGTCTAAACCTCTTGTTTATTCAGTGATAGTGAAAAATAAAATCATCTCTGAACTCTCTTTGTGATGAATTGGATAGATAAGGATGAAGATGTATCTTCTAATAGCCCCCTAACCCTGATAGTGATGGATAAGAGAACATATTTATATATTTTTCAAAAATATCCTCCACATAATCACAATTTTAGGAATATGAGGACGATCTGAAGAACTCCAGGGTGTCTCCACCATCAAAGATGAGCTCAGGCAGATAAATCTAGGGACAAAAGGAGACTTGTGACCTACTCTGATTAAGTGTGGCCATGTTCCTTGAAGATAAACAGATGTTCATTGCATATCTAAAGAAACATCAATATGTTTCCATTTGATACAACACCGAATTTTCATATACTAAATCTATATGTGGATACTCCCAATCTTGGAATACCCAATGAGCATCGAGATTTCAAATTGGTAGCCATGAGGATTCACCATTCTCCTTTCAAAAAGTTTTTGAAATTATCAACCAGTACTTGTTGTACCCCTGAGTTTTGATGCCTATGGTGGAAGGGAGGTAATTATTCTTATATATGGTTGTCATGGGATACTTATTGGGCTCCCTCCTCTCACAAAAAACTTATGTGGGCAATGAGAATAGTCTCTTCTACCTCAACCAGACAATTCTAGCACCACAAAGTCCATCATGTCTCACACATTAAACCACTAACAAGTAAGTGAAAGGAAAATCCTTGGTTTATTTCCTCACATCACATACTATCCTGAAAAATAAATCGTAATACACTGATATCCCTAATGAAGAGGTTTTCTATGTGAATGAGACTCCCCGAACAAGGGATATGTACTTTGATGGTGCCTCATAGAGTCATGCTGCTATATGCATGGAAAACCCGAAGGTCAACCATGTTTGTCTATGGATTTTATTTGTCACTAAAAACAATGAGGGTTCCCCAACTCTTTCGTTCTATTCTAAGGATACACAAATAATGATGCAGAATACAAAGCACTCATCACTGGATTGGAACTAGCCCTACAGCTATACATATCCTACCTGAATATCCAAGGGGATATAGAATTGGTGATAAAACAAAATCGATGCTGAATATTCCATTAAAAAGGAATAATTAGTCCCCAAACTGGCTATGTCAATGTATTAATGGAATAGTTCCCTTTTGATCCCCTATTCCATAATGTTCTTCGATCACAAAATGATCACGTGCACACATTGGAAAATGTAACCTATGTCCAGGATGACCATGATCAGGAGGAAGCAGTCATCTATATCACACATCTAAGAATGGTTTCATCATCCATTGCATGTGATGTAGAATAAATCAATTAGGTCATTAACACCCCATTGTGTGATAAACCCATAACCACTCCTGGATGGATAGAGCCCATAATTGGTTATCTCTAAAACATTATTCTCTAGAAATATCATGCCAAAAGGGAACATATTCAAATTCATGAATCACAAATCACTCTATAGGATGGTCTAAACGAGCAAAAAGTCCTCTAAAAAATTTTATTTGGTGGAATCCTCCTCAGGTGCATAGAAGAAGGAGAAATTTTCCCCATCATGGAAGAAGTCAATGTAGGATCTTGTGACACCCATCAATCTGCATGCAGGCTCTCCGTTAAAATCAAGAGGCTGGGATATTAATAGAAAAAAATTATAAAATACTATTTAATTCACCATGAAATGTCATGCATAATAGATTCAAGAAAACTTCATCCATCAGCCCCCATAATTTCTATATACAACTAAAAATTCCTAACCATTTTATGTTTGGGGTATGGATCTTGTGGGGCCATATCCCCCAACCATAGTTTAGAAGTTCAAGTATGTAAATATTGCGACCAATTTCTTTTTCCAATTTTGATGAGGTAATACCCTTCAATGAAATCAGAATGAAGAATTTAATGAACTTATTAAATTCCCATATCATCACTAGTTTTTGGGTCCCTCACACGATATTGATGGTAAAAAATAATAATTTCTCTTCCATAGAGTTAATGATGCTCTATAGAAGATAATTCAGATGTTAGCGAACAAGGAATATAAGTCTTGGTCGGATAAACCCCTCCATGATTTATAGGCCTACCATACCACAACGCATACCACAATACAAACAACACCATTCTCATTAGAGTATGTGACTAAGTAAATATTACACATCTAAGTCCAGCTGACTTCACTCTAAATAGCCATCTGCGGGTAGCTCTCAGATTTTGAATAATCACAAATGTAGCTGGAAGAATTGGAACTGCTTGATGAGAATAGATTGCGCACATTACAGAACCAAGAGGTCTATTTGAATTAGATAGAATAGTGATTTTATAAAATGGGTTTTCTTCATTCATTCCTCCAAGGAGAAATAGTTATAGCTCTCAGAACCCCAATGACACTAAGAATGAATCCTCCAAAATAGAAACACTAGTGGGAGGACCTTAAGTAATACATAATGTTTTTCATAATGGAGCATATTTGTGGACACCATGTATGGGGATCATATTATAGTAACCAACAATGAAAAATTTATCAAAAAATAATTTTCATAAGAAGTCAGCATCATGGGAATCCACATCAGTGTAATCCCTATAATTCATCCTATGTACATGATTTTAAACTTTACAAATTTGTCCTAACAACATGAAAAAAAATTGTACATAGTACATCCAAGAAACATGATGTTAAACTAAATTTTTTCCTATGAACTGTGTATGGATTTATTACAATAATCATAGAATACATAGTGATTCCTAAATTTCTATTATTGGGGCCATATATAAGATTACATTCCCTTCACATCAGCTAATCTGTGTCCTTACCACAAGGCGTGAAACTACACTGATCCACAATATCCATATTCATTCACATCAAGTCGCCCTCAACCATAGTGCATGAAATTTAACTACCCATGATTCCAAGAAATATGTATGGATTTATTCTCATTTTCAATGAGATATGTAGGGATTCATCGAACCTGTATCTTGGTACAGCCACTACCTAATACAAAATGCATCTTCTCTACTCTTAAATACCACTACATGGGACCCTTGTAGTTCCTTGTTTCTCACACTGCACATATATCACGTGGTCATAGGAATTTCATTAAGGGCTTCTTCACATGAACAAGGAATAAAATCTTCAACATGATCTTCTTGGTCATAAATCTGAGACCTTAAAAGGCATACCATGAGTCCTCACCACTAGATGTTAAACTGCATGAATATTCATAACTATGGGTGGTTCGATTCTCATTTTATTAATATATTAAGTAGTGATTAGACTTACCCCCTTGGTACTAACCACAATATTCCCATTATTTCATGTCAGTTATCATTTATCCTCACCGCATGACGATAAAATTCATGGGATTTCATGAACTAAGTATGGCCTGATTCTCATTTTCTATTAGATACATAGAGACCCCCAAGAATCCATCATTATCCTAGCCGCAACATTACCACTTTTCACTTCAGTCCTTATCATTCCTTATCGTATGATGATAAAATGAATTATCCCTTCAAGAAATATGTGTGTTTTGATTGCTATCATTATAGGATACATAGTGACACCTAGAACTATAATCCTAGGCCCATCAACCAAAATCAATGGAAACAATTACAACCTCTCCATATGTGCCAAACCGATGAGGATATAGTTTCTCATTTATGAACTAGACATGTATTTATTCCCATCATCAGGGTTTACAACATGACACCCATATTTCTATTCATAGGCCCATCTATAATTCTACATTTTGACATCAAGGGATCGGTGTCCTAATTGCATGACATTAAACTTAATGGATATCAAGAACTATGTGTGGGTTGATACAAATTTTTAGGAGATACAAAGTAAAGACTGAAATTTCAAACATGGGACCAACCGCTACCTTTTCATCCACTCACATCAGTTCCTACATCCTTACTGCATGATGATAAATTTCAAGGAAGTACATCTATACCACATATCATTAAATTGTTGGGAAAATTTCTTGGTAATATGAGATTAAAAATTCTCAAAAAATATATCCTCACCACATGATGTTAAAATATAAGGTAAACATTCTTACTGAATGATGATAAACTGAACAAGAATATTTCCTTACCACATGATGTTAAACTATAGGAAAAACACCTTGGTCCCTTGACATTAAAAATGCACAAAAAAACATCCCCAATACTGATGATAATATGTGTAGACCATATCCCATCTTTTATTCCATATATAATTAAAACAAGATTCTTTCCTCATTCAACCAAATAATGGAGTTTTTTCACCATCGTTTAAAAGAAAGTTAATCCATGTTCTACACTTCATGTCATTTATGCCTCCGGATTCCATAAGCCTTTCATTTCCCGTGAAAAAAAAAACTATTGATTGGGCATGCTATTAATGCACAAGGGATTTATACCTAGAAAACAAAAACATCTTGGTCTAATATTAAAGGACTTCAAATAATCATGAAACTGATGTCACCGAGGTGGAAATGAACATCATAAGGTGTCACAAGACATAACAGGTATGATTGTACCTTATAATTTCTCATTACCTGAGAAACTAGAGCCCTAATTTACAAACATTACCACCTCCCGTTCAGAAGGATATTTGAGTACTCTTAGCATTGGGTATCCTAATTAGTCTCTTATTTGACATCTCCAATATTAGGTCCTATGGTATATTACTATAAAATACATGTGTTTTGGTCAAATCTGTATGACCTTAAACTCTAGCCAATAGGATCCAAATCATAAGACCATAAAGAGATAACAAAAGAGACCAAAAAACATGTTAGGATGAAAACCCTAAATGGGAACCGTGAGAAAAATACAGGTCTCTCCCTGCTAAAATCATTATCACTAGATGTTAGGAAGCAATTAGGGCACAAATAAAAGGCATAAAGCTCATAGGTTCTATTATACACCCCCGGTAATAGACAATATATGCTAATTAGACACCCTGGTCTAGGAAAAACTTAGAGGAATGATTTGTCGCATATAATTTCTGTGATAATATGTTTTCTAGGTGGTGGAAAAACTTTTAGGGTTCTCAAACCCTTCTTGAATCTTAAATTTTACAAAAATCACACTTCAGGATTTAAATCATATTAGGTCATCGAAAACGATTAATTTCCCATAAAATAGAATGTGATATCTTTGTTTGACCATTTTATCGATGAATAAGGGATTAAATCCACCAACCAAAGACATCAAGGTCCAATATAAAGGTATTTCTGAATATTGTGAGCTTGTCATCATCATGGAAGAACTGAGCACCCGATAGTGTTTTAGGATATCCCTGGTGTGAATGCTGCATACCTTCCTCATTACCTGATCACATTGGACCATGATTTACAATCTACATACTAGACTATTTAATTGGATCTAACATCCTAAATGTTGCATCACCATGTTTTTACCCTTTGGAAAGGGTGGAATGCAACACTTCTTTCCCAAACATTTTATGTCCCACAACTCATGATTTTGAAACCATAGGGTGTAGGGATCAAGATTTATAATAGAAGATTTGTATTTCCAAGGCGTTATAAATCCCAACATGGATAACATTCCTTTCATACCCAACTTCATCATATAGACATTTGAGTCTTTGAAAATCATTCATGACCCTTGGAAAAAAGTGGATATTAGCTTTTTCTGTCCATGTATAGAAGCATGAATATTAAACATACCAACAGAAGGAATATCACCCTTGTATGAAAGGATATCATAATCCTTGTGTTCCCTTGAAATAATGAGGCGGAAACGAACATCTCAAAATGTGATGGGAAATAACCATCTTTTCTACACCATCCCATATTCACAGACTCAATTATTTGGGTTGTGAATTATATCAGCCACAATCCCACTATCCAGACATGCCTATTATCCCTAGTATCTCTCTATCTTACATATTTACTTCCATAAATCTTCCATAACCCTTGGAGAAGAGTGTAGATCAACTTTTCATGGAAATTGTATCGATGGAGAAGGGGTTTTACCAACCCAATAAAGGAATATCCTCCATAAAAGAAATGATGTCAAATTCTTTTGAACCATAGCATGACCATAGTAGAACTCACCACCACTTAGTGTTTGAGTCATCACTAGTCTTCGAGCCCCATATTCCATAAAAGTTATGGTCGAAAGACTTTATACTACAAGGAATCATAAATCTTGGAGATAAAAGACATTAAAGTACATTTTAAAAAATGATATCATCTAGATGAACCTAAACTGTAGTGATAAAAAGGTCCGAGCTAGACGACCTTCAAATATAGTACATCAGTGGTCAAAGGTCAAAGACCCTAAAATAAAGCATAACAACGGTCTAGATTGTAGGACCTTAAAACTGTAAGGGGCATGATACTCGCCATGATGAAAACCCAATAAGGGAATCATGGGAAATAGTTAAGTATCTTGTCACCAAACATACACTCAGTATGCTCTAGGAAATAAATAGAATTTATCAAATGAAAAATAGAATAGAAAAAAATTGTTTCAGGTAGAAAACCTATAAGAAGATGACCTGGGAGAAATCAAAGTCCATGAACGCAATGTATTTTTCCATGTGAAGCATAGAAAAAATTTAGGAAAAAACAAAAAAAAATATAAAAACATTGTGAGGCCCCTCATAAGGACTTGGAAAAAATCAAGACGTGGTTTCTAAGTCCGTTGACCTTGGTAGAAGTTAGAGCATTAGATAAATATATAATTTCTAATGTTTCTTTATAAATTTCAAGATTTCAACATTATTGGAGCAGTTGCATCTAGGAAAAATTTTAGGTCAGTTTGATTCATTCAATCAAATCCATGCAATTGGACCTGTTCTGTATTACACACAAAGGATGGGTATCATGGTTGATCTGATAAATTTATCCACTTAGACATGAAACATTATTTGGTATTTCATCACAAAATAGTGGTATTTATCTTCATATATATCTTCATTTATGAACCTACTCTCAATATGCATGAGTTTGATCTACATTGTTGTATATTTCTTAACTACATATATGTTTATTACCATCCAAATGGTATTTATAGAGAAATATAAGTGATTTAATTTAGTTCTATCCACAATATTCATTTCACACAATCCCCATTCTATTATATAATTAAAAAAAATACAATTTTATTATATCCATGCACCAAGAAAAAGATAATTCCTATATTGGATTCTGTCGAGCATTTGTGACAAGAAGTGTCATCTAAATAACACTTGAGAGTTCCTAAAACATACTCAGGATAGATCCTCTCTAGAATTTCATCACAAGGGATCATCAAACATTCAAATATGTGGAAAAGTGATCTATGTTTACCTTAGAATCAGATTCATTTCATTCCAAAAAATATCAATCTAAGAGAGGGAATATTTTAGCACCAATATTTTTTCATTTCACACTTTTCCATAAAATATTCAAGGATTATTAAAAACACTGAACTAATAAGTCTAATATTCATACATTAAGGCTTAGGGTTTAAGGAGATACACCTTAGGCCTTACATATTATATGAAAATTTATTCTATGTGGTTAGGGAAGTTTTATTACATGGCATTTCAAAACAATATGGCCAGCACTTGCTAGAAAAGACTATTTGACCATAGGCCCACATGGGACTAGAGGTCGACCACACCTAATGAGAGTAATCCTAGTCTAGCAAGAAAACCATTGGGAGGATAGAACATTCCAAATACAATTTGGCCCATGTATAGGGCCCATTGTGCGCAAGCCCGTAGGCTTGCATTACCTGAGCTAGAGACTCGGTGGCCTGAAGCCCATTAGTGGATGTAATGCATATGGTATGAGTGCTAAACCCATTACTAGATCGAATGAAAAAAAGATAAAAAATGGATTATATAACATGGGTAGGAATAAAAATAATTTAATGTGGGGTGAAATGTTTTTGAGGAAATAAAATCTAGAATTTCTGGTCGTGCCTCCCAACGATCTGTGCTATTTTATCATTCCCTCGACCGATCTCATCTATCCAATACAATCCCGAACATCATAAAAAATCTCAAATCATTCCATACATCATGAATTCAAATTCCACTGATCTCGTGCATCATTGGACCTCTATCTTCAAACTCCCACACTGATTTGTTTGACCAGAAAACTTGAAGACACCACTCCCGAGATCAATTAGTGATCAAGATCATTGTCCCAACTGTCCTTTACCAACAGTCATGTATGTCTAAGATAATTAACATGGGCCATCATGAAATCCAAAATGTGGACAATAGTATCTATTCATGAATATCTCTTACGATTACTTGGGATTGTCGCATTATCAATCTTTTATTGTGTGACCAAAGTGAAGAAAACTACTAAATCCGTCGTGAGTGACTTAGTGACTGTGAAACCCTTAAACCTATGACATAATTTTATCCAGTTTGAATTGGATTTTTTCGGTCATGCGGTTCCACAGAAGGGAAAAAAGGAGTTACCTGATCATATTGAATGATCATGCGATGAGGCATCCACTGCTACACTAGTTCATGAATCATCCTTCCTATGAAAGGAGGGGCCACTATAAGCCTCCTGTGGCCTATATAAACCTAGTGACATCAAGAAAAACACACATAAAATGGGAGGATATGGAGATCCATAAAATAAGGATAAGTGAAGATAAAAAACATAGAAATAGAGGGGTTAATGTATTTTCCTAAAAATCATCTCTAGGTAATTAAATATGTCCCTCTCCCAATATTTTGTTAGAGGATGTCGTCAGAATATGTCATTATGTGATCTTAATAAGATAATGTGATTCAAGAAATGTACATTCTGAATGCTCACAATATCTCCTACAAATCATATCCTTAGATCACATGATCACATGTGCTATAGAACCTCATGTTATTATGTTAACACAAGTCCTAAAATTAACGGGGCACCCATACTAGTACCAACGAGTATGAACTAGTGAACCTATTTTACCTGATATAATGAATACCATGAGTATCCTTACCTTATGGTGTTCAAAAATATCCCTGGAAATATTTTTCTTGTCCTAAAAACTCTCTCCATGGATCCTTATCACGATAGTAGAAACCATCATGATACCCAATTTGGATGACATTAAAATTATATAAACAAATGAACCTCAAACGAACCCTTTATAGCCCGATTCATTCTTGAGAGCCCACCTTCATGTAGGGTTCCACCCTTGGATTTGATAGCTTTGATAGATACTACCAAACACAGGCTTCCCACATATGTGACGCCTTTATGTAGTCTCAAATAGATGAACATGATGGTCCATTGGTATTGAGGTATGAAGAGACTTCGTGACTCGTGATGCCAACGTGTATCCCTTTAGGATACCCCTTACATATAGGGAAGGCAATAAAGAATTGTTACCCAATGTATTATGCACCTTCTCCATGCAAGATAGAACCTCAACCACACAGGTGGAACCAATACATTGGCACTAAAATTGTTCCAGTATCCATCACAATAACTCTTTGGGGTCTTGCAAGTCACGTACCTTCATGTGGTGTCAACCCATTGGAAAGTTCATCGAAATACCTTTCCATAGTCACGCATCCATCATCCAAAGAAAACATTTCTTATATTGACATATCAGATAGTCCCTTTAGATGTGTACTTGTGATACTAAAAAAAATACAATACCCTAAACATATCCGTGAGACTCCACTGTATTAATGGTTTAAGGGCACACGATCTTCGGAGTACTTATGGGACTCACGGTGTCACAAGATTGACATTAGACAACTCATATTAATCTCATAGTATCCCATTGGAATTTAACCAGTTTTATACAATGACTCAAGGATAAAAAAAGTTTGTTAGGGGAAAACCCCGTGATATGTATTTATTTTTAGGCGACAAGACTATGAAAATGTCATATCAACCATACGAAAAAACTCGAATTTGTTCACCTTAGTCATGATATTAAATCATAGACCAAGATTCTTGACCATACAAAGGAATCCTTGACATGTCAGCATGGTCATGTGATTTTCCATATTAAAATGTGATATTGTGAAGGTGAGTAAGGTCGATAATGTGACATACTATAGTCATGTATACTTTGACCATGCATTAATTCATCTGAGATATGTAATTTGATCATGAATGAGGCCCTATAAAAATATTATTTGGTTATGTTAAGAATCATGTACATGTTTTCTTTACCCACTTCATAGAATCCAAGGCATTATAATTGATTAGAAAAACACCCTTTGATGTCTCTACCATATAAGATTGGTTCCCCAACATATCACACAAAAATCCAGAAATTCCCAGTAGATGGACAAGACATGTTAGGAAAATCGCTTATGATGTGCCCAATTTTCTGGCTGTATTATTTGGGATCATTTCATATGGACCCCATCCAAGAGACTTTTCCCGCATTCCTATTTTACAAGGGAGGTATCCTTGATGAGTAAAGGACATGCACTCATTTGACCCTACCAATTTCATTCTCTCAGTCATACAAAACATGGTCATCAACACCTCTCTTTAATATTCTAGATGATAAAGAATTAGTATACCAGTAAAGTAACCTTAGATTGTAATCCCTGGCCAATTTGGTAACCTTCAAGTGTAAGCCTCGTCCAATCGGGTAGCCTCAGTTCATAATCCCTGATTACTGACATAATATAATATGTCTATGACCAACAAGAATACATCTTCGTATAAGCCCAAAGAATCCCCAAAACATTAGGGTAAAAAATAATACCTAAAAGTGTGATCGTCCACATTAATCAATTAGTGGGCTAAGGGTTAAATGAACAATGAGAACTCTGATTCCTACCATAACCGGGATATGTGGGAAGATTTCCTATGGACCGAGCTCTAATGGGAATCCAAATAAATTTTATTCCCTTCCCATCCAAAATATTCCTAACATATGGTTTTAAATTATCCCAGAGGTTTTTCATCCTTATTCATCCATTAACAGATAAAAAGAGGACTCATACACAAGAAAAATTTTATGTATAAACCTCAATCATTCCCCCGAGCACCTAAAACCGATCAGTGGGTTGGGGGATGAACTAAACTATGAGAACTATGATTACATATATAATCAAGATATTTAGGATGTCTCTCTAAGTCCAGAGCACCATTCCATACCCTCTATGTTGTGGTTTATCATTTCCTTCAAAGGGAAACTTTAATGTGTAATCCCCGTATGGATATTCTCTCATGAAAATTGTATAGTCTACCACTATTTATAGTTTCTCACACCGAGCATGGCTCACATTGTCTTAGAGTCTATTGATGATTATACTAAAATAATACTGAGAATTACCCTAGTGTGGTCCCACCATTGGGTTGTAAGTCTGATTAAATCCCATCACCGCCCAATACTCTACATTCTCAAAGAAGCAATCTACAATATCCTTAAATGCATAAGTCCCACCTAGGGACTCTATTGCCGCATCCCTCATGATATAGATGCTCATCAAAATAACTAAACAGTTTTTAATTACTATATTTAAAAGGATATGTAGGAAACCTCATTGAGGTCCACAAATGATATTCACATCCTTACCGTATGATGTTAAAATTCATTGATGAGTCACGTCATAAAACCTTAAACTATGTAAAAAAACAACATGGGTTTCAATTCATACTTTCATTGGATACCTTGGATAACTCATTGAGGTTTAATCCCTTCTCTAATTAACCATCCATATCACTATATAGAAATAATATCTAGAGTGCTCGAACATGGCCACATCCCTAAACATCATAAATAAATAAGAGAGTTCTAGAGAACTCGTGAGATGCACCCAATTATTCTTATCAATGCATGTTCATAATCAAATCATTGACATATGGGTAACCAGTCCTATATATGGGTTTGGAAATGATTTAATGAACATATATTAAATCTATAAAAGAGTCATGGAGTAAGAAACAATTCTCCACAAAAGGATGTGATGGGCCTGACCTCCCATCCTCTTGACCAATGTGAGTCCCCAAGAGTCGCGTGGGATGAAAAACCAAATGAACACCATATGTTAGAAATTAGGTTCATACCAAAATAAAAACCAGGGAATAGTTGGATGTTTCTTTTAAATATGAAACAAATGGGAAACCCAAGGGAATATATTGAGTGATTTATCAAAACAACCCTCAACCAAACTGTCTAGAAAAACCTATTCCCTGACTTAAAGCTCAATGAAACATCATAATAATTTTTTAATACACACTTCATTATTTTGATAATCTTTGATCATCATAAACGATCCAAAATTATTGGTGAAAAAAGAATCTGACTTCATGGGAATTATTAATTTTGACTAGGCATACTATGCCAAATATGGATCTGTATAATGTTTTCCCCAAATCTAAATCATCAATTAGAGGAATCTTTGTCTCTAGGGGAAATAAGTTTTTTCTCTATATGACCACAAAACATTATTCTGGAAAACAAAATTCAAACATGGTCCATGTTCAATCCTTAAATACTTTTCCCACACCACTATATCATATTTGAGAACCATAAGACCATTATTTTCAATGAATCATATCCATAATCAAAAGATGTTTGGAATAATCTTCGCCCAATGAGGACTAATTGTGTCATTATTATCATAACTCATGGTCAATATTGTTTGACCTAAAACATCAGTCGCATTAGTTTTGATTTGAAGACCATAAACAAAAAATGAAAAAATACGGAACACTCACCAGGTTGAAAACCTGCTAAAGGAAAACTTTGGAATGAGTCGAGTCTTATCTTGTTGGACATTAACTCCAAATTATCTAGTAAAAATTATGTAGTTAAAATTAAAAAAGATATAACCTCATTAGGTTAGAAAAAAAGAAAAAGTGGACTATTAAAAATCTAGATTTATCCTAATAATAGTTATTTATATCAGACTAAGGGAAAAAAGTTAGGTTGTAGGGAAAAAGACACAATTTTTTAGAGTACATAATGTGACTATAGTAAGAGTAAAACTTTGCTCACTGGGTCCCTCAACACAAGAAATAGATAGAGCATTCTACCAATAGTGGGAGATAATAAATTCCCATAAATTTTTTTACAGTTGTGTGAAAGTTTCATAAATTTACCTTAGAATCAGTTTCATTTTGATTTTAATTCACCCAATTATAACAGGCCATTTTTTTTAATTGAAAAAATACATTCCATGTAGTTTTTTGCAAGGCTAAAAGACATTACCCTTACCTAGAAAACAAATTTTGAGTTTGAGTATAAAAGTGTATCCATTTCAGATGGAGAAGTAGGATAGATTTCAGTGTGTTAGATTTCTACCCACACAAAAAGGGAATGATACTCCTATAAATTTTTCCCAACATGGTAGTGTTCTAGTTTGAACCCCCCTCTGGGATTAGGAATCAGATTTTAGAAAATACTAACAAAAATGTTTGACACCTTAAAAAACATGTTTGGGCTATCCAAACAAATTTTTGTTTAATAAAACATCATTCTAGTTTTTTATACACTACCCCGGGGAATATTTCTCTTTACAAGATTCAATTTTCCTACTCACAAATCGTGAATTAAATTACTGGTTAAATGTTATGGTTGTTGGATGTCACAATTTTTAAAGGAACTCATGTTATTTTGAAAGCCTCTCACCAAAATCTTTCAACCATCTCATGATGTTGTGACCTACATGACTAACTGCTATGTAGCACTTGTGTGACTAGTTACTCATAGAATTTTAACTAGTATGATACACTTGTGTGGCCTACCACACCACATATATTTATCATGCCTAAAATACTTGCAAAGAAGACTAGTTCAAACCTACACCATAACGTATGGTATGGGATTTTTTGATAAATAGGAAACTTTGAATCCCAATTTGACAATATGGGAATACCTAGAGACAGACCGAAGCTATTATATCCCTACTCTCTCTCTCCAAAGTATATAAAACTCTTAAGTATCATTATAATCTTACTAATGATGACTAAATTAAAAAGGGTCAGGGTACTATAGTTTCTTATATGTTTTGAACACAAGTGAAATACATTTGGAACAAAACAAGGGTGGAGGACCCTCCCTAACTCATGAATTGTGTGTTACCCTTCCAAGATCACCTGAGGAGACCTTTGGTGCTTTGATCATGTTATTTTCAAAGTGGTATCTCTAGGGTTGTTACAAAATTTAGAAACTTCTCTAAACAACCCATGTAAAAGTTGGGTGATATTCCAACTATTCTTACCCAGGTATCCCTAGGGGAAATCCCAACTCAGATCACCCATGTATTTCCTAGTTGACTCCAAATCTAGATAACCTACATATCACTTGGTAAGGCCTAATCATGAATTCCTATAAATCACTTGGGTGAGAACCAATCTATCCCTCCTAGGTACCCCCTTGGCGAATCATCCTTCAATCCCGATCTTTTTCTCATTCAACAAATAATAAGGTTCTATATTACCCAAGACTTCTATTTTATGTAAACCAAATAAAGATATCTTCCCAGGACTCCAGACATTCATGATCATATAATCAGACAAACCATCATGTCATATTGATCATAAATTATTATGGTAATTGAAATCTTGCATTATACCTACCTAATATCTTGGTTAATAGGAATATTTACAGCCATGAATTCCTATGGTAATGTGTATCCCATCATTAGGGACAATTGAAATAGTTCTGATAGAGACATTCATCTTCATATGATACTTGAAACATGGAGAAAATTGGGTGGTATTTATACATTCAACAGATAAATAATCCCAGAGGGATGCTTTTAGAAAATGGAAACTAAAAGAGAATGGATACATTTTTTATTTTTTCCCCACTACCCCATATTATTATCACCCTCATCCACCAACAAACAAGGATTTAAATGGGAGACCCTCCTCGAGTTATCCCCAAGCCTTTTCTTCAAGATTTAATCCACCTATTTCATTCCATATCTCCACCCATTATTACTAGTGAATGAGGAAGAATGTTCAACCTAGGATTCCCATTCAAGTGTAAGTCCATTACTAGACATGATTATGAAACTTGGGGATCATATACTTTCTCTTGGTTCTCACCTTAATCATGGCTTACATTCTCTTAGTGACCAATGGTGATCATGTCACAAAAACAATCAAATATCATAAATGGGACTCCCCCATAGGTGTGAGTACCATACCTTACGAACAATGTAATCTTTTATTCCTATCTCAATGGAGTATGTTGAAAGCATCCCTGGGGTTCAAACACAAAATCATCAATCCTCCATCATTTTCACTGGGCCATATTCCCAGTAAGATCATATCTGCACCTAGAGGGCCATATTCATTCTCGGACCAATCATCTCATCCTTATCAATTTATATTCCCACTTAAATTTTTCTTCATAGAGCTACAATACTTGAAATATTAATTCATTATTGTCTGGCTATATTCCTCACACTTCCAATCATCATGGGATTCTCTTACATAAGTCCCACACAACATTTAATCGGAACAATTTTCCTTGAGGTCCTTCTCCCATTATATTAAAGTACATTTTATGTTACTTTCCACATGAAATTAAAAGGTACTATGTGTCCCATTAAGTGGAACTGACACTAGTGGAAAAAAATCATATACAAATAATTTGGAACTATTGGTACAGGTCCCCCAAAACCACTGGTATAGCCTATACTAATGGTTTCAAGGTCTATTGGACAATAATCTATTGGTATAGAACTATACCAAGAGTTATGAGAAAACCATTAATATAGGTACTATGAAATACATATACTAATAGTTTCCAAAACCATAGGTATATGTAATGATAAAAAGACAAGATAAAGTTTTTTTGATCCCAAGACTTCACATTTATAATATAACAACCTAAACACTATACTACAATGACTTTTTTTGAACATAGTTATATATATATATATTGAAAATTAATTTAAATTTTGATGTTTTAATTTTATTTTAAAAAATAATTCTGAAACATTTTGGTACCAATTCCAAAGGTTCTCAAAACCATTAGTATAGGTATATTCAAACAATATTTAGAATTTTTGTAAAAGGTGGTTAATTTTTTTGGAGCTATACCAACCATTTTTTCCAAAATTCCAGTATAGGTTGTATGTATGGTACCTATTCTGATTTTTTTTTAGAGACACGTGTACCAAGGTTTTTAGAAAAACCATTGGTAAAGGGTCCCACTATTGTACTTATACCAATGGCTTTTAGAAAACCATTGGTATAAGGTATATATATGGTAACTATACAAACAGTTTTGGTGAAATTGTTGATATAGATCCATTGGTATAGATTTAAATTTTATAGGTAAGAACTATGTGGGATTTTATTCTTTTTAATGGGATATGTAGAAATATCTTCTCATGGGCCAAATCCAGACATCAAAACCCCCACTGCTTCCCTGGATAGTAATGAACTTTAGAGTTCCCAATTATGAAGCTTTAAATAACTATTCATTAAAATAATGCTTAAACATGTTAATATCCATATAGATTTTATGATGGAGAACCTTAGGTACAAATATATGGTTTCATTGATCTATAACCTTTGATACATAAATATTGTTTATCCCATATGTGTATGTGAATAATTGAACAAGTGAACTGTAAAAAACCTTATATTTAGTTTTATAAAGGATTCATGAATATGACATATTATATAATAGAGTCCGAAAGTAGCCAACAAACACCCTAGAAATAGGTGTGATAAGCCTGAAATCCTATCCTCTCGACCAATGTGATCTTCTACGGATCATTACCAAATTCCCAATGATCACCTAACTTTGGAATGTAGGTCTCCAAGCATTAGGGAATGTTTAAATGAATCCACAATATCCCCCAATTAATTCTACTATAAAATGAAAATTTTCACTGGAACCACAATTCCCTATGAAGCCACATAACCAAAAAAGAACAAAATCATGTATAGGGGGGAAAAATTTTGTAGATACCAAAGACAATGTTAACTCTCTTAGATTTCATGGATCGAGTCATGAGAGGATGCGAACCGTCCCACCAAATGGTACCTAAGGAATCACCACACAAAGAGGAATCCTCATTATATGAAAAATTAATTTTTTATTCCATTAATTTCATTCATTTAATAGATCCATTATTTAATGATGTGTGTGCTTATGAACTCAAGTTCCATGTTTCAAATTAGGGAATTGTAGGTAGAGGCCGCATTGGTTGTGGATGTGGAGGAAGAATAATTGTGGGAAAAATATAGATGTCAGCAATATCTCTACTAGAGCTATTTATTCCTCTAGATCATGTAGTAAACCCATTCAATGATCCTAGAGGGAGTGTGAAGATGCACCCAAACTTGTTAAAATTTCACCAAATACAATAGTTTTGGAATACTGATTGATGGTTATAATTAGTCTAACTAGTACAATCATGTGGGGAAAACATGTTTACCCAATCCCTCAATAAGGGCACCTCAAAGGTCTTCTAAACTAACTAACCTAGATACATAATGTATTTCACTCCCCAAGATTCCTGGTAGGGGACAACCCCCCACTAGGAAGCATATGTCATTTACTCAAAAATATGTTATCCTAAAATAGTTTTTCATTATCCTAGGGAAACATTCAATAATGGATTCTCTCAAATTTAGAAAGGAAATTCAATAATCACTTATGAAATAATTTTTTTAACCCTCAAGAGTTCAAAGATGATGTCATCATTACTGAATTATATCATTTAGAGATCAACCCCATGGTATTTCATATATATATATATATAATTCACATATATATATATAATTCACATATATATACAAGGATACTATCATATACGGACACAAAAAAACCTTTTATGTGTATGGAATATTTCGAGTCATTGAAATTTGATGGGATTTCATTCATAATGGTTCATGGATCTGT
This sequence comes from Viscum album, assembly GCA_963277665.1. Classification (NCBI taxonomy): domain Eukaryota; kingdom Viridiplantae; phylum Streptophyta; class Magnoliopsida; order Santalales; family Viscaceae; genus Viscum; species Viscum album. The sequence goes on from OY728161.1 coordinate 1,426,069,580, forward strand.
CTAATTTTTATTAAAACACTCTATTTATTAGGTTATTGTAAATATGGTTTGTCCCCTCCTCTCTATTGCTTTAGGTTTATGAAAAAAATAAAAATACCCTTATATGAATCATGATCAGACATCAATTTTGGGTCCTTTTGTATGGAAGGATACATCATTCAATGTTATTCTAAGGATTCCCCAGTTTCATCAGCATATAAAGTCCCTTTATCAAACCATAAAAGTCTCAAATACTCTACTAATGGGTATATTAGGACAATTAATGGTGATAATTCTCAATTATAGTCTTGTGGTTCTCAATATATCATTGTAGGATTTACAGGAGGGAAGTAAAAAAACCCATGCCTGATGATGTTGCTTAGGTTATGACTCCAAATAGTCTATAAATTACTCAATATCAACCATTTAGTGAACATGGTGATGAATATGTTTTCCCCATCACATGGGTTGAAAACATATATTCATAGATAAGCATATACTCATCTTCCCTCATGATTTTGTTCATGATGATTGAACATGTCGAAGATAAAGAGGCCTATTATCCTTAATACAACAACAACATGTTAGATCAAAAATTCCCCCACTTTTCCTTTAATGTTTTAGAAATCCCCCTTCTCTTCAGAAAAATTAGAAAATGTTTTCAATACACATATAGATATTGGGGATGCATCTACTTCATCTTCTAGATGTCAGAATGTTGAAATCCACTCGAAATTTGAAGATTACATTTCCTCAACCATACCACCTACTATATGTATATAGGGGGATTAGAAAGAGTTATAGGAAGAGAAATATAAATATGGATACCTCAAAGGTCCCTCTTTATCATTCAAGGATGGTGTATCTACCACTATCGATGATCATTGATAGATAAATCGGGGTAAAAAGGAATATATGTGGCCCATGTTGATTAGTGAAACTATATCCCCTAAAGAAAAAGATGTATGTACTTATTTTAAAAATTAGAATAGAGATTTGTTTTCTTAGAATAACAAAAAAATCCATTAATTGACCCCAATGTGGCCACCCATCACTTTGTTCTGTGAGATGATCATTGTGGTTACAAGCAGGAAGCCTAGAAGAGGCATCCAACTCACGCAATGAAATTAAAATCCAAAGTTAATAAAATCACTATAAACAAATTTATTAATGAATTTCAATAGTTGAAGTAACTCTATAATATTTTCCCATTCATGGATTATAAATGGAATATCAATGTTTTTAACAAATTTAGAGATCTAAATTGGAATTATACAAAATATTATTCTCTGGTTCCAATTATACAGCAAACAGGTTTAGTATTGGAGCAATCCCAACCCTAAATTTTTTTAATAAAAAACAAGAGAGAGTGGAAGAGCAGGGGGTTTATAGAGATGGGAGTAAAAAACACCGTGCACATCCAAATCAACAAGATAAGAGAAAAAATCATGAACAACAAAGGACCATCCTGAGGAGGCATCCAAAACAGCTGTCTTTGACAGAGCATCTGTAACCAAGACATACGATTGTTGTGATAACCAACTATCAAGATATTTTCTTTATGGATTGTGACTCGGAATACAATCAAATAGGTATATCCCCAACTGATAAATAATACACTACTTTTAAGGAACCACAAGGGTCCAACAACTGTCAGGTAATTATTTTTTTGAATAAAACTAGTTCCAAATACACTTTTTACATGTATCTCATCTTCAAACCCTTATTGAGAGAGTTCATCGAGTTCTATGTCAACTATGTGGCAGTGAAATCAAATAGATGTTCTCATCATCTTTTGGATTTTGAGATTTTTTTTACAATATATGACATCATATCCTAAAAATAAACCCCTTAATGTATGGTTTTGGTGTTACCTCATGGATGCTTTGTAGATTCAATGTATTCTAACAATTAATTAAAGTGGATCTTGAGAATAAAAATGATTACCTTGACATGTCACCTCATCAAAAACTAAAATATTTGAGAGTAAAGTAAGGAACTATTTCCATATTCAATTATGTATAGGGAATCTTGTGGGTAATTGTTTTATATTTAAAATTTTAATGAAAAATGAGTTCACTTATCAGGGGACTTATGACTACTCAGAAGCATTTGATAGTCTCAATAAATATATTTTGACTCCAAAAGTTTTGATTCCACCTCTTTAATGAAATCCATTCATCTTATATTTGATGCCTTTAGAGTGATCAATATTTTATTTCCTCACACAAAATAATGATTCATGGAATAAAATCAGCCTCTATTATCTTATTTGAACCATGATCGACGTTGAGGCTCGTTATTGAGATATTGAGAAGAAAATTTTGTCATTAATCATTATAGTTCAGTTTCTAAGGAAGTACATCTAGCACCACAAGGTCAATTTTTTTCTTATAATTAACTTTTTTTAATACATCCCCATCATTCTTGTGTTGACAAGATGATTGGAATGGTGGGAAGACATGTTTCAGTTGTTTAACATTTAGTTTGTACCTCATAAAGTGATAAAAGTCCAAGCACTAGAATATTACCTTACAAAACATCCCACTACATAGATAGTGGCTTTAAATACTGAATTTCCTAATAAAGTGACTTTATCTTTTTATTGTTTCCCCAGTCATGGGATATTTATTTTTATGTAATTTCTTGAAGATAAAAAAGAATGAGAATGGATGTCCCCGTGCTAAATAAAGTTGGGTTTGGAGTCATTCATTTCTCTCCATCAAAGGCTATTTTACCTTACTCCATCATGATGTTAGAAGGATCCACCAAAAATGACGTAGAGTATCTATCCCTACATACATGAAAATATTTGGAACTAAAAATACCATTGACCCTCTAAAGGTAATAGGTGATTTGGAATTGGTAATCAAGAAGATCAATGGGGATTAAATCATCCAAAAGGAAGAACGGATCCCCCTAATTAACTATGTATTGGATTATATGATAGAATTATCCTCAGAACCAGGGTTAATTAACATCCCATGATCACATATTTCTTAGGGTGATGGCTCAGAAAATACCTCTATAGATTTGGCATATCCATAGAAGGATGAAATAGATATCGACAATGTGTTATGGTACTAAGGTGTGCAGTAGAAGTCAGGGGACTGGGGATTTAAAATCACTTCATCACTTGAGTGATGAAACTTTATCATCTCTAGAAATCCAAGCCCTTGTAGGTGACTGAGGATCTCATGTTAATTTATTAAGAATAAAAATTTAAATGAATATTTACCTCATTAAAATATGTGGGGCCTTCGTCTGTAACTTTTTACCGGTAATCGTTTCTTGAATGATTAGAGCTTGATCACTTCTATATCATCCACACATATATCATTAATCCATGTGGATTTTGATCATTTAATTATGGATGATATAATATAGATAAGATATTATTTCAATTTCACAATAATCACCATGAATCCCTTCCTCCGATCCAAATGGTTTCATTGGATCAAGTTCTCAGAAAGAGGATTCCTATCTCTAGGATGTGGGAGGAGAGAGATGATCTTAATACCATGGAATGAACAGTCCTTGGAATTATATTTTTCTATGATTATATAGTGGATAATAAAAAATCTAAAATTGTTTCCGCAACCCCTAAAAAAATTCCCTCTAAATAAGAATTAAATGAAATGTTATGAATACATATATGTGTTATAATGTCATTTATATTTTTATTACATACATGGAATATATAATAAATGTATTATGTCATAAACATGAGTAATCTATTCGACTATTAATTCTAGTAATATTATAACAATATGGAAAATTAAAATATCATTCATTTGTGTAATATTTTCCATGTATTGTAACAAATAATAGTAAATGGTTTTAATAAATAAATTCAACCCAATTATTAGGTATTTGATTAGAATTGAAATAATTAATTTATTAGTGATCATTAATTCTATAACACCTATCATACCCCTTAGTGGGTCCCACCATGTTTTATACTCCCATTCATCAAAATTGGAAAGACTCTTGAATATTCAACTGTGTGTCACCCTCTAGGGAATTATCTCGATAACATTGAATACTATTCACAAAAAGTATAGGATTTTAGTAATCCATTAAAGGACCTAAAGAGATATGTAATTTTCAAAGGAATTAAAACCGTCCTGCCAACACACACTATGTAATATAATTTCTTGGTCTTATGATATATCGTAATATAGGTTTCATAGCATGGGTCATCATCAATTCCTGATTTATAAGTTGTTGATATTATTCGATAAAAATACATTAATATCCTTGAAAAAGGTTCTATGAAGTTACTGCCATGCTCATCAACTAGGCCCCAAATATCACTTCCTCAAATCTATTTTGGAAAATTATATATTGAAATTTCAATCAATTTCATACCACCATTGATTCACCCAACACAATCTATATCTCCATGACTTCAACATCATGGTCTTTTCTATGCATCGAAGTACACAATTAAATGTTACACATTGATAATGATAACAAGTTATGGGACCAATACACATGTTCATATATAGGGAAAACTAACAAAACCTAAAACATGTGTTGTTTTTATTTATGGGTATATACTCATGATTTCAACTATTAGATATCACCATGTGTGAACTTTATGAGAAGAAGTATCAATTATTATGTGTTGCAACACTTGATAGTTGTACATGATCTATGTCTAGTTAGAATGTTGCAGGTAAATCATAAGTTATTTTAAAGATTAATTTCAAATCATCTCGAGGTTCTCATTTTTTTCTGGTTACACATTGTTATTCTATGCATGTTTTTAAATAATTTTCATTGATTTTGATTGGGTTTTCAATTAGTTTAACAAAAAAAATAATTATACTATCAAATTATGGAATGTTTCAATTGAAGCATTTAAATAGTTTTAAATGGATAAAAATGTGATGAATTTGAATTTATTGAAGTATTTTGGGCTTAAGAGATCATTAGTTTAATTTTTGGTTAATTTATTTTTGAATTGTTATAATTGTTATAATTTTTTCATCTTTTTTTCCAAAAAAAGGCCAATTGGGCCGGTACTCAACTAGGTAAACCAGATTCCACCCAAATATATATGACCAAGAGAAGGACATATCACCAGTGGAACGTTCCATGCAGATATCAGGCTAACAGGTAGGTCCCATAGGGGTGAGTCCATGTGTGTTAATATGTGGATTGTAGATGAGGGCACTAGACTGTGGTGGTGAAACCAACAGAGAAATGGTAGGAACACTTCACCGGCACTGTGTGGGGAACGGTGGTTGGTAGGTGTCCTCCAACCCCCATGTAACCTCATTATGGTGGGAGAGTTTTCAGATCAACCTTATAAACTTGTGATCACCATGTTTCAATCTTATGTGGGATGAATTTTTAGTCAATTACAATTCATTTTAATAGATATCGTGTAGTTCTGCATCATCTCCACCTCACTATCTCTCAAATACAAGCCTATGCTCTACTCCATGACTACTGATGCTTACCCCTTCTTTCCCAAACAGCGTATTCTGATACTTCACCTCAAGAACACCATGGCCGACCAACCCAAGTTGGAGCTCAAGATGCTAATCAACACCATCGACCGAGAACACCTCAGATCCCATCCTGGTCCCCAAACAGCCACTATGAGCCATTTTGGGGATCATCTGGCCAGTGTTAGTTCTGTATGAGAAATAAGATCCTATGTTACCACTTCACGTACTTATCCTACACCACTTATAACCACCAAATTTTACTTCTTAACTTCCATTTCATCCACACCCTCGATGCACACAATGCACGTGTTGGGTGGGGGGATACAAAAACCAATGTCTGCGGAGATTTTCAAACACTGAAATCTCATAGGTTTTTCCATTTCTAAAAATTCCAGTCTCATGGGGGTTTATTGAAATAAATATATATTCAAATTTTTAATATTTTTACCATGGAGAAGAAACATCCCCTCTATACATAGATAGGCTTGTTTCCCACTATGAGGGGTTGACAGCCACCTAGAGAGCCAGATGGAGTCCAAATGTCAGACTATTGTGCTTATTTTTCAAATATTTTTTATTTTTTTTAGTTTTATTTTAATTTTGATTTAAATTTCATTTTATTAAATAATTTCATTAATGAATTTATTTCCAAAACAAGAATTTCTTCCAACTGATCCTTTTCTTCTTCTTCTTCCTCTTCTTTTTTTTCTTACTCTCATTCATCATCTTTTTTATTTATTCTTATTATATTTTTTTGAAATTAAACTCATATCTTATATAACTTTCTATTATTTTATTTTATTATATTCTACTATACCTATATTCTTTTTTAGTTATTTTTATTTAATTTTTTTTCTTCTTTTTGTTTTCTAATCCCTATTACTTTTATTATGATTCCTTTTACTTATTATAATAATATTTATTTTATTTTCATAATTCTTTTATTTTTTTTCTATATCTTATTTATATCTACTAAAGTGATATCTTACCATTGAAAATGATGGGTTGTCATGAGGTTTGGCCCTACCAGGGGGAATGTGTTATTGAATTCATTATTATTGTTTATTTAATTTCTGTGATAGATATAGGTGGCATTGATGGTTGTGGATATTGTCCGAATTACATGAAAAAAATTGATTTATATTCAGTCAATTTTTTATTTTCCCTTTCTTCATTGGTTCGATATTTACTTTATATAGATGATCCAATTAAAGGATGAAATGACATTTGATTGAGATGGGTCCTGGAAGATGTCACACCTTCAATTGAGTTGTTCTATCAACCATGACTATAGGAGGAGGTGGAATTTATATTTCTTAAGACACTGGATATTTAAAATAAAATAAAATAAAGGATAGTGATTCATGAATGAGATTTCATAGCCTAATTATCAAAATTAAATTTAAAAAATAATGGATAATAATGATAGAATCCAAAACCGAATCTCGAACCAAGTGATTTCTCTATAATCACATTCTGTTTAACATTTCATGTCATATTATTTTAAAATATTCATTCTTCATGTCTTTTTAATATTTTAGAATTTAATTAAAAACCCAAACATGTAACATTTTTTTCATTAATTACTAAAAAATCCAAAAATAAATAGTTTAGGTGGATTAAAATAAGTAGGTGAACAACTAATAATCTCCTCAAGTTAGGTGACCCTGGTTAGCTACTATGCTGTACTTGGAAAATAATTTTATTTTTCTAGTCCCTATTATAGGAGTGTGTCAAAACAAGAACCATTTTTGGAATCTAATCAGAAATTTATTTAATTTATATTTTTTCACATAGTAAATAGTTTTTATTGATTTAAAAAACCTTTAAAAAATTTCATTCACATGATGTATCCAAACTACTATATTTCTGCATGGACTGCTTACTAACAGGTGCAAGAACCCATAGTTAAACCAACCTATTCTATAGAATATAGTGTTAACCTATTTTATAGATATATTAGGAGAGCCAAAATCCATTTTATCAAAGATAATGAATTCAAAGGACCTCATTTAGTATCTTAATGTGACCCATGAAAAAACATAAGATGAATTATTATCTTGATAATTAAACGAATTCTGGGAGTACTTCCTTGTATTTTATCAAGAGATTGATAAGACACTGGTATATTTTTCCTTATTTACTCCCATAATTTATGAAACATTCCACTATAGTAAGTGGAAAACAATAAAATCATATACAATATTCAACAACTTGAATATATGGTGCATGATATGAAAGGAAAAAATTGATTTTATAATTAATAACATCAATGTATCCCTCAGGAAACCTGAAACTTAAATAGAAGGTAAGCCAGTGGACTTTCATAACATTTCTCAAGATATCTCTAATGTTTATGGAATTCATGAAGAGTATCCATAGTCCAACCTTATGAAGAACCATATCTAATATGACCATGATGAGCTAGAGTGGATGCATGATGGGGAATACTTTCCAACTGAGCTACGTATGAGAGATCAATAAGATATGGATAACTATGAGGTACAACTTAATATTCTTAGTCCCAAAAAAAAAATAGATGATCCAACACCATTACATATTTATCTTTCCATGGAGTAAGACACCACCCATGGGGAGGAAATTGATGAAAAGATTGAGGATTCCAACTACTTACCTCTACCTTCCACCATCAAACTCTAAAAGGCCCAAACCAGTAAAAAATATAGTGAAGCATAACAAACTAACGAATTTGATCTTATCTAAAACTCTATTTAATTTTATTTTATTTAATATTAGTTGAGTATTATTTACCACTATTTTTATTTTTTATTACAATAAATTATTTTTTATACCTTAGTGGAAGATGAAGAAATGAAACCTGCATCTGTTGTGAAACGCATGGAGATCCATCATTTTTAAGAACATACATATGAGGAGGCCATTGAAGATGTTCAAGAGGTTGATCCTACATAAATCCTGATAGAGGATTATCATTTTGTAAAGCATAATATTTCAGATTAATCAAATTTAAATTTTATTCATGTAAAATTCATTCTTACATTCCCTTAAATTATTCAATTCTCATAGACCATGTTGAGCCATCACTTGACAAATAAGAGGAGGTTGTACTAGTAGAAACCAAGAAGGAGGATTATTTATAATTCAACCTACTGAAGACATGAAAGTTTTACTTAATTGTGAAGTTGGTAGATCATGTATACTCAATCCAGGGATAATTACTCATAGAAAAAACAAAGTGGTGGAATCTAGGAAAAGCCATATGTAGTGGATCATGTATGATTGCTCTATAAACCATCAGACATTATGTAATAGCTGGTACTACCCTCTCCAGGTAGTAAAAATTCTAGGACATGTTGGGGGATCATACCAAGACTCATGATTTTACTTATTTTCTATTAATTTATATATAAACTTCATTATTGGGGATTAGAACATCTAGAAATCCATTCCCTCTTATCTTTTTGAACAATAATTAAACGATCCTTTTAGTTAATTGAATAATTTTATTTTTTATGTTCATGATGGAAAAAATAATCCTATAAGTAGTTAAGAAAAGAGAATAAATGGAAGCAAGAGTTTATTCTTTCATTTACTATTTTTAAACTCTAAAATTTTTCTTGAGACCTGATATGGGCTTTTAAACTGTAATTTCCAGTCCATGTTTAAATTTTTCATTACCTTATTTATCTTGGATACATGAATTTTATTATAATCGTGTTATTATATGTTTTATATTTAAATTATTATGATATTTAATGATTATAATGATGAATTTGATAATTTAAGTGAAGCATGTATATTAAAATAAAGGCTCATGATTTGAGGAAATTAATTGATTCAAGTATATGAAATTTCCAAATAATTTTTCATTATTTGAATTCTTGAAATTTATGTGAATTTATTAATTATTATTATAAATTCCATCATTGATTTTATAAAATAAAATGTTCCATTCTTGAGAGGATTTATAGACCATGTAATTCACATATATTCTTAAGAATATTCTATTGGTCATCATGGGACATTCCACCTATCAAAACATTCATTTGAAATTTTGAAATATATTAATATAAAAAACATAGTTAAAATTATTGAAAAAACTTTTTAAAATCCTTTATCCATAAAATTTCACCTTTAAATAAATCATTATTTAGCCCATATAAACCACGAATCACCTAGTTTCAAATGAGACATGTTTCAATAATTTTTTATCAATTATAGACCTCATCTTATTAATTTCATGATATTTAAAAGTTGAAGTGTGGGGGTTAAGGGAGTCATGTATGACTTATTTATTTATAACATAATGAATAATTATAGGGGTGATAAATTTTTGGGATTTAGAGAGGTTTATTTTCATTAAACTCTATTGATTTCCTAGTTAAAAAAAGGGTAAATGATAACAAAACCAAAAGGAAAAAATTAAAAAGAACAGGTCGTGACTTAGAAGAAGAAAAAATAACCATCAATGGATCAATTATTTTTATCATATGTGGTCAGGTTGTGGATGTGTTGTTTATTCTAAGAATAAATTTTAAAAAAACTATTAAAAGAGAAAAAATGTATAAAAGTTGAGAAAAAATTAAAGAGAGTTAAAAAAATCCATTCTTATGATCTACAATGATCATAACCTTAATTTGAATTTCTATAATGTGGGAGTTGTTGCTATTTAATGGGGATAATGTCATTACACTTTAAAATTTAATATCATGCTTTATAATTTATATGAGAAACATCCCCTTTTAGAATTTTTTTATAACATAAATCCCTACCAACAATATCCATATATTCATTTTAACCTTTACTACTAGTACACAAGATTTTATATTCCTTTTTTATTTACAAAGTTGATAAAAGAGTTCCATTACAAGCCTATGGATAAGGATAATTTTCCCTTGATATGAGTATAAATCTACTTGAATTAATATCATGAGTGATGAGGTAAAATATTAAAGTGAGGTAAATCATGATTTGGCGTGTTTAATAATAATGAATTAAGCAGCTTGTATGGATAAAATAATAAGTCCCATCATTTTTAAAAGGGAGAATTTAAAATAATTGAATTTATTGTTTTCATTTTAAATTGAAAAATTAAATTCATATTTTAGGTGAATTTTTTAAAATTTAATTTGATATTGATGATTGTTTTTATTTTATTATATTTAGATTTAAATAATGATAACATTTGTAACCTGTTAATTCCTTGTTATGATTTTATTCTAGAGGAAAATAATAGATTATATGTGGGGATATTTGACACACTGATATTTCATGCATATCATTAAAAAAATTTCATTGATTTTAAGTGGATTTTAATTTAGTATAACCAACAAATTCATTATTTTACTAAACTATGGATTATGAAAAATAAAACCTGTAAATGTTTTTAAATGGATAAAAAATTAATGATTTTTAATTTAGAGGTTTAGTTTGGTTTTAAAAGATCATTGATTGAATTTTTTGTTAAGTGATTTTTGAATCTCTCTAACTGTTTATAACGTTTTCAGGTGTGTGCCTAAAAAAATTGGCCAACAGGTATGGCCCTCAACCAAGAACCTATAAGCTACATTAGTATCCCACAAGGGTCCTCCCAGCCATGGAAGCCGAAGGGAAATCTAGAACACCAGTGGTAGGCTATATGGGTGTATCAAGTCCATGTATAGGGCCCATGAGGGTGAATACACTGACATTTATAGGCCAACCACAACAGAGAATGCAAGCCTGTGGTTGTGAAACCCACAATGTGATGAGAGGATGAAGTCTCTAGCACTTGGTGGTGCATATTGTTGGGTGGGGGTCCTTCATCCCCCATACAAATTCATTTTGGTGGTATATCTTTGCGAACATATTGAAAAACTTGTGATCCCCATATTTCAATATGATATGGTACACATTTTCCATTGTCTACTATAAATTTTAATAAATACGATGTTGTTCCACCGTAGATCTTCCTTTCATGCACTCAGTTATAAGACCCCACTATCCTCAATAACAACCACAGCAAACCCCATTCGTTCTCTACCACTGTTTTCCACTACTTCACCTCAGTACCTCAATGTCCCACCACCCCGTGCTCGAGATTGATCTGTTGATAACCACCACCGATCGAGATTACCTTTGATCCCAAACTGGTGCCCATATTAACACCATGAGACATTATGATGCTCATTCGTTGACTTGCTAAGCCAGATGAGAAGGTGGAGCCTCCACCATGACTTTAATAACTTCTCCTTCCCCACTTATCTTCACTGAATTCTAATACACTTATTCCATGAAATCTATTCCCTCAATGCACTCCATGAACGTGTTGAGGGGCGGCATACCAAATCCCATGTGTATGGGAGATTTTAAAACTATTGAATATCATATTTTTTTCCATTTAGAAAAATGCGGTTCTCACGGGGTTAAACATATGAAATATATTTTAAAATTTTTATGATTTTAACTGAAGAGAAGTAATATCCCATTTATAAATAGAGCAGCATGATTCCCACTGTGGGTGACCAAAACTCGCAAAGAGATCCTAATAGAGGCCGAAGCTCAGTCTTCTGTGTTGTTTTTTCTTCATTGTTTTATTCTTTTATTCTTTTTATTTTTTTATTTTAATTATAATTTCCATTTTCTTCTATTGAATAAATTGAAGCATGTTTTTATCACCAACCAAGCATTTCTTCCTCCCAATATTCTTTACAATCATCTTCCTGTCATTCTTCTTATTATTTTCTTTTTTATTTTATATTATTATCGTATCATAACATTCTATATTATATATATATATATTTAAACGTATTTAATTTTATTTTTTCTATAAATATATATATATAATTCTATCTTCTCCTAGTATTTTTTTTTATTTTTTTGTGTTTTTATTATTCTTATTTTCACATCCCCATTTTCTTAATTCTATTTTATTCTTTACATTATATTTTTATTTTATTCTCTTCAATTTATTTATATTATTTTTATCTCTCTTATTCATATCCACCAATGTGATATCTAACCATCGATAATGAAATGCTGACCTAAGGCTTGGCCATAGGGAGGTCAATGTGTTCCTAAATTATTTCTTCAAGTTTATTTTATGTTTGTGACATATTTGCGTGGCACGTATAGATCTTACTATTGTCCCCATGACATGAGAATCGAAAATATTTCTAATATTTTAGTTTATATATTTTATATCTCTTAATTTTTATCTCTTCTCATAATAAAGTAGATCTAATCAATGGATGAAACAAAATTCGATAAAGATGGGTCTTGAAAGATGTCACAACTTTGACTGAGGTGTTCCATTAAAATTGATTACAAGAAGAGGTAGAATTTAGATTGATTGTGCTATTAGATATTTAAAAAACACTAAATAATTAGATAGTTATTCATGAATGATATTTCAAAGATTAATTATCATAATGAATTTAAATAAATAATGGATAATAATGATATAATCCAAAACCAGATCTAGAACCATGTGGTTTTAGACTAATCACATTATGTTTAACGTTGCATGTTAGTTTAGTTTAAATTTTTTATTATAAATTCCTTTTTAATATTTTATAAAGTAATAAACCCCCCCAAAAAAATATCATTATTTTCATAAAATAATAAAAACAAAGAAAATTAATAGTTTAAGTGGATTAAAAAATATAGGTGAACAACTATGAATCTTTTCATGTGAAATGACCCTGGTCTGCCACTATGCTGAACTAGGAAAATAATTTGTTTTTACCATTCCCTAGGATTGGAATGAATCTTCTAAGAGAATCTATCACCATTTGATACGATAAATAATCTAGGTTAATTACTATTTAAATAGTGGAAGCAGAAATATAAACACTATAAAGATATGTGTACATTATGAATAACTCATTGTATAAATGTCATGGTAATCAAAAAGTAAAGTTCATTTACGGTCTAGGGAACCCAGTATTACAACACTCCAAAATCCACCAAAGCCAACTTACTAAGTTAAATATTAGACATCACATGATATGATCATGATTTTTCTAATTAATGGCTTTAGTCATGGACCTTCCACACTTTTACTATATGATTTTTTTTATCTATGACTTTACCTACTCAAGAAATACATCCCAATAGATTATATCCCCATATATTTTGATGTTCCCAAAAGGTGTCATTAAATCCTTATGGTGTGACCAAATTAGAAATTTATATGAAACTTGAACCATACAAACTACCAAGGCATAGTATAACAGACATGAGGGTTGATACCTTAAATAGAGGGGAAAAACAATGACGAAAAATCATAACTAAATGTTAGGTCACTCCAATTTTGGTTTTATTTTATTAAACTAATGAGGAAATTTAAAATAAATGAATTTAGTTATAAAAAATATGAGAGGGGAAATAGTTTTTAGGAATCTTTTTCCTGAATAAATTAATTCAACTTCATTTGAAAAATATTTATATTAAATATCCACATAACCAAACAATTTTAACAATAAAATAAATGCTCATTCATAGTCAAACTACCCTAGAATCCCAATTCAAAATGATCATATAAATGAAAATAAATGAAATAAATTATGATTAGAATGGAAAATTAATAAGATTAATTCCATTTAATGGTCATGAATAAATCATCTCAATTATGTTCGTGTTCATTCATTACTAAAATGTGTGTTCTATGGATCATTAATGAAAAAAATAGTTGTGTTAGTAAAACATGATACTATTGAAAAAAACCATATTATGAGTGAAATTGAATCAAAAAATTATGGTACCCATCCCTTTCAAATGATTATTCTCTTCCTTATGGATTATTGGAACCCTTCATTGGGAGATATCAAATGATGAATAAACATAAATCTAAAGGAATGAGAAAATATGAGAGTGAATAATAAGGAGAATGAATAAAAATAGAGATATTAATTTAAAATATAAATAATCCAATGATTACATTATATAAGGAAAACAAAAACAAAAAAACATGTATATGAAGAATGGCTGGTTAGAACAATATGGAATCCATCTGGTGGATGCACATCCAGATTGGAGTAGAATTCCCCTTCCCATAGCCGGAACCCCTCCTTTATAATATTGGTTATCATCCTTATGGGATTCCTAGTAAAAAATTTTGATAAATTTATATTTAGGTAATAAATAAATATTTATCCATTAGAAGATACAATGAAATTCCAGTTTTTTTTGGACATTTTCAATAAATTTCATAACATTTAATGATTTACACATAGTGTAATGTGTGGGTATTTCAATGTCAGGTAATATTTATATGACCTGTAATGTTAATTTTCGGTACTAAAAAACTCATTTATATATAGTTCATTAGTTTTTTCCTCTCAAACATCTTGTGATCATCAAACATCATGGGAAATATTATTTCATTACAAAACATGATCTATTTGACTCATTTTCGGTCGTCACTTCATCTTTGTGGCTTGGTGAGAAGTGATTCTTTTCCTTAATTCCCATATTTTCCATCATATGTTCCAAATTCATGTCCTCCAAAAAATAAAAATATTATATAAGCATATCATATTATATAAATTATGATGAAATGTATTCATATATAATAGATATGAAAATATAGATATAGAATTGAGTTATCAAAAACCTCCACAATCAAATTTTTGTTCGTCATCAAGAAAAAACTCAGCCCTGATATAAAAAGGATCCATACATCAACAAGAGAATTTTCAAATTAATATTCTCATAAAAACAATTTATAACTAAATATAACAAAATCTCAACACATACCCAATAAATAATTAAAAAATATTCTTCATTTATAATGTTCAATTCCATAAATATTCCCTTATTCACTCACAAATTTAAACTTTTCCTTAGCACCCATTTTATTTACGATTTATATCACCATTAAATTTTTTACTCATCACTAATGGTAACAATTTTAATGGAGTAATTCTCATACATAAATTACATGAATCTAACCATAGTCTTGCCTTGAATCTAATTTATCTATAGGCTATTGAAAAATATCACAATTTATCAATAGGGATTTTCAATTATGATGAATTTTTTTTGAGCTTGAGGGTTGGTTGGTAAAAATGTGGAAAATTAATAAATGATCAAGCATTGGGCTAAAATATAACGTAAAATACATGATATGAAAAATAAAATCCCAATGAAATGTTCCTCACAAAAATATAATGTCATCTCACACACCCCCATAATTCCAAATGCAAAGCCTCAAAGACAATGTAATCATAATAAAAAATAACTATCTCTTGTTGTTATTATATTTTTTGAATGATGTGATTTGTAACAAATGTAACATCCACCACCTATCTACATATGATATAAAATCGATTCTCTAGTAATGATTATTTTTTATTCTCCAAATTCAAAACCTATTTTCCCTAATTTTTAGATATAGCTATATGATAAGTCTTACACCCAACACCTAAGAAAATATGATTGTGAGATGTTTGGTCGGATAATGATGATTTTTTACCTACCTAAGAAACATCCTTATTTCACATTCTTTTATCATATTTTACAACAAGATGGATATATAGTGGAATAAAATGAAATTAAATATGAACCTTCCTCAAAATACCATAGAAAAAACCTTTAGTTACTCTTAATGATATTCCATCCCATATCCAAAAAAATAACCCCTCCCCAACACTCATGTAAACAACATAAGAGATATATAGGAAAGGAAATAATAGCTTATTATATTCCTCAATCTTAACAAGATCATCCATGGTTTCTATGGGCTAAAGAACGATCAACATGTAGGTTGGACTCAATATTAAATGTCTCAATAAAAAAATTCATCAATCATTTAAAAAGGTATTTTTTTCAATCATATATTTCACAAGAAATTAGTGTATGTCCTAGTTGGTTTACATGTGTCGTGTTTCACTTAAAAAACATGCTCATAAAAATAGAAAATATTTATTCTAGAATCCTCTCAGTAATTGGAATAATATATAAGTCAATATGGTCAGGGCATGAACATGGAAAACCAGTTTACTCAAAGAAAATTTCATGGAATCAATATCATGAAAAGTAATAGTATCATCAATTATTTTGATGAGAAGAAAAATTAATGTGATTAAATTTTAAAATTTAAATTTATATATTTATCATTTGTAGGAATTATATTTCAAATTTTATGACTTTCGAAATTCTTCTCATTATTGAAAATTTTTCCTAGATCAGTGTGTACAAGAACAAAAAATCATGTGGTTTTTTGGGTAAATCTAATTCAGTTCATTTTGTTTTCAAATCACGTGGAAACCAAAATCTATGATGTAAATATATAAAAAAGTAAGACCAGTAATCCCCTTTCATTAATTCTTCTGAAAAATTCTATTAGGTTTTTTCTGACCAGCATCAACAATGAGAACTATGATTACATGACGTGTATTGAATTCATGATGTGAATTATTCCTATTTTTGTCACTTTATTCATTTCATACTTCTTCCTACAGGGCCAGAAAAATAATAGTTGATAGTTAAAGTACATTCTATTTTAAAAAAATTAAATTTATTTTCTCAAATTGATATAGAGGAAATCTACTATGATATTTATATAATCTAAAAACAATCTATATTCAAGAAAGAAATTTTAAAATCTAGGTTTCATTTTGATAGTTCTTATTTGTTGTCTATAGAAAAACCTTTTACCTTTTTTATCTATGTAAAACTTGAAATAGAAATAACCATCATGGATTTAACCACATTTTTATTTTTTGTGTATCATTGGTTGTTTATAAATTACTCCTCCTTTGGTTTATCTTGACTAGTGGTAGGAACCAATTTGATGAAATATGTGATAAAAATAATAGGAAATCAAATTTTGATTATATTTTGGAGTTATCCTACTCCACCACAACTTAATCCATTTGTTCCTTAGTATGATCATTTGTAATGACTTCATGAATTGGATAACATTTTTTTCCTCTTATTCATGAATGCGTGGGAGGGAGTCCCAATATTTTTAAGATAAAAGAATACCATTGAGGTCATTTCATGTTTTCTCATTATCCTATTCCTTTAATTTTTCATTTTTCATCATTAATTCACTAGCATGTATCTCTTATACATCCTTATCATCATCCTTTACCTTTTCTTATTCCTTATATTTTATGGAGTGTACTAGTTTTATCTCCCTCTCATATTCCTCTTTAATCATCTAATCAAAAATATCCTTCAAATTTATTTCAACTTCTTCTCACAGTCACAAATGGTATTTTTTTGTTCTTTCTTTTTATTTTTTTATGTTTTTAAGGGATGTCTTAGGTTATGATACCTTTTCTAAATATAAAGTTTCATCACTTTGAAATATGTCACCATGATCAAGTAATTCATCCCTGATATCCTCATCCTTATTTTGTCTGTCTGTTTCTTCAATAGATTGAAATTCCCCAATCTACCCTTCCTAATCATCATTTTCATAACCCTCAATCCCTATATTATAATTTAATGGTAGATAATTCCTAAAGGAATTTAAATTTTAAATAAATTTATTAATATGAGTAGTCAATTCTTCTTTTTCTTTGATTTGTGCCTCACTTTTAGCCATCCTCTTATCCAATAATGAAATTTAATTTGTGACAAATGTGGTTGTATTTCATCTAAATTCTACTCCTAGGTATGTTAGAAATAATTCAATTCATGGTAGTACTTCCTTGAGGTTATTTTATGTAACAAAATTTAATTCAACCACTTTATGAAATTCATCATCTTCAAACAAGCCTATATCTGTATTAAAAATTATTGGAAGTCTACTAACAATAGAATTAAGATTTGAAATAATTTAGTCATGTTGAGTTATCAATTCTCAAGGATCTCTGAGTTTATCCTCATTATATTCCATCCTCTAGTCTATCACTTGAATGTACATCATTCGTAATCCAGTTAGTTGGTCGTCTGAGTGTTTATCATCCCCGGATCTACCTTGGTAGCCTAGATTGTTAGGAGATCCTTCATCAGGATGAAAGTAGGTGTCCATCCACTATGGTGATTATAATTCATCACACTCATGTGAATGTAAATCATTCTGACTGTCATCCAATTATTTCCATCCATATAAATTCAGTGCATCCAATTTGGTCAGATACTCTGGATATTCAACACATTCTGATGATGGAGTAGCATAAGAGTGATATTGCATGTAATCTATCCTGCAAAACACCAATAGCTACTGGGTGGGTAATATTGAAAAATAATAACAATTTTAAAAAATAAAAAAATACCAATAATAAAATAATAAAACATAAATGGGACACGAATTGTTTTTGACCTATGAAATTGGTCTCACGTCATCTAAAATTCTTCGCTACTCTGCAGAAACAATGCTAAAATTTTATGCACCAAAAAGGTGTCGTTAAATCCTCAAGAAGTCATCATATTAGAAATTTATATAAAATAAAATATGTACCAACTATAAAGTCATAACATTGAAGAAATGAGGGGTCGATCCCATAGAGAGCAGAAAACATAGGGATGATAAATTTTAACTAATGGTAAAGTCACTCCAAATATTGGATGATTTTCTCAAACTAGTGATTCAATTTAAAAAAATCAATTCAAATAAAAAATATAAGATATGGGAACTAGTTTTTAGGGAAGGTTTTTCTGAATAATCTAATTCAAAAAAAATTTCAAAAAAATTATATCAATTAGTTGTGCAATGAAACAATTTTTTCATTAGAATAAATGATAATTATCTATAAAACTACACAAGAATAAAAATTATTCAAGGTCAAATGAATCAAAATATCTAAATTCCATTATGATAATATTGCCAAATGTAGAAGAATAATTCCATTCAATGGTCATGAATAAATAATCCCAATCATGTTGGTGTTCATTCATTATTGAATTCAAATGGTATATGAATCAATAATGAATACAATTAATATACAGGAGAAACATGATAATATTGAATAAAACTATCTTACAAATTAAAGTTAATCAAACAATGATGTTACACATTCAATTTAACTGTTTCCATTCCCCCTATGGATTTTAGCCAACCATTGTCTGGTGATCACCATGGATGATTAAAATAAAAAGCATAGGGAAGAGAAAATATAGAGTGAATGCAAAGGAGAATGAATAAAAATTGATTTTTTTATTTAAACAAGAATAAGTCCAACGATTACATCAATGAAAGAAAATTAAATAAAAAAAATCATATCTATGATAAATTGTAGTTCTGAAATCTTTGGAGGACTCATAGTAGGTTCACCTCTATCTTATAATTTAATTCCATTTATCTTAGATATAATCCCTTATTTATAAGCCTGGCTATCAACCATAGGTCTCCCCAGTTAAAAAAGGTAATAAATTTCCTCTTAGGTCACCAATGGAAAGTCCCCCATAGAATGATACGTGAAAAAAACCATTATTTTGGATCTTCATGGGATATTTCATGTCATTTAATGCTTTAAACAATGTGTAATGTGTGGGGATTTTCACATCATTTAATATTTACATGATGTGTAATGTTAATTTCTAGCACTAAAAACCTCATTTTTTCTGGTTCTTTAGTTTGAAGCCTCCCAAATATCATGGGATCTTCAAACATTAGAGGGAAAGTTCTTTAATTGCAAAACACGATCCATTTGACTCCTTTTAGATCTTTTTATTCATCATTATTTAACATCACAGCTTGGTGTGAATTTTGTTTGTCCAATAATTCTCCTGTTTTCCATCATATGCTCCGAATTCGGGTCTTGCACAAAACATCAATATTAGGGAATAATCTCATATTAAATCTATTATTATCTAATGAGTTCTCATATAATAGATCTAAATATATAAGTATAAAATACATATACCATATTTTCCTTTTGTCCACTATCAAAAAATGATATAATGAATAGTACTAGTTGTAGAATTTTCATAATTTTAATTATAATAAAACATTCCTTACTAGGTGTGATTCCCAGAACTAAAAAGAATCATTTTGTTATATATTCAACTACATTATCTACCTCAGAAGTTAAAACGCACTCCGAATTGATAGACAAGGCTACCAAAAGATAAAATGAACTTCTCTTCTCATTATCTTAACCTAACTATGATATTAGATCACGTTGATCCAAAGTAATACTATTTTGTGTCCCCTCATAACTAGTTCCCCTTATTCTCCATGTACTATGTACATATCTTTTGTACTCTCTTAAGTACATCTGGATAGTTCTGAGAACATCCAATAAATTAATCCAGAAAATAAGTGATATTTTCACACTATAAAATATATGTTTTAAATATCATATATAGTACCTAACATGTAATATGTGATAGATACATTCCATGTTCTAATGGAATTATAAAAACCACTTTAATATCCTCATATTCTTCATGAAAGTCTTCATAGAGATATTTATAACATGTTACACTGGTAATTATTCCCCATAAAATTTTTCTAACTTGTTTATTTTAATACATTTTCAGATTATGTACTTTTTCAAAGATCATAACCAGGAACAATGTAATCACTTATAGGGGAGGGGTTGAATCCGTGATATATTTTTATTTAATGTTATCTTTCTTATATAATAATCTAATCCTCCTATTAAATATTTTTCACATTTTTAAAAATAAAACATTCACACATCCACATGAACCCAAGTATATTGAAGGTTATCAACTCTATAAGAGTATCCAATCATTGGAATGGTTTTAAATAATCAAATACAACATAATCCACTCTTTTTTGTGTTTGTAAAACAAGTAGGAAATATCCTTATACCTCTGTAGATCCATTAACAATACAACAATGCATGTGATTATATTTTCATGAATGACATATACTAGATGTTGGAAAAATTTTATAAACAACCATCAATTAGTTCTGAACATGTCACTATACTGAATCAATAACTTACTAATTTTTAATTCATTAAAAACTAATATTTACATTCTTAGCGAGAATCAGGTAGGAACTACATATCTAAACATCGTACAAAAACTTTGTTTGGTCACTCACTTTTATCCTTTATTTCAATTCTTCTGTCTATAAATAAGTCTAGTACTCTTGTCGAAAAATATTATGATTTGATTATTTATTTTTCATGAGTCTATCAGTTTGATGTCTTGATATGATCTAATAAATCCTAAACAATAATTATTTTGATCACTTCTTCTCTGTGGTAAATGTTTTTCAAGAATTTATATCCAAAAACCAGCCTCTAGTGGTATACTTCTTGCACATGTGAACAATATTAGAGTATATTTTAAAATTAATTCTATTTATATGTTTCTCAAAAGAGAAAAGAAAATTAATATAATTTTATTTCCAACTCAAAAGAATTGCAGAATACCTAATTTCACATTTATTTCATCTTCATTTTGACTACTTTTCAATGATTCTCAAATCTTCTTGATTCTTCTTCAATATTCTTGATTTATTCATAACCTTATAATTCTGATATATATTTTAAAAATAACATTACCTATTCTTAGTCCAGAAAACTATTATTCATTTTTATTCTCCTATCATGATTAAAAACAAGACCTATCACTTCAATTATTCGGAACAACTGAAACCATTTTTCATAATAATCACTGAAACACCCATCAACACAAAAACCCTCTGATAATATTATTATGTCTAATTCAATATGTTTCACCTTTTGATCATCTTTCTTCATTTTTTCATCTAATACTTATACTAATTCACTTGCATCAGATGAATTATTGATGTACACATTATCTGATGAGTCTTGACCCAATTGAATACAAAACAACTTAATATATCACACCTATATCTTAGGCCTAATAAAACTGGTTGAAACATTATTGTAATTCATATAGTTGATCGATCTTTGATTCCCATCATATGGATCAGTCTTTGTATCTCATCTGATTCAACTATATCCACAAATTTTCTTCTAATTCACATTCAACAACTGTAGTTCATTTAATACAATTTGGGATGTCCAATATTCTTCCTCATATGAAATCCCATTTTAGATGTCTTATCGGTGTCAAAAAATCATCTAATGAATCATTGGCACAACGTTTCTGATGGAACTGCATCGAAGTTGACTTATTTTTATAAAAAACACAACAACTGATGGATTATTTGATGGATCATCCTATATGATGGATCAATTGATCAGCACATTTACAAAACTATTAACTATAAACAGATAAAATAAATCTTCAAACAACTTCTATGTCTAGTGATTCTCAATCCAATGATTAGTGACTAGAAAAAAACAAATTCATAAAAACACCAGAGTTTCTCATTTCATTTATAATTCACCCAAACACATTTTTATCCCACTTTCAATTCAATGGAATAGATCATATGTTTTCAATCAACATTTGAGGTTGATAAATTTTTTCATAGAAAATTGTCGTCTAATTTTGTGTCGAATACATGTAAAAAAAATTCTCTATCTGATCGAACATCCACATCCATTCCAAAAATCTTCCTTTTGAAAAGTCATGTTCAAAAATACGTTCACCAAAAAAATCATCATAATTGAAAACTATAGTTTGATGGACATTCTTAAGAAAAATTCATATGATCTTCTAATTCTGATACTCCGTCATCTGATCACCAAAACATAGAATTTAAGGTGTTTTATTTTAATGTCACGACCATCCCCCCATGGCCGATGTCGTGACTACCCCAATACCTCCTACTAAATTCCATGGGATAGAGACTAGTGCTAAAAGAATCATCCCGTAACTAGGAGGCATTTTCCCTAGTACCTATATGCATGCACATATGAAACCCATCCCACAATGTCGAAAGGTGAAAACAATAAGTAAACAAACAAAAGGTACGAAAATATAAAACTGAAGGTAAATAGGGCTAGAATACAAGCCCAAATAAAACATAAAATTAAAATTATAAGTCACTGGAACTCCTCCATAGAAAACCCTACATGAAGGGTAGTTATAGAAACAACTTTATGAAGCTGTAGAAGTGAATCTTGTCTGTCGGGTCACTCTAAGTACCACCTGTCCCCGATCCACCAAGGAATCTGTCAAAGAATCAATATTATCCACAAGACATGATATGTGTAGAAGAATCACATGTTGGGGTGAGTAAAACAATACTTAGTAGGGACCCCTAACCAAAAATGTATACCACAAATTATAAGAAAAAGCAGACTATGAAAGAAGTACACGAAGTGTAGCCTCTAAGCACCAAAGTCAAGAGAGTCGCTAGAGTCAGCTCACATAGATATAATCTAATGAAAATAAATAAAGACTAAGATTCATAAGATATAGCACCTTGTACTTATGAAACACTCATCCCTGATGAGTTCTTAGGTTTTCTAGGTCACCTAGACCCACACATCCCTTAGGCCAACTAAGTTTCTTAGACTCACTAAACTCTTTTTCCTACATGGTCAGCTAGACCCACTCGTCTCCTTGGCATGTTGGGTCACCCAGACCCTCTCATATCATAGGCAGTCTAGGTCAACCAGACCCACTCATATCCTTGTCATGTAGGGTCACCAAGACTCGCTCATCTTAGTCTTCTTGTCACATCCAGTAGCTGGATCCTTACTCATAGCACGCTTGATTCTGGGAGATTCCACACCTCAAGCCATCAGTCATATCTCAACTTCCACGAAAGTCCACTTAGTGTGTATCAAAAGGAATGCCTCATCACAATGGACCCAAAACCATAAATACCCCATCAATCAGATGTACAATTTAAATGCAAAGCGGCTTTTAGTTAAAAGGGTTCAGTGGGGTATGAGCCCAGTCCGACTTGGTCGAGCTGACCTAACCGGACCCGACCCAACCCGGTTCTACCGACCTGACTAGAACAGGTTGGATATGGGCTGACCCACTCCATATTGTCCTAGGGGCCAGGAACATTTGGGCCTGCTGGACCCACCTGTTGGGACGAGGGTCTAGTCTATCAGGCTAGTGGCCCGGTCCCCTTCCTCCTGCCCGGACCGTAATGGCGGGCCAGTTTCTATCTAGACATTCTACCCAGTAGCCCAGTTCCCCCACTAGCCTATCTTGTGATGGTGATCTAGTTCTATCCAGCATAGACACCGATGGAACCACATCCACTCCATGTTACGTGACGAGCAGCTGTCTGAGCACCTTCTCCCCCACGAGGTCCTGCAAACCGCTTTCCATCGCATACTCGCATCCTAGCATTGGGGTTTACAGTATGATGTGGCACCCCTCTACTGCTTATATTCCACACCACTATGGCCTTCCTGTCCATAACCTCCACTGGTTTGTGACACTTCCCACATGTGGCCGCTGTTGTAGGCCGCCACCGGTAGAGGCTTCTTTCGCGGGCTACTGGACTCGCTCGGGTGGTCTATTTTTAAATCTAGAAGCTCCTCTATGATCATCGGGACACCACCTCCACTACCACGTTCTCCATGTATTCATTCCATCGATGATGGGGTCCAAACATGTTTAGACCCATCCAGTAAGATTCTCACATGACTATGAGGTTTCGTCGGTGAAGAACACAATAGGGAGAGGAGATTGGAATGAACACCCAAGGCAAAGAATATCAACCTTGTTCGTTTGTCCTTCTTTCATTTCATTAGAATAGAAACGTTGAATGTTTGAAACATCACTACTAAAATAATCCTATCTTTAGTCCCCATTTTTTGATCCGCATTCCTGTATAGTCGACCAATTTTCAGGTCAACCAGTTAGTGGATTGAACTATGTTCAACATAATGAATGAAAAATTGGGAAGGGAGATCACACAGAAAACAATACCCCTTACCTAGAAAACAAAATCTATTGGAAGAAAAAAATTATTTTTTGATATATATTTGTCCTTGATAATTATCAATCTTTCATCATAGGTGAGATATCTCAAAAAAGATGGGGAGTGCTCGTTGTTGTTGGCAATTCGTCATTCTTCATCATTAATTTCGTGGCAAAGAAAGTTCTCCCGAGGTTGAGAGAAAATCCAGAACCATGTAATGATCCAATATCCCTATTAAATTATTAATTGAAGAAACATGTATCATCATTTCTTTTATGATGTTTCATCACATTGTTACACTGGTTCACTTATGAAATGAAACAACATTTCTATTACGGTTCAGTTTCAGTGCCACTACACTGTTTCATTTATTTAATGAAAAATCCATCTCAATGGTGCATCATAGCTAATCATATATAAATAATATAAACATTCTTATGTTTATCTTACTTTTCATTAAACTAATATTAAAATTAACATTAACCCTCGACCCACACCCATCAAGGTTCGGCCCTTTTATAGGTAATGTCATCATTCCGAATGCAATGGCGCCTTCTAATTTTTAATCCAAGAACCCATTTATAAGCTTCCAAAAACCGCACATACATTATATTTTAAAAAAATTCTAAATAAGTTAAAACATTTATTATGGGATCAACGGGCCTCAGAATCACATGTTGTCTCAGTGCCTAGTCTCAGAATAATCCCTTATAATTATCAAAAAAATTACATGGAATTTTTAGGACATTACATTCTCCCCACCATAAGGATTTATGTCCTCAAAGTCCAAAACAAGGGATAAATAGGGGGTACTGAGTACAAATTTGTGCCTCCTGCCCTCAAGTTCTCTCTTGGAGAATCTGGTGATGCTAGAAAATACACACCCGAGTAACTAACATCCCACAAAGGACCCGCTCATATCAATCCTCAATCTCCACCAAGATATATGTAAATGTCGTAGCATCGTCAATGTCCAGATCGCCCCAGTCGATGACGTGTGAGGGATCTTGCACGTACCTCATTAGCTATGAAAAATTGATGACATCATGCACCTGGTGCATATATGGGGGAAGAGAAATGCGGTACACTACCTCACTAACTCTGCTCAGAATCTAGAAATTGATGATAAATTTTAGTGACAACATACCGTCCTGGCCAAATATCTACGATCCCAATAGATGTGAGACCCAGAAGAACACATAGTCTTTTTCCTTGAATTATAAGGGGCTCTGTCTCCTATCAGTATAAGATTTTTTCCTGATCTGTGTAGTCCTAATATGGTCTTGGATGATCTGAACCTTCACAGTGGTAGCCCATACTATCTTGGGACCCATGAGCGCTAACTCCCCTGGGTCTTTCTAGATAAATGATGATCTGCATGTTTATCCATATAGTGCCTCGAATGGTTCCATACCAATGGTGGAGTGTAAGATGTTGTTGTATGCGAAATCCACTAGTGGTAGGTGATCCTCCCAACTATGATCAAAGTCCATGACAAAAGCACGAAGCATGTCCTCTAAAACTAGGATATTCATCTCCATCTAACCATCCGTCTGGAGATGAAATGTTGTGCTCAAATGTAGTTGAGTCCCAAATTCTTCTAGTAATCCCTTCCATAATCGGGATGTGAAGTGGTCATCACGACCTGAAACAATCATTGAAGGAATCCCATGAATCTCCACTAAATATTGAGAGTATAGGAATCTCAATCTCTCCACCACAACCTCCTCCTAGATGGGTAAGAAGTGGGAGGACATGGTGAGTCGGTCCTTGGTCACCCAGATGGTATCATACCCCCTATAAGTGCATGGTTAACCTACAATGAAGTCCATCAAGATACTATCCCACTTACACAATATCACCTCAAGTGGATGAGAAAAGGCCTACTGGAACTTTATTCTCTTAATTCACTTGCAAAAAAGTGAGTCACCTAGAAACAAACTCTGTTACCACATTCTTCATCCCTGGCCACCAGTACTAACATAGAAGATCTTGGTACATCTCTTCCACTCCTGGATGCACCACCATGGGGGAGCTATGGAACTCCCTAACAATCTAATCTCAAAATACCAATTCTACAATGGTGAACCCTCTAAATGGGTGACATGCTCCCCACCTATCGATTATCCATCAGGGGATTTCCCTATAGATAACTGAGAAAATTGGTTCTCACAGTTCACATCCCCATGTTGTATCTCCATAAATCTATGTAAGAGTGGGTGTGTGACAACCATCGATTGAAGTTAGGCTCTGGCATCACCATCCACAAAGTATATCTACATCATGTTAAACTACTCTGATCCATAACTCAGAAACTATAACCCGGTTATCCTTTTGAGGACATTCACCAGAATATTCATATTCCTTGGACTATAGACTATCTCAAACTCATAGTCTTGGAGGAACTCTAGCCACCAAAGCTACCTAATGTTCAAGTTATTCTAGGAGAAGATATACCCAAAAATTTTATGGTTAGATTAAATGGAAAACCGCTCACCCATGATGTAGTTATGCCACATCTTCAAAGCGAAGAGCACTTTTGATAGTTCAAGATCAGGGGTCACATAGTTCTTCTCATGCTGCCTCAATAATCACAGAACATATGAAATCACTGCTTGCCCCTACATCATGAGACAACCCAGTCTGGTCCCTGATGTGTCATAGAACACTACATATCCAACTCCCTCCTCTCACAGATTAAGATATGGGCACTCTTTTTCCATTGCCTCAGCTCCTGGAATCTCTTCTTGCACTTATCTTTCCACGTTAAGGGATATACCATCTTTGTCAAATATGATAAGGGTTTTTCTACCCAAGAAAAGTATAGAAAAAACCCTATATATTACCCTACAAATACCAAGAAACTCCTCACCTCAATCACAGTCTTGGAGGGCTCCCAAACATGTATTGCCTCTATATTCAATGGATCAACAACAACTCCAGCCTTTGAAATGACATGTCTGATAAATTGAACCTCCTGAATCCAAAATGAAAACATAGAGAGATTTCTATAAGGCATGTTCTTTCAGATAATGTCAAGGACTATCTGTAGGCATGTCGCTTTCTCCTCCTCGGATTCCAAGTGCATCGGGATATCATCAATGAAGACCATAAAAAATAGGTCAAGGTAGGGCTGGAAGATCATGTTCATGAGTCCCATGATCACTTCTAGGGCATTATTCATACCAAATGGAATCACCATGATTTCATTATGGCCAAATTGAAATCTGACGACTATCTTCGATACATCCTCACCCTGTACACGAAGCTAATGATATTCAGACATGAGTTCTATCATTGAGAACCACCTTTCTCTAATCAGCTGATCAAAGAGGTCATCGATTCTCAGCAATGGATATTTTTTTATGGTCAGCTAATTTAGGTTCCAATAGTCCACAAATAGAGCCAAACTCCATTCTATATTCTTATCAAACAAAACTAGGGCCACCCAAGGTAAAACATTGGGCTTGACGAAGACCTTCCTCTATAGGTCCTCTAGCTATAACCTCAACTCACGAAGTTTCATGGGAGACATCTGATATTCTAGTGTGGATATCATTTTCATCTTGAGGTATAACTCAATTTAGAATTCAATATCTCTGTGAGTAGGTAATCCTAGAACATCCATAGGGATTATGTCCTTGTACTAGTCAACCACTACAGGAAATTAGAGTCTCCTCTCACCCACTGCACCGACGGTAATGATATCCAACTCTTATGTGATCGGGTTCAACCTCCTCCTGGAATGTTCATCCTATGTTGCAATAGATTTCCTTTCACCGGTAAAGGATAACATGGTCTCATCTTCATGTACACACCACACTCTATGCCTATAATAGTTAATCTAAGCACTGGCTGTGGATAACTAGTCCATACACAAAATGACGTCATAAGGCCTCAACACCACTACTAGGAGATCCCATCTGAAGCCCTCTCAACCGAGAGTAATCTCAAATAGTTGGAACCAGTGGGTGGTCTTAAAATCCCCTTCTCTATGAGTCTCTAATCGTAAGGATTGAGCTAATGACTCCACTGAAATCATTGAGATCTAAAAACGTTGTGTGGAAAAAAATATTGAGTATCACCAATGTCTATAAGAATGGAAAATAAGTCGGTGAATACAAATATCGTAACTCTAATCATCTCTGGAGCATGGACATTGTAAGAATCCATCCCCTGATGCTGGCCTCACCCATGTCCAAAGGATCTTGGAGCCCATTGTGGACCACCTAAGGGTGGTGGTGGTGTTACCTCAATCCTTCATCTACTGACTGCCACTCTACCTACTCCCCTTAAACGTCTTCCTCATAATGAAATACCTTGATAGTCCCTATAACACTTCCTCGGCGGTCTCTCAACCGTCTGCTGATTTTCTGTATAGCAAGTCATGTAGTCAGGAGTCATGTGTCCCTGAACGCCACACGATTAGCACACCCTACTCCTATACTCACTCCCTCTTTTCTAGGGTTCTCACACTTATGATCCTATGACATGGGGTTTTCACATGATAGGTGTGAACCAATTGGGTCTATGTGTCAGCTTCCTGATACCCACTGCAAAAGGCTCCGCTGCCTGGTGTCTACTTGTAGATCCTGCTGTTGGAGCCTGCCCTGCAAGGAAGCTCTCCATGAGTAGAGATCATTATACCACCTAATCCTGAGTGGGGATTCTAAGCGATAACATGTATTCCCTGACCTCTTAGAGTAGTCCATGATCAAAATCATGATCTTGGAAGAATGGGACTCTCACCATGTCAGTAGAGTAGCATGAAAGCTCTAGAAATCTCATTGAGTACCCTGCTACTATCATGCTACCCTGCATTCAGTGAAGTAGCTCCATTATTAATATAGATCTTAAAATTACAGGAATGAACTCCTCCCTGAATAGGAACTTGAAGTCTATCCATGTGAGGGTCACCTCATCATACATCTGGACCATCATGCCTCACCATCTACCCACCGAGCCTTGTAGAAGGCTCGCAGTTAAGATCACCATCAGTTCGAGAGGCTTCCTCACTATACCTAAGACTCATATAACCAAATCATGCCAATCCTCATCCACATGGGGGTCAGTATTACCCTTGAACCTAAGAGTCCTATTCCTCTATAAGTCATGTAAGGCACTGACCCTGCGTGGGTCCTCTACTGATAGGGCTGGCAAGAGCTGCTAGTTAATGAGTAGTGGCACCACTGGTGCACCACCCAGTAGGGCTACCTCCGGCACTAGTCCCTAAACTGACACCTCATATCTAATAATACTATTGTTGTGGTCACACACTAGGATCCTAGATGGCTGTAATAATGGAGGCATCCTAAAATAGATCAATATTAACCACATTCAATATATTACACCAGGTGAGCTGACTCTATCTCAAAAAGAACATGATAAATCTCTTAATTCCTATATAATGCTTCCAACTAGTGTTTTTATGTACAGAGTCAAAAAGAGGAATTCATGGTCCTGGTGTAAGGATACGTAGACCACCACCCCTGCACTAGACTCCCCGAGTCTGAAAGTGGAACTTGAAAACCTCAACGTTGTTTCCCCAAAACAAAACCCTAGACTCCCAATATTTAAGGTAGAACCGCACTCCTTAGATACCAATTAGTCACGACCCATCCCCTGGGGCCCATATAATGACAACCCCAATCCTTCCTCACTAAGGCTAGGGCCTTGCGACTAGTGGCAAAGGCATTACCCTGTATGTGGGGGGAATTTTCTTGAGTACCTTTACACACACACAGAGACAGATCCCAACCCATAATAACAAAAGTTGAAAACACCAAGTAAACATACACAGGGTACTAAAGTAGAAAACAAATGGTAAAAGGGGCCTAAAAACAAGCCAAAATAAAAATGAAAATTAAACTTATAGGTCTCTAGAACTCCTCAATAGAAAAATATACTAATGTGTAGGTACATAAATAGCTTTCAGAAGCCGCAGAAGCACATCAGGTCTTTGAGTCAACTCTAAGCACCACCTGGCCCCAGTCCTCTAAGGAATCCATCAAAGAGTTGATCATATGTATGAGACATGACACGTGCTGGCGAATCCCGTGTAGGGTGGAGTAAAACGATATTATGTAGGGACCCCAAACCAAAAAGGCATACCACAAAGTAATACACAAATTAGACTACAATATAAGTACAATAAGTGTAGGCTCTAATAAATATAGTAAAGTGAGTCACTAGGGCCATATCACTCAAGTGTAATATAATGAAACTAAAGAACGACTAACATTCACAAAACTTGACACCTTGTACTACTAATGTAATCACCCCTGAGGAGTGCTTAGGTCTACTAGGTAACCTATACCCCCTCATCACATAGGCCAACTGGGTCACCTCGACCCAATCATCTCCTTGGCCTACTGGGTCACTTAGAGCTACTGATCTCCATGGCCTACTGGGTCACCTAGTCCCGCTTGTCTCCTTGTCCTACTAGTTCACCTAGACCCACACATCTCTATGTAAAAATTATTCACCTAGAACTGATTGTCTCAGTCTTCTCATCAGATCAAGCCATGTGATCCCCACTCATAGCACACTTGATTCTGATAGGGTTTACTCCTAAATCAATTTTCATATCTCAAATACTCCGAAACTACATTTCTTATATACCAACTTTACCTTCTTATCACAAGGGTCATGATTCCACAAAAGGCTTGTCAATCAGATTTATGGTATGAAAGTTATGAGCCTTTTGTGAAAAGGGGCTGATGGGGTCCCGACCCGATCCAACCCGGCCTGACCAGCCTGACCCAATTTAGCTGACCTAACTCAGTCGAGCCTGGGCTAACCCAGTTTGTCCTTTCCCAGGGGTCAGGCCTATATGGTTCTTCTAGACTCGGGCCACCGAGAAACCCGGTCCTCTTTCTCCAACTCTTCCCGCACTGGCTAGCCGGTTTCTGTTTGGTCGGGCTGCCCTACGACCCGGTTCGCCCTCTATCTCACCTCACACTGGCAAGACAATTTTTCCAACCAAAACATGGCATGTTCCACATCCACTCCATTTCATGCATCTGGCAGTTGGAGAAACTCCCCCCCACCTTCTATCTCGTGAACCACATGCCATCACACACCCGCGGATCTCCTACGCTTCTTCCAAATTAATGTGACACCCACCAGTGTTTCTATTTTTCACTACTATGGACAGCCTAGTTGTAGGTTCTGGTGCTATGGTGTGCCATCGGTGCATCAATGGGTTCTTCCGTGGGCCACCAGAATCACTCCGGTTATCCGTTTTCTAATTCATAAGATCTGATGTGATCCTCCGGTCTTCCCCTCCA
This sequence comes from Viscum album, assembly GCA_963277665.1. Lineage (NCBI taxonomy): Eukaryota > Viridiplantae > Streptophyta > Magnoliopsida > Santalales > Viscaceae > Viscum > Viscum album. Next base: position 1,426,101,976 of record OY728161.1, read on the forward strand.
ATGTTGTGTGCTCCAAGATGTCTTGAAATTGATCTAGGGGTCCAACCATGTTCTGAACTCTCCAAAAAGAGTCTGACGTGACCACGGGGGTCCGTCGACAAATAAAACAAGAGGTAGAGGAGATATAAATGAACTCCCAAGGAAAAAAATTCCATTCGTGTTCATTTTCCCTTTATTTGTTGTTTTAAAAAAAGGTAACGTTGGAAATATCACTGAAATACTAATCCCCTCTTTTATATTTGCATGTTGATTCCCATTCCTTCATAGCCCATCGATCTGCAGGTAAATTGTTTAGTGTATTAAACCATTTTATACTTTTATAAAGAAGAATGGGGGAAGGGACACCACACTGAAATCAAAACCCCTTACCTAGAATAGGGGATCGATGAGAGGAAATAATTCCTCATTGATGGTGATAAATCCGTGAGGGTCCTCAATCTGTCGTCGTGGGTGAGATATCCCAAATAGGTGTTTGAGAGTGCTTGTTTCCATTGAATATTCATAGTTCATCTCCATTCGTCACTTTCCAATGAAAGTTCTTCTGAGGTTCAGAGAAAATTCAGAAGTGTCCAATGATCTCATATCCCTTTTAAATTATTAATTGACGAAACACGTTTCATCATTTATCTTATGCTGAGTCACCGCATCATTATACTGTTTCATTTACGAAATGAAATAGATTTTCCATTATGATCTAGTTTCAGTTTGGCTATTCTCTTTTATTTATTAAATGAAATAGTCATCTCAACATTTCATCACAACAAAACAAATTTGAATAATAAAATCTTTGATAAGTTTATTTTATTTTTTATTAAAATCTTCTACAAATTAACTTTTACCCTCAACCCACACCGGTTTAGGTTAGGTCCTCTCTTAAATAATTTTTTCATTCTCGACACAGCAGTTCCCTCATATTTTTAATCTAGGAACCTATTTAGAAGCTCCTAATTATTTTCACATGGGATACTTTAAATAACTTTAAAAAAAGTTAAAACATTTATTCCAGGCTCACTGATCCTAAGAATCACATTCCGTCTCAACACCTGGTATCACAATAATCTTTTATAGTATTCAAAAAAATTATATGTAATTTTTGGGACAATAAAATTATTGAAAAAAATATAAAACATTCAACAACCACTTCATCCAGCATTAAAAAATATTATCTCTATCCAACTGGCTACCAATAATATCCCCCTTTGGATTTTTTTTCAACCAAGGTTCATAGATAACTGAAATTTATTAAACTCAAGATATGGGTCACTAATCAATAATAGTAAGCCTATATCAGAAAACTCATTATAGGAAATTAAAATCATTAGTGAGAAAAACCATGTTGTACATAAGCAATGACTTAAGAACAACTTTTGAACTTCAAACATTCAAACATTCCACCTATTCAGAACATATTTCTCACTATAAGAACATGTTTCATATAAGATCATCAAAAATATATTTGAATAATTAACACAATCAAATTTTGAGATCACAACATACCTATCCTGAAAAGTCCCCAAAAATATATCCTTCGTTAAAATTTATATCACATAACAATAGATAGTTTTATGAAACTGAATTTTTCTTCCCCTTGAAAACACTATCCAATGACTAGATTAGTGAGGGGAAAGAAACACAAAACTCAAATTTGGAGATAAATAGGTTGAATGAACATGTATAACCTCAATTTATAAAAATATTCCTTTAGTAATGGTATTGTAAAAATATTAATAACTTGTTATATTTTTGGAACAAATTCTGACTTGAGTCCATTCTTCTCTAGATGATATTTAATGAAGTGATAATTGATATCAATATGTGTTGAATGCGAATTTTTTTATGATATTTATTGTGAGCTTTATAGTACTTTAGTAATCATAAACCAAGAGGAGGGGTAACTTCAATTAAAAAATAATATATTATTACTTTCTATTTATCTACAAACGTTTTGTTGCAGTGTGTGTGGAAGAAACATATTCATCTTATAACATGCTAAGAGTTACTTATTTTTTTATTTTTAGTTATTAAAATCACAAAAAATCACCCAATAAAAACCCTACTAGATAAAGATCTTTCATCACCCATACTTCTTTCCCAATCATCATATGTATAACCAAACAAGTCAATTCTTCCTGAGCATTCATATTTGATAACGAAATATGTTGTTCCTGTGATTAATTTGATAATTATTTTTCTACCCAAGAGATGAGATTCATTTAGGGAACTTTGGAATCAAGCACATAAAGTAAAAATATATACAATATATGTTCTTGAAGTTGTTAGATATAAGAAAACAACCAATAATATCTTGAAACTATTTAGAATCCATTTACCTTTCTTCTTTATCATTATATAACTCGGTTCCCACTAAAATTGGTGTGGAAATAGGTTCTTAATTCCCCATGTCAAACTTTTTATGAAGTTCCTTAGCATAAATATCTTGAGAGAGAATAATGTATTTATTATTTTATGGGAATTTAAAACATATTAAATTTTTCATTTCACTAAGAATGAACATTCACACAACTTTTTATCTATTTAGTAAAATGTTCAAAAGTCATTTCATAATTCCCACCAATGATAATATCATCACCATAGAAAACTAAAATGAGAGAAATATACATATTTTATTGAATTAAGGATTTTTATAAACTCTTAAATTTTTAAATCCCAACTTAATTAATGAGAAATCTAATTTGGAATACGAGTATATTAGAGTTTCCTTTGACCCATACACATATTTATTCAAATTTCACACACAAATTTCATATTTTACAATTAAAAAATCACATAGTTGTGAAAAAAAATTCTTTATAAAGTTCTCCATTTGGAAATGATGATTTCATATCCATTTGAAAAAATTTATGTCCTCATTTTTTAGTAATTACATGGAAGATTTGAATTGTTTCTAACCTTTATACTAGAGAAAATATTTCATCAATTCCTTTAATTTGTGAGCAACCTTTAAAAAATAGTCTTGGTTTGTTTTTATCACTTCACCATCGTTGTAACGCCCCGAGCCTAGTTACCCAGAGTCGGTGCATTATTACATAACATTGGCATGATCATGAGAAAGATCAAGTCTCGAAAGACCGATTAGTTTAGTAGCCTTGGAATAACTAGATACATCCATAAATTTTTACATTACATCATAAAAAAAACATATTGTCTTCATATCCCCTCATACTATCCCTGCAGGTGATTCATAAATTACTTCTTCATAATCCTGGAAAAAAAAATAAAACATTGAAAGGGGTGAGCTCGGATGCTCAGTAAGGATAACATTATAGCAGAAGCTTTCATAAATAAGCATAAACACTTAAGGCAATTTATAACTAAAACAAAAGCCTTTGAAACTTGAAATTCAGCATAAAATGGCAAAGGTAAAATGAAATAATTCCATTTACTTACTCACATGGATATTCTACTAGTCGAATGATCACATGCAATATCAATAACCACTTTCATAATGATGGAATGCATAATTCCAGACTATCATAACCACATAGCCAAGGCCTCGTGCCAAGACTACAAATAAGATTTTGCCAAGGCCTTGTGCCAAGACACTAGTTTGTCTCATGAGACCTACCGATGCATCGAGGAGCTATAGCGGGCTCCACCCGTCACTTATTAAGTCCAATGCATTCCTCATATGAACATGTTTAAGCATAAAATAAACATTCGTAATAAAACTAGCATACGAAATGTCAATACTTTAACCACAAACCATGAATGGTATAAAAATAGAACATCCACAGTCAAATATAACTCATTTGATACAATATGGAAGATTGTATTGTATCACATTAACCTCAATCATGAATAATGAAGGATGTTGACATAGATGAAAATAATCATCAAAACTATTTGAGAGAAATATCCCCCTTTTCTTGAAAACATTTAAAAGTCACACTATTTGTCAAGAAGCCATTTAAAAATAGATTTTTGAATCAAAGTGTCCCATACCACTTTGAAACCCTTTAAAAGGATTTTTAATTTCTAAACTTTAATGTCCATATAAATAAATCCTTAAAACCATTTTTAAAACGTGGACATTAATGAGAAAGATTTAGATGAATAAGTCTTTAAAACATTTAAAAATGGTATTTTAGTTAAAGATTCTAACCAAAAGAGAGACACTTGAATGAAAATAATTGAGGTAATCAAAACTTTGTAATATCATGAGAATAAAGGGAATTCATGATATACTATGTCAAAGTAAATTATATACACCACATAAAAGTGATTTGGTGTATATCAACAAAGAAGTCTCAATGGAATGTAAGTTGAGATGAAATCTCTCATAAAGGCCATATCCTTAGGTTAAGGATAAATCAACAACACAATTATGTGTGAAAAATATAAATACACTAAATATGATTGGATATTCAGTGTAAAACAATCAAAGTATATTTACACATATTCCTGTAAAAACAACACCAACGAATTGGATGTTTAACTCAACAAATGGTGAAAGAGTTAAAATTACTCTTATCAAATTCATATCAATGACTTGAGAATTTTCAATGGAGTGATTATGTGTATCAAAAGTATATCCACAGGAAGGGGAGTGGAAATTATGACATAAACAAATGAATAGTGATTCAACACATAATCTTGGGGTAATATAATCAATGAAATATGCGTAAAGCCAAATGAGTGGAAATTGAAATCTCAAATTCCCTTATTGATTAGGTAACTTAAGAAATAAACACCCGTGAAAGAAAGATCATACCATGATGATGTAAATACCCATAAAATAAAGTATATTACACAATGAATACAATCATGGGTAGTACACATACACCACATGCAATAATTAAGTGGTGATCAATGGAATTCTCACGGAATTAAAAGTGAGACAAGAAACCCCTTACCACATTAATCAACTGAGTTGCATGGCCAAAAGTTAATAACCACAAAATGATTTACAGAATGACATGAATATAAAGTGAATCATGATAATATATATCAAATGGAAGTACACAATACACCACTTTCAATAATTTAGTAGCGAACAATGGAAATCTCACGGAATTGAAAGTGAGATAAGAGAATCCCTTACTTTGTACTTTTTCCTTGGTCGATGGTAGGTTTACCTCCTGTATAATGGTGAAAGAATTGTTATTGAATAATAAAAAAATCATTTACTTTAATATGATATCATATATGATCTTTTAACATTGATTTGTTAATAATATCTTAGAATTATCGTCATTTCAGGTGTTAACGGGTTCATTTAACTTTACATTCTTTGTTATGTGAGCCATATTCGTTATTAATGGGATGTATATTATTCATATCCAGAATGGTATCAAGTCCTTAAACATCATTTTTAAATCATCAAATGATAATTATACTTGAATGGATACGATGGAGAATGAATCTCATCGCGTTCGTGGAGACGGTAGTCCGTACGTACGCACGAATGCTACTTCCATTTAATTTTTATTTTAAAAGAATCGAATCCAAATGATACATAGGTATATTACTATTCCAGTAAAATATAATATTTTATATATGTTACTTAAGTTCATTAACACCATCCTTTATACGTTCCATGTGTGGTATGAACGAGTCATATCATTTTAAGGGGGCGGTAGTCCGCACTTCCTCAAATGAAATTATCGTATGTATATACAACATGAAACGAATAATTGTATGAAATAAAATGGAATTACAGAAGATTATATATAAAATCTATATCATTAATATCATATTTAATTACAGTGCCATCCTAATGGCCACCATGAGAGGTGGTAAGATGTATTTGAACAATCATCGTTTCGTGAGGCTTTAGTTTGCCATCCACAGAAACATTATGTTCATCATCCATTAGATGGAGTTGTGTGAATGTGTAGTTTGAATCCTTCTTATAAAAACATACTAGTATATTGTGGATACTGTTGTTGTTACAAAAGAAAGGAAATAAAAAGAGTTTGGGGGTTGGAGAAGCAAAATAATTGAAAATAATTTAAGAGCAAATGTTACCTTTAATTTAGGTAAATCACTTTGGTTGGAACCAAAGGACTTCTTGAAATGCTTTCTGCCTAAGGGGAAGCTTCAAGGAGGAGGAGAGGGATGTGGGGAGCTTATTTGGGCAGAGTTTGGACGAGCCAAGTGGCTTGAGAGGTGTGAGGAATGAGTAGAAGTGGTCTCCTTTTATAAGGGAGAGGAGGGGCTCTTTAGGAAAGAGTGAAAGTATTACTTTATAATATAATTATATTCGGTTTTTAATGGTCCAAAAATCATTGAGGTAGAAGATAAGATGACTCATATTATAAATAACATCAACCAATAAGAATTGGACAGGTTTTAGATAATATTTTAATCATTATAATCTTATTTATTTAAATGATTTATTAATGAGGTAAACATTGCATCATTATTGTGTCATTAATAATTTAAATTATTTGATGTCTAAAAATTATAAATAAAATATCATTATGTAGGAAATCTTTTTAGATTTCTAATTAATATTTATAATCGAAAATCCAACATTTATAACCCTATGTAAAAATTGTTCTTTTAAAAGATGTAAGCTTATGCCATTTTTGTATTCATTTTAACTTAATTAAAATAAAGTGTCATTATCACTTACAAGTGGATCAATGGGGTCCCAAAATTGACCCAAAGATGCCCATGGTCGACCATGTATCAACCAATAGGGTTAAGAAACGTTTTAGGGTAATTTAGTATTATTATAATATTATTTTTTTAACCCTTATTTACCGGATTTACCCTTAACCATGGTAAATAAAATATTTACCGCAGTAATTATTCAAAATGTCTAAAAATAAAAGTTACCTATATACACAATTTGAAAATCCTGATTCCAAATATGGAATCCATTTTCCTAAATTCAAAACACAGAAGTGGCAGAAATTAATTTAAAATTAATTCCCGCTGTCAAAACAAAAAGCGTGTTTTTAAGAGATAATAACTATCAAAAGATTGACACTTGTTTATGTTCGGTTTAATTGTAAAATTATGTCCAATGACCAACATTATATTAAATGGTAAAAATATATTCTAAATATTCTTGAAAACCACTCAAATTCATAATTTATCACTATTAATTATTTTGATTAAAAAAGTTTTTTTTAATTAAAATTTAGTAATTTTCACTATTCATCAAAATATGAAAGTTATCCGAAAAGTACCAAAATTTCACCTTAGGCTAAATTAGATATTCCGAATCCAAAAATGAAGTCCATTTCAAAATATAAAATATATATAATTTCAAAATTTAGGTATTACTATTCATAACGGCTAGTTTGATCGGTTGTGGTGTGTGTTAAAACTCGACGTTGCGTACAACACACGCTACTGTTTTATTCAAAGGAAAGAGTACTGTGGAAGCTTGGGATGTTTCGTTTTAAATTTTTTGATGTCTCCATTTAGTCAAAAATTTTAAAATATTGTATTTAAAAAGGTTTCACTATCAAAAGTTGATAAAAGTGCAATACTGAAAATGAATCTGTTCTTGCATTATGACTAAGAAACTCATAATATGGATTCTAAAATTATAAGGATTATATAAAGTTAAAAATGTAGTTAATGCTATTAATGACCTCTTTTAATGGCTTTTTTTTTGGTAAGTCATGGTGCAATTGAACTCGGTGTTGCGTGTAGTGCAAGTTATTGAATTATTTTGAAGAAATAACACACTATGAAATCTTGGGGTGTTACATTCTCCCCTCCTTCAATAAATTGCGTCCTCGCAATTTGAAATTGTTCTTCGAAAATAAAAGGTTGAAAATAGAAAATATTTTTGTGGGAAAACCCACATCGGAAATTGGTTTACTAAAATTTAGTCTTAATATGAGGAAAAGAGAAATGAAAGGGTCACCACCAAATTTTGATCTTGATTAGGAGAACATTGGTGGCAATTAGAGATATATAATCGGAGGAAAAACGTAAATATTTATAGGTAGTGATTGAGGTCATCAATCACAAATAAGTGTATAATTGAGGTCCTTAAACTCATCAATCTATGATGATTTGAAGTAACATCGGTTCAACAAAATATAGGGTATTGGGATAACACATTTTTGACGTTTCAAAATATCTTAGTTGAAATCCCACATCGAAAAATGAATTATCGAGGCCTCTATTTAAAATAAAGAGTCGAAAGTATGAAGATTACCGAAAATAACACATACTAGGGTTCAATGTAGGAAAATATGGATATGGAGGAGAAATCTAACCATCAATTATCTGATGGAGAGTGGTAGAGAACATGGCTATGAAAAGGCCAACAATCCCAAAGCCATAAATTAGTGATGATTTAAGGTACCATCTAGGACAACATTTTTTTTTAAAGTTACATTAAATAAGGAAGAGGAATTCATTTATGATATTGACTAAGAACATTATGAGATATACTTAAATTTTAAGTACATTTTCATTCTTTAATAAATTTCCACCACTAACTCAATTTTTTTTAAACGATGAGTATTCAAGAAGACTTGGTCACACTGGAAGAGCTAGAATAAACTTCTATAGAATCACATGATCCATGCAGGATAAACCATATATTTACATTGTCTTTGAAGATTAATCAAAACCAAAATGGTTAGTGAATGATCTAATGATCCCCCAAAAGGATATTCATTGAGATAAATATGGACTAATCTTAATTTCTAAAATTAATCCAACAATACCCCAAAGTTAAATAGATACCATTCAATAACCAATTGTCCTTAAAATCCTTTAATATAATCCAAACTAATATTGAAACCCAAAACATAGAAGAATTTGATTATGTAGTCTCCCATGTTACATTGTATCTCCAAATGACATCAAATACTCTTAAAGTCACATACTTAAAAGTAATTAACATCATCACATATTCTCTGTTATAGGTTAATCATTTCCATAAATAACCCAAATCACTATAAATCAACAATAAAAATGTAGATAAAAATCCACCATTACTCTACAAATGAAACCTCATTGTATTCTATTTTCCTTGGGCATATAGTGTTCCTAACAAAACGAACATCTTCCAAAATGACATTTATCACATAATCACCAAATCATTTTCCTATACCAAGGGTATTCATTTGATAAGACATAAGAACCCAAATCATCTTATTATTGATCAATAAAATCATTTAACAAAAAAAATAGTCATACTAATCAGGGACTTCATGTAGTCTAGTGGTAGGCGATAAATCCCAATCGCACTTTGGTTGTGGGTTCGATTCCCACAGCTTTGTCCGACGCGACGGGTTGTCACACGGTCTACGTGTTGTCCTTTTTCAAAAACTATATTCTATAATATTACCAAAATGAGATAAATTTTTCAAAATAACATAATTTATCCACAAATGTTATATCATACTTTTCATTTTCATCCCAAATTATAATAACTTATCATTTTCTCAAACCCCAATGATCATATAAAACCAAATGGTTATTTATACCTATATCCACAAGAGAAGAGACAATTATTCCTCAAATATCATTCTCACATGGAAAACTGAGGGGTTACAAATACAAGAGAAAATTATTCCAAAGTAAACCCATCAACAAGGAGTGCTAATACTTTTTAAATTTTTCTCCAACCATTTATTTCCACATAGCTTCTTCTTTGAGCAAGAAAATATCCTATAAAATAGGACATTCACTCGGGTAATGGCCAGGTCCCCTACATTTACGGCAAATGACTGTAAATGGACTCTTGGGACCATTTTTATCTTCTTCCATAGTACTCTTCATTTTTCTTCGGCAATTCTTCACTTTATGTCCTTCCTTCCCGCACGTAAAACATTTCGTTGTCCCATTGAGACACTTTCCTGGGTGTCTCTTTCCACAATTCCTGCATGATGAAAATTGAGGTTTCTTTTCTCCATGGTCTCCATTGCTGGAGATCTTATCATTTATCACCTTTCTCTTCCTTGTTGAGTCTGGGAGTTGGTTAATATATATGTTGTTGATCATATTTTTGGAAAACTGATTTGGCATAAAGACGATATCTTTTACGCCTATCAACATTCCATTTTGTTGCTCATTTCCACCACCTTTCCCACCTTGTACATCATTCTCAAAGTCACTATGACTTCCTTGGAATCCAGCCATTGACTAAAACCAGAACGCATTGTGTGAGTAATAGTAGTCGTAAAATCATTTAGAGATTAAAATGTCACCATATTATCAATTTGAAACATATTAGGATTAACCAAGGTCATTTACTCTCATCTTATGTATATATTACTTAAATCGGTTTGTAAAGAAAATTTAAATTATCCTAAGCATATCCCCTGGGAGTGTCGTAACCAAGAGTGCAGCAAGGCCCGTTGTCGTGCACCAGTTCCCGTTCGAGTCTAGCTCAAAGCGGTGTTTTCGGGTTTTACCCCTAGGTACATCTGTTCCAGAGCCGCCTCTACCTGCTCGTATCCAGACATGGATGTATTGCTCGGAAAACTCACAAAATATCTACAATACCAAAATTCTAGGAAGTTCTTTTATACTAATCCTCAAAGTTCATCTTAGGTCTACGTGCTCTAATCAGAGTTTATCTAAATCTAGCTACCAAGGATTGTACTAAACTTCCTCTGATACCAACTGTAACGCCCCGAGCCTAGTTACCCAGAGTCGGTGCATTATTACATAACATTGGCATGATCATGAGAAAGATCAAGTCTCGAAAGACCGATTAGTTTAGTAGCCTTGGAATAACTAGATACATCCATAAATTTTTACATTACATCATAAAAAAAACATCTTGTCTTCATATCCCCTCATACTATCCCTGCAGGTCATTCATAAATTACTTCTTCATAATCCTGGAAAAAAATAAAACATTGAAAGGGGTGAGCTCGGATGCTCAGTAAGGATAACATTATAGCAGAAGCTTTCATAAATAAGCATAAACACTTAAGGCAATTTATAACTAAAACAAAAGCCTTTGAAACTTGAACTTCAGCATAAAATGGCAAAGGTAAAATGAAATAATGCCATTTACTTACTCACATGGATATTATACTAGTCGAATGATCACATGCAATATCAATAACCACTTTCATAATGATGGAATGCATAATGCCAGACTATCATAACCACATAGCCAAGGCCTCGTGCCAAGACTACAAATAAGATTTTGCCAAGGCCTTGTGCCAAGACACTAGTTTGTCTCATGAGACCTACCGATGCATCGGGGATCTATAGCGGGCTCCACCCGTCACTTATTAAGTCCAATGCATTCCTCATATGAATAGGTTTAAGCATAAAATAAACATTCGTATTAAAACTAGCATACGAAATGTCAATACTTTAACCACAAACCATGAATGGTATAAAAATAGAACATCCACAGTCAAATATAACTCATTTGATACAATATGGAAGATTGTATTGTATCACATTAACCTCAATCATGAATAATGAAGGATGTTGACATAGATGAAAATAATCATCAAAACTATTTGAGAGAAATATCCCCCTTTTCTTGAAAACATTTAAAAGTCACACTATTTGTCAAGAAGCCATTTAAAAATAGATTTTTGAATCAAATTGTCCCATACCACTTTGAAACCTTTTAAAAGGATTTTTAATTTCTAAACTTTAATGTCCATATAAATAAATCCTTAAAACCATTTTTAAAACATGGACATTAATGAGAAAGATTTAGATGAATAAGTCTTTAAAACATTTAAAAATGGTATTTTAGTTAGAGATTCTAACCAAAAGAGAGACACTTGAATGAAAATAATTGAGGTAATCAAAACTTTGTAATATCATGAGAATAAAGGGAATTCATGATATACTATGTCAAAGTACATTATATACACCACATAAAAGTGATTTGGTGTATATCAACAAAGAAGTCTCAATGGAATGTAAGTTGAGATGAAATCTCTCATAAAGGCCATATCCTTAGGTTAAGGATAAATCAACAACACAATTATGTGTGAAAAATATAAATACACTAAATATGATTGGATATTCAGTGTAAAACAATCAAAGTATATTCACACATATTCCTGTAAAAACAACACCAACGAATTGGATGTTTAACTCAACAAATGGTGAAAGAGTTAAAATTACTCTTATCAAATTCATATCAATGACTTGAGAATTTTCAATGGAGTGATTATGTGTATCAAAAGTATATCCACAGGAAGGGGAGTGGAAATTATGACATAAACAAATGAATAGTGATTCCACACATAATCTTGGGGTAATATAATCAATGAAATATGCGTAAAGCCAAATGAGTGGAAATTGAAATCTCAAATTCCCTTATTGATTAGGTAACTTAAGAAACAAACACCCATGAACGAAAGATCATACCATGATGATGTAAATACCCATAAAATAAAGTATATTACACAATGAATACAATCATGGGTAGTACACATACACCACATGCAATAATTAAGTGGTGATCAATGGAATTCTCACGGAATTAAAAGTGAGACAAGAAACCCCTTACCACGTTAATCAACTGAGTCGCATGGCCAAAAGTTAATAACCACCAAATGATTTACAGAATTACATGAATATAAAGTGAATCATGATAATATATATCAAATGGAAGTACACAATACACCACTTTCAATAATTTAGTAGCGAACAATGGAAATCTCACGGAATTGAAAGTGAGATAAGAGAATCCCTTACTTTGTACTTTTTCCTTGGTCGATGGTAGGTTTACCTCCTGTATAATGGTGAAATAATTGTTATTGAATAATACAAGAATCAGTTACTTTAATATGATATCATATATGATCTTTTAACATTGATTTGTTAATAATATCTTAGAATTATCGTCATTTCAGGTGTTAACGGGTTCATTTTACTTTACATTCTTTGTTATGTGAGCCATATTCGTTATTAATGGGATGTATATTATTCATATCCAGAATGGTATCAAGTCCTTAAACATCATTTTTAAATCATCAAATGATAATTATACTTGAATGGATACGATGGAGAATGAATCTCATCGCGTTCGTGGAGACGGTAGTCCGTACGTACGCACGAATGCTACTTCCATTTAATTTTTATTTTAAAAGAATCGAATCCAAATGATACATAGGTATATTACTATTCCAGTAAAATATAATATTTTATATATGTTACTTAAGTTCATTAACACCATCCTTTATACGTTCCATGTGTGGTATGAACGAGTCATATCATTTTAAGGGGGCGGTAGTCCGCACTTCCTCAAATGAAATTATCGTATGTATATACAACATGAAACGAATAATTGTATGAAATAAAATGTAATTACAGAAGCTTATATATAAAATATATATCATTAATATCATATTTAATTACAGTGCCATCCTAATGGCCACCATGAGAGGCGGTAAGATGTATTTGAACAATCATCGTTTCGTGAGGCGTTAGTTTGCCATCCACAGAAACATTATGTTCATCATCCATTAGATGGAGTTGTGTGAATGTGTAGTTTTAATCCTTATTATAACAACATCCTAGTATATTTTGGATACTGGTGTTGTTACAAAAGAAAGGAAATAAAAAGAGTTTTGGGGTTGGAGAAGCAAAATAATTGAAAATAATTTAAGAGAAAATGTTACCTTTAATTTAGGTAACTCACTTTGGTTGGAACCAAAGGACTTCTTGAAATTCTTTCTGCCTAAGGGGAAGCTTCAAGGAGGAGGAGAGGGATGTGGGGAGCTTAGTTGGGCAGAGTTTGGACGAGCCAAGTGGCTTGAGAGGTGTGAGGAATGAGTAGAAGTGGTCTCCTTTTATAAGGGAGAGGAGGGGCTCTTTAGGAAAGAGTGAAAGTATTACTTTATAATATAATTATATTCGGTTTATAATGGTCCAAAAATCAATGAGGTCGAAGATAAGATGACTCATATTCTAAATGACATTAACCAATAAGAATTGGACAGGTTTTAGATAATATTTTAATCATTATAATCTTATTTATTTAAATGATTTTTTAATGAGGTAAACATTGCATCATTATTGTGTCATTAATAATTTAAATTATTTGATGTCTAAAAATTATAAATAAAATATCATTATGTAGGAAATCTTTTTAGCTTTCTAATGAATATTTATAATCGAACATCCAACATTTATAACCCTATGTAAAAATTGTTCTTTTAAAAGATGTAAGCTTATGCCATTTTTGTATTCATTTTAACTTAATTAAAATAAAGTGTCATTATCACTTACAAGTGGATCAATGGGGTCCAAAAATTGACCCAAAGATGCCCATGGTCGTCCATGTATCAACCAATAGGGTTAAGACACGTTTTAGGGTAATTTAGTATTATTATAATATTATTTTTTTAACCCTTATTTCCGGATTTACCCTTAACCATGGTAAATAAAATATTTACTGCAGTAATTATTCAAAATGTCTAAAAATAAAAGTTACCTGTTTACACAATTAGAAAATCCTGATTCCAAATATGGAATCCATTTTCCTAAATTCAAAACACAGAAGTGGCAGAAATTAATTTAAAATTAATTCCCGCTGTCAAAACAAAAAGCGTGTTTTTAAGAGATAATAACTATCAAAAGATTGACACTTGTTTATGTTCGGTTTGAATGTAAAATTATGTCCAATGACCAACATTATATTAAATGGTAAAAATATATTCTAAATATACTTTAAAACCACTGAAATTCATAATTTATCGCTATTAATTATTTTGATTAAAAAAGTTGTTTTTAATTAAAATTTAGTAATTTTCACTATTCATCAAAATATGAAAGTTATCCGAAAAGTACCAAAATTTCACCTTAGGCTAAATTCGATATTCTGAATCCAAAAATGATGTCCATTTCAAAATATAAAATATATATAATTTCAAAATTTAGGTATTACTATTCATAACGGCTAGTTTGATCGGTTGTGGTGTGTGTTAAAACTCGACGTTGCGTACAACACACGCTACTGTTTTATTCAAAGGAAAGCGTACCGTGGAAGATTGGGATGTTTCGTTTTAAATTTTTTGATGTCTCCATTTAGTAAAAAAGTTTAAAATATTGTATTTAAAAAGGTTTCACTATCAAAAGTTGATAAAAGTGCAATACTGAAAATGAATCTGTTCTTGCATTATGACTAAGAAACTCATAATATGGATTCTAAAATTATAAGGATTATATAAAGTTAAAAATGTAGTTAATGCTATTAATGACCTCTTTTAATGGATTTTTTTGGTAAGTCATGGTTCAATTGAACTCGGTGTTGCGTGTAGTGCAAGTTATTGAATTATTTTGAAGAAATAACACACTATGAAATCTTGGGGTGTTACAATCGTCATTTATCTTGTATCAGAATACGCAATTTGAAAAATAATATTTTCACCATTTTTTTATGAGTTCAGAAATGTCATTATTTTTAAATTAATTCAACTCTTTATTCACAGCATGGACCCACTATTGATGCTCAAAAGATTCACTAATACATTTGGGCTCAAATTTTGAATAAAAAGAAGTATGCGAAACAAAAATTGATATAATTCTCATTTTAACCCTTTATTTTTGATAACTAATTATGTTTCGTGATTCCACATATTTCAATAGAATATAATGGGATGTATGATGTTCATACTAATCATTAGAAAAGGATGAATCTGATTTTTTCCATTTGCATCAAATCACCATTTTTTTATTTTGTTTTGTTTATCAACAAAATATCTTTCATCTTATCCATATCTTTATTTCTCACGTGTTTGAGTAACATATTCTTCATCATTCCCAATAAATATTATGTCAATAGAATCTAATATCTTTCACATTTACTTGTTGAAACATCTATATCATCTACCATATAGAGAATATCCAATTAATATTCCATATTCACCTCTATGATCAAATTTTCATTGATTTAAACCTATTTTATTTCTGATGTAGGGACTCCCAATCATCCTTGAGTGTTTAATACTTGGTATTTCACTGTAAAACATTTCATAAGGATTCATATCAAAACATGCTTTATCTAAGCACCAATTTTGATTGTAAAATACTATACTAATCACTTATCTAAAAAAGTAGTTGAAAAGAACACGTTTTATTAACATAGTATGTCCCATCTACACCAAACTTCTATTTTTTTTTCAGAAACAGCATTCTTTTGTTGTGTATCTGGTGTGCCGAACCCATGAAAAATTCCATGATTTTAAGAAAAATCCTAAATTCTTCATTAATGTATTCACCACCATTATGTGTTCTCAACTTCTTTAAAGAATATATTCATTAATTTATTGTCCATTGATTCTCTTAAATATATTTAGAGCATCGAATTTGGGTTTCAGATACATAATATAAGTAATATGAGTAATATAACAAATGAAATAAATTAATCTATTATCTTTGAAAGATTTTTTTCTCATTAGAGAACACATATCATAATGAATTAATATTAGGGGATGAGTTGAATTAATATCCACTTTCTCATGCATAGAGTTTTCAATATTCCCTTTCTAACAAATTAAACAACACCAATATATTCTTCTTGTCATATGAGGAATATCATGCACATTATCTCTCTTTGTTAACATTCTCATATTCCTCTAACACATATGTCCCATCATTTTATTCAAAAAATTATTTTATTCCATAAATCATAGATAATATGAATTCAAAACATAAGAAAAATAAAATAAGTTCCCTTTTGTATCTTGTCCTCTTAGAACAACATTTCCATCTTCAACTCTTTTCACAACAAAACTATATTTTCTGAACAAAAATAATTATTCCTTTAATAAAAAATTTCTGAAATAGTCAACGTATTTTGTTTCACCCCATTAAAATATAAGGGCCTTTTGGATTTCAAATTTTCTTCCCGAATAATAGAATATCCAACACTTTTGATTCTATGTGATTCATCATTCAAAATTTTCATTGTTCATTCTTTATAGACTTTAAAATTATTCAATAGTGTCAAATATCCTATCACATGTGAAGGGTAACCACAATAAAAAATCCATGTTCATTATTCTATTATAGATTACGGAGAAGTTTCTACAACATGATCTTTTCCAATACATTTATCTCTTGTCGCTTCCATATTTTGATAATTATTATAAACTTTTTGTTGTACCAGTAGAAAAAATACCTCCTTTGTAAATATTCTGAGGCACTTCACTTATTTCAAAAATAGATTCCAAAAGATGGAATCTATTTTTGACATTTTAAAAAACTTTTTCAGAATTCTATCACTGAGATGATTGACATCCCCTCAAGAATTTCGTCCTCTTACTAATAGGATAATAGTAGTGTGGTTGATTGAAGAAACAAATATTTTCTATAGGATCAAATCCACCACAATACCTATAGTAACCATTGAATGAATTTTTTCCCCTATAAATTAAATACATCATAGAGTTCTGAACATATTATTCAACAACATTATTACTTAACAGATCAAAACATTATTGATCCCCAAAATTCCAGTTATCACTAGAAATATTCTTCTTCAATAAGGATTGCATCCCATATTCAATCAAATTACCTTTAAATGAAATTTGTTATTAAGAATTTGAAATTTTTAAAAAAATTTAATTTTACACTTTGTTGGGTTTGTCTCCATACATTATTTTCTTAGTTTTATTCTTCTTAAGTGTATATTAATTATTTTCAACCATTGTAGATAATATTTTTGATCATTCTGAGGTTTATGATTTCCAAAAATTTCACAAACAACAGAGATAGAGTTCCTGAAACTTGTAACCTACTAATATTCATTAGAGAAAATTTTCTAAAAAAGTTCCAACTCATCCTCTTTCATTTTATCTTCACTTCAAGATGTTCAATATAATTATTTTATTTTTCAAGATATTTCTCCCATTGATAAACCTCTTTTATTAACTTATATTTTTGTCCAAGATATTATGCTTTATTTTTTAGAACTTTTCTTTTCCAACTTCTTGATTTCTATTTCATGTTTTAAATATTTTTATGATATTTTTTTCTACTCCAATTTCCAAGAAAATTCCAACTGAGTCTCTTCTTATTCATAACTAAAAATTTCCCCATTAGAAATCACTTCAACATTTAATTTTTTAAAAATTTGTTTTCTGTAAAATATTTTATTATTTGTTCTTATTCAACTTAACTTTCATCATATTCATCATAATTAGATAAGAAAATCTCTTTTTTGGATTGTAATACTTTTTATCTTTTTCCATGGAGTAATATTTTGACTTATAATTATTTTTAGTCAATGATTTTCATGATTTTCTATCATCTGTATCAATTTATTATTCATCATTTCCTTGAGGGAAACTTTCATCAAAGTGACCAACATCTCCATATTCAAAAAAAATTCAATGTTAACTTACATTTTTAGTTACCTATTAATATTTAAATATTATTATTAAACCATAGAGAAATATCATTACAAAAATTATTAATCTTTGATTCAATTTCAGTGTTTATATCTTCTTCATCTTTAAGAACTTTATTATGTTTTTCTTTCTTGGTGGATTTGAGGGAAATTTCTCGATCAACCATTTATTTTAATTTTATTAAATTATATCTACTTATTTCATAATTGACCATAGTTTAGTATAAGTCATCCAAAGATAGATTTTTAGGATATCTATCTTCCAATGATGAATTGTTTTTTATCAAACATGTGTGGATGAATTCATAAGATCTCTTCAACAACTTTTTAATCTTCCAACTCCTCACTATGAAATATTTTGGTGTCGAAAATATCATTAATCCTTATAATGAATTCAAAAATATATTTGTACTCACCATGTTTGAGATTTTCATACTTTAGCCGTGATAAATTTAACTTTTATTTCTTTACCTTCATATTTCCATCATAGATATTTTTCAAATTTTCCCAGATGCTATTAGATCTCCCAACACCCTTCACTCAAAGAAGTTCACTTTTATATAGAGATGAAAGTAATGAATTATTAGACCTTCCCCTATTCACTAGATTTATTTTATCCATAGATGCTAGAGGAACATTTTCAGCAAGAGGATGAAATCTATCTATAACAGCTCCTAAAACATCCAAAACGAGACATATAAGAAACAAAAACATTATATATTTCTAGATATGATAGTTCTTTCAATCAAAAACTGTAATCCACAAATTTTTTCATGTAATTATATTTCTCCACAACAAAATTTCATCAAACACATAAAAAAATAGTAAGTGAAGGTAGAATCCATATGATACAAATTAAAAAGGCCCAACCAGGATCAGTGTAATCACTAAGTGGTGTAGGGGTTGAATCATTGATATCATTTTATGTTATTTTATATTTATTGTCTTACAACCATAACCACGTATTTTTCATTTATCTCTTTTTTGAAAAAAAACATTCACACATCCATATGAATGAATGTATTTTTGATTTTCACTACTAAATAAGAGTAGGGAGTCCTTGGTATTTGTTTTTAAAATAATATGATAACAAAAAAATCCCCTAGAAAACAATCCTTTTTTTGTGGATACAACAAGTAGAAAATACCATTACAGGTGTATTTATTTATGAACAATAAAATTGTGTGTGCTCTTTTTCTATCATGAATGGTGTAAATGTGTTGTTGAATATGGTTTTAAAAAAATCAACAATTGGTTCTGAAAATTTGCATATGTGTCTTCAACAACTTCGACATTTTTAGTTCTTCTAAAAAAGTATTCACATTCTTACCCAATAGCTAGTATGAAAAAACTTTTTTGAATATCATAAAAACGTAGTCTGATCACTCGCCCTATTTGATTATTCAAATTCTTTAGTATGAAAACAATTTGTTTCTCTTTTCCAAAAAAAGTCTGATTCAATTCTATATTTTCCCAGAATCTGTTTTTTTGAATGCTCAATCTAATTCAGTTAATCATTACCAAAACTTCTTATGAACAATTCTCCTTCCAAAAAATATTTTTCACAAAATTCTATCAAGAAACCAAACCACCATTTATGTGCCTCCCATACATGTGAATAGTGAAAAGGTACATTGTACATTTACTTCTATTTATAATTTTATTAGGAGGAGAAAGGGTGAGAAACAATTTTTTTTGTTCTCACACAAATTCGATATCCCTAAATTTCAAATTAATTTCATTTTCATTTTGACCAATTCTCAATTCTTCTTGACGGATTCCTCTTGAATATTCCTGAATTCTCCATAACTTTATAATTTGAACCATTTTTGAAAAATTACTTCATGATATCAATACAAAAATTTGTGAAGTTATTCTGATTCTATAATCCCAAATAAAAACAAAGACTTCTCATTCATATTCATTAAACAAGATAACACTGTATTTCTATAAACATTGTTTCAATTTATATAGACTTTTTAACCCTCTAATAATAGTCTTGTTTCAATATCAATATATTTCACCTTTTATTATGTATTATTTATTAGTTCAACTGCTAAGCTGAGTGATGAACCAGGGTCTAATGTCTACCCTCGATGACTGATCAGTTTCACACCATGTCGAATGAGTCTGGAAAAGATTAAAAACAAAACAAGTTGAGATATCAATTATATTATTTGGACCAAATGAAAATTATTGACTGTAATTTTATAATTTTTATATTTGACCCATCTCAAATACCAATATAATGGATCAGTCTCTGAATCGCATATAATTATTCTCTATCAATAACATCTCTTCTTAGTCACACTAAAATATTGTTGTTCATCCAATTCAATTTGGATAGTATGATATTCTGCCTCCAATAAAATTATACTTATATGTATAATTGTTGTCATCCAATAGTCTAATGTATCATTGGGGAAACTTGTCTGATGGATCTCTATGAAAATTATCTTACATCCTTCAAAATATCAACAAGTGATGGTTAATTCAATGGATTAGTATTTCTGATGGATCGATTGATCATAAAATTTGTAAAAACTCTGACTAATGAAAATTCAATCAAGTATTCAAAAAACTTATGATTCTAGTTCCTCTCAATCTGATTATATATAACTAGAAAAAATAAACTTTGAAAAACTACTAGATTTTCTCATTTCATTTATTCTTCATCCAAACAGAATTTTTTACCTGTTTATTTTAGAAGGATTAGACCAAATGTTTTTAATCAACTTAAGATGCTAATAAAATTTATCACAATAAAGAATGATGAGATTTTGTGTCGAACATCTCTAAAGAAATTATGTATAGTATATAACTTTGTTATCCATTCCAAAAATCTTCATTCAAAGCATTAAATTCTAAAAACATGTTTACCTAGAATACATCTTCAAAACAAAGAAATTATTGTTTGATGTAATTTCTAAATAAAAATATGTCTAGTCTTCTATGTCTGGTACTATAAGGTATAATAAAGAAATTAAATTAAAATTTGATTTCTAAAAAATACAAAAAAATACATAACATTCAGTAACCACTTCTTCCAATAGACAAAAAACCATCTCCATCCAACATGGTCCAAAAAATAATGACTGGGTATATATAACCTTTATATTTACCTCAATAGTTCCCATTCCATAAAACATAGGTTACTACGTTAATTCATCTCTGTAGAGTTTCTTTCATTCTGGTCTTTAATAACTATATGACTTGTAACCATTTTCATATTTTATCAATCATATTTTATAGGGAAACACACTGAGATCCCATTAACCAAATGTACACACATGGAAAAAATTCATTCCAATTGAATATTCTATCATCTTTTCACTTAATTGAATCCCAAAATATATTTAAGTAAGTTTCACCACTTATTTGAATTTTATGGCATCACCAAACCTTTCTAGTTTCATCATATAGACACATTCCATGATTATTGATCTTGAAATCTAATGTTAACTTTTAAAGATCATAGAATATAGCTATGATAAATAAAATTATATATTTTTTTAGAAATAATGGCTTGGTATTACAAATATAGCCTCATTGGTATCATTCTTGTACCATACATGTATATTATCACATGAATACACACTATATTATTCAAAATAGTAACCCCCTTTACATTTATACATGGAATCTAGTATTGAATTTTTTTATCCTTCTAATATTAGATTGTTTCAATTTAATACATACTTGAAAGATTCATTGTTCTAAAAGAATAATTTATCCCGAGTTGTATAGAATATGAAACCACCAATATGGTTTCAACCATCCTACAATGTATGTCTATCCAAAACATTCGTTTTCCATAGGATCTTGTGGAACCTATTCCTATGACAACTACACGTGAATCTTCTGCATTGACTAAATAAAGGTTTATCCTACTCCCACTTTGTCAAGTAGACATGTTCACTATTTATAGAAACCTAGTGTAACACTTGACTATAAATTTTATATCATTGGTAAATCTATAATATCCATTGAAAATTTAAGGATAATTTATTTAGATGAATATTTTGTTTTTCATGATGCATGTTTTTTTATATCCATAGCAAACACTTTTCATCTATACACATGTTATTATGACGTGATGGATTTATATCATACTATAACATTTATGATATCCATTTTTCATTATAGTTTTCATGTGGCTATGGGATATCACCACTATTTTTTATTCATGTCTTAAAAAATAATGGATATATCTACAATGAATATAAGTTCCAACATAGGTACTCCTTTTACATACATCAGAAGATTGATGTGGATATGTAAATGTGTTTCTAAAAATTACTCAATACTACATTATATTGATCAAATATAATATTTAAGACTCATAATCAATCCTCCTTAGAATCATCATAGCTTTTATGTGTATATGGTAATGTCAAATTATTAACTACTACACACTACATTTAATTGCCTATAGAAATGTTTGGTCATGAAATTATTTGGAACGTTGGACAAAATAAACTCATATATTAGAACCATGAAGCTTTTATACTTATTGTATATATTCTATAATGTCACTTAATGGAATATTAAGACGTATATTTTCCTCAAGATTACCCATGGAATAGTTTAGACAGTCTAGCTGAACAAATTTCTAAATCATTGTGAGTTTCCTTTATTTCAAAAGATTAATTTTTGAAAAAATAAATATTTCTATTATACCTAAGGTCTTTCGCTCAAAATTAAATAATACTGTAATGTTTTTATCTTTGAAAAATACATAATTTTACTTCCAAAATTATTATCTTACCATAACTGGTTATATAATCATACATTTTATATTATTCATGAATTGCGTATGAGTCGTGTATTACTGAACTATTAGTTGAGTATGGGACACCAAAAAAAAATTTATTCCAAAAATGGATTAATGTATCCTATTTTAAAAAGGACACTTGAGATAAATGTTTTAGTTATACTCAAAAAAAATTTAACTAGAAACATTAACATGTAAAATTCGAAGTTGTGTACTTCTCACCACAAACATACGAATCACCTTTTCTCTGGTTCCTAGATAACAAACATTACTTCTTGTAATTTTTATTTTCATACATGGTTATTGTATATCAATAAACATATGTGATATGGTTATTTTATTTAGTACCCAATAAGTTCAATAGATTAATGACTCATAATTGATAAATATACATGAAAAATAATCCACTAATTGTTTCATCAATTCATTTCATATCATTTAATCTTTTATAAAATCTTCTCATGAAAGGCGAAAAAAATAACCTCCTCTATAATTCATTTACAATTTTCATTTAAGAACATTGTAAAGGTTCCTTTTTCATCACACTTTCCATTGGTATATCACCATTTATTTCAACAGTTTCATCATAATAACTAAATATTATCCTTCCTTAAGTATCATATTTTCTTGGTGAAAATTACAAAAAAAATAATTAGGTGTTTTATCCATACTATTTTTTTTGTGATCATAAATAAATCTAGATAAATTTGATGATAAATGTATTATAATGTGAGGTATTTAAATTTCATGATCCACCTTTCATATTTACACATATTCAGTGCAATCATCACCCATTCATATCCTTCTTCACTTTATCCTCGCATGATTCTTAGAGATGAGAAAGCATGTTAAACCATCCATGTCATGATGTTGTATCGATAAATAAAATAATAAATTGATGAAAACATTATGACCAAACAATCATATGAATCATACAGGAGTCTCCTATGTGATTTTTTATCACCCTCTCTTCTTGTACAGGCATAATAGGTTTTGGGGGCACCATATCCCTGAATTTTTTATATCATAGTAATATTTTTATGTTCTTGTACTACTCTTGGAAATTTTTGTTAGTGTGGACATTGAATTTTTCCAACATTAATAATAGTGTACTTATTGTATTACCATAAGGGTTGGGGGAAATCCCCTTTATTAAATAAAATAATGTAGGAAACCTTTTTAAACTGGGTATCGGAAAACCAAGTACAAGACCGTAGGCCCAAAGCCACGCAACATTTGAAATTAATGGCCCAAAATCACATTGGCACAAATCCTATTATAGTAAAACCGAAGAAGAACATACAAATAATTAGAAAACCCTAATGTTTTCACCACATGATTGTCATTCGGTCCTTCCTGGCACCGCAATATCCAATCTGCCATCACTAAACGCCAGAACCAAATCACCTCCTATAACCCCATCATCTAGTTTTACCACCCCCACCATCGAATGCACCTGCCACAACCCATGACCCCATCACAACCCCAACACTACCCCTTGTTGACTAACTATTTTCACTGACTAGGATTGAACCCTTTTTCCACCAAGATATCCCCTCACAGCATCCCTAAGCTGCCAGTACTGAACACTAAAACCACAACACTGAGACCCCATTGTCTGGCCTAACAACCCCCACCATCAAATACCCCCGTACTTCTGGTATTAATTTACAAATTTTTTGAAAAGTAAACTATATCATATTTTTAATTTTATCTTGATTACTAATTTTTATAATACTAATTATTTTAAAAATTATATATGTCCCACTATATTATCAGACTCTAGTATCCCTCACTATTATATTTTGAGTACTTTGACACTTTATAATTATAGTGGTAAGGATACTTGAAACTGCCTCTCATATTCAATAATATATGGATTGAACACTACTCGGAGAGTTTTAGTTGATTTTTTTCTGGACAAATACATTAACTCATACTTCCTTGATCTATTGAGTAGATTGTTGGCTTCTAAAATATTAATCATGACTTACTTTATGATTGCTTATAATATTGCAACAAGCTTTATTTGGATAATTTATTTCTTCCAACGTCAATTAATTCAACTCATCACACTAATAATAAATCACCAGTAGTATGTGACACCCTAATTTTTTTTGACCAGCACTCATACACCCATTTTCTTTCAAAATTGAGTGACTGAAGGATTTCATGAATTAATATATCATTTACTGGATTTTAATATTTTTTATTAATGTAACCATACTATATTAAATATGTTCTTACTATATTGTTTCACTCAAAACTGAACATGAATCAATATTACAAATTCTTCAATATTTAATGGTTTTCATCTTTATTATTTTATGTTTTCATGGAGTAAAGATTCATATAAATAAAATAATAAACAATTAGTAATGAAATAAAGTGCCCAATTGGTCTTGAGGATCTAGTACTAGTTGATCCAGTGAAACTCAATGGATCAACTATTACATAGGTGTATAATACCCAAGTCAACCTTGAATTGCAATATAGCTTACCCCTTGTCCAGTTTTTCACTTCTTGACCGTGATAACACTGCATCTTGACATGGTCCATGTCACACAACATCATCATCAATAGTAGAAACATACTCACAAGCAACCTTGAGGAACTAGGAAGTGCAATATATATGTAGATAAATTGATGGAAATGCATGAAATTATATATATTTAAATGAGTAAGATAATTCAATGACCATTGAAAAATGTTATTAAATATTAGAAACATTGAACAATGTTTTAATAAATATTTTAATAAAATGAAACCAATCATGCATGGTCAGTCAATGCTCATGATCTGTCTATAGGTAAATTAAATGCATGATAAAATTAAAATGAAATAAATTTATTTTTTATTGAATTTAAATAAAATAAATTAATTATTTAAAATAAAATAATTTCATTTAATTTTCCCATGATTATTTTTAATTTGTTAATATAAAATTAAATAATGATATTAATTTTATTTAGACCATAAATTAATTAATTTTTCAAATAATAAAATTATTATATTTAACCAACTAAAATAAAATAAATTAATTTTTGATTATATTAAAAATATACTAGGCCCCAGAGCCCTGCCTAGTCCCATTGTGGGTTAGAAAGAACCAATACATGGTATTTCCATGTTAGGAAAACCTATTCCAATGATTTTCTGGTAAAGAAGACCCACTACAGGGAATTCTATGTTGGAACAACCCATGGAGACATATACCGTGTAGGAAGAATTGGTTTCAAGAGCGAGTCTCTAGGTATAAGGAGAGGAAACTGTTGAAAGGGATCCCACCTTTCAAAAGGGGCCACACATAGGCTGTAAGGAGTGGCATGAGAGTGGGGTTCTGCCAGGGTGGTGGCTAGCTTCAGCGAGTGGTGTGTGTGGTCTCATCAAAGTGGGTCATACGGAATAATCCATTAATGATGGATGAGGGGTTGATCGGGCCCGAATGGTGCATGAACACAGGGATCCATGATAGTGGCCATTGAAGTGGAGGTCATGGGATGCATCAGGCGTAGTATGGTTACATGATGAATCTATGAGAATTTTTGAGATCTGGATAGGGGAAACCATGTGTGGTTGTGTCTCAGTTGTGTCAAAGAGGGTACAATGGTGGATTTAACACTGAGGTGGTGACCTCAGTGGTTGAGACACAAACCAGGGATGGTGAACCTAAATAGGGGAGGTGTAAGAATGGTCTAGTAGTAGTTAGTTAATAGAAGTGACACTGTTGGAAGTGGGAGGCATACTAGGGAGGCTTCCAAAATATGTTTAGTTTTTCTGAATTATTTAGCACGTGTTGATCAATCGAAAATCCTACCATTCTCTCTCTGTCTCTATCTCTCATTTCACTGAATGGTCATACCATCAATAAAATAATAGAATATTTATACTATTTATATTATTTTATTTTTTGAAATATTCTGTCGATGAAACCAAAAACATTTTTCTCATTGTATAAAAGGATACTTTTTTAGTTTACCCACTGTCCCCCCCCCTAAAATGTTTTTTTATTATTTTTGAAATAACCATAGATCATTCCACCCAGTTTAAAAATTTACACAAGTCCTAGAAATATATATATTTGAAAATATATTTTTTAAATAATAAATTATTCCAAAAATAGTGTCGAATTACTAGTAACCGGCTAGATGGTTTCTGGACACAGAATTCCAGCCAATACCATGCTAGAAATCTTGGGGTTTTTGAAATTATACAATATAATAAGAAAATGAACGAACATGTATCTATTTTTCTTCAATTTTTTTATCCCAAAATTTACAAATGGTTGTATCAAATTTTTCAGATGGCCTTAATTTTTCCATTTGATATTCGATCTACATTTGGTAAAAACTATTTGGATTGAATTAAATCCATCTACTTAATTTTATACAGATCAATTTTTTCTTGGATAAAAAAATTCACAAGATCAATATGATACCAATTGATGTTATAAATGTATAGAAAATAATATTATGGAATGGTTATTTAAAAAAAATTCATCACTAGAGTGGTTAAAATTCATATTCCCTAGTGATTCGAGCCCCTATAGAGGTATGCGAATCGCACGTGAATTTATAATGCCTAAAAATTTAGTCAAATGTTTACCTTATTTAAATTGGAAGAATGTTCGACATGATATTTTCATCGATGACCATTTCATTAAGGATATGAGTTTTTACCACTTTAGAACATCCACACAATCTTCAGGAATCCACATTTAATATAGTCATCAAATTCAGTGGGATATCCAAGGGTTCCTTTTATTTCCTAACGATCAGCGAGACTCTCTTCCTTAAATAAGTGAAAGTTTATTTGGATCAATTACATGGAAGTATTAATCCTCTATCTAGTATGTTGGGGGTAGAGAGGCTCTAGATCCATTGGATTGAATAGTGAATGGAATGAGCTTCTTCGTTACTTATATAGTGAATACTCCAATACCCATAAAGAGTTACCGGGCCCTAAAAAAAGAAAATAAACTATAAATAAACAGTAAATGACAAACTAAATATATAATAATGAAATATATGTTAGTATAACATACTTTTATTATGTATTATATATATTACATGATAAAAATGATTAATTAAATTGACTTGTAATCCCCAAAATATTTAACCAACCCTGAATATTAAAATAATAATTATTTTTATAATAAATTCCATGTATTTCTTAAAAATCATGTAAATTATTTTAATAAATAAGTTCAAACCAATTATTCAATACTCAAATAATAATGAATTTATTTATTTATTTGTGATCATTATTTCAGGGGCACATACCAGACCTTAATGGTGGGGCCACCATGTCCAATACACCTATTCAGCTGAATAGGTTAGACTCTTGAATATGCTATTGGGTGTAACTCTATAACTTTTTCTGGATAGAAATGAATACTAATCAAGGACATGTAGTAGAGTTCCAAAACTCATCCAGAACCCACAAATGATAAGTCATAGTCATATAAACGACAACCATCATATGACCACACAGTATGCAATATAATCTCTTTATCTCATGATATCTAATAAATTTTGATCCAAAACTTGTGTCATCATCCATTATTACATTATTATTTATTATTTATCTTGATAGAGTTTTCTTAGACTACCTTTTCCAAGGAAAGAAAAAGGTACTACCATCCTAATCAACTAAGCCCAAGATATCACTTCCTTAAATAAAAATTGAAGTAATAAATCTTGACCATCTATCAAATTCAAATTAACCAATGATGAACCCAGAAAACATACCTCTTCATATCCTCAATGTCTTATTTATTAAATTCTATCAATTAATGAGATCAAATGGTACACATTGACAACGTTCTCAATTTTGGAGAGCAACACAGTTGTTTTTAGATAAGAATAACCAATGAAACCTAGAAAATGTTGTCTTCCTTTTGAAAGGTCAATCATCATGACATCATTGACTTGAGATCACCATGTTTTAACTTCATGAGAATAAGTCTCAATGTTAAAGAGACCCATCACTTGTTAGCTAGAAGTCATCTATGTCCAGTAAAAATGATGTAGCTAGACCATGAAAAATATGATTAAGATTAATTTCATATTTTATTAAGGTTATCATTATAGTATATGGACTACAATAACTGTTTGATACATAAAATAAAATATAGAAATTACCATTTAAATAGTTGATACTAAAATATCAACACTACAATGATATGTTCTGATCAGGCTTAAATAACTGTATACATTGTATTGTAATCAAATAGTTCTATTCATATTGGGTCTATGGAACACAATATTACAACATTGTGCAACACAGAATGGTATTGTCATTTTATCATGAAAACCTTGAAGAGATCAATGAGGTCAATTACATCAAGGAACCAGATGATCCTACAATTGGTTAGATGAATCACATACTAAAAAATCTCCTAAACGGAGTTCAACCATTGGAAAGAGTAGAAAGGATATAATATGAGGATGGGAAACCAACTTCACCCTTTATAATAGCCTAACATTCCAAATGGTTCTTTATAAATATGGATCTTATAGAGTACTTCTCTGTTGTTTTAAATGAGAATGGATTATTTTTGTTGTGCAGGAAGTACATACCGCTTCATTTGGTTCTCACTAATTAGGGATCAAGGTTTCTCAACAATTTTTATAGTTTTTACATTTCTATCCTTTAATGAAACAAGATCATACACAATTTTTTATAATTATGATTCATGTCAAGAAAATGGAAACTTCATCCCTCAACCCTCAGTGTTACAACACACTACCAAATGCTCGTGGTCTTTTTTCATTTGTGGGATAGATTTTGTGAATATATATCCTCCCAATAAAATTAAGAAGTTTAAATAATAATTTACTACTACTAAATTTTTTTCCAAATGGGACAATGAAATACACCTCAATGAATTTAGGAAAAATAACATTGTAAATGTTTTTATGTCCAAAATCTTCACTATATTTAGTGTCCCTCACAAAATACTAAAAGACATTAAAACCAATATATTCTCTTTAAAATTGAATAGGCATTACCATGAGTACAAAAATGATTCAATTAATTCATCCCACTATCAAACAAGAGAATAAAGATAAATATAAGTCTTCCATAAAACTTCGTCAAACATACTCTAGAAAATGGTGGAAAAATATAACAAATATTGGTCTGATAGTCCTTTGAATTCCTTGTGGTTATATCAAAATACAACTAGTAACACTCTATAGGTGACCATATGTTCAGTAGTATACCTAGAAAAAGAAATACTTCCTATTTAGTTCCAATTTCCTACACTACACATAGCCATTTTTGATTAATTGTCCACAGATGAGAAATCTCAAATGGGATTGGTTGAATTGATGATACTCAATGAGAAAATATTTCATACCTTACAAAATTAAGAGATCCGTAAAATTTGGATAGCATGATATTTTAAAAATAATTTTCACCTCCATTAATTACCATAAGAAGAACTATTTTGGATCTTAAGGCCCCTGGGTTACCTTGGAAAAAACCTCAAAATATCGAACCAAAATGGGGGGAGAATTTTGTCACCAATAAGTTATAATAAAATTACTCATATTATTTTCTCGCCATGGATACTGAGAGTTTCCACCCCCACTAATAAATGGATTCTCAATATGTGTTTAATGTGATCAATGAAAAAATGTCTTTGCTTCATAACATTCAGCTTCTTATAGGTCCTTGTTGCGCAACCTTAAAATGCACGACCAAGGGTCCTGGATGAAAGACCATAAAGGCACCTCAGACATCCTCACCCTAAGATGTTAAATTACATGGTTAAAGTTATCATTCATTGAACATAAAATCATGTGTTTCTTTGACCCCTGAGATAGAGTATCTCTTATAACAATGTTGGTCTCTCGTAGTGACAATTTTCTTTTACACCTTTCTATGTGAAAGAGGAAACCCTCACCAATCCTTATTTCTCACACCAATAATAGATCACAAGAGCTTAAAAATCATGGTAGTATCCTACCTTCAAGGTTTATACACCTTAGGTCACCTTGAGGTCCATGAACCACGAACTTAAACTATGTATATCTCATTTTGATTTTTTTATGTGAGACCTTGTGAATTCCTTTCAAACTAGGTAACTCACTCCCTTACTGCATGATGTTAAATTGAATAGTTTAAATCCCTTTCATGGGATCCTAAACCATGCATTGGATTGGCCATCTCATTGGAGGACAATCATTCTGGGTTTCATTCTCTGACCAGACATTTCTTTAGAACTACATGTGGATTTGTTCTCTCTTGGAATATATACATTGCGAGACTTTTATTCTTCAGTATATTCCTAGAAACCAATAAAAAGGCCTCAATATCTTATGTAAAAGATATATCTACATGAGATATTCTCTCGTGAGGATTAATTTTATTCATAAACCCACACAAAAAAAATCACCTCTCCCGTCATAGTAACTAAATCAGTATGGTGAAATTTAATATGTTTGAACTACACGTGTCTTGATTATTGATTCAAAGAGATAGGTAGCGATACCAAGATTCAATATCCTTATTCAGTCACAATATGATAAAAATTACCTCTCCCTATACAAGGAACTATACTACTATAATAATCTTTTACCTAAGAACTACATGTGGCTTGATTTATATTACTAAAAGATACATTGTGATACTCGAATCTCAAATCATTGGCCTAGCAAAAACATGATAAAAAATCCCCCCCCACTTATCCTGCTTATGATATTGATTTATTAAGTAAATTACAATAAGGGATCCTTTATTCACATACTCATGGTTATAAAAAAAATTTCTTCCTTACATACAATTCATATTTTTTCATGGAATATTTCATTTGATATTCATCAATTATATTGTAAATGATACTTTCATTCATTGAAACATTCATTTCAAGAAAAATACTCCATGTCTTGTAAAATTCAGATCCACAGAAGCTTTCCCTAGATATCAGTGACAAAGGTATTCTGATCTAAAGGGAACCTCTATTTTGACAATGAATACTACAGCTAATATGGATATACTCTTTCTAATCCCACAATACATCCAATTAGTTAGAGAGAACATCATCCTTAGGAGAAGATCATTTTATCTCTTCATTCCATGACAACATCATATTTGAAACCAATTTTTGAATATGGTCCATGGTCATTATTTACACACATGTCCCATTTCATTTTATCATATTTGAGAGACCCTAGATAATGTATTATAACATTCCCACCTTCACACATAGTAAAAAAATAGATCATTCTTTGCTTCATAAACATGAAATGAAAAATCAAGAGCTGCCCAATGAAAAAACATTTGATAGGAATTTTTTTAATAATTTAAGTCCCCAATTTTTCTTGTTTCTCACATCAAGCATGACTTGAATAGGATTATATATTTTTGGGTGATTATAAATTTTTTTTTGCTTAAGTAATTCCACAACCAAAACCAACTAAAACTTATTTTCACATGAATTTAAAGGGAATGTATTGTTATGGATGAAAGACCATAAAAGGGACATCATTGGTCAATTCTTTGAGACATTAAATTGTATCCACCCATCTATTTGAGCACCATGACATTAAAATAAGTTTACATAAATGTGAGATCTTTCGTACCATCATTTGGACACTATATTCACATCATGTCTTTTCTATTAACTTAATGTATACACTACCTAACCAATAAGTTTGTTTCAAAGTTATATGGCCATAAATATTAGTAATTTTACTTCCTAGTTGCATGTTGTCAAACTATAATGAAACATACATATCAGAAGATGTTAAATCACATGGCACATAGTCTTCACCATATGATGTTAAACTACATGTCCAACATCTTCACCACTAGAGGATAAACTATATTTCTCACTTCCCTATATAAATAAATAAAACATCATGATCGTTTTTCCCTCTATTAAAAAGACCCATATTCCTAGTTTTGATCTTATACTGCAATACAAAATTACTTTTCCAGAACAATTTGTGGAATTATTATTTTCTATGTACGATATATCCTTACACCTAAAGATAATATCGTAGATCAGCCAAAAATTCTAAAATTGGGAGTGATTTTCTTTTCTATTGTTTTTCCAACATGTCATTCATTCACATTGGAATCTTCCATTATAGCGGATGAAGACACTCCATCCCCACATTCTAGTCATTGATGAATGTCCCTAAAAGGAACATTTAACATCCTCACACTAAGAAACTAAACTAAATTTTTGAGACCCTATTTATCATGATGTTAAACCATGTGTTTGTTTGGAACATACCTTAAATGGCCTTTGATTTTGGTGTTGGAATCTTTATTCACAAGTTTTATTTTACTATCCTCAATGAAGTGAGGGAAATGCTCTCCATTCATTATTTCTTTAACCGATCATAGATAACATGGGATTAGGGATTTATATAGGGTCCTCCCTAAATGTTCAGGACACATCAACTCATTTCAGGGTTAACATGGCCATGGGTTTAGGACCTTAAAAGGAATATCATATAGTCCTTGTCATGTGACCCGAAATAGTATGACTAGTCAAAGATTCAAGGCCTTGAATGTAACATCATATATCCATACATGTTATGTTAAACTTCAAGGATACGTCCTTTCCAAAAGATGTTAAACTATATAGTTCACATCCTTATCATATGATGTAAAACTGAGCATTTATGTATCCCTATCTTGAGAGGAATGACATTTATATTTCTGATATACTATCATACCTTTATACTCAAATAATGCATGGCTTGATTCTAGAATTTAAAGGGATAAGTGGTGATTATTAGGTCCTCATCCTAGTCATATCCATAAAAAGAAAAAATGGGTTTCCCCACTCCCCTATATATGACATCAATCCATGTTGAAAAATATATACTGGGTTCCCTCATTTATGAATTCTTAATTGGAGAGAAGTTCCTCATTCTTTAAAAATGATCCTGATCAATATGAATAATTTTCTATCCTACTATGGACAATTATAATCTAATATTATACCCTTCACACTTGTCATATAAATAATATTTTTTTAAGACATAGATCATTTTTTAAGAGTCATGGATCATCAAAAACCATTCCCAACCATTGGTTAAAAAAGAATCTAACTTATAGGGACACTTTTTTGTGACTATTTATACTAGTCCTAATATAGCTCTATATAATGTGTAGCACCAATGTGGCCCATAAACCCAAGAAATATTCACCTCTTAGTGAATGTACTCTTATATATATACATCATGAAAAAATCTTAGTGGAAGATACATTTTGAACATGGTCTATGGCTATTCTTTATGTACATGTCCCACACAACTATCTCAGATCTGAGAAACCCAAGACAATGGTTTTTAATGTTTATTTACAACAATAAAAATATATTGGATGAC
Source organism: Viscum album (assembly GCA_963277665.1). Classification (NCBI taxonomy): domain Eukaryota; kingdom Viridiplantae; phylum Streptophyta; class Magnoliopsida; order Santalales; family Viscaceae; genus Viscum; species Viscum album. The sequence continues at coordinate 1,426,136,390 of OY728161.1, forward strand.
AATTACCTATAAATCCAAATTTGGGTAATTATTCCATAAATTTATGGTCATTGTTGTTTGAACTAAAACATTAGTCACATTGTTTTGGATTTAATGACCTTAAACAAAAAATGAAATGAGACATAACACTAATGAGGTTGAAAAACCACCAATTGGAACCCTAAGAAAATGTCAAGTCTTATCTTTCTAGGAACACACTCCACGTGGTCTAAAAATCAATAAGTTTAAATTTAAAATGCATAAATCTCATTAGGTCAAAAACCTATAAAGGGAATCCTAAGAAAATTCCAAGTCGTTGCGGAAAAGTATTCTTTATATTAAATAGGGAAAAAAGTTAGGGTGTTGAAAAACAATTAAACAATATTTTTAGGGTCTCACATATGAATCTTGAAATAGTCAAACTATTATTAATTGGTCCCTAGGACTAGAGAAAAGATAAAAAAATTCTCCCACTTGTGAAAAAAACATTAATGACAACTATATAATTTAATAATTCATCAATGTTCCCAACATTTACCTTAGAATTGATGATATTCCTTATAAATGAATCCAATTATAGGGGGGTTTGGTATGGATAAAAATAAATTCAATTAAACTTTTCACTTGGATGATGATATTGTCCACAATTATATAATACATGTCGAGTTTGTGTACAAATGTTTTTCCATTCAAGAATAAGAATGAGGATATATTTCCCTATTCCACAGGACAAATATCATCATTAGGGATAAAGATTCCTCAAAAGTTTCAGCCAATACAGTGATGCGGTGTTGAAAACCACCATATGAAATAAGACCTCTAATTTTATTAGTTTATGATAAAAAGGTGTTGGTGACTTAATGATTTGTTTCTAGTCATACGAGAACTTTTATCATTATAAAACTTCTTTATAGTGTGTATACACCATATTCAGGGGTGTAGTTCACGTTTTATTGCTATCAAAACACAAAATTTTCAATTGAATATGGGTTCTCACACATTCCACTCACACAACTCCTTCGCTAATCTTGATCAGGAACAACCTACATGACCATATTGCATAAAAACATTAATGTCCAGTCACTCATGAAAGTATAAATTATGTGATGAATTTTACCTATAGATATCCCACATAGTTTTATCCTCCATAAATAACTAGTATCAAATAATTGAATAAGCTACCACCTTCTCATAGGGTCCTAGAGTTTACAATAAATAGGAACCTTGGGCTCCAAATTTGATACTCTGGGAATACCTAGAGGTATCTTGAAGCTCTATACTCTACAGTCTCAAACCAATGTCTCTAAAACTCTCAGTTATCATTTTAATATTACAATAGAATAGGGAGCTAAAATATTGAAGGTGTCAGAGTTTTTAAATGGTTTTAAACACCAATAATCTACGATGGAAATTTTTTTCACCATTTTGTAATAATTTCTAGGGTGAAGGACTCCTCAATAACTCAATACATTCATGATATCCTTCCAAGTTAACCTAATGAGACCTTTGTTTCATAGAGTAATTACTCACCCATGTGGTGTCTCCTAGGTTTTTATACTCTCTAAAATATTTTTTGAACATACTAAGTAACACCTGGGTGAGATACCAACTCATCTCACTTGGGTATCACTTAAGAAAATCCCAAATCATCTTTCCCATGTATCACATGTATCACCTAGGTATCACCCATCTTTCTCGGCTACTTATCACTCAGGCGAAGCATCTTTCCTGACCGAATTCATTTTCATAGAAGAAAAGATAGGGATCCCATTTACACAAGCATCATATTAGAAAGAGAAAAATTAGGAACTCCTCTCATACCTCCAGACATGCATGACCAGAGAATCATTCACTCCATTTTTCCTCTCAACATTTCTTTCCTATGGTAAATTTAATCCAACATGTTACCTACCTAAAAGTTAGGGTCCCCAGAATGTTATGAAAAAATGAATTCCTATAGTAATGATCATCCCAACATCGTGTGTGGTGGATGTCATTCATGAAGAAGCATTCAACCACATGGAATTACTAAACAGTGAAGTGAATTGGGTGGTGTCTACGCGTTAAAAAAATAAATAATCCCTGGGATGGGGTTTACTAAAAGAATAAAATAATTTAATGGGTATATCCCATATTTCTTCATGACTAACATAACTTAGCCTCACCCATGTAAACTAATAGATGGGTAGTAAAATGGGTATCCCTCCTAGAGTAATATCCTAATATTTCATAAAGGATGTCATAAGCCTAATTCCTTCCCTATATATTCACTCATCCACCAATAGATGAGGAATAATGTTCGAATTGGTCTCCCCCTTCATGTTAATGTTTTTTTTTGCATACATAATTCTGCAACATGACAGTATTATAATATATCTTGTTTCTCACATAGATAATGACTCACCCAAAAATTTAGATTAGTGGTGATCATGTTACTATTAAAATCTAATATCTGAAATGGGTCTCCTCCATTTGTTTAATTTTAAATCATTTTGAATGGAATATGCTTTCATTCCTATCACAATAGAATATATAGGAAGCCTCACTAAGGTTAAACCCTACACATTCAATCCTCCATAATCACCACAGGTAAATATTCCAATTATGATCAAAACCCCACATGGAGGACCATATTCTATTTAGAAACAATCAACTCATACTCATTGATTTATATTCCTAGTTGGATTTTTCTTCACTAGGCCACGTTCCTTGAAATATTATTCTATTATCATAGATCCATATTACCCATGGGGTCAATAATCATGGGATTATCATGAATAAGTTTAAGAAAAAAAATTCTTGGAACCTTTATCTTAGGATTACATTCCAAATGATGTTAAAATGCATGGTTTGTTTCTTGTCACATGACCCTAAAGGTATGAAATGGCCTTCTAAGTGGAACTGAACTTGGTCGAATCATATTTATTGCACAATAATTCCTAAGAAACTTTTCTCAGGGCCCTGACCCTAACATCAGAACACCCACTATCTCCTAGGATGAAAATAATCTATTGGGTGCCCAATTATGAGGTTTTAAATAATGAATCTCTTAAAATAAATAATGAACAAGTAAATAACAATATAGATATCTCTATGGAGAACCTCTTGTATATACACATGGTTCTATTGATGAAGAACCATTGATCCATACTAATGGTTAATCCTATAAGATTACTTGATTTACTAAAAATGTGATGGCTCACTAGCCTTATATTAGGTTTTATATTGGATTGATGACAATGAAATAAAACTATAACATTGTCCAAAAATAGGAAAAAATCCCCCCCAAAAGTGTGAGATGAGCCTAACCTCCCATCCTATTGGCCAATGTGAGTCTCTATGAATCGTTTCCTAAATACCTAGTGATCACTTACTGTTGGAAATATTATCCACATCATGGAAATAATAACTTTTTCTATTTCTGGTTCGAAGAATTAATCAATTTGGAAACCATCATGTATATATGTCTGAAATTATATCAATATTTGGTATTATAATAATATAATACAAAGAGACAGAGGTATAAGGAGACGTTATAACTATTACCTGTAGCTGGATGGAAATGAGAAAACATCACCATAACATTTCAAGTCGGATTCCCCAAAACATCTAAAGAGAACAATGTGATTTGGGATATAGATGTTCGACTTATGAATTTGGAATACTTCATTTCCATCAAAGAAGATTTATCACATCATTATCTTGCCTGTTTATACATTATCATATTGGTATTATTGTATGGAGTACCACGTAGTATTGTATCTGTTTGGGATATGAGGTTTACCTCGATGTTTTGGTGAATTTGTTAACAATATATTGATTCAAATTTGAGTTTTGGAATTTCTTTTCTTCCTCAGATAGTTATTAAGATCGACATAACCTTTCAAAACTTTTTGAATATTTTGGGATATTATTCTATAGATTTTAAATGTGTTTGGGGTCAAACCAATTATATAGTAGAGTTATCTTACAATAATAGGTTTCATTAAAGCATTCAAATGGCACTATATGTAGCCCTATATGGATGGAAGTGAAAAACATTAACATGTTGGTATGAAGTAATAGAAATATGTCAATTGGGACCTAATATTGACTAAGAGATGAAGTAAAAGGTTAAATTCAGTCAGGATAAAATAAGGGAAGCTCAGAGTCGACAAAAAAGTTATGGTGAAAACCATCTCTAGGAAGTGGAGCATAAAGTTAGTGAAATGGTAATTTTTTAATATATATTTGGAATAACATTATGATATTTTAATAGAATGGAGTATTAATCCCTATATATATTGGGCCCTTTTAAATGTTTTATCATATTTGGATGGTAGCTTATCATTTGGAACATACACTAAATATCTCTGAAGTTCATGATGTGTTCAGTGTCTCTGTTGCGAGGAAGTAAATTACAAATCCTTCGAATGTAATTAATTAATTATTCATTTTATAGGATAAATTTATCTCTTGTGTAGAATAACCAATAGAGAGTTTAGATCCTAGAGAGAAAGTACGAGGAAACAAGACCACTCACATGGTCAAAGTTTTGAAAAAACCAATAAATTTGAATAAGTCATGTGGGAATCTAAGGACAAAATGAGGATGACGTATCCTCATTTATTTTTACGATAGAAATTTCATGAAAAAATTATTATAATGGGTTTAATGTAACACATAGATATTATATGATATATTAATAAATTTGATTTTATTAATAGTATTTTATTAACCCAACCCTGAGTCTAAATGAAATTTAATATAATATACATTTATAAAATAGAAATTAAAATGGATAATTAAATAATAATAATGGATTCTTTTTTTAAAAATATGTCTAATGGTTTTAGATAAAACAAATTTATTTTAGTAAATTCATTATGTGTGTTAAATATACATTTTCCTCCAAAAAAGGTTTTATATCTTTTTGTGAGCAAGTAATATAAAAATTTTATGCCACTTTTATAAAATTTAAATAAAAATGAACATCTTTATTGAAATTAGTATTTAAAAAATATATTAGAATTATGTTTTTATGATTTTCTATAAACATTGATTTTATGATGAATAATGAATAATATAAATTTTTATTGAAAGCTTCCTTTTCATTTGATGAATTTTATAAGTAATTTTTTTTAAAAAAAATGGATTTAACGTTAAAGTAATGTTATATTATGAATAATCCAATTATGTTCATTGGAATTAATTATAGTCTTGAATTTATTATAAAAACATGTTTTATTTTAGGAATTGTTTTTCTCAAAAATTGCTTTTCATCACATGTTACAACACAAATTTTCAATTAAATTATTCCACTTCGAAGAATTAAATCTTGATAAATGGATTATATATTTGTAGTCATGTGGTCCAAACTTTATAAATACTTCAATTTTATTTTTTAAAATATGAATTGTAACCATAGTAAATTTTTTTACCTTAGTAAAGGTAAAATAAGTTAATTAGAGTTAAATATAATGTGATAAGGCTTTAGTTTTTTTCGAAATACTATAATTTATCCTATTATATTTGTATAGTTCGGCCTTGTACCTGAAATTATAAAATATATGGCACCATGGTTCCATTTTGAAAATATTATTACCTTTGTATTAATTTTTGAATATAATAAAAAGAAAATGTTATTTTATGGGATTTACTATATTTAAAATCATTACATTGGGATAAAAAGAGGATAAGTTTAGGTTTAAATATTTATTTGAAATATAAATTAATTATTTTTATCATGTTAATTTATTTATAATTTCCAGTGTTTGAATAATTACATTAAATTCAAACTCAACACATAGATAATATTTCATAAATAAATAGAAAAATAAAAACAATTAATAGTATTAAAATTAATTTAATTTTGGTGAACTTTTATGTTATATGACTTTTTTATATAAATATAACATATTATGGATTTCAGAAATTTTTATATTCTAATTATATAACTATCTTAATGCCTTTAAGGTTAAAATAAATGAATAGAATAAAAAATGACATTAATGATATTTTATAATATATACTATTTTGTTAAATTATTTAAAAATCATAGACAATAAATATATAATGAAGAAGATAAATATTTAAAAATCTAATTATGTTTCCATTTATTAGATAATGGTAAACTTATAAGTAAAATTATAACCCTTTAAGATTGAAAATGTAGTTATTATGGTTAAGGTTAAAATTTTTTAATAAATTGGTTAAACAAATATATAAGTTTTAAAATGACCCCAAAAAAATATTGATTTAATGGAATTATGATATTTCAACAATAAAATCTTTTATGTGAATATATTTCCATTTTTAAAAATTTTACGTGAGAATTAATAAATTATATTTTAATATATTTTTGTAATTCCAAGTGTGTGTTTTCCCTCCCTCATAAAATGGAAATAATTCTCCCATTTCTTTACGCCAATATGAGCCATCTACATCAACCAAACACTAAAAAATTACATTATAAAAATACTTATATTGTAACTATAGATTATTATATTCTCAAAATACTATTCCATGTGTCCTTAATAAAGGAACCAAAGGCGGCCTACTGAAGAACAGGTAATCATCTTACCAGACATAATTCAATTTTCTTCCGACTCTATATATATGTTTTTCATTAAAAAAATAATAAAATCAGTATAATAATTATAAATAAATGTTGTTATGATCATATAAAAACTAATAACTACCCTCTATTTAGTCAAATAGGATGTGAAATTGATGTTTGTGGGGGCGTACAAAATAATGCCTCCATGTAGCTATAAAATTAGTTTTACTTCACCATATTTCATGGATAGTTATTATTATGGGTTTAATGATTCTATATATTTATTAAATTTATTATTAAATAATTATTATTGAATTATAATATTGTATATATTTTCTTACCTTCCCATTCGTTGAAAAAAGATAACGCCACTCTGCGTACATGTGCACTACCATCTCCATGAAGGGATTTAATATTTTTTTACTCTTAATATAAGTGGTAATAAAGATATATTTAATGAATATATATATATATATATGATATTTATTATATAATAATTATTATGGAAAGGGTAATTATTATTTACTTTTCTTTTTTCCTTTTTCTAGACATTAAAACAACATTAATGTCTACGTATGTCATGGCGTCCCCATTAATGATGCAATTCAATTTTTTATATACACCTTTATTGAAATAATATATACATATATGTATATAATAAAACTTTATTATATTTTTATTATTATTAACATTATTAAGTGATGGAACCATGTTCAATGTACAAGAATTGGGACTTTAGAACCAAAAATTGCATGAGAAACAAAGCAGTTATCCCCTAAAACTGTGATTTTAATAACAAATTGTTAATAAATGGGTGATAAGATGTTATAAGTTTATCATAAATTGTATTAAATTTTTGATTAATATTATTTATTACATTTTTAATAAATATATATTTATTATATAGGATTTTTTAATGTGAATGTGGAAATATGATACTTGAGTAATGGGAATTATTTTTCATACCCAATTTAATTAGGATTGATTATGATTAAATTCCAATTGAGGAAATTATATGATCCTTATATGATAAATCCATTTAAAGTTTCATAAAAAATAATTATTTATATAGAATTCATTTTTCAAATAATTTTCCCCAGTTTAAGTACTCAATATACTAAAACAATATATTTAAGGAAAACACACTATGTAATACTATTCATTTATGAATCTTATTTTCTATGATAATGTTTTCTTCAAAATATTTTCCCGAAGTATTTTTATTCTCCTAATATAGTTTTGAAGTCATTTTTTACCCATGTTTTTCTTTATTTAAAAAACATTCCTATAAATCATCTTATTGGCTTCCAAATAAGGTACTTTTGGATTTTTAATGAAAATGTGAAACGAATCTTTGTTTTGAGGTATATACAGTGAACATAATTTCCCAATGTAAAAACCACCCAATGATTTAAATATTACAAAAAATGATTCCAAGGTTCTATTCAAAGAATTTGTTTTCCTTAATATTGGGTACTTTTTATATTTTAAATAAGTGGTTTCAAAATGAAAAGATTATTTTCCTCCATAAAATTTCTAGTGATAATTTAACAGAGTTTTCTTCTTTTATAATATCCTTTAATACCAATTATGATTTATTGGGGATATGATATAATGATACCAAACTTATTTCTTTCTTGAATATTTTATGGTTATGATGAATATATGTTTACGAATCCTATTTGTTATCCATGGTTTATTCATTGATGAAATGATGATATTCTTATTAAAATCACCCTCTATTAGAAGTAATTTGATATACTTGATTTACTATGGGATCTAAGTTGATATTCTTCATCCACTATAGGTAAATAGTTATGATTTCATATCAAGTATTAAATGTGAAATATGGGCTGATTCTTGATCCACTTTGTTTTTATGGTCTCGGAAATTAATATGAAATGGTTTCAATGCCTATGACGGTGACACAAACTCATGATATGTTTTATACTTATGATATAAACATGAAGTTCTTGATTTATGTAATATGACTTTTCATTCTTATGATTCATGATTTTTTAAAAGATAATATTTAATTACTGACACATTTTTATTATCAATGAATAATCAGGGATGTAGTTTGTATGTTATGATCATGTTCTCATACCATTATACTTATCCTATTCTTTCTTATGATCATAAATTAACAAACTATATTATTACCCATACATGGCATCTGAGATCACCTTTTCTTATATTTCCCTTCCCCACTTTGTGAAGAATGGTTTTATGTAGCGTATGTCAAGAATGATTCAAAGTGAGAATGACATTATGAGATATGATGAAGAATGCACCTAAATAGTATATTTATATATCTAGTATTTAATGAAAATAAACCATCATTATCCTAATTAGGTTAAATACCCTAAGATTGGGGGTGAATTGGGGTATGATAGATTAAAACAACTACCCCTTCAGATCTTGTTTCTTCCTAAAAAAACACTTCTCACTCTCTCTATTTCTTATAGAAATTTATAAATAGAATTGAAATAATGAATGATAAACATCAATTTTACTTGGTTCACCCTCACTGGGATACATTGAATGATCATACAACAGTGATGTCCCGTTGTTCCAAATACTCTGTGGCTCATTTTAAAAGTATAAGTTTTAGGATAGATTTCTTTTATGATCAGAATCAATGTCTTTACAATGTTTAGGGTCATGTCACTACTTTCCCAAGGGTCACTCTCCAACCCTATTTCATTGGCTCTCTAACGGTGGAAAGGATCACCTTCTTCCTCTTCATTTACTCACTTAACTAGAATGGATCAGCACATAGTTTATGGAAATGTGGGTTCCTTATTAATAAATATTGAATTCATCCTCAACTGTAGATAGAAACTATATTGAAGTACCCTTTTCTATATACCATTAGTCAGCCAAAATTTCATTCAAGAACTATTTTAGTCCCTCATTTAAATATCCTGAATCCTCTATAAACTTCCTTGAATCCTCCGCCAACTGAATTGCACTGGGTGTCATGAGTTATTAAATGTATCCTTATAATTTATAGAAACCAAGCCCCACAAGAAATATTTCGCGAACTATTCTCGAAAACTATATAATTTTCATAATTGATTCTCACAACAACATATTTCATCATGGAAACCTCCCACGCAATGTACTTCATGATTCCAATAATTCTTCATGAAATGATCTTCAAAAATGTAATTATATCTCTTTAATGATCATATTATGTTTCTTTATATTGATTAATATATCTAAAAACCACAATAATCTGTAATACCCTATGATTCAATGTGGAACATACTTCACCATGAAATATGTTATGCATTCTGTGTAGTGTCTATATCCTTTACGACAACTGTTGTATTTCGCAAATGAAAACCCTTTTGGCACAAAAAATAACTACCTCCATTCCGCAAATGATGAGCCTCTTGTGAACTATCAACATTCTGCGAACTAAAAACCTCCCATGATCTAGTTTCTCTACACAGTCTGCATATCATGCATCATTTTTCTCAAAGTACCACTATGTGGAAATCACCCTTTTCTGGTTTTCCATCACAGTTTCATGTACCTCCTTCGTGGTTATAAAAATTTCACTTTGTGGTCTGTGAATTATAGTATGTGAACTCCTTTATTAAAAATTCTTCTATTTATATAAAAAAACCTTTATTTTGATGCCCAAAATTTGGAAATCACTGGGAAACTATGCCACCTTAAACATCTACTTCAGAAACACCAACCATACTAATTTTTAGTCATCTGTATTTTATAAAAAACACAATCACCCCAAAACAATGAGACAACACCTTCAAGGATTTTATCCCAAAAATCTCCCCATCTAAGTTTTTTTTATAACTCTTCACAATTTGAGAAATAAATTAAGATTCATCCCTATTCTACCAAAATTTACTTCTTTCAACTTAGAGAGTGTTCAATGATTTACTCAACACAAACTCTAAAACCACATGTACAATTCTAAGTGTGAGAAACATGAGTAACATACAGAGTTTACCAATTAATCATTTACTTCCAAAAACAATCATATGATTTCATCATGAACCTCATATATCATTTTATATAACATGTGATCATCCACTTTTAGTATAGTCATATTTGAATCTCCAACTACTTCGCAACTCCCCCTTTCAGATTCTACACTTCCTTGATTAAGATATTTTTCTCCCATAATTTTATAGCTATAATTTAAATCCATTTTTCAACAAACATGAAGGCCACTCGATTGGGGTATACCAAAAGTTAAAGTAGTAAGATTAGAAAATTGGGGAAAACAAATCTTACCTCTAGAAGAGGGGGTACCACATCTAATGTTTTTAAGCATGGGGAGTTGACTGAACTCCCTGATCTAATCGATGCCATTCAAACTCTTTTTTATCTAAGACCTTCATTATAATTTCCAAAACTTGTAATTCTATAGTAACATTCTCTATCATCACTAGACCATGATCCCCCTTCTACATGATAAAATGATTCATGATTTCACTATTATTTGTCTTCGAGTGATGGATGAAATTTTTTTATAAGATTTATATCACTTGTATTATAATAATGGATTCCAATAAAATACTTCACTTCAACACCCATTTCATCATGATACCGCATCATCAACCATTATTGTGGTTAAACATGAGTAGCCACAATATATACATATTATGCGGTTCTTAATAAAATTAAATATTGTTTCCTACTCATCCATGAAATTCACAATCCACCATGATAGAATGAACCTCTTCACGTTGATTTTCTTTATTCTACTAAATATAAAAATCTATATCTATATATCACAATAACTCTTTCTAAGATTTTTCATTGTATAGAAGATCAAAATCCACCATTCCCTTGATATACCTATTTTTTAATTTAACTGTTAGAAACTAGGTTTCATTTAGTTTTCTTTGGTATATTTCTTCTTGGAATATGAAAAAACAATATCATGTCTTCTCACTATCATATACAATAGACAACCAATGGTTTTCCTATATTCATTGAAATTAACTGCAATTCTTTCATTATCTGATGATAGTCTCATTTGGGTGGCCATCAGAGTTATCATCTCCTTGGAATAATCCATTAAAAATATTCTCATAACCACCTTGTAAAATTTATATTGATAAAGTAATGTTACATTCATTCCTTATGTCGCTTATAAACAAAGGAAAAACTATCAGCTCATAAATCATGGTCATTTTGAATTAAATTTTCTTGAACTTTAAAAAATGAGTGCACTAAAATTCATCTGATCCACATAATATTATGACGTTAATATATACCAACACCATCACCCTTTGATTACTATAACTATTTACATAGAGATTTGTAATCAACTCAATCGTGCTAAAAACCTTTCTTTGTAAAAAATTTATCTATCCTTGAATACCGTGCTCTTGGTGTAGCATCATCCTACATAGTGCCATTATCATCCAAAAAACACTTTTCTGATCTACCATAATGATAAAACCATCATAATTCTCAATATAAACATCTTCTTCTAGAACCCCATTATGAAATTTTGACTTGATGTCCATATAGAATACTTTGGACTTCATTACATTGCTATGGACAAGATTAATCTTATTTTCTCTATCCCTAGAATAAAGTGATATTTTTTTCATCAATATCTATACCCTCAAAATGGGACAACCCTTTTAACACTAGTAGTACTTTGTTTTGAGTGATTTCACTATCTTCATTCATATTGTTGTGAAAGTCCCATTTATGCTTGGGGACATTTTTTTCTATTGGCCTCAAAAAAAATCTCCCATTTCTGATTCATCTCAATTTTGTCAAGATCTTCATTCATAACATGAACCTAATTCTCATATCAATCTACATAATCAGAACATCTAGTCTCTACCTGTGATAAAAATGATGCTTGTTTTAGAGTCTCCATTCTCTTTGTCTACATTTGTGCTGTCTGATAAATGATTAGGTTTTTTCATTAGATTTCAATAATTCTATTTATTATTTGCGAAGAAAATGGTTTACAATCATAATTTCCATTATTTGAATGTTTTTCTACAACAACCTCTGGAACTATAACATCTTCTGATATGCTTATCTCTTCAGGACTAGCCTTATATGACTGATCATTTATTTTTTGAAGATTATTCTATTTATCTTATATAGTTACATAATTTATTTTAACTACCATTCCAAATCCCTTATTGAAGAATTTATATTCTATTCATTTCATCGAGTATCCAATAAATATCCCCTCATCCCCACAAGATTTAATATTCTTGTGTTTATATTTTTTGATAATGAAACACTTACTTCCAAATAGTCAAAAGTACATCAATATTGTATCCTTTCCATAAAAAATCTCATATGGATTCATCTCTTATTTCATACATAATAATGCTTTATTAGATGTTTAGACTGATACTATCACTAATTCTTTCCTGGATATATCTTGAAGGTAATTCTCAATGATATTTTTAGCCATATTGTTGATAATTATGTTTATTATATCATATTTTTCATTTTTTTGAGGTCTTACTACTGAAACCTGGATCATTATCCCATGTCTCCAAAGATAAGACTCATCTTGGTTATTTGTGAAATTTGTTCTATTATCTATTCAGATCTTTAGGATTATTTGAACAAACATTTTTTAGTTTCCCTTTGATAAGTTGTTATTAAACTAAACAAATCTGATTTGGGATTGATGATTGAGAACCAAGGTCATCTTCAAAAATCATCAATGATGAGAACATAATTTCTCTTCACATCAATAGATCATGGTGAAATAGGTCAGTACAAAAAAATATTCACCAACTCAAGAACAATTGTTAAACTATTCTCATTTGCCTCCTTTTTCATTCGAATGATATTCCCATGTTGATAATCATCACACATTATGAGTACAATCACATGGTAATATTGGAAGGTCTCGAGTAGAATCATATTTCACCAAATCATACAATGAGGTTTGGATCAATTTACCTAGGATTTTATTCTATGACCTGTTTTATTTTTTCCATGGAAAAAAAGAATATATCTTGCTATCCAATCACAAGGAAGAGACTACCATTCTACTATTTCCCAACAAAACAAATTGAACCATTATTTTCCTTGATGATACATATTTTCTTGAAAAATCTTGTAGAATTTCTTAAATCACATAGTTTATTGACACTAAGAAAGTAGTGGCTAAGACCATCAACAACTAAGACATCATCATGTCACATGTCTTTTCCCTGAAAATTGGATTTTCCCAGTACAATAATATTTAGGCCTTTATCATTTCCAAATCATAGAATACTATCTTTATCTAACCTAATTCTAATCACCAAATCCTTTTTTCTGATCTTATGAGAGGTGAACCCATTATAAATGATCAATAATCTAGAGTGGTTTGATGCATTAAAATAAATCTCTATAACCATTTCTGGTTCATCTCTCTTCTCTTTAATCCATGTTTTTTACTTCATGAACAATACAGATTGATGATCATGATCCCCATTGAATTATTATTGACCAGATTCATCTTATAGGGATGAAAATTAATTTTTAATTGAAATATCATTTTATGATACATTTAGTGTCTACTTAAGATATTTAGCATGCTTTGGAGTAGTCTACTTCATTGTTCATGAGCAATATCTTTCCATGTGCATGATTCCTCCACACCTAAAACACTTACCATTAAATGATATCCTTGTATATTGAGTTTGGCATGGCTATCCAGGTTGGTATTAATCCCTTTGATACCACTTCTCTATGGAACAAATAATTTGTGAGTGTCCCATCATTACACCACAAAATCATCCCATGTGGGGTGATTTCTTGTGTGTCAATACTGCAATACCAGTTTTCCATTGGTTTCTATGAATCTTATGATTCTAATTCCTACTAAAATTAGTCTTCAGTCATGAATAATGTGTTTGTGGTCTAACATCAACCATTACTTCTTCCTTTTTTTGATCAAGACATATTCCATCCTTATTATTTGGATTTGAATGTTGTGTTTGTTCTATTGGAACTCTCTGATCCATTAACATATTTTTTATTTTCTGAATGATATGGTTTCCAAATGTCTTACTAAGAGTCACGTTTTTTTCCTGATCCTTAACACTTCATCATTGGCCAAAAACTTCCTCCTCATGTTCTTCTATATTTTTGATATGATTGTTTCTAGTGTTAGTCAAACTATCGATTTCACTTTTTTATTCTTCAATTTTTATCTTGTACTCAATAATCTTTTTTGATCTTTTTGGAATTGAATCCATCATTTTTTCAATTTCTTTATTTAGATAATACTTATACTCTTCCTACCTCATCATATAATATTTTTTCGTGAAGAACCACTTTGTGTCCTCTATTCATTTTTTATATCCAAAAAACTATTTCCTCAAGTGTGATTTCTAATTCAACCTGCATATGATCTATTCCATCGACCTATTCTACATCACCTTTTCATTATTCCCTTTTTTTAGAATTTCTGAAAAATTCCACCATAGAATTTTTTTCTTGATCCTTGTATTCCTCTAACTCTTCCACCACAATTTCTTCTAAAATTATTTCTTATTTTGAAATAAATTTATTGTTTTTGAAGAAATATATCATTAATGTTTTTCCTACCATTCTTGTAGGCTGAATACTTCTTCAAATTAATTTTGACTTTATCCTCATCATTATCTTAAATCTTATTAGGGAACTTTATTGAAAGATACCCAACATTTCAACAAAGAAATAATATAAGTGGGAGTTTATATTTGAAAATTCATTTTCCTATTTTTAAATTTGAAGAATGAAATGACATAACTTCATCAATATCTTATTCTTTATACACATCATCAATAGTGAGATTCTCCATGGCCTTTAATTTCACATATTTTGACTTCCCCATTTCCATATTATCTTTATCATCATTTTTCATTTTATATGCCTCATGTGGAATGTGTTATAAGTTTGTTTCCATCTCCTTGGTATCTTTATCATCCGACACAGAAATGTTTGGATTAAACCATGGTGGATGTTTTCCAAAGATGTGAATGAAAATATTTATATCTTTAATAACATCTCCCTGAAAGAACATGTCATCCACAAAAAAAAATCACCTTATTAAAAAAATCATCAACATACTCATTAGGGTGCATTCTGAGATCCTCATACTTTTTCCATAAAACCTGTAGCTTTGCTTCTCTGAATTTTGAGGCACCCTCATAAATATTTAGACACCTTTCCCACATTTCATGTGATGTCATACATGATATCCCCTTCATATATATTTAATTTGATATAAATCCCCCTAAAGTATTAATCCATTTGGTGTCAGTAGTTAATTCCATTTTCTCAGCTTCTAATAAAGCACCACTATCAACATTGGAAAAAATTACATGCAAAGATGTTGTAAAGACAACCATTCCAAAAGATTAGAAGTAGTGCTTTATCTGATTCATCCAAAATTGATTATTTTTTATAGATGACTATAATCTAGTTGTAATTGAAAACCTCTATTTATTCTAGTGAGGGAGAACCATTGACTTTTATCCTTTATCACAAATTACAATTGTTAGCCCAATTAGGTAAAATACCCTAAGAGTGGGGAGGGGTGAATCGGGGATGTTCCAGATTAAAACAAGTTTTCCTTTATATATTTTTTATTTGTTAAAAAAACACTCTTATCATTATTTCACATTCTGATATATGAAAAATTGATATCATACAAGAGAAAAATATAATTTACTTGGCTCACTACTTTTTTAAGGGCCACTCACTAGCTCTCTTTCTATGGCTCACTGTTGGTGGAAAGGATAACCTTTTTCCTATACCTTTTCTCACTACTTTAGAAAGGACCCACTCATTGTTTATGGACATATATGTCCCTTCATTATCAATAATGAATTCATCCTAAACTATTGGTAGATGATATATTAAATTCCATCTTTTCTATATACTATTAGTTAGTGAAAATTTCTTTTGGAGACTATTTTAGTCCCTTTGTGGACTATTATGCATCCTCTGTGAATTTCCTTGATTCCTCTGTAAATTGTGTTTCAAAGTGTGGATCGAGTGCTTTGCAGTCACCTTTTTCATTTTGAACTAATGATACCTACATAACCTCATTCTTGAATTGTTCTTTTTAACTATCTCCTTTTTGGAATTGATTCCCATAAACTACTTCCTCCTATGGAAAATCACCCCTCACATACTACTTCATACTTCCCCAATTAATATATTTATGATATTTTATAATAAAATTATATCTATTTAATGATACAGTTATGGGTCTTTATATATGAAAATAGATCATCAGAAACCACAAATCCAAAATACCCATAACATCGATGTGTTATTAGAGTAGTACAAACGTCAACTTCAACCACTAGGTGACCTAATTACATGATTCTAATTATCAATAACCTCTTTGAACTCCTCAAATTTACCCCCTTCTATGTTTTATTTTATTTAATCACTGGGGTCGATGTTATTCTACATATTTCTCCATGAGTTATTCTATATGGTCTTCATAACGCACGTCTCTTTTACAGTGGCATATTTATTATGAAAATGAAAATCATTTAAAGAACCAAAAATCAACATATCCATTTCAAAGATGCTGATCCTCCTATGAACAGTTATCCCCCATGAACTACAAACCTCCCATAAACTGATTTCTCTACATGGTTCATGTAGTGCACTTCGTGGTCTGATAGCGATGCTATGGGGAAATCTCTCTTTAATTATTTTCCATCACTATTCAACGTACCTCTTTCCCAGAAAGTGTACTGTATTTCATGGTCTATGAACTGCATTCTGTGAAATCCATTATAGAAATATTTCCTTTTCCAAAAAATAAACACCAGATTTTGTGGCCCAAATATTTTGAAAACACTAGGAAACAATGGAACCTAAAACATTTCCTTCAAAAACACCAACCATATTGATTCATGATTATCTCATTTTTTTCAACAAACATAATCACCTAGAAAAAACCAAGACAACACCTTGAGGGATTTTTTCTAACAACATTTATGGTTATGGAATGGATTTTAATTTTATGTATTGAATTTTCTTCTAAAAAATGTTATATTTATGTTTTAAAATCATGGATAATCTCCATAAAAATAAACAAGATTAAAATAAAATAAATAATTGAAATTGATTTAATTTTACATTAATGTAAGAAATGTTTAAAAATGTAATGATCATTACCTGATCACTTATATGAAAATGTATTTCATTACAATAAACCCTATGGTGCACCTCCCAGTTTCAAAAGGCTCGTATAAACATTAGGGTTGTAATGAAGTTCATATGAGAGGGATTTTTATAAAGGAACACTCGAGAAATAGAGCAAGTGGTCATCCAAAAACATAACATGACCACCTAGTTTATCAAATGTAATGACCCCGGGCCAAGTATCCTTGTGCTGACACCATAATTTATTACATTAAAATAGATAAAATATTTTAATCTAAATGGATCGACATGTTTAGATGTTTTTTTCAAACTAGATACATTAAACATACACATTTTTCAATAGGAAAACAAAATAAATCATATCAAAAGAAAAAGATCATCATACTTGAAATGCATTCCAAGAATTCAACATCAAATCCTAGGGAAATGAAACAGAATAATTTTGAACTCATATAATCAATAAGGGTAAGTGTGTACATCATTCCATGGATAAATAAATAATAAAAAATGGAAAGGTAAATAACAAAAACACATGACATTAAATTAATAGGTTCAGCATAATATGTATGAAATAAATGGTGATCAAATAATTTCATGTAAATAATCACATGTACATGGAACTTAACCATGGATAATATAAATAATTAAACAATCATGTGGAATAAAAATAATAAATTCATACTAATGGAATTTAATGTGATTGATATCTAAAAAATTCAATTGAGGATTTTTGAAATGTATTCTAATATTGTCGAGGCTTTTTGACAATACATCTAATTCCATCGATACTTCTTTCCAAGACAACTAGTAAATGGGTATGGTGTCGACAAAAACCATAATAATTTTGTCTCATGAAACGTATCGACGCATCAAGGGGATATAGGGGGACCCACAATTAGATATGAAATCTAATACATTCCTTATATTAAAGGGTTTAAATATAATCAATATGAACATTAAAATTAAAAACTAAAATAATAAAGGTATATACTTTCCCCAATAAATAAAGAAAATCTTAGACTATCCAGAGTATAGTGATTGGTATCATAATAGTAAATCCCCAATCAAATTGATCATAATCCATTCATAAAAATAACATGGATTGTATTATTAAATTACGTACCCATTTAGGTAAGGGTAATGGTTTTTTTTGAATTATGAATAGAAATACAATGAAAATAGCATAAAAATATCATTTTTTAAAATTTTCTTTTCAATTTGTAAAAAAACTGAATATAATTTTTCTTTGAAAACTACTTTTTAAAAAAGAAAATATTTAGAAATATCCTTGTAAAAATGAAAAAGGAATCTTAAAATAAATTATAGACACATCTTCAGGTATTTTAAAACTTGTCATAAAAGTTAAAAATATCATTTCTTTTTCACTATAAAAGGATTAGAATAGTTCCTTAATCAAAAAAAGAAAATATGATTCCTTTAAAAAATTGAAAAGAAAAAATGTGTAAAATATTCTATAATAAATAATTTTTAAAAGGTTAATGACATTTTAGAGAATATTTTTAGAAAAAATGTTTTGGGAAGAAAATTTATTCCTGATAAAAGAGATAAAAGATGTTTGATTTTATTAAAACAATTCTAAATTATTTTCAGTATCAAAGAGTGAAAATCTTACGACCCAAACATTAGTTAATGTAAATATATCTTGATATAATTAAATATATGAAATGGTAATACAACATATTCACTTATTTTTTTTATGTTTTTGGATGTCAAAATACCATTAATAGTCATGACCATTGCTAATATAGTCGTTGAATAGTGATCACATGATTAATATAAATATAGGGCTTTAACAAATCATTTTACTCAGAAAAATGAAGTAATGGCCTCATCTAGTAGACATCCAAATATGAAGCCATTTATTAGAGATCATAAAGAAGTTTTCATCTTTGGTCATCACTCTTGACCAAGCCCAAGCTGAGCTTGAATACGTTAAGATGAAGCGGAACTGCCTATGGGAGAAGTGGAAGTTGATAGAGATTACCACACGAGCAATGTTATCCGAGCCACCACAAGAGGTTGTCATCATCACGCCCCTTACCCTATGGTTTTATGCGGGTGTTTTAAGGGGTTATGTATAAAGACCCTATTACTATGATTAAATAAATTATTTTATATAAATTAATTAATTTAATTTCTTTTTTTATTGTTACTTTGTAAATAGTTTTTAAATCACAAATGGTATTTTTAGTTAAATATTCAACTAAGAAATCTAATTTGATGAATTAATGGATTTTTAAATTAAATAATATTTTAATAAATTATTATTATTATTATTAAATTAATGTTTATTAAAAATAAATGATAGTATAATTTTATGAATGCAATTGTAATTTTTATTAATGTTTGAAATCCATTTTTGTCAAAACCCTTGAATTTTCGATAAATGTCAATTTTTATTTTAAAAAGTGAAAATTAACATATATACATAATTTTTTATATTAAATGAATATTATTTCTTGAATCTGGATATCAAAATTACCCAACAGTGATTTTTTCATAATTTTCAAAGACAATCAAAATTTTGGGTAAAAATTAAACACCTTATAAATATATAATGTGTTTTATAACATCATAATGACCCAATAGTGATGTAATAAAATACTAAAAACTATATGTTCGGCCAATATATGTTTTACCATTAATATAATGTGATTTTGGGATTTTTTTGATTTATTTTACAAAGATTTAGTGGACCCTCCAAGACTTAAATATCATTTTGTCTTTTTAAATTGTTTTCCTTAAAAGTGTGACTCACCTACACATAAGCAACCCTATTATTTTAAGAAGATCGTCCATTGACCTTAAAAAATATTTTTTTACAATCCCCTTCTTCAGAAACCATGGGCAAAAAACCATGGGCTAGTTTGTGGTTTTGTTTAGTTTAATGTGAGGTGTCCGAAACCTAAATAATAAACAATTCCCTGTTGTTTCCTATATAAACCCACCCAAGCCCCCACTTCATCTTTACTAAAACCCTTTTAAGTTCTTCCAGAATCTTCCCCAATTACTATATAATCCTTCCATGGTTCCCTCAATCCTCCCAAGGTTACGACCTTTAGGCTTTTAAAGTTACTCTTCAAGGTAAGGGAATCTTTCACCCTCCTATTTTAAGCCATTACTTCCTTTATGTCATGTCCTCTAGTTTCCATCTATTTATGTTGAGGGTATTTTATTATATGTTATAATTATTTTCCATTTCATTACTAATTTATGATATACCCTTTCTTCTCTCATCAATTTTTTTTTTCTGAATTTTTATGTGACGTCATTTGGCTGTCGAATTTCTCGTAAAGGAAATTGCATCTTCTCTTTCCGTTCATGTTTTCTGTTCATGTGGTATGTCATTAAAATATCCACACCATGATCATATTATGTACCCATACTTTATTATGAATTATTTATGAGTGTGTTACCCATTTCCCCTCTATTTTCAATGTTTTCTATGACCACGTTATATAGTCGTTATACTGCAGATATTTTACCTCAAAATTTCTTTCTCTTTCTCTCTAGAAATTATGTTGTTTTATTTATGTGAATAACCAGACCTATTTCGTTTTTATGGGTGTTCATAAATATATAAAAATGATATATTTTATTCTGGAATTTATATACATATAACCCTCACTCCCTTTCCATGAGTTATAAATGACATAATGATCTTATTTTTTTGAACTTTTAAAACATCATGATCTTGAAATGAAACACATTTCTTTTATTTTCCATGGGTTATTTATGAAATGTGTGATTATTATCTATGTGGATCACATGAAAATAAATATATATTATGGGTTATCCCTGATGGAGGACCAATTTATTGGGTAAATAATTTAATCCCTAGATATGACAAGTTCATGATACCTTGGTGAATAACCTTAGTAATTTTTATTACACCTCGGGGTTGTACCATGGTGATATGTTCATGAATGTCTAAATGAAATGTCATAGCGACATATGAATGTTATGTTTCTATTTCATTTCATTATGATATTCCTATACTTCCATTTCTTATGTCTTTATGTTTTTATCAAGTTCTGGTTGATATCACAAGTAAACTGATTCCCTTGATTTCTTTACGGAGCCTTCTGCTCACCCATTCCTATGATGTATGTCTCCAGGTTATAAGATGCAGTAATTGTAATTAAGATGAATCTATGATGAAGTCTTACATGTGGATTTAAAGAATATTTTATGTCAGTTTCATTTATTTTGTTCCTTATTTCCATGACACTGGACTTTAAAGACCCTTTGTTTGTAAAATGCAATGAAAAGTTATGTAATAAAAAAGGTTGGATTCCATAGTTGGTATGAGAGGATAGTTTAGTTATTTATGGAAATTAGGATATGAAATCTTTAGGAAGAACCCTATAGAAAATTTTAAACATAAAAAAACTTCCTGGTATTTTGGTGAGTAATGAGTAATTGGTTTATCAAATAAATACATCCACGTCTAGATACGAGTATGTAGAGGCGGCTTTGGTACAGATGTACATAGGGGTAAACCCCAAAAACACTACTTTGAGATAGACTCGAATGGGAACCGGTGGATGACAATGGGCCTTGCTGCACTCTTGGTTACGACACTCCCAGAAGATATGTTTGGTTAATCGCAAGATTTTTATGAATCATTATGAAGGAACTGTAGCGAAATGTAATTGTTTAAGCATGATTTTTAAGACATAAAATCCTTGATAATAAAAAGATATTTAAATGAAATAATATTCTCACTATGGTTTTATTCTTTTAGAAAATGGCGGGAAATAGGAGGAACGATGAAAATGGTAACAGCAATGGACCATGAACTAACGACCCTCCAATGGAAGCTGTAATGGAATCATTCTTGCGAATGATGAACCAACTGACTCAAGTTATGGGAAATATCTTCAATCAAGATGAGAGACCAATATCACCATGATGGGAACAACATTCTATTAAATCATTTATGTGCCAATGACTACTAACCATCAGTGTATCAACCGACCCATTGATTGTCGAACTGTGGATCAGCTCTATCGATAAGATCATTTCCCTACTCTGTTGTTCTGAACAAGAGAAAGTTACCCTAGCTGTCTATCGCTTAGAAGGAGAAGCTGATCAGTGGTGGGAACTAATTAAAAACACAAATCCAAGAGTGGATGTTGAAGCTATGGAGTGGTAAGAGTTTAGAATGATATTCTTCAACAATTATTTCCCTCAATCGATGAGAATAAGAATGGAGAAGTAGTTTCTCAAGCTAAAGAAGAAGGAGAATGAATCTGTGGGAAGCTACGAGATGAATTTCAGAAGGCTTTCACGTTACACCTCTAGATTTGTCATGGACCCAAATGGAAAGGTTGATAGATTCTTCGGCAGACTGAGACCTCATCTATTGAAGAATCTAGCTAACTGAGATGATGATAGCTATGAGGAGATTGTGCAGAGTGAGATGAAAGTCGAGCTACGATTTGGTGAGACGCATTGGTCTCCTAAAACAAAAGACTAGAAGAAATCGATGGAGCCCATATTAGGTAGGACCTTTGATCAAGGATAAGGAGGCAAGCAAGTGAAACGTCCCAAGTGTAATAAATGTGAGAAGAAGCATTCGGGGAACTGCCTTCTCGGGATTAGGAAATGCTACAAGTGTAGAAGAGATGTCCATAAAGCAAGGAATTGTCGCAGTGAGTTGAAACCTAAACTTGCAAACACTAATGGAAAGGGGAAGATGGTAAATGCCCTACCTGATGTCCAATTCATTAAGTGTGGACAACATGGTCTCTTTTCTAATCATTTTCCAAATCTAAGGGAAGTGGAGGGGAACCACCATCAGCCTCAGCAAAGGCAATGGGAGCAAGGTTGTGATTTTACTATCACGACAGCTGAAGTTGAAGCTCCAAATGATGTGGTAGCAGGTACTCTTTTTGTCCTCTCAAAGCTATCAAGTACTTTTTTTGACTCTGGTTCTACACATTCCTTTATTTCCTCCATGTTTTAAAAGAATTTAGAATCAACCCCATATTTTCTAAAAGTAGAGTTATCAGTGAAGACTCCTAGTGGGGTTATCCAAGCATCGTCGGTGCTTATAAAATCTAGTATTTAATTTGTTGAGGACAAGATTATCACAAATATAGTAGTCCTTCCCATGCTGGAATTCGAAATTATACTAGGGTTGGACTATCTCTCAATGTATAATGCTAAGATCAAATGCAGATGTATGGAAATCTCAGTAGTCTTGAATGGAAAATCTACAGTTATCTTCCAGGGAGAGATATCTCAACCATATACTTGTCTAGAAGAACCCCCTATATCCTTACTTATGGAGTAGATCAGCGAAGAAGAATAAGAAGGATATGAGAGTTTAAGGATAGAAAATGTCCCCATAATCCTGGAATATGTTGATGTATTTCTTAAGGAGTTACCTAGACCTCCCCTAGAAAGAGAGGTGGAGTTATCTATTGAGATCGTACCTGGATATCAACTGATATCAAAGACCCTGTATAGGATGTAAAATGTGGAGTTAGAGGAATTTATGAAACAACTCCAAGATCTTTTAGATAAGGGGTTTATCTGAATGAGTGCGTCTCCTTGGGTAGCACCATTTCTCTTTGTGAAGAAGAAGGATGGATCGATGCGGCTATGCATAGATTATAGAGATCTGAACAGGATTACAAAAAAGAAAAAAAATACCAACTTCCTAAAATTGATAACTTATTTGACCAACTTCATGGGGCTCAATTCTCTCTAAGATTAATCTTCATTCTGGTTATCATCAATTGAGGGTGAAGAAATAATATATTCCAAAAACTGCCTTCCGAACAAGATACGAGCATTATGAGTTTCTTGTTATGCCTTTAGGATTGACTAATACACCTGCAATTTTTATGGATTTGATGAATAGAGTCTTTAAGGACTACCATGATAACTTTTTGGTGGTTTTTATTGATGATATTATGATATATTTCAAAAGTCGCGAGGAGCATGAAGATCAACTAAGGGTTATTTTGAAAATTTTACAGAAGGAGAGGCTTTTTGGAAAGTCCAGAAAATGCGATTTTTGGTTACATCATTTTTCTTTCTTTGGACACATTGTTATCAATGAAGGAATCACAGTTGACTTTCCAAGACAAAAGTTGTAGAGGAGTGGCCTCTGCCTACAACAATAACCGAGATTCATAGTTTCCTTGGTTTATTGGGATATTATAGGAGGTTTGTGAAAAACTTTTCACGACATTAAAATCCATTATCCAAGTTTACTCGAAAAGGGGTCAAGTTCATCTTGAAAATAGAATGTTATAAAAGTTTCCAAGAGCTGAAGAAGAGATTGGTTACTGAACCTGTGTTAACTATGCCCTCAAGTGGAGAAGGATTCGTTATTTTTAGTGATGAATCTCTGAAAGGGAATGGGTGTGTCCTCATGAAAAATGACAAAGTCATTGCTTATGCATCTTTACAGTTGATGACGCATGAGCAGAACTATCCTATACAAGATTTGGAGCTAGCTGCAGTCGTTTTTTCTCGGATGATATAGAGGCACTGTCGTTATGGGGAGAAATGTGATATATACACAGACCATCAATGTTTGACGTATATTTTCACACAAAAGTAATTGAACATGAGACAAAGGAGATGGTTGTAACTTCCTAAAGACTATGATTGTTCAATTCATTATCATCCTAGAAGAGAAAAAAAAGTTGCTGATGCATTAAGACGGAAATACCTAGTTGTTCTTTCCATGATGAGCATTCAAAAAATCCTTTTATCAATGGCCTAGTAAATATGGACATGAGAATTATATGGGAAGGGACATCATCAACCCTAACCCAAATGATTTCTCAAATGTCATTACTATATAAGATCAAGAAATATCAGAAAGAAGATCCTTTGTTACAGAATAAGTTTGAGGCTGTGAAGGATGGGAAGTTTCCTGAATTCAATATTGATCAAGAAGGTGTATTGAAATTTCACACAAGACTATGTGTTCCATATATTCCGGAAATAAAGAAGGAGCTAATTTATGAAGCTCATAGCTCTACTTTCTTTATACATCATGGGAGCACCAAAACGTATAGGGAAATTCATGATCATTATTGGTTGGACAATATGAAAAGGGAGATTGCTGACTACACTTCAAGGTGCATGGTATGTTAGAATATAAAGGAAAAGTGAAAAATTCCTAAAGGGGTATTACAACCACTACCCATATTGTCACGACCTGACCTTACCCGGGCTCGGGCCACAACTACCCCAGGCCTGCCTCCATAGGCCAGGGGCTGGAGACCAGCACCGAAGGCACAACAACTCAGGGAGGCCTTTGCCTATGAACCTATACACGCACCCACATAGCACACTCAATCCAAAAGTGCAGAGTAAAAGGAAGAACAAGAGGAGTAAAAAGACAACTGCTATATGTATAAACCACAGATGTGCATCGACCTCTAAACATTACAATGTACAAGCTTAAAATAAAAGGGAAAAACACACGCCCAACCAAAAAGTTCCACAACCCGGCAATAGGTAAACAAAAAGAAATAGCTGACGGGTCTCCCACCTGGAACCCGGCCATGACCACCGCACGCGGTCCAAGCTCCCAAGCTCCTATGATCCACTAAGGTCACGAACAACCTGTCCGTCATCTTCAAGGGCACACCAAGTGCGGGAAAAGCCCAAGAAGGGGTGAGTATAAAAAAAATACTCAGTAGGATACCCCAACGGCTCGAGGGAGCAACAAAGGAGGTACCGAAGGGTGAGCAGTAGAGCGAACAGGAAAAGTAAATGAGTACAACAGAGACTGCAGTAAAGAGTCCATCTCAACCCAACAAGAGAAAGGAAGTAAACTTGTCCAGGCACAAGAAGCTGGGAACGGTGAGAAGATGAACATCCCGTCGAGTCTTCACTACCTGTAGCAGGAGAGTAGACTCACCCAACCACGATAATCTAGACACGGAAAGCATGTGGCATACCATGCGCGTCTTCGCCTCTCCTGAAGGTAGAGTAACTAGGCCCAAGAAGTGGGTACTCGAACAAGGTATATACGTATCTTTATGCTCAATCAAGAAGCCCAAACAATGTTGTAAGGGGATCTCCGTCCCATAGCTCAACCCAAGAAAAGTTAGTCGCCTACAGTCCCAAAAGAAACACCATCATCGATGCCCAGTATCCCGCACGTCTTCCCTGAACCGCAAGCCAAAGGGCTCAATCACCACACCTTGAAACTATCCAATTTGGAAGGCACTAACTCGCCCGCACGGTTTTAGATCGCGACACAAGAATGCGTCTCGGTGGGGAAAGTGCCCCTCGAACTTGAGGGTTCTAGGGAAAGTCAAACCACACCTCGTCACTGACCTACAGTCGAGAGGTCTCCTCAAAGTCAAGTCGTCACAACACTGACCCATATAACCAAGGGTCTCGCACTGGTAATCACAGAGGTAAGCCACAGACTAGCCTAGTCGAGAGGACTGAGTCAGGAATGCCAACCGGTGTCCCCACTGCCCAGCCCTACTGGAGGGTAATTCATAACCAGATATCTGGTGACCCACTACCCAGCCCTGCTAGAGGGTAAACCCTAATACATCATCAGACGACCCACTACCCAGCCCCGCTGAAGGGTAAACCATAATAAGATACTGGGTGACCCACTGCCCAGACCCACTGGAGGGTAGATCTTAATACATCATCAGGAGACCCACTGCCCAGCCCCGCGAGAGGGTAGACCATAATACGTCAACAGGTGACCCACTGCCCAGCCCCTATAGAGGGTAGACTTTAATACATCATCAGGCGACCCACTGCCCAGCCCCGCTGGAGGGTTGGCCCTAAGAGGTCGTCGGGTGACCCACTGCCCAGTCTCTGCTGGAGGGTAGACCCTAAGTGCGTCGGGTGACCCACTGCCCACTCTCTGCTGGAGGGTAGACCCTAAATGTCAGTGAGCAACCCACTGCCCAGCCCTGCTGGAGGGTAAAACCGAAGAAGTCGATGAGTAACCCACTTCCCAGCCCCGCTGGAGGGTAAAACTCAAAACTGCTCTGGCCATCTCTATCGAAGGGTACACCACTGGCCAACCTAACATGGAGTGGGTATCGCGCAACCACCTAACTCTAGAACAACTCACCCCAAATGAGGTGCAACGTCTGTTCCATCTCTATGTGTCACTATCACTGCTACCGGCCGATCCATCGAGAACGAAACCAGGAGGAGACCACTCAAACCTGCTGTTCAAACCAACGAGTACTGAACCAGGGGGAAACTCCACCCTGCTGGTCAAACAAACGAGCATAGAGGGACCCTCTACGTCGTGAGAGGTCAAAGTACGTAAAGCAGAGCCCGACACACATGTGGGGCCCACACAACGTGTGGCCCCATCTAAACCCCAACCAAGCGTACAAATGTCCTCAGGTACAAAAAACCATATATACCTCCAAGAATTCTCGTATACTCCCAGAGTATACCACGTCTCCAGCCCTAAGGCTATCGTGAACACGGCACCCAATGTCACGTGAAGGCGTGACGTAACAACTCCAACCT
Organism: Viscum album; assembly: GCA_963277665.1. Taxonomy (NCBI): domain Eukaryota; kingdom Viridiplantae; phylum Streptophyta; class Magnoliopsida; order Santalales; family Viscaceae; genus Viscum; species Viscum album. The sequence continues at coordinate 1,426,164,564 of OY728161.1, forward strand.
ACCACCTCATTGGCTGAGGCACAGCCAACCACATCTTCTTCCCTCACACGAGGGTGCACGCGATCACACGCCAAGGGTCCGCTACAAACAACGTTGGGTGATCCACCAGTGGAGCACCTTCCATGCTTCCACTTTTAACAAGATCATGCAAGAGGCTTCGCACAAAAAAAAAACGGATCGCACCATTGTAATCCTCGCAAAAAAACACGCGAGATCGACTAAATACTCGCCTCCAATGGATATCCGACGGAAAATTCACCAACATCGCCTCACACCCGAATGGTGTCCCTTGATCCTGAGCCCTGGCCCTGAAAACAGTCGGGTGCATTGCACCATCGTGATCCCCTCGGGAAAACACATCAAAAGCACTACTCACTTGAGTGCAACTGATATCTGGAGAAAAAGATGCATTCCGGCGCACCGAACATGAGAGGTGCCACGTGGGACCCACATCCCGGTCCCGAAACTCAATGAATGGATCGCACCATTGCGATCCTCTCGAAAATCTCACAAGATGAACAATTCACTTGTCCAAAATGGTCGCCCGGTGATAAAGATGGAAAATCACCATTGATGCCCAAACGGCCCTCGTGGGCCCCGCAACATCATGCCGAAGTACAGCGGGCGGATTGCACCATCACAATCCCATCGGAAAAACATCCAGAATCGACTGCTCACACGCCCCGAACAGATGCCCGGAGAAAAAGTTGATAAACGCTGCACACAACTCAAATTACGGGCCATGGGGGCCACGCCTCAACTCCTGCTTCAGCGCCTGAAACCACCCTGGAAAGCTTCTCCTCGGCGCCAGGGTCCCAATGCCGCCGATGACGCTTAAAACGGACGTCGGATGCGTTCCTTCCATCCAAAATAAGAATCTCGGGAAATATGCTCGTCCACTTAAGGAAACGTCGCGCCTCCGAGACCCTTAGTTTTGGGAATTAAAAATTCCCAAAACTAGATCTAAACATTCCCCATGATGCAAGGTCCGTGTTGCCGCTGATGGCGCGCAAAACGGACGCCCGTAGCGAGAGCTAGGGGCGCCGGAAATTCCAAAGGGAAAACTCCCTTGGGCCGGACCGGCCCGCGGCCCGACCGCGGTTCCAGTTCGGTCCTCCGCGGCCAGATGTCCGTGGCCTGTCGCCACCGACCGGCCTTGACGGCCTGTCCCTTTCCTTTCCGCAGAGACCCGCGACACGCAAGTCGCGGTCGCGCCGCACGTGGTCGCGCACCCCGCGACCCCTCCTCCTCCTTGCCCTACGCCAGTGCCACCGCGTGGACCCCTGGCCGCCCGCTACAGCGCCACCGTCCCGGAAGCTGCCGCCGTCACGGAAGTCGCTGTCGTCCTGTTCCTCCGAGCTGAAGAGCCACCGCCGCGCAGAGGGGCTGCCGTCCACCGGACCACCTTGCCGGAATCCGGCCTCGTGGCCGGAAACTTCAAAGGATCACCGGAAACGATCTGGTGGTTGAAAATTTGATCCGGATAGCATTCCGGAAAGCTTGGGACAATATATACATGATAATGGGCTTTGATCAAAGATCGGGCAGCAATTCAACATGCAAATTCGCGTTTGAAGTTATGTGCGGGAATAAAAAAACAGCGAAACGCAACATCCTACCTCTTGGGACTAAGCCCGTCGCTTCGTCGTCAACCCACCGGGGTGGCCGCACCTCACCGGACCGCTTCGCCGGAGTCGCCTCGCCGGAGATGGAGAAGGAGAGGGGAGAGGCTTGCCAGGTGAGGGGAAAAATGTGGGAGAAGAGGGGGGGGGGGGTTTAGGTTAATTAAATAAATTGATTAACTTAAACACCCTCCCGCGGCCCCGTACCCGAACTCCCGACAGGGTCGGGATTTACCCTCCCCTAGGCTAAGAACCATGCTATGAGCGCAATGTAGGTCTCAGAATTATATTCCGAGACCCCGTTCAAATGTTATTTAACTTAGCGCCCGAGTCCGCCAAATTACGAAAACGCCCCTGGGGCCATTTTTTTCACAGACGGGCCGCGCCCGCAAAACTTATACCCCTCCTAGGTTAAACAGAACGCTCCAAACTCAACGGTGCCCTCGGTTTTCTAATCAGAGCTACCGTTTAAGAGATACTAGCGTTTCTCCATTAAACGAATAAATTAATTTATTAATTTATCCGTTTAACCTTTCGGAAGCGAGCGAGGGGTCCAAACATCCCGCGCCGACATGTTTTATGTCATTCTTAGGGTAAACACCCCATTCCGGACTCATCCGTATACTCGGATCTCAGATCCGGAAGTCTGTTTAGGAGTTATCTCATTTATTTAGCATTTCCAGTGTGAACGCACTGAAAATTTTATTCCGACCACTCCGAGGCTCGGAATCACACACCGTCTGAAGGCGCTGCCCTGGAATATTATCAAGAATATTCCAATGTCTTTCATAGAAAAAACCAGGTTCTTATATCAATCCCTCCTTCAAGATTTTCGTCCCCGAAAAGCAAAACTAGGGAGCAACACAGGGTACGAGGCCCACACCCTGCTCTTCCGTACCCAGAAGAACCCACGCACAGCTCTGCGTCACTGCACACAGACCAAGAGATTGATTTGTTCATGCTAGGTCGGCCCTTGCCGATGTCATGCACCCACTCCAAACTTTGGGGTTAGGGAAAAGCGGTAGGGAACCTCACCATCTCTTGGAACAGTTTCAAACGGCCCGAAGGCTCTCGGGGGTAGCTCACCTCCCCGGTCAAACCTCTACGTCGCACGCTGTGACTGGAATCAGCGCCCGCACCTCGAACAAGGCCCGGTGATTCCCTCCTTCAGAATATCCATATGGAGAAACAGCCAAGGATATCTGGTCATACAAGATTCCACAGTCGATGTTCTCTTACACGCTCAAAAGGTGAAGGATTCAACACCATCGACTAAAGGAAAAAGTCTCACACCTTTTTCCTTACCAACACAGGGTTACACCCGACGCCCTGCGTCACCCTGGTAACACCTCAAACAAGAAGTAGGGAGAAATTCCTTTCACACACAGAGCCTAAAAATTCTACTGCAAGAAGTAGAAGAGTCGCAAGGGGTACCTCTCACCATCCCGTGCTCTGCAGGATCGTAGAAATCCAAAGCTCGCGGCTACCCGTGGTCCCAACCATCAGCTCCTGGAACCTGACGTTGACCGCCTAGTGGTGATGGGGAGATATCGTAACGTCATCCCCCACCTCCAGCTCCTCCCGCTCCTCTACTAGCACCACCTCTCTGGCCACTACTTTGATCATGGTGCTGCCTCTACCGTGGTGGTGCGCCTGCTGCCTGCCCAAGGCTCTCCGCAAATCAGGTCGAGCAGTCTCATGCCATGTGCCCTCGCCCGTCACAAGCATAGAACCAGCACTCTCTGGGCTACCCTGGTTCCCTCTGGTGCCATTGTGGTGTACGACAATGGCCTGGGATCCACTCACGGAAGGGCATCCTCGGCTGAGGCCCTGTGCCTTTTCGCCACAGTGGTATACAACCACGTCTCCGAAACCGGCAGTGGGAAGGCCACCGGCATCGAGGTCCTGTCCTCCGGCGCATTCTAGCTATGACAGATGTTCCGGCTCCATCGCGCCCACTTCCACTACCAACCGCAAAACATGACAAGAATCCCTTTGTCACCAGCACCTGCTCTAGCACCCTGGCATATGTGGAAATGCCTAAGGGTACTATGACAGTACGAATCTCTCGGCGGAGACCCTGCTCAGACTTTCATGCTTGGAGGTTGTCGTCATGGACCAAGTCCGGGTTAAAGCGTGCACGACCAGCAAAACTAGCCGTGTACTTGGCCACTGTCATCCCTCCCAGCGGAAACTGCAGGAGCTCTTGAATCTGAACGGAGCGCAAGGAGGAGGGGAAAAACTCCTCATGAAACAACAACTGAAAGTCACCCCACAAAAGCGACGACTCGTCAAGAAACCGAGTCCCCAGACTCCACCATCGCCAAGCTGATCCACGAAAAAGGCAGGCTGCCAAAGCCACTCTCTGATCTGTCAGCGTCTGCACAAGCCTGAAAAGAAAAACCACTTCCTCTAGCCAAACCTTTGCTGCCTGAGGGTCCGGCTCACCACTGAACCTCAGCGGTCTCTACCGCTGGAACTCACGGAGCGCACACAACCTGTGCTCAAAATCAGCCTGCTCTGCTGAAGCTGTTTGTTGCTCAACAGGTGGGGGTGCTGCTACCAGCCCACACCAGAGGAAAGGGCTCGCATGATGGGTCCTGGATTATGCCCTCGTAGCACACAGGGTCATCGTCATGAACCAAAGCTAGTATCCTGGCTGGCTGTCTTCGCGGAGACATGCTGAATATTATCAAGGTGTGCTGTGGTCAGATGAGCATAATGTATATACCAATGCCAACAATGATGGGGAGCTGACTCAAGAAGGATAGTCAAGACTTAGTCCTATGTGATGCACAACCAAATTCAATGCAACATGTGTCTCAGCATGCCGAGTCGACAAGAGGGTTATCAAGGTCCTGGTGAATGGATACGTCGGCCGCCACACCATCACTAGATTCCCTGGCCTGAGAGCCTCTCTTGAGACACATCAACACGGTTGCCCTACATCCCAACCAATTCCTCTTTTAGGGACATCCGCACAACATCCAAAGGAATGAACCACCTCTGATACCACTTTGTCACGACCTAACCCTACCCGGGCTCGAGCCGCAACTACCCCAGGCCCGCCTCCATAGGCCAGGGGCTAGCGACCAGCGCTGAAGGAACAACAAATCGGGGAGGCCTTTGCCTAAGTACCTGTACACGCACACATGCAGCACACTCAATGAAAAAGTGCAGAGTAAAAGGAAGAACAAGCGGAGTAAAAAGGACAACTGCTATATGTATAAACCAAAGATGTGCATCAACCTCTAAATAGTACAAAGTAAAAGCTGAAAAGAAATGGGGCAAAAAACATGCCCAACCAAAAAAGTGAAAAAACCGGGAAATAGGTAAACAAAAAGAAATAGCTGACGGGTCTTCCACCTGGAACCCGGCCATGACCACCACACGCGGTCCAAGCTCCCATGCTCCTATGATCCACTGAGGTCACGATCAACCTGTCTGTCGTCTGCAAGGGCACACCAAGTGCGGGAAAAGCCCAAGCAGGGGTGAGTATAAAAAAATACTCAGTAGGATACCCCAAAGGCTTGAGGGAGCAAAAAAAGAGGTACCGAAGGGTGAGCAGTAGAGAGAACAGGAAAAGTAAAGGAGTACAACAGAGAGTGCAGTGAAAAGTCCAGCTCAACCCAACAAGAGAAAGGAAGTAGACTCATCCAGGCACAAGGAGCTGGGAATGGTGAGAAGATAAAATTACCGTCGAGTCCTCTCTTCCTATAGCAGGAGAGTAGACTCACCCAACCACGAGAAGCTAGACACGGAAATCACGTGGCATACCCCGCGCGTCTTCGCCTCTCCTGAAGGGAGAGTAACTAGGCCCAAGAAGTGGGTACTCAAACAAGGTATATACATATCTTTATGCTCAATCAAGAATCCAGAACAATGTCGTAAGGGGATCTCCATCCCGTTGCTCAGCCCAAGAAAAGTGAGTCTCCAACAGTCCCAAAAGAAACACCATCATCGATGCCCAACATCCCGCACGTCTGCTCGGAACCGCAAGCCAAGGGGCTCAATCACCACACCTTGACACTATCCGATTTGGGTGGCACTGACTTGCCCACACGGTTTTAAATCGCGTCACAGGAACGTGTATTGGTGGGGAAAGTGCCCCTCGAACTTGAGAGTTCTAGGGAAAGTCAAACCAAACCTCGTCACTGCCCTTCAGTCGAGAGGTCTCCTCAAAGTCAAGCTATCACAACACTGACCTGTATAACCAGGGGTCCCACTCTGGTAATCACGGAGGTAAGCCACAGATTATCCTATTCGAGAGGACTGAGTCTGGAATGCGAACCGGTGTCCCCACTGCCCAGCCCTGCTGGAGGGTAATTCATAACCAGATATCAGGTGACCCACTGCCCAGCCCTGCTGGAGGGTAAACCCTAATACATCATAAGGCGACCCACTACCCAACCCCGCTGGATGGTAAACCATAATAAGATATTGGGTGACCCACTCCCAAGCCCCGCTAGAGGGTAGACCTTAATTCATCATCAGGCGACCCACTTCCTAGCCCCGCTGGAGGGTAGACCATAACACGTCAACAGGCAACCCACTGCCCAGCCCTACTCGAGGGTAGAACTTAATACATCATCAGGAAACCCATTGCTCAGCCCCGCTAGAGGGTAGACCTGGAACTAGACGACGGCCGGCCCACTGCCCAGCCCTGTTGGAGGGTAGGCCATAAGAGGTCATCGGGTTACCCACTGCCTAGTCTCTACTAGAGGGTAAACCCTAAAAGTCAGTGAGAAACCCACTACCCAGCCCTACTAGAGGGTAAACCCGAAGAAATCGATGAGTAACCCACTGCCCAGCCCCACTGGAGGGTAAAACTCAGAACTGCTCTGGCCATCTCTACCGAAGGGTACACCACTGGCCAACCGAACACGAAGTGGGTATCGTGCGACCACCCAACTCTAGAATAACTCACCCCAAATGAGGTGCAGCATCTGTTCCATCACTGGGTGTCACTAGCACCACTACTGGCCGATCCATCGCGAACGAAACCAGGAGAAGACCACCCAACCCTGCTGGTCAAACCAACGAGCACCGAGCTAGGGGAAACTCCACCATGATGGTCAAAAAAATGAGCATAGAGGGACCCTCTACGTCGTGAGAGGTCAAAGTACGTAAAGCAGAGCCTGACACGCATGTGGGGCCCACACAACGTGTGGCCCCATCTCAACCCCAACCAAGCGTACAAACGTCCTCAGGTACAAACAAACATATATTCCTCCAAGAGTTCTCGTATACTCCTAGAGTATACCACGTCTCCAGCCCTAAGGCTATCGTGCACACGGCACCCAACGTCACGTGAAGGCATGACGTAACAAATCCAACCTGCCACCTCATCGGCTGAGGCACAACCAACCACATCTTCTTACCTCACACGAGAGTGCACGCGATCACACGCCAAGGGTCTGCTACAAACAAGGTAGGGAGAACCGCCACTAGAGCACCTTCCGTGCTTCCACTTTTAACAAGATCATGCAAGAGGCTTTGCACAACCAAACGGATCCCACCGTTGTAATCCTCGCGGAAAAACACATGAGATCGACTAATTACTCGCCTCCAACGGATATCCGATGGAAAAGTCACCGACACCGCCTCACCCCCGAACAACGTCCTGTGATCTCGAGCCCCAGCCCCGAAAACAGTCGGGCGCATCGCACCATCATGGAAAACACATCAAAAGCACAACTCAATGGAGTGAAACGGATATCCGGAGAAAAAGATGCATTCCGGTGCACCACACACGAGCGGTGCCATGTGGGACCCGCATACCGGTCCCAAAACTCAACAAACGGATCACACCGTTGCGATCCTCTCGAAAAAGCACACAAGATCGACTATTCACTTGTCCAAAACGGTCGCCCGGTGATAAAGATGGAAAATCACCGTCGACGCCCAAACGGCCCTCGTGGGACCCGCACGATCATGCCGAAGTAGAGCGGTCGGATTTCACCATCGCAATCCCCTGAGAAAAACATCTAGAATTGACTGCTCGCACGCCCCGAACGGACGCCCGATGAAAAATTTTCTAAACGCTGCGTGCAGCTCAAAAGACGGGCCGTGGGGACCACACCTCAACTCCGGCTTCAGTGCCCGAAACCACCCTGGAAAGCTTCAGCCCGGCTCCAGGGTCCCAACACCGCCGACAGCGCTTAAAACGGACGTCGAATGCATCCGCGCCGTCCCAAACAAGAATCTCGGGAAATATACTTGTTTACTTAAGGACACGTAGCTCCTCCGCGACCCCTCGTTTCGGGAATTAAAAATTTCCGAAACTAGCTCTAAACATTCCCCATGACGCAAGGTCCGCGCTTCCGCTGATGGCGCGCAAAACGGACCCCTGTAGCGAGAGCTATGGGCACCAGAAATTCCAAAGGGGAAACTCCCTTTGGCCGGACCGGCCCGGTCCGCCCACAGCCGGCCCGCGGCCCGGTCGCGGGTCCGGTTCGGTCTGTCGCGGCCAGCTGGCCGCGGCCTGTCAGCACCGACCGGCCTTGAAGGCCGGTCCCTTTCCTTTCCGCAGCGACCCACGACACGCGGGTCGTGGTCGCACCGCACGGGGCCGCGCACCCCGCGGCCCCTCCTCCTCCTTGCCCTACGCCGGTGCCGTCGCGCGGAACCCAGGCCGCCCTCTGCCGCGCCGCCATCCCGGAAGCTGCCGCCATCCTGTTTCGGCAAGCTGAAGAGCCGCCACTGCGCCATTCCGCCGAGCTGAAGAGCCGCCACCGCGCCGAGGGGTTGTCGTCCACCGAACCACCTTTCCGGAATCCGACCTCGTGGCCGGAAACATCAAAGGACCACCGGAAACGATCCAGTGGTCGAAAATTTGATCCAGATAGCATTCCGGAAATCTCGGGACAAGATCTACGCGATCATGGTCTTGGATCAAAGATTGAGCAGCAATTCAACGTGAAAATTCACGTTTGAAGTTAAGTGCGGGAATAAAAAAACAGCAAAACGCAACATCCTACCTCTTGGGACTAAGCCCGTCGCTTCACTGTCAACCTGCCGGGCTGGCCGCCCCTCGCCGGACCGCTTCATCGGAGTCGCCTCGCCAGAGATGGAGGAGGAGAGGGGAGAGGCTTTCCAGGGGAGGGGGAAAATGAGGGAGAAGATGGGGGGGTTTAGGTTAATTAAATAAATTGATTAACTTAAACACCCTCCCGCGGCCCCGTACCCGAACTACCGACGAGGTAAGGATTTAGCCTCCCCTAGGCTAAGAACCACTCTTTGAGTGCAACGGAGGTCTCAGAATTTTATTCCGAGACCCTGTTCAAAAGTTATTAAACATAGCGTCTGAGGCCGCCAAATTATGAAAACACCCCTGGGGCAATTGTTTTCACAGACGGGCCGCGCCCGCAAAACTTATACCCCTCCTAGGGTAAACCGCACGCTCCAAACTCAACGGTGCCCTTGGTTTTCCAATCCGAGCCACCGTTTAAGAGATAATAGCGTTTTCCATTAAATGAATAAATTAATTTATTAATTTATCCGTTTAACCTTCCGGATGCGAGCGAGGGGTCCAAACATCCCGCGCCGATATGTTTTATGTCATTATTAGGGTAAACACCCCATTCCGGACCCATCCGTACACTCGGATCTCTAATCCGGAACTACTTTTAGGAGTTATCTCATTTATTTAGCGTTTCCAGTATGAACGCACTGAAAATTTAATTCTGACCACTCCGGGGCTCGGAATCGCACGCCGTCTGAAGGCGCTGCCCTGAAATATTATCAAAAATATTCCAAAGTCTTTCCTAGAAAAAACTGGGTTCTTACAGATACCATCATGGAAGTGGGGAAATATCACTATGGACTTCGTCACTGGTCTCCCAAGAACTTCCAAACAAAACAACATGATATGGGTTGTTGTGGATAGTCTAACCAAGACTTACCATATTATCTCTATTCGGAAAGACTTCTCTATTGATCAAATTTCTAGGATTTACGTGAACTAAGTGGTAAGGATGCATGAATTTCTACATTCTATCCTATCTGATCGTGATCCAAGGTTCACATCAAAATTCCGGAGGTGTCTTCAACATGCTTTAAGCACTGAATTGAATTTCAGTATGGCCTATCGCCCCCAAACAGATGGAAAATCTAAAAGGACTATTCAAACACAGGTGGACATGCTGAGAACATGCTCAAAAGAATTTAAAGGTGGATGGGATCAACATCTACCATTATTTGAGTTCTCTTACAACAACAACTTATACTCAAGTATTCAAATGGCACCCTATGAAGCTCTATATGGGAAGCGATGTAGAACTCCTACTTGTTGGGATAAAGCCGATGAGAGAAAGCATCTTGAGCCTGATCTTGTACAAGAGATGACAGAAAAACTACACGCCATCCAACAACACATTAAAGCTACTCAGAGTTGGAAAAATAGCTATGCAAACACCTTTGAAGGGACTTAGAATTTAATGTTGGTGAAAAAGTATTTTTTTTGGATTTCACCTAGGAAGATCATGAGGTTCAGGAAGAAACGAAAGCTCAACCCTACGTACAATGGCCCCTATGAACTCCTTGATTGCATGGGATCAGTGGCCTATCGGCTAGCACTTACTCCAAATCGTGCACAAGTTCATGTGGTTTTTCATGTATCCCTCTTGATGAATTACCTACCTGACCCTTCATATGTACTAAACACAGAGGTGGTACAACTGGAACATGACCTCTCTAATGAGGGGCAGCTGGTGGAGATCTCGGATTGCAGAGACAAGGTTCTACAAAACAAGACTACCAACCTAGTTAAGGTGTTGTGGAGGAACCCCAAATGTGAAGAAGCCATGTGGGAATAGGAGGAGTCTATGAGGCAGAATTACCCACACCTTTTCTCTTTTTAGGGTATGAGTTAAAATTTTGAGGACGAAATTTCTTAAGGGGGGAAGATTGTAACGACCCAACCATTTGTTAATGTAAATATTTCGTGATCTAATTAAATATGTGAAATGGTTATACAACATATGCACTTCTTTTTTATTTATTTATGTTTTTGGATTTTAAAATTCTGTTATGATTTGTGATCATTGATAATAAAGCTATGGAATAGTGATCACATTATTAGTATAAATATAGGTCTTTATCAAATCCTTTTTACTCAGACAAAGGAAGCAATGGCCTCATCTTGTAGACATGCCCCATATGAAGACCAATTATTAGAGATCGTAAAGGAGGTTGCGTATTTGGGCTTCACACTTGACCAAGATCAAGCTGAGTATGAATACATTAATCTTGAGAAGAACCACCTATGAGAGAAGTGGAAGTTGAAAGAGATTACCACTCTAGAAATGTTATTTGAGCCACCCCAAGAGTCTGTCACCATCACACACCTTACCCTAAGTTATTATGCAGGTGTTTTAAGGGGTTATGTAACAATACCCTAGTACTATGATTATGTACATTATTTTTGTATATAATAATGAATTCACTTTTATTTTATTATTGTTACTTTTTAAATAGTTTTTAAAGAAAAAATAGTATTTTTAGTTAAATATTCAACTATGAAATCTATTTTGATGAATTAATGGATTTTTGTATTAAATAATATTTTAATTAAATAATAATAATATTATTAAATTAATGTTTATTAAAAATAAATGATCGTATAATTTTATGAATGCAATTGTAATTTTTATTAAGGTTTGAAATCCATTTTTGTAAAATTCCATGACTTTTTGATAAATGTCAGTTTTAATTTTAAAATAGAAAATTACCATATTTATAAATTTATTTATATAAAAAGAATATTATTTCTGGAATAGGGATGTCGAAATTATCCAATGGTGAATTTTTCATAATTTTCTGAGACAATCAAATTTTTGGGTAAAAATTAAATACCGTATAAATATATAATCTGTTTTATGACATCATAATGACCCAATAGAGATGTAATAAAATACAATAAACTATATGTTCTGCCAATATATGTTTTACCATTTAAATAATGTGATTTTGGGTTCGTATTATTTATTTTACAAAACTTTAGTGGACCCTCCAAGACTTATATAATATTTTTTCTTATTAAATTTTTTCGTTAAAAAGTGTAACTCACCTCCACATAAGAAACCATATTATTTTAATAATTTTGTCCATTTAACTTATATAAAATTGTTTTCCACTCCCCTTTGTCAGAAACCGTGTGAAAAAACCATGGGATGGTTTGTTGTTTAGTTTAGTTTAATGTGAGGTGTACCTAACCTAAATAATAAACAATTCCCTCTCCTTTCCTATATAAATCCACCCGTGCTCCCACTTACTCTTAACTCAAATCCTTTTAAGTTCTTTAAAACTCTTCCCACCATTCTCTAGAATCATCCCAAGGTTCCCTCAGGCCTCCCAAGGTCCCGACCTTCATGCTTTCAAAGTTACTCTTCAAGGTAAGGAAATCTTTCACCCTCCTCTTTTAAGCCATGACTTCCTTTATGTCATGCCTTCTTGTTTTAATATCCTTAAATTGAGGATATTTTATTATATGTTATAATTAAATTCCATTTCATGTCTAATTTATGAGATTCCCTTTCATCTCTCATCAATTTGTTTTCTAAATTTTTAAGTGACACTGTTAGGCTGCCGAATTTCTTGTAAAATAAATCGTATCTTCTCTTTTCCTTCATGTTTCCTTTTCATGTGGCGTGTCATTAAAATATCCTTAACATTATCTTATTATGTAACCATACTGTATTATGGATTATTTATGAGTGTATGACTCTTTTCCCCTCACTTTACAATGTTTCTAAATCCATCTTATAAAGCCATTATGCTGCAGAAATTTTGCACAAAATCCCTATCACTATCTCTCTAGAAATTCCATTGTTTTATTTATATGAATACTCAGACCTATTTATTTTATATGGGAGTTCATAAATATTTAAATATGATATATTTGATTCTGGAATTGTCGTACATATAACCCTCACTCCTTTTCCATGGTTTATAAATGACATTATGATCGAATTGTTTTAGTACTTTTAAAACATCAGGATCTTGAAATGAACCCCATTTCTTTTATTATCCATGGGTTATTTATGAAATGTTAGATTATGATCTATGTGGATCACATGAAAATAAAGACATATTAAGGTTTCACCCTGATATAGCTCTAATTCATTGGGTAAATAATTTAATCTCAAGTGATGACAAGTTCACAATACCTTGGTGAATAACCTTGTTAATTTTTATGACACCTCGGGGTTGTACCTTGGTGATATGTTCATGAATTTATAAATGAAAAATTTTAGCCACATATGAAATTTATGTTTCATGTTATTTTTGTTATGATATTCCTATACTTCCATTGCTCGTGTCTTTATGTTTTAATCAAGTTCTTATTGATATCACTAGTAAACTGATTACATTGCTTTCCTTACTGGGTCTTTTTCTCACCCTTTCCATTGATGTATGTATCCAGGTTATATGATGATGTAATTTTACTTAATATGAATATATGATGAAGCCTTAAAATTGGATTAGAAATATGTTTTATGTTATTTTCATATATTATGTTTCTAATTTCGAAGACACTAGACATTAAAGATCCTCTGTTTCCAAAATGTAATGAAAAGTTATGTAATAAAAAGGTGGGATTCCATAGAAATTTTTTTCTATTACATAGAAATATAATTAATAACCATATGATAAGAAAATATATTCATTTAATTTTGGAAATACCAAATAATTCCCCCAAGGGAGACATAAATATAAACTATCTCGAATAAAAGTGGGATTGTGAATGAAAATCTTTCCACATTAGTAAATTTTTTATCCAAAGCTCAATTAAAGAAATTACATAAAATGTAATAATAAATATCATGATGATAAATTAATTCATGATATAACATACAAAAATGGAATTATATACAGAATAAAAAATTAATAATTGGTGAATATGGCATATGTATCACAAAAATAAAAGTGAGATGAGAAATCACTTATATCGTGCTTCCTCTTGGTTGAACATAATTTAACCTCCAATAGTGTTTTTAAACATGTTATAAACTTATTACATAATCGTATTAATATTTATGAAATCATATATGAGTCTTTTATAATATCTTATTACCAATTATTTAATAATATTTCATTATTTTCATTATTTCAGGTGTTTATTGTGTAACATCCCTGGTTTGAAAGACACTAAACCGGTGCCTCGAGCAGAGTCTCCACATGACCTCAATCACACCTCTTTTTATTCCATAGGTTTCCAACTAGTAGAGAGGGCTTAAAGGTCCATGTTGTGTGACCATACCCTCTTTACCAGATTAACCCACATCAGATAACTTGTTAGGTAATTAAAATAATAAAAATAACCCAAGACATGCATTACTAACCTTTTTCCAAATATGGTACAAACCAAAACCAAAATGTAAAGACTTCATGTCATGATAATAGCGCTAAAAGTGTAAGAAAATACTAAATAAATAAAAATAATTGAATCCTTAAAATAGGCCATAACCCCATATCTAGATCCTCATCTATGAAAATCCCAAGCCCAAATAAGCTACATATCATAGTGCATTTCCCCTTGTCATGACCCATAACCATGAAATATTCTTGGGTAGCCATTGGTGGCCCAATAACGGTATGAGTAAAACTTAGTAGGTAACCACCAACGGTGTCTACAAAATATTCAGTGTAGAATTTTTTTTCACGAAACTACTAAATAATAAGAAAGTAAACAATGGAAAACTCGGGTTCGATTAGGTGACAATATTCACATTAACCATACCAATCATTATTTCCATTTTTCATCACATTTTAAACCTTTATTACTATATCCATTTCCATCACATGTTTCACGGGTTAAGAATTTACAAAATTCACACAGTGTCCTAAGGTGGTCAATTATCATTCATAAGGGAATAAATCATGTTATCTAAATCTATAGGGACAAACATTTCAATAACATTTACTTCGCACTAACATTGGAACCTCAGTCCTGGTAGTCACTTGAAAAGCATTTTCTTGGTAATAGGTTCTCAGTCCACTTCCATATCCCATACATTCTGGGGTGGGGTTTAGATTCTCAGTCAAACCTGACCCTTGGGAATAAATCATCAAGTCTAATACCCCACAACTACAAAGCCACATGCACATTCTTATTTATCCATTTACCAAATATACCATATCAAAAACCATACACCACAATAGGAATAACATTAACATATCATAATTATTCAACATTTTAATTAACATCAAGCATTAACCCCGTATCACATCTACCAAATTAAATTTCATAACCCATTTAACCTATTTCCATCTCTTATTTTTTAACCCATGGTGTATATTCAAAAATTAACATTGATTATACCAATTAACATAATCATCAATTCACTAATTTTAACCCATTGAAACATTTATAAATTCCCAAGTATTTACCCATTAAAATGTTCACCATCTCATATCCATTAACTCGTGTATGCATTTCAAGTATATTTTACAAATCACTTAGCACAATTTATTTTATCACATCAAACTCAATTCATGTTAATCAAAACAATCCAATATTAAATTACTGAAGTTTAGAAACAATTATTAATAATCCATTTTCAATTTAATTTAACATTCCAATAGGTTCTCCAGGGTCTCTACCTTATCCCAAATCATTTTCGGGATTGATATTACAACTTCCCATGTTTGGAATCATTGGTTCATAGCATGGATGGCCACAAATTGGTCAAGTCAACTTCAATTCCTCCCACAAGGATTGTGAGGGGTTCAAATATACATTTAGACAACCATTTTTACCAAGTCTTATAAAATACATTAAATTCACAACATGCGAGAAGAAAACAAATAAACCATGCAAGGACAAATCAACATAAAGAATATGGGATTTCACTTGTAGACCACCTAACTAAAATCCTAAGCCGTACGCACCCCTAACAATAGATTTATAACCATATTCAATAACCCTTTGAATCCCCAACCTATGATACCTCATAAAAATAGGGTTTATGTCTTCATAGGAAGAGGGAAAAAAATCTAAAATACTTAATTTTGAATAGAGAAGTAAGAGGAGTATTTGAATTTTTCAGAACTTTGATCTACACCCCACGACACTCCAAACATATTTGAATCAATTGATAATGGCCCCTTTCAAATTGGGTCAAAATGGTTCATAACTAGTTTTTAGAGAAAAAAATGGAGAAGCAATAGGGTGAGTGTTGGGCAAAAATCCCTCAAGGTATCATTGAATCATTTTTCAGGTGATTGTGTTTGTTGACAAAGTGGACATCTGTGTTGTGTTTGTTGACAAAGCAAACCATGACATACAAATTTTTTGACAAATGGGATTTTATGGTGGCCTGCCGAGTTCAAGGGTTGTGGTTAACGATCCATGTTTGATTCAAGAACTTTTACAAAGGAATGGATGATCTGGAGGCGGTACAAAAAGAGTAGATACAAGGTGGAGCTGTTCTCCAGTGTTTGCCAAATTTTTGGGCTTGAAAATCGACAAATGAAGAAAAGTATTTTTGGAAAAGGTACTTGCGTGCCGAGGTCATGGAGGCTTGTAAACTTGAGTCCCATATATTTTTCAAGATCAGAACATCAAAATATGGCAAAGGAAAGAGGGTCACGCCAGTATTGGGTTTGTTCGCGCAAGTGGTTTGTGCGGCCGAGACATGTGTGCCGAATGTTGCGCACCGAGGAGAGACTTGCGTACCATCGCATAGGGTGTACAAATGCGTATAAATATAGGACCTCCCCTCCTCATTTTTTAGTGAGTTCAACACTTTGAAAAATATGAGCTCCCGTCGGGCAGGTGTGGTGGTGGCGCAAGTGGTGTGTGGTCGCGCATGTAGGAATTGTGCGCCAGGTGATGGTCGTGCGCCTAAGGCAGTTTGGGCGAGGAAGGAAGTGAGTCATGAAAGTTTAGAGTAGCATAAGATTTTGTCACGCAAGTTCTTGAGGTGGAATTTTGTGCCATTTTTGACTTACGTGATGAGACTTGAGTGCCGGCTTAGAGAAGGGTGCCAAGTAAGGGTGATTTCCGACAGTGACTCAGGGCTGCATGGAAACTGAAAGAATTGCCCGATACCTTCAGTGCAAAGTGAGATTCATCTATGGGTGAAAGTTGGACTTCAATAGAGCATCCACATACAATAGAGGATGTATTCATTAGTAACAATTATGATACCTACAGGTCTATAAACTGTGAGTGGAACTTTTCCAGAGCAGTGATCAAAGGAAGAGGAAGAAGGTGATCCTTTCCACCGACAGTTAGCCAGAGAGAGAGAGAAACTGGGAGTGACCTGACCCTAAAAATTGTAAAGGCAGTGAGCCTTGGAATAGAAGTGATATATCCCAAACCTTTTAAACAGCAGTGTGCTTCTAGTGCATTTGGTACATCGGCACATTGCCGATGTATGCTCCTTGGACGTAGCCTAGTGAGGGTGAACCAAGTAAAAATTGATGTGTCATGTGCATTCTTTACTTTCTGTTTATATTGTGCAACGGTAAAGGGAGAGAAGATTTTTTTTCTTAACAGTGAAACAAGATAAGAACTAGCTTTAATTTTAAATTAGTCATACCCTGATTCACCCCCCCCCCCTCTCAGGGTATTCATCCTTGTGGACATAACAGTGCGAACCATAAAATCTGGAGGTAGATTTTGGTAAATTATCAACTTTGAATGGGTCACATGATTTTGAAGAATGAAATTCAAGAAAATGTGCCAAAATTGAACTAGATTCTGTCCAAGAGGGTTCCATGTTACATGGACACCTGGGGATTCTGAACGGTTTGAAAAACAATGCACTAACCATGCAAAATTTCACAGTCTATGTCTGCTTGGTTTGGATTTTCCCCCATGACATTTTTTTCATAACTATTCACCCCACCTTCTGGATAGTATGGGTTGGGTGCAATGTTTTCTCTAACTATGAGCCATCCATGAAACATGCACTACAATCCCATTTCCCCTTTACATTCATGTCCCAAACCCCCAAAACACCCCTGAGCCTCAATAAACACCTGGTAAATATCCGATTACCAAAAACTGGCGATTTAAACAAAAAATTAAAACAATGACATACATATATGATGTCTCGGATCATACAACCTTCCCATCATATAACAGCTACCCCTCAAGCTAATCTTCCCAAGATTCACTGAGCTCCCAAGGTAAAAAAGTATGGCCACTATGACTACATGTATGAATCCCTTTCCCAAGATTATTCATGAATGATACCATGATAACATAAAACTATAATGAATGGCATAGTCTTGTCCTTCTAGACTTTATCACCACGATCCACAATAATAACCAGATGTTCCTCAAAGAAATCATCAGTATCAAGATCCACATCCTCAATTTATATCTCATGAGATTGGTTAGGTTGATACTTTTAAAGTTGTGACGTCTGGTAAACATCATTCATAACACTATATAATAGTAGAATATCTAATCTGTATTACATCAGTATGATACTCTCCACAATATCAAATGGCCTGACGTACCTGGGTTCCAACTTACACTATTTCTTAATCTGATGGTAACCCATCCTTTGTATCACCCTAATCAACACAAGATCACCCACCAAAAATTCAAGAGGTCTATGACACTGATCCGCGTATGGATTATGTCAACTCTGATACATTTCCATACATTTATAAATAAAAAATTTGTTCTGAAAACTTCTGCATGAGGCTTTTCCCCAACAACTATAATTCCCAACTCCTATCGAACATATCACAGGTCTACATGGTTTACCATAGAGTGCCTCAAACAATGCCATATCAATCTCTTCTTGGTAACTATTATTGTAGGAAAAAACAAAAACTGACAATTACTTTTTCCATGACCCACCAAAATCAAGGACACCAGACCTCAAAGTGAGCTCTAATAAATGAATGGTATTCTCTGAAAACTCATCCATATGTGGCTGGAAATTCATACACAAATAAACATGGGTAAAAAGTTCCCTCTATAACCAATGTTATAAGTGTGATGTAAAATTCCATCACGATCAGAAATAATCATTATAGGTACCCCGTCCAACCACACGATCTCTCAAACATACAACTCATCCTACTAATCTATGGTGAATGTCTCTTGAATCATCAAAAAATGATCCACCTTAATTAATCGATCGAAAATTACACAAATCAAATCATTATATTGAGGCATCATCATGAAGCCTACCACAAAATTCATCTTCACATCATCCCATTTTCGTTTTAAAAAGGGTAATGAATTCCACAATCCACTCATCCTATGATGTTTGGCCTCCACCTGCTATCATGAAAGGCACCATGCCATGAAACCCACAACCAAGATTTTAATCCCTAGCCCCCAATACTATCTATAAATATCATGATAAATTTTAGTCAAACTATCATACATTTCCCACATAGATGCAAGAAAATAACCATTAACACTTCTCTCATACACGTTGGAAAAAAACTTGATCACTAACATAAACAATACCATTATCTCCAATGGTCTAACCAGAAGGTAACTCCCCACCATTAAGACTTTCTATAAAATAATAAAACACAAGATCCACAATATTCCTCACTTTTATCTGACACGAAAGTGTTGACTCAACTACCATGGGTAAATCAGTCTTCTTAACCCACCCATGCAATACCTCTAGATGCATCTCAGCAAAGAACACCATCATCCTCCACTTCAAAATAGATTTACGGACTACTTGATTTTGAGTAATCTGAATCAAATAATTCACAAAATTTTTTCCCTTTCCTTGTGTGAAAACCATATCAATATCAAATTTATGCATGTAATCAACCCATTGTCATGGCCAAAGAGTCAGATCACGCTTGGAGAAGATGTACATAAGGATTTTATGATCCGTATAAATCGTAAACCACTCCCAGAACAAGTAGTGTCTCCAAAAATCACAGCATATACCAGTACAACCAATTCAAGTTCATGTGTTGGGTAATTCCACTCATGAGGCCTCAACTATCATGTACCATATGCCAAAACCCAATCATCATTCACCAATACTTCTGCAATTCTGACACCAATTGCATCACAAAATGAGTTATACCTCTTACTTGGCATAGGTAACATCAATATCAGTGTGGTTTTCAACAACTCCTACAATTGTTGAAAATAATTATCACATGTCTCATATCGCTCTAACTTTACACCATTCTTGGTTAAGCCTAAAAGTGGCACTACCAAAAGAGACATTTCCTCAATGAACCTTAAGTAATAACTTGAAAATCCACAAAAACATCAGACATCAAAAACATTCTTAGCATTATCCCAAGACACAACCTCCTATTATTTTATAGGTCCACTAAAATTTCATTATATGATATTATGTGACCTATGAAATTCATCGTATCAGTATAGAAATGAAATTTTGATAGATTAGAATATATAATATACTCTATTTGTGTACCAAGGATGATGTCAAGATTTTTGGAATGATCATGAAGAGTCATAAAGTACAGTAAGATTTCAGAAACAAATAAAACTATGAACTAATCTAGGAATGGGTGAAATATTTGGTTTATTAGGAACATAAAAAATAATAGTTCATTGGTCAACCCGAACAAAATTACAACAAACATATACAACCCATACCTTCTTCTGAATGAAGTATGTGGTACATCAGAAGATCTCACCCTTAGATGGGGATACTCTGATCTCAGATCAATCAGGGATAACACTGATCCACTTCTCTTCTATTCAAACAGATAATCAATTCAAGGAATTGGGTATCAGTTCTTAACCGTCATCTGGTTCAACTTCCTATAATCAACACATAACCATAATGATATGACTGCCTTATTATAAAATATCACTGGAGATCCCCATGGTGATGTACTCAGTTGAATGGAACCCTTATTATCCAGTCCTTCAATCTGAGTCTTAAGCTCCTGGAGTTCTGCTGATCCCATTCTATATGGAGGAATGTAAAAAAATTCTCCCAACATCAGCTCTATCATGAAATCAAAATATCTCTCCTATGACATCAATGAGAATTCCTCATGAAACTCATCCTAGAACTAAACCACCACAAGAAAAAATACATGTTTCTTTACCCCCCCCCCCCCCCTTCATCAAAAACAAGACATGCCACTTGGGTTGTGATTTCACCCATTGGTGGAAAATCTATCCTAGAACATCCTTCCTGAATATCCAATTCAGTATGATGCAAGTAATGTTCTCCCTTAGGATACATGAATGTTACCCAATTATGGTAACAATCAATATGGGTTTGGTACAATAATAACCAAGAGATGCCAAAAATTAGATCAAAATATGACATTTCAAGAATGAATTGAACCAATAGAAAATGATACCCACCAACATCAAGAGAACACCCCATACATTTCCAAATATAATCTAATTGCACCCCCAACTATGTATCAATTGACATAACTCCACACATATGATCCACCAGTAGGACTAACACAACCACTTACTAAGTAAAAAAAAAGAATTCCAAGAACCAATATTAATTGAGCACTAGAGGGAATGGAAGCTACATGGAATATACCTAGAACAGTTGATGGAGCAACCTCACCATATACTAGTGTTTACTGAACTACATGGAGTATACCAGCCCCTCTACCCTAGGTCTCGATCTTTGTTCCTAGTGCTGAAAATCACCACTAATGCAGATGATTTGGCCATGAAGTACCATTTCTACCACCTCTACAGGTATGACCAAGAAAATTCCAAATTCATTCCTAATAAGTGGTAACCAATCCACTTACTACTCATGGCATTGGCTTTAATCCTCAATTTATTCCTAGTTATCGATAGTTCCTATAGAACAAATGCACATTCCCCATTTTCTACATGCTCGGTATTCAACCGGTGGTTCGGGGCACTGACCACGCATGTGTCCCATTCTTCCACACTAATAGAAAACACATGGTAACCACCATGAGAATATGATACTCTATTCCGAATACTCATTAAACTTCCACCCTGGTGATGATTCCCAAAATGAAGCTTCCTTCCCTCTGAAGTCGCAATAGTAGTCCTTGTAAATTAAACCCCAAACCCACTACATGAAGCCTATTTTATGTTCCATTAGAAAATAAGGGAATGATACACTACATATTCATCCCATTTTAAAAGAAATATATTTACCTCATAACTATTCTCATGTCTAAGTACATCCTAGAAAATTATTTTAATCCTGGCCTTGTCCCCTACCATCTCTAGAACAAAATGTTGCAAGTCTGTGAAATGTCATGCATAATCCGTCACTAACATTGATCCCTAGTTCAACCTCATAAATTCTTCATCCCAGCAATATCTCAAGTTATTTAGATATAAATGTTACAAAAAATCATCCTCAGATTCTTTATAAAACATACCACCTTCCTACTACTTCTGAACAAAAATATCCCACAGGCATTTTTATAGTCCCCACAATATGTATGCTGCCAACTTGACACTCTTCTATATGGGAGTCTCCAAAAGATCCGAGATTTTTTGGGTAGACTCTATCCAAAAAAAATCATCCCTGGTTTCAACAACCATAGAAATAATTAAAGGGTGATGCAACTGGAAATCCATAGTCATATCAAACATAATCGGAATGACACTACTTGGGTTTCGTTCTGTCTTCTATATTTAATGAGCATACTTATCCTAGAAGTTATCTTATACTTGATTTTCTTGAACAAAAATTTTTCCTTACTCCACTACTGCTGGATAATTCTCAGTGATAACCTCTTTTCACCCAAACAATACAATCATTCATGGTGGCACTTTGTACAATGTCAAAAACAAGTCTTAGAACACATGACATAAATATTTCACAACTTACATAAAAGAAGCCTCTTCATGGCCATCAAACACTCATTTTTCATACACTATCCCAATGGATATCATCACATCTATAACAATACCCTCTACCACCCCTACCATGGGTCATGGTCAACATAGTTAAAACAACATAAATAGTCACAATTATTTCATTAAACGCCCCTTTTAAACATTTTCCACTCTCACAATGCAAAACATTTTTTTAGACATGTATCCATCATTACAGCTCATTACCACCATTATTTTTACCTATTCCCAAATCAATACAACAAAAAATTTAACTCATTCACAACCCTTCATTAAGCACAATTCACTAACAATTCCTCAATAACCTTTCCATTTATCCATTTACATAATATTAATTATACATTCCTTAATTTAAAATTTTCAATAAGTCAAATGCATCATACCCTTCATGTTCTACACACCGCTAATGTGTGCTCCTATTATGATGCATGATAGATATATAACATGGTGCATAAAATGATGTATGAATGCCCAACCTCTTTCCATTCTAGCCATGATAAAAATATCATAAAATTGTCACACAACACAAAAACTGAATCACCTAATGGTGAAATATCGTTCAACTATAACAACACAAATGATGAACAAAAAAAATCACCCTAGGAAATTTGTTTTTCCTCTTCCATGGGTTAGATACTCCAACACACAAGCTCAGTGCCAATGAAAAACACTTCCTAATCTCATGTATACCAACACCAAATATTATATCTCAGAATATAACCAATATGAAACCACTTTATAACATCCCAAACCCAGAAGACACTAAATTGGTTCCCCGAGATGAGCCACCAGATGACCTCAAGAGTGCCTCCCTATATTCTAGAGGTTTTGAAATAGCAACAAGGGTCTAAATAACACATGGTGAGACTATACCAACTTTACTAGAGTAATCCACAATAGATAACAAGTGAAGTAAATGAAATAATAAAAGTAACCAGAAACATTAATTATTAATAAATTCCCAAATAGGGTAAAAACTACAACCAAATAATAAATATTTCATGTCATTATAATATTGCCAAATGTGGATGAAAACCCAAATTATAAACAAACAACATAATCACAAAAATAGGATCTGACTCCATGTGCAGATCCTCAGCCATTTATATCCCAATCCAAACTCAAATCCCTAGCATACGACCTTTTCCCTTTTCCTAACCTATAACCATGAAATTTAGTCATGTAACTAATAGTGGACCAATTAGGGAGCGAGTACAGCTCCTCAGGCCACCACCAATGGTGTCTACAAAAATATCTAGTCTATGAAAATAGTGCTTGCATGTACTAAATAATAATAATATAAACAAAGGATAGATCTTGTTCAATTATATAATAATATTAACTTTAGCCATTTCAAACATTACTTACATTTTCATGACTTATGATACCATCATTACTAAATCCATTCTCATCACATGTTTTATGGGTTATGAATTCTCAACATTCACATAATAGCATAAGATGGTCAATTATCATGTGTATGGGAATAAATCAAGTTCCCTAACACTACAGGGAAAAACATTTCAATGATATTTACATCACACATGCCATAAAAAATTTATCTTACTAGTCACATAAAATGAATATTTTAGGGGTATAGATCCTTAGTCCCCATCCCTAACCCAAGCATTATGGGGTGAAGTTTAGAGCCTCATTATAACCAACCAATGGGTGTTGATCCTCAAGTCCTATACCCCACAACTACGAATCCATTTTCACATGATTATTTATTCATTTACAAAAAATACCATATCTCGAACAACACAAAACAATAGGTATAACAATAACATATCATAATTATTCAACACGTGATTTAGCATCAAGCCTTAAATCCTTAGCAAATTTACCAAATTACATTACATAGACCATTTAACCCATTTTCCTCCCTTATGTCTTAACCAATTAAATATATTCTAAAATTCCCATACATTTTCTCATTTAACATAATTATCAATTCCCTTTTGTAATATCATTTAAAAAATTTGTCAATTCACAATCACTTACCCAACTAAGTTTTTAACCATTTAAAATGTATTAACTCACATATGCATTTCAAGTATATTTCATAAATAATGTAGCATAATTTCCTTTATCACGTTAAACTCAATTCACGTTATGACAAACAATAAATCATTCCATTGCAAAAGGTTTGAAACCACTATTAAAATTTCCTTTTCAGTTAAATTTATCATTTAAATAGGTTCATCATAGGATATAACTTATGAAAAATAAATTTTAGTTTTAACATTACCATATCCCATGTTCAGAATCATTGGTGCACCCCAACGGTAGCTCTAAATTGGGCTAGTTGTCCTCAATGCATCCCACTAGGATTGATAGGGGTTCAGATCTCTATTTAGACAACCATTTTTAACCTTTTCTTACCAAATAAATTAAACACACAACATGATGGAAGAAAACACACAACCATGAAAGAAAAAATCAACATAATGTCTATTAGATATATCTTGTAGAAAACCTACCTCAAATTCAAAGATGAACCCAAAATTAACATTAAATTAAGATCTGCATTCAAGAACACTTTTAAGACCCAACCTAAGATATTTATGAAAGAACAGGGTTATAGGGACTGGGAATAAGAAGAAAAAATCTATAAGCCCAATTCTAGAAAAGAAAAGAAAGTGGAGCGTTATACTTAACCAGAGATTCAATCTGCACCCAACGACACTCCAAACAGACTAGAATAAAATGATAATGGTCCCATGGAAACATGGGTTAGAATGGATCACCACTATGGTTTAAAGTTTAAGAAATTGGAATGAAATTGGGTAAAAAACATAAAATCATGACGGGGATGTTTGGTAAATTATTAATTATTAATGGGTCGAAGGTTTGGCCACACGGTTGGCCAAGCCATGTTCCAACTATGCGCTAGCCTCTATCCAAGAGGGGTCCATGTCACACGGTTACGTACGTATTCCATGTAGTTTGAAAAAATGTGTGCCAGTTGTGTGGAATGATAGTCAAATTACAAATGGTTAGGATTTCCCCTTGTACAGTTTTTCTCAACTGTTCACCTTACCTTCTAGCAAGCACAGTTTGGGCGCATGGTTATCTGTAATTGTGCACCAACCATGAAACAACAAATGAAAGGGAATTTATCCTTTTATTTCATTTACCAAATAAATTGAACACCCCCAAACCTCATCATACACTCTATAATCATCCCATTAACCAAAAAAAGATATTTAATCAAAAAAATTAAACAATTACATACCTCAAAAAAACCCTGGATCATACAAATTGTTTACTTTTCTCATGCATGTTTTATAATGAATGTTCTGGTTCATAAACATATTATATAGTTCTATCATCTCTAGAATAATAATCAAGGCATAATTATCATAATTTTACATCAATTATAATTTTAAAACTAATCATTATTTATGTTTATGAATGATGATGTATGTTACAATCATCGAGACAGTGGGTCGTACTTACTCATGAGTAATGTTTCCATTATTAATTGGTAATTAGGTAAATGAGATATGAAATATTTTACCTTTAAATAATGATAATAATATCATGAATACCATATTATATACTTATATATATATATATATCATCTAGGTGGCATGTTTATGAAAAGTGAACCACATTGGTTTGTGAAGGCGGTAGTCCACACGTACTTGAGTGGAGTTTTCATCATCATGAGAGTGAAAGGGAAATAAAGAAAATGATAAACATTATCCTTAAAAAATGGTAATTATTTCCTGAATATCACAAATTTTTTATATCATATATAGTAATCAACAGTATCTTTATCACCATCCATGTGAAGCATTGGTGAAAGATGAATCACATCGCATCATGAGGCAGTAGTCTGTCGTACACACGAGAGACGTTATAGAATCTCCTAAAGAATGGAAGGTATATATATATAATATAATGACTATAGAGGAATAATTATGTTATAAATATCATATATAAATTTTATATCAATCATAAAACCCATCCTTGTGTGGTGTATATGAAAAAATGAACAACATCAGTTCACGAAGCGGTAGTTTGCTGCACACATAAACTATGATTTTGTAACCCATTTAGTAGAAGTGGAGGTGGTTTTAGGTATTGAAAATATTATAATATAAGAAAATTATATTTAATATAATATGGTTATTATATAATAATTATATAATAAAAATTTAAGGAATTGTAGAAAGAAGTCAAATAGAAAAGCTCAATGACGAACATCACATCTTCTTCGAGTATCATCATTATGTTTTCACTATAGTAACCCTTGGTTGGATTTCTCCCCATGATAAGTCTTGTATATTTAAGGGAAATCGTTTTTGATTTTTTTTTAGTATTTTACAAAAAAAAATTATTTTTCTGGAGTGAATATTGGAGGATAGGGGCATCCTTTTATAAATTGGGTGAGTGACACACTTGTTATTGTTTTGAAAGAGTGAATTCCACCCATGGTTTATTCATTTAATCAGGACTCAAGGATGGTATGGTATCTATAAAATAATTTATATGGTCTAAATATTTCGATAAAATGGGTTTTGACATGTTTCTAGGTAATTTTCCACTTATTTTTAACGTTTAATTCCTCAGTAATGTTGTTTTTTCCATAATCTTTGTATGTAATTTTACCTATTTTCATTAATCAAGATGGCCAAAAATAAAGTTGTGCATACTATAAATTATAAATTATTATGATTATGAATATTTAATCCAATTTTAGAAATTAAATTCCCAAAATGAGAAAATTTTAATTGGAAATGAATCTCGTAGGCGTGACAAGAAAGCTTGTTTTTAAAGTGATGTTTTTCAAAAGATTACTTTTTATTATATCTAAATTCAATATGAAATTAAATCCAATAATATAAATTTTATTTATTGATATAATATTGATCTAATTTTTTTATTAAAATTAATTCAAAATATTTTTTATCATTATAAATTATATAAATCAAAATGACGATTTCAATTAAAACTATTTATTTTTTACTATTCATAAAAAATGAAATATTTCTGAAAAATCCCAAAAAAATCACCCTATGAAACTTTTGATTTTTTGATTTAAAAAATTATTTTCATATTTCATATAAATTTTTATATGTTGTTAAAATTAATATTAAATTATTTTCACTAAGTGAAATTAAACCATCTATTTGGAAAAAACTGTTTTTTCCAAAAACATTTAATTTTATTTAAATTGATTTATATAATAATTTATAATCAATAGATAACCAATAAATGTGTGAAAACTATATAATTTAATAATTTTGTTAATATTATTTATACCCTCCATTGAAATATGTAGGTGATAATTCTAATATTAAATAATGAAATTAATAGTATGTTGTTGATAAGTAAAAATATTTCTTGCATCTAACACAAGCTATCAAAGATACTCATCATTCCATGTAGTGCAGGATAAAATCACATTTGTGTGCATTGAAAAATAAAAATAGTGTTTAATTTCAAATAATCTGTGTATTAGAATTTTATTCTTTTATAATCTTGGAGTGTTACATTCTCCCCACCATAAATAAATTGTGTCCTCACAATTTAAACATGATCTAAAAATCAAGGGTATTACATTTGGAAATACCATTATTTAAAAATAGAAATATTAAATTGTTAAATAAAAAAGAAAAATTAGTAATAAATAAATGGAATTAATGAGGTCATATAGAATATCACATAACTAGGTTTCTGACTATGAGAACATTATTGAAATGTGAAGACATGGAATGGATGAAAAATATAAAGTACTATAGAGAGTGATTGAGGTTATTGATCACAATAAAGTGAGTTATCAATGGAATGTTAAGTTTCTAAAAACCATAAATATATGATGATTTAAAAGGATATATGATTCATCAAATATGAAGTTAATATGATAATGTTTTTGTTTCAAGATCTTTTCCCTAAAGATGAATAATTATTTTACTCTAAATGAATATATGTAAATATAATTGATATGATTCTATTTAATAATCTCAATTTTATCGTTTGGTTTTTCATTTATCAACTTAAAAATAATTACATACTTGAATATTAATGAATTTATATAAATTAAATTATTTATTCCTGAATCACTAGAATTCACTTTTAAAGGATCGCATGGTCCATAATAGAGTGCCATGTCTTTCAATATATGACTAATAATTTTTTAAAACCAATATGGTAAGCACAAGTTATATAATATAAAAAATTTGACTCTAAAGCCTTATCTAAATTTCAATATTAACCATTTCATAAAAGGTTAAAATTATGAACATTCAAAGATATTATGATCCATAAATTTAGAAAGAAGGTTATTAATTTTCCAAAATAAACATTACATTAATAAATTACCGAGTAATTAGTACAATCCAATTAAATGATCCATATCTATCATATATTTATCCCAATTAATTATCTCAACATTAGGAATATATTAAAGGTTATTTTTCCATACATTATGTTTTATTCCAATGAATTTTAACTTACCAATGAATCATTTTTCATGGTCATTGGTACCACTCAACACGTGATTTCAAATACATAATAAAAAATTATTATGGTACAATCCTTATGAATTTAATAATTCATTGAATAAAAATATGATTCATTAATGTACTTACATAAAATATTTCTTGAATCCAATCACACTAATAATAATCATTCCACTTCATCATTATTAAAAACATAATATTAACCTTGATTCCATATCTTTTTTGGGGTTATATTCCCTGGGAACTTGGTCAAGCCATTTTCATAGTGTCCCATATCCTTATAGTTCTAAGCATTGAACATTGTAAAATTATTTATTTCCCTTGGATTCTTAAGCCTGTTATCCTTTTTTACACACTTTAAGTAAACTCATTTTCCATTTTAGCATGTAAAATGTTGTTTCCTTCTACAAGAATCACATGTTGGGAATGATTTATTTCCCATATTATTTTTATCCCCATTTTCTATGTTGTCCTCTTCTTCTATTTCTTGCCTTTATATCCATAACTCTTGGATAATTATTTCTTTATCATAATATTACATGATATTATGTCCTCGTGTTATGAGAATGTTTTAGATACTAGTTCCCTTCATACAATTGGCCTAATCTTGTCAATGAAATTGTCAATCTTGTTCTTTGGATTATGTTTGATGTTTGTAGCATACCATAATAACCATTTAAATTTGGATTCATATTTAACACGGTTTTACACTTTTTTCTGTTATATAACGAAGAACTATCTTTCTATTTCCTCTCGTTTGTCATGAAGAAAATATTTTTCCAAGAATATTACATTCAAATAATTCCACTCCATCCTTTTTTTCTATCTATCCTTAGTGTCTTTAATAAACAACCACTATTATTATGCATCTCTTGAGAGATGATAAAGTAACATGCAAACTTTCTCTTATTCACTACATCTAAAATAAAAAAATATTTTCTCTAAAGAAATTTTCTATTTCTCAACTAACATTTGATTTTTAGTCCCATTGAATAATGTATGTTGGTGATGCGTGAAGTGGTATAACATTGTTACACCACTTGTTGTATTATTGGGACATTATATATATTAATTTTTGTTACTCATAACGTAATTTAGCTACCCTAATTTAGTTATAATTTGATCAGTTCCAATTGTATATGCATCTCTATCTTCATTATTATGCCCTAGAAGAAAATCACAATATGGAGAACAAGCATAAATATAGTTATCATTAATTCAGTTAGGCTTCATTTCTAAATAATTACATACAGTAGATTAGATCATAACATTATGAATAATAATTTATAATCCCAAAACTAGTGAAAATTTTAACATAAATAATATGATAATCATAAAAATTGTTTATTTGGGAGTATCTTTATTTCTAACTCCTTCATAATGGTTTTTAAAGAAAATGTAAATTCCTCTATTCCTATCCACTGGGAGTTTCAATCTAGGTGTGTGTTACAACCCAAGATCAAGTACCAAGTAATGTTCAATTCAATCATGACAATACTTTTAAAGATTTATTACCCTTAGGTACTTCCATTCTAGAACCACATAAAATCAACATATTAATATAGTGATGTATTTATAAGATGACCAGAATAATATCTTCCTTAGAAAAACATTAGGATGTTATTCAATTATTATCCTCAAATACTATTACAATGTTATGTTTATTAAAATATGATTTCCTAAATCTATTTCTAAAGGTTTCTACTTAACCTTTATCTGATACCTATAGTAACGACCCCGACCCAAGTATCTTGGAGCACGTTCCTTATTTTATTATATTATAATAGTTAAAATATTCGAATCAAATTAATTGATTAGTTTAGAAGTTTATAAATACTATATATATAAATGATACCAAATTTAAATTTGAAAAATAAATTAAATAATATCAATAGAAAATGAAGAGTATCCTTGAGACTCATTCCAACAATTCAACTTCATATCCTTGTTAATGTAAACAATAGAAGAGTTATCTTATAATCACACTGAGGGTAAGTGTATAGAAGAATCCATAAACAAATAAGTAATAAAAAATAACAATGAAAATAGTTGAAACACCTTCCATTAAATTAATACTTTTAGGATAATATGGAGGGAATAAAAGGTGATCAGATAATTTCATATAAATAATTACATTATCATGAAACTAAATCGTGGATATTCTAACTAATTGAAAAATCACAAAGAATACTATTAAAATAATTTATAATGATAGAATGCATAACAATGGATATCTAAAACATTCCATTGAGGATTATCTCCAAGAGATCTAATACCATCAAGGCCCTTTTCCAATACTCCTAACACAATAAAGGTTTCTTGATAATAAATCTAATAAATGGGTAAGGCCTCAGCCAAAACCATATCAACATTGTCTCCCGAAACCTACTGATGCATCGAGGGGATATAGTGGGCCTCTCCCATCACATATGAACTGAAACTCTTTCCTTTTAAAAAATCATTGAAATATAATCAATATAAACATTCATATCAAATACTAACATATAATGTATATTTTGTCCCCAATTAACAAACATAATCATAGACCATTTGGAGTAAAGTGAATAGTGTCAAAATATTATATCCCTAGTTAAATTGATCCAAATAAATATTTAGAAATAATAATGATGATATCATTACAATATATTCCCATTATAGTAAGGGAAGATCATTTTTTAATGATGAATATGAATACCATAAAAATATATTTTAAAATATTCTTGAAAAAATATCCTTCTCAATGAAAATCCCTTTTCTTTGAAGTTCAATTTTGAAAAAGCATTTAGTATAATGATCTTTCTAAACATACAATGGAATCTTGAATGACAGACTTATTTGTGTGAAATTTTTTACATGTCGTACAAGTTAAAAAGAACATCCCTTGTGTACTATAAAAAGATTAGTAAATTTAATTGATTAGAAAATAATAAGAAAATATATTTGAAAAAATTATTTTGAAAATAAAAATGGTTAAAAAATTAATTAATAAATATTTCTGAAAAGGTTAATAAAATTGAAAACCTTTTTATAAAACATTATTTTTGAATAAAATAGATTTTCGATTTAAGAGAAAAAAATTCAGAATATTTAAGGACATTTTTTTAGTTATTTTAAGTAAAAAATAGTAGAAAATGGAAATATTAATTTATGATATCATTAATAAATATCATATAATAAAATTGATTTATTCCCTAACAGAAATGTTAAATAATTCTCCCAAGGGAGACATAAATGTAAACCATCTCGAATAATGATGAGATTTTGAATTAAAATCTTATCACATTGGTAAATTATACATTGTAAGACCCATGAAAATAAATAAATAAATAAAATTATTATAAATTAATTCATTATATATTATAAAAAAATAATTATGTATACACAACAAAATAATAAGTTATTAATATGGTGTATGTCTGACATAAGTAAAAGTGAGATGAGAAATCTGTTACCTTGTGATTCCTCTTGGTGGATCATGATTTAACACCATATCTAGTTTTTTTTAATATTTATTAAATTATTATAGAAACATTTTATTATTTATTATATCATATATGATCCTTTTATAACATCTTATTACATGTTCGTTAAAAATGTTTCTTATGCATTTTTTGTTATAATTTTTCTAAGTTCTTGCACATATTATATAATCGAATATTTTCTAGAATAATAATCAAGACATAATTATCATATTTTAAGTCAATTTAACATTTAAAATAAATCATGAATTATGTTTATGATAGATGGAGTACGTTACGATCATAGATACGGTAGGTCGTATGTACTCAATATTAACATTTCCATTTTTCAATAATAATTATGGAAAAAGGTAAGCAATAGTTTAAATTTACATAATGACAATAATATCAATAATTCCATAATATATATATATATATGTATATATGTATCATCTATGTGGTTTGGTTATGAAAATAGCGTAGCATCGCTTCATTAAGGTGGTAGTTCATAAGGGCATGAACATTGTTATCATCATTATGTGAGTAAAAGGGGAAAAAATAAAATGATATATATTTTATTTAAATAAGTGTATATAGGTTATAATATCATAAAATTTTTCTATATATGTTATATATTTATTAAAATTATCTTTATCACCTTCCATGTGAAGCATTAATGAAAGACGAATCACATCAGTTCATGAGGGTGTAGTCCACTGTACACCCAAGCGATGTTATACAAAATCCAATAGAATGGAAAGTAAAATGATATTAATATTATATAGTTACTCAACAATTATATATAATTTATAAATATCACATTAATTATTTAGATTTATCACCACACCAATCCTTTAATTGCAAAAAATCGAAAAACGAAAAACATCATTCGCGAGGAGGTAGTCTGTCATACACACGAACGATGATTTTATAACCCATTTTATATCAGTGGTGATTATTTTAGTTCATGAAAATTTAAAAAAAAATACAAGTAAATTCATATAATTAGGTTAATGTATAATCATGTTATAATAAAATTTTATAGCGATGGAGATAGAATTTTAATAAAGAATCTCATTGAAAAAACATTACCTCTTCTTTGGGTATCCTCCTTAATATTTTACTAAAACTATCCTTATTTATATTTAAACCAAATTTAACACTTCTTGGATAATGGTAGGGAATTTAATAATTTGTTTTTTTCTGTTATTTTACGAAAAAATTGGTTATGAAGTGTAACGAGATGGGGAGATGTGGTGGCCTTTTATAAGTGGGGTGAGTGGAACACTTGTAATTATTTTTGAAAGAGTGAATTAAATCTAAATTTATATAATTTAAAAATTCCCCAATAATGGTAAATTATCTATGATAGAAATTATAAGGTCAATATATGTTCATAAAATGGGTTTTAGATGTGTTTTTAGGTTATTTCCCCTTTAAGTGTAAAGTCCAATCCCTTGATAAACTGGTTTTTACCTTAATGGTTGTAATTAAATTTTACATTTACAGAATTAATAGTGGTCAAAAATGAATTTGTCCTTATTATAAATTACTAATTATTTTCAACACAATACAGGATCAATTTTTATAAATTAAATTAACATATGTGGAAAAGATAAATTTAAAATTAATCCCACTGACATGACGACAAAACATGTTTTTAAAGTGAAAATGTTCAAATGGTGAAAATGTTTATATATAAATAAATTCTCTATTAAATTTATTCCAATGAACTACATTCTATTAAATTGTATAAAATTTTACTAATTTTACATTAAAACCAATTAACAATTCATTTTTATATTATAAATGTTTTAAATGAAAAATCACTTTTCTATTAAAATTCAGAATTTTTCACTATTCATCAAAAAAAGAAACATTTCAAAAAAACCCAAAAACATTACCCTAAGATAATTTATATATTATTATTTTAAAAATTTTACTTTATGTGTGATAAGTAATTTTAAATTATGTTCACAATGTGTGACTAAATAGTTTTTTAGAAAAATACCATTTTTCCAGAAATAATTCTTTTTATATTAAATAATGATGATTATTATTCATAATATTTAGATAACAAAAAATTTCGGCAAAATATATATTTTCATAATTTCGTTAATCCTATTCATACCCACCATTAAAATGGATAGGAAATAATTTTCACGTTAAATAATAATATTAATTATATATTACTTTCTGAAAAAACTCTAGCATACGTGTTATGCATGATATCAATGAAACTCATTGTTTCTTGTAAAGAAAGATAAAATTAGTTATTCCTGAATTATAAGATAAAATAAATGTTTCCTATAGTATAACATATTTAATAAAATGGTATTATTTTACAATTTAGGGGCATTGCATTATATATCAAAAAAAATTCAATGCATGCCATAATATACCTTCTTGAAAAACTACAAGGATGGATAAGAAGTGGAAACTAAATGAAATATGCATACATATTTAACTATTCCATGTCACCAACCTACATGGGACATTCCTCAATGGAAACCAGATATGGATCGTGGCATGTTTTGAATGGTGTTCCCAATTCTCACAAACTCGAAACTAATATAACGACATCAAATATTAACCTTTGAAAGAATTTTCTCCTAATAAATACATAAATGGTACATATCCTAAAATGCCCCATTACATTTTTTTATCTTGGAATTTCATGTACGCAAATAAATTAATAATGAAAATAACCAATTTATTAAATAATAAATAAACATATCTTCAATAATAATAATCCCCCTACTCAAAAAATACATATATTCAATATATAATTATAGCATCCCATATTTTTATTACATATTTTTTCATTAAATTTTATAAACAGAGGATCTTTAAAGTCTGGTGTCTTGGAAATTTAGATCATAAAACATGAAATCATAAAACATTATTCAAATCCACTTGTAAGGATTCATAATAAGTTCATCCTATGTACAATTACTAAATCTCATAACCTCGAGACATACATAAAAGGAAAGGGTGAGCAGAAGACCCAGTAAGGGAAAACAAGGGAAACTGTTTTAGTTGTGATATTAATAAGAAGTTGGTAAAATAAATAAATACACAAGCAATGAAAGAAGAAAAATTTCATAATAAAAAGAAAATTAATCATAACTGGAATATTTGTTTACAAAATTTATTTTATACATTCATCAACATATCACCAAGGTCCATCCCCAAGGTTTCATAAAAATTACAAAGGTTATTCCCCAAGGTATCATAAAATTGTCATCTCAAAAGAATAATTTCTTTACCCAATGCATTGGAGAGCTATCAGGGTGCACCCTTAATATGTATTTATTTTCATGTGAGTCACATATATCATAATTAAAAATTTATTAAATAACCAAAATAGAATAAAATAAATGGATTTTATATCAAAATCATGAAATTTTAAAAAGTGATTAAAAACATGATTATTATGCCATTGATAACCCATGGAAATGAAATAAGGGTTTATTTATGTCAATTACTGAATCAAATATATCATCTTCATATCATGATAAATAACCATGTAAATAAAATTGTTTTGGGTATTCTTATAAGGAAAGTATAATAATTTCATAACAAAAAGAGAGAGATTTTTAGATGACAATTCTATAGCCTAAACTCTATACAACATGGTTTTATAATGCATTAAAAAGGGAGAGGACAAGAGTAAAACTATAATATATAACTCATAATACAATATAGTTATATAATACAATGTAAATAATAACATGGTATATATATTTTAATGACATACAACAATAAAAAGAAACATGAAAGAAAAGAGAAGATGCAATATCTTTTACGAAAATTCGGCAGCTTAACAGCATCCCTTCAGAATCTATAAAATCAGTTGATGATAGTGGAAATGGTATCTCATAATTTGGAAATAAAATGTATAGGAAAAAGGACATATAAGAACATACCCCAACATAGTAAAATTGAAACTAGAATACATAACTTAAAGGAAGTCTTTACTAAAAGAGGAGGATGAAGGGTTCCCATTCCTTGAAGAGTAACTTTAAAAACTCGATGTTTGGGACCTTGGGGGGTTTGAGGGAACCATGGGAGAGTTCATTGTGAGGTAAAAGTACTATATATTCATTAAATACGATTTTTTAATGAAGGAAATGAAGTAATGGTTTTGTATTTATAGAAAAAGTGAGGAAATGTTTATTTCCAAGGGACACCACATTAGTGGTACTGGAAAAACCAAGGGATTTCCCATGGAATTTGCCTAGGGTGTTATTCACTTGGGACACCTCATGAAATATCATATTATACACAAATAGATCTGAATTATTACTTAATTATTACATCCTTACTACATCATTAATGATGTCATTGAACACAACGAAACACAAAACATTATTTTTACTATTCACTGAAAAAAAAATATTTAATAAAAATATCATAAATTTACCATAACCTAATATCGATGTTTTGAATTAAAAAATGAAATTTATTTTACGAAAGTAAATTTCTAATTATGAGATATTTAATTTTTATGTAAAAAACTATTTCCCTGAATAAAACATGAATACTTTACGAATAAAATCTGAAAGAGATATTGACTTATGATATTATATCACATTATAATTCAAGATTGCTAAATTATATTTATACATAATTAAGTGAGGTTACTATTTTTTTGGCCACATTACTATTGATAAGGGTAATATTACTATTAATAATATATTCTTCACCAAAAATTTAAATTATATTATTAGAATCTAAATTTTGTAATGATCACAACTATAGAAGACCTTTTTTTGAAAATCATTTAACAATATTAATTATTTAAAGTTTCAGAAACTATTTTAAAAAACTATTTTTTTCAATATTCTTAAATAATATGGAACATCTATAAATTCATCCAATATTTATCTTGATATTTTAAATTAACATTTTTTACCATAATAAGAAAAAAATTACTTATACACATGGATTACATAATGTAACTAAGGACTCATTACATCGCACCTTACTACACCTTTATAGGACCTATGAGTAAGGTGTGCAATGGTGATAGATCATTGGTAGCTCAGAAAACATTTCCCAATTGGTGATTTCTATCAGCTTTAGATTCTCCCTTAAGTGATTCCGTTCAAACTTAATGTGTTGGAGTTAATATTTGGCTTGGTCCAGAGAAAATCCTAGGGATGCTACCTCCTTCCCAAGCTCTGACAGTTGGGCTTCGTACGACCTGATTCTACTAGATGAGGCTATCAAATCTTCATTCAATATTAATTAACCATGATCATTTGTATTTATATACATTAATCATAACATTAAGACTATAGTTTCTAATGGTCATATTGACTAACAATCGTATAAAAGTTGAAACTCAACAGTCTCATTTTATTTAATGTGACTTCAATAACTAAATGATATAGTTTTGTTTAGTATAAAAATATAACGCATAAGGGAAAAAATATTATCCAAAATCTTAGGTTGTTACATTCTTCCCCCCTTATAAAATTTCATCATTGAAATTTCAATTCATACCCTCAAAAGAGAAAATGTGTGGGTACTTATTCGTTATAGACTCCTCTAGTTCCTATGTGTCTTCTTCACATTTTTTGAGTTTCTCCACAACACCTTAACAAGGTGGGTTATCTTGTTGCATAGAACCTTGTCTCTATAATACAAGATCTCCCCCGGCTACTCCTTATAAGAGAGGTAATGTACCAATTGTACCACCTTTGGATTTAGTACATGTGAAGGGTCTGGTATGTATTTCCTCCAAAGGGATACATCAAAGACATAATGAACTTGAGCTAGATTTGGAGGAAGTTAATTTTAATAGGCCACTTCTCCTAGATAATCAAGGATTTCATAGGATCTAGTGTACCTGGGTATGAGCTTCCCTTTCTTCCCAAACATCATGAACCTCTTCTAAGGTGAAATTAGAAGAAATAATTTGTCACCAAAATCAAACTCCATGTCCCTTCGACGTTTGTCAGCATAGCTCTTTTCCTGACTCTAAAAAGCCTTAATGTGTTACAGGATGGAAATGAAATTTTATGTCATCTCTTTCAAAAGATCAGGGCCAAGAAGCTTTCTCACACCAGTTTCATCTCCGCAAGTAGGATCTCTACATCGATATCTATATAGAGATTCCTAGGGTGACATTTGAAGGATCAAATGGAAAATATTACTGTAAGATAACTCAAATATTGGGAGACGTTGATCTCATCCATCGTTAATTTCATTGAGCATGTTCTCATCATTTCCACAACTATTTGAATAATCCTTTTAGACTGGTTATCAGTTTGGGGGTGATAGGCCATACTGAAATGTAATTTGGTCCACAGAACATGTTGAATACTTCTATATAATTTGATGTGACCCTTGTATCATGGTTAGATACGATAGAAAGTGGAACTTCATACTTCCATAAAACATCCATCATGTAAACCATAGAAATTTGATTAAGATATAAAATTTTCTGAATAGAGGTAAAATAGGTAGTCTTCATGACACTATCCACTATAACCCATATCCCATTGTTTCCCATTGATGTTCTTGGGAGACTAGTTACAAATTCCATAGTGATATTGTCCGACTTACATGCTGGTATGGGTAGTGGCTATAATACTCTTTTAGGATGTTTTTTCTCTTCCTTCACTTGCCGAAAAACTAGGCAGCTTGAAGTGTAATCAGAAATATACTTTTTCATATTATCCCTCCAATAATGAACATGAAGGTACCTATACATTTTCATGCTTACAAGATGTATAGATAAATTATAGATATGAGATTCATAAATCATATACTTATTTATTTCTGAAATATATGGAACACATAGTCTTTTATGAACATTTATTACACCTTATGGATCAATATTGAACTCAAGAAACTCCCCATCCTTCACATCCTCAAACTTTTTCTCTAACAAAGGATCTTATTATTGAGCTTTCTTGATATTCTATTGTAAAGAAGGTTTATAAATCATTTGGTTTTGGGTTGATGATGTACCTTCCCTTATAATTCCCATTTCCAGCTTCCCTAGGTCATTGATCAAAGGGTCTCTTTGATTCCTCATCATGGATAGAACAACTAGTTCATTCCTACTTAATGAATCAACGACATTGTTTTCCCTTCCGAAATGATTATGAATTGAACAATCACAGTCTTTAAGTAGATCCAACCATCTCGTCTGTCTCATGTTCAATTCCTTTTCTCTGAAAATATACTTCAAACCTAGATGGTTTGTGCATCTATCACATTTCCCCCCATAAAGATAGTTCCTCGATAACTTCAATGAAAAAACTACTAAAACTTGTTCAAGATCATAAGTAGGATTGTTCTACTCATGAATTTTTAACTGTCAAGATTCAAAATCAATGACTTTTTTATTTTTCAAGAGGACTCACCCATTCCCTTTCAGAGATATGTTGCTAAAAATGACGAATCCATCTACACATGATGGATAGTTAACCTAGGGGTAGTAACCAATCTCTTCTTCACCTCATGGAATCTTTCCTCACACTTCTTTGTCCCGATGAACTAGACCCCTTTTCAAGTTAACATGGTTAATGGATTAAAATATAATGAAAATATTTTCAGAAACCTCCTATAATATCTCTCTAATCCGTGGAATATTTGAATCTTAGTTATTGATATAGGCTGAGGCCACTCCTCTACAACCTTTTTCCTTGAATGGTCAATTGTGATTCCTTCATAGGTTACAATGTTCCCCAAAAAAGAAAACAATTGTAAACAAAATTCACA
Organism: Viscum album; assembly: GCA_963277665.1. Taxonomy (NCBI): domain Eukaryota; kingdom Viridiplantae; phylum Streptophyta; class Magnoliopsida; order Santalales; family Viscaceae; genus Viscum; species Viscum album. The sequence goes on from OY728161.1 coordinate 1,426,204,666, forward strand.
TTTTCTAACCTTTCCAAAGAGTCTATCATTTCATAATGTTTTCAAAATAACCCATAGGTGGTTCTCATGCTCCTCACGACATTGGGAATATATCAGAATATTATCAATAAAATCTACTACAAAGTTATCAAGGTTGTCTTTATAGACTCTATTCATAAAATCCATAAAAATATCTTGTTTATTAGTCAATCCGAAGGGTATAACAACAAATTCATAATGCCCATATCTTGAGTGGAATGAAGTTTTTGGAATATCTTCTTTCTTTACCCTCAGATTATGACAACCAGGTCGACGATCATTCTTATAGAAGAAATGAGCCCCATGAAGTTGTTCAAATAAGTCTTCAATTTTTGGAAGATGATATTTGTTCTTCATAATGATCCCATTCAGTTCACTATAATCTATACATAACTGCATCGATACATATTTCTGCTTCACAAAGAGAACATATTCACCCCAAGAAGACAGACTCGGTCGGATAAACCCCTTCTCCAAAAGATCTTAGAGTTGCTTCTTTAATTCCTCCAACTCTACAGTTTCCATCCTATATGGGGTCATTGATATCAGATGAGATCCAAGTATGAGTTCAATGAGGATCTCTACTTCTCTCTCTAGGGCAGGTCCATGTAACTCCTCAAGAAATACATCAATATATTACTGGAAAATGAGTTCATTTTCTATCCTTATACTATCATTTCCTTCTTTTTCTTCACCGATTAACTCTATAAGTAAATATATATGAGGTCCTTATAGAAAAAGATCATGTTGAGATATCTATACTTGGAAGATAATCGTAGGTTTTCCATTCAACACTACTAATCTTTCCTTACATTTCCATTTGACCTTAGCATTATACATTGAGAGCCAGTCCTTCCCTAGTATAATGTCGAATTCCAGCATGGGAATGACAACTAGATTCGTGATAAGACTATTCTTAGAAAAGTAAACACTATAGTTTATAAACAATGATGATTCTTGGATAATCTCCCCAAGAGTCTTAACAGATAACTCTACTTTTACCTTTTTAGGGTTTATTCTAAATTATTTGCAAACTTGGAGGAAAAAATGGAATGCGTAGAACCTGAATCAAAAAAATTAAATGCTCTATTTGAGAGAAAAATAATTGTACCTACCACCACATTATTTGGCACTTCAACCTTAGCTGTAGTGATAGAAAAATCATGCCCTTGTTCCCTTGTCCTTTGCTAAGGCTGATGGTGATTCCCCTCCACTTCCCTTTGATTTTTAAAGTGGTTGGAAAAGTTCCCAAATTATCCACACTTATAGCATTGGACATAAGGTAGGAAATGCACCATATTCTCCTTGTAGTTAGTGTTGGGAAGATGAGGCTTCACCTCACTACAAAAATTCTGCCCAAAATTTCCATCTACACCACACTTGTAGCACTTCCTGCTCCCATGTAGGAAGTTCCCTGAATACATCATACCAAATTTATTACCTGTGGGGTGTTCTAATTTCTCGCCTCTTATTCCATTATCAAAGTTACTCCCTAATTTGGGCTCCATTGATCTCTTGATATCATTTGATTTAGGAGACCACATTGTTACACCAAAATCCAGTTCAATTTTCATTTCCTTCCGTATTATCTCCTCATAGATTTTATATTATTAGTTGGTTATATTCTTACACAGATGAGTTCATAGTCCACAAAAAAATATATCAAACTTCCCATTAAGATCCATGGCCATGATTGATGTGTAAAGAAAATGTCTTGTGAAGTTCATCTTGTATCTTCCAATTGATTCATTTTAATTCTACTTCATCTCGAGAAACTACTTCTCCATTTTTTTCTCATCGATGGAGGAAATTACTTATTCAAGAAGATACCTTTGAACTCTTCCCACTACATAGCTTCAACCTTCACTCTTGGCCTAGTGTTTTTATCTATTCCCAACACTAATCATCTTCTCCCTCTAAATAGTAAACGTCCATGGTCACCATCTCTTGCACCAAACAATAGAGCACAGAAAAGATCTTTTTGATAAAGATGATCCACTATTCACCATTCAATGGGTCAGTGGATACACTAAAGGTAGGTGTTCGTTGATGCATAAAGGACTCAACAAAATGTTGTTCCATTCATAGTGATATCAGTCTCTCATATTGATTCAAGTGATTTCCCATAACTTGAGTCAGATGGTTCATCATTCTCATGAATGTTTCCATTCCAGCTTCCATCAGAGGTCCACAAGCGCATGGTCCATTGTAGTCACCATTTTCATGGTTCCACATATTTCCTGCCATTTTCTAAAAGAATAAAACCTTATTTAGAATCATATTTCATTTATGAATCTTTTAACTATAAAGTATTATTATTCCTTAAATAATTATGCATAATAATTTTATTCTTTAACAAAAATTATATTTCTCTATAAATCCTACATAATGATTAATAAAATAACTATAATTATCCCGACATATCACCCAGGAGTGTCAATCCTTGAGTGTAGTAAGGATTGTTGTCATGTACCAGGATACCAAATGTCAAGCCCAAAAATCCTTGTTAGAGTTTTCACTCTTAGGTATATATGTACTAGATCCACATTCACTTGTTCATATCCAGACACAGATTTATTTGTTAAGAAACCACTTACATAATATTTCACCAAAATAATAGGAAGTTTTCTTATATTTAAAATTTTCTATATCATTATTACTAATGTTATCATAGAGTAATTTCCATAAATAACTAAACTATCCTTTGATACCAACAATAGCATCCCACATTTTTATTACATAACTTTTCATTACATTTTACAAACAGAGGATCTTTAAATCTTAGTGTCTTAGAAATTAGGAACATAAAACAAGAAAACATAAAAAAATTATTCTTAACCACATGTAAGACTTCATCAATGGTTCATCCTATGTAGAATTACTGAATCTCATAACCTGGATACATACATTAACAGAAAGGGTGAGCAGAAGGACCATTAAGGGAATACAAGGGAACCATTTTCTTCTGATATCAATAAGAACATGATGAAATACCTAAAGACATGAGAAAGGTAAAAAGAGGCATATCATAATAAAAATAACATGTTCTAAAATTTGAATATGTGGAAAAAAAATTAATTTATACATTCATGAACATATCACCATGGTCTATCCCCAAGGTGTCTTAAAAATTACCACTATTATTCATCAAGGTATCGTAAAACTTGTCATCTTTTGAGAATAATTTTCTTACCCATTTCATTACAGAGCTATCAGTGTAGAAAATTAATATTTAATTATTTTCATGTGAGACACATAGATCATAATTATCCATTTCATAAATAACCCAAATAGAATAAAAGAAATGTGTTTCATAAGAAAATCATGGTGTTTTAAAAAGTTATTAAACACAGGATCATTATGCCATTTATAACCCATGGGAAGGGAATAAGGGTTTTATGTTTGTAAATTTAAAAAAATATAATTTTTATGTCATGATAAATACCGCTATAAAGGAAAGAGTTTTGGGTTTTCATATAAGGAAAATAAAATAATTTCATGACAAAAAGAGGGAGATTTTGAGATGAAAATTCTGCATCATAATGGCTATACAACATTGTTTTAAAAATTTTAAAAATAGAAGGGACAAGGGTCACCCACTCATATATAATAAATAATAGAGTATAGATACGAAATAAAATGTAAATAATAACACAGTATGGATATTTAAAAGACATTCCACAAGAAAAGGAAACTTGAAAGAAAAAAGAAGATGCAATTTCTTTTATGAAAATTCGACATCCTAACAACGTCCCTTAAGAATCCCAAAAATTAATTAATCAGAGTGGAAATTGTATCTCATTATTTGTACATAAAATGGAATGAAATTAGGATATATAATAACATACCATAAAATATTAAAATAGAAACTAGAAGACATAACATAATGTAAGTCTTGACTAAAATAGGTGGGTGAAGGGTTCCCTTACCTTCAAGAGTAAATTCAAAAAAATCAAATGTTGGGACCTTGGGGGGATTGAGGGCACCTTATGAGGATTAATTGTGATGTAAAAACACTATATCTTAGTTTAAGTGGAATTTGGAATGAACAGAATGAAATATTGGCTTGGTATTTTTATAGAAAAAGTGAGGGAATATTTTATTAATTTCCAAGGGACACCTCATTAGTGGTATTTGAAAAACCATGGGCCTTCCCATGGTATTTGTGAATGGTATTGGACACTTGGGAAAAATCATAAAATATATTACTATACACAAGTATACAAGAAATATTACATCATTATCACCTCATGATTATATCATTAATGATGTCATTAAACACACCAAAACTCAAAACAGTATTTTTACTATTCACTGAAAAACAAAAAATTTTATAAAAATATAAAGAATTCACTCTAACCTAATATCGATGCTTAGAATTCAAAAATGAACCCCATTTTTTGAAATTTATTTTCTAATTATGAGATATTTATTTTTAATTTAAAATACTTTTTACCTGAAAAAAATACTAATACGTAACTAATTAAATTTGAAATAATTATTTACTTATGCTATTATATTACATTACCATTCATGATTCCTAAATTATATTTATACTTAATTAAATGAGGCAACTATTTGATTGGTCGTATTACTATTCATAGGGGTAATATTACTATTTTGAATGTACTATTCACCAAAAATTATGTTGATTTTATTAGAATCTAAATTTCTTACTGATCACAACTATAGAAGACCTTTTTTGAAAATCATATCACATTATTAATTATTTAAAGTTTAAAAAAATATTTAAAATACATTATTTCCAATATTTATTAATAATATGGAACTTCTATAAATTCATTCTATATTTATCTTGAAAATTGAAATTCAAAATTTTTACCTCAATAAGAAATAAAATGTTAATTAATACAGAAGGATTACACAAAGTATCTAAGGCCTCATTACATTGCCCCATATAACACCCGAATATGGCTAAATAGTATGGTGTGCAATGGTGAAAAAATCTTAGGTAGCTTAGAAAACATTTCCTGATTGGTGATTTCTATATATTTGATCTTCTCCCTTAAGCGATTCCGTTCAAGATTAACATATTGGGGTTCGGCTTGGGCTTGGTCCAGAGTGAGGCCCAATGATGCTCCCTCTTTCCCAAGCTCCAAAATATGGGCTTTATACAACCCGAGTCTACTGGATGAGTTCATCAACTCTTTTTTCTATATTAATTAACCATGAACATTTGTATTTATTAACAATAATCATAATTTTAAGAGTATAGTTTCCAATGGTAATATTGACCAATGGTCATATTGACCATTGGTCATATAAAAATCGAAACCCAATAGTCTCATTATAATTATACTCACTTCAATAATTAAATTATACAATTTTGTTTAGTATAAAAATAAAATAACAACCAAATTTATGAAACAAATTTTATTCAAAATTTTGGGTCATTACAATAATGAAGAGTATATATGATATGTAAAGATGATATGAAAATAGAAAAGGAGATAAGTCCACATTAAGGAAAAAATAAACAAAAAATGGTTACCCATCTCCTTCTCACATGAGGACGCACTCCCACCATGTCACATCCTCCAATTCATCCATAACTAACATGGGAATCCAACAACTCCAAGAAGTGATTTTCCTTTACTTAAATTAGTATAAAATAGTTCTACATACACCCATTAGTTATATATAGGTTTTAAGAATTAAAATCCCAGTGTAATCTCACTAAGAAATCAAGGTACAAACTCTTATAGATAATCAAATAACACCAGTTTGAAAAAAAAACTTATAAAAATACAATTTTATCATTTTATGGAAGACAAGACACGTGTAATCGAATTTATAAAAAAATTAAGCAAGGAAGTAAACACTACATGAAAAAACACACCAAAATAAAAATCATGGTATATTACCTAAGGTATCTAAGGTTAAAAATTCTTAATATCCTTATTCTATCACTTGATCAAACCTAGTAATTTCACCATTCATGAAATCCACTCGAGATATATACATAAATACCCAATGGTAATGTGACCGTTGTAATCCTTACCACTATTGAGAGAAACATCAATGTATAGTTGTTGATGGTGATGGTGCTCTAGAACCAGATGACTATGTAGTTTTAATTGTCAGAATATTCAGTTTGTAAAATATTAATGAATAACTAACACAACTCTCATCATGTGTGAAAAATATTATTTACATTTATCTAATGAGAAATATTGAGGTACTAGGGTTATCTCTCTTGGTGAGAATTTTCAGTCCTTCACACAATACTTGTAGAAATTTTATTGTTATATTTTTTAATGTTTTTATAAAATAAATATAAATATATGTTTTTTATATGATGTCAATGATAAGAAAGTAACATGTAGATTAAGATTAATATTCAATTAATGAATTTATTAAGCATGTAAACTCTCCCAACTAAGTCATCCAATGTGAATCTTCATTGTCTCACGGAAAGTCTCTAATCTACATAATTAACAAACTCCATCACATGAGTGATCATTCTCTACTACCAATGTTTTGAACACCTAGTTCAGTCAATCGTCTCCAACTATAGTGTGCATCCCCCACCTAAATTTTCACTATGTTAGGGGGATATTAAATCAATAGATCCCACTATCTCACCTTCCTAGTGTAAAATCACACCCATTTAGCACTATTTCAAATAGTATCCAATATATTCTTTAGTAACCCTATAATGGAGGGAAATAGAGTATAAGAAGAAGTTATATATAAGAAAAATGTAGTGATAACACAATATCACCTTTCCCAAATTCTAATAATCCTTAGTATTACCAAATATATATAAGTGAAATTAAAAAAATACTATTCCATGAGTTGGGTTTGATAGTGTATTCATCAATTGGGATATTCCATAAGTATGTTTCTCATTATCATGAGTATTAGAGATATAATTGAAGAAAATGAGAGAGAGAGAGAGAGAGCGAGAGATAGTGAGCACACAATGAAGGTATTACATTACAAAAGAAAAATGAAAATATATATATATATTGGAAACTAATCTCGCATTAACCCCCATAGTGCTAATTCCAATACCTCTCAATATAAAGGTAACAAATACACATTTATAGAGTGAATGGGAGGCTAGGGTTTCTAAAAACACAAAAATGAAAGGTGAATAATGATTCAAAGTAAATACCTAATTTGGTGCCATGTATTTCACCACAAAAGGCCCAGACTTGATATAACTCTAGTTTAAAAAAATTATTGTATGTGAGTCTTATTACTTCATTCAATATTTGAACCCAATTCGACCACAAAAGAAAAATATATGGAAAATAAAATAAAGTGATATCTAGATTGATAAGTATAGTCCGCGATTGATTTTAGGGCTCATTTTCTCCTTCAAAATTGGGATACATATGAAGTTATTAAAATAAAATATATATCCCAAAATTTTTAAAATCCCAAAAAATTTGAAATTAATATTTAACACATCAAAAAATTTATAGAAAAAAAAACTGTAGTTCTATTTAATTTTAAAAAATTGAATTTTCATGAAACATAAAAATTTATTTTTAAACTAAAAATTCCTATTCAATATTAAATTAATAATTACATTATCAAATAATATCAAAGATGAAAAAACACTTATAAACCAATAAATATTACATTTATATACTTCAATACAAATTATCCTTTAATATAAATATGTGATAGGTAACCTTAATTTAATAATTTGCTTTGATTTAAAACATTAAAACTCAAAGTGAAATATATGAAAATATTATCTTTGTAAATTCTCCTACACATAAACATTTCACTCTCATGAAATATAATGAATTTAACTATAATAAAATTATCCTCCCTAGGTAAAAGAACATAGACCAAAAATAATAAAATAAAACATTAATTAATTATTTAAAATATTATTCCTCCCTAATAAGTCTTATCCACTCTCCAATTTCAACTAAAAAAATTCTAATTTATAGGTTTGATAATGATGTGAAATTTAATGTAATCAATATTTTAATAAGTGGAAATGTCGAAAATTCCTCTTTCCTAAACTCATTTGTTCAAATATCCATTTTTTAATTCGTTGATACAACCTAAATGAAATTATAATTAGTCAATTACTGCATTCTTCATTTTGTGTTCAGTATTCCCTTTACGAAAATCCATTATTTTTTGGGTAATTGGGTCATTCAATTTATTTTTCTTTTAGATTTTTTTCTTATTATTCTCTAGTTTTTAGTGCCAAAGTATATTATAAATTCAAATAGGATCCCAATTACCAATTTTACTTATTTTTAAAAGGAGTTATATGAATTTATTTGTAGTAGGATCAATGAGGTATTATTTTTCATACTTCAAAGTTACATAAGAAAGAGTTTTAAATTATTGTTTCTTAATGTTATAATTTTAATTCCACATAACTCTTCCCCAGTAAAAGTCCATTTTGTGGTTCTAAAAACAATTTACATGAAAATGGTGGTGAAAAGTTATTTAGAATCATATAAATTCAACAACATCAGAACTAGTGAAATACTAAAATCTAGAAAGGTGTTTTTCAATTTGAAGAATGAAAATTAATTCGTATTTTTCTAAGATAAAAATACCCCAAATTTTAATAGTAGAAAATCGAACATAAAAACATAAAAAAAATTTACCACTGAACCACGCATAAACCATTCCTATCCCCTTTTTATTCAAAAAATATTTCCTAAGACTTTCATGTAGAACTAAATTGGGAAGTAAAAAAATACTATAGAAAATAGTAATACATCCTAATTCACTAGTTGTTCTATCATTCATTTAAATAAATATTTTTTTTAATAATGAAATAATAGAAATACTAATAAATGTGAAATTTATAAAAAGTAAATTATGTGAAAATAAATAAAAATTTTCATGAATGAAAAAGGATAAATCATTGTTTAACCCCAAAGAGAGACCTGGGTTTTGAAAAACCCAATAAATTTCATACCAGTGGTCCCCAATAATCTATTGGTATATGGAGATTCTTTTACATATACCATAATATAGTATTCCTTAAAATTTAATTCATCATATATTTCTTATAGAAGATCCCATGTATAGAGTATATCAGGTCCATCACCATTAAAATAAGTTACACTTTTCATGGTTGGGGTAGGTGAAAATATTGGGCCCCTCCTTCACGTAGTCCAAAAATTCCTTTATCACTTCTTCTTTAACATCTAATGCATTCTCATGATGTGACGCATTAAAATATTCAATAAGGGTATTGTTAGTGAATAATTTTATTTGAATAAAATTAAAATATTATTAATTCATATATATATAATATTCAGTAATGAAAACATTAGAGGTCATTTCTTCATGAAAATTCTAAGGAAACTCTTTATCTTGAAATTCTAGAATCATATTTTCATCAAATGTGACTTTGTTAAGTTCATATTCAATTCCATGGGATATCATAGACTCTTAATCATCGAAATAAATTTGAGGAAAATGATTTGGATTTGATAAAAAAATGTCATACAAAAATAAATAACACAATTATAATACTACTCCCATCAAATGATCAGATTCATGTTTGAACTATTCATTCAAGGTAATGAGGAAGATTATGGAAATATGTGATAGAGGAAATTAATTCATTTTTTCCACTTATATGATTACTTAAAATAATGTAGGAGTTAAAATGTCTTCCTATACCTTGGCCCCATTTTATGTAACTCCAAAAAGTAATGTAATGATTCAATATGCTCCTCTTCCATGGATTATATAACTACTAGTTTGATGTCCTCTTTCAGGTCATTGATATGATCATGTAATTCCATCTCTCTACAATTGTATTTCTAGACTCTAATCACTTTACTAGAAATTAATGAATCAATGTATTAAATATTAAAATATTATTGAATCAATTGTTCACTCTTTTTTATATGTTTAAATTTAATTTTCAAATCATTAAAATATTTTTAAAATGAAAATAAATAATGATGGTAAGAATAATTGTCTCTCTAAATGTGGTGAAAATGTTTTCTAAACAACTATCATGGGGTCTGATAAATAATATTTATATTTTTATAATGCATCACAATGGCTAGATAGGGTTGTATCTCTTGAGTAGATTCAATTTTCAGTCACTTTCTTCTCCATGATTTTTTTATAATTTTTAATTTTATGAAATAAAAAAAATATAGGGTTTTGTGTCTAGAGTGAAAGATGAGAAAAGAAATATCGAAATGAAAATGTATATATAATTAATGTACTTGTTATTATAGGAAACTATACTAAAGAAATCATCCTAAGTGAACCATCATTATCTCATGACCATTCTCCTACCAGATTAATGAACACACAAAATATTATGTCTGACCATTATATTCTTCTATGTTTTTGAATAAATTGTTCCCTCAATGATCACAAATGACACTACAAATCCACCACCTCTATTTTAAGTATATTAGAGGAATAATATATCATGTACACCGTCTAACTCACTTATGTAATAACACACATTTAAAAATAGGTCAAAAATACTCCATATTATTCCTTATTTATCCTGAAGGGAGTGAAAATAATGTATTACAAGAAGTCACACCTAATATTACTATAGCAAGGATACACTATCACCTTAACGCAATAATAATAATCTCATATTTAATCCAAAGATAATATGAAACATTAAAGTATGATGAATAGAGACTTGTTTCCAGCACTAGATTCATCCCATGAGATATTCCAGAGGTTAATGTCTCATTATCTAGAGTTTTGGAGATTAAATTGAATAGAATGAGAAAGATATATAGAAAGAGTGGGAAATAATGAGATTATAATTTTTTTTAAAAAAATCATATAAATCACCCATTATATTTTTGAGATAAAAAATATTTAAAACAAGAGTATAATATAATCTATCATTCAATCCTGGAACTCCTAATTGATGAATCACTCCCATGAATGGTAAATAATATATATTTATAGAGTGAATTGAAAGCTAGCGTGATAAAATTATAAAATTAATATTTGAAAACCGATTCCAAGTAAATCCCAATTTTCATGCCATATATATGACTCTCTAATGAAAGAACTAGATGAGGATATAGTATAATGAAATATTTTTCTGTATCTACTATAACCTTTGTAAACATTTCATCCCAATAAGAGTATAAATGTAAAACATATGGGACTAATATTTTTGTGATATCTATATTTAAAAATCAAGTAAAAAATTTACTCAATGACACATTATTTCCTTGGAATATTGTGATCCATCCCAAGGTATTAAAATAAACTATATATCGAAAAAAATTATAATTCTAAAAAAATAAATTTTATTTTTTTCAAATAGAATATTCTATGTGAAAAATACTAGAGTACACTTGAATAGGAATAAATGAAATTTACATGAAACATCAACATTCATTCTCAAATTACTAATTCAAATAAAATAATTTCTAAAAAAATAAATTTATCATTTAATGTTAAATATGAATAAAACACTAAAAAATTAATAAATATTATATTTTGACAATTCAATAAAAATTATCCATTAAATCATAATATGTGACAAATAACATTAAATTATGAATTTTGAGGGATTTAAATAATTAAACTGAAAATTAAGAAATATAAAAATATTCAAACCTTAAATATCTTATCATTATGATATTATTATATTGTATAACCTAATTTGATAGTGTTTGTAGAGTATTTTTATTATTAAAATGTAATAACAGTTTCCTCCTATAATGTGATCGTTGAAGTTATATAACAGTTTTTTTAAGAATATATCCTATAGTCACAATATCATCTATCTAATGGGAAACATATGTTGTTTGACTATCAACTGTAAGAGGATACTTAGACATTGAAACATATTCTTATGATTTTACCACATTTTAATCTCCAACTAATGAGGTAATGGAGACAAGCCCACCAATATGAATTTAACATGTTTATGTTTCTTTAGAAATTTATATTTAGAGACATGTCTGTTGGTCATTATAATAAAGATTATGATTAATTTTAATAATTAATCATGTAAGTTTATGTATTTAAAAAAACCATGATAAAATATTCACGAGGTGATGTTATATAAACTAGTGACTCATAAGTGATATGTCATTAATAAATATGTTATGAAAGTATTTACGCCCTATCAGTTTATTTAAGTTGATATATTAAATTATTTTATTGAAATAGAACTGTATAAATAGATCCATGTTTTTTGAATTTAATCGATGAGTTCATTTTTGGTAGTCAAAGAAACAAAAATAAAATACATTGGCTGATGACACATGTATGCAACTTGTTGGATGAGATATCAATAAAAAGTGATTATATTACATAATAAGAATTCATATTTGGTTGTTGTCGTTGTGATATTATATTAATTCTAAATGGATACCCTGATGTGTTTCCAGATATTATTCTTGGACTTTAGTTATGTTCACTTAATCCCACTGACAAAGAGTCCTAGAGGATCAGACACTAAGTGTATCCAAGAATATTAGTTATATTCTATTTGAATATAGTTTTAAAAATATATAATTTTTTAAAATATTTTTATAATAATTATTTTTTATTTTTTAATAATGTAAATTAAATAACCATGTATATTAAATGATCCTTGGTTCTTGTTTAGTAGAAAATGCATGATTTATCTTCTATATCATCGGTGATTGAACTCCCAATTGTCTTATAAGGCGTATTTTCTAGTATAACAGGAGAAACTGGACTGAATTAAACATTTTATGGGTGAATGGATGATAGTGGTAGATGGTTTTGACCTGATGAAGAATTATGTGTTGATATTAAATGAATACCGATGGAGGGGAAACCAATCCTGATTGTAGAGTATCCTCCCTAGGTGCAGGTGGACTACTAGATTAGCTGTTATGATGAGAGTCCATAGACAGTGGTAAGTGGCAGTATAAACATGTTGGAAGAGGTACACATAGAAAGGTATAAATACTGTGGTTATAGGTATTAGTGGGATATAGAAAAATTATTGGGATTTAGTGGGGTGTAGAAAGATTGTTGACTGGTGAACGTAGTTTTCTAGGCATAAGGGTACTGTTAGACGGATGCACTGATGATGGTTCACATGGATGATGGCCTAGTGTCTTGGGCCACGAGAACATTTGACCATGTATTTGAATCTATTAGTCTTGGGCCTCTGATCCATGTAATGGGTTCCCCTATAGCCAGTTTAAAAAAGATTGAAATTTACTTAATAAAGGGGGGGGGGGTCCCCATACTTTCATAATAAAAATTTATATGAAAATTTAGAATATTTTAGTTGAATGTTAAAATAAATATTTATTGTTATGTCTGTGGAATTAATTATTTATTTATCTCTATAATATTATTCAAAATGTAATAAATGAATACTTATCAATTAGTCTGGTAATGAATTAATATGATTAATTAGTTTTCTACATGAATATAAAAATAAGAATTTATTCCCATGTTTATTAATATAATATTTATTAGAATAAACATATTTATTCAAAATTATATTGAATAATATTGAATTATTAATTTATTTAGAAATTGAATAATATTTATTTGGATAAAAATTTATTATTCAAAGGTTCAATAAAGTCCAATAAGGATGGATATTCTGAGTTAAGGGATTATTGAAAAAAATTATATATACTTTTAATATAATTTAAAAAATATTAATTTATTTATTTAAAAAATGATATTTCAATATTTGAATCTTTTGTCATTAAGAAAAAATATAAAAAAATTATTTTTATTTTTATTTTAAATGGTATTTACTAAGGATAAATAATTATATAAATTATTTTGATTAAGTAGTTTATTATTTTACTCTATGTATAAATATCTATTCATATCAATTTCTTTTCAGTGTGAGAGAATTTTGTTCTACAATGACTAATATCTCAAGAGAGAATTCATTCAAGCAATTGATAATTATGAATAATTTTATCAAGACTAGGGGTGATCATCCTCTAACTCCCTCTCAATATAGAGAGAATAAGAGATAAATCTTTGTTGTGATCAACCATGAATGATGTAAGAGACTTGTATCCTCTATTCTAGCACTAGAAATAAAAAGAGTGATGTTAAATTATTTATACAGTACATGTGGATACCACTATATGAATTCTTGTAATGAATTTGTTTTTCTCTTGTAAAACATTAGAATATTTCAATAATATTTCTGAATGTAGTTGACGATTCTTCACATGATTTAGGCGACCAAGGGGGGTCGTTTTTCATATAATAAAAATAATGAAAATATTATATCTCTTGTGTGCAATTTTAATGAAATAATTGAATAAATATTCAATTTTGTTTTAGATCATAAATCTTGATTCCACCATTAAATCCATCATTTGGTTTTTTACCCTTGGTGTCATATAATGTTTTCATGCATCTGGTGTTGGTATTATATGCATCCATGGGTGTAATAGTAATTTAATAAATTATTTATTTATTTGTTTATTCACTATTACATAATATCATCTACTTCACCCCTCTTATGGAAAAATTCAAAGGGTTAGCCAAGAAACTTTTGGGGTTGAGAGATATTTCATTGGAGGAGAGTTTGGAGAATGATAATGGGATCGAGGTTCGATGATAAATCTTTAAAGGATAATATATTGCAACAATGTTATTATACATTAACCATGACCTCAATCTATGATTTTTCTTCATCAATGATTGATGCAAACTCTATGTAGGGAATTTTGTTATATTTTTTTTATTTCCCTATTTATTTATACCATGATGAACATGAATAAATTCCATAATAAATTCCTTTTGTAGGCCGGTAATACGTTTTGATTATGGGTTTATCCTCCTAGGAAGGGGATTTTTACTATTTGACTATTAGTATTCATTCTTCATTATAATAGAAATGGATTGAGGCTAACCAAAAAGTGCTCAACTTTCATTCCTCTAATTGTGTTTTATGCATTTCTCTAATCTTCATTAAATGTTCTTTGGAAAACCCTTTGGTCCATGGTTTGAAAAATACCTCATAGAATATCCTTGCACAATCATTTTATATAAACAAAATTCACTTACATGGGTTTGAAATTGGTATTGAATGAATGAATAATGAGAGATGAATATTATTGGTGATTGAGGGCTGAATCATAGACCCATAGTTTATGGTATTGGAATTCTGTTGATGAGGGATGATGGAAGATAGTTCTTATGGTGATGGGTGGTTGGAATATGTCCATCGATGATAGATTAGGTGTAATCTACCCCCGATATGAGTTCCCGGAATAAATTTTTCATAGATCCAGTGGTAGAAGAGTAAAATGTTGATCGGAATGTAAAACCAATGGTATATGTAAACTACGCCAATATATAGTGTGTCTTCCAAAGAACACACACAATGTAATCATATTTCTATTGTGGATAAGGTTTCATAAAAATTTAATATCACATACCATGTGTGAGAGACAACATGTTGTGTTATATATGATTAGAGAATCAAAATGTACCCCTAGGATACATAGTCACAAACAAGGGTAGGTATACAAGAACAACTTGATTAAATTGGCACATATACATCCAAGTAAATGATTAGAACCAAATTACATAGTCAAGACAAGTTACGTAGATATGGAAAGACTACCCAAACAAAGACATGTATAAGGGCATGACCAAGGTACACATGCACAATCCAAAGTACACGATAAAGGTCCAGAGTATACAATAAGAACTATGGTAGATAAAAAACACTGTGTACACACAATAAATATGATATAATGTTCCTAAGGTAGTATGAGGATCTTGTTATCTTGAATATAGTTATGTCTTAGAATGGTGTTCCTCCCAATCCTTCCCTATAAGGGTTCAATGAGGAATTATGTCATATGAATAGTATGTTATCCTCTCTAAGAAATTTTTCATAGATAGAGTTCTGGAATCACTCTCTGTGACCATGTGTGTGATCATCTACCATTTTCTGTCTATTATTCCATATATAGGGATTTAAGAATCTTTGTGGCTAACATACACAAGCATGTGATCCCTTAAATTGTAGGTTGATCCAGTTATGGTTTTGTGAATCCTATAGAGGCCCTAGGTAAGATCCCCCATCTATGAATAGTGATCATTATAATTCCATGTTATACATATTTATGGTGATACCTAATGAAGAGGACCTCTTAGAAAATCACCCTCAGTGTTACCAAAATAATAGAGTGATTTCTTTCGGATGAGTGTTTCCTAGAATACTCTGGTAGGATCCTAGAATTTCTAAATAGTTGTTAATTACATAGAAACTTACTATCTATCATGATTATATTTGAGTTTAATAATATTAAATATCATATTATAATTGACAGTATATTGGGTTGATGAGATGACTAATTTCTTGAATCATTATGTTTAATGAATTTGGGGTTTCCTACCGGTTAGTTTTATGCTCACCCATACATGGGTTTATCCCACACGTTCCATGTCTTATGTAGACAAAAATAATATAAATATATTCCTAGGTGGATCATAGTTTTGATAGACAAAACATGATTTATACCAAGTGTCGCCTTTGTCAGCAACACCCTCCTTCTTAAAAGGTTGGACTACCTTTAAATATTTGTCGGTCTTATATTTTGTACATTATTTTTATAGTGAATTTTTAATACTCTTATAGAGGATATAGATATTTTCATGCATTTTGGAATAATTTGTACTTCTCCTTTCATAATTGTGTTGGTATTTTGAGATGTGCTCATGTGTACTGGTAATTTAGGCCAATTCCTATTATATATGTGATTTGACAATTAAACACTAGCCTACAAAACCTAGCCTATTAGAGGTGGTATTCATGTTTCACTCTTATATTATCACTCGAGGTAGGACCTGGGGGTTAGGTCATGATAGTTTGGTATTAGATGAAGTTATAATTGGACTAGAGTTTGGAGGCTATGTGGATATGATATTTTTTTAGGAACTAAGGAAACAATGATAATGTTTTTCTTGTTTGGATCTCTAGATAGTGAATCCAATGTTAGTGCAACAGTTTAAGTATCCATTCACCATGACTCTGATAGCCTGGTTATTAACAAAGTATATGTAGGAATTGGTTTCGGGTAAATTATTGGTACATGAAGAATATATGAATGATTTTTTGTTTTTAGAAATTTCTTATGTCAGAACCGTATGTATACTATATGAATGTGGTATAACATTTCTATTTCATGATAACTCTTCAATAAAAACCATCTAATATTATGCAGCTTGAGCACATGGATGATCTACCTAGTGATGATGCTTTAGTGTAGGGACCTCTATATGAGGTTGTACTTATGAGTGTTTTTATAGCCTTTCCACCATCCATTGAGAACTATATTATTTTTTTTGTTTTGGATAAGGATGTGTGAAGGTCGACCACACTCCATGAGATTTAATAGAAAATACACATTAGTTTTAGGGTGATTCGAACCCCAAGGTATTTGAGATATTATGAATGGAGTGATATATTTTTTAATTCATACCTATTATGGGCTTATTTAGTGACATTTGGTCATAGAAAGCATACTAGTTGAGAAAACGCTAATAGTTTTTTATGGAAATGAAAACTTAGGAGCTGATACATTGGTAGAAGATGGATGAAAATAGAAAAAATGATCTAGTTATGTGATACACTTCAATATACAGTCTTCAGATAGATGCGATGTGGCAAAGGGATCTCATGATGGACTGATCTAGACGAGGGAGAGGCAGTTCTACTCTAGAAATTTTTCGATGAAAACTCACATGGGATTATTTGACATGTCATGTGGTAGACATGGATATGGTAAATTAACAACCAAAGATTATGAATCATTTAGATAAGAGAGTTTTATAAGGAGATGTTTGGGGAAGTGGGGTAGGAAAAGAAGTAGGAGGTGGACAATTGTTTGATATGTTACCATGATAGCCTCTAGGTGGTCTAGGATAAGCTGAGGGAGCTAGTGGATAGGGGTTTGATAAACTATAGGTAGTATAGTTATATTACTCATATTATACAAGGAAGAGTAGAGGTATAATATACGTATTCTATATTTAATTTTAAATAATGATATACATGTGTATGATTCACTCTTTTCTTAACAAAACCCTTATTCTGACCTAGATATTCTTTTTGAGCCAATAGAATGAAACAATCACTTGTAGATTCCTACCAGATGGGATTCTGGGGTCACACACTACTAACAATGATAAAACCTAACTGTTTAAGAATAAAAATTCATATTTGATCACCTTATTGCGTCTATGAGGCCTTATGAAATTATTCATGTTATTGACTATATCTCCAAAGTTCATACATCGATCGACTATTTTTGGTGTAGGATGTGGTGTGTATACTTAGATAAGATGAGGTGTTCCTTTATGGGTGAGAAAGAAACCCAGATAGAGTAAGATGGGATCATACACAGGAGAATTCAGTCGATTAATCACAAGATGGATAGTATTACACATATAGTAGTAGACTCAATGGGATTTTAGCTTCTTTTGGTGGTTCCAGAGTATGAGGACATCATCCTTGATTACTTGTGAGGATTACCTCCACACTATAAGATCAAATTATATATATAAATAAACCTGGGAAATGTCCCAATATCTATGCTTGAATGTCATATGTATTGCATGGAGATTCATCACCTGAAGGTGTAGTTAGAGGATTTATAGATGATTGGATTTGTTAGACCCAGTGTGTCACCCTGCCTAGCCCCAATTTTATTCTTCAAGAAGGTGGATGAGAGTTTGTGGTTATGTGTGTATTATTTTCTCCTAAAACTGGTGACCATTAAGAATAAGTATCTAATATTAAGAATCTATGATCTCTTCAACCAGTTGAAAGGGGTGAGACGGTTCTTGAAGATTTACCTCAGATCAAGATACCACTAGCTTAGATTTTAGAAAAAATGATATAACAATTATGAAATTATTATTTCTCTATGTTTATAATGTAACACCCCAAGCTTCTACGGTATGCTTCTCTTTGAATAATATGATAGCGTGTGTTGTACGCAACACCAGGTTCTAACACACCATAACAAATCAAACTAGTCGTTATTAATAGTAATACCTAATTTTTCAAATTATATATATTTTATATTTCAAAATGGACTTGATTTTTGGATTTGGAATATCGAATTTAGCCTAAGGTGAAATTTTGGTACTTTTCGGATAACTTTAATATTTTGATGAATAGTGAAAATTACTAAATTTTAATTAAAAACAACTTTTTTAATCAAAATAATTAATAGTGATAAATTATGAATTTTATTGGTTTTAAAGTATATTTAGAATATATTTTTACTATTTAATACAATGTTGTTCATTGGACATAATTTTACTATTAAACCGGACATAAACAAGTGTCAATCTTTTGATAGTTATTATCTCTTAAAAACACGCTTTTTGTTTTAACAACGAGAATTAATTTTAAATTAATTTCTGCCACTTCTGTGTTTTGAATTTGAAAAATGGATTCCATATTTGGAATCAGGATGTTAAAATTGTGTAAATAGGTAACTTTTATTTTTAGACATTTTGAATAATTACTTCGGTAAATATTTTATTTACCATGGTTAAGGGTAAATCCGGTAAATAAGGGTTAACAAATAATATTATAATAAAATAAATTAACCTAAAATGTGTCCTAGCCTTATTTTTTGATACATGTTCGACCATAGTCATCTTTGGGTCGATTTTGGGACCCCATGGAGCCACTTGTAGGTGATAGGGACACTTAATTTTAATTAAGTTAAAATAAGTACAAAAATGACATAAGCATATATATTTTAGCAAAACAATTTTTATATAGGGTTATATATATTGGATTTTAGACTATAAATATTCCTTAGAAATCTAAATGTATTTCCTACATAATAATATTTTATTTGTAATTTTTAGAGATTAAATAATTTAATTTATTTATGACACATGAATGATGTAGTAATTACCATAATAGTGAAAATGTAAAGTAATTGATATTATAAATACCCAAATAAATATAATTTGAGACTTTAAAGGAATTAAAATAATTTTATAAGATAATATGACATATTAGGATTTATTTAATTAACTTTTTTAGAATAATAATTCTTTTATGAGTTTCACAAAAATCAACTATTGAATAGTGTCAAAATTGACATAAAAGAGTTTTTAAAACAAATATTATATTATTAATTGATATTAAATTCATAAAAATATAAGGATAGGCCAAGAGACTTATATCATGATAGTTATATCATTAATGGACCACTTGGGAGTCGCTTGGATGTATATAGTAAGTTTATTAACCATATAATATAAAAATACAAAGAGACATTGTAAAAGTAAAACTAATTAACTTAGAGTTAATACTTATAGATAAGGTTAATATAAGTACCCAAACCTGTCTAAATTCTATTGGTTGAGTGTTTTTCGACCCATACTAGCCTTAAAATTTAAATAATCCACTTTGGAGCCATTAGAAACCGAATATGAATTTATTATAAATAAGTATTGTAAGGTTTTCCAAAGGTGCCCCTCACCCCTCTTATAAAAGGGAACTCCTACTTCTCATTTCTTCACATCTTCAAAGCCTTTTGGTTCATCCAAACTCTACCCAAATACTCTCCCAACATCCCTCATTACAACCTAGATTCCTTAGTTTGATCAGAAAGCCAACCTATGAAGCCCTTTTGATCAAATCAAAAGGAAGAACCCGAAGAAGAGGTAATGATTTCACCACCCTTTTCCAAGTTCCTTTCTTCTTCCACTTCTTCTTCCTTTGTTGTTACCATTCTAAAATAATAACTCCAGTATCATATATATACTGTGATGTTATTATAAATATGGTACAACCATATTCAGTATTCTATCCACCCTTTGAATAACATGTCACCATACCTGTGTACGTACGGCTTACCGTCTCCACGTCGTGGTGTAATTGTTATTCAATATATTATTATTTCGATGGGTATAATAATGATGTGTAACTCATGTAAATAATAAATATAACATGTAAATGATTCTTTATATATGATATACCATCCATTTATATATTATTTTAAGAATGATATTGTCGCTCGTGCGTACGTATGGACTACCGTCTCCACGAACGCGATGAGATTCATTCTCCATCGTATCCATTCAAGTATAATTATCATTTTATGGTTTAAACACGATGTTTAAGGACTTTATATCATTCTGTATATGAATAATATACAACCTATCTATTAAAAACAAGTCTTACTTAACAAAACATATAAAAGAAAATGAGTAAGTTAACACCCGAAACAACGATAATACTAAGATATTATTAACAAATCAATGTTAAAAGATCATATATGATATCATATTAATGTATATGATTCTTGTATAATTTAATAACAATTATTTCACCATTATAAAGGAGGTTAACCTACCCCAACCAAGGAAAAGTACAAGGTAAGGGTTATTTTACAATCTCTTCATTATCTGAGGTTGTTTATACGTAATAATCTACAGGGATCTCTTTATCATCCACATCCATGTTTCTTAAAAATGTATTTCAAAACATTTTTACGATTTACAAGAATATGGGTTAAAGTCATTTATACCCTTGTTTTACTTTTTATAAGTGTTTTATAAAGGAATCTTTCCGTCTTTTTCCAAACAAGGTGCTTTTTAACCTTTTCGACAAAATTAAGGAAAGAATGTTTTTTAACTTATACGGCGGGTGCGGTTATTTTCTACCGTTATAAAATCATCGAAGATTTCCTTACAAGCTTATAAGAATATTTTCAAAGAAAATGTTTTATTTCATAAATATATGACTCTTAAATGATTTCAAAATAGAAAGAGATATTTCTCTAAAAAGAGTTTTGATTTCATCTATGTCAACATCCTTTGATGGATTTTACGCTTATTTGAAATTGATTTATTATGATACAAAACTTCTATATTGTATTGAAGGTTTTGTGATATGTTTGACCATGGATGTGATATTTTTATACCGTTCATAGTTTATGGTGAAATTATTGACATTGCGTATGATAGTTTTAATACGAATATTTATGTTATGTTTAAACCTTTTCATATGGGAATGCATTGGAGTTAATATGTGACGGGTGGAGCCCACTATAGATCCTTGATGCATCGGTAGGTCTCATGAGACAAACTAGTGTCTTGGAACAAGGCCTTGAAAAAATCTTATTTGTATTCTTGGCACGAGGCCTTGGCTATGTGGTTATGATAGTCTGGCATTATGCATTCCATCATTATGAAAGTGGTTATTGATATTGCATGTGATTATTCGATTAGTAGAATATCCATGTCAATAAGTAAATGGAATTATTTCATTTTATTTTTTCCATACTATGTTTAATTTCAAGTTTAAAAGGCTTTTGTTTTAGTTATACATTGCCTTAAATGTTTATTCTTATTTGTGAAAGTTTCCGCTATATTGTTATCCTTACTGGGAATTTGAGCTCACCCCTTTTCTATGTTTTATTTTTTCCAGGAAGTGAAGAAGTAAATTATGAATGACCTGTAGGGATATTATGTGGGGATATGAATGTGGAATATGGAGACAATATGTTTTTGTAGTAGTTTTCACTTTATGATGTAATGTAAAACATTATGAATATATCTAGTGATTCCAAGGCTACTAAACCAATCGGTCTTTCGAGATTTGATCTTTATTATGATCATGACAATGTTATGTAATAATGCACTGACTCTAGGTAACTGGGTTCGGGGCGTTATAGTTTGTATCAGAGGAGGTTTAGTACAAACCTTGGAAGCTAGATTTAGATAAACTCTTATTAGAGCACATAGATTTAAGATGGACTTTGAGGATTAGTATAGAATAACTTCCTAGAATTTTGGTATTGTAGAGACTTTTTGAGTTTTTCGAGCAATACATCCCAGTCTGGATACGAGCAGGTAGAGGCTGCTCTGGCACAGATGTACCTAGGGGTAAAACCCGAAAACACCGCTTTGAGCTAGACTCGAACGGGAAATGGTGCACGACAACGGGCCTTGCTGCACTCTTGGTTACGACACTCCCGGGGGATATGCTTAGGATAACTCTCATTTTCATTACAAATCATTATGAAGGGTTTATGAGTATATACTTCTCAAAGAAAACATTTTTATGATTATGGATTATATCCATAAATAGTTCAATTTATGTTAAGTGTTTTATAAGTATGGGATTATGTATTTTGATTCATAAACTGATCTAGTTTATGCCATTGTTTAGAAATGGCACCTAGTGGAAGAAATGGAAACCATATCAATGCACGCACTCCATGTAGGGATTTCCTCCTACTCAAGATAATTATAGTGGAGCTGGTGATGCAACTGGTGCCGATCAGCTAATCACCATACGGGGACAACTCACTTAGGTTATGAATAATAACCTTACCCGTATGGAGTACCCTGATCCGCAGCGTGGAAGAACAATGTTAGATCGATTAATGAGGAAACAACCACCAATTTTCAATGGGAGTAAAAATCCCTTAGTAGCTAAGCAATGTATATTTTCCCTATAGAAAATATTTCAAGCTTTGGGGAGTAGTGAAAGGGAAAAAGTTATCATGGCAGTTTACCGCCTCACTGGAGATGCTGATCAATGGTGGTCATTTATTCAAAATACAAAGGAAGATGATGAAGTATCAAATATGGAATGGAGGGAGTTCAAAGATCTGGTTTTAGAAAAATAATTTCCTCACGACCACCGAGCATATATGGAAAGGCAATTTCTGAGTCTGAGACAGAAAGAGGATGAGAATTTCGCAAAGTATGAGGCTAAATTTACAAGGTTAGCAAGGTATGAAAGAGATTATATACGTAACCCAAGAAGTAAGATTGATCGTTTCTTTGATGGGTTAAAACCATTTCTCTGTTGAGCATTAGTCTCACAATCATTTTCATCGTACGAAGACATTTTCTCATGTGCTATCAAGACCGAAAAGGAATTCTCTAAGTCTTATGACTTTAAAGCAAAGCAAGAGAGGAAGAGACCTGCTGATCAATATAGGAATGGAAATAATGGGAAGAAGGGAAAGGTTGAATATCTATCATGTGGTAAATGTGGGAAGAAACACCCCAGTACTTGCTTGAAGGGAATGGGAGTCTAATACAAGTGTGGTGAAAAAGGCCACCAAGCTCGTGATTGCAAGGGGAAGAAGGAAGCTACCAATGTTCAGTGCTACAATTGCAGGGAGATGGGGCATTATGCAAATGAATGTCCTAAGCGTCAAGAGAACTTACCTCAGAAAAGGCCAAGGGATCAAGGCCAAGATTATGCTATCACTACTGCTGAGGTAGAAGCTCCGAAAGACGTGGTGGCAGGCAATTTAATGGTTTTCTCAAGTTTAGCAAATGCATTATTTGATTCTGGATCATCGCATTGTTTCATATCTTCCCAGTTTTCTAAGAAAATTAGATATTTATAATTTGATTTAACAAGGGAGTTGTCAGTTAAAACTCCTAAGGGAAGTATCATTGCAACAAAGTTTTGTGAATCAATCCCCATTAGAGCACATAAATGTTCTTTATCTGCTGATCTCATCGTCATACCTATGATTGAGTTTGATATAATCCTTGGAATGGACTGGATTTTAGACTATGATGCGAATATTTATTTTAAAAAGAAAGAGGTTACGATTCTTGGTGATAATGATAAGGAACACCTCATCTTTAGAGCAGAATCTTCACCACCTAATTCTTATTTAGATCCACCCCCATTAGCTCAACTAAATTCAATTATTGGGGAGGAAGAGAATGAAATAACTATGGCTGAGGAAAGGAATGTTCAAATAGAAGATGTGCCTATTGTGAAAGAATATGTAGATGTATTTCCGGAAGATTTACCTGGACATCCTCCCGATTGAGAACTTGAGTTTTCCATTGATTTAATTCCTGGATCAAGGCCTATATCAAAGACCCCTTATATAATGGCCACTGTAGAATTAGTTGAACTAAATAATCAACTAGAGGACTTGAGTATTAATGGATTTATTCACCCTAGTGTTTCTCCATGGGGAGCCCCTGTTCTTTTTGTTAAAAAGAAAGACGGATCTATGAGGTTATGTATCGACTACATGGATATCAATGCTATAACAATAAAGAACAAGTATCCCCTACCTCAAATTGATAATTTATTTGACCAACTTCATGAAGCTCAATACTTTTCAAAGATTGACCTTTGATCTGGATACCATCAGTTGTGTGTGAAGAAGGAAGACATTCCAAAGACAGCATTTCGAACCAGGTACGGGCATTACGAGTTTACTGTAATGCCTTTTGGATTGACTAATACACCCTCTGTATTCATGGATCTTATGAATAAAGTTTTCAAGGAGTATCTTGATGAATTTGTGGTGGTATTTATTGATGATATCTTGGTATACTCCAAAAGCTACGAAGATCATGAAAATCACTTGCGCATTATCCTGAAGACTCTGAGAAGACATGAATTATATGGGAAGTTTAGCTAGTGTGAATTCTGGCTTCTGGAGATTTCTTTTCTTGGCCATATTGTCTCCAAAGATGGAATCACTGTTGATCCTTCTAAGACCAAGGCAATCCAAGAATGGAGAGCACCTACGAGTATAACTGAGGTACATAGTTTTATTGGTTTGGTAGGTTATTATCGACGTTTCGTCTAGAATTTTGCCCGATTGGCTAACCCATTAATGAAGCTCACACGTAAAGGGGTTAAATTTGTTTGGACAAAAGAGTGTGAAGAATGTTTCGAAGAACTGAAGAGAATATTAGTCAATGCTCCTATATTGAATCTACCATCGTGGAATGATGAGTTCGTTATTTATAGTGATGCATCGAAGAAAGGACTTGGTTGTGTCCTTATGCAGAATGATAGGGTTTTTGCCTATGCATCACGACTGTTGAAAATTCATGAACAAAACTATCCTACTCATGATCTTGAGTTAGAAGCTGTGATCTTTTCTTTGAATATATGGAGGCACTACCTCAATGGTGAAAAATGTGAGATTTATACTAATCACAAGAGTTTGAAGTATATTTTCTCACAAAAAGAACTCAACATGAGGCAAAGGAGATGGCTTGAATTACTCAAGGATTATGATTTCATTATACACTACCACCCGGGGAAGGCAAACAAGGTGGCAGATGATTTGAGCAGAAAAGATCATGGAGTTTTGAACAATATGAGAATTGAAAGGGATCCAATTTTCATGGATCTAGTGAAGATGGACATGGGAATAACCAGGGAAGGAGAAACATCAATGCTTTTTCAAATGGTTGCCAAACCATCTTTACTAGAAAGGATTAAGAGTTCTCAGACTAATGATGGAGAATTTAAAAAGATGATTAAAGCTGTGAATGATGGGAGACTGAGAGACTTTGTGTATGAA
The DNA here is from genome assembly GCA_963277665.1 of Viscum album. NCBI lineage: Eukaryota > Viridiplantae > Streptophyta > Magnoliopsida > Santalales > Viscaceae > Viscum > Viscum album. Next base: position 1,426,230,975 of record OY728161.1, read on the forward strand.
GATGGAATTTTGAAATTCTTGAAAAGACTTTCTGTTCCCGATATACCTGATCTAAAAAGGGAATTGCTGGATGATGCTCATAGTTCCAATTTCTCTATACACCCTGGGAGCACCAAAATGTATAGAGATTTGAAGGAACATTTTTGGTGGGACAACATGAAGAGGGAGATAGCTGATTTTTTTTCAAGATGTATGGTTTTTGTCAACAAGCGAAAGCTGGAAGGCAACAGCCTGGAAGAGTTATGCAACCTCTTCCCATACCGGAGTGGAAATGGGACAATATTACAATGGACTTTGTCATGGGGCTACCAAAGACTCCTAGAAGGAACGATGAAATATGGGTTATTGTTGATCGTCTTACCAAGTTAGCACTTTTTCTTGCTATAAGAGAAGATCTACCCCTGGAACGTCTAGCAAGACTATATATTAATGAAGTTGTGAGACTTCATGGAGTACCCCTATCGACTGTTTCTGATCGTGATCCCCATTTTACTTCAAGATTTTGGAAGAGTCTTCAGAAATCCCTGGATACTGAACTTCATTTGAGCACTGCCTACCACCCTTAGACAGACGGACAATCAGAACGGACTATTCAAACCTTAGAAGACATGTTGAGATCCTCCTCACTTGACTTTCAGGGTTTGTGGGATTAGTATTTACCTCTGGTAGAATTTTCCTATAACAATAGCTTCCATTCGAGTATTCAAATGGCACCATATGAAGTGTTATATTGAAAGAGATGTCGCACGCCAACCTGTTGGGATGACGTTGGTGAAAGAAAACTTGTAGTTCTAGAACTAGTGGAGGAAACGATGGAAAAGGTAAAGGTAATCCAAAATCACATCAAAGAAGCTCAAAGTAGGCATAAGAACTATACCGATAATCGAAGGAAGGATTTTGAATTTCAAGTCGGTGATCATGTTTTCCTGAAGGTATATCCATGGAAGGGAGTCATACATTTTGGTAAGAAAGGTAAATTGAGTCCCAGGTACATCGGACCTTTCGAAATTCTAGAATGAATTGGGGCTGTAGCTTACCGATTGGCAATGCTGCCAAGTCTCTCCAAAGTTCACGACGTGTTCCATGTATCTCTATTGAGGAAATACATGCCTGACCCAATGCATGTACTCACCTATGAGGAGTTAGAACTGGAACCTGATCTGTCTTATTGCGAAGAGCCCATCAGGATTCTTGATATGAGAGAACAAGTACTGAGAAACTGGATGACGCGTCTGGTAATGGTTTTGTGGAGAAACCATAAGATGGAAGAGGCAACGTGGGAACTCGAGGAACTTATGATGAAGAACCACCCGAGTCTTTTCATGTGATAAGTATTCTAGAAATTTTTAGGACGAAATTATTTGAAGGAGGGTAGAATGTAACACCCCAAGCTTCTACGGTACGCTTCTCTTTGAATAATATGGTATCGTGTGTTGTACGCAACACCGAGTTCTAACACACCATAACTAATCAAACTAGCCGTTATGAATAGTAATACCTAATTTTTCAAATTATATATATTTTATATATCAAAATGGACTTCATTTTTGGATTAGGAATATCGAATTTAGCCTAAGGTGAAATTTTGGTACTTTTTGGATAACTTTAATATTTTGATGAATAGTGAAAATTACTAAATTTTAATTAAAAACAACTTTTTTAATCAAAATCATTAATAGTGATAAATTATGAATTTGAGTGGTTTTAAAGTATATTCAGAATATATTTTTACTATTTAATACAATGTTGGTCAATGGACATAATTTTAAAATTAAACCGGACATAAACAAGTGTCAATATTTTGATAGTTATTATCTCTTAAAAAGACGCTTATTGTTTTAACAACGAGAATTAATTTTAAATTAATTTCATCCACTTCTGTGTTTTGAATTTGGAAAAATGGATTCCATATTTGGAATCAAGATTTTCAAAATGTGTAAATAGGTAACTTTTATTTTTAGACATTTTGAATAATTACTTCGGTAAATATTTTATTTACTATGGTTAAGGGTAAATCTGGTAAATGAGGGTTAAAAAATAATATTATAATAATACTAAATTACCCTAAAACGTGTCCTAGTATTATTTATTGATACATGTTCGACCATAGTAATCTTTGGGTAGATTTTGGGACCCCATGGAGCCACTTGTAGGTGATAGGGACACTTAATTTTAATTAAGTTAAAATAAGTACAAAAATGACATAAACATATATCTTTTAGAAAAACAATTTTTATATAGGGTTATATATATTGGATTTTAGACAATAAATATTTGTTAGAAATCTAAAACTATTTCCTACATAATGATATTTTATTTGTAATTTTTAGATATTACATAATTTAATTTATTTATGACACAATGATGATTCAGTAATTACCATAATAGTGAAAATTTAAAGTTGTTGATATTATAAATATCCAAATAAATATAATTTGAAACTTTTAATGAATTAAAATAATTTTATAGGATAATATGACATATTATGATTTATTTAATTAACTTTTTTAGAATTAATCATTCTATTATGAGTTTCACAAAAATCAACTATTGAATAGTGTCAAAATTGACATAAAAGAGTTTTTAAAACAAATATTATATTATTAATTGATATTAAATTCCTAAAAGTCTAAGGTTCGGCCAAGAGACTAATATCATGATATTTATATCATTAATGGACCACTTGGGGGTCTCTTGGATGTATATAGTATGTTTATTAACCATATAATATAAAAATACAAAGAGACATTGTAAAAGTGAAACTAATTAACTTAGAGTTAATACTTAAAGATAAGGTTAATATAAGTACCCAAACCTGTCTAAATTATATTGGTTGAGTGTTTTTAGACCCATAACCACCTTAACATTTAAATAATCTACTTTGGAGCCATTAGAAACCTAATATGAATTTATAATATATTAATATTTCTAGCTTTTCCAAAGGTGCCCCTCACCCCTCTTATAAAAGGGAACTCCTGCTTCTCATTTCTTCAAACCTTCAAAGACTTTTGGTTTGGAAAAAATATTCCCAAATACTCTCCCAACTTCCCTCAATACAACCTATAGGCCTTAGTTTGATCATAAATCCAACCTAAGGAGCCCTTTTGATCAAATCAAAAGGAAGAACCCGAAGAAGAGGTAATGATTTCACCACCCTTTTCCAAGTTCCTTTCTTATTCCACTTCTTATTCCTTTGTTGTTACCATTCTAAAATAATAACTCCAGTATCATATATATACTGTTATGTTGTTATAAATATGGTACAACCATATTCAGTATTCTATCCACCCTTTGAATAACATGTCACCATACGTGCGTACGTACGGCTTACCGTCTCCACGTCGTGGTGTAATTGTTATTCAATATATTTTTATTTTGATGGGTATAATAATGATGTGTAACTCATGTAAATAATAAATATAACAAGTTAATGATTCTTTATATATGATATACCATCCATTTATATATTATTTTAAGAATGATATTGTCGCTCGTGCGTACGTACGGACTACCGTCTCCACGAACGCGATGAGATTCATTCTCCATCGTATCCATTCAAGTATAATTAGCATTTGATGATTTAAAAATGAGTTTTAAGGAATTTATATCATTCTGGATATGAATAACATACATCCTATCCATTACAAACATGGCTTATGTAACAAAACATATAAAAGAAAACGGGTAAGTTAACACCCGAAACAACGATAATACTAAGATATTATTAACAAATCAATGTTAAAAGATCATATATGATATCATATTAATGTATATGATTATTGTATAATTTAATAACAATTATTTCACCATTATACAGGAGGTTACCCTACCCCAACCAAGGAAAATTACAAGGTAAGGGTTATTTTACAATCTCTTCATTATCCGAGGTTGTTTATATGTAATAATCTATTGGGATCTCTTTATCATCCACATCCATGTTTCTTCAAAATGTATTTCAAAACATTTTTACTATTTACAAGAATATGGGTTAAAGTCATTTATACCCTTGTTTGACTTTTTATAAGTGGTTTATAAAGGAATCTTTCCGTCGTTTTCCAAACAAGGTGCTTTTTAACCTTTTCGACAGAATTAAGGTAAGAATGTTTTTTTAACTTATATAGCGGGTGCGGTTATTTTCCACCGTTATAAAATCTTAGAAGCTTTCCTTACAAGCTTATAAGAATATTTTCAAAGAAAATGTTTTATTTCATAAATATATGACTCTTAAATGATTTCAAAATAGAAAGAAATATTTCTCTAAAAAGAGTTCTGATTTTATCTATGTCAACATCCTTTTATGGATTTTACGCTTATTTGAAATTGATTTATTATGATACAAAACTTCTATATTGTATTGAAGGTTTTGTGATATGTTTGACTATGGATGTGCTATTTTTATATATTTCATAGTTTATGGTGAAAGTATTGACATTGCGTATGATAGTTTTAATACGAATGTCTATGTTATATTTAAACGTTTCCATATGGGAATGCATTGGACTTAATATGTGACGGGTGGAGCCCGCTATAGCTCCTCGATGCATCGGTAGGTATCATGAGACAAACTAGTGTCTTGGAAAAAGGCCTTGACAAAATCTTATTTGTAGTCTTGGCATGAGGCCATGGCTATGTGGTTCTGATAGTCTGGCATTATTCATTCCATCAGTATGAAAGTGGTTATTGATATTGCATGAGATTATTCGATTTGTAGAATATCCATGTGAATAAGTAAATGGAATTATTTCATTTTATTTTTTCCATACTATGTTTAAGTTCAAGTTTAAAAGGATTTTTTTTTAGTTATACATTTCCTTAAATGTTTATTCTTATTTGTGAAAGTTTCCACTATATTGTTATCCTTACTGGGCATTTGAGCTCACCCATTTTCTATGTTTTATTTTTCCCAGGAAGTGAAGAAGTAAATTATTAATGACCTGCAGGGATATTATGTGGGGATATGAATGTGGAATATGGAGACAATATGTTGTTGTAGTAGTTTTCACTTTATGATGTAATGTAAAACTTTATGAATATGTCTAGTGATTCCAAGGCTACTAAACCAATCAGTCTTTCGAGATTTTATCTTTCTTGTGATCATGCCAATGTTATGTAATAATGCACTGACTCTAGGTAACTGGGGTCGGGGCGTTACATATAATGAGTACTTTGTGATTACCTTTAATGTGGAGAATTCCCCGACATTGTTCATGGGACTCAAAAATCTGATCATTCATCCATTCTTATTCTAGTTCATGCTAGTCTTCATTGATGAAATACTTGTGTACTCAATTATAAGGTAATGGAACATGAGACACTTGATAATGGTTCTTAACATACTTTGGGAGGACCAAATTTATTGGAATGTCTCAATATGTTGGTTCTTGATTTGGGTGGTCTACTTTCCTAGACATTTTATGTCAGAGGCGGTACAAGTAGGGGAGCTAGGAAAAGGTTAAGGAAATGTTATCAAGGGATCCACCCAAAATAATGTGTTAGGTGTGGATATTCATTTGGTTATTGTGATACTATAGAATAGTTTTTCCTAGATTCTTCAGGATATCATAAAAATTGACTTCTTTAACATGGAAAATGCAACCTTTTGTTTGGATGGAGAGGTGCCAGAGAGATTTTTAGGAGTTTTGGATGTGGTTTACAAGCACCCCCCATATTAATACTAGAAGGGATGGGTGTTGAATATGTAGTAATATGTGATGCATTTGGGTATGGTACAGGTTCTATTATGATATAAAGGTAGGCAGGGATTTATTATGGGTCCCGACAGTTGAGAACACCTGAGAAGAACTACATGACCAAGGATCTTGAGCTAGCTGGTGTGCCGTTTTCCCAGAATATGTGGCGACACAACATTATGGACATGAGATTCATCAAAAATTATGACCACAAGAGCCGCAAGTATATTTTCTCAAAGAAGTATTTTATCTTGAGTTGGAGGAGATGGCCAGATATCCTCTAATATTATTACATCGAGATAGTCTTTACTCATGGGAAGGTGAATGTTTTTGAAGATTCTCTCAGCATGAGGTCTTGTTTGTATTTGTTGAGTGAGGTGAGATAGTAGTTAGCCTCACTATAATTTTTCTTATTAGAGAAGGATTAGGTAGCTTACATCCAATAAATGGTTATTACCCTTATATTTCTATTTCATGTTTGGGAGACTCAGCTTAGAGACACCAAGTGTTAGACCTTGCATATTCATATTTCCACAGGATGTTCTCTTGATGTGTTTTCATAAAGTTGTATCTTGTCATTATTTTCATATAGAATAAGTTATTATCGATACTTTTGTGAGATGAGTTGTTGATAGAGTTTCATAACCCCCCCCCCCCCCCCCTCAACAGTATATCCATAAGTGTTAATGATTTACCAATACCTTCAACATCAGTTATGGTGTCAACGAATGAAGAATATTGTAGCAATGTCAGTATATTAATGCCTCACATTTTTGTAGATGAAGGATGTGAATAGAGTTACAATGGGTTTGGTTAAGCACCTTGAGGTGTCAAAGTGGAAGAAGGATTGTATATCTATATACATCATGATATGGATTATATGATCATCTATAAGTCACAAATATATCTAGGTGTACATAGACCAACTCACCCATTTATCTCACTTCCAAGACATTCGAGAGTGGAGTTTATTAGAGAGCATGCGATTTATTTAAGTGATATTTAATGTTTGACTTTATGGAGTCCCCTCGATGATTCTTTCAAAATGTGGTGCTTACTTCATTTTAGGATAATGGAGAGGATTTGATGAAGTATTTGGTACTCAGTTTCATTTTACCATACTGTTTCACCCCCATATTGATGGTTAGATTGAAAGGATGATTCTTGTTCAAGAGGATATTATTTTGTATTTCGTAATTGAATTTGGTCATAGTTTGGTTGATCACTTAACCTTGATAAATTATTCATACCAAAATATAACATTTCATTAGGAATCTGAAACCATTCCTATCCTTGAATGGGAGAGCCTACAGGTCAGCACCTTTTGGAAAAAATTTAGAGTCAGGACTCATGGGCCCATGGATAGTGTGAGTGACAGTAGAAAAGTTGTAGATCATCATGTAATTGATGAAGACATCAATTTTTTTCAAAATTATTATGAATACCAATGGTAGATGCCATTGGTATTCGACAAGGGAGATTGTGAGTTCATGATGGTCTCAACTTAGTGTGGATTATGGATATTTCTTCAGGGTATACTGTTATCTATGAGCTTAATTGGCCCTTTCCATATACTATGTAAGGTTGGTATGATGACATACCACCTGGCCCTACCACTATAGTTAGACTTATTATATTATGTATTTTGTGTATCACAGCTGAGGAGTTATCATCAAGACCCATCACATGATACCATCTAGAGTGGTTTATTCATCGAGTATGGATCTAAATTTTTTGATAACCTATAATAGATTGAGGGTTGGGGGATAATACCATTTATAAACAAGTCATTCCCGTTTTTGTGTCAGGTGATGAAATTTTAATCTTCATGGGAGCACTTGGGAGAGGGTGACCAATATGAGATATTAGTACCCCCATCTTTTTCAATAGGAATTTTTATTTTTGGGCTGAAATACATATGGTGGGGAGGAGTTAACAAATCTATTTCTACCCTCAATAACATTGCAGGATTTTAAATAATAGTTTTTAGGCTAGTAACTAAGTCAAAAAGGGATTCTAGGGACCAATAGTGGGAGGGGGCTCAATATTGATATAATAAAAATATTAAATATATTATATCAAGTCTGTGTAGTTTTTATAAAATAATATAATATCCCCCAAATGGAGCCTTAAATAAAAAATATGAGATTCTAGTTAAGTCTATAATGTGGGTTTTACCCTTGGTGTGACATAATCATAGTGCATCGAGTGTGTAGATTAAGTGCAGTCATGGGAAGATTAGTAATTTAATAAATAAATAAATTTATTATTTATTATAAATAACCTAATATCCTATTTTTAATCCTACTTATAGAAAATATCTAGTGATAGACGCATAACCCTAGGGATTCAAAGAGTGTATATTGGAGGAGATTTTGGTTGATGATAACTAGAACGAGGATCGAAGATCAATTTTCCAATGATCATTTGAGCCAACAGAGTTCACAGATATCACAGATGACAAAAAAATGACACCATTTTTCATCATTGATTGATCCAAAATCATTTTAGGAAAATATTTTAGGTTTTTAACATTGACGTTTGTTTATCCCAAGATGAACATTAATCCATTCTGCAAATAGATTTATTCGCAGGTCGATCATGCATTGAAAATATGGGTGTACATTTCTAGATATAATAATTGTTTCCATTTTATTACTCTTCTTAATTATATATTCTAATGGAAATTTATTGAGGATAAAACAAGAAATATTTTAGGATAATTTATATTATTATGTTTTGTGAATTTTTCATATCATTCATCACATGTTCATCATTGGCATAGAATTTATCTAGTGCTTCAACAAATATCACGAAGAAGATCAGTTCAAAATAATTCCTTTGTATAACAGATCATTACCATTGGTTCAAAATTTGGATTGATGGAATAAAAGATGTTTTTTGAGGACTATGGATTGTCAAGGTTTTAATCAAAGATCCATAAATGCAGAGTTTATCTTTCTAATGATGAGGTGAAATGATGGAATGTTCTTGAGGAAAAGGGTGATCATAATCTAGAAATCAGTGATAGATTAGGTGTAGAACACTCTCAATCTATGTTCCATATAAATATTTTAATCAGATCTAGATGAAGTAGTAGTGGTGCGAATGGAACCATGTGGAAAACTAGAATTTTATAGAAAATCATACAGTACTCGGTGTGTAGTCTAATAAACACATGCCTCCTAATTCCTTGGATGTAGCTAGTAGAGTTTCATGGAAATTAAACATAACACTCTATGTGGGACCGACTACATGTAATGTGACTTGTGAATGGATACTTATCATGTACCCCTAGGGTACATGGGTACAGACAGGGCATGGTAGTCTAGCATGGTCGGAGTACATGGGCATGGATGATGCCATGTACATAGGAATGGCCACAGGGCATGGGAATAGCCTAGTACTTGGACATGTCCAAAGTTCCTAGAAACATCCATGTACATGAGACTGGATAGGGTATTATTGGAATAATCAAAAGTACATGAGCATGGGACATAGTAAATGGGAAGGCCTAGGGTAGAATAGAGAGACTGCGTATACATAGTACATGCTATGTCCTTTTCCTTGGGTAGTAAGAGTCCATTGTTTCCATTATTCTATATATTTATTAGTTTGGTGTGTCTCCTTAAACCATACCCATAAGGGTTCATTTTTCATTACACCCTGATCATTGCATGTGATCCTTACTATAGAATTAATCATGTATAGAGTTATGAAATCCCTCCATGTGTCCCAGTGTGAAATCTTTTATCATTATCCATCCCTTATTACCTATGTGGAGATTTAGGAATCACTATGAGTAACATACATGGGTGTGAACTCCCATACTATAAAGGTTCATCCAACTATTGCTTTAGGAATCACATAGAAGCCCAGAGGGAGATCCCCTACCTGTGCATTGAGATCTTCAGTGTTCCAACATGTTCATCATCTTGGAGAGACCCAACGATAACGTACTCTCAGATGAGTTCATTTGGAGTTACAGGTCTCAAAAAATGAGTTCTCCTAGATGATTATTTCCTTTAATCATTTAGTTGAATCATTGGATAGGTGAATGGTTGTGGATAATAATGAGACATAGAGATTATCTTGAGTATATATGGGTTTACTACATTTATGTCACATATTTTAGTTCAGAGGCCTTTGAGTTAATGAGACTACTACATTTTTAATCATTATTATATTTGGATGTCATACTAGGTATTCTTATAATCATCTATACATGGTCCATAATCGCACATGTCATGTTTTTTATAGATGAATGACCATTAGATAGAGTCTTAGGTGGACAAAGAGCAGCTAGAGTATAGTTGGGAAATAAAAATTGTGGTTCATACTCGGTGTAATATTTATTTGTAGTTTGATCCATATATTGGGTTGGAATATTTTAATAGCGTTGTTGGAATTTTATTTGTCCCTTTATGTTTTCTAGTAATTATTACAGACTATGTTTTTAGATATAGATATTTTCATTCATTTTTTGTATCAGTTGTAATTTAAATTTCATCATTTTGTGGGTATATGGAGATGTGTGTGTTTTAAAGGTACTTTAGGATATGGCCTATCATATGTGCGATATGAATTATCAATACTAGTTTCCATACCATGACATATTTGAGGTGTGATTGGGGTTTTATACATAGCATATTTCTATCCAGGAGGTCCCTAATGAGCCTGGTTGTGACAAATTATACATTACATCCTTCATTAAAATAATGTCACATCTTGATTGATTTTAAAATTTATCTACATCATCGAAAAATACATAATTATCATGAAGAGGAAATTTTACGATTTAAATTAATTATATATTTAATGTGAAATGATCCGCTATCATTGAATCTTGGGTTCAATTAATCATGTTACATTGGATATATCTGTTTAACATGATGACCCATCATAATGTTCATATATATTATCCATTTAATTCATTGTAAACGTTGGTGGGAATGGATTGGACTAGCTTACACAATTCCTTGAAACAACAGGGCTTATCAAAGCCATCAAATTCAAATTTAACATTATCTACCTTATGTTTGAGCAATACCTTATTTTTTTATTTTTTCATTTCTAGTTTTCAATCTGTGATTCTAAATTTGAGATAACGTGATCATTTAATTTATTATGACCCTGAATGAGCCAATAAAAAGTGATGGATCCTCAAATATTCAATCCATTGGTGTTGAGGATGCTTATTTTATGAAACGATTCTATGGTGTGGAATAGAAATTACACATCGTGTAGTATTGGTCAACCAATAAAGTATTTAGCATGTAAATCATGACATAACCTGTGGGGGTTTGGTAAATAGAATCATTACACCCCATAAATTTAAACTAGATGGCCCATGTATTGAAAAGGAGTACATGTCATGTAACATAAATACATAGAATGTAACCTTGAACAATATTAATTCTATGTAAATAACGATGGGCCATAAATTTATAATATAATATTTATTGATTTCCTTCCAAACAACACAACCCATTAGTGATTACATTGAATGTAGCTATAAATACATGTTTTGTAACAGTAATATACCAATGTAGAATACAAATCATATCCCCAATAATGTCATGTGAGTGTTAAGAAAACAATTACATGAAATGTATCTAGTTTTCCATGCAATGTAACTCAATAAAACTCTTGAAAGTTATATTCTTGAATAGGTAAATTGTTTGAGTAAATGAAAAATGATTAATAATAATTAATAGCTACATGGAGTGTAGCTGGTTGTATATGCCATAGATAGATACTAATTCACTCTATTTATAGAATTAGTAATTATCACCATTTTAGATGGAAATTACCTGATTAAATAATATTTCAGTGTGATTTTGAATATAAAATACATATAAGGTTTTCATAAACACCATTTAATTCATGGGAATCACCGATGGAACACACAACATGTATTCATGGTATGTCAAGTGTTCATACTTATTGCACATACAATAAAGTTTCACCCATGGAATAAAACACTATGTATGTCATGACAAGCTATGTAATAATGCAGTCCATGTATGTATATAATTCGCAACAAGGATAATAAACAATGTACATCAACTATTTAGTCATGTTATAGTATATGTTGTGTAAGTGATAAACTCAATAAATGTGTTTATCTAGATGAAAAATGATACACAACATGTCACCTCCATTATATACTATTTTATATTATATTATAGAATAAAATTTGACCCAAGAAAGAGGGTTCACACCATGTTACTGGTTAGTAAAAACCATGTACAAAATAATTTTAAATAAAATTAGTTAATTTAATTTATTGAAAATTAATTTGGATGAGAATATTGTGTACCGCAATGGCTGTTTGGAATGATAATTATGATAAATAATAATTTAAGTAATATGTTTTTTAATTAATAATCAAAGAAAAATTAATCATAATAATGAAGAATTCAAGAATATTTCTAGTATAGTATCCCGCCTTTTTATTACATAACTTCTCATTGCATTTTACAAACAGAGGATCTTTAAAGTCTATTATCTTGGAAATCAAGAATATATTACATGAATACAACATAAAAATTCTTCTAATTCACTTTTAAGGATTCATCATAGGTTCATCCTATGTAAATTTACTGCATCTCATATCCTGGAGACATACATCAAAGGAAAGGGTTAGCAAAAGGCCCAGTAAGGGTAAATAAGGGAATCAGTTTACTTGTGTTATCAAAAAGAACTTGAATAAAAACATAGTGACATGAGCAATGGAAGAATAGAAATATCATAATGAAAATAAATTGGATAATAAATTGAATACATGGATACAAAATTTTATTTAGAGATTCATGAATATATCACCAAGGTCCATCCCCAAGGTGTCATAAAAATTACCAAGGTTATTCACCAAGGTATCATGAAACTTGTCATCTCTAGAGATTAATTTTTTACCCAATGCATTGGAGAGCTATCATGGAACACCCTTAATATGTCTTTAAATTCATTTTATCAACATATATCACAATCAAAAATTTCATAAATAACCCAAATGGCTTCAAAGAAATGGGTTTCATGTCAAAATCGTGACTTTTAAAAAGAGCTTAAAAATAAGATCATTATGTCATTTATAACCCATGGAAAGGGAGTGAGGGTTATATGTATTTCAATTACAAAATCAAATATATCATTTTTATATATTTATGAACACCCATTGAAACTAAATAGGTCTGGGTATTCACATAAATAAACAATATAATTTCTTGAGAGAAAGAGATAGAAATTTTGAGACGGAATTTCTGCAGCATAACAACTATATAACATGGTTTTAGAAAACATTGAAAAGAGATAAGACAAGGTTCAAAAAATAATAAATAATTCATAATAAAGTATGGGTATTGAATAAGATCATGGTATGGATATTTTAATGACATACCACATGAGAAAGAAAACATGAAAGAAAAGAGAAGATGCACTTTCTTTTATGAGAAATTCCGCCGCATAACGACATCATTTAAAAATTCAGAAAAAAAAATTGATGAGGGAGGAAAGGATATATAAAAAATTATACATTAAATGGAAATAAATGAGAACATATAAGAACATACCCTCAACATCAGTATGTGGAAATTATATGGCACAACATAAAGGAGGTCATGACTTAAAAGAGGAGGGTGAAAGGTTCCCTTACCTTGAAGAGTAACTTCGAAAGATTGATATTTGAGACCTTGGTAGAATTGAGGGAACTTTTGGAAGACTCCTTGGGATGTAAAGAGACCCAAAATTCATTCAGAAGGATTTGGAATTGAAATTAATGAGGGAATGGCATGGTATTTATAGGATAAGTGAGGGGACAAGTCATTAATGGCCAAGGGACAGCTCATCGGTGGTATTGGAAAACAATGGGCCTTCCCATGGTATTTTCACATGGTATTGGAAACATGGGACACCTAATACCTTATACTAATATTTATTAGTCTACCAGAATTATTTCATAATTATTACATCCTTAATGATGTCATTAAACACCAGAAACTCAAAACTATATTTTCACTATTCACCGAAAATTCAACTTTCTCAGAAAAATACCAAAAATTCACATTAACCAAATATCGATGCTCTGATTTCAAAAATGAACTCCACTTTATGAAAATAATTTTTTAAATATTTTTAATTTAATTTTTAAATAAAAAACACTATTCCCTCGAAAAAACTAATAATTAACCAATGATTTCTGAAACAGTTATTTACTTATTTTATTGAATCACATTACTTAATCAAGGTGCCTAAATTATATTAATAATTTATTAAGTGAGGTTACTTAATATATTTGGTAACATTACTAATTATAATTGTAAAAAAACTATTTATAATTTACATTTCATCAAAAATTAAGTTGAACTTATTAGACTCTAAATTTCATACTGAAAATAACTGTAGAAGATCATTTTTTGAAAATCATTACACATTATTAATTATTTAAGGTTTTAAAAAATATTTTAAAATATTTTTTTTCTAAAATTCATCAATAATATTCATACAATATTTATATGAACATTTGAAAATTCACAAACTTCACCATAAGAAGAATTCAAAATATTTAATTATATCAAAGGATTACACAATGAAGATAAGGTCTCGTTACATAGCCCCTTATAACACCAGCATAAGACCTAAGTGTAAGGTGTTCTATGGTGATATAATATTAGGGCGACTCGACCAACATTGCCCGAGTGGTGGTTTCTATCAGCTTGAACTTCTCCCGAATGCGAATCTGTTCCATCTTCACGCGATGAAGTTAGGTTTGGGTTTGGTCTAGAGAAAAGCCCAGTGGTGCTACCTCTTTCCCAAGTTCTATTAGATGGGGTTCAAACGACCCGAGTCTACTAGAGGAGGCCATCAAATCTTTTCTATGTATTAATTAACCAAGATCACTTGTATTTATAAACAAAGAAATTGTAACGTTAAGAGTTTATCTTCTAACGGTCGTATTGACCAACTATCATATAACAGTCGAAACCCAATGGTCTAATTTAATTGTATTCACTTCATTAAATAAATAATATAGTTTTTTTGAGTATAAAAATAACACACAAAATTTAGGAAACAAATATTAATAAATGTTCAGGTCGTTACATTCTTCCCCCTTTAAGAAATGTCGTCCCCAAAATTTTTTACTCATACCCTCAGAGGAGAAAAGGTGTGGGTACTTCTACCTCATAGACTCATCTAGTTCCCATGTAGCTTCTTCACATTTGTGGTTCCTCTACAACACCTTAACAATGTGGGTAGTCTTGTTTCATAGAACCTTGAATCTACGATCCAATATCTCCACCGAATTCTCCTCATAAGAGAGGACATGTTCTATTGTACCACCTCTGGGTTTAGTAAATTTTAAGGGTCAGGTATGTACTTCCGCAAGAGGGATATGTGGAAGACATCATGAACTTGTGCTAGATTTGGAGGAAGTTCAAGTCGATAGGCCACTGCTCCCATGCGATCAAGGATTTCATAATAGCCAATGTACCTAGGGATGAGCTTCCCATTATTACCAAACCTCATGACTCTCTTCCAAGGTGATATTCGAAGAAAGACCTTGTCACCGACATCAAACTCCAAGTCCCTTCGACGGTTGTCTTCATAGCTCTTTTTCCACCATTGAGCAGCCTTAATGTGTTGTTGGATGGAATGGACTTTTTCTGTCATTTCTTGAACAAGATTAGGCCCAAGAAGCTTTCTCTCAACAGCCTCATCCCAACAAGTAGGAGTTCTACATCGCTTCCCATATAGAGTTTCATAGGGTGCCATTTGAATGCTCGAGTGGAAGCTATTTTTGTAAGAGAACTCAACTAAAGGGAGATGTTGATCCCTTCCACCATTAAATTCCATTGAGCACGTTCTCAGCATGTCCTCAAGTGTTTGAATAGTCCTTTCAGATTGGCCATCAGTTTGGGGGTGATAGGTCATACAGAAATTCAATTCAGTGCTCAGATCATGTGGAAGACTTCTACAGAATTTTGATGTGTACCTTGGATCATGATCAGATAATATAGAAAGTAGAACTCTATGCAGCCTTACCACTTCCTTCACATAAATACTAGCAAGTTGATCAAGATATTATTCTTCTTGAATGGAGATAAAATGGGCTGTCTTGGTGAGACAGTCCACAATAACCCATATTGCATTGTTTCCTTTGGAATTTATTGGGGGAGCAGTGACATAGTCAATAGTGATATTGTCCCACTTCTATGCTGGTTTGGGTAGTGGTTTCAAAACCCTGTTTGGAATTTGTCACTCTAACTTCACATGCTAACAGACTAGGAACCTTGTAGGGTAGTCAGAAATCACCCATTTCATATTATCCCACCAAAAAAGATCATGAAGTTCTATATACATTTTTGTGCTTCCAGGATGTAAAGAGAAAGTAGAGCTATGATATTCATCCATTAGCTCCTTCTATATTTCCAGAATAGATGGAACACATAGTCTTGTATAAAATTTTAGTACACCTTCTTGATCAATATTGAACTCAGAGAACTTCCTATCCTTCACAGCTTCAAACTTCTTATGTAACAAAGGATTTTCTTTCTAAGATTTATTAATCTTATCTAATAATGACCGTTGATAAATCATCTGGGTTAGGGTTGATGATGTTACTTCCCCTATAATTCCCATGTCCAGCTTTACTAGGTCCTTGATCAAAATATCTTTTTGAATCATCATCATGGAAAGAAAAACAGGGTCTTTTCTCTTTAATGCATCAGCATCTTTGTTTTATCTTCTGGTATGATAATGAATTGAACAACCATAGCCATTAAGAAGCTCCAACCATATCCTTTGTCTCATGTTCAATTCATTTTGTGTGAAAATATACTTCAATCTTTGATGGTCTGTGTATATATCACATTTCTCCTAATAAAGATAGTTCCTCCATATATTCAGAGAAAAAATGACCACAGTCAGCTCCAGATCATGCTTAGGATAATTCTGCTCATGAGTCTTCAACTGTCGAGATGCATAAGCAATGACCTTGTCATTTTTCATGATGATGCACCCAATCCCTTTTATAGATGCATCACTAAAAATAACGAATCCTTCTCCACTTGAGGGAAGAGTTAACATGGGTGCAGTAACCAATCTCTTCTTCAGCACTTGGAGACTTTCCTCACACTCCTTTGTCTAGATGAACTTGACCCCCTTTCATGTTAACTAGGTTAATGGATTATAAAGTCATGAAATTTTTTTTCACAAACCTCCTATAATATCCTACCAATCTATGAAAACTACGAATCTAAGTTATTGTTGGATGTTGAGGACACTCCTCTACAACTTTTGTCTTTGCAGGGTCAACTGTGATTTCTTCATTGGTAACAATGTGCCCAAAGAAAGAAACTTGTTGTAACCAGAACTCACATTTATTGAACTTCCCAAAAAGCATATCCTATCGTAGTGTTTGTAAAATAGCCCTTATATGATCCTCATGCTCCTCTAAAATTTTAGAATATATCATAATATCATTAATAAAAACTACCACAATGTTATCAAGGTAGTCCTTAATGACTCTATTCTTCAAATCCATAAAAATAGAAGGTGCATTAGTCAGTCTGAAGGGAATAACAACAAACTCATAATTCCCATATCTTGATCGGAAGGCAGTTTTTGGAATATCTACTTTCTTCAACCTCAATTGATGATAACCAGATCAAATATCAATCTTAGAGAATAATTGAGCCCTGCTAAGTTGGTCAAATAAGTCATCAATTATTGGAAGAGGGTATTGGTTCTTTACTGTGATCCAATTAAATTCTCTATAATCAATGCATAGCTTCATATATCCATCATTCTTCTTCACAAAGAGAACAGGTTCTCTCCAAGGAGACACACTTGGTCAGATAAACCCATTCTCTAAAAGATCTTGGAGTCTTTTCTTCAATTCCTCCAGCTTCACATTTTCCATCCAATATAAGGTATTTGATATTGGATGAGATCTATGAATGAGCACAATAGATAACTCTACCTCTCTTTCATGGGGAGGTCCAGACAACTCCTTAGGAAATACATCAACATATTACTAGATGACGGGGACACTTTCTATCCATAAACTGTCATCTCCTTTTCCTTCTTCACCGATCATCTCCATAAATATGGATATATGGGGTTCTTTTAGAAAAAGATCAGATTGAGATATCTATACATGGAATATAATTGTAGGTTTTCCATTCAATACTTCTGATATTTCACTGCTTTTTCAACTGATCTTAGCATTATACTTTGAGAGCCAGTCCATCCCTAGTATAATGTCAAATTCTAGCCTGGGAATGACTACTATATTTTCGATAATATTGTGCTCACTAAAGTAAATACTAGAGTTTCTAAACACTGACAATTCTTGGATATTCCCACCATGAGTCTTGACTGATAAATCTACATTTTTCAAATTAGGGGTTGATTCTAAATTCTTTGCAAACATGAAGGAAATAAAGGAATGCGTAGAACCAGAATCAAACAAAGTATTTTCTAGCTTTTAGAGGACAACAAGAGGACCTGCTACGACATCATTCGGAGCTTCAACATCAGCAATCATGATAGAAAAAGAATGGACTTGATCCCTTGGCCTTTTCTACGGCCGATGGTGGTTCCCCTCTACTGCTCTCAGATTTGTATAGTTATTGAAAACGTGCCCACATTGTCCACACTTGAATCACTGGACATCAGGTAGGGCATGCACCATCTTCCCCTTTTCGTTTGTGTTTGGAAGATGAGGTTTCACTTCATGATGAAAATTCCTCGCAATGTGGCCATATCTACAACACTTTTAGCACTTCCCACTCCCGAGAAGGCAGTTCCCGGAATGCTTCTTCCCACATTTATTAGACATGGGAAGTTGTACTTGATTGACTCCTCTTCATTGATCAAAGCCCCTCCCTAATCTTGTGTCCAAGAAACTCTTCTTGTCATTTGATTTATGAGACCATTGCATCTCACAAAACTGTAGCTCAAATTTCATCACACTTCGTACGATCTCCTCGTTGCTATCATGAACTTGGTTGGATAGATTCTTCCGCAGATGAGGTATCAGTCCACCGAAGAAACTATCAACCATACCATTTGTATCCCTGATAAAGTTAGAGGTTTTTATTGAAAGCCTTGTGAAGTTCATCACGTAGCTTCCCACATATTCATTCTCCTTTTTCTTAACCTCGAGAAACTCCTCCATTCTTGTTCTCATAGAACGATTGAAATACTTACTGAAAAAGAACCCTCTGAACTCTTCCCACTCTATAGCTTTAACTTCCACTCTTTGCCTCGTGATTTTGATCAGTTCCCACCACTGGTCAGCTTCTCCCTCTAAGCAATAGACAGTTAGGGTGACTTTTTATTGCTCTGAACAATGTAGCATAGAAAATATCTTCATGATAGAGTTGATCCATTGTTCAGTAATAAATGGGTCTGTCGATCCACTAAAGGTTGGTGGTCATTGGCACATAAATTACTCAACAAAATGTTTTTCCCTTTGTGGTGAGATCAACCTCTTAGCATGATTCAAGTTATTACTCATAACTTGAGTCAGTCGATTCATTATTTGCATGAATGTTTCTATTCCAGCTTCCATCAGAGGGCCATTAGTCCATTGTCCATTGAAGTCACCATTTCCATGGTTCCTCCTATTGCCCACCTTTTTTTAAAAGAGTAAAACCTTAGTGATAAAATTATTTTATTTACGAATATTTTAACTTTAAAGGATTTTATATCTTAAAACATCATTCTTAAACAATTACATTTCTCTATAATTCTTTCATAATGATTCATAAAAAGATTTTGATTAACCAAACATATCCTCCAGGTGTGTCATAACCTAGAGTGTAGCAAGACTCATTTTCATGCACCAGTTTTCTTTCAAGTCTAGCTCAAAGCAATGTTTTCGAGTTTTACCTCTATGTACATCTATGCCAGAGCTGCCTCTACCTGCTCGTATCCAGACAAGGATGCATTTGTTTGATAAACCATTAACTCTACACTCACCAAAATACCAGGATGTTTTCCTATATTTAAACTTTTATATAGGGTTCTTCATAAGGTTTTCATATCCTAATTTCTATAAATAACTAAACTATTCTTTGATACCAACTATAGAATCCCGCCTTTTTATTACATAACTTTTCATTGCATTTTACAAACAGAGGATCTTTAAAGTTTAGTGTCTTGGAAATCAGGAACATAATACATGAATACAACATAAAGCGTTATTTTAATCCCCTTATAAGGCTTAATCATAGTTTCATCCCATGTACATTCACTGTATCTCATATCCTGGAGACATACTTCAAAGGAAAGGGTGAGTAGAAGGTCTAGTAAGGGTAAACAAGGGAATCCATTTACTTGTGTTATCAAAAAGAACTTGAATAAAAACATAAAGATATGAGCAATGGAAGAATATAAATATAATAACAAAAAGGACTTAGAACATAACATGAATATGAGGCAACAACATTTAATTTATTCATTCATGAACATATCACCATGGTCCATCCCCAAGGTGTCATAAAAATTACCAAGGTCATTCACCAAGGTATCGTGATACATGTCATCTCTAGAGATTAATTCTTTACCCAATGCATTGGAGTGATATCAGGGTGCACCCTTAATATGTCTTTAATTTCATGTGAGACACATATATCATAATAAAAAATTTCATAAATAACCCAAATGGAATAAAAAATGGGTTTCATGTCAAAATCTTAAAGTTTAAAAAGCGCTTAAAAATAAGATCATTATGTCATTTATAACCCATGGAAATGGAGTGAGGGTTGTATGTATGTTAATTATAGAATCAAATATATCATTTTTATATATTTATGAACACCAATAGAAATGAAATAGTTCTGGGTATTCACATAAATAAATAATAGAATTTCTTGAGAGAAAGTGATAGAAATCTTGAGATGAAATTTCTACAGCATAATGACTATATAACATGGTTTTAGAAAACATTGAAAAGAGACGGGACAAGGGTCAACCACTCATAAATAATTCATAATACAGTATGGTTATAGAATAATATCATGGTATGGATATTTTAATGACATACCACATGAAAAGGAAACATGAAATAAAAGAAAAGATGTTCTTTCTTTTACGAGAAAATCAGCAACCTAACGGCATCACCTAAAAATTCAAAAAACAAATTGATGAGAGCGGAAAGAGTCTCTCAACAATTAGAAATGAAATGGAAAGAAATTAGAACATATAAGAACATACCCTCAACATAAAGAGATGGAAATTATAAGGCACAACATAAAGCAAGTCATGACTTAAAAGAGGAGGGTGAAAGGATCCCCTACCATGAAGAGTAACTTTGAAATCTTGATGTTCGGGACCTTGTGAGGATTTAGGGAAGATTGGTAGGACTACTTGGGGGGTAAAGAGAACCGAAATTAATTAAGGAGTATTTTGAAATGAAATTAATCAGGGAATGGCTTGGTATTTATAGGGGAAGTGAGGGGACAAGTCATTAATGGCCAAGGGACACCTCATTGGTGGTATTGGCAAAACCATGGGTTTGACCATGGTATTTTCCCATGGTATTGGCCACTTGGTACAAATAATACCCTATATTAATATTCATAAGTAGACCAGAATTATTGAAAAACTATTACATCCTTAAAGATGTCATTAAACACCCGAAACTCAAAACTGTATTTTCACTATTCACAAAAAAATTGAACTTTCTCAGAAAAATCCCAAAAAATCACCTTAAAAAATATCAGTTCTCTGATTTGAAAAATGAACTCCATTTTATGAAAATATTTTTCAAAATATTTTTAATTTAATTTTTAAATAAAAAACACTATTCACCCAAGAAAACTAATACTTAACCAATAATTTCTGAAACGCTTTTTTACCTATTTTATTGAATCACATTACTTAATAAAGGTGCCTAAATTATATTTATACATTCTTAAGTGAGGTTACATAATCCATTTGGTCACATTACTAATCATAAGCGTAAAATCACTATTCATAATTTACTATTCATCAAAAATTAAGTTGATCTTATTAGACTCTAAATTTATTACTGAACATAACTGTAGAAGACCATTTTTTTAAAATCATTAGACATTATTAATTATTTAAGGTTTACATAAATATTTTAAAATATTATTTTTATAAAATTTATCAATAATATTCATACTATATTTATCCAAACATTTTAAAATTCACAAACTTCACCATAAGAAGAAATCAAAATTTCTATTTATATCAAAGGATTACATAAAGTAGCTAAGGTCTCGTTACATAGCCCCTTATACCACTAGCATAGTACCTATGTTTAAGGTGTGATATGGTGATAAAATCATGTGGTGGCTCGTCCAACATTGCCCGAGTGGTGATTTCTATTAGCTTGAACTTCTCTTGAAGGTGATTCCATTACAGCTTCACGCGATGAATTTCGACTTGGGTTTGGTATAAAGCAAAGCCCAGTGGTGCTACCTCCTTCCCATGTTTTGTCAGATGGGATTAAAAAGGCCCGAGTCTACTAGAGGAGGCCATTAAATATTCTCTTTGTATTAATTAACCAATATCACTTGTATTTATAAACAAAAAATTGTAATGTTAAGAGTTTAGCTTCAAACGGTCTTATTGACCAACAATCATATAACAGTCGAAACCCAATGGTCTCATTTAATTATACTCACTTAATTAATTAAATAATATAGGTTTGTTGAGTATAAAAACAACACACAAAGTTTAAGAACCAAATATTAATAAAATTTCGGGTCGTTACATCTAGTATGTTTAAATATGTAGTTATTTCATGTAGGTGACTAATCACGTTCATGACCAACTGATATATGTGATGGGTTTATGATTAACCTCCATCCTTTATTATGCACAAGATAATTTCCTAAGGAATATTTTATGTAACCAAATACCATTTGTTTACCTCAACTATGAGTGAGTGAGCCTTTTTAATGGATGGAGCTCCAAGCTAGAGTAGATGGTTTACGACCATATTCAATGTGAAACCAAAAAAATAGATTGATAGTGTTATTGTGGAATTCTATAAATCTTTCTGGATCATTGGATCAATGTATTATTCCCTAGGGTCATAGGTTGGTTTATCTTGAACTGGTAAACCAAAAAATATAACAGTTCATTGTCATGTGACTTTATTTTATTTTCTTTATCTATGCATTTAAATTTCATTATTTATGTCATATATGTTTTTTTTGGTTGTTAAACACGATCACATAATATTAATATGTTAACATTAATTCTAAGATAAAATAAAATAAGTGGATTATACATAAATAATTTTACCTAGATGTGGTTAATTAAATATTTAATGTCTATCTGAAATAATTAAGCATGTAAAGGTTAAAATTAATAAAAAATTACCAATATGTAAAAAAATATCAATGAAAAATATTAAGTTAGATATTTACTTCCTACAATTTAATTATAATACAATCATAGTTTGAAGTACTTATATAGATATATTCATAGTACTTTAAATTTTTTCAACAAAACCATGTTTTCATGAAGGGATGATTACCATAATGATAATTGGTTTAATATAGAGTTAGGTGTCGAGTAAATGCATGTTTAATATTTTTAGGATTATGGAGTCTTCTCAACGGGTTAAAGAAGTATGATTCCATGATAAGGGACCAATAATAGAACCATTTAAATGATTTTATTTATATAAGATTATTCTCATCAATAGTGTATTTGTTGAAACATTTTTCGTTAATTCAAATCATATTCTATCATTCTTAGAAACACCAATTTTTGTCTATTTCCTTCTCATTATGAGTGATAAATGAAATTAAGCACACACATGAATTTTACTTTGTTTACACTAACAAGGATATTCCATAGAGCATGAGGATAAA
The DNA here is from genome assembly GCA_963277665.1 of Viscum album. Lineage (NCBI taxonomy): Eukaryota > Viridiplantae > Streptophyta > Magnoliopsida > Santalales > Viscaceae > Viscum > Viscum album. The sequence goes on from OY728161.1 coordinate 1,426,254,526, forward strand.
ATGTCCAAGTGCACCTGAGACACTTGAGAACACTACTTCAATTTGTTTAAAAAATATAGCAGTTATAATGACCCTCCAAACTCAATGTTAAAACAATTGATAAGTCTTACTACATATCATCAGATAGAGGAAATCACTAATCCCACCATCTCCACCTTTATATTCTTTAATGAGATAAGTATATGAATCTACACTAGTAATTGTGTGTCTCTTCTACCTAATTAGATGATGTTCTTTTGGGACAAGTCTCATAGAATATCCTTCATATTAATCACTTTTTAAACATCCATCACATCTAGAAAATCTATACTCTCTCTTCCTGATGGAAAAATTAAATGTATTCTCTATATTTTTATTTGTAGATCTCAATCTCACTATATATCATAGAGGTATCACTGAAAATTAAAATTTTATTTTTAAGCATCATAATGGAACTCTAAAACTACCCATAACTCCTACTATAATTTTTTCTAATGTTGTGAACCAATAAAAAACTATCCATGGCTCCTTCTCCCTCCTTTTGTAGCATAGAATTAATTCTGTTTAGTCATATTAGATTAATGTTATATACATTATTCAATTGATTATTGAATAATGTCCTAAAAACAAGGCCCGTGATTTATGAATGATTCTGGATCCGTAAAATCATTTTCTATATTTAACACATCTCAGGCACAAAAAGAATGAAAATAGATTTTTAATATCCACCATGAGTCTTTTAAACAATTTCATATATATCAACACACATCATGACCACATCAAGAGACTCTCTCATTCAAATAGTGAATCAATGATTCATCAATCAAAAACTCTATAATATATGAGTCAAGGATCAATGTGATAAACAATAGTTATGAAAAAAATTAGCATGATAACACACTAATAAAACTTAACTATTTATTTTTCTCACCTTTAAGGAACTCACCTAAATAATGAACCAAACACTCTTCCATAACTTTGATAATCCCATTATATAAATATAGGTTCTACATTCTTCAAATTTATTCCAAAAAATACTAATATTATTTTATTACCCATTGATATAGAACCCAAAGATGAATTCATTTAATATTTACAAAATATAGTTATGAACCCATGGAGTGAGTTAAGGAGAGAAGTTAGACATTTCTCAAAAATTAATTCACATGGTGGAGTGGGGGATCAATTTCCACATCCATCAAATAGATGAATTTATTTGGAATCCAAGAGATAAATGATTCCTTTAAAAATACAACATGGATAGAGTACCTATCGTGATATATGCTACTTGATTCTGTATAGGCATATGATCTAACTTTGCAATTTCATTATCCATATTATGCTTCATGAAGTCATATTTAATCTCAATGTTATTTTTACTCAAGTGTTGAATCTTGATTTTTCTAATTTTATAACACTCAAGTAGTCACACATGATCAAATCAGAATATACCACATCAATCCCAATATCATCAAACTATTTTTGCATCTATATCAATTTGTTAAAATCATGAGTTTTTTCAACATATTTCCCCCCCCCCATACAAGATAAATATAGGCTATATTGTTTTTTATTTTCTCAGAAATAGAAGAGTTTTGAAATTCAAAAAAAACATATAGAAGTAGATTTATGGTTATCAAATAATCTTTCTAAGTTATCATCTAATAAATAAGTAATTTTTTCTAGGAAATTATGTAATAATATAACCCATGATCTACTACTTGGTTGATATAAAAAGGTATAAAACTCAAATCATCATTGTGATTTTCTTTTAGATAAATCTTATATTGGGAATCTTGACATTTTTAGAACACAATTTAGGGGTGAGTTGCGATCATTAAAATATCTTCCAATAATATAGATATATATATAGTCATTTAATCTTTCTCAACATCGCTATCCTTTGGGAATTTTTTCTAGGTATCTACAAGAGTATAAATCATTTTAGAATCATCCATATAAAATATGATGAGCACTTCTATAACATTAATGACTTATTTTGAAGGAATTATTCATTTAATTTCTATTATTGATTTGTTTTTGGGGGTTTCCCATGTGTTTTAGTAGAAAGGGGTGTTTTCATCATTATTTTGTCCAAACCGTGAGCTCATTTTCTGATTTAAAAACAAAATTTGTTTTTTTATAACTCAATAATTTTTAACATTTTCACCCATTCCAATTCCCAATTTTCATAACCTAACCTATTAAAACCACCATATCTATTTAGAACCCTTATGAACTCATTATCATCATGGGGTTGTTTGATTTATTCAGGCATTGGTCCAACCCGGGATCCCATTTCTTATTTTAAAAAATTATTTAATTCATATATCATTATTTTTTTATGTTTTTCAGATATTCCACCTTTAACTAGATCCCAAAAGACCTAGAAGCACCCTCCATGTTACATTTTTTATTTTTGGGGCTTATATTTATCACAGATTTGGGTGAAATTGCTCAAGGGTCCTCAAATCGTCCAGATTTGGGAAGGTAATTTGTTTCTTTCATAAATCATTCATTTTTTACTCTTTCCCCCCAATATCATTATCCACTTGTCCTACTAAGACTTATTCCATCCTTCATATCAGTTTTTATTCTTGTAAATTCACTTATTGGTGTATTTTGTGTGATTATTTCATGATATCTCAAGTAAGTGGGTTTACTTATTTCATTCTCCCATTATCATAGGATTTCTTCAATTGTTATTGATGTTCCTAATGTCCATAAAGTAGGGATTAGAAACTATGGTTTTATATTGGTTTTATTGATCTAATCATGAGGTTTTATGTTTATTTAAACTCCCTTGTGGTGTGGAGGTGGTGCAGTTGAACTTTCGCACAAGGATTTGGTGTTTTTGACACACTTGGTTGGTGATTCCATGTGTGAGCACTACAATATGAGTTTGAATTTCTTGATTTCTAGTTTTATCCTACTCATCCATTATTGTGATTGATTCAAAAATTATTTTTGCTGGCATTTGTTAAGCAGTTGATTTTTAAGTTCCATTTTTGTGTGAAAATGGGTGTTTAAAATGAACATTCCATGATGAACCTTTTGGGCCAATTTTATAATTCATGGGAGGGTCTTATTAATTTTTTATTTGGATGAAAATACTTGTTCAGGGTAATATTGGTCAGAATTTTGTTTTCAAAGTGGGATTTTAGATAAATTTTAAGTGAAAAGTCTGGTTATATTCCTTGAAAATGTTTTATGATAATTATAATTTGTCTATTGAGTTATATAAATGGTGAAAAGAATGTGGAGCTAATATTTTGAGAGGATATGACCATAAATGGTGTTTTTATATGAAATTTTTATTTTGTAACATGTGGAAATTTTTTGAGCATAAAGGGGGAATCCCAGTTACCAAGGTGGGTGGATGTATACTAGTATGCTAGTGATTCAGAGTGGTTTTTTCCCTATTTCACGTAGAATTTTGTACATTAACAACACTAAGAAAACTATAATTATGATTATTGGGGACTACTAGGTTACAGGTATGTTCCCTAATAGTGGCTCATTCATGAGAAAAAATATTTTTATGGTTACTTTACAGCGAGATATGAGGTACATGGGGCCCGAAACTTACTAGTGACTAGGGATATTCCCAATATCAGTGCTCAATGACTCTTCCATATTTATCATTTTTTTTGTGTTTCCATGGAAAATTATATAGTTTATATGTTTTATTGAAATGTGTTCATCCTTTTAAATCATTCTTTGCAAATTGTTCACTTTTAAAAGTTTCATTCACAAAACATTTTTGTCATCATTTCTTGTATATTAAAAATTGCATGATTTTATCTTGTAATTTTTACCATATGAAGTCTATTGAGTGGTATTATATTGGGATTAGTCTCACATAATTCTTACAGTCTTGGGTGTAAGTATACATGATCTTGTTTGACATAGGTAATGTCAAGGCCTTGGGTGATTGCAGTTCGGGTTGTTAGATTCCATCATGGTGAAGTGTTGTGGGGAAGGATCTTGGGTGGTGACCCATTATCATGCAGTGGTACTTGGTCTATTTTTTGTTACATTTATATATCTTTGGGCCTCTCATGTAATATTTATACCCATGTATTTTTTTCGTAATTTTATTTAAGGCTTGTTTGGTATGAATTTTCAGATTCTGTTTATTGATTTGTTTTTGTTGTTTTATGTATCCATACTCAGGTAAATCATTCCCAAACCAATATTTATGATACCCAGAAACTTCTTCTAGCCCATGGGGATAAGTAATTCCCTTCAAGACAAGCCAATGACTAGGTTGTGTTTTGGTTTTAATGATAACCATATTGGGTTCATGAGAAAATATTATCAAAGACGGGGTTTATGTTTTGGGGTTATATTATTATTTTTGGATTAGTTGATCTTGAAAAGTGCTAGTAATATCGGGGAAAAGAGGTTTGGAAGTGAGTAGGGTGACTAGATTTTACCTCTAATGATAGAACATGAGTCACCATGGGACATTGGAATCGTTTTTTTCACTTCACTTCCAGGTGAGATGTGTGGACTACAAACTACACATGGACATCAAGTGGTGGGGAGTAGTTGTTTATATTATTATTGTAATATTTTTGGATTATTTACATTTGATGTTATTGATGAATGTTTTCCAAAATGTTGTATTGATTTTTTTTTTCTCTTGTGACTATTGCCTTTTATAGCAATATGCATCCCCATAGAGCACACATGCACCCATAGGAGGAAGTCAGAGAGAGTTCTCCCTCACCGCTTGATCAGAGATTTGTGGAAGTTATAGTATGGGATGTTCATGATCTAGGGGAAGGAAAGAATCATGCAGGTTCCCCTTCTCGAATATAACAAGAGGAATATTGTCTAAAAAAGTACAAATCCCATGGGTTCACAAAGAACAAGCATCCTATTTTTTGAGGCACCACCAAACCCCCAGAAGTAGAGGAGTGGATTGAGAAGATCGAGTGCATGTTCGAGTACCATGAAATAGCTTAGGAGGTTAGGGTAACGGCTAGAACTTATTGTTATAGGGACCTGGACGTAGATGTATGGAATCAGCACTTCAATCTAGGATGCATGAACAAATTATTTGGAAGGAAATCATGGTTAACATTAATGACAACTATGACCCTAAAGTCCTGGTATATGCTAGATACCTGATGTTTATGAAAAAAATTCTGGGAGATCGTTAATTGATGGAGTATGCCAACCATTTTTCTTAGCTTGTTTGGTATACACCTTAAATGGTATCCAACGAAGAGACGAAGGACCAGAAGATTTAAAGGGGCTTGTGGCTGGATATTTATTCTAAGGTGTTCCTACTTAAGTTAAAGACCAATGCAGAGTTGGTTAATCGAGCATGTGTGGTGGAGATTTTCCACAAGGGGAGGTTTGTTTTCTCTTTGAATATATAAGTGATGGGAAGTGGTACTTCATCTAAATATAGAAGTAAGTGTGATGAGTAGAGGATGAAAGGAGGTGGAAGTAAAGGCCCCTCTTCTAGGTAGCTTTCATCTGTGTATTTGGATGAGAGGTTTGTCGTGTGCCACCAGTGTGGGGGGCCAGGGAACATATGACCAAAATGAAAATCTCCTCCAAATCTCTGTTAACTTTGTGGAGGTATTGGACACATATAGAGTTTTAGAAGGATGGAATGTCCACTCCAGGGTGGGGAACGTTCATTGGATTCTAGGGGAGTTCCATCCCAGTTAGAGGCGTAGAGGATGGGGGGATCTCAGTTTGGTGGCTACGACGGCAGGGTCAGAACATCTTCTAGGAAGAGCTAGTTCAGATCAAACCCATAGGTGAGTGGTAGTTATAAAGAATATATAGGCATATTTGTGTGGTATAGAAAGAATCAACAAGATCAGATGATGGGCCTTCGACATTTTGAGGTAGCCTCTTGACTACATCTTCTATATCTACTACTCTTTTTGATATATGTGATTCTGTTTCATTCATATCTTCCTGTATTGTGAACATGCTGAATTTTTCAACTGATCTTTTTTTCCTTTGCGATGTAGTTGGTGACACTATAGTTAAATAAGGGGCATATTCATGGGTACCCATCATGTGCACTTTCCGTGTTGGGGGTTGATATGGAGTGAGACCTACTAGTCTTAAATATAGATCTATTTGACATGACACATTGCATGGATTGGATTGTACACATTCAAGTGCACATTGATTGTTATAGGTGGTGGTTTAGTTTCATCACATGTGATAGTTCTCGTCAGATTTTCCATGGGGATTGGGATCCTCGATCAGCTTGCACGTGACCTGCACTACCAGAGTTGTGGAATCTTTTCTTCTTGTTATTGTTGCTTGCACTAGAGAAATATGGTAGTGATCTAGAAGGTGGACTACAACATGTAGTGGATGATCCTACAGAGTAATTCCTTGATTATTTTCAATATTACCTCTAGAGTGGGACCTAGAGTTCCCAATCTATTTGGCACTGGGAAAACATCTGATATCTCTTCCCAAATATTGAATGGGCCCCACCAAGCTGAGTGATTCAAAGATATAGATGAAATATTTATAATCCAATGGATTCATTCACTCGAGCATATCTCCTTGGGCCCCTCCTTTTCTATTTATGAAGAAGGTTGATGAATCCCCCTGGTTATGTATTGATTATCGGAAGCTAAACAAGGTAACCATCAATAACAAATATCCTTTTCCCCGAATAGATGAATTGTTTGATAAGTTAAAGGGGGAAAAGTGGTTTTATAAAATATACTTGAATTCAAGTTACCATCAACTCAGGGTCAAAGAGGCATATATCCTAAAGACAACCTTCTAAAGCAGATACAACCACTTTGATTACATGGTCAAGCCCTTCAGATTGACCAATGCTCCCGGGGTCTTTATGTCAAACATGAATAAGGTGTTCCACCAGTATCTTGATTCATTCAACATGGTATTCATGGATGAAATCCTAGATTAAATTGGATCTAAGAAGGAACATGAACATCATTTGAGGATCGTGTTGGGAACCTAGCGAGAGGATCACCTATATGCAATGTTGTCCAAGTGTACTTTTTAGATCATGGAGGTGATGTATTTGAGGCATGTGATCTCAAAGAATGGGGTTTCGGTGGACCTCGAGAAGATCTGTGTGGTAATTTAGGGGGAGATTATAAAGAACATGTTCGTGATCAAGAGTTTCCTTATCCTGGTGGGTTACTACAAGCAGTTTTTCTAGGATTTCATTTGGATTGCTTCACCCATGACCATGGTCACCCGAAAAGGGGTGATGTTTCTATGGGGCTCAGAGTGTCAAGCATCCTTTGAGGAACAGAAGTGGCAGTTTACTACTACACAGATAATAATTTTCTTGTGGCTGTAAAGGGGTATGTGGTGTATTGAAATGCTTCATGTATGGGTCTTTGGTGTGTGATTATGATGTGTGATCATGTGGTGGTTTATGTTTATCGCCAACTTCGATCAAACAAATTTTTTTTGACCCACGACTTGAAGTTAGCAGTTGTGATGCATGCTTTGAAGACATGGCATCACTACCTATTTGGGGAGAAGTTTTTGTTCTACTCTTATAAGAAAATCTTGGCCTACATCTTCCTGTAGAAAGATCTCAATCTGAGGTAATGTCACTGGATCGAGTACTTGCAGTGGTTTTACATTGACATTGGGTATACCCCAAGAAAGGGAAATGTGGTGGAGGATTACTTGAGTAGAAAAGTACCAGTGAAATCCTTAAGAAATTATAGTGATGAGTGGTCTTGGATGGGGATCTTTCATTAGATTCAAGTGGAGACCAAGGAGCATAGTGGAGGTGTGTTCTTCGCGAGAATTCAGTTGAATTCTTCTCTCTTAGAGTTTATTTAGTGATAACAGCCCACTGATGATATTTTTTCAAGGTTGAGCTAGTTTCTTCATGGTGGGTAGACATCTTATGATGGTTTTTCATCTCTCAAGGGAATCTTGGGATTCAAGGTATGATCGTTGGTTCAATCATTTGTATGGAAGGTCGTGGTGTAGGATTTACACCAGTTCCAGTGGGCTATCCATCCTGGTGCCACCAAGATGTATTTTGAAGTGCATTGATAGTTCTGGTGGCCCGGTATGGTATGAGAGAAACCCAAATTCATGTTGATATGTTATATATGTCAGTAGGTGAAAGCGGATAACCAAAGGACGCTCAGTTTTCTCTAGCCATTACTGATTCCTACATTTAAGTGGGAAGATGTCACCATGGACTTCATTATTGTCTTTCCACATACACCTCAGGGTAAGAATTTCATATGGGTATTGATTGATCATCTGAACAAATCATCCCACTTCATTAGAATCAAGTATAAAACTAAAGTGGATGACTTAGGATGATTGTATCTTCTAGAGGTGGTAAGGCTTTATGGTGTTCCATCTGAAGTTGTGTCAAATAGAGACCCGCACTTCACTTCTCAGTGTTGGGAAAGCCATAATAAGACCTTGGGGTCTCAGATTAAATTGAGAACGACATACCTTCCACAAACTGATGGTCAGACAGAGCGGGTGAATCAGACTTTGGAGGACATGCTCTGTGCCTGTGTTCTATAATTTTGAGGTTTCTGGGATATCCATTTATGATTGGTCGAATTTTTTATAATAACTATTTAAAATCCTAGATTCGAATGGATCCTTATGAGGCTCTCTATGGTCAGCCTTGTAGGACCCCCTGTGTTGGGATGAGGTGGGTCAGAATTCACTATTGGGAACAAGCCCTATTCAAGAGACGTTTGAGAAGGTGAAGCTGATTAGACATCACTTATTGATAGATCATAATTTCCATTAATATTATGTGTACTAAAGGAATCATTATCTAGATTATTTTTGTGGGTGACCAGGTATTTTTGAATTTGTCTCCACCTCTGGGTTATCGACGTTTGGGAAAGAATGGGATAATAACACCACAATATGTAAGACCTCTTGAAATCGTTGACTTTATTGGAAAGGTGTAATAAAATATTTCTTTTCCTTTTCAATTGACATCCATTTTTGATTTCTTCCACGTCTGCCAGTTGAAAAATTAAAACTCAGATCTGTCCCATGTGCTGAATTAGAATGAATGGAAGATAGAGCCTAATTTAGCAGTGTTTGAGCGACCGGTTCGAATTGTGGACTCATGAAAAAAAATTTCATTGAGTGAAGAAATTTCCACTTGTTTGAGTCCTATGGAAGAATGAGACAAATGATCTTGAGACATGGAAGCAGAAGTCTTCAGTCGAAGTGCAGTTTTCATTTTTCTTATTAGAGTGGACTTCATGCAGACTTTAAGAAGTCATTATGTATTTATGGTGGGGAGAATTGTCACATATATGAATTATTTTAAAGTTATTTTTCATGTAATTTTTATTATTTTTTCTTTTTGTTGGTGTTTCCCATTTGTTTTTTGGAGAAAGGGTTGTTTTTATCATGATTTTGGCCAAACAGTGATACCATTCCCAGATTTAAAAATAATATTTGTTTCTTTTATAAATCCTTTGTTTTTTAACATTTTTCACCCATTACACTTCTCAATTGGCCTCACCTGGCCAATTAAAACCACCATATCCATTTGGACCCATTAGAAACTCAATATCATTGTGGGTTTGGGTGATTTATTCACGCACCGTTCCATCTTGTGATCCCATTTCCTATTTTAAAAAATTATTACTTTCATATCTCATTAATTGTTTTTTTGTTATTCCACCACTCACTTGATCCCAAAAGTCTTTTACACACCCCCATGTTCCAATTTTATTTTTTGGAGACCATATTCATCATAGATTAGGGCAAAATTGCTGAAGGTGTCTCAGACATCTATATTTGAGAAGGTAATTTGTTTATTTCATAAATAATTAATTTTTTACTATTTTACCCCCATTTATGTCCCCACTTGGCCTAATCATCCTTATTATAACCTCCCTATCAATTTTTTCTTCTTGGAGATTCACTTATTGGTTTATTTCGGGTGATTTCTTCATGATATCTCAGGTAAGTGGGTTTCCTTATTTCCTCCTCTCATTTGCTTAGGGTTTCTTCAATTTTTCTTAAAGTTCCTAATGTCCAAAATGTATGTATTTGAAATTGGGGTTTGATATTGGGTTTCTTAGTCTAATATTGTGGTTTAAAATATCTTTTAACACCCTTGTAATGCAGTGGTGGTGCAATTGAACATTCACACAAGGATTTGGTGTTTTTGAAACACTTGTTAGGTGATATCACGTGTAGGCACTACTAGATGAGTTATCCTTTCTAGATTTATATTTTTATCCTTCTCATCCATCATTGTTCTTTCTTTGAAAATTATTTTTGGGGCATTTGTTAAGAAATAGTTGTTTAAGTTCCATATTTGTTTTAAAATGGGTGTTTTAAATGTGCATTCCTTGTTGTACCATTTGGGGATATTTAATAATTCATGGTAGGGTCTTATTAATTTGATTTATACTTCCAATTATGGTTTTTGGAAATATTGGTGTGCATTTTTTTCAAAGGGGTATTATATGTGGATTTTAAGAAAAAATTTAGGTTATATTCATTGAGATTGTTTTATGGGAAATCTAAATATTTTATTGAGTTTTAGAAATGAAGCAAAGAATGTGTTGATATTATTTTAAGAGTTTATTAAAAGAAGTGGTGTTTTTTTTATAAAAATTTCATTTGGTAACTTGTGGAAATTTTTTGAGCACAAAGGTTGAAACCCGAGTATCTTGGTGGGCAGACGTGTACTTGTATGCTAGTGATCTACAATTATTTTTTATCTATTTCACATAGAAAATTGGAAATTCACAACCCTAAAAAATTATAATGATAATGATTTTGGAATACAAGGTTATGGGTATGTTCCCTAAAAGTGTCTCATTTATGAGAATAGATATTTTTATGGCTACATTACACTGAGATACGAGGTACATTGGGCCTGAACCTAACTAGTGCCTAGGGATGTTCCCATGATGAGTTCTCAAGGACTCATTCATATTTATCTTTTGATCGTGGTGTGTTTGGAAGTAAAAATAAATATATTACATGTTTTATTGAAATTTTTTCATCCTTTGAAAAATGTTTACTTTTAAATGTTTCATTATTTAGATGTTATTTCCACCATTTCTTGTTTATTAAAACATGTATGATTTTTATCCGTAATTCATACTCCATGGAGTCTTTTGGGTGGTATTCAATTAGTATTAGGCTCACACCGTACATACATCCTTGGGTGTAAGTAGACTAGATCATGTTTGACATAGGTAAAGGCAAGACCTTTTGTGATGGTGTTTTGGTTTGTTAGTTTCCTTCATGGTGCAGTGTTGTGGGGATAGCGCATGGGTGATGACCCGTTATTATGTGGTGTTCATTGGGATGTTTTGATTCTACTTTTATTTATATTTTGACCTCTTCTCTAATGTTTAGTCCCATGTATTCAGTTATGAATTTCATTGAAAGCTTGTTTTTCCTGAATTTTCAGATTCTCTTTATGGATTGTTTTTTGTTGTTTTATGTGTCGATACCCGGGTAAATAATTCCCAAACCAATATTTATGATACCCGGGCACTTTTTCTAGCCCGTGTGGATAGGGAATGACCTTAGGAACTTGAAACATACTGGTTTGGGAGCCAGTTTTAATGGATTCCAGATTCAGTTTGTGAAAACATACTTGGTATATTTGGTTTTAGAAGATAAATGTCCCATACTTTAATTGAATTACTTACACAGCATGGAAAAAAGGATAATTCACCGATTAATGAAATATCAAATTTAGACCTCATTAGTTTCAAAAAAATGACATGAATTGAGTGTCATATGAACCTCTAAATATATTGTTTTCAATGTATATATAAACTACCATATGATTCACTTTCTCTTTGATATTTAAGGCCATGATGAACCCCACCTCTATAATTACCATGCTTACCTAGGTACTAATCCATTGGTGAGTACCAAGCTCTTAGAGCTTATTTTTTCCCATAGAGAACATTATTAAACTAAAACACTTTTCCCATAATCATTAATGAAAAATCCATTTTCTTTTTAAATGAATAATTCATTTTCATGGAAATCATTTAAGAACACTGATTAGAAATGAGTATTCTTAAATATAAAGCCCTTTTTTATAGTTATAGGTGAAAAAATATTATAGTATCAAGCCTAGACATGGGTAAAAATGTTACATCAAGAACCTCATGCATTCCATTGAACAAAATTTCTTTTTTATAGATTTGTAAATGTATCTCACTACCTCATAATTTTAACATATCTTCTCCCCATTCCCCATTTTTGAAATGATATTATTGTTAAGGAATCAATTTTCCATCATCATTTTAGGCATCCAAGATAACCTCTAAATTATTTTGGTCTCATTTTCTTTTTAATAAAGAATTTATTTCCTACCAAATGATTTTAGTTTCATTAGGGAAAAATGAACTTTATTTTTGTGCCTTAAACCATCTTGTTCGAACATGAGATTACTATTTCCAATGATATTGTTAACATTTATTTATGATCTTCTATATTTTATATTTTATATTGTTTTCCCTATAATGTTTTACTTATCATCGGAGCTACAATGAAAGTTAATTATCTCCATTTGAACTCCCCCTGAATTATAAAAAAGATCAACAATTTAATCCTCAAATAAATGAATTCTTTTGTGTGAATTCTTCTTTTTCGTAGCATAAATATTCTTACTTAAACCAAATTCTTCTCACCTTTAGTCACTATCACATTATGGCTTTCAACTATTTTTCTTAGTTTCTTGTTGTAACAATTATATTCATTTACCATTGAATAATATTCAAGAATGATCCAAATAATTCCATTTTATTATTTTTATTGGAATTAAAAATTTACTGCCTAATACCCTGAAGTATTTTAGTATGGAATTCATTCCATACTAATTTTTTTTATAGTGACTTGTCTTTATTTTTATAAAACAATTCCCAATAGGAGATATAATTTACTATTAGATCCAATTATTTCTAATAATTATATGAAAATGAGTTTTCAATAATTAATGTTTTATCTATGTTGTTGATTATATGATTCCTTATTTCAATAATTTATTTCAACTGAGGAGTTGTAAACATTGGTACTTGGTGTTGAAACCCTTGCTTTTCGAGATATTATTCATCTTGGAAATTTGTAAATTCCATACTATTATTATTGACTTTTTTCTTTTTTACCTTATGTATTTTTTCGTATTTTCATTTTAGAAGGTGATTCACTTTAATACTTTATATGTAACACCCCAATCTTCCACATAATGTTCCCTTTGAATAATTCAATAGCTTGCGATGTATGTAACTTTGAGATTCTAACACACCACGACCAATAAAACTAGCCATTGTGAATATTAAAACCCACTTTTGGAAATTTGATATTTTTTTCAAAATAGACTTAATTTTTGGATTCGAAATATCAAAATAGCGGAAAGTGAATTTTTGGTACTCTTCTGAAAACTTTCAATTTATTATGAATAGTGAAAAATACAAAATTTTAATTAAATTTTTTTAATTGAAATAATTTATTGTGTTAAATTATATATTTTAGTGGTTTTTAAGTATCATTAGATTATATTATTATCATTTAATATAATTTAGGTCATTGGATCTAATTTCACATTTAAAATGGAAATAAACAAGTGTCAATCATATGATAATAATTATTTCTTAAAAACACCCTTTCTGTTTTGACAACAGTGATTAATATTAAATTAATATATGCCACTTATATATTTTGAATTTGGAAAAATGGATTCCATATTTGGAATTAGGTGGTCCAAATTGTGTAAATAGGTAACTTTTATTTTTAAACATTATAAATATTTACTTCAGTAAATGTTTTATTTACCATGGTTAAAGGGTAAATATAGTAAATAAGGGTAAAAAAATATTATTATAATAATATTAAATTATCCTAACATGTGTCTTATTCTAATTGGTTGAGACATGTCCGACCATGGGCATCCTTGGGTCAATTTGGGTACCCAATGGAGCCACATGAGAGTGATAATGACACATTATATTAATTAATTTAATGTAAATTTAAAATGACATAAACATATAACTTTTAGTAATATATTTTTTACAAGGGTTTATATAAGTTATCATTTCGACAATAAATATTAATTTTAATTATAAAACTATTTCCTTCATCATGGTATTTTTTTATAATTTTTTGACGTCACATAAATAAAATTATTTATGACACAATAATGATGCAGTGTTTACATCATTAAAGAATGATTTAAATAAATGATATTATAAAAATTAAAACAATATCCAAAAATTATCCAATTATTATTGGATGATTTTATTTTGATCATGAGTCATCTTACCTTTGACATTAATGATTTTTGGTACTTTAGATACTAAAAATCAATATATAATCGAATAATATTTTAAAACATTTTGAAAGGGCCCCTCTTCCCACTTATAAAAATCCATCATCTCTAACCCATTTCCTACACCTCTCTAGCCCATTGTCTCATCTAAACTATTCCCCATTAATCTCCCCACATCTCTATATTTCTCCTAGAAGCCATACCTTAGACAGAAGGCACTTTAAGGATTCCTTTTGGTTCAAACCAAAGGGATTTACCCGATTTAAAGGTAACATCTCCTCTTAAGTTCTTTTCTTTTATTTTACTTTTCAAAACCATAAAATATTTTTATTCATTTCTTTTATAACATAAATAGTATCCTAACTATACTAGGTTTTTGTTATGAGAATGATTTTAACTACACTTACACACACCTCCATCTAATGGGTACAGAACATAATGTTTCTGTGGACGGTGAACTACTGCCTCACGAAATGATGATTGTTCAATCTTATACTACGACCACTTATGGTGTCCATTATGATGGAAAATTAATTATATATTATATTTATGATGTTTATTATATCTATAAGATTATATAATTCTATTTTATATCATACCATTATTATTTTCATGTTTTATTTACATGATACTTTCATTTGAAAAAGTGCGGACTACCTCTCCCTCAATGTGATATGACTCATTCATACCATACATGGAATGTTTAAAGTATGGTGTTAATTAAATTATGTAACATATATAAAAAATTATATTACACTGGAATAATACTATATATTTGTATCATTTTTTCTTCTTTCCATTTAAAATAAAAAATGAAATGGAAGTATCGTTCATGCGTATGTATGGATTTCCATCTCTACGAGCGCGATGAGATTCATTACCCATCGTAAACATTAAATAATAATTTTAATTTGGTTATAAAAAATAATATTTAATAACATTATATCATTCTGTATATGAATCAAATACATCATATCCATAACAAACATAACTTACGTAAAAAAACATATATTGGAAAACGAATCAGTTACCACCCGAAACAATGATACTACCAAAATATTATTAACAAATAAATATTAGAAGATCATATATTATATAATATCTATATGTGTGGTTCATGAATAATTTAATAAAAATTATTTGACTATTATACAGGATTTTATCGTACACTCAACCAAGGAAAAGTACATGTTAAGTGTTAATTTCACAGTATCTTTATTATCCGAGGTTGTTTTTACGTAAGTGTCTAATGGGACCTTTTTACCTTCCACTTCCATGTTTTTGAAAATTTTATTTCAAAATATTTTTACTATTTAACAGAATATGGGTTAATTCCATTTATGCCCTTGTTTGAATTTTTATAAAATGTTTTGAAAATAATATTTACGTCATTTTCCAAAAAAGGTACTTTATGAACTTTTCGACAAATTATGGTAAGAATGTTTTTTAACATATATGGTTGGTGTGGTTATTCTCCACCATTATAACACCTTTGAAGCTTCCATTACAGGATTTTAAAAATATTTTCAAAATAAATGATTCTTTAAAAATTACATGACTTTTAAATGATTTCAAAATATAAAGATATATTTCTCTCGAATAGTTTTGATTTCATCTATGTCAACATCCTTTAATATATGTTATACATGTTTGAAGTTGACTTATTATGATACCAATCTTCCATAATATATTGAATGTTTTGTGATATGTTTGACTGTGGATATGTTATTTTTATACCATTCATGGTTTATGGTTCATGTATTAATATTTTGTTCGCTAGTTTTAATACGAATGTTATGTTATGTTTCAAACTTTTCATATGAGTAATGTATTGGACTTTGTAAGTGATGGGTGGAGCCCAATATAGATTCTTGATGCGTCATTAGGTCTCATGAGACAAACTAGTGTCCTGGCATAAGGCCTTGACAAAATCTTATTTTTATTCTTGGCACTAGGCCTTGACTATAAGGTTATGATGTCCAAAATTATACATTCCATCATTGTGAAATTGCCTATTGATATTTAATGTTATTATTTGACTAGTAGAATATCCATGTGAATAAGTAAATGACATTAGTTGATTTATATTTTCCATATTATGCTGATGTTTAAGTTTAAAAGGCTTATGTTTTAGTCTTTTAATTTGTCTTAAATGTTTATTCTTATTTAAGAAGTTTCTGATATATTGTTATCATTACTGAGTATTTTAGGTCACATATTTCAATATTTTATTTTCCCCAGGATGTGAAGAAGTATTTTTTGATTAACATAAAGAGATAGTCCAAGAATATTAGTGCGTTCAAGGGGGACACAATGTTGTTTTTCTTTATTTCATGATTTAATGTAAAACTAAGTATGTATCGAGTACTTACAAGGCTACTAAATTGATTGGAAATTCGAGACATGATTCCTTGTATCATGACAATATTATATAATAATGCACCGACTCTGGGTAACTAGGGTCATGGTGTTATAGTTGGTATCCGAGAAAGTATAGTACAAACCATAGAAGCTAGATTTAGAGAAAACTCTTATTAGAGAACATTAACCTAAGATAGACTTTGAGGATTATTATAAAAGAACTTCCTAGAATTTTGGTAATGTAGAGATTTTTAATATTTCCCACGAAATACATCCCTTATTGGATATGAGTAGGTAGAGGAGGCTCTAACACATATTTACCTAGGAGTGAAAACTCCAACAAAGAGTTTCAGGCTTGACCCGGGGTATCCTGTTACCTGACAACAGGCCTTGTTGCACTCTTGGTTATGATACTCCTGAGATATATGATTAGGATAATTCACATTTTCTTTATAAATGATTATGAAGGATTAATGAGTATATAACTTCTCAAAGAAAACATTTTTATGATTATAGATTACATCCATAAACTGTTCAATTTATGTTAAGTGTTTTACAAGTTTGGAATTATGTATTTGGAATCATAAACTAATCTAGTTTATGCCATTTTTTAAAAGTTGTGCCTTGTGGAATGAATGGAAACTGTATCAATGCATGTAATCCATGTAAGTATTTCACTCCTACTCCAGATAATTATAGTGGATCTGGTGATTCAACTAGTGCTGATCAGCTTGTCACCATAGTATGACAACTCACTAAGGTTATGAATAATAACATTACCCGTATGGAGCACCCTGATCCACAATGCAGAGGATCAATGTTAGACCAATTCATGAGGCAAAAACCACCAACATTCAATGGGAATAAAAATCCATTTTTATCCGAGCAATGGATAATTTCCTTAGAGAAAATATTTCATGCTTTCAGGAGTAGTGAAAGAGAAAAAGTTGTCATGGCATTTTATCACCTCACGAGAGATGCAGATTAATGGTTTTCATTAATTAAAAACACAAAGGGGGATGAAGAAGTATCAAATACTGAATAAAGGGAGCTTAAAGATATTTTTGTAGAAAAATACTTTCCTCGTGACCATCAAGTAGATATGGAAAGAAAATTTCTGAGTCTGAGGAAAAAGGAGGATGAGAATGTCGCAAAGTATGAGGCTAACTTTACAAGGTTAGCAAGGCATGCGGCAGATTATATACGTAGACCAAGGATTACGATTGATCGATTCTTCGATGGGTTAAAACCATTTCATCGTCGAGCATTAGTCTCATAATCCTTCTCATCATATGGAGATATTGTCTCATGTGTTATTATGACAGAATAGGAATTCTCTTTGTCTTACGACTTTAAAGAAAAGAAATACCAGAGGATATATACTGAACAATCTAGAAATGGAAATAAGGGGAATAAGGGAAAAGTTGAATATCAATCCTGAAGTAAATGTAGGAAGAAACATCCCTATTCATTCCTGAAGGGAATGAGAGTCTGTTACAAGTGTGGTGAAAAAGGAAACCAAGCTCGTAATTACAAGGGAAAGAAAGCTTCTTCCAATGTTGAATGCTACAGTTGTAAAGAAATGGGGAATTATGAAAATGAATTTCCTATATTCCAAGGAAACTTATCTTGGAAAAGGCCAAGGGAGAAAGGCCAAGCTTACGCGATCACTACTACTGATGTTGAAGCCCCGAAAGAGGCTGTGGCGGGTAATTTAATGGTTTCCTCATGTTTAGACAATGCTTTATTTGATTCGAGATCATCACATTATTTCATATCTTCCCTGTTTTCTATGAAAATTAGATATTTACAATTTGATTTAACCAAGGAGTTATCAATAAAAACTCTTATGGGAAGTATCATTGCAACAATTTTTTGGTGAATCCTTCTCCATTAGGGAATATAAATGTTCTTTATCTGCTAATATCATTGTTATAACCATGATTGAATTTGGTATAATCTTCATTATGGATTGGATTTCAAACTATGAAGTGAAAATTTATTGTAAGAAGAAGGAGGTTAAATTTTTTGATGGCGATAAGGAATAACTTATCTTCAGAGCAGAAACATCACCTTCTAATTCTTATCTAGATCCACCCTTAGTAGATTAACAAAATTCAATTTATGGGGTTGGAAGATAATGAAATAACTATGGGTGAGGAAAGGAATTTTCAAATAGAGGATGTACCTATTTTACAAGAATATGTTGATTTATTTCCAATGGATTTACCTGGACATCCTCCGGAATGAGAAATTTTGTTTTCCGTTGATTTAATTATTGGTTCAAGACTCATATCAAAATCCCCTTATAGAATGGCCACTATGGAATTAGTCGAGCTAGAAAACTGTAACATCCCAGGTAAATAAAGAATAAGATATTTTCATACTTATTAATATTTGTGAATTAAATATTAATTTTACTTTAAAAGGGTTTCTATGTTCGATAGAATACCTGATACACAATAAGAGGTTTCTTTGAAATCTTACGCTGCACACTAATAATATAATATTATTATTTTAAATAAATGTTAACACAAAGCCGTTGTATTGGCAGGAATGAACAAAACTAAAAAAAATATGATTATACATGTTTTTTAAATGAATTTAATTTTATCCAATAAAAGCTATAGGCTTAAAATGTGAATAAATCTAATTTTAAACATAATTTACATTAAAAGGTCGATTTACCACCTTTTAATGGTGAACCCTTTTTAAATCTAGTTTTGGTCACTTTAATAAATTCTATTTTACCAAATAAAATCTGTTTTTAGAATTGGGAAATCAAAATTTACTTTGTGTAAATTTTTGTAATTTTTCCGATAAAGTTGATTTTTAATGAATAGTAAAAAATATTATATTTTAATTCAAAAATGCATTTTAATCTAATTTATTTATATGGTTAGATTATATTTTTAATTGGTTTTAAAGTTTAATTAGAATATATTTTTACCATTTAATCCAATTTTGGTCATTGGAATTAATTTCACTTTGAATTTGGACATAAACAAGTGTCAATCTTTTGATAGTTATTGTTTCTTAAAAACCCAATATTTGTTTTAACAATATGAATTAATTTTAAACGAATTAATGCAACTTCTATGTTTATAATTAGGTAAAATATACATAATTTTTGAATTCAGAATATCATATATAGCTTAGGCTGAATTTTTGGTATTTTTCTGAAAAACATCATTTTTTGATGAATAGTGAAACCACTTAGTAGTAGTTAAAAAAACTGAATTTTTCATTTAAATGAAATTTTACCACTTCTATTAATTGAATTTTGAAAATCCGACATACATGGTTGTTATTAGTATGTAAAATTTGGTTCAATAAGATTAAAATAATTTTCAGTCAATAGTAACTTTTGACTTTTATTTACCGCGATTAAAGTTAAATAGTGTAATTCAAGGTAAAAAGAATGTTATAATAATTCAAAATCACCTTAACACTTATCCTAACCTTATTTAATGATTAATGGCTGACCATGGACATCCTTGGGTCTATTTTGGGACCCCATGGAGCCACTTATGAATGATAATGACACTTTAGATTAATTAATTTAATGTAAAGCCAAAAATGACATAAAAAAATATCTTTTAGTAAATTAATTTTTATGTAGAGTTATATAAATTATATTTTAGAATATAAATATTTTTTTAAAGATAAAAATAGTTCCTACATCATGGAATTTTTTTGTAATTTTTATACATTCAATAAATTAAATTATTTATTACACAACAATGATGCAGTGTTTACCTCGTTAATAAATCATTTAAATAAATAAGATTATAAATATTAAAATAACATTCAATACCTATCCAATTATTATTGGAGGATTATATTTCAACCATTAGTCATCTTATCTTCGAATCTAATTATTTTTGGACCTTTAGAAACCAAATATCATTATATAATAAAATAATATTTTCACACATTCTTAAAGAGCCCCTCCTCCCCCTTATAGAAAGAGACCATTTCTAACCAATTCCTTTCACCTCTCAAGACTTTTGGCTCATCCAAAATCTTCCCAATTAAGCTCCCTACATCCCTATATTTCAACTAGAAGCATTACCTTAGGCTGAAGGAACTTCAACAAACCATTCTGTTTTAAACCAAAGGGAGTTTCCCAAATTAAAGATAACGATTTCTCTTAACTGCTTTTCATTTATTTTACTTCTCCAACCCATAAACAATTTTTATTAATTTCTTTAATGAAAACAACATTATCCACAATATACTAGGATGTTGTTATGATAATTATTCAAACTACACTTACACATACCCCCATATAATGGGTGAAGAACATACAGTTGTTGTGGATGGAAAACTAACGCCTCACGAAATGATGATTGTTCGATTATCTTCTACCACCTATCATGGTGGACATTAAGATGGAAATGTATTTTTTTATGATATATAATATGTTTATTTTTTCTTTATGCTTCTGTATTTTCCATTTATAGCATACCTTTATGGTTTCCATAATGGGTAAACGCAATAATTGCATATGAGGAAGTGTGGACTACCACCCCCTCAAAGTGAAATGACTCGTTAATGCCATATGTGGGACATATATTGGATGGAGTTAATTATATAATATGATATTATACTGGAATTATAATATAACTATGTATAATTTTGTTTTAATTTTGTTAAAATAAGATATAGAAATGGAAGTAGCGTTCATGCGTACGTACGACTTATCGTGTCCATGAACGGTGCATTTCATTTCTTACCTTCAAATGTTATGTACTATTATAAATACATGTATATACTTGATATATATGACATATATGATATCTAAAACTTGAATATAATTCTAGATATAATGAACTTTTGACCATGTGAACAACTTGTAACTATATGGTGTTTATTTGTGACTCAAGTACCAAATATCGAAAAAATGAACATTATTAACTTGAATGATTAAATAATTTTTATAACATGGTAATAGGTGATATAAAAGGAATAATAAACTTGAGAAAGGTGCTTAGGCAAGTATAAATTAACATTAGTTTATTATTCAGGATATTAAAGAACGAACAGGTCAAGTCAGACACGAGGTAAGGGACTTCATCTCAATCTCCTTTAATTGAGGCATATTTTGTTTTAATACATGAATATATTTTATATTATGTATAAAAAATCTTGTATTTTCAAATGGAATATTTTTCTACGAAGCGTTTTACTAAAAGATAAAAGGGATGTTTCTTTTAACATAAGCAATGATAATAACCTTTCTTCCATCACGAGTATTATTTGTTCTTTGGCTTCCTTAACAAGCCACAATATTTTTTTCAAGGAAAATAAATAAAATATACTCTTTTATGTATTTTGGTATTGAAAATGGTTTTGATAATGGATTTTTTATGTCAATATATTTAAGTGATATATTGTGATTGAAATGTGGAAATGTTTTCTTTCCTTTATATTTTTTTTATGTGTTCTGATTTCATAATGGAACTTGGACATTTTTTGGGTGGTTACGTGATAAACGAAATGATGGTTGGTGTCGTGATAAACCAGGATGGGTGGTTACGTTATAACCTCCAATGCATTGGTTATGGAAGTCGGCCATATTTCTATTCCATTTAGTGATATTTGGGGAATTCGACCGTATGGTTATTCCATTAAGTATGTTTATGTCCCAAGTTACCTTTATATATTATATGTTATTTATATGGGTTTTATTTTAATAATTTGGTTACAAAATTCTATATAGTGATCTTTTATTCATTGAAGAGTATTTACTACTTCATAAAGGTGAAAACTATTATTTATGTTAATGTATTCGTGGTTAACTTATTGTTTTGAAAAACTAACAGTTTTCCTACTTTGTGTATCCCTTACTGAGCTTTTTATGCTCATCACAAGTTTTTGAAATGTTTTTGATAGGAAATAATGTGGAATAGGGTCAGGTATGGGATCAAGAAAAATTCATGTCGTCTTAAACATGGAACTAGACATGACTGATTTTTTCAAGAGTTCTTGTTTTGTGAAAAAATTTGAAACTGAGTAGAAGTGCCTACTTTGTATTTTTTTGAAATGAAATGTAATTTTTATTGCCTAATTCTCTAAAACTCTAAACCCAAAATATCCTTAATGTGAATTATTCATTTAATTATTTATTATTTAATGTTTTAAGGATGGGTCCTTATAGTTGGTATTAGAGGTCGGTTTAGACAACATTAGGAGTTAGGGTTTTGTTAAAAAAATGTCCATAAATTAATTTATGGTAATATTGAAATGATATAGAATTTGAATATTACCATGCTGATTCTCATAAGATATTTCTGTTTTCAGAATGGTTTTCCGTAGAGGAAACATGGAAGCTTTGTTGGGACGACATCAGGAAAAAGACAACCTTCCAAATCAACAACCTGAGATGGTCGGAATCAAAACTGAATAGTTTGTTGTAGAGATGGCACAATTGACTCAGGCTATAAATGGTAGTGGTATCCATGGACAAGATCAGCTAGATCAACTGTTGAGGAACATGTCAGTAGTGGAGCATTTCATGAGGCAACACCCCCCATTATTCAAAGGATCATCTGCCCCTGTGCTAGCTGAAGGGTGGATTAAAGCACTGTAGAAGATTTTTGATGTCATGGGGTGTTCTTAACATCAAAAGGTTAGTCTCATTGTTTACGGTTTTGAAGGTGAAGCTGATCAGTGGTGGTTTATGGTGAAAAATATCAGGGATAGTGAGGAGATTGATGCTCTTGATTGGGATGAATTCAAAGGTATTTTTCTTGAGAAATATTTTCCTAAGGTGGTTTGTCTTAGGACGGAAAAACAATTCCTGGAATTAAGGAAGGATGATGCCTCTTTGGCTGCTTATGATGAAAAATTCACTCGACTGGCAAGGTATTCTCCAAATTTAATCTAATATATTGATATTAAGTTAAATCAATTTTAATCAGGACTAAATCCACGATATCAAAAAGCATTAGCCACTCGTGAGATCAAATGTTATGAAAAACTTGTTCGATGTGTGAAGAAGGTAGAAATGGAGTTTGCCGATGATCAGTTGTTTGTTGACAAACAACAGAATAAGAGGTCCAGTTGACAAGAAAAGGTATAGAATTCATCAAAGAAGCCTAGAGGTAAGAAAATTAAATATCTAACTTGTGAGAAGTGAGGTAAAAAGCATCCTGTAGAATGTTTATCAAAGTCTAGAAGTGCTTCCGGTGTGGTAAGTCTGGTCATATTGCTCGTAACTATAAGTAAGATAATCATGAAGGCAATGAAAAGTCATCAATAATATATTTTAAGTGTAATGAAACGGGTCATTATGAAAATGAGTGTCGAGCAAAGAACTCAACTGAGTGAAATTATCCAGACTACAAGAAGAAAGGGGTGGGTAAATCCTTTGCAACTACTTCAGAAGTTGTTGGGCCATCAAACAAAGTATTATCTAGTACACTATTTATTTTTTCATATTATTCCACTATTTTGTTTGATTTAGTGTCTACACACTCTTTCATTTCTGAGAATTTTTTTACTAAATTGGGAATTCTATACGAAGATATGAATATGGAACTTATGGTAAAAAAACCCGGAGGAAATGTTGAGTCAAAAAGGAAACATAAGAACTTTCCTGTCCTTGTGTATAGGAAGAATCTACCTGCAAACTTTATTTTTTTCCCTCTAGTAGGGTTTGATGTTATTTTGGGCATGGATTGGTTGTCTGTTTATCATGATAAGATTGACTGCAGAGCTAAAGAGGTTTAATTTCATAATGATTTATAGTTTGTGTACAAGAATGAACCCATGATTTTTATAACATATCAAGAAGTTGAGAAACTAGTAAAAGATTGAAATGAATTTTACCTTACACATATTGTTGAAAATAAAGGAACTATTCAAATTAATGATGTGCCAATGGTAAATGAGTATCTTTATGTTTTTCCTCATGAGTTTCCTGGTATTATACCATATTGGGAAGTTGAATTTACTGTTGACGTAGTTCTTGATGGTAAGACAATTTCAAAACCCCCTTATCGAATGGATCAAATTGAACTTTTAGAGTTAAATAAGAAATTTCAGGAGTTATTAGATAATGGTTTCATTCGATCTAGCACATCTCCATGGGGTGCTCATGTCTTTTTTTGTTAAAAAGAAAGATGGTTCAATGAGACTTTTCATTGATTATAGAGCATTGAATAACATCACTATTAAGAACAATTATCCTTTGCCTCATATCGATGATTTGGTTGATTATCTCTAGGGAGCTCAGTATTTTTCAAAGATTGACATGAGATCGGGGTACCATCAGTTGAAAGTAAAGGAAGCAGACATTCCGAAGACCGTGTTTCGTACTAGATATGGCCATTATGAATTGGTAGTTATTCCTCTTGGGTTAACCAATGCACCTACTATATTAATGGAACTTATGAATAGATTTTTTTTGAGTTCTTGGATAAGTTTGTGGTTGTGTTCATTGATAATATTTTTCTTTATTCTAAAAGTATAGAGGAGCATGAAAGTCATTTAAGGGTCATCTTAAAAAACTTAAAAGAAAATAAAATTTATGGGAAATTCAGCAAATGTGATGTTTGGTTACAAAAAATTTCTTTCCTTGGTCACATTATTTAAAAAAATAGAATAACTGTAGATCCTACTAAAATTAAAATTGTTTAATAATCACCAAGACCCACAAATTTAACTGTGATCCATAGTTTTCTTGGATTTGAATGTTATTATCAGAGGTTTTTGGAGAATATTTCACTGTTATCTAGTCCAATGACTAAGTTAACTCGAAAAGGTGTTAAGTTCATTTGGAAAAAAGAATGTGATGATTGTTTTCTGGAATTGAAAAGAATATTGGTGAATTCTCCAGTTTCGACACTACCTTCCAGAAATGGTGAGTTTGGTATTTACAGTGATGCTTCATTGAAAGGACTTGGATATGTTCCTATGCGGAATGATCAGGTAATTTCTTATGCTCACATTAGTTGAAACCTCATGAGTTAAATTACACTACACATGATTTGGAATTAGCTGTTGTTGTTTTTGCATTAAAAATTTGGAGGCATCATTTTTATGGAATAAAATGTTAAATATATACTGACCACAATAGTTTAATGTATATATTCACTCAGAAGTAATTGAACATGAGATAGAGGAGAGAGCTGGAATTAATCAAGGATTATGATTGTACGATCCATTACCATCCGTGAAAAGAAAATAAAGTGGCTGATGCTTTGAGTCAAAAAAGTAATGTCTCGTTAACCATGCTATATTTGGAATGAGATCCTTTGGTTTTTGATTTATGAACTTTGGAATAGAAGTTGTTGGTGGAGGAAATTATTCTATTTTGTTTCAGGTGTCAGTGAAATTATATATATTAGATAGAATAAAGCAAGTGCAGAAAGAAGATAGTGAGTTGTGGAAAAAGGTAGAGTTGGTTCAGAAGGGTAAGTTTCCTGATTTTAACGTTGATAATGATTGTGTTTTGTGGTTTGGGAAGAGATTATGTGTGCCTTGTGATTCACAGCTGAAGAATGAGTTATTATGTAAAGCTCATAGTTCTCCGTTTTTAGTTCATCCTAGTAGTACTAAGATGTACAGAGGTCTTCGGGAGTATTACTGGTGGGATGGAATGAAAAGAGATATTGCAGATTTTTCTGTGAAATGTTTGACTTGTCAGCAGGTTAAAGCATAGCAGTAGTTACCGAAAGGGATTATTCAGTATTTACCAGTTCTAGAGTGGAAATGGGAAAATATATCCATGGAATTTGTAGTGGGATTACCAAAGACATCTCGAGGTAATAATTCAATCTGGGTTATAGTTTATTGATTGACTAAATCTTCTCATTTCCTTCTTATTCGAGATACTTTGTCCCTAGATCAACATTCTCGGTTTTATGTTAAATATATAGTCAGGTTGCATGGAGTTCCCCTCTCTATTGTATCTGATCGTGATCCCAGGATTACTTCTAACTTTAGGAAAGGCCATCAGAAGTCGTTGAGTACTGAATTAAATTTTAGAACATCTATTCATCCTTAATCAGATGGGCAGTCAGAACGAAAAATTCAGACCTTGGAGGATATGCTACCCACTTGTTCACTGGATTTCCAGGGAAACTGGGACCAACATCTTTCTTTGGTTTAATTTTCTTATAATAACAGTTTCCATCCCATTATACAGATGGCTCCATTTGAGTAATTATATGGAAAGAGTTGTCAAACTCCAGCTTTTTAGGATGAAGTAGGTAAAAGGAAGCTGATGGGACCCGAATTGGTAGAAGAGATGGAAAAGAATGTTCAGTTTATTCAGAAGCACATGAGAACAACTCAGAGTAGACAAATAAGTTATGTGGATAACTGGAGGAAGGATCTCTCTTTTTTGGTAGGTGATTATGTCTTTCTCAATGTTTCTCCATGGAAAAGTGTGATGAGTTTTGGTAATAAGGGAAAGTTGAGTTCGACGTTCATTGGACCTTATGAAATCCAAGAGAAAGTTGGATCAGTTGCATACAGAGTGTATTTACCTTCATGTTTATCCTAGGTACACAATGTTTTTCATGATTCGATGTTGAGAAAGTATATTCCAGATCCATCTCATGTTTTGATTCCATATGTAGTTCAGTTGGAAGAGAATCTCTCATATGAAGAATAACCAGTCCAAATTCTTGACCTTAGAGATCATGTTTTTTAGAATAAGGTAATTCACCAGGTAAAGGTTTTGGGGAAAGTCCATATGGTTAAAGAGGCAATGTGGGAATCTGAAAATGCTATGAGGGATAAATACCCCCACTTATTTTTATAAGTGAATAAAAATTGCGAGGACATAATTTACCAAAGGGGGGAAGGATGTAACATCCCAGGTAAATGAAGAATCAGATAATTTCGTACTTATTAATATTTTTTAATTAAATATTAATTTTACTTTAAAAGGGTTTCTATGTTCGATAGCATACCCGATACGCAACAACAGGTTTCTTTGAAATCTTATGTTGTACACTAATAATATAATATTATTATTTTAAATGGAAGTTAACTCTTAGACATTGTATTGGAAGGAATGAAAAAAATAACTACAATATTATTATACATGTTTTCTAAATGTATTTTCTTTTATACAATAAAATTTAGAGGCTTAAAATGTGAATGGATCTAATTTTAAGCATAATTTTCATTTAAAGGTCGATTTACCACATTTTAATGGAGAACCCTCTTTAAATATAGTTTTGTTCACATTAATATATTATATTTTTCCAAATAAAATCATTCTTTAGAATGGGGACATCAAAATTTACTTTGTGTAAATTTTTTGGAATTTTTAAGATAATGTTCAATTTTAGTGAATAGTGAAGAATATTGTATTTTAATTCAAAACCGCATTTTAATCTAATTTATTGATATGTATGTATTATCTTTTTAGTTGGTTTTAAAGTGTAATTAGAATATATTTTTTCCATTTTATCAAATTTTGGTCATTTCAATTAATTTCACTTTGAATTTGGACATAAACAAGTGTCAATCTTTTGATAGTTATTGTTTCTTAAAAAGACGCTATCTATTTTAACAACGAGAATTAATTTTAAATTAATTAATGCTACTTCTATGTTTATAATTTGGTAAAATAGACATCATTTTTGAATTTTTAATATCAAATATATCTTAGGATGAATTTTTGGTATTTTTCTGAAAAACATCAATTTTTGATGAATAGTGAAACCACTTAGTAGTAGTTAAAAAATGACTTTTTCATTTAAATGAAATTTTACCACTTCTGTGAATTGAATTTTGAAAATCCTACATACATGTTTGATATTATTAAGTAAACTTTGGTTCATTAAGATTAAAATAATTTTTTGTGAATAGTATTTTTTGACTTTTATTTACCATAGTTAAAGGTAAATAGGGAAATTAAAGATAAAAAGAATATTATACTAATTCATAATTACCTCAAAACATGTCCTAAACTTATTTTATGAGTAATATCCAACCATGGGCATCCATGGGTCTATCTTGGGACACCATGGAACTACTTATGAATGATAATGACACTTTAGAATAATTAATTTAACGTAACAGCAAAAATAACCTATACAAATATCTTTTAGTAAATAAATTTTTACATAGGGTTATATAAGTTATCATTTCTACTATAAATATTCTTTAAAAAGATAAAACTATTTCCTACATCATGGATTTTTATTTTAATTTTTAGACATCAAATAAATTAAATTATTAATGTCACAATAATGATGCAGTGTTTACCTCATTAATAAATCATTTAAATAAATAAGATTATTAAAATTACAATAAAATCCAAAAACTATCCAATTATTATTTGATGATTTTATTTCTACCATGAGTTATTTTATCTCCGACTCTAATGATTCTGGGACCTTTAGAAACCAAAGAGCTCTATATAATAAAATAATATTTTCACACATTCCTAAGGAGCCCCTCCTCCTCCTTATAAAAGGAGACCATTTCTAACCATTTCCTCACATCTGTCAAGCCTTTTGGATCATCCAACCTCTACCCAATTGAGCTCCCTACTCCCCTCTCTTCCACTTAGAAGCCTTACCTTAGGCAAAAGGCACTTCAAAAATCCATTTTGGTTCAAACAAAAGAAAGTTACCCAAATTAAATGTAACAGCTTCTCTTAACTTCTTTTCTTTTAATTTACTTATCCTACCCCAAAAAACATTTTATTCCTTTATTTTATAACAACAACAGTATCCTCAATATACCAAGATGTTTTTATGAGAATTAGTCTAACTACACTCTCACACAACTCCATCTAATGGGTGAAGAACATACAATTTATGTGGATGAAAAACTAACGCCTCATGAAACGAGGATTGTTTGATTATCTCCAACTGCCTCTCATGGTGGCCATTAAGATGGAACTGTATTTATATATGATATAAATTAGGTTTATTTTTTCTTAATAATTCTTTATTTTCCATTTATATCATACCTTTATGGTTTCTATAATTGGTAAACGCGATAATTTCATTTGAGGAAGTGCGGACTACCACCCCCTCAAAGTGATATGACTCATTAATGCCATATGTGGGACATATAAAGGGTGTAGTTAATTATATTATATGATATTATACTGTAATTATAATATACCTATGTATCATTATGTTTTAATTACATTAAAATAAGAAATAGTAATGGAAGTAGCGTTTATGCGTACGTACGGCTTACCGTCTCCATGAACGGTGCATTTCATTTCTTACCTCCAAATGTTATGTACTATTATAAATACATGTATATACTGGATATATTAATATATATGATATCTAAAAATTGAACATCATTCTGGATATAATAATATTTTGACCACGTGAACAACTTGTAACTATATGGTGTTCATTTGTGACTGAAGTATCAAATATCGACAAAACAAACATTATTAACTTGAATGATTACATAATGATTATAACATTGTAATAATTGATATAAAAGGAATAATAAATTGAAAAATGTTCTTAGGAAATTAGAAATTAACTTTAGTTTATTATTCAATATATTAAAAAGCGAACAAGTCAAGTCGGACACGAGGTAAGGAACTTCGTCTCAATCTCCTTTCATTGAGGCATATTTTTTTTTAATACACGACTTTCTTTTATATGCTGTATAAACAGCCTTGAATTTTCAAAGGGAATCTTTTTCTATGAAGCGATTTACTAAACTTCAAAAAGGAACATTTCTTTTAACATAAGCAGTGACAACGACCTTTCCTCCACCATGAGTATTATTTGTTCTTTGGCTTCCTTAACAATCCGTAATGTTTTTTTTCAAGGAAAATAAATACCATATACTCTTACATGTATTTTTCTATTGAAAATGGTTTTGATAATGGATTTGTTTTGTCAATATATTTAAGTGATATATTGTGATTGAAATATGTAATTTTTTCTTTCCTTTATATTTTTTTTATGTGTTATGTTTTTATAATGGTACATAGACATTTGATGGGTGGTTACATGATAAACAAAATGAAGGGTGGTGCCTTGATAAACCAGGACATGTGGTTACATTATAACCTCCAATTCATTGGGTATGGAAGTCGGCTGTATGGCTATTCCATTTAGTGATATGTGTGGAAGTCGACTGTATGGTTATTCCATTTAAGTATGTTTATGTCCCATGTTACCTTTATATGTTATGTGTTCTTTATATGGGTTTTATAGTAATATTTTGGTTACAAAATGGTAAGTAGTGATCTTTTATTTAGTGCAGAGTATTTACTACTTCAAAATGGTGAAAAGTATTACTTATGTGAAAGTATTTATGGTTTACATATATTTTTAGAAAACTAACATTTTCCCTTCTTTGTGTATCCCTTACTGATATTTTTATGCTCATCCCAAGTTTTTGAGATATTTTTCATAGGACATAATGTGGAATAGGGTCAAGGATGAGATCAAGGAAAAGACATGTTGTCTTAAAAATGGAACTAGAAATGACTCTTTTTTTTTCAAGGGTTCTTCTTTTGTGAAAAAAATGGAAACTGAGTAGAAGTGTCGACTTTGTATTTTTTTTGAAATGAAATGTAATAGTTATGGCCTAATTCTTTAACACTCTAAACCTAAAAAGATCCTTAATGTGAATTATTCATTTAATTTTTGATTATGTAATGTTTTAAGGCCAGTTCCTTATAGAATTAACTAGAGAAGTTGAGTAATAAAGGATTTATTCACCATAGTGTTTCTCCATCAGGATCCCCTGTTATTTTTTTTAAGAAGAAAGATGGATCTATGAGGTTGTGCACTGACTATAGGGAGGTCAATGCTATAATAATAAAGAACAAGTATCCCCTATCTCACATTGATGAATTATTTGATCAACATCATGGAGCTCAATATTTTTTAAAGATTGAACATTGATCTGGATATCATCAGTCATGTGTGAAGAAGTAATATGTTCCAAAGACAACATTTTGAACTAGGTACAAGTATTATGAGTTTATAGTAATGCCATTTGGTCTAACTAATTCACCCTTTGTCTTCATGGATCTAATGAACAGAGTTTCCAAGGAATATTTTGATGATGTTGTAGTGGTATTTATTGATGATATAATGGTTTGATCCAAAAGATATGAAGATAATGAAAATCACTCATTCACTATTCTAAATACTCTTATAAAAAATGAATTATATGGGAGGATCAAAAAGTGTAAATTATTTCTTTAGGAAAATTATTTTCTTGGCCATATTTTCTCTAAGGTTAGAATCTCTATTGATCCTTTGAAGAAAAAAGCAACAAAATAATGGGCAACACCATCATGTATGACTGAGGTACGAAGTTTTATTGGTTTAGCAGGTTATTATCAGTGTTTCATCCAATATTTTTCCTGATTGGCTAACCCATTAACCAAGCTCACATGTAAATGTTTTAAATTTCTTTGAAAAATGATTTTGAAGAATGTTTTGAATAACTGAAGAAAATATTAGTCAAATACCCTATTTTGACTCTACCATTGGGGAATTATGGGTTTGTTATTTATAGTGATGCATCATTGAAAGGACATAGTTGTGTCCTTATGTATAATGATAGGGTTATTGCCTATGCATCACGATAGCTAAAAATTCATGAACAAAACTGTCCCACTCATGATCTTGAGTTAGCTGTAATAATCATTACTCATATGATATTGAGACACTATATATATGGTTAGAAGTGTGAGATTTATATTGATCACAAGAGTTTGAAGTATATTTTCTCACAATACGAACTCAAAATGGGGAAAAGGAGATGGCTTCAACTACTCAAGGATTATGATTGTACCATACACTACCTCCCGGGGAAGGAAAATAAGGTGGCGGATGCTTTGAGAAGAAAGGATCATGGAGTTTTTAACAAGATGATAGTTTAAAGGGATCCTATGTTCATGGATCTAGTAGAGATGTATATGGGAATAAAAATGGAAGGTGAAACATCAATACTTTTTCAAATGGTTGCTGAACCATTATTACTAGAAAGGATAAAAAGTTCTCAGACTAATGATGAGGAGTTTCAAAAGAAAATTAAAGCTGTGAATGCTGGGAGATTAATAGAATTCGTATATGAAGATGGGTTTTTAAAATTTGGGAAGAGACATTGTTTTCCTCACATACGTGATCTAAAAATGGAATTGTTGGATGATTCTCATATCACCAATTTCTCTATACAACCTGGTAGCACTAATATGTATAGTGATTTGAATTATCATTTTTTGTGGGAAAATATGAAGAGAGATATTGATTATTATGTGTCAAGATGTATGGTTTTCCAACAAGTTAATGATAAAAGAGAACATCCTAGAGGATTCATGCAACCTCTTCCCATACCTGAGTGGAAATGGGATGATATTACAATGGAATTTGT
This sequence comes from Viscum album, assembly GCA_963277665.1. Taxonomy (NCBI): domain Eukaryota; kingdom Viridiplantae; phylum Streptophyta; class Magnoliopsida; order Santalales; family Viscaceae; genus Viscum; species Viscum album. The sequence continues at coordinate 1,426,287,509 of OY728161.1, forward strand.
TATGGGACCACCAAGGACTCCTAGAAGGAATGATGCAATATGAGTCATTTTTTATCGTCATACCAAGTCAGAAAATTTTCGTACTATAAGAGAAGATTTACCACTTGAACGTCTAGCAAGAATATATATTAATGAAGTTGTAAAAATTCATAGAGTACCGCTATCGATTGTTTCTTACCGTGATCCCCATTTTAAATCATGATTCTGGAAATTTCTTTAGAAGGAATTTCATACTGAAATTTGTTTGAGCACTACCTACCACCCTCAAACTGATGGAAAATTAGAATGGAATAATCAAAAATTATAATACATGATTACATCTTTATCACATGACTTACAAGGTATGTGGTGTCAATATTTAAATATGGTATAATTTTCCTATAACAATAGTTTCCATTCAAGTGTTCAGATTGAACCATTTGAAGTGTTATATGGAAAGAGATGTCATATACCAACTTGTTGGGATGAAGTTGGTTAAATAAAACTCATAGGCCCAGAACATGTTGAGGAAACAATGGAAAATGTGAAGGTTATCCAAACCAACATCAAAGAAGCTTAAAGTAGGAAAAAGTTCTGGGCCGATAACCACAGGAAGGATTTGGAATTTCAAGTTGGAGATCATGTTTTCATGAAGGTATATCCAAGTAAGTGTGTTATATGATCAGTAAGAAAGGAAAATTAAGTCCCAAGTACATCAGACCTTTCTAAATTCTTGAACAAATTGGAGTTCTAGCTTATCGTTTGGAAATTCCCCCATATCTCTCCAAAGTTCATGATGTGTTCCATGTATCACTTTTGAGAAAATACATTCCTGACACAACAAATATACTCAACTATGAATAAATAGAAATGGAACCCGATCTGTCTTATTTTGAAGAGCCTATCATAATTCTTGATACCAGAGAACAAGTGTTGATAAACCGGACGAATCGCTTGATGAAAGTCATATGGAGAAATCATAAGATGGAAGAGGCAATGTGGGAACCCGAGGAACTTATGATGAAGAACCTCACAAATCTTTTTATGTAGTAGTATTCTAGAAATTTCAAGGACAAAATAATTTGATGGAGGAAATAATGTAACACCCTATGCTTCTACGATATGTTTCTCTTTGAATAATGCAATAGCTTGCGTTATACGCAACTTTGAGATTCTAACACACCATGACCAATTAAACTAGTCATTATGAAAAGTAATACCCACTTTTTGAAATTTTATATTATTTTTTTTCAAAAAGGGACTTCATTTTTTGGAGTAAGAATATGAAAATTATCTTAGGGTGAATTTTTTGTACTCTTCTGAAAACTTTCAATTTTTGATAAATAGTGAAGAATACTAAATTTTAATAAAAATACTTTTTTAATCGAAATAATTTATAGTAATAAATCATAAATATAAGTGATTTTAAAGTATCATTAGTTTATATTTTTATAATTTACTATAATTTAGGTCATTGGATGTAATTTCACATTTAAACTGGACATAAACAGGTGCCAATCTTTTGATAGTCATTATTTCTTAAAAATACTCTTTTTGTTTTCTCTATGAGAATTAATTTTAAATTAATTTCTTCCACTTATGTGTTTTGTATTTGAATTTTTTTCCATATTGGGAATTAGGAGGTCAAAATTGTGTAATTAGGTAACTTTTATTTTTAGACATTATGAAAATTTACTTTAGTAAATATTTTATTTACCAGGGTTAAAGGGTAAATATAGTAAGTAAGGGTAAAGAAATATTAGTATAATAATATTAAATTACCCAAACATGTGTCCTATTCATATTGGTTGATACATGTATGACCATGGTGATCCTTTGGTCTATTTTGGGACCCCATGGAGCCACATGAGAGTGATAATGACACTTTATATTAGTTAATTTAAATTGAAGATAAAATAACAAAAACATATATGTTTTAGTTAAATAATGCTTACAAGGGGTTATTTAAGTTATCTTTTCAACTATAAATATTAATTTTAATGATAAAAATATTTCCTAAATCATGATATTTTTTTTATAATTTTTAGTCATCATATAAATATAATTATTTACGACATAATAATGATGCAGTGTTTACCTCATTGAAGAATGATTTAAATAAAAGAGATTACACAAATTAAAACAGTATCCAAAACATTTCCAATTCTTATTTCCTGATTTTATTTCGAACAAGAGTCACATTTTCTTCTACTTTAATGAGTTTTGGACCTTTATAAATTTAAAATCATTATATAATAAAATAATATTTTCAAACATTCCTAAAGAGCCCCTCCTCCCCCTCAAAAAAAGCCGTCACCTCTAACCCATTTCTCACACCTCTCAATCCCCTTGGATCATCCAAACTCTACCTAATTAATCTCCATAAATCAATATATTCTACCTATAAGCCTTACTTTTGGATGAAGACACTTCATGGAATCCTTGTCGTTCAAACAAAATGGAGTTACCCGATTTAAAGGTAACATCTCCTCTTAAGTTATTTTCTTTTATTTTATATCTCCAACCCCCTAAAATCTCTTTATTCCTTTTATTCATAGAAAAAAGGGTATCCTAAATATACTAGATTATTTTTATGAGAAGGATGTTAGCTACACTTACACACAACTCTATCTAATGGGTATAGAACATAATGTTTATGTGGACGACGGACAACTGCGTCACGAAACGATGATTGTTCAATCTTCTACTACCACATCATATGGTGGGAATTATGATAGAAATTTAATTATATATGATATATATGATTTTTATTTAATCTATAATCTTATTTAATTATATTTTATATCATACCTTTATTCTTTTCAGGATGTTTATATACAATAATTTCATTTGAACAAGTTGAGACTACCGCCCCCCCAATGTGATATGACTCACTTATACCATACATGGAACGTATAAAGTATGGTGTTAATGAACTTATGTAACATATATAAAATAGTATATTATACTGGAATAATAATTTACCTTTGTATCATTGGGTATTCTTTCCTTTTAAAGTAAAAAAATGAAATGGAAGTTGAGTTCGTGCGTACGTAGGGATTATCATCTCCAAAAACGCGATGGGATTCATTCCCCATCGTAACCATTCAAGAATAATTTTTATTTGATTATTAAAAATAATATTTAATAACATTATATAATTATGGATATGAATCAATGACATCCTATCCATAAAAAAATGACTTATGCAATAAAACATATAAAGGAAAATGAATCACTTTACACCCAAAACAATGATACTACTAAAATATTATTATCTAAGAAATATTAGAAGATCATATATGATCTCATATTTATGAATGTGGTTCATGTATAGTTTATTAACAATGATTTAACTATTATACAGGAGGATAATGTACCCTAAACCAAGTAAAAGTACAAGGTAAGGGTCAATTTCACAATCTCATTATTATCCATGATTTTTTTATATAAGTGTCTACTAGGACCTCATTGTCATCCACATATGTGTTCCTTAAAAATTTATTTCAAAATTTTTTTACTATTTACTAGACTATGGGTTAAAGTCATTTATACCCTTTTTTGACTTTTTATAAAATGGTTTGAAAGGAATATTTCTGTCATTTTCCAAATAAGGTACTTTATGACCTTTTCAACAAATTAAGGTAAGAATTTTTTTTAACTTATATGGTGGGTGCGGTTATTCTCCGCCATTATAACACATTTGAAGATTCCCTTACAATATTATAAGAATATTTTCAATATAAATGTTTTGTTTTTTAATTACATTAATTTTAAAAGATTTCAAAATAGAAATAGATATTTCTCTCAAATTTTTTTGATTTCATCAATATCAACATCCTTTAATGGATGTTATACTTGTTTAAAGCTGATTTATTATGATAAAAATATTCCATATTGTATTGAAAGTTTTGATATATGTTTGACTGTGGATGTGTTTTTTTATTCCATTCATGGATTATGGTTAATATATTAACATTTCATATGCTATTTTTAATATGAATTTTTATGTTATGTTTCATCCTTTTCATATGAGGAATGCATTGGACTTAGTAAGTGATGGGTGGAGACCACTATAGCTCCTCAGTGAATTGGTTGGTCTCATAAGACAAACTAGTGTCTTGGAACAAGCCCTTGAAAAAACCATATATGTATTCATGGAATGAGGACTTGAAAATGTGGTTATGATGACCAACATTATGCATTCCATCATTAAGAAATTGGCTACTGCTTTTTCATGTGATTATTAGACTAGTATAATATCTTCGTGAATACGTAAATGGAATTATTTGATTTATATTTTTCATATTATGTTGATTTTTATGTTTAAAAGGATAATGTTTTAGTTTTAAACATTACCTTAAATGTTTGTGCTTATTTATGATGTTTCTGCTATATTGTTATCCTTACTGAACATCTGAGCTCACCCCTTTCTATGTTTTATTTTTCCCATGATGTGAAGAAGTATTTTATGATTGACCTACAGGGATAGGTCAAGTTTATGATTGTGTTAAAGGGGGACACAATGTTGTTTTTCTTTATTTCATGATTTAATGTAAAATGTATGTGTGTATGTAGTACTTCCAAGGCTACTAAACTGATCGGTCATTTGGGACATGATTCCTTGTATCATTCCAATGTTATGTAATAATTCACTGACTATAGGTAACTGGGGTTAGGGCCTTACACTATTATTATAAAAATAACCATCAACCTAGCCGTCTAGTTGAAATAATCAACAAAAAATACATAATTTCTTCTTCGGTTAAATTAATTGTGAGTTATTATCTATTAAACATAAATATGATCTCTTATTCAACTTATAGATCTTTTAATGTGTTTCCCTTTGGAAAATAATAACATGTATGAGTATTTTCACATATGTCCATATAAAAATAACATGCTCTTTCATTATTCATCGGATTTTCCTACGATTTTCACTCAAATACCCATTCTATTTTTGAGTAATCCTTTTTTCACTTTATTTGGAAAGAATGCACTATTTTTATTCAAAAATAAAGTAAATATTCTCTTTATTATGTGTTATTTCATTACTATAAATTCTACCTATACCAAATCTTATATACCAACGGTTTGTAAAAGTCATTGGTATATATCCCCTTTTCGAACAATTTTGAAAAACCATTGGGAAAAGCCAAATTTGAGACCGCTTTTCCCAATGGTTTGGGAAAACCATTGGGAAAGGTTATGGATTCCCTAATGGTTTGGACAAACCATAGGGAAAAGCCAAATTTTAGACCACTTTTCCTAATGTTTTTTCCAAACCGTTGCGAAAATCCCACATTTAGACCCTTTTTTCCAACAGTTTGGCCAAACCATTGGGAAAAGACCACTTTCAGACCACTTTTCCCAATGGATTAGCCAAACCGTTGGGAAAGGGTATGTCCTTCCCAACGGTTTTTCCAAACTGTTGGGAAAAACAAACACTGACACAACTTTTCCCAATGGTTTGGAAAAACCGTTGGGAACGCCATACCATTTCCCAAAGGTTTTCCAACCCATTAGGAAAAACCCACTTTAGACTACTTTTCCCAATAGTTTGTCCAAACTATTAGGAATGGGTGTACATTGATACCACTTTTTCTAATGGTTTGGGTAAATCGTTGGGAATGGGTTGGTACCAATCCCAACGGTTGTGAAAACTGTTGGGATATGTACTCTTATTTTTATGAATTCTTCTGTCAAATATCTTCAAATAAATCAGTATATAAACTAAATATAAATATAAATTTATATTTTTTATCCAAATAAATTCTCCAAGGTAATTGTACGATAGTGGTAAAGGCTTGGATATATAAACCACATGTTTTGGGTTCAAACCTATGATATAAAGTTTTTTAAAATTTACCTATACCAATGGTTTGGGCATCCGTTGGGTGATTTGGCATGGGGATAGACCTATCCCAATGTTTTGGGGAAAACCATTGGTAATGAACTATCCAAACAGATTGAAAACTATTGGTATAGGTCTACCAATGGATTTAAAACTGTTGGGATATGTCTTTCCCAACATTTTTTCCCAAACAATTTGAATAGGTCTATCCCCATGCCAAATCCCAGAACGATTTCCCAAACTATTGGTAAAGGCTATAACAATGGTTTGTGGTCCTATACCAATAATTACAAACCATTGGTATATGTAATTTTTCCCTTAGTGTTTATAGATTATGTGATCCAATATTATCCTTAAAAATCACCCAATTCTACCAAATTCCACAACATTCCCTAAGTCATAGAACTATCTAAAACCTACCATATTATGGATAATTCCTTCTAATATGATCAAAATGTTATTTTTGATATCCTTTCAATAAAACGTGTCCTTACAGAAGCCAATAATTTTTAGTCCCTCATAATTTCTATATCAAATCACTCCACCATTGTTGTTTTTTATGCTAATGATAAAATTTTCATTTCCAGTTTTGTTCAAGGTGAGACCATTATCTAAAACCCAGGGTCTAAAATAATCCATCTATGTCAATGGAATATTAATAATATTTACTTCTCAAACCATTTTTTATTATTTCATTTCCATTAAGTAACTTCTCTTGATTATTTACATGTATTATACTCCCATCCGTTTTTAATTTTCTTTTCATATTACAAACTGTATAATTTGTTTTAAAAATTTGATGTATTTTTTAAATTTGAAATTTGAAATATTTATCCTTTTCAAGTCTATTGATAGACTTTTATTGAACCCTTGATGGAAAAAAAATTATTTATTCCCATTTCATTCAAAAATATTTATTGAATATTCAATGAATAGAAAAATGGTGAAACCCCTCTTACTCATTTTTGGTGTCATTTATCTATGAAAAACGTCTTTGAAATAGTGAACACATACTAAATAATTCCAAATTTTCTATAACAATAAAAGATAATTATTATTTTAACATTTACACTCATAACATCATGACAAGTAGCTTTTCAAGAGAATTCCCCCTCAAATTTCCTTCAAGGTGTAGATGCTTAAGGATTAAGATGAGGCATGGTTGTATTTTGATTATTATCATGCTCTATAATATATTTCCAAATTTATTTAAATGATAATGATTTATTGAATAAAAATATGATCATTATTAGTCAATCTAGATGAATAAATAGCTTTAAATAGGACTGGTGTATTTGAGAAACCTGATTCCATGCTGAGAGTAAGGATCCATTCTTTAGCCTCACACTCCTATCACTATACCATGACTTATTATTTGATTTCATTAGTTAATTCGACACTTTAAATCATTTAATTGTATAAGATATCAATATTATGAGAATTTTCTTCCACTTAGATCTTGATCTCATATTACATTTCATATTTTCCATAAATTACAAATTTTAACTTATCGATCTCTACCTTTATTTATGAATTCTCATCCTCATACTTCCTTGTATATAGTTTAATTTCATGAAGAACTGAATTTTTGATCATTTTTTAGGACTCTATTTTTAAATTTCTTCAACGGATACATCAGATTCAACCTAATGATTAGATCTACACTAAATATCATCATTTTCATCATCACTATAATTATTATATGTTATATAAATTAGGCTTTATAAAGTATCTTCTCTAAGATACCTATAGTACCTTATTTTATCCACATCAAAATTATATTATCTTACATATTCATGAGATAACAGATTTATCCTCTTGAATAATTTATTATTTTGTTTTCCCAAAAACATATCAACGTTAATGGTTTCTTTATATAATTTTCATCCATTTCATCTTGAATGTTTTAAAATAATTAGCAATGAGATGAACTATCTTACTACACCATAAATAAGAAAGAAGAATATTTCTTTTTAATTTTTATTTTTCCTTCATTATTTATGAGTAATAGAATTAAAACCTATTTATTAACTTTGTCTTCTTCTAGACATTTTTTAAATGAATTTTTCATCATCACATTGAATACAAACTATATTAATAACTTCTTCACCCCGATTTCATTGTCATTATTTATCTTTTTAAACGTGATATGTGTACTATTAAGAATATCAAGATATATATATTTTAACTCATTATTGTCATGCGCCAATACCTTTGAACTGAATAGTGGAGGTAGACTCCTCAAGAATTTTATTCTAGGATTTTCATATCCTCAATATTTTCATGAAGGCCTCACATATATTCCACAAAAGTATTTAGATTAAAAAAATAATTAATTGTTTCGAATAGGATCATCTATAAATCTTTATATTTATTCCACAGAACATTCATCATTTCCTCCCAAAATTTTGATTCACCTTCACAAATATTTATGCTTTTATCATACATAAAACGTGTAGTTTTTCAGTGCATTTTTGTGGTAAATATAGGTCTCGAACATTCTCCACTAATGTGTTTATTTACATATAATTGACATCCAATTCCAGGTGGTCTCTTTCTGATAAAGCTCCACTATCTGTGTTCAATGTAATACCATGAATAGATAATATGTACAATTCCATTCATAATGGCTTGAAGTAGTGTTGTATCTTATTATTCTATAATTATAATTTTTTACCTCTGAAAACTGTAAAGTATTTGTGATAAAAAACAATTTCTATTTCCATGATTATGAGAATGAGGATTAGAACCCATGAACCTCCCATTTTTTTTAAAAATAGTCCCTTATCATTTGAATTACCATGAGTAGGATTGTAAATTTTGGTAATATTGATTTAAAACATTTTCCCTTGATTTTGATGTTTTTCTCTCAATGTTATGAACACTTTATTTATCTTCTTTTCTATCCAATAGTGATGAAATTAGTAATTAACAGAAGATATTTTTTACTTGTTTCTTACTAAATAAATAATGGGATCATTTTATTCTTTGAAAATTTACTTTTTTGGCACAATGATTTTTTGATTTTGATAAACTAAATAAATTGTTGTAAAATAAAGATAGATTTTAATTTTTATTAATTATTATATTAAAATTAACATAATTAGTTTCTTATATGAAATAAAAATAAAAACAGTTAATAATTGAAAAATTCATTTTCCGATAAAAACAACTTTAGTTATATTTGATGTTTCCATTTAAACATTAAACTACAAATTTTTATAATTTTATTTTTATAAAATTAACATAATTTTTTTGATTCATCATAACAATACTATCATAGAATTAATTTTTGAGATATTTCTGAAATTATTGATTGTTCGGTGAAAAGTGCAAAATTCGGTCCTAAAAAAATTATAATTTTTATGGCATCATTAGTATATAATAATTAATTATGAATATATTAAAACATTTTACTAATAAAATGGTTATTTAATAATTAAAATTTACCATTTAAAATAATTACATTAATTTCAAAAATTTTGATTAACAATTTTCAACCTATGTAATAATTTTTTAATAAAAAATACGCGTTAAAATCATTATATTTTAGATTTTTTTAAATTTTTTTAAAAAATAAAATTTTGAAGTGGTTTTCATATTAAAAATCAAAAGAGATAGATTTTAAAATAATTTTACTTATATTTTTAGTTTTAAAAATAATTTACTAAGGGAAAAAAGAGTCATTGTGGTAAAAGTTAATTAGGATAAAAGTTAAAAATAATAATAAAAATCCAAAAATTCACCAATATTACCTCTATGTGTGTGGTGTAAGGTTTTATAAAACTAAAATATTCCAATCTATGTTATTTCCCAATTTTGGATGCATTTTCCTTGAATACTTTTCCTCTTATTATGAAAATTCCATACCCCAAACATATAAAAGAAGACTTTCACCAACCTACTTCTCATCACGCGAGAATCCCTTTCATTTGAAATAAATATACAAAAATACATCCCTAATAATACTAGACATGTATTATAGGTTATTTTATCCTCAAAATAGCACATGTCCGTCAATTATTAAATCATGTTCCAAAGGATTTCTTCCAAAGAGTAATGTAAAAATTTAGAAATTACTCGTTTTAATATTCATTTCTCTAAGAATTATTCTTCAACACCATAGTCTATTATAAAATATTAAAATAATAAATTCAATATAATTTTTATATAGAAAATATTTTATGTTAATTGAAAATTTATTAAATAGCTTCTTCCATTATCCTTAAAAGAATGAAAATGTCATTTTTTTATACGTTTGGACTACTATATACAAGAATGATACGTTTTATTTTTCATTACAACATTAAATGGATTATTATTTAAGAGTATTGAATAAATAAATTTGAAATTTTAATAATGACTAATATTATGAAATATAAATAAATTTACACCTTTCTCCCATTTTATGGAAAATAGAAATGTGGTCAGTGTGAATGTGAATGCTACTTCCTCAAAGGAATGGCGTATTTAAATTTTTATCATTATATTACTAGGATTGTTAGACAAAACATTTAATTAATATTTATTATATAAAGGATTATTTTATATAATTCATATTCTATTGAAATAATTAAATAATTATTGATTATTCTGAAGTAATCATTTGATATCGATGGAGTACACAAAACAATCTCATCATTGATCTCGTTATCACAAAACATGATCATATATCCAATAAAATAAACATTGGAATGTATAACTAATTTAAAAAAATTATTTAAAAAAATTATTATCTATAAATGGTGATCTCAAAATAAAATAATGTGTTTTGATACCTCTCTTATGAAACATTTGTGAAACAACTGTAAGTATAACATCTAATAATGAAAATAAGTGAAAAATAACTAATTAATGTATATATAATGTTTATAGAAAAAGAGTAAAAAACCATGAATGTGATTATGGTTATGAAATGAGTTATTATTATAGTTATTTTTATTATAAATTATGTTAAATCATTTTTATAGATTCTTTGAATTAAGGTAATTTTTTCGCCATCATGGATTTCCTTTTTTGAGGAATTTTCCATATTTACCTCTTATTTTATATTGTGTGTTGTTTGTACTAAAAACTGTATTTTTTTCTTAATTTTAAAAAATTAAAGAAAATCTCAAATATATATCATTTTATATCTCTTATAGGAATTTTATTGAAGGAAAACTATAAATTTAAGGGCTCTTCATCTAAATTTGTCTTAATTGAGATATGATATGTATTCACCAAATATTTTAGTTTATGGTTTATATTCTACTTGTGGATTTATTTTTAATATACTGATCTTAAAAGTCAAGGCATTAAAAATACGTCTAATTTTATACCTTTTATAGGTTCTCTATTTGATAGGTAATGATGTTTTAAGGGTTTCGTTCCAATATCATTTTCAAATAGATATTTTTCTAAATGAATCTCCATATGAGGAATTAATGATTATACATTATATCTAAAACACCCCACCATTTTTCTAATATTTTTATTACATAGGTTTTCCATGTCAGCTCTTATTATTAGTTCTATTAGTAAATATTTTACCTAACATGATGTTTATGACATAAACTAACTCCACCACTTAAATTCTATTGGGAATTATCCTCCTCTAGGTCCACATTAATTGTATGATTTTATAGATGTACATTACATAATTGAGTATGTAGGTTTTCTAATATATGTTTTCTTTAAAAAAATATTTCAATTTTTTTTAACATATTCCACATGTCACATTTTAAATTAATCTTCCTTTTTAATATTTTCCAAGTGAACACATTCTTTTGAAATTATTTTCATTAATTGTTACAAATATTACTTTACATGTATTAAATTGTTTTTAGAAATGAATTTGATTCTCTGTGATATACAAAATAAATAAAACAATTTCATTGTTTTCAAAATTAAACATTTTATTTTATAAAGGAATTATTTAATTTAAAATGAATTTTAGAGGCTTGTGTTTTTAATAAATAAATATTTAATGTTTTTTGTATTATAAAAAAATTATATTGAAAGATAATATTTTTAATTTTATTTTTAAAAAAACTTTTCTAGGTTTTAATGATTATTTTTAAAAATTTACTACCATGATCAAAGTATTTTGTTTTAAATGAAAATTTTAAAAGAGTTTTCAAGAATTTCAAAAGGGGATAATACAATATTTTTCAGTGTGAATTATCCAACAATCATAAAATGGTTATTTTCATATAGGTCATAGTTATTCTATATACAATATAATACACATGGAATATGTTCTTATAATACTATAGACCTACATTCATTGAATGTATTATGAAATGTTCTATGAATTTTATCATCAAACCCATCTCTTTTCCATGGCTAAATTAATTTATATTTGAAATATTAATATTTTCATGTTTTCTTGGAACACATATGTATGATTTTTATAAATTTATTGGTGGTACAAGAATTATATATCTCTTTAATTTTTCAAGTGAGGATTGATATATCATCATATAATGTGAAAGGGAATATTGAGTGAACCCAAACCAATAAGGGGTTATGTTCACATTTTAGTGGGTGGTTAAAAAAAATATCCCTATAATGAATTGGTAAAGTAATTATATGTATAAAGATAATATTTCAATGATTTAGGAGTGAACATATTCCATTATGGAACTATTTACCCCATGATTTTTTAAAAGGGTTGTAATATCCCATTACTACTTCTCAGGTACTCATATACCATAGTTCTTATCGTAAATTGGCTGGGGATTGTTTTCTGTTATTTCAAATAAAATTTGAAACATTTTGGTATACTTTGGTAATTTTCATGGTGGTCACATGGTTTGGGAAAAGCATGGGGGTTTTCTAACATAACTATGTTCCCTTTGATAATGCTATAGATGGGGGCACACTGTTTGCTAAAACCATAATACTCGACCCTCAAAACCACATGGCTTCAAACAGTGGTAATTTTTATAGTTGGTTCTTTGTTAACCAAATCATATTCTCACCATAGAGTAACCAGGCACCACAAATAGTAGGGGTGCATAATTTGGTTAAATGTGAAGTCTTGCATATAAAACTATGCAAAAAGTTTTTTATTCATCTATTTTTTTTTCAAAATTACTTAACTCACACATACAATTCATAATACCTCCTTTAGACCCTAAAAATATTTCCATGGATTTATAGGATCGATATATGTTTTTTTATCCTCAAACCCCTTATATTTATATATACGTTTTTATCATGTTTAATCTCTTCCAATAAGTGGATCTCCTCTTTGAATAGTTTATTCTGATCTCTACATCCATCCTCCTTTATTTTGATGGCTCATATAATATTGGATGGATATAAACTCTGGTTGATTGGATCATGATTATGGGATTTATTTATTAATCTTCAAATGCTTCATTCCTCATTTGTGTATCTTATTATAGTTGTCTATTATAAATATTTTATTAAAGGTAGGTGGTTTCATTTTATATTTTCTATGTAATTGAAATATTTTTTTTCCTTATTTTTTCAATATGTATTTTAATTGGTTTGTAATGCCTTTATTTGAGGTAATTTGAGTATTGAATTTTGAATGGTACGGATTTCGAGTGAAAAAAACCTGATTCTAATAGAATTGGAATTTTGGGGGTGTATATTGAAAATGATGGAATTGATGAAATTATTATATACATTTTTTGAGGAAAATGGATTAAATTGAAATTACGAAAACCTATGAAATGCTTTGTGTAGAAAATAAATGCTATGATGAAAACCCCAAGATTTAGTTTTGAAATTGAATTGTCTTACTGGAATATAAAATTTTGACATGTAAGTTATAAATGATTATTGATTTGAAATGATATGATTTCCCCATTATATATTGATTGATTATGCATAAGTTATCCAAGGTAGTTTGGCGTTCTTTTGGATAATCACTCTTGGATATTGATCCCCAACCAATGGATTGATGATGAAAGCTCTAACTAAATACTTGTTCGGCATGATTATCCCCAATTGGATTTTGATGTATCTTTTTCGGCCTAATCCCGAGGTAAATGTGCACACATGTTTTTGTGATCATTAATTTTAGAAGTGTTAGATTCTATAGACAAAAACTATCATACATTAGGGTCGATTAATGTGGTGCTTATTTTTTATGTTTTGATTATATATTTTGTTTATTGTAGAACTATTATTACTCATACATAATGATTTATATAAATATTTCTCAATATGTTGTTTATTAAATCCATGTTTGAAATTTTTTCCATTTCCTCGATATGAAAGAATTATTTTATTTAAATATTAAAATGTATCAACATGAACTATCTTATTTAAATTAAAGGAATGAATTTATTATTGTTATAGAATATATTATATAACTCTTAATGAGAACATATTATAATTTATAGTTTACACCCAATTTTTTCCTTTGGGAATTTTTATTTTTTCTTATTCCTAGTCTGAGAAAAGGAAAAACACAACTTTGAGGTGTTGGATATTCATGATCCTTTGAACCATGGACTAATGATGGAGGTGACTATTGGAGATGTTAACCACATTTATCATGGTATAATTGAATTTTTTCTTGAAAATTATTTAGTTCATTGACGATGCATTAATTCGGGTTTTGTTTTACCAATTTGGTTTCTAGCACATTCTCCCTTTGGGGTTTTTAGAATACTGAATTGTATCTTATTTATCTTCTACTATGTTATAGAAATTTCATTCCATATTTTATCCCAAATGATTCTTGGTGATGGTTTCCAAACCATTGTGAATGGAAATTCCCTTAATAATATGTAAGAGATTGCTTAGTTTTCAGGGGACCATGGTGTCTAAAATGGGTCATGAAAAAGTGGAATCAGAGGAAGAACCCAGCTAAATGTATGACGAGAGTGTGTAATAACCCAATCTTTTATAAATAAAATTCATCTTTATTGATTCAATTAAATGTATTATCATGTAATATGGTTATATAAAATACATGCACTAATTTAGTTTTTTATATAAATTTTTTTAAATTATAGTTTAGTATCATTACTATTGATAATATAGCAGTTGATCAGGGATCACATGACTAGAATAAATATATGGTTTTAACAAACAGAAATCACACAGAAAAATGAAGTGATGAACTCAACCAGTATGATCATACCCTATAAATCCCATCTATCCCAGATTCATAGGAAGTTAATATTTCAGGAATATTACCTAGACCAATAAAATGTTGAGATCCAATAACTTAAGCATGATAGAAACCTTTTACATGAGAAGTGCAAGCTCATTGAGATCACAGCCCAAACCATGTTCGCCGAATAGCCCCATAAAAGATCCACCAGTGTGCACCATAATCTTAAGGAATATAATTGTCTATTAAAATGATATGTATCAATACAATAGAAATATGAGTATGTAAATCATTTTTATATAGAAAAATTAATATATTTTTATCCTATTATTGTTACTCTTTAAGTGATTTTAATTTTGATGCAATAAAGCACACATTGTATTTTTGGTTAATATTAATATTCAATTAATGAATTTATGAATTGATGGATTTTATAAATAAATAATATTTTTATAAAATATTAATATTGAATAGTTTTTATCAAATATAAATTATCATATAATTTTTGTGAAGTAAAATATAATATTTTTAAGGGTTCAAAAAAATGTTATTCCAAAAAAAATCATCATTTTAAATAAATGATGGTTTTTATTTTAAAATTAAAAATTATAATATATTTAATATTATATAGATAAAATTAATATTAAATTTTGGGATCAGGATGTCTAAATTATCTAATGGTGATTTTTTCATAATTTATCGAAATAATCTAATTTTTGGGTAAAAATTTAATAACATATAAATATAATTTGTTTTTTATGATGACATATTGACCCAAATATGATTTAATAAGTAATATTAATAAGATTAAAGCTCGTATTTATATTTTTATTTTAAAATAATATGAATTTATATTTATTTGTTTTATTTTTTAAAGGATTTATGAATCAACCAAATTTTATTATATATTTTATAGTTTTAAAATCATTTCTTTAAGAATGTGACTCGCCTCCACAAAACTAATGGTAATATTTTTGTTAAGTTAGTCCCTTTTCATTATATACTAATTTAAACCAATTACATTTGGTGGAAACCATGGGAAAAAAACATGGGACGATTTGTGTTTTTGCGTATTTGATTATGTAGAGTCTAAAACCTAAATAGAAAACAAATCCTCCTCCTTTCCATTATAATCCCATCAATTCTCCCATTTATCTTAACCCAAACTCCTTGATGAATGAACAAACTCTACACCTCTCTCTATAGCTCTTCAAAGGTGACCTTATTCTTTCAAGAAGTCCCTCCCAAGCCTTTGGAGTCACACACTCATGTATGGGATCTTTCACCCTCCGCTTTTATCAAGCACTCCTTTTATATATTTTTTTTTAAATTTTAATTTTAATATATTAGGATATGTTATTCCACATCCCCCATTAATGTACATTTTATGTATAAATTTTGATATTGACTTTCACTATAATTTATCTATCCTATTGTTATTTATCTAAGCCCATCACAATGATGTAATTTCGTAAGGGATCATATCCTTCTCCATTTTATTTAATGATCTCTATGAAAATATGAATTATATTTCCATTTTATAATGTTGGTACTTTTACTTCCATTTCTCTATTACATACCATTGGTTTAAATATTATGATATTCCCCTTTGTCTCTCATCAATCTGTTTTATAAATATTTATTTATAGTATTTGTGCTATTGAAATTTCACCACGATTTTCCATAACAAAACTATTGTTTAATGAATACCATACACACTTTTCTATTAAAGGTATTAAATAATTTATTAGGGACTTTCATGTATTTCCTCCCTATTTATTTATCTTGAAAGAAGTTATTATAATGGATGAATACAAGGTTTATGCTTTATGTGTCACACCTATGCATGAGAATGAAATGATTATGAAGTTTGTTCTCAAATAGAGATCCAATACCTTGGGAAATGGTTTGTCTCTTGAGGAATCACATAAAATGTTCTTGGTAGATAGACTTTAATCAATCTCTATATGAATTTTTATTAGTGTTTATCCTTGACTCAATGATCTTTATGTAAAATGATCCTTGAATCGTACTTATGTCATGTTTTATGTTGTTGCTATATTTCCCATGTTATGCTTATTATGCTATATCATGACTTAGTATTCATGTTCCTTTTCTGATTCATTGTCTTTCCTGCTTTCAAACAAATATGTTCCTGTTTATGTTATTCCTAGTTTATTATATTGTTGGTCTTTATAGATAACCCCTTTATTATGTTTTTACCTAGGTTTTCCCATACAGTTGTAAGTTCGTTGGAAGATTATGATCATTTAAAGGAAGTGTTCAATAATGGTTTTCATCCTAGGTTATATTTTTTATGAAATTTCCGAAATTTTCAAAGACAATATAATTTTAAGTCTTTGGGGGTTTATTGAGTGCACTTTTATGTAATAAAACATGTATAAATGTGTAATAATGTGAAAAATTATTATAGTTGGTGTTTGAGAAAGAGTTTAGTTATTTTTGAGATTAGGATAAGAAAAATCTATTGAAAGACTTAGGGATAAGAATATGTATAATAAAACATCCCTTAATATTGTTTAGTGTTGAGAAAGTGGTATATCAAAAAAAATAAATCATTTTCTAGATACTAAAAGTGGATGTTGTTATGACATAGATGTTCCTAAGAGTAATAATAATGACAAGATGTTATAGGCCTGACTCGGGGGAACAAAGTACACAAAAACAGGCCTTACAGTGAAACTAGTTTTACACTCCAAGGGGATATGCTTTAGTTATTTCATAATCTCATTATGAACCAATATTACGAGAACAATAAATTTCTCATAATAATATATGTTTGGAAATAGAACATGGATAACATAGATTGAGGAATAGAAATTCATAAGTTAAGGGAATATGAGAAATTTATAAATTATCACTTTATTTTCATTGGATTCCCCTTTATTTGTTAAATATTTTAAGATACTCATCCCTAATTTTTACTTTTATTTTATCCAATGGCTGGAAATAGGAGGAATTGGGTTAATAACTAATTTGAAGAAAAATGTTATGATTGTACCAACAAGATTCCCAACACAATGGGAGAAGGAATCACAAACATTATCACTATACTCTATCATCTAATTGATGTTTTGAACAAAACCTAGATCCAGAGGAATTTCCAAACCATAATTATAGTGAAAAGGAAGCAACCAAGATCTAATATCACAAAGTCCTCCAACATTCATTTGATCATCTAATCCATTAATCACAGAGAAAAGGGTAAACTCAATTAAGAAGAGATTATCCATCCTTCAATGTTTCTAAGAGAAGGTTTTTTATGGTTTTTTATCATATGGAAGTAGAAGTTCATTACTGATGTACAATGATTATCAATATGAATCCCGAGGAAAAAATAGAAGAAATGGATTGAAAGGAATTCAAGAAAATATTTTCTGATAAATATTTTCGTTGCACTCTCTATCTTAAAATAGAAAGGTATTTCCATGCACCCAAGAAAAAAGGTGATTAGTCTATTGGGTTGTACAAGGAAAACATCACATGACATGCATGATATGCCTTTGGTTTTGTCGTTACCCCCGAATGGATGGTTGACAACATATTTGGTGGGATAAAACCTGGTATTCAAAAATTCCTAGCAATCTATGTTTTTTAAAGAAATGAAGAAATTTTTGGTGTTATCACAAAGTAGAAATGGATATTAGAAAATCAAAAGTCCAATATGGGTATAAAAAGTATAAAATGGTGTATAAATTTGGTGTTCTTACAGAGATATATAATAGTGGCATCAAATTTAAATATACCACTTACCATGGGTGTGGGAAGAAGCAACCTAGTAATAACCTAATGAGAATAAAGAAATGATTCAGGCAATGGAGAGAAGAAAACCTATCTAATAACTAATAAAATGATAAACCATGTATTTTGATAGAGAAAATGAATGATCTAGTAAACCCTCGCCACACTGTTCATTTCTAAAACTATAGGGAACCATGTCACTTTGTAAATAAATTCCCTATGTTAAGGGTTTTCATAGATATCCAACAACGAACAATGTTGCAGGGGGGATTTTCTATCACTACAAGTCAAGTGAATCCTGAAAATGATGTTTCGACATTAATTATAGATATTCATTAAAGAATATCAAACAATATTTTTAATTCTAGTTCTATGCATTCCTTCATATCACAAATGTTTAGTAGAATAATCCAAACACCACCACAAAACATGGAAGTAGATATGTCATTGAAAATATCAAATGGGGAAATTATAATATCCCATGTATATAACTCCTCCCCTGGGAATGGATTGGCTTTCTTTATATATAGAAAACATAAATTTCCATGAGAATAAAAATCAATCTCCGTGTGGGGAATCGACCCCCTGATACTATTCAAGTGCAGGGAGGAGGAAGAATATTCTTTGGACCTGTCATCTAAAGAATGGATATTAATTCTATATGATAAAGTGTATCTTGATCATATTATTGAGTCTAGGGAAATAACCATCCTTGAAGACATGCCTTTTGTGATGGAATATGATGATGTGTTCATTAAGGAATTTTCTGGTCTTCCTCCTTTCCAAGAGGTTGAATTTTTAATAAAACTTATAACTGGGGTGTTTCCTATATACAAGACTCTATGTAGGATGGTTCTTATGGATATTGAAATTATAATGAAACAACTATAAGAAAAATTGGGTAATGGGTTTATTCATCCAACTGCTTCAGCATAGGGTGCACCAGTCCTGTTCATCAAGAAGAAGAACAGGTTAATGCACTGTTACATTGATTATCATGAGCTCAAAAAGATCAGGTTAATGAACATGCATCATCTTCCATATATTTATGAACTTTTAAATCATCTATATGGATAACTATACTTGAACAAGGTGGATCTATGGTCGGGATATTACCAAGTTAGGGTAAATAAGGAAGATATCCCCAAGACTACTTTTCATACAATGTAAAAACACTATGAGTTCATATTAATTCATTTCAGAGTCACTAATGCTCCATAAATCTTCATGGACTTTATGAATAATGTATTTAGACATTAACTCATCAAATATTTATAAGTATTTATATATTAAATTCTTATATACTCCAAAATCAAGTAGGATAATGAGGAGAATCTGAGCACTGTGCTAAAGACCTTGGGATAGGATAATATTTATCAAAAGTTTTCAATGTGTGAGTTATGGTTGAAGTATTTCTCATTCCTGGTACATATAATCACATGCAATAGAATATTTGAGGATCATTCCAAGAGAAAAATTAAATTGATGGATGGAAGAGGCCAACTTCCATGAATTATATTCTTAGCTTCCTTTGGTAGGCTGGATATTATCACCCATTCGTGAGAAATTTCACATGATTTTAAAACTCCATTACAAAGATAACATGTAAGGAATTCATGATTTCTTAGAATGATGAATGTGAAGAAATATTCAGGGAGTTGAAAAGTAGTCTTATCACTGAACCTGTGCTCATACTCCCCACATGTGGAGAAATTCCCATTGTTTTCAGTGATTCCATGAAGAAGTTATTAAGATTTTTGTTAATGAATAATAACAAAGTCAAATCCCACACCTCAATGAAGATGAAATTTAATGAAAAAACAATCATACACATGATTTGGAGTTGGTAGGTGTGATATTTTCATTAAAAATAGAGAGAAATTATCTCTATTGGGAGAAGTGTGAGACATATACTGATTATAATATCCTTAAATATATATTCACATGGAAATAGATTAATATGTTCCAAAGAATATAGTTATATATGATCAATGATTATGATTTCTCAATTCACTACCATCCTAGTATTGAAATTAATGTGGTATATACTCTATATAGAAAATAACTAAAAATTCAATAACTGATGAGCATTGGGAAGGATCTGATGGAATTGTACTTGAAGAGGATGGAAATGGGAATCATAAACAAAGGAATATAATCAATTATTTCACATATTATTTCTCAACCATCCATTCTATACATTTTAGATGATGCTCAAAGAAATGATGTTGGAATTCATAAAAATGAGTAAGCTATAATAAAAAGGAAATATCTAGAGATAAACGTTTATGATATTGGAATTGTGAGATTTTGGTCAAAACTATATGCTCCATCAAATCCTTATAAAAAGAAAGAATTATTGGATAATGTATATAGTTGACATTCTCTATTCTCCAAGGAAATACCATGATGTATCAAGATCTCTATGAGAACTATTGGTATGAAAACATGAAGAAAGAGATTGATGAATATATATCAAGATTAATAGTATGTCAACAAGTGAAGGAATAAAGAAAAAAGTCTAACGGGGTGATAAAACCATTACCTATACAAACAGGGAAATGGGAGAACACCACTATGGACTTTGTCCCCAGACATCTGAAGACACCAATGTGAAATAATTCTATCTAGGTTATTGTGGATAGTCTTACAAAGACATCACACTTCATTTCAATATGAGATCATTTCCACTAGACCAACTTTCATGGTTATACATCATAGAAGTGGTAAGTTAACATGGTGTACCACAACTGATTATGCCTGATTAATATCCAATATTAATCTATTTGTTTTGGAAAATTATATAGAATTCTCTTAACACAAAGATAAACATTATTATGGATTATCACCCTCAAATGATGAACAATATGAGTGGAATATCCAAAAACATGAGTACATGTTGAGAGCTTTCCCAATGAATATAAAATGTGGTTGGGACAAGCACATTCATCTGGTAATGTTATCTTACAAAAAAATTTCTACTCAATCATCCAAATGGATCCCTATGAGGCCCTTTATAAGAGGAGTTTCATAACACCATCATGACATGTTTAAGTTGAGGTAAAAAATCATCTAGGTCCTAAATGGTCAATAAAATGGCGGATAATGTTAAGACAATTTACTAACACGTCATGGCACTTCAGAGTTGACAGAAGATCTATGCTGACAATAGTCGATGATACCTATATTTTGATTTATGAGACATGGAATTCCTCAGAATATCCCCATGGAAGAATGTGATGAGATTTGGGTATAAGGGAATGCTCAGTCTCAGGTACATCATGCCTTTTGAGATCCTAGATCACATTAGATAACTGGATTATCATCTAGAACTCCCAAAAAAATATCTCAAGTGCATAATGGGTTCTATGTATCCCTATTGAGAAAGTAAAAACTAGAACCCTAACATGTACTCAATCTAAAGTTGGTACCATTAGAGAATTATCTTCCCTATGAAGAGCATATGGTGAAGATCTTAGATCATAGAGAAGATGTTCTACAAATTTATACAATGTCCTTCATCAAAGTATTGTGGGGAAACAAATAGTTTTAAGATGAAATGTGGGAACCGAAGGAGGTAATGAAGCATAGTTACCCACATATATTTTAGTGTGGGAAAGAAACTTCCATTAATAAAATTTCTAAATTGGGAGGATTGTAAAAATCCAAACATCTATAAATAAACCCCCCTTTCTGATTCAATTAAATGTCTTTTTAAGTAATATGGTTATAGAAAACACATGAAGTTATTTTGTTTTATTATATTAAATTAGATTTAAATGACCATTAATTATTATTAACATTGATACTATATCCATTAAACTGTGGTCACATGACTAGTAAAAATATAGAGTTTCAAAAAACCCTATTGACACAGACAAAGGAAGTGATGGACACAACTAGTAAGATCAAAACCTATGAATTCTATTTATCAGACATTCTAAGGGATATATACTTTCATTGATTTTACCTAGACTAATCCCATGTCGTGATCCAATAAATTAATCATGAGAGAATTATTTACAGGATATGTTCAAGCTCATCAAGATCACGACCCAAACCATGTTCGTCGAACGACCCCATGATAGCCCCACCATCACGCACATTACACTTAGGATATATACTAGTGCACTAAAAGGATATGTATCATTTCCCTATAAATATGAGTACGTACATTGTTTTTTATATATAACAATGAATATATTTTCATCATATTTATATTAATTTGTAAATTTTTTTTGTTTTGATATAATAAAGAAGAAATTTTATTTTTGGTTAATATTCAAATTTGAATAATGAATTTATGAATTAATAGATTTTTTAAATAAATAATGTTTTAATAAAATATTATTATTTAAAAAATAATAAAATATAAATAATCACATACTTTATTGAAGTCAAAAGTAAATTTTTTAAGGGCCCAAACAAATGTTATAGTAAAAAAACCCATCATTTTCAATAAATGATGAATTTTATTATAAAATTGAAAATTCAAATATTTAGAAAATTAGTTAGGAAAAATTAATATTATTTTTGGAATCAGGTTGTTTAAAATGTCTAATGGTTAATTCTTCATATTTTTTTAGATAGTCAATTTTTCAGGTAAAAATTAAATATTGTATAAATATAAATTGTTTTTTCTAACATCATAATGAACTAAATGTTGTTTAATAAGTAATATAAATATCATCCATGAAAAAATATATGTTTTTAATTTTAAATAATGTTATTTTGTGTTTATTTTTTATTTTATAAATTATTTGTGAATCCTCCAAAATATATGATATGTTTTAAGGTTCTAAAATAATTTCTTTAACAGTGTTACCCACCTCCACACCACCAATGATATTATTTTAATATGTTATAACCTTATACATATAAAATAATGTAATTCAATCCCATTTGGTATAAAACAGTTGAAAAACCCATTATATTGTTGGTGGTTTTTGATATTTTATTATGTAGAGTCCAAAACCTAAATATTAAGGAAATATCCCTCCATTATTATATAAACCCACCCAATATCCCATTTTTCATCACTAAAAATATTTTTAGAACAATTAAAATATTCCCCCACTCCCTATAATCCTAGAAATTCTCAACTAATATTTCAAGAATCCCCCCCTAAGCTTTCGGAGTCACAGACTCAAGTAGGGAATCTTCGAATATATTCATTTATCAAGCACTAATATTATGTTATGTATTTTAAATTTTAATTATATTATGTTGGGATATGTTTTTCTATATCACCATTACTATAAATTTTATGTATAAAGGATTATAACCCCTTTAACTCTCATTTTTTCATCTGAAAAAAGGTTATGTACACCCATTACTACACTGAAATTCTGTACGGGATCCTCACATTCTCCTCTTTATTCAAGATTTTTTATGAACTTATGCATTTTATTTTCATTTCATAATGTTGGGAAATGTCTTTACAAGTCCCTATTACTTCTTATTGATTTAAAATGGATGATATACCCCTTTTCCTCTCATCAAACATTTTTAAAAAAAATTATGTAACGTCGTTATGCTGGCGAAATTTCACGGCGATTTTCCATGCTGAAATTTTTATGTGGTGAATACCACACACATTTTTATATCAAGGTTATTAAAATAATGATTGGGGAATTTAATATATATATTATACATTACATGATATTTTAATAAGTTATTTGGATGAATAAATCCATGGTTTATGGAACATGTGGAACACCTAGAAATGATAATGAAATGATTATGATAAGATCACCCAGATATCACTCCAATGCATTTGGAAAGGGTTATTCTCATAAGATATCATGTGAAATGGACTTGGTGGTTATCCTTGACTCATTATATTTGTAAAATGTTCTTATTGGTTTTCTTTTACTCATGATCCATTATGTGCAATGAGTCTTGACTCATGATTAATTCATGTTGTATGTTGTTTCCATATTTATCATGTTATGATTATCATTATATATCAAATGCTATTATTAAGGTTCCTTTTATGTGCTATTATTATGACTGATGTATAAATTTTATTATCTTCTTCATGTAATGCCTTGTTTATTACCTCACTAAGCTTTATCGGTCACCCCTTTATTATGTTTTCCCCCAGGTTATCCCATGAAGTGTTAAGTTCATTGAAATATTATGATAATGTTCAGTAAGTGTTCAATAATTTATTTTATCACATGTTATATGTTGGTATGTAATGTCAATATTTCCCAAATAAACTAGACCATATGATATTTTGGGGTTCTATTAAGGGTACTTTTATATAATACAATGTGTATTAATGTGTAATAAAGAGCAGGGTCGTTATACGCTTCCTGGGTTCAAATATAGGGTCTTGAAAGAGGTTGTTGTGATATAAATGGGTTTGAATATAACATTATATAATTTGAAAGGGTTGAAATTATAAATTATATGACTCATGTCAACAAGGTGAACCTTTATTTTTAGAATCCCATCATATTAGAACTCCATAGTTAGGCATGCTTGGCATAGTGTACTGATCTGGATGGATGACCTACTGGGAATTTTCTTGGGTTGTGTGTGAGTGAGGAAACAACATACTGAAATGAACATAAGTTGGCCTTTGGGTATGGTCATTAGTATGATGACCCTGTTTGTGCATGTGGGAAGGCCCTGGGTTGGTAAATGTCTGTGTTTGGGGAAATTGGTGTTTTCTGTTGAGTCGGGACCTGATGACCATGTTTAGAGTGGTCATATTTGTTATCATTAGGGCCCATTTTTTACATTAGTAACATATGTATAGGTAGATCATCTTTCTAATATGCACATATGCTGTTTGGGATGTCTTTTCATGACTTAGAAGGTTTTTAATAGGGTGTTCCTTACACTCTATCGTCATAATGACCCTCAAGTCGCCATGGGTGGCTTAGGAAAAGAATTTTGAGGAATACTTTTATCTAATTATAGTATTTTACATTATTTTGGTATGGATTGGTTTAAATTAAAATCATGATATCTTGCATCATTTGGTTGATATTATCATTATCTTGTTTGATTTTTCGATCTGAGTAATCTTATAATGTCTAAATTGTTGTTTTTTCTATTGTGTAGCTTCATGACTCTAAGAAGACATTTTAATGGGATCCAGAAGTAAGATAATGGTGAATAATATCCAGTGGATCATTCCATGGAATAGAATCATATATAGATTATTATGTGTGATGCCTAAGAGTTGGGATATGAACCTACACCAGTTCCCGTTCAGGCTCTAATTGTGGTACCTCAATGGGAGGAATATCAGATTCATTCTCAGTAGTTTTATCACCAGAATACACTAGTTTTCCAAGGCTCTAAGGATCCTCAAGTGTTTAAGGATTTGTTTATAAAGTTATTGATTATATTTTATTTCTTGGGAATGAAAAATTTAATTGATGTAATGTGTGACACCTTCAAGATTGAAGGACATAGTGGGAGATGGGTGGATTCAATGGTAGTGGTTATGAATCACTAGGGTTTATAGTATAATTACTTCAGGGTTCCTTTCACTTATTAGTTCTATCCAGAATTGATTTTTCAGGATAAGGAAATGGAGTTTTTCAATATCCATCATGCTGATAGAACTGTGATAGTGTATGTGAACTTTTTTTTAGCTTGTGTAGTTTCTACCTAAGATTGTATCAAATGAGAATATTAAGACATGATGCTTCGAGTGGGGTCTCTGACCAAACATCCATTCTATGTTCTTATTGATGAAGCTATCTTTTTATGCTGACATGATGGATAGAGAGTTTGTGGTTGATCATGACCTAGAGGGTAAGTCAAGGTTTTTGGGAGTTCCTTTTTATCCCAATGAAATTTCTTTGAGTTCTTTAAAATAAAAAGAAAATTTCATGTGTCTTATGGTTGTTCTCAATAGCATGCATCCTATAGAACTTTTATTATACCTGACAGAGGCCCTTTGTGTTTTTTTCAATTTGGAATGTTTGGGAATTCAAAATGGGTATTCACTGAGGCACCCACTACATATAATTATTGCGGATTCTTAGGTCACATGAAGAAATTATGTTAAATCCTTTCTACCCCATGTAGTGGAATTGGCTCATTAGAACCTAAAAGTACTGCGATGTAATCATATGCTTAATGAACAAAGGGGTTCAAGCCACATTCAGCTGGAACAATCTATCTTCATGTAGTAGAAGAGTCTCTATAGGAATCTGATATAGGTCTAGTGACAATGAGAGGTACCATCAGTATAGATTCGTCCTTAGTGACTACTTTATTTAATACTAGTGCTTCTCACTCATTTATTAAGACTCATATTGTGAACCTGCTAAATATTCCAATGGAGATTTTTTTATATGATGGATTTTACTACACCCCTAGGAATGAAGAGGGAGAATGATCTATGTTATCAGGCTTGTGTCTTCTCTTTATCAAAGATATCTATTTTTTGGATTTTAGGTCCTTGATATGAAACCTCTTGATATCATTTTTGGGAGGAATGGACTAATTTATAATTCATGTTGAATTGAATTCTATCTTCGAGGGTTCTCCATTACCATACCATATGGGGCGTGTCATATCATTTAGGGGGAATAAGACCCATGGTCGAGTTGAGATAGAAATTATTATTTAGAGATAGAGAATATAATATCATAGTTCACATTTGATCTAGAGTATGAGTATTTGAGTGATGATCTCCCTCTAATTTTCATTATATTTCATGATGTTTTCCCTTCTTAATTTTATTGTTTTCCATTGTTAGGAGATTTGTATTGTTATATTGATTTAGTTCCAAGTACATAATGAGTTTCTATTCCTTCTTACTATGTGGAACCATATCAAAAGAAAGAGTTTGAGACTTAATTGGATGATATCTTATAGAAAGTATTTATATGTCCAAGTGTGTCACCATGGGAGGCACATGTTCTATTTTCCATGAAAGTCTCCTACGTGTTTATTATCAGAAACACAACTCAGTTATGGTAAATAAAAATTATCCTTTACCACAGATCTATGATCTGTTAGACCAGTTGAAAGGGGTAAAGTGTTTCTAAATGATTGATCTTCGAACTCATTGTCACTAGTTGAGAATAAAATAATATGACCATTATAAAACCACAATCCATATGAGTTATAATAATTTTGATTGTCTTTATTTTCCATTCGGTCTAACCAATTCTCATTAATTCATTATGGCATTTATGAACATGATCATCCATGAGTATCTTGATACATTCTTCGTGGTCTCTTTGGTTGACATCCTGGTTTACAATCATTCCAAGGAGATTCTTGTGTTTCATATGAGATTATCTATATATTGGTTTAGAAAAAACATATTCTATTTCATGATACTTATAGGTAATTTCTTGATTTTGGAAGTTAATTCCATGGGACACGTTGTATTGGAACTATGTATTATAGTTGATCATGAGAAGGTTAATACTATTATGACATGGGAACAGCCATGAAATTTTTTCCTGATTCATAGAATCTTAGGTTTATCGTGTAATTATCTCTAGTTCATAAAGGATTTGTCAAAATTTTATTCTCTGATGACCATTCTAACTATGAAGGTGGTTATGTTCACTTAGGATGAAAAACTTCAGAGTTCTTTTGTTGAGCTGAAACATATTTTTATATCTACACTGGTTTTCACTCTTCTATAGTCAAGGTAGGGAATTTTTCTCTTCTTTGATGCATCATGTTCTGGTTTTGGCTATGTTCATATGTAGGATGATCATATGTTAGCCTATGGTTCTCGATAAATAAGGCCACACGAGATGTACTATTCATCATATGACCATGAACTCACATCCATGATGCATGGACTTACGAGTTGAAATCACTACATCTTCAAATGAAGTTTTACCATGTAATATGACAATAGGAGACTGAGTTATATCTTTTCCCAAACATATATTAATCTATGTCAGTTTTGTTGGGTGGAGTACCTTCATTGTTTTTATTTCAACATTTCTTATAGGCCGAGGAAGGTAGATGTCATTGCTCATGATTTGAGTAGAAAAATTCCGACCCAACACAAGGGAGAAAATAAAAAAATATTGGAACTTGATGAATATTATTGAATAGTTGTAGTTAGAAGTATTAGAGGAATATTAGGATGTTATCTTGGAAGGTATTCAGTTGAACTCCTCACTTATCGGGATGATTCATCGAAAGAAACCGCTTGTTGAAGAATTCAATAGCATAAGGGACTCTATTTATGGCGGGGTGATCATTGATGAGTGATAA
This sequence comes from Viscum album, assembly GCA_963277665.1. Lineage (NCBI taxonomy): Eukaryota > Viridiplantae > Streptophyta > Magnoliopsida > Santalales > Viscaceae > Viscum > Viscum album. The sequence goes on from OY728161.1 coordinate 1,426,316,407, forward strand.
TCCTTCAAGGAGGGTATCCTATATTTTTGGAACACTGTTTTTGTTACTTTAGCCATGAGAAAGTATGTAATGGGTGATTTATTATAATTTCTAATGGGTTTTTTACATAGGAAACATAATGATGTTTTATGATATACAACAATGATTATGGAGGCTTTATTTGAGATGATACATCATTTACATTGTTCCAAATTTTTATACATACTAACATGTCTTAGTTGATCACCAAAATCCTTTGGGTTTTCTTCAGGACCTTCTAGTGCCGATATGGAAGTGGGATAAGATTTATATGAACTTTATGGTTGGTTTTAAACATAACCATAGAAAGAAGAATGTGACATTGGATGTGATTGATCAGTTGACCAAATCAGATCCATTTATATCCATACATGATAAAATCAATGTTGATGAGTTGGGAAATCTCTATATGAATTATATTATTCATTTCCATGGAGTTATATATATAATAGTATCTGATTTTGATCCCCATTTTACATTTTTAGGCCTTTCGGAGGTAATGGGATCTCAGGTGATCATGAGTACAACATTCCATCCATAGAAGAATAACCATATAAAGAGAGATATAGTTATTCTCAAGTAAATTTAGCATGCCTATATCCTCAATTGTTTTTTGATCTTTGGATGATCATTTATGAATGCTTGACTTTTCTTATAATAATTTTTAACATTCCATGGTTATAAGGGATCTTTTTGAGGTATTCTACAACTAGATATATAAATATATAATGTGTTGGTCAAAGACTAGATAAAATTCTTTGGTTATACAATTTTTTGTCCAAGAGACAATGAGGAATATTCAGTTGATTCATCTAAGAATGTGGAAAATTTAGAGCTAGTATAAGTCTTATACTGATCATCATTATATACCATTAGAGTTCGTTGATGGTGATTGAGTGTTATTGATATTTTCACCTCTGTTGTGTCATAGATGGATTGGGAGGCAAGGGAAGATTACCCCTCTTTTTTGGAACCTTTCTAGGTTATTGAGAAGGTGTATAAAGTGGATTATCATTGTTCACTTCCACTATATTTTACTTCAATAAAAAATGTGTTCCATGTATCAAAACTTTTTAATTATATTTTTTGAACCATCTCACATCTTGATTTGGGATGATCTTGATGTTCATCATGAATTATTATTCACTAAATAACACATTAGGATTTTTTAATTCTAGAAAAATGTAATTAATGGTAGGATGATACATTTGGTTCATGTTACATGAAATAATGGTTAACATTATCATCACACACGGGAGTGTGAGGAACTGGTGAGAGAGTAGTGGCCTTAACTCTTCAATATGGAATGTTCTTGACAGGATATTTGGGGATATAAATTTTTTATTGTGGAGAGTTTGTTACATCACATTACTTGTTTTTAGGTACCCATAAAGCCATGATTTTATTATACTTTGGTTGGGTCTTGTATCATTATATTTGAGGTGAAATTTTGATATTTTTGGAGGCCTTTTGTAAGAACACGGATCTTCGTTTCAGGTATGTTTTCTCCTTTTTCTGGAGTTTTTGAGAAAAATGGAGTTTCTGGAAATTTTTCAGTACACATCATGTACTTTCTATGTACACACCATGTACTCTTTTCCCGCTTGAATCCATGTGCTGGCCATGTCCAGGCCACACACATGGTGTGTAGGGGTGATGTGGAGGCTGATTTTGGTGGAGTACAGAAAAACCCACTACATGCCATGTACTCTAAAAGTACATGTCATGTACTTTTTTTTCATTAAACGGACCGGGGTCATGCCTGATCTCCATAAACGTCTTCTTCTAGGTCATGTTCATCCAAGAGCACCAAAAATATGTGGATCTTCGACGCTCCACCGTTCCTCCGTTCGTTCTTCGATTCGAGCATTGTCGATTGCGTTAGAATCGCAGCGGTGATTTCTATCTTCTCCTTGAGAATTGTTTTTGAATTCCTCCTCCTTCTCAAGATATCTTGGGTTGATAGTTTTTGGTGTTTTCTCAGATCTTCGACATTATAAAGAGAATCTGTCGTCATGGTTCAAGTATATCGATCTCCTAGGATCGAGTTAGGGGGTTTGTGCCTTACTGTTCAAAGTCTTGAGTTTTATGTGCAAATTCCACCAATACCCATGAACGGGGTATTACATGATTACCTTTTTACCCGTTTTGTTTTCCTTCCTTTCTTGTATGCTGATGTAGAGGTAATTTGATCATGTTAGAGGATAATTTGTTGTTCTTGGATGTCTTTCCATGCTTGTTCTATTATTTACCTTTGGTTCTTCATTTTCCTATGGCTGTTACACCTATTTCCATGCCTTTTGATTATAGGTTGAAGTAAAATTCATAACATGTTTGTTTCTATGTAGACTATTTATCCAAGAATCTCTATAGGTGTACTTTGGTTAGCCAAGTAGCTCTATAGGTGTACTTTGGCCTTATATCATTATTATGCACTGAATTGCACGGGACCGAGAGAACCTGGTGCTATAGACTATAAGGGATATACCAAGTGAGATTCCCAGAAATACTTAGACATTATAGACTACTGGAGGGTAGACCGAGAGAGCTTCCTCAGAGAGTCTTGAACATTAGACTACCGGGGATGGACCGAGTGAGATCCTAGAGAGTCTTGGATTTTTATAGACTACAGGAGGGTAGACCGAGTGCGCTTCCTCAGAGAGTGTTACCTTGTTTGAATTCTCTTTAAAACCCTTCCCTGGCTAGAGGAGGAATTGACCGTGTGAGCTTCCTCAGAGAGTCTGTGGTATACCTGAGGCTATAGCAGGAATTGACCGATATAGCTTCCTCAGAGAGTCTCTAGACCTTGGGGCTAAGAGGGTTAGACCACATGATCTTCTTCATAGAGTCCCTGACTACCCTAGACTATAAGTGGGTGTTGACCGAGTGTGTTTCCCCAGAGAGTCTCACAAATTAGTATGACTAAACCAGAGGGGTTAGGTTGAGTGCACTACCTAGAGGGTTGTGGTACATCTTGGATAGGACCAGAGGGGATGTATGAAAGTACTTCCCATGGGGGTTTCCTACTTGTTAACTGTTTTCTTCACTGCTGTTGTTGGTCGTGGATTGATTACTATGATGTATCATCCTGCTTTACTGTTTACTGTTTAATGCCTACTGCTTTGTTGTTGCTTTTTACTGCTTATGGTACTTTACCTGCCATATACTCACTGACTGTTAGGCACATATCTTCGGGTGAATTCCTACTGGGATTTAGTCTCACACCCTATTTGGGTCATGATTTTGGGCCCAAACAGACTATGTTGTTAGAGGTATAGACTAGGGAAACTGCTCTTCGACTTCTGGTACTTTATTGCTTGGAGCAGGAGAGCAAGGGACCAAGCCTGGGGCTTGTGATTCTAAGCAGTAGTTTTTCTTTTCTCTTGTATTTTTTTTGGTACTGTGGTGTTTTACAAAATTGTGACTTGTTTGGCTTTTTTCCTAGTTATGTCTCTTGCATCATTTTATACATACATATGCAGTCCAGTTTTTCAATTTAGTCTTCCTTTGTCTATTATTGATTGGTTATTTACTTCTTTTTCTATTGCATGTTTATTTTTCATCCGTTGTGTACTCTTACAATGAGGGCATAGTTTCCCTATTATCACACCCAAGGCCCTCGCTGCTAGTCGGCAGCCTCTGGCATTTGGGGAAATGCTCTTGAGGCCTTGTGGTGAACCGGATCGGAGCCCCGGTTAGTGGCATTCAGGTCGGGATGTTACTCTTTCGGGACTGTTCATAGTTGGCGCACCGTTATGGAAAACCTTATTATTTGGACCAACTAACTGAGTTTCCATTTATGGTTCTCTAGAGGGAGTAACATAGTTTTTCTAAGCTATTCATCCTAAAATAGAGGGAATATTTATGGTCGACACATGATTAACAAAACTATGATCCTATAAAGGAGAAACCATGAACCCAAAATAGAGTTTGGCATCCCTTATACACGATATGTGGATATGGTTGATTATTTGGGGAGAAAATAAATGAAAATATTCTCTGGATTCATCTCATGTGTATTTGGGTAGGAATTAAATGGGCCTTAACCTTAGATAAAATTATCATTTTTTCTTATTTTGACACCTTAGACATAGTCCTTGGATTTAGATGAGGTGATTTCAAGATGGTGAGAGCCACACCATAAGAAGTCGATGAATTGATATCCTAAATGGAAAAACAATACCCTAGAAATAAATGATGTGATGTATGGTATGGGAATCCAGACCCTAGGCTCAAATGAGGTGATATTTGGAAGGGGGAACCTTACCCCCAGACTTGGATGATTTGATGTATGGGTGGGGAGAATCACACACATAGACTCAGATGAAGTGTTTTGGAGAAGGGTACACTCAGGCTCCAGGTGTTGGTTTTTGGATGGAGTTTTTTCATGACGTGCTTAGAGATATTATATTACTGGCCAAAGAAGGTATAAATGATATTTTGAATCACATTATACAATGAAGATTTAAAAAGTATTATTTATGTATAGTTTGAATCATTATTTTAATTTCAAAACATAACAAATTTCTACAGAACATTACTGGTTATGTATGGGAGCATGTTTTTGGTTCCCTACTAAGTTGTACAGATACCCTGATCAGGAATCCATGGATATTGGGTATATAAGAAAACTTCTCTGATCACATTTTTAGGTTGGGAAGTGTCCTATTGTTCTGCAATTTATTAGTATTTCTTTGATCGAGCTAGGGACAAGGAATGAGGTATGAATCTAGGATATAGTGAAGCCACTTATATTTTATTCTTTTATTTATCTAATTTATGTGATCAACCCAATGGGTTTCAACTATAGTATACTATTATTATCATTATTATATATGATATATTGTTTCATAATTTACATTATATATAGTATGATTGTGTTTATTTCTATTGCATACTTTTGTTAATAATATGAATAATGTTTTGGTTTTTTTTATTTTATTTTACACTCTTATATGGGTGTATTATTCACATATGGTAATAGGATATAACAATAGTCTTAGTTAATATCCTATGAAATATGAGGATGAATTACTGAGATCAAAGTAGTGCCTATTTTGTTTTGGGGAAAGTTCAGTGGCCATAAACTATGGGAGTAAATTACAATGTTTCTTCAATGATTATATATGATTGAAATAACATAATTTATTAGAGTTTTTTATTAATATAAGAAGGGTATGGTAAAAATTGTTATTATGAATGTATCTTTTCTTATGGTGGTTGTTAAAATGGTCTGTCAGGAACACATTTTCTAATTGGATGATTGAGTTACCATATTCATGGGATTATTATTCATAGTTTCCACTGTTGAGGTTGTATGATTTCACCTATAATGAAACTCATGATATTTGGGATTAATGATTTAATGATATCTGTTTCTTGTAACATTGGATGGAGTATATGGTTCATGTATAATGTTTTAAAATAGAAATCACATGACATACACGTGTTAGTGTGATTCTTTCACTAATGACAGGGTTCATCTTTTTATAGTATCAACAATAACAAATATAGTTTTTTCATATATAACTTAGTGATGGAATTAAACTTCGATAGACCACAATACATTTTCCACAAATGATATTTCATGTTGATCTTACAAAGATATATTTGATTATGATGTTTAATAAACCACCTATGTAATATATGTATAGTGAGACACAATGAGTTGGTATATCCAAGTGATTCCTTACTGATAAACCCCTTATCGGTGAAAGAAGAAATGGTTTTTTTATATTGAAAAACATAATATATTGTATTTTATAATATAGTTTCTGATTGGAATTATTCTTAGCCAAAATATATCACTATGGGATATTCGACATAGATTTTTGTATAGAAATTCAAATATATATGTACATATTGAATGATGAGATAATGACTTTTAAGGGGGTGGTCCTGTATGTGGATGCCTAGTGAGAATTACTCTCCTAGTTAGTGGATGACTTGGATGATGATTCCTGATGTTTATGAGACTGTGGAGTTTGTATTGTGGAATTGGAGTTGTCATGTGACATTCTATATGGGAACAAATTCATATTTTCCATGAGTTATGACAAACCTGAGATAAGAACTATGGGTTAGGAAGAAGATTATTATGGCCTTGAGAAGTGGATCAAGAATTTAATAGGATGGTTATTATAATTGATATATGATTTTACATATGATAGGTTGACCTATGTAACACCTTGAGATCTTATGATTTTTTTATATAAATTCAATTTATTTGATGCACTGCGTTACAAGAAACACCAAGGTTAAACGAATGATAATACACTATTAAAATATTATAATTTAAAGGGATAGTTATAGACTAACCATTAGATTGGAGGGTATGAATATGAAAAAATAAATAATGAAAAATTTATGGTTACTTGTTTATAAAATTAATTCATCAGTAATCAATTTATTAAAATGAAAATAAAAATCATCTGAAAGAAAAAGAAATATTTTTTTGAAAAATGGATTTTGTGTGCACAACTATTTTTATCATAAAAAAATATATTAGTAACTTTTTTTGAATGGGTTTGAAGAAATTTATATATTATATAATAAAAAAAATGTAACCTAATTTTAATATTTCTATAAGCATGTAATAAAAATAAACCAAGTTTTATGCTTAAAAATATATTTTTTCTAATTAGCATTTTTTGTCACATTTTGCGTGCTTATATTAAAACTAATTTATACAAATTATATTTTTTTATTTTGATAAAATTATTTCCATATTTGAAATCTAGAGTTTTAAAATTTTAAAATATGCCCCTTTTATTTTTGACCAAAATGAATAGTGATCGTGGTAAAAGTTACCACCTCAGTTAAGGGTAAATCAGGTTAATCTAGGTTAAAATTAAGTGAAAGGAAATACTTTTTTCATCATAGTTATTTTGATAAGAATTTGATTTTATCCTTATCACCATATGATATAAAATTATATTTTCAATGTAATCATTTTCATGAAAATGACTTATATATGATTTAAATCAATAAAAGTTACAAAATTCCACTCTCTTAGTTTTAAATATCCATTATGTGTTCACATAGAAAAAACACTAGTAATTATTGAATATTAATATTAATTTTTTAAATAATGGAATTATATTCATGATTTTACTTATTTATAATTTTTATTTATCATTATATTAAATTCATAGACAACACCAAAAATGTATTTATTCTTTTAATGGAAAAATAAAATGAAGAATATTAAAAATCATAAATGGGATATAATTAGAGAAATATAATGTTTTCCAAAAAAAAATTTAGTTTAATAAGACATATTAATTTTATTTTCATATATTAGATTCAAATTCAAACTATGAATTTTTTTATGTCAAATTAAATGAATAGTGTAAAAACTCAAAATAATGTTATATATCATAATAATATTTTTTGAACTAATTTAGAAGTCATAAAAATAAAATATAATAATAAAATGTGGATATTATATTTTCTAAAATTTCATAAATAATATCTTTTTGTCCAATTTTCTTCTTATAATTAAAAATTACAACCTAGTAATATTGCAACAATTGTAATCATAGTTAAAATTGAAATTGGTTGAGTAGGGGTTAGTTAAAAAGATATGGTTTAAAATGATGAAAAAATTATCAAAATTATATTAGTTATGTGTATTAAGACCCAATACTATCTTATATTTGAATCCATAGATGTTGTTTTGTAATTTTTCTTGAATATAAATTTATTATAATTTACTATTTTTTAAAATTTTACAAGTTACACTCACCGTAATTATAAAAGGGAAACTTCTACCTCACTTTTTTAAACCAAATTGAGTATTATAGATTTAAAATATAATAAAAATCCTTATTAACTTCCATATCCACATTCTAGAGGTTTTGTTGTTCCCAAAAGTCCAACTCTATTATCCAAAGGTAGAGATATAATGAAGTTCTTTTTAAGAAGATGTAACCACCTTAAATGATCACTTTCTTAAATTATTATTCTTTAACACCTATAAATATATTTTATTGACCATAAAATATTAACCTCAACCTTAAAAATATTCAAAAAACTTAATATTATTATGGAAACACCATTATGAAACCTCTTTCTAATTAAATGGTAAGTGAATGTCTTACTAATGCATACATATAACTTATCGTCTCCACAGAACGATACTTTAATTTTTCATAAAAAAAAATTCATAGATATGTATTATAATGTGTTTAATGTTTATATATTATATTTATAAAATAGTTATGTTTCTATAATTATAATATCATATCTACCTTTTTACCATCCTATCTGTTGGGAAAAGATAACGTTACTCATGCGTATGTGTAGACTATGACCTCTATGAAGCATTGTGATAAATAGTAATAAGGTTCGATTTAATTAATATATATGATATATATAACAATATAGTTATTTTTTAAAGTTTAATTATTATTCTACTTTATTTTTTCTATCTCTCAAAAAGTGAAAACATTTTTCATGCGTACGTTCGGTCGATAGTCTCCATGAATGACACAATTCATTTTTCTATCTCTAACATTAATAGATGATTATAAATATGTAAATAATGGATATATATTATTTTTATTTCATTATGAAAATATTTAATATTATTTAACAATTATCTATATATGTGGACTAGAATTGTTGAATAGTACTGATGACAATGAAATAATTAACACCGAGAAATACAGATTTTAAGGTTTTATTGATAAAATTGATTTTGAAATATTATAAAGGGATCGTATATGATATTATATGTATGTGTATGATTTTTATATATAATTATATCAATAATAAATTGATTATATATGAGGTTATATTTATTTTTAAACAAGGGGAACTAAAGGTAAGGATTTTATGTTATAGTGTCGTTGTCTATCAGGATTTTGTATGATAAAGTTTCTAATAATGATATATTATAACCTATATCTAAATAAACTATTTATTTTTATTATCCAATATATATTTATCTTGAATATATTCATTCCTTTGACATTCCACTTTTAAATCACTCAAGAGGCCAAAATAATATTTTTAAGAAGTAAAATTATCTCTCTCTTCGGTTAAAAATACATTCTCTTCTGTATCCATGTTTTATAAAAAGGTATTCAATTTTTTTTAAAATATTATCCCAGTATTTTTTAAAATCCTTTTTACCCATGTTTTAAATTTTTAAAATGGTTTAAAATGAATCTTATTTTATTTTGCAGAATGAGTTACTTTTTGTATTTTTTCACAAAATTGTGAAAGGAATTTTTTCTTTCAACGTATGCAACATGAATGGAATTTAATTATATAATGAACAGGAAATTATTTGAATATTAATTTATATTATTTCATGTTATTTTAAAAACAAAACTATTTAATTAATTTTTTTAATATTTTTTATATTCGAAAAAGTTATTTTTAAAGTGGAAATTTTACCTTCCTCAAGGAGGTTTTAATGTTATTTTAATTGTATTTATATTCATTAATGAAAAAACCCTTGATTTTACTTATTAATTACTAGGTATATAAACCAAGAATACAATTGTTATTGTTTTTATATATGGTTTATGATAATAATTATTATATTTTTATAAATCTAATTACTTTTCCAATGGTTATTCTATTATGAATAGATGAAATGTTTATGAAACATGTTTCATTTCCATGGGTTATGAAATGATGAAATTTTTATGAAACCCATTTATTTTGATGGGTTATGATATAATGAATTTTTTATGATCTTTAAGAACACATTTATATGATTTTCATTATGTGATAGGTTGAACCTATATCTCCTTCCAATTAATTTGGTAAAGAATGATATCTCATGAGTTAAACAGGACTAGAATAGTGAGTGAACCTAGTTTAGTAAGGGACTCTATCCACTACGATAGAATTGGGAGTGTATATTTACTACTATTATGGTTTAGGTATTGAATTCACACCACTATGACACTCATTGAAATGATCCCTAAATAGAATGGAAATTATTTTTTATTGTTATGTGTATTCCAAAATTCCATGTCTTATGAAAATTTTATGATATTATTGCTCATGTAATTTGATTCCTTTATGATTCATGTCTTTTGAGGTGCTAATGTTTATTCCATGAATTAATATTATGATCTATGATATACATAGTTTTATTTTCAAATGTTATACACATGTTCTTTAACCTTTATGTACATATTATTCTTATGTGATCATTAAGATCTCTAGTTTTTACCGTTACTGGGTCTATGAGATCAACCATTATTTTGTTTCCATTCTCCTGGTTGTGAATAAATGTTTTAATTATGAATATTTCTTGGAAGGATGTTTCATTTTGAATAACATATTTTGTGATGATGTAGATATTTTATGAACCATTTGTTTATGTGTCCATGTTTCCAAGGGAACTGGAGCTATATAATTATGGAATCCATATTTATGTAATGTAGTGAATATTCATATATAAGACGTGATATGTATGTATAAAAATTTTCGGTTGTTATAACTAGATTGAGGGGTTATATTGAGGTTGTGAATGCGTTTGAGATAAGAATCATGTCTAGATGATTTGGGTTATGAGACCGGATCATGAGAGGTGCTACCTAATATATGGTATAGACATATATAATCCTTTTAATTTTTAGATATATCACCTTGTTTTATATTTATTTAGTGTTGAGGTTAAATTTTGGAGGGAAAGATCATTAGAGTGCATGACCCCGTTAATTATGGGATCACTTTTTGGTGCATGGTGGGAGTGTGTGAAAATGCTTATGATTTGTTAATGATGTTGGTTGGAAGGATATCATTTAGTATATAAGGGAATACTTTAATTTCATGATTCTTAAGATGATCACTCAAGGGGATTTTGGGTAATTGTGACTGACATGGATGTGGAGAACGGTCAGTAGATTAGGAGTGCGAGACTAATTTCATTGATTTGTAAATCATGTAACAATAAGTCATGTTATGAGACAACGTGGTATGGGGGCATAAATTTTTTAAGCATGGATATGATTGATATAGTGAGTGATGGATATGTGTTATGCCTATTTAATTTTTTGAGTGGTTGTTTTTTGATTGAGGATCATTGTTTTTAAAAGTGATTCTCATGGGATCGACATCCTAAGGTGTTGGAATAGAATATGGGTTTCGTCTCTTCGAGGAAAAGAACATAGTAAATGGAATGGTTTTAGAAGATGATAATGGACTAAAATTACTTTATAGGATCACTATATTTATACAATGATGGAACATGATGAGTTTATGATAGTGGAGTAGTATAATGAATTCCATATGGTGGGGAGTGCACTATTTTTAATTTGAGGGTATAACACATGTTATAGATAAATTTTGTAGTCACTGAGGATGAAGTTTTTCTGAATAGTAATATAAATTAGTTGATATTTCATTTTAGCACATGGTTATGCGAGGTATGGTTACATCCATTCCTGACATGCGAAAATGGAAAGAGTGTGGTCTAGAGAAGAACCCCCCAACCCCACGTGTGCGTAGGGTTGAGGGTATGATATGAATAGTTGTTGGATAGTAGATATGACACTTGTATACCATATAATTTTTCAATCCAATCTCTCAAACCTCATTTAAAATACCTAATTGTAAATTTGGATATAGGATTCGATAGAGTCAATGCATTGGCATCTTGCTCGAGGTGGTTTTGATGGGATCTAAGTGTGAGTTTAATTGAAGGTGTGTTGGGGATTTTTCTGAGAGCATGGAATTAACGATATAAACATGGAATTAAAAAAATGTTATTAAAATTTCTATTTGGGATGTTGTTAAAATATCATGACTCCACTGAGGGTCTACGAACCATGATCGATTAAATATGATATTTCATTAGTGGGTGTGACCAATAATTTTTTTGAATGGTTGTCCATGGATTTTTGATTGTTTTTATGTGTAATTTTATATTTTGGGTTGGAAGATAATTGGGTATTTCATATTGAATTCAACATGTGTGTTTCAGGGATCAGTCAGAGGTACATGGAAACACTGGTGAATTAGGGCTTGTGCATGGGTGGCACAGACACAAATGATTTAGTTTGGACTTGATATGAGGAGTGGTAGTAGGGTATAACTAGTAATCATTTATTTATTTGGTTTAATTATCTGAATACATCAGTGAGGGGGTAATTTTATCAGTGATAATTTTATTCTCTATCTAAATCTAATAGTTGGGAGCACTACAACTCAAAAATTGAAATTTAGGAGTTAACACTTTTGGTGGGAAGAACCATAATATCAGGGATAAAGTGATTTATAACACCAAGGTTTCATGGAATGTAAGGGAATGGGTAATTACACGCTTAGTGTTTTTCATGGTTATGTGATGTGAATTTTATTCTTGGGAATAGTACACATCATGTTTGGAGTTTTAGTGGAAAAACTCATTCGACGTTCCAAATTAGAAAATATTGAGAGGGATGTGAATTTACATCTAGGGTTGGATGGAAATTATGGTTTAAACCCTTAGAATATATTTGGTTGGTAATTCTAGAATAAATTTTAATTTTTTTTCTTTGAGATAGATTTATTTGAGAACCACAGTTTGTATCATGATTACATGGTTTTGAATCCCTTGGGGTGATGTTTTTTGACATTTTATGATTCTTGGGAGGATTAATTTTTTATGATCTATGGAGCGGATTTTAAAATTTTTGGAGGTGTGTGGGATGTAACGAGACCCTACGATAAGGTCTATGTCATCAACCCCCTGGTCTGGCCATTTTGGATCACCATAGAGAGACCCACATCACATAGATCCTTATGTAGCTAGGGGTAGAATCTATGTGAAACATGTCAACCAAAACACCCCAAACATGGAAATTAATAGACCATAGGGGTAGAATGAGGAACATGGGAGTGAAATGGTGATGGACTACACTATGCTTCCCTCATATTAGGCATTTTATCTAAGAGTCCCCCTGGAGGAAAATGATGTGGACGAGTTCTGTATGGAAAAGGGAGTGTCTGGTGCTTGAGGTGAATCTAGGTGGCGCACCAAGGTGTACAGAAACATTGGTTCAATATGTTTTTACTACATATTTTTTAAAAAAAATATGAAGTTCTTCTTTTACCCCTATTAAATTATTAAGGGCTTGTTTTGTTCTTTACTCTCCCTCTCAAATGTGATCAAATTAGGGAGAAGAAATCCATCTTCGTATTCGATTTAAACCTATTTTGGTGTGTTGTAATTGTGTTTTTTCAAATGATTCAGGGGTTTGGAAATATTTCTATAGGAATATGGTGATTTTTTTGATATACTGAGTATTTTCTATGTAAAGGGTAGAGTATGAGAAGATATTATGATCGAACAATATTTCACTATATATAATTAATGGCATTTTTTCTAGATGCATCATTTGGAGTATGTTATAAACCATCTTTGTGCATTTGGTCAATGCTTCTATGTGATGTGGTCACACATGACTTACGATAATAGGTGGATGTAATTTGGTTAAATATGAGATCGTACAAGAGTTTTCCATATGTTCATATAAAGGTAAATGTATTCATGGTATATGTAGGTGTCACCCAAACCATACCCTTATGGTTTAAGAGTTTTATTCATGATACTTGTGATATGTGGTCTCACCACTAAGGTTGGTTGACCTTTTCTAATTATCTAATGTTTTTTATTTAAATGAAATTTCCTTGTTGATTAGTATTCTAATGAACACAATGTACCCTTATACACTAGATCTATTTCCTTAGTCATTCATTGTTGATGCCTCAATCATGATTCTATACCACGAGACATAGAGACCCTAATGGGGTTTGAATGGACTTAGTGAACATAGTGTCCCAAATATAGGATCCATTAAAACATATTAATAAAAGAGAGTGTTGGTTTGGGTTTAGTGGCCCATGTAGTCTAGGTGATTATTGTGTGATAATATATATCCATTATTGTAATGACCCACAATTTTAGTATCTACTTCTCCTTAATTAAATACCATGTGGGTAACTTGTCTTACAGGGAAACACTAAACTAAAAAACCCTTACTTCCTTAATTAAATTATTAAATATTTGTTTATATCATATCCATTTTATTTTTTGGTATCACTAAATCTAACCACCTTATAAAAACATTATAAAAATTTGTAATAAAACAAATGATATTTTATACTTAGAAGTTATATGTTTCTTAAAATTGTTTTTTATGTGTTATGCATGCTTATATTAAAAATTATTTTACCACATTAAAAAATATAATTTAATAAAATGATTCTTATATTTTTTATCTTCATTATCATATAAGTAATGTGGAAAATTTATTTTCACTCATAAAAATTTGTTTTCAAGGGAAATATTAGTTTTCAGTGTAAAAATGATAGTTTTTCAAATAATAGTACCTATCTAAATATATTGTTTTATTAAATTAAATTAATATATAGTATATTCATAATCTGATACAATGTTTAATGATATATATTAATAAACTAGAACTCATTAAATTTGTAATAAATGTTAATGATTAAAATAATTTTTTTCTAAAAAACAAATCTTCATCAAATTCTATTTTTTATTTAAAATTTAATTTTATAATATTTAGAAATTAAATTATATTAATAAGAGTCCAAATTTTTATTCATCTCATTGACGTTTTTTAAAATATATATACTTTAATTTTTATTAAAAAAATAATTACACTCCTTAAATTTTAATCAAGATTAATAAGTGTAAAAATTTTAAAATAAAGTATCTCAAAATTTTAAAAACTAAAAGTTCACTCACTCCTTCTATAAAGACCTGATATGTATAAATTTAACACCCATATATCTAACCTATTATTTCTCTATATAATTCTATTAACTCACCTAACCCACCTAACACTCATTTGATAGCCTTCTTACCTCTCATAGAACATTAGATCACATGAACGAGCCCCTCCTTTTCTTATATAAAAGAAGGTATCTCTCACTAATTCTTTAATCCCTCCCTAACCCAAAGTGATTGACCACGATGTTCCCTTATATATCCCTCTATACATAGATTACATGGAGTTATTAATATTCTATGAAGTCCTCATTAGTTTTAATAATCTACTTAGAAATGTTTGGATTCTTTTTCTCTACCTTCTAATTCAGATACTTATTTTTTCCTACGCCCTTTTTATTTCCGTAAGATTATGATAAAATGTATTTATAATTAAAAATTTATTATCCTAATTATTTGCTAATAATTTGATACTTTATGTTTCACCCATTAAACCCATTCTATATCCTTTATGTGTAACCAGTATGCTGCTAAAATCATTCATTGATTTTTTATTCTCAAGTTGTGAATAACCAACTCTAACATAATTCAAGGGAATCCATATAAATGAAATGTATAAAAGTTTATTAATATATAAAATGTTCTAAAATATTTTACAAATATAGTTATATTTTTTTTATATGAGGATAGATTGTAATAAACTAAATGAAAGTTTATTGTAAAGGTTTTGTCAACTCAATTTATGATTCATTGGGTCATATAATTTCTTAAGTGAATATGAATTTTTAACATTTACATGATATTATTATTCCTATATTTAAATAGTTTTTACTTATACTATCTATTTAAATCACTTATCATCATCCATAAATCTTTATTTAAAGATAATTATTTTAAATTAAAAGTGTAGCTTTGTAGAAATAACTTATATTCTTATTAATGAATCCTTATTTACATTTCCATGTTTTTATTCACATCAATTTTTTCCTCTAATAATTGGGAATGAAAATATTTATTATTTTATGTGATTCTTCTATTTTTTTCCAATTTTATAAAGTAAAATATAATACCCCTTTTAACTATCTTGGTTTTCAAACAACTGTATTTCAAAATATTAAAAGCGTTTTTATCTACATTAAAAAATAATTTTCTTATCTTCCTATGTATATTTTTTTGAATGATTTTATATATTTTCAGTGAAGTTTTAATTGTAAATATATATATATATATACTCAAAATTTATTTCCTTTACATTCACTAAAATAATATTTTTTAATGTAATTTACACATCATATTTTATAACAATGATTATAATATTTTTTGAAAGCTTTTCTACTATCTCATATATTGTTCAACCAAGGATTATCTCTCATGATGTGATGTTTTTATAATCTAATATATTTTATTAAGAGATTATTCCTTCATGAAAAATATTTTTTTAATTTAATATGTTTATGTTATGTGATGTTTTTTGGAATGTTTATGAAACCAGTTCTTCTTCCATGGGTTCCTTAAGATACGATGGTTGATTAGTTTTATGTGGAAAACATTTTTATATACTATAATTGGAGGGATATTATATTTACCTCTAATTCATTGGTTTATGTTTATATATCATATGGTATTCATGTTTGGAAATAGTGAGTTTATTCATACAAGAATGGGAATAATATGTTTTCTCATACTTTTAGATGTTAATATAATGAGTTTGTTCACACAGACCTGGTCATAATGGGTTTTCTCATAGAGTTTTCCCTATGATTATGGTTGATAAATTTTTCCATGTTTTTTTATCATTATATTCTATCATTTAATGATTCATTTCATTTTCCAAAAATACCATGTTTTCATGATTATGATTTATTTTTAATGTATTTCACACTTTTATGTCATGTTTAAATATTTTATGATTATTCAGATGTATTTCGAGTTAGGCCATATCTATAATGAATCCTTAAAAATATTTTATGATCTTATTTTTCTCTAAAATTTTCAATGAATATCATATATTATCTTATGATCTATTAATATGATATTTATCCTCCTCATGTGTTTCTTTATGTTTATGATCTAATAGCTTATGATATGTTTTTCCCTTACCGAACATTTGATCTCACCCCATTCTTATATGTCCAATCCTTACGTTATGAATATGAATATACCATGTTAAATATGTAGAAAATTGTCTATAGGTGCATGATTTTAATGAAATGTTTACCAGTGTCATAAAATAGGATGTATTTATAGTTAATATCTCATACAGTATACCTTTAGACCATTAGGTTATGTGAATGCTTGTGTGATATATTTTCAAAGGAATGAAATTATTGTACAATTTCTGCAATTATTATACCAGTCTACAATAGCTCATATTATAGGCAATGTTTACAGATTTCTGGCGATAGGTTTAGCTACTATTTGTGTTAGGTTTAGATAAGATTAGTGAAAACCCTGGAGTTGAGTCTAAGTATAGGATGATATCCTGAAATATTATTAATGTCCTGAGTAAGTGGTTTTACTAGAAAATTAATCACTACATGGATACTATCAAGTAGGTTTTGGATCTTCAAATGTCTTACATAGGGGTAATAACCCCAAAGATTATGTTTTGGGTGTTAAATAAACATTAACCTGGTGCACAACAGAGAGGTATAAATACAAAACTTTCGAGAAACTTCTAGGGGATATGATCTTATTTATCTCATACTCATTATAAACAATTCTGAAAAAATTATTTCATATTTATATTGATATATTAGGTTTATAAATATGATAAACCCCAAAATAATTTTTATGTATAAATGATATTCAACTAAAAGAATTTTAGAGTTACATTATATTGTGAGAAAATAATATGTCTCAAGGTTTAATTCCTTTTATTATATTTTTAAATATGATATAAATTTTTCATCACTCATGGTAACTATTTTTTGGTTTTAGTAATGGGTGTAACCACAAGGAACCATGTTAACAATGATTGTGAGGGGAAATTTATGGCATCCCTAATGAACAACCAATGGAATGATTGTTATAGAACAATACCTCATTATAATTCTAACTCAACTTTCTCGATCTATGAATAATATCATAGACCATGTTAAACTCTTGAATACACCAAGGAATGAGAAGAATGTTTACGTGTCTTTCAAGAGTAAACTTATTTACTCTTTTGATGAATTTTATATACACTAATCCTCGAGTAATGGATCAATGTGATAGAAAATATACTTTCCATTCTTTAGTGATCAAATCATAAGAAGTCATCTCTAGTGGTTAATCATTTGGGTGGTAAAGATGAACTGTGGAATCCCACAAATAACATAAATATACATTATATCTTTCAAATAATATTCAATATATTTACCAACTAATTATTCTTTAGAACCATATTATTTCAATATACTTAGAGACTATATACATAAATATATTATTTAATTACAATATTAATAACCTTAAATGTCTATCAATATATAAGGAACCCTTTGCGACTAATCAATCTTAATACTATTATTTATAACAGAGGGAAATATTAAAATAGAAGAATAAGTGATATAAGATGGCCAGTGAGGGTAAATATTATATATATTAATCTATGATCATATGTAGTCACATAATGATGATAAGGATAGTATTACAATTTATTTTCAATAGGAAATGATACCCATCAATTCATAGCTCATAATATAGAGTCATAGAATAAATCCTTATCATGATAGAAGATTGATGAATGATAAAAAAATTCAATCAAGATCCATGGTTTCAAATAACAAGCATACAAACATTTCATAATACTGTGGAACCATCATAGGAATATATTTTATATCATATATCAATGTTAACTATCAAGACCATAATATCATAATATATTAGGCATCATTAACTTTTCTCCATATCTTAGTTGATCAGTAATCCATACTTGTTTCCCATAATGTATTGGGAATATCTACACATTTAAAAAAATTATTTCATGATATATAAGGATTCACTTAGTGAATTTTTTGGGATATATAATTCTAGGCCTATCCATAAAATAATGATAAATCATACATATGTGTGTACAAGATCATACAAAACTTATCATATCATAATATAATGACCCATGTAAAATATGAAGGTTGCGTAAACATATTATCATTATAATAATAAACCATTTAGACAAACAATAATGATGGTAACATTGCATAATATCCCTATTAAATCATAAAAATTCACCATCAATGATGATGTGGATGAAAAATACATTTAAAAGAGCATTAAGATATTTATTTTTCAACATAATAAAATATTACTTTCTATTGATAACAATTTAACTTAAATAACATGAATACTGATAAAATAATTTATATTAAAAATAACTAGTAATCTTGTAATGGAATCTATAATAAAAATAATGGTCATGATATAGGGAAAACACATCTATGCCATATACATTACAAGAAAATATTCATTTCACACATTTTTTCAAATTCAAAAATTAATTTTATGGATAAAATTTAGAAATTTTAGTTTAAACTATTATAAATCAATTCAATGTGAGTGGAAATTGCCATTTTTAGATATTTTATGTATTGGTAAGAAATTTTAGGAAACAATTTTTTATAGTATATAATTGTAAGAAAAACATCATCCAGCAAAGTGAAAATAAGGTTGGACTTTGTTTAAAAATATTTTCTTGATCATTTTAAGTACCAATGGGAGAAAAATGGAACTCAAACATAAAAATTAAAAGATTAGATATAGTAAAAGAGAATATATGGGGTTTAAAGGATATGATCTATAAATTTCTTTGAACTAAAATTTAGCATAAAATTTTCAAAAGGAATTGAGATTGTATCATAAACCCCTACCTAAATCATTACTTACTTCACTAGTTCTTTAACCTCCTTTTCTTTGAGATACATCTTCGGTCATGCAACTTAGTACTTGATTGTTTGGTCATAGAAGAATACAATAGGATCTATGATTAATGGAAGGAGTATAAGAATAAATTTTGATAGGTATTTTTTTGAGAAAAGAATTTCTTTAAATGTAAAATAAGAGTGTATAGGTGGTGTCCTTTTATACGTGATAGAGTCGATACACTTATAATTTTTCAGAATATTAAATTATATTAATGCGATACAAAAGAATAAAGGATATAAAATTAATAATATATAAATAGAATATAAGATAAGGTATAAATATGATCATTAAATATGATTTAGAAATTTTTTCCTCCCTTTTAATCCCCATAGTTTTATTTCAATACTTTTAAAACCATTGTAACTATTACCATGCCAACTGAATTTTTTTACAAAAGTTTCTAATCATAATAAAAAAAAATGAATGTGGCCTCATTAAAAAGAAATTTCATGATAATTCCAATTATGGAATCCATTTTTTCAAATTTTATTCCTATAAATAGAGTAACTAACTTTTAATATAAAACTTCTAAACATGATGAAATATAGTTTTTTAAAAACAATTGTATTTACATATAAAAATAGTTTTTTTACCAAAATTAAGAATAATTTTTGTTTTAGTGAAATTAATTCTATATTTTAGTCAAATTTAAATAAGTAAATTTTAAAATATTTCCAAAATGGGGACTTTGTTAATATGTGGAGGGAAAATAATGTTTTCTCTAAAATTTGTATTTTTCACCATTCAATGGAAAAAATAATCTTTTTATACAAATCCAAAAATTTCCCCTTAAGAGAATTTTAACATAATTATTTCAAAAAATTTACTATTTATATAAAATAGTATTCTGAAAATTGGTAGAAATTAATTATAATAATCATGTATAAAATCCAGTAAAAACCATTTCTGAGTAAAATGGATTTTTAAGCATAAAATGAATGTATTTTCATTCCATTCATAATGAAAATACATAAATGAATGATATAATATAGAATTGAAAATATATTCTACAAATGAAATTAAAACTATTAATCAATAATTATTGATTTAATTTATTATTATAACAACACATTGTGTATATAATAAAACTTTTTTGAAAACAAATTTTTTACATTTAAATGATATAATATTTATTTAAAACCTTTAGATACCTAATATATGTTTTATTAATAATATATTAATGTATATTATCAATATATTTCATTGGAATAATTTTTCAATAGTGATAAATATTATTTATTTAGATAAAAACATAACATGTTGAAAAATACATTTCATTTAAAAATAAGAATTTTAATCATTAATCGATTTTATTAAAATTGAGTGAATAGAAACACATTTTTTCATCCGAAAAATTTATAAATATTTTTAATAATGTTTTTATTCTTATCCATATTCACCAATATAACAACTCGGTTATAAAGGTATACTATATCATGGTTCATTTAGACTCAGTGTTTCTTGTAAATTAAGTTATCAAATATGTTATCTTTATTTCAAATGAAATAAATTTAAAATATTGGGGTATTAAATTATACCCCCATTGTAATTAATTTCAACCAATAAATTGCATAAATTTTATAAAAAATTGGATACTACAGCCACATCAAACCCTCTTGTTCCCACTTATCATCTTCAAATTTATGATTCCTACAGAGAAATTTATCCATGGTGAGTAGACTTGTTCTATGAAACCTTATCTATATGATCAAATATTTTTACCTATTATTAATCATATAAAATATCATGATCATGTGATTGAACATATGATTTCATTACATGTGAAGGATCAGGTATGTACTTCATTCAGATAGATACATGGAATATATTGTGAATTTGAGAGAGGTTCATTGGAAGCTCTAATCCATAAGAAATCATAAAAATAAATTCTCATACTAAAAAGTAACTAATATAAATCGAGATAAGATTCCCCTTCCTTCTTAGTATCATAAAATTCATCCATTGAGATATTCATAAGAATAAATTTTCACCAACTACATACTCTATATCTTTCAAAAAATTATTAGCATATAATTTTTTGTTGGCAATGTGCTACCCTAATTTTTTACTAAATGGATCTAAAATTATATTCCATTTCCAATGATAGGCTAGGTCTCAATAGAATTTATTCTCTGACTTCATCCTAGAAAATTGGATTTCTGTACTTATTTCTAAATAGGGCGTTGTAAGGCTCCATATGAATACTCGACTGAAATATATTATTGTAAAAAAATTCCATCAAAGTAAGGTAATGATCTAAATAAAATTGTAAATCCATAGAGAATTCTCCCAATATATATTCTAGAGTTTGACTAGTCCTCTATGAATTACCATTTATCTCTAGATGATATATACTTCTAAAACATAACCTCATATCCAGATTCAGTTGAAGAAAAATTTAAAATGACATGGTAAGCCTTAGATATTGATCAGATACATCTTAGAGTGGTGCTACATGAAATCTCACAACTTATATAATATATACTTTATTAAGGTTATCAATAGAATAATATTTTCTAATAGAAAATTAATATTCTAAATTTATAAGGTGATCAACTACAAACCAAATATTATTATTCCATTTATATTTTTGGAGGAGTCTTATAAAAAAACCATGGTGGTGTTTTCCCTTATCCATTCATGCTTGGGTAATGGTTGGGACATTCACATATACATTTATCTCTCAACCTTAACTTCTGAATACACTCTACATCTGGATATATAATTTAAAATATTCATTTTCATGTTTTCCCATTACAAATATTCTTGTATGTCTCTATACATCTTCTTGAATCTATGATTAATATATTTTGTTGAACTATGAGAATCATGTAACAGGTCATTCTACAATTCTGTTATTGATGAGACACATGCTCTATTCATGATCTTTATAATTCTCTCAAAACAATGGTTGAACTTAGGATACCTTCATAATTTTCACCACAGTTCCACATATTCCGTATGTACCCATTTGAATCTTTACATGGATCAATGTCTGGACATTCATTTTATAAATATAGTATTTCCCCATTACTTGGAATATCTTGTTCTATATTTTGTAAATCCATATTTATTTCATTTCATTCAGTATTCATTAGAGAAAAACTATTAGGGTTATATTGGCTAAAGCATCAGTCGCCTTGTTCACCTTCCTAGGATAGTATTATATTGAGAAATCATAATTGTTAATCTTGTAAACCAACATATCAATAAAATATTCAACCCATTCTATCTGAATATATAAATTATATTTCTTGATCCTTACAGATGTAACCCTTTTCAAAATAAAGATAATGCCTCCATATCATTAATGAAAAAAATTCCATTGTGAGATCCAAATCATGAATCCATAAATTTAACTAATGTATTTTAAATTGGAGATATTCATATGGTATCATAATATCAATATTCATAAGGATTAATCCAAGAACCTTATTAGATGTGACATTATAGATCACAAAATTTTCTCCACTATAGGGTAGTGTATGAATAGGTATGTTGACCAACATTATTTTCAACTCCTTGAAATTAAATTCACTGTGATCTATCTAAAAGAAAATAAATCCCTTCCAAGTAAACATAGTGATTGGATTATACAATAATGATAAATCAGTCAATAATATTTTGTATTATCCATTCAACTGATTGAAACTATGGATCATTGTTACCATCGCTATTCTAGGTGATTTCTTAATAAAAACATTATTTTAAGGCTAAACTAAATAACCACATTTTCATTAGATATATTTTTATTTAAAGGATGTGAAATTTTCAAGACAATAAAAGGAAATCAAATGAATTCTGAGGAACAAAAAAGATCCTAAGGAGTCCTAATGAAGTGTAGTCCTAGGGAATCCCTTGAAACTTGATTGTCCCCTCTGGATTCTAGCAGTTCAAATTATATAAGAATTTAGAATATGATCCAATGAAATCAAGCATACAAAGGTGGTCTGAAACTTTATTCACCTCATGACAAGTGTGGACCACTTTGATATTATTATTAAGCATACCTCAGAATTTTCTGGTGGGGTAAGAGAGAAAGTAAGGGATAGAAATAATTCCATGCAATGCATTGTGTAAGATCATAGTGTCAGTTTCTGCTTCCATGATATTAATGTTCCCATATTGAAATAGACATAAACCAGTGAGAATTTCCTTATCCTCCACCTGAAGGGAGAACCGATGGACGAATAGGGATGTAAATACCAATATGACAAAGCCTGGGGAATCTCGAACGACTCCTCCTCCACCAATGACTTCTAGGTTTCAAGACCACTTAGTGTTGTGTTTTAGGATCATGAAGGGTGGTTGCTAATAGACCCAATTAATCCTGATGATACCCCTACCAGGGTGGGTGTCTTGGGTACTAGATTGAGGGTTGATGGGAGGGATCCTCATGATAGTTGTTGATGGGTTTGACCATGTCAAGAAGCAGGCTCCTTCTTATTATTATGATGGACCATCATGATGTTTGGACCCCCTCGCATCTTGCCATGTTCCTTTCCTTCCATATACACTAGAATAAGGTATGAAAAACCATGGTATGAGCTATTTTCTCTTGGACCCTGACTCCTGATCCATGATACCATTGATCCAAGAATAAGTGATCGAGTAAGTTATGGGTATAGAAATCAATAAACTCACCAAAAAAATCTCTATACATCACACAACTAATCTCCATAAAATAATAGATAGTTTGGACTCTCCACCTAATTATTTTTATAGTAGGGACATTGATAGAAAACATTGATACCAAAATGTTTTATATTATTGTCTGTGGGGACATCATTATTCATAATCCTTCAGGTAAGAAATTTGTATTTCATTGGGATTATTTTGTAATATAAAACTTCATTCCAACTATCATAATGCTCTGGGATATTTAATGTCTGAAAGAAGTCCCTTATGATGAAGGGTCCCATGATTCATGGAGTGAACATGAACCTATTACGTTATGAGTTAAATTCAATGAATTTAAATAATTCATGTTGGTCTTTGTCTCGTATAGATTTAATGAATTTTGGATACCATCTCGCATCCCTGAAGGATATATTAGTGATTTGCCAACCTATGAAGCCTGTAATATCTCTGATTTAGTTCTAGTTTAAAAATGAAATATAAAATTTCCTTATGATCCAATGGATATGAGTTTGAAGAGTTGTGAAGAGGGAGGAGAGATCAGACGAGAATAGAGATACATGTCCATCCACCAAATCCATAAATCAATAGAGAATTATTTTCATTATTATCCCAAAAAAGTACGTTTTCCATAGAAGTCCCATTCTAACTTAGCATGCATGAATAGGAGGGTGTATTAAAGACTATGGATGTTGATTCCACCTTCCTGAATGGGTCTTTCCATAGTTCTTCAAGATACCAAATTATGTTTACCTTTTGGGAGATAATCCAAAATTAAACTTTCCATATTCATTGAAATGTTATTGATGAAAACTTTTGGGACTTTGAGAGAAGAGAGAGCATGGCTAGGAGTAGCCAATAAGAAACTGTAAACAAATGATATCTGACCCCCAAAAAATAGGTATCTATTTTTCTAATTGAGGACCCAATCCATGATCTTAATTATGATGAAATAAAAGTCCCAAATCTAAAGGCTACCTAATGAGACAGGGGCATCTAGGTAGTCTATTGGGAAAATACATCTTTTCATGTCATGGTTATGGAACACAACAGATACCCAGCTAGATGAACATCTATTAAAAATGTAGAAATTTATCTTAGAATTAATGATGATCTGCCTGCCCTAGTGGAAGTATTTCTCCATCACATTATTTATTCCTTAAACCAATCTTCCATTAGAGTTCATGAAGATGTTTTTGTTGTCTTTGAACATTAAGTGTGAAATGGAGGAGAAGATATTTCTTAAATGGTAAGGGAGTAT
Source organism: Viscum album (assembly GCA_963277665.1). Lineage (NCBI taxonomy): Eukaryota > Viridiplantae > Streptophyta > Magnoliopsida > Santalales > Viscaceae > Viscum > Viscum album. Next base: position 1,426,341,930 of record OY728161.1, read on the forward strand.
CAATCCAATGCTCTTGCTTCTTTGAATGAGGTGGATAAGGATATCCTGAGTGAAGATAAATATTATTGGATATATTAGGTAACCTTTTATTAGATTAAAAAAATAATTAAAAAACCATAATTCTACCCCATGAATATAACCACCAGCTTCGATGAGATAACACATATAAAAATGAGATCAATATTCCCAAAGGAGAGGTCCATACCTGATTAAACTTTGATGATGAAACTTCACTCGATTACATCATATGATTTTTTCATATCCAAAATAATATACATATATAATACATGTGACTTGAATTTGATGTATCTTATCATCTCTTGGGATAATGAAATTTCCACTTGAATCAAGCGACCCTTCACAATACTGTCTTATTCCATAGAAACCCCCCGGGGGATATGAACTGATAATCTAGAGTTGATGATGCTAGCTAATATTTTTATGGGAAATTACAAATGATAACTAGTATGTAGTGTAAAATGGAAGAGGGATTCAGGTTTTGGGGATGATCAAAATTATTGTGGTGCAAGCAACGCATAGTAAGATTTCCCCCTTGAAGAAATCTTGAATCACTGTTACCAAATTGTCCTTCACCACATCCTAGGAGTTTGTTAGAATGAGCCTGAGTAACAAACTAGTCTCGACACACTTTCTTGGTTGAGATTCATCATAGCCTCAAAGGACTCATTCTCTTTAGTTGTATTCTCTAGCCTTTCATTTTCATGATCATAAGATTGGGTTGGAATCACATAAAAGATCCTCACATTCCACCCTAGATACCCATTAGGCCTGCATAGTTTAGGACCACTAGGAATATTTTTGAAGAAGGAATTATCCAAGTTCCCCAAAACAACTATATAATCTGTATAGTTACCATCATCCAACAATACATATTGGGTATAAACAGGTACTTTATCTCCTTTATAAATTCATATAAGTATGCGGTAATTTTTTCTACCACTAATTCATTTGATTCTAGAGATTTTCATCACAAAAAATTTCTATTTTTGAAGAAATTTCACCAAGGAGTCCTTCTTGTCAGATATGTCCTCAAAAAAGCCGGTTGTTCCAAGCTTCCTCCAAGATTCTTTCAAGACATTCATTTTCCTTCATGCTGACGTAAAAGTCCCTATCGATGGGAGGGATGTCTTTTTCCCAGGCCTGAAGCCTAATTTTTTGCTGCCGTAATTTTTTTTATACTGAAAATTATATATTTCCAAGATAGGGTTCATTCCAAATATCACTAACTAGATCATAATATCCATGTATGATGACCCATTGCAGATAGAATCTAAAGCATTTAGGATGCAATTTCCCTGAAGACAAGAAAACTATGAGTAGAGAGTGATCAATGATTCCACAAACCAGATGTCTAACCTCAGTACTAGAGAACATAGAGATGGAGATCATGTTGGATATGCATCTATCCAGACAACACCATGAATGATGACTCCCTCATTGGTTTTTACAGCAGGTGAAATGGTCTCCTAAGTAATCAATGTCTATGAGGAATTTTCCCACCATGGATTGGAAAAAGTACAAGATGGATTTCCTTGGGAATGACCTCTACCATTCCTCATATTTGGGTCGATGATGACATTTATGTATCCCCTGATGATCCATGGTGAGTTTCAAGGATCATATAGATTATGGTCATTCCATAGAGATTCTTCTTGTTGGGGATCATAGCTTCCATAAATTGAGGTTAAGAAAGAGAGGTCTACTACCATGGGTCAGCATAGTAGTGATGAATTGGTCTCCATATTAAACTAGGTCCACTACTCTATTCATATTCCAAAAAATAAAAATATGTTGGTTGGAGGGGACAACATGAAAGGATCCATGCAAATTGATATTACGAGAGAATTTGTTAATTATGGAAGGCTATTTCCTTTTATAAATTACAATGACAATAAATTCCTTACCATTACTGATTTTAGTGGATAATTAATCCATCAAATCCTGGGAAATGATTCCATGGTAATTTTATATTAGGATGTGAATCATTGAGTATAAGGTTCACTCTATTTGGACCCATAACTGATTTCCATATTTTGGAAGGAGGAGGAACTCTACTTTTGGTTAATTGATCTTTATCTCATTAACATTCTTCTGCCTATGGATGTGAGTGGAGTTTTGGGGGTGGAGGGTTCTGGGGACAAGGAGGCTTTTCTCTCCTATAACTAGAGGGAGACAATAGGTACCACCCTTTTTCTCCAACACTTTGTTCTAGGGATCCCTACATTCTCTTCTGGAGGGGGCAGAGGTAGAGTTTATAAAGGACCCTTTGGTTGAAAAAAATTTAGAAGGGTACCCCATATTAAAGCTATGTCATGGTCCTTATGAGGACTTCAGGGAGGTCTTAGAGGGGGAGGAGTCATTGGAAAAATATTTGTGGGTCTAAGAGGGTTACCGTAAAACAACTCTGGTAAGTGTACCTTATAAGGTAACATATTGTTAAAAAATGGAGAGGTGAAAGATCTAAGTTGGTAAGAGGAAAAGAACCTAGGGATATAAGGAAATATAACTAGACATGGCACCACACTATCTTCATTCAAGCGATCGAGGATATGCTTAGGTTCTAAACCAAGGAGGATAAACTAACCACAACTGAATCTTCATCAAAGACCTGAGGAACCACCAGATATTCCATAGATGAAATGACACATAGAAATTGAATCTTCAAGTACCTCTAAATGACATTCTGAGGAGGTTGGTGGCAATTTCTTTAATGGTGTCTTCTACAAACTTATTAGGAGTGTCCCTAAAGAAGACAATATGAGCAGTACCTCAGGAATATAGGGTATGAGATATCAAGATTCTAGAAAAAGGAATCATTCACCCGAAGAAAGATCTTTTCCAACAAGGGAAGAGATATGTGTATTTCTATTAAAATGCAGGTCACCAAAGTATCATCACAACACCAGGTATGATCATCCGAGTAGAGGAATCTCCCAATTGAGTCCCTAATCATCCTAAGTATGCCCCGATTATGAAAGGGTAATGAAAGCCTGGGTAGGTTCATCCTAATATCTTCTAGCGGGATCTCCCTTCCCTTTTGAATATCCATGGACCAATGAGAATGGTTGAGAAACTAATGAACTAAGGAGTAAGGGTCCTTACACCACGCATGGGAAAAATCATATTTCGAGGAAAGGATGAGGTAGAAATATTTCTTATGGACTGCAAAAATTATCATAGGAAGATGAAGACCCCAAGAGTTGAAAATTTGATGGAAAATCCAGATTGGCGATTTCACATACACAAATTGAGCTACAAGGCTCCACATGAGATAAAATTATACCTCTGTAAAGGCCAATGCAGGGACATATGTGGATAGCTAGAGATCAAACCTTAAAGCCTTTGGTAGAAAAAACCTAATCTCTATGAAGAATGTATAGGAATATTGTCAGAGAAAAATATTTGGGGAATCCTGGAAAGTGAGAGCAGGCCAGAGATCCCTTAGGGGATACTTCGAAGGATTTGAAGGTGCCGACGGGGCGGCAGGACTGGGTGTAGGCCCATGATCTAAAGACAGTGGATTCGAGGAAATAGCCATTGGCCAAGATTTTAGAGGCCAAAGAGAAGGGGGAGGGTCTGTGGTTCCCTCAAGGTTGACGATATTTGGATCAAAGGTCATCGAAAATGGGGTATCCACTGGAGGCAAAAAAGTCAAAGGAGAAACATGTGAACAAAATTATAAACCTGATGGTGTGTGGGTGTATTCTTACAGGCCGACAGAGAAGATACACACATGACACAAAAATCAAATTCATTAATCATAGAGGCTATCTATTTTGTAATAATATCATCTCTTCGAAGATATGACCCTCCCTTCAAAAATATGAATTTTGATATACCCTCAGTTGAGATTATATAACACAAAAAAATGAATTTTTTTATAGCCAAAATTCAAATGTTGTAAATTTTTTATACAACTTATCCTTCCTTATGGTCTTTAGTAAAATTCTCAAGGGATATTTAATCTCTTTCTTTCTATTGTAATATATAATAATATCATCTAAAAAGACTATTGAAAACTAATCGAGGTAATCATTAAAGACTAGATACCATAAATATAAGATGATAAAGTGGGAATTAGTATGTAAAAATTCCGTGACTATAAATTCATAATTTCCATACCTCATATTTGATGTTTTCATGGGTGTATACTCATTTTGACCCCCCACTTATGATATCGAGTATAAATGTTAATAATTGAAATTTATTGAGATTCTTGTAATTGATCAAAAAAATCATTGACACATGGTATAAGATAGTTGTTCTTGATAGTGGTACTGATAAGTTCTAGATAATAAATGAAAAGATGCATCGATCCTTCATTATCCCTAAAAAAAAGAAAAGGTATTCCCCATGACGATAAAATAGTGTATATGATTTCCTTATCATCTTTTCCTAGAGTTTCTTTTATAAGTCATACCAATCAATCCGGGACATTCTATCTAGATTATTATAAATAAGTGTATAAATAAGTATGAGTTATGTTAAAAACAATAAATCAAAATTTGGGGGAATAACATGAAGGTATTTATGAAATACATCATGATAATCGTGAATAATAGGTATATCTCCAATGTTTAGTTTTTATCCAACGATTTGAGATAAATATTCCAATATAATAGGTTGTAAGACCCATAAAAAGGAGTAATTTATGTTGGAAGTTTATATTCCTCCTCACATATAAATATAGTAATAAGATGAATTATAATATCAAATATGTCTTCTTTATTCAAGTAATTTATATTAAATCTCTTTAAAGAGAATTAATCAATGTTCAACATCACATCAAATTTCATAAAATTATAAAAAATAAAATTTTAATACGGTACATTATTAAAAATTTAAACATGAAATTCCAAAATTTATAGTGGAGGATAATTTTACCATAACCATCATGATCTAATTCAATGATTAACATACCATATACCATTTTATGATCTATGAGTTCTCCCTTTCATTCGGGCATTGAATCAGATAATGCATAAGTTCCCCAAACATAATACATTAAAATATAAATATTACATTATGATGTAGTTTATTTCTCTCTTTGAACTCTTCATTATTCTTTAATAATTAGTTACTTTATACCATTATTTACCACACATAAAATATCTTCACGTTCCTCTGATACATTACCCAAGGTGATTCTTCCCACATTCTCGACATGTTGGAATCTCAATCATCATTCCTACATAGTCTTCATGAAACTATATTTTTATCTTATTAGCTTTATTATGAAACTCACCCATGATGAGGTTGTTAATCATATATCAATACCATTATTCTGCAATAATAAGAAAAATTCACATTCTAACTCCCATTTCAATTTTCCTCTCATAATGATAAACATTTCATTTTCCATCACATTCTTTGTGACCATAGTTCCTTCATGTTCGAGCAATTGAATAAAACCAAAATTCATAATTTATGAATCATGTTCCCATAATTAGAATGAGAAATAATAAAATTAAGAAAATAAATCCTTATATTTCCTAAATAAAGACACATTGTTATCAACCTATAACACGTAATATTAATCATATATCACTTTAAATTCTTCATTGGTTTCCTTAGGTTCTATCTCTATATACCCAATAATCTAAACTCTATAAATAACTAAACCTACTCTGATAATAACTATAGAGACCCATGAAAAACATATATAGATATTATATATATTTTATTAATATTTAATACATATCTAAAATAAATATGCATGAGAACTATAATGGTTTAGTATAATTAGGGACAAAATACATAAACATATTATTTAAGTGAAATTTTTATCACCTCAAAAATATATCTTTTTAAAAGGTACCATTTTAGAATCACCATTCATAATACAAATCTTCATAACATTAGGAACCATTAAATCATATGAATGGATGAGGTTAGAAGCTTGGTAAGGGTAAAAATTGGAGATATGAAAAAAAGATCATACATAATAATATCATGAGAATAAGGGTATGAGAACATGCGATTTTCAATAGAAAATCTTGACCAACAATTAAAATATCATAACCCTGATTAATGTAATAAAATATTATTATGACACAAGATTGGGGAATCATAAAAATAATTAATCATGATCCCTTAGTTCAAATAAAAATCATAACAATATTTTCGAAAAATGTAGACCATCAGAGGCCTAGAAAACATATATTATTTCAATTTTCACTACTGATACCATCATATCCAATCAGATTTATAATCAACATAGGTATCTGTTATCATAGTGGATCCGGAATCCCTACTCATTTTCTAGAGTGGATTGATCCCTTATATAAAATTACCATAATTGTGTCATGAGATTTAAGGCATTACCCAACACATTAGGGTTTAATAAAATTTAGGTACCACCCATCAGATAATGAAAACTATTAACATGTATTATATAAGATAATAAAACACACATCATATCATAATATCATAACCCATGTGTAAACATCTCAAAATAATAATAATAAACTACAATTTAAATAATTATGTTGGAATTAGGATATCATATCCTCAATAAAGAATAAAAATTGTCAAAGGATGATGAAAAAGATTAAAAATTCTATTAAAATATAATTTTAATGTATCTTTAAAAACATTAGAAAATATAATTTTCCTTTTATTACATTTAAACTATAAAATATTTGAATATTTATAAAATTATTATCATTGGAAATTACAAAAGGAAAGTATTAAATGAACCATGAAAAAATAATATCAATGATGGTTGAAAAATCCATTTATGATGTGTATGCTAACATAAAATAATCCTTTAACACCATTTTAATAAAAATACTTGGCTATAAAATATTTAGAAAGATGCCATTTTAAAACATTGTATATAAAATCAAATGTAGGGAATATGAATTTTTTTTAAATATTCCATGTATTATTAAGAAAATTAATAAAATAGTTTTTAACAATTTTTGAATCAAATAAAATTTCCTTCCATCAAAGTCAAAATAAGGCTGACTTTTCCTAAAAAAAATTCAAAGCCATTTTAATTACCAAAGAGATAAAAATACTAGTAATAATTAAAAAATACATTGAAAAATTATGGAGAAGAAAATATTTGGGGTTTAAAGTACAAGATCTATAAAATTTCACTTGATTTAAATTTATCATAGATAACCTTGCAAAGAAATTAAATTTTAACATAAACCCTTACCTCAAGTTTAACTTTATTCATAAGTTCTCTAACCTCTTATTCCTTGAGAGACCTCATTTGGATTACCCCTTAATACTTGAATGATTGGAGTTAATAGATGGACATGAGATCTAGGATCATGTATAGGAATCTAGTATGGATTTTGGTAGGGATAATTGGATATAAGAAGAAATTTAAGTGTGTAGAAGAGAGGATGGGTGGTCTCATTTTAAAATTGAAGGAGATGATACATTTATAATTATTCAAAAGAAGAAAATATATTAAAGTATTAATCAAAACCAATGGCTCTAAATTGATTCCTATTATAATAAGAGATGATGTAGTGTTTAAATAATACAATCTAATTGTATTTAAATATTTTTAGGTTATTATGACACTTATAATTTTAGTTTTATCCCTTTTAATATTTTTATACTCTCACGACAGGAGTATACTTTTTTTTAAATGTTAATATTCATAAAAACCTAAAATAAAATCATCCCCATTTTTTTGAAAATTATGATTCCAAATATGAAATTCATTTTTTCAAACTCAATTTATATATTTAGTAAAAATTACTTCTAAAATAAACCAGAAAAAACACTAAAAAAATGTTTTCTAGAAAAAAAATCATTTTTAAGCACTAAAATGTTATTATACAAGAATTAATCATATTATTGACTAAAATTTGGTTAATCGGAATATTTTTAATCATAAATCACCAATTAATATTTAAAATTAATTCAAAATAGAAAGGTAATTTAGTAATATTTGAATGGAAAATAACATTTTCTTAAAATAAAGATTTTTTCACTATTCACTAAAAAGTTAATCCTTTCAAAAAAATCCCAAATGGTCACCTTATATTATGTTTTTGTAAGATTATATCAAAATGTTATACCATTTTATAAAAATAAATTTTCTAAAAGTGTAATAAAATAAATATAATCCCTATATACAAAATTCAATAAAAATCATATTTGAAGAAAATTTATTTTTGAAGTATAAATTAATCTTTTTCATATTCCTTTCCTAATAAACACAATTAAATGAATGTTAAAATATTTAATATATATATATATATCATTAAAACCATTAATCAATTATTAATTATTTTATTTATTTTTATAAAAGTACATTAGGCACAGAAAAATAGTTTTTAAAAAAAACACGTAGTACCTTTAAAAGGTTTTATCATCATTGATAAATTTTTGAAGAATAATATATGGATGATTATCATTTAATTAATATAAATTCTTTACATCTTTCATTGAAATAAATTTTCAATATTGATCAATAAACCTTTTAATATTGAAATACATAACATGTTAAAAAAGACATTTCTTCAAAAAATAGGTATTTTTAACTATTAAATGAATTTATTAAAATAGAGTTATTAGAAATTATTATTTTTTCATTTCTATACTATTTTAAATATATTTCATAACGTGTTTAATCTTATTCATTCCTAAAAATACAATGGATGGATTATAAATGTACACTCTATCAGAGTTTCATTAGACTCATGGTTTCATGTAAAAAAAGTTATCAAATACATAAAGATTCATTGAAAGGAAATAAATTTAATATATAGGGGTGTTACACGAATAGTTGAGGAATATAATTAAGAATACCACGATAAAGGATGATGTAAACTCTATGGTACGGCTTGAGTTCAAGAATAAATTTTCAACTATGTACTTTCCTTGGGATCTTTAAACAAAAATAAAAAGGGAATTATTTGAGTTAAAATAAAAGTAGGTTGAATCAGTTGGATCATATGAAGAAAATTTCACAAGGATCATGAGGTATTAATCTGATTTCATCTCTGATGTTGAGAGAGAAAACAACCACTTCTTCAACAGCTTAAATCCTAGTCTTTTAAGGGTGTTATCAATAAGATACTTTGGTAGCTACATAGAGATATTTCAATGTGATACTCATTTAGAATTATAAAATTGAACTTATCAATATTATGGGGATGAGAAAAGGAAATTGAATTATAATATAATCACTTATGATAGGAAACATTGTGGTAAGAATTCCAAATATCATACATTCAATAAATGTTGGTGAAATTACCTGTGTAATAACCTCATGAGGTAATGGAAGTGTTTTTGCTTAAGTAAAGTAGGAAACCAATATCACAACTGTCAAACTAAGGATAAGAGGATGATTAACCCAATAAAAGAAAATAAGATCTTATCTAATGATCCAACATCATGATTATTCTTCTAGTGCATGGAGTTTATATATTATGTTAATTACTATCTTAGTCTTCAATCCAATTATGAAAATATACCTCAGGAACCTCCCAAAATGAGGGAATAAAGAAGGTATTTCATGATCAATACCACTAAGATAGACCTTTATAATGAAATGATTCAAGTACCACTTGTTATTTTATCCACATCTACCAATGCCTTATTTTATTCTGGTTCATCACATTCTTTTATATCACTTATTATATTTATGAATTTTCAATCACCACCATAAGCAATTGATATTGAATTATTAGGGAAAACCCCTAGTGATAAATTATAATATATAAGATTTATAAATTTTCTATAATTGAGATTTGTGTGTGGATACTTTGTTAATATCTAATTCTTCTTCCACTGGTTTAATTTATCATAATTTTGGGAGTATATTATCTATCACTATATAGATACCAAATAAATTTCAAATATTATTAGTTTCCATTCCATATCCCAGATCATCTTATTATCATGTATCAACATAAGGATGATTATGAACTTAATATAGAAGAAAATTATATAATTTCGGTCACGATAACAAACAACAAGGGACTCTTAACATAAATGATCAATGTGTACGTCAACATTGATAACATCCATGTAATATGAGAATATAATAAATTCTTTCAGGATGAACTTCATTGTTTTCCCCTAGAGGGAGAAGTTATGTTTTCCATATAACTCATACCTAGATCCATTACTATCTCAAAGTGTTCATATAGAATGGATATCGTTGAATTCAAGGGGTTATAAAAACAACATTGAGACAACTTGGAAAAGGATTTTATATGCCTGAGTGCTTCATCATGCGCTGCACCAGTTCTCATTGTCAAGTAGGCATATGGACCAATACATATTTTCATTGATTTTATTAACCTTAGTAAAATCGTGAGTAACAAAAAGTATCTTCTTTCCCGTATAGATGATCTATTTGATTAATATATATGAACTCAATACCTATAGATTTTTCATATTGGATTTTGATATCATCATTTTAAGTGACATTTCAAAGATAACATTCTAGATGAGGTATGGAAACTAGAAATTTATATTGATTCCCTTTAGAATTAAGAATTATCCATCTATATTTATCAATATAATGAATATAGTTTTTAGAGACTACCTTTATCAATTCATGTTTTCCTTTGAAAGAGATATTATTATATATGTAAAGAGAATGGAATATTAGGAAAATTATTTATAGACTATGTTAATGTCCTTGAGAAAAGAGACACTATATGATCAATTTAGAAAGTTTGAATTCTAGATATAGAAAAAATCATTATTATTTCATGTAATAATGAGTTTGGTAATATCTGTAGATCTATAATATAAGGAAGTATATAATAAATATCCATGACCGACCGTTGTGACTGAGATCCACAGTTTTATTATTTTAAAAGGATATTTTTCACACTTTGCTAGAAATTTATCATGTCTATAAAATACACTACCATGTAGACATAGAATGGAGTAATTTTCCTTTGGATAGAGGAATGTTACTAATGTTTCAAGGAATTGATGAAGTCATTGGTTACTGATCATGTACCTATATTATCTTATTGTAGGGAGGGGTTTGTAATATGTAGTTATTCATTGAAAAGTGGTTTTGGTTGCATCCTCATTAAAAACGATAAGTTAATTAACGTTTACTCAAGATAATTAAACACTCATAGATAAAATTGTCTGATACATCATTTTTAGTTTTTGGTCGTGATCTATGAAATAATTATTTTGATGAATTATCACTACAGAGAAAAGTTTGATATATATACTAATCATAATAGTTTTAAATATACATCCACATAGAATGAATTAAATTTATTCCATAGAAGATAGATATACTTGAAAAAAAATTACGAGTTCTCAATACATTACGACACAGGGAAGGAAAATAAGGTGGATAATTCCCTAAGTTGAAAATAGCATTTCACTATTTCCATGATTAGGATTTAATAAAACCAAATACTCATGGATTTTTTAAGGTTGAATAATGAATTCTTAATGGGTGGAGACAAATCATATATTTCCCAACAGAATTATCAAAATATCCATTCATGTGAGGATAAAATAATCTTATAAAGATTATATAGAGATATAAAAAAATATACCAAATATTATGTAGTTACACATTGATAATGACAAAGCTATAAATTTTGAAAATCATATGTGAATCACATAAAAGATAGAATTTATGAAGAATAATTTCGATGATGCACATCTCTCACCCTTATCTCTACATCCAAGAAGTATGAAGATGTAGAAAGATCTAAAGGAAAACATTGGGTTAGGTTACATGTAGTGATAAATAACATAATACATATATCAATTTTTGGTTTTCTATAATGTTAAGTTTGACTGACAAAAATATATTGTTATGTTTCAACCATTACCCATATGAGTAAAAATATAGGAAAAAATCACATTCTACATCATTTCAGGATTTACCAAAACAAGTTAATACTGTAATTTGATTCTTTTTACTGATGATTTACTTATGAATTTATTACATTTGATTACTATTAAATAGAATTTATCCCTCATCCAACTCAAAATGATATACATGAGTGATGTGTTAAGGTTGTTTGGAGTACCACTATCCATAATGTTTGATCAGGATCGGTGGATAATCACAAGGTTCTAGAGAATTATTCAAAAATAATTTGATTAGATCTATGTTTTAACATTATATCTCATCATCATAAATGTGGTAATTCATAGTGTATAATTTAGAATATAGAGAATATTTCGATACTCTGTATAATGGAATTCCATAGATGTTGGTATAAAAACTCTTCCTTATATACTAATCATATTAAAATAGTTTCCATTCTATCATTTATATGGAACCATATGAGGATCTGTATAGAAAGTTTTTTATGACTCAAATATGATGGGATGATGTTCTAGAGAGGAAATTTATAGGTTCACATATTGTCCAAAAAATGATAGAAAATGATCAGACCCTTCAACGACATATGAAAGTTTAAAAAGTCAACAGAATAGTTGTGTGGATAATCATAAAAGAGATATAGAGTTTATGGTTAATGAAAAGGCTTTCCTATAAATATATCAATAGAAGTGTGTTCTGAGATTTTGGAATCAAGGGAAGTTTAGACCTAGGTATATCGATCCCTTTTAGGTCCTTTATCATGTTGGGGTTATATCTTATCACATAGCACTCCCTACTCACCTCTACGAAGTGAAAAATTGGTTCCAAATATCACATTTGATTATTTAGATACTAGTTATTTCACATGTACTAACCTCGAAGGTTATTCAATTGGAATATGACCTTTCATATGAAGAAAAACATATTGAAATATTGAATAAAATAGAAAATTTTATTATGAACAATACCACCTATTTAGTTAATGTTTTGTGGTGGAATCATAAATTTTAGGAGTATACATGGAGGCCTAATTACATGATGATAGAAAATTACACTCATTTTTTTAACCTGATGTAATATAATTTTGGGGGTGAAATTCATTTTTAGGGGGTATAATATAATGGTCCACGATTTTAGAAATTACATTTCCTTACCTAAATATGAAGTGAGTATATTTCCATTCATGAAGCACTGAACTAAAAAAATCATAAAACCTTAATGAAATTATGAAATATTATTGTTATATTATACCCATATTTTGAGGTTAGCATTCGAAGTAACCAGCTTATAAAAAATGTAACACCACAATATTCTAAAGTAAGAACATTATGTTCGTCAGCGTGTATCACACACATTAGTAAGAGCATAAGGGAATATAATACCCCAATACTTTACAATATATATACTATTTTAAATAAATACAAACAATGAGATATCTTGAAATGAAAATGATACTAAGTTAGAATACGTCTCATTAATCAATGATTTTCTTCAATTGTCTTGCATTACATGCAAGACCGAGTTTTACCAAATAATGTTATATTATTAAAATATTATATTATAAGATATACCCTAGCCATTAAATTATTATTAATGAAAATGGTTAACTAACATAAGAAAATATATGGTTTGAAGAAATATAAAATGAATCCATTGGTTATAAATTAATATTAAATGAATATGAAAACTGATTGAATATAAAAAAGAATATTTTTATATAATAATATTTTTTTGTTTAAAAATATGTTATATAATAAATAATTAAATGAATTAAAATTATTGAGTAAAATTAATAAAATATATATTTTATATATTTAATAAAAACTTTTTTATATTCATATAGTAGATTTGATAAGTGTAGTATAATAAAAAACCAAATAAGACACATAGAAACCAATATTTTTATTAAGGCACTTTTACCGTTGTTTAATGAAGAACCAATTTTATATCGAATTTTTGGTAATTTTATAAATCTAATATGTCAAAATAAACTTCAAATTCTAAATATAATCATGAAAATTATTTTCGGGTGAATAGTTTGTAATTTTTTGTGAAGATTCAATTTTTAATGAAAAATGAAAAATACTGAATTTTAATTAAAAATTCATTTGTCATAATATTTATTTATAAGAATAAATCATAATTAAAATTGTTTCAAAAGATTTTTTATATCCTATTTTTGTCATTAAAAACAATTTAGTTCATTGGAATCAATTTCCCTTAGAAATTGAATATGAAAACATAAGAAAACTTTGAATGTTTTTAAATTAAAAAACATGTTTTGTTGTCCCGTTGCAGGAATAAATTTAAATTAACTTCTTCCAATTATGTTATTTTAATTTTTAAATATTGATTCCATATTAGTAATAATCTAAAATTTTAATATCTAATAAGGTAAATTTAACTTTTGTACTAAAAATATTAGTGAAAGTATATAAAAGTAATTACAATGATTTAGGTAACGTTTTGCATCATAAGGGATGAAACCATAATCATTAGAGCCCAAATGACCTAGAAACATTTACAAGGGCCATAAAATTCGAATATTTTGACCATATACTCCCATGGATATAAATATTACCATTAGGGGATCAACTTTCCTTGAAATAAACTTGGTTGGATTTCCCTTTCCCAAAATTTACTAGAGTGTCAATCCTCATCCACTATGAAAAGGCCTCCTCTCCTCCAACTTGCTCACACCACTAAAGAAAATTATTCTTGACCTAAATATTACCAAATATCTTCTAAAAATATATTCCATAATCTTAAAATCCTCCACTTGGAAAAAATTAATCTAATGAATCTCTTTGGTTTAAACCAAAAGGAGTTACCCAAAAAAGACGTAACATCTTCCCTTATGATCTTTAGTTTTATTTTGATTCTACACACCCACAAGTATTATTAATCCAAGATTATATAAAAACAAAAGTTAAATCAATATACTAATATTTTTTACATTACGGGTTAAATGAAAACTTACCCACACTCCCATCTAAAGAGTAACATACATACTTTTTATGTGAATGGAGAACTGTCGCGTCACGAAATGATGATTCTTAATTATTCCTTTACAGCCTCTCATAGTGTTAATTATGACGGGAATTATATTTACATATGAAATATATGATATTTATAATTTTTTGTGCTTCTTAAATTTTAATATAAAACATATGGTTTTTTTCGTCTTGTGGAAGTATGATAACATTGTTTGTGAAAGTGTGGACTGTCATCTCCTCAAGGCGATGTGATTCGTTCATGATATATATGGAACACATTAGGGATAATTTTATTAAAACAATGTAAATTATATGACATATATATCATAATTGAATTATAATATACAAATTTATCATTTTATTTTCTTTATTTTTATATGGAAAAGAAATTAATTTAGAATTCATGCATACGTACGTCTTACCGTCTCCAAGAATAGTGCATTTCATTTATTATCTCCAAATATTATGGATAATCGTAAGTAAAAATATACTAAATATATGTTTTAATTAAATCATTTATTACATTCTTGAGATTATTCAATAATCATTTTTATAATAAGAACATCAAATAACATGTCAAAACATACATAATAAAACTAGGCAATTAATACCTGAAATATTGAAAATAATGAATGCTTATTAACAAATGGGTAATAAGTTATTATAATAATATGGAATATGAAATTATAAACATTAGTATTGTTTATGTATAATTTAGTAACATATTTTCAACAACTATATTTTATCATGAAGAAAACATAAAAAATATAAAGGTAAGTTAATGGGTTTTGTCACAACATACATTCCATAAAGACTTATTTTTAATTATGCACCAATTCAATTTTATATGGTGTATATATTGACCATTTTCTAGTTATATTATGAAAAAAATTATTATTATGTTATTATATGTTTCATTTAATGTCATTTCTTCAAGGATATTATTATTTAAATGTTTTCCTATGGTATGGTACACTAGGAAATATTTAAAGATTATTCTCCTCAAGAATGTTCTTAATGATTACCATTGCTATCTCACTTATTTTTATTATTCAGAGTCCTGTTGAAAAAAATCACTTTGTTATAATAAATTCACAATATAAATTTTCATGAATTTATATATATTCATAAAATTGATATTATTATTTCCTAAACAATATATTATTTTACATAAGTTTTTTACATTAATAGTTATTTGATTAACTGGGAAATTATTGATAAATATGTAATTTTTATTCAATATGAATATTTGATCAGGTATATTTTCTATTGAATAAATTTATTTTTCGATATTATGAATTCTTTGGACATGAAATTAAAGGTGGTTCATGGACATTATATTTCTCCACGATGGATCATTAGGTTGTATTGAGACAATTTGGTTTTCCAAATTAAACATGTTTCCACATGTAGTTTTAAATTTTCTAAAGGATAGATCTTGATAGTACAAGTCCTCATGATCCATATAAATGACATACAATAATTAATAATTTCCTTCATAGATATTATAGTCATCGTTGTTATTATCCATGAGGTTTTCATAATATAATATTTATGAATGAATTTCATTATCAGATTATTGATTAAATGGAATGTGTTTTAAGTTGAGTACCATGACACATTGATTATTCCTTGGCTTTTTATTTTAATTCCATGTAATATAAGTTATGTACTATTAAATTTTTATTTATTTAAATTGATTTATTATTATTTTTCTTCTTTACTTACACATACTGATCTTTTGGATCTCACCCTTATTATGATTTCTTTCCCCATGTTTTGAAGAGGAATCATTTGGATGAGTTTCAAGGATGTTGTTGATATTAATTTTATTTTTTATCAGGATTAGATATTCTATTTCTTAATGTGTTATGGGTATCATGTGTGTAATCAAGCTTTCCAAGACTGTTAAACTGATCAGTCCTTCACAATTTTATTCCCTATAATCATGCCAATATAATAAACTAATTCATTGAATCCATGCTTCTAGGGTAAGGGTATTATTGTATGTATGAAAGGATGTGTATAATAAATATTTTAATCTAGTATTACAAAAATTAGATTAGGGATAAAAACCATAAGATAGACATTAACGATAAGTATAGAAGAAAATCCTAGAATATTGGTAAGGTAGATATTTTGTGGGCCTTCATAGAAATATAAACCATTCTAGATACTACAAGTGGATGTTGTTCTCAGATAGATGTTCCTAGCAAAAAAAATCTTATAAGGTGTATCGATACTGACTTTTTGTAATAGGGTACATAAAATAGGCCTTAATGGACACATATTTTTACACTCATGGGGGATACATTTAGGATAATTCACATTTTCATTACCTACTATAATGAATTATTTGAATGTAATGATTTCACCAAATCAACCAATGTATAGGATTCTATGATATACGATGCATAAATTTAAGATATTTTCTATACCATATTCTGAGTTATACGAAGTTCATAATTTTTTGAAATAATCTAGTATATTCCATTGTTTAGAAATGGTGACTATGAGGAATAATGATATCAATAATCATGGCCAATATAGAGGTTTCACTGCTATGAAAGTTATGAATATATTAGGACAACTAAGTTAGGTTATTACACATAACCTTTCTCAAATATAGAAACCTATTCATTAGAGAGAATCTCTTATGTCATATCACTTTATGCGATAAAGGATCCCATCATTCACGGGGACTATTGATTCAATGAATGATGAGAAATGGATTATGTATTTAGAGAAGATATTTATAGAAATAGAATGTAGTGAAAAATAAAAGTTTACACAAAAAATGTATTTTCTCCAAGTTAATTTTGATCAATGGTGGTCTTTAATCAATATTACTTGGGATGAATATGAAATATAACTCATGGAATGGAGGAATTTTAAGGAGACATTCACTGATAAATACATCCCTCGTGATAAAAAACTATGATGAATAGAAATTTCATTACATTAAATAAAAATGAGGAAGAAAGTGTTGTAGAGTATGAGGATACCTTTATAAGGTTGGCAAGGTATATTATGGATTTTTGACAAAACATGGAATGCAATATTGATCATCTCGTTGAAGTACTTATAAAAAATATTTGAAGGGAACTGGTTTCTCAGAACATTTCATAATATGATGAAATAGTTTTATGTGCTACCATGATAGAGAAATAAATATCCATGTATTATGGCTGGAAAGGTAATAAAGAGACAAAGGGGGAATGGAAGATAAAATAAAATATAGATGTAATAATGAAAAGAAGGATATTCCCACATGTGATAACTATGGAAAAAATAATCTCGGTAAATTCTTGAAAGGATTGATAGTTTATTATATTTTTATAGAAAAGGACCACATGGAAATATAATGAAAAGGAAATAAGGAAAATGATTTTATTCAATTTTAAAACTTCAAATAGATGGGGCACTACATAAATGAATTCCCCAAGCATCAAGGGAATATACCTTGGAAGAATCTAATGGATCAAGATCAAGCATATTTCATTAACACAACTGAAGTAGAATGGTTAATATGCTATTGTATTTTGATCTAAGAAATTTGTTGTAAAATTCATTTATTTATGATGTTCCCATCATTTTATTTATGAAATATTTAAGTATTATACTACAATAATTTTTCATTAAGTATTTAAGATCATATCCCATATGGTACAAAGAAAATTTATTCAGTAGAATGTCAATCTTTCCAAAAAAACACGATTTAGAGAAAGAAAACCATCAACATGTTCTTGATATTGAGATAATGATGAAGAAATTATTTATTAGGATGTGTGCTAACTACCTTTAAAATGATTAATTTCTTGTCATCAATTGTTATATGTTATCATTGATGGAGTTTACAATATTTTTGGATTTAAATAATATATTGAATAACACGTGTCATACATTAAGAATAAGGAGGAATGAACATTTCTAATAAGGTTTTATGGTGATTCAAGATATTACCATATTTAAAGAGATACAAGATTAAGTTAATCACATGTTAGGAATATGAAAATTTTGAGCTTCATCATGTTAATTAAAGGATAATGAGGTGTTCATTATTGAAATTAAATGACCTTATTTCTAATGTTTTGGATCATAATCTTTTGTAATGGTTAACCATTTATGTAATGGTTTAAGTTGCACTTCAGATATGGTTTTATAGACTGATATATTACCTCAATATATGATGAATCTTTTTCTAAGAGATTCCTTAGAAATAGTTCAAGGGATGACTAAAGGATACAATTTTTTCATATATAATTGTAAAAACTAAGTATATTTACTTATATTTAAATATATTGAAATAATTTCTCAACTCCAGGAAAAATGATCTTGAGACAATGTTTTTCCCTAGTACCTTTGTTTTCAACGAATCAAATGGCCCCTCATATCATCAGGGATTTATGGCCTTATGATTGTTAACATTATTCTAACCATGTTCTCTAGTATTATCCATCAAAACATGTTTTTTAGATTTTTATTATGTATCCATGTTTCAATTTCCCATCTATGTTCTCCTATAAGGGAACCAAGTTATGTGGCCATTGAATTTTCCATTCTCTCTTATTAATAAGATGTCATATTAACCATATTTACATTATGGGTTTTTAAATAATTGTTTATTTAAAAATATAAATACCTCGATTTCAGAGGTCATGTTTAAATTGTGAGGATATGATTTAATTAAGGTTGGGAGAATGAAACTCCCCGAAATTCTAAAGTAAGAACATTGTATTTGAAATCGTGTATCACACGCTTCACCAAGAGGGTAAGAGAATATAATACCCTAATACTTTAAAATCTATTTACTATTTAAAATAAATTAAATATTTGATATATCCTTTAACGAATGTGATATTTAGTTAGCATATGGTGCATGCAACAATGAGTTTCTTCCAGTGGATTGCATTGCATGCAATGATAGATTTTTACCAAATAATGATATATTATTAAAATTTTATATAATAAGATAGAACCTAGCTCTTAAATTATTATTTATGAACAATTATAACTAAACAATGAAAATATATGGTTTACACAAATATAGAATTAATTTATTGGTCAAAAATTAATTGGACATGAATATGAAAACTGAATTAATATAAAAAAATATTTTCATTGAAAAATATTTTTATTCTCAAAAAGTTTTTTTATCCAAAGAAATTAAATTAATTAAAATTAATGAGAGATAATAAAAAATTATATATTTTATATATTAAATCAAATATTTTTTATATATATCAAATATATTTGATAAGAATATGTTAATTACAAACCCAATATTACACATAACAACATATATTTTTATTAAAGAACTTTTACCTAATTTTAATGGAGACCTTATTTTAAATCCCATTTTTGGTAATTTTATAAATTTAATATTTCAAAATAATATTCATATTTGAAATCAAAACATAAATATTATTTTATTTTATTTTTTGGATTTTTCTTGCGAGGTTTTATTTTTTTATAAAAAATGAAAAGTAACTAATTTTAATTCAAAGCTTATTTTCCATCAAATTTATTTATAAGGATAAATCAAAATTTACATTAGTTTTAAAATTTAATTTTATCAAATATTTTTAAATTAATACAATATTTATTTTAATAAATTTCACTTATAAGTTGAATATTAAAACATATAAAACTTTTGAATGGTTTTACTTTAAAATCCCACTTTATCATCTCGCCTGCGGGATTAAATTTAAATTAATTTCATCCACTTTTTTATTTTAATTAGGAAAAATTAATTGTATATTTTTAATTATAATTATTTATAATTCCTTAAATATTAAAATTAGTTATTTTATCAAAAATACAAGTGAATTTAATTAATATTAATTAAAATTATTAAGGTAAAATTAAGCTCAATAAGGGACTAAACTATAATCTTAAGGGACCAAATGACCTATAAATATTTCCAAGAAAAATTTATTAGAAATATATTTACCATATAATATATTATGAAAATATATATCTGTTATGAGATCCACTTTACATTGGATGAATGTTGGTGGAATTCCAATTCCCATAATTTACAAGACTGCTACTCCTCCTCCACAATAAAAATTCCTCCTCTGATCCCACATTATCGCATCTATAAATTCACTATGGATAGACCAATATCTCCCCAAACTTATCATAAATATCCCTTAACAAATCCTATAATCCTACCCTAGGGATTAAATCGATCCAAGGAAGCCCTTCAGTGAAAACCAAACAGAGTTACCCGAAAATTGGTAACCTCATCCATCAAGCTCTTTAGTTTTATTTCCATTATCCTCCCCATAAAATTATATTAATACATGATTATACAACAAAAAAATTATTCCAAATTTACTAGGATTTTTATGGTATTTTCTTTCCTATACTTTCAAAAACTCCCATTTAATGGGTAATGAACATACAGTTTACGTGAATGGTGAACTACTACCTCATGAAATGATGATTATTCGTTATTCCTTTATTGCCACACATGGTGGTAATTATGATGGAATCTATATTTATATAAGATATATATTTTATTTATACTATATTTATTCTTATTTAATTTGTATATAAAACATACCTTTATGCTTTCCATATCTTGAAAATATGATAACATTATTGGTGGATGTGTGTCTATCACCTCTTAAAAGGGATGTGATTCATTCATGCTATACGTCTAACGTATTACTGATAATTTTAAAGAAATAATTTCAAATATATGACATAGATATGATAATGGAATTATAATATAAATATTTATCATTTTCGTTTCATTATTTTAATACAATAAAGTATTGAAATTATCATTCAAGCGTACGTCTGACTTACCATCTCCAGGAACAGTGAATTTCATTTATTATCTATAAATATTATATCTTATTATAAATAAAAATAAAATGAATATATATGGTAATTAAATCATAGATAACATTCTATATATGATAAAATCATTATATTTTTAATGAGAACTGAAAAAACAAGTCAAAACATAGTTGATAAAACTATACAATTAACATCTAAAATAGTGAAAATAATGAATGATTGTTAAAAAATGGGTAATGAGATATTGTAATAAGATAATACATTAAAATAGTAACATTATTATGGTTATATTATATGTTTTGAAATATTATAAACTATTAAATTTTAGGCTGATGTCCACAAAACAAAAATAAAATGAAAGGTAAGAGATTTCATCTCAACTTACATTACATTGAGACTTATTCGTTTGGTACTCACCACTTCAAATTCATATGGTGTATATACATCCACTTTACATGTTATATCATGAATAAAATTATTCTCATGATATGATATGTTTCACTTAATTTCAAAACTTCATAGAGATTTTTGATTAATTTTTTTGAGATTGGTATGGGACACTTTGGACTGTTTAATGATTGTTCTCCTCAGAAATGTCATTAATGATTACATTTGAAATATCACATCTTTTAGTTAATGACTTTATCTTGAAAATTTAACTTTATTATAAATTTTTTTCATTTTTCATTTCCTTTAATATGCACATTTTAATATGATATATATTATTATTTCCAAAAACCATATATCTTTTTACATATGGTGTTTACTTTGAATGTTATTTGATTAACTATATAATTATTTCAAAATTCATATCTTTTAATCAATATAGATATTTGATATGTAATATATATTATTTTGATTAATTTCATTATTCAATAATTGGGATGATTTAGACATGCAATGATGTGTGGATCCCAGAATTTATATAGCTCCTTGATTAATCGATGGGTTCTCATGAACCCATTAAATTGGACAAATTATGACATGCCCCAGCTCCCGAATACCCGGAGCTGGTGCCATCCAGAGGATCGGATTTAGTTCAGGCTCTGAGAAACCAGCTACTTCTGAAAACTTCTTTTGTAAAAACCCATACCAGAAATTTTTTAAAACAAAACATAGGTTGAGCACATGAATTCCCAGTAAGGGGGTTTTAAAATAAACTAATATAACTTTTGAAAATATTCCTTAAACCATTTCACCAAAACAATCTTCTTAAATAAATCTGTAACACAAGTATACAATATAAAGGTGCTCAATTTGAAAACATGCTAACAGAATTACAAGGATACATGATTCGAATATAGCCATGAAAGAATTCTATACATGTGTGACATGATAATATGTAGCATAAATTAAGAAGATAAGAGTAATGAATGATCAGAGTTGCTCATAAAGGTAATTATTTCATTTTCATACATCAAATACTAAAATCGCTGAGTGCGGTACATATGTCATGGCATAAAATTTTTCTTTTCCGATACTCTTAAATAATTTCTCTTAATCAACTATCACATAATGAGGGGTTATAATGAAGAACATTCTGTAAACATTTTGTCAAGGACTTGGACAAGACATCTATTGATTAAGGCCTCATCCATAATCCATAAGATCTTTAACCTATATTCTACTAATCAAATATTTTTCTGGTTAATTAAATTACATAGTCATAATGAGGGAAGTGAATATGCCAGACTCTGTCAAGACCTCGTGCCAAGGCCTAGGGGGTTAACTGTAACTGGACTCCAACTCGGAGATCCTCTGTAACCGGACTCCAATCCGGAGTTCCTCTAAAAACTGGACACCAACCTAGAGTGCCTCTATAACCAGACACCAACTCGGAGGGGCTGCTGTAACCAGACCCCAACACAGAGGGCTTACTTTTATCGGTCCCCACCACAGAACATACTAGGTCCAATGCATTCCTCATATCTCATAAATCAAAGTGCACATACCACTTTGATTTATTTAAATAACTTATCACTTACAAATTACTTGGTTTCTTAATTCACATTTCATTTTGTTCTAGGTGTCCCATGCCACTTTGAATATTTAATTTTATTAGATATTACCCAAGGTGTCCCATACCACTTTGGGTAATTTAATTTCATTTCTCATTACCCAAGGTGTCCCATTCCACTTTGGGTAATTTAATTCTTAGTTCATTATCATGGTATGTCATATGCATGCATTATGTACAATAAAAAATAAAATGAACAATGAAACCATTATACATTTAGTCTGCAAATACTTGATATAACATTGTAAATATGGAAATAATTAATCAAAGGAATACATTGTATAGTAAAAATTCTTTGCACATAAGATAACACATAAAATTATAGATGATTAGGGTTTTCCATATTATGTGATAAATGATGAGGCTTTAAAATTTGTATATCATGGAAATGAAATACTTAAAGAAAACACATTCCATTAATTATTGCGATAAACATGTCATCGTTAAAACCATAACAAGATTAAATACTAACATTCACCGCAATAGGTTTATCATAAAACATGATAACATGATACCATAAACCCTTAATCCTCTAATGTAATTGAATCAAATTAAAACACATTGTTTTTAAATCGGAAAACACATTAAGGGTATTTCTAGATAAGCTTCTTTATTCAGACAAGCTTATTAGTGTATACTTATATACAAAATACATGTTGGCTAAGCAAACACCAATGTTGTCTTTTATTAAAATATTACATGTATCAAAAAATAAACTATGTCCTGGTAATTATTACTTGAAAATAAGGGTTTTGTAAATTATACTTATAAATATATATACACATAACCATATATACACAATGTGTATATATGGGTTTTTACACAACTTAAACAAGGTCAATTAATTCCTTAAAAAATGAATATTTCAAAACATTGATCAATTGATTGATTGAAAAATAAATCCATATAAGGTTTATTACCTATGTAACCATATGTACATATATATATATAAAATAAGGTTTTGTACTATAAACATAATTCCATTTAATCCCAAAACATGGTTCGAAACTAATATATTATTTAAAGATGGTTATTCATCTCTTAAAAACCATAATTGATTTTTATTGAAATAAATAACTATATATAAGTATATAGTTATATATATACGAAGTTTACATAAAGAATTTGCATATTAAAAGTAGATTCAAAATAACCTTTACAAGTATATAATTCTTAGTATAATATACTGAATTATTTGGAAATCTTAAAAGAAGTGTTGGATGGGGTACATATATAAATACATCTATTCTTAAACACCCAAAAATATGTATGTGTATATATAAGATATATAATAGAAGCCTTTCAAAACTAAACATATATAAACTACTTGAGTTTACAAACCATGAACAACCTCCCGGGAAACCCTTAATCAGGAAGGGTTTTAAGGTGTATACATAATTATATACACTAATATATATATATATGTATATAGATTTGTTACATATGGGTTATAAATAGAAACCCAACTTAAACAAACCTTTAAATCATCTAAGAAAAACTATACTAAACCCATACACCCAATTTCAAAAGAGGAGGAGTATTGAAGCTTATACTGAAAATATATATGTATATATATATATACATACATAATATAAAACTGATTATACACCATGTGTGTATATCGCGTTTTTATCATAAAGGAAGGTGGATATATCCCCTTGCATCATTTAACCCATAAAAATAATTATAAACACAACATCCACCCTTTGAAAATATAGTTTAGTTTCGATTTGAAATACATGTAAATATATATGTATATACCCAAATATACACATAAGTATATATTGGGTTCAATAAGATGTACAAATCTAATTGAACCCAAAATATAATTCGCAACTAAAACATTATTTGAAGATTGGAAATCATCCTTTAAAATCCATAACTCAGGTTTGGATTGAGTCTTAGGTGTACATGAACATACCTGAATATTCATATAAGTATATATTGGGTTTTTCTTAAGAAGTATAATTCTATTTGAATCCAAAACTTAATTCGCATATAGAAAATTATTTGAGGGTTGGAAATCATTTCTTATAATTAATAAAAAAAATTCATTTGAGTCACATAAAATTTGTGCATATAAATATAAATATATATATATATATATCTGTATATACAAAAGTATATAAAAATAGGTTTTTCTTAAAGAAAAAAATAAAACACTCTTACATAGACTATACAAAAACAAACTCTAACAAAGCATCGATGAACTCCTTTGATTATCCTTAAAATAAAAGGGATCAAATTATACAGATATATATATATATATATTTAAAACTGTATATAACAGAGGTTTTATAAAATAGAAACGAATGAAAAATAGACCCTTACCCGAGTTAGATCAAAAGAGGGGTTGGGTTTCTGGAAAATGAGTTAGAGCTTGATAGGGAGAAATTAGGGTAGCAGTTGGGTGTGCAGAGTGGGGTTTAAATATACTACAACATGTTTAAAGCTTCTTTAAGAAGCTGGGGTTTTGTTTTTTTATTTACTCATATTATGATTATACATGTCACATCGTTTCATTTTCCTTTCCTCATTTCTATCCATTCATTCCACACCTGACACCCTTTAGGTTTTTAAAGTATAACAAGTTAATAATATATTATTATTTTGTTATATAATCATTAAAATAATATATTATTTTATTATGATTGTTTAATGTGTTTTTAATAAAGACTTATAATCATTTTTTTATCATTCATCTGTTTGTTTACTATACATGAATAGAATGTTTTTTAAATAAATATATATTTATTTATTTAAAATAATAAGTGTAATCATTTTTATAAGTACATATTCGATTTATATGTATATACATAAATTTTAACGTTTATTTTATTATGTATATATATATATTTCGTTTTTATAAATAAATCAAATAAATTTTTTCTAGAAAAAATCATGTCACATGCTTTGATTTATTGCCACCCTTTTTGTTTGGCTATTGTGAGTCAACAATCATCATTATGGCTTTTTGCGTTTTCCACGCTTATACCCAAATTTATATAATTTAAATTTCTTTTTTTATCTCACCATTATAATAATATAAAATGTATTGGTTTTAAAATATAAAATCTATATATTTAGAAACCTATAACTATAAAACATATATATATGTTAAAATGAAAACAATAAATATCAAAACATACACATAAATATCACATATATATATATATAATAACTATATATATTTACAAAACATTTGACATTTTTTTAACACATATAAAATGTTTATTTTTTTAGTAAACTAATTATGTACATGTATAAATTTTATAAAACTAAAACACAATAAATTTTCACACGTTTATAAAATATATTATCTTAATAATAATTTACTTTTTAAAAACGTTTTCCCCCTTAATTATTATTAATATTCTTATCATTAAAAGTTCTATTACATAATAATAAATTCTATTTTAAAATAATAAAAATAATTATTTTTAAATATTTTGTTAAACAAAGTAATACCACATTTGATTTTAGAATAAATTTGGAAGCTATAAATAACAATTATATTTAATTATAAATTTTTTAATTAACTTGTAATTTAATAAAACACATGGTTTCAATTATTATTATTATTTTATCAGAAAATTATCCAAAAAATTCATTAGTTTATAAATTAATCCATTTCATAATATATTTATATAATAATACTATGTTTTGAAATTTTGGGATGTTACATTATTTTCCCTTACAAACAATT
The DNA here is from genome assembly GCA_963277665.1 of Viscum album. Taxonomy (NCBI): domain Eukaryota; kingdom Viridiplantae; phylum Streptophyta; class Magnoliopsida; order Santalales; family Viscaceae; genus Viscum; species Viscum album. Next base: position 1,426,369,277 of record OY728161.1, read on the forward strand.
GCATCCTCGCAATTCTAAAACGCTTATAGACAAAACACAAGAACACCAGACACACGTCACTCCTGAAGTCTCTTTAATGGGAACACTACCAATGGTAGGGTGCTGACGACATCAGGTGGATCCCTAAGGTGGTATTCAACTGCTCGATTTCTTTGGACCAGACACATTGTGAACACCTGGGGTCGTACTTGTGCCTAAAGCACTAGACCTTCCATAGAGAGGCATGATAAGTGTGGAGGTTGGAAAGTTTAGAGTGAACTAAATCCCAATAAGTCCCATGTACAACATCGCTCTTGAAAATATTGACGTTGGAGAGTTCTCTGTACATACTAAAACTCGGGACCAGGAATAGGTAGGGCGCTCGATGGTCACCATCCAAAGCAGCTTATAGAAATTTACCGACAGCTCGGTAGTTATCAGCCAGAGTGAAACATAGAAAAAGGGCTTTGTGAAAATTTCCCCTTTTCCTATATTCTGCAAATTGTTCAAATGAGATATGGTAATAAACAATATTTCTTCTTTGGTAAAGATGGAGTATATTGGGGCGGTTTGACACCCAATGGAGTTGTTTACAAGACAATCGACTATTTTCGAAAGTCTCGTAGTCCCCTAGACATGACTTGGCCACTATGATTTCCATTATCTGCGTTGGTAGAGATAGAAGGCGTGATTCAATAGCCATCTGAAAATTCAAGGAAACTACTACTTATTAACACATAAGCATGTTTTTAGTTTTGTTTTAATTTTATCAGATGTCTCTGAAGAGACATAAGACTGGTTTTTTTTCAAGAAACATCATACATAGTAATGATTAAATAATTTTTACTTTGTTCAGTCCTAGTTTTCTAGAGTTAACAAACCTAATCCTCTGATACCAACTTTCATGCCCCAGTTTTCGAATGCCCGGAGCCGGTGCCATCCAAAGGATCAAATTCGGTTCAGGCTCTGAGAAACCAACTACTTTTGAAAACTTCTTTCGTAAAAACCCATACCCGAAATTTTTTAAAACAAAACATAGTGTGACCACACGAATACCTGGTAAGGGGGTTTTAAAATAAACCAATATAACTTTTGAAAACATTCCTTAAACCATTTCACCAAAACAATCTTTTCAAATAAAGTTGTAACACAAGTATACATCATAAAGGTGCTCAATTTAAAAACATGCTAACATAATTACAAGGATATATTATTTGAATATAGCCATTAAAGAATACTATACATGTGTGACATGAGAATATGTAGCTTAAATTAAGTAGATGAGAGTAATGAATGATTAGAGTTGCACATAAAGGAAATTATTTCATTTTCATACATCAAATACTAAAATCACTGAGTGCTATGAATATGTCATGCCATAAACTTTTTCTTTTCTGATACACTTAAATAAAGGATCTTAATCAACATTCACATAATGAGGGGTTATAAATCAGAACATTCTGTATACATTTTTTCAAGGCCTTGGCCAAGAAATCTATTGATTAAGGCCTCAGCCATAATCCATAAGCTCTTTAACCAATATTCTACTAATCGAATATTTTTTTTGGTTAATTAAATTACATAATCATAATGAGGGAAGTTCATATGCTGTACCATGTCAAGGCCTCGTTCCAAGACCTAGGGGTTAACTATAACCGGACCACAACCCAGAGAGCCTCTGTAATCGGACTCCAACCCGGAGTGCCTCTAATAACAAGACACCAACCCGGAGTGCCTCTGTAACCGGACACCAACCCGGAGGGGCTGTAGTAACTGGACCCCAACCTGGAGGGATTGATTTTACCGGTCCCCATCCTAGAACATACTTGGTCTAATGCATTCCTCATATCTCATAAATCAATGTGCACATACCACTTTTATTTATTTAAATAACTTATCACTTACACATTACTTGGTTTCTTAATTCACTTTTCATTTTGTTCGAGGTGTCCCATGCCACTTTGAATATTTAATTATATTTGATATTACCCAAGGTGTCCCATACCACTTTGGGTGATTTAATTTCATTTTTCATTACCCAAGGTGTCCCATACCCCTTTGGGTAATTTAATTCTTAGTTCATTATCATGGTATGTCATATGCATGCATTATGTACAATAATAAATAAAATGAATAATGAAATCATTATACATTTAGTCTGCAAATACTTGATATAACATTGTAAATATGGAAATAATTAATCAAAGGCATTCATAGTATAGTAACCATTCTTTTCACATAATATAGAACTTAAAATGATGGATGATTAGGGTTTTCCATATGATGTGATAAATGAAGACTCTTTAAAATTATTATATCATGGAAATGAAATACTTAAAGAAAACACATTCCATTAATTATTGCGATAAACATTTCATCGATAAAACCATAACAAGATTAACTACTAACATTCTCTGCAGTAGGTTTATCATAAAAATGATAACATGATCCCATAAACCCTTAATCATCTAATGTTATTTAATCAAATCAAAACCCATTCTTTTTAAATTGGAAAACACATTAAGGGTATTTCAAGATAATATTCTTTATTCAGACAGGATTATTAGTGTATACTTATATACAAAATACATGTTGTCTTAGAAAACACCAAAGTTATCATTTATTAAAATATGACATGTATCAAAACATAAACTATGTCCTGGTAATTATTACTTGACAAATAGGGTTTTGGAAATTATAATTAAAAATATATATACACATAACCATATATACACAATGTGTATATATGGGTTTTTACACAACTTAAACAAGGTCCATTAATTCCTTAAAAACTGAATATTTCAAACCATTAATCAATTACTGGATTGAAAAATAAATCCATATAAGGTTTATTACTTATGTAACCATATGTACATACATGTATAAAAATTAAACTTTTGTACTATAAACATAATTTCATTTAATCCCAAAGCATGGTTTGTAACACCCCAAGCTTCTACGGTACGCTTCTCTTTCAATAATGCGATAGCGTGTGTTGTACGCAACACCGAGTTCTAACACACACCACAACTAATTAAACTAGCCGTTGTGAATAGTAATACCTACTATTTGAAATCATATATATTTTATATTTCAAAATGGACATAATTTTTGGATTCTGAATATTGAAATTAGACTAGGGTGAAATTTTGGTACTTTTCGGATAACTTTTATATTTTGATGAATAGTGAAAATTACTAAATTTTAATTAAAATCAACTTTTTTAATCAAAATAATTAATAGTGATAAATTGTGAATTTGAGTGGTTTTAAAGTATATTTAGAATATATTTTTACCATTTAATATAATATTGGTCATTGGACATAATTTTACAATTAAACCGAACATAAACAAGTGTCAATCTTTTGATAGTTATTACCTCTTAAAAACACGCTTTTTGTTTTGACAGCGGGAATTAATTTTAAATTAATTTCTGCCACTTCTGTGTTTTGAATTTAGAAAAATGGATTCCATATTTGGAATCAGGATTTCCAAATTGTGTAAATAGGTAACTTTTATTTTTAGACATTTTGAATAATTACTGTGGTAAATATTTTATTTACCATGGTTAAGGGTAAATCCGGTAAATAAGGGTTAAAAAATAATATTATAATAATACAAAATTACCCTAAAACGTGTCCTAACCTTATTGGTGGACACATACCCGACCATGGGCATCCTTGGGTCGATTTGGGGACCCCTTAGAGCCACTTGTATGTGGTAGGGACACATTATATTAATAAAGTTAAAATAAAAATAAAAATGGCATAAGCTTACATCTTTTAGAAGAACAATTTTTAAATAGGGTTATACATGTTGGATTTTCGATAATAAATATTCATTAGAAAGATAAAAATATTTCCTACATAATTATATTTTATTTATAATTTTTAGATATCAAATAATTTAAATTATTAATGACACAATAATGATTCAATGTTTACCTCATTAATAAATCATTTAAATAAATAAGATTATAATGATTAAAATATTATATAAACCTGTCCAATTCTTATTGGTTGATGTTATTTAGAATATGAGTCATCTTATCTTCGACCTCAATGATTTTTGGACCATTATAAGCCGAATATAATTATATTATAAAGTAATACTTTCACTCTTTCCTAAAGAGCCCCTCCTCTCCCTTATAAAAGGAGACCACTTCTACTCATTCCTCACACCTCTCAAGCCACTTGGCTCGTCCAAACCCTGACCAAATACTCTTCCAACTTCCCTCACTACAACCTAGAGGCCTTAGTTTGATCAGAAAGCCAACCTAAGTAGCCCTTTTGATCAAATAAAAAGGAAGAACCCGAAGAAGAGGTAATGTTTTCACCACCCCTTTTCAAGTTCATTTCTTCTTCCACTTCTTCTTTCTTTGTTCTTACCATTCTAAAATAATAACTCCAGTATCTCACATATACTGTGATGTTATTATAAATATGGTACAACCATATTCAGTATTCTATCCACCCTTTGAATAACATGTCACCATACGTGCGTACGTACGGCTTACCGTCTCCACGTCGTGGTGTAATTGTTATTCAATATATTATTATTTGGATGGGTATAATAATGATGTGAAAATCATGTAAATAATAAATATAACATGTTAATTATTCTGTATATATGATATAACATCCATTTATATATTATTTTAATATCAAAAGAATGATATTGTCGCTCGTGCGTACGTACGGACTATCGTCTCCACAAACGCGATAAGATTCATTCTCCATCGTATCCATTCAAGTATAATTATCATTTGATGATTTAAAAATGATGTTTAAGGACTTGATATCATTCTGGATATGAATAATATACAACTTATCCATTAAAAACATGTCTTACGTAACAAAACATATAAAATAAAACAAGTAAGTTAACACCCGAAACAACGATAATACTAAGATATTATTATCAAATCAATATTAAAAGATCATATATGATATCATATTAATGTATATGATTCTTTTATAATTTAATAACAATTATTTCACCATTATACAGGAGGTTAACCTACCCCAACCAAGGAAAAGTACAAGGTAAGGGTTATTTCACAATCTCTTCATTATCCGAGGTTGTTTTTACGTAAAAATATACTGGGATATCATTATCATCCACATCCATGTTTCTTCAAAATGTATTTCAAAACATTTTTACAATAATATGGGTTAAAGTCATTTATACCCTTTTTTGACTTTTTATAAGATGAATCTTTCCGTCGTTTTCCAAACAAGGTGCTTTTTAACCTTTTCGACAGAATTAAGATAAGAATGTTTTTTTAACTTATACGGCGGGTGCGGTTATTTTCCGCCGTTATAAAATCGTCAAAGCTTCCCTTACAAGATTATAAGAATATTTTCAAAGAAAATGTTTTATTTTATAAATATATGTCTCTTAAATGATTTCAAAATAGAAAGAGATATTTCTTTAAAAAGAGTTTTGATTTCATCTATGTCAACATCCTTTAATGGATTTTACGCTTATTTGAGGATGATATATTATGATACAAAACTTTTATATTGTATTGAAGGTTTTGTGATATGTTTGACTATGGATGTGCTATTTTTTTATATACCATTCATGGTTTATGGTGAAAGTATTGACATTTCATATGCTAGTTTTAATTAGAATGTTTAGGTTATGTTTAAACCTTTTCATATGGGAAAGCATTGGACTTAATATGTGACGGGTGGAGCCCACTATAGCTCCTCGATGCATCGGTAGGTCTCATGAGACAAACTAGTGTCTTGGCACAAGGCCTTGGAAAAATCTTATTTGTAGTCTAGGCACGAGGCCTTGGCTATGTGGTTATGATAGTCTGGGATTATGCATTCCATCATTATGAAAGTGGTTATTGATTTTTGCATGTGATTATTCGATTTGTAGAATATCCATGTGAATAAGTAAATGGAATTATTTCATTTTATTTATGCCATACCATGTCGAAAGTTCATGTTTGAAAGGCTTTTGTTTTAGTTATACATTGCCTTAAATGTTTATTCTTATTTATGAAATGTTCCGCTATATTTTTATCCTTACTGGGCATTTGAGCTCACCCCTTTTCTATGTTTTATTTTTCCCAGGATGTGAAGAAGTAAGTTATGAATGACCTGCAGGGATATTATGAGGGGATAATAGTGTGGATTGTGGAAACATTATGTTGTTGTAGTAGTTTTTCATTTTAGGATGTAATGTAAAACTTATGAATATATCTAGTGTTTCCAAGGATACTAAACCAATTGGTCTTTCGAGATTTGATCTTTCTTGTGATCATGCCAATGTTATGTAATTAATGCACCGACTCTGGGCAACTGGGGTCGGGGCGTTACAGTTGGTATCAGAGGATTTTTAGTACAAACCTTTGAAACTAGATTTAGATAAACTCTGATTAGAGCACGTAGACCTAAGATGAACTTTGAGGATTAGTATAGAATAACTTCCTAGAATTTTGGTATTGTAGAGATTTTGTGAGTTTTCCGAGCAATACATCCCTGCCTGGATACGAGCAGGTAGAGGCGGCTCTGGCACAGATGTACCTAGGGGTAAAACCCGAAAACACCGCTTTGAGCTAGACTCGAACAGGAACTGGTGCACGACAACGGGCCTTGCTGCACTCTTGGTTACGACACTCCCGGGGGATATGCTTAGGATAACTCTCATTTTCTTTACAAATCATTTTGAAGGGATTATGAGTATATACTTCCTCAAAGAAAACATTTTTATGATTATGGATTATATCCATAAATAGTTCAATTTATGTTAAGTGTTTTATAAGTATGGGATTATGTATTTTGATTCATAAACTGATCTAGTTTATGCCATTGTTTAGAAATGGCGCCTAGTGGAAGGAATGGAAACCGTATCAATGCACGCACTCCATGTAGGGATTTCCCTCCTACTCAAGATAATTATAGTGGAGCTGGTGATGAAACTGGTGCCGATCAGCTAATCACCATACTGGGACAACTTACTCAGGTTATGAATAATAACCTTACCTGTATGGAGCACCCTGATCCGCAGCGTGGAGGATCAATGATAGATCGATTCATGAGGAAACAACCACCAACGTTCAATGGGAGTACAAATCCCTTAGTAGTTGAGCAATGGATAAATTCCCTAGAGAAAATATTTCAGGCTTTGGGGAGCAGTTAAAGGGAAAAAGTTATCATGGCAGTTTACCGCCTCACTGGAGATGTTGATCAATGGTGGTCATTGATTCAAAACATTAAGGATGATGATGAAGTATAAAATATGAAATGGAGGGAGTTCAAAGATCTGTTTTTAGAAAAATACTTCCCTCGTGACCATCGAGCAGATATGGAAAGGCAATTTCTAAGTCTGAGACAGAAGGAGGATGAGAATGTCGCAAAGTATGAGGCTAACTTTACAAGGTTATCAAGGTACGCTGGTGATTATATACGTAACCAAAGAAGTAAGATTGATCGTTTCTTTTATGGGTTAAAACCATTTCTCCATCGATCATTAGTCTCACAATCCTTTTCATCGTACGAAGACATTGTCTCATGTGCTATCAAGACAGAAAAGTAATTCTCTAAGTCTTATGACTTTAAAGCAAAGCAAGAGAAGAAGAGACCTGCTGATCAATCTTGGAATGGAAATAAGGGGAAGAAGGGAAAGGTTGAATATCCATCCTGTGGTAAATGTGGGAAGAAACACCCTGTTACTTGCTTGAAGGGAATGGGAGTCTGTTACAAGTGTGGTGAAAAAGGCCACCAAGCTTGTGATTGCAAGGGGAAGAAAGAAGCTACCAACGTTCAGTGCTACAATTGTAGGGAGATGGGGCATTATGCAAATGAATTTCCTAAGCGTCAGGAGAAATTACCTCAGAAAAGTCCAAGGGATCAAGGCCAGGCTTATGCTATCACTACTGATGAGGTAGAATCTCTGAAAGACGTGGTGGCAGGTAATTTAATGGTTTCCTCAAGTTTAGAAAATGCATTATTAGATTCTGGATCATCGCATTGTTTCATATCTTCCCAGTTTGCTAAGAAAATTAGATATTTCCAATTTGATTTAATAAGGGAGTTGTCAGTTAAAACTCCTAAGGGAAGTATCATTGCAACAAAGTTTTGTGAATCAGTCCCCATTAGAGCACATAAATTTTCTTTATCTGCTGATCTCATCGTCATACCTATGATTGAGTTTGATATAATCCTCGGTATGGACTGGCTTTCGGACTATGATGCGAAGATTTATTGTAAGAAGAAAGAGGTTACGATTTTTGATGATAATGATAAGGAACACCTTATTTTTAGAGCAGAATCGTCACCACCTAATTCTTATTTAGATCCACCCCCAGTAGCTCAACTTAATTCAATTATTGGGGAAAAAGAGAATGAAATAACTGTCGGTGAGGAAAGGAATGTTCAGATAGAGGATGTACCTGTTGTGAAAGAATTTGTAGATGTATTTCCAGAAGATTTACCTGGACATCCTCCAAAACGAGAAGTTGAGTTTTCCATTGATTTGATTCCTGGATCAAGGCCTATATCGAAGACCCCTTATAGAATGGCCACTGTAGAATTAGTCTAACTAAAGAAACAACTAGAAGAATTGAGTAAAAAGGGATTTATTCGCCCTAGTGTTTCTCCATGGGGAGCCCCTGTTCTTTTTGTTAAAAAGAAAGATGGATCTATGTGGTTATGTATCGACTACAGGGAGATCAATGCTATAACGATAAAGAACAAGTATCCCCTACCGCGTATTTATGATTTATTTGACCAACTACATGGAGCTCAATACTTTTCAAAGATTTACCTTCGATCTGGATACCATCAGTTGTGTGTGAAGAAGGAAGACATTCCGAAGACAGCATTTCGAACCAGGTACGAGCATTACGAGTTTACTATAATGCCATTTGGATTGACTAATGCACCCTCTGTATTCATGGATCTGATGAATAGAGTTTTCAAGGTGTATCTCGATGAATTTTTGGTGGTATTTATTGATGATATCTTGGTATACTCCAAAACCTACGAAGATCATGAAAATCACTTGCGCATTATCTTGAAGACTCTTAGGAGGCATGAATTATATGGGAAGTTTAGCAAGTGTGAATTATGGCTTCAGGATATTTATTTTCTTGGCCATATTGTCTCTAAAGATGGAATCTCTGTTGATCCTTCTAAGACCAAGGCAATCCCAGAATGTCCAGCACCTACGAGTATAACTGAGGTACGTAGTTTTATTGGTTTGGCAGGTTATTATGGACGTTTCGTCCAGAATTTTGCCCGATTGGCTAACCCATTAACGAAGCTCACACGTAAAGGGGTTAAATTTTTTTGGACAAAATAGTGTGAAGAATGTTTCGAAGAACTGAAGAGAAGATTAGTCAATGCTCTTATATTGACTCTACCATCAGGTAATGATGGGTTCGTTATTTATAGTGATGCATCAAAGAAAGGACTTGGTTGTGTCCTTATGCAGAATGATAGAGTTATTGCCTATGCATCATGACAATTGAAAATTCATGAACAAAACTATCCTACTCATGATTTTGAGTTAGCAGCTATGATCTTTGCTTTGAAGATATGGAGACACTACCTCTATGGTGAAAAATGTGAGATTTATACTGATCACAAGAGTTTGAAGTATATTTTCTCACAAAAAGAACTCAACATGAGGCAAAGGAGATGGCTTGAATTACTCAAGGATTATGATTGCACGATACACTACCACCCGGGGAAAGCAAACAAGGTGGCAGATGCTTTGAGCAGAAAAGACCATGGAGTTTTGAACATGATGAGAATTGAAAGGGATCCAATTTTCATGGATCTAGTGAAGATGGACATGGGAATAACCAGGGAATGTGAAACATCAATGCTCTTTCAAATGGTTGCCAAACCATCTTTACTAGAAAGGATTAAGAGTTCTCAGAACGATGATAAAGAATTTCAGAAGAAGATTAAAGTTGTGAATGATGGGAGATTGAGAGACTTTGTGTATGAAGATGGAATTTTGAAATTCGGGAAGAGACTTTGGGTTCCCGATTTACCTGATCTGAAAAGGGAATTGCTGGATGATGCTCATAGTTCCAATTTCTCTATACACCCTGGGAGGACCAAAATGTATAGAGATTTGAAGGAACATTTTTGGTGGGACAACATGAAGCGGGAGATTGCTGATTTTGTGTCAAGATGTATGGTTTGTCAACAAGTGAAAGCTGGAAGGCAACAGCCTGGAGGAGTCATGCAACCTCTTCCCATACCGGAGAGGAAATGGGACAATATAACGATGGACTTTGTCATGGGGCTACCAAAGACTCCTAGAAGGAATGATGCAATATGGGTTATTGTTGATCGCCTTACCAAGTCAGCACATTTTCTTTCTATAAGAGAAGATCTACCCCTGGAAAGTCTAGCAAGACTATGTATTAATGAAGTTGTGAGACTTCATGGAGTACCCTTATCAATTGTTTCTGATCGTGATCCCCATTTTACTTCAAGATTTTGGAAAATTCTTCAGAAATCCCTGGATACTGAACTTCATTTGAGCACTGCTTAACACCCTCAGACAGACGGACAATCAGAACAGACTATTCAAACCTTAGAAGACATGTTGAGATCTTGCTCACTTGACTTTCAGGGTATGTGGGATCAATATTTACCACTAGTAGAATTTTCCTATAACAATAGCTTCCATTCGAGTATACAGATGGCACCATATGAAGAGTTATACGGAAAGAGATGTCGTACACCAACCTGTTGGGATGACGTTGGTGAAAGAAAACTTGTAGCCCCAGAACTAGTGGAGGAAACGGTGGAAAAGGTGAAGGTAATCCAAAATCACATCAAAGCAGCTCAAAGTAGGCAGAAGAGCAATGCCGATAATCGAAGGAAGGATTTGGAATTTCAAGTCGGTGATCATGTTTTCCTGAAAGTATCTCCATGGAAGGGAGTCATACGTTTTGGTAAGAAAGGTAAATTGAGTCCCAGGTACATCGGACCTTTCGAAATTCTAGAACGAATTGGGGCTGTAGCTTACCGATTGGCAATGCCGCCAAGTCTCTCCAAAGTTCACGATGTGTTCCACGTATCTCTGTTGAGAAAATACATGCCTGACCCAACGCATGTACTCACCTATGAGGAATTAGAACTGGAACCCGATATGTCTTATTGTGAAGAGCCTGTCAGGATTCTTGACACAAGAGAACAAGTACTGAGAAACCGGACGACGCGTCTGGTAAAAGTTTTGTGGAGAAATCATAAGATGGAAGAGGCAACGTGGGAACCCGAGGAACTTATGATGAAGAACCACCCGAGTCTTTTTATGCAGTAATACCCTAGAAATTGCGAGGAAGCAATTATTTTAAGGAGGGGAGAATGTAACACCCCAAGCTTCTACGGTACGCTTCTCTTTGAATAATGCGATAGCGTGTGTTGTACGCAACACCGAGTTCTGACACATACCACAACTAATTAAACTAGACGTTTTGAATAGTAATACCTACTATTTGAAATCATATATATTTTATATTTCAAAATGGACTTCATTTTTGGATTCGGAATATTGAAATTAGCCAAGGGTTAAATTTTGGTACTTTTCGGATAACTTTTATATTTTGATGAATAGTGAAAATTACTAAATTTTAATTAAAATCAACTTTTTAATCAAAATAATTAATAGTGATAAATTGTGAATTTGAGTGGTTTTAAAGTATATTTAGAATATATTTTTACCATTTAATATAATGTTGGTCATTGGACATAATTTTACAATTAAACCGAACATAAACAAGTGTCAATCTTTTGATAGTTATTACCTCTTAAAAACACACTTTTTGTTTTGACAGCGGGAATTAATTTTAAATTAATTTCTACCACTTCTGTGTTTTGAATTTAGAAAAATGGATTCCATATTTGGAATCAGGATGTCCAAATTGTGTAAATAGGTAACTTTTATTTTTAGACATTTTGAATAATTACTGTGGTAAATATTTTATTTACCATGGTTAAGGGTAAATCCGGTAAATAAGGGTTAAAAAATAATATTATAATAATACAAAATTACCCTAAAACGTGTCCTAACATTATTGGTGGACACATACCCGACCATGGGAATCCTTGGGTCGATTTGGGGACCCCTTAGAGCCACTTGTATGTGGTAGGGACACATTATATTAATAAAGTTAAAATAAAAATAAAAATGGCATAAGCTTACATCTTTTAGAAGAACAATTTTTACATAGGGTTATACATGTTGGATTTTCAATTATTAATATTAATTAGAAATCTAAAAAGATTTCATACATAATGATATTTTATTTATAATTTTTAGACATCAAATAATTTAAATTATTAATGACACAATAATGATGCAATGTTTACCTCATTAATAAATCATTTAAATAAATAAGATTATAATGATTAAAATATTATCTAAAACCTATCCAATTCTTATTGGGTGATGTTATTTAGAATATGAGTCATCTTATCTTCGACTTCAATGATTTTTGGACCATTATAAACCGAATATAATTATATTATAAAGTAATACTTTCACTCTTTCCTAAAGAGCCCCTCCTCTCCCTTATAAAAGGAGACCACTTCTACTCATTCCTCACACCTCTCAAGCCACTTGGCTCGTCCAAAACCTGCCCAAATACTCTCCCAACTTCCCTCACTACAACCTAGAGGCCTTAGTTTGATCAGAAAGCCAACCTAAGGAGCCCTTTTGATCAAATCAAAAGGAAGAACCCGAAGAAGAGGTAATGTTTTCACCACCCCTTTTCAAGTTCATTTCTTCTTCCAATTCTTCTTTCTTTGTTCTTACCATTCTAAAATAATAACTCCAGTATCTCACATATACTTTGATGTTATTATAAATATGGTACAACCATATTCAGTATTCTATCCACCCTTTGAATAACATGTCACCATACGTGCGTATGTACGGCTTACCGTCTCCACGTCGTGGTGTAATTGTTATTCAATATATTATTATTTGGATGGGTATAATAATGATGTGCAACTCATGTAAATAATAAATATAACATGTTAATTATTCTTTATATATGATATAACATCCATTTATATATTATTTTAATATCAAAAGAATGATATTGTCGCTCGTGCGTACATACGGACTACCGTCTCCACAAACGCGATAAGATTCATTCTCCATCGTATCCATTCAAGTATAATTATCATTTGATGATTTAAAAATGATTTTTAAGGACTTGATATCATTCTGGATATGAATAATATACAACCTATCCATTACAAACATGGATTACGTAACAAAACATATAAAATAAAACAAGTAACTTAACACCCGAAACAACGATAATACTAAGATATTATTATCAAATCAATATTAAAAGATCATATATGATATCATATTAATGTATATGATTCTTTTATAATTTAATAAAAATTATTTCACCATTATACAGGAGGTTAACCTATCCCAACCAAGGAAAAGTACAAGGTAAGGGTTATTTCACAATCTCTTCATTATCCGAGGTTGTTTTTATGTAAAAATCTACTGGGATCTCGTTATCATCCACATCCCTGTTTCTTCAAAATTTATTTCAAAACATTTTTACAAAAATATGGGTTAAAGTCATGTATACCCTTTTTTGACTTTTTATAAGAGGAATCTTTCCGTCGTTTTCCAAACAAGGTGCTTTTTAACCTTTTCGACAGAATTAAGATAAGAATGTTTTTTTAAACTTATACGGCAGGTGCGGTTATTTTCCACCGTTATAAAATCGTCAAAGCTTCCCTTACAAGATTATAAGAATATTTTCAAAGAAAATGTTTTATTTTATAAATATGTCTCTAAAATGATTTCAAAATAGAAAGAGATATTTCTTTAAAAAGAGTTTTGATTTCATCTATGTCAACATCCTTTAATGGATTTTACGCTTATTTGAGGATGATATATTATGATACAAAACTTTAATATTGTATTGAAGGTTTTGTGATATGTTTGAGTATGGATGTGCTATTTTTTTATATACCATTCATGGTTTATGGTGAAAGTATTGACATTTCGTATGCTAGTTTTAATACGAATGTTTATGTTATGTTTAAACCTTTTCATATGGGAATGCATTGGACTTAATATGTGACGGGTGGAGCCCGCTATAGCTCCTCGATGCATCGGTAGGTCTCATGAGACAAACTAGTGTCTTGGCACAAGGCCTTGGAAAAATCTTATTTGTAGTCTTGGTACGAGGCCTTGGCTATGTGGTTATGATAGTCTGGCATTATGCATTCCATAATTATGAAAGTGGTTATTGATTTTTACATGTGATTATTCGATTAGTAGAATATCCATGTAAATAAGTAAATGGAATTATTTCATTTTATTTATGCCATACCATGTTGAAAGTTCAGTTTGAAAGGCTTTTGTTTTAGTTATACATTGCCTTAAATGTTTATTCTTATTTATGAAATTTTCCTCTATATTGTTATCCTTACTGGGCATTTGAGCTCACCCCTTTTCTATGTTTTATTTTTCCCAGGATGTGAAGAAGTAAGTTATGAATGAACTGCAGGGATATTATGAGGGGATAATAGTGTGGATTGTGGAAACATTATGTTGTAGTAGTAGTTTTTCATTTTATGATGTAATGTAAAACTTATAAATATATCTAGTGTTTCCAAGGCTACTAAACCAATCGGTCTTTCGAGATTTGATCTTTCATGTGATCATGCCAATGTTATGTAATTAATGCACCGACTCTGGGTAACTGGGGTCGGGGCGTTACATGGTTCGCAACTAATATATTTCTTAAAGATGGGTATTCATATTTTAAAAACCATAATTGATTTGTATTGAAGTACATAACTATATATAAGTATATAGTTATATATATACAAAGTTTACATAAATGATTTTCAAATTAACAGTATATTCAAAATAACCTTTACACGTATATAATTCTTAGTATAATATACTGAATTATTTGGAAATCTTAAAAGTAGTTTTTGATGGGGTACATATATACATACACCTATGCTTAAACACCCAAAAATATATATGTGTATATATAAGATATATGATAGAATCCTTTTAGGACTAAACATACATAAACTACTTGAGTTAACAAACCATGAACAACCTCCCTGGAAACCCTTAATTTTAAAGGGTTTTAAGGTGTATAAATAATTATATACACTAATAATATATATATATATATATATATAGATTTGTTACATACGGGTTATAAATAGAAACCCAACTTAAACAAACCTTTAAATCATCTAGGAAGAACCATACTAAACCCATACACCCAATTTCAAAAGGGGAGGAGGATTGATGCTCATACTGAAAATATGTATGTATATATATATACATACATAATATACTACCGATTATACACCATGTGTGTATATCATGTTTTTCATCATAAAGGAAGGTAGATATATCTCCTTACATCATTTAAACATTAAAAATAATTGTTAACACAACATCCACCCTTTGAAAATATAGTTTAGTTTTGATTTGAAATACATGTAAATATATATGTATATTCCCGAATATACACAAAAGTATATATTGGGTTCTATAATAATTAAAAATATAATTGAACCCAAAATATAATTCGCAACTAAAACATTATTTGAATATTGGAAATCATCCTTTAAAATCCATAACTAAGGTTTGGATTAAGTCTTAGAAATGCATGTACATACCCGAATATCCATTTAAGTATATATTGGGTTTTGCATAAGAATTATAATTCTAATTGAATCCAAAACATAATTTGCATCATCTAAAATATTATTTTATTGTTGGAAATAATTTCTTAAAATTCATAAAAAAAATTCTTTGGAGTCACATAAAATTTGTTTATATAAATATAAATAAATAAATATATATATGAATTTACCAAAATATATAAAAATAGGTTTTGCTTAACGAAAAACAAAACATAAAACACTCTTACATAGACTATACAAAAACAAACTCTAATAAAGCATGGATGATCTCCTTTGATAATACTTAAAATAGAATGGATCAAATTATACATATGTATATATTTAAAACTATATATAACAGAGGTTTTATAAAATAGAAACGATTGAAAAATAGACCCTTACCTGAGTTAGATCAAAAGAGGTGGTGGTTTCTAGAAAACAAAGTAGACCTTGATAGAGAGAAATTGGGGTAGTATTTGGGTGTGCATAGTGGGGTTTAAATATACTACAGTATGTTTAAATCTTCCTTAAGAATCTGGGGTTTTGTTTTTTTTATTTACTCATATTATGAGTATACATGTCACGTCATTTCAATTTTCTTTCCTCATTTTTATCCTTTCATTCCACAACTGACTCCCTTTGGGTTTTTAAAGTCTAACATGTTAATAATATATTATTATTTTGTTATATAATCATTAAAATAATATATTATTATTTTATTATTATTTAATATTTTTTAATCAAGACTTATAATCATTTTTTTATCATTCATCAGTTGGTTTACTATACACGAATAAAACGTTTTTTAAAGAAATAAATATATATTTATTTAAAATAAAAAGTGTAATCATTTTATATGTAAATATTCATTTTATATATATATATATACATATAATTTTAACATTTTTTTATTATATATATATATATATATATATTTCATTTTCATAAATAAATTAAATAATTTCTCTCTAGAAAAAATCATGTCACGTGCTTTGATTTATTTCCATCCTTTTTCTTTGGCTATTGTGATTCAACAGTCATCATTATATCTTTTAGCGTTTTCCACGCTTATACCCAAATTTCCATCATTTCAATTTATTTTTTTTATCTCACCATTATAATAATATAACATGTATTGTTTTTAAAATATAAACGATTATCTATATATTTAGAAACCTATTACTATAAAACATATATATATGTTAAAAATAATACAATAAATATCAAAACATACACATAAATATCACATCTATATATATATATATAATAACTATATATATTTACAAAACATTTGACATTTTTTGAACACATATAAAATGTTTATTTTTTTAGTAAACTAATTATGTAAATGTATAAATTTTATAAAACTAAAACACAATAAATTTTCACACGTTTATAAAATATATTATCTTAATAATAATTTACTTTTTAAAAACGTTTTCCCCCTTAATTATTATTAATATTCTTATCATTAAAAGTTCTATTACATAATAATAAATTCTATTTTAAAATAATAAAAATAGTTATTTTTAAATATTTTGTTAAACAAAGTAAAACCACATTTGTTTTTAGAATAAATTTGGAAGCTATAAATAACAATTATATTTAATTATAAATTTTTTAATTAACTTGTAATTTAATAAAACACATAGTTTCAATTATTATTATTATTTTATCAGAAAATTATCCAAAAAATTCATTAGTTTATAAATTAATCCATTTAATAATATATTTATATAATAATACTATGTTTTGAAATTTTGGGATGTTACAAATTAACCTTGTTTAGACCTACAATTTTGAAGTGTCTTGAAGATTGATCTTTATATTGTAGGTCCTCCTTTTCCATAGACATGATTTTCAATAATTAATAATTTATTTTATAGATTTTTTAGTTCTCATTTTAATTATCCTTGAGGTTTTCATATGATAAAATCTATGGATATAGTTCATTCATAGGTAATTTTTTAAATGGTGTGTGCTTTCAGTTTCTTATCATGCCTCATATTCTGTATCTAGTTATTTTAATGGAATGTTTTATAAGTTATTTAAAATTCTATGTTTTTTTATTTCCATTGATTCATTACCTATTCCACTTTAGTTACCCTTATTATGTTTCATTTCTAGGGCTTATGAAGAGGAGTCCATTGAATGAGTTTCCAGGATGCTGTTTATATTCATTTTATTATGCATCATTTTTTCATACTCTATTTCCTAGTGTATTATATGTATCATGTTTGTAATCCATATTTCCAATAGTTCATAACCGATCTGTTCTTCAAGATTTGATTCCCCGTAATCATCCCAGTGTAGTAAACTAATGCACTAGATTAAGGATTCTAGGTTCAGGGCATCAAAAACTGTATAAAAGTGTTTAAAAGAACAATGATCTTTTCAATTGTAGAAAGTAAATGCTTCATAAATTTGTTTTTATGTGTTATATGCACCAATAATTATATTAGTTTTTATAAATTTTAAAAATTTAATTAGATATTTTTTTCATATTTATAATAAGTATGATCAAATTTCATAATGTGTTTAATTTCTTTTTGGGCATAAAAATACACTTCGAAGGAAATATTAGTAACTATGGTAAAATCATTATTATTTGAAGATTAATAACTATAAATATATTTTGTTTTTAGATTAAATGAATCTATATTTTATGAACATTCAAATTTTGTGTTTATTAACATATAAAAGTTATTTAACACCCATTTAATTGGTGATAAATGTTAATGATTAAAATGAATTATTTTAAAAAACAATTATTTAACACATCATATGTTTTAATTTAAAATATAAATATCATATACTTAAAATTTTCATTAGAATAAAAGGAGTTTCAATTTCAATTTAGATCATTGAAATTTTTTAATAAGGATAATCTTTTTTTTAGTAATAAAATAATTACCATGGTTAGTTTTTAATAATGATTAATAAGGGTGAAAATGGGTAAATAAGTTATCTCAAAAATTTTAAAATTAACAGACCATTTACATCGTTTAGAAAGTATTTTTTTTGGTTTGAAATTCATAACTACATGTCAAACATACCATTTCTCTACCTAATACACCTAACTCAAAAAACCCACCTTTAATATCCCAGAATTCAGTACTCTCTCACATGAAAAAAAGTGTTGATTATAAGATCACAAGCACACTTCCCCATATTCCAGAGGCTACTAACTAACATCGGGGGTGTGCTATGTATAGTGGGGAGACTCTACCCATTGTTAAAGAGTACAATACCCTAAAATAATCCATAAGAATTAAATTAAATCAGAGTTATAACCAATGAAAAAAACCTTATCATACATCCAGGAAATAAAAGAGGACCCAATATACAGAGAATAAAGAATTATGTAATGATAAGATGAGTTTATATAAATATAAAAGTTGAAAAAAATAAAAGAAACAACTGACACTACATAAACCCAGAAAACCATTATCCCAAACCCTATGTCAGAACCATCTCTAATCTCCATCCCATATAGCAAGAAACATAATCAACACCAAGATAAATTTTCCCTTATTCATACCAACATCCATGTAACCTTCTCTAGTACCATACATCATCCCAAATCAATATAAATATTTCATCATGGGACTATGAAGATCCCTCTAAATATAGGCATTACCGCATGGGACTATTGATGGCGCACTCAATATAATCATTTTTGGATGGTATGAGGAAAATCATTCACAACAAAACCATTACAACATTGGACTAGGAAAATTCTTCTCAATATAAGCATTTCTGCGTGGGACTTGTCATAGTCTATAGTGACCTTGGTTTGAAATACATGGATATTACATCATTTTAGATGAATATTCATAACATTAAAAAAACAATCCCTAGGACAATAACAGTTTACTATCTTTAGAAACTAGGAAATAATATATTATATCCTAGTGAAATAACTTAAACATCTCTCATAAATACCTCCACTTTTAGTACATATACCTAAAACCGGTCTTTATAACCTAGAGAAAGGAAAAATAAGAAAGGGGTGGTATCAAATACTTAGTAAGGGTAATCAAGAGAGATATGTAATCCTGATCATCTGCATTGGGGTATGATAACATGATCATGAAAATAAAAGATCATATCCCACATATCAAGGATCATATACATGAATCATGGAATAAATAATGGTTGATCATAAGGTCAGAATATTAATAAAATAACGAACATAATCCAAGAATACATAACATTGGAAAAAACATTGAATAATGGTAGACACATAATCATATATAACGATTTATATAGTAGTAAATATATTTCTACTGAGACTATATTAGTGGAAAAAGTATTTTACTAAAATAGGTTTACACCCCATTCTAGCCCTGTATTACTGAACCGAGTATGCCCCTCGTTCCAACCCTATATTTATGAACCAATTTCATCTCTCATTCCCACCATGTATAAATGAACTGATTTCACCTCTCATTCCATCCCTGTATTATTGAACTGATATCAACCCTCATTTTAGCCTTATATTAATGTACTGAGTTTATTTCCCAATATCGACAAGTTTATCTCATGATATATAAATCATTACCCAATACGTTAGACGGAGATATAAGTCCCAACCATCTCTTTGTGAAATCGTACATACATCTTCCCCAAAATCATAAAAAATTATATCATAACACATGTAATGTAATTGGTATCATAAACATGTAAACATACCCTAACGTGTGAAAAAAGACACATGTTTTATGAAAATTTCTTCTGAATAATAACTCATGAAAGAGAAATAGATTTCATAAATATATAACCTGTGAAATAGAAATGGATTTCATAAACAAATAACCCATGAAAGAGAAATATATTTCATAAATATATAACATGTAAGAGTGAAAAATAATTCATAAACATATAACCACTAAAAGATAAACAGGATTCATAAAAATATATCCCATTAAAGATAAAAATATTTCAAATACATATAACCCATGAAAGAGAAATGGGTTTCATAAACATAACACAAATAAATATTAAACAGGTTTGATAAAGACCATGACATTAATCATAACCCATTCATAAAAATAATATGAATGGAATGTTTAGATCATTTCCAATAATTGAATGAGTAAAATCAACTAATGTCATTATAGATGAAAAAAAAACTTTGAAATATATTTTGAAAATATTTCTTGGGGAAAATATTCTTTCTTCTTTGAAAAAAGTATTTTTAATTCATAAAACCTTTTAAAAATTATTTTTCTTATAAAATAACTTAAAAACATATAATTATGACTTGAAATAATTTTGGAAACATTTTTCCTTGAAAACATATAAAATAATATTAAAAACATTTTAAAAATTTTGTATGAATACAATTTGAAATATTATAAATCAATAATTAAATTTTCTTTACTTGAAATCATATGATACGTGTTTAAAAAAAATTGAAACCCATTTCATTGGATACACTTTTAATTCATATAAATGTGTCTTAAAATCATTTTGAAAACCATTTTCCATTATAAATTATAAATGAATCATGATAAAAATTCAAACCATTTATTTTAAAATATATTTTAAAATGATTCTTAAAAACTTAACCTTTAAACATAAAATTAATTATTCAAATGATTCATGAAGGGTAGTTCTGTACATTTCTTATAAGGTAAAAAAGAACCTTCATTTTTCACAATACAAATGTTAGAAAAATACCACGTTTATAAAACAAAAAGAATATTCCTTTGAAAAAATTGGAAATATAAAAATGGGTAAAAATATCATTTAATAATCATAGTATATTAGTAGAATAATCTTGGAAGCCCATTTCAGAAAATATGGTTTTGAAGGAACACAGATTTTTGACCAAAGAGAGGGTAAAGTTGGGATTTTTTTTAAAAAAATTCTTAATTACCTTATCTACCAAAGAGTGTAATATATAGAACCAATATATGAATAAATAATTAAAACCAATAGGGTATGAAAATTTATGAATGTTATTGAGTTATGCATCAAAATATTTCGTCAAAGGAAGCATAAAAATAAACAACATTGAAAAGAGATAGGATTGCCTCAATAAACTCTTATATCTTAGTCACATTGGATCTCACTCTCCATGTAAGAAAATTAAAATACATGATGTTTGTCGGAGTGGACACTCAAGAGGGGGGGGGTGAATTGAGTTCCAAATAAAATTTCTTTTAAAAATATTTCTCTTAAAATACCCATATTTAAAAACAAAGTTAAATAGTAGTGAATTTATACAGAGTTTAAATGTTCAATTAGTTTCTCAAAGATTGATTAGGTCTCAGTTAATTTAATATGAAGATTAAATTAACTTTTGAAGATAACTTACTGGTTTACAATAAGTATAAACACTTTCTAATTTAACTATCAAAGTAACTTTAAAACAAATTACATTTCAAAGTAGTTGGCAACGGAATATGAAATATATATATTATAATTATGACTTAAACTAAAATGCACAGCAGATGTAACCAAGAGGTTCAGTCTCAAGTCGAGACTTAGTCCTCTCAAACAATTTATATATATTGATCCACACCCTAGATCAGGGTAAACAATAGTTAACACACTGTCTAGTTACAAAGACCTCTACCATAGTTCTACGTGGGAAGACAAACAACAGATCACATCTATCCAGGTCTTACTCGACCTCTAGCACTATAAACAGGGGGATACAAGGAGTTATAGTGTTTGAATGAGGATTTAAGAATCCTCCATCTTAGCTCAGGAGACAGTGTGTGTGTAAAATAAACAGGTTATAGACACTGCTTGAAATGTAAATGAAATAATAATAAAAGTAAGTGTGAATGAGTTTAGAAAATCTTTAGTGATTGGCAGTGCAGCTCTGGACTCGTTTGATTGGTCAGAAAAGCTTCTGAGTCCTCCTCTGGTTTTTTTTCTGAAAAACAGAGTGTCGTTTTCGTCCTTGGTTCCAGGTTCAGATTATCAACATGAGTGCATGAAGTGTTTGTTATAGTTCTTCACTCAAGATACAACTAGTGTTCTCCTCTAGAAATGAGTGGCTTCGTGTATGTCCAATGGTCTTGGAGTATGGATGTAGTCTTGTGCGAATGCACCACGTTTCCATGCTGTTGTGCTCTTTTTCTTTTTCACCCTTCGTGTTCCTTCTTAGTTCCTTGATTCTCGTGGTATGCACAACCCGTGTTCACCTCTTTCATTCAATCTCTGTGTTCACTTGTTTCATTCAATCTCTTTGTTCACCTATTTCATTCATTCTCTGTGTTCACTTCTTTCAGCTAGGTCTTTATCTTCTTTTCTATAGCTTTCAGCTCCTGAAAAAAGGAATGATTAATTGTTGGATGGGTACTAGGTATGGTTCCCTGAAATTCTAACATATATTATTAAATAACATTAAATTCATTAAAAACATCAAATTAAACAGTTATCTTAATAAGTAAATAGTATTGAGAGTATAGAGTTTGACTGGTTGGTCAATCATTAGTATCCTTTTGTTGGTAGA
This sequence comes from Viscum album, assembly GCA_963277665.1. Classification (NCBI taxonomy): domain Eukaryota; kingdom Viridiplantae; phylum Streptophyta; class Magnoliopsida; order Santalales; family Viscaceae; genus Viscum; species Viscum album. The sequence goes on from OY728161.1 coordinate 1,426,392,407, forward strand.
TGTGTATGGTGGAATTTGTGTAGCAGTGACATTATATCGGTAGCTCTTTGAACTTGTATCGGTAGCTCTATCCACTTGTATCAGTAGCTCTTGGCCCTTGTATAGGTAGCTCTTGATATCGGTAGCTCTTACTCTGTGTATCAGTATCTCTGTACATATCGGTAGCTCCTTCTATCGATAGACTTGTTCTACCGGTAGCTATCGGTATCAGTGACCTTGTTTTATCGGTGACTCTGTCTATCGGTAGCTCTTGGTCTATCGGTAGCTCTGGTCTGTCGGTAGATCTAGTTTGTCAGTAGCTCTATGCATTGGTGACTATCTGTATTAGTATCTTACTTAGTTCCAGTGATTATGTGTATCAGTAGACTTATGCACATCAGTAGCTCCATTCTATACAATCGGAATACTTGTTCTATGCTTACCGGTGGACTTTTACATATCGATAGCTCTACATATCGGTGACTCTGTCTGTCGGTAGTCCAAGTCTATCGGTAGACTAAGTACTGGAAGCTCTATATCAGTTGCTATACACAGATCAGTGACTAACACTTCTGTTTTATGTATAACATATTTGATTGGGTTATAATTACTTAAAAACATATATAAACAAAGATAAACATTGATTAACATATTTTAAGGGTTATTTTAATATTATTATCATCTTGATAATAGAATATCATATATTGAGTGAATTAGCATATATATAAACATAAATTGGGATTATCAAAGTTTGTGAAAGCATAATTGGGATTATCAAAACAGGTGAGGTCAACAATCTCCCCCTTTTTGATAATCACAACTTATGATAATATAGTTTTAAAACAATGAGTAGTTGTATGAGAGGATATATCATTAAATGAAATTATCTCAGAGAAAACAGTGTGTTAGAGAACATAATGTATTAAATGTAGAATTAAATGCAATTATCTCATAGAAAAAATTATGTTATAGAACATAATGTATTAGAGGTAGAATTAAATGCAATGATATCAGAGGGGAAATCATGGTAGTTCTTCCATAGATAATATTTCCCCCCTTTGGTACTTTGATAATATTTCTACCCCTTTGTGATAATCAAAAAGTGGAAAACAATAAAGAGAAGAGGAACAAAATGAGAATGAAAAGAAAGTGAACTGTATTAGATGTCGGAAAAAGGTATATAGATAGAAAAAAAATACAAGGTATTCCTATCAAACATCTTAGCCATCTATTCAATCCACATCATCAATGTGAGATTTTCCCTTTGGATCAGAAGAGGATTCAGACTGTGTGGGTGCAGGTGAAGGCTTATGAATTCCAGAGATGATCACAGGAGGCTGAGCCACAGAAACTGTGCATGGACTTTAATGAGGAGTTCTTTGAGTGATCATAGGTGTAAGGCTTCAAATGGATTGGGCAGGAGTCATTTTAACAAGAGAAGCAGTAGAGGTAGAGGCGGGTAAGGCTAGAGGTACAATCACTGGCCTAGCATCAACATGCAGGAAAGGCAGCAAACGATTTCTGAAATCCATAATTATTCCTCCTCCTCTCTCCATAGTAGATATGAAGTCATCCTTGTTCTCCATGAATTTTTCCAAGGCTGGAGTCAATTCCCTTAATTTTCTAACTTTCTATCTGAAGGATTGATTGACAAAAGGTAACTTCAGGTTTTCCAACAGAAGTTTGAAGTGATTGTTGAGTTGATTCTTGGTGTAAACCATTTGGAAATAGGAGTCCACCTTTTCTTTCACTTCTTTCTGAGAGGAAGAAGCTTCTATCATATAGTCTTGGACTATCTTCATTATTTATCTATCTGAATCTCTAGTAGAAAGAACAACTTTGCATAGGTCGAATGAGTCCATAGAGCCACTGGTTGAAGCTGAACCAAGCTCCTCCTTCATCACCGCTTGAATCTGATTCAAATACATTGAGGGTTTAGAAGCAACAAAACCAATAGAGAAGGGTAATTTTTCCTTGAAGTTTTTGGTCAATCCACTAATAAGATTTTAGACTTGGGAATTCTGGGTTTTAACATGATCTTTCATGGAAGTTTTAAAACCTTTAAACACTAAAACCATCTGGCTTACAACACTTTTGACATAGGCTAAGTCCTTGTCTCTTGGCATTTTGAGCTCATATAAGAGTCTAAAGAGATTACCGATTTATTTAGAGCTTCAACATCTTCTTCTAGTCTAGAAACTTGAGTCTGGCAGTCTGTAACTTCTTCCACTATTTCTGCCACAATGGTTGAAAAATTACAACAGAGAGAGAGTTCAAAAGATTTTTCCAAGTTACTCATATTTTCAAAAAAGAAGTGCTTCAACTCAACAAAAGAAGCACTAAAGGAATCTTTGAGCTCATCCTTTAAGGATTCACGGTCAGCCCTGGTGATCATATCAGTGGGAGAAATTACAACATGTGATCTTTCAGATGCTATGATAGCTACTGATTCAGTCATAATCGATTGGATTGATGACACCAGTGAAGCTTCAATCTTCTTTGTCTCTTCCACAAAACTGTCCTTAAGCTTTTTCTTCAAAATATCCAGGTAATGCATTCTGACCACATCTTCTAGTAGCAACTTAGACTCATCATCATAAATTATCTTTAGTCTATTTATAGATGCCTCATTACCAGAATCAGGATAGTCTAATCCATAGACCAAAAAACTTGGGTCTTTTACCCAATCCTCAATATCAACAACCACTTACACACTTCCAAACTTGGTTTGATGCTCCCCCTCAATGGGTGCAGTCTCTTGTACAGCAAGAGAAATATCAGCAGGTCTTTCTTCCTGAGGATAATCTTCTACTATCAATTCCTTCTCTCAAATAGCCGGTGGGTCCTATGGATTAGGTACAGCTTCTACCATTTCTCCTACTACATCCTCAGTAGGCACAACTGAGATTCCAATTAATGGACTTCGACTTAAATAGATAGAATCATAGGCTTCAGATTCATTATCATTTTCTTCTTTATGCTCAGGGGATGGCTGGTCTTCCTCATCAGTAGGAGCCTCTTCTTCTACTAAGGCTTCCTTGCTAGAAGATACAATTTCTGCAATTAGACTTGGAGGTAAGTCCAGATCTCTTCCATCATCCATAGAAGTCTCTTCTTCTTCAGTCTCATCACTGTACTCAGTTTCTTCTTCATTAGGTCCTAGACCTGGATCCCTCACATCCTTAGGTATTGGAGGATGATTCTCAGGATTGAATCTATCATATACCTTCTGGTCATCATTAACCCACTCTCCTCTCCATGGGTTCCAATTTATCTTCATGTATTTTCAAACTGGGGTTGTGATACAAAAGTTATTCCTTTCTACCATTGTCTCATCTTGAGACTCAGCTACCCCTTTCACTTTGATCATCACAGAGATCAACTTGGAAAAGAATATGGAATTAATCTTTGATTTTGGCCTTGTCATGTCTTCAATTTTGATCATCAGCAATCTGCACAGATTCACATTTACACAATGTCTCAAGAGATGCAGGAGATAGATATACTGATATCTTAAATTCGCAAAGTCTCCTCTCTTTAGTATTAAAACATGCTGGACAAATTTGAACAACAATCTGTTCTCCCCATCCATTTCAGCAGCCACTACTTGTCTTTGATTTCCATCACCGGTGAGCTCCTCCAGGGCAGTCTCATAATCGAATATATCACTTGTATGTGGCATAGCTTTCAAGACATATCCAGATACACCTTCATGTGGAACCTTTAAGCAATCATCCCACTCAACAGATGAAAAATACATCTCATTTCCATTCACAAAACAAGTCACTCGGTTTTCACCTTCTGATTTCTCAAAGCTTACAAACTCACAAAAATTGTTTCACTATCTTTGGATAGTAGGGACCATTATTGTTAAAAAATAAATCTACCCAATTTTGATCTTCTAGTACTTCGAGCACTAACTACTTGCTAGGAAGCAACCATTCCACGCACAACACTTTTTTAATCACAATAACTCTATTCTGTAAATGAGGATTCACTGGTCGCCTACCCGAGCTAGTTCTACCAAAACTACCACTTTCTTCTAGCTTGGACTTGTGCTTCTTTTCTTTCGGATCATCAGTGTCATCTCTGATGGTAGGAAGTTTGGTTTTTTCCATAACTGGTTCAAGGGATTTACGGTTTTCAAGAGATTCAAGAGCTAAGGTTTGAGGGTAAGGGATTGAGTCTTGGTGGATTGAGAAGTAGCTAGAAATTAGTTTTTATCATTTAGGAATCATAAAATAAATAAATAAAATGAAATAATGTAAAAATAACTCAGATTATGGCAGTAGACAGAAGTTTAAAACAGTGCACTTATGAGTAGGGTTTATCGGTGAGAATTCCTATCAGTGAGGTCCATCAGTGAGGTTACGTCGGTGAGGATACATCATTGAGGTACATACTGATCAAGGTTAATCATTCCCAACTCATTTCTAATGTAACTTAACATATCTAAACTCAGAGGTTTGGTGAAAATGTCAGCTAATTGATGTTCAGTACCAATAAATTGAAGAGTAATACCACCCTTTTGGTAATGATCTCTCAGGAAATGATTCTTTACATCAATGTGTTTGGTTCTAGATTGAGATACATGGTTCTTCCAAATTTTTATTGCACTAGTTTTGTCACAATTGATTGAAACATGCTTAAAATTATATCCATATTCCAGAAGAGTGTGTTTCATCCCTAGAATTTGTGCACAACAACTACCAAAAGCTATATACTTTGATTTGGTAGTGGATAAAGCTACAGAATTCTAATTCTTAATACACCAGGATAGTAAGGATTTTCCCAATAAATTACATGTTTCAGATGTGATTTTTCTATCCAACTTGCAACCAGCAAAGTCAACATCTGAATAACTCATTAACTCAAAGGATTGTCCTTTTGGGTAAAAAAAACCTAAGTTTACAGTGTGTTTAAGATACTTAAAAATTCTTTTAACAACAAGAAAATGAGATTCTTTAGGATTAGCTTGAAATCTTGCACACATACATACACTAAACATAATATCTGGTCAACTAGCAGTAAGGTAAAGTAAGCTTCCAATCATACCTCTATAATTGGTTTGATCCACTGGTTTCCCAGCTTCATATGCATCCAATTTATAGACTTTACTCATAGGAGTATCACTTTCCTTAATATTATCCAAACCAAAACGTTTTAAAAGATCCTTTCTGTACTTAATTTGATTCAAAATAATACCATTTTCATTTTGAAAAACTTGAAATCCAAGAAAATATTTGAGTTCTCCAATTAAACTCATTTCAAATTCATTTTGCATACTCTTTGAAAATTGAGTACATAAGGAGTGTCTAGAAAATCCAAAAATAATATCATCAACATAGATTTGTACTATTAAAACATCTTTAGAAATTCTTTTAATAAAAATAGTTGGATCTATAATCCCTTTAGTAAATTTTTTTGAAATAATAAAATTACTAAGTCTATCATACCATGCTCTTGGAGCTAGTTTTAAACCATATAAAGCTTTAGAAAGTTGGAAAACATGATTTGGAAAAAGAGGATTAATAAATCCAGGTGGTTGTTCAACAAAAACATCTTCAACAATAAAGCCATTTAGAAAATCACTTTTTACATCCATTTGATATAACTTGAAATTCAGATGAGCAACATAGTCAACTAGAATTCTAATAGATTATAATCTATCTATAGGTGAAAAGGTTTCATCATAGTCTATTCCTTCATCTTGACTATATACTTGTGCAACTAACCTAGCTTTGTCTCTAACTATATTTCTAGATTCATCAACTTTGTTTCTAAAAACCCATTTACTGCCTATTGGCAAAGTGACCTTGGGTCTGTCAACTAATTCCCAGACTTTGTCTATTTCAAATTGATTTAACTATTTTGCATAGACATTACCCAAAACTCATCATTGATATCATCATTGAAATTTTTAGGTTCTATCTATGAAAGAAATTCTTGATGTTCTACCTGGTTTCTTAGAGAAGCTCTAGTCTGTGTCCCTCTATCAAGATTACCAACAACAACATATAAAGGATGATTCTTTAGAATCCTAGTTGATCTAGTAAAGGTAGGACTATAAATTTTAGGTTCATCTATAGGTTCAGGTTCAACCGAAGCAGATTCTGGAATATATTCAGAACTGGATATTTTTACAGCATGTTCTTTAGTTTTATCATTATGGTCCAGAACAGTCAAATCTTCTTCAAGGTTTTCAACAGTGGCTTTAGGCTCATGTGGATCAGTATCATCAAACTTGATGTGAACAAATTCTTCCAAACATTTCGTTATTTTATTAAAGACTCTATAGGATTTTCTAGTTAAATAATTACTAAGAAAAATTCCTTCATCACTTTTAGAAGCAATCTTTTCAAGATTATACTTTGTATTGAGAATAAAAACTGTGCAGGCAAAGACTCTAAAGTAAATAACTTTAGATTTCTTATTATTCTATAACTCATAAGGGGACTTCTTGAGAATAGGTCTAATCAAGAATCTATTAATAATATAACAATCTCTATTCACAGCTTCATCCCAAAAAATAAATAAGAAGGTCATACTCATCATGCACGGTTCTTGCTATTTCTTAAAGGGTTCTGTTTCTTCTTTCTACTAAACAATTTTGCTGAGGTTCCCAAAGAACATAAAAGTTGTGACTATAGCCATTATTTGAGAAATAAGATTTAAACTCATGATTTTCAAACTCACGACCATGATCACTTCTCTGGGTTTTAATCTTAAGTCCACTAAGGTTTTCTACAGACTTGGAGTATTTAACAAAGTAAGAACAAGCTTCAATTTCGTGAGCCAATAAGTATACCCATTTATATCTAGAAAATTCATCTACAAGGACATAGAAATAGTGCTTACCATTAAAACTAGAAACTCTTTAAGGTCCAAACAAGTCCATGTGAACCAACTCGAGAGGTTGAGAAGTTGAAACTTCTTTCTTTGATTTGAAAGAAACTTTATGTTGCTTTCCCTTTTGACAGGGATTACAAACTTTGTCTGATGGGAACTCAAGTTTGGGTACGTCTCTAACTAAGTTCTTCCAAGTGAATTTTCTGAGTGAGTGGATGTTTCAGTGTCCTAATCTTCTGTACCAAATCCGAGATTCATTATGAAAAGCATTTAAATAAGTAACATTTTTCTTAGCTAAAGAATTCAGATCAATAGCATAAACATTGTCATTTCATAAAGCAGAAAACACTAAAACATTTTTAGAATTAAAAACATTACAAGAATAATTTTCAAATTTCAAATTAAATCCATCATCACATAACTGAGAAATACTTAAGAGATTGTATTTATGTACATCAAAAAATAAAACTTTAGAAATTAAAACCGAATCAGTGTTACCAATCCGGCCTAGGTCGATGATTTTTTCTTTTAGAATTATCACCAAATGTGAAATAGCCTCCATCAACCTTTATTAAGATCTTGAAGCATAAATAATCACCAAACATATGTCTTGAACATCCGCTGTCCAAATACCATGTCTTCTTATGGGAACTCTTAAAACAGGTTTCCTACAAAACAGGTTCATATGGGAAATGATTTTGGTACCCAGATCTTCTTGGGTCCAGAAAGGTTAGCAATCAAAGTTTTAGGTACCCATATTTGTCTTATGGGTCTCATATAATTTACAGAATCAATATATTTTGAAAGATAAAATTTATTTGATCTATAACCATATGAATAACTAGTTAAAGAAAATGAATTTCCAAAACTAGAATAAGCATAATTTTTTCCAGATTTAGGAATAAATCGATTTTTTTGTAAAATGTCTCTATCCAGGTTGGTATCCCAAACCGGTAGTGTATTTTGGTGCAACTTGTTTACCTAACATTTGATTAAGTGTATCTTTTCCCATTGTGAACTTCTCTAAGTCCTTTATAAGTTTCTCATTAGACATTTTCAGTTCAGTATTTTTTTTCAAAAGTTGAGGATTCTTTTCTTTTTCTATATCAAAGGCAGATTTAACATTGGCAGTGAGAGAATGATGTTTCTTTAGTGACTTATGGTTTTCCTTATGTTCATTACATGTTTCTTGTAACACCCCGAGATTTTATGAAAAATATTCTTTTAATTTTATTAATGTCTTGTGTTGTACGCTACACCAAAAGGAGCTTGCACAACACGCATCCTTGTCTTGCCTTGCATTACACGCAATCACGACCTTCCTCGATAGCGTGTGTAATACGCAATACCGAGTTTCACTAAACAATGATGTGCTATTGAAATATTATTAAAACTAGCCATTATGAATAGTAATAACCACTTTTTAAAATTCTGTAAATCTTATTTTTCAAAATGAACTTCATTCTTGGATTCGGAGTATCGAATTTAGCCTAAGGTGAAATTTTGGTACTTTTCGGATAACTTTCATATTCTAATGAATAGTGAAAATTACTAAATTATAATTAAAAACAACTTTTTTAATCGAAATAATTAATAGTGATAAATTATTAAATTGAGTGGTTTTAAAGTATATTTAGAATATATTTTTACAATTTAATACAATTTTGGTCATTGGTTGTAATTTCACATTTAAACCAGACATAATCAAGTGTCAATCTTTTGATATATATTGTTTCCTAAAAACACGCTATTTATTTTAACAGCGGGATTTAATTATAAAATTAATTAATGCAACTTCTATGTTATGAATTTGGTAAAATAGATTTCATTTTTGAATTCGGAATATGAAATATAGCTTAGGATGAAATTTTGGCATTGTTCTGAAAAACATCAATTTTTGATGAATAGTGAAACTACTAAGTGGGAGTTAAAAAAACTGAATTTTTCATAAAACTTAATTTTGCCGCTTCTGTGAATGGAATTTCGAAAATCCGAGAGACACGGCTAATATCAAGGACTAGAATGTGGTTCAATGAGATGAAAATAATTTTTTGGTGAATAGTAACTTTTTACGTTTTTTTACCGCGGTTAATTGTAAATAGGGTAACTAAGGGTAAATATGATATTACTATTACCCTAACACATGTCCTAATTCTATTGGACAAGTGTAATTCGACCAAAGACAAACTTAGGAATAAAATATGACCATTTAGGCCCACTTGGATTAGATTAGGACATTTATTATTAATTTGTTTAAAGAAAGGTTAAAATAGTTATAATCAAAGTTTAATAAGTAAATCATTTTTAATATGGGGTTATACATAAGATAAATTCGATTGTAAATATTCATTAGAAAGATAAAAATATTTCCTACATGATGGTAGTTTATTTGTAATTTTTAGACATAAAATAATTTAATTTATTTATGACACAACGATGATGCAGTAATTATCTTATTAATGAAATATTGACATAATTGATGTTATAAACACCAAAATAAATGTAATTTGAGATTTTTTATGAATTCCAATAATTTTCTAGGTTACTATGATATATTAATGTTGATTTAATCAACTTTTTTCGAACATTTAATTCTGTTATGACTTTCACAAAAATCATATATCAAATAGTGTCAAAATTGACACAAAATAGTTTTTAAATCAAATATTATATTATTAATTGTTATTGTATTCCTAAAAATCTAAGGTTCGGCCAAATGACTTAGATAAGGATATATATATTAATAATAAACAATTTGGGGTTCGTTTGGCATGTTATAGTAAGTTTATTAACCATATAGTGAAAGAAAACAAAAAGACATGGTAAAAGTTAAATTATTTAACTTAGAGTTAAATCTAATTGATAAGGTTAAAATAATATCCTAAACTTGTCTAAATTCTATTGGTTGATAGGATTTCGACCCATCCCTACTTTAGCTTCGAAATAAGACCCTTTGGAACCATTATAAACCGATTTTGACTTTAATATAAAATAATATTTTGAGATATTCCTAAGGTGCCCCTCTCCTCCCCTATAAAAGGACACCTCCTCCCCCTCCTCCTCACACCAATTTGAGCACTCAAGCTCGGCCAACCCCTGCCAAAATTCCTTCTCCACTTCCCTAGCAACATCCTAGAGGTTCTGGTCTTCCTCAAAGACCAATTCTAGTGCCCTAAGAGGAGGTCTCAAAGAGGCACTTCAAAGAAGAGGTAATTACCGTTACCAATTCTTTCATCTTTATTTCTTCTTCCACTTCCTCTTCTTAGGTTGTTTCATTATGAAGTAATAACATCAGTATCACTCATATACTGGTATGTTATTATAAGTATGAAACAACCCTATTTCACCATCTATCCATCCTACGGAAAAAGAAATCACCGCGCGTGCGTACGTACGGAATACCGTCTCCACGCCGTGGTGTAATCTATTTTCCACCACCACCTTACATGGATGGGTATAATGGTGTAAAGAATAACTATACATAGTTATTACAACATCATATTGATTCTGATATATTGTATAATACACTCCAATTCAATTCAATATTTATAGAAATGATATCATCGCTCGTGCGTACGTACGGAATACCGTCTCCACGACGCGATGAGATTCATTCTCCATGTTAACCATTTAAGAATGATTATAATGTATATATAAGAAATAATAATGAAATATATGACATTATAAAGCTACTGGATTTATGTATATATATACATATGTATGTCATCTACTTACTTCCATTTCAAGACAATAAGGAAAGGAAAACAGTGTTCATGCGTACGTACGGACTACCGTCTCCATGAACGGTGTTTTTCATTTTATTTATCTACCTATTATATATATATATATATACTGAATATATATGATATATAAATCATATTTTATATTCTGGAAGTAAGTAAATCATGATATAAGTAATAATGATGTCAAGAACAACAAGTCAAAACACCTATGATAAATGAAACGATTTTACCCAAAACGCTTCTTTAACATTGAATTTACAAAAGAACGGGTAATATAATTTCATAAGTGAACCATATATGATATCATAACAATGAATATGATTCTGTAATAAGTCAATAACATGATTTAAATCATTATACAGGAGGTTCGGACACTTACAAAGCAAGTCGGACCTAAGGTAAGGGAAATATCACAATCTCATTTTTATCCGAGATTGTTTATTCGTAAGTATTTACTGGGGTGTATTTTATCATCCACATCCATGTTTCAGAAATGTGTAATATTATTTCCATCCACCTACAATTGTTTAAATCCATTTTTACCCTTCGGGAAGTTTTTAGTAAAAGAAATGAAAGGAATCTTTTGTCGTTTTTCATACGAGGTACTTTTTGACTTTTCCGACAAAAGTACAAAGAATGTTTTTTTTAACTTATACGGCACGAACGTATTTTTACTGTTTTATACAGCCTTATTTTCATGAAGCTTCCTCTAAAAAAGATTTCATGACTATTTTCAATAAAATCTCTTTCTTTTAAAATTGCATGATGTTTTGTGAAAAGAAATTGATTTTGAAGAAGAAAGGATATTTTCCTCAAGAATTCAATTCAAGTGTATTATCAAAATTATTTTCCATCTAAGATAATAAAGGGTTCTGTTTCTATCCATATTTTTACATTGATTTGACTATGTTGTTATGGAATTATGTTTATGAATTCCTTTATCTTATATGAATGGTTTTATGATGTCATGTTGTTTAAGAATCCCATTTTTATTACATGGGTTATGCAATGATGTATGATTTATGATTTTGTGGCACACATAAGAAAGGATTCATTAAGAGATGGGTGGGACCTATATCTCCCTCCAATGCATTGGGTAAAGATTTCATATCTCATGAGATAGACATGGCTGGAATGGTAGGGTATACCGGTTCAGTGAAACAGGACTGAAACGAGGATTACTCGATTCAGAAAGGGACTTTGTCCACTAAGATAGTCTTGGCAATGAGTCATGACTAACAAGAAATGATTTTCCATGATTATGTGTGTATGCCACAAAGTTTCATGTTTTAAGTTATGATTATTGGGATTTCATTTCACTACTATGATTTATCCCATGTTATGAAATTATGCTCTCTTTTGCAGGTTAAGATTTCCAAAAGTTATGTTCTTATGAATATGATGTAATTGATTTTTCTTTTGTTTACCCTTACTGAGCATTTGAGCTCACCCTTTTATGTTTTCTTTTCCCCAGGATATAAAGAAAGGTTTTAGGTAAAAAAAATGCAAGATCTTTCCCCACGATTAGAAGATTTTATTCCGAGTTTCCAAAGACACTAAACTATTACGATCCTTTAGTGTGTGTTTTTGTTATGTACTACGTATTCTGCAAATGTAATGTAATGTCCATGTACGTCAAGATACGGGTCTCTACAGTTGGTATCAGAGGAAAGGTTTAGTCAACCTTTGGAAACTAGGACGCGAAAACGTTAGTGAGATCCCTAGAGATATTTCTAAGGTATGTCTAGGGATGTCCCTAAGGATAAGTATACGTATAGGATATAGTCCTATAACTACGGTAACGATCTTAGAATTTAACCTAAGATGTTAGATATTGAGGGTGCTTCCCCTTTACTATATTGTCTTACCTAGCATGATTTCGCCTCTCACAAAATTCTTTTTGTGTTTTAGTTAATGGAGGGAACCAGAAGGAATTCGGTTAACATTGAATCCAATGGACAAATTGGTGACTATGAGCAACAAAATTGTGTAATGCCTAAAGATAAAGATATTGTGATTATGCCGAATCAGTCATCGCGATATATGATTAACAAGGTGAAATTTAGTGGTATGACTAATTCATCAAAGAAGAGGAAGATAAACTATTATGCATGTTCGCATGTTGAGGAGCATAAAGAAAGGAAGATTGAGATTTCTAAAGAAGGGAAGAAGAACCTTGAGGAATACCTCAAATGGAGGGACCGATGTTATCTGTGTGGAGAAAAGGGTCATAGAGTGACAGATTGTTATGAAGTTCAATGTCTTATTTGTGAAGAACATGGGCATTACCCAACTCAATGCCCTGACCTAAAAAGATACTTCTAAATCAAGGAAGGACTTCTTCCAGGACAGTCATTGATGTGGATGGACTGAAGTGTTTATGTATTGGTATTCAAGAATAATGTTGTTGAGGTACTTTTATGGTGTATTGGAAGTGATTGAGATATTTTTGGAAATAAGATGATATGCGCATAATGAAGGGAAAATGAGAAAATGAAATGTTTAACAGTATTCATGAGCTCATGATTGATATAAGGACTAAGTGATATCATGGTTTGAGTATATAGAATTTTGAGGATTTTGGTATGTGGAAAGTGTTAACTTTTAACTGCACTCATGTTTTCACTAAGGTATTCAAGAGAATACACGATTAAGGACTTTGAATGTTTGGAATGTGACCAACAAGACATATCTTATGATATGTGGGGATCAACGACAGTATTAAATCTCTGGTAATCGTTGTCACTATATTATGAGAGTGGACTGCAGTATTATGGATAAGCCTAAAGATTAGAATGGATTATGTTGGACATAAGTTAGTATTGTTTAAGGATAGAAGTTTTTTTTTCGATATTATTGATGGGATGTTATAGTAATGTAGTTTTAGAAAAAGGACAACCTGCAGGACGAGCGACAGCCCATCGCTTCGGACAAGGCTGTGGGAATCGAACCCACAACCGAAGTGCGACTGGCCTTTATCGCCTACCACTGGCCTACAAGAAGTCCCTGTTTAGTAGAAACTAGTTTTATTATATTAAGCAGTATGATATATGAAGTATAAGTCCATTTTAGGAACCATATATGATTAATCTCACTATAGATTGACTTATGTATATAATTTTTGCTAACCTTTTGTTTGAGATAGATGAAATGACCCGTCATTCTATCACATGATCTGCTAACACTTCACGAATAACAAATTCAACTTCATTTATTTAAGAGATGAAGTGGAAATTGTTCAAGGCATGAACAATAGTGAGATTGTACCAAAATAAAGAAAGTATTTATTCTAATTCAAATTTTCAACTTTAGGGAAATGATCATGAAAACCAAAAATGTTGTCCTAGTGATCTTATACCTGATGAATCGGATGGTACCTTAGATCGTCACAAATTTATGGATTTGTGATTATTGTCTTTTCCATAGCCATGTTCTCTACCACTCTCCATCAGAACATGATGGTTAGATTTTTCTTCCATATCCATATTTTCACCTATGTGGAAACCCAGTAATTAGTTTATTTGGGTAACCATTACGTTTCATACTTTAGTTTTTAAATATTGGTTTTGGTATTCTATTTTACGATGTGGGTTTCTATCAAAGAAACTTTCAAATAGTAAACCATTTATAACCCCGACGAATTTCGAGGGCGAAATTCATTTTAAGGGGGGTAGAATGTAACACCCCGAGATTTTATGAAAAATATTCTTTTAATTTTATTAATGTCTTGTGTTGTACGCTACACCAAAAGGAGCTTGCACAACACGCATCCTTGTCTTGCCTTGCATTACACGCAATCACGACCTTCCTCGATAGCGTGTGTAATACGCAATACCGAGTTTCACTAAACAACGATGTGCTATTGAAATATTATTAAAACTAGCCATTATGAATAGTAATAACCACTTTTTAAAATTCTGTAAATCTTATTTTTCAAAATGAACTTCATTCTTGGATTCGGAGTATCGAATTTAGCCTAAGGTGAAATTTTGGTACTTTTCGGATAACTTTCATATTCTAATGAATAGTGAAAATTACTAAATTATAATTAAAAACAACTTTTTTAATCGAAATAATTAATAGTGATAAATTATTAAATTGAGTGGTTTTAAAGTATATTTAGAATATATTTTTACAATTTAATACAATGTTGGTCATTGGTTGTAATTTCACATTTAAACCAGACATAATCAAGTGTCAATCTTTTGATATATATTGTTTCCTAAAAACACGCTATTTATTTTAACAGCGGGATTTAATTATAAAATTAATTAATGAAACTTCTATGTTATGAATTTGGTAAAATAGATTTCATTTTTGAATTCGGAATATGAAATATAGCTTAGGATGAAATTTTGGCATTGTTCTGAAAAACATCAATTTTTGATGAATAGTGAAACTACTAAGTGGGAGTTAAAAAAACTGAATTTTTCATAAAACTTAATTTTGCCGCTTCTGTGAATGGAATTTCGAAAATCTGAGAGACACGGCTAATATCAAGGACTAGAATGTGGTTCAATGAGATGAAAATAATTTTTTGGTGAATAGTAACTTTTTACGTTTTTTTACCGCGGTTAATTGTAAATAGGGTAACTAAGGGTAAATATGATATTACTATTACCCTAACACATGTCCTAATTCTATTGGACAAGTGTAATTCGACCAAAGACAAACTTAGGAATAAAATATGACCATTTAGGCCCACTTGGATTAGATTAGGACATTTATTATTAATTTGTTTAAAGAAAGGTTAAAATAGTTAAAATCAACGTTTAATAAGTAAATCATTTTTAATATGGGGTTATACATAAGATAAATTCGATTGTAAATATTCATTAGAAAGATAAAAAGATTTCCTACATGATGGTAGTTTATTTGTAATTTTTAGACATAAAATAATTTAATTTATTTATGACACAACGATGATGAAGTAATTATCTTATTAATGAAATATTGACATAATTGATGTTATAAACACCAAAATAAATGTAATTTGAGATTTTTTATGAATTCCAATAATTTTATAGGTTACTATGATATATTAATGTTGATTTAATCAGCTTTTTTCGAACATTTAATTCTGTTATGACTTTCACAAAAATCATATATCAAATAGTGTCAAAATTGACACAAAATAGTTTTTAAATCAAATATTATATTATTAATTGTTATTGTATTCCTAAAAATCTAAGGTTCGGCCAAATGACTTAGATAAGGATATATATATTAATAATAAACAATTTGGGGTTCGTTTGGCATGTTATAGTAAGTTTATTAACCATATAGTGAAAGAAAACAAAAAGACATGGTAAAAGTTAAATTATTTAACTTAGAGTTAAATCTAATTGATAAGGTTAAAATAATATCCTAAACTTGTCTAAATTCTATTGGTTGATAGGATTTCGACCCATCCCTACTTTAGCTTCGAAATAAGACCCTTTGGAACCATTATAAACCGATTTTGACTTTAATATAAAATAATATTTTGAGATATTCCTAAGGTGCCCCTCTCCTCCCCTATAAAAGGACACCTCCTCCCCCTCCTCCTCACACCAATTTGAGCACTCAAGCTCGGCCAACCCCTGCCAAAATTCCTTCTCCACTTCCCTAGCAACATCCTAGAGGTTCTGGTCTTCCTCAAAGACCAATTCTAGTGCCCTAAGAGGAGGTCTCAAAGAGGCACTTCAAAGAAGAGGTAATTACCGTTACCAATTCTTTCATCTTTATTTCTTCTTCCACTTCCTCTTCTTAGGTTGTTTCATTATGAAGTAATAACATCAGTATCACTCATATAATGGTATGTTATTATAAGTATGAAACAACCCTATTTCACCATCTATCCATCCTACGGAAAAAGAAATCACCGCGCGTGCGTACGTACAGAATACCGTCTCCACGCCGTGGTGTAATCTATTTTCCACCACCACATTACATGGATGGGTATAATGGTGTAAAGAATAACTATACATAGTTATTACAACATCATATTGATTCTGATATATTGTATAATACACTCCAATTCAATTCAATATTTATAGAAATGATATCATCGCTCGTGCGTACGTACGGAATACCGTCTCCACGACGCGATGAGATTCATTCTCCATGTTAACCATTTAAGAATGATTATAATGTATATATAAGAAATAATAATGAAATATATGACATTATAAAGCTACTGGATTTATGTATATATATACATATGTATGTCATCTACTTACTTCCATTTCAAGACAATAAGGAAAGGAAAACAGTGTTCATGCGTACGTACGGACTACCGTCTCCATGAACGGTGTTTTTCATTTTATTTATCTACCTATTATATATATATATATACTGAATATATATGATATATAAATCATATTTTATATTCTGGAAGTAAGTAAATCATGATATAAGTAATAATGATGTCAAGAACAACAAGTCAAAACACCTATGATAAATGAAACGATTTTACCCAAAACGCTTCTTTAACATTGAATTTACAAAAGAACGGGTAATATAATGTCATAAGTGAACCATATATGATATCATAACAATGAATATGATTCTGTAATAAGTCAATAACATGATTTAAATCATTATACAGGAGGTTCGGACACTTACAAAGCAAGTCGGACCTAAGGTAAGGGAAATATCACAATCTCATTTTTATCCGAGATTGTTTATTCGTAAGTATTTACTGGGGTGTATTTTATCATCCACATCCATGTTTCATAAATGTGTAATATTATTTCCATCCACCTACAATTGTTTAAATCCATTTTTACCCTTCGGGAAGTTTTTAGTAAAAGAAATGAAAGGAATCTTTTGTCGTTTTTCGTACGAGGTACTTTTTGACTTTTCCGACAAAAGTACAAAGAATGTTTTTTTTAACTTATACGGCACGAACGTATTTTTACTGTTTTATAAAGCCTTATTTTCATGAAGCTTCCTCTAAAAAAGATTTCATGACTATTTTCAATAAAATCTCTTTCTTTTAAAATTGCATGATGTTTTGTGAAAAGAAATTGATTTTGAAGAAGAAAGGATATTTTCCTCAAGAATTCAATTCAAGTGTATTATCAAAATTATTTTCCATCTAAGATAATAAAGGGTTCTGTTTCTATCCATATTTTTACATTGATTTGACTATGTTGTTATGGAATTATGTTTATGAATTCCTTTATCTTATATGAATGGTTTTATGATGTCATGTTGTTTAAGAATCCCATTTTTATTACATGGGTTATGCAATGATGTATGATTTATGATTTTGTGGCACACATAAGAAAGGATTCATTAAGAGATGGGTGGGACCTATATCTCCCTCCAATGCATTGGGTAAAGATTTCATATCTCATGAGATAGACATGGCTGGAATGGTAGGGTATACCGGTTCAGTGAAACAGGACTGAAACGAGGATTACTCGATTCAGAAAGGGACTTTGTCCACTAAGATAGTCTTGGCAATGAGTCATGACTAACAAGAAATGATTTTCCATGATTATGTGTGTATGCCACAAAGTTTCATGTTTTAAGTTATGATTATTGGGATTTCATTTCACTACTATGATTTATCCCATGTTATGAAATTATGCTCTCTTTTGCAGGTTAAGATTTCCAAACGTTATGTTCTTATGAATATGATGTAATTGATTTTTCTTTTGTTTACCCTTACTGAGCATTTGAGCTCACCCTTTTATGTTTTCTTTTCCCCAGGATATAAAGAAAGGTTTTAGGTAAAAAAAAAGGAAGATCTTTCCCCACGATTAGAAGATTTTATTCCGAGTTTCCAAAGACACTAAACTATTACGATCCTTTAGTGTGTGTTTTTGTTATGTACTACGTATTCTGCAAATGTAATGTAATGTCCATGTACGTCAAGATACGGGTCTCTACAGTTGGTATCAGAGGAAAGGTTTAGTCAACCTTTGGAAACTAGGACGCGAAAACGTTAGTGAGATCCCTAGAGATATTTCTAAGGTATGTCTAGGGATGTCCCTAAGGATAAGTATACGTATAGGATATAGTCCTATAACTACGGTAACGATCTTAGAATTTAACCTAAGATGTTAGATATTGAGGGTGCTTCCCCTTTACTATATTGTCTTACCTAGCATGATTTCGCCTCTCACAAAATTCTTTTTGTGTTTTAGTTAATGGAGGGAACCAGAAGGAATTCGGTTAACATTGAATCCAATGGTCAAATTGGTGACTATGAGCAACAAAATTGTGTAATGCCTAAAGATAAAGATATTGTGATTATGCCGAATCAGTCATCGCGATATATGATTAACAAGGTGAAATTTAGTGGTATGACTAATTCATCAAAGAAGAGGAAGATAAACTATTATGCATGTTCGCATGTTGAGGAGCATAAAGAAAGGAAGATTGAGATTTCTAAAGAAGGGAAGAAGAACCTTGAGGAATACCTCAAATGGAGGGACCGATGTTATCTGTGTGGAGAAAAGGGTCATAGAGTGACAGATTGTTATGGAGTTCAATGTCTTATTTGTGAAGAACATGGGCATTACCCAACTCAATGCCCTGACCTAAAAAGATACTTCTAAATCAAGGAAGGACTTCTTCCAGGACAGTCATTGATGTGGATGGACTGAAGTGTTTATGTATTGGTATTCAAGAATAATGTTGTTGAGGTACTTTTATGGTGTATTGGAAGTGATTGAGATATTTTTGGAAATAAGATGATATGCGCATAATGAAGGGAAAATGAGAAAATGAAATGTTTAACAGTATTCATGAGCTCATGATTGATATAAGGACTAAGTGATATCATGGTTTGAGTATATAGAATTTTGAGGATTTTGGTATGTGGAAAGTGTTAACTTTTAACTGCACTCATGTTTTCACTAAGGTATTCAAGAGAATACACGATTAAGGACTTTGAATGTTTGGAATGTGACCAACAAGACATATCTTATGATATGTGGGGATCAACGACAGTATTAAATCTCTGGTAATCGTTGTCACTATATTATGAGAGTGGACTGCAGTATTATGGATAAGCCTAAAGATTAGAATGGATTATGTTGGACATAAGTTAGTATTGTTTAAGGATAGAAGTTTTTTTTTCGATATTATTGATGGGATGTTATAGTAATGTAGTTTTAGAAAAAGGACAACCTGCAGGACGAGCGACAGCCCATCGCTTCGGACAAGGCTGTGGGAATCGAACCCACAACCGAAGTGCGACTGGCCTTTATCGCCTACCACTGGCCTACAAGAAGTCCCTGTTTAGTAGAAACTAGTTTTATTATATTAAGCAGTATGATATATGAAGTATAAGTCCATTTTAGGAACCATATATGATTAATCTCACTATAGATCGACTTATGTATATAATTTTTGCTAACCTTTTGTTTGAGATAGATGAAATGACCCGTCATTCTATCACATGATCTGCTAACACTTCACGAATAACAAATTCAACTTCATTTATTTAAGAGATGAAGTGGAAATTGTTCAAGGCATGAACAATAGTGAGATTGTACCAAAATAAAGAAAGTATTTATTCTAATTCAAATTTTCAACTTTAGGGAAATGATCATGAAAACCAAAAATGTTGTCCTAGTGATCTTATACCTGATGAATCGGATGGTACCTTAGATCGTCACAAATTTATGGATTTGTGATTATTGTCTTTTCCATAGCCATGTTCTCTACCACTCTCCATCAGAACATGATGGTTAGATTTTTCTTCCATATCCATATTTTCACCTATGTGGAAACCCAGTAATTAGTTTATTTGGGTAACCATTACGTTTCATACTTTAGTTTTTAAATATTGGTTTTGGTATTCTATTTTACGATGTGGGTTTCTATCAAAGAAACTTTCAAATAGTAAACCATTTATAACCCCGACGAATTTCGAGGGCGAAATTCATTTTAAGGGGGGTAGAATGTAACACCCCGAGATTTTATGAAAAATATTCTTTTAATTTTATTAATGTCTTGTGTTGTACGCTACACCAAAAGGAGCTTGCACAACACGCATCCTTGTCTTGCCTTGCATTACACGCAATCACGACCTTCCTCGATAGCGTGTGTAATACGCAATACCGAGTTTCACTAAACAACGATGTGCTATTGAAATATTATTAAAACTAGCCATTATGAATAGTAATAACCACTTTTTAAAATTCTGTAAATCTTATTTTTCAAAATGAACTTCATTCTTGGATTCGGAGTATCGAATTTAGCCTAAGGTGAAATTTTGGTACTTTTCGGATAACTTTCATATTCTAATGAATAGTGAAAATTACTAAATTATAATTAAAAACAACTTTTTTAATCGAAATAATTAATAGTGATAAATTATTAAATTGAGTGGTTTTAAAGTATATTTAGAATATATTTTTACAATTTAATACAATGTTGGTCATTGGTTGTAATTTCACATTTAAACCAGACATAATCAAGTGTCAATCTTTTGATATATATTGTTTCCTAAAAACACGCTATTTATTTTAACAGCGGGATTTAATTATAAAATTAATTAATGCAACTTTTATGTTATGAATTTGGTAAAATAGATTTCATTTTTGAATTCGGAATATGAAATATAGCTTAGGATGAAATTTTGGCATTGTTCTGAAAAACATCAATTTTTGATGAATAGTGAAACTACTAAGTGGGAGTTAAAAAAACTGAATTTTTCATAAAACTTAATTTTGCCGCTTCTGTGAATGGAATTTCGAAAATCCGAGAGACACGGCTAATATCAAGGACTAGAATGTGGTTCAATGAGATGAAAATAATTTTTTGGTGAATAGTAACTTTTTACGTTTTTTTACCGCGGTTAATTGTAAATAGGGTAACTAAGGGTAAATATGATATTACTATTACCCTAACACATGTCCTAATTCTATTGGACAAGTGTAATTCGACCAAAGACAAACTTAGGAATAAAATATGACCATTTAGGCCCACTTGGATTAGATTAGGACATTTATTATTAATTTGTTTAAAGAAAGGTTAAAATAGTTAAAATCAAAGTTTAATATGTAAATCATTTTTAATATGGGGTTATACATAAGATAAATTCGATTGTAAATATTCATTAGAAAGATAAAAAGATTTCCTACATGATGGTAGTTTATTTGTAATTTTTAGACATAAAATAATTTAATTTATTTATGACACAACGATGATGAAGTAATTATCTTATTAATGAAATATTGACATAATTGATGTTATAAACACCAAACTAAATGTAATTTGAGATTTTTTATGAATTCCAATAATTTTCTAGGTTACTATGATATATTAATGTTGATTTAATCAACTTTTTTCGAACATTTAATTCTGTTATGACTTTCACAAAAATCATATATCAAATAGTGTCAAAATTGACACAAAATAGTTTTTAAATAAAATATTATATTATTAATTGTTATTGTATTCCTAAAAATCTAAGGTTCGGCCAAATGACTTAGATAAGGATATATATATTAATAATAAACAATTTGGGGTTCGTTTGGCATGTTATAGTAAGTTTATTAACCATATAGTGAAAGAAAACAAAAAGACATGGTAAAAGTTAAATTATTTAACTTAGAGTTAAATCTAATTGATAAGGTTAAAATAATATCCTAAACTTGTCTAAATTCTATTGGTTGATAGGATTTCGACCCATCCCTACTTTAGCTTCGAAATAAGACCCTTTGGAACCATTATAAACCGATTTTGACTTTAATATAAAATAATATTTTGAGATATTCCTAAGGTGCCCCTCTCCTCCCCTATAAAAGGACACCTCCTCCCCCTCCTCCTCACACCAATTTGAGCACTCAAACTCGGCCAACCCCTGCCAAAATTCCTTCTCCACTTCCCTAGAAACATCCTAGAGGTTCTGGTCTTCCTCAAAGACCAATTCCAGTGCCCTAAGAGGAGGTCTCAAAGAGGCACTTCAAAGAAGAGGTAATTACCGTTACCAATTCTTTCATCTTTATTTCTTCTTCCACTTCCTCTTCTTAGGTTGTTTCATTATGAAGTAATAACATCAGTATCACTCATATACTGGTATGTTATTATAAGTATGAAACAACCCTATTTCACCATCTATCCATCCTACGGAAAAAGAAATCACCGCGCGTGCGTACGTACGGAATACCGTCTCCACGCCGTGGTGTAATCTATTTTCCACCACCACCTTACATGGATGGGTATAATGGTGTAAAGAATAACTATACATAGTTATTACAACATCATATTGATTCTGATATATTGTATAATACACTCCAATTCAATTCAATATTTATAGAAATGATATCATCGCTCGTGCGTACGTACGGAATACCGTCTCCACGACGCGATGAGATTCATTCTCCATGTTAACCATTTAAGAATGATTATAATGTATATATAAGAAATAATAATGAAATATATGACATTATAAAGCTACTGGATTTATGTATATATATACATATGTATGTCATCTACTTACTTCCATTTCAAGACAATAAGGAAAGGAAAACAGTGTTCATGCGTACGTACGGACTACCGTCTCCATGAACGGTGTTTTTCATTTTATTTATCTACCTATTATATATATATATATATACTGAATATATATGATATATAAATCATATTTTATATTCTGGAAGTAAGTAAATCATGATATAAGTAATAATGATGTCAAGAACAACAAGTCAAAACACCTATGATAAATGAAACGATTTTACCCAAAACGCTTCTTTAACATTGAATTTACAAAAGAACGGGTAATATAATGTCATAAGTGAACCATATATGATATCATAACAATGAATATGATTCTGTAATAAGTCAATAACATGATTTAAATCATTATACAGGAGGTTCGGACACTTACAAAGCAAGTCGGACCTAAGGTAAGGGAAATATCACAATCTCATTTTTATCCGAGATTGTTTATTCGTAAGTATTTACTGGGGTGTATTTTATCATCCACATCCATGTTTCATAAATGTGTAATATTATTTCCATCCACCTACAATTGTTTAAATCCATTTTTACCCTTCGGGAAGTTTTTAGTAAAAGAAATGAAAGGAATCTTTTGTCGTTTTTCGTACGAGGTACTTTTTGACTTTTCCGACAAAAGTACAAAGAATGTTTTTTTTAACTTATACGGCACGAACGTATTTTTACTGTTTTATAAAGCCTTATTTTCATGAAGCTTCCTCTAAAAAAGATTTCATGACTATTTTCAATAAAATCTCTTTCTTTTAAAATTGCATGATGTTTTGTGAAAAGAAATTGATTTTGAAGAAGAAAGGATATTTTCCTCAAGAATTCAATTCAAGTGTATTATCAAAATTATTTTCCATCTAAGATAATAAAGGGTTCTGTTTCTATCCATATTTTTACATTGATTTGACTATGTTGTTATGGAATTATGTTTATGAATTCCTTTATCTTATATGAATGGTTTTATGATGTCATGTTGTTTAAGAATCCCATTTTTATTACATGGGTTATGCAATGATGTATGATTTATGATTTTGTGGCACACATAAGAAAGGATTCATTAAGAGATGGGTGGGACCTATATCTCCCTCCAATGCATTGGGTAAAGATTTCATATCTCATGAGATAGACATGGCTGGAATGGTAGGGTATACCGGTTCAGTGAAACAGGACTGAAACGAGGATTACTCGATTCAGAAAGGGACTTTGTCCACTAAGATAGTCTTGGCAATGAGTCATGACTAACAAGAAATGATTTTCCATGATTATGTGTGTATGCCACAAAGTTTCATGTTTTAAGTTATGATTATTGGGATTTCATTTCACTACTATGATTTATCCCATGTTATGAAATTATGCTCTCTTTTGCAGGTTAAGATTTCCAAAAGTTATGTTCTTATGAATATGATGTAATTGATTTTTCTTTTGTTTACCCTTACTGAGCATTTGAGCTCACCCTTTTATGTTTTCTTTTCCCCAGGATATAAAGAAAGGTTTTAGGTAAAAAAAAAGGAAGATCTTTCCCCACGATTAGAAGATTTTATTCCGAGTTTCCAAAGACACTAAACTATTACGATCCTTTAGTGTGTGTTTTTGTTATGTACTACGTATTCTGCAAATGTAATGTAATGTCCATGTACGTCAAGATACGGGTCTCTACAGTTGGTATCAGAGGAAAGGTTTAGTCAACCTTTGGAAACTAGGACGCGAAAACGTTAGTGAGATCCCTAGAGATATTTCTAAGGTATGTCTAGGGATGTCCCTAAGGATAAGTATACGTATAGGATATAGTCCTATAACTACGGTAACGATCTTAGAATTTAACCTAAGATGTTAGATATTGAGGGTGCTTCCCCTTTACTATATTGTCTTACCTAGCATGATTTCGCCTCTCACAAAATTCTTTTTGTGTTTTAGTTAATGGAGGGAACCAGAAGGAATTCGGTTAACATTGAATCCAATGGACAAATTGGTGACTATGAGCAACAAAATTGTGTAATGCCTAAAGATAAAGATATTTTGATTATGCCGAATCAGTCATCGCGATATATGATTAACAAGGTGAAATTTAGTGGTATGACTAATTCATCAAAGAAGAGGAAGATAAACTATTATGCATGTTCGCATGTTGAGGAGCATAAAGAAAGGAAGATTGAGATTTCTAAAGAAGGGAAGAAGAACCTTGAGGAATACCTCAAATGGAGGGACCGATGTTATCTGTGTGGAGAAAAGGGTCATAGAGTGACAGATTGTTATGGAGTTCAATGTCTTATTTGTGAAGAACATGGGCATTACCCAACTCAATGCCCTGACCTAAAAAGATACTTCTAAATCAAGGAAGCACTTCTTCCAGGACAGTCATTGATGTGGATGGACTGAATTGTTTATGTATTGGTATTCAAGAATAATGTTGTTGAGGTACTTTTATGGTGTATTGGAAGTGATTGAGATATTTTTGGAAATAAGATGATATGCGCATAATGAAGGGAAAATGAGAAAATGAAATGTTTAACAGTATTCATGAGCTCATGATTGATATAAGGACTAAGTGATATCATGGTTTGAGTATATAGAATTTTGAGGATTTTGGTATGTGGAAAGTGTTAACTTTTAACTGCACTCATGTTTTCACTAAGGTATTCAAGAGAATACATGATTAAGGACTTTGAATGTTTGGAATGTGACCAACAAGACATATCTTATGATATGTGGGGATCAACGACAGTATTAAATCTCTGGTAATCGTTGTCACTATATTATGAGAGTGGACTGCAGTATTATGGATAAGCCTAAAGATTAGAATGGATTATGTTGGACATAAGTTAGTATTGTTTAAGGATAGAAGTTTTTTTTCGATATTATTGATGGGATGTTATAGTAATGTAGTTTTAGAAAAAGGACAACCTGCAGGACGAGCGACAGCCCATCGCTTCGGACAAGGCTGTGGGAATCGAACCCACAACCGAAGTGCGACTGGCCTTTATCGCCTACCACTGGCCTACAAGAAGTCCCTGTTTAGTAGAAACTAGTTTTATTATATTAAGCAGTATGATATATGAAGTATAAGTCCATTTTAGGAACCATATATGATTAATCTCACTATAGATCGACTTATGTATATAATTTTTGCTAACCTTTTGTTTGAGATAGATGAAATGACCCGTCATTCTATCACATGATCTGCTAACACTTCACTAATAACAAATTCAACTTCATTTATTTAAGAGATGAAGTGGAAATTGTTCAAGGCATGAACAATAGTGAGATTGTACCAAAATAAAGAAAGTATTTATTCTAATTCAAATTTTCAACTTTAGGGAAATGATCATGAAAACCAAAAATGTTGTCCTAGTGATCTTATACCTGATGAATCGGATGGTACCTTAGATCGTCACAAATTTATGGATTTGTGATTATTGTCTTTTCCATAGCCATGTTCTCTACCACTCTCCATCAGAACATGATGGTTAGATTTTTCTTCCATATCCATATTTTCACCTATGTGGAAACCCAGTAATTAGTTTATTTGGGTAACCATTACGTTTCATACTTTAGTTTTTAAATATTGGTTTTGGTATTCTATTTTACGATGTGGGTTTCTATCAAAGAAACTTTCAAATAGTAAACCATTTATAACCCCGACGAATTTCGAGGGCGAAATTCATTTTAAGGGGGGTAGAATGTAACACCCCGAGATTTTATGAAAAATATTCTTTTAATTTTATTAATGTATTGTGTTGTACGCTACACCAAAAGGAGCTTGCACAACACGCATCCTTGTCTTGCCTTGCATTACACGCAATCACGACCTTCCTCGATAGCGTGTGTAATACGCAATACCGAGTTTCACTAAACAACGATGTGCTATTGAAATATTATTAAAACTAGCCATTATGAATAGTAATAACCACTTTTTAAAAATCTGTAAATCTTATTTTTCAAAATGAACTTCATTCTTGGATTCGGAGTATCGAATTTAGCCTAAGGTGAAATTTTGGTACTTTTCGGATAACTTTCATATTCTAATGAATAGTGAAAATTACTAAATTATAATTAAAAACAACTTTTTTAATCGAAATAATTAATAGTGATAAATTATTAAATTGAGTGGTTTTAAAGTATATTTAGAATATATTTTTACAATTTAATACAATGTTGGTCATTGGTTGTAATTTCACATTTAAACCAGACATAATCAAGTGTCAATCTTTTGATATATATTGTTTCCTAAAAACACGCTATTTATTTTAACAGCGGGATTTAATTATAAAATTAATTAATGCAACTTCTATGTTATGAATTTGGTAAAATAGATTTCATTTTTGAATTCGGAATATGAAATATAGCTTAGGATGAAATTTTGGCATTGTTCTGAAAAACATCAATTTTTGATGAATAGTGAAACTACTAAGTGGGAGTTAAAAAAACTGAATTTTTCATAAAACTTAATTTTGCCGCTTCTGTGAATGGAATTTCGAAAATCCGAGAGACACGGCTAATATCAAGGACTAGAATGTGGTTCAATGAGATGAAAATAATTTTTTGGTGAATAGTAACTTTTTACGTTTTTTTACCGCGGTTAATTGTAAATAGGGTAACTAAGGGTAAATATGATATTACTATTACCCTAACACATGTCCTAATTCTATTGGACAAGTGTAATTCGACCAAAGACAAACTTAGGAATAAAATATGACCATTTAGGCCCACTTGGATTAGATTAGGACATTTATTATTAATTTGTTTAAAGAAAGGTTAAAATAGTTAAAATCAAAGTTTAATAAGTAAATCATTTTTAATATGGGGTTATAAATAAGATAAATTCGATTGTAAATATTCATTAGAAAGATAAAAAGATTTCCTACATGATGGTAGTTTATTTGTAATTTTTATACATAAAATAATTTAATTTATTTATGACACAACGATGATGAAGTAATTATCTTATTAATGAAATATTGACATAATTGATGTTATAAACACCAAAATAAATGTAATTTGAGATTTTTTATGAATTCCAATAATTTTCTAGGTTACTATGATATATTAATGTTGATTTAATCAACTTTTTTCGAACATTTAATTCTGTTATGACTTTCACAAAAATCATATATCAAATAGTGTCAAAATTGACACAAAATAGTTTTTAAATCAAATATTATATTATTAATTGTTATTGTATTCCTAAAAATCTAAGGTTCGGACAAATGACTTAGATAAGGATATATATATTAATAATAAACAATTTGGGGTTCTTTTGGCATGTTATAGTAAGTTTATTAACCATATAGTGAAAGAAAACAAAAAGACATGGTAAAAGTTAAATTATTTAACTTAGAGTTAAATCTAATTGATAAGGTTAAAATAATATCCTAAACTTGTCTAAATTCTATTGGTTGATAGGATTTCGACCCATCCCTACTTTAGCTTCGAAATAAGACCCTTTGGAACCATTATAAACCGATTTTGACTTTAATATAAAATAATATTTTGAGATATTCCTAAGGTGCCCCTCTCCTCCCCTATAAAAGGACACCTCCTCCCCCTCCTCCTCACACCAATTTGAGCACTCAAGCTCGGCCAACCCCTGCCAAAATTCCTTCTCCACTTCCCTAGCAACATCCTAGAGGTTCTGGTCTTCCTCAAAGACCAATTCTAGTGCCCTAAGAGGAGGTCTCAAAGAGGCACTTCAAAGAAGAGGTAATTACCGTTACCAATTCTTTCATCTTTATTTCTTCTTCCACTTCCTCTTCTTAGGTTGTTTCATTATGAAGTAATAACATCAGTATCACTCATATACTGGTGTGTTATTATAAGTATGAAACAACCCTATTTCACCATCTATCCATCCTACGGAAAAAGAAATCACCGCGCGTGCGTACGTACGGAATACCGTCTCCACGCCGTGGTGTAATCTATTTTCCACCACCACCTTACATGGATGGGTATAATGGTGTAAAGAATAACTATACATAGTTATTACAACATCATATTGATTCTGATATATTGTATAATACACTCCAATTCAATTCAATATTTATAGAAATGATATCATCGCTCGTGCGTACGTACGGAATACCGTCTCCACGACGCGATGAGATTCATTCTCCATGTTAACCATTTAAGAATGATTATAATGTATATATAAGAAATAATAATGAAATATATGACATTATAAAGCTACTTGATTTATGTATATATATACATATGTATGTCATCTACTTACTTCCATTTCAAGACAATAAGGAAAGGAAAACAGTGTTCATGCGTACGTACGGACTACCGTCTCCATGAACGGTGTTTTTCATTTTATTTATCTACCTATTATATATATATATATACTGAATATATATGATATATAAATCATATTTTATATTCTGGAAGTAAGTAAATCATGATATAAGTAATAATGATGTCAAGAACAACAAGTCAAAACACCTATGATAAATGAAACGATTTTACCCAAAACGCTTCTTTAACATTGAATTTACAAAAGAACGGGTAATATAATGTCATAAGTGAACCATATATGATATCATAACAATGAATATGATTCTGTAATAAGTCAATAACATGATTTAAATCATTATACAGGAGGTTCGGACACTTACAAAGCAAGTCGGACCTAAGGTAAGGGAAATATCACAATCTCATTTTTATCCGAGATTGTTTATTCGTAAGTATTTACTGGGGTGTATTTTATCATCCACATCCATGTTTCATAAATGTGTAATATTATTTCCATCCACCTACAATTGTTTAAATCCATTTTTACCGTTCGGGAAGTTTTTAGTAAAAGAAATGAAAGGAATCTTTTGTCGTTTTTCGTACGAGGTACTTTTTGACTTTTCCGACAAAAGTACAAAGAATGTTTTTTTTAACTTATACGGCACGAACGTATTTTTACTGTTTTATAAAGCCTTATTTTCATGAAGCTTCCTCTAAAAAAGATTTCATGACTATTTTCAATAAAATCTCTTTCTTTTAAAATTTCATGATGTTTTGTGAAAAGAAATTGATTTTGAAGAAGAAAGGATATTTTCCTCAAGAATTCAATTCAAGTGTATTATCAAAATTATTTTCCATCTAAGATAATAAAGGGTTCTGTTTCTATCCATATTTTTACATTGATTTGACTATGTTGTTATGGAATTATGTTTATGAATTCCTTTATCTTATATGAATGGTTTTATGATGTCATGTTGTTTAAGAATCCCATTTTTATTACATGGGTTATGCAATGATGTATGATTTATGATTTTGTGGCACACATAAGAAAGGATTCATTAAGAGATGGGTGGGACCTATATCTCCCTCCAATGCATTGGGTAAAGATTTCATATCTCATGAGATAGACATGGCTGGAATGGTAGGGTATACCGGTTCAGTGAAACAGGACTGAAACGAGGATTACTCGATTCAGAAAGGGACTTTGTCCACTAAGATAGTCTTGGCAATGAGTCATGACTAACAAGAAATGATTTTCCATGATTATGTGTGTATGCCACAAAGTTTCATGTTTTAAGTTATGATTATTGGGATTTCATTTCACTACTATGATTTATCCCATGTTATGAAATTATGCTCTCTTTTGCAGGTTAAGATTTCCAAAAGTTATGTTCTTATGAATATGATGTAATTGATTTTTCTTTTGTTTACCCTTACTGAGCATTTGAGCTCACCCTTTTATGTTTTCTTTTCCCCAGGATATAAAGAAAGGTTTTAGGTAAAAAAAAAGGAAGATCTTTCCCCACGATTAGAAGATTTTATTCCGAGTTTCCAAAGACACTAAACTATTACGATCCTTTAGTGTGTGTTTTTGTTATGTACTACGTATTCTGCAAATGTAATGTAATGTCCATGTACGTCAAGATACGGGTCTCTACATTTCTTATAGCATGTTACAATATATAAACAGTTCCTCCTTAGACATATATTCATCATTATCTGAATTACTGTAATTTCTAGAATAATAATCATTCAGCATAGGGAAAAAATGTACCTCAGAGGTATTGGTCATGAAGCGCATGTTGGTACGATTCTTTTCAGAATCAGAAATTTCAGATTCACTTGTGTTGTCTTCTAAAGCACTCCAAGTATCTTTCATAGCTTTCTTTTACTTCTTGTCCTTATAATCATATTTCTTTTTGAACTTTAGTTTTGGAAGGTCATCCTTGATGTGTCCTTTCCTTTTGCAGTCATAGAATATTATATCATCTTCTTTATCATAATTCTTCTAATCCTTCTTCCAATGACCTTTATTGTTATACTTACCTTTGTAATTAGATTTTCTGAAGAATTTATTCTTCCTATAAAACTTCCTAAATCTCCTGTCTATTTGAGCCATCTTAACATCACTGTCAGAGTCTGAATCTTCACTGGTTGAACTTCCAGTAGGTATATGTATTTTCTCCTTGTCTTTTCTCTTTGAAGCAGTTGAATTGAAAGCTACAGACTTTCTTTTAGGTTCATCATCTTTATCCTTATTCACCTTGAGTTCTTCCTCATACATAATTAATTTACCAATAATCTCTTTTATAGGGAGAGCAACAATGTCACATGATTATCTGATTGAAACAGAAGTTCCCCTCCATCGGTCTGGTAGACATCTCAATATTATCACAATTTGTTCCTTTACTCGAACAACCGTTCCAAGAGAGCTCATAGTGTTGACAATCTCATTGAACCTGAGATACATGTCAGAAATAGGTTCCTCGGTCTTCATTTTAAAATTATCATATTTAATAGTATAAATGTTTAATCTTATTTCTTTAACATTGGTTGTTCCTTCATGAGAAACACCCAAAGTATCCCATATTTCATAGGCAGTTTTGCAAGAAGATATTCTATTGAATTCCTCATCTCCTAAAGCACAATACAGGGCATTCATAGCATTAAAATTATTATTGTAAGCAGTCTTTGTAGGTTCATCCCATGTAGTTCTACCAGTTTCTGGAATTTTATATTGTGACTCTATATCAGTCAAGATATCAAAACCCATACTCTCTTAATGAATTTTAATCTTAAGTTTCCACTGGGCATAGTTCGTACCATTAAAAAAAGTTGGCCTGTTAGTAGCAGCACCCTCTAGTCTATTATCCATAACTAGATTTTATAAAATAGTTCTAAAGAGATAAAATTTAGAACTAACAGAAATTTAAGATCATTAAAGATGAAACTAAAATCACAATTGAAACATAGAATGTTTTGAAAATTTTTATTAATAAAAACAACCTCTGATACCAAATGTTGGTCGGAGTGGACACTCAAGAGGGGGGGTGAATTGAGTTCCAATAAAAATTTCTGTTAAAAATATTTCTCTTAAAATCCCCTTATTTAAAAACAAAGTTAAACTGTAGTGAATTTAAACAGAGTGTAAATGTTCAATTAGTTTCTCAAAGATTGATTAGGTCTCAGTTAATTGAATCTGAAGATTAAATTAACTTTTGAAGATAACTTACTGGTTTATAATAAGTATAAACTCTTTTTAATTTAACTATCATAGTAACTTTAAAAAATTTATATTTCAAAGTAGTTGGCAGCGGAATATGAAATATATATAGTATAATTATGACTTAAACTAAAATGCATAGCAGATGTAACCAAGAGGTTCAGTCTCAAGACGAGACTTAGTCCTCTCAAACAATTTATATAAATTGATCCACACCCTGGATCGGGGTAAACCACATTGAACACACTGTCCAGGTACAAAGACCTCTACCACGGTTCTATGTGGGAAAACAAATGATAGCTCACAGCTGTCCAGGTCTTACTTGACCTCTACCACGATCCACAGTGGGATACAAAGAGTTATAGAGTATGAATAAGGATTTAAGAATCCTCCATCTTAGCTCAGGAGGCAGTGTGTGTAAAATAAACAAGGTACACACAATGCTCATAATGTAAATGAAAGAATCACTAAAGTATGTGTGAATGAGTTTAGAAAAGCTTTAGTGATTAGTAGTGCATCTCTAGACTCGTTTGATTGGTCAGAAAAGCCTCTGAGTCCTCCTCTAGGTTTTTGTTTGAAAAACAGAGTGTCATTTTTTTCCTTGGTTCCAGGTTCATCTTATCAGCCTGAGTGCATGAAGTGTTTTTTGTAGTTCTTCACTCAAGATGCAGCTAGTGTTCTCCTCTAGAAATGAGTGGCTTCATGTATGTCCAGTGTTCTTGGAGTATGGATGTAGTCCTGTGCGAATGCATCACATTTCAATGTTGTTGAGCTCTTTTTCTTTTTCACCCTTCGTGTGCCTTCTTAGTTCCTTGATTCTCGCTCTATGCACACCCCGTGTTCACCTCTTTCATTCAATATTTGTATTCACTTGTTTCATTCAATATCAGTTTTCATCTATTTCATTCAATATCTATGTTCACTTCTTTCAGCTAGGTCTTTATCTTCCCTTTTATAGCTTTCAGCTCCAATGAAAAGGAATTATTACTTTTTGCATGGGTACGAGGTACGGTTCCCTGACATGCCAACATATATCATTAATTAACATTAACTGCATTAAAAACATCAAATGTAACCGTTAGCTTAATAAATAAATAGTTTTGAGAGTATAGAGTTTGACTGGTTGGTCAATCATTAGTAGCCTTCTGTTGGTAGATGTGTACGGTGGACTTTGTGTAGCAGTGAACTTCTATCGGTAGCTCTTTGAACTTGTATCGGTAGCTCTTAATCTTTTTATCGGTAGCTATGTACATATCGGTAGATCCTTCTATCGCTAGAATTGTTCTATCGGTATCTATCGTCATCAGTGACCTTGTTCTATCGGTGACTATGTCTATCGGTAGCTCTTGGTCTATCGGTAGCTCTGGTCTGTCGGTAGCTCTAGTATGTCGGTGTCTCTATGTATTGGTGACTGTCTGTATCAGTATCTTACTTAGTACCAGTGATTATGTGTATCGGTAGACTAATGAATATCGGTAGCTCCGTTCTGTACTATCAGAAGACTTGTTCTATTCTTACCAGTGGACTTGTACATATCAGTAGCTCTGCGTATCTGTGACTTTGTCTATCAATAGACCAAGCCTATCAGTAGACTATGTACCGGTAGCTCTGTATCAGTAGCTATACGCAGATCAGTGACTAAC
This sequence comes from Viscum album, assembly GCA_963277665.1. Classification (NCBI taxonomy): domain Eukaryota; kingdom Viridiplantae; phylum Streptophyta; class Magnoliopsida; order Santalales; family Viscaceae; genus Viscum; species Viscum album. The sequence goes on from OY728161.1 coordinate 1,426,426,522, forward strand.
ACTTCTGTTTTATGCAAAACATATCTGATTGGGTTAGAATTATTTCAAAACTTATATAAACAAAGATAATCATTGATTAATATATTTCAAGGATTATTTTAATATTATTATCATCTATATAATAGAATATAATAGATTGAGCGAATTAGAATATAGATAAACATTAATTGGGATTATCAAAGTATGTGAAAGCATAATTGGGATTATCAAAATAGGTGGGGCCAACATATGAAACTTAAAATATCAAAGAAATAATAAATTCATGATATACCATTAAAAATGGAAGTATATACACCTCAAAATATAATTTAAGTGCATAAAAACACGAGTCACATATAAGGAAAATTGAGATGAAACTTTTTCACCGATTTGGTAAATTTTGAAATTTAAACTCCAGGAATGAAAGATAAGAAACTTGATATGTTAATAATCATAATTTAATGTATATGATACATGTAATAAAATAATGGGATGTATGTACACAACAAAAAAGGAAAGAGTGGTGAACATAGCATGTATCTCACAGAAATAAAAAAGGAGATAAAATCCCCTTACCTTCTGTCTCGACTCTCTTCGTACTCATAAAAACCACCTATATAGTAAATATAAATTTATTATAAATATATTAATGTATAATATTATTATATATAATACCATATATGGTTTTATTTTGACCTTATATTACACTCTTGTTAACTATCCTTTGTTATGTTTTCCCTTTGGGTAATAGTTACATTTTTCTTCACATGTGTCTCAATTTTTTGGTTCTTTGATCCTTTTAATTATATAATGATTTCCAGAATATAAAACACGATATAAATATAATTTATATACTGTTTATTTTTTATTATAATAATATATATAATATATTAGTATTAAACAAAATACACCATTCATGGAGACTATAGGTCATACGTACACATGAATGTTATTCCCGTTTAACTGTCACGTTGAAAGAAAAAAAAGTAAAAGACATATATGTATATATATATATATATATCATTTTTATAGTCAATTTTTTATTTCATATATTTCAAATACATTCACCAAAACAATCATTAACAGAATACATGTAGTGTATGGATGAATCATATCTCTTTGTGGGGGTGGTAGTCCACATTTCTTTAAACGAAATTGTCATATTACATAAGATGGGAAGAATAAAGGTATGTTCAAAATAAAAATTTAAGAACAAAAAATACATTATAAATATAATATATATCATATATAAATATATTTTCCATCATAATGGAAACCATTATAGGTTGTAACTAAAAAATGAACAATCATCATTTCATGAGGCAGTAGTAAACTGAACAAAGAAATGGTATGATCACGAACCATTAGATTGAGGTGTGAGTACGTGTAGGTTAAAAAATTTAAATAAAAAAATAATTTAATATTTATTATAATGGTATTTTATATAATAATATAATAAATTGGGATAAAGGGTGTGGAGAAGGAAAATAAAATAAAGTACTTGAGAGAAGATGTTACCTCTTAATAGAGTAACTCCTTTTAGTTTGTGATAAAAGGATTCCTTGTATTTCCTTCATCCCAAGTTAAGGCATAAATAATTATGGGACATATGTTTTAATGTATATTGGGTTGATCTTGAAATAACCTAAGAGGTTTTAAAATTTTTTATGAAGAGGGAGATGTGGTGTCCTTTTATTGGGAAGGAGGAGTGACACTCTTGTAAATATTTAAAGATAAAATTTAATCCACTATTTTTAAGTTTCAAGTGGATACAATAATGTTAAAATCTATATAAAAGGGAGGATATGGTTGATATATGTAACGTCCTAGTTCTGGTTTCTTCCTAGAGGTTCCCCATACCTGGTTGGTCACATGGCCTCAAGGACATTTCCCCAAACGCCAGAGGCTACCAATTAGCAGTGAGGGTCTTGGGTGTGATAGTGGGGAAACTATTCCCTCATTGGAAGAGTAATGTAGTAGAAATAAACATATTATTATAGCGAAAGAAGTAATAACATGAAATAAGTAAACAATGGATGAATGAAATTAATAAAAAACTGGAGCACATATATAAAGGATACAAGATACATATGTCTAGGAAAATATCCAAATAAGTCACAATACTAGAATACAGTACCAAACCAAAGTAAAAAAAATAAAACAAATAAACTCTAGAAGCATCACAAGCCTCATCTAGGTCCCATGCTCTCAACCTCTATAGTAGTGAAGTACCTGACATAGAAGGCTGCTTTCCCTTATCAATACCTACATCAACATAATCAGTTTCAGCCCAAAATCATGACCGCAATAGGGTGTGAGAATAATCCCAGTATACAACCACCCAAAGATCTTTGCCTAATAGTCAGTGAATATATATGGCAGGTAATAAGAAAAATGAACCAGTAAACATGGAAGTTCTCAAAATTAAACAAACCTATAGTTTCAATTGCCTTCATTTTCATAAATCAAGTAAGAAGCTAATCAAATATAAGTAACCCTCTATGAGGTACTCCCAGACTAACCCCTATGGTTCAACCAACCATACACAAGCCACCCTTTAGGAAGTAATCACAGTCTAACCCCTCTGGTTAAACTTTAGCAAAGACTATATGAGGAATCCATAACCATCAATTCCTAATGTAGTATTTTATCAGTAAACTACAGACACTCTGGGTAAGCACTCAACATCCAATTACCCCCTCTGGTCTTGTAACATGGATCTATAGAAACTCTAATGTAGCACCCATTTCCACCCCGCTATGGTCTCACAATGTGAAATGTAAAAAAACGCTCTCGGAAGCCCTTAGAATCCATTCCCCCTATGGTCTACTACCCTAGATTCCCATAACCGTGTGTAAGTCAATCATGCACAACGATGATAAATCACCAAAGTAATCCTTAAGAACTAATTAGAAAATAGAATTCAAGAACTACTTGGCTAAACATCTACAAGAATACAACAACATAAGATAATATCACTCCATCCTAAAAACACTTGGAATGGAAAACAAGCAGCCTAACCAGCATATCTAGATCAAGCGGTCAAAATCAAAAAAAAAACATGGGAAACCTAGCCGTAGAATGGAAAATAACCCTATTCACAATCTAACAACCTTAACTCAGGAACACAAGGCATAACAGACATTAACAAGGAAAAAATCCCTAAACATGCAATACCTTATTCTAGGGTATTGGGAACTTTTTCATATAATATACAAAGACTAACTATGGAATGGAACAAACAACCTACCTCATCATTTTATGAATAACACTCATGAACATTATCCAAAAGAATCATCTTAGAATGACTTAGATTGAAAAAAATTTCTGAAACGTTCAACCAAGGATATCCCATAAAGAGGAGAAATAATCTTATGAGGCTCTAGAAGATGGAAGAACTCACCGTGGAAATTCCAACGCAATTGATGACATTAGATTCAGAGAACCGATGATTGATTGGGGGATCTGGGAAGAATCACGCTCCTCAGATGCTCATGGACGTGACATCGATTGAAGAAGGGGTGTTTGTGAACGAGACATGGCCTCGTTACATTTAATAAAATAAAAGAAAAATTACATCGAGTGTCATTGAACAGTACACGATGTGTATATGCTTTTATGGGGCCCCGCTTTAGGTGGTCTCCAGGTCAACCCACACGTCCATGTACTCGGCCATTTCACAACCATCACATGGTCACCCGTGGAAACTGGATGCATGGATTTTACTCCAAAGTACATAAAGTGTACTCCCTAAATTTATAGATTATCCTCTTTTTCTTAAAAATTCCAAAAAAGAAATACCCATACCTGAAAAGGAGGTCTGGGTTCTTAAAACATCCCCACTTAAAAATTTTGCCCCTGAATTTCTATAGCAAGGCATCGTAGAAGAGGAATTCTAAAACTTCTCTGAAAATAGCGATCATACATCGGTCTCTCTCCCAAGTCTTGTTATGTACTCGCCCATGCTTCCATAACACTCATACCATATAAATTGTAGGCCACAGAGAACCCATGCCCTGTGATCAAAAATCCCGATAGGATACTCCATGAATGATGTGTCCACCTCCAACTCAACCTTCTCAGGTTGATAAGCATGATACAGTTCTGATAAGTAACATCTTAGCTAAGAAACGTGGAAGTTGTTGTGCATATCCCGGTACCTCTGAGGTAACTGTAACTGATAGGCAACTGGTCTGACTCTCTCCAAAACCTCAAACGGTCCATCATATCTTAGTGAAATCTTTCCTTTCTCCTAATCCTCTTGTGTACCAACCTCGGTGTGACAAGTAGGAAAACCTAGTCTCCGACCTCGAACTCCAGAGGTCATCTCCATCAATCCGCAAAACACTTATATCGTAACTATGCAATAGACATCCTCCTTCGAATCATCTTCACCTACTTTGCGGTCACTTGGACTAGAAAAGTTCCCTACATAGCTGCCTCTCCTACCTCTATCCAACATAATAGTAATCAGCATGGACTATCATACAAAGCCTCGTATGGTTCCATCTAAATAGTTTCTTGAAAACTATTATTGTTAGAAAAATCCCCAAGAGTTATGTGATTCTCTCAAGAACCTTTAAAATCTAGTATGCATGCTCGAAGTATTTCCTCCAACACCTATATCGTAGGCTTTGACTGGACATCTATCTAGGGATAGTACATTGTAATCAAGAGTACTTGTGTACTCAAAGCCCTCTGTAATCCCTGCTAGACCCTAAATGCAAAACGGTCATCCCAATCTGAAATAATGGATTGAATAACTCCATATAAACGTAAAATCTCTTGGATGTATAGCCTTCCCAGGTCATCAACATTGAACTTCTACTTGATCAATAAGAAGTGATCATCCTTTGTGAGTCTGTCAACTAAAACCCATAATGCATCATTAACTCATGATGACCTCAGCATACCTATCACGAAATCCATCATGATATCATTCCACTTCAATCTAGTAATGGGTAACTGCTTCAAAAGCCCTACTTTTTGTTGATGCTTCGCCTTAACCTCTCGATTGGTGGAACACCTCATAACAACCCCCAGAACATCTCTCTTCATTCTTGGCCACCAATACTAATAGCATAGATCTCGATACATCTTGGTGACACCAGGATGAACTTCCCAAAATGAATATTGAAAATCCAGCATCAGCTCTACATGTATGTCTACTAACACCCATAAATACCCATGGAAATGCGAGATCTCATCCTCACCTATGGTCCATTTTGGAATAATGTCCTCTCCTAAATCACTCTCTCGTGTATCTAGGCCTTCATAGCCTGATAGGTGCGTCATTTTCACTCAATCAAGAAGAGTTCTGGTAACATCTACCGAAGAATGAAACGTGTACCCCTTTCTGTCATGCACCACTAAATACATCTCAGAGAAAAGATCCACAAGCTTCCACTAACTACTAGCCTCCTGAACTATGAACATCTGAGTCCTCCTACTCAATGCATCAGCTACTATTTTCCTTTCCCAAGTGTGTAGTCAAGCTCAAAATCAAAGTACTAAAGGTACTCAACCCAACTTCGTTGTCTGAAATTCATATAGTGCTAAGTAAATATATACTTGAGACTTTTTTGGTAAGTGAAAACCACAAAATTCTCTCCCATAGGTAATGTATCCAACAGTGTAAAGCATGAACAACTCCAGCCAACTCAAGATCATGTGTTGGGTAATTCCTCTCATGTCGACTCATCTTCAGAGACCTATAAGAAACGAATCCATATCCCTATATATTCACTGCTCCCATCCTGATTCCTGATACATCACAGTATACAGTATAACACTTTCATGGATTTTGAAAAACTAGTATCGGTGCGGAAGTCAACTTCCCTTTCAACTTCTGAAAGGCAGACTGACAAGAATTGGACCATAAGTACTTCACACCCTTCTTAGTTAGTCCCATCAGTGGTGATTCTAATAGTGATAAGTCTTGTTGTAAATGACTGTAGTATCCAGCCAGCCCTAGAAAACAATGTACTTCAAATAAATTCTACAGATGCTACTTAGAAACCACTTCTCTCACTTTTTTGGGTCGACTGATACTCCTATCTCTAAGATGACATGACATAAGAAGTGAATTTGGTCCATCCAAAAGTTGCATTTTGAGAGAATAGAATATAATTGATGCCCTATTAGTGTTCTCAAAATGATATCAAGATGTGTGGCATGGTCATGTCAAGTGTGACAGTACAACATGATATCATCCATGAAGACAACCACAAAGGAATCCAAGTATGGATGGAACACTCGGTTTATCAGTGCCATGAAGACTGTAGGTGCGTTCTTAAGACCAAACGGCATAACCACATACTTGTATAGACCATACTATCTTCTAATGGATATAAGTGGTATATCAGATGGTCTAATGCACAAATGATGATAACCAGATCTCAAGTCAATCTTCGAGAACATGTGGGCTCCTCGATGATGATCCAAGAGATCATCGATCCTTAGAAATGGATATCGGTTCTTGACCATCAACTGTTTTAGATTTTGATAATCCACAAAATGTCAGAGGGTACCATCTTCCTTCTTCACAAATAGGACAGGAGAACCCCAAAGAGAAGTACTGGGTTGGATGAAATGATTTTTTCCGTAACTCCTCTAACTTCTTCTTGATCTAGTGTAACTCTATTATAGCCATACTATAAGGAGGAATTGACACCAGCGTCTCTCCTAGAACAAGCACAATAGAAATGTATACCTCTCGCTCGAAAGGAAAACCTGGAAGGTCCTCTAGAAGGATGTCCCTAAAACGATTAACCACTGGAAGAAATTCCAACTATGAAGTCCCCTGTTCATCCAGATATAGACTATAAATTTGGACTGTAACTCCTCCCAACCCATGATGATCGGGTCCTATTGTGCTTTCCTAGACATCCAATTCTCCCTTGTGTAGAAATAAACCACCCTATGGTGATGTGAAACTCACAATATGATGATAACAGTCAATAATATCCTGGAAGGGAACTAAATATTCCATTACAAAAATAAAATCATAGCCTGTAATATCTAAGGAATAGAGGTTCCATAAAAAGTGACATCTGCCGACCTCAAGAAGGCACTCCATGTACTGATGTATACAAGCCTTTCTAGTCCCCAACGGTGTTTCCAACATCAAGACAACAACAAAAGTAAAGATACAGAGCCCAAGGCGCTCCACAATAGCTACATATATGAAACTATGGGAATACCCTATATTTAAAAGTGATGAAGATAAGACTGAGGCAACTAGGATCATACCTCAAACTATAGAGAGTCCATGATCCTACTCCTACGGGGTCTTCTACACTATAAAAGCCTAGCATGTAGCATGTCCCAATGACCCTTCTTGACCACCTTGAGCTGATCTACCATATTTTCATTGAAATCCTGGATAATAGATAACATGACCATGAAATCCACCTCGGCTTGAGAATCCAAATTAACTCTAGTCACAACCTGATGAGAAACTTGTGGTCCAACTCCGGAATCAGGATTCATAGAAGAACCCATGTCACTAGCTTCTAGTGTGAAGAAATACTAGAAACTATGAAGATGACCCATCTTGCCACAAGATCGGAACTCAAATGGGTCTCTCAAGAAATGTGTCCTCGTATGCCCACTCTTCCCGCACTGGTAGCACACCACCTAGATTCCAGAATAAGTATTTAGCCTACTAGGATCTCCATGCGTAGACTCCCTACAACGATTCCTACTGTTATTTGGAGGGTTAGCAACTCCAGATGTCGGGCTGCCCAAACTCATAGCTCCAGAATTCATCATATTGAACTCTGTGATCAGTGCATGGTTGACTATAGAAGTGATGGAATTCATCCTAAAGATGTTCATATGAGATCGAATGTCATGCCTAAGACCATTCTAAAACTTCTTCACTAGGAATAAATCATCACCTACTAGGATGAGCGTGAACGACTGCAGCTCTGTGAAGCAAGAAGAATACTCCCTGACTAAAAGAGTGCCCTAATCCAGACTCATGAACTCTTGGGCTCGATCGGCCCTCAAAGTCTATGGGTAGATGTAATCATAGAAGGTATTCTAGAACTCGTCCCACACCATAACCTACTGGATCCCAATCTATGAGATCATATCTCACCATCTCTTGGTAGAATCCTGAAGCATATAAGTAGCGAGCTTCACCCTCATCTTTGGAGGTGTCTCCAGATGCTTGAAGATCGAAATCATGGCCTCTAACCACGACAAACCAGCCTGAGGTCCTCCATCCCCTGAAAAGGTGGGAGGATGTTGCTACTTGAAGAAAAAAATCAACACTACCATAGATGGGGATAGATGTGATACTCCATAGAGGGTCTACATTGACCTCATAAAGCCTTATGAGAACTGTACATTGGAACTTGTATCCGCAATGACAGATGGTTCCATGTCAAGTATGATGGGAGGAACTTCTAAAAGTTCCTGATCTTCCATGTACAGTGTCTGGTTACTGCCCTATAAGTGGTGGAAAACTAGAGGACGTCTCGGTGGCATGAATCTTCATGGTAAAATGTAGACATTAGATCAAGAATAAAAATGACTGAAACATATAAGTGCAAGAATGGAACAAGAGAAATAAATCATTCATGTTTCCAAAACATGGATACCCGATATGAATTAACCCTACACGGTGTGTCCCTTTAAGCCATTACATGGGTGTGTACTTCTTCCAAAACTGTTCATGTAACAACCCTACACACGGAGTGTTCCTCCCAAAGACTTGGCGTGTACATGAATCATTTTCCCTGCCCAAGTTCCTCTAAACAGTTGAGCCACATGGTTCACCTAGAAAAAAACTACACAACGTGTGTATGCCAGACATGGTGTGTTCTAAAAAGAACATCACTCACCCCTATTTTTAGTCACACTACCCATTACATGGTTGACTCCACATCACGTGTTTGTGCCAGAGATGGCCTGTACTAACTACCCATAATCCACTTGTGTCATTAGTCACACGGTTGGACACATGGATCCTATGACACGACGGGCACATAGGGTACATGGCATGTCCCACCAAAAATTTCCCATCCCTATGTCTCTACCCACGCAACCATTGAAACAGTCAGAAACTACATGGTGTGTACATATAACACAATATGTGTACTTAAAAAATAGTTTCTTCTTGAACATAAGGACATATGGTGTGTACTCTACAATACGCACCTTGTATTCTTGTTTTTTTCAGATAGTAAGCCACAAAAACTACTTCGGAATCCCCTAAAAAATGATACAAACATAAAAGTTCCAAATTATGATATATGGGGTCCCATACTCCCCATAAATCAAATATTGGAATCATATTAATGTCATATACAAGGAATAACAAAGAAAGGATCCACCAAATTCTGATCCGTGAGAGCCCATAACTCCTCAAGAACCAATGTTTTGTGCTCATTCAAATGAAACCTTACATATTAGAAATTCCCTATCAAATAGAAGGTATTATATCATGGAGTCTATCACAAATACAAGCATATATAGCACAACATCTATCACAACAAAATGCATTTATTAATGAATCTTAAATGGGTTGGCAAAAATGTATGACATGTGATCTCAAGAAAGTACCTATATGATGCATGAGATGGAATACCCTCATCTCATCAGGTTTGAAAAAAAATAAAACCACAATAATATCAACAATAACAACAAAAAACATATTAATCAACCAATTATGAAATAAAATCAACTGTAATAATGCTAAAATAAGAAAAATTGCAATAATCGAGGTAAATTAGTTGTTCCCTACACACGAGTTAGCTACTCCAGGGCACATCTTATTACCAACTACCCATTACTTCCTATAACTATCTATAGGCTCCAATTATTAATTCAAGAAGATAATAATTCCTTTGATACCACTTTGTAACATCCCAGTTCTAGGTGCTGCCCAGAGGTGCCCCGTACCCGGTTGGTTGCATGGCCTCAGGTGCATTTACCCAAATGCCAAAGGCTTCCAACTTGTAGAGAGGGCCTTGTGTGTGATAGTGGGTAAACTATTCCTTCATTGGCCGAGTAATATAGCAAAAGTAAGCAGATAACATCAATATAAGTAGTAATAATATGTAATCCGTAAACAATGGAAGACTAAAAGTAATAAACAACTATAGCACATAAATAAATGATTAATGATGCATATGTGTAGAAAAATAGCCAAACAAGTCACAATTATGGAAAATGTTAAAAAAACAAATGTACAACGAAAACAAATAAACTTCAGCAGCATCGCGATCCTCAACTGGGTCCCATGCTCTCTAGCTCTATAGTATTCAAGTGCCTAACATTGTAGGGAGCTTTCCCTTATCTATACAGGAAGCAACATAATCTATTTGAGCCCAAAATCATGACCCCAAAAGGGTGTGAGATTAATCCCAGTAGGAAACCACCCAAATATATGTTCCTAATAGTTAGCAAATATATATGTTAAGAAATAAGAAAAATTAAGCAGTAAAAATGGAAGTACTCAAAAGTAAACAAACTTACAGTTTCAATTGCATTCACTTTCATATATCAATTAAGCATCTAAACAAATAGAAGTAACCCTATAGGAAGTAATCATAGCCTAAACCCTCTGGTTCAACCATCCAAACACAAGAAACCCCCTGGGATGTACTCATAGTCTAAACCCTCTTGTTCATCTTCAGCAAAGACTCTTAGAGGAAGAACTCAGCGTAAATTCCCCCTATGGTTTTTTATTGGTAAACTAATAACCCTCAGGGAAAGCACTCAATATCCAATTCCCCCTATGGACTCAAAATGTGGATCTACATAAACTATGATGGATCACTCACATCCATCCCCCCTATGGTCTCACAATGTGAAAAGTAAACAAACACTCTGGGGAGCCATCGACATCCATTCCCCCTTTGGTCTACTACACAAGGTTCCACATGTGTAAGTCAATCGTGCACAATAATTTTCAACAGCAAAAGTAAAACATAAGAACTACTTGGCTAATTGATTTCAAGAACTACTTGGCTAAACAACTATAAGCATACAACAACATCAGATAATATCACTCCATAATAACAACACTAGGCATGGAAAACAATAAGCCTAACTGGAAAAGGCGGACCCAGTGGTCAGTATAAAAAAACATGGTAAATACAACCATACCATGGAAAATAACCCTATTCAAAATCAAACATCCTTAACATATGAATATAATGCATAGGTGGCATTAACAGGGATAAAATCCTTAAACACGTAATACCCCATTCTAGGGTATTGGGAACGTTTTCATAAAATATTGAAAGACTAAATACAGAATGGAACTAACCACCTAGCTTGGCATTTTACGAAGAAAAATCTCGAGCATTGGGCCCTAAATCGGCCGAAAATGACATATATCTTCAAAAATGTGTAAAACATTCGACCAAGGATATCCCATAAAAGAGGAAAAATCAAGAGGCCATGCTCTAGAAGAAGGAATAACTCAATATATAGATTCCAATGAAATCGACGACGATTGATTTTGAGAATTGATAATTGATCGGGGGATTCAGAAAGAATCACGCTCCTCAGTCACTCCTTAACAAGACGTCGATAGAATTAGGGGTTTTTGTGAATGAGACGTGACCCCAATCTGTTTAATGAAATAAAAGAAAAACTACACGGTGTGACTTTTAAAAGTACTCAATGTGTATATGCCTTTATCGGTCCCTACATTAGGCGGTCTACAGGTCACCCCAAATAGCCATGTACTTGACTGTTACACATCCAGTACACGATCACCCACGAAAACCAGATACAAGGCATGTACTCCAAAGTACATGGTGTGTACTCCTTAAATTTCCATATTCTCCTCTTTTTCTAAAAAACCAAGAAAATAAAAACCCATACCTTAAAAATAAGACTGGTTTCATACAATATATTTCCATAAAATTTATTTTGGACAAGTTTATATGTCATTTTGGGTCATAATGTTATGGTTTGGTCCCTTAGTTATCTTAATTTATCATTAATCGATGTAATATATTTAATCATGTTCACTAATATTTTTAGTAAAAATTAAAATTTACTAGATTTGAAATTATAAATTATGATTATTCTAAATATTTAATCCATTATTTCAAATTATAATAACACAGGTGGTGGATATTATTTTAAAATTAATCTCGCAGTCGAATCGAAAATGCGGGTTTTTAAAGTAAAAGTGGTCAAACGTTTTCTATGTTTTTATATCCAATTTAAGGGGAAATGGGTTTCAATTACCCAGACTATATTAAATGATAAAAATATAATCTAATATAATAGTTAAAACCAATTAAAATATAATTTAACCTTATAAATAAATTAGATGAAAAAGAATTTTGGAATTAAAATCCATTATTTTTATTTATTCATTATAAAATGAAACCTTTTAAAAAGTCCCAAAAAATCATCCTAACATAATTTTTCTATATTTGTTACAAATAAAATTTTTATTTTGACATATTAAATCTATAAAAATTAAAAAAAAATTGGATTTAAAATTGAATTTCCATTTAAAGGTGTAAAAACTACATTTAAAAAAATATAGGTTTTTTACATAAAATTCAGTTTGTTCTAATCTTATTTTTATCCAATATATTTGATGAATAAAAAAATATTTTATTGATTATATAACACATATATTATGTTAATATCACTCACCATTTTTATTTAATTTAATTTATTTGGGTAAAACATATTTGTGACCATAAGAATAATAATAATAATAATACCTTTTTTATTCAATCTACTTTCCTATTCATTTATAATTAATTGGTAACCTATGAATTCATATTATATTTTATAAACCATATATTAAAATAAATTAGTAAATAATATTCATAATCTCTAATTTAACTTCTAGGTAATATCTTGTTGTATTAAATGATAACATTTTTATGATATACTACTGTTCAGTACAAATCAGTGAGGTTTGTTATATAGTCCATCGATGAAATTCATTGTTTCATGTAATGTAAACTAACCTCAATGTTTAGTGTGGATAAATATGAAATTTATGATTCGTGTAGTGCATTATTAACTTATTTATGAATATAAAATAAGGAAAATATAGTGATTTAATATAAATTAAACTATTGTAGTGTATTTAATGATATGAGAAAAATAAAAAATGATAAATTAATTTGAAAAAACTGACTCACAATATCTCGGGGTGTTACATTATACCAATGTTAACATGTATTCCACCCTCTATATTCATATAGGTCATCAATTGTTTAATAATCGAGTGTTTCATTCATAGAAACCCATAACATAACAATTAACAATAAAAATCACTTAAAAAGGGAATGTTGGAACAATAATGGTTACCCAAGAGTAACATATAACTAGGATTACACATATGAGAATATAGGTGGGAAGTGAAAACATGGAAATGGAATAAAAATAAAATGATCATGTTATAATTGGAAGTGATAAAGATAATGTTCAAGGGAAATTTAACAATTATAAAGACATAAATTTGTGATGAACTAAGGGATCATCCGATTCATCAGAAATGGATGTACTAGGATAACATTTTCTGTTTCATAACCCTTTTCCCTTAATATAACAAAATTTCATAAAAATATATACATTATTGATTTCAGGACAACCTCACCCTTTTTTGTACCTTGATACACTGCACTTATTTCTTCAAAATGGAAGGTGAATTTTTCATTCTCAGAGTAGTAAAAAATCATGAGATTATGATATGCAATCCCATTTTTCATCAGTTATCATCAACACCATGTTTCTATAACAGGTTTTTCAATATGTGAAAATCCTTATATGGTAAGATAATACTTTATTCTCAAAAATTTCATCCAAATATTAACATAATATTTCCATAATTTTATAACCTCATAACCCTTCCAAAAGATAAATATTTAAAGATTTAGAAAGAAAGTCTTGAAATAAGCTTAACATTGTTCCCCCATATATATCACGAAGTTCCAATTCATTATCAACTTCAAAACATAATAATAACCTCACTGTATATTACCTTGAATCATGGTAATAAGCTTAATTTCTACGAATCCTCTTATAAAATATACATGTTTTTAAATCCCAATGATTTATGGACATATTTATTTAATCCAAGAAGTCGTAAACTTCATCCTTGATGACATAGACCATTTTTCAATAATCTGTTCAAGGGTAACCTGCACCACCCAAAATTACTCATTCATATACAAAATATCCATATGAAAATATCATTATATAAATTTTAGGCAATAATTAAGGGTTACCTTCCTTGAATAAAAATATCACATTTTTATGAAATCACTTTTTTATGTCTTCATCGCCATCCAACATGTCCTTTTCAATAATTAATGAAAAATTATACTAAAAATACTTATACATTTCATTATTCATATAACATAATCTTCGGGTTCCAAAACATAAATACATCATAAATCAAAATTTATTCTTAAAAAAATACTTAGGAATCATAATATTATTCCTTAATAACAGTTTCCTATAATATGAAATATGAATCATGTTTTAAGGTTCCCCAATCTCAATATAATAATTATTCTTTTTATCAACATCAAAAATATTGGAAGAACCTCACATACCTTTCACATATCATTTGTGGTCTATTTATCTTTATAAGTATAACCAATACTCATACCACCTTTTTGATTCAATTGATGATATGTCCACTTGGGAAATAGATTTGAATAATGCCTATAATTTCTACATCTGAAACATTAAATGTTATCCATGTTTCTTTTAATTATATCCATTGATTAAAAATATAAATCATGAGGCGATAAACATATATAATATAATAATGCCATATATTCATGAAAAAATACTTATAGGATGACTAAATTATGAAAACATCCTTAATCTATGAAACCTTAGGTTTATCATAGGTTATTCACAGTCATCTTCTAATCAAATCCTTCATAATGTCTTATGAAGAGTTTGTTAATTTACAATGTCTATCCTCTTGGAGTTCTAAACCCAATGTGAATAAAGGACCATTTTCATTTATCAGAATACCCTGAGTTAGTCATGGAACATATTTTGAGAGTTGTTATACCTAGGTACATCGATGCTAGAGCCATATCCACTTGTAGTATTCATATATGGATATTTTTCTTGGAAACCACTCTCGTTATCCTTTACCAAAATTCTAGGTCATTTTCCTAAATGTTAACTCATCCTTACACTTATCCTTAGGGGAATAACTATAAATATACATATAAATATACCTAGGTATCTCATTAATTTTTTCTCATCCTTGTTTCCAATGGTTGACTAAAAAATTCCTTTGATTCAAACTATGAAGACCCAAAATTGACATACATGGATATTACACAATTTTAAATTAATATTCAGTACATTAAAAACATTCCATAGGATTGTAATAGTTTAGTGTCATTGAAAACCTGGAAACAAAATATTCTATCTTGGTTAATGATCTTCAATGTCTCCCATATAATCTCCACATTTTGTAATTATACCTAAAACTTCTATTTATAACCTTGGTAAAGGAAAAATAAGAAAAGGGTGAGCTCAAATAACAATGGGGTGAGCTCAAATTCTTAGTAAGAGTAAACATGGTATTTATGTGAGCATAATCATAAGAAAAATGGTATGATAACATGATCATAAAAATAGAAGATCATAAACTACATATCAAGGATCATATACATGAATCATAGAATAAGGATTAGTATTTCACAAGGCATGAATATTAAGGAAATAAATAACATATTCCATGAAAGAATAACACATGTATAAAACATGGAATTTAGGAAGACAAAAAAGAATATATTATGACTTCTATAGTAGTCAAGGAATTGGTTCTCAGACCATCTTAGTGGGAAAAATTCGTTAATGAACCGGGTTTGCACCTTGTTCCAACCCTATATTTCTGAACTAAGTTCACCCCATGATCCAGCCCGGTCTTAATGAACTGAGTTCACCCCTCATTCAAGACCTATATTAATGAACGGATTTCACCCCATGTTCTATCCATGTATTAATGAACTGAGTTCACACCACAATCCATCACCATATTACCGAACCAGGTTCATTTCCTGTTCCAACAATCTCTATCTTATGAGATATAAATATTTACCCAATTAATTAGAGGGATATATATGTCCCAACCATATCATTATGAAATCATAGATACATGTTCCAAGGAAACATAAATAATCATATCATAACCTATGAAATAAAATGGGTATCATAAACATGTAAAAAAATTCCTAACATGTTGAAAAAGACATAGGTTTCATAACGATTTCATCTAAATAATAACCTATTAAATAGAAATGTATTTCACAAACATTTAACAATGAAAGAGAATTAGATTTCATAAAAATATAACTTGTGAAAGAAAAGAATATTTAATAAACATATAACCCATGAAAGTGAAATCAATTTCATAAACATATAAACCATGAATGAGGAACATATATCATAAACATATAACTTGTGAAAGATAAGGGGATTCCATAAACATATAAATCATGAAAGAGAATCATATTTCATAAACATATAAACTATGAAAGATAAACATGTTTGGTATATACCACCACTTTAATAATAAATCATTCCTAGAAATAATACGAATGGAACCATTAGATCATTTCCTATAAGGGATTGAGTAATATTAATGGATGTCATCTTAGATGGAAAATAATTTCGAAATATCCTTATAAAATGTTTCTTGAGGAAAATATCTTTTATTCATTGAAAAATTATTTTTAAACCATAAAACCATTTGAAAATATTTTTTCTTAGAAAATACCTTGAAAACATATAAATAATACTTGAAATCAATTTTAAAACCTTTTTAATTAAAAACTTATAAAATAATATGCAAGACATTTTAGAAACATTTTTATTTAAAAACACTTTGAGAACATATCAATATAGATTTAAAATGTTTTCAAAACCTTTTTACTATAATACATATTTAAGAGGCTTGATTTTTTTTGGAAAAAATTTCATTTAAAATACTCTGAAAACTTATAAATGGGGATTGAAATAATTTTGGTTACTAGTTTCCTTGAGACATTATAAAAGAATATACAAAAAAATTGAAAACACTTTCTTATAAAATATATTTTAAAAAAATTATTTATAACTAACCATTAAACATGAAAATAAATATTCAAAGGATTGATAGTGGATAAATATGTACATGTTATACGAGGTAAAATAGAACATTCCTTTTTTCCTCATAAAAAGGTTAAAAAATTCCATATTCAGAAAGGGAAAAGAAGATTCCATTGAAAAGACTAAAAAAATAAAAAAAATATTTTAATGGTCATATGATAATAGTACAATATTTTTGGGATCCTATTATATAAAAAATGGTTTTAATAGAACAATGATTTTTGACGGAAGAGAGTGTAAAGTCAGGATTTCTTAAAAATTGTTTATTAAAAATTATACAAACCAATTAGTAGAATAAATGATACAAATATATGAATAAATAATTAGTAACCCTTTGAGAATAAAATTCATTAATTGTTTTGATATTTTGATCGTAATATTTTATCAATGGATGCATAACCAAAAACATCCTTTAAAATTGATGAGATTGTATTAATAAACTCTTATAACTTATTAAAATTGTATCATAATCTCCAAGTAAGAAAATGAACATAAATGAAACATAAAATATCATTAAAATAATTAAATTCATGATATAACATTTAAAATGGATGTATATACACCTCAAAATAAAATTTATGTCTATAACACAACATTAATCTAATAGAAGAAAAATAGAGACAAAACTATTTCACCAGTTTGATAAATTTTAAAACCGAAACCACATGAAAGAATGATCCTAAAATGGATATGAGGATACCCATAAATTTATGTATATGATAAAAGTATTAAAATCTTAAATATTATATACTCCACACAAAAGGATAGAGTGGATAACATAGCATGTGTCTCACAAAAAAGTGAGATAAAATCCCCTTACTTTGTGTCTCGACTCTCATCGTGCTCTTTCAAACCACATGTATAATAAATATAATTTATCATAAATATTTTACAGACCCATATTATTATATATAATACCATATATGGTTTTATTATAACCTTATATTACATGCTTATTAACCATCATATGTTAAGGTTTCACTTTGGATAATATTCGTTGTATTCTTCACATGTGTCTTAATTTGTTATATCATTGGTCCTTATACTTATATCATGATTTCCAAAATATAAAACATGATATAAAAATCATTTATATACATTATATTTGATTTATAATAATCAATATAATATATAAGTACGAAATGGATTAGATCGTTCATGGAGAAAGTAGGTCGTACGTACACATGAATATTATTCCCATTTAATTGTTGTGTTGAAATATGAAAAAGTAAAATACATATATGAATATATATATATATATAATTATTATATTTTCATTATGTTTTCATATATATAATATATATTCCCTAAAAAATCATTAATACAATCCATGTATTGTATGAATGAATCATATCGCTTTGAGGGGGCGGTAGTCTACATTTCCTCAAATGAAATTATCGTATTACATAAGATAGAAAGAATAAAGGTATGTTCTAAATAAAAATTAAAAAATAATAAATAAATTGTAAATATAATATATATATATATATAGTTTCTATCATAATTTCCACCATGATTGGTGGTAATAGAAAAATGAACAATTATCGTTTTATGACGCACCAATTCCCCATACACAAAAATCGTATGTTCTTTACCCATTATATGGAGGTCTGTGTAAGTGTAGGTATAACCATTTAAAAAAAACATCCTAGTATATTGAGGATAAGTTTTTTTGGTATAATCATAGAATAAATATTGTTTTAGGTGGTGAATAAGTAAAATAAAAGAAACGAGTAAAGAGAAGACGTTACCTCTTAATCTCGTAAATCTTTTTCAATTGTGCCAAAGGGATTCCTTTTAAATTTATATTACATTTTTAAGGCATAAAGAAAAATGTTAGGGATATTGGGAATAATATTGGGATTATTGTTTTCTGATCCAAAGAGGTTTGACATTTGTGATGAATAGGGAGAGGTGGTGGCCTTTTATTGGGGAGGATTAGCGGCACTCTTATAAATATTTGAAGAGAGAATTAAACCCACGTTTGTCATGTTTCAAGTGGATAAAAAATGATAAAAAGTAGAGAAAAGGGATTATAACATTGAAATATGTCAAAAAAATGGATTTTGTACAAGTTTATAGCTCATTTGGGGTCTTAATGTTATGGTTTTCTACATTTTTATCCATAATTTAACCTTAATGGATGTAAATAATTTTAATCACATTAACTAATATTTTGGTCAAAAACTAATTTTACCTTATTATACATTAAAAAATATTCTGATTTCAAATGTGGAATCCATTTCTCCAAATTCCAATTATTGATGTGACAGATATTAAGTTAAAATTATTCCCACTGTTAGGTCGAAAATGCTGGGTTTTAAAGTAAAAAATGATCAAAATTTTGCTAAGTTTTTATATAAAATTTCATTGGGAAGTTAGATATAATTACAAAAATGTTTTAAATGAAAAAATAATCAAAATATTTTTTTAAACCAAATTAAAATATAATTTAATCTTAAAAATAAATTAGCTGAAAAAGAAGTATTAAATTAAAATCCAATATTTTTAACTATTCATTAAAAAATGAATCCTTAAATAAAAATAAAAAATTTATCCAAACCCAATTAGTAGTTTTCAATTCCAAAGATAAATTTTATATTGACATTTTATATCTATAATAGTTCGAAAAAATGGATTTAAATGGATTATCCATTAAAAGGCACTAAAACTATATTTGTAAAAAATATAGGTTTTATGAATAAAATAAGCATATTCCTTATCTTATGTATATCCAATATATAGGATGAACACCAAGAAAGAATTATTAAATATATTAATTTAATATCACTCACTAATTGTACTGAATTTAATGTATTTGGGTAAAATATCTTTGTGACCATAAAAAATAATATTACTAATTTATTAAATGTTCTTTCATATTAATTTATAATTAATTAGAAACATATGATTTCATTATATATTGTGTAGACCATATATATTAAAAAATTAAATAATACTACTCATAGCCTTTAATTTAATATCCATTTTATATCTTGTTACATTAAATAATATCACTTTAATGAAATACTATTTTTTTAGTAAAAAATGGCCATGTGTGTTATGCAAGTCATCAAGGAAATTTGTTAATGTGTGTAACACAAGATAGCCTCAATGTTCCATGTAGAGAAAGCAAAAATTTATGTTGCATGTAGTGTACAGTTTTCTTGGTGTTGTGTAAAATTGATGGAAAACATAGTGATTTAATATAAAATAATCTATTTTAAGTGTTGTGTGAAATTCAAAATATCAAAAAAGGATAAATGATTTCAAGAAAAATAATTCCCAAAAACTAAAGGTGTTACAAGGACCCATGAATATAAGAATTACAACATGGTTGTCGGAATTTCCCTCTCAATATAATCATTACAGCATGGTATTGGGAAAATCCATCTCAATATAAGAATTATAGCATGAGTCACAACATATGTCATTGAAACAAGGATATCAAAATGTCACTTCATAAGCCTTAATGGTAAATTAGGAAAATTACCATTTTTCTTTCAATAAAACATTCATTTAATTCTGAAATGATCAATAATAATGTAAATATACAATAATCTATTACTGTGGGATTCTATATCAAGAAATCACCTTTGGTATCATGTCAAGCTAAACACACTTTAATACGTTAGCTAATTAATATTTTTAATCAAGTGTTTGTTCACACAATGGGTAACCATAATGAAGGTATTATAAAGAATTTAATCCCAAGGAATCCAACCAATATTTAATTTCATTATTTATCATTATTCAATAAATAATTTAATTACAGGACATGTTGTGTTGGATAAATCATTGAATTGTACATACATGAAAATAATCTAACCATAGGGTTATAGTATTTAACCCCTACCTTTAAATGGTTGATTTAGCAACACCAACAATGGGCAAAACCAACAGGTTTTTTGGAGAGGTAAATCAATGAAGAAACCCTAGATCACCTATAAATATGATTTATATTATTCCAAAATGGAGATGAAAAGAAAACAAAACTTTTATGTAATAATAAATAAATGAAAAAAATGATCAAATCAAGCTGACCTACTAGGGATAAAACACCAAACTGTGACATCCAGACGTCATGCAATAACCTCAAAATTTATAGATGTCATTGAGTACTTGAGAGGAGGGGCTGAAAAAAATAATGGAATGAGAAATAGGTGTTTGGTGGTACCTAAAACATCTGATCATGATTCTGATAAGGTATGTAATCCATTTACATGCCCTGTATTTATTTTTAAAGGGATAAATTGAAAAATACATTGTCTCATGTTACTATTTTACCCTTATCAACTTTACAGAATGTGAATTGTTTACTTTATGTGTAACTAATTCAAAACCTATTGTAGTTCCCGACATCTTCATGTATATTTACACATCATGTATCACATGCATGATAGGTAAATGTTTACAAGGCTATTCTTAAAGTAGTTTGAGCATAAAATATGAAACATATACAAACCTTTCAAACCATTAAAAACCATCATAAAGCATATAACACATTCATACTCAGACTCCATAAAAAAATAGACATAAATCCTTGAAATTTAGGTCATTTTATAGGAAAAAGGATCTATATCTCTGACACTTCCACAATGTCTTAACAAAAAACTCAATGGTAGGAATAACTGAAAAAACATGATATCTTACCACCACCCGACCATATAACAACTCATACCCAAGCTACTCCAAGAATCATTATGGGGTCACGACGAATAAATATGGACACAATTATCACATATCAAAATCCCTATCCCTTGTCTCCCCCTTATCATGCCCATGATACCACTTCAGATAAACTATAGGTATAATCCTACCCGAGAGAAACTTCTCCCCATGGTCCAAAATCCATATAGGATTATTCTCAAAGGACGAGTCATCACAAGTGTTGAAATCCTCAATTATTATCACATGAGAATTTTCAACATAATATCTATGAAGCAACGAAACATGAAACGTGTCAAGCATGGAACTACAGTACCACTGAAGGGAAATCAGTACACCACTGGACCGCCCTTACCCACAATTTCAAATGGACCAACAAACCTAGGTGATGGACTACCTTGTTTATTGATTCACATTTCCCCAACCTAGGGGATACTCAAAGAAAAAAATGGTGACTAAAATCAATCTCTAGAGGTCATATCTGATGTTCAGTGCATGATTTATTCCTACTCTTAATGGTTACAAACTACCTACTGATCAAATAAACCCACTCAGATGTCTCATACACAAGTCTAGGCCTAACAGGATCTAACTCACTTGCCTCCAACCAATAATGAGATGAAAAACATGTCCTTCCATATAAACCCTAGAAATATGTCATCTAGATCGATTCTTGGAATCTTTTATTATATGAAAACACCATGTGATCCATATGTTGTGCCCATGAAACCCCGAAATCTGAAACACATGCTTGTAACATATCCCCTAGAACATGAATATTTCTCTTATATTTTCAATAATTATGAGGATCATTGGTTATTATGAAATGATCATGAAGTACCAAATCCTTCTGAATAACCATCCAAGACCACAATATAAAATGAGGATCTTGTTCTAAAATGATACTCTTTAAAACTCAATGCAATCTAAATATATCACATATGTATAAACTACTGATATTATCGACATTTATGGTCTCCTTAGTAGGTAACAAGTGGGATAATTTTTCCAGTCAATCCATGATCACCTATAATATATTATTCTTAGAAGATGTCATGGGTAATCCTGCAAAAAAAATCCTCAGTGACATCATTCATTTTTCACATAGGAATTTGAAAATATTGTAAATCCCTTATGGTCTCTGATTTTCTTATTTCACCTACAGATAGGTGAAATATATCACCATAAATATCGCTACCACTTTATTAATTCCTAAATACTAGTACTATCTATAGATATATAAACACATCTTTTTCCATTCTATAATATACCACTTATCTAGTAGCATTAAAATCTCTCATCGTCTCTTCTTGCAAGATCATGGGAACCCATATATAGCCCTAAAAAAGAACAGAATTTACACTACCAAGATAACTAATGAAGATAAAATTTTCATATAATTTCGTCTATAGTTCAACTTTTATAATCCCACCATAGTGATATTTTATGGTAAATTTTCATGTTTTTATGTTGTAGTGATATTTTGATCTTAAATTCAAAAATGGCTTAATTTTAAAATTTTAAGACTCTTCAATAAATTATCTATTTACGGTACATCCTTTTCTATATTGATCCAAATCAAGTAATATTTTTAGGCTTCCTATATTCATGGGTAAAAAATTTTACATTTCACCATGTTATTATTCGAAAACCTAGAGGCCAAAATAAATCAGTTTTTGTGGAAAAAAAAT
The DNA here is from genome assembly GCA_963277665.1 of Viscum album. NCBI lineage: Eukaryota > Viridiplantae > Streptophyta > Magnoliopsida > Santalales > Viscaceae > Viscum > Viscum album. Next base: position 1,426,449,984 of record OY728161.1, read on the forward strand.
CTGGATGGTAGATTGTACCCTAAAATAGTAATTATTTAATAACTCTAGATAAACTTGTAAAAATTCATTTATTAACATTTTAAATTAAAGAGGACACATTTAATCATGTTCATAATGAATTTAGATGAAAAACTAACTCATTAAGACATACTCTAAACAGTTCCAACTAGTGAAATATGAAAGGTCTTTTTAGGAAAAACAAGTTCCATTCAGAAAATAAAATCATATCTTTTAAAAAACATGTTCATAAAAACTAAAATTATTTGGATAGACATTATTGAAATTATGAAACAACTTTTATTATGGGGGACATGTGAATATCTTATGGTTATAAAGTCATAAAATCATGGTATGCTGATGAATTTGAATATGAAGAGTCACCCAACTAGAATTAAATATTCAGAGTAAATTGGAAAAAACTACTACATATGCTTTCCAATGATTATGAAATTTGGTGACTGAATTCTAGAGATAATATGAAAAAACCTTAATTAATACACATGTTCTATATTTTTTCATTTAATGTTATATCCATCCATCATAATTTGGATACCTGATTTTTAGTGAGAATTTTTCACCCATTATTCCTATAAATTTGTGTCCCACCACCCTTTAAATAATATATCCAATTAAAGGGGGAAATGTAGTGTATTACTTTTGAAATAGTTTTTTTTAATTTAAATATATATTAGCATAAATTTATTCTTCTTATGAGTATTTATTTTCTTCTTTTATTCCATTTCATTTTTTATGTGTTTCTCCACATGTGTTTCTTTTATATTCATGATTCCAGAGAGCTGACCATCGCTTTTTTTAAGGGGAGAAGTGTTGATATTTGTGTTTATTTAACTTTAATGATTTATAATGTTTTATTATAAAGATTATGTAGTGGGTAAAATTATTATGCTGAGTCATTGAAAAACATTATATAATATTGTTTTCCCTCCTCATTTAATCATTCCTTTTCTCATTGATATCTATGTCATTCAAATAGTAGAGTTTAGCTTAGGTATTGATGGGAAAGAGGTTACTCATACATGAAGGGGAATCAATTTTGGAAAATTCAATTAAAATTAGGGGGTGTATATTTAATTGTGTTGATCTCTACATTGAATAAAATAATTTGAAATATATTTCGAATAACAAGGATAATATCACCATTAAACCCCAAGAACAATAGTTTCAATCTGGTGACTTCTTTGTATCTTCTTTATTTAATTTTTGTTTTGAATTTTAATTATCATATATATTATATTAAAGTTATTTTCATAATCAAAATATATTCTTTATATTACTATATATGTTAGTTTTATATTATTTAGTTTATAATAGTTATAATAGGAAGACGTTATGTTGTAAGTGGACTCCTCGAGATGTCAACCCTAGTGTGCATGCTATATTTCACACATTTGTAAATAAAATCTTGACTATGGTAAAATTACTAAAACACCTATCATCAATTTGAAACCATTTCCACGGAGGCCACCCATTTTCACACAATTTTATTAAAAAAACCAAAAAAGATCAAAAATTTAAAAAACTATAAAATTGTCTACAATTACATATCATTCATTTATTCAGCCAATGTGTGATTTTATGGTGATTATTATTATTTGTGAATGGTTCAAATATTTCATGGTAAGAGTATTATGGATTATAAATTGAAGAAACAAATGGAACAAAATTTATTAATGATTCAATATAATTTCAATGTTCTCGAAAAATCAAGCAATATAGTTTCTTTACTGCCCATAGAAGATGAAGAATTACCATAATTATGGATAGAAAAAAATTAAAATATTAAGATATTGGGATTTCAATTCCATCTAAATTTAAATAAATTTTTTTATGTTTAATTAATACTCGGAGATACACATTCCTCTCCAAAAAATTGGTTCCCAATGGTCTATCTTATGGAAAATTATTCTTACACTAATAATTTTGAGAGAGATATAATTTTTAAGAATTATTTTCAATAAAAGAGTATTATTTATTAATTTCAAAAAAATATCCCTTATTTTCATTCTTTTTAAATTAATAACCTCTATTGGTGGCCCTAGTTGATGAAAATAAAGAAGTTGGTTGTGTTGAGGAAATAATGGATTAGTCGGTCAAACTGTATACTGGTGCATGTGAGGATTATGGAATAAAAAATTCAAGTTAGAATCATTTATTAAACCCAAACAAGAAAAAAGTAATTGTACTATTATAATACCATAATCACTAGTTGAAAAAACTTCTACTGATGAAAAAACTATAGAGAATCCATATATTTTTTTCCTCCCCCTATGTACCTCAAAATATTTATTTCATCTCTTTTGGGGGTTGGGGACATTTTACTTTTCCCTAGGGGTAATCACTCCTAGAATCTACTGATAGATGTTGGAAAGAATAAAATTTGGTGGTTTTTAAGAATAAAAATATATCCACATTTATATTGTGGTTACACCAATGCTACTGCCCAACTATGAGATGTAAAAACATAGCACCCACATAGGGTTCAAACCATGTACTATCCTTTTTCCCTTCCTATTTCATTTTATTTGCTTTTTATTATGATTTAATTTATTTCACAATTTCTAGGTTCAATGTGCCAGTGTATAGGTGACTAACTAAAATTATCCACTGAAAAATTAATCCAAGTTGTATCATTCCATCTCTTTAGTTGTTATGCACATAAGTTTTTAGAATACAAGAGGGGTTGTAAATTATTACAATGGGAGAAGTGTCAAACTCCGTATTTTTTTGTATATATTTTTTTATTTGTTTTCAATTTTTTTAGGATATTTGACCTAAAAAAATATTATTATCACATTTCAAACTTATTTTTATTTAGAGGGAATTGGAATTATTTTTCTGAAAAAAAGATTTTAAATGATTGTTGGTATGAATCGTTTTTCCGAAAATTGGTTTTTCATAAAATTTTTATTTGATTGAATAATTTTTTAAATACATTTACATGAAAAACTAACCTAGTTATATTTCATGTCCTATTACATATTCCAAACCACTTTGATATATTTTTTCTTAATACCCCTAATTTATTTAGAGAAACGTGATTTTGTGTGATAATTAGAACATGTGATTTTTCTATTTTAATTCTTCGGAATTCACTGAATGATTTTGAAATTATTGAGTCACCTCTTTCATTAGCCACATATTTATCTTGAGACACACCCTTACATATATCCTTTTTTAGCCCTTAGAATCAATGAATTTCTTTACAGGTTGAAGCCACATTACCAGCCAATTTTTCCCTACCTACCCACACTCTTGGTATTTTTTCTTGGATATTTCAAGTCTATATGTGGGGGAAGGAACATAAATTTACATTCAATGAGATGTGTTTCAGTTTTTGTTTTTTGGGCTCATGTTTGAACAATTTTTCAGTGGATAGAAAGAGATTATTTGTCACGAGCCATCATGTCATTTTTCTTTATTTGTTTCATCCATTTTTCCTTCCAAAAAAAGAAAAAAAGAAAAAATTTAAAAAATGGACATGAGTAGGAATTTAAAATTTCAGTTTATTTATTGACTCATGTACCTCTCATAAAATCAAGGTCATGAGTTTTTAGTCAGTCACTTTCTTCAATTTTCATCACATCCTCTATGTAAAAATGAAAAAAGATTAAAATCAAATTGTGCCCTTCTGGAGCTTCATTAAAAATTATGAAAATAAAAAAGGGGAGAAATCGGTTGATAAAATTATTCATTATAATTTATTAGATCATTTACTATGTCCAAAAAATGGATTGGGTTTTTTTACATTTTCAAGGTGATTTCAGTGAGGTTCATCCAATGTTTTCACATTATTATTCATGCATTTTACTTAAGAGTCCTGCCACCTCCTTTTGACCTTAATATTTTTCAATCGTTTTCCCAACAACCCTATTAAAAATATTTAAAACCTAAAAATAAATCATTATTTAAAATATTTTCATGTCTTCTACTATGGATAAATGGGAATTTTAACAAGACAATGGTGATACTTTCAATTTTCATGTATGAGCGTAATTCCATACAAAATTTCTCTAGAGTGAAGAGTAACATTATATTCAATGTGAGGATGGTTCTAGTTAGGCACTGGATGTATTCATGAGGTTCAAAAAAATTTAAATATGTGGAATTAAAATGAGGGGAAATTTATTTTCATAGAAGATACATGATGGAGTGCTATTTTGGATAAGATCAATGATATTTTCCATTTGTTTATTATTTTGTGGATTTTTATTTAAATATATGATTATTTCCTGGGAATGAAATGATTAAGTCAGGGGAGTGATGAAGCTAACATTATCATATATTTTACTCTATAAGTAAATGTTTATAATCGCACCATTGTGTAATTTTATGATCAATTTCCAATTTTTAGGTTTTATTGGTATTTTGAGCTTAAATGAAAAAAATGTCCTAATTTTGAAATTTTATCAATTTTCAATCACTTATATACAATGGGAATATCATTTTTTATATTGATCCATATAAAGTGATTACTTTTTTAGGATTATTATGTTTTTTGTATACATACTTTTACACATTACCAATCCTTGATTCATAATTACATAGGCCCAAATATACAATTCTTTCTGGAATGTTTTTATGCACAGTGGACCCCACCACAGTAATTGAGGTATAAATCTGGATAAATGTTTCCTAATTCATTAATTGAAACTAGAAATTAAATAAGACTTAGTGATGCATGATATTGATGAGGTTCAATGAAAAATTCACTCATTAATAAATTCTTTGAATTGATCTAACCAATGGTATATGAAAGGTTTATTCAGGAAGAAATGGTTCCATTCAGTAATTAAATCATATATTTTCATCAAATGTACAAAATGTCTAATGTTTGATGGAGGTATGAACAATAAATTATGGAAGAAATTTAATTATGGGTAAAAAACGTTAACCATCTATTTACAAGGTCATAATGGATTGCAAATTTGATGAATTAGAACATGAAGAGTCTCTTCTCCATAATTAAATGTTTTTAGTAAATCAGTAAAAGTGGATTCATCTCATCACCAATAATCCGGAAATTTGGTGGATAAATGAGGAAGATAATATGTAACAACTATAATGAAAAAACATGTCCAATAATATTTAATCTAATGTTAAATCCACACTTCATCTATTGGAGATCAAATTTTGAGCGAGAATTATTTACCCATTTTCTCTATAAATTTGTTTCTCACCTCCCGTTACAAAATATTTCCAATTAAAGGGGGAAAATGTGGAGTATTATTGTTTTAATAGTTCCTTTTATTTTGAATATATATTAGTTTATAATTATTATTCATTGGTTTATTTTATTCCTTCTTCCATTTCTTTTAATTTTTATCTGTGTTTCTCTTAATTTTTTTTCTTTTATCTTCATGATTGTGGAGGGTTAATCCTTGTTATTTTTTGATGGGGGAAGTAGTGATATTTTATTTTATTCCTCTTTAATGATTTATCATTTTTACTATAAGGATTTATTGGTAGATAAAATTATTTCAGTGATATATCTCCCCACACTTTCTAATATTGTTTCTTCCTCCTCAGTTAATCATTTTTTTCTCGTTGATATCTAAGTCATTCAAATGACGGTGTTTGGATTAGGTGTTGAGGTGGATGAGATAACCACTATATGAATAGTTCTCAGTGTATGATAATACCATTAAAATTATATAGTTTATAGTTAATGGTAATGATCCCAACATTGAATAAAATAATGAGAAATATTTTTTGAATAATATGGATAACATCACTATGAAATCTCCAGAAATATTGGTTTCTTCTACTAACTTTTTTCATTCATTATTTTATTTTTGTTTTGAAATTTAATTATCATATATTATACATTAATATATATTTTCATAATCAAAACCTCCCATATATGTTACTATAAAGGTTGGTTTTATAATAGTTTGTTTATAACAGTTACAACAGAAATACGATGTGTTGTAAGTGTCCTCCTCGAGAGATCGAACCCGGTGTGCACACTATATTGCATACTTAGATAAATAAAATATTTAATAGGTTTAAATGACTAAACTTCATATCATAAATTTGGAACCATTTATGTGGAGTCCAAGTGATTTTAAACTGTATTTTTCATAAAAACTAAAAAAATAAAAAATTTCAAATACCAAAAAATGCCTTCATTGCAAATCGTTAATTAATATAGAAAATATGGACTTTTATGGTGATTAATATAATTATTTTATTGTTTAATAATTTTCTGATGTGATTATAATGAAATATTAATTGAGGAATCAAATGGAACAGAATTTCTTGTTTCTTCAAGTGAATTTCAAACTTCTCAAAAAAGAACGCAACATGGTTGCATTACTTGCCGTTGAAGGTGAAGAAGTTAATTTCTTATTATTGGAACGAAAAAAATTAAATATGAAGATAATGCGAATTATATTCCACCCCAATTTCAAGATTAAATTTTTGATGTTGATGAAATTATTTTAGATCTAATTTCCTCGATAACAAATGAGTTTCTAGCTACATTGTTTAAAGAATTTGAGTATGAAGCGGAAACTTTTGAGTGATATTTAATTTATAATAATTATATTCATTAAAATATTAATAATTATTAATTACAAAAAAAATATTCCTTATTTTTATTATTTAGATTCAACACCACTACTACAATACACGGTTGATAAATATGAAGAAGTTGGTTGTGTTGAGGAAAGAATAGAGGATCAAGTGAAGTTGTACACTGGTGTATATGAGGATGATGTTGCAAATGAAAAAACTAATTTGGAATCATTTTATAAAAAACACTAGAAGAAAAGATGAATCATATTTTACTACCTGCATCACTAGTGGAAACCCCTATTCCGGATGAACAAAATAGGTTGCACCCCTACATTTCCTTTCCTCCCCCTCTAGTCCTCAAAATCATCCATTCATCTCTTTTTGGGGTTAGGGAAATTTTCATTTTCACAAGGGTACTCACTCCCGGGATATACTGATGGATGTTGGGAAAAATAAGATGTACTGTTTTCTAGAAAATTAACCCCATCCTTGTATATGTTGGGGTTAACCCACTGTAACTGCCTAAATAGGGTAATTAAGAACCTATCACCTTCATGGGGTTCAAACCATGCCATATCTTATTTTCCCATCCTCTTTATTGTTATTTATTTTATGTTATTTTTTATATTATTTCCTTCTTTCAAAGTTAAAATTGGATTTAGTTATCATATTAACTGAAAGTTCCCACTAAAAAAATACACATTTCATCTTTACATATATTTTTTTCTACCCCATATTGTTATTTTGTGGAGCTTAAATTAGGGGAATTAAATTCTAATCGTTGGGGGAGTGTTAACCTCCTTACTTTGTTTCTATGACTTATTTCTTTTTTTATATATTTTTAGAATCATTCAATTTAAATTAATATTATTAACTCTTTTCAAAAATCAATTTGTTTAGTGGGAATATAAATGATTTTTTAAGAAATATATTTTAAATGAATATTGATATGAACTGTTTTCCCCTGGAATTGGATTTTAAAGGATTTTTATAAGCATGAATGACATTTTAAATCCCCACGAAAGAAAAACTAAACAATTTTTTTTTTATTCCATTAAGGTATTCTAAAACACAATGAAATATTCTTTATATTACCAACACACTTTTGAGATAAACTTGGATTTTTTGTTAGAACAAGAACTGTTTATTTTTATCTTTCAAATATTTATACTACAATGAATGCTTATGATTGTGTAACTTCTTTCCCTTGCCACATATTTAAATTTAGAACCAAAATTGAATATATCCTTAATTATCCTCTAGAATCCATGAATTTATTTATAGGTTTATCCACCTTATAATACAATGTTAACTCACATGCTGGCACTTTTGGTATTTTTTCATTGATATTTCACATTTGAGTGTGGGGGTAAGGTCTATTTATATGCATTAATTGGGATGTGATTCATTTTTGGGTGGTGTGAGGTTTGTGTCAAAATATATGTTAGTGTATTGATAGATAGTATTGTCCATGATTTATCAATTCATTGGGATTTATGTTTTTCATCCATTTCTCTTTGCAAAAAAGGGAAAAATCAAAAAATTTAAAAAATTGAGATGATTTTGAATTTCACATTGTAAAATATTTGTTGAATCATATCACACTAAAAAATAAAGGTCATTATTTATCATTAATTAAGTGTATTAAAATTTTAACTCAAACTCTATGATAAAGAAAACAAAAAAAACAAAATAAAGGTTTGTCGTTCAAGATCTTTAATAAAATTGAAAAAAGAAAAAATAGAGATAATTTGAATGATATAATTCATTGTAACCATTGATTGGATAATTTCAAATGTCTTAATAAATGGGGTGGTGTTTTTTTACATTTAAATGGGAATTTGAGTTAGTTTCATCCAATTTTTTCACATGATTATTTATGCATTGTACTTAATAGTCCAAACCCTTCTTTTTAGCCATAATTTTTTTTCAATATCGTTTACACCAACCCTATGCCATAGAATTCACCAAGAAAAATATATCAAGAATGAAAATATTTTCATGTATCAATTTTTAGAGAAACCGGAATTTTCATATGCCTATAGTGATTTATGTAATTTCCAAGTTGTAGCATAACTCTATGTAAAATTTCACTAGAGTGAAGAGTGACATAAATTCAATGTGGGGTTGGTTTTGATTGAACCATGGATGGATTTTTAATGTTGAATAAATTTAAATTTTAGGAATTAAAATGATAGGGAATTATTTTTCATATAATATACATTATAGAGTTCTATTTTTGATAAGATCATTTATGTTTTTTAATTTTTTAATTATTGTGTCGATTTTGATTTGAATATATGTTAACTCTTCGAGCGTTTAACGATTAAGTATGAGGGATTTATAAAGAAAACATTTTAATTTATTTTCTTCTACAATTCAAGTTTTATATTCCCATAATAGTATTATATTATGGTAAAGTTTCACATTTTTATGTTTTAGTGGTATTTTGAGCCTAAATGAAAAAAATTCATATGTTTTGAATTTTAACTATTTCTAATTAATATAATATTTTGATTATATATTTTTCTTGAATTGATCCAAATCAAGAGATAATTTGTTTTAGGATTCCTATGTTCATGTGATACATATTTTTCAAATGGACCATGTCTTCATTTGGATATCTGAAGACCCAAATAAATTAGTCATTATTGAAATTTGTTCTGGCCGATAGATTGGACCGCACCCCAATAATTATGGAATATCCTTCACTAAATGTGTTTAAATTCATTGATTAAAACTGGAAATAAAATATTACCAAGTAAAAATTTTCTTTATCACTTTAATGGAGAATGTATCCCATTAATATATTCTTTAAGAAGTTCAATCCATTTGAATATGAAATGTATATTCCATAAGAAACGATTTCATTCAATAACTAAATCATATATTTTGAACCACATGTACAAAATTAATGAAATATTGAGTAGGGACGTACCATATTTTTTTTTAAAACATATATTAAGGGTTACATGCATGAATCATCCATTTAGAAGGACATGAGGGCATGATAAGTTGGTGAATTGGAATTTGAAGACTTGCCTGGCAGGAATTACATGTTTGGAGTAAATTGGCCATAACACCTACATCCAGACACTGATCATTCTAAAAATTTGAGGATGAATAATGGAGATAGAATGGAACATATTTAATGCAGATAAATATTCCATATTCTTCCATTTACGGTGACATCCAAGTGTCATTGTTTGGAGATCAGAATTTTAGGGAGAATACTTCCCCCATTTTCCCAATTAATATATGTCCCACCTCCAATTAAAAAATTTATCCAATTCAAGGTGGAATGGTGGATTTTTATTTTTGTAATAGTGATTCTTATTTTGAATATATATTACTTTATTTTTCTTCTTCTTCTAGGAATTTATTTCCTTCATCGATTTCTTTTCATTTTTATGGGTTTACCCTATCATACTAATTTTATCTTCATGATTGTGGAGAGCTAACCATCACTGTTGTTTAAGGGGGAAGAGGTGATTTTTGATTTTATGTACATTAATTATTTATCTTGTTTTATTATAAAGATTCATTAGCAGTTAAAATTATTTTGGTGAGTGATTTTTCCCCTTTTTCTACTATTGTTTTCTTTCTCCTCATTTAATCATTTTCCCTTTCGTTGATATATAAGTAATTCAAACAGTGGTGTTTGGGTTCGGTATTTATGTGTAATAGGTTACTACAACATGAAGAGGTCCATGTGTAGGATAATACCATTCAAATTAGTGGTTTTATTTAAATAGTTAAGGATTTATACATTTAATAAAATAATGTGAAATATATTTCAAATAACAAGGATAGAACCACCAAGAAACTCCAAGAACAATTGTTCTCTTCTGCTGACTTCATTCAGTCTTATTTTTTTTAATGGTTTTAATTTTAATTAAAATATATGTTATATTAAATTCATTTTAATAATAAAACCCCCCATATATATTACAATATAGGTTAGTGTTATATTAGTTATTTTATAATAGTGACAATAGGAAGATTGTGTGCTGTAATTGGCATCCTCAAGAGATTAAACCTTGTGTCCACGCTATATTGAAAACATGAGTAAATAAAATATTGACTATGGTAAAATGATTAAATTTAATAAATATAATTTTTCATCATTTTTATGAGGTACAAGATCTTTCACACACTTTATTTCATAAAAAAAATTCAAAACTCATAAAAAGGGATTTCATTTCATATCATTCATTTATTTGGAAAATATGGAATTTTATAGTGATTATCATAATCATTGGACTATTGAAATTTTTTATGGTGATCCTAACTTGGAAGAGAAATTGGAGATATAAATGGATGAATAAAACTTCAAACTTCATGATAATTTCAATGTTTCTGAAAAAGAGAGCTAGATAATTGCACTGTTGGCTACTGAAGCTGAAGAAGTTAATGTCTTATGGATGGAATTTAAAAAAACTAAAGAGAATGTGATTTCTATTCAACCTAAATTTCGTGAATAAATTTTGGAGGATTAATAAATAATTAATGATCCACCTTCCTTACTAACAAATTAGTTCCCAATATACTTTCTTAAGGAAAATGAGTATGGAATTGATAATTTTAAGGGAGATTTAATTTATGAGAATTATTTTCATTAAAATATTATTAATTATTAATTTTATAATAATATCCCTTGTTTTCAAATTTTTACATTCACACCACTAATATAGGGCCTAGATTATGAATATTGAGATGTCATTTTTGTTGATGATAGAATAGAGGAGTCGGTCGACCAGTACACTAGAACAGATAAAGATGATGATATAAAAAATGAAACCACATCAGAATCATTTGATGAACCCAAATGAGATGAAACACTACATACTATTCTACTACATTCATCACCAGTGGACACAACTCCTCTAGATCAACATAACTGGGAGCTGCCCTATATTCTTTTTCTCCCCCTCTAATCCTCAAAATATTTCTTTCATCTCTTTTGGGGTTGTGGATATTTTATTTTCACTGGGGGTACACACTACTAGAATTTACTAATAAATGTCATAAAAAATAAAACTGGTGTATTCTAAGAAAGAACCTCCATCCTTTTTTATATTGGGGCTACACCACTACAACATCACGACTAAGGATAGTAAAAACCCACCACCCGCATGGGGTTCAAACCATTCTCTATCCTCTTTTCCATTACTCTTATTTATTTATTTGTTCATATGATTTGTTTATTTTATTATTTCGATGTTCGAAGTTGTAGGGTCTAGGATATTAACACAAATCCTCCACTAAAAAATAAATTATGGTTTTATCTTTCCTTCACTTTTATTTTTTTACCAATATTTTATTATTTTTTTCAAGCATAAATTAGGGGAAGTAAATTCTATGAGTGGGGTTAGTGTCAGCCTCTATAGTCATTATGTGTTCTTTCGTTTTCTTATTATTATTAATATTTATAGGATCTTGGACCTAAAATTAATATTCTTATCTCTTTTCACAATTTGATTTATTATATAGTACTGTAATGGTTTTTGAAGAAATGGATTTTAAATGATTGTTGATTTGATTTTTTCTAGACAGTAGGTTTCTCAGGAATTTTTATTAGTTTGATAAATTTTTTGAATCCATGCCCATGAGACACTAACCAAATTATTTTTACATTCCTATAAGGTAATTTTAACAACTTTGACATATTCTTCAAATTGCTCACACTTTCTTGAGAGAAACATGGATTTCGTGTGATGACAGGATCTCCTGATTTTTCTCATTCAAGGATTTAGTCATTATTGATTTTTTTATATGATTAACTAAATTATTTAAATAGAAAAATATTTAAATTGAGACCCATCATTATTTATATAATTCATTACCCCTAATAATATGTGTTTTTTGTAATAGGTTTTGGCCACATTACCAGCTAATTTTTCTATACCAACCCATACTCTTGAAATTGTGTCATGGTTATTTCATGTTTGAGTGTGGGGGAAGGGACATTCATCATAATTATTTGGGATTTTATTCATTTTTTGGTGATGTGAGTGTTTTTTCAACATTTTTAGAAATTTATTGGCAGATAATATCATGAATGTGCCATCATTTCATTGTGATTTATTAGTTTCATCCATTTCTACTTCAAAAAAAGAAAAATAATGAAAAATAATGGAGATGAGATTGAATTTATAATTTTCATATTTATTGTGAATAATTTTCCCATAAAAAAGCAATAGTCCTTAATTTTAATTCATTCGTAGTATTCAATTTTCATCTCATCCTCCTTCAAAAAACCAAAAAAATTATTAAAAAAGTTGTGTCTTTTAGGGATTTTGAGAAAAATGAAAAAATGAAAGGGGATAACATGGATGATATAATTCATTGTAATAATTTATTGTATCTTTTAAACTGTCATAAAATATTGGCTGATGTTGTGTTTGACATTTTAACGGTTATTTTAGTGAGTTTATTCTAGAGTTTTCACAAGATTATTCTTAAATTATAATTTAGAATCCAAAATCCTCTTTTTGTCCCTTAATTTTTTTCAATCACCTTCCCACAAACCCCACGCCAAATATTTCACCTAGAAAAATACATCATGATTTAAATTATATTAATCTATCATTCTAGGGATAAATGATAATTTCCACAATTCTATGGTGATACATGTAATTCACATGTATGAGCATAACTCCATATACAATTTATTTTGAGAGAAGAGTGACATAACATTATACATAAGGTAGGTTGTGATTGGGAAATGGATGAATTTTTTAGGTTGAATAAATTTAAATATGTGGAATTAATATTATAGGGAATTTTTTCTATTCAACAGACATAATGGTGTTTTATTTTGGGAAACATCGTTGATGTTTTCTCATTTTTAATTTATGTGTGGATTTTGATTTGAATATATGATGACTTACTGAGAATGCAATGATTAAGATTATGGGAGTGATGAAGTGATCATTTTCAAGTATTTTATTTTATAATTAAATGCTTATAATCCCACATAGAGTTATTTTATGGTAAATTGTCATTTGGATTGGTTTTAGTGTTATTTTGAGTTTAAATGAAAACTTTTCTAATTTTGGAATATTACCATTTTCAATCACTTATTTATATCAGGTATATCATTTTCTATATTGATACAAATAGATTAATTCTTTTTTTAGGATTCCTATTTTAGTGGGATACATAATTGTAAATTGGACTAAGTCATCTTTCGGACATCAGGAGGACCAAATAAATAATTATTTGTGGAAAATTGTTCTAGATGGTAGAGTGGACCCCACATCAATATTTGGGTAATAAATATGAAAAATATGTCCAAATTCATTTATTTAAAGTTTAAATTAAAAATAAATAAAATAATCATGTCCTTGATGAGTTTAAATGAAAGAGTTTATCTTTAAATGTTTTAAAAAAGTAAAACATGAAAGGTCGCTTATAGAAGAAACAATTCCATTCAGTTATTAAATAATATCCATTGACCCACATGTCAAAAACATCTAAATGTTTTTGTATGGACTCAAAATATATAATTTAATAACTTTAAGTAAGGTTTAAACATGTTAATATTCAGGTTTGAAGGTCATAATGGCATGATAAGTTGACACATAAGAATACGAAGGGTGACTTGGCCAGAATTAAATGTTCAATGTAAATAGTCCATAACTCTTAAAATTTGTTGTCGATGATTCGGAAATTCATAGGATGAATGAAGATTATAATATATAATTAATTTCATGCATACATATGTTCCATATTCCTCTATTGAATTTGACATCCACAGATTATCTTTTGGAGATTATATTTTGAGAGATAATTCTCCTCCCATTCTCCTTATAAATTTCCGCCACACCTCTCATTAAAAAATATTGCCAATTCAAGGGGGAATGGTGGATTATTATTGTTGAAATATTTATTTTTATTTTTATTATATATTATTATATAATTATTATTTTTTAATTAATGTCTTTGCTTCTTCGACATATTTTCATTTTTTATGTGTTTCTCCCACCGTGCATCATTTATCCCTATGATTGTAGACATCTAAACCTCACTGTTGTTTGAGGGGGGGGGGGGGAAGGGGTGATATTTGAATTTAATAAACATAATTAATTTATCATGTTTTATTATAAGGATTTTATAGTGGTCTAAAAGAGTTTGGTGAGTGATTTCCTCACATTAATTTCTATTATTTTCTTCTACCACATTTAATCATTTTCCGTATCGTTGATATCTATGTCATTAAAATGATAGAGTTTGGTTTATGTATTTATGTTTAGGTGGTTACTAATACATGTAAAGGTATTGGATTAGGATAATACCATTAAAATGTGAGGGTGTGTAGTGATAATTAGGGATATCTACATTGAATAAAATAATCAGAAATATATTTTGAATTAAAAAGGAAAAACCACCATGAAACCTTGATAGCATTGGATTTATTTTACTGAATTATTTGTTTCTAATTAATTTTATTTTTGTTTTTAATTTTAATTATAATAAATATTATATTATATGTATTTTAATAATCAAAAATCCCCATCTATATTACTATATAGGTCATTTTTATATTAGTTAGTTTATTATAGTGATAATAGGAAGATGGTGTGTTGTATGTGGCTTCCACAAGAGATCGACCATGGTGTGCACACTATTTTCTATACATAAGAAAATGAAATATTAAATAATTAAAATTATTAAAACATATAGAATTAGGATCATCATGATGGTTTCTTCCCACTATATATGATTCTTTTCAGAATTAAGACCTTCAACTTTGAAAATTTCACTTTCTTGATCTGGTCCAAAAGCACCGACATAAAAAATATCAAAGTCAATGATACTTGTCCCTAATACACCCAAACATATATATGAATGTTTTAAATGAGATCCACATTCCACACTAGTTGTGTGACTCCAGCACAACCACAATCATCATCTTCCAACTCAAAGCGTCAGTAATGATGTTTTCTTTTCCCACTGTGTAAGACAACTCAATGTTGAAAGATTGAAGATACTCGACCCACAAACTATGTAAAAGGATTAGATAACTCTATGAAACTATGTACATAAGGATATTGTGTTCCTTGTAAAACAAAAAATTATTACCCAAAATATTTAATTTCAAACATCTTAAGTCATTTACCCCTGTGTCTAACTATAAATTTTGAGTTGGATAGTTAGTGTCTTGCGGTATTAGATTTTTTGATCCATAAGAAACCACTCAATAATCCTTTATTATAATTGAATAATGTCCAACTCCAGATGCATCATAATAAACAACATATTCTTTATATAGCATGGGTAAATTGGGGATAGTTTAATGTCCCAGAATTTCCATATAATTTTTTTAAAATTATATAGAATTATTTCGAGACCACAAGCTTTAATGGCATGTAAATCCGAGGCCCAGTGAGCCTCGAAACAAAATTTTGAACTTTTCTAAGTTCATTTACGTAATCTTTTTAGAGGTATTTTTCTATATTTTGAACTAGTGGTCAGATTAAAAATTTGAGGGCACCATTGAACTCAAAATGATGGGATTCTCTTGGAAAGGACATAACTTTGACCATCAAGGGTCAGACAGAAATGTTAATTTTCTGACATTTCATAAAGTAATAAAATAACATAAAATTTTATTTTATTTCTTTTATAACTATTGAGCGTGGGAAAATGGTGTTATAGTGCAGTGATGAGGCGCATTCATGGAATCTCCTTACTAGATCATAAATAGAACGTAATAGATACACTGTTTCATAAATGAAACAATGTAACGATGCAATGTCTCAACATAATAGAAATTCTACGACATGTTTCCTTTTATTAATTTGACACATTGGAGAGTTGCGAATTAAACCCTATGGATCCTATGATGAACCTACGACAAGGATTCCTTCTAACAATGAATGAAAAATTCCATAAGGATTTTTAGCAACGTCGAAACCGTACAATGAATGATATTGAGAAGCAAAAAACACCAATAGAGATTGAATCCTTGGGGGAAGAGCACTTCAATGAAATTTTTTTATAAAGGGAGGGGTTTATTTTGGTTTATTTTTCCCCATTCTTATCCTAAAATGATGAATGTGGATCATCCCACAAATAGGTTGACCTGTGGATCATACATTCTTGCAGGAGGGTGTCGTTCTTGGGTTTTCTATTTAAGATTAATTTTATTGTTGATAAAATTGTTATTATGAGAATACCATACATCAAACATCTAACATGAAGGGTGCGGGCTGACATGAACAAGGACAGAACCCCTCTTCCTTGTGCATTCCTAGTCGATAAAGATTTAAAATAGCATCAAGGAAATTTCAAGGCCTTAGTAGGGAACATGGCACCCCACGATGGTCGGAGGCGGATGTAGTGCGAAGAATAGACCACTGGTGTGGAACTGGTGGACTGTGGAAGAGTCTATTGGTGGAAGTTGTGGGTTGGAGGTGGTGCTCCAGGATGGCGCACTAGGAAGAGCCGACAACTAGTGGTAGATAAACAGCCCCTCAGCAGCATTGGTGGAGCAGACTACAGCTGTGGGCTACGCTCTTCGGAGGCACCCGGTATCCCAACCGCATGCAGGGGTCTAGATGGCCAAATTGGTTGGCCTTGTGGCACCATATTGTGGTAAAGTAACTTCATCGGGAGGCGTTATCCCCATGGATATCCTGCGGGGTGAGTAGGGAGCCAGACACAACTTCCAGCAATGTCCCTGATGGGCTAATTGGACCCACCCTAGTGGGCCAGACCCGCATCCCAAAGGGCCCTCGTCCCAACATACCAAACATTGGTCAGGATAGTTCTATGTTGGGTCAGCAGACCCAGTTCGGGTCGGTGGACCTAGGTCAGGTCAGTGGACCCCAGTCTGGGTCGAACCGGACCCGACCCCAACCGACCCCTTTTTGAAGATACATCAATATCTTACAAACTAGGCATTCGATTGTTGAGCCGTTTTCAGTTTTGGAACAATCAGGATGAGAAATATTATTTTTAATTCTATAATGGGTATTTCATTGATGTTGGAATTTGAATAACATCTTGAGGAGTTGTTCCCCCAAGATCAAGCATGATGCATGTAGAATCCCTACGGTTGGATAAGACCTAAAGACTACAGACGAGTGGAACTGTGTAGATCAGATACTATGGCCTAGTGGGAAGTGATTTTTGTGTCACCTGGCAGGAGCATGGTGGGGAGAGACATTTGTGTGACTTGAAAGACCCACGACAGTTGATAGGAGGAGTACCTCTTTATGGCCATAGGTGGGATGTAGCTTCTGTGTGACCCAGCATGCCCACGGTGGGGAGCGTCTTCTGTGTGACCTAATATAACCACAATAACAATCAGGTATTAATAACATAGTAGTCCTAAGGTTAGTAGAAAGAGGCTTTTTTGGGACCTGGCAGTCCCACTATACTCATTAAGGAGGAGTTCTTCATAATCCCATAGTGTTCAACGTTATGACTGATGGTCCTACTTTCCTAATTTAGAATATATCTTTTGTGAGTTGTCTTTCTTCATGGTCATTCTTGGTGTTCATGATTTTTGGATTATTTTTGGATTACTTTTTGTTCATTCCTTGTTATTTTTTGGTCCCTACTTCGTATTTTTTTACTCACCCCTGCATGGGCTTCAACCGCATGTGTTGTGTCTGGTGCAGACGAATTCCACCTTGATGGAGGACTTGGTGGCCCAAGACCCAGTGGTACCCAGTGAGACCAGGATGACGGGACATACATCTAAAACTTCCAGCAACTACTCTATACTAACGCATCAATTGGGGTTCCAGTTGACGTCTTCTAGTGTTTATTTTGTAATTGCTTGTTTTCTAGTTTGTATTTTGTTGTGTTTTTATTCTGGACCATTTGAATTTTAGTTGTATAGAGGCATGGGAGTAATGCGGTGAAAGAACTGGCCTCTAAGCGGCGTCTTCCCGAGCTTCCGCGGCAGCTAGGGTTTCACCTCCTCTCCCTTTCCCCTTCCCCCTCTAGCCTGGATCGGCTTGGCTCCTTCGGCCCCCGGGTCGGCGTGGCATTCATGTATGACGCGTCTGGGTTCCGAGGGTCCTTCTCCGGCTCTCGCTCCTGGTGTCTCCAGATCGGTGGTGTTCCGGAGTGCGGCTCGGCGTGCTCGTGCCTTCCGAGGACGACGTGTTCTACAAAGTCTCTGTGGTGCTTCGCTCAGATCTGTCGAATCGTCCACCGGCGACGAATGTGTTCCATCTTGGTTCTTCCGTCGCATCCTGGCGTCGCCTCGAGTGGTTCCGGCGGGTTTCCGTGGGGCGCGATGTCGATCTGCAGTTCCGGAGGGGGGAGGTTTTTTATCTTGCTGCTGTGTTTTTTCTGCAGGGTTTATAATTGGATGATTCTGGATACTGTTGGTTTGTGGTTTGGATCTGGGTTTATGGTTTGCGATTGGACTGTTCCGGCGTTGTGGCGGCGAGATGTTCCGACAATAGTGGAGCATGATGGATGGTTTTGTGATTTTCTGCAGTTTAACGGAGGAGTTGCAACTGTGTACCTGTTGGTTGTTTGTGTCAATTTCAACGGTGTGCAAGTTGATGTGGATGAGGTCGTTCGATTCGCGGCTGACTGTGGTTTGACGTCGCAGATCGGGCATTTTGGTGGATCGTGGCGCTTGATGTCGACTGTGGTTGTTTTATGCTTTGAGTTTTTATGGTGGGATGTGATGAAGATGGCGGTCTGTCGTTGTCCTGGAGTTTCTCGCTGGCGATGTTTGTAAGGCGGGGAGTATCTCGGATTCACGGTGATTCCAGAGGGGGTCTCGCCGCCGATGAATAGTCTGGTTGGTGACGGTGAAGCAAATGGGTTTGATGGCTGGGTGAGTTTCGAGATGTGAGCGGCCCTAGGAGGCATGGAAAGGTGTGCGGTAATGGCATGCTGATCGAGGACAGCTGGATGGTTTTGTGAGTTTGAAATTTAAAAGTTGTTTTGAAATGTATGGTGCAGAGATGTTTTGTAATGGGTACCGGCAACCCTTAAACCGTTTTTCATTGTCTTTTCAATAAATCGTCATAGGGTTATCCTCTGACGGATTTTCTGGTATATACTCAAGGGTTATCTATAGTGGCTTTTATATTTTACTTTTCTATCTTTGGGGCTTGGTTCCGTGTGTGTGCATACATGTACTCAGGAAAATTCTTCCCACTTGCAGGTTGATTCCTTTAGAACTTATCGCCAACCCCTGGCCTTCGAGAGGTAGGATTGGGGTATGTCACCACACGAGCCCCGGGGGACAGGTCTGGAAAAAGTGGTATCAAAGGTGGATAGTTCTACCTCAAAATATGATAATATATTGTTTTTTTAGGAAACAATTTTTTGAATTTTTTGAGTTTGACATTTAGATTCGGGAATTCCAATGGTGGTGCGACAGCCAACGTATCTATACACTAGGAACCAAAATTATACTTTTCACCTTTATACATGAAAACACTAGTTTCATGAGGGTCTCCTTATAATTTTATTGAATAAGATTCATATCAATAGGTATAATCATCTGAATGTGGGACATTGTGATTTATTTCAGGGTGCCTCCATGCAGACAACCAGCTGGGCATCTGATACATGATCAGGAAGATAGCATGTCTAGAGATGAGGTGTTGGTTTAGGGATCAGTGCTAGATATGGACTAGCAGGGTGGTTAAATAGTGTTTCCACAAATCATTGATCAGTAGTTACTACCGACATTACCAGTAGAGGATGCACATTGGCTCAGAGCCTTGCAAAAGTTTCAGAGACAAAGGCCTCCAAGGTTCAGGGGAGAGACAATCCTTTGGTCACTGAGGACTTGATGGAGGTAGTGACGCTAGTTTTCTGATTAGTGAGGACACCACCAGAAAAGATAGAGTTCTTGTCCAAAATCCTTCTGCAAGGTTCGATAGGGAGATGGTAGAGCTTAACCATCCAGAAATGTTATGAGGTGAACCTCACCTGGATATACTTTGAGTACCTTTTCTAGGAGGAGTTTTTCCGTACAAACTTATGCCATGTGTGCATCCAAGAGCTGCTTCACCTGAAACAGGGCATCCTGTTGGTGTATGAGCACTCTGTGAGGTTTAAAAACCACTCTCACTACTCCAAAAACATGGTACGAGACCCTTTATTTAGGGACTAGAACTTTGATCAAGGCCTCAGATGAGAGATCAGCACATCTATGGTGTCTCTCATCATCCCCACTCATTCTGGAGTGCTGAATAGATCCCTTCTTGTAGAGAGCTTCCTACTAGAGCAGACGCCGATAGCCGGAGCCACTTGAAGACCTTAGGCGAACAAGTCATCACTAGGGAGAATCAAAAAATAAAACATGGGGGCCCATGTGGGCTAGGTAATTTAGAGGGCGACCACTAGACTCAGAGTCAATAGTACAGGGCTCCCAGAGCAGAGGGGTTCAGTATAGAACCGTGTTATGCTTCACTTGGGGCGGGCAAGGACACATGGCTCATGACTGCCTGAACCATCACACCATCAGTCAATAGATTTTCAATGGACCAACAAGGAAGAGGCATAGGTTTGTGCAAAGAGGCCCACAAGGTGAAAATCGTGGTAGGGGAGCAGGCCAGGTAGAAGGTTGTGGACGATGGTTCGAGTTTCTACCACCACCACCCCCAGGGTTTCCACCATGGGCTCAGGGAGCCAGTGGACTAGGGTGAGGACAACTTCATGCGATGGAAGCCTATGACCATGGAACTCCATATATGATTATAGGTACGATTTGTTTCTTCCCCACCTTAGTTGCAGTTCTTATTGAAACAAGTTACAGTCACTCTTTCTTTTCTACATACCTCGTTCAGGGGTAGAAGATTCTGATAGAGCCATTAGATTGATCTTTAAGATTTCACACTCCTACGAGAGGTGATTGGACAATTACACACTAGTTCCAACAGTGTGATCTTACTTGAGGAGGTGAGAGCATCGACAGTGTTCTCCTAGTAGTGGTTTCAAGGCCTTACCACGTCATCTTGCGTATGGAAATGTTATCCAAAGTCCACACTCAGATCGATTGTTTTAAGCACAAGGCATGATGTGTCTAGGAGGATGGGACCAGGTTTTCCTTCACCGGTGATAAGGGGTTTTTTTGCAGTACAGAATGGGATTTCTTGGTGGAGGCTGTTTCCGATCACTCACTAGTTGGCTAGCCTCACCCTTGATGTTGTGGAAGAGAAGAGTCTAAGATTTCCTATAGTGGTGGATGAGTATGAGGATGTATTTCTTGAGGATGTTCTGGAACTACCTCCTCATATGGAGGAATACTTATGTAGTGATATGTACCAAGGGAATGCACTAATATCCACATTGGCATGTCAGATCGCTCTTGCAGAGCTTCATGAATTGAGGGTATAGCTGGAGAAATTGGAGGATAATGCGTTAGTATGTCCCATTCATTCACCATGGGTAGCCTTCGTGTTGTTTGAAAAGAAGTCTAATGGGAGCTTGAGGTTTCACGTGGTCTTCGACACCAAAACCAACTGACCGTGAAGAACATGTATCCACTATCGAGGCTTTATGACCTCTTCGATCAGCTGAAGGGAACGAGGTGGTTCTCGAATATCGACCTCATATTAGGCTCTCAACAGCTTCGGGTATGAGATAAGGAAATACCGAATACAACCTTAAAATATTTTTATGGAAAATATGAGTTTTCATTGATGCCCTTCAATGTGAAAAAATCATTAATAGTGTTCATGGGACTCATGGACATATTCTTCCAGCCATACGTCGATCTCTTCATGGTGGTCTTCATTGACGACATATTGGTGTACTCAGCATCGAAGTAGGATAATGATAAACACCTAGAGAAAGTCCTTGATACTCTGTAAGAGAACTATATTTATTGTAAGCCCTCAAAGTTCCAGTTCTAGATTTGGGAGGTCCAATTTCTGGTACATGTCATCTCAAAGGCTGGAGTTACATGGATCCAATTAAGATAGAGGTAGTTCTTTCTTAAGATCTTTCCAAGAGTGTGATAGAGGAGCATAGTATCTTGGGGTTGGATAGATACTATGAGTGGTTCATAACTAACATATCTAGAGTAAAATCACCATTTTCCACCTATAAATGGAAGGGAAAACCCTTGACGTGGATGGAAGAAGTGCCAACAGAGTTTCTAGGATTTGAATTGGAGACGGACGAGTTCCACCAACTTGAGAATACAAGAAGAGGTCATTTGGAATGTAGTTTTCTACAATGCATCGATGACCGAGATGGGATATTTCCTGATTCATTAGTGTGTAGTGATCACCTACGGGTCATGAAAGTGGAGGAAACATGATGAGAAATACACGATCTGTGACCTAGAGTTAGCAGTACTGGTCTTTTCTTTGAAGATGTGGCGACACTACATGATGGGTGAACGACTTATTGTCTACTCTGACCATAAGAGTATCCGGTATATCATCTCACATAAGGATCTGAACTTGAGACAGTAGTGATGGATGGAGTTACTCTAGGACTATGACTTTGAGATAGCCTATACTCTTGGAAAGGGGAACATAGTGGTAGACATGCTCATCAAGAGGTCTAGTGTGCAGCTGCTGTGTGAGGCGACATAGCAGCCAGTCATAATGCATATATCCTTCATGGATGGCTATGGAGAAGCATACCATCAGTCAATAACTATCACTCCCCCACTCTTATAGCGATTTAGGGAGGAAAAACTTTTGGATGTTGATTGTGAAGCCCGACGTTCTCAAATATCATCAACCCAAGCATTTGATGGATTTTTGATAGTTGGGGATTACACCATCCTTTTCAGATGACGCACCATTTTACCAGTGACATTACATGAGGATGTTTTGAGGGAGATCCATATATCTCATTTGGCGGTACATCCGGGTGTGGAAATGATGTACTAGGACATCTAACGTTAGTTCTGGTGGCCATGGATGAAGAAAGCGGTGGTAGAGTTTGTTTCAAAATGCCACACTTATCAGAATGTTAAAGGCAAGTATCAAGTCCTAGGAGGCTTGGAATAGCCACTTATGGAACCAAAATTGAAGTGTGATGGTATATCCATAGTCTTTGTGATGTGTTTTCCATGCACATCCCATAGCCACAATTCTATCAGGGTGATCGTTGACCAACTCACAAAGTCGGCTCACTTCTTACCCATTGAGGAGTAGGGATCGGTAGAGGGATTTGGGAGACTCTATATCCCTGATATAGTGCGGCATCAAGGGGTGCCTTTGATGATCATATTATACAGTGAGTCAGGATTTGTATCCCTGGTGTGGAAGAGGTTGTAGGAGGTGTTCAGGACTCAACTGTTCTTGAGCATAGCTTATCACCACAAATAGATGGTAAGACGGACAAGACCATAAAGACCCAATATGACATGACTAATGATTGATTCCATGATTTGTTCTTAGTTTGGAGGACAACCTACCACTGGCATAGTTTTATTATAACAATATTTATCACTCCCCCATTGGAATGGCACCGTTTGAGGCCTTGTATAGGAGGCATTTCAGATCTCTTCTTTACTAGACAGACTCAAGGAAGTCAGGACTCATGGGTATGGAGTTGGTACATGCTACCACTGAGAAGGTTCAGATCATCCAGGATTGGATGAGGATAGCACAGAGCAGGAAGAAATCGTATGCTGATAGGAGACAGATACCCTTGGAGTTCGAGGAGGGACCCCATGTTTTCCTCTAAGTATCACCCGGACGGGGATTTTAGAGATATGGCTGGGGAGAAAATTTATCTATGAGGTTCATCAGACCTTTTTAGATCCTCATTAGAGTCGGTGAGGTGGTGTACCACCTAGCTCTTACCCCATAGATGCACCAGGTGCACACTATTCTCCATGTGTCATAGCTGAGAAGGCATGCGCATGATCCAATGCACGTCATCGACTAGGGTGAGCTTGACATTGATGATGGGGTGACGATTGTGGAGTTTCTAGTGGAGATAGAGGATCGGCAGGTTTCAGTCCTTCTTGGATGTTCGATTCCTCAAATGCGTGTTCGGTGGAAGCATGAGAATCTCCAAGATAGTATATTGGTGTGGGATGCTCAGATTCGTGCTAAGTACCCCCATTTGTTTGATTAGACCTTATTTTTGGCTTTTAGGGACGTAAATCCCAAAGGTGGGGAGAGTATAATGTCCCTGAATTTCAGTATATATATTTTTAAAATTATATGTAATTATTTCGAAACCACATGCTTTGACATCATAAGATTCAGATACACGGTGAGCCTGAAACAAAATTTTGATCCTTTTTAAGGTATATTAAGTAAATGTGCAAGTGGGTTTTTTTATAAATTTTCATTCAGTGCTCAGTTTGAAAATATTAGTGCACCATTGAACTTGGAATGTTCAAATTCTACTAGAGTGGACTTAAATTCGACCGGAAAGGGTTTGATGGAAAAGTTAATTTTTGGACATTTCATAAAATAATAAAATATATTAAAATTTTATTTTATTTATTTTTTCACCATTTATCGGAATAAGTCGACATTGCAGTGTAGCGATGAGGCACATTAATAGAAGCTCCATAGTGGCTTGTAAATGGATTATAACAGATATATTGTTTCATAAATGAAATAGCCTAACAACGCAACATCACTACGCATCAGAAACACTATGACTTGTTTTGTATTACTAATAAAACGCATTGCAGATTTGAGAATTAATTCCTATGAATTATCTAATGAACCTACAAATATGGAAACACTCTAACGAGGAATGATGAATGCTAGCAGGATCACTATCAATGTCGACACCTTATGAAGAACAAGACTGGGAAGCGATGAATGCCAATGGAGCTTGAATCCTCTAGGGGAGGGTGCTTCAATGAAAAATTTCGATCAGGGTAGGGATTTATTTTGGTTTATTTTCTCCCCATTATTATTAGAAAAAGACAAATGATGACTAATTGATGAATAGGGTGATCTACAGATTGTTCTTTCTTGTGGGTGGGTGTCTTTCTTGGGTTTTCGATTTAGGATTAAATGTATTACTGAATGATTTGTAATCCCGAGCCTCTCCTTCTTTAATATTATAACATGGAGGGTGCAAGAACACACTTACAAGGCCTGACCCCCTCATCATTGTGCATTCTTTTTAGATGTATGTTTGAAATAGAGGAATGGAAATTTCAAGGCCTTCGTAGGGATGGTGGCTCCCCACGAAGGTCGAAGGAACATCCGACAAGAAGAATAGACCACCGGTGCAGTCCCAGTGGTCTGTGGAAGAGTCCACCAGTGCTTCAGTGCCAGCGACCACCGATGGGGGCTCGTGATAGCGATAATGGAATTTAGGCGGCAGACCACAATAGTTCACCTAGAAGATCCGCCAGCTAGGCCAACTGCTGGCGGTAGAGATGCGGCCACTCGGTCGCGTTAGTGGAGCAGCCCGCAGCTACGAGCCCCACACTTTTGGGGAATTAAGTCTCCCTACTGAATGTGAGAGTCCAGTTGGTAAGAATTTCCCATATCATGTCACTATCCCATTGTAAATATACTTCAGTGGGAGGAGTTAGCACCACAGATGACCTGAGGGGCGAGAAGGGAGTTTGGTACAACTTCCAGCCACATACTGGCCGGGAAGGCCAGACTCGCATCCCAACAAATCAAACCCTTGATGGGCTGATTATGGGTTGGGAAAGTGGACACAGATTGGTTCATTGGACCCCCGTTTGATTTGTTTTAGGTCTGTCCCACTAGGTCAGGCCGAACCCAACCAGCCCATTTTAGAAAAATGTAAACATCTTGCAAACTAGATGTCTGATTGATGATCTGTTTATGTCATTGGAACCCTTGTTATGAGATGAATACTTTATCATTCTATATGGAGGATTTCATGGAAGTTGAAATTCAATGAATGGCTTTAGGATAGGTTCTTTCAAGATCAAACATGGTACATTCTGAAATCCTACAGTTGGATGAGACCTAATGACAACTAACAAGTGAACCTATGTGGATCAAATACTATGGCCTTGTGGGAAGTGGCTTCTATGTGTCCTAGTTGTCCCATGGTGGGGAGAAGTTTCTGTGTGACCTTCCAGACCCACGATACTCAATAGGAGTACCATAGTATAGCCATAGGTAGGAAGTGGCTTCTATGTGTCCCAATATTCTGATAGTGGGGATCATCTTCTGTGTGACCCAACATACCCAAAGTAATAATCAAGTATGAGTACCACATCTTTCTTAAGGATAGTGGGAATTCTCTTCTATGTGACCTAGTAGGACCACTGTACTCATTGAGGAGTAGTTCTCCAACAGCCCATGGTGTTCGATGTTATGACTGATGGTCCTACTTTACTCCTCTAAAATATACCTAGTGTGAGCTTTGTTGCTTCATGATCATTCATTGTGATCATAATTTGTGGTTTATTTTTGGATTTAATTGTGGTATTTACTTGTTATTTTGGGATCCCCACTGAGTATTTTTTTTACTCACCCTTACGTGGGCCTCACCCGCATGTGTTGTGTCTAGTACAGACGACCATCGCCTTGACGATGGACTTGTTGTAAGAAGACATAGTGGTTCCCAGTGAGACCAAATAGATGTGACATACTTCTATAGCTTCCTAAAACTACTTTGTACTTACCCATCAAGTGGGTTTCTAGAAGACGTATTCTAGAGTTTCTTTTGTACATTCCAGTTTTCCAATTAGTGTTTTTTTGGGACTATATTCTAGACCATTTGGATTTTAATTGTACTTGTACTCAATGGTTTTATATAGTGACATGCATGTTTTACATTTCCATCATTTGGACGTGGTTATGTGTTCATGAGTATAGGTACTCATAAAAATGCCTCCCACTTACTGGTTGATGCCTTCGGTTCTAGTCTCCAACCCCTAGTCTTCCGGAGGTGGGCTTAGTGTATGTCACATCATGGCCCCCTGTGGAAAGGTCAAAACAGATAGGTTTTGAGGTGAGCCTTCCATTCACCTCTTCAAATGCTCCTTCATAAGTGTTTGAACAAAAAAAATCACCCCTTTCTAGGTCAACTGAGATATTGGTGCTTCCAAATAGAAGAAGTCCTGGATAAAGTGTCAATAACAACCTATTAAACCTAGGAAACTCCAAATATTGAAGAAATTCTTAGGTCACTCACATGATACCATAGTGAAAACCATCTCAGGTTCCACTCACACTCAAACCTTTGAGATGAAATTTACCAAGAAGTGAACTCTATCAATATAGAAACTAAATTTGGTTAGATTTTTTAAAATATGATTATCTCTTGATTTACTCAAGTCAAGGAAAATATGCTTGGAATGATATTCTGCTGACAATGAGTGCATAATGATTTCATCATCAAAAACCACCATATAGTGGTCTAGAAAACGATGAAAGATATGATTCATTAAATCCATTTACACCTCTGGTGAGTTTTTTAAACCAATCAACATTACTATGAAATCATACAAGCCATAAATCCTCCTAAAATTATTTTTAGGTATGTCTAAATATATTTTACTTAATTGGATGTATCCTATTCTAATATAGATCTAGGAGAAGATCAAATCACCTCTCAACAGATAGAAACGATCATCGATGCATGGAAGAGGATACCATTTCATGATGGTCATCTGGTTCAATATATAATAATATACACATAACCATAAGGTACTATCAGCCTTTTTGGAGAAAAGAACTAGAGAATCCCCTGGAAACATACTAGTCCATATGAAACATTGTCCTCAATATCATCAAACTAAACCTTCACCTACTAAATATATACTGGTTTTATTTTATAAGATGATATAGAAATTGGTATGGCTCCCAACACCAACTCAACTATGAACTCGATATCTCATTCAGGTTTTAAGATATATAACTCATTCGAAACAACATCCTGAATATGGTCTACCAATACAGGCTAAGAATCATAGTGTACCTCAGCATCATCTATAATTAGGTTAACTATATAGGCCATGAGACAATCCAATATGCAATGAATTGGTCATGCACGGCCAGCATAAAGATCCCACTCACCATGGTGAGAATAACAGCCTCCTTATGAAGATATAAATGTAACTCTACTCTGGTAATAGTAAATATGATCCTAGTATAGTAAGTACAAATTTATAGCCATAATCAAATAGAAAAGTATAATTTCCCACACACACAGTTATTATAAGAAATGATAACTTCCGATCTCTAGAGAGTGTGTCTTGCAAAATATGATATTCTATGACTGCACCCCCAATTATGTATCTATGGTCAATGCACCATCCAATAATTCCAAAACCAATATCAAAATTATTTCAATGTGATAAGATAAAAATTAATGTGATAATAAATTATTATAGAAAACCAAATAAAGGGTAGAAGATATAATAATCATACATCTGATTATAAAGAGTCATGTATCCACAATAGCTGGAGTAGTCTTCATAACACGCAACTGATTATCCCCTCTTACCTTGTTTATAGGATAACTTCTCTAAGATATTCCCTCTTCCTTGTACTATAATTTTTTAATTGAGGTTCCATATCCATTTCCTCAACCTAAACTTCCAGTGGAACTCTAGGTACATATTTGACAAGGAGTAGCCAAGTCATTCCAAAAATCAGGTACCTATCCCAATCCCCTTCCATTGCTCTACTGTTGTGGGTCACTAAAAAACCACTATAGGTTCTCCATCCTTATACAATAACAATACTCCAATGATGTGTATGGATAATGAGTCCACTTATGTCCTGACACCCCACACTAAAAACACTATAATGGAACACAATTAAATGATGGCTGCTCACTACCATGAATACATTGTCTAATACTTGCTTCATATAAAGTCTCATAGTGGAGGTTCTTTCTACAAAAATAATAGATCACAGTACCCCTACTGAAATATATTGGTCACTTCTCAAATATTCTATTTCATGATGAATTTCAGATTCATCGCATATTAAAAGTTACTCAAATTAAAAAACATCACTTGTGACCTGATCTCATAGAGGATCCCATCCTAAAAATGTCTCACCCTATATATCTCCTCTGCATCTAAAGGAGGAAAAAATTAACATAGGTTGGTGAAATGTTCAGTTTAGTCCATCATGGACATTCATCATGTGTTAGATGCATGAAATCTCGATCTTTTTCATCCCTCAATGTCTTAGAATATATTTAGATCAATAAAATCACCTATATTTCCTTCTAAGAAAACTCTTTCTTCCGTTCCTTCTATAGAATGTCCCATAAACTCTCGGATGGTCCATAGAGAATAACTTTACTACATGTCATCATCTTATCTATGGGTGTCTCATGGTGATTGATGATCATTAAGACTGATTCAATCCATAAATTTCTTTCTAGGGGACCTTCCACCTAGTGAATGTATTACGATACTGTTGTTGTAACTCTCTTGTCAGCTCAGACATCGAAGGCACGGTGTGAAAACCCACCCTTTACATGGACTTCGTGACCCACCTGAAACTATCATGGTGTTTCACATCCATATGGTCCTCAGGATCTACAATAATATTCAAAACATCTTTGTTAAGAGTTTTTCAATTGAAACACTCCTAACACTCAATTCAAAGATAATGATGAGGCATTTTTTTATAGAACAAACACACTCAATGGAATACTATCAATACAAAAAAATTAAACCTCAACATGTGACAAAAACATAGAACCATTGGTTTTGGTCTCACTAAACATGGAATACAAGTGTTTTTTCATGACATATCAGTTATTTTAATTCAATTTATCAAATATATCAGCTGAATAATACCGCAGTTCACATATGAGTATATATAAAACATGTAATAAATATGTCCCTGCCCTAAAAAATGCATGTCAATATATATCTCTATGTGTCTATAATGATGCATGAATACTCATCTCTCACCATTCCTAGATATTATTGCAATTCTCAATAAATATAAGCATCACATAATAATAACATCACACCACATGTGATTCACCTAAGTTCAAATAATGTCAACTATAACAAGCGAATAATATAAACAACAATCCCATCCCTAGTACTATGATCTTCCCCCATACATGGGTTAAATACTTTCATGCATATGATCAATACCAAGTCTTAACACATTGTAGTATCCTTTACACATTTCTTAAATATTAATGTAAAATAAATAAAAAACTATAACCTTTTATACCTCCTTATAACATCCCCTAATCCAATACTCTCTTAGGTGGCTAGAAAGGGTTTCTTAGGAGGCCTCAAGTTCCCCTCCCCATACACCATTTGCTTCTGACTAGTAGTTGGGGTGTGATATGTATAGTGAAGAGACAACACCCTTGGTAAGGAGTGAAACAATGTTGAATAAACTGTAATAAATATACAAAATCTGTGTATTGAATATAGTAGAAACCATATAATAAAATAATGAAATAAATAAGGAGCCGATATTCCAATAATAAATAGTCATGTAATGGAATATAGACGGTATCTATATTTCAAACTAGAAACAATAAAAATCAAACAAATATCTGAAACTAAATAACATGAAATGATTTGGGTCCTAAACTCCATGTTAGACCCATCTCCAATCTCCAGGCCATCCACTAAGAAACATAATCAGAAACAAGTTCCCATTCCATGGTCTAACCCAAACTCCATGTCATCTTCTCACGTACTATACAGAGGCTTGGATAGGGTGTGAGTAAAAATTAGTAGTTCAATACCACCATGTCTAAATATAACTACTTTGATAATAATTGTATACAATAAAGTGATAAATATGTCTATTAATTAATCAGTTAATGCAATATATTAATCAATATCCTTCAGATCTATTTAGAGGTATGTGTGTGCATGTATCACAAACATTTCAACCATAACAATATATCTAGGAAAAAATAAACCATTTCCACAAGAATGAAATAATCACACAAATCTTCTTTGATCTCAATATATAAGAATTTCTGAATGGGGGTTGGGTAGAGCTTGCTCAATATAAGCATTACAACATGGGTTTGGGCATTCCCAACTCAATATAATAATTTCAGCATCGAATTGAGAAAATCCCACTCAATATAAGGATTAAATCATGGGACTAAGAATATCATGCTCAATATAAGCATTTCAACATGGGATTTGGCATAGCTCACACCATATAAGCATTATAATGTGGGACTGGGCATTTCCCATTGAATATAAGAATTACATAATGGGACTAGGAAATTCCAACACAATATAATCATTACACCATGAGTCACAACATATGTCATAGAAATAGTGATATAACAATATCACTTCACATGACTCAATGATTAATTGTGAAAATTTTCAATCTCTTTCAATTTCACATACATTTATAACTCAGAGGATGAGAATTCATATAAATAAACAATAATATAGTACCTAGGGATTTTATATCATGCAATCACCATATAAACCATGTCATTATAAAAAAAAATCCATTAGCCTATTTATTTTTTTAATCAGGGTTTTCTCACCCTATGGGTAACCAAAAGCCATGATGCATCAACAATTGAATCCAATGGAATCTAACCAACATTACATTCAAAGATTTATCATTAATCAATTAATAATTTATTTAGAGCCCACATTGTGTTGAAGAAATTACATTATTGAACATACATGAAAATTATCAAACCATTGGGTTATGGTTTAGATACATTTAATAAAAAATGAGATTTATCCATACCAACAATGGGTTACTCTATGGAAATTTAGATGGGGGAGATCAATGAAGAGAACCTAAATCCCAAGAGATAAATACTCACATTATTACACAGAGGATATAAAAAAAACACATGTTCAATGGAATAACAAGGAAATGGGAAGAAGACCAAATAAAGGTTACCTAATAGGGATAAAAAAACCATACTATGACATCTATATGTGATGAAATTTCCAGATAATCACCAGGACTCATAAATGTCTTGAGAGGAAGGTCTTCCAAAAAATACTGAATGAGAAACAAGAATATAGTTCTACATAAAACTAATACACATGATATTTATATGGGGTGTATTCTATTTACATGTTATTTATTTATTTTTTCTGTGATAATCTGAAATACCCATCATATCAGGTTTTTGTCTAACCCTTATCGACTTCTACACAATGAAAACAGTTTACATAATATGTAACCACTTGATGCTCTACACTGGTTCACAATATATTCTTATACAGTTACATTTCATGTATCAAGTTCAAGATTTGAAAATGTCCAGTGGCATGTTTTCATGTCTTTTTATTCCTAATATTCCAAAAACCTTTAAAACATTTCTAACCATGTAAAACCCTCAAAAAATTTGCATGTTTATACTTGGACTCCATTAATTCATATAAACACACATCCCTAAATTTTAGGACATTTTACCCAAAAGAATATCTCGGTATCTAAACAAGACTCCACCACCAAGGATTAAAAAAATATCAAAGATAGATTTACCTCAAAAAATACAGGGACTTACACACCTAACACACATATCCTACCATTCTTACCCTGTACCAAACATTAGTTTCCATTGAAACCCCAACCTATAAAAAGAGATCACTCACACACATTCATTTGTAATTACCCACCCAAAAAGAATTGATCATGAATTCTTCTTCCCTATCACTCTATAAATTCCTCCGATGGAGTTCCTAAGGTTAAAATGAGTCCTCCCAAGCATTCCAAAGCTACTTTTTATGGTAAGGGTTCTTCTTCTCCGGCTTTTGATTCAAGTTCATATTTTGTGATAATACCTTTTCATATCCATATGATTTTTCTTCTATGTATTAGTTATAAATACTATATTATCCAAATGATTCCATATTTTTTATATATTACCCTTATCTATCATTAATACCATTATATAGTTCATTTTTATAGTTTTCAATTTTTAAAAATCACTCCTTAATTCTCTCCCTCTTTTTCAATTCAAGCTCTTCCTTTATTATTTTCATTTTTATTTCCATGTGATTATGATTCCAATTTCTCATAATAATTTTTTTAGGATTTAATAATATTTATAAATTACCTTTCTCATTCATTAAACCCATTCCATAACACTTTTATATACCCATCATTTTATTAAAATCATTCATTATTTTTCCTTCTCCATGTTGTGAATACCCCACTCTAATATCTTTCTAGGGAACCCTTATAAATGAATTTAATGAAAGTTTTTGGATTTGAAAATTTTTTATAGATATCATACTAGATTAATTAATTTTTTTATACTATATGTTATAGTGTGATCCACTAATAAATAATTCCATGTATGTTTTTCATTAACTCAATTTTTTATTTCTTAGTTCATAGAATTTCATAATTGAAAATATTTTTCCAATATTTATGTGATCCTAATATTCCAATAAATTATATAGGGGTTTCCTTTTATTCTCTATTTAAATTTTTTCTCATCATAAATAAATACTTCTTTCATAAAAATTAATTTTTAATAAAAAAATGTAACTTTGGATGGTATAACTCTCATTATTACAAATAAAACCTTCCATTCATGTCTATGTTTTCATTCCCAACAATGTTATTCTATATTATTAGAAAATATACTATGTGTTATATCTATGAATATCATAATACTCTTTAACCCTTTTCATAATAAATATTTAATACCCTTTTTAATAACTTGGGTCTTCAAATGATTTTATTTTAAAAGATAAAAAGGTTGTTTCCATCCTTTCAAAAATAAACTGTTTACCTGACACACATCATTATTTATTGATAAAAATTATTTATTATTAGGGTCCATTAATTTTAAACTCCATATAATGTTTTTTAAAAAAAATTCTATTTCCCTTCTGGAATATGTGTTTTCGAAGTAATTTACACTTCATCATTTTGGAACAATGTTTCAACATTTTTGTGAATGTTTATTTGTATTTTTACATTTATTATTACTATAAGGTTTATATCTAAGGAAGTTATGTTCTTATCATCCACAATATTTTATTGTTATATGATTTATTTTTTAAAAATATAATTTTTATGTGATTTTAAATTTATATTATGCGAATTTTTTTGAATGTTTACGAAAAATGTTCTTCTTCTATGGGTCCTTTGACATATGATGGTTGATTGTTTTTAAGAACCCATGTGAATGGATGTTGATAGGTGATGTCATATATCACACTAAAATGTATTGTTTTATGTTTATATCTCATGATATTATTAGGCATGTACATAATGAGTTTGATTTCATAGGCATGGGTTTAATGGGTTTACTCTCATTTTAAAGAAAGGATATAGTGAGTTTGTTCACATATAGTGAGAATAATGAGTTTTCTAACATCGTTTTTACTGTGATTATATTTATTCCATATTTTCATGATTTTTTATTATGTTGTGCCAGAATTTCACGATTCATTTAATTTCTATGAAATTCCATGTTTTCATAAATGTGCCTTGTTTTTAAAGTATTCTGCATTTTTATGCCATGCTCATGTATTATATGATTATTGAAATTTGTATTTATATAGGTGATATGTTTTATTATTCCTTAATAATCCTTTATGATCTTATGTTTCTATAATATATTTTAGTATTATCATCCATGCTTAAATGATCTTTTAATAAAAAAATTATCATCTTCCTCATGTTCTTCATCATGTTTATGATCTAATAGCAAGTGATATATTTGTCCCTTATAATGTTTTTGAGATCCCAAAATTCTTATGTCCCCAATATATAGGTTATGAAGATTATTATATCTTTTGATATATCTAAAAATTATTTATAGGAAAATTATTTTTATTAAATGCTAACAAGAATTTGAAAATAATATTTCTATGCAGCAAATCTCTAAGACACTAATCCATTTGGTCCTTGGGTAGTAAGACTTTTTGTGTGATGTGTTCTCTCAAGAATGAAATTATTGTAATATTTAAGTCATATTTAACTTGGGTTTCTATAGTTAGGCTTTATGATATGTTAATGGTGTGATTAATCCTTTCCATTTGGTATGTGAGTAACTAAGTTGGTATGAATTGGGTATATTTTATATGGGATGGGTTCACAGTGACTACAGAGTAACTTAGGATGTGAGATAAGCATGGTCCTATCCCTTTAGATCAATGTATATGATGTTTAGCCTATAAAAAATTATGAATTGATACAATCATGAGAACATCAGTAAATTTTATTAACTTATAGTGACAAAGTTGGCAATAATTTTTAGTTTGAGATGTTGGAAAACATTTTTGGTATTTAGTGCTATAATGTGACCGAGCAGACCCCAGTGGGTGTTCCGGTGAGATGCTAACCCTGGTAGGTTATGAACATGATAGGGAAGTGATGAATATAGATTTTACCTTAGAACTGATATCAAAAATTTGATCCTTATGAGTTTGTGGTTATAGGAAATAGGATATGATTTGGGTGGGATGCACTACCCACTAAGATTTATGGAGATACATGGGATGATGAGTATATTCCCCTAGGATCTGACTTTTTTGAACACTTATATGATGACTCAAACAACCAAAAGGGAAATTCCCTAAGTCTCTAGAGGATTTTGGAATTCATTTTTTATTATCCTTATCTTCATTTGGTTATATATGTTGGAATGTGTTTGACAGGTTCCATAGATTCTCCTCATGGGTATTCGGATTTGAATTCTATTGATACACTACATAGATATTGATCATGTTTATTCCGATTAGGATTCTTGGTACATACTTCTTAGATATAAATGAGGTTATGTATGGGAGGGGAGAGACAAAACATTAGACTCATATGAGGAAAACTTTAGCTTGGGAAACAACACCCATGTACTCAGATGATGTGATGTTCCGGGGGGGAAAGCCACACCCATGGACATGGAAAAGGTTATAGTTAGTAGGGAAAAACACACCCTAGAATCTAATGATGTGATATCAAGAATGGGAGAGCCACATCATTGGACTCAAATGATATGTTTCCTAATAAGATATTATCTATATCCAGGTGATGGTTATTGGTTACAATAACTTCTTGATGTGATCAGATACATTCAGGCAGTGATCCATGTAGATAAATACCATGTTTCGTGTTAGACCCCAAGGATTGATGATGAATATTTATTTACATTTACATAGTTTATTATATATTCTGAGCATATCACATATATAAATAAAATTATTGGTTATGAATGATACTGAGTTGTGATGCATGAAAATTATTTACTCACAACTTACATAGACTTCATGGAATTTGAGAACATGACTAGACTTTATTGATTTCATATTAGGGTTGGGAAGAGACCCAATGTAGTAGGATTCATTAATATTTATCGGAATGAGTAGGATTCTGGGATTGAAGTACGAATCATAGATGTAGTAGAGTATCATTTATATTATTCATTTATTTAAATCATTTTTTATCCACCCAGTGGGAGGAAAGTATTGTATGCTAGCATGAATACAATTTTGTATGACTGCTTTCTTTTAAATTTATATTTGATATAACATGATTTTGTTTGTTCTTTTTTGTAATCTGGTTTATGTTTCAGGTGATGATTAGTTTTCTGTTTTATCTTATATTGTGAACTCTTATATGATTTTATAGTCTCCCTATAGTAATAGACTTCACCCCCGTTACAAGTAGGAAGCCTCTAGTGTATGGGGAGATGTGTATGAGGTCCCAATATTAACTCCTTCAGTTCAACAACCATTCAGTGTTCACAACCAGCTAGGGGAATTAAATTTAAGAAATAATATATAACTATTTAGGTTATATAACATAATATAAATGTGACCATATATAACCTATTTTGAAACATATAGATTCATAAGTGAGGGCATGCACATCATTTATGACTTTATTCTTCTATGTTTGGAGTTTCCTATTAAAAATTTATTAATTTATTTATTCTCATAACTCATCATTCCTTTATTTATTTAATGGTTTGATAAAGTGGAAATATAGTTAATAAGGAAAATTATGGGAAATTCATTGATTATCCAAATAAGAAACCTAATATGATTGAAGCTAGTGTTTAAAATCTCATGGTTATGCTCACTTAGTTATCAGGAGCTATAACTACCAACCTAAACTATAAAAAACTCACATACTCACCAAATAAAATTATTAGGGAGTTTCATAGAATTTTAGCTAAAATCCCCCACAAGGAAATGAATATTCAACATAAAAAATTCCACGAATTTTTTAGAAGGCATTTAAGGGAATTTTAAATTGTATTAATAAAATGTTTCAAGTGTGGATTGATCATACATCATGCTTTTTTTCTAATCAATGATTGAGAAGTAAACTAATAGAGTGGAGGGTATAAATGTCCCAAAAAATGTTCGACACACAATTCAATTCAAAAAATTCATGGAATTTGGGTATTGTCATAATCGATGCCCGAACAAGAGAGCTTGTGAGGATAATAGTCATCAATAACATTCAAAACCATGAAAAAGTAAGAACCTATGGAATAACTACCATTCATGTGTATTATGATAAATATAGTGAATTTATTCTCTAATACAAATTTGATTATGTCTAATTAAATTCAAGTACTAGACACTCCATTATATCTATGATATTTTTTGAAGAGCGTTAATTCACCACCCCAGTGATTTGATACCGAGTTGTCTAAGAAAAGTACTAGTAGTATTATTTTTTACCATAAGATAAATTTTGTAAGTATGTGATTAGATAAAATATTATTTTTCTTCCTTTAGATTAATTTGATGTGATTTGGGGAATTGAATAACTCTCTCTACATAGATCCCATATCAATTTCTAGAACAATGAAGCCACATTTCACAAACTAAACCAACCAATGATCTTCAATTAATCATAGGATAACCATTAAGTCCTTAAAAAGATTAATTCTATTTAATTTCTAATAATACTATATCATGAGAAGTGTTTCATAGTCATTAAAAAGTCTGTGAGGATGGTATTTCATTATAAATTCTATAGTAATTAATTACTATATTATGAATACCATTATCCATCCTCATCGATTTGAGAATTTAAAATTGCGTGAAAAATTTATTTAATGGTTGTATAATAAAAATCATTGATATTTTAGTAAAATTTTTAATTAAAGGCTATATTAATTAACTTTATTCAGATGAAACATCAATCCATAACTAACCATGATACATTTTAATATGATAAAATTATAAGTATTAAATTTATAGACTAAACATCACAATAGTAACATGGAATGAATTTTAATTATTTTTAGAAATGAATGATTGTCATGTGAATAGTTTGTTATTATTTTATTTCAAATATCATGAATTTTAATACATCATTAGGATATAAAAATGATTTAAATATCAATGAAAAGTTTTAACTAATAAATTTTGTTTTTAATACGTGACATTAAACATTTAATATATATATATATTTAATTTTGAGACCATTGATTAACATTTTGATACCTATGTAATAATTTTATAAAAACTATTTTATGCATTAAAACATATTATTCAAGAATTACTTTTTATATAATTTATAAATATTATATTGATAAATGGTTTTCATATTTGAAATTAAAATACCCAAATTATCAAATAATGGTAAAAAATTTTGGATATAAAAATATGTTACTGAGTGTAAAAAAGTGTTATTGTGGTGAATGTAAACTAGGGTAAAATGTAAAATTAAGAATAAAAAGCCTATAATTCCTTAATAAATATATCCAATGGTTTGAGGAATATTTTTCTTGACACAAAATTATCCATTATTTCTTTTTTTGGTGCCACCAGCCTTGAATTGTGTACCTCTTATTACCAAAATATCACTCCCCTAACTTATTAATGGTGACATTCACCAAAACACTTTTCCGCACAACAGAAGACCTTTAGTTGTACAAAAATATGTCCAAATCGCTCGCCAAAGCTACTAGAAACACCATAGATTTTGCATTCTCCCCTAAATACCATCCCTCAAAGGCTTAATTCCAGTTGCAATGGTTTAATTCAAACATGTAGGCTAAAAATTCTCGAATCACTATATTTAATTTATATTTCATTGACTCTTAAATTTTTACATAAAATACAATTATACCATATTAAAATAATATAATCAATATAAATAGTACTATTTTTTTAAATAGTAATTATCTACCTTTATTCCTTCTAATTATAAGAATGAGAACACCATTAATGTGTATGCGCATGCTACCACCACCATGAATGATGTGTTTTATTTTTAATTACCACATTACATGGATGGTTATAAAAGTTTATTTGTCACGACCCATCCTCGGGGCTCGTGCAGTGACTACCCCAAGCCCGCCTTCCATAGGCTAGGGGCTGGCGACTAGCACCAAGGGGTAAATCCCGGTAAAGGGAAGGCATTGCCTTTGTAAATTAAACAACAATCACCACAGAGTAAGCAGACAGAAGTAAACACTAAGTAAAAGCTGAGTACAACAGTAAGTGCGGAAAAGTAAGTGGGCTAGAATACAAACCCAAGCTGAAAGTAAAGTCTAACTGGAAAGGGAAAACAGCAACTAAAAAGTAAAGCCGCAACTTCGAGCTGCCCACTAGAAATCCCACCTGAAGGGTGGGTACAGAAAGCCTTCACTGCTCCTGGGGTCCAACCGACCGCTCCGAGTATGTCCCACCTAGTGGTCCACCTCCAGGTACCGTCCTGCTCCGCAAGCCTCCACCATGATCAGCGTTGTCCGTCATCTGCAACCAACACAACGTAGTACGAGCATAGCTTGTGCAGGGGTGAGTATAAGCTACTCAATAGGGACCCTGAGACCCCTGAAGGTCTCCCAGAATCCACAAAGGATAATCCACAAAGGGAAGATACAATCACGAAGTAACATCCGACACTACTTAGGTATATTCCCATACATATACATAAGTCATCAAATCTCGTTCGGCTCCAGCATCCGAGCCCAAACACAACCTAGTCCACATAGGAGAGAAAAGCGTAAATCCACACAGGATAGCACAACACAATCCACAAAGGAAAGCAAAAGGGATTCAGCTCACACAGTAATACTTCTTTGTATGATGATAAAGATGACCAGATATTGCCACTAATTCATCTAAGCCGTCAGACCCACAAAGGATCGATAGTTACTAACCCCTGCAATGACCAACAAAGGATCTGACCCACAAAGGATCGATAGGTACTAACCCCCACATTGACCCACAAAGGATCTGACCCACAAAGGATCGATAGGTAACTAACCCCTGCAATGACGCACAAAGGATCTGATCCACAATGGATCGATAGGTAACTAACCCCCGCAATAACCCACACAGGATCGGACCCACACAGGATCTGCAGGAGCTGGCCCACACAGGACCACTGAGCACTGACCCACACAGGATCGGTAGCACTAACCCACAAAGGATCGTTGAGTGCTGTAGTCATCGCCGTCGAATCCACTGAAGATTTCTGCACAGTCGTCGTCGTCACAGTAGCAGTCGCAGCCAGCTCTAGGGTTCCTGCACACAGCAAGCTCGTTTGGGAGGGTCCGCTCCACGAGCCGAGAGTCTGATACATCAAATGACACATATTCTAGATTTTATGTATCCAAAAAGTCTGCATCGTCAACAGGAACTCAACATCGCAGACATCGCGTCAATCGAATGCCCGGTCTGAGAGTTATTGGCCTTTTCGTCCCAGGATCCCAGTTTATTTTTAAGGAAAAATCAACCCGACCATACTCCACCTGTGTCCAAACCTCGGGCGGATTAATCCAAAAGATCTGTCTCACTTAGACGAATTCAACAAAGTCGACGACACGTCAATCGGACGTCCAGAGCTCAAGATATGATCGTTTCCGCTCTGAGGGCCCGGTTAGTTTCGTGTACGAACCAACCCGGACAAACCCAAAGTATTTCGAAACCATGAGTGTGATATAACAAAACGACCATCTTGATCCAAGGATCGCATCGCCGCTGACAGCGCGTCGTTCGGAGGCACGTAGATCAAGTTATGATCAAAAGGCCGAAAAGATCCGGAAACGGGGGTCTGGGCCCGGACCGACCCGGCCCGACCCCCCTGGGTCGGCCCGAACAGGGTCGACCCGACCCGGGTCCGGGTCCGACCTGGTTGGGCGCGACCCGGACCGACCTGGCGGGTCGGCTCGGCTCGGCTCGGCCGAGCGAGGGAAACCGCGGGCGGGGGTGAGCTGCCCCCGCGTGAAGGATCCGCGGCCCCGGTTGGGGCCGCCTCTCACCAACGGACGCGGTAGCCAGCCGCGTCCCTGCCTTTGGTTCTGCATGGCCACGGAACCGCACCCCGCCGTCGTGGCTTCAGCCGCGGCGGCTCCGTCCGGCGGCGCGCCGGGGCGCCGTCGGTGGAGTCTGCGGGCCACCAGAGTTGCTCCGGTGGTCCGATTTCATTTTCGTCTGCGCCGTAGCTCATCTCGAGACCCGTTCTTCACTGCGGAGTCAAAAAATTGTCTCTGCGGCCCGTTTTTTCATCCTTCTCCATTCCGGACACCAAGAACAAAATGGCGGTGGGTTCGGGCTTGTTCGTTGGTCCGCACCCACCGCGTTAGCGGTTTGAAACAACACTATAATTCCCAGCAATAGATAAACCTCGACCCGCAATAATAATCCGTAGACCAACTTGTTAATTGGTTGGTCCGCATTCTTGCCTTGGAGGAAAACAAACATGGGTATTATCATTTTCAAAACGACCCATACCTCAACGTCATCGTCGGACGTGAGTTCGTCGCGGAATTGACCGTCACGGAAGAAAAAGGATCATCGCGTCGCAGAAGGGCGTCGCTGTCGCGCGGTACTCGGCGTCGCGTAGACAAACTCTGAGGATCAAGAACATACAGATTTAATTATAAAAATTAAATCCATGTTGATGTTATAATCCACAAAGAATTAAAAGGACCGCAATCCACTACCTCAAGATTCCGATCGAAGATTGTCGCGGGGATGGAACATCGCGGAAGAAGCGTCGGTGTCGCGTTGCGTCGATCTCCGGGGGTCTGGCGTTCTCCGTCGCCCTTCGTCGAAGGCCGGCATTCTTCACGTTCTTCGTGTTCTTCACATTCTTTGCGTTCTTCGCATTCTTCGCATTCTTCGCGAAGGAGGCTGAAGGACTTAAAGTTTCTGTCAAATCCTCTCAACGAACAATCCTCAAGAATACATGTGTTGGTCTTATTTCATTACATGCCAACAAACAAAAATTAAAGATAAGTAATGAACAAATTAATTCATAGAATTAATTTCAACGAAACTGACTGCCCAATTAAAAGGGGCGTTAAGAATTTAGAGAACGCGTCAGTTGACTTTCATTAAAGAGGCGGGGGGGTTGCGAGTGCGTTACTTAGGGGAAAAGAAATGGTGGGGATCGTGCGGGACCCATCTCACAAATATCCTAACAAGAGGGTAGGATATTTTAGGTTACACCCTATCCTCTTCAACTCAGCTTAAGAAAATTAAAGCCTCCTTAAGTGGCTTAAGTGAAATAAAATAAAGTTGTCGCACCGCTTTATTTTATTTTTTTCACTTAACCCCAAAAAAATTAAAAACCACACCCCAGAAAATGCAACTCCGGAAGAGGCATTTCTAAGAAAGTACCGGCGCTGTGATTCCATTGGTGCCCTCAGAATTCAATTCTGAGCACATGATCAAAAGTTAGAAAAACCCGCTCGTTTGTTCCCTGAACATACCCAGGCCAAACTTCGTAAAATGATTCTGGGCACACCGGGCCTCGGAATCACGTGCCGTCAGAAACTGCGTTCTTGTAAAATTACAAAGAAAATTATGAAAAAAAAATTCCTTGAAATTTACGGGTATTTACATCA
Source organism: Viscum album (assembly GCA_963277665.1). Classification (NCBI taxonomy): domain Eukaryota; kingdom Viridiplantae; phylum Streptophyta; class Magnoliopsida; order Santalales; family Viscaceae; genus Viscum; species Viscum album. Next base: position 1,426,493,163 of record OY728161.1, read on the forward strand.
CTCCCACCTCAGGGCTTTACGTCCCCGTAACGATACATCATAAGCTAGGGAAACAAATGTGGGTACTGAGCATGCATCTGAGCCTCCCGCTCCCAAGTGCTCTACTGGAGGTTCCTATGCTGCCATCTGTTGCGCACAAGAGGAATCAATCGTCTACGTAGGACCCACTCCTATCGATCCTTGATCTCCACCGGGACCTCCGCAAAAGTCTCCCCATCATCAACGTCTAGCTCCCCATGGTCAATGATATGTGTCGGGTCGTGCACATATCTCCTCAGCTGAGATACGTGGAAGACGACGTGCACCCGGTGCAACTAAGGTGGTAGCGCCAGGCGATAAGCCACCTTGACGATCCTACTGAGGACCTAGAATGGTTTGATGAAGCATGGAGACAACTTGCCGCCTTGGACAAATCTCCGTAATCCATGTCGTGGTGAGACACGTAAGAAGACGTGGTCACCATCCTCGAACTCTAGTGGCCTCCGCCTCCTGTCATCATAAGACTTCTACCGGCTCTGAGCTATCCTCATCTGCTCCTGGATGACTTGGACCTTCTCTGTCATGGCTCGGACCATCTCTGGTCCCACAAGTGCTGACTCCCCACGGTCTGTCCAGCACAAAGGAGATCTGCAAAGTCTTCCATACAACGCCTCGTATGGTGCCATACCGATGGTGGAGTGGTAGCTGTTGTTGTATGCAAACTCCACCAAGGTTAGGTGGTCCTCCCAGCTGCGACCAAAGACGAGGACACATGCACGGAGCATGTCCTCGAGAGTCTGAATGGTCCTCTCCGTCTGACCATCAGTCTGAGGGTGAAAGGTGGTGCTAAAACGTAGCTGCGTCCCAAATGCCTCGTGCAACCCCTTCCAAAGCCGGGAAGTAAAGAGAGCATCTCGATCAGAGACGATAGATGATGGAACACCATGAAGCCGTACAATATCATGAATGTAGAGACGCCCCAATATCTCTACTGAGCCCTGCTCTCTGATGGGTAAGAAGTGAGCCGACTTGGTGAGTCGGTCGACAATCACACAGATGGAGTCGTGAACTCTAGAAGTGCGTGGAAGTCCAGTCACGAAGTCCATAGATATCACGTCCCACTTCCACTTCGGGACCTCCAGGGGCTGTACAAAGCCTGCTGGTACCAGATGCTCTGCCTTCACCTACTGGCAGGTGATGCATCGTGAAACGAACTCTGCCACAACCTTCTTTATTCCTGGCCACCAGTGCTGTCATCTGAGATCCTGGTACATCTTCACCACTCCAGTATGTACCGCTAAGGGAGAAGTGTGAAACTCTCTCAGCACTTCCTCCCGTAAAGCAACTGGTACCAAGGTATGTCCTCTGAAAAGGATGTCGTGCTCTACTCTAAAGGAGAAGCCATCAGGTGCCTATCCTGAGGATATCTGTGCACGCCGCGTCTCACAGTCAGCGTCCCCACGTTGTGCCTCTCTGACCTGCTACAGTAGTGGAGGGGTGACTGTGAGAGACTGAATGAAGGCTTCTCCATCTCTATCCACAAAGGATATCCAAAAATCAGCTATCTACTCTGTCACCTCCTCGAGTAGGTGAATGATCGTCCTCCTACTGAGGGCATCGGCTACCACGTTCCCCTTCCCAGGAGTATAGACTATCTCAAAGTCATAGTCCTGGAGGAACTCGAGCCATCTCCGCTGTCTCAGGTTCCGGTCCTTCTAAGATAAGATGTACCTGAGACTCGGATGGTCAGAAAAGGCTGTAAAGCGCTCTCCCATCAGATATTTTTTCCATGTCTTCATAGCGAAGACCACTCCTTCTAACTCTAGGTCATGGGTAGCGTAGTTCTGGTCATGCGGCCTCAACTGATGTGAACCGTAGGCAATCACTGCCCGCTCATACATCAGGACACATTCGAGTCCAGTCCCTGATGCATCGCAGTAGACTACGTACCCTACTCCCTCCTCAGGAAACCTCAAGATAGGGGCGCTGGTCAATCTCTGCCTCAGCTCCTGGAAGCTCTGCTAACATATGTCTGACCACACAAAGGGTTTCCCCTTCTTCGTCAAAGCTGAGAGTGGTGCCGCAAGTCTGGAGAAGTCTGGCACAAATCTCCGATAGTATCCATCTAGTCCCAAGAATCTCCGCACCTCCGTCACGCTCTTGGGTGGCTCCCAAGCTAGCACTGCCTCGATCTTTACAGGATCCACCGCAACTCCCGCCTTAGAGATGACGTGTCCCAAGAAGTGGACCTCACGTATCCAGAACTGACACTTCGAGAGCTTTCCATAAAGCTGGTGCTCTCAGAGTTTGTCTAGTACAACCCACAAGTGGCATGCGTGCTCCTCCTCAGTCGTCGAGTTTATCAAAATGTCGTCGATGAAGACTATGACAAATCGATCGAGTTATGGCTGAAAGATCCTGTTCATGAGGCCCATGAACACTTCTGTAGTGTTGGGAACGCTGAATGGCATAACCAAGAACTCATAGTGGCCATACCGACATCTGAAGTCCGTCTTCTGCATGTCCTCATCCCGAACTCTGAGCTGATGATAGCCTGACCTAAGGTCTATCTTCGAGAACCACCGTGCTCCCTTGAGCTGATCGAATAGGTCATCAATCCTCGGTAGAGGATACTTGTTCCTCACCGTCACCTGGTTCAGGTGACGATAGTCAACACAAAGTCGCAAGCTCCCGTCCACCTTCTTGGCGAACAATATCGGGGAAGCCCAGGGTGAAACACTGGGTCTGATGAATCCCTTTCCCTACAAGTCCTCCAACTGTACCCGTAGCACTCGAAGCTCAGCGGGGGCCATCCGATATGCTGGAGTGGATATAGGGGTTGTCCTGGGGTATATATCAATATAAAAGTCTACCTATTTGCGAGGAGGTATCCCTAGGACGTCGTCGGGAAAGACGTCCACATACTGATCCACCACTGCAGGAAAACAAGGACTCTGCACGTCAATTGCTCCAAGGATGAGGCTAGCCAACTGATGAGTGATGGGATGTCCTCTCCTCTGTGGAAGTCCATCCTGTGCTGTGAAGGCTACCTTCTCGCCGGTGAAGGTGAACCTGCTCCCGTCGGTGCGTACACATCGCACCTTGTGCCTAATACAGTCGATCTGAGCATGAACTGTAGATAACCAATCCATGCCCAAGATGACGTCGTAAGGCCTCGACGCCGCTACAAGAAGATCCCAGCTGAAGCTCTCGCCTCCTAGAGTAAGCTCACACTACCATCAACAGTGCGTAATCATCGAGTCCTCTCCCGTAGGAGTCTCTAGCCGTAAGGATCAATCCAACGGCTCTGTCGGAATGTCCGAGCTCCGAACAGGGGCAGCGGCTATGAAAGAGTGACTCGCTCCTATGTTTATAAGAACTGCAGCAAGGGTGGAATAGACACAGATAGTACCTCGAATCATCTTGGGTGCATCGTGGTCGTAGGCCTCCGCTGCCTCGAGCTGTGCCTGTTTCTGCCCGCCAGCTCCCTGTGGTCGGGGTGGACCTCCTGGTGGTGGTGGTGGTAGAGCCTCAAAGCATCGCCCACCACCTTCTGCTCGGCCAGCTCCTCTGCCTCGTCCACCTCCTCCCTACGAACCGCCATGGTTGACCCTCTACCTCTTCTTGGGTGTCCCCTCAAACATCTGCTGCTCCTCGACACGGTGGGTCGGGCAGTCACGAGCCATGTGGCCTTGCTTTCCGCATGTGTAGCACTGCCTGCCTCTTGAAAGACTGGCTCCACGCTGTGTGCCCCGCACTGCTGAGCCAGTGTCCTGAGGTCGTCTACGTGAGGGTCTGGTCTACCTGGACCCCTGAGTCATCCGTCGATTGCCTGCTGTAGAAGACTCTACTACGTGCCGCCCCACGGTAGGTCTCGCTGCTAATGAAGGCTCGGCAAGGAAGCTCTCGACCAAAAGGGCTCGGTCCAGTACTCCTGCCTGAGTCGGAATGCTGAGGGAGATCAGCGATGCCCTGATCTCATGTCTCAATCCCTGCTCAAAGGTCCTGGCCTGGAAGAATGAGTCTCGTACCATGTCTATCGAGTAACGCGAGAGATCAGTAAATCTCACTGAGTACTGGGCGACCGTCAAGCTGCCATGCCGCATCTGAAGAAGCTCCTGGATGCGCACCGCACGGAGGGTGGCTGGGATGAACTCTGAGCGGAAGAGGCCCTCAATGTCTTTCCAGAGGAGAGATTCCACATCATGCACCTGGAGCATCAAGATCCACCATCGGCCCACTGCTGCGTGCAGTAGGCTCGTTGCGAGGATCACCATGAGGTTTGCTGGTGTCCTCACTAGCCTGAAAACTCGCACCACTGCCTCCAGCCAGTCCTCGGCTGCCTGGGGATCTGTCTCCCCGCGGAACCTGGGTGGTCGCTGGTGCTGAAACTCATGCAGTGCACTAAGGCGATTTGCATCGTCAGCGGTCAGGGCTGAAAGCATCAGTGGCTCGACGGGTAGAGGTACCGCCGGTGCCTCAACTGTCAAAGGGACCTGTACCGAGGCCTCGTCGCTCGGTGGGCTTTCATCATGCTCAACTCTCGAAACCCTAGCTGGCTGCCGTCGTGGGGCCATCCTGAAAAGGAAACAGGTGTTCCACGGTCAGAACAATATACCTGTTGAGCTTATACAAAGTAATCACTAAGAAAACTTGAAACACACATGCAATCAATGTTTTCGTGCATTAAGTCGGAAATCAGAAGTCAGGGTCCTGGTGTACAGATACGTCGGTCGCCGCACCAACACTGGGCTCCCTAGACTGATAACCAAACTCAATACTCTTAACAATATTTCTTCACATAGAAGAAAGATCAGAGTTTGTGGTAGAACCGAACTCCTCTGATACCAATTTGTCACGACCCATCCTCGGGGCCCGTGCCATGACTACCCCAAGCCCGCCTTCCATAGGCCAGGGGCTGGCGACTAGCACCAAGGCATAAATCCCGGTAAAGGGAAGGCATTGCCTTTGTAAAGTAAACAACAGACACCACAGAGTAAGCATGCAGAAGTAAACACTATGTAAAAGCTGAGTACAACAGTAAGTGCGGAAAAGTAAGTGGGCCAGAATACAAACCCAAACTGAAAGTAAAGTATAACTGGAAAGGGAAAACAGCAACTGAAAAGTAAAGCCGCAATGTCGAGCTGCCCACTGGAAATCCCACCTGAAGGGTGGGTACAGAAAGACTCCACTGCTCCTCGGGTCTAGCCGACCGCTTCGAGTATGTCCCACCCAGTGGTCCACCTCCAGGTACCGTCCTGCTCCGCAATCCTCCACCACGATCAGCGTTGTCCGTCGTCTGCAACCAACACAATGTAGTGCGGGCATAGCCCATGCAGGGGTGAGTATAAGCTACTCAGTAGGGACCCCAAGACGCCCGAAGGTCTCCCAGAATCCACAAAGTATAATCCACAAAGGAAATATACAATCATGAAGTAACATTCGACACTACTTAGGTATATACCCATACATATACCTAAGTCATCAAATCTCGTTCGACTCCAACATCCGAGCCCAAGCACAACCCAGTCCATGTAGGAGAGAAAAACGTAAATCCACACAGGATAGCACAACACAATCCATAAAGGAAAGAAAAAGGGATTCATCTCACACAGGAATACTTCTTTGTATGACGATAAAGATGACCAGATATTTCCACTGATTCATCTAAGTCGTCGGACCCACAAAGGATCGATAGGTACTAACCCCCGCAATGACCCACAAAGGATCTGACCCACAAAGGATCGATAGGTACTAACCCCCGCAATGACCCACAAATGATCTGACCCACAAAGGATCGATAGGTAACTAACCCCTGCAATGACCCACAAAGGATCTGACCCACAAAGGATCGATAGGTAACTAACCCCCACAATGACCCACACAGGATCTGTAGGCGCGGGCCCACACAGGACCGTTGAGCGCTGACCCACATAGGATCGGACCCACACAGGATCAGTAGCACTGACCCAAAAAGGATCACTGAGTGCAGCAGTCGTCGCCGTCGAATCCACGGAGGATCTCTGCACAGTCGTCGTCGTCACAGTAGCAGTCGCAGCCAGCTCTAGGGTTCCCGCACACAGCTAGCTTGTTCGGGAGGGTCCGCTCCACGAACCGAGAGGCTGACACATCAACTGACACATAGTCGATAGTTGATGTATCCAAAAGTTCCGTATCTTCAACAGTAACTCAACGTCGCAGATGGCGCGTCAATCAGACACTCGGTCTGAGAGTTATTGGCTTTTTCGTCCCAGGGGCCCGGTTGGTTTTTAAGGAAAAACCAACCCGATCGTACTCCACCTACGCCCAAACCTTGGACAGAGTAATCCAAAAGATCCGTCTCACTTAGAGGAATTCAAGAAAGTCGACGGCACGTCAATCGGACGTCCGAAGCTCAAGATATGAGTGTTTCCGCTCCGAGGGCCCGATTGGTTTCGTGTACGAACCAACCCGGCCAAACCCAAAGTATTCCGAAACCTTGAGTGTGATATACCAAAACGAACATCTCGATCCAAGGATCGCATCGCCGCTAACGGCACGTCATTCGGAGGCATGTAGTTCAAGTTATGAGAACAAGACCGAAAAGGTCCAGAAACAGGGGTCTGGGCCCGGACCGACCCGGCCCGACCCCCCATGGGTCGGCCCGAACCGGGTCGACCCGACCTGGGTCTGGGTCCGACCCGGTTGGGCAGGACCCGGCCTGTCCAGGGCGGCCCGGCCCGGCCTGGGCGCGACCCGGCCCGGTGGGTCGGCTCGGCTCGGCTCGGCCGAGCGGCCGAGCAATGGAAACCGCGGGTGGGGGCGCGCTACCCCCGCGTAAAGGATTCATGGCCCCAGTTGGGGCCGCCTCTTGCCAACGAACGCGGCAGCCGGCCGCGTCCCTGCCTTCGGTTCCGTGCGGCCGCGGAGCCGCACCCCGCCGCGGCGGCTCCGTTCGGCGGCGCGCTGGGGCGCCGGCGCCTCCGGCCGCCGGTGGAGTCCGCGGTCCACCGAAGTTGCTCCGATGGTCCGATTTCATTTCCGTCTGTTCCGTATCTCATCCTGGGTCCCGTTCTTCACTGCGGAATCAAAAAATCATCTAAGCGGCCCGTTTTTTCGTCGTCCGCCATTCCGCACACCAAGAACAAAAGTGCGGTGGGTTCGGACTTGTTCGTTGGTCCGCACCCACCGCATTAGCGGTTTGAAACAACACCATAATTCCCATAAATTGATAAACCTCTACCCGCAATAATAATATGTGGACCAACTTGTTAATTGGTTGGTCCGCATTCTTGCCTTGGAGGAAAACAAACATGGTTATTATCATTTTCAAAATGACCCCTACCTCAACGTCATCGTCGGATGCGAGTTCATCGCGGAATTGACCATCGCAGAAGAAAAAGGATCATCGCGTCGCGGAAGGGCGTCGCTGTCGCACGGTACTCGGCGTCGCGTAGACAAACTCCGAGGATCAAGAACATACAGATTTAATTATAACAATTAAATCCATGTTGATGTTATAATCCACAAAGAATTAAAAGGACTGCAATCCCCTACCTCAAGATGCCGATCGACGATTGTCTTAGGGATGAAACGTCGCGGAAGAAGCGTCGGTGTCGCGTCGCGTCGATCTTTGGGGGTCTGGAGTTCTTCGTCGCCCTTCGTCGGAGACCGGAGTTCTTCGCATTTTTCGTGTTCTTCGCGAAGGAGGATGAAGGACTTAAAGTTTTTGTCAAATCCTCTCAACAAACAATCCTCAAGAAGACATGTGTTGGTCTTATTTCATTACATGCCAACAAACGAAAATTAAATATAAGTAACGAACAAAATAATTCATAGAATTAATTGCAACGAAACTAACCTCCCAATTAAAAGGGGCGTTATGAATTTAGAAAATGTGTCAGTTGACTTTCATTAAAGAGGGGGGGGGGGTTGCGGGTGCGTTACTTAGGGGAAAAGAAACGGTGGGGCTCGTGCGGGCCCCACCTCAAAATTATCCTACCAAGAGCGTAGGATATTTTAGGTTCCACCCTATCTACTTCAACTCATCTTAAGCAGCTTAAAGTGACTTTAAGTTACTTAAGTGAAATAAAATAATGTTTTCGCACCACTTTACTTTATTTTCTTCACTTAACCCCCAAAAAATTAAAAACCACACCCAAGCAAACGCAACTCCGAAAGAGGTGTTTCTAAGAAAGTACCGGCACTGTGATTCCATTGGTTCCCTCAGAATTTGATTCCGAGCACCGGTTCAAATGTTAGAAAAACCCGCTCGTTCGTTCACTGAACGTACCCGAGCCAAACATCGGAAAATGATTTCGGGCACACCGGGCCTCTGAATCACGTGCTGTCAAAAACTGCGTTCTTGTAAAATTTCAAAGAAAATTAAGAAAAAAAATTTCCTTGAAATTTACGGGTATTTACATTATTTAATAACTAAATATAATATTTAGTTTATTTTTATGAATATGAAAAATATAGACCATTTTATACCTTCCATCCATTCTATGTAAAATGAATATAGCATCCAAATGTATGTTTAGACTACCACTTCCATGGAATGAAGTATTTTGTTTTTCATTACCATGTTACATTAATTGTCATAAAAACTATTTTATTAATATATATTATATAAAATAGTTATATATAAAATGAATATGTTTATGAAATCATTTAAAAAATATTTATATTTATTAGGAAGACATCCATTCATATAAGTAGATTACCCAAAACAAGCACATAATGGATCTTTTTTTCATAAAAATTTTCCAAAAATTCCATAAAATAATCCCAAGAAATTATAAATCCATGAAGAAGATTATTTAAACATATTTTAGTATAAAATAACATGTTATCACTTCACCGCTATGAAACTTCTGTGAAATGATCAGAATGACAACATCTGATAATGAAAAAAAGTTATAACTAAATAATAAATGTGTAATAAATTATTATAAACAATGAGTAAAAAGTTTTTAGATATGTATAAGTTTATAAAAAATTTTTATTGATATTTTAAAATTTATTATAAAGGATATTAAATATGTTTTATTTAATCCGAGAATTATGGTAAGGGTTTTCTTATCTCACTTTTCTTTTCATTACACATAAATCATATTGACTAAGTTTTTTATATTGTGTGGTGTATATACATAACTATAGAAGTTTATATCATATATTAATAAAATTAAAAGTAATTTTAAATCTATATCAGGTTATATATCTCCTGGGATTTTGAATAAAGAGGTACCAATTTTGCAAGGATTTCCTCATACAAATTTTTCTTCGTTGCGGTATGCTTCGTATTCACCACCAAAATTCTTTTGGGTATATATAAGACCCATGGAAATATTTTTTAAATAAATATCATGAACAAAATGTATTAAAAAGTATTTATTATATTCTACCTTTTGTGGCTATTTTATTTCAAAGTAAATGATTTTTTAATTGGTTCGTTCCAATGTCATTTTAAAATCAAGATTATTATGAATGAATATCCATATAGGAAACATTTGTGTAAAATTTATCTCTAAAAACCAAAAAAAATCTTAAACTCTAAATATTATTTATTTTTTACATTTCCTTTTTCAAATTTATTTTTTTGGTAAATAATTTTAAAAATGAAAACATTGTGATAGAAACTAACCCCACCACTTCTTTTAAATTGAGAATTTTCCTCCATTATGTATATAACAACCCGAGATTTTATGAGAATTATTCTTTTTAATTTCATTGATGTCTTGTGTTGTACGCTACAGCAAGGTTATCTTCCGCTATATGCAACACCGTATTAGCTTGCAGTATACGCAACACTATTCTTGGCTCGTGTTACACACAATTTCCAGTTCATTTTGTAGAAATTATTCTACACAACATTAAGTATAGACGTTGTTTAATGTATAAATGAAATATGGTTGTATTTTGTTATACGCAAAAACAAAGGATTCTTGCACTACACGCCACCCTAACTTGGCTAGCATTACACGCAATCGCGACCTTCCTCAATAGCGTGTGCATTACGCAATACCGGGTTTCACAAAACAACGGTATATTGTTATAATATTATTATGGACTAGCCGTTATGAATAGTATTAACTAAATTTTGAATATTATAACATTATTATTCATCTTACATATTTTCTAGAACATGGTATGAGAAAAATATAATTTTTTTCGGTAAAATAAGTATTTTCCAAAAAATGTAGTTCTGCCACATTTTGATGGCGCACCCACTTTAAATCTAGTTTTTGACATGTTTATAATTCAATTTGACAAAATAAAATTCTTCCTTGGAATCAGGATATAAAAATTTAATTTGGATAAATTTTTCATATTATTCTGATAACTTTCATATTTTGATGAATAGTAAAAACACGCTATATTTTGATTAAAAACAAATTTTTTCATCGAAATAATTTATATTTCTAGATTATATTTTTAATTTGTTTTAAAGTCTAATTAGAATATATTTTTACCATTTAATCAAATGTTGTTCATTGGAGTTAATTTCACTTTGAAATTGGACATAAACAAGTGAAAATCTTTTGATAGTTATTGTTTCTTAAAAAAATGCTATTTGTTTTTATGACGGGAATTACTTTTAAAATTAATTAATGCCACTTCTATTTTTCTAATTTGGAAAAATAGACATCATTTTTGAATTCGGAATATCAAATATATCTTAGGCTTAATTTTTGGTATTTTTCTGAAAAACTTCAATTTTTGATGAATAGTAAAAACACTGAGTTTTTGGTTAAAACCGACTTTTTATTTAAATAATAATTTATTTGAATTAAATTTATTCTAGGTCAAAATAGATAAATAATACTTATATAATTTCAATGAAATTCATTGGAATCATTTTATAATAATTTTAGATTTATAAAAATTGTATTGAACTTTTCACCGTCTTTTACCCACCACCTAGGAGATTTTATAATTGTTCACAAAACTTAATTTTACCACTTATGTGAGTTTAATTTTGAAAATACGAGACACATGGTTAATATCAAGGAGTAAAATGTGGTTCAATTAGATAAAAATAATTTTTTTTGAGTACTAACTTTTTACTTTTATTTACCACGGTTAAAAGTAAATTGGGTAATTCAAGGTTAAAAGAATATTATAATAATTAAAAATTACCATAACACTTTTCCAAACCTTATTTTATGAGTAATGGAAGACCTTGGTCATCCTTGAATCGATTTTGGGACCCCATTGAGCCACTTATGAAAGACAATGTCACATTAGATTAATTAATTTAATGTAAAGACAAAATTGGCATTAACAAAAATCTTTTAGTAATTAATTTTTATAAGGGGATATATAAATTCTATTTTCGGCTATAAATATTAATTGGAATTCTAAAATTATTTCCTATATCATGGTATTTGTTTTATAATTTTTAGACATCAAATAATTTAAATTATTTAAGACACAATAATGATGCAGTATTTACCTCATTAATAAATGATTTAAATAAGTAAGATTATAATGATTAAAATATTATCCAAAACATGTCCAATTATTATTGGATGATTTTATTTATAATATTAATCATCTTATATTCGACATTAATTTGTTTTAGAGTTCTTGAAACTGAATATAAGTTTATAATAAAATAATGCTTTCACACTTTCCTAAAGAGCCCCTCCTCTCCATTATAAAAGAAGACCACTTCTTTGAAATTCTACACACCTCTCGAGCCATTTGACTCATCCAAACTCTGACCAATTAATCTCTATACATCCCTATCCTCCCCCTTGATGCCTTACATTAGGAATAAGGCACTCCATGAAGTCCTTTTGGTTCAATCCAAAGGAAGTTACCCAAATTAAAGGTAATAGTTTCTCTTAAGCTGTTTTCTTTTATTCTACTTCTCCAACCCCTAAAATCTTTTTAATCCTTTATTTTGTGACAACACCAGTATCCTAAAAATACTAGTATGTTGTTATGAGAAGTATTAGAACTACACTTATTCACACATCCATCTAATGGATTAACAACATAATGTTTCTGTGGATGGAAAACTAACACCTCACGAAACGATGATTGTTCGATTTTCTTCTACCTCCTCTCATGGTGGCCATTATGATGGAACTATATTCATATAGGATATATATTATGTTTATTATTTCCTTAGGCTTCTTTACTTCCAAATTATATCAAGTCATTATGGTTTCCATAGTTGGTAAATACGATAATCTCATTTGAGGAAGTGCGGACTACCGCCCCCTCAAAGTGATGTGATTCGTTAATGCCTTATGTGGGATGTATAAAGTATGGAGTTAATGATATTATATATGTTATTATAATGTAATTATAATATACCTATTCCATTTAATAAATAAAAATAAATGAAAGTAGAGTTCATGCGTACGTACGGCTTACCGTCTCCGTGAACGGTGTATTTCATTTCTTACCTCCATATGTTATGTACTATTATAAATACATGTATATGATAGATATATAATGAATATATATGATATATAAATCATGATTTACATTATGTAGGTATGTAAATCATGAAATAAGTAATAATAAAATCATGAACAACAAGTCCAAACACGTATGATAAATAAGATGATTTTACCGAAAACGTTGCTTTTACATGGGATTTGCAAAAGAACGGGTAATATAAAGTCATAAGTAAACCAAATACGATATCATAACAATGAATATTATTCGGTAATATGTCAATGTCATTATTTAAATCATTATACAGGAGGTTAGGATACATACAAAGCATATCGGACCTAAGGTAAGGGATAATTATTCCAATCTCGTTCTTATCCGAGATTGTTTATTCACAAGTATTTACTAGGGTTATTGTTATCATCCATTTCCATGTTTTATAAAAGTGTTTTTATGTATTTCTAAAGCCTTTTTTACCCATTTTTTACTTTTACTACATGGTATGTAAGGAATTGTTTTTACCATACGAGGTACTTTTTGACTTTTCTGGAAAAAGTACGAGAGGAATGTTTTTTAACTTATACCGCATGAACAAATTTTTACGATTCCATAAAGCCTTATTTTCATGAAGCTTGACATACAATATTTCATGAATGTTTTCAAAAAAATCCTATTATTTTAAGATTGCATGGTATTTTGTGAAAAGAAAATTATTTTGAAGAAGAAATGATATTTTCCTCAAGAATTAATTTCAAGCGTTTTATCAGAATTATTTTCCATATAAGAGAATATAGGGTTCTGTTTATATCACAATTTTTACATTTATTTGATTATGTTATGATGGAATTATTTTTATGAAGTCCTTTTATCTTATATGGATTATATTATGATGGCACGATGTTTAGGAATCCCATTTTTATTACATGGGTTATGCTATGATGTATGATTTATGATTTTGTGGCACAAATAAGAATGGAATCATTATGAGATTGGTGGGACCTATATCTCCCTCCAATGCATTGGGTAATGATTTATATCTCCTGAGATATACATGGATGGAACGGTAAGTTAATCCGGTTCAGTAATACATGACTGTAATGAGGAGTAAACTCGATTCAGAAAGGGACTTTGTCCACTAAGATGCTCTTGGCAGCAATGCCTTGGCTACTATGGAAATCATATCATGTACTTAACGGTTTCCATAATTACATGTTTTATTCCCATGATATTTTATCATGATTAATGTTTCTTTATGATCTATGCCTTATGTACTACCATGTTTTATGTCATTGCTCAATATTTTGATGTTTAAACATTATGTTCATGTTTTTAAGTTCAAATGTATATGATTTGTTTTATTTTATCCATGATTACCCTCACTGAGCATTTGAGATCACCCTTTATAAGTTTTCTTTTCCACATGATATAAAGAACGATTTTAGGTAAGAAAACAAAAGGGGAAGATCTTTATTGGAGTTGTTGAAGATCCTTCTCCACGATTAGAAGATTATTTTTACGAGTTTCCAAAGACACTAAAATATTATGGTCTTTGTGTGTATGTTTTTGCTATGTATTAAGTATTCCGAAAAAGTAATGTAATGTCCATGTATGTCAAGCTTCAGGCCTCTACAGTTGGTATCAGAGGAAAGGTTTAGTTAATCTTTGGAAACTAGGATGAAAAAACTTTAGTGAGATCCCTAGAGATATTTATAAGGTATGTCTAGGGATGTCCCTAAGGTTAAATATAATTATTGGTTATAGTACTATGATTGTGGTAATGGTCATAGAATTAAACCTAAGATGTTATATATTGAAGGTACTCCCCCTTTATTATGTTGTTTTCCCTAGCATGATTTTTGCCCCTCACACTATTCTTTTTGGGTTTTAGACGATGAATGGAACCCGAAGGAACCGTATTGATCAATGTAATGGACAATGCAATGATTGTACTCCTGACCAACCAAATGTGATGGGAGATGGAGTAAAAAATCTTATTGCTATACTTACAAAAGCTATGAATCATTCTGGACTTCCAAATTAGCAGAGAAGGGAACAATATTATATTGAGTCCTTCATGAGGCAACTTCCCCCTTCTTTCAGTGGGTCTTCTAATCCAATTGTTGCTGAATAATGGATCAGTACCATTGAAATGATCTTTTCCATACTTCGCTGTTCAGAACATGAAAAATTCATTCTGGCTATTTACCGATTAGAAGGTGAAGTAGATCAATGGTGGACTTTAATTAAGAATGCAAGGCCCCAATGTGAAATTGACTCCATGGAATGGGATGAGTTCAAGAAATTGTTTTTCAATAAGTAATTCCCTCATATTCTTCGAACAAAGATGGAAAAGGAGTTCCTTAATCTTAAGAAAAAGGATGATGAATTTGTTGGTATATATGAGGTGAATTTAACAAGGCTTGCAAGGTATGCATCTAGCTTTATCATCCAACCTGAAAGTAAAGTTGATCAATTCTTTAGTGGCTTAAAACCAAGTCTTCTAATGGAATTAGCTATAAGAGACTTCAGTAGCTATGAAGAAATTGTGCATTGTGCTATCAATGTAGAAATGGAAGATGGTGTTATATATCCATCTCATGGTTTTGACAAGAAAAGAAAGATGGAGTTCAAGGAGAAATCTCAGAACAATGGTGAAAAGAAGATGAATGTTTCTTTATTCTCAAAGTGTGGAAAGAAGCATGGTGGAGATTGCCTAAAAGGTACTAGAAAATGTTTTAAGTGTGGAAAAGAAGGTCATCAAGTTGTTGATTGTCAAAGTAATGGGAAAATGGTTTTTAATTATGTGAATAGAGAAAAGACTACAGAGAACTCTCCACCAACACTTCAATGCTTCAAGTTCAAGGAAATGGGGCATTATGCTAATCAATGCCCTAATCCAAGGGTTAATGATGATCAACATGAGCAACCACTGAAGGAAAAGGACAAAGGGAAGTCACATGTAATCACTATTGGCAATGTTGAATATGACAATGATGTGGTGGAATGATTTAGTGTTCATGTAATGGGATTCCAAAATAATGTTGTATATAGTACTGTGGAACATTGGAATATTTATGTATTGGTCTATTGTGGTTTCCAATAATTTTATGGTACCGATAACCATGAAAAGTGATTGAAATATTTTTGGAAAGAAGATGATATGCACATAATGAAGGGATAAAGAGAAAATGAAATGAGCTCATGACTGATTTAAGGACAAATTATATCATGGTTTGAGTATATAGAATTTTTGGTATTTTGGTATGTGAAAAGAGTTACCTTTTGACAGCAATCATGTTTTCACTAACGTTCTATGGTAATTTCTGTTTCAAGAGAACACATGATTAAGGAATTCACATGTTTGGAATGTGACCAACAAAATTTATCGTATTATAAATGATGTTATTCACGATCTTGTTATGTGACCTTTCCAGTAATCATTTTCTATATACTATGAGATTGGACCGATGTATTTTGGATAAGTCTAAATATTGAAAAGGGTTATGTCAGACATCAGATAGTATTGTTTATGGCTAGAACTTTTTTTGAAATTATATCTATAATGTTATAATATTGTAGTTTTAGAAAAAGGACAACCTGTAGGACGGGTGACAACCCGTCGCGTTGGACAAGGCTGTGGGAATCGAACCTACAACCGAAGTGAGACAGGCCTTTATCATCTACCACTGGCCTATAGGAAGTCCATGGTTAGTAGAAACTAGTTTTATTTTATTAAGCGGTATGATAGATGAAGTATAAGTCCATTTTTGGAACCATATACGAATAATATCACCATATATGGACTTATGTATATAACTTTTGCTAACCTTATGTTTGAGACAGACTGAATGACCTATCATTCTATCACATGATCCGCTAACACTTCATGGAAAACAAATTCAACTTCATTTCTTTAAGAGATGAATTGGAAATTGTTGAAGACATGAACAACAATGAAATTGTACCAAAATCACGTAAGAATTTCTTTTAATTCAAAAATTCTTCAACATTAGGGAAATGATATTGAAAACCAAAAATGTTGTCCTAGTTCCCTCATATCCAATGAATCAGATGGTTCATTAGATCATCACAAATTTATGGCTTTTTTATTGATTTCTTTTTCATAGCCATGTTCTCTACCACTCTCCATCAGAACTTGATGGTCAGATTTCTCCTCCATATCCATATTTTCACCTATGATCTCTTATGTGGAAACCTAGTGATGAGTTAATTTGGGTAACCGTTATGTTTTATACTTCACTTTTTAAAATAATGTTTTAGCATTTCTTTTTTATGATGTGGGTTTATATAAAAGAAATTCTCAAGTAACAAACCATTTATAACCCCGACGAATTTCGAGGGGGAAATTCATTTTAAGGGGGATAGAATGTAACAACCTGATATTTTATGAGAATTATTATTTTTAATTTCATTTATGTATTGTGTTGTATGCTACACCAAGATTATCTTGCGCTATACACAACACCGTATTATCTTGCAGTATATGCAACACTATTCTTGGCTCGTGTTACACACAATTTCAACTTCGTTATATAGAAATTATTCTACGCAACATTAACTATTGACTTTGTTTAATATATAAATGAAATATGGTTGTATTTTGTTATATGAAACAAAAAAGGAGTCTTCCACTACACGCCACCCTGACTTGGCTTGGATTACACGCAATCGCGACCTTCCTCGATAGTTTGTGCAGTACGCAATACCGAGATTAACTAAAAAATGATATATTGTTATAATATTATTATGGACTAGCCGTTACGAATAGTATTAACTATGTTTTGAATTTTATAACATTATTATTCATCTTACATATTTTCTAGAACATGGTATGAGAACAAAATATATTTTTCGGGTAAAATAAGTATTTTTCAAAAAATGCAGTTTTGCCATCTTTTGAGGGTGCACCCACTTTAAATCTAGTTTTTGACATGTTTATAAGTTCAATTTGTAAAAATAAACTTCATCCTTGGAATCAGGATATAAAAATTTAATTTGGATAAATTTTTCATATTATTCTGATAACTTTCATATTTTGATGAATAGTAAAAACACACTATATTTTAATTAAAACCAACTTTTTTAATCTCAATAATTTATATAGATAGACTATATTTTAAATTGGTTTTAAAGTTTAATTATAATATATTTTTTCTATTTAATCTCGTGATGGTCATTGGAATTAATTTCACTTTGAAATTGGACATAAACAAGTGAAGATCTTTTGATAGTTATTGTTTCTTAAAAACACGCTATTTGTTTCGATAATATGAATTAATTTTAAAATTAATTAATTCCACTTCTAGGTTTTGAATTTGGAAAAATAGACATCATTTTTGAATTCTGAATATCAAATATAGATTAGGATGAATTTTTGATATTTTTCTGAAAAACTGCAATTTTTGATGAATAGTGAAAACACTTAGTTTTTGGTTAAAACCGAATTTTTTAATTAAATAATCATTTATTTGATTTAAAATTATTTTAGGTCAAAATATATACATAATAATTATATAATTTCGATGAAATTCATTGGAATCATTTTATAATAATTTTAGATTTATAAAAATTGTATTGAACTTTTCACTGTCTTTTACCCACCTCCTAGGAGCTATTGCAATTGTTCATAAAACATAATTTTACCACTTCTGTGAGTTTAATTTCAAAAATACGAGAGAAATGGTTAATATCAAGGAGTAAAATGTGGTTCAAATAGATAAAAATATTTTTTGTGAATAGTAACTTTTTTACTTTTATTTACCACGGTTAAAAGTAAATATGGTAATTCAAGGTTAAAAGAATATTATAATAATTCAAAATTACCTTAACACTTGTTCAAACCTTATTTTATGAGTAATGGACGACCGCGGTCATCCTTGGGTTGATTTTGGGACCCCATGGAGCCACTTATGAAAGACAATGACACATTAGATTAATTAATTTAATGTAAAGACCAAATTGACATTAAGAAAAATCTTTTAGTAATTAATTTTTATAAGGGGATATATAAATTCTATTTTTGACTATAAATATTAATTGGAAAGCTAAATCTATTTCCTACATCATGTCTTTTTTTATAATTTTTATACATCAAATAAATTAAATTATATATGACACATTAATGATGCATTATTTATCTCATTGATAACTGATTTAAATAAATAAGATTATAATGATTAAAATATTATCCAAAACATGTCCAATTTCTATTGGATGATTTTATTTCTAATATGAGTCATCGTATCTTCGACATTAATGTGTTTTGGACCTCTTTAAACCGAAGATAAGTTTATAATAAAATAATGTTTTCACACTTTCTTAAAGATCCCCTCCTCTCCATTATAAAACGAGACCACTTATATGCAATTCCACACACCTCTAATGAAATTTGGCTCGTCCAAACTCTTCCAAATTAAGCTCTCTACATCCCTTTCCTCCACTATTAAGCCTTTCATTATGCATAAGACAATCCAAGAAGTCCTTTTGGTTCAATCCAAAGGAAGTTACCCAAACTAAAGGTAATAGTTTCTCTTAAGTTGTTTTCTTTTATTCTACTTCTCCAACCGCTAAACTATTTTTAATCCTTTATTTTGTGACAACACCAGTATCCTAAAAATACTAGGATTTTTTATGAGAAGTTTTAGAACTACACATACACACACCTCCATCTAATGGATGAAGTACATAATGTTTCTGTGGATGGAAAACTAACGCCTCACGAAATGATGATTGTTCGATTTTCTCATACCGCATATCATGGTGGCCATTATGATGGCACTGTATTCATATATGATATATATTATGTTTATGATTTCCTTATGCTTCTTTACTTCACAATTATATCAATCCTTTATGGTTTCCATAGTTGGAAAATACAATAATCTCATTTGAGGAAGTGCGGACTACCACCCCCTCAAAGTGATGTGATTCGTTAATTCCTTATGTGGGATGTATAAAGGATGGAGTTAATGATATTATATAAGATATTATACTGGAATTATAATATACCTATTACATTAAAATAATAAATAGAATGGAAAGTAGAGTTAATGCGTACGTACGGCTTACCGTCTCCATGAACGGTGCATTTCATATCTTACCTCCATATGTTATGTACTATTATAAATACATGTATATGATAGATATATAATGAATATATAGGATATATAAATAATGATTTAAATTCTAGAAGTATGTAAATAATGATATAAGTAATAATAACATGAAGAACAACAAGTCCAAACACATACGATAAATAAGATGATTTTACCCAAAACGTTGCTTTAACATGGGATTTGCCAAAGAACGGGTAATATAAAGTCATAAGTAAACCATATATGATATCATAACAATGAATATTATTCTTTAATAAGTCAATGAAATTATTTAAATCATTATACAGGATTTTCGAATACGTACTAAGCATATTAGACCTAAGGTAAGGGATAATTATTCCAATCTCGTTCTTATCCGAGATTGTTTATTCATAATTATTTACTGGGGTTATTGTTATCATCCATGTCCATATTTTATAAAAGTTTTGTTATGTATTTTTAATTTTCTTTTACCCATTTTTTACTTTGACTACATTGTATGTAAGGAATCATTCTTTTGTTTACCATACGAGGTACTTTTTGAATTTTCCGAAAAAAAGTATGAGAGGAATGTTTTTTTTAACTTATACGGCATGAACAGATTTCTACGGTTTCATAAATCCTTATTTTCATGAATCTTCCTCTACAATATTTCATAAATATTTTCAACAAAATCCTTTTATTTTAATATTTCATGGCATTTTTTGAAAAGAAAATGATTTTGAAGAAGAAAGGATATTTTTCTCAAGAATTCATTTCAAGCATTTTATCAAAATTATTTTCCATCTAAGATAATATAGGGTTTTTTATATCCCTATTTTTACATTTATTTTATTATGTTATGATGGAATTATTTTTATGAAGTTATTTTATCTTATATGGATTATGTTATGATGGCACGATGTTTAAGAATCCCATTTTTATTACATGGGTTATGCTATGATGTATGATTTATGATTTTCTGGCACACATAAGAATGGTTTCATTATGAGATGGGTGGGACCTATATCTCCCTCCAATGAATTTGGTAAAGATTTATATATCATGAGATAGACATGGATGGAATGGTAAGTTAATCTGGTTCAGTAATACAGGACTGGAACGAGAAGTGAACTCGATTCAGAAAGGGACTTTGTGCACTAAGATGGTCTTGGCAGAAATGCGTTGGCTACTATGGAAATCATATCATGTGCTTAATGGTTTCCACAATTACATGTTTTATTCCCATACTATTTTATCATGATTAATGTTTCTTTATGATCTATGCCTTATGTACTTCCATGTTTTATGTCATTGCTCAAGATTTTGATGTTTAAACATTATGTTCATATTTTTAAGATCAAATGTATATGATTTGTTTTATTTTATCCATGCTTACCCTTACTGAGAATTTGAGCTCACCCTTTATATTTTTTCTTTTCCCTAGGATATAAAGAAAGATTTTAGGTAAGAAAACAAAAGTGGAATATCTTTACGGGAGATGTTGAAAATCATTCACCATGATTAGAAGATTATTTTTCCGAGTTTCCAAAGACACTAAACTATTATGGTCCTTATGTGTCTGTTTTTGTTATGTATTAATTATTCCGCAAAAGTAATGTAATGTCCATGTACGTCATGCTTCAGGATCTACAATTTCCATATTAATTAAATGATTTTATGTTTTTAATTTCTTGAATTAATAAATTTCATCCCCTATAATAATTAAATTTGTTAAGAAAACATTTTAAATAATATTTAATATTTCTTAGATGTTTCATTTTGAAAAATGTGTCCCTTTTCATTACTTTTAGTATGAACACATACTATCACCATTATGAAAATTATTTATTATGATATATTTTATACTTGGTTTTATAAAATATTTTTATCCTTACTAATTTTTAAAATAAAAAAAGTATTAATATTTTTAAAAAAATTAAAATATTTATTTTTAAAATGAATTCATGAATTTAAAAGGAAAATTAATGGATTTTTTTAATGAGATAAGTCATCATTGTTCTTTATATTCTAAAAAAACATTTTTGAAAGCATGATACTATTATAAATTGTTTTTCCTTTTAATTGTTTTGTTTTAAATGGTAGTTTTTAAAATAATTCATCAAGATCAATTTAAATTGTATTAGAAAAAACATTTTATTTAGTTTTTAATCATTTTATAAATGCATATTTAATATTTTATTTCAAGGTGAATTATAAAATAATTATAAAAAAAATTATTAGTGTAAAAATCCTTTTACATTTCTTATATTACACACAATATATATTCTTATGACACCATTCACCATATTTCTTTGGATGGATTATGAAATTTTATATTAGTGTCCTCATAAAACCCATTTCGTTTCAATGAGAAAATAAGGTGATGTTTGAAATATGAATATTTTAATTTGATATTGGAAAAAATATATATGATTTTCATTATGTGCTTTGTAGGAAATTAATTATAAAGCCCTCTAATGTAATGTGTAAATATTGATATCACATTAGATAATGTGAAATTGAATAGAGAGTGAACAGAGACACCCAAGGGACAATGTCCATTATTTAATTGGTGGACCAAGAATTATACTTCCCTATAATGCATTGGGTAATGAATTATATCTAATGAGATGAAATTTAAATGATTGTAACATATTCCAATCCACTATGGGATGTTTTCCACTATATTTATGGGAATGGAGAGTGAACCCAATCAACTATGGGTCTCTATCCAATATTTTATAATAGAATATAATCACATTGTTTATGAGAACGTGGAGTGAACCAAATATATTATGGGACTTTAACCAATATATTATAATTGCCATAGTAGGGATCCTTTATAAAATAAATGACTCTTTATTATTTTGTTTATTCCATTATATTATGTTTTATGAACATTTCATATTATGTTGACTCGTGTAATATATTTTTCTTATTTCATTATGGCATGTTTAATTATTGATGGCCCTTGTTTATTTGGTTTTGATTTACTAACGTTATATTCATAGACCTTGAATAAGCTCTTATACCCACATGCTTGTGTTATGATCACTTATGATCATCAATCATGTTCTCTTAGGCTTACCATTACTGAGTATCATAGCCCGCATGTTTTTTATTTATACATTATATGGGTAAGGAAGAAAGGTATTGAGTATGAAAATTATAGATGGATACCACGTAATAATAATATTTTTAAATATGTAAAATATTATTTATAAATAATTTCATTAGGAATATAGTATATAAAGACACTAATCATGTGCGGTTCTCAAAATTTTATAATTTTATTATGGGATTTAATGTTAATGTGGATATATAAAATGTTATATTTGGTAATCTCTCTTTATAACAAATTAAAATTTTAAATAATGTGGTTTAATCATTAGATTTGGGAGTGGAGTTTCAGGGATCCTCAAAATCCCATATTTCATTCTAAGAAGGTGCTTGAGGGGAGGGTAATGTATTTTGAAAATTTCTGGACAATAAATTGGATGCCCAGTGCCTCCTATTTTCATACTTGACTATTGATATGAAGAATCTATAAAAAAAATATAAATACACATACACCAATTTATCCCATCCTATGATGATTATCAATATAAATCTTGATAGGAGAGGTATGTGATCACAAGGAACTCTTCTTATGAAACCATAAAGAAGTTGTAACAACATGAACTCATGTAGTCAAAATGATTGGATACATTAATTATTGAAAAATTATGGATTTATAACTAACCATGTAATTGGGTAGAGACATAATGATTTCATCACTTATTTATATATTATGAAGTTTAATTATGAATTTTAACACATAAAATATAGAGATAATACACTTAGATCTCTGTAATATTATTCACCATGAAGATAAAGACATAAAGCTTGAAAATCCTTGTGTCCTTATGGTGAAAAAGAGTATTGATATGGAAAAATAAAAAAGACTGAGTCATAGTACAATGTCTTTTATTTCCAACCTTCCATGAGGAATAATATTAAGGGGAAGGCTATGGAGTTAGATGTTATATATTTTTCTTATATAAATAAAAGAATCTTGAAGATAAATATGCCTCAGTGATGGAGAAAGGGGAAAATTTCTGTGTAATAATTATTTTTTGTAGTATTTATATTTTTTCAAATTGGGTATTTGATATAGCTTTTGTTTGTCATATTTTTAACAAAATATATTAATCAAGTTTATTAATAAATGTTTGCAATGATGAGGTGGTTAATAGAGATAAAAATAGAGATAGACTATCTATGATAACTACTAGAGATTATATTCTCATGTTGATGATTTGAATGATTTTATTTTTAAAGAATTGTAATTATGTTCCTAGTGCAATGTATATATATAGATATATTCATCTAGTTTAGATATGGAAAACTTAATTTTTCAAATTCAAACATAAGATATTCTAATTTTATAAATATATAACATGTTTTTTGATGGAACATTTTAAAAATGATTTTTAAATACTAAACTATGATAATTAAGTCCTTCCAATCAATAAAGAAACAATTTCACATGAATCACAACACACCCAGCTGTGGAAGCACTATCTTGGTCTTGTAAATGGGAAGTGGGTGGAAATGTGATACAATAATGGTATTCAGATTAATTTGAACTAAAACTACTGGATATATGTTAATATTTTTTAAAAGGAAAAACAACCCAATTCTCACTGAGTAGAAAAGCGGAAGTATCTTTAAAACATATAAAATTAGTAAACACTATGTATATCATTTCTAGTAGAATCAATGGGTGGGTGTTTTTACATATAGAATTTTACCAATGACTTTATTATATATGGATATATCTGATTAACATGATATAAGTATGATGAATTTGAGGAATTTAAAAAAATCAAAAAAGGAGTAAAGAATTAGCTTGGTCTGAATATAAAAGAAATACACTCATACCATTGAAGTGAGTATCATGACCAAGAGATTACTAATTATCTATGTAATTTGGTGATACAATTTTTGGTCAAACCTCCTAATATGACATAGTGGAATGATGTTAGTGAAAAGAGGACCTGATCTTTTTTGTAAATGTTTAGATCATTGATGAATCTGGTAAATCATCAATAATCATTTAGGGGGTATGCATTATAGACCAAAATATATATTCTAAACTGAGTAAAAAATAAAGGAGAAAATAGAATTCCATATAAGTTATGGTTTGGGAAGAAACCAGTTTTATCTCATATTCTTGTAAAGGTGTTGTGTCATTTGTTATTGGTAATCCTAGAAATAAACTAGAAATATGTTTCATGATGTATATCTTTGTAGGAAACCAAAAAAATGACTGGATATTAATAATTTAAAACCTCATATAGAAATGTTATTCTTGTACGAGAAGATACATTTCTAGATAAAGAAAATATAATAAAAGTAATATGGACTTTTATAATATCATTGTTCAAGATACAAAATATTTGGAATAAGAACAAATTCCACAAATCCTAATGGAATATGTTATTCCATAGACACAACTACTACATAAGAAAACAAGATATGTTAGAGAACAGAAAAGATAATGTATCTTGGTAAAAACGAGGGTGATCCATTATTATTTAATAATGAGTAACCTTTATCCTAAAAAGAAACATTAAAAAACTCATAATGTATGAAGTGAAATGTCAATAAGAATTATAAAATGAATCCCATTTATCAAAACCATGTATGAGTTTTTGGGGATCCCAACATTTATGTAAATATTTTTGGATGAAAATTTATATTCAAGAAGAGACTATAAATGGATGGATAATTCAATACCTATAACGAATGAGTGGTTACCTAGGGGTATAAGAAACTCCATGGCATAGACTATAAGAATACATTTTCATATGTCCCCATGATGAAATAATTTGAAAATATATATTCCATAAAAACTTATCATTATCAATAGATTTGGAAAATGGATGTAAAAATTAAATTCTTTAATGGCATCTCTATGAAATTTATCTCTATGATACAACTAAACTGGTTTGTGAATCCAAAATATGATAATAATCTATAAAAGGTATAAGTATCTCTTTATTTGTTTAAAAAAGAATCTAGATAATTAAACATTATCATTTCTATATGAAAAAGTGAATATGGTTTCATAATGAATGAATTAGTTCCTTATATATATAAAAGTTCTACTATGAGTGATTTTTTTCATAGTAGAATATTTTTAAGAAATATTTTTTATGGAAAATGAGGTAACAGTCATTGAGTTTGTTAATAGATATTTAAATAAATTCTTCCCTAGGAAAGGGATAGGTGAATTATCATATATTCTAGGTGTTGAGATCTAAAGTGATATTTCTAGGAGGTTGTTCATAATAATACAAGGTACATGTATGAGAATGGTATTAGAATGATTCAGTAGAGAAGAATCCAAGAGGTTATTTTTTTCAATGTCAAATGGTAAAGTTATCCCGAAGAAAATGTGTCAACAAACACAAGTGGAGAGAGATAGGATGATTATAGTCTCGTAGACCTCTTTAATAAGATCCATCATGTTTGCCATGAGATTTACATATATTTATATTTCTTAAATATTGATCATAGTAACAAGATATCATGATTACACATAATAGTTTTATTGGATTGATATAAATACTATCCTTAAGTACCCAAGGCATACAAATAATATGTTTCTTATTTATAAATTATATGTGAACCAAGACATCTAGGGATATAAAAATTCAATATTATTGATAGATTACAACGATATGAAATTGAAATATAGATATTTCTTCTATCTTATGAGAGGATTTATGAGTTGTAAGAGTTCAAAGTAACCTGTTATTATGGATTCTATAACAATGTTCGAGTATATAACATCTTCTAATATATATAAAGAAGTTTTTGGATACATAACATTATCCATGATATTTTTTTTGTTCTTATTAGTAAATATTTTATCATATTATATTTTGATAAAATTTTATTATTGGTCCCAACCAAATAGCCAAGGTCACATCAATGGATAAAGCATATACTTCAAAATAATAACCATTTGAGGAATATTTTTCAAGAGAGGGAGGGCCATAGTAAATAGGGTTACCAAAGAAGAAAAAATATCACACCCATTGAATTAATCCTTTACTTCATAGAAGCATATATATCATGTTAAATATATTATATACATAGTTGTTAGAAGTTGACCCAAATCCAAGTGGGAGTCCTTTGGAGTAAATTCCATTGAACTTGCTAACTACATACTTTGTATTACCAAAATATTCCGATACTAAAATATTATTAAATATCATATCACAAAATTATTTTTCATCTATTTATCATTAATGTGATAATTTCCAAAGAGTATTTTTTACATAAAAATTGTATAACATTTCCCCCTTATAGTAAGAAACATGATATGTAATGCAAATATTCTTAAAAAATGTATGATGGTTAAGAAAACATATTTTTGATGAGACATAAATGTTTGACTATGATGTTCTAGAGTCTCATAAGAAGTTGAGTTGTATTCAAATGATGATCACACTCAGTACTCTCCACGAGGGGAGATTATGTGGATATAATTTCCTAGAATTAGCCCACATGTTTATATGTTATTTGATATTCTTATATATTGACATGTGTATTCAACCTTGGAAACTAGATTTTTATTAATTTATATCTTTAATCACATAGTTTGATACATATATGAATAACATAAATACATATTCTCACTCCATAATTTTGTATGCTCAGTGTGTAATCAATCACTACTAAAAAAAAGTCTGTACCCATGGTTTAAAATCATGGGTATATCCCCCAAAAACGTTGGTATATGAAATACCAATGGTTTTGGGAATCATGGGGCTTAATCCCATCAGTATAAATCTATATACACTTTTTTTAATTAAAACAATGGATATTTTTTATACCTAGTTTATCATACCCACAGTTTACCAAACCGTGGGTATTGAGATACCAAAGTAAAACATATATACCAATGGTCTCCGCACAAGGAAAAAACCACTTACAGTGTCCCATAATTCTACTTTGGATGCCTAGATCCTATAAAAAACAAAACATAAAGCTCCATCAAAATACCATAAAATTATCCCAACATTCCAAAAAAACAAAAAATCTAACACAAAACAAACCACACTACAAACCATGGTACATGGTTAATATCATGAGTGAATGGATATAGTTAACATTACAACATTTACATGAATTAATTTACATATAAACATGGGTAATAAACAAACCTAATCAACCTATCAATATGAAACAGTCTAATCAAAACGCATTCTTGTTGAGTCTATTTTTGTTGTTTTAGGGTTTTTATTATGTTTATCTGAACTTCCCATTGAATTACTTCCCACACTATGTCATTATAGTGAAATAACTATCCATAGAGCAATTACAAACTACTCAATTGACACATGCACTTGCTGCTACAGTAACCAAAAAAATTTACCGCCCTTTGGCCCTTGGACCCTCAAATCACTGGCACATTTCCCCCTACAACCCCAACGAGCTCATTGTGGAGCTCATACCGCTGAGTATCATCCTTGTTCGAAGTATAATCCACAAAAATTCATCCTAATTTCATCAAACACGATCAATATACCTCAATCTAACAGACTTAGACATCCATAGTTCCACATTATCAATAATTTTATTCACTGATCAAGTCATATGAAACAACTCATTTATATGGAATGCTCAACTTCTTTTGTTCTCTTGAGTTAATATATAAAAAACTAATAAGAAAAAATATATCAATCTATAACACAAGATTTAAGTTATAAACTCTTACATATATTAATGATAAATTGGTGTCTTAAATAACACCATCATTTGAAAAATAATGATGTTGTTTTGGTAGTCAAATTGCATGATCCAAACAAGAGTGTTTAATGATTATCGACATCAAAAGAAATTGATTTATCAATACACTCGTATTAAACCCACCTAGATGACAATTAATAAATTATAGTACTCGACCAATCATAATGGTTGTGTTTCACTCCATAGCTAGTATGTTGAACCAGTCTATCCACCTATAAAAGTGTAGTGATAATCCTTGTTGATTCATTGTCATATTAGTTCTTTGAATTAATGAATGGTGATTTGAAGTGAAATAATTGAAATAAAATTTTCCTACAACCTATGGGAGGTCAATAAATGGATTACACGGAATTCGAAACTAAACTGTCTAGTTTATGATAGTGTATTTTTTGAACCAAGGTATTTATATAATTGCATTGGAATAAAATCTAACCATGAAATCAAATAATGTACAGTAGATCATTATCTGATATTACATTATCACATTGGATATGAATTTTATTTTATATTTAGTATTCTTAACTCATTACCATTTCAACACATTTTATACCCATTTCATTTCCAGAATCAATATATATTTCATATTCTCCAATATTTTCACATTATAAATTCCAATGTCCTCAATGCATATTTATGGGAATTCACAATTCATTCCTAGAAAATCCCAATACCTCTCTAATTATCTATGATTCCTTGGACCTCCCAAGGTTCAAAAATATATTATAATATAGGAATAATAGGATGGACCAAGCGGGATGGGTATGCCCATGGGATGGAAAAAGTTTTCGGGCATCAAGGAATCACCACTCGAGAGAGATTTCACCCACGAACAATTAATTAAAATAGATGTAGAAAATAAATTAAATTCAGCATGACCCATCCGCATGATGGATGTCCACACCGAAGGAAAGGTAAATCAACATAAATTACATAGTATATAGGGAGAAAAAAATAAAACACACTAATAAATCACCCCACTACCTGACCTCCCTCCCCTTCTTAGAAAACCACATAGTCACCTCTAATGGCCTGTTGGGCCCCATAAAAGAATATATATATCATTTATATGTAAAAAGTAGTAAAATTATTAAGTGTCTGATGTGATAAGGAAAATAATACGTAAAATAAACTATAGAATACCTCTCTCTTGTGACTATACATGTCACTATCCCAGTATAAGAACCACAACACCCCATGAGTCAAAACATGTTTCTACATGCAAGGGGGAAACATATTAAATTATTTCAAGAGGATACTATTCCAAACGATATATGTCATAGTAAAATTGGAATAAAAATAAATCCAAGATGATAACACAACATAGAAGTATATTAACGATTTTTTAAGGACAGTTTAGAAGAAAAAAGAATTCACATCATACCACTACCATGAGATTGTAGACCTCCACCTATGTAGAACATAAATGAATAAGAAAATTTATTAATGTAAAAAATACATGTCATAGAAGATAAATTTAATCCTTAAGTTATACAAATTAATACGTTTAGATTAGTTTGTAAATAAATAAATCTTGTTTTATTTGAGGAGTGTTTCAAACACTGATTGCATGATAGAATCAAAACAAAGGTCATATAAATTCTAATCGATGGTGGATTTAATTGATGATTATTTTAGACACTAAAATTTCATTTCATTTCATAATATAATAAATTCACACCATAAATTAATGTTCACTCAAATGGGAGAACTTACTAAAGAATTCCCATATAACACCTCTGATGAAAACATAATAAATATTCATGTCATTGTAAGAAGAAATTCAAATAATATCATAAACGAAATCAATTTAGAAGAAATATTTTTACAAAAATATTAATGGATTATAAATATGTAAAATGACTTAAATATTCTTTTTGATGATGAAAATTTTATTAGCATAGTGATTACATTGATCTCATGAAAATCAAAGGAGAACGAAGATTGAAAATTACATTATATCAATCTTAGTAAAACATTACTACTTCGGTTATACAGAAACATAAATGATCATAAGAGAAAACATGCAATGTGAAATCAAAAGGAATTGTAACTATAATTTTTTTTACCAAAACTATTATCCAACACTAAAGAAAATCTAATGCAAACATCAGCACCCAAACAACATAATAATGTTTCAAACAGTCAATACCTATAAAAACATTATATATATTTTATTAAAAGGGGATACCCAAACAAATATTATTTTTTTAAAGTGATATTCATAAGATGTAGTAATATTACAATCAAGAGTACTAGAATAAATGTGGTTTTGTAAACATATAGACAAGTAAAGTGAAAATGTATAAAAGTTCGCATATAATTCATTAGATAATACATTGCTAACAATTTTAAAATTCATTGAAATAATTATGAAATTCTTATATGATATCATGCAATTTTAAATCTCACTGAAATAAAAATTCATAATAACATAATATTTTGGAAACAGTTATGAAATAAGTCATTAGAAAATGCATATGTAATATAAGTTTTATGTAACAACTACTTTTTTCATCCAAATTTGGTATATATTAAACTATTGTCAATATAGATTAATGAATAGTAATTAAATGTATACCATCTTTACTAACATATTTTAATTGATAAATAAATTTTTTGAAAATTGGTTCTTATTTTATACATACATGAATTATTTTTTCATACACACAAGTTTGGAAGAAGAAAATAATATTGGCACATAACTTCCCTAATGCTACATAAGTGCAATAGTTAGTCTCATAATCGTAACATGGAATGGAATATATCCTATGGATGTGGTGAGGTAGTGTTAGAGGGAAGTTAACTAATTTAATGCATCATAAAAAATATAAAAATAATTTTCAAATTATTATAATAAACAAATAATTAATTTGAAATTTGCATTATTTTAACAAATATAATTAAATTTTTGTTGAACATTTTTTGTAGTCATTTAAAGTATTATTACATTCTGCTGTGTGGGGTAATAGAATGTCTATTGGTTATACTTCTTAGATGATTTCCTAAGAAAACAAATAATCAATAAGTATTAAATTAGATTCAAACAAAAAATTACACTGTAAAATCATCAGATGAGAAAATAATGGGAGGAATCATGATTTCATAACTTAATGAGGAATCCTCCAAATTCACACACATATTGTAAATGTTATGAAACAAAGATTACATATTTTTTATATATTCATATGGACACATTTTAATGATTAAAAAATTAAAATAAATAGTAAATAAATTATATAATAAATAACACACATAGAGAGAAAATAATAAAGAAAATAAATATATTTATCACCAATTTAGTTGATATGAAAACATAAATTGTATGTGGTGTAAAGAAAAAATTTAATTATTCAATAATATTTTCATAAAAGTGACTCATTATTACAATTAAATGAATGGTAATAGTGTAGTAGATAATGAAAACATGAAGATATCATACTGTTGTGGAACAAACCTAATAGTATATACAAGTAACGATTGAGTTTGTGATGCAAAATTAAAATCATAACAGTTATGTGTTATAGATTCTACCACCTTAGAAGTTGTAATTCTTATATCAATTGTAATTTTACATGGAACTGAAATATAATAACATTAAATCTAAAAAATAATATTTAAATGTGGAAAGTTAACAAAAAAATTAAATAATTACACTATTACATCTAATGTTTCCCGTAAAATTAAAAAACAAAAATTACAAACATAGACGGGCCTACCATGTATGCTCTATGATATTGGATTATAGTCCATTTTATGGGGTGAGGCAGGGTGGTGTCCATGAAATCCTACAAATATCGATTGTCATATATTCCATTCCACATTGGGAATATCTATCTACTGAAGGTGGAAAAGATGGGTAAAACGAATGAAAATGATTTGGCTATTAGAAATGAGGGAGGGGGTGGGGGATGGGAGGCAGAGGTATGGAGGTGGATTCAGAGGTAAGGAGTTGGTGATCAGGAGATGGATTTTGAAAGGTGGAGGCAAGAAGCATGATGTGGAGGGTGGGAGGGGTCACTGAGGGAGGGAGGCAGGGGCTAGGACGGAGAGGTCGGGAGGCTAAGGCGAAGTTTAGGAGGTCTAGGCAGAGGCGATGTCCAGGAGGTCAAGGTCGAGGATGAGGTGGGAGGGAAGGGATTTGAAAGGGAGATTTGGGATCACGAAGAGGGAGGGGAGCATAATCCTGAGTGATTCCTGATTTTAAGAGGTTATTCCCACAGTTTTTAATGAACTATGGGTATTGGTTTACGTAAATGGTTCATACCCATAGTTTTTCTGAATAGTGGATATAATTCCATTAAATTAGATCCAATTGCCTTTAGTTAATGATAAATAATTAATGAATATGTAATAAAATGATTTATACCATTCACGATAATATGAGTTGATATCTCATGCCTTTTGATTGAAATGGAACTATTTGATTGATTTTATTGTCACGATAGTTCATCAATGAATTCATTTTTTTATTCAATGAATAAAAATTAAATCATATAAGCAGATGACCAAAGTATCTATATTTCTTGATGAGATATATGGAGAAGAGATTTTGTTACACAATAGAAACTCAAAGTATGTTTTTATTATAAACCCCTAAAATTCTTTCTCTTTCAGTTCCCCAATGTTTTGGTAGACATAGATCATAGAATTTAGGTAAGTTCACCTAATTCCACTGAGAAGTAAGCCTATATGTTAAGACACTAAGTGTATATAGAATATAAGTTAAATTATAACTGAATCATTTGTTAATAATAAATATTATTATAATGATTAAGGGATAATAATAATTCATGTTCTTTTATTTCATTAAATCTATAAAATAAATTAGTTTAGAATATATGAGTTGTTTTTAAAATTAATATGTATTCACATTTCCATAAAATAAAATATTTATATATTTATTATTTATTATTCCCAAGGTAATAAATAAAAATTTATCCACTACTTAGAAAATGTATTGATATAAATATTTATTTAGTTATGTAAATAAAAAAAATATCTATTCAGAAGATAGTGAATATAATATTTTTCTGATTAAATAAACATGTTCACAAGTTTAGTTAATAATATATATATATATATATTGAATGAAAAATATTTTTTAGTTAAATAATTTTTTTTAGAGGTTTGATACATACCGATGAGGATGGACATGCTAGTTATTATTCCAGTGGTTGAAATGATATATACTTTAAATATCATTTAGATAAAGATGAATTTATTTATTTAAAAATTATATTCAATTATTAAAATATTAGTAAATATAATGGAATATAATCATAATAATAATACCATTAATATTATTATTTCTTATGGGTTTTACATGGGATAAATAATTTGATAAACAGTCTTTACCAAATTAATAATTACTTAATTGTATGTATAAATATCTGATTATTTCATATTTGTTAGATGTGTGTGAAATTTTTTTCACAATTATTATTATCTCAATAAATAATACTATTTATTCCTTTATAATTATGAAGAACTCCGTAAAGACTAAGATTGATCATCTTTCTCGTCCCTATGAATATCAAGAAAACAAGAGATAACTAAATGTTACAATGAATTATGAATGATACAAGAGGATTGGATTCTCTATGCTTAAACCTATCATTCGAAAAGTGATGTTTGAATATTCAAGGATCATTTATTTATATACCTAAAGGAACTTTTGTTTACTATATTTATTATAATGAGTAAATAGATTGAGTGGAAATTGAGATAATCAACATTTTCACTGAATAATGAATTATCAATATGAAGAATTGAATTGTTTTAAATTAATTATAAATTTAATAAGAAAATATTATCTCTTAAAGATTCTAGGGTTTAATCATTATTTTATATATGGGATATCCCTTGAACAAGATGGTTATTTTTTTTGTTCATCTTTATTATATATTGGATTCAATAACAAACATTGTTGGGAATTTTCATGACTGGATTCCACTACACCCAGTACCATCAGTGGTAAGTAAAATATTCAATGTTAGGTAAAGATAATTCATTTCTGAAAGATGTTATCTATGTTTAGTAATAACATAATTAATTACTTCTTTATTACTTTTCCTTGGATCCATTCCCAAGTAGATTTTGGATGGTCACTAAAATTTACATGCATGAGATATATGTACACATGCATGAATGATGGATGAGAAACATGTATATATATATATGTTTTATTATATATATATGTTCAAATTTACTATATTCTTATGATCTATTTATTCTTTCATTCATGTGATGAAAGAAATATATACATATATATTATTTTATTAATGCATAATAAATATATATATATATATATGGTGTATATATATGGTGTGTATATATTTATGTATATATATATTTAACCTTAATGGTTTCATTAGTTATAATAAATTAATGAGTTTATTAAAGGCTTTGAGTTAATTAATTAAACTTCTCAATGATCTTCCTCCAATAATAAAAAATGCATTTATTGTGAGAATCCATGTGCTTTGGCTATAAAAAAGGATGAGGACCAATTCTATTGGTTGTGTTGGATATTCATGGTATATTACTCTCCAACTACTATTTATCATTTCACAAATGACGGTTCTAGTACCCATTCATCATTCAGGTATCCTCACGATACAATTCAGCATCCATGTTTTTGGTGTATTCCCTTAGAGGCAGGGTTATTATGTTCATTTATCTTGGTGATCTTCATCAAAAATTCTTTAGTAAAGAATATGGAAACAACTACCTTAATTGAAATCTATGTAATATATTTTTTACAATATTATTTCATGGGTTATTATTGAAGATAGATCCCATATGGTTTTGAGTTTTATTCTAATTTTTATGATTATATGATGTTCATGCGAGAATAATTAGTGGTATTAGGGAAGGTTTCTTCAAGTTTATAACATTTTTCATTTAATGGGTTTCTAATAAAATGGACTACAATGTTTTCATAAACTAGAAATGGGTATCAAAACATTACATGAAATGTATAAAATTAAATTTGATTTACCCTTATATAGGCCAAATATATAAAGATAATAACCTTAGTTAGATCATTATAATGGTATCCTATTTGTTATCTTAATGAAAATGAGTTTTGGTATGGTTTCATTCATATACAATATTGTAGAGGGTTCTGTAAAGGTAGCATTTCCATTACCCTAACAGAATACCCATAAGCATGTAGTCTATGTAAGGGTAACTATGCTGATTACTTTTATGCAAGTGCTTTTCAAAAAAGTTGTGCCATTACACAAGGTGTTTATATAAGGGTAATATATAATTTTACTCTTACGCATAATGGTAATGGAGAATCATAAAGGTCCTTGAAGTTTACCATTATGTAGTGTATGAAAAATAGAGAGTATCCTTACACAAAAGAGTTGTTTAAAGGTAATACCCTTATGAAATTAATTTGTGTAAAATTAATGTATGTATTACCTTAACACATAATTATTCAGATGTATAAAGGTAAATGTTACAATTACATAGGCCACTAAAAAAATTAGTTTCCCTTACACATATTATCTACATAAGGGTAAACAATGGCTACCCATACACAGAATAGGGTTTCTACATAAGGCAAAGTAGAAAATTGATTAATTTTATTTTTTAACATATGAAATGTTATTACAGTAAACAATTTTTTTTATAAATCACGTTAAAAGGATATTTTGGGTAAATTTAATTTTTAGGGATTTTATTAATTAATTAAATAATTATAAAATCATTATAATTATTTAAATATACGTTTATAAAAATTTAGTTCCAAATATTAAAGATTAATATTTTAAAATAAATTTGGGGAAATAAAATTTAATTCCTTTTTGTATAGAAATAAATGGATTTTTAAATAATAAGAGGTGATTTATAAAATGATAAAAATTAAAAATTTCATATAATAAATTCAGATTATATAAAATGTTTTTATAATAGATATTGAATTATAAAATGTTTATAATTCATCAAATGTAATATAAATTCTATTTATAAAAATATAATAGGGTTTATAGTGAATTGAATTTAAAATTATTATGTTCTTGCTAAATTATAAAATGCAGATAATTTTCAATTATTAATAAATAATTCATAAATTCCCCAATTTTTTTTGGAAAACATATACATTTATTTATTTATTGAATTTCCATGATATTCATGACTATTAAATTGTTTGTGACCCATGAATAAATTTTATACCCATTTATATGATAAATAGATTCTATGATAGAGCCTCACATATCATTCTATGTTTGGTATCAATAAATTTTGTGTTTATCATCCTTGACCTCAGTTTTTAATTTTAGTTATGAACATGAGAATAGTTACTAGGCATAATTTTCACATATTATGAATTATATATTTTATGAATTGAATTCTCCCATATATAATGTCTCCCTAGTTATAGGGTATTTGGTTTAGAATAATTAATTTTCTTGAGGATTTCTTTGGCTAAGAAAGAGAATGGGGTTGGGTATTTGTGGCTTTGGGATTACTCATGTGTAGTTTTTCAATCTCTTATAACTCTATGAATTTACATGAAGTGTTCCTGTACTGTATGTATATGATGTATTTTGATATGTATTATTATACTTTACATCTATTTTTAGGTCATTAGTAGTGATTTTTTGGTTGAGTAAATAGTTACACATTAATGTGGCATGAAAACATTAATTTGGTGGTCAGAATAGTGATTCAAAAACTAAATTGTCATAAGAATGCATACACCAAAGGAAATATAACATGAAAGGAAAATGATTACCTATGATTTAATAGTTATTTATTTAATAATCATATTATTTATATTAAATTTGTTATACTAAAACCCCTAAAATACAGAGTTTGAGATTCCTTCTAAAGTGAAAATTTTCAGGACCTTGATCATCCAATCGAGAAGTAATATAATAGATCTATTCAGATATATTATATTATGTTGTGAATGATTGAAATGGGTGACAATGGAACAACCTTGTGCAGGTTGTTTTATAGATGGGTGACCTTGGATTTAATTTTGTAAACCTTTTTTTTTATTTTTCATTTGGGTTACACTAGCCTAGAGAACCTAATAGGATTAGGTTAATAGAGGAATAGAGTTTCATATAGAATATGATTGAATATGATAAATAGTTATCTTATCAACTATTCAAGAGTCATAATTATTGTGATTGGGATGATTCTCTTCCTAAATGAATAAGTGGTGATAGAAACATCATAGTAGAATCATTTATTAGTGAATTGTGGAATTTGGATCACCAAAATGGATATGATGTATGGGGTCATCAAATTTAGTGGGATCACATTCATTTAAATCATTTAATGAAAATATATAATACATTATACTCATGTACTGATATGTCATTTTTATGGATTATGGGAAACATTACACTAATCATATTGGGATCATTAATTGTTAGGACATATAAAATAGTAAAATATTGGTATATATGATTAAAAAGTGTTCTCAGTGGGAAAATCTAAGAGGACCCAGATTTTAATGTTATAAATATCCATTTCTCTAACCCTGACTTGTGGGTATTATATATCAGGTGTTCCTTAAACATTTGTTCTAACAAACATAAAATCATATATTAGAGGGAATTAATGAAGGGTGAAGTAGATCTTCTTGTTGGTAATGGACAAAAAGTTGATGCGTTAGAGGTTGGAACTTATGATATGATTTCACCAAGTTGATAGATCTTAAAATTAAAGAACATTTATCTTGTTCCCATCATAAATATGATTTTTATATTTGTATCTTGTTTGGAAAATATGTGATTTTCATTCATTATTAGGAATAAGAGATGTTATGTAATTAAAAATGAAATATTTTATAGAATTGGGAAAATAATTAAAGGTTAATATATTATAGACTTAGATAATATTGTTTATAATTTTAATAATAAGAAAGTCAAGGTTGATTCTCATCCCATATACCATTGACATCATCTCCTTGGACATATTGATGGGAAACATTTTCAACAAATAAATATGGATGGATTGTTTCAATTGTTTTATTATGAATCATTTTATATAGGTGAATCATGTTTATTTGGAAAAATAAAAATATAAATATTTGAAATAGAAGGTGATAGGGATAATAGACTATTAGATCTTATAGATAGTGACGTTTGCTAACTAATTAGGACTTAGAAAATTGTTAGTTTTAGGTACTTTGTTAATTTTATTAATGACTTTAATTGATATGGTTATGTGTTTTTGATGAAAAATAAGTATGATACATTTGAAAATTTCAAATAATTTCATAATTAAGTATATAATGAATAAGTAAAAATTATAAAAGTCCTTTGATTTGATCATGGTGTTGAATACCTATGCCAATAATTCATAGATTATTTGGGAGATTATGGATTTGTTTCACAACTAAATCCTCTAAAAACACTGTAATAAAATGGTGTTCCACAAAAGAGGAATCATACCCTTTTAAACATTGCTAAATCAATTTTTAGTTTATGTGACATTCCGAATTCATTTTATGATTTTTATATGGAAACTACTACATTCGTACTAAACCCTGATCTATCTAGAGAATTCATAAAGACACCATATGAAATACGTTATGGGAAATATCTCATTTTTTGTAATGTTAATATTTTGGGATATGAATCATTTGAATAACTATTAGCTTCAAGTACAATTGAACCTTCGTCTGAAAAAATGCTTATTTTTTTATTGACACAAGGAAACTAAGAGAGATTATTTCTAGCACCCTATTAATCACAATGTATTTGTGGATCTAAATGGTACATTTCACAAGAATGAATATCTATATTAAGAATTCAGTGGGAAAAAAGTTGAAATTTAGTAAGTTCAAATCCAAAAAAAAGCATTTCCCTAGATATAGATGCTATGTCAGTTTTACAAAAAAAATTGGAAGAAGAACCAACTCGAATTACACAAGAAGCTCAAAGGTAAGGTAATATTCATCAAGATCTTGTCAGATATGGATTTATTGTGGATAAATAAGACAATTTAATGTTTATAGAAGACAAAATTACATCCAATTGTATGTCCATCAAGATTTCTGATTCCAAAAAATGGTTAATGGACATTGAATCTAAGATGAACTCCTTCCACACTAAATGTGTTTGTAACTTTGTGGATAAAATTTATTGTTTGAGATACATAAGGTCTATGTGTGTTTTCAATAAAAAAACTAACATGGGTGGTAGAGTGTCTACAAATAAATCATGCATGGTGGAA